>JARCFY010000002.1:15000-2758750 GCA_029233225.1 Lepidodactylus listeri
ATTTCCCTTGAATTACCAGAGGACATTTTGGACTCTTCTGGAGATTTAGTTTGTCTGGATCCCCCAGGGGTCTCAAAACCTGGGGAACCCCATTTTGAGCTTACTGAAGAAACTGAGGGACACACCCAGCTTGGGAAGGGGCAGGAAGTCCAAGCCCAAAGGGTGCAAAAGGAGGAGGGGGTGCATACAGGCACAAGGAAAGAAAGAAAAATCTGGGACACTTTTGCAAGAGGCTTTTCCAGCATTCACAGTGCTACTGACAGGCTAGTGGGGCGGGAGAGTGAGAGGGCCTTGCTAGACACTCAATATGAGGCACGATATGAGGCCTATGAGAAGCATTTGGAACTTGCAATGGGCTTGGCTAAATCTCCAAGGGCTGGAGGGAGTTCTCCAAACAGTCATTGGGCCCACTCTCAGTATCGTGAAGTACGGGTGGTGAAGAAGACGAGGTTGCAATTTTCCCCTGACCGGGGTTCCGGCCAAGAACTTCAGGTCCACCAGGACAGTATAGTCCAGGTGCAATTGGCCAGCATTTCTGAGAAGGGACAAGAGAACGATGGGGAGGGGAAGCATAGTGAGGCTTTTAAGTTAGACACGGCTTCTCAGCAGCCTGCTTTGCAGGATAAGCGGCAGCTTGGCTCTGAGGCCCTTGGTCAGGCTATGGAGGAAGCTGCTGCTAATAAGATTAGTATTAGAGAGGTGGATGACCGGATGATGCTTTGTTCGGATCCTCTGGAGATGCAAGATTTGATTCAACAGAGAGCGACTTTGCTCAGCTCAGCTCAAGACGTAGGACAGAAGGTGGCTGATTTGTCACAAAAGGTAGAAGCTGTGTCAGAGGAGATTAGGAACACAACTGGTGAACCCTGTAGTCCAGTTTTTCACCCACTCCAGCATCCAAAAGGGAAGGAGGAGGAAACGTCCTTGAGGGCTCAGCCGGGATGGCATGTTGATCGGAATGAGTGGGGGATGGACATGCCTTTTGCGAAAGAAGATGTGTTGGAAACAGACACGGGCGCCCTTTCTCCTGAAGATCGCCCTCTGAAAAGACAGAGGAGAGAGGAAAGGGGACCTTTGCTTCAACTTATGGCACAGCGACAGGGTGAGTCTTTCACTTATCGTTATCGTTTACCATCTTCACAAGAAGGGATGGAGGACATACTTAGAGATGTGTTATGGGAGGGGGAGGAGGACCCCTCTTCAGACCCCTCTCAAACTAGCCTTTGCGAAATGGATGGGACCCAACAAGCGAGTCCCGGGAAGATTTCCACTAAAGGGACACCAAAAGGAAAACGGGCACGTCGCGAGACTAGGCTAGTGGAAGAGTGGGTTACGATGAAGGCCAGCCCGATGCAGGTGGGTCTCAGGTCGCTGATTACTGATAACCTTAACCAATTAGACCTGGCTAAGTTCTGGGGCCTTATTCTGGTTCACATAGGCCTTCCAGCTGGATCTACCATGGCCCTTGACAAAAGGAGTAGAGACTCCTTACTGGATCTACTGAATACTTTTAAGCCCACTATTATGGATTTTCTGACAAAAAGGACGGAAAGACCCGCTCCGTCTATAACCAGAACTATTTGTGCCAGGTCTCTGTCAATTGATATCGTAGACAGGTTGGTAGTTGGTCGTAAGGTTCGCACCTCTGCGGGAACTTACCCGGCGTGGTTGTCGGAGCAAGGCCTTATAACTATTCTGAGAGCTATTTTACAGTCGTGGGAATCCAGGTCAGAGGGAGATGTCACCGACATTTATGAGGACCTCGGGGGACGACGCAGGGAGCTGACTCCGGAAGAATGGACCGGATGGTGCCAGGAGGCGATCCGACTTCTTGAGCTACGAATTGAGACACTGAAGGAACAGGAGGAGTGGCAGGAGAAGCTGAGGAAGGCTGCCCACTCCAATCCAACACCTGTCCATTCTAAGGGTGTTCGCCAGGTCCTTCCTGTTGTGGTGCCTGTTGTGGTGCCGGTGATTACTTCGCCTTATCGGGTGTCGGGGTCAGCTTCACAGAGGTGCAATCGTGATGACCGGGTGGCTGATCGTCAGGAGCATAAGGTCGCGGACGAGACAAGGACGGAGACTCGGATGGGGATGGAGACACGATCGGTGGATGTGAGAGAGGCCTGTTGTACTCCTCAGGGGGATCCTGGCCTTCAGGGTCCCCCGCAAACCGGTGAGAGTCAGGAAGAGAAGACATGTCAGGAGGGGGAAGGGGCTCAGAGAGGGGGAGGGGCACAGACTTCAATTGAGGTAGTGGGGTTTCCTAAGGGTGGGGGGTTCGGAGGTAGCTACAGAGAACCTTGTCACAGCGACCTTTCCGGTGTAGAGACTCTTAGCGGTAGTGAAGGGGACGCCACTGATATTAGTGATCCCGGTGATGCGGGGGAGATCTTAGGAGAGGAGATGAAGGAGAAGGAGGTGGTGGTGGAGGAAAGCATAAGGGAAATACAAGGGTGCACAAGGGGTATCACCCCGGTATCACTGGGTGATGAGGGTGTGGCTTCCACAGTTGAGCCAGAGCTAGTAGAGGGGTCTGGAGAGAAACTTAGGGGCATCCGGCTAGAGGGGAAGCAGGGGTCAACTGGTGTCACAATTGTGGAGATCCCTGCTCCGGCTGGCCCGCGCTCTCTTCTTTCAACAGCTGCCGTTCCTGGACCGGTGCAGGTGTCCATGGGGACGCAACAGATGGCTGAGGCTGTTGTTGAAGTACAAGAAATACAAGAAATACAGATGCTGTTTGAGATGGGATCGGGTCAGGGACCGGGACTGGGACTGCAACTGAAACGTTCCTCTTTTTGCGATCTGTTGCCGTCATCGTCATCTTTGCCTCAGAGACAGTGTGTAAAGAGGAAGAAACCATCGTCCACCTTGGAGGAGCGTTGTCTGGGGAAGAGGACGTCTGGATCATTTCAAACAGAACTGGGAACTGTTTATTTGCCAATGGGCGCTCAAGGAGGAGGAGGGACTGTGATTGATCAGGACGCCCCGGTTCTTGTCAGAGGTGATGGTGAAGTGAGTTCAATGCCTATGTCTGTATTGCCTGTGGGCCTTCCTTCGGGATGTCCAGTTCTGTGTGGGGGCCCGCTGGAAGAAATTGATGCATCTGGGTCATTGGGGCGGCCCTTTTCACGGGAGGACGAGGTGCCATTGTCGGTGGGGGGGATGAAAAGTAGGGAGGGACTAGGCTTGGGTACTCGGGTAGTTGTCAGTCGAGGTGATTCCCAGGACCTTGCTAGTCCTGATGTGGGTGCCCAGCAGTCTGGGGGGGAGGGGCCTAGACCTGTAGAAGGGGGTGAGGCTGAGGCGGAGGGTTCAGAAGAACAAAAAACCTGTCAGCAGGTTGATCTCTCGGTACCGAAGGGTGGGTCAAGGGATCCGGGAGCACCACTGGAAGCGAAGGCTCTCCCATCCCGGGTTTTTTCACGCCCCATTCTGACTCCTTTAGTTATACCAACCCCCCCTGGTGAGTCACTTGAAAACCCAATCTCTCTAGTAAAACCTACAGCCTCGCAGCCACGATCTTATTCCCAAATACTCCGTGGGGTGGACTCGGGCCCGGGAAGGCAGGGAGGGAGGGTTGCCCGTGAGGGAGCTGATAGGGAGACGACGGATCTGCCCCGTCGGGCGATAGACTATGACATGGAGCGGCTGGAAGATGAGGCCTTTTTGGAGGAATTCTTTGAGGAAATGGGGGAGGAGGAGGAAGACCGGGATCCGCGCCAGAGATACGTGGCCCGTTTTCGTTACAAGGGTTTCGATGCAGAGAGGTTATCTGAGGACTACATGGTCGGGCATTTGCTTTTGGGCTCCCTGAACATAGCCAAAGATGACATTCTGGCTGTGATCATGCCCCCGGGTCTCAGGGAGACGGACGTTTGCTTGGTTTCAGAGAGGGCTTACCAGAGGTTCTGGGCGAAGGTCAGGGTAGCTCTTAGGCGGCAGCCCGGTCTTCTCGCAGATTATGACCTTATACCACTGTTTAGAGGGGAATCCAGGGTTCTTACGCTCTCATTCCGAAGCACGAATATTCCAGAGGATGATGTGGAACTGTGGCTCCAGAGACATTGTAAGGTTCTACTCCTCCCAAGGAAGAGATTGAACCATTATGGATTGTGGAGTGGGGAATATAAGGCAGTCATTTCTTTATGCAGAGACAGTAGGAGCAACCTTCGGCATCTCCCCAAGTATTTTTTCTTGGGGAGTGACCGTGGGATTACCAGATACAGTGGTCAACCCCCTGCCTGTTTTCAGTGTGGAGGTTACGATCACATCAGGCAGCACTGCGCCACTCCCCTTTGTGCGGTCTGTGGGAAGCACGGTCACAGTTCCATGCATTGTAAGGTGGGTATTGTATGTAACCTGTGTCTGAAGCAGGGGCACACTTATATGCTCTGTCCTCAAGCATATTACAACAGGAGGAACCCAAGGGCATTTGAGAAACTTAAGGCTGCACATGATCAGCTGATGGAGGGGGATGTTACTGGAGAGAGAGGGTCATCTGTTTCCATTGTCACCCTTGCCTCCGATGTGACAGAGGTCATTGTGCCAGAAGAAGGAAACGGTACTGTAGGCCGGCATCGCATTGAGAAGGCGGGGAGTGAGTACTCGGGCTGGACGTTGGTAGGGAAGTCTGGGAGGAACAATGCGAGGGGAAGGGTACTGAAGGGAGTGTATAGGCCGATGCAAGAGGGAAGTCAGAACCGTTTCGAGCTCTTACAGGTGGATGGGGATTCCGATGAGTCCATGGAGATGACGGAGCAGGGAGAAGGAAAGTCCTCTGAGATGCAGAAGAGGGGTGAGAAGGCGGGGGTTATGGCAGGAAAGAAGAAGAAGGGGGTAGATTCTCTCAAGCCACAGTACCCTACTGTGGAAACCATGCCAGTGGAGGAGTTGGAGCAGTTGATCCAGCGGACTAGGGAAGCCTTTCAGGAGACAAAACAGAAACGGGTGACGTTGGGAGACGATGCCGATGATTTTCGGGAGGAACCATTGGAGTCTCTCGAGCAGTCTACTCGTATGGAATGTAAACGCCTGAGAAAAAAGCAGAAGTTTTTGAGAGACAAGATGACCGTGTTAACCTGTGAGCGTGACAAACGAGAGGAGGGACGTCAGGAGTCACAGGAGATGGAGGAGATGGAGGAGGGGAGTGGGGAAGGGGAGTTGTCTTCTGGCAGGTCTCGGGCGGCAGAGGGACTGATCACGTGTTCAGGGGGGAGCGAAGGGCTCCTGAACAACCCCACTAACCAAGAACAGTTCTTGAAGCAGCAGCAACATTCATACCCCCCACCTTACAAGCTTTCGGAGCCCCAGGATTCCGGAGCACCCTGCCCCAACCCCCCCATTAGTAAGGCCACACCTCCCGAGACTCGGGAGGGGGTGGAAACAATGCAAATCACTGAGCAAGACCAATCATCTTGATTGCCCAATCAACCATATTAATTACTCTATTTATTTATTATTCATTACAATTTAGTTGACTGATTTTAACTTTCTGTTTTTTTAATATTATGTTTATATGTTTTAACTTATGTTTAATAACATTTAATAACTTTTGAATATGTTTATAACTGCTTACAACTGTTTATTAATGTTTAAATGTGTTTGAAATGGTTTGAGATGTCTTTCAACTGTTTTGAAATGTTTTGAAATGTTTTGAAAAGTTTTGAAATATTTTAGAGTATTTTGGTATTTTTTGAGATGTTTTAAAAATGTTTATAGGATGTTTTGAACCATTTTAAAAGGTTTTATTATGATTTTAAAGTGTCTTAAGATGCTTTAAAATATGTATCTACTGTTAAAATTGGATTTTTGTAACCTTTTCTAACAGTGTTGAGTGCTTGCCAATTACTTCTTGAAAATTTGAAGATTTGAAAATGTAAAAACTTGAAATTGAAACTGAAACTTTGAAAAATTGTAAACATGACAATTTGAACTTCTTTGTATTATTGTGGAAAACTGTTTCTTATGTGTATGCTATTTGTTTGTATGTAGAATGGTTATTTCAAAATAAAAAATCTATTTTCCTAAAAAAAAAAAAAAAAAAAAAATCTATTTTCCTAACCCTAACCCTAACCCTAACCCTAACCCTAACCCTAACCCTAACCCTAACCCTAACCCTAACCCTAACCCTAACCCCTAACCCTAACCCCTAACCCTAACCCTAACCCTAACCCTAACCCTAACCCTAACCCTAACCCTAAACCCTAAACCCTAAACCCTAAACCTAACCCTAACCCTAACCCTAACCCTAAACCCTAAACCCTAAACCCTAAACCCTAACCCTAACCCTAACCCGAACCCGAACCCTAACCCGAACCCGAACCCGAACCCGAACCCGAACCCGAACCCTAACCCGAACCCTAACCCTAACCCTAACCCTAACCCTAACCCTAGACTGGGTGGAGGACAGTCGTGCTTCATTTCAGCTCCTGGCTTCTCTCTCGTTTTCGGGTCCTTTGACCCATTTCTTCTTCTATTTTTGTGGAATTTTCGACAAGGGCTCTTTTTGGAAAGGCCCCCCCACTGAATTATCGAAAAATGGAGGCCCCCCCGGCCGGGGGGGACCCAGAAAATACAAAAGAACCCACTCCCATTGGTTTCAATGGGAGTCTTTTGCTGACTCATTCTCCATTGGGAGCAATGGAGAAGTTACTCGAGGGAAGGCCTCAAAATCTCCAAGGCCTGCAAGGCCCATCTTCTATTCCTGGGGATCAGCAGCTGCTAGGAGGACATTCAGGCATGGCATTCGAACCTGGGCTTGGGAGCCACTCTTCTGGGACTCAGGACGAGGTAGGAATGGAGACCTTTACATTGGACACCACCCCTTTGGGCCCCTCTATTTCCCTTGAATTACCAGAGGACATTTTGGACTCTTCTGGAGAAGTCGTTTGTCTGGACCCCCTGGGGGTCTCAAAACCTGGGGAACCCCATTTTGAGCTTACTGAAGAAACTGAGGGACACACCCAGCTTGGGAAGGGGCAGAAAGTCCAAGCCCAAAGGGTGCAAAAGGAGGAGGGGGTGCATACAGGCACAAGGAAAGAAAGAAAAATCTGGGACACTTTTGCAAGAGGCTTTTCCAGCATTCACAGTGCTACTGACAGGCTAGTGGGGCGGGAGAGTGAGAGGGCCTTGCTAGACACTCAATATGAGGCCTATGAGAAGCATTTGGAACTTGCAATGGGCTTGGCTAAATCCCCAAGGGCTGGAGGGAGTTCTCCAAAAAGTCACTGGGCCCACTCTCAGTATCGTGAAGTACGGGTGGTGAAGAAGACGAGGTTGCAATTTTCCCCTGACCGGGGTTCCGGCCAAGAACTTCAGGTCCACCAGGACAGTATAGTCCAGGTGCAATTGGTCAGCATTTCTCAGAAGGGACAAGAGAACGATGGGGAGGGGAAGCACGGCCAGGCCTTTCAGTTAGACACAGCTCTTCAGGAGCCCACTCTACAGGATAAGCTGAAGCTTGGCTCTGAGGCCCTTGGTCAGGCTAGGAGGGAAGCTGCTGCTATTCAGATTAGGATTAGAGAGGCAGATGACCGGATGATGGTTTCTTCAGATCCTCTGGAGATGCAAAATTTGATTCAACTGAGAGGGACTTTGCTCAGCTCAGCTCAAGAAGTAGAACAGAAGGTAGCTGTTTTGTCACAAAAGGTAGATGCTGTGTCAGAGGAGATTAGGAACACAACCATTCAACCTTGTGGCCTAGTTTTTCACCCACTCCAGTACCCAAAAGGGAAGCAGGAAGAAATGTCCCTCAGGGTTGTGCCAAGAGGGCATGTTGACCAAAATGACTGTGGGAAGGACGTGCCTTTTGCAAAAGAAGAAACTTTGGAAACAGGCACGGCTGGCTTTTCTCCTGGAGACCGCCCTCCGAAAAGGCAGAGGAGAGATGAGAGGGGACCTCCACCTCAACGTATAGCACAGCAACAGGGTGAGTCTTCCACTTATTGTGATTCTTTGTCATCTTCACAAGAAGGGACGCAGGACTTACTTAGAGACATGTTACAGGAAGGAGAGGAGGACCCCGGTTGGGCCCTCTCTCATACTAGGCCCTTTGAAGCTGATGTGACTTCACAAACGACTCCCAGGAAGAGTTCCACTAAGGGGACGCCAAAAGAAACACGTGCATGTCGTGAGACCAGGCTACTGGAAGATTGGGTCCTGATGAAGGCCAGCTCAATGCAGGTGGGGCTTAGTCTGCTGACTACTCAAAACCTTAAACAATTAGATGTGGCTAAGTTCTGGGGCTTTATCCTGGCCCATGTGGGCCTACCAGCTGGAAATACTATGGCCCTCCATAAAAGGAGTAGAGATTCCTTACTGGATTTACTGAATGATTCCAAGCCCATTATCATGGACTTTTTGACAAAAAAGATAGACAGATCCGAGTCGGCTATAAATAGAATTACCTTTGCCAGGTCTCTGTCAATTGATATCATAGACAGGTTGGTGATTGGTCGTAGAGTTCGCACCTCTGCGGGAACTTACCCTGAGTGGTTGTCGGAGCAAGGTCTTATAACTCTTTTGAGAGCTATTTTACAGTCGTGGGAATCCACGTCAGAGGGAGAGGTTACTGATGTTTACGAGGACGTCGGGGGACAACGCAGGGAGCTGACTCCAGAGGAATGGACCGGATGGTGTCAGGAGGCGATCCATCTTCTTGATATACGAATTGAGATGCTGAAGGAAGAGGAGAGGGGGCAGCAGATGCCGAGGACGGCCGCCCGCTCCTGTTTGGCACCTGTTGGCTCTGAGAGCGTTCGCCAGATCTTTCCTACTGTGGTGCCCCTGATCCCTTCGGCGTTTCAGGTGTCGCAGACGGCTTCGGAGAGGTGCAGCGGTGATGACCGGGTGGTTGATCATCAGGAGTGGCAGGTCATGGATGAGCTAAGGACGGAGGCCCAGATGGGGACGGAGGCATGTTCGGTGGATGTGGAAAAGGCCCATCGTACTCAACAGGGGGACCCTGGCTCCCAGGGTCCCCCGCAAACCGGTGAGGGTTGGGAGAGGGACACATTTCAGGAAGGGGAAGGGGCTCTGAGAGAGAAAGGGGTACAGACTCCAGGACAGGAAGTGGGGGCTCTAAAGCGTTGCGGATTTGGAGGTAGCTATAGAGAACCTTGTCACAGTGACCTTTCGGGTGTAGAGACTCTTAGTGCTAGTGAAAGGGATGCCACTGACATTAGTGATGCTGATGATGCTGATGATACCGGGGAAGTCTCCGGGGGGGAGGAGGAGGAAAGGGAAATAGAAGGGGGCAGCGGGGATCCTGCCCCGGCACCAGTGGGGGATGAGTTTGGGGCCCTCCAGGTAGAACCAGAAGGGGTGGAGGGACTTGGAGGGGAACCGGGGGGCATTCAGCTGGGGGGGCAGCACGGGTCAACTGTGGTTGCGTCTGTGGAGGTCCCTGCTCTGGTTGGTCCTCGTTTTCTTCCTTCGACAGCTGCTGCTCCTGGATCTGAACATGCATCAGGGGGGACGCAGTGGATGGCCGACACTTTTCGTAAATCGCAGGAAGTAGGGACGCTGACTGAGATGGGAACGGGCCAGGGACCGGGACTGGAATTGAAACACTCGTCTCCTTCTCATCTGTTGCCGCCGCCTTTGCCTCAGAGACGGGGTGGGAAGAGGAAGAAATCAACGCCTACCTCGGAGGAGCGTGGTCGGGTGAAGAAGACTGGACCGTACAGGCCAGGACTGGGGACTGCTCGCTTGCCGGTGGGTGGGGGTGAGACTGGTCAGGCCACCTTGGCCCTAGATGGAGGTGGTAGTGATGGGAGTCAAATGATTAAGTCTGTGGTGCCTGTAAGTCTTCCCTCAGAATGCCCTGTTCCCCCACACAAAGACGCATTGGGGAATACCGCTGCCCCCAGTCCATCGGGGGCGCCACTCACACGGGATGAGGAGGATTTGTTGTTGGTGGGGGCGATGGAGGTTGGTGGGGGGGAAGGTTCGGGGAGTCAGGTATTCAACGGTTGTGCAGTCTCTCGGATCCTCGCTCACTCTGCTCCCGGTGCCCAGCAGCATGTGGGGGAGGGGCCTCGACTTTCAGAAGGGAGTGAGGCTAGACAGGAAGATTCTGGGGAACGGATACCCCAATGCCCGGTTGAACTCTTGGCTTCTGGGGGTGGGCCGGGGGACCCAGGGGCACCTCGGGAAGCAAAGGTTCCCTTTTCCCGGGAGGTCTCACGTCTCACTCCGGCTTCCTCTGTTGCAACGTCCTCATGCAGTGTGTTGGGTGGAAACCCTGTCTCTCGGGTACAGTTAGCTGCCCCGCAGTCACGATCTTATTCCCAAATACTTCGTGGGGTGGACTTGGGTCCGAGGGGGAGGGGAGAGCGGGGAGCCCGAGAGGGAGCTGACGGGGAAATGAGGGACCCGCCTCGTCGCCAAATGGATTATGACATGGAGCGGATGGAGGATGAGGATTTCCTGGAGGAATTTTTTGCAGAGATGGGAGAGGAGGAGGATCAGGATCCACGCCAGAGATATGTGGCCCGTTTTCGCTACAAGGGATTTGACGTAGAGAAATTGTCTGAGGATTACATGGTTGGAACTTTGCTTTTGGGTTCCTTGGACATTGCCAAAGAAGACATCTTGGCTGTGATCATGCCCCCAGGTCTCCGGGAGACAGATGTCTGCCTGGTCTCAGAGAGGGCTTATCAGAGGTTCTGGGTGAAGGTCAGGGGAGCGCTTAGGCGGACCCCTAGTCTCTTCACAGATTATGATGTCATACCGTTGTTTAGAGGGGAATCCAGGGTCCTTACACTCTCCTTTCGAAGTACAAATATCCCAGAAGAGGATGTGGAAAGGTGGCTCCAGAGACATTGCACGATCCTTCTCCCCCCAAGGAAGAGGTTGAACCACTATGGGCTGTGGAGTGGGGAATATAAAGCGGTCATCTCTTTAAGGAGAGATGGTCGAAGTAACCTCCGGCACCTTCCCAAATATTTTTTCTTGGGGAGCGATCGTGGGATCACCCGATACAGCGGTCAACCCCCTGCTTGTTTCCAGTGCGGTGGTTATGATCACATCAGGCAGCACTGCACCACCCCCCTTTGTGCGGCCTGTGGGAAACACGGCCACAGTTCCATGCATTGCAAGGTGGGCATAGTATGTAATCTGTGCCTGAAGCAGGGGCATGCCTACCTGCTCTGCCCTCTAGCGTACTATAACAGGAGGAACCCGACGGCGTATGAGAAACTCAAAGCCTCACACTTTCAGTCTATGGAAGGGAACGTGACGGGGGCGGGAGAGTCGACTGCTTCCACTTCTACCCTTGCTTCCACCTCTACCATCACGTCTGATGTGGCGATGGCGGCGCGAGGAGAGAGGGATGGTATCGCAGACCCTTGCCGCATGGAGATGGCGGAGAGCGAGGAATCGGGCTGGACGTCGGTTGGGAAGTCTGGGAGGAACAAGGCGAGAGGGAAGGTTCTCCAGGGAGTGTACCGGCCGCTGCAGGAGAGAAGTAACAACCGCTTTGAACTGTTAGCAATGGGAGGGGACTCCGATGAGTCCATGGAGATAACGGAGGAGGAGGCGGGGAAGTTCTCTGAGACACAGAAGAGAGATGGGGAGTCAAAGGTCAAGGAGCGAAAGAAGAAGAAGGGCACGGACCCCTCCAAACCACAGTTCCTCACTGCAGAGTCGATGTCGGTGGAGGACCTGGAGCAGTTGATTCAGCAAACTAGAGAAACCTACGAGGACACAAAGTTGAAACGGGCAACGTTGGGAGATGTCGCTGATGACTTTCGGGAGGAATCCTTGGAGATCCTTGAGGAGACTTCCCGGACAGACTGTCGGCGCCTAAGAAAGAAGCAGAGATTCCTGAGGGACAAGATGACTGTGTTGATCTGCGAACGCGAGAAACGGGAGGAGGGTTGTCACGAGTCACAGGAAATGGAGGTGGGGTGTGTGGAAGGGGCTCCCGGTGAGTCTTCTGCAGTGGAGGGTCTGACCCGATGTTCTGGGGAGAAGGACGGGCACCTGAGCACCCGCTCCAATCAAGAACAGGAACTGCAGCAGCAGCAGCAGCATTCTTACCCTCCTCCTTACAAGCTCTCGGAGTCCTCGGGTCCTGGGTCATCCCATCCCAGTTCCCCAGTTAGTATGGCCACACCTCCCGGTCTTCAGGAGGGGGTGGAATCAATGCAGGTCGCTGAGCAAGAGGAAGTCCGGGAGTTCGTCGGCGATGCGACCCTTTCTCCAGAGGGGCAGGAAAGTCTATAGGTTTAAGGTTCGGCCACTTCTCTTCACCTTTTTTAAGATCATGGCTCTCAAAATACTTACCTGGAACTGCAGGGGTCTGCGACAGCCGGGACGTAGAGAGGACATTTACTACCACCTGAGTAAGTTGAGGATGGATTTCATAGTGCTCCAGGAAACCAACATTAACAACCCCAGGGATCGGAGTGCCGCGCAGAGAGCTTGGACGTGGGGTCCGTCCATCTGGTCGCTTGTGGAGGAAGCCGCTGGCGGGGTGGCGGTTCTCACTACTTTGAAGAAGGGTTGTAGGATTGTTAAAACCATTGAGGCTGTTCCGGGACATCTGCTTGTGTTGGACGTCGATCTGCGAGGGGAAGACGGACGCACCACCCACAGATACCGTCTGTGTGCCCTGTATGCCCCGGTCAACAGGAGACGCAGATTAAGCCTGTGGGAGACCTTGCAGGACTATGTGTATACCAACAGAGAATTGATCGTGGCGGGAGATTTCAACATTCGTTCGGAGATGTCTGACCGGATCAACCTGAGGAAGCCGGGGGCGTGGCAGGAGAAGCCCTTGACGGTGGAGGAGAAGTCACTGCGGAGCCTTTTGCAGGACTCACTGCACCTCCAGGATTCGGCTCTGCACGTGATGAATGAACTCGACTATCTGCCCACTCACCACAGGATGGTGTTCCAGCAGAAGTACACGGTCCCACTGGGAGCCACGATGACTTACTTCCACCCCCTCTCTGTCAGTAGGCTGGATAGGGTGTGGGCGCCGTCGTCCGGGGCTCCCCTCCGATGCCTCTTGGTCATTAACCCTTGGTCGGATCACGCGATGCTGAGCATTACTTTGGGGACGACGATAGAAGATTGGCCATCGGGGAAGTCGAGATGGATCCTCAGAGAGAGGGACCTTAGGACCTATCGGTTGGAGAGAGAAGTGATTTTGACGGTGGAAGCGTCAAAGAGATCCCGAGGTGATATGGACCTGATTCAATGGTGGGATGGCCTGAAGAAGTCTATCCAGCACACCTGTCGTAGAGCCAAGCGCAACAACGCGGCCAGGGAGCTATGGGACTATCACCGTGCCATCCAGAACGTACTCGCTGTTCGGTGGAGGATGGCCAAGGGCCTCCACTATGACGCAGGGAGGCTACAACGGAGTCAACAGGTGATTAAGGATTACCAACGGTCACAAAGGGAGAGGAGGCGTTTGAACAAGATGGCTCGATCTTCGGGGCCGGTGATACAAAAGGGAGAGTGGGAAAGGGATCGGTTGCCCAGCTCACACCAGAAGCTTGTTGGCCTGCGAGTGCACCCAGAAGAGCTAGTCCGAGAGAAGACTGCAGAGGTGTTGGACGTGGTCTCTCAGTTCTATGGGACTCTGTATGGGGCACGGACCGACGGGCCTACAGGCTGCGGCTTGGAGGACTATCTGAGTGGTGAACGGGTCCAGAAGATGGAGTGTGACGAGGAGGAAACCTGTCAGCTCCTGGCTCCCTTCACGGAGGAAGAGGTGGGGAAAGCGCTTGCGGCGGGGAAAAGGTCATCTACGCCAGGACCAGACGGCTTGCCCTATGGGCTCTACAGGAACCTCCAAGGCTACTTCCTCCCCCTTTTGACCCAGGTTTTCAACCGTATGTGGGAGACAAAGAAGGCTGGGAGAAGTTTTCTGCAGGGGTTGATGATCCTCTTGTATAAAAGTGGGGACCCGACGCTCATTGGGAACTGGCGTCCGATCACTATCACTAATGTGGACTATCGTATTTTTGCAAGGGCTTTGAATACCAGGCTGAAGAAGGTAGCTCACAAGATCGTCTCCCCAGGACAGACCAGTGGAATCCCGGGCAGGAAGATGGTTCACACGGCGTGCCTTTTCCGTCAAGCCTTTTGTGCGGTCCGGGAGGAAGGGAAACAGCAGTGGCTCTTGCAGCTAGACCAGCACAAAGCCTTTGATAGGGTGGACCAGCAATATCTGTGGGTGGTCCTGGAGCGACAGGGTGTCCCTCGGCCCTTTGTGACTATCCTCCGGGCACTCTATGCGGGAGCGTGTGTCTCGCCTCACGTCAGGGGTGTAATGGGGGACTCTTTCCCAGTGATGAGG
The DNA here is from genome assembly GCA_029233225.1 of Lepidodactylus listeri. Lineage (NCBI taxonomy): Eukaryota > Metazoa > Chordata > Lepidosauria > Squamata > Gekkonidae > Lepidodactylus > Lepidodactylus listeri. The sequence goes on from JARCFY010000002.1 coordinate 29,318, forward strand.
GGCGTCCGGCAGGGGTGTCCCCTGAGTCCGCTGCTGTATGTGTTGGCGTTGGAGCCCTTCTTGAGAGCTGTCAAAGGGGACCCTGCCATCAGGGGCCTGAGGACTGGAGGAACTGGTAGCTTCAGACTCTCCGCGATCACCCACGCTGATGACACGTACCTGTGGTTGCGAGGTGAGGAGGACCTCTCTAGGGTCCGGGGACACCTAAGGGAGTACAAAGCTGCCTCAGATGCCAAGGTGAATGCCTCGAAGAGCAAACTGTACATGCTGGACGGCACCTCGGCAGTGATCAGAGTCCGACCGTTGTCACACGAGGGAGGAGAGGAGCAGAAAGAGGGGACTGCTGAGCCCCTCGAAGGTCTCAAGATCTTGGGGATTTTCTTCTCCCTGCAGCAGACTGGGTGGCGACAAAATTGGCAACTATGGAAGAGTAAGGTGGAGGAACGCCTGCAGCGTTGGAAGCACTGGAGACTGTCCACGGGGAAGAAGATACAATTTTTCACCACCTATTGTATCCCTGCCGCCAACTATTTGGCGGGTGTCTACCCTCCCCCAAGCTCAATCATGGTGACGGTTATGAGGGAGGTCTTCCGCTGGATCTTCGGGATGGCGAACTTTCCCCTGGCGAGACTTGTGACTCACAGGAAACAGAGGGAAGGGGGTCTGGGACTCCCGGATGTTGCCCTTTGGTTCCTCGTCACCTTCCTTCACCTTAACTGCGGACAGATGGAGTCGATCCAAGAAGGCCCTGTGACTGAAGACTCTTTTACGTGGGTGGCTTTTGCGAACAGCTGGGCAAGAACCCAGTGGGGCCAGAGATGGTGGGTGGAGGGCCGACCCTTGCCACGTCTGACGGCACGCTTTAAGAGAGGCCTCCCTGACTTTGTGCTGGAGTCTGTGGCCCTAGTAAAGCGCTATGGAATTATGGCTGCGGAGATACGGGAAGCGGTCCGGAAAGGGTTCGGATCGGTGGGGACCCTCTATTGGCAGCTGTTCAAGCGTCTAAGAACTGACCCCTATGACGATGGGCGAAGAGGCAAAATGACCCTCTCCGACTACCTTCGAGAGCAATCCTTTCCCATATCGACCTTCACGGACAGGACCATCCCTTATGAGTTGCGGGATATCCGATGGAGGGCATACCATCAAGTTCTCTATGTGGGCGTGAAGAAGGTTTCGACGGCAGTGGGACAGAGGGGGTGTCGACGGCAGGGTTGCGTGGATGCCGACACGCCGGAAACGATACAACATGCAGTCAAGACTTGTCTGGCAGTTAAACGCCTCTGGCTGGCAGTGGCACGGAAGTTAGAGTGGCCTTATCTAGCGGTGCAGGACTGGGAAACCATCGTGTCAGGTTTAGAGCCAAGGGGAGGCTACGGCTCACCGCGGGAGGCATGGACAGAGTCAACACCACCGTCGGGAGACCTTTCCAAGGTTGCTGGCACATCAGTGGGAGGGGTGCCGTGGTCAGTGGTGCGCCTGCTCAACCTCATTGTCCTCCATGGGATCTTCAGAGACAGGCGATCAGAAGCTTACACTAAGTCACCGGTACCTCTTCAGAATAGCATCAGTTACATCATAAGCTATATTGCGAAGGTGCGATCGTGGGAACAGAGGAACACAAAACCAGCTACTTACAGCAATCGTTGGCGATGGTTCCGCGAGGTGAACCCCCCTGTGCACTGAGGGACACCTCACGGGATCTTGCCAGGACTTTAACACACATAGTTCATGGCTGCAGCTTAAAACTGATTCTAGGCCTTATGCCTAAAATGTAACTGTTTTGGGAAACAATGGTTAAGACGGTTATAAAGTTATAAAATTATAAAGCTATAAAGTTATAAAGTTGTATATAAAAATAATAAATAATAATAACTAATTGTGTTTTAAAAGGTTTGAATATGTTTATAACTGTTTACTAATGGTTAAATGTGTTTAAATGTTTTTGAATGTTTAAAAAAAATTTAAATGTTTTGAAATGTTTTCAAATGTCTTAAACTGCTTTATTATGATTCTGTGATTCTAAAGTGATATGTTTGTTTATTACTTTTTGAAATTTTAGAAAATTGTAAATCTGAACATTTCAAATTTGAAAATTTGTAAATTGGAAAAAATTTGGTTTTATGTTTGTATGTAGAATGGTTATTTTTTAATAAAAAATCTATTTTCCTAAAAAAAAAAAAAAAAAAAATCTATTTTCCTAACCCTAACCCTAACCCTAACCCTAACCCTAACCCTAACCCTAACCCTAAACCCTAAACCCTAACCCCTAACCCCTAACCCTAACCCCTAACCCTAACCCTAACCCTAACCCTAACCCTAACCCTAACCCTTAACCCTTAACCCTTAACCCTTAACCCTTAACCCTAACCCTAACCCTAACCCTAACCCTAACCCTAACCCTAAACCCTAAACCCTAAACCCTAAACCCTAAACCCTAACCCTAACCCTAACCCTAAACCCTAACCCTAACCCTAACCCTAACCCTAACCCCAACCCCAACCCGAACCCTAACCCCAACCCGAACCCCAAACCCCAAATCCCAAACCCCAAACCCGAACCCGAACCCTAACCCTAACCCTAACCCTAACCCTAACTATGACATGGAGCGGCTGGAAGATGAGGCCTTTTTGGAGGAATTCTTTGAGGAAATGGGGGAGGAGGAGGAAGACCGGGATCCGCGCCAGAGATACGTGGCCCGTTTTCGTTACAAGGGTTTCGATGCAGAGAGATTATCTGAGGACTACATGGTCGGGAATTTGCTTTTGGGCTCCCTGAACATAGCCAAAGATGACATTCTGGCTGTGATCATGCCCCCGGGTCTCAGGGAGACGGACGTTTGCTTGGTTTCAGAGAGGGCTTACCAGAGGTTCTGGGCGAAGGTCAGGGTAGCTCTTAGGCGGCAGCCCGGTCTTCTCGCAGATTATGACTTTATACCACTGTTTAGAGGGGAATCCAGGGTTCTTACGCTCTCATTCCGAAGCACGAATATTCCAGAGGATGATGTGGAACTGTGGCTCCAGAGACATTGTAAGGTTCTACTCCCCCCAAGGAAGAGATTGAACCATTATGGATTGTGGAGTGGGGAATATAAGGCAGTCATTTCTTTACGCAGAGACAGTAGGAGCAACCTTCGGCATCTCCCCAAGTATTTTTTCTTGGGGAGTGACCGTGGGATTACCAGATACAGTGGTCAACCCCCTGCCTGTTTTCAGTGTGGAGGTTATGATCACATCAGGCAGCACTGCGCCACTCCCCTTTGTGCGGTCTGTGGGAAGCACGGTCACAGTTCCATGCATTGTAAGGTGGGTATTGTATGTAACCTGTGTCTGAAGCAGGGGCACACTTATATGCTCTGTCCTCAAGCGTATTACAACAGGAGGAACCCAAGGGCATTTGAGAAACTTAAGGCTGCACATGATCAGCTGATGGAGGGGGATGTTACTGGAGAGAGAGGGTCGTCTGTTTCCATTGTCACCCTTGCCTCCGATGTGACAGAGGTCATTGTGCCAGAAGAAGGAAACGGTACTGTGGGCCGGCATCGCATTGAGAAGGCGGGGAGTGAGTACTCGGGCTGGATGTTGGTAGGGAAGTCTGGGAGGAACAATGCGAGGGGAAGGGTACTGAAGGGAGTGTATAGGCCGATGCAAGAGGGAAGTCAGAACCGTTTCGAGCTCTTACGGGTGGATGGGGATTCCGATGAGTCCATGGAGATGACGGAGCAGGGAGAAGGAAAGTCCTCTGAGATGCAGAAGAGGGGTGAGAAGGCGAGGGTTATGGCAGGAAAGAAGAAGAAGGGGGTAGATTCTCTCAAGCCACAGTACTCTACTGTGGAAACCATGCCAGTGGAGGAGTTGGAGCAGTTGATCCAGCAGACTAGGGAAGCCTTTCAGGAGACAAAACAGAAACGGGTGACGTTGGGAGACGATGCAGATGATTTTCGGGAGGAACCATTGGAGTCTCTCGAGCAGTCTACTCGTGTGGAATGTAAACGCCTGAGAAAAAAGCAGAAGTTTTTGAGAGACAAGATGACCGTGTTAACCTGTGAGCGTGACAAACGAGAGGAGGGACGTCAGGAGTCACAGGAGATGGAGGAGGGGAGTGGGGAAGGGGAGTTGTCTTCTGGCAGGTCTCGGGCGGCAGAGGGCCTGATCACGTGTTCAGGGGGGAGCGAAGGGCTCCTGAACAACCCCACTAACCAAGAACAGTTCTTGAAGCAGCAGCAACATTCATACCCCCCACCTTACAAGCTTTCGGAGCCCCAGGATTCCGGAGCACCCTGCCCCAGCCCCCCCATTAGTAAGGCCACACCTCCCGAGACTCGGGAGGGGATGGAAACAATGCAAATCACTGAGCAAGACCAATCATCTTGATTGCCCCATCAACCATATTAATTACTCTATTTATTTATTATTCATTACAATTTAGTTGACTCATTTTAACTTTCTATTTTTTTAATATTATGTTTATATGTTTTAACTTATGTTTAATAACATTTAATAACTTTTGAATATGTTTATAACTGCTTACAACTGTTTATTAATGTTTAAATGTGTTTGAAATGGTTTGAGATATTTTTCAAATGTTTTGAAATGTTTCGAAAAGTTTTGAAATGTTTTAGAGTATTTTGGCATTTTTTGAGATATTTTAAAGATGTTTTTAGGATGTTTCGAACCATTTTAAAAGGTTTTATTATGATTTTAAAGTGTCTTAAGATGCTTTAAAATATGTATCTACTGTTAAAATTGGATTTTTGTAACCTTTTCTAACAGTGTTGAGTGCTTGTCAATTACTTCTTGAAAATTTGAAGATTTGAAAATGTAAAAACTTGAAATTGAAACTTTGAAACTTTGAAAAATTGTAAACATGACAATCTGAACTTCTTTGTATTATTGTGGAACACTGTTTCTTATGTGTATGCTATTTGTTTGTATGTAGAATGGTTATTTCAAAATAAAAAATCTATTTTCCTAAAAAAAAAAAAAATCTATTTTCCTAACCCGAACCCGAACCCTAACCCGAACCCTAACCCGAACCCGAACCCTAACCCTAACCCTAACCCTAGACTGGGTGGAGGACAGTCGTGCTTCATTTCAGCTCCTGGCTTCTCTCTCGTTTTCGGGTCCTTTGACCCATTTCTTCTTCTATTTTTGTGGAATTTTCGACAAGGGCTCTTTTTGGAAAGGCCCCCCCACTGAATTATCGAAAAATGGAGGCCCCCCCGGCCGGGGGGGACCCAGAAAATACAAAGGAACCCACTCCCATTGGTTTCAATGGGAGTCTTTTGCTGACTCATTCTCCATTGGGAGCAATGGAGAAGTTACTCGAGGGAAGGCCTCAAAATCTCCAAGGCCTGCAAGGCCCATCTTCTATTCCTGGGGATCAGCAGCTGCTAGGAGGACATTCAGGCATGGCATTCGAACCTGGGCTTGGGAGCCACTCTTCTGGGACTCAGGACGAGGTAGGAATGGAGACCTTTACATTGGACACCACCCCTTTGGGCCCCTCTATTTCCCTTGAATTACCAGAGGACATTTTGGACTCTTCTGGAGAAGTCGTTTGTCTGGACCCCCTGGGGGTCTCAAAACCTGGGGAACCCCATTTTGAGCTTACTGAAGAAACTGAGGGACACACCCAGCTTGGGAAGGGGCAGAAAGTCCAAGCCCAAAGGGTGCAAAAGGAGGAGGGGGTGCATACAGGCACAAGGAAAGAAAGAAAAATCTGGGACACTTTTGCAAGAGGCTTTTCCAGCATTCACAGTGCTACTGACAGGCTAGTGGGGCGGGAGAGTGAGAGGGCCTTGCTAGACACTCAATATGAGGCCTATGAGAAGCATTTGGAACTTGCAATGGGCTTGGCTAAATCCCCAAGGGCTGGAGGGAGTTCTCCAAAAAGTCACTGGGCCCACTCTCAGTATCGTGAAGTACGGGTGGTGAAGAAGACGAGGTTGCAATTTTCCCCTGACGGGGGTTCCGGCCAAGAACTTCAGGTCCACCAGGACAGTATAGTCCAGGTGCAATTGGTCAGCATTTCTCAGAAGGGACAAGAGAACGATGGGGAGGGGAAGCACGGCCAGGCCTTTCAGTTAGACACAGCTCTTCAGGAGCCCACTCTACAGGATAAGCTGAAGCTTGGCTCTGAGGCCCTTGGTCAGGCTAGGAGGGAAGCTGCTGCTATTCAGATTAGGATTAGAGAGGCAGATGACCGGATGATAGTTTCTTCAGATCCTCTGGAGATGCAAAATTTGATTCAACTGAGAGGGACTTTGCTCAGCTCAGCTCAAGAAGTAGAACAGAAGGTAGCTGTTTTGTCACAAAAAGTAGATGCTGTGTCAGAGGAGATTAGGAACACAACCATTCAACCTTGTGGCCTAGTTTTTCACCCACTCCAGTACCCAAAAGGGAAGCAGGAAGAAATGTCCCTCAGGGTTGTGCCAAGAGGGCATGTTGACCAAAATGACTGTGGGAAGGACGTGCCTTTTGCAAAAGAAGAAACTTTGGAAACAGGCACGGCTGGCTTTTCTCCTGGAGACCGCCCTCCGAAAAGGCAGAGGAGAGATGAGAGGGGACCTCCACCTCAACGTATAGCACAGCAACAGGGTGAGTCTTCCACTTATTGTGATTCTTTGTCATCTTCACAAGAAGGGACGCAGGACTTACTTAGAGACATGTTACAGGAAGGAGAGGAGGACCCCGGTTGGGCCCTCTCTCATACTAGGCCCTTTGAAGCTGATGTGACTTCACAAATGACTCCCAGGAAGAGTTCCACTAAGGGGACGCCAAAAGAAACACGTGCATGTCGTGAGACCAGGCTACTGGAAGATTGGGTCCTGATGAAGGCCAGCTCAATGCAGGTGGGGCTTAGTCTGCTGACTACTCAAAACCTTAAACAATTAGATGTGGCTAAGTTCTGGGGCTTTATCCTGGCCCATGTGGGCCTACCAGCTGGAAATACTATGGCCCTCCATAAAAGGAGTAGAGATTCCTTACTGGATTTACTGAATGATTCCAAGCCCATTATCATGGACTTTTTGACAAAAAAGATAGAGAGATCCGAGTCGGCTATAAATAGAATTACCTTTGCCAGGTCTCTGTCAATTGATATCATAGACAGGTTGGTGATTGGTCGTAGAGTTTGCACCTCTGCGGGAACTTACCCTGAGTGGTTGTCGGAGCAAGGTCTTATAACTCTTTTGAGAGCTATTTTACAGTCGTGGGAATCCACGTCAGAGGGAGAGGTTACTGATATTTACGAGGACGTCGGGGGACAACGCAGGGAGCTGACTCCAGAGGAATGGACCGGATGGTGTCAGGAGGCGATCCATCTTCTTGATATACGAATTGAGATGCTGAAGGAAGAGGAGAGGGGGCAGCAGATGCCGAGGACGGCCGCCCGCTCCTGTTTGGCACCTGTTGGCTCTGAGAGCGTTCGCCAGATCTTTCCTACTGTGGTGCCCCTGATCCCTTCGGCATTTCAGGTGTCGCAGACGGCTTCGGAGAGGTGCAGCGGTGATGACCGGGTGGTTGATCATCAGGAGTGGCAGGTCATGGATGAGCTAAGGACGGAGGCCCAGATGGGGACGGAGGCATGTTCGGTGGATGTGGAAAAGGCCCATCGTACTCAACAGGGGGACCCTGGCTCCCAGGGTCCCCCGCAAACCGGTGAGGGTTGGGAGAGGGACACATTTCAGGAAGGGGAAGGGGCTCTGAGAGAGAAAGGGGTACAGACTCCAGGACAGGAAGTGGGGGCTCTAAAGCGTTGCAGATTTGCAGGTAGCTATAGAGAACCTTGTCACAGTGACCTTTCGGGTGTAGAGACTCTTAGTGCTAGTGAAAGGGATGCCACTGATATTAGTGATGCTGATGATACCGGGGAAGTCTCCGGGGGGGAGGAGGAGGAAAGGGAAATAGAAGGGGGCAGCGGGGATCCTGCCCCGGCACCAGTGGGGGATGAGTTTGGGGCCCTCCAGGTAGAACCAGAAAGGGTGGAGGGACTTGGAGGGAAACCGGGGGGCATTCAGCTGGGGGGGCAGCACGGGTCAACTGTGGTTGCGTCTGTGGAGGTCCCTGCTCTGGTTGGTCCTCGTTTTCTTCCTTCGACAGCTGCTGCTCCTGGATCTGAACATGCATCAGGGGGGACGCAGTGGATGGCCGACACTTTTCGTAAATCGCAGGAAGTAGGGACGCTGACTGAGATGGGAACGGGCCAGGGACCGGGACTGGAATTGAAACACTCGTCTCATTCTCATCTGTTGCCGCCGCCTTTGCCTCAGAGACGGGGTGGGAAGAGGAAGAAATCAACGCCTACCTCGGAGGAGCGTGGTCGGGTGAAGAAGACTGGACCGTACAGGCCGGGACTGGGGACTGCTCGCTTGCCGGTGGGTGGGGGTGAGACTGGTCAGGCCACCTTGGCCCTAGATGGAGGTGGTAGTGATGGGAGTCAAATGATTAAGTCTGTGGTGCCTGTAAGTCTTCCCTCAGAATGCCCTGTTCCCCCACACAAAGACGCGTTGGGGAATACCGCTGCCCCCAGTCCATCGGGGGCGCCACTCACACGGGATGAGGAGGATTTGTTGTTGGTGGGGGCGATGGAGGTTGGTGGGGGGGAAGGTTCGGGGAGTCAGGTATTCAACGGTTGTGCAGTCTCTCGGATCCTCGCTCACTCTGCTCCCGGTGCCCAGCAGCATGTGGGGGAGGGGCCTCGACTTTCAGAAGGGAGTGAGGCTAGACAGGAAGATTCTGGGGAACGGATACCCCAATGCCCGGTTGAACTCTTGGCTTCTGGGGGTGGGCCGGGGGACCCAGGGGCACCTCGGGAAGCAAAGGTTCCCTTTTCCCGGGAGGTCTCACATCTCACTCCGGCTTCCTCGTTTGCAACGTCCTCATGCAGTGTGTTGGGTGGAAACCCTGTCTCTCGGGTACAGTTAGCTGCCCCGCAGTCACGATCTTATTCCCAAATACTTCGTGGGGTGGACTTTGGTCCGAGGGGGAGGGGAGAGCGGGGAGCCCGAGAGGGAACTGACGGGGAAATGAGGGACCCGCCTCGTCGCCAAATGGATTATGACATGGAGCGGATGGAGGATGAGGATTTCCTGGAGGAATTTTTTGCAGAGATGGGAGAGGAGGAGGATCAGGATCCACGCCAGAGATATGTGGCCCGTTTTCGCTACAAGGGATTTGACGTAGAGAAATTGTCTGAGGATTACATGGTTGGAACTTTGCTTTTGGGTTCCTTGGACATTGCCAAAGAAGACATCTTGGCTGTGATCATGCCCCCAGGTCTCCGGGAGACAGATGTCTGCCTGGTCTCAGAGAGGGCTTATCAGAGGTTCTGGGTGAAGGTCAGGGGAGCGCTTAGGCGGACCCCTAGTCTCTTCACAGATTATGATGTCATACCATTGTTTAGAGGGGAATCCAGGGTCCTTACACTCTCCTTTCGAAGTACAAATATCCCAGAAGAGGATGTGGAAAGGTGGCTCCAGAGACATTGCAAGATCCTTCTCCCCCCAAGGAAGAGGTTGAACCACTATGGGCTGTGGAGTGGGGAATATAAAGCGGTCATCTCTTTAAGGAGAGATGGTCGAAGTAACCTCCGGCACCTTCCCAAATATTTTTTCTTGGGGAGCGATCGCGGGATCACCCGATACAGCGGTCAACCTCCTGCTTGTTTCCAGTGCGGTGGTTATGATCACATCAGGCAGCACTGCACCACCCCCCTTTGTGCGGCCTGTGGGAAACACGGCCACAGTTCCATGCATTGCAAGGTGGGCATAGTATGTAATCTGTGCCTGAAGCAGGGGCATGCCTACCTGCTCTGCCCTCTAGCGTACTATAACAGGAGGAACCCGACGGTGTATGAGAAACTCAAAGCCTCACACTTTCAGTCTATGGAATGGAACGTGACGGGGGCGGGAGAGTCGACTGCTTCCACTTCTACCCTTGCTTCCACCTCTACCATCACATCTGATGTGGCGATGGTGGCGCGAGGAGAGAGGGATGGTATCGCAGACCCTTGCCGCATGGAGATGGCGGAGAGCGAGGAATCGGGCTGGACGTCGGTTGGGAAGTCTGGGAGGAACAAGGCGAGAGGGAAGGTTCTCCAGGGAGTGTACCGGCCGCTGCAGGAGAGAAGTAACCGCTTTGAACTGTTAGCAATGGGAGGGGACTCCGATGAGTCCATGGAGATAACGGAGGAGGAGGCGGGGAAGTTCTCTGAGACACAGAAGAGAGATGGGGAGTCAAAGGTCAAGGAGCGAAAGAAGAAGAAGGGCACGGACCCCTCCAAACCACAGTTCCTCACTGCAGAGTCGATGTCGGTGGAGGACCTGGAGCAGTTGATTCAGCAAACTAGAGAAACCTACGAGGACACAAAGTTGAAACGGGCAACGTTGGGAGATGTCGCTGATGACTTTCGGGAGGAATCCTTGGAGATCCTTGAGGAGACTTCCCGGACAGACTGTCGGCGCCTAAGAAAGAAGCAGAGATTCCTGAGGGACAAGATGACTGTGTTGATCTGCGAACGTGAGAAACGGGAGGAGGGTTGTCACGAGTCACAGGAAATGGAGGTGGGGTGTGTGGAAGGGGCTCCCGGTGAGTCTTCTGCAGTGGAGGGTCTGACCCGATGTTCTGGGGAGAAGGACGGGCACCTGAGCACCCGCTCCAATCAAGAACAGGAACTGCAGCAGCAGCAGCATTCTTACCCTCCTCCTTACAAGCTCTCGGAGTCCTCGGGTCCTGGGTCGTCCCATCCCAGTTCCCCAGTTAGTATGGCCACACCTCCCGGTCTTCAGGAGGGGGTGGAATCAATGCAGGTCGCTGAGCAAGAGGAAGTCCGGGAGTTCGTCGGCGATGCGACCCTTTCTCCAGAGGGGCAGGAAAGTCTATAGGTTTAAGGTTCGGCCACTTCTCTTCACCTTTTTTAAGATCATGGCTCTCAAAATACTTACCTGGAACTGCAGGGGTCTGCGACAGCCGGGACGTAGAGAGGACATTTACTACCACCTGAGTAAGTTGAGGATGGATTTCATAGTGCTCCAGGAAACCAACATTAACAACCCCAGGGATCGGAGTGCCGCGCAGAGAGCTTGGACGTGGGGTCCGTCCATCTGGTCGCTTGTGGAGGAAGCCGCTGGCGGGGTGGCGGTTCTCACTACTTTGAAGAAGGGTTGTAGGATTGTTAAAACCATTGAGGCTGTTCCGGGACATCTGCTTGTGTTGGACGTCGATCTGCGAGGGGAAGACGGACGCACCACCCACAGATACCGTCTGTGTGCCCTGTATGCCCCGGTCAACAGGAGACGCAGATTAAGCCTGTGGGAGACCTTGCAGGACTATGTGTATACCAACAGAGAATTGATCGTGGCGGGAGATTTCAACATTCATTCGGAGATGTCTGACCAGATCAACCTGAGGAAGCCGGGGGCGTGGCAGGAGAAGCCCTTGACGGTGGAGGAGAAGTCACTGCGGAGCCTTTTGCAGGACTTACTGCACCTCCAGGATTCGGCTCTGCACGTGATGAATGAACTCGACTATCTGCCCACTCACCACAGGATGGTGTTCCAGCAGAAGTACACGGTCCCACTGGGAGCCACGATGACTTACTTCCACCCCCTCTCTGTCAGTAGGCTGGATAGGGTGTGGGTGCCGTCGTCCGGGGCTCCCCTCCGATGCCTCTTGGTCATTAACCCTTGGTCGGATCACGCGATGCTGAGCATTACTTTGGGGACGACGATAGAAGATTGGCCATCGGGGAAGTCGAGATGGATCCTCAGAGAGAGGGACCTTAGGACCTATCGGTTGGAGAGAGAAGTGATTTTGACGGTGGAAGCGTCAAAGAGATCCCGAGGTGATATGGACCTGATTCAATGGTGGGATGGCCTGAAGAAGTCTATCCAGCACACCTGTCGTAGAGCCAAGCGCAACAACGCGGCCAGGGAGCTATGGGATTATCACCGTGCCATCCAGAACGTACTCGCTGTTCGGTGGAGGATGGCCAAGGGCCTCCACTATGATGCAGGGAGGCTACAACGGAGTCAACAGGTGATTAAGGATTACCAACGGTCACAAAGGGAGAGGAGGCGTTTGAACAAGATGGCTCGATCTTTGGGGCCGGTGATACAAAAGGGAGAGTGGGAAAGGGATCGGTTGCCCAGCTCACACCAGAAGCTTGTTGGCCTGCGAGTGCACCCAGAAGAGCTAGTCCGAGAGAAGACTGCAGAGGTGTTGGACGTGGTCTCTCAGTTCTATGGGACTCTGTATGGGGCACGGACCGACGGGCCTACAGGCTGCGGCTTGGAGGACTATCTGAGTGGTGAATGGGTCCAGAAGATGGAGTGTGACGAGGAGGAAACCTGTCAGCTCCTGGCTCCCTTCATGGAGGAAGAGGTGGGGAAAGCGCTTGCGGCGGGGAAAAGGTCATCTACGCCAGGACCAGACGGCTTGCCCTATGGGCTCTACAGGAACCTCCAAGGCTACTTCCTCCCCCTTTTGACCCAGGTTTTCAACCGTATGTGGGAGACCAAGAAGGCTGGGAGAAGTTTTCTGCAGGGGTTGATGATCCTCTTGTATAAAAGTGGGGACCCGACGCTCATTGGGAACTGGCGTCCGATCACTATCACTAATGTGGACTATCGTATTTTTGCAAGGGCTTTGAATACCAGGCTGAAGAAGGTAGCTCACAAGATCGTCTCCCCAGGACAGACCAGTGGAATCCCGGGCAGGAAGATGGTTCACACGGCGTGCCTTTTCCGTCAAGCCTTTTGTGCGGTCCGGGAGGAAGGGAAACAGCAGTGGTTCTTGCAGCTAGACCAGCACAAAGCCTTTGATAGGGTGGACCAGCAATATCTGTGGGTGGTCCTGGAGCGACAGGGTGTCCCTCGGCCCTTTGTGACTATCCTCCGGGCACTCTATGCGGGAGCGTGTGTCTCGCCTCACGTCAGGGGTGTAATGGGGGACTCTTTCCCAGTGATGAGGGGCGTCCGGCAGGGGTGTCCCCTGAGTCCGCTGCTGTATGTGTTGGCGTTGGAGCCCTTCTTGAGAGCTGTCAAAGGGGACCCTGCCATCAGGGGCCTGAGGACTGGAGGAACTGGTAGCTTCAGACTCTCCGCGATCACCCACGCTGATGACACGTACCTGTGGTTGCGAGGTGAGGAGGACCTCTCTAGGGTCCGGGGACACCTAAGGGAGTACAAAGCTGCCTCAGATGCCAAGGTGAATGCCTCGAAGAGCAAACTGTACATGCTGGACGGCACCTCGGCAGTGATCAGAGTCCGACCGTTGTCACACGAGGGAGGAGAGGAGCAGAAAGAGGGGACTGCTGAGCCCCTCGAAGGTCTCAAGATCTTGGGGATTTTCTTCTCCCTGCAGCAGACTGGGTGGCGACAAAATTGGCAACTATGGAAGAGTAAGGTGGAGGAACGCCTGCAGCGTTGGAAGCACTGGAGACTGTCCACGGGGAAGAAGATACAATTTTTCACCACCTATTGTATCCCTGCCGCCAACTATTTGGCGGGTGTCTACCCTCCCCCAAGCTCAATCATGGTGACGGTTATGAGGGAGGTCTTCCGCTGGATCTTCGGGATGGCGAACTTTCCCCTGGCGAGACTTGTGACTCACAGGAAACAGAGGGAAGGGGGTCTGGGACTCCCGGATGTTGCCCTTTGGTTCCTCGTCACCTTCCTTCACCTTAACTGCGGACAGATGGAGTCGATCCAAGAAGGCCCTGTGACTGAAGACTCTTTTACGTGGGTGGCTTTTGCGAACAGCTGGGCAAGAACCCAGTGGGGCCAGAGATGGTGGGTGGAGGGCCAACCCTTGCCACGTCTGACGGCACGCTTTAAGAGAGGCCTCCCTGACTTTGTGCTGGAGTCTGTGGCCCTAGTAAAGCGCTATGGAATTATGGCTGCGGAGATACGGGAAGCGGTCCGGAAAGGGTTCGGATCGGTGGGGACCCTCTATTGGCAGCTGTTCAAGCATCTAAGAACTGACCCCTATGACGATGGGCGAAGAGGCAAAATGACCCTCTCCGACTACCTTCGAGAGCAATCCTTTCCCATATCGACCTTCACGGACAGGACCATCCCTTATGAGTTGCGGGATATCCGATGGAGGGCATACCATCAAGTTCTCTATGTGGGCGTGAAGAAGGTTTCGACAGCAGTGGGACAGAGGGGGTGTCGATGGCAGGGTTGCGTGGATGCCGACACGCCGGAAACGATACAACATGCAGTCAAGACTTGTCTGGCAGTTAAACGCCTCTGGCTGGCAGTGGCACGGAAGTTAGAGTGGCCTTATCTAGCGGTGCAGGACTGGGAAACCATCGTGTCAGGTTTAGAGCCAAGGGGAGGCTACGGCTCACCACGGGAGGCATAGACAGAGTCAACACCACCGTCGGGAGACCTTTCCAAGGTTGCTGGCACATCAGTGGGAGGGGTGCCGTGGTCAGTGGTGCGCCTGCTCAACCTCATTGTCCTCCATGGGATCTTCAGAGACAGGCGATCAGAAGCTTACACTAAGTCACCGGTACCTCTTCAGAATAGCATCAGTTACATCATAAGCTATATTGCGAAGGTGCGATCGTGGGAACAGAGGAACACAAAACCAGCTACTTACAGCAATCGTTGGCGATGGTTCCGCGAGGTGAATCCCCCTGTGCACTGAGGGACACCTCACAGGATCTTGCCAGGACTTTAACACACATAGTTCATGGCTGCAGCTTAAAACTGATTCTAGGCCTTATGCCTAGAATGTAACTGTTTTGGGAAACAATGGTTAAGACGGTTATAAAGTTATAAAGTTATAAAATTATAAAGCTATAAAGTTATAAAGTTGTATATAAAAATAATAAATAATAATAACTAATTGTGTTTTAAAAGGTTTGAATATGTTTATAACTGTTTACTAATGGTTAAATGTGTTTACATGTTTTTGAATGTTTAAAAAAAAATTAAATGTTTTGAAATGTTTTCAAATGTCTTAAACTGCTTTATTATGATTCTATGATTCTAAAGTGATATATTTGTTTATTACTTTTTGAAATTTTAGAAAATTGTAAATCTGAACATTTCAAATTTGAAAATTTGTAAATTGGAAAAAATTTGGTTTTATGTTTGTATTTTTTAATATTTTTTTAATAAAAAATCTATTTTCCTAAAAAAAAAAAAAAATCTATTTTTCTAACCCTAACCCTAACCCTAACCCTAGGTTGTCTGGGGAAGAGGACGTCTGGATCATTTCAAACAGAACTGGGAACTGTTTATTTGCCAATGGGCGCTCAAGGAGGAGGAGGGACTGTGATTGATCAGGTCGCCCCGGTTCTTCTCAGAGGTGATGGTGAAGTGAGTTCAATGCCTATGTCTGTATTGCCTGTGGGCCTTCCTTCGGGATGTCCAGTTCTGTGTGGGGGCCTGCTGGAAGAAATTGATGCATCTGGGTCATTGGGGCGGCCCTTTTCACGGGAGGACGAGGTGCCATTGTCGGTGGGGGGGATGAAAGGTAGGGAGGGACTAGGCTTGGGTACTCGGGTAGTTGTCAGTCGAGGTGATTCCCAGGACCTTGCTAGTCCTGCTGTGGGTGCCCAGCAGTCTGGGGGGGAGGGGCCTAGACCTGTAGAAGGGGGTGAGGCTGGGGCAGAGGGTTCAGAAGAATGAAAAACCTGTCAGCAGGTCGATCTCTCGGTACCGAAGGGTGGGTCAAGGGATCCAAGAGCAACACTGGAAGCGAAGGCTCTCCCATCCCGGGTTTTTTCACGCCCCATTCTGACTCCTTTAGTTATACCAACCCCCCCCCCCCTGGTGAGTCACTTGAAAACCCAATCTCTCTAGTAAAACCTACAGCCTCGCAGCCACGATCTTATTCCCAAATACTCCGTGGGGTGGACTCGGGCCCGGGAAGGCAGGGAGGGAGGGTTGCCCGTGAGGGAGCTGATAGGGAGACGACGGATCTGCCCTGTCGGGCGATAGACTATGACATGGAGCGGCTGGAAGATGAGGCCTTTTTGGAGGAATTCTTTGAGGAAATGGGGGGGTGGAGGAGGACCAGGATCCACGCCAGAGATACGTGGCCCGTTTTCGTTACAAGGGTTTCGATGCAGAGAGATTATCTGAGGACTACATGGTCGGGAATTTGCTTTTGGGCTCCCTGAACATAGCCAAAGATGACATTCTGGCTGTGATCATGCCCCCGGGTCTCAGGGAGACGGACGTTCGCTTGGTTTCAGAGAGGGCTTACCAGAGGTTCTGGGCGAAGGTCAGGGTAGCTCTTAGGCGGCAGCCCGGTCTTCTCGCAGATTATGACCTTATACCACTGTTTAGAGGGGAATCCAGGGTTCTTACGCTCTCATTCTGAAGCACGAATATTCCAGAGGATGATGTGGAACTGTGGCTCCAGAGACATTGTAAGGTTCTACTCCTCCCAAGGAAGAGATTGAACCATTATGGATTGTGGAGTGGGGAATATAAGGCAGTCATTTCTTTATGCAGAGACAGTAGGAGCAACCTTCGGCATCTCCCCAAGTATTTTTTCTTGGGGAGTGACCGTGGGATTACCAGATACAGTGGTCAACCCCCTGCCTGTTTTCAGTGTGGAGGTTACGATCACATCAGGCAGCACTGCGCCACTCCCCTTTGTGCGGTCTGCGGGAAGCACGGTCACAGTTCCATGCATTGTAAGGTGGGTATTGTATGTAACCTGTGTCTGAAGCAGGGGCACACTTATATGCTCTGTCCTCAAGCATATTACAACAGGAGGAACCCGAGGGCATTTGAGAAACTTAAGGCTGCACATGATCAGCTGATGGAGGGGGATGTTACTGGAGAGAGAGGGTCGTCTGTTTCCATTGTCACCCTTGCCTCCGATGTGACAGAGGTCATTGTGCCAGAAGAAGGAAACGGTACCGTGGGCCGGCATCGCATTGAGAAGGCGGGGAGTGAGTATGTTTGATCCTGGAACGCTTTGTTCAGGGTACAGTTATAGTCCACGCATATCTGGACATGTCTGTTGGGTTTCATCAAAGTGACTATAGGGGTTTCCCAATTAGCACTCTAGCTCTCCTTGTGCCACTCCTTGTGAACTCATAGTTCATGGGCAGTCGGCGTAGGTCGGCCATGAAGTCCATGGTGGATTCTCCAGCCTTTTGGGAGCGTGCATAGAATTCCATATGCATTGCCATCTTGGATGGCTTTGGCACAAAGTTGGTGGTTAGCTCATTGAAAGAGGAGTCGGCTAGCATCTTGGGTGCGATGAGGCTTTGCACCAGGAGGATTGTTGAGACTCTGCAAGTGCTCAGGAACCACACTTTCTTCTTGACTGTGTCTGTTGTCTCCTGGACCAGGAAAAAGTAGATCAACTGCTCAACCCAGGCTTCCCACAGCTCGGGGTGAGCTGGGTCGAAAGCAGTTCGCTGTCCCGGAGTGGCAGCCATGACTCTGGAATGATGTGGTGAGTGGTGTCCTGTGGAGCGGTTGGTGATGCTGGGTGGCGCTGGAGCCTAGCGGTGCTCAGGTGCCAGAGGATCAGTGCTCGTCACGGTGCTGGAGTCAGAGTCGGTGCCACTCATCGGGATCCCACCTTCATCGCCAGTATAAAGTACTGCAGACGCATTGCAGTGAAATCAGCTCATAAGTTTATTAAGAGGTCAGAACTAGACTGCTTAGCCAGACTCTCAGGCCTACTTTAATCACTGTTCTCGACCATACCCAACACCCGTGATTTGCTATTTACACTGCTCCTGCATCCTATAGGTCTGTTTAAGATCCTCTGGGTCTATTGTCCCTGGAAGTGAAGCTCGACAGCTTCTTCTGGCCACGTGTTTGACCAACCACGTGCACGGTTCTTCGGTCAGAACATAAAAATCTTCCAAGACTGGGCTGTTACCCATGTAGGCCTGATGTTTTCTAGGGCAGAAATAGCTGAGGCTTCCAACATCAACCCTCCCAGGACACCACTGCCACAACTGAAAGCAGCGTACCCCTGGGCATGCATTCAACAAGAATACATAGATTTCGATAGATAAGAAGACCTAAACAACCAGCAGTTTGAGGTTTTTTTAAAAAGAATACTAGAAATTAGATGGCGAAGAATAGCCATCATCTTCTCACACACACACACACACACACACACACACACACAGAGAGAGCATTAGGAAGCAATATTTTAAAAGATGAATGAAACAAGAACAAACCCTGTATTCTATATATTTAGATATTTTTACCCTACTTTCCCCCTCTACGGGGACTCAAAGCACATTGTAACATTGATCTCCAGTACTCCATTTTATCTTCACAACTACCTTGTGGGGTAGGTTAGGCTGAGAGAATGCAATTGTCCCAAGGTCACCCAGTGAGATTCCGTGGCAGTGGGGATTTCAACCAGGTTCTCCAAGCCCCTGACCACTGTACCATGTATTTAATTTTTAGACTAAAAACAAATATTTATATGAACTTATAAAAATTTAAATATATTTGTAGCTCTTTTAATGTGTCTGTTTGTTTATTAATCATAGTTACCACCCATTTCCCCACTTTTTAAATCTCTCCTCTTTTTCTTTAATATTTTAATCATTACTGTTTTAATTCCCCACTCTTTATCATTATCTTCTAGTGGAAATGCATCAGTACTCAAATCTATAAATTTAAACTGAATTAATTTAATGAACTGATTATTAATCCCCAGTGCTCAAGGTGTAACAGTAGAGAATCTGCAATAATCCTACTGTCCACCAGAGGACAGTGTTAAACGTAAATAGAGGATAGTTAAACAACTACCATGCTTACTTGATGTCAGGTTCCCTGTTCTTTTGTTTTTCAGTTCCTCCGTGCTAACTGTTTATTCCTGGTGGGAGATGGGTACACTGTCTCTTCCCACATCAGAATGATCTTACCCAACCCCCCTCTCCCCCCTTCCCCCCCCCCCCACATCTCGCAGCTCTGCTAATCTGCTGTGCTGTGAAGTTAACTTTGGGATGTTTCTGTGATGGGTTCCTCCAGGTGCCTAACTGTGTGGGAATGTGAAGTAGGAGTTCTCGCGGGGGGGGGAGGGGTGAGTGGTTTCTAGCTTGCACGCCTTTTCTCTGAGAAAGTAACTGCTGGGGGGTTTTCGCGCTTTTTGCCTATTACACTGATTGGTGCCTGTCATTTATCTGCTGTTTGAAAACTGTATAATTGCCTTGAGTCCTATTGATCCGGTATCACTGTCAATGGACGTGTTCCCTGAAAGACCATTAAGAAAATAAAAGGACTTTGCTTTCACCCTGAGGCCTGACTTATTGGATCTAATCAGAAGTCTCACAGATTGACAGTGAACCTTTCCATCAACGCAAGGAGTGACCCCCATACCTGATGATATCGGAAGATGGGACCCTCATTCCAACCTCTACCCCTGAAACTCCGGCAACTACTACACCTGTAGAGCCAGTGACTACAAGCTTCGATACCTATGCCCCCCGGGTCGAGGGGCGACTACGGGTGATCGGTCAGTGACGCCAAGGTATTCCTTGGTCGACATTTGGAAGGGGCACAGAGGAATCCTGGGTCCACGACAGACGGGGTTCCAGAGTGCGGTTCGCAGACGAGGAGAAGGATACCTGGAGGCTGAGTGCTCAGCTGGAACAACGATCTCCACCCTGCTATCCAGACTGGGTTCCTGATGAAGGCTGGCAGCAGATGGACCGGAGGTTCGAGGAAATGCATGACAGTCTGGCAGTCGAGTTGCGGGAAGCTTTGCTTGACATGCAAAATGTCGTGTTGGGAACCACGGGAGGTGGACAGGCTGGAGGTGATGGTGCAGCTGGAGGGCTTCCTCCCCCTCAACAACAGGGGGATGGAGGTGCAAGACCTGTGCAGCAAGCACCTGGGGGAGCTCCACCACCACCTGGGGTCCCAGCTCACCCAGCGCCCCAACCGGGGGACAGGATTTATCAGCAGCCTCCGAATGACCCCCTGCTGGCTATGTTTGATGGTGATCCTGACAAGCTCCGTTTTTTCATCATTGAGATTGAGCGGTTTCTGGAGACTTGGGGACACCTTTACCCCACTGAATGTGAGAGGGTTGGCTACATTGGCTCTAAGTTGCGGGACACTGCGAGTGACTGGTACGTGAGTTTACACAACCCTCCTGGCCCTGAGCTGAGATCAGTAAATGAGTTCATGTGGGCACTCCAGCAGCATTACGAGGATCCCTTGGGGGAGGAGAAGGCCCGGAATCAGTTGCGGAAACTGGTTCAGGGTCGATCCTCTGTAAGGGAATATACTGCTCAGTTTCGTAGAATAGCTGCAAAAGTGCATGGCTGGTCTCAGGACCTTTTCATTGAGCAGTACAGGGAAGGCCTGAATTCGGAGATATACGACACTGTGTTGAGAAATGACCGGCCCGTTTCCCTGGCGGCATGGATGAGGGCAGCGGCTGATGTCGAAGAGCGTTTCACGTTGATCAAGTTAGGGTTGCAGTCGTCCCATTCCGCTGCAAAAGCTCCTGGTAAGACCAAGTTCAAAACTGCCATTCAGGAGTTATGAGATGCTCGCTTTAAACAAGGACTGTGCATGAGATGTGGAGAAAGCGGGCACTACGCATCTTCCTGTCCCCAGGGAGGGATGAAGACACCAACGACTCCCACTCCAATTTCGGCGGGGACACCACGTCCTCCCAAAGGAGCCTATAAACCCCGGGTGTTACAGCTGGAAGGGGCAACAAGTGAGAAGACCGAGAAAACTACCCTAGAAGTGGTAGCTGAGCAACTGTCAGGAAACTTCCAAGACCTGCAGTAGGAGGCGCAAAACTGCAGGTCCCCCCTCCGACCGTGCCACCAACGGTGAGCACCCCGGCCCCTTACTCTACATAGTTGTGACTGTTATAGCACCTGGAAGTGGCACCCACGTTCGAGTGCGAGCCCTCATTGACTCGGGGTGTGCCAGGGATCTAATTAGCCCCCTGGTAGTAGAAGGTTTGGGACCTAAAGTAAATCCCTTGGGAGAGCCCTTATGGTTCACCCAGATGGATGGTTCCGAGATGAAGGAGGCATGCATAGCAGAGACAGAGCCGTTGATTTTGGGGACAGGGGACCATTGAGAGAAACGGGCATTCGTAATAACTCCACATGCCCAATTCCCCATGGTGCTGGGGAGCCCTTGGTTGGGATCTCATGACCCTTACATCAAATGGAGCGAAGGGAAAATCTCTTGGGTCGAACCCCAATGTACGCAACATAAATGGGACTCCGCATGGAGCTCAGGATCCCCCTCTCCCCCCCTTGCCTGTTTGGTCTTGGAAGAACTTGCCAAGATCCCTCCAGTATACCAGGATCTTGCAGAAGTGTTCAGTGAGACGGAAGTGGATGAACTTGCCCCCATAGACTTATGGATTGTGTTATTGAACTATTGCCAGGGGAAAAGCTTCCTAAGGGAAAATTGTACTCGATGAGCCCCACAGAGAGAACCGAACTGCGAAAGTTTCTAGACAAGAACCTAGCATGGGATTTCATCCGTCCCGCCAAATCCCCGTTTGTGGCCCCCGTCCTTTTCCAAAAAAAGAAGGATGGGGATTACGGGTATGCACGGATTATAGAGGGCTGAATGCAGTCTCAGCTTCTAATGCCTACCCGTTGCCTCTCATCAAAGACTTGCTAGCAGAGGCAGCAAAGGGAAATTTTTTTTCTAAATTGGATCTAAGGGAAGCCTACTTCCGTGTGCGTATCAAAGAGGGGGACGAGTATAAGACTGCTTTTAATACCCCCCTGGGGCGATTTGAATATCTAGTCATGCCATTTGGCTTGGCTGGCGCTCCTGGTGTATTTATGAGTCTTATTAATGAAGTGTTGCACAAGCATTTGTTTAAAGGCGTGCATTATTACCTTGATGACATCATAATCTATTCACAAGATCTGGATTCTCATGTAAAATTGGTGAGGGAGGTGTTATCCACGCTCAAAACCCATAAACTGTTTGCTAAACTGTCCAAGTGTGAATTTCACCGCACAGAGATTGACTTTTTGGGGTATCATATTTCTCTCAGGGGTCTGGAAATGGACCCAGCTAAAGTTGAAGCAGTAGTCTCATGGGAGGCCCCCCGTACACGCAAACAATTACAGTCTCTACTGGGATTTTGCAACTTTTATAGAACATTTCTCAAGGACTTTGCTAAAGTCACTTTGCCCCTTACTGATCTGAAAACAAAAGGGAGAGGTCCTGAAGCTGGCAAGCCCAGAGAACGCTTGCCCTGGTCAAATGAATGTCAAGCAGCTTTTGAGACTCTAAAAACATTGTTCACCTCAGAACCCATTCTGGCCCATCCCGATGAAACTTAAGAGTTTATTGTTTATGTTGATGCTTCAGATGTGGCAATGGGGGGAGCGATCCTGCAGAAAGGTGATGATGGGAGGTTGCACCCATTGGCTTACATATCAAAGAAATTTAATGAGACTGAGAGAAACTGGTCGGTCTGGGATAAGGAAGCTGTGGCTATCCGCCTAGCTCTCTCCACTTGGAGACATCGGTTAGAAGGGGCCCAAATGTCTTTTGAAATATGGATTGATCATAAGAACCTAGAGGCGTTACGTACTAGACGGTCTCTCAATACTAAACAGCTCCGGTGGGCTGATTTCTTTTCCAAGTTCAATTTTAAACTGTGCCATTTCCCGGGGTCAGCTAATTCCTTAGCAGATGCGTTGTTCAGACTTCCCCAACATGAATCTCAGAGGGAAGAAATTTTTGATTCCATGTTTTCTCCTGAGCAGTTGGGAGGAGCTGTTGTTACTAGGAGTCAAAAGCAGCAGTCTGGTGCAGTTCCCTTAACCAAGTGGATTACAAAATGCACCCTGGAATATTCCCAACAGGATTTGGATGATTTCAGAGCAGAAAAAGAGGCGCATAAATACTCAGATGGTTGCTGGTACAAAGGGAATAAACTTATAGTGCCAAAGTCTCTTAGACTGTCTATTTTGCAGGCTTGCCATGAATCCAAGCTCTCAGGCCACTTTGGATACTTAAAAACGTTGCATTTGCTTCAGAGACAGTTTTGGTGGCCTCGGATGCGAGGAGACGTTTCAGACTATGTGACTTCTTGCCAGACCTGTTTAATGTGTAAAAAACAAGGGGGGGAAACCCTGGAGCTTTTACAACCTCTACCCACCCCTTCCAGACCCTGAGAGGTAATTTCCATGGACTTTATAACTAACTTGCCTCCCAGCAAAGGGAAAATGGTTATTTGGGTCGTGGTGGATTTATTCTCCAAATAGGCGCATTTTGTTAAACAACTCCCCACGGCGAAGGGTTTGGCTAAGGTGTTTTTCGTTCACGTGGTGAAACTCCATTCTTTTCCTAAGCTTATAGTTTCCGATAGGGGGTCTCAGTTTGATGCCACCTTTTGGCAGGAGCTTCTGCAAGTAATGGGAATCGAACCCGCCTTAAACTCTGCCTACCATCCAGAAAGTGATGGACAGTCTGAACGTGTCAATCAAATCCTGGAACAGTTCTTGCGTTGTTACTCCAACTACCATCAGGATAATTGGGTGGATCTTCTCCCCTTTGCAGAGTATAGTTACAACAATGCTGTCCATTCTTCTACCGGTGTATCCCCATTTATGGCTATGGGGGGCTTTGAAGGCAATCCCCTCCCCACCATCCCCTCACCGGTTGATGAGACCCCATCTCAGTTTGGATTACGGTGGACTTCTCTTCAGAACTCTTGGCCCCTCATCACTAAGTCTCTGGATCGGGCCAAATTGGATTACAAAAAATATGTGGACAGGGGAAGAGCCCCCGGGTGGGATTTGGGACCTGGGGACTCTGTATATGTTTCCACAAAAAATATTCATGGCTTGCAACCTAACAGAAAACTGGGATGGAAATACGTGGGCCCATTTAAAGTTCTGCGTAAAATTTCCTCTGTCTCTTTTGAACTTGAACTGCCAAAGTCACTTAGTTCTGTGCATTCTGTTTTTCATTACAGCTTGCTGAAGAAGTGTCCTGGGCCGAATTCCTGGAGACCGGATCCTCCTGTTCCTTCTCCTCTGATGAAGGCGGGGGAGTCTCACTTTGAAATCTCCAGCATTTTAGACTCTAAGCTTAAACGGGGCCGTTTGTATTATTTAGTTCAATGGGTTGATTTTGGTCCTGAATGTAATGAATAGGTTGCTGCAGAGCATGTCCATGCTCCCAGATTGGTTCGTGAATTTCACAAGTGTTATCCTTCTAAACCTGGTGGAGGGTGATTTTGGGAGGGTCAGGGTGTCAGGTTCCCTGTTATTTTGTTTTTCAGTTCCTCCGTGCTAACTGTTTATTCCCGGCGGGAGATGGGTACCCTGTCTCTTCCCACATCAGAATGATCGTACCCAACCCCCCATCTCTCCTCCCCATACATCTCGCCAGCTCTGCTGATCTGCTGTGCTGTGAAGTTAACCTTGGGATGTTTCTGTGATGGGTTCCTCCAGGTGCCTAACTGTGTGGGAATGTGAAGTAGGAGTTCTTGTGGGGGGGAGGGGGGAGTGGTTTCTAGCTTGCGCGCCTTTTCTCTGAGAAAGTAACTGCTGGGGGGGGTTGCGCTTTTTGCCTATTACACTGATTGGTGCCTGTTATTTATCTGCTGTTTGAAAACTGTATAATTGCTTTGAGTCCTATTGATCCAGTATCACTGTCAATGGACGTGTTCCCTGAAAGACCATTAAGAAAATAAAAGGACTTTGCTTTTACCCTGAGGCCTGGCTTATTGGATCTAATCAGAAGTCTCACACTTGAAAGGAAAATAACACCCCCACCCCAAAAAAGATTATACCCAAAAAGATGATGATGATGATGATGATACATAATTGTATGCAAATTTAAGACAACCCCCTTTTTTTGATGGTGTACCTGGGGGGGGGGGGACTCCATCTTGCATTTGAGCAAATGTTACACTATAAGCTTTAGGGATTTAAATGGCAACTGGATTTGGCAGTAAAAGCAAAAGCCATCATTACATCAAAGTGTCACCACTTTATGGGCATTTTTTTTTCTTTTTTTCTTCTTGTGTACCAGGGTTTTCAAAGGAGAGAAAATTGCCTTCCTAAAAATAGATTACACAATGTCTATATTACTGTCCCTTATTTTGAGTCTAGTGGCACCTTTAAGACCAACAAAGTTTTATTCTGGGTATAAGCATTTGTGTGCATGCACGCTTTTTCAGATACAGACAAAACAAAACAAACATAGGCTTTAGAAGAACAACAAATTTTAGCCATCTATTAATCAATTCAGATCCATTTAAATATAGGGAAGTTCAAGAAAAAAAGTCAATGTGACCACTAGGGGGCACCATAAGTATGGCATTGCTCTTGTTGTAAGCTTACTTTGGAAACTAAAACATTGCATTTTCCTGAATATAAATTTAAGAAAGAACTTTTACATTTTAGTTCTTGTTCAGCAAAGAATGTAATATACATCTTGATATACAAATGTTCTCTATGATATGTGGGGGTCACTACACGTCCAGTGAGAGCTCAAATCTCTGAACACAAATCAAAGTTTAAATTAAAGAATATGGACACATATCTGGCACAGCATTTTGTTGAAAAGAATCATAATTATGATGATTTTAAGTACACTGTAGTGGAAACTATTGAAGACAAAGGAAGAATTGGAATACAAAAAATGCTCTTGAGAAGAGAAGGATTTACGTCACAATGTGGCACTGGAATGATGGACAAAAATATGGAAAGGGATAAAACATATGAAGGCAATAAATTATAAAGAAAATATATACAAAGTCTTCTATCGCTGGTACTGGGCACCTGATAAGTTAAGCAAGTGCTACCCAAATATGTCGAATCGATGTTGGATTTGTCATAATAGTTTAGGATCTTTTTATCACATGTGGTGGGGTTGTAAGGCAATGCTAAAGTTTTGGCACGGTATTAAGGAAATTATTAAGGGGATTTTGGACGTGGATGTTCCTTTGGAGCCTGAGACATATCTGTTAAATATGTATCTGGAAGGTATGGCACATTCAAATGGGAGATTGTTGATCTCAATTTTAACTGCCGCTCGAATAATCTATATATCTAATAGCAAAGGGGGGCCCCCCTGTGCGGATATCTAAATCTGAGCTAGGGGGCCCTTGGGGGGGGAGGTTTTCCTACACACAGGGGGCACTCCCACCATGAGCAGAAAAATCCGAAAAGTTAAAAAAACCCTTCAGGGACCGTAGAATCCCCCAAAATACCTTTTGAAATGGCCTCAGCTCCAGGCGTCAACTGTGAGGAGATTAGAATGTTCGGGGGAGGGGGGGAGGTTCCAACTGTTTCTGTCAGTCAAAGGCAGGGATTTTACTGGTAGCAGTCTAGGGTTGCCAAGTATCCCCCCAGCCACCAGCAGTGGATCCAGAGCCAGGCTGGGAAACTCCTGGAGATTTGGGGGTGGAGCCCAGGGAGGACAGGGACCTCAGTGAGGTACAATGCCATAAATTCCCCCCTCCAAAGCATCCATTTTCTCCATAGAAAGTTATCTCTGTAGTAACTCAGTGTTACTGAGGGGGAGGAGGGAGGAAGCAAAGGTATGATGAATGGGATAACCATCCCGCAAGTTTCTTGTGGGTCTCCACCAGTGTTCCCACTAAGCTGAGTTAGAGTGAGCTAGCTCACAGTTTTTTAGCCTCTGGCTCACACATTTTTGTCTTAGCTCAGGAAGGATGGCTCCAGAGCAAACTGATTTATGCAGTAGCCAAATCGCTTGTTCACAACTTTCATGCCAGCAGCTCACAAAGTAGAATTTTTGCTACATATCTAATTCCCAGGTGCCCCCCCCGCGTGCGGATACTTAAATCTGCGTGGGGGGGTACTTGGGGGGTGGGGAGGGGGTTCTGCAGATGGGGGGTGATCCCCCTGTTTGCAGAAGAATCAAAAAAGTTTTTAAAAGTTTTGGGGGGATACTGAAATCCCCCGAAAAGTAAAAAAGTGTTCCCTACGCATGCGCAGGGAACGAACTTACCTGTTGTGTGGTTGTTGCTGGCGGCATGGTGGCGGTTCCCTGCGTGTGCGGACTTGCGGGAGTGCTGGCAGCGGATGAGCATGGCCGGGGGGGTGGGAAGGGATGGTGCCGGGGGAAGGAGGGAGACGCTGGGTCTGAGTGGCGTTAAGCCACTCAGGCCCCAGCAAAGAAGAGTGAGCTGGTGGGCGGGTGGACAAGCACGGGGGGTGAGGGAGGGAGGGGATGGTGCCGGGGGAGGAGGGAAACGCTGGGCCTGAGTGGCATTAAGCCACTCAAGCCACGGCAAAGGAGAACGGGTGGGAGGGGAACGCGAGGGTGAGGGGGGAGGGAAGGAATGGTGAGGCTCCTCCGGCACAAAGCTGCGGGCCAAGCCGGGCCAAGCCGGGGCGGGAGGTGGAGAAGAGATGGCGAGGCCCACGGCTCTGCGCCGGAGGGGCCTCGCCTCGGGCAGGCTGGAATGCGGGGGGAAGGGGGGGTGGAGGAAGGAGGAGCAGCTGTCAGTTTCTCCCCCCCGCGAATATCGCGGCCCCCCCCCTTGTAAGAGCTAAACACTGGAAAGCATCTAAAATGCCCTGTAATGAAGAGATTATCGATAAATTGTTAGATCTGGCTGAAATGGACTAACTAAGTTATTTGATGAATACTGAGAAATGTCAAGACTCGATAAATATTTGGTCCAAGTTCTATATTTGGTTAGATAAATATGGAGGCTCAAAATAATGATATGTTAGATGATATGTAATATTTTTTGTTAAAAAATGAATAAAGATTTATTTTTTTTAAAGAAGAGAAGCTTTTTATATACACTCTATTGGAACTTTGCAACCAAGAGGACTGAATTCAGAATTGGATCTCTCGTGTTTTTTGTGAATTTTTTATTTAGTATCTTATAACATTGCCAGATAGTATATATTTTTTAAATCAGAGAAAGAAAGGACACCTTTCCCCTTAAATATAGGCTTCAGAAATACAGCTGCAACTAATAAAGACCATATTCCCATTCCTAGAAAGAGGGAGGTAGTGAGGCATAGTCTGGGTCTGTTTAACTTCGGTAGCAGCAATAGTATGCTTGAAAATAAGTGAGGAGACCTTGCCCAAGTAGATTAACAGAAAAATAGTAAGTATATTAAAGGGTAATCCTAAATAGGTGCGGGTCCAATAATGAATGTTATAGTGACTGTTGTTAATGTATTTTTAGAATCAATGAAAGTGTCAACTTGAAGGTAACACTAAATGTGAGATTCCAATATAGAGTAAGATGGATTTACTTATCAACTTCTATACACACTCTATTTCATAGAGACTGATAAGCCAATGTAATACAATGCAATTTCAGTGTAATATTACTGGAACTTCTTATTTATAGATTTGTTCCTGAGGAAAGACCAGAGGTCTGAAACACTTGAATATCTAGAATAAGTCTGAGCAGACTGCTTGTGAGCAGACAATACTGTTAGAAGGATATGGACCGAGAGTGCCTGGAGCAGACTGCTATGTGAAATTTCATTGACCTTTGTAGTTTTTCTATGAAGGAATGTGGTTGTTATTCATTACCAGACACTAAATGCTGTTATGGCTTTAATCTAGTCTCTTTTGTTATTGTATTATTCTGTGGGCATCTAGCACACATCTGTGTGTGTGTGTGTGTGTGTGTGTGTGTATATATATGTATATGTATGTATATGTATATGTATATATATGTGTGTGTATATATATATATATATATATATATATATATATATTCATATCAGGCTATTTGGACGGAGATGCCAAGAACAAAGCGGGGAATGGCAGGGGGAGGCCACGGCAGCCACTGGGTGCCTGTGGGCAAAGGGTCCTCTGCATGCGCAGACCGAGGCCTAGGAGTAATCTGACCCTCTCTGGAGTGATGCTGGACCTGCCCCTTGTGCCCCCGCTGCACTCTGGATCTAATGAAATGCTTCCATTATAATCCTCAGATCCATGGAGCAGTGAAAGCTGACACTTGATCCTCTCTGGTCTCAGCAAGCCCCGTTGCCGGAACTTTTCATAATCTCAGTGCTCAACCTCCTTAGCCATTTAGCCTTGGGGGAAAGAGTCACAGGATAAGGACCAGGACTGGGCAATGGGCAACAAGCAGACCACCTTCACTCTGGAGCAGCTGGATGCGTATCAGGTAAGAAAGAGCCCTTTGCTGCCCTGGGACACCCAGAGCGTCTTTCTTTCATGCACACATCTTGTGCACCCAGATAAGCACTGCTAAGGCTGGGCAGAAGGTGGAAGGGCGAGAGGGGGAGAAACCCTTTCCCAGCCGCTTAGAAGCAGAAAAACACCTGCCTCTCCTGACGTGGACTGGAGGCATGAGAGTTCCCCACAGCCCCTGAGAGGGGAAAAAGAGGAGCCCAAGACTGTTGCAACAGGGTCAGAAATGATTCTGGGGTGTGGGCCTGACACACCTATCTCTGACTTGAGATTTCTTCTATTTCAGGACACAACATTTTTCACCAAGAAAGAAATTCTCAGGTGAGGGAATTTTTCAATACAAATGTGTAAAATCCAGCCACTCGAATGTCTGTTTTGAAAAGATCTGATCAATTAAAATGTGTATACTTTTTCTCTTTGCTCAAGGATTAAGAATGACTGGGCCAAAGTTGTTGTCCACATTTTTCTCCCACAGAAGGAAATGTGGAGTTCAGGCCTTCCACAGACACCAAAGACATAATTCGATAACATGAATACTTCTTTGCCTTGGCATTCTGGTGACTCAAACCATTGCTCTTCTGGAGCTGAGGAAGTCCCACAGTGCCACAGTTTAGGATGCCTACAGGCTGGGGTCATTTCGTAGAAAAAGAGGTGCAGGAGCTCATTAGCATAACTCATTTGCATAACTCATTTGCATATGCCACACTTCCTAACATACCAGAAGTGTGTCAGAAGGCAACACCCACCCCTCAGGCTCCACTCCACAGGTGAGTGAAACTGACCTGCTCTTCCTCCATTCCCTTCCCCATCCAATACTTTGTGCAATAAAAATAAGCGTAAAAAACACACCCTCATTCTCTTCCTGCTCCCTTGAAACTACCAGGTTTCAAGTAGACTTGAGATACCCAGGACATGTGTACCACCCATCCCTTCCCCTTCCCCTCCCCACAACAAGACACCCTGTGAGGTAGATGGGGCTGAGAGAGGTCTTTTGAGAACTGCTCATGAGAGAACAGCTCTGAGAGATCTTGTGACTGGCCCAAGGTCACACCAGCAGCTGCATGTGGAGGAGTGGGAAATCAAACCCAGTTCTCCAAGATTAGAGTCCAACTCCTGACCACTACACCAAACTGATAAGGTGGAAGCTGCTGAAGGGTTGGTGAAATTTCTCCAGTACTTATGTGCCATGTGCCCAGATAAAAAATGGTATACT
This sequence comes from Lepidodactylus listeri, assembly GCA_029233225.1. NCBI lineage: Eukaryota > Metazoa > Chordata > Lepidosauria > Squamata > Gekkonidae > Lepidodactylus > Lepidodactylus listeri. Next base: position 59,659 of record JARCFY010000002.1, read on the forward strand.
TAGAAAATTTATATGCCACCTTGAGCAAGTCTCTGGAAAAGCAGCACACAGTCATAAAAGGAACAATGATAAAATTATCAATATTAAAACAAAACATTAAACACAATAAAGACCCTAGCAGGGCTTTCCCCGGGGCGCTGCGCCTCTGCACTGTTCGGGGAAGCCGAGGAGGGGGCGGGGCTTGGTCATGTGCCCACCCCCTGGGCTCCTCAGTCCCGGAGCTGCGCTCCTGTGCGCTCCCGCTCCAACGGACCCCTGCGTACAGGTCAGGCTACAATGTGCACACCACTGCCAGTCACCAGAGGTCTGTTGAACCCACCACCCCCACTCCTGACTGTGTACATCTTAAATAGCATGGGGGACAACCTCCCCCATTTAAAATTGGTACTTTCCGAGTTGGAGGTTTTTTTTAAATATCTTGGTTTCTTTTTTGAAACCATAGTTATTACAGATGGCCAAAAGTGGATTTTTAAAAAAGCAATAAGAAAGAGAGAGAGCGCGAGAGAGAGTGAGAGCGAGCGAGAGAGAACACTCAAAAAAAGTATTTAAAGTGCTTTCCTGTAAAAGGCAAAACCAAACACACCAAAGTCCAGTGGTCCTTCCTGCCCCACTGCCCATCTTCTCCTGAGAAATTCACGGGAGAAAGCCCCTGCAGAGATTGGGTCAGGAAGAGCCCAGGACCGTGGGGTGGGAGAATTCTGCCAGATTTGTCCCTCTTTTGCCACTGCTGATCTGCTGCATGATGCACAAACGGGGTGAAACTTAAGTATGAGTGCATTTTCATGCCTGGAACAGAGTCCAAGCCCATAATTGTATCATGAATAAGACATCTATTATTGATAAGGAATCCTTTTGAAACTTCTTCCTCTTTGTTCCCTCCTGCTTTCACTGATGACAGCTGTGAATAGCTGTTGGTCCTATGAGAAAAGGAAACAGCTACCTTCCCCCACAGCCCAGCCGAAACCCCCATCCTGACCCCAGATTGTTTTCTGCATAAAATTCCACCCTACCTGTTATTAACGTTGGCAGAGCAGAAAGGCAGTTTAGCTCAGTCCTATATAGTCCCACTGAACTTACAAGTAAATGTGCTTAGGACTGAAGTGAACATGATCCTCAACTGGTACGATGCTACAGTGAAGGATGCATTCATTGGGGGGGGGGTGACATTTCAGGACTCCTCCCAGGTCCTTGCTCCATCCAGACCTTGCATGTTTGAATGATCAGACTTGCACCTTACATAGTCCTCTTATCTACACATTCACTGGGGGAGGAATACTCTTGGGTAGTCCAGCTGCACTATGTAGTTGTTACAGTTGTACTGTTGAGAGATCCTCTCATTGCCACTTGCTAAGCTTTCTTGTCTTCACTGAAATTATGGCTGAAAAATTTCCGTAATGTTATAGATCAGACATGTCAAACATATGGCCCAGGGGCCAGAACCAGACTGTCCGGGGCTCTTATCTGGCCCATGAGCAACTGAGACGGGGACCAGTATGAATGTGAACCAGAAGGGCCTTTTTTTAAAGGGAATTATACCCCATCCTGAGGTCCCTCCCTTCCCAAAGCATGGGCCCTCCCCAGGGTCTCCCCCCAGACCTCCAGGGATTGTCCAACCCAGAGCTAGCAACCATAAGGGGGGAGGAAGGCTGGTTTGGCCCCAAGCTCTGTGCAGCCAGTTTCCTTAGCCAAGGCTCCAGGCTGGGATGTGCTGCCTGATGCCACCACCTTCTCCTCCAGCCAGAGCACTGGCATCCTGCCTCTGTCACCTGGGCTGCTGGAAAGGTGGCTGGCTGCTCATGTGCTGCAGGCAGAAACTCTTTGGGCCCACCTCCCCAAGCCCAGCCAGGCAGCTTTCCCACTTGCAGGCAGCCCAGGGAAGGCGCCCGTGGGCAGAGGCACCTGTGGAAAGCTGCTGGCCAGCTTGCCAAATGTTTCCACTTATATAAGTGTGTGAATGGAGTGATTGGCCAGGCTGTGCATGCTGTGTGCAACAGCCTGGGTGAGAGAGAAAAGCCCAGCACTTATGTAAGGGGCACAATGCTTGCAGAACGCTGAGGGTCAGGGGTGGAGGACATAAGAACATAAGAGAAGCCAATGTTGGATCAGGCCAGTGGCCCATCCAGTCCAACACTCTGTCACAGAATGGGTCAAAACACCAGGTGCCCTCAGGAGATCCACCAGTGGGGCCAGGACACTAGAAGCCCTCCCACTGCTACCCCCCCCCCCCCCCAAGTACCAAGAATACAGAGCATCACTTGCCGCAGACTGAGAGTTCCTATCTATATCTTGCAGCTAATAGCCACTGATGGACCTCTGCTCCATATGTTTATCTAATTCCCTCTTGAAGCTGTCCATGCCTGTAGCCGCCACCACCTCCTGTGGCAGTGAATTCCATGTTTTAAGCACTCTGGGCAAAGAAGTACTTCCTTTTATCCGTTCTAACCCAACTGCTCAGCAATTTCATGGAGCGCCCACAAGTTCTTGTATTGTGGGAAAGGGAGAAAAGTACTTCTTTCTCTACCTGCTCTATGCCATGCATAATCTTGTAAACCTCAGTCATGTCACCCCTCAGCTGTCATTTCTCCAAGCTAATGAGCCCCAAGCGCTTCAACCTTTCTCCATAGGGAAAGTGTCCCAACCCTTTTATCATTCTAGTTGCCCTTTTCTGCACTTTTTCCAATGCTATAATATTTTTTTTTGAAGTGTGGTGACCAGAACTGTACACAGTACTCCAAATGAGGTCGCACCATTGATTTATACAGGGGCATTATGATACAGGCTGATCTGTTTTCAATTCCCTTCCTAATAAACCCCAGCATAGTGTTGGCCTTTTTTATTGCATTTGCACACTGTCTTGACATTTTCATTGAGTTATCTACTATGACTCCATGGAGGACTACTACTACTACTACGATGGAGGAGGCCCATCGAGCTGGGTGAGCCGGAGCCTGCTAACCCACTGACCCAAATGTGCACGGCTCCTCTCCAGCCCCCTCTCTCAGCAGGGCAGGGAGGATTAAATAAGAGGCAAAGCTAAAATGCATGTGTGCTCCTTGGGCTCCCTGGGTGCAAGTGCTGCCTTATGGAACAGCCTGAATGGGAGGCAGGGTAAGGAGAAGGTCAGGGTCAGGAGCAGGCATTCAGAAAAGCACGCTGGGTTTGCACATGGCAGAGGCAGGCGCTGGTTGTGCATCTGTGCGCTTGCACATGGGGAGTAATATTTTGGGTGGCTGGATAATACCTTGGAGCTGGCAGGAAATAAAAGTCTGCAATTAAAGTGGCAATTAAAGGCAATTAAAGTGGAGCTGGCATCTTTGGAGAGTGGCAGAACTGGTGGAGCAGGGGAGCATCGCAGTTCGCCTTGTGATTCAAGCTTTTTGCTAAATTCAGGACATTGACAGAGGGCAGTGTGGGATTATGCAGCTGCCTCCCCTCTCCTCCCCCAAAACCTGCTGAGCATAGCAGTTGCTTTAAGGCAGGGCTTGTTCAGTTCCCTGGCTGATGCCACTTGGCCACTTGTCTTCTACTGCCGCATGAAGGGCAGCAATGGTGTTATGTATTGACCATGCGGTCGCCATGTGCTCCCGCAATGGCGACTGCCATGTGGCCAGAGCACATGGCCAAGAAAATACCTGAGCTTCAGCCAGGTAGAACAAAGGCCAGGTGGATTCAAACCAGCCACCAATCATGTACCTAGGTTTCTCCCAGGGAACCTATGAAATGTAAATAGACTTATAAAAGCCTATCAGGCCAGTTGGGTGAGGTCAGGGGATTGTCCCTGACCAGCATAAAAGAAGGGCTTCGAGCCCTGGGTCGTATGCTTCATCCGGACCAGCAATAAAGATCTAGCTGTTTCACTGTTCCATGGACTCCCGACTCCAATACTTATCAGTGGCGACGAAGGTGGGATCCCGATGAGCGACTCTCCAGCCGACTGCAGCAGCACAGCGAGCTCCGGCCGCCGGCTGCAGGTATCGCCGAGCCCCACGCTCCAACGCCTCTCCGCAAGCCACTCTGAGCCCCGATCCTCCTCCGGCACAAGGCAGCGCCAAGCCTCTACGCTCCCTGGCACCGCTGCAAGACCACGAGGACATCACTCACATAGCTGCCGCCGCTCCGGTAAATATGGCAAATGCAAACGCTTCGGGCCCAATTACCCCTTTTGATACGTCTCGCCCAGAGACGTGGGAGTTCTGGCTCAAGACGCTGGGTTGCGCCTTCAAGGTCTGCGGAATCACAGATGCGGACCTGAAGGACTTCCGGAAGAGACGCGCATAATGGTGGACGCACTTCTCCGCCTCTGCGGGAGGTGCGATCTGCTCTCGGCGGGGTAGAAGGGGTTTCGGACTGGTTCCGAACCCCCAGAGACCCTAGTGAAGGGGCTCTGCCTGGGGTGGCCTGAAGGGAGCCTCTCTTTGCGGTGGCAACCGCAAGATTGAGGCTCCCTTTCTCACCCCCATAGGTTCCCCCCGTCGCAGAAGCCTCCGGGCTTACAAGCGCAACCGTGAAGCAGCAGAGAATGCTAATCAGAAAAACAATGGATCTTCCTGATACGCATTGGGGAAATTGTGAGTCTCAAGCAAAGAATGTGGATTGAAGTGGCTGGGAGAGGGAGGGTTGATCGTCTTCCCCCCCTCCCCCCATGAATGGAGCTTACGCTGCGAGACTTTCCTACGGCGTTGCTGCAATCTGAGAAGTTCTTTTGAAGTGCTGGAGGGCTGGATCGCATGTGTGAAGAAATGATCTTTTAAAAGACATTAGTGCGGCTAAGCAAATCTCTTCCCTGAATCTTCTTATCTAACCATAAACAAAAGCGAAACTGCAACAATGACGGGGAGACCAAAAGCCTCCCCTAAGCCAGGAAGCGGAGTTCCGAGTTCAAAGGGTGATACCACAGAGATGAGCTCAATGCTTTCAGCGATGCTGCGGCCCCTGGTGGATCAGATGACAACTCTAAATGCTAAGATGGACTCAATGCAGAAGGAAATAAAAGAGTCAAGTAAACGAACTGAGAAGCTGCAACAGGATCTCCTGGAAGTAAAAGCAACAACAAGTAAGCATGACTCTAGACTCCAAAAAATTGAAAAAGACAAGGCCTTCCAGAGCGACAATGTTTTAAAACTTCAGATGGATAGATCAAACTTCTTCCTTAGATTGCAGAATGTTCCTGAGAAAAAAGGGGAGGATCTTAAAAAATTGCTAAGCGAGGCTTTAGCACCATTGGCAGGTATAGAAGCGGAACAAATATTAAGCGACATGGATTTGGTCTATAGGACCTATCCAGAATTTGTAAAGAAGAAAAACCTGCCAGGTGAGATTATGTTAAGATTCTCCAAAAGATCAACAAGGGATGTGGTGTTAAAAGCCACAAATAGAACAACATTGAAGATACAGGAAGAAGAAATTAAGGTTTTAAAAGACATTCCATTCGAAATACGGAAAAGAAGGAAAGCCTACAGAAGTTTGACTACATGGTTACAGTCTGAGTCAATTATTTACCGTTGGAATATTCCAGAGGGACTGTCTTTCAGCTACAAAAGCAAGAACTACAAGATTGACTCGATCGAACAAGCAAAGACTTTTCTGGAAAAATGCAAGAGAAAGAACACGGAGAGAGGATCAGACGACTCACTAGAGGCGCAGGAGAGTATGTACGGCTTCGATAGCTCAGAAAGTGAAGAAGATGTATCGGACTCGGAAAAGGGAGCGGCTGCTCCCAAGTCCAGCAAAGAGACTAAAAAGACAAGAAGAGGAAAGAAGAAGAAATAATGTTATAATTGTTTGTTTAAATGGGGCACTGTCAGAATCTGCTGATTCAGACAATGTATCTTGCTACTTACAGCCCTGTTTCACTTTGTGTTTGCTGCTTTGCTTTTTTATAGTACTGTATGTATGCCTTCATGAACACCTGTCATGTACCCCTCATTCTGGCCAGTATGTATTAGCATGTATGTAGACTGTGTAACCCCAGGTTTATGACCCTGACCGGCCTGGTTTGTGTAACTGTCAAAGCGGGAGGATGTCAGCTTCAAAGCATGGGAACAATGGGCCTCTCACACTCCTACCTCCGCATTCCATTCATCTCGGCTGAGACTCTAAGGGAGGACAAGTCTCATTTCTTATCAATGTGCGAAAGCCTCGAGGCCATGGATTGTTATGTGAACTGGTAACATCTGAAGGGTCTGGTTGGGAAGGGGAAATTTACAACTTGACACCTCACTTTCTTTCCTGTGGGAAGCAAACGGCCAGAGCCCCTTTTTGCCCGCCGTTTTTCCCTTGTAGTGATTGGCTACCTATGGATAATTCAAACTGCTTAGAAAAGTATAATAGACCTGGTTTGGCCATCTGTGTCATCTCTGACAATAATCCGAGAAGCTGTACCAATGTAGAGATTGGAAATAAAGAACTGTGTTCCATCAACAAAGATCTGATCCTTGACTACTTTGAGCAGAAGTCTCACAGATTGTCAGAGATCTGTGACTGGGACTTGGCCGTTCCTGACCATGTCGGACGACGGTACTCTTCCCATCCCTACTACTCCGGAAGGCACACCGACCACCCCTGGGGACCAGGGAGCCGGTGGTGGAGGCGGCGGAGGGAAGCCCGAAGTGCCAGTGACTACGATTCAAGGGGCTCACTACATCCCGCGCCCACCTCCTCTTCAGAGCGGGACCCCGAGGTACTCATGGAGCAATTTCGGTCACAGGACCGTGGACTCCTGGGTGCACGATCGGAAAGGGGCCCGAGTCTCGGTCCAGGGAGACCACCTCGACCGCGGGAAGCCGAGTTTCCTGGGAGATGAGCGCGACACTACCTACGCAGGAGATTCACGTCTCCAGTCCCTGGACGGAGAGAGAATGGGACCCTACGGGCCCGATCCCTACCGAGAAGACCAGACTCAAGCCCTCGACCGGATGATGGGAGATTTGCGGTTCCAGCTTACCACCGAATTGCGAGAGCTGGCCCTCGATCTCCAATATCAGTTCCGGGACGCCCTCACGGCTATGCAAGCGGCTCAGCCGGCGCCAGCCGTGGTCGGAGTCCAGCAGCTGGTGGTGCCTCCTGGGGGAGTCCCCGCCCCGGTGCAGCCACCCACGCAGCAGCCAGTGGCGCCGCAGGTCCCCCCTGCCGTTCCTCGCCCAGTGCCCGCACCCCCACCTGTGCCGGGTCCCGTGCCGGCAGGGCCAGTGGTTCGCCCGGCCCCCGCCGACCCGTTGACGGCTACTTTCGATGGGGACCCCGAGAAGCTGCGCTTCTTCCTGCTGGAGATCGAGCGGTTCCTAGACACCTGGGGACATCTCTACCCCACCGAGAGGGACCGGATTGGCTACATCGGGTCCAAGCTGAAGGACACCGCCAGTGATTGGTATGTGAGCCTGCACAACGCCCCCGGGCCTGAGCTGCATTCGCTGAACAACTTTATGTGGGCCCTCCGACACCACTATGAGGACCCCTTGGGAGAAGAAAAAGCCCGGAACCAACTACGGAGGCTGACCCAAGGGCGGTCCTCGGTGAGGGACTACACTGACAAGTTCCGGCGCATCTCAGCCAAGATTCGTGGCTGGACGCAGGACCTGCTCATGGAGAAGTATCGAGAGGGGCTGAGTGTGAGAGTTCTGCTCAAAGTAGTCAAGGATCAGATCTTGGTTGGTTAACCACAGTTCTTTATTCCCTATTTCTACATTAGTACAGCATCTCGGATTATTGTCAGAGATGAGACAAATAATACAAGCGGGTCTATTATACCATTCCAAGGAGTTTGAATTACCCATAGATAGCCAATCCCCTTAAGGGAAAATTGGCGGGCTAAAAGGTGTCCTGACCGTTTGGTTCTCACAGGAAAAAAGTGAGGTGTTAAGCAGTAAATTTCCTCTCCCAAACCAGACCCCTCAGATGTTTCGAGTTCACATAACAATCAATGGCTCCAAGGTTCTTTTGCATTTGATAAGAGATGAGAGGCATCCTCCCTCGAAGTTACTGCCGGAGCAGCTGGAATGCGGAGGCAGGGATGTGAGGCCTCCTTGTTCTCGCAAATCATTGTTGTCACCCTCCCGGCCAGGACAGGAACAAAGCATCATGGTTACATAGGTCCCAATATACTTTAGATACATAGGATAGTTAAAGACATGCATGCAAAAAGACAAATCTATCTGACTAATACATTGGCTGAATTGGCAGATTCTGACACCCTGCCCTCCTCATAATTCACTTCACCTAGCTTTATCAGGAAACATTTTATGAAACAATTTTGTCAGTTTAGGAGCGTGAACATGTTCTGAGCGAATCCACTCGTTGTGTTCCGGGCCGAAATCTAACCATCTAACTAAATAATATAACCGGCCTCTTCGCATCTTGGAATCAAGGATTTCAGTTATCTCGAAGTGAGGGGCCCCCTCCTTCATCAGTGGAGGAGGAACTGGAGGAGCTGGATGCCAAGCATTCGGCCCAGGATCTTTCTTCAGTAGGCTGAAATGAAACACAGGGTGCACAGAACTCAGTGATTTAGGCAGTTCCAGTTCAAAAGACACATCCGATATTTTACGTAATACTTTATAGGGTCCAACATATTTCCATCCTAGTTTTCTGCTGGGCTGCAACCCATGAATATTTCTGGTGGAGAGATAGACAGAGTCCCCGGGTTGGAGATCCCAGCCTGCTGCTCGCCCACGATCGGCATATTTTTTGTAATCCTCTTTGGCCTGGTCCAATGCTTTGCCTATTAATGGCCAGGAGTCTTGGAGACTGGACCACCAACTCTTAAAATCCGATGGAGAAGCATTAGTGGCATTTTCAATGGTAGGCAATGGTTTCCCCTCAAAACCTCCCACTGCCATGAAGGGAGAGACTCCCGTGGAAGAGTGCACTGCATTGTTGTAGCTATATTCTGCAAACGGCAGCAGTTCCACCCAATTGTCTTGGTGATAATTGGTGTAACATCTCAAGAACTGCTCCAATATTTGATTAGTTCGTTCGGATTGGCCATCGGTTTCTGGGTGGTAACCCGAACTCAGGGCTGGCTCAATGTCCATCATTTTCAGGAGCTCCCGCCAGAAGCTGGCAACGAACTGACTGCCCCTGTCGGATACCACCCTCTTCGGAAAAGCATGTAGTTTGATCACGTGATTGAAAAAAGCTTTGGCCATCCCTTTAGCGGTGGGCAATTGCTTGAAGGGGGTGAAATGTGCTTGCTTCGAGAATGTGTCTACCACCACCCAAATAACCGTTTTTCCCTTGGAGGGGGGCAAATTGGTAATAAAGTCCATGGCTATGGCCTCCCAGGGTCGCGAGGGGGTGGGAAGTGGGTGCAACAGTCCAGGAACTTTTCCCCCCCGCTTTTTGCACATTAAACAAGTGTGGCAAGCCGAGACGAAGTCGGAGACGTCTCGGCGCATGCGCGGCCACCAGAATTGACGCTGGATCAAATTAAGTGTTTTTAGGAAACCGAAGTGCCCAGCAAGCTTAGACGAGTGGCAGGTCAACAAAATCTCCTTACGTTTGATCTTCGGCACCACAAGTTTGTCTCCATGCAACCAACATTGATCTTCTCTCTTGGAGCATCCCTCCAGAGCCTCCAATTCCTCTACCTCCTCAGGAGCATAATCCCCCCCCCAATCACATTTCCCAATGTCCAACTGTGCTTTTATAGCTTGGCTCCGGGTGACTACTGCCCCCCCTAATTGCTGGGGGGAGAACATGGAGTCAAACACCTCTTCTTTGACACTTTCATGTTGGGGCAATCTGGACAGAGCGTCTGCCAAGGAGTTAGCTTTCCCAGGAAAATGCTTAAGCACAAAGTTAAACTTTGAGAAGAAGTCAGCCCATCGCAGTTGTTTGGCGTTGAGGGATCTCTGAGTGCGCAGTGCCTCTAGATTTTTATGATCAGTCCATATTTCAAACGGAGTCTGCGCACCCTCCAACCAATGCCGCCACGTAGTGAGCGCCAACCTAATGGCCGCGGCTTCTTTATCCCAGACCGACCAATTCCTCTCTGTTTCGTTAAATTTTTTTGAAATGTAGGCCAGTGGGTGCAACTTCCCTTCCGGACCACTTTGCAATATGCCCCCCCCCCCCATGGCTACATCAGACGCGTCTACATGGATTACGAATTCTTTGGTTTCGTCAGGGTGTGCTAGGATGGGCTCAGAAGTAAAAAGAGTCTTTAAAGTCTCAAACGCCCTCTGACACTCCCCGTTCCAAGCAATCTTTTCTCCTGGCTTCCCTGCCTCGGGCCCTCTCCCCTTAGTTTTTAATAAGTCCGTTAAGGGGAGAGTAACCTTAGCAAAGTCCTTGATGAAGGTTCGGTAAAAGTTACAAAATCCTAAAAGGCTCTGTAATTGTTTTCTCATTCGCGGAGCCTCCCATTGCACTACCGCCTCCACCTTCCCCGGGTCCATTTCCAAGCCCTTCTGAGAGATGCGATAGCCCAGGAAGTCTACGGACTCACGGTGGAATTCACACTTGGATAACTTAACATACAGTTGGTTTTTTAGTAGGGTGGCGAGGACTTCCCTGACTAATTTCACATGTGCTTTCTTATCAGTAGAATAGATCAAGATATCATCTATGTAACATAACACGCCCTTAAATAGGTGCTTGTGCAACACTTCATTGATTAAACTCATAAAGACCCCGGGCGCGCCACTTAAGCCGAACGGCATTACTAGATATTCGAATTGGCCCAGGGGGGTATTAAAGGCAGTCTTGGATTCATCCCCCTCCCTGATGCGCACTCGGAAATAGGCATCCCGTAAATCCAGCTTGGTAAAAATCTTCCCCTTAGCAGCTTCCGCCAACAGATCTTTTATTAATGGGAGGGGGTAAGCGTTGGTAGTGGAGACCGCATTCAGTCCCCTATAGTCAGTGCATAATCGTAAACCCCCGTCCTTTTTTTTTCTGAACAGCACTGGCGCGGCGAAGGGGGACTTGGCTGGGCGGATGAACCCGCGCTCTAGATTTTTGTCCAAGAACTTTCGCAATTCTTCCCGCTCCAAAGGGCTCATGGAGTACAATTTTCCCTTTGGGAGTTTCTCTCCTGGGAGTAGCTCTATAGCACAGTCCGACAGTCGGTGGGGGGGCAGCTCGTCCGCCTCAGTCTCGCTGAATACTTCCAGCAAATCTCTATACTCCTTGGGCACCATGGTGGGGGTGAGAGCGAGCGCGGGGACCGGGGGAGGAGTGGCCGGCGGTCCGGGTCCCCATTCCGGGTCCCATCTATGGGTAAGGCAGCGTTCGTCCACCCAAGAGATCTTCCCTTCACTCCATTTAATATAGGGGTCGTGCGCCCCGAGCCAGGGGCTGCCCAACACCATAGGAAACTGGGCGTTTGGGGTGATGACGAAAGCCCGCTTCTCCCAGTGTTCCCCCGTCCCCAAAATTAGGCTCTCAGTCTCTGCTATGCACTCCTCCTTCATCTCAGACCCATCCATTTGAGTAAACTTTAGGGGTTCCACCAATGGGGTGACCTTTGGTCCTAGCCCTTCCACTACCAATGGGCTGATCAGGTCCCGCGCACACCCAGAGTCAATTAATGCACGAACCCTCATGTGGGTACCTGATCCAGGGGTCACCACAGTCACTACCATATATAATAGGGGGCCAGGGATGCTCACCGGAGATGGCGCTTCTTGGCGGGGGACCTGCAGCTCTGCGCCGCTCACTGCAGGTTGTTGGAGTTTCCCGACATCTGCGTCTCCATCAGCTCTAGCTCCCCCTGGTCACTGGTAGCTCCCTCCAGCTGCAACGCCCGGGGTTTCATTGGTGTTTTTCCCCGGCTAGGGGTGCTCCCCACCACCGGTGTCGAGGTCTTCGGGCCTCTCCCTCCCCCTCTTGGGCAGGCGGAGGCGAAGTGGCCACTCTCCCCACATTTCATGCACAGCCCTTGCCGAAACCTAGCATCTCGGACGTCTTGCACGCTGGATCGGGGCTTTGCTCTGGGAGCTGCTTTGCTGGCCGCCGTCACTGAAGCTCCCATCTTGATCAAGGCGAACCGCTCCTCCATGTCGGTGGCGGCTCTCATCCAGGTGGCCAACGTGCCCGGGCGGCCCCCCAACAGCACGGTTTCGTAGATCTCCGGGTTCAGGCCCTCCCAATACTTTTCCATGAATAACTCCTCCGGCCATCCGTGGATCTTGGCCGCGATGCGCCTGAACTTGTCAGTGTAATCCCTCACCGTCGATCTCCCCTGGAACAGCTTCCTGAGTTGATTACGAGCCTTTTCCTCGCCCAGGGGGTCTTCGAACTGATGGCGGAGGGCCCACATGAAGTTGTTCAAGGAACGCAACTCAGGTCCTGGGGTGTCGTGCAGGCTCACATACCAGTCGCTGGCTGTGTCTTTCAGCTTGGAACCGATGTAACCAATCCGTTCTCTCTCGGTGGGATAGAGGTGGCCCCAGCTGTCCAGGAATCTCTCTATCTCCAGCATGAAAAAACGCAGCTTCTCCGGGTCCCCATCGAAAGTGGTTGTCAACGGGTCGGAGGGGGCTGGGCGGGCGACTGGAGCGACCGGGGCCGGAGCGGGTGCTGGAACGGGCCCTGGCGCCGGGGCCGGAACGACCGGCTGGACTGGCTGTGCCGGCAGAGCGGGCACCTGCGGCTGAACCGGGACCCCTCCGGGTGCCGCTGGCTGTTGTGGGGCTCCTACCCCCTGACCGGGGAGAGCTCCTTGCACTGCCCTCATAGCGTCTCGAAATTGGTGCTGGAGATCGAGGGCCAACTCGCGGAGTTCGGCTGTGAGCTGAAGTCGCAACTCTCCCATCATCTGCTCCAAAGGGGCTATCTGCTCCTCTCCGTACGGATCGGGCCCATACGGACCTGTCCCCTCTCCTTCGAAAGGCGGGCGACGAGGCTCTCCACGGTAGATCGGCTCGCGGTCGTCTCCGAGGTAGCTCGGTCTCCCTCGATCGAGCTGATCTCCGGTCAGCGAAACCCGTACCCCTTTCCGGTCGTGCACCCATGAATCCACGGTCCGACGACCGAATTTGCTCCAGGCGTACTTGGGGGTCACGCTCTGATGAGGAATCAGGCGCGGGATGTAGTGAGCCCCCTGGCTCGTAGTCACCGGCACTTCGGGACCTCCCCCGCCGCCACCACCCCCGTTCCCCGGATCCTTCGGGGTAACGGGAGCATCTTCTGGAGTAGTAGGGTTGAGGGGGACCGCGTCGTCGTCTGACATAGTCAGGAACGGCTGAGTCCCAGTCACAGATCTCTGACAATCTGTGAGAGTTCTGCTCAAAGTAGTCAAGGATCAGATCTTGGTTGGTTAACCACAGTTCTTTATTCCCTATTTCTACATTAGTACAGCATCTCGGATTATTGTCAGAGATGAGACAAATAATACAAGCGGGTCTATTATACCATTCCAAGGAGTTTGAATTACCCATAGATAGCCAATCCCCTTAAGGGAAAATTGGCGGGCTAAAAGGTGTCCTGACCGTTTGGTTCTCACAGGAAAAAAGTGAGGTGTTAAGCAGTAAATTTCCTCTCCCAAACCAGACCCCTCAGATGTTTCGAGTTCACATAACAATCAATGGCTCCAAGGTTCTTTTGCATTTGATAAGAGATGAGAGGCATCCTCCCTCGAAGTTACTGCCGGAGCAGCTGGAATGCGGAGGCAGGGATGTGAGGCCTCCTTGTTCTCGCAAATCATTGTTGTCACCCTCCCGGCCAGGACAGGAACAAAGCATCATGGTTACATAGGTCCCAATATACTTTAGATACATAGGATAGTTAAAGACATGCATGCAAAAAGACAAATCTATCTGACTAATACATTGGCTGAATTGGCAGATTCTGACACCGAGCTACGAGGTGTACGAGGCGATCCTGCGAGCGGGAAGGCCAGGGTCATTGGGCGCTTGGATGAGGGCAGCCACAGACGTGGAAGAGCACTTCACCCTCATCAAGATGGGAGCTTCATCGACGGCCCCCAGCAAGGCGACGCAGAAGGCGAAGACCAAGCCCAACATGCAAGAAATCCGAGATGCCCAGTTCAAACAGGGGCTCTGCATGAGATGCGGGGAGAGTGGCCACTTCGCCTCAGCATGCCCGAAGGGAGGGGGAAAGATTCCGAAGACCTCCACCCCGGTAGCCGGGAGCACTCCCAGTCGAGGAAAGACCTCGTTCAAACCCCGGGCTTTGCAGCTGGAAGGGGCAGCGAGCGAGCAAGGAGAGCTGGAGCTGACGGAAGCGCCGATGTCGGGAAACTCCAACGGCCTGCAGTGAGCGGCGCAGAACTGCAGGTCCCTCGCCATGACATGCCATCTCCGGTGAGCATCCCCGGCCCCTTGTTGTATATGGTAGTGACTGTAATGACCCCCGGGACTGGGACCCACGTCCAAGTCCGCACCCTAATTGACTCTGGGTGTGCTAGAGACTTGATTAGCCCACTAGTGGTGGAAGGGCTGGGACCCAAAGTCACCCCATTGGGGGAGCCACTCAAATTCACGCAAATGGACAGTTCAGAGATGAAGGAGGCGTGTGTGGCAGAGACTGAGGGACTTATTGTGGGCACGGGGGAGCATTGGGAGAAGAGAGCCTTTGTCATCACCCCAAACACCCAATTCCCTATGGTGCTGGGGAGCCCCTGGCTAAGCTCCCACGATCCCTATATTAAATGGAGTGAAGGGGAAATCTCCTGGGTGGACGACAAGTGCCAGGGCCATAAGTGGGATGCCGGGTGGGGACCAGGACCTCCGATGCCGCTCCGGCCGGCGGCCCTCACCCTAGTGCCCTCAACTGTCCCCCGGGAGTATTGTGACCTACTGGAAGTGTTCAGTGAGACCGAGGCGGACAAATTACCCCCCCCACCGACTGTCGGACTGTGCTATAGAGCTGATCCCGGGCGAGAAACTCCCCAAAGGAAAGCTCTACTCGATGAGCCCCCCGGAGCGGGAGGAGCTAAGGAAGTTCCTAGACAAGAACTTGGAGCGCGGGTTCATTCGCCCTGCTAAATCCCCCTTCGCGGCCCCCGTTCTGTTCCGGAAAAAGAAAGATGGGGGGTTGCGGTTGTGCATGGACTACAGAGGATTAAATGCGGTGTCTGCTTCCAACGCCTACCCCCTCCCCCTTATTAAAGACTTGTTGACGGAGGCGGCAAAAGGAAAAGTGTTCACTAAACTAGATCTCAGAGACGCCTATTTCCGAGTGCGCATAAGGGAGGGGGATGAGTTCAAGACTGCCTTTAACACCCCGTTGGGACAGTTCGAATACCTGGTGATGCCGTTCGGTTTGAGTGGCGCGCCAGGGGTCTTTATGAGCTTGATAAACGAAGTGTTGCACAAGCATTTATTTAAGGGGGTGTTATGTTACTTAGATGATATCTTGATCTACTCCACTGATAAGAAAGAACACGTGAAATTGGTCCGGGAAGTCCTTTCCACTTTGTTAAAAAATCAGTTGTATGTGAAGCTGTCTAAATGCGAGTTCCATCGAGATTCCGTGGACTTTTTGGGGTACCGCATTTCGCAGAAGGGGCTAGAGATGGACCCAGCCAAGGTAGAGGCGGTGGTCCAATGGGAAGCCCCCAAAACGAGGAAACAGCTCCAGAGCCTATTGGGATTTTGCAACTTCTACCGCACCTTCATAAAAGACTTTGCCACCGTCACCCTCCCGTTGACTGAGTTGCTAAAAACTAAGGGGAGGGGCCCAGAAGCGGGGAAGCCCGGGGAGAGAATTGCCTGGAATGGGGAATGCCAGAAGGCGTTTGAGACTCTTAAAACTCTCTTTACCTCAGAACCCATTCTAGCCCATCCGGACGAAACTAAGGAATTTGTAATCCATGTAGATGCGTCTGATGTGGCTATGGGGGGGGGGGCATTTTGCAACAAGGTTCAGACGGGAAGTTGCACCCCCTCGCTTACATCTCGAAAAAATTTAATGAAACGGAAAGGAACTGGTCAGTCTGGGATAAAGAAGCCGCAGCTATCCGGCTAGCCCTCACTACGTGGCGGCATTGGTTGGAGGGGGCGCAAACCCCTTTTGAAATATGGACAGACCACAAAAATCTAGAAGCGCTGCGCACCCAGAGGTCCCTGAATGCAAAGCAACTCCGTTGGGCGGATTTTTTCTCAAAATTTAATTTTGTGCTCAAACACCTCCCTGGGAAAGCCAATTCGCTAGCCGACGCGCTCTCCCGTTTGCCCCAGCATGAGAGTTTAAAGGAGGAGGTATTTGATTCTATGTTCTCCCCCCAGCAATTGGGAGGAGCAGTGATCACCCGGAGCCAAAGTAAGCGAACAACAGTGGAGTCGGAGACGTGCGATTGGGGGGGGGGACTATTCGCCAGAAGAAATTGAGGAGTTGGAGGCACTGGCAGACTGCTCCCCCAGGGAAAATAAGTGCTGGTATCATGGAGACAAATTGGTGGTGCCCCGCAGCAGGAGAAAGGACATATTACTAGCCTGCCACTCCTCTAAATTGGCAGGTCACTTTGGATTTCTAAAAACACTCAATTTAGGCAATTCTGGTGGCCACGCATGCGCAGGGATGTTTCGGACTTCGTCTCTGCCTGCCAGACCTGCTTGATGTGCAAAAGGAGGGGGGGAAGTCCCGGGACTCCTGCACCCTCTACCCACTCCTTCTCGCCCTTGGGAGGCAATAGCTATGGACTTCATTACAAACCTGCCACCCTCAAAGGGAAAGACTGTAATTTGGGTGGTGGTGGACATGTTTTCTAAGCAAGCCCATTTCACTCCTTTCAAGCAGCTGCCTACAGCTAAAGGGATGGCCAAGGCTTTTTTCAACCACGTGATCAAGTTACACGCTTTTCCCAAACGCATGGTATCCGACAGGGGCAGTCAGGTCGTTGCCAACTTCCCACATTGGAGAATGCCTCGGATGCTTCCCCCACCGACTTTAAACGATGGTGGGCGACTCTGCAAGAGTCGTGGCCTCTAATAGCTAAAACGCTTGATCAAGCCAAAGAGGATTACAAAAAGTATGCAGATCGTGGTCGGGCTGAGGGCTGGGACCTCCAGCCTGGAGACTCTGTCTACCTTTCTACCAAGAACATACACGGACTGCAACCCAGCAGAAAACTGGGGTGGAAATTTGTGGGCCCTTACAAGGTGTTGCGCAAAATCTCTGATGTGTCTTTTGAATTAGAATTGCCCAAATCACTGAGTTCTGTGCATCCTGTTTTTCATTTCAGCTTACTGAAGAAGAATCCTGGGCCGAATACATGGCATCCAGTTCCTCCGACACCTCCTCCACTGATGAAGGGGGAGGCACCCCATTTTGAAATTTCTGAGATTCTTGATTCTAAGCTGCGTAGGGGCCACTTATATTATTTAGTTAGATGGCTTGACTTTGGCCCAGAACAAAACGAGTGGGTTCGTTCTGAAAATGTGCATGCTCCTAGACTAGTTAAAGCTTTCCATAAAAGGTTCCCAGACAAGCCCGGATAGATGTATTTTTGGGGTGCCAGAGTGTCAGAATCTGCTGATTCAGACAATGTATCTTGCTACTTACAGCCCTGTTTCACTTTGTGTTTGCTGCTTTGCTTTTTTATAGTACTGTATGTATGCCTTCATGAACACCTGTCATGTACCCCTCATTCTGGCCAGTATGTATTAGCATGTATGTAGACTGTGTAACCCCAGGTCAGGTTTGTGTAACTGTCAAAGCGGGAGGATGTCAGCTTCAAAGCATGGGAACAATGGGCCTCTCACACTCCTACCTCCGCATTCCATTCATCTCGGCTGAGACTCTAAGGGAGGACAAGTCTCATCTCTTATCAATGTGCGAAAGCCTCGAGGCCATGGATTGTTATGTGAACTGGTAACATCTGAAGGGTCTGGTTGGGAAGGGGAAATTTACAACTTGACACCTCACTTTCTTTCCTGTGGGAAGCAAACGGCCAGAGCCCCTTTTTGCCCGCCGTTTTTCCCTTGTAGTGATTGGCTACCTATGGGTAATTCAAACTGCTTAGAAAAGTATAATAGACCTGGTTTGGCCATCTGTGTCATCTCTGACAATAATCCGAGAAGCTGTACCAATGTAGAGATTGGAAATAAAGAACTGTGTTTCATCAACAAAGATCTGATCCTTGACTACTTTGAGCAGAAGTCTCACAGGCACTATGTAAAATTGTAAAAGGAGAAATAAGTGTTTTCTTCGTTGTTGTATGTGCCAGTCAGTCACCTTTGTAATTTACAGAAGCAGCAACACAATATTAATTAGTTAAACCAAGAAAATATATTGTTTTTCAGTTTAACAAAGTAGTTAATTTGATCATTATAAACAGTATTCTCTGTATAGAGTAATGTAGCTTAGTTATTAGCGGTGTAGATCTAGAAATAGTTGAAAATCAATAAAAATTTATTTAAAAAAAAACAGATGCGGACCTGAAGAGCGCCTGGCTCTTGAGTTCCAGAGGGGTGGAGATCATGCGGGTGGCCCAGAACCTACTCGCCCCACAAGACCCCACCGAGGTGTCTTACGACGTACTTACCAAGACCCTCGACGATTACTTCGCCCCGAAACCATCAAAAATGGCCAGGCGCTGCGAATTCATACAGCGCCAGCAGCAGCCAGGGGAGTCAGCCGCCACCTTCCTGGCTGAACTCCATCAACTAGCCATGGGCTGCGAATTCCGCCACGTGGATGACCACGTGGAGATGGCCTTCATGGGAGGGATCCGTGAAGCCAAGCTCCGCCGGCGCCTCATCACAATGTCGGAGCCCACCTTGGAGAAGATGCTTCAAACAGCCGCAGCGTTCAAGACAATGCAAAAGGACAAGGCAGCCACCAAAGTTCACCAGGTGGCCCCTCCCGACTCGAGCGAAGAAGAGGACGTCCACCGAATGCAACCACGCTCGAAGAAGGGTGAGCCCGGTGTCCCCAGGCCCAAGGGCCGGCGCCCAACCTCTGTCTCTGTTCCCTCTTCTGCTTCCCTCAACAGGCAGGCCCCAATGTGCGCCAGCTGCGGGGACCCCCACGAAAGACATACATGCCGCTTCCATGATGCCGTCTGCCGTGCCTGCGGTAAAACAGGCCATCTCGCCCGGGCCTGCCGCCTAAGGAACAGCCACCGTGCCCCAGCAATGAACTTCGAAGAAGTGGGTAGTGTCATTCCCGCGGCCATGGTAATGAACTTGCCCCAGCCCATCCCGGGCGCGATTTCCGTGTCCCTCCAAATAGAGGGAGTTCCATGCCTGCTGGACCTTCTCGTGGTAGAGCGCAATCTAACCAGTGGAACTGGACTCAGGGTCCGCATATTCGATTGTGTCCGCGGCTAGGTTCAGCTGCCTCTGCCCAAAGGGGGCACGCTGGCTACGGCTACCAGCTGGGTTGGTCCTCCGTGACTTCCAGAAAAACCCAGTGGCTATTAAGGGGCTAGCCAGGGTCTGAGTCCAGTACCACACCTTTAACGGCCTGCTGGACCTTCTCGTGGTAGAGCGCAATCTAACCAGTCTCCTAGGTCGCGCCTGGTTCAAGCCGCTCGGAGTGCAGTGGACCAGAATACACCGCATGGGCGCTACAGACTTCTCGTCCATCTGCGAGGAATTTCCAGCCGTTTTCGACGGCTCATTGGGCTGCTACAAAGGACCCCCGGTTTCCTTCGACCTGGACCCGGCAGTCTGGCCCATCCACGTGGCCGTCTGCCGGCCACCGCTCGCCTTCCAGCCCAAAGTGAAGGCGGAGCTGGATAAGCTCATGGCACAAGGGGTGCTCGAGCCAGTCTCCCACGCCAAGTGGGAGACTCCCATTGTAACCCCCCTCAAGGCTAACGGGGAAGTCCGCATCTGCGCGGATTACAAATGCACTATCAATAAGGCGTTACAGGACCACGCGTACCCGGTACCGGTGGTCAGCCACATTCTGGCCTCCCTCGCGGGAGCCAAAATATTTGGAAAACTAGACCTGGCCCAAGCCTATCAGCAGCTTCCCGTAGACGAAGCAACGGCCAAGGCACAAACGATTGTGACTCATAAAGGAGAGTTCAAGGTGAAACGGCTCCAATTCGGGGTCAGCATAGCGCCAGGAATTTTTCAAAATATAATGGATTCTCTCCTTAAAGATGTTCCAGGGGTGAAGCCGTTCTTCGATGACGTCCTCATTGCCGCCCCAGACGGCGACACATTTGCAGCACGCCTACGGATGGTGCTGCAACGGTTCCAGGATGCGGGTCTCAAGGTCAGAAAAGATAAGTGCACCCTGGGAGTCTTCTCTGTGACCTTCTTGGGTTTCGAAGTGACCACGGACGGCATTCACCCGACCAAAGAGAAGGTAGCGGCGATCACTGGGGCACCCCGTCTGTCTTCAAAGGTGGAACTACAGGCATTCTTGGGACTTTTGAACTTTTACCACTCCTTCCTTCCGCACAAGGCAGCAGTCGCCGAACCCCTGCATCGCCTCCTGGACAAGGGAGCGGCTTGGGCCTGGGGTCCCAAGCATGATGCAGCCTTCTGGGCCGTCAAGGACCTGTTAGTTTCTAATGCGGTACTGGCGTATTTCGACGAGAGGCTCCCTGTCATTCTGGCCTGCGACGCGTCCCCCTATGGCATCGGGGCGGTCTTGGGGCACTGGCTACCCAACGGCACGGAGGTGCCGGTAGCCTACTACTCCAGGACCCTGTCATCAGCAGAACGTAACTACGCCCAAATCGACAAGGAGGCCCTTGCGATTGTAGCCGGTGTCAAGAAGTTCCACGACTACCTGTATGGGCGGTCGTTCACCGTGGCTACAGACCATAAGCCCCTGCTGGGTCTCCTTGCCCCCCACCGGGAGACCACTCACATGCAGTCCCCGCGGGTCCTGTGGTGGTCAATTTTTTTGTCGGGCTACTCCTACGACCTGGTGCATCGCCCAGGCAAGGCGATGGGACACACCGACGCCCTCAGCTGCCTTCCCCTCCCATCCTGCGACCCGGGTCCAGCTCCAGCCTTCCATGTACTAGAGGCACTCCACGAGGCCCACCCGGGAATAGTCTGTATGAAAGCCCTGGCCCGTAGTTACGTGTGGTGGCCAGGCCAGGCCTGGACAAAGACATTGAGGGGCGGGTCCAGAAGTGTACCAAATGGAGGACCTACCGGAGCACCCCATGCAGGTATTGGATGTGGCCCGTCACATGCGGTGGGACTGCATCCTTTCCCGGGTCTCGGACTGGGTGGGAAGGGGGTGGCCGGAGAAACCAGGACCGGAGTTCGCCGCTTTCACGGCACGAAGGCACGAACTCTCGGCACACAAGGGGTGCCTGCTATGGGGATCTCGAGTGGTGATCCCTGGGCCTCTGCAGCCTCGAGTACTAGAGGCACTCCACGAGGCCCACCCGGGAATAGTCCGTATGAAAGCCCTGGCCCGTAGTTACGTGTGGTGGCCAGGCCTGGACAAAGACATTGAGGGGCGGGTCCAGAAGTGTACCAAATGCCAAGAGTCGTGGCCAGACCCGCCACATGCCCCCGTCCAATCCTGGGAATCCACTAATAAGCCCTGGTCCCGCCTGCACCTAGACTTTGTGGGACCGGTCCAGGGCCAGTTGTTTCTTATCATTGTAGACAGCTACAGCAAGTGGCTTGAGGTGGTTCCGGTAGCATCGACCTCCACCAACGCAGCCTTACTTAGTCTCTGGCCGGTCTTTGCGACACACGGAATGCCTGACACTCTCGTGACCGACAATGGGACCGCATTAACCTCTGGCGAGTTCCAACGGTTCGTGGAGGCCTGCAGTCTTCGCCACATCCACTCCGCTCCGTTTCACCCTGCAACCAACGCCCAGGCCGAGCGCATGGTGAGAACGACGAAGGACACTTTAAAGAAAATGGAGCACAGTGACTGGGAGCAGCAGCTGTATAAGTTCCTGTTCAGCCAATGGAACACACCCCACTCAGGGACCGGGCACCAGCCAGCCGAACTTCTGATGGGAAGATGACTGGGAACCGTCCTGGACCGCCTACATCCCGACCGAGCAATCACTGAAAACCCGACAACGGAGGACCAGCCAGCCGCCCAAGGGTTCGCTCCCAAAGACCCCGTATACGCTAAGAACTACGCACAGGATCCGACATGGCTCCCCGCGAGGATCATCCGAGTCACCGGGCCTTATTCCTATGAGGTCCTTACAGAAGATGGCGTAATCTGGAAACGGCACATTGACCAGATTTGACGCCATACCCAGAACCACGAGGATACCCAGGCCCCCAAACTCCCTGCACCAATGGACTGTGACATCGACACAACTCCAGAAGCAGCACCAGACCTTGATCCGGAGACTGCGGAGACGCCGCTCATGCCCGCGGACGAAGCAGCCGCACCAGCCACGCCTGAAGGACCACCGAGCAGACAGGCCCCGCAAGCAGAACAACTACCCACACCGCAACCTGCCGACTCAAGCAACACGTCCCGCCTTACAACCCCCTGGCGCTCTGGACACGAGCGCAGATGCCCGGACTATGTAAAAGACTATGTGTGTAGAGGGGTTCTGGACTATGGGGGAGGGGTGTTATGTATTGACCATGCGGTCGCCATGTGCTCCCGCAATGGCGACCGCCATGTGGCCAGAGCACATGGCCAAGAAACTACCTGAGCTTCAGTCAGGTAGAACAAAGGCCAGGTGGATTCAAACCGGCCACCAATCATGTACCTAGGTTTCTCCCAGGGAACCTATGTGATGTAAATAGACTGATAATAGCCTATCAGGCCAGTTGGGCGAGGTCAGGGGATTATCCCAGACCAGCATAAAAGGAGAGCTCGGAGCCCTGGGTTGTATGCTTCATCCAGACCAGCAATAAAGATCTAGCTGTTTCACTGTTCCATGGACTCCCGACTCCAATACTTATCAAATGGAATGCAGCCCTTCACGCTCCAGCTCATCAAAAGCTTCTGAAACGTGTTAGTCTTTCAAGAGCCACGAGAGTCTCTGGTTGTTGGGACTCGCAGTGCTGTGCAAAACGTCTTGTGCATGTCAAGCAAAGGGTCGTTAGTTAGGTGCTGATGAGGGCTGTGGGTCACAGTCGGTGCTGAGATATCGCTAGTGCCTGGCATTGCATTGCATGGAGCCCACGTGGCCTGGCCCGACAAAGTAACATTTATGTCAGATTCAACCCTCATAATAAATTAGTTCAACACCTCTGCTATAGATTGTCATGTTTAAAAAATTGTGCTATATATTTTGAGTAAAACTGTCTGTCTTTTCACTCATTCCCCAAGAAAAAAAAATAAGGGTTTTTTTTACTGTTCCCTAAAAATTCTCAATTTTTTTTCACTGAAAAATATATATGAAGAAATCTGTGGACTTTTTCATGCTATATATTTTGAATATGAAAACCTTTGTCTTAAGAAGCATTTCACTCTTTGTAGAAGAGAAAATATTTCATAGGAGGGATTTTTTTCAGTGCTCCCCCAAATGTCCCAATATTTCCATTAGAAAAACTGGAAAAAGACCTAGGGGGAGGGAATGCCCTTTTCCCCTCTGGGCCTTCACATCTCTAGCTGAAACATGCCGGGATTATTCACTCCCAGCCCCCAACTCTTAGCTGTCAAGTTCAGTTAACAAATAGCCAGCAGAGACCATCTTCTGGGCTGGATGTGACACCTCCAGGAGAGATTCCTGTTTGCTTGTTCTTTGAAAAATGTCAATCAAAATCTTGGGCTGGACCCTTCCTGTCACTCAGCAAAGTCTGAGTATAGCTGACCAGTCTGAACGAATTCTTCAAGCTCAGGCACTGGAGGCCCCAAGGGACAGGTGACCCTTTCCCTCTCTTTGCAGGTTGTTTTACAGGTACCGTGATTTGGCCCCTCAGCTCGTCCCGCCAGACTACACAAAGAAGCCCAACGTGAAGCTGCCCTACGAACTCATTGGCAGCATGCCTGAGCTGAAGGTACCGGGCAGCATGGAGAGTCGAGGGGAGGGCAAAGAGAGGCAGTGGGGGGGGGCCACTGGGTACCTTGCAGTGTGCCACTGATCATGGCCGAATTGCTGCTGCTCCCATGCGCCTATGCACATAGGTGCCCATGCGCATGTTACCAAAATGGCCCCACCACGAGCCGCGGAGGCTGGCCTGCCAGGGGCCACCCTTCAGCGGTGTGTACGCGTCCCACAGGAGTCTAACCGGTGTGAACGGCCAGCCCCAGGCAAATTTGCCCCGGGGCTTTTGGCCCCGCTGCCATTCCACACCAGATTTTCAGTCTGTCCTCAGCCAGAGTGCTGGACAGGATGGGCCACTGGCCTGGTTCAACACTGGCTTGTCTTCTTATGATGGGCCTTTGGCTCCCTCTCCTGCAGTATGAACAGGCGCGACACCACGTAGAACTATCCTCATTCGCTCCAAAGAGACTTAATGCCAAAGTAATTGTTTCTGCAGGTGGAGATAGAAAATAGCTTGTTTGGCAACTGTTCACACCGCCAGCAAGACACGTATCCCACCGGAGACGTTTTCGTGCCCAGAGGGAAATGGGAGAGATTGATTTGCAGCCCAAGGACAACGAGGGAGCTTGTTCTGATTGCCTCGGAGGGGAGCTGTGCTGGTCTGCAGTCGGACAGCTCGATTCAAGTCCAGCAGCACCTTGGAGAACAACCCCGTAGCACCTTGCAGAACAAGAGTTTTGGGGGCAGGAGCTTTCGAGATACCCCAAAAGGTATTTGACAAAGGGACCTTTGACTCTCAGAAGCTCCTGCCTCCTGAAAATCTTGTTGGTCTCTAAGGTGCAACAGGCCTTGAATCTTGCTCTTCTGATTGCTGTGGAAGGTGTTTTCTAGAGAGACGAACGGGACAAGCAGGACGCCTGGAGACTGAGATTAATGGAGAGAGCTTGCCCCCTTTCGAGGCCTACTATGCCTCTCTCCACAGGATAACCCTTTCCGGCAACGGATCGCGGAGGTGTTCTCTGAGGATGGGGAGGGCAACATGACCTTAGACGATTTCCTGGACATGTTCTCCGTGATGAGTGAAATGGCTCCCCGGGACCTCAAGGCTTACTATGCCTTCAAAATATATGGTGAGTGGGCCTGGGAAACCTTCAGTGCTGTGTGGGTGGGACCCCACAAGGAAAAGCTGCAGGTTGCAGGACTCCACAGAGGTGGCATAGGAATATCCTAAATCAGGCGTGTCTAACGTAAGTCCCGGGGGCCGGAACTAGCCTGTCCAGGGCTCTTATGCGGCCCTCAAGGAACTGATGCAAGGGAGGGAGTGCTGGGGGGGGAGTGGGAGGAGCCACTCCATTGTGGCTTCAACATGGCAGAACAGCCTCGTCTGCAGCAGTCAAGCATCGTGGGGACATCTGCCCAGCGCTGCACTGCTGCCTCTCCAGTCCACCTATGTGAGGTCTTCCCCTTCCCAGCCCATGGGGCCTTGCAGTGAGAATACACCAACTCGGAGCTTACTAGCTGCTGTTCTTTATGCAGTTTCTAATTCCAGTACCTAGCATTATGTTTTATGGCACACATGGCCCGGCCCGACAAAGTGACATTTATGTCAGTTCCAGCCCTTGTAACAAATGAGTTTGACATCTCTGTCCTAAATGGGGACCAAGAGAGCCAGTTTGGTGTAGTGGTTAAGTGCGCGGACTCTAATCTGGGAGAACCGGGTTTGATTCCCCACTCCTCCACTTGCACCTGGCTGGATGACCTTGGGCAAGCCTTAGCTCTGTACCAGCTGTTCCCTCAAGGACAGATTGGGAAAGAGTTCTCTCAGCCCCACCTACCTCACAGGGTGTCTGTTGTGGGGAGGGGAAGGGAAAGGAGTTTGTAAGCCGCTCTGAGACTCCAAATGAGTGAAGGGCGGGATATAAATCCAATTTCTTCTTCTTCTTCTAAATAAACAAACACAGGCTGTGTGTCATCTTCTCAGACCAACAGCAAAGTGTCTTATCAGAGCCACCAAAGACTTTGCCCACAGTGATGTACAGGCCCTCCGTTCCTTGGAACAACTGGGTGTGTGTGTGTGTGTGGGGGGTGCTATCCTATCTTGTGGGCCAATGGTCACTTCAGCAACCAGCAAGGGCTGCAGAGGTTGGGATCCCAGGGTGGATATAATGGGTCCCTTGAGGAAAGGGTGCTAGCAGAGACAGTGGAGCTGCCTGCCCCAGCAGGGGTCTCATGTCACCACCGGAGGCACAGCGACAAACACCCAGCAAGCACATCTGTTATGCAGCTACTCAAGGAACAGAGACTGTTAGGAGGCCACAGAGCCAGACTTCTCAATGAAAAGTAGAAGTGTGACTCTCATGACAAGCTCTGCCAGGGGAAAGGGCTGATTGTCCACCAGCTGGCCAGGCTCGTGGCGGAACACAAGGGGGAGCATTCCCAGCCCCCACTGCCCGGGCCCCCACAGGTCTGGCTCTGCTCTTCCCCACTCAAGAAGAAGGGCTTAGCTTGGGTTGGACTTGTAGGGAGGGAGCAAATGAGAGGAAGAGCCCACACAGCTGAAGCAGAATTGGTCACTGGCTTCTTCCCAACAGACTTTAACAATGACGACTACATCTGCAAGTCCGACTTGGAGAAGACCGTTAACAAGCTGACTCGCAAGGAACTGACCCCGGAGGAGGTGAACCTGGTGTGTAACAAGGTGCTCGACGAGGCAGACATGGACAACGACGGGAGGCTGTCCTTGGAGGACTTCCAGCACATGATTGTGCGAGCACCCGACTTCCTCAGGTAGCAGAAACCACCCTGGCCTCTTGGTCCCACTTCCATTGGTGGGCCCAGGCTGGTCAGAGTTGGGATGCCCTGCAGACACTTTCCCTCCCCCCATCCCGCCTACTAACAAGAGATGGCACTGGTGGGACACAATAGAAAATGTTAGGATGTTGTCCCTTCCGCCTCCTGGCTTCCTTCTCCCCTCATCCCTCAGCATCCTTCTCCCCTCAGCCCTCGCAAACACACACACGACCTGGCTCTTCTGCCCAGCCAAGGCAATCACATTCCACCTGAGCTGAAGCCCCTGACTTGTTTGGGGTAGCTTGCTTGGGTTTAGCTTCCACCTGATGTTTTTTTAAATCCCCATTTGCCTTCCCCATGCCCTTCTTCCTGATTGCTGACCTGCTAATGGGACACAGATGCTTAGGTATTGTTTTTTTTTTAAACAGCACTTTCCATATTAGAATCTAAAAAGGGGGGCTATGAAGATAATGGGACACACACCCCCCACTCCTTGCAGCCTGAGTGAATTGGACCCGTTGATGGTTTGGAGTCTGTCTGAATTCAAGGCTTCAGGGAGTCCTGCTGGTGGTGGTGGAGAAATGAATGGCCTGACAGACTCCACAAAGGATGCGGGGATATCATCAGACCTTCATGTTGCCTTTTGCTGGGAAGATAAAGCAGGGGAATGCTGCCTGTACAGATTTCTCTTCCTCCTGCTCAAACCTGATACAATAAATTTCTTTTATTTACTGTATTTATAGCCCACCTTCCCCACTGAAATGCAAGGTAGATTGCAATTCTTTTAATCTTAGTCCTTTGTTATTGAATGTCCTGTGCTGTCTGATTTAATTGTTATATTTTGTAATTTATTTATTTTTTGCTAAAACAAGAGGCAACCTTATATGGAGCTCGGAAAGGAGACTCCAGTCTGAGAACAGCTCTTAAATCATTGTGATTGGAGGGTCCACAGACTTCCAGGCATTAGACATGTTTTAAAAGCTAACTTCTTATGCTTTCAGGTAGGGCAGCCGTGTTGGTCTGAAGTAGCAGAACAAAGTTTGAGTCCAGTGGCACCTTTAAGACCAACAAAGTTTAATTCTGGGTATAAGCCTTTGTGTGCATGCATACTTCTTCAGTGTATCTGAAGTGAAGAAATGGGCATACACATGAAAGCTTATACCTTGAATAAAACTTTGTTGGTCTTAAGGGTGCTACCGGACTCGAATTTTGTTCCAGTGAAATGGGAGCTACCAGTCTGTACATATAGGTAGAGAATGAGCAGCAAATTAGCATAAACATAATAAAAGGTGTTTAACAGATGCAAGGAGCAACTTGGAATAACAAGCTTAGTTTATATGGTCACTATTTGTTTGGGTTTAATTCTGAGGGAAAACATAGTGAAGGAAATAAATATATCTAAATTGGAGATAGACTGCCAGATACAGCCTTCTACACTGTGGAGTGCTGAAAGTAATTAACTGAGATGCTGCCATTACGGTCCATCCATCTCCTCTCAAGCACAGAGGTAACTTAACAGCATCCCTTTCTTTGAGGTGGGTTGGTTGGCTGTGCAGTATATATCTCCTCTGTCCCCAGAGGACATTCCAGTCTCCCATTCCAAATTACATTACATTCGACTATGCATTACTTTTCATTACTATTACTAATCCAATCTACTATTCCAAATAAGAAATAACATAAAATAAGGAGGATGTATAGCCCTTCTTGGTGAGAATATGGATGTAAGCAAGGGATGAGGTTAGCATATGTAGTGAGATAAAAAAACAATATCCCTGTTAAGTGCTGGTGGTTCAATTGTTCCAACTGTTGTATAAAGTTATAATTCAGCCATTTCCTTTTCTGGTCTGTTCCTGAAGTTCCTTTGCAATAAAACAGCTCTCAGTGTCATGGAAGGTTGAAGTGCTTTCCTACAAGTTTCTCGGTCTTGTAATTCTTGATGTCAGATTTGTGTCCATTTATCCTTTGGCATAGGGCTTGACCTGTTTGCCCTGTGTAGAGAACCAAAGGGCATTGTTGGCATTCAGTGGCATATGCAGTATTAGAAGATGTGCAAGCGAATGAGCCTGGGATGGTGTAGTGCAGTGTTTTTCAACCTTTTTCGAGCTAAGGCACATTTCTTTCATTGAAAAAATCCCGCGGCACACCTGACAATATCTCACGGCACAGTGGTTGAAAAACAATGAAATACAAGATAAATGGGTCATTAGTTGCCTCAGCTCAAGTATTAACTATGACAGTATTACAAATACACGTAATAGCCACTCAACTTGAAATCGTAAGTTACAGATCCAAAGTGTAATGGCTCCTTCCCATAACATTGATCTGAGTTTCAGAAGAAATATAATGTGGATGTATTTTAATACTGCGATTCTGCTAAAGTTTTTCAAATAGAGAGTTTAAACTCTTACTCTTATGTGAACGGCATTCCACTGACCATAAGTGATTTGAAGAGAAGCACAGTACACCCATTCTTCACTGAGGGACAGTTACTGATTTGAACCCCACCCTGACAGAAACAGCTAGCTGTTATCATCAAACATATTCATGTTTACTGGAATGTCTTGGTGCAAATCATCCTACCTCAGGCCGGCCACAGAGCGTGCGAGCGAAATCAGCAAGACTGCGCCACTGTTCTTTCTCGCATGCGCAAACACGTCCCGGAAGGTCAGCCCGGAAGGCACATTTCTTTCATTGAAAAAATCCAGCTGCACACCTGACAATATCTCGCAGCACACCAGTGTGCCACGGCACAGTGGTTGAAAAACACTGGTGTAGTGGATGTTGTTAGGTCCAGTGATCATGTGATTGCCTTGTTACAACTCAAAATAGACAGTATTTGATAGAAAAGACTTCTCAAGGTAATCCAGTGAGAGATTATGCCAATAGATGTAGTCCACAACAGGTCTCCTTAAACAGAAAGTCCTTTATTTGCAGAAAAGATCTTGTTGGTCAAATACACTTCTTCTGTTAGCAATGCCCAATCATAGTAATACAACTACAATTATACTTGATATGAAATAAGTCCCCCTCGGCTTCCACCAATCAGCTGGGAGAATTATTGGCACCCAAATATACTGGCCTACTGTTCTCAAGGAAAGCACGGTAAATTAGATTCCCAAGCAAAGACACTGTTAGGATCTGTGGGGCAGATGTTCCTAAGGGTAAAATCAAGCAAAGGAGCATTTTGCACCTGTGAATAAAATAACATGTAGCATGAGGATTCCAGCTCAAGAAGCCTAGCAAGAAGCGAAAGAGAGATAAGAGAGAAGAAAAGCTAATAAGCAGCAAGCATGCACAAAACGAGCAAGAAGTGCATTCCTGCAGTGGGAGTCACTCTACCGATGCTATCTCCCGTCTGGAACCTAGAGGAATAGGTATGGAACTCAAAACAAAGGCTATGTTAAATGACCATCAGAATATGCAATAGCAACCATTGGCAGTGGTAACTGACATGAATGGAACAGAACCATTGGTAATAAAAGGCAACAGGACTCATTGGCAGTGCTAACTGACATCCAGCAGAGGGAGCTCTCTGAAAAACCATCACATTCCATAGTGGGGTGTGAGGCTTCTGAGCTGACACTATCAGACCAGACCTTTGTTCAAAGCAAAGTTCTTTTATTTCCAATAATAGTTCAGGTTCTCGATGTTTGTTAGAGATACATGACAGCAAGCAACAGGGATTATTATACCTTCAGTCACAATTGAACACAGCTAATAGACCAATCAGAAGGAGTACAAAGAAGCGGGGGAAAATGAAGAAGAAGAAGAAGAAGAGATTGGATTTATATCCCGCCCTTCACTCACTTGTAGTCTCAGAGCGGCTTACAAACTCCTTTCCCTTCCCCTCCCCACAACAGACACCCTGTTGGCAACCGTTTGGTTCCCACAGGTGAGGTGGGAAAGTAATAAAAATTCCCTTCCTGCCCTATGTGACCCAAATGTGTGAACGATAGGCTAAACATTTGGTTAGCAACTATTCAAGAGTCTTCAAGGTTAGAACAGCAAGATAAAATACTCCAAGCCTCAAAGGCTAGGGGGAGTGGACGGATGCGATAGTCCCTGTTGTTTATGTGACGTTCAGGAATGCGAGACGCCACCCTCCCAGAGAAGGACAGTTACATTTAGCAGAGCAGGTAATATACTTCAAGGCAAGCAGTAAATAACAGATGGCTACAATGGAGATCACAGAAACAGAAAGTAACAGAAAACTATTGTCAGATTCTGACACCGGGTGGAGAGGCTGGGGGGGGGGATGGAGGGAGAGGCAAGCTTCCATGCCTGTCTTGTGCTTTCCCAGCCCCACCCCGCCTAATATACTAATGAGCTGAACTGTCAGGGGTGTGGCCTATTATGTGCTAATTAGTTTCTGCTGTTAGGTGTGGCCTGTTATGCTAATGAGTTCCTGCTGGGCTTTTTCTACAAAAAAAAGCCCTGCGGACACCTATAAGCCATCTCCCTCTCCAATAACTCACTTTCCTATAGCCACGCAGCAGCTACATGGAATGTTCTTTTTAACATCAGCAAGAACCTAATTCAGCTTGAAACTGTGGGTTGAGGGGGGGGTTCCTGCTATCCCCCCTGTGCCTTTTTCCTGAACTGAAATGACCCCAACTTTGAAGCAATGCTTCCTCTAGGCTGTGGAGTCTTGTGAGCAAAAATTCTACTTTGTGAGCTACAGGTATTAAAGTTGTGAGCGAGCAATTTGGCTATTGCAGAAATTAGTTTGCTTGGGAGCAGTCCTTCATGAGCTAAGACAAAAATGTGTGAGCCGGAGGCTATAAAACTGTGAGCTAGCTCATGCTAACTTAGCTTAGAGGGAACACTGCGTTGAAGCTGTACATGGAGTTTTCTGAGCAGAATAACCATGAGACTGCAACCCTAAAAACTTAAAAACTACTTCCAGGATACTCCTTGCTTGTCCACCATTACCGTAGTTATTAGAAAATGACATGAAATAACTTTTTAAAAATCCAGCAGCCAAAAACTCTCCCCCACACACAGCAGCATCCTAATCCTCAGAGGTCCTGCTGAAAGCCCAAAAGACTACTAGGGCATATTATGCATGGGTGTTTTCCCTCGCTATCGCCATCGGGTTTCCCTCGCTATCGCCATTGGCATGTCCATCGGGTTTTCTTTGTCATTCTGCATTGATTTTCCTCCCTTCAGCACTCAGTTCACTTTCTGGTTGCTGTTTCCCTGGGTTTTCTGAGAGTGCTTTTGTGCTGTTTTTCCCCCTTGTTTTGCTTCCAAGCTGAAGGTAATTCAAAAGCATACAGATTCTCTCAGATTCTCCCACCCCACCCTTCTGCTGCCCTGAAGGTCACTCCCCTGTCAACATCGAGGTAATTCTACCCACTCTGCACTTTCTGCCATCCTCCACCCTTCATCAGTGTATAAGCTCCATTGATTACTTTTTCCCTCATGTTTTAAATTTTTGAATTTTTTTTGACATGTGGCATAAGTCTGGTGATATGACACTATTGGTAGTCCCAGATCTCTGAATTTAAAAAATTAAAACAAGGGAGGAAAATTTAAAAGGGCCTGCATGAGGTTTAGTTCCTTGCTGGTATTGACTTGAAAGGGGGATCAGAGAGAAGGCAAATGGCAGCATCCCCAGTGCAAAAAAAAAACACACAAATGGATTTCAGTGCTCCATGCAAAAAAATAATAAAGAGGGGGGATCGTCAGTGCAGAATGAAATTGACATGAGATGTAAAGAGAGCGAGAGAGACTGGGATGGGAAGCCTAAAGCTTTGAAAACATTTTCCCCTTTAATGCTTTAGTGAACAAAGTTTAGGGAGGAACCATTTTGGCAGTCTCCAGAAGCCTAACATTAAAATGGCAGCTGAGCCACATGGACCTTCTGCAAACCGCTGAACTTAAGAATTGCTTGGGATCGATCCATTTGGCAGAAAGAGTGAAATTGGCACAGTAGAGACTTTAAAAAACTACCAAAATCATGACCAGTGTGCAGGATCACAAAGAGAAAACCACACAAATTTGCAAGGAAAGGCAGGAAATTAACATTACTGTGTGGCTGCGCTAAGGCATCAGTGAAAATACCACCTTTTTTTCAACTTAGTGGCATAAGAGTAAAAAAGCTCTCCAGAGCTTCTACCAGAGGACCCCCATACAAATTGCAGCCCTGTGCAAAGTGTGGTGGAGTAGCAGCTGACTTTACACAGGTGTGAGTACACACATTGCCAACGATCAAAGCTTCCAATACCAGTGTCAGTGGATTCTACTGTGCATTCTGTACATTCAATGTGTTTCCCCATATTATGAGATCATGTGACTATTTCCTATTTTTCACAGTGGCCTGTAACATAGCAGAGAACCCCCTAGTGCTTGGCAATATGGAAAACAGGGCTTCACCGCTGCTTGTCGTTTTTTTAAAAAGTCTCGTCAGTTTCAATATTGGTTTTTCCCCCTTTGCCTGGATTTCTTTCTATTCCCTTTCATTCAATGCACTAACACTAAAATGCATGCACAAAACCTGAACCAAGATGATTTAAATGGAAGGCGCTTGCTGGACACTTACTGCACAGCTGCAATAGGGCAATGGCATAAAGTTTTTTAAAAACTTTTTTTTAAAAAATTTTTTAATTTATCTGAGTTTTTGATTTATACAATTCATACAACATAAGAGATACACAAAGTTTTTAAAAAACTTTTGACACCCCACCACACACATCACAAGTGATGTTTCCACCCCAATTTTAAAAAGTGAGTTTTTAAATTGTAGCTGCAGAATAAATAGACTGGAGGAACAATAATGATGCATAAGGCAGGCACAAAATCTGATGTCAAGCTTAAAGGATTACTGCTCAGAAAATCTGTGGTAAGATGTACTGAGCCCGCTAGAGGGGAGGGTGGGGTAAAAATGTGAATGAATGAATGAATGAATGAATGAATGAATGAATGAATACATGCATAATGGGCCTAGGTCTTTTTTTTAAAAAAAAACTGGAGAGTTTATTCATAGAGATTCAAGAGGTACATTTGAAGAAGTGAATCATATGGTCAGAAAATGCAGGACAAAACATACTTTATTGTACTACAACATCAAAATACATGTAGAGTACATCAACAACTGTGCCAATGAGAAGCTGCCAGGTTAGTGAAATGCTCTGTATAATAGAATGCTGATCTACTGAAGTTCACTCATCTGAGGCACAAGCAGACTATTGTTCAAGTATCCTGATTCAACTCAGCCCCAAGACACAAATCTACATGTTTTCCTTCTTAGTTGCATATTAAAGCTACTTAAAGTTCAAGCTAACAGGGCTGCCCAAACTGCAACTCAAATGAACAACAAAACAAACACACACAACCCTATCTGAAGAGTGTGAATGGTTGTGAGACTTCTGCTCAAAGTAGTCAAGGATCAGATCTTTGTTGATGAAACACAGTTCTTTATTTCCAATCTCTACATTGGTACAGCTTCTCGGATTATTGTCAGAGATAACGCATATGACAGAAGCAGGTCTATTATACCTTTCAAGACAGTTTGAATTACCCATAGGTAGCCAATCACTAAAGGGGAAAAACGGTGGGCAAAAAGGGTCTCTGGCCGTTTGCTTCCCACAGGAAAGAAAGTGAGGTGTCAAGTTGTAAATTTCCCTTCCCAAACCAGACCCCTTAGATGTTACCATTTCACATAACAATCGCTGGCCTCGAGGCTTTCGCACGTTGATAAGAGATGAGACTTGTCCTCCCTTGTAGTCCCAGCCGGGATGAATGGAATGCGGAGGCAGGAGTGTGAGAGGCCCATTGTTCCCATACTTTGAAGTTGTCATCCTCCCGCTCTGACAGTTACACAGACCAGACCTGGTCAGGGTCATAAACCTGGGGTCACATATTCCACATACATACTGGCCAAAGTGAGGGGTTACCTAAGGGAGGGGGCAACTACATGGCAGGTGTTATGGAAGCATCTATAACACATACATGGCAACAGGAATATAGCATGGCATACATATATGACAATAAGAAGCATAGCAATAAAACAGAAGGCATAGCTGTAAGCAATAGAAATACTTTGTCTGAATCAGCAGATTCTGACACACTGGCACCCCGAAAATAAATCTACCCGGGCTTGTCCGGGAATCTTTTATGAAAAGCTTTAACTAATTTAGGAGCATGCACATTTTCAGAATGAACCCACTCGTTTTGTTCTGGGCCAAAGTCAAGCCATCTAACTAAATAATATAAGTGGCCCCTACGCAGCTTAGAATCAAGAATTTCTGATATTTCAAAATGGGGTGCCTCCCCCTTCATCAGTGGAGGAGGTGTCGGAGGAACTGGATGCCATGCATTCGGCCCAGGATTCTTCTTCAGCAAGCTGAAAAGAAAAACAGGATGCACAGAACTCAGTGACTTGGGCAATTCTAGTTCAAAAGACACATCAGAGATCTTACGCAACACCTTGTAAGGGCCCACAAATTTCCACCCCAATTTCCTACTGGGTTGCAAGCCGTGTATATTTTTCATGGAAAGGTAAACAGAGTCCCCAGGCTGAAGGTCCCAGCCCTCAGCTCGGCCACGATCTGCATACTTCTTGTAGTCCTCTTTCGCTTGGTCCAGGGTTTTTGCTATCAGAGGCCACGACTCTTGCAGGGTTGCCCACCATCTTTTAAAGTCTGTGGGGGGAGCCTCTGAGGCGTTTTCAATTGTGGGCAGGGGTTTCCCTTCAAAGCCTCCTACTGCCATAAAGGGGGAAACGCCAGTAGAGGAATGCACTGCATTGTTGTAACTATATTCAGCGAATGGCAGCAACTCCACCCAGTTGTCCTGGTGATAGTTAGTATAACACCTTAGAAATTGCTCCAAAATCTGATTAGTTCGTTCGGACTGTCCATCGGTCTCTGGATGGTAACCAGAGCTCAGAGCGGGCTCTATGTCCATAAATTTCAGGAGCTCCCGCCAGAAGTTGGCAACGAACTGACTGCCCCTATCGGATACCACATGTTTGGGAAAAGCGTGTAGTTTGATCACGTGGTTGAAGAAAGCCTTGGCCATCCCCTTTGCCGTAGGCAGCTGCTTGAAGGGAGTGAAGTGGGCTTGCTTAGAAAACATGTCTACCACCACCCAAATTACAGTCTTTCCCTTTGAGGGCGGCAGGTTTGTAATGAAGTCCATAGCTATCGCCTCCCAAGGGCGAGAGGGAGTGGGTAGGGGGTGCAGTAGTCCTGGGACTTCCCCCCCCCCCTTCTTTTGCACATCAAGCAGGTCTGGCAAGCAGAAACAAAGTCCGAGACATCCCTGCGCATGCGCGGCCACCAGAACTGCCTCTGAATTAAGTTGAGCGTTTTTAGAAATCCAAAATGCCCTGCCAATTTAGAGGAGTGGCAGGTCAGCAATATGTCTTTCCTTTTGCTTCGGGGCACCACCAGTTTATCTCCATGGTACCAGCATTTATTCTCCCGGAGGGAGCAGTTGGCCAACGCCTCTAACTCCTCGACTTCTTCCGGTGAATAATCCACCCCCCCAGTCGCTCTTCTCCGACTCTACTGCCGTCTGCTTACTTTGACTCCTGGTGGTCACTGCACCTCCCAGTTGCTGGGGGGAGAACATGGAGTCGAACACCTCCTCTTTTAAACTCTCGTGCTGGGGCAATCGGGAGAGCGCGTCGGCTAATGAGTTGGCCTTCCCAGGGAGATGTTTGAGCACAAAATTGAATTTTGAGAAAAAATCTGCCCAGCGGAGCTGCTTCGCATTCAGGGACCTCTGGGTGCGCAGCGCTTCTAGATTTTTGTGGTCTGTCCATATCTCAAAAGGGGGTTGCGCTCCCTCCAGCCAATGCCGCCACGTAGTGAGGGCCAGTCAGATAGCTGCGGCTTCTTTATCCCAAACTGACCAGTTCCTTTCTGTTTCATTAAATTTTTTTGAAATGTAGGCGAGGGGGTGCAGCTTTCCATCTGGCCCCTGCTGTAGGATGCCCCCCCCCCCCCCATGGCCACATCTGATGCGTCTACATGGATTACAAATTCCTTGGTCTCATTGGGGTGAGCCAAAATGGGCTCTGAGGTGAAAAGAGTCTTAAGAGTCTCGAACGCCTTCTGGCATTCTTCAGTCCAGGCAATTTTCTCCCCGGGCTTCCCCACTTCCGGGCCCCTCCCTTTGGTTTTTAGCAACTCAGTCAATGGGAGGGTGACCGTGGCAAAGTCTTTTATGAAGGTGCGGTAAAAGTTACAAAATCCTAATAGACTTTGGAGTTGCTTTCTCGTTCGGGGGGCTTCCCACTGGACCACTGCCTCTACCTTGGCAAGGTCCATCTCCAGTCCCTTCTGTGAAATGCGGTACCCTAGGAAATCTACGGAATCTCGATGGAACTCACATTTAGACAGTTTTGCATATAACTGATTTTTCAACAGGGTGGAGAGGATCTCTCGGACCAATTGCACGTGTTCTTTCTTATCAGCGGAGTAGATCAAGATATCATCTAAGTAACATAACACCCCCTTGAATAAATGCTTGTGCAACACTTCATTTATTAAGCTCATAAAGACCCCTGGCGCGCCACTCAAACCGAACGGCATCACCAGGTATTCAAACTGTCCCAACGGTGTATTAAAGGCAGTCTTGAACTCATCCCCCTCCCTGATGCACACCCGGAAATAAGCGTCTCGGAGATCCAACTTAGTGGACACTTTTCCCTTGGCCGCCTCCGTTAGCAAGTCTTTAATAAGGGGGAGGGGGTAGGCGTTGGAAGCAGACACCGCATTTAGTCCTCTGTAGTCCGTGCACAACCGCAACCCCCCGTCTTTCTTTTTTCGAAACAGAACGGGGGCCGCGAAGGGGGATTTAGCAGGGCGGATGAACCCACGCTCCAAGTTCTTGTCTAGGAACTTCCTCAGTTCCTCCCGCTCCGGGGGACTCATGGAGTAAAGTTTTCCCTTTGGAAGTTTCTCGCCCGGGATCAGTTCTATGGCACAATCCGATAGCCTGTGGGGGGGTAGCTCGTCCGCCTCGGTCTCACTGAACACTCCCAATAAGTCCCGATACTCCCGGGGGACAGCTGAGGGCACCAGGGTGAGGGCCGCCGCCCGGAGAGGCACTGGAGGTCCTGGTCCCCACCCCGTGTCCCATTTGTGGCCCTGGCACTTCTCGTCTACCCAGGAGATCTTCCCCTCGCTCCATTTGATATAAGGATCATGGGAGCTTAACCAGGGGCTCCCCAACACCATGGGGAATTGGGTGTTTGGGGTGATGACGAAGGCTCTCTTTTCCCAATGCTCCCCCGTTCCCACAATTAGTCCCTCGGTCTCTGCCACACACGCTTCCTTCATTTCCGAACCATCCATTTGCGTGAACTTGAGTGGCTCCCCCAACGGGGTGACCTTGGGTCCCAGCCCTTCCACCACTAAAGGGCTAATTAAGTCCCGAGCACACCCGGAGTCAATTAGGGCTCGGACTCGGACATGGGTCCCAGTCCTAGGGGTCATTACAGTCACTACCATATACAACAAGGGGCCAGGGATGCTCACTGGAGATGGTGCGTCGTGGCTGGGGACCTGCAGTTCTGCGCCGCTCACTGCAGGCCGTTGGAGTTTCCCGACATCTGCACCTCTGTCAGCTCCAGCTCTCCCTGCTCACTCGCTGCCCCTTCCAGCTGTAGAGCCCGGGGTTTGAACGAGGTCTTTCCTCTGCTGGGGGTGCTCCCGGCCACTGGGGTGGAGGTCTTCGGAACTTTTCCCCCTCCTCTAGGGCACGCCGAGGCGAAATGGCCACTCTCCCCGCATCTCATGCAGAGCCCCTGTTTGAAGTGGGCATCCCGAATCTCTTGCATGTTGGGTTTGGGTTTCGCCTTCTGCGTTGCTTTGCTTGGGGCCGTCGATGAAGCTCCCATCTTGATGAGGGTGAAGCGCTCTTCCACGTCCGCGGCCGCTCTCATCCAAGCGGCCAACGATCCTGGTCTTCCCGCCCGCAACACTGCCTCATACACCTCGTAACTTAAGCCCTCTCGATACTTTTCCATGAGCAGGTCTTGCGTCCAGCCGCGAATCTTGGCTGAGATGCGCCGGAACTTATCGGTGTAGTCCCTCACCGAGGACCGCCCTTGGGTCAACCTCCGCAGTTGGTTCCGGGCTTTTTCTTCTCCCAGGGGGTCCTCGTAGTGGTGTCGGAGGGCCCACATGAAGTTGTTCAGCGAACACAACTCAGGCCCGGGGGCGTTGTGCAGGCTCACGTACCAATCGCTGGCGGTGTCCTTCAGCTTGGACCCGATGTAGCCAATCCGGTCCCTCTCGGTGGAGTAGAGATGTCCCCAAGTGTCTAGGAACCGCTCGATCTCTAGCAGGAAGAACCGCAACTTCTCGGGGTCCCCATCGAAAGTAGCCGTCAACGGATCGGCGGGGGCCAGGCGAACCACCGGCCCTGCCGGCACTGGGGCCGGCGCAGGTATGGTTGTGGGCACCTGGCGGGGAATGGCCGGGGGGACTTGCTGCGGCACTTGCGGCGGCACTTGCGGCGGCACTTGCGGTGGCACCTGGGCGGGGACTCCTCCGGGAGGCACCACCGGTTGCTGGACTCCGACCGCGGGAGGTCCTCCCATGGCTGGTGCTGGCTGAGCCGCTTGCATAGCCGTGAGGGCATCCCGGAACTGATACTGGAGATCGAGGGCCAGCTCTTGCAACTCGGTAGTAAGCTGGAACCGCAAATCTCCCATCATCCAGTCGAGGGCTTGCGTCTGGTCTTCTCGGTAGGGATCGGGCCCGTACGGTCCCGTTCTCTCTCCTTCCAGGGACTGGAGACGTGAATCTCCTATGTAGGTCGTTTCGCATTCGTCTCCCAGGAAACTCAGCTTCCCGCAGTCGAGGTGATCCCCCTGGAATGAAACCCGTGCCCCTTTCCAATCGTGCACCCAGGAGTCTACGGTCCCGCGACCGAAATTGCTCCATGAGTACCTCGGGGTCACGCTCTGAAGAGGAGGTGGGCGCGGGATGTAGTGAGCCCCTTGAATCGTAGTCACTTGTACTTCGGGCTCCCCTCCGCCGCCTCCACCATCGGCCCCCTGATCCCCAGGGGTGGTCGGTGTGTCTTCGGGAGTAGTAGGGATGGGAAGAGTACCGTCGTCCGACATGGTCAGGAACGGCCAAGTCCCAGTCACAGATCTCTGACAATCTGTGAGACTTCTGCTCAAAGTAGTCAAGGATCAGATCTTTGTTGATGAAACACAGTTCTTTATTTCCAATCTCTACATTGGTACAGCTTCTCGGATTATTGTCAGAGATAACGCATATGACAGAAGCAGGTCTATTATACCTTTCAAGACAGTTTGAATTACCCATAGGTAGCCAATCACTAAAGGGGAAAAACGGCGGGCAAAAAGGGTCTCTGGCCGTTTGCTTCCCACAGGAAAGAAAGTGAGGTGTCAAGTTGTAAATTTCCCTTCTCAAACCAGACCCCTTAGATGTTACCATTTCACATAACAATCGCTGGCCTCGAGGCTTTCGCACGTTGATAAGAGATGAGACTTGTCCTCCCTTGTAGTCCCAGCCGGGATGAATGGAATGTGGAGGCAGGAGTGTGAGAGGCCCATTGTTCCCATACTTTGAAGTTGTCATCCTCCCGCTCTGACAGTTACACAGACCAGACCTGGTCAGGGTCATAAACCTGGGGTCACATATTCCACATACATACTGGCCAAAGTGAGGGGTTACCTAAGGGAGGGGGCAACTACATGGCAGGTGTTAAGGAAGCATCTATAACACATACATGGCAATAGGAATATAGCATGGCATACATATATGACAATAAGAAGCATAGCAATAAAACAGAAGGCATAGCTGTAAGCAATAGAAATACTTTGTCTGAATCAGCAGATTCTGACAATGGTATAGCCATAGTCCCTCCCCCTCCAGTTTGCCATTCACATTTGGGGAGGGGTGGCTTGTGGAACAGCATCCTAAAGGCACTTGCACAGGCAGCCTACCCTACTCTAAGCTGACCCAAGGGCAGTTAGGATTGTAGTTATGACCATTATTTTTCCAGATGCCCTGTTTGCATTCCTTGTTCATTCGCAGGAATACTATCAGATCATTAAGAATCCGATTTAGTAGGGCAAACACCTTGCCTAAGAAATACCTAGCAATGACAAGAAGAGTACAACATTGTGATTAATCCTCTAAAATACAGCTCTGAGGTTCCCAAAAATGATGATAGGCCTAGTTGGCTCTCGTAGTATGTATGTCTTGAGCAGGGGTGTTAGGGGGGGCTGCTGGACTGGCCCTTCCTGGGGAAGCAGTGGACATTCTGTCAGCCACACTGATGTCTGACCCCTCAGGGCTAGGGATGGGGGCCTCTCAGGCCATGCCCCTCTGTTGGGGTGTCCTCGAGGTCACTGGGTCTTCCCTCCCTGTCCCCTGGCAGGCAGGAGTGTTGTTGAGGGACAGCAGTCGAATTGGTGGCCAGTGATTGGCTCTGCCTGCGTGTGCTGCTCACAGGGGTGTCATCAGCTGCCGTTGCCTGATTGGTGGATGTTGCCGGGTTGCTGTAGACTCCAGTGGGCTTGCTACACCTTCTGTCTTGCAGAGGACCGTGAGTTGATCTTTCCCTCTCAGAATGTCAATAGGGAATGGACCGACATGCTGCAAGTGTATCAGAGGTTGCTTAGCTCTGGTGGCCCTTAGGAATGCACTGTTAACCTCCTCCGGGCACCTCAGGTCATTTCCACATCTTGACAAGTCCTCTGACTGCCTGTGGCTCTCCAGCAGCACCTCAGGCACAGGCGAACAGTTCTCTGCTTCCTTACTTCCCTTTGTCACCTCTGACCTCCACCTACCCGCTGTTCACTACGGCAATTACAAGAAGGACTCATATATGAAAAGTTGCCCAAGCAATATCAACTGCTTAACAAAACTGGTCTAATATGATATGTGATGCATGCACAGCTTGCAAATGAAATATGCTGACAGTTTTACGGTGGCTGATAGGAGGCCACCATCTGGA
This sequence comes from Lepidodactylus listeri, assembly GCA_029233225.1. Classification (NCBI taxonomy): domain Eukaryota; kingdom Metazoa; phylum Chordata; class Lepidosauria; order Squamata; family Gekkonidae; genus Lepidodactylus; species Lepidodactylus listeri. Next base: position 101,210 of record JARCFY010000002.1, read on the forward strand.
GTGGCAACAGAACACCACAGCCGTCTTTGCCCTGGCATGAACCTTCTGGGCACGTTGGCCATCTGCTGATATCTTTATCAGTTAATGACAACAGGTACTGCTGCAGGGGTTTTTCCTGTATGTGTACTTCAGTAGCCGGGGGGGGGGGGGGGGGTTGCTCATGTAATTTCTGGAAGGAAACAGGAAATTGTTTTTGATCTGTGTTCCTTCAGCATTTGCAGTTCCAATATTTACTCCTATCCAGTTTCTAGCATGCTCACTGTGTACAGATGGTATCATACAGCTCTACCGGAGTGATCCTGATTCCATTCCCAGGGGCCATCATTCCATTTTGGGGGTGTCAATCCAGTCCCAGAGCACTGATTCCTCTACCTTTTGGGGGGGGGACTGCCCTTCCAGTCCCAGAGCCCTTGGATGTTACTCCAAGGGACTGTCATTCCACACTGGGGGCTTCCATTTCGGGTGCAAGGCCCTGAGCTGGCCTTGGCTGGGAGGGTGGGGGGATAAATCTAATTGAATAAATAAATAAAATAAAACAGTTTCCTTTAACTGTTCCATCCCACATTTTCTTTGCAAGTCTTTGCATGTCTTGTGGGGGGCTGGATTAGAGTCCAGTAGCACCACAGAGACCAGTGAGTTTTTTGGGGTAGATGCTTCCGAGGGTCAGAGCTCCCTCTCCTCTCATACTTTGTCAGGTACCTGATGAAGGAAGCTTTGAGTCTGGGGGGCTCATCCCCTGATCTATCTTTTGGGTCTCTCAGGTGCTGCCAGACTGCTGTTCTACTGTGCAGACCATCATGGCTGCCCTCTGGAACTGTGTGCTGTTTTGGTGTGCTGTGTGCTGTTTCCAGCTCAGAGTCCACCACAAGGCTTAGAGTGGCGGACTCTGAGCTGGAGAACCGGGTTTGATTCCCCACTCCTCCACTTGCACCTGCTGGATGACCTTGGGCAAGCCATAGTTCTGGCACAGCTGTTCTTGAAAAAGAGCGGTCTCTGTGTTATGTTCTGTACTTAAATCTAAGTGTATTTCTGTTTGTACCTAAATGTTGCCATGTGCTCAGGTAACGGCGACCGACACACGGTCCGAGCACATGGCCAGGTAATGGCCTGAGCTTGAGGCCAGCAAACAAGAGCACCCTGGGATCCTGGACATCCCCCTATCAGAGGCTCCAAATATTCAAAGGCAGGGTCCATTGGGGCCAGAACGAGGCGGAGCAAAGCTCTGCCAGCTCAGGAGTGGCCACTAGGGCAGCCAAGGGCCGAATCAGATTCTCTGATCTGATTCGGCCCGCTGCCGAATTGCTGCCGAAATTCGGTGGCAACTTTAAAAGCGACTGGAGGGGAGGGGGTTTGAGGGAGAGGCTCCAAATTTGCAGGGTAGCTGCTGGGGCCTCTCCTCGAAATACCCACCAAGTTTCAAGAAGATTGGACCAGGGGGTCCAATTTTACAGGCCCCCAAACAGGTTGCCCCCATTTCCTCCATTGTTCTCTATGGCAGGAAAAAAGTAACATGCCGGGTCTCTACCTTTGCAGCAGCTACCCTGCAAGTTTGGAGCCTCTCCCTCAAACCCCCTTTCCTCCAGCCCCTCATATACCCTATGAGCTTTTGCCATTGATTTCAATGGCCCATAGGGTATAATGGGGCTGAAACTGACATTCCCTTTCTAACACACTTCTGGTGATGTCAGCGGACGTGGCATATGCTAATGAGTTATGCTAATAAGTTATGCTAATGAGCTCTGCACCTCTTTTTCTACTAAAGGACCCCTGTTCAAAGGTACCAACTAGAGTCTCTGGCGGGAAAGGTGTCCTATCATGCTGCATGGGTGAGGTCAGGGGTAGGGCTTCTCTGTGCATAAAAGCAGACCCCCGGCACGCCGTAGGTATCCTTGAGCTGAATCACTCCACCGGCCTCCCAAGTCCAGTACTTTTCAGTGGTGATGAGGACGGGATCCCGATGAGCAACTCTCCGGCCAACTCCAGCACCGCATCGAGCCCAGGTCCATCAGCCTCCTCCAGCACTGATCGGCCCCAGCAGCCTGGATCGCTGATGCTCCAGGCTCCCAAGGACCCCGCTCATCGCACTGCTGATCCACAAGTCCAGATGGCCACCACTCCGGGACAGCAGATCGCACCCTTTGACCCCTTCAGCCCCAAGTTTTGGGAGGCTCGGGCCGACCAGCTCGGCTTCTTCGACATCCAGGGAATCACGGGTGCCGGGAAGTGCAAGTCGTGGCTGCTGAGCACATGCGGGGTCTCTACCCTACAATTGGTAAGAAGCCTGATTTCTCCCCGCACTCCCACAGAAGCATCACTTGACAAGATCATGGAGGCCTCAACGATTACGTCACCCCCAAGCCTTCCAAGCTCACCCAGCGAGTGATGTTCTTCAGCTGCATCCAGCAAAAGGGTGAGTCCGTGGCCATGTTCCTGGCCGACCTCCACCAGCTCATTGTCGGTTGTGAGTTTGTGGCAGTGGAGGATACCCTCCTCTCCGCCTTTGTATGTGGGGTCCAGGACCTAAAATGCGCAGGAAGCTCGTGGCTGTTACTGACGCCACCCTAACCAACATCTTCCAGACTGCCTGCTCTTTTGAAACTTCCCAAAAAGACAGGTCCAGTGCTGCTCCGGTCACCCATTGCACCGCTGCATCTTTGGAATCCGAGGCCTCCGACGAGGACAACGCACTCCAGGTCCGCCACCGTCCTCCAGGTCCCAACTCCTGTTCATCTGCTGAGGGGAGCAGCCCCACTGACACTAGGTCAGCCTCCACAACCCCCTGAGCTGGTGCCAGCTTGTGGGGATCCCCATGACCGCCAGAACTATCGGTTCCGGGATGCAGAGTGCCGGTCATGTGAGGAAAAGGACCGCATTGCCCGGGCCTGCCGTTCCCGGGCCGGCGTTCACCCTCTTGCCCTGATTGGCTTAGGTCCAGGATTCAATTGAAAACCTGAGAGTATATTAGTACTGTCTGTATTCCACTAAGCATCTCTAACAAACATTCGAGAACCTGTCTGCAGTATTTGAACAATAAAGAACTTTGCTTCAACAACAAAGGTCTGGTCTATTGCTGTCTATACAGAAGCCTCACACCCCTGCCTTATGGAACTAGACACAGGGTCCTCATACTCGATCACTTCGGAGACCACACTCCGGAAACTATGTCCAGAGGGGGGGCCTGCTTACGGAAGCCCCTGGGGCTCCGGCTCCAGGACTTCCAGAAGAATCCCATAGCAATCAAGGGGCTGGGCACGTTCACAGTCCAGTTCAAGGACTTTAGTAGGAAACTGTACCTCCTGGCAGTAGCGTGCAACCTCACAAGTCTTTTGGGACTGTCCTGGTATGGGCCCTTGAAACTGGGTGTGACGGGGTAAACAGTATCCGCACCCCGGACTTGAAGGATACCTGTGTGGAATTCCCCGCTGTATTCTACGGAGCACTAGGCTCCTATACTGGTCCCCCGGTATCCTTGGACCTTGATCCCACGGTCCGACCAATCCACATCCCGGCCTGCTGGTCTCTGCTTGCTGTTCGGCCTAAAATTGAACAGGTGCTGGACAAATTAGTTGAGCAAGGGGTTTTGGAAATGCCCATTGTGACTCCACTTAAATCCAACGGGGACATCCGCATCTGTGTGGATTACAAGTGCACGTTAACTACGGCACTTCGGGCACATGCCTACCCAGTGCCCGTGATCAGTCATGTTTTGGCCACCCTGGCCAGTGCCAAGGTCTTCAGTAAGCTGGACCTGGCACAGGCCTACCAGCAGTTACCCATGGATGACGCAACAGCGGAGGCCCAAACGATCGTCACCCATAAGAGGGCCTTCAAGGTAAAGCGTCTCCAATTCAGGGTCAGTGTGGCCCGGGGGTTGTTTCAAGAGTTAATGGATCGTTTATTGAAAGGGTTGCCAGGTGTCCAGCCCTTTTTTGATGATATCCTGATCGCAGCCCCGGACGTCCAGACCTTCGCAGAGCAACTCTGAGCTGCCCTACAGTGCTTTCAGGATGCCAACCTGAAGGTCAAGAAAGAAAAATGTCTCCTCGGCATTCCCTCCATAGAATTCCTGGGTTTCACCATGGATGCTAGCGGAATCCACCGTACTCCAGACAAGGTAAAGGTCATCACCGAGGCCCCAACCCCTAAATCGAAGGCAGAGCTGCAATTGTTCTTGGGGCTCTTGAACTTTTACCAGACCTTCCTTCCCCACAAGGCAGCGGTGGTGGCAGAGCCCTTGTATCGGCTCCTGGACAAAAATGCTAAGTGGGTTTGGGGGCCCCGCCATGCAGCTGCTTTTCAGGCCATGAAGGACTTACTGTCTTCGAATGCTGTGCTCGCCCACTTTGACGAATCCCTCCCAGTCATGCTGGCCTGTGATGCCTCCCCTTACAGGGTGGGAGCAGTTCTGGGGCATCATTTACCCGACGGCTGGGAGGTTCCAGTCGCCTACTATTTGAGAACCTTGTGGTCTGTAGAGCGCAAATTACGTGCAGATGGACAAAGAGGCACTGGCTTTAGTAGCTGGGGGTCAAAAAATTTCATGACTACTTGTAGAAGAAGAAGAAGAAGAGATTGGATTTATATCCCGCCCTCTACTCCCCAAGGGAGTCTCAGAGCGGCTTACAAACTCCTTTTCCCTTCCCCTCCCCACAACAGACACCCTGTGAGGTAGGTGGGGCTGAGAGAGCTCTTTCCCAAGCTGTCCTTGAGGGAACAGCTGGTACAGAGCTATGGCTTGCCCAAGGTCATCCAGCCAGGTGCAAGTGGAGGAGTGGGGAATCAAACCCGGTTCTCCCAGATTAGAGTCCGCGCACTTAACCACTACACCAAACTGGCTCTCAGTTTGTACAGCCAGGCATTCACAGTCGCTACTGACCACAAGCCTCTCCTGGGTCTCCTTGCACTGGACCACCAGACCCCCCAGATGCTGTCTCCCCGGGTCCTGTGGTGGTCTATCTTCCTCTCCAGCTACCGGTATTCGCTGGTTTACTGGCCCAGCAAGTCAATGTCAGGAGTGCCTCTGAAGACCTGCCTCCTGCGGACCTAAGTGTGGTGGAGGATCAGTCCCCAGCTCCAGAGGAGCCTCCACCTGAACCAGAGGAGGCTCAAGCAAGCACCTCTCAGGGCATTACCCCAGCACCAGCAGCAGCTGAGCCACAGCCAAGCTCAAGCCCACCTGATTCACCTCCTTGGGTGGAACAGCTAAGGTCACGATCCAGGCAAGACTTAGCTGCTAGGAGAAAAGAGGTGCATGCGTAGTCTCAGATCACTCAGCCCTGAATTTTAGAGGGAGCCGGGACCTCACTGCCAGCTGCTAACAAGCACAGGAAGTGGCTGGGTATTTAGGCACAGCACAAAGACCAACAACTTGTGCTAGCAACAAGTCATTCTGGCTAAGCTCTGCACCCGCTCGGCTCGCATCAGCTAAACCTGATTCTGGACCTTCTGGCTTGTGACTTCAGCTCTGTTTGACTTCAGCTTTTGGTTGATTCCTTGGACTGGTTTGCTTGTGAGTTTCCCTCTCTGACCTCGGCTTGGACTGACTCTGCTTTCAGCTTGTGTTTTGGACTTGGTAATTCATTCCTGATTTGGCTTGACCTTGGACTGTCTCGGACTTCTACTTGGCTCCTGACCTACTGGCACCCAGCCCGTGACAGTCAATGGGTCACGCGGACGCCCTGAGTCGCCTGCCACTGCCTTCCTGCAACCTGGACCCAGCTCCTGCCTACCACATCACACTCCTGGAGGATCTTCCGGACCGGCCTGTCCAGGTCACTGACATCTCCCGGCGCACGGCTAGGGATCGCATTCTTTCCCGGGTCTTGGACTGGGTGGGGAGCGGGTGGCCCTCCTGTCCGGGGCCAGAATTTGCTGCGTTCTCGGCACGGCACAATGAGCTATCCACCCACAAGGAGTGCCTGCTCTGGGGATCAAGGGTAGTGATTCCCGAACCGCTCCACACTTGGGTGCTCAGCACTCTTCATGAGCACCACCCTGGCATTGTGCGGATGAAAGCCCTGGCCCGCAGTTACATCTGGTGGCCAGGGCTGGACAAGGACATCGAGGACCAGGTCCACCACTGCAGTAAGTGCCAGAAGTCATGCCCTGACTCCCCCATGCACCGATCCGCCCCTGGGAATCGGCACAAAGGCCCTGGTCCCAGCTTCACATGGATTTCACGGGGCCAGTCCAGGGGCAGATCTTTTTTCTCCTCGTAGACAGCTACAGTAAATGGCTGGAAGTCATGCCAGTGAAGTCAACGTCATCCGAAGCCGCCATCCGAGCCATGTGGTGCATCTTCTGCACGCATGGGTTGCCAGACATGCTGGTCTCTGACAACGGCACAGCCTTCACCTCCACAGAGTTCCAGCAATTCACGGAGCTGCACAGCATCAGACACATAAGGTCTGCTCCCTTCCACCCAGCTGGCCAAGCCAAGCAGATGGTCCGCACGACCAAGGAGGTGCTGTGGAGGATGGGAGACGCTGTGGGGGTCTGGACGTTTAAGCTTACTGCCTTCCTCTTCAGCCAATGCTCAACGCCCCACTCAGCCATGGGATGCAGCCCTGCTGAACTCCTCATGGGCCGCCGGTTGACTTCGCAGCTCGATCGCCTGCACCCAGACCAAGTGCAAACTAGCCACAAGGAGCCCAATGTCCCCCAGGCTCCACAAGGGTTCTTCCTGGAAGATCCTGTGTATGTCCAGAATTATGCAACTGGGCCCCCTTTGGCTACCAGGCCAGATCGTCCACATCACCGGACCCATCTCCTACGAGGTCGCCAGCAACGACAGGCAGATTTGGAGGCGGCACGTGGACCAGCTCCAATGGCAGCTACGTTCCAGTGGTCCCAATTACACATGCAAGCCTGAGGATGACGCTTCAGACCCGAGCCTTGACAAGGAAGAGGTCCGCAGAGGTCAGCCAGCCAGACGCAGCTCCAGACACCCGGGCACCCGGTCCCATTTCCGAGGCCAAGGTTCCGGTCCCATTTCCGAGGCCAAGGTTCCAGTCCCATTGCCGCCTGCCACAGCTCTGAAACATTGAGACAGGGAGCGAAGATGACCAACCTATCTAAAGGACTGTGTCAGTTAGGGTGGGCCTGAACTATGGGGGGAAGGGTGTTATGTTCTGTACTTAAATCTACGTGTATTTCTGTTTGTACCTAAACGTTGCCATGTGCTCAGGTAATAGCGACCGCCACGCGGTCCGAGCACATGGCCAGGTAGCGGCCTGAGCTTGAGGCCAGCAAACAAGAGCACCCTGGGATCCTGGACATCCCCCTATCAGAGGCTCCGAATATTCAAATGTACCAACTAAAGTCTCTGGCGGGAAAGGTGTCCTATCACGCTGTATGGGTGAGGTTGGGGGCGAGGCGTCTCTGTGCATAAAAGCAGACCCCCGGCCCGCCATAGGTATCCTTGTGCTGAACTATCTAATAAACTGAGCTATGCTTGAAATCACTTCACCGGCCTCCCAAGTCCAGTACTTTTCACTCTGTAAAAGAGCTCTCTCAGCCCCACCTACCTCACAGGGTGTCTGTTGTGGGGAGGGGGAGGGAAAGGAGATTGTAAGCCACTCTGAGACACCTTCGGGTAGTGAAGGGCAGGCTATAAATCCAATCTCTTCTTTTTCTTCTTCTTCCTCCACATGCAGCCAGCTGGGTGACCTTGGGTCAGTCACAGTTCTCTCAGAGTTGTCCTCACAAGAGCTCTCTCAGCCCCACCTACCTCACAGAGCATCTGCTGTGGGGAGAGAAGGGAAGGAGATTGTAAGCTGCTCTGAGACTCCTTTGGGTGGTGAAAAGCAGAGTATAAAAACCAACTCTTCTTTTTCTTATGTATTTTGATGCACCCCATGCAAACCAAATGGCATTCCTGGCTCCCATTATCTCCAATGGGACTTCAGGCATCTCCCATTGCTCCCAGTAGGCATTCTTGTCATTTGTTTTCATACATCTCCCTGAAGAGTCTGCAGTGCCAGAACTCAGCCCTGGCCAGCCTCCAGGCGATGGCTGGAGATCTCCTGTGATTACAACTGATCTCTGGTCAACAGAGATCTGTTTCCCTGGGGAAAAGGGATGCTTTGGAAGGTGGATTCTGTGACATTATACCTCACTGAAGTCCCTCCCCTCCCCAAACCCTCCCCCAAAATCTCCAGGAATTTCCCAACCCGAAGCTGGCAACGGTACCTGCCCCCTATGAAGAAACATAGGCGAGCACAGCCCACACCTCCCCCCCAAGGGGGCTTTGCAGGCATCCTGGCCCTTCCCTGGTCCCAACACTGGCTAATCTCAAGGAGTTTATACCCCACCCCAACTCCCCAGAGAGACCAAATCCCACCCCACCCTATCTGCACAAAGCGACATGCGCAGAGCAAAACCCCTGCTCCTCCCCTCCCCTCTTCCTTGCTGGCCAGACTCACCCAGTGTTGCTATGGAGAAGAGTTATGGTTGCCAGGTCCTGTTCCCCACCACCACCGCTGCCACTCCTGGAGATTTGGGGATGGAGCCTGGGGAGGACAGGGACCATGGTGGAGTACAATGCTCACAGAGTCCACCCTCCAAAGCAGCCATTTTCTCCTCCAGGGGAATTGATCTCTGTACTCTGGAGATGAGCTGTAATTCCAGGGGATCTCCAGGCCCCACCTGGAGGCTGGCATTGATAGGAGAAGGGAAAACCTAGAGGAGACTGCATTTGCAAAAGGCAAAAGGTCGTCCCGTGGTGCTGGCAGGCCCCTGTTACTGCCTCCAGGAGGATGGGGCAGCCTTCTGTGAGCGGAGCCTGGCCATGCCCCAGACATGCCCACAGCCAGGCTCCATTCCCACAGATACCCCAGCAACCACTCCATCGCTGATTTCCATCTTCTCCTGGCTTGCAGCCCCGAGGGTGGATGGGTGGGGCCCCCGAGGGGGTCACCCAGCACGGCTGCCTGCAACAGAACCGATGTCTTCCCCACAGGGCCACATCCAGTCCCGTGACCGCCCCACTGGTGTGTGGACCTGCCTCTTTGGTGGCCCACTGCCCCGTGGTCCAGGCCCAGCTCTAGGCTCTCTGTGGGGTGAGCCACCGGCAGCCAGGGACAGTCCCCAGGAAGCATCCCCTGGCCAGGAGGCCGCACACCCACTGGAGGGGTCCTCTGGGCCACCACTGCCCACTGCAACGGCCAGAAGAACAACAGCAGCGCACAGCATCTGGAGCTTCCGGGCCCCCCCTGGCCACTGGGGGTGGGGGGTGGGGGCGTAGGTTGGAGCCCTCCTGGAGATTTGGGGGTAGGACCTGGGGTGAACAGGGTTCCCTCTAAGCTGAGTCAGGGTGAGCTAGCTCACAGTTTTTTTGTGTCATCTCACTTGTTATATGAAAAAAGTTTTTGACTTATATACTTACTCTATGTTTATATTAATAAAAATTATTCCAAAAAAAATTTTTGCTCGGAAGACTCACACAGCTTGGAGGGAGCATTGGACCTCAGTGGTGTACAATGCCATAGAGCTCTGGTACACTGCAAAGGAGCGGACTAGGTGCATAACATATGGATATTTATACTTTTCATGTAACTGTATTTAAGGACTGATGTCATCTCAAAATTTGTATTGTTTCTCCTTAAACAAAAGTGCAGGCAGAGTTGGCTGCACGAGGGTGTTCCCGGATGGGAAGGTAGAGGTGCGGCACCAGACCCCGGCTATGCTAACACGGCCTGCACACCTGCTGGAAGATGGACGGAGTCCAGAAAGCAGAGGGTGGTACGCTCTACAAACAGCAAGGAACTTCTTGCTTGAACCTTCTAGGGCAGAGTCAGCACCGTAGAATGTGCTGCAGCTGGCACTTGGGAGCTGTAGGGATTCCAGCTGTGAGCAGCATGACATTTTAGAGAGAAATCACCCAGTGAAAACAGGCAAAAAGGTTGGGGGGCCCTGAGATAAGTGAAGGAGGATGCTGTGCCAGGAGACCACCAGCCGCTGGTTCTGCCTTCTGACTGCTGCAAGGGAGCACGTCACACAAAACAGATCTGCCTGCTGGTCCTGGGCATTTACAATTCAGAGGGAAAATAACACACAAGACAAAGTTATGGGAAATTAATTTATAACATGCTGCAATTGCAGATTTTGGAATAACATATGAGTACTACCATTTGTCCATGTTGCTTTAATATAGTGGTACTATGAATATTTTGTTATTTTTTTAAAGCACTAATAATACAATGAATGCAAATGGTGTGTGTGTGTGTGTGTGTGTGTAAGTGCTGTCAAGCTGCTTCCTACTTATAAAGACCTGGTGCACTGATGACCTCCAAGGCGGCCTATTGTCCATCATTCACAGCTCAGGCCTTGCACACTGAGGGCCCTTGTGGCTTCCCGGATGGAGTCTGTCCATCTCCTGTTGGGCCTGCCTCTTTTCCTGCTACCTTCCGCTTTTCCTAGCATGATGGTCTTTTCCGGTGAAGAGGGACATAAAGAAAGGAAATTTTCATACATCCGGCAATCTCTTGCTCAGTCCTCTGAAACACGTGCTGTGTTGCCCATGGAGGGTCTCTGGTGGGCAGAGAGGGTGTGAAGCCCCAGGGGGTGCCGTGACTTCACGGGACAGCAGGCGCATTTCCAGTAGGGCCGCCATGAGAAACGTTCAGCAGCAAAATAGTAGACCAGAGGGTCGAGGCAGGCGTTGAGACTGGTGAGCGCCATGGTCACACGTCGGGCAACATACGTGGTACGGATGAGGGAGCAGCCACCCAGAGCACCCACGCGGCCAAGCGTGTGGACCAGCTGCACCACGTGGTAAGGGACAAAGCAGACCAGAAAGACACCAAGCACCACCAGCACTGTCCGCAGTGCCTTGCGCCTCACAGCACGGGAACCAGGCTGCATCCCTGGTGTTGCCAGCAGCTGCCAAGCAATTAGCGGGTAGCACACCCCAATCAGAAAAAGGGGCAACAGGAAACCGACCACCGCAGCAAAGATGCTCACCCCAGAAATGCGCCCCTTCCAAGAACTGGAAGAGAAATTCTCGAGGCAGGCTGTGCGGCCGTCAGCAAAAGGGCTGGTCAGGGGCCCGCGGAAGGCCAGGTAGAGGGTGGCTGCCAGGAGCACTGCCCACACCACAAGCACAGCCCCCAGGCGGTAGCGGAGCTGCCGGAAGTGCAAGTGCCGCAGCGGGTGCACCACGGCCACGTAGCGCTCCAGGCAGATGCAGGCCAAGAAGAGGGAGCTGCCGTATAGGTTGGCAAAGAACAGGCAGCCCGTGATTTTGCAGAGAGCTTCCCCGAAGACCCAGTCATTGTGCAGCGCATGGTAGGCAATGCGGAATGGCAAGGTCAATACAAAGAGCAAGTCGATGGTGGCGAGGTTCACCAGGAAGACGTTGGCTGGGGCAGTGGCTGACTTGGTCCAAAAGAAGTAGCCCAGCACAAACAAGTTTCCAGCCAGGCCCAGCACAAAGACCAGGCTGTAGACGACAGGGAAGAGGATGTACTGGAAGTCAGCGCTCTCCGAACAGTTAGAGACGCTCTGGCTACTGTTCCACATTGAGCCACGGAGATGCAGCATTGACAACACTGTGGGGAGCAGGGAGCTGAAAATGAATTCAACATACACTTAAGCCTCTTTATGACATTCGGTTCGGATCTTGAATCAAGGTTCCCTCCAGCACTACCCCAGTTTAAGCTTCCTCCACATTCTAGCCACTGTGAGATGCAACCCCCACCCCACCCCTACCTACAATAATGAGTCTGGACAGAATGCGTCCCCAGGTTAATAAAGAAAGGTACTGCCAAGTCTTTAAAAAAATGCCTACGTGGTTAAGGAAGCTGTAAAAAGCAAAAAGAGTCCTTTTAAAAAGTGGAACGTCTGTCCTAATGAGGTGAACAGAAGGGAGCGCAAGGGCTGGCAAAAGAAGCGTAAGTTCCCGAATACCCCAAGCAAAGAGAAAATCTGAGGAGCAGGTTGCTCAAAACACCAAGATGAACAACACACATTAAAAAAAATATATCTGGAGCAGGCCACAAGCTGGAAAGGCAGCTGGGAAAACATGTTAAATCATGCCAGTACACACACATGTTAAGCTATGTATTATATCCAAACAATAGTGTGTGTGTGTGTGCGCGCGCGCACGCGTGTGCGCGCGCACGCACACATGAAGGGCTGTCAAGTTGCTTCCAGCTTATGGCGACCCTATGAATTCATGACCCCTAAGACAAAAATATACAATCAGTGATAACCATCAGGCACTCATCAGTCCCTCAAGGCACAAACTAGAAACAGCACACTCACTTTGAAATTTCAGAAGGAGCTGAAACATCAACACATCAGTTTTCACATCTACCCTACCCCAACGTGAATCGCACTAGCGGTCAAAAATAAATGCTCTCAAATCTAGTAAAGTCGCTGTCCGTTCTACCCACAGCTACTTTCTTTGGAGAGGACAGTGGAGGGGGTGGGCTGCTCCTTCTCTTGGACAGCTGCAGTGGCCCCTATTGCTCAGTCAGGCTTCTAGCAGGTCTCAGGGCTGGGACCTCTGGGGCGCACCATCCCACCAGGACCTGGTTGTTAATGTTCCCCAGTAGGCCTAGCGCTCCATCTCTGGCCACTTCCCCTGGAGCCCGTTCTTCAGCGTCCCTGCATGCCCCCCACGCTTTCCACCACAGCGAGTTTCCCCACCTTCCTGTACCAACCCCTCGATGGTGGGCTCGGGGCTCTGCAAGGGGCACCAGGCGAAGCCAAGGCTGTGGGGTCCGCGGGAAGAGAGCGACCCCCGCCCCGTTCCCGGGCTCCGTAGTCCTCTCGCCCGGCTGTCCTCTCCACCTGCCTTTCCTTTCCCCACTCCACCCTGGAGCCGCCTGGAGCCGAAGTTCCCGGACTCCCAGGGCCTGAAGGGCTAGTCCGACGGGGGAAGGGGAGGCGCGGGGCGGGCGGGCCTTTCCCGGCGAGAGGCGTCCAGAGGTGGTGCTACCCTGGCCCGGGGGGAGGGGCTGCCTCTGCGTCGCGAGTCCGGTCCCCCCCCCGCCCCGGCCCAAGTCCCGGCCGGGAGCGACCCTGCTCCGTTTCGGAGAGCCGTCGCGCTCGGGCTCGGCTGGCCCATCCAGGGCAGGGCAGGACAGGGCAGGGCATGAGTCTGCTGGCTTCGCTAAAAGACCCGGGGGGGGGGGCAGACGCCGCTGAGCCCCCATCCCCACGAAGAAGCCTCTGGCCAGCCCCGCAAGGGGAGCCAGCGTTCCCACCCGTCCGCCCCGCCAGCCGCTCGCCCGGGGAGTGGGGAGGGAGTCGGTGGAGGCAGCCCTTGGAGGGGCGCGACGGGTCGGGGGGGGGGGGGTCTCTCACCCACCTCTGCCCGAGGGGCCGCCTGGCGCCACGTCCAGCCCGGGGAATGCCTCCTAGTCCCAGTCCTAGTGCCCGTCCCTCCCTAGGCGCCGGGAAGCCCGGTGTGGCGCAACCGGCCGGTGGGTGGGCAGGCCGCCAATGCCAGGCTTCTTCCTCCTTCTTCTCCTCGGCAGCGCGGCGCGGGAGCCCAGCCGGCGTTCGCCTCCCTCCCTCCCTCCCGGCCGAGCAAGCAGGAGCCCCTCTTCCCGCCGTCGCCCAGCAGCCTCCCGCCTGGACGAGACCCGGTTCGGGGGGAGAGAGAAAAACTCCGAAGAGCACGAGAGGAGGAAATCCGGCCAGCTCTGGTCCAGGTGGCCTGCCCAGCGCGACTGTGTCGCCGCCCGTCTCTCTTTCCCTCCCCTCTGGGCTGCTGGGCCCCGCTCTGTCCACTTAAGCTGGAGCCCCTGTTGGGTCGCGGGGGGGGGGGGGGGCGTTGTGCCCAGCCCCCGCACCCTGCCCGAGCTGTGCAGGCCAGGCGGACTCTACCAGGAGCCATCCCCCCCCCCGCCACAGCTGGTCCTGAAGAATCTTCCTCTCTTTTGAAACTCTTCCCCCCCCCCCCACGATTAAGTATTTTGGTGTCCTCAGCAGCTGGCAGGCTCTGCTGGGTGTGGGGTGGCTGCTGGTCCTCAGGAAAGATTGGGGGCAGTTTGCCTTTGGAACCCAGAGGGCGATTTGCCACTTCCTTGAGTCTCTGGTTGGCCCCTGCAGTTGTTTTTTTTGGGGGGGGGGATGCCGGACTAGTTGGAGACTGTTTTGTATTGCAATCATGGCCACCATGCGGTCTTTTAATGGCGACTGCCACATGGTCGTCCTCACAAGGTGCGGCGCTGCGGAGCTTTAGCCAGGGAGAAAAACAGAGAGCTGGATCCTAACTGGCCACCAATTAGGGACCTAGGTTCCCCTAGGGGACCTATGCCAGGTAACCATAATCGTAAGGTCCTATCAGGACATTTGGGCGAGGTCGGAGGATTAAAAAAAGAGGACTCTGAGCCCGGGGATTCTCAGATTCCATTTTACCTGCAATAAACTACCATGCTGATTTCACTACAACCGGCCTCCCGACTCCAGTACTTTTCAGAGACCTTGCTCGGATAAATACAGTGGGCTCTGCCGACTGGCTAAGGTGCTTGGAGGCAGAAGGAGGTGTCAGGGGGTGTGCTTTGGATCAGCACAGGGACCTGACCCAAAGGATTGCTGGTGGAGATCAGCTATCAACTGGCAGGGATCTATTTTATTTTTTAATTTCACTTATTTATTTGTTGCCTGCCTTTTGGATTGAGGCTCAAGATAGATTACACAGAGGGAGTCAGATACCATGAACGGGGGGGGGGGGGGGGGGACATCCAGTAAACTGCTCCATGGGGTTTGGATGGCAGAAATCCAATACACACCTGGGAAAAGGCATAAGTGTTAGAATCAAGTTGGAAGGGGCCACACAGGCCATCTGGTCCCACCCCCTGCTCAATGCAGGATCAGCTGAGCGCATCCCTGACAAGGGTTCGTCCAGCCACTGCTTGAAGACTGCCAGGGAGGGGGAGCTCACCACCTCCCTAGGCAGCCCATTCCACTGTGGCACAACTCTGACTGTCAAAAAAGTTTTTCCTAAGAGATCTAGCTGGTACCTTCCTGCCCTCAACTTAAACCCATCATTGAGAATCCTCTCCTCTGCTGCCCACAGGAACAGCTCCCTGCCCTCCTCTAAGTGACAGCCTTTTAAATACTTCAAGAGAGCAATCCTGTCCCCCCTCAACCTCCTCTTCTTCGGACTCAACATTCCCGAGTCCCTCAGCCTTTCCTCAGAGGGCTTCTTGGTCTCCAGGCCCCTGGTCATCCTCTTAGCTCTCCTCTGCACCCACCCCATTCTGTCCACATCCCTTTAGAAGTGAGGTCTCCAGAACTGCACACAATCCTCCAGGTGCAGCTTGACCAATGCAGTGTACAGCAGGACTATCACGTCTTGTGATTTGGATCTTATGCCTCTGTTGATAAAGCCCAAGATTGCATTAGCCTTTTTTTTGTCACCACAGTGCACTGACTGCTCATATTTAACTTTCAGCCCATCCGTATCCCCAAGATCTTGTTCAAACACAATTGTATCTTGTTCACATCTGCCCACTTTTCCAGTGTGTTCAGATCTAATTGAATTCTATCTCTATCTGCTGGTGTGTTCACTGTTCCTCCCTCCCTCCCTCCATTCAAACATGAGCATTTAAACAGCTGCCTTCTGGAGTTCCCCAGGGCAAGGGTCCATCCCCCATGCTATTCAATCTCTCTCTAAAGCCCTTAGGAGGAACTGCTTGTAGTTTGGAAATTGGCTGCTGTCGGTATGCTTGTGACATCTCTCTCTTTTCAGATTTCCTGGTGGTGCCGTATAGCTCTTGAGCCACTGCCTGACTGCTGTGGTGAGATGGCTAAGAATGAACAAATGGAAATGGGATCCTGACAAGATGGAGATGTTGGTGGTTGGGAAGGTGGAGGTATTAAATGACCATACGCATCCTGTTTTTGATGGAGTGCAGCTGACTCCGTGCTGGTTGCTGGAGTAGCAAGCTTATGCAGCTGCAAACGTGTACTTTCTTCCAGCTTAGCTTAGCCCAGACAATGGCCCCCAACCTTGACTCGGCCGATTTGGCCTGCCGAACGATCCACGCCACAGGACCACTGAGACGGGGCTATGAGAACGCAGTCTGCTTGGCCCTTCCTTTGGAGTCAGCTCCGAGATTCCAGTTGGTACAAAAAGCCGCAGCTTGGTTCTTCTTGTCAGGGGCCTGGCAGAGCCCCCCTACATCTTCCGTTCTGCAGTCCCTCCACTGATGGCTGCCCATCAGTTACTGGGTTCAGTTTGAGGTCACAGGGCTATATGATAACTAACAATTCAGAGGGGTGTTTTAATAAAGAGAATGGGACTGTGGACTATCCTACTGTGCACAGGATGTATTCATCTGCTTGCTTTATGTATTATCTTGTTCCCTGCATCAGTTTTGACTTATGTAATACCATTTTTTGCATTCTTTGGCTATCGTGTCTGTTTGCTTTCTTTCAAGTTCCTGTAATCCTACTCCACAGCTTGGCAGATGACACATCCTGTTGACTGCATTGATTTACACTGTGTAATCCGCCTGGAGTCTCAGGGAAGACAGTGGACTACCATTTAAAAAAACACCCTTAAATAAAACATAACATAAGGGCCTTGGAAGAATGCCAGATTGACTGGGGCTTAAGCTTTCCTGCCAAAGGGCATTTTGTTGGATGTAAATGCCGGTTGGCTCACGAATGCTATGCTGCAGTGAATGTGGGCCGGGGTTCTCTCAGATGCCATATGACTTTGGCATCCTGCCTGTGGCAGAGCAGCAACCCCTTTGGGCCATAAAACATGCCCCCCCCCCCGTAAAACATGCGCCCTGCACCCCTGAGCTGGTAGAGTCCTTCCCCCCCATTTCTCTCTCTCTCTCTCTCTCTCTCACACACACACACACAAACACACACACACACTTTTTACCAGTGCCTCCCAACCCAAGGGTCAACATCCAAAATTGCATCATGAAACCTTAGAAAGTGGGTCACGGGCCAGTCCTGCCTTCTTTTTTTCCAGGGGGGAGGAAGCTGACTGGCAACTTGTAGCTGTACGGTAAACACTGAAAGAACTGGGGTGGGGGTGGAGAATAGGCGGAAGCTGTTCAGCATGCCATGGGAAAACTAGAGGGGAATGGAAAGAGGCATGTGTGGGTCATGGGTCATGTCTTGGTGTTAGCCAAATTGCCTTAGTTCCTTATTAATATTGGGGAAGTATGAGTTATTAATTAATTGGCAATAGGCAAAATGGGTCTCCACCTGTTTATACAGAGGTCCTGCCTCTCCCAGACAAACCAGAAAACGGGAGCATTGAGCTCCGGATGCTGGGTGCAGGAAGCACAGCAGGGTGCCTTGGAGAGCAGCGGGGTGCCTTGGAGGTCCGTGGGGAGCTGCTGCAGAACCTGCTGGGCCCTGCCAGGGTCACTGGGGCCGAAAGCACGTGGGAGTTGGGGGCTGGGAGCCCAGCACTGGAAGAGCATCGGGTGCCTCTGTTGGGGTTGGTTGCTGTCACGGCTGTAGAGACAGTGGATGGTGTGCTGCGTTTCGGCCGAGGTATCAGCTGCCCCCCTCAACTGGAACAACATGGGCATCCTTGGGGGCTGCCGGGCTCCCCGTTGTTTGTCCTCCACCTGGATCATCATCAGAGTCATCAGGGCTGCTCCCTTCCTGCTACGAGGGCCACCTCCGCCGCCATTGGCATTGACTTGTCGTATTGCCGGTGGCAGTGGGTTGCACCTGTGATTATCCCGCTCATTGTGTACTGGGAGGTGACACAGGAGGGGTTCATCAGTGGTCCCTGGCCGGAAATGTGGTGGAGCAGAAGAGCAGGCTTCAGTGTGCCCTCTAGGGAAATCTTGAGCACCTGCAGTAAACCAGGGCACCATCGCAGACTGAAGACTGGCCGGACTATAGGTGAGAAGTGTCTTCTTTGACCTTTGCTCCTGTTAGAGTTTTATTTTATCTATATTTGTTAGATTAGTTAGGTAGGTAGACTAGGGCTAGATTGTGGTTAGGTCTTCACCCTATATTGTTTAGTTGAGTTAGTTAGGATAGTTAGTTTAGTCTTGTGGCCCTGATTAGTTGTCAGGGCGACAAGAAGGGAGGTCAGGGTGGGCGGGGATTAGTTTAGTGCGGCAGGTGCTAGTAGCCAGGCCATTTAGTTAGACACTAGTCTATCATCACTCTGCTGGAATGGGAGTTTTAAAGTTAATGTTATTAGGGAGGGAGTGGCTCTGGTGATTGGAAACCTCAGCAGCATCTTTCGGGGCACAAAGTTGCCCTGTTTGTTTTTTACTAACTTTGGCTTGGCCTGTGACCTGCGTTTTGCAGTGTGAAGGCCACCAGCGGTAATGACAGCTGGACTGGGGATACCAGTGCTGCTGGGGCAGAGGAAATACAGTGGTGGGAGCAGGCCGGGAATGAAGGGAAGGAGGTGGAGAAATAGAGAAGCTCAGCCTCCAGGGTAAACAAATGTCTACAAGCGGACTTAAAGAAGATAGCAGTAGATTATTTTAGTAGAATCTATAAACAAGAGGAGGAAAATGAAGAACAAATCGGAGTATATTTAAATCACAAAACAGATACAGGAAAATTCTCTGAGACACAAAAGGGAAGCCTAAATGAACCTATCTCAATATTTGAGGTGGTTGAGGCCATAAAAAGACAAAAAAATAATAAATCCCCTGGTCCAGACGGTTTACCAGGGGAATTCTACCAAACGTTTGAAGGACAAATCTTGATAATTTACAAAGATCTATTAAATGCCATAACTAGGACAAGCACAGTGCCAGAATCCTGGAATTCAGCACTAATTACACTAATTCCGAAAGATAAAGAGAATCGGGATCTAATTGGTAACTACAGGCCTATCTCCTTGCTGAATGTAGACTACAAGATCTTTGCCAATATCTTGGCAGAAAGATTTTAAAAGGTTATAAACCAAATAATTAACAGAGACCAAGTAGGATTTCTACCTAAAAGACAGCTAAGGGAAAATATTAGAACTTTAATAAATGTGTTGGAGTAGTATGAATCACACCCTGGAAAGGTGGTAACGTTAATGTTTATGGATGCAGAGAAGGCCTTTGATAACCTATCTTGGAAATTTTTACTGGCAAAATTATATAAATATGATCCAGGTGAAAACTTTATGAAAATGATAGAAGCTGTTTATAAAAAACAATCAGCAAGGATTAGAATAAATGGAGATATATCGCAGGAATTCCCGACTGAAAAGGGCACTAGACAAGGATGTCCATTATCACCCCTTCTTTTTATCTTTGCATTGGAATCGTGTTGTGAGCAGGTTAGGAATAATAAATTGATCAAAGGTCTTAAATGCAGGGAGTATGAATTTAAGCTTTGTGCATATGCAGACGATCTGATGTCTATAGCAGAGGATCCAGTAAGCTCGGTAGAAAGATTACTGGAAGATATTAAGGAATATGGGAATGTAGCAGGTTTAAAAATCAACATACAAAAGTCGAAAATATTAGTTAAAAACTGTTCTGAACAAGTGAAAAATAAAATTCAAAAGATAACAGGCATGGAAGTTGTAAAAAAGGTTAAATATCTAGGTATAATATGTTCAAATAAAACCAGTTCTTTAACTGAAGACAATTATAATAAATTGGTTAAAAAAGTAAGAGAAGATTTGAATAAATGGAAAGGGCTTAACCTATCATGGCTAGGTAAGATGGCAGCAGTGAAAATTAACGTCTTGCCGAGATTCTTGTTTCTGGCTCAGACAATTCCACTATTAAAATTTAATAGTCAAGTTTATAAAGAACTCAATGATATAACAAGGAAATTTATCTGGTCCTCAAAGAAACCCAGAGTAAAATGGAAATTACTTCAAGATCATAAGGAGAAAGGAGGAATGGGACTCCCCAATTGGGAATTATATGGCAAAGCAGCAGCAATGGTATGGGTAAAGGAATGGATAACACTAAGTAATACCAGACTATTGGCTCTAGAAGGACACGATTTGTATATGGGTTGGCATGCATATGTCTGGTATGATAAACATAAAGTCCACTCAAACTTTAATACACATACATTGAGAGCAGCCCTGATGAGACTCTGGCTAGAGACTAAAACTAAATTATATACGAAAATCCCGGGATGGGTAGCCCCACTGGAAGCTTTTACCAAACCATCACTACTTAGTACCAAATTTAGAATAAGCTATGATAAATTACTAGATAATAAGGGAACTCTTAAAAATGAATCACAAATGAGAGATGAACTGGGGTGGCAGTTGTCTTGGTGGGAGAATGCACAATTACAGTCTAGATGTGAGGCTTCTGTGCTAACAGCAAAATATCAGACCTTTGTTGATGAAGCAAAGTTCTTTATTAGTCTTAATACTGCTTGACAGGTTCTCAAATGTTTATTAGAGATGCCAGGTAGAAAACAGTCAGAGTTAATATACCCTCCCACTTGTTTGAACCCACCATGAAACCAATCACATTTAGAATAGAAAACGCGGGAGATGGGATTGAGCCATTTGGATTCCCACAGGAAGATGAGGTGTTAAAGTTGTAAAAATTCCCCTCTTGAACTGGGCGACCCAGATGTGTGAAACCTATGCATAACAAAATGACTCTGTGGGCAATAACAGACCTTCAAGGCTCTCACAACAAGATAAGACATTCTCGGTCCCAGGAAATGGGAGGAGGGAATGCATGGGAGGAAAGGCCATTTGTTTATCGGTGATGTGCAAGAATGTGGGGTCGCCACTCTCCCGACAGAAATGGTAACATTGTACAGGGCACATCAAAGCAGTACATTTCAAGGTGAAAAAAGGGGTAGGGAAAAGCAGACATAGCAGGAGACATGTAACATTTCATTTGATTAGAGTAAACAATGCAGTCTTTTGTCAGGCCCCCTGACACTAGATTTCGGAAAGATCTTAAAACTGGATTTAATAGAATCCCAACTGACTTGGATAAAATTTGGCTGAACAATAATGATAAACTGATTAATAGACTATATAAATTCCTTTTAACCCAATATATGTTGGAAGAAACAATAAAAACATCAATGATTCATTGGATGAAGGATTTAGGCAGTACCATAGAAGTAGACAGATGGGCAAAGATTTGGAAAGCAATTAAATTTTTAAAGGTTGTTAATTACAAAGAAAATATTTACAAAATGTTTTATCGGTGGCATTGGTCACCGGATAAATTACATAAATGCTATAAAAATGTATCAGCTAAATGTTGGGTGTGTGGTAACGGTACAGGTACTTACTTTCACATGTGTAAAAGAATTCTGGATGATGGTTAAAAATATGATATTGGAAGTTATGGAAGTGAATCTACCAATGGACCCGGCAATCTTTTTATTGAACATTTTACCGGATGGACTAACCAAAGAGAACCAAAAACTGCTGTCATGCATTGTAACTGCTGCATGTATTTCAAGGGCAAAAGTATGGAAGCTATCGACTTTGCCAAGAAAAGAAGAAATTTCGAGCATGTTGCTCAATTGGGCCGAGATGGATAAACTAGGATATTTGTTGAATCCACAAGCTAAGACAGACCCGCTGATGGTCTGGTCTAAGTTCTACACCTGGTTGGACTAAGTTTGTGGCGCCTTGTATATATGTTTAGAAATACAATGTGAAATGGTTAAAAATCAGAAAACCCAATAAAAACATATTTTTTAAAAAAAGAGAAGCTCAACCTCCTTCCGGCCTGCATCCCATCCCAAGAGTGGCAGGCAGGGGGACTGGGAAGGACCCTCCTCCGTCATTGGTATTGTGTAATGCCAGGTCCATTAACAATAAGACCGCAACTTTGCAGGATTTCCTGTTAGAACAAGGTGCGGACCTGGCATGCATGACCAAGACCTGGGTGCGAGAAGGGGAAACAGTGGCTCTTTCCCAGTCAGCTCCACCCAGGTTTGCGGTCCTTCACCAATCAC
The DNA here is from genome assembly GCA_029233225.1 of Lepidodactylus listeri. Classification (NCBI taxonomy): domain Eukaryota; kingdom Metazoa; phylum Chordata; class Lepidosauria; order Squamata; family Gekkonidae; genus Lepidodactylus; species Lepidodactylus listeri. The sequence goes on from JARCFY010000002.1 coordinate 123,068, forward strand.
GGACTGAGGGCCGGGGAGGAGGAGTGGCGCTATTCATTCAGGAGGCTTACTCCTACAAGGCACTCCCACCGCTGAAGCTCGCGGGCATTGAGTGCTTGGGCCTGGTGTGGGAAGCTGGGGTGAGTTTGGCTATTTGGCTGGTGTACCGGCCGCCCAACGTACCAGCCAATAGCCTGCTCTCGCTGGTTGAGGCCGTGTCTGGCTGGGCATTGGAGCACCCGAGGCTGATAGTCCTGGGTGACTTCAATGTCCATGCCGATGACGTGGCCTCTGTTCCGGTGAGGGACCTGGTGTCATCCATGGTATTCAGATTTGATGCAATTCTGCAGGGCCTGCAAAACGGAGCTCTTCCACCAGGCTTTTAAGTAGGGGCCGCCTAAGGTAAACATCTCAGTCCTGGCCCTGATAATGCCATCGGCCAGCCTGTGTGTATGCACACAAGGATCATATGTGAGTGCTGGCTTGATCCACCCGGATGAAAAAATCTGTAACGCCGCCAATTCTGTGATAGAATATGTAACTATTTTTAACTGAGTGTATTATTTTATGTTGTGAGCCGCTCTGAGCCCACCTCGGTGGGGAGGGCGGGATATAAATTCTAAGAAATAAATAAATAAATAGGACTCACCCAAATTGTAACGGCTCCTACGCACCAGGCCGGGCACACGCTCAACTTGATCTTTGCGGCGGGGGTTACGGTGGACCAGATAACTGCCACAGCAGTGCCATGGTCTGACCACTTTGCCCTGAAGGCTCGTCTGATGGTGCCTCCCCGACTCTGTTTGGGTGGCGAGCATATTTTGGCTCGCCCGCGGAGCCTGATGGACCCCCAGCAGTTTCTGATGGCACTGCGGGATCCCATGCCCCCTGGCGGCTCGCTAGATGGGATGATCGAGGACTGGCATGTCCAGCTCTCAGTGGCCATCGACGAGATCACTCCCCAACGCCCTCTGCGCCCTTGCTCTAAGCTGGCTCCCTGGTTTACCGAGGAGCTGAGGCAGATGAGGCGAGGACTTAGATGGTTAGAGAGGCAGTGGCAGCGAGCCACGACGGAGTTTCAAGAGCATCCTATAGGACATTTATAAGGTCCTATGAGGTGGCAGTCAAGGCCGCGAAGAGACAGTTCTACGCAGCCGAGGTTGCATCTGCTAGCTCTTGCCCGGCGCAATTATTTAGAACTATTCGGTCTTTAACTGAGTTGCCACAGGGCACACCAAATGTTAGGGAATTGGACATCAGCTGGGAGGCTTTTGCAAGCTATTTTGCAGACAAAGTCTTGCTACTCCACCGTGATCTCCCGGCCACAGTTGAGACAGTGCGCGAACTCGAGGCTCCATGCACATCTTCTGGTTCCATTCTGGATCATTTCAGTCCTCTCAGTCTGGAGGAGGTCGACAGATTGCTCTCAACTGTATGCCCAACCATGTGCAGCCTTGACCCATGCCCCTCGTGGTTCATAAAAGCGAGTCGCAAGGGGTTATGCGGTGCTCTTCGGGAGATTATCAACAAGTCCTTCATGGAAGGGCTGTTCCCAGGGGCACTCAAAGATGCGATGGTCTGCCCCCTCTTGAAGAAACCATCTCTGGACCCGGCCATATTGGCCAACTATTGACCGGTGTCCAACCTGCCTTATTTGAGTAAGGTATTGGAGAGGGAGGTGGCGATTCAGTTGCAGAGCTTTATGGATAACACTTCCATGCAGGATCCATTTCTGTCCAGCTTCCGGCCAGGTCATAGGATGGAGACGGCACTGGTCGCCCTCATGGATGACCTCCGGAGACATCTGGATCGAGGCGGTACGGCAGCACTGGTGTTGTTAGATCTGTCGGCTGCATTTGACATGGTCGACCACCAGTTGCTGATCCACCGCCTTGCTGACTTGGGGATACAGGGGCTTGATTTACAGTGGCTTGCCTCTTTTCTATAGGATCGGGGACAGAGGGTTGTGCTCAGGGAACAGACCTCCCAGAGGCACCCACTGGTGTGTGGTGTTCCTCAAGGGGCAGTGCTGTCCCCAATGTTATTTAACATTTATATGTGCTCCCTTGCCCAGATTGCCCGGAGGCACAGGCTTGGGTGTCATCAATAAGCCGATGACATCCAGTTATATCTGCTGTTGGGCGGCCAGTCTGACTCTACCCCAGATGACTTGGAGCGGGCACTTCAGGACGTTGCAGACTGGCTCAGACTCCAACTGAGTCGACTGAGTCGACTGAAACTGAATCCAACGAAGACGGAGGTCCTGTGCTTGAGCTGGAACGGGTCGGGGGTAGGGATCTCATTACCGACCTTTGGTGGGTATGAGACTTCTGATTAGATCTGGCAAGCCAGGCCTCAGTGTAAAAGCAAAGTCCTTTTTATTCTCTTAATGGTCTTTCAGGAACACATTCATTGACAGTGATACCAAATCATTAAGACCCAAAGCAATTATACCGTTTTCAAATAGCAGATAAATGACAGGCACCAAGCAGTGCAATAAGCCAAAAGCTCAAAACACCCTCAGCAGTTACATTCCCAGAGAAAAGGCGCGCACTCTAGAAACCACTCCCCCCACGAGAACTCCTACTTCACATTCCCACACAGTCAGGCACCTGGAGGAGCCCATCACATAAACACCCCAAGGTTAACATTACAGCAAAACAGATTAGCAGAGCTGGCGAGACGCAGGGGGAGGAGAAGGAGGGGGTGTGTGGGTAAGAGCATTCTGACGTGGGAGAGAACAGGGTACCAGACTCCCGTTGGGAGTATATAGTTAGCATGGAGGAAATGAACAACAAAATGACAGGGAACCTGAAAGTGGGGCGCCATTGGTGCCAGCGCTGAGGGTCAGGAACTTGGGAGTGCTCCTGGATGCTTCCTTAACAATGGAGGCCCAGGTAGCAGCCACTGCTAAAGTAGCCTTTTACCACCTACAGCCAATGTTCCCTCTAAGCCATGAAGTCCTGTGAGCAAAAAAATCTACTTTGTGAGCTAGCAGCATTAAAGTTGTGTGCGAGCTATTTGGCTGTTGCATAAATTAATTTGCTCTGGAGCCATCCTTCCTGAGCTAAGACTAGAACGTGTGAGCTAGAGGCTAAAAAACAGTGAGCTAGCTCACACTAACTCAGCTTAGAGGAAGACTGCCTACAGCTGCTAAGGCAGTTGGTTCCCTTCCTTGAATGTGATGACCTAGGTACAGTGATCCACGCTATGGTCACCTTGAGACTTGACCACCTTGAGACTTGACCACAGTGATCCACGCTATGGTCACCTTGAGACTTGACCACTGTAACGCTCTCTACTTGGGGCTGCCCTTGTCTCAGATCCAGAAGCTGCAGCTGGTGCAGAACACCACAGCCAGGCTGTTGATGGGCCTCTCTATGCGGGACCACATCCGGCCTGTGCTGTGGTCACTGCACTGGCTGCCTATAGCATACCGGATCCAGTTCAAGGTGCTGGTGCTGACCTTTAAAGCCCCATATGGTGAGGGACCTGCCTACTTGAGGGACCACCTTTCCCCATATGTGCCCCAGAGAGCACTGAGGTCAGGCATACAATATCGCCTGACTCTCCCCGGTCCAAAAGACGTTCAGCTGGCCTGTTCTAGGGCCACGGCTTTCTTGATGGCGGCCCCACACTGGTGGAACGAGCTCCCAGATGACATCAGGGCCCTAAGGGACCTATTACAGTTCCGCAGGGCCTGTAAGACGGAGCTCTTCCGCCAGGCTTTTGCTTAGGAGCCGCCACTGGGGAGATGTAGAACAACATCGCCCTGGAACCACTGGCCGAACCCCTTGCCACCGCTTTTCATCATGAGAACTCTGATGCTGCCAGTATCTATTGTTGCATATGTTGTTTATGTTGTTTAATTACTGTTTGGTTTTATGTTTTATTTTCTCTTAAATGTGTAAACCACTTTGATGGTATTTTATGGTTGGTAGCTGCCTTGAGCCAGCTTGCTGGAAAGACAGGATTAAAATGAAATAAATAAATAAATTAAGAAGAAGAAGAAGAAGAGATTGGATTTATATCCCGCCCTTCACTCACTTAAGAGTCTCAGAGCGGCTTACAAACTCCTTTCCCCTCCCCTCCCCACAACAGACACCCTGTGAGGTAGGTGGGGCTGAGAGAACTCTTTCCCAAGCTGTCCTTGAGGGAACAGCTGGTACAGAGCTATGGCTTGCCCAAGGTCATCCAGCCAGGTGCAAGTGGAGGAGTGGGGAATCAAACCCGGTTCTCCCAGATTAGAGTCCGTGCACTTAACCACTACAGCAGACTGGCTCTCTCCACTTAAAGAAGTAAGGAGGCTGGTTTCAGTAATAAAATTGTTTCTTTACTGAAAGAATCTTAATCAAGCAAACAATACTGATTCATACACACACTTATACAGGTCCTGAGAAATAAAGAGACAGTTGCATGAGCAGGCAATCGTTGGTATCCATTGAGGACAATAATTACCTGTCTGGAGAGCTGGTGTGGTCCCGCTGGAAAAATAAGGGGAGGCTAGGAGGGATTATGGGCACGTGTCCGGAACCCATAGCAACACGTGTAGACTCTGGCTGCACAACCGAGAGTTGTGGAGGGAGGATGGGATAGGAGATAGTAAGGCTAGAGAGAGAGCTGGTGGCTGGGAGCCCTCTCTTATTGAATGCCGGACACCTCCCATGGGAGCACCCCTTAGCTGGTCTGCCCCACAAGTCCTGTCCATTAAGAAAGAGACACGTGGAGATATTGGATTCTACCTGGTGGTTTCAGAGAGACTGGACAGGAAGATGACTTATCAGCTAAGGTCATTGTTTCGCTGATGGGATTAGTCTCACTGGGCAGCTGAAACTGGGTCTTAGCTAGGCAGGTCCAGGGTCCATGTGGAATCGGAACAATCCTTATTGTTCTCTGGAGCAAGGAATGTTGGAGGGGGGAAGGAAGCTGCCGGCGATGTGGAGGAGAACTTGTGCTCAATGGAGTTTGAAAGCACATGTCTCAGCCACAATGGCAAGTGGCTATTTCTGTGTAGGTGTCTTTGTGTTAAGGGAAGGCTTTGGACGCTAGCAACCTTGGGAACCTCTGGCACATTGTCTCAGGTGTCGGCTGGCATATGTTTATTTATTTATTCGTTTGTTTGTTTGTTTTTTGCATTTCTATCCCACCTTTCCAGCGAACTGGATATGTCTGCAGATGGCATCTCTCCCTGGTCACCTGGCATTATAGTCCCTCTCATATACACTTAGCAACACAGTCCATGGTTATCACTTATAGATTTCATGTCTATAAGAGCGCATAAGCACCTTGCCGGGTAACATTGGTGCTGCTCCTTCAGCCCCCCAACTTTTTGCCCAGCCCCCTGCTGTGCCCCCCAGTTCTTCACTTGCTGTGGTGATGTCCTGCACTTAGCCCTTTGCTACTGGCTTCTTCACCAGCCTCTACCATCTCTGTGTGTCTCCTCAGCCCAGCACCTCTCCTCAGACTCCAGCTCTGGCCCAGTTGGCACATGAGGAGGAGTTGAGCTTGCTTGGGGTTAACATAAGAACATAAGTCAGTCCAGTTTAACCTACAGCTCCCTTTCTTACTCTCAGGGGCTTTCCGCTTACTCTTTAACAGATCAGGCATTGGGAAAGTCACCTGAGCAAAGTTGGGGATGAAGAGAGGGGTAGAAATTCACAAATCCAAGGAATTATTGTAGCTGGCATAGAGGTTGTTATCATATAGGGCCGTTAGAACCTCCCGAACCAGTTTCACATGTGAGTCCATGTCCTGTGAATAAATTAACATGTCATAAAGATAACCCACCACCCCTTTGAACAGGTGCTTGTGCCACGTTTTGTTGATCAAGTTCATGAACCTCCCTAGGGCCCCAGCCAACCCGAATGGCATGACTAAACCCTCAGATTGTCCCAGTGGGGGGTGTCAAAGGCAGTCTTGTGTTCACCCCCTTCCCTTGTGCGTACTCTAAAACAGGTGTCTCGTAGGTCCAGCTTGGTGAATATCTTCCCTTGGGAAGCCTCAGCCAATAAGTCTTTCATTAGGGAGAGGGGGTAGATGTTGGATGCAGACACCGCATTTAGTCCCCTATAGTCTGTGCACAACCTAAGGCCCCCGTCCTCCTTTTTCTAGAACAACACTGGTACAGTGACAGGGGAGGTGGCAGGTTGGATAAAACCCCTGTCCAGGTTTTTAATCTATGAACCGGTGCAGCTCTTCCTTCTCTGTGGGGCTCATGGAGTACAATTTCCCTTTTGGCAACTTTTGCCCTGGCAGGATTTTGATTGCACAGTCAAGTCTTATGATGGGGAGGTAACTCATCCAACTCCCCCTCCTCGAATACATGGCACAAGTCTCTATACTCTGGGGGAATGTATTTATTTATTTGTACTTGTATCCCGCCTAGCCAGCACAGGCCGGCTCTAGGCGGCTAACAGCATAAAATCAGCGACATACAGAGGTTAAAATCACATCCAAGTATATAACTAAACAGTAAAACCATAACAGATGACAGCAGTACAAAAACCAACACCAGGAATGGCATCCTATATATTCCTGGCCAGGGGGCTTCCACCACAGACGTACCAGGCAAGCGGCTCAACAGCCATTCCCCCCGGTGGCAGCTCCAAAAAGCCTGGCTGAAGAGTTCCGCTTTGCAGGCCCTGCAGAACTGCAAAAGGTCCCGCAGGGCCCTGATGTTCTCCAGGAGCTTGTTCCACCAGTGGGGAGCCACCACCAAGAAGGCCCTATTCCTGGTGGTTGCCAACCTGGCCTCTCTGGGGCCAGGGTGGGTCAGGCAATGTTGGGTGCCAGACTGCAGTGCTCTCTGGAGTGTATACAGGGAAAGGCAGTCCCTTAGGTAGGCAGGCTCCAGACCATAGGGCTTTAAAGGTTAAAACCAGCACCGTGAACCGGATCTGGTATGCTATAGGCAGCCAGTGCAGCGCCCTCAGCATGGGCTGGATGTAGTTCCTCACCAAGAGGCCCATCAACAACCTGGCCATGGCATTCTGCACTAGCTGCAACCTCCGGAGCTGAGTCAAGAGAGCGTTACAGTAGTCTAACCTCCAGGTGACCATTGCATGGATCACTGTCACCAGGTCATTGTGTTCGAGGAAGGGAACCAACTGCCTAATCAGCCATAGATGGTAAAAGGCTGCCTTGGCAGTGGCTGCTACCTGGGCCTCCATAGTTAAGGAGGCATCCAGGATCACTCCCAAACTCCAGACCCTTGGCGCTGGCACCAATGGCGCCCCCCAAAATCCGGTACTGGGATCCCTACCCCCGGTCCACTCCGACTCAGGCACAGGACCTCTGTCTTCATTGGATTCAATTTCAATCAGAGTCCACACATGCGCTAAATCAAGTTGGACGCTGAAACTCCGAGCTCCCCCTCAACCTAAGGAATTTACAGTAAATAGTCAAACTCTGGCATATAATTAGGTGTAAAGGAGAGCCGAAAGTTAAAGAACAGCTGGGGCTTCAGGGGGCAAGTAATAAGACCTTTATTTATTATTTTTCTGCAAGATAACGCTCAGCGTAGCAAACAGCTAGCTAATTAAGCTTATTAAGCTCTAAATAAACCACTAAGGATGGCAAGAAATATTAAGGAATTATCAGAACAAATTGCCACCCTTCAAAACACAGTTCTAGCATTCCAGGATAAAATTAGTCAAGAAATTAAGACTGTTCGAGAAGATGTGGCCAAGATAGGACAGGAAATAGCTGGTATCAAGCAAACAGCTGATTCTGCTAAAGAACTCACACTGGCAAATCAACAGAAAATTGCCTCCTTATCCAGCCAACTTAACACCCTCTCAGACCACAACAGGAGAGCTAATCTAATAATGACAGGAATTTCTGAAGAGGTATGTGCCAAAAACTTAGAAGAAACGCTAAGAGAGTCGTTGGGCACTAATGGTGTCAATACTGAATCAGAGGAAATTGAAAGAGCACACCGCCTGCAAGGAAGAGCAAAGGATGGAGCCCCCCGTGATGTCATCATCAAGTTCTCTAGAGAGAAAACCCAACAACAAATATATAAGGAATTTAAAAAGAAGAAGGACTTGAGTTTTAGGGGAAGGAAAGTTTGGGTGCGGCAGGATTTTTGCCAGGAGACTCTTAAGAAGAACTTGATGCGTCCCTATGCCCAAAAGCTTCATATGAACAATGTAAAATTTTCCTGGGGCTACCTATCCTCCATAATTATATTCCAAGAAGGGAAGAGACTCATGGCATGGGAATTCAAAATCCTGAATCATAAAGAATATGGGTAGCACATTAAGATTACTCACACCGAATGTCAATGGACTAACTTCTAACCTTAAAAGATATAGAATGGCTAAATTAGCAAAAGACCAAAAGATTGATGTTTTATGCCTCCAAGAAACACACAAGAGAAAAAAAGATAATAAGCCATTGCTAAATGACCCGACCTGGGTGACACTAGCTGAAGCCAGATATGATGCGAAGAGTAAGGAAGTAGCAGTATTGATTCATAAGAAATTTAAGCCAGAGGAAGTTGTAAAAATGGTGGATAGGAATGGTAGATATTTGCTAGTAAAATTTAAAATGGATGGTCAGAAGTATACAATAGTAAATATCTATGCCCCAAATAAAGAGCAAAAGGAATTTTTGGGCAAAATATTTAAAAAAACTAAACAGTTTTCAGAGAGAGAAATTATTATAGCAGGGGACCTAAATATAGACATAACAAAAGAGAAATCAATCAAGTTGGGAAACTGGGGGCTGGTAGAAGGGTATGAACTCATGGGATGTCAACCCAAACCTACACATATATCTAGTACACATAAAACAGCATCACGTATAGACTACATAATTTTAGGGAAAAATAGCAACACGATCATTAAGGATATTACAACTCACCCAATCTGGATATCTGACCATGCTCCAATAAATGTTGCAATAGAATGTACTCAACAGCCAATAAAAAGAACTTGGAGGTATAATAATTTAATAATGGCCACAGAAAGTGATAGACAATATATGTCGGAACAGATAAAGCTGTACTTTGAGGAAAATAGAGGAACAGTCCCCATTAATATCTTATGGGATGCTGCAAAGGCAGTGATAAGGGGGCACTGTATAAAAAAAGAAAAGGGAATAAAAAGAGAGTGGTATTCAAGAAGACAAACCATGATCCAAGAAATGGAGCGGTTACAGAGTAAAGTAATGCAAAAGTACAGCTCTACATTACAGAACCAAATAATGACAATTAAAAAGCAATTGGATGCCCTAGATGTAGCAGCACTATGGAAAAGGGAAGCTATGGTGAGAAATGAGTTCCGAAGAAATAGTATTAACACTGCAAAAAGGCTGGCAAATTACTTGAAAAATAGGAGGGAAAGACAAAGAGTCAAAAGTATAAAGGTAAATGGTCAAAAAACACAACATCCTACAGAAATAATGAAGGAGTTCGTATTCTTTTCCAAAAAATTATATAAGAAGAAAAACACAGCAGATTTTTTAGAAGCTGTTAAAACAACATTGCAAGAAGATGAGCAAGCTAAATTAGGAGACGTAATTACAATACCTGAGATAAAGGAGGTGATTAAAGAACTGAGAAAGGGTAAATCTCCTGGCCTAGATGGTTTCACGAGTGAATTTTATAAGGAAATGGCTGAAATTTTAGCCCCAGAGCTCCAAATAGTATTCAGTGAAATCTTGAGAGGAGGGAAGGCCCCAGATTCATGGAGGCAAACAGAAATAATAGTAATCCTGAAACCACGCAAGGATCCTGAAGAGGTAGGCTCATATAGACCTATAAGCCTGCTTAACCAAGACTATAAGATCTTTACAAAAATATTAGCAAATAGACTTAAGAAGATTATCCCCAATTTAATAAAAGAGGATCAATATGGATTCGTAAAGAACAGGAATATAGCATATCCAATCAGAAACATAATTAACATACTGCAACACGCTCAACAAAAAAATTAAAAGCTGGGTCTATTAAAACTGGACGTTTATAAAGCTTTTGACACTTCTCTCAGGAGTGTCTGTGGCAGATTATGAGAAAGTATGAGTTACGAGATATCTATATTAGGGCAATTCAAGAGATATATAGGGACAGAACAGCAGTGGTAAGGGTTAACAATGACCAATCAAGAGCTTTTCAGATACAGAGAGGAGTTAGGCAGGGTTGCCCACTTTCACTGCTCTTATTCATTATAGCAATAGAACAGCTGGCTGAAAGGATAAGAAATTGTGGAAGAATAGAAGGCTATAGAGTGAATAAAGAAGAAATGAAAATCAATCTTTTTGCAGATGATATTATAGTGGTTATGACAAACCCTAAAGAAGCGATAAATGAAGTTAAAATTATATTAGAAGATTTTGAATGCTGTTCAGGTTTAAGGGTCAATATGGCAAAATCAGAAGTCATGTATCTTAATGTGAACAGGCAGGAAAAAAGAGATATAAATAAAAGCACAAGTATTGGAATAGGTGCCAAAAGGCTCAAATACTTAGGTATAGAGTTACCAACGAAGACTGATAGAATTTTGGAAGTTAACTATAAGATGACATGGAAGAAAATAGAGAACGAAATGGGAAAGTGGAAAAATTAAACTCTAGGAATATCTACCAGAATTAGGAGCGTTAAAATGTTCTGGCTGCCTAAATTAATATATTTATTCCAGTCGATACCATTAGAAACCCACAGTAAAAAGATAGAACAATGGAATAGAACAATTAGAGAGTGGATATTCGGTAGCAAAAAATGTAGAATTCAAAAAAGGATGGTATACAGTAATAAAGCGGAGCTGGGTTGGGGTGTCCCCGAGTTGAACAGTTATTATGAAGCCTTCCAAATAAAGTCATTATTAGAGATAGGCGATGGTAATGACCAGAAATGGGTCAGATTTGAGAATGAGGTCAATAGTAATATAGGATGCTTTGGGGGTTTTTCCAAGGTTACAAAAAAAGACCTTAAATTAATTAAAGGCCCTAGATACTCAGCATTAGAATCTTGGAATAAGTGGCAGGCATTATGGTTACGGAGAGAGTCAAGATGGGCACCGCTAGAGTCCATTCAAAAGGAATTAAGAGAAAACAAATGGTGGGACTTGTTAAGATCTAAGGGCTATTACAGACTGGGAGATATGTTCACAGGGGGCAACCTAAAACCGATACACAAGATAGTAGAAACGGTAGGGGACCAATACTGGTTAAAAATAACACGCCTCTAAAGGATGGCAAAAAAAATAAACGACAAAGAAAGAATTTAGACGGAGGAACCAATAGAAGAAATATATAAAGTAATACAGAGATCAAAACAAATAGGGCCCTAACCTGAATCTGGGTCCCCTCCTCAACCCCAAGGAGTCACAAGAAACAGGGAAGAAGAGGATCTGACCAATTCACGCGCTGTAGGATTTCAGACCCTTCACAGCAGGTCCCAGCCTTTACCCACCCTGAGGCTCCTCAAGCTTGCTGGAGGACAGACTCTTTGAAGTGTTGAATTTCGCAACTTGTAGAGCCTTGGGGGATTTCAGTCTCTTCCCCAGTGGCTTGGGTTTCTTCTCCCTGTAGTCTTCGCATCTCTCTCTCTCCTCACTGCGAGGTCTCATGCACTCCGCAGTGAAGTGGCTGGCCTTCCCACACCACAGACACAGGCCTTTTTGCAGGCAATGCTTCCAATCCCCACTGGATAGCAGTCCTCTACCCCAAGTCACCTTCTGGCTCCTGGCGCCCCAACTGGTGCCGAACCAGGTCATGCCAATTTTCCACCTCGCAAGCCACTTGAATCCAGCCTCCCAGTGTCAGAGGCTTGTCTCGGGCAAGGGCCTTCTCCAGGATTACGGTGCTCAGCCCTACCCAATAGAACTCTATCAGGACCTCTTCGGGCCATCCCTGTAGGTTGGCTGTGATGGCTTTGAACTCGTCACAGTATTCCTGCACCGACTGAGTCCCTTGGTGCAACCCGTGCAGGCAAGTCCAGGTTTTCTCCAGCACTACTGGGTCTTCGAACCATGTCTTGCAGTTCCGGGGCAGCGACATCGTAGAGCCCCATGAACCAGTCGGCTGCCCGATCCTGGAGTCTGGATCCCAAGTAATCTATGCACTGTTCAGCAGAAGCAAAGGTGTGGCCCCACTCCCAGAGCATCTTCCTCACCTGGATAGCAAAGAACACCGGCTTTCATGGACTGCCATCGAAGGTGGCTTCCAGAGCATTGCGGGGTCATTCTCTCTCAGGTTCAGGTCTCGGGGGGGGGGGGGTTTGTTGCCTCTCTGATTCTTCTTCCCCAGCCTCCATCTCAGACTCTTCAAGTCTTCTGCAGTCATAAGTTCCTTCACTAATTTGGACAGATTCTTCACCAAATTTTCCTTCAACTCTTTCACCTCTGCCCGTAAGCCCGGTTGGCCCCAGTTGCCACTCGAGTCACCCTCCCAGTCCTCTGTCCCTTTGCCCAGCTCAGGGTCATCGTGGAGTGTGCGGGAGGTCCGTCTCTTCTCTTGGTCAGCTCGCCCTCGGGTGCCCCTGAAGCCTGGGGTGTTGGCCAATCAGGGTGGGGCTTCCAAGCGATCTGGGCTATCCCGACGCTTTGAGGATTTGAAGAGGACATGCTTTTTTGGCCTAGCACCCAGAGCCTTATTGTCTCCCTTCTTGTTGGATCCGAGCACGGGGTTCTCAGGTTCAGACCCGGTGCTTGTGCTCACCCCGCTGTCTTCATCTCCATTCCCCATACCTGCTAGAGTTTGGGGTCGGGCAGGGGCGTCAAGTTTTCAAAACCCCGGGGGAGGGGCAGCTCTTCCGTGCGCAAAGCGCACCCCCCCCCCCGAGACCATGTTCCCGCCACCTCCGCCGGCCTGATCTCTCCTGCTTCCGTCCCTCCCTCCATCTGTCCAGGGACCAGCTGGGCATTTGCTTAGCTGGCCCATGGACGGAGGGAGGGAGGGAGGGAGAGACAGAGTGGCCAGGCCGGGGGGGGGGAGAGAGAGACGGCAGTGGCAGCGGCCCTAGGAAGGGTCCAGGGAGGTGTGGCAGAGGGCACACCATTTTCCCAGGGGGGCTCAGCCTCCCCGGGAAATTTCGGGGGTGGCTCAAGCCCTTGAGCCCCCCTGTAGTTGACGCCTATGGGGTTGGGTGAAGAGCAATGGTGGAGTTCTGACAATATGCCAGGTCCCTAGTTAAGACACTCATCACGCCTCACTTAACCAGTGATAGTTTATTGAAGATTTGCTTACATCAGGAAACTTGTCACTTGTCAGAACTCAGTTTTGGCATGCAAGATGCCCCTCTTATAGATAGTTCAAAAGTTACCCCACACCTCTCACACATGTCACCATGCAGCCTCCCTAGTAACTATAGTGACCCTAGAGTGACCATGACAACCATGATAGATATACATCTTATCTATCTGAGCATAGCAGAGAAAGGACTCCAAGGCCAGCTCCCTTGAGAACCGGTGGTGGGGCATATCTTCAGAAGATGTTATGGCTACTACAAGCAAGCTACAAGCAGGCACACAAATCACCCATACACTCCCCTCAGGAATTCCCACCCCCCAAATACATGGCAAGCAATGAAGTGAAACAAAGTGAAAGGAAAGTGATGCCTGACAAGGCATGGCTCAGATGGGCAAACCTTTTGGTAGAACCCAGCAGGAGAGGCAGTCCTGCTGAGGTGGGGGCTTTGTAGATGATAAACAGCATGTCACGGCAGAGCCCGGTAGCCCGGCTTAGCAGACAGGCCGGCAAGCACGCCCCAGGTGTGACTTGGATGGGGAAAGTCAGCAGAGCGTGGCGGCAAGTCCCAATCTCAAAGCAGCAAGCGTAGTCAAACGTACTGGAGGTCAGAGTCCATAAATCAAGCCGAGGTTAGTCAGAAGCAGATCTGAAGCCGGAGTCAAGGAATGCTGAGGGTCAAAAGCCGGGGTCCAGGATCAGGAAGCAGAGGTCAGAAGTCCAAAAAGCAAGCCAGGTCGAAAGCCAGAGAGTCAAGCAGGATCAGAGGCAAGGTGTGCACGGAACGGATGGTTCTGCCAACGATGTTGCCAGCACGAATTGCTTCAGCCCGGCAGCCTTCTCAAATAGCGTTCCGGCTCATTAACCACTTAGCACCGCTGTGCGAGGTCCTGGTTTCTGTCAGTACTCAGGACTTAATGATCTTCAACCTTGCCCACATGCTTCTTTGCGTCGCCTATTCAGCTCTTGACGCCTTCTTTCACGGAGCCTGCTGACAGGTGGAGGCGAGTCTGGTGGTGAATTGCTCGGTCCAGCCACTGCCTGATCAGCTTCAGGTGGGTCTTGCTGAGAACTTGGCTGTGGATCCTCTGCAGGACTTACGTTTTCTTCAGTTAACTGAGCCAAGTCCTCCTGTCCTTGGCTGTCAGGCACTGGGTCTGGGGCTAAGTCAGGGGCAGGCATGACACAGCATCTTGAATTGATCAGTAACCAATGGAGTTTCTTCAGATTAGCTGTTCTATTCCTATGCTTCCTAACTCCCAAAAATAAGTGGGATGTGGCATTCCTGACCCACATTGCTGATTACCTGCTGAGCACCATGACAGGTAGGCCATCTCAGGACACAGGCACCAAGGAGATACACTCCCCCAAATGAGGGAGCACACTACACAGTCCACCAAGGGAGGGGAAGTTCCTGCTTCAGGCTGGGGTTGCTGCGAGCATCTTGCCCCCCCACCCCCGTGTACATTGCCTCAACAAATGTGCCTCCTCAAAACATTAGCAGTAAGTATGAACAGTATGGTGATGGTGAGGACTTGCGCTGGCAGATATGTGTGCACCACATTATCAAGCTGTCAGCGTGATGCCATGCCAGTGTGACCCCCCCCTTCCCTGCAAGTGGGGGATATACAGTGGGGCTTATCTACAGTCCTGAGTGACTCCCAAGCGCCCTACCCCAATCTCTGCCACTGCCAACTGAACACCTCTGAAGCTGACTGCTTGCAGACAATACAGAGACCATTCCAGACCAGTGCCCCACAAAGGGTGGGTGAGTGGCTGCACTACAGTCTCCAACAAGAGACCCCTCCCCCAGGCAGGCAGGATCTGCCTGCGTACCATGTACTGTCTGTTAGAGCCAGACACTGCAGAGCCACACTCACCATCTGATGTTTCTGTGAACTCTCTGCTGGCAGCCATCCCACAAGAGACGGACCACGAAAGGTGGTGCCAACCAGCTACTAAGCCTGTTATGAGGCCCAACGGCTGCAGTGCCCTCAGGGTCCACCCAGCTCAGGGGTTCCCCAACCTTTCTGAGCCTGTGGAATGCTGAGAGAGGGTGGTGGGCGCAGGCACAAAATGGCCACCATGGGAGGCGGGGCCAAGTGCGGAACGACTGCTGCAGAGCCACACCAAAGTGCGGACAGGAAATCCAAGTCCAGGGTACAAGAGAAATATTTTTAAAAAATACAGCTAGAAAGTATTGGAGTCGGGAGGCGAGTGGTAGTGATTGCATAGCAAAGCTCTTTATTGAGGGTCAGATGGAACATGAGAAACCCCGGGCTCAGAGCCCTCTTTTATGCCGGCTAGAGACAACGCCCCGACCTCGCCCCCCAAGACCTGATAGGACCTTAAGTGAGTGGTTGCAGTTCATAGGTCCCCCAGTGGGAGACCTAGGCTCATAATTGGTGGTTGCTCAGGATCCGACTGGCTATTGTTCTACCTGGCCGAAGCTCAGGTAGATTCTGACCATGTGCGCTGACCATGTGGCAGTCGCCATTACGAGAGACCAGGAAACCGCGGTCTTACTATACAACAACAGCAGGAAAGAAGAGTGAGAAAATGCAAAACCAACACTGCAGTAGTAGCTACTGTGGAGACAATGTTATTTTCTATTGTGTACTGGGTTCGTTGCATTGAAGAGGTATACGATAAGCATCCTTTATTAGGTACACAACTAAGCATGGGTTACCGGCCGCAAGGGCCAACTATATACAGTCCCTGGACTGCACCCCCAGTCCCATTGGCGGGTTTGAATATCCTGCCAGAGATCTTACTGGAGGGCTAGTTTGGGTCTAGGATCCTTGACTCCTATTATTTCTGGAGCCCAGCTTATGCCTTATGTTGCTGCTGCCTTGCGATCATCAGCGGACATAACATTTTCATCCACACAGCCAACCGGATCTCCAATGGCCAACCGGAAGCCCTGCTGCTGGTCCCACTCACTTTTTCAAAACACTTGTGGTGGGTGCAAGGAAAGCTGTTGGCAGGCACCATGGCGCCCACATGTACCATGTTGGGAGTTGGGACCCTCATCTAGACGCTCCGCTGTGGGGTTTGCCAACTCTCTGCTTCTACCCTAGCACCCCCCTCCCCCCGAATTGTTATGGGTGGAGATACTGGGCTCTAGGGGTTACTTAGAATTGGGAGTGTACTATCGCCCTTCCTGGTAAAAATCTTGAGACAGATCTTGAGATGCGGAGAGCAATAAAGAAGCTGACTAAAGTGGGAAATGTCACAATACTGGGTTGCTTCAACCACCCTCACGTGGTCTGAGAAAAGTCCAAAACAGCAACATTTGACTTCAAAAGAGGGAACTTTCCAAAAAGGAGGGGGACTACTGAGAAGGAAGTGAAAGTGAAAAGGGAGAATTAAAACAGTCAGATTCCTCCTGGATGCCCACAAACTATTTAAAGCTACAGAACACAGACCCCAAGTCAGAAAAGGTAACCACCAAATCTAAAATGAAACAAACAAACAAGACAAACAAAAATATATTAGGTAGCATGAAGGCTGAGTAGAAACAATATAAAAACAAATTAACAAAATACATCAATGTATTATACAGTGCAGTTAAAAAAACAAATTTAAAAACATAGGGCTTGAATGGTTAGCCTGTGGGCTGAAAGTCCTCAATGTGCAATACGTAATACGCATGGCTATCCTGAAACTGATGATGTACAAACAAGACCACAATCACAGTGAACAAGACCACGTGCCTTTTGGCCCCATGGGCTTCCTTCAGTGCAGACACACCAGAACAAATGTTAATACACGCAGTCAAACCAGGTGTTGATCAATTCCTATTTTATTCCACATGGCCAAATTGTGACTTTATTAAGATCATGGATCTTGTACCATGGTTTTCATGTTCACAGATAAAAAAATGTTAGATTGCAAATTATATCAATTCATTTCCTCATGGGGTCTGTGTGTGCGCGCGCGCATCAACTAGCAATCGACAGAACGTGTGTCCCCCCTTTCCCCATGTTTGAAATGGAAATATATGCTATACATGTGTGCTTTCCTAACAAAATTTAAGTTCTTTCATTTCACAGTCCCATCTTCTCAGACACACCCAGAAGGAACAGCCAGGCACTGACAGGTGGACAGAGGTGGAGACCCAGCCAGCTAAGCCCAAGAGTTGCCCCCCCCTTTGCATACACCCCGGGGGCTTCCTCGACCCAGCAGTCTCCTAGGGCCTTGGCAACCCGAGGTAGCTGCCCCTGCAGTGTGCCCCATCTGTTGTCATCGAGCATGCTCCCCCACAAAGTGGCCCTACCCGTGCGAGTGAGGGTCCTGGGGTGCGTGGCAGAGATGCTGGCAGCCCACTAGCTCCCTTGACAGAGCCCCCCCCCCCCATCCTCACGTGGGAGATGTGGGCCACAACCGGAGTCTGGAGGGTGACAGCGGCTGCCCCACATGGCTCTGCAGATCTGCTGGACAAGCAACCAGGACATTTGCCTTGCGGGACTGGAGCCCTGCGCAGCAGCCGCCGCCAGAGTAGCTGCAGTTGAGGTGCTACCCACACAGTGGATTGGCCTCATTTGGGTTGCTATGGCACACAGAGACCTTCATGGAGGGGGGGGGGGGGACCACAGACCCTACTTGGACCTCACCACCATGGCTGCAGTGAATCAGAGAATCACGTAGTCCAACCCCCTGCTCAATGCAGGATCAGCGGAGAGCATCCCTGACAAGTGCTTGTCCAGCCGCTTCTTGAAGACTGCCAGGGAGGGGGAGCTCCCCACCTCCCTGGGTGGCTGAATTCCACTGTGGCACAACTCTGACTGTCAAAAAGCTTCTCCTAAGATCCAGCCGGTACCTCCCCGCCCTTAATTTAAACCCATTCTTGCTAGTCCTCTCCTCTGCTGCCAGCAGGAACAGCCCCCTGCCCTCCTCCAGGTGACACAGCCCTCCAGATACTTCAAGAGGGAGCAGTCCTGTCCCCACCCCTCCCAACCTCCCCACCTCTTCTCCAGACTGAACCTTCTTCTCAGCCTCTCCTCGCAGGGCTTCTTGGTCTCCAGGCCCCGGGTCGTCCTTGCTGCTCTCCTCTGCACCTGCTCTATTCCGTCCACCTCCTTTTGGAAGGGAGGCCTCCGGAACTCCACACGTAAGGACATAAGAGAAGCCAATGCTGGATCAGGCCAGTGGCCCATCCAGTCCAACACTCTGTGTCACACAGTGGCCAAAAACACCAGGTGCCCTCAGGAGGTCCAGCAGTGGGGCCAGGACACTAGAAGCCCTCCAACTGTTGCCCCCCCCTCAAGCACCAAGAATACAGAGCATCACTTGCCCCAGACCTTGTGGCTAATAGCCACTGATGGACCTCTGCTTTCTCACTGACAGACAATACTCCAGGTGCGGCCTGACCAATGCAAGGTACAGCAGGACTATGACATCTTGCGATCTGGGTGTTATGCCTCTGTTGACAGACCCCAAGATCGCATTAGTCTTTTTTGTCACTGCATCACACTGGCTGGTCATATTGAACTTGCGGTCCGCCCGTACCTCAAGACCTCGTTCACACACACGCCCACTGTGCTGTTGGCTACCACTGCACATGTCCCTGCCCGATGTGTGGGTGCAAGCGGCAGGAAGGAGACCTGAGAGAATGACATTCCCAGAGCAGTACAGGCTGGCTGCAGTTACCAGTGTGGATCCTGCCACTTAGCCCTGGGTCTGCCACCAGGCAGCTTCCCCCCCCCCCCCCCCCCCCCGGGAAGGGCCATCCTGCTCAAAGGCCTGTTATGATGGGGAGGGCTCGCCCCGCCTCCGCAGGGATTCCTGGCTGCAGCTGGGGGTGCCACTTGGAGCAAAATCATCAGCTGCCGCTGCCACGTTGGTAGGGCTTGCCGGGGTTGCTATGGACTCTGGTGTGCTCCCCATACGGTCTGCGCCTCGCAGAAGGGCAAATCTGCCCCCCCCCAAACACAGAAGGTCCATTAGGATCCGACCAGCAGTACTGCTATATTACATCGGCAGCTGGCCCCCGCTGCCCTCAAGATCTGTTCCTGACTGAACAACAAAAAATGCATTGTTTACACCATAGATATTTTGCATATCTATGGAATTTAAAGATATAGATATGTTCATATTCTTTAATAATAATAGGGTCTGAACTTGCTGAGGTTGAGAGAGGAAAAGATTTTAAGGTCATAGCTGAGTGCTCAGTGAAAGTGAGAAAAATGCAAACTCTATGTTAGGGATTGTTAGGAAAGGGATTGCAAATAAATCAGCCAACATTGTAATGCCCCTGTACAGATCTATGGTGCAGCCGCTCATTTGGAGTACTGTGTACAGTTCTGGTGACCATATCTAAAAAAGGACATTGCAGAGCTGGGAAAAGTCCAGAGGAGGGCAACCAAGATAATTTTAGGGAGTTGGAGCCCCTTCTCTATGAGGAAAGGCTGAAGAGTCTCCGGGACTTTTCAGTTGAGAAGAGATGGCTAAGGGCAACATGATAGAAGTGTATAAAATCATGCATGAGGTGGAGAGAGTTCACAAAGAGAACTTTTTTCCCCTCTCTCCCAAAACACTATAACTGGAGGGCATCCAATGAAGCTGATGGGCAGGAGGTACAAGCTGGACTAAAGGAAACACTACTTTATGCAGAGAGTGGTTAAAAGGTGGCATCTGCTGCCAGAGGACGGATGGAGTGGTGCTCGGCCACAGGGGCACGTGCAGATCCATGGAGACCAGCTCCTGGTCAGCAAAGAGAACCTCCACATCCAGAGGCAGTGTCCGACCCAGCCGCCCGCCCGCCCCCCCCCCCCAGCCCGGTGCTCTCAGGATCTGATCCCCGCCCCCGTCTCCGCCCCGCCCCCTAGGCTGAAGCCCCGCCCCCCGGGGGAGGGGCCGCCTTCGCCGGAGAGTTCCGCCCCTCCGTCGCGGCGGCGCATGCGTGTCTCTTCCTCGAGTCGCGGTGGTTTCTATGGAGGCCGCCTGGGGACAAACCCGGCCAAGATGGCGGCCGCGGCGAGTGGCGGCGGCGGCAGCGGAGGGAGCAGCAACGGGGCCGGCATGGAGGTGGACGCGGCCGGTAAGGGCGGAGGGCGGGGCGCCGTGGGCCGCCGAGCTCCCCCCCCAACCCACCCCCCGGGCGGCGTCCCCGTCGTGGTGGGTGACCGCCCGGGCGCTTCTCTCCCTCCCCTCCCTCCGCAGGGCCGGCGGTGATGGCCTCGGGCGTGACGGGCAGCGTGTCGGTGGCGCTGCACCCGCTCGTCATCCTCAACATCAGCGACCACTGGATCCGCATGCGCTCCCAGGAGGGGCGCCCCGTCCAAGGTGGGTGGGGGGGGGCGGGGGGGGGATGGTGGACTAGGCCCCGGGGGGGGGGCGCACAGGGCGGCCCTCCCCTCCCCTCCCTCTCTCGGCGGGGCGGGCGGGTCTGACAGGCGGTGCCTGTCTCCTTTCTTCCTCCCTTCCCTCGCTCGGGCGCAGTTATCGGGGCGCTGATCGGGCGCCAGGAGGGGCGCAACATCGAGGTGATGAACTCCTTCGAGCTGCTCTCGCACACCGTGGAGGAGAACGTGGTGATCGACAAGGAGTACTACTACACCAAGGAGGAGCAGTGTGAGTAGCCGGGGGTGGGTGGGTGTCCCGTGGCGGAGCTCCGCAGGCCGCCCCCAACACACTCCTCTGCTTCCCTCCCCCCCCCCCCCCCACAGTTAAGCAGGTGTTCAAGGACCTGGAGTTCCTCGGCTGGTACACCACGGGGGGGCCCCCAGACCAGTCGGACATCCACGTTCACAAGCAGGTGAGCCTCTGCCCCTGGGGTGGGCACCCCCGCCCTGATGCCCCGCCTCTCTTGGTGGCTCTTCCCCCCCCCCCAGGGGGTCTGTGGTCTCTGATGGTGCCGCCCGTCTCCTTTTCCTCAGGTGTGTGAGATCATCGAGAGCCCCCTCTTCCTCAAGCTTAACCCCATGACCAAGCACACGGATGTGAGTACCTCCTCCTCCACCCTCCCTCCCTCCCTGTGAGCGGCTGCATCTCCGAGTGAGGCGGGCAGGGGCCTCTGAGTGAGCCGAGTGCTCTTTTCTCTCTTCCTCCCCAGCTGCCGGTCAGTGTCTTTGAGTCCGTGATTGACATCATCAACGGAGAGGTAATACCTGCTGGTCCGCCTAAGCAGCCTTTCTCCCTGAAGAAGCTGACAGCTTGGTGGTGGGCACTGGGGCAGAGTCACTTCCTTGAGCCACCCGCTGCTTCCAAGAGGGTGACCTGCGTTGTAGGCAGGCAAAGTGGAGGTGGGAGGTCTGGCCCCAGGGGCATGGCGCCGTTCCATTTCGTCTGTCTCTCCCTCCCCTTTCCTTCCAGGCAACCATGTTGTTTGCTGAGCTGACGTACACACTGGCAACAGAGGAGGCCGAGCGCATTGGGGTGGATCATGTGGCACGGATGACTGCAACCGGCAGTGGCGAGAACTCCACGGGTAGAAGAGTAGAGTGGGGATGGGGGGTGCTGTAACGCTCTGGGTTGGTTCCATGTGGTGGAGTGGGTGGGTTGTGGAGGGAGTGTGGATACTGAGAAATCTGCCAGGCCTCTGTGGCTGAGGGCCTTGCATGGCTAGATCGTAGTGTCCCTCATTGACTTTCTCCTTGTTTGGCCCTGTAGTGGCTGAGCACCTCATTGCTCAACACAGCGCCATAAAGATGCTTCACAGCCGTGTCAGACTCATCCTAGAATACGTCAAAGCGACAGAGACAGGTGAAGTGCCTTGATCCAAACCCTCCCCCCCACCCTTTCTGGGTGAGAAGCAGACACATGGACTCTTCCGTAACCTGCATTCTCCCTCCTGCAGGTGAAATACCTTTCAACCATGAGATTTTGCGGGAGGCTGACGCCCTTTGCCACTGCCTGCCTGTGCTGAGCACAGACAAATTCAAGACAGACTTCTATGATGTGAGTGCTGGGGGTGGGGCATAGATGCATTTCCCTTCTGTCATGCCAAACAGGAAGAAGAGTGAGGAGAGAGAGAGAAGACCCCTGGGCAAAAGGAGAAGGGTTTATGGGAGTGGGGTGGAAGCCGGAGAGCTAGAAATAGACATGCAGAAGGCGGCTGTGGTCAGGAGCCAATGCCCACCTGCTGTGCCTAAGATTTTGCAGATGTTCAGGGGGAGAAATGTGTACAAGGAGAGCAGTTAAGATACCATGATGGGTAACTGAGTTGGTTGTCCTGAATGCTGCATTGAGAACCTTAACTGGCTGAGAAAAAGATTAACACCTTGATTCACCTCTGCTGGGGCAGACACTGGAACACTGCCCCCCCTTCCTTGTCCCAGTGGGATGGGGCACGGGGAGGTGTTAGCAGCAAGGACTGAGTCAGGGCCCCACCCCCTTCTGTGCGCTCCAGCACTGCTTTCTTGTGGCTCTTTCCCAGCAATGTAACGACGTGGGCCTCATGACGTATCTGGGCACCATCACCAAGACCTGCAACACCATGAACCAGTTTGTGAACAAATTCAACATCCTGTATGACCGCCAGGGCATCGGCCGACGAATGCGGGGCCTCTTTTTCTGAGGTGTGCCAGTATTCCCAAATAAAGCAGCTGTACTGCCCAAGCCTGGGCTCGCGTCTTTGCTGCTGCAAGAGGGAAGAGACCAGACTCGTCCCCACTGTCGGTTTCTAGGAAGCTGAGCTTGAGGGTAGAGTGTTTCTGGACACAGGTGGTTGAGTTGTTCTGATGTCGGTGGTGTGACCCTGGATTTCCTTGGTGGCTTCCCATCCAAATACTAGCTGAGGCCAGTCCTGCCTAGCTTCTGAGATTGGGTTACTCTTCTGGGTGTGTGTGTGTGGGGGCAGACTGCCGGTTTTCAGGTTCCTGGCAGCACTCTAGATTTCCTGTCGAGTGATGGAAGGGGGCCAGTAACATCTCTTCCAGAGCTCAGGCTTTTCCCATTAAATTCAGTTAATGAGCCATTCGGTCACCCGGGTAGCGTGGGAGTCGGATGAGTCTTCTCTCTTCCACTTTGAAGCAGTACAGGAGACTTGAAGCAGCCATGACTGCCTCTTTCCTAATAGCATTAAGACAACCCCCCCCCCCAGTCTCTGCTTCCCATTTTCTTCCTCATGGGGGGGGGGGGGGGCTCTCAATGCTGACCCTCTACACACCCACCAGTCACCTGCCTGTACTGAGCTTGTCTGACACTCTGGATCTGATCTGGCTGTGTGGTCAGATCCTGCAACATCTAGGAAAGGATTAGATACACTCATCTCAGTGACTCAAAACAGGATGCTCCCCCATTCCACGGTGAAACCTGGAATCATGTAACGGAGTGGTAGTCTAGCCTACGCCCCCCCCCGGGGGGGGGGGACTGAATAGGAAATAAGAGGACCGCTCACAGCTCAGAATTTCAGATCCTCCGGTGATGGTGGGGAGGACAGCTGGAAGCTCTTGCAGGGACCCTGGCCTGGCTGATGACTGTTAAGGAAATAATAAAAAGTGGAAGCATTATTATGTCCCAGATCATCACTCACTCCACCCCCCCCCCCCCGCTTCTCTTAAGGAAAAGGCAGAAACGCCATGGACAACCTGTAATTTTATTGCAGAAAAAAGACATGTATCTTTTAAGAGTAGAAGAGACCTTGGAGTTCCTCTCCAGGGGTTGTTTATACAAACGTGAGGCAGGTCTTTTGCTGGTTCACCTGCCAAACATTTAGTTCTTCATAATCCTCAAGCGCAGTGTGGAACTGAGCAGGTGTGAAACCCTTGGAGATGCAGCGCTGTTCGGCCTCTGCAAGACGGACAGAGCGGACTCCCCCTGCTGGAAGCATTTCCCGGATGGCTGCAAAGATCAGTTCAGAGGGCTGTTGGGCTCTGGAGTGGGGAGAAAGAAGGGAGGGGGGTCACCCAAATTCTCAGTGCCTCCATCAAAGATCCAGAAAGGGGGGGGGTCATGATAGGGACTCTCCACCACACCTGCTTGGCTGCCCCTTGTCTGTGAGAAGGGAGTCTTTGGACATCTCCATCAGGCGCATGGCCTCGTTGACATCCTCCTTCTCAACCATGTCCACGCGCCTCAGCCGTGCCTAGAAGGGGGAAGGGCAGGATGAGGTGTGGCCCAGCAACAACCACTGTTCTGCTCCCCACCCTCTGGGTCTGGACCTAAAAGTGGTGTTTGCAGGCCGACTCCCCACTCCCCCCCCCCCATGACCACCTGGCCCTTTTCACTGCGCTCTTGTACTTTGGGGATAGCAAGCACCGAGGATCTCCCACGCCATGCATCCGAGTCAGTTTCTTAGGGGGGACTGGAGGGGGTGGTCAAAGGCTGGAATGTGTAAGCTCCACCTGCAAAGGCCGCGTACATCAGTACCACTCGCTTGAAATGCATAGTGGGGGCAGCTACGGCCTTTGTGCAGTGGTTGTTGATTTCTCAAAAACATCTGGTTAGCCGCTGCAGAAAAGGGAATGCTGAACTAGATGGGCACCAAGGTCGTAGCTCACCTAGAGCCCCCAAAACACCGTGAGGGCCAGCCCTGGGGCTAGATCACCATACCAACAAGGCTGGGAGAGCCTCTGCTGGGCACGGCCCACCTCTCTTCTCTGCTGCATCTGTAGAACTCAGCTGGGCGGGGCAGAAATGCAAGGGAACAGCGCCACCTCCTGCCTCCACAGTGCTTGCGCCTCCTGTGTGCACATTTTCATCTCAAAGTCCAAATTTGTCCCTTGAAATTGTTTGATGGGGGTGGGGGGTGGCAGACTACAGCCAGGGAAACCTGTGTTCAAATTCCCACTCAAGTGTGAAGTTTATAGGCTGACCTGGGGTCAGCCAATCTCAGCCTAACCTACCTCTCAATGCTGGTGTGACAAAATGGAGCAGGGGAGAGCAGACTGTGCTCCCCTCCAGGGCGGGTGGGGCAAAAGCCTCAGCAGTCACAGTGGAACTCCTGGTTCTCAGTGAGGTGCCTGCTCAGACCTGGATGCAGAAGCTCAGCAGGACCAGTCCTGGTTACGGACTTGGATGGGAGACCACCCAGGCAGTCCAGGGTCCCCACACAGGGGCAGGCAACGGCAGCCACTTCTGAATGTCCCTGGCCTTCAGGAGGGGTTGCTGGGAGTCAGCTGTCCCGAGGGCACTTCCCCCAACATGGATCCTGCGCCCAGCCTGTGCAAGACGGCTGCGTGAGAACGCCACCACATTTGAAAGGAGAACAAGGCTCCAGGAGCGTCAGGTTCACTAGCGGATCATCGAGCGTGCAGGCAGGAGCTGAGTCAAAGGTATTCATTGGGGAGGTGGGCTGTGCCATTGAATGAAATGCGAAGCCCCTCAGGCCTGTTGAGGCAGAAGATCTGAGGCAGGTTTGAATAATACTGCAACTGCTCAGAAACATGTAACTAAACTATTGCTTGGTAAGGTGGGTACCCCGGGTTGGTCTGCAGCAGCAGAACAAAATGCGAGTCCAGTCAGGCACCTTTAAGACCAACAAAGTTTCATTCTGGGTATAAACTTTTAAAATCAAAGTTCCCAGGCCATACATATCGGTAGAGAGTGAGCAGCAAATTAGCATACAACATAATGAAGATGTTTAAGCTTGTTATTCCTGTCTGGTCCTTGAAGCTGGTTGTTTATATGGTCACCATTTGTTAGGAAACATAGTGAAGCAAATAAATACATCAAAACTGGAGCTGGATGTCTAAATGTACCCCTTAGTTGTGGAATGCTGAGAGTGATTAACTGAGACTCTGCTGTGCTCCCTCTGTGTACCACGGAGCCTAACAACAGGGTCCGTTATTTATTCTCAGCAATCCGCAACTGAAGTTACATCTGCCCATCAGTCTCCAGTTTTGGTATAATCTGCTTCACTGTGTTTTCCCCCAGAACTAAATCCAAGCAAATGGTGAACATATAAACTAAGTAGAAGAAGAGATTGGATTTATATCCCGCCCTTCACTCGGAGTCTCAGAGCGGCTTACAAACTCCTTTCCCTTCCCCTCCTCACAACAGGCACCCTGTGGGGTAGGTGAGGCTGAGAGAGCTCTGGCAGAAACTGCTCTTGAGAGAACAGCTCTATCAGAACTATGGCTTGCCCAAGGTCATCCAGCAGCTGCAAGTGGCGAGCAGGGAATCAAACCCAGTTCGCCCAGATTAGAGTCCACACACTTAACCACTACACCAAACTGGCTCTCTAAGCTTGTTACTCCTGTCTGGTCCTTGAATCTGTTAAACATCTTCATAATGCTGTATGCTAATTTGCTGCTCACCCTCTACCAATACGTATGGACTGGTAACTTCCATTTCAATGTACCTGAAGAGGTGTGCGTGTACACAAAAGGTTCTACCCAGAATGAAACTTTGTTGATCTTAAAAGTGCCTGCCTGGATTCAAATTTTGTTCTATCTGTTGTTTGAAAAGCCTCCAGATGAAAACAGGAAGGGTTAACAATCGGTGTGCCCAGCATAAGTATAGTATAAGTAAGTAGGCATGAAAACATGGGGTTTTGCGATTTTTAAAAAAATGGTCAGGGTGGCTTCGGAAAACCATAACACTAGTTTTCCTCCCCCCCCCCCCCCACCTGACTGTACCAAACTCCTCTCTGCCCTGCTGTCCACTGCAGAACCAGTTTCCATTTCCATCAAGAGCATATTTTGCTAGAATGAGCATTCATTTCAGGCAATCCGGCCTCTAGCAAACTGCTGGGAGTCCAACCCCCTCCAGCACTCCAGAGTCTCCCAGAAAGGGCTTCTCGGCCGCTCTCCAGCCAGAAACTTCAGTTGTTTGCTATAGAGAAAACCCGAGACCCTCGGAAGAGTGGAAGGCGCTCTCAAGGACAGGCGATCTTGCAGGCAGGCGCTCAGCCCTCCCTTTCTGCTCACCAGGGCCGTGGCCAGCCGCAGGATGCCCAGCAAGGTGCGGGCAGAGGTGTAGGTGGTGTCCTTGTTGGCCCAGGCCTCCTTCCGCATCTCCACGTAGGCGGCTGTGATGTAATCCGCCAGCGATTCTGGCACAGCCGGCTGCTTCCACTTGCACGTGGCAATGTAGCGCCTGGTGGGAGGCAGGGACAGGCCAGCCTGAAGAAGGGGCCGGGGGTTCGGGGTGGGAGATGGACGGGAGACGACACCCTTGCCTACCCCCTCCAGGCCACTCGCTCAAACCCCAGCAGCCACTCCCCATCCTGCCAGCTCACCTCACGAGGGCCATGTCCAGCGGCTGGAACTGGCTGGGCGGCTGCCGATTGTGCTGATGCACGTAAGTGATGTGCTGGGCGAGCCTGCAGGGAACACACACACAAAACATACCCCCCTCTCAGCCAAGCGGCCCCGCAGAGCCCCCTCCCTGCCCCCTCCCCCCCCAGCTCCCGGGCTGGCCTGGCTCACCGGAGGTCATTGTCGTGGTCCGGCCGGTCCTGGATCAGCCACAGCAGGTCGAAGCGGGAGAGCAGGGCAGCTGGGAGCTGGAGGTTATGCTCCAGGCTGCGCTTGGGGTTGTAGCGGCCGTAGGCAGGATTGGCAGCCGCCAGGATGGCACAGCGGGCATTCAGCGTGGTCAGGATGCCCGCCTTGGCAATGGAAAGGGTCTGCTGCTCCATCACCTCGTGGATGGCCGTGCGGTCTGACTCCAGCATCTTGTCAAACTCGTCGATGCAGCAGACACCCTGGTCAGCCAGCACCAGTGCCCCTCCCTCCAGCGTCAGCTCCCCCGTCAGTGGGTCACGGAGCACTGCCGCTGTCAGCCCCACTCCCGAGGAGCCGCGCCCTGTCGTGTACTGGCCTGCAGATACACAACAGTGTGGTGATGGAGGCGCTCTCCTGATGGCGCTGCGGTGGCTCTCTTGGCAGGGCTGGCTGACTCACTCTCTCCCTCCCCCCCAGGAGGCTCAGAGCCACCCTCCCCC
Source organism: Lepidodactylus listeri (assembly GCA_029233225.1). Taxonomy (NCBI): domain Eukaryota; kingdom Metazoa; phylum Chordata; class Lepidosauria; order Squamata; family Gekkonidae; genus Lepidodactylus; species Lepidodactylus listeri. The sequence continues at coordinate 151,068 of JARCFY010000002.1, forward strand.
CACAAAGGAGCAGGGGCAGCAGGTGCTGGAATGCTTGTGACCAATGTTCCCTCTAAGCTGAGTTAGCGTGAACTAGCTCAGTTTTTTAGCCTCCAGCTCACACATTTTAGTCTTAGCTCAGGAAGGATGGCTCCAGAGCAAACTAATTTATGCAGTAGCCCAATCGCTCGCTCACAACTTTAAGGCCAGTAGCTCAGAAAGTAGAATTTTTGCTCACAAGACTCCACAGCTTAGAGGGAGCATTGCTTGTGATCCCCAAAAACTGGGAATGGCCAAGAACTAATTTATTTATCTATCTGATTTACAGCACACTCTCCACAGTGCATGGACTCTAATCTGGGAGAACCCGGGTTTGATTCCCCACTCCTCCACTTGCAGCTGCTGGATGACCTTGGGCAAGCCATAGTTCTGACACAGCTGTCCTTGAAAAAGAGCAGTTTCTGTCAGAGATTTCTCAGCCCCACCTACCTTACAGGGTGTCTGTTGTGGGGAGAGGAAGGGAAAGAAGATTGTAAGCTGATCTGAGACTCTAAGTGAAGGGTGGAGTATAAATCCCTCTTCTCCTCAGGCAAACTATTGCCTCCCCCCCCTCCCCAGCTTGTTGGGGGCCCCTGAAGTATGTCGTCTACTGTGGGAAGACACCCCCCCCCCAAACTTGGGCCTCACCTAGCATGGCTTTCTTCTTGCACTCTGTCACAAAGACCAGCTCGGCCAAGGGCACTGCTCCCATTTCTCCCCTGGACTAGCCAGGATAGCTCTTGGGGACAGCTCTCTGCCCCAGGGATGGGGCCTGTCCCACCTGCTGCCTGGCTTCCAGAAGGCCGGGGGGGGGGACACACACACGGCTCAGAGAGGTCCCCACCCCCATGCAGTACTCACTGCGTGGTGCCAGGCGTGTGATGTAGGAGAGCAGCTGGGACTTTGCCACACCAGGGTCCCCCATGAGGCAAATGTTGATGTTCCCTAGGACAGGACAGGACAGAGGCACGCTCACGCAGTGCAGGGGGCCAGAAGGCATGCCAGCAGGATCAGGCTTGCCTTGCGGCCCCCCCAACACACACACACACACACACACACACACACCCGTGGAAAGAAAGCAGCTCCTCATAAAATAATATTATAAGACCATAAGAAAAGCCACTGTTGGATCAGGCCAGTGGCCCATCCAGTCCAACGCTCTGTGTCACACAGTGGCCAAAAACACCAGGTGCCCTCAGGAGGTCCAGCAGTGGGGCCAGGACACCAGAAGCCCTCCCACTGTCGTTTCCACCCCCTCAGGCACCAGGAATACAGAGCGTCACTTGCCCCAGACTGAGAGTTCCTATCTATACCTTGTGGCTAATAGCCACTGATGGACCTCTGCTCCATGTTTATCTAATCCCTAATCCCCTCTTGAAGCCGTCCATGCTTGTAGCTACCACCACCTCCTGTGGCAGTGAGATCTCAACAAAGTAAAGAGGGGCAGGGGGAGATGCCATAGCCAGAAGAAACACCTGAAGCTGCCTTACACTAAGCCAGACACACACCCCCGGCCCACTGAAGCCCCCAGTACTACCTCCTCTTGACACACAGTGGCTCCCAGAGTCCTTGAATCAGCTGTCACTCACCACGTATTTTCATGCCCCGGGGGTTCTGGTCCACACCCCCCACCAGCAGAAGCAGCAGCGCCTTCTTCACATCCTCGTGTCCGTAGATCTCAGGGGCAATCGAGGCGGCCAGCTTGTCATAGAAGTCTTCCTCTGCGAGAGTCAAGCCCCCCAGAGCAACAGACATGGAGAAGGCAGCACGGACAGGAGCTACGCTGTGCCCCCACCCCAACGTGCGCCTGAAGGGAAAGCTAGCAAGAGGCCCTCCTTCAGACCGCAGCAACAGCAGCCACTAACCAGGTGCAGCATCCCCAGAGGAGGGCTGAAGAACCAACCAACCACCCAGAAGCCTTCTCAGACACTGCTTCTCAAAGGGAGCCTAGGAACTGCTAGCAGGGAGGAGACTTTGGCTTGGGGGCAGCCCCTCTGCCTCGAGAATGCCATGGCAGACCCTGAGAGGCAGTACCGGGCCGTTTTCCTCTTCAGCAACTCTTTTCCAAAGTGATGCGAGCAACTTTCACCACTTTACAGTTTGGCGTGTCCCCGACTCGGTCGGATTTCAGCAGTAGAGGAAGATGAAGGGGAAATAGCAAAAGCCAGCACCCCTCGGCCACTTCTGCTCTGTGTGGATTCACTCCTTCTCTCTCCTTGAGTCACTTGCAGGACCCAAAGTTGGCCATTCTCCTGGGCTGTTCACCAGTCCCAGGATCCACAGTATTCTACCATCCTCAGCCCTCTGGCGAGTTGGCTCCCTTCTCCCCAGGTACTTCGTTAACCGATTAGGCAGTGGGAGTTGTGGGGCGCCTGCAGAAGCCGAATGCCCATTCCTGCCCTCGGCTCCCTTCCCCTTTGCAGGTATTTAAGCTCAGCCAGAGATGCGAATGCTCCGTGTGAGCCAAGAGGCTCTTGACCTGCGGCAGCCTGAGCTGTGCTGTGTGGTATGCTTCTTTTACTCTGCTCACTTGGACTGTACTTTTCCTATTTTGTAAGCCACTTTGGGTCTCCCTCCACTGGGAAGAAGTGTGGCAAAATTTCACCTGTCCACATTCATCCAAGACTCCACATTTACTGGGTGGGGGAGAGGGGTGCGGAGAGGGAGGGGGCGGCCGTCTCACCTGTGATCTGGTGCAGCTCTTCCTCCGTGAGCTCCTCTTCCCCCAGCTGCTCCTGCTCACTCTTGCTCATGCAAACAATGTGATGGGCCTCCAAGTACGTGTCAGAGAGAAGACCCTGCCAGAACAAGTGGGGCCCTCAGTTCAAGGCCCCCCCAGAACCACTGCAGAGCCGCCCCTCCCTCCCTCCCTCCCCCCCCTTGATCTCTTTCCTACCTGCAGGAGTTGCCGAAAGCCAGTCTGTCGCACAGGAAGGAAAATGCCGGTGACACTCACGTGGTCGCCAGGCTGCACTAGACGTGTGTTTTCTCCCTGCACACTAACATTGATGGAGCGAGGCAAATTGCCCACCGGCACCTGTTCACTCTGCGAGTAAGGAGGAGAAGATGACAACATCAGACAGTAGAACTTGCCCCAGCTGGAGGCCCCAAGCCCTCTCCTGCAACATCCTCCTCCTGGCTCTGGCTGGAGTACTTTGAAATCAGTGCATTGGACCCATCTGCTAAGCTGCAGCTTTTTTCCCAAGAGGTCACCCATCTGGCTGTGGTTTGAACACAGGCAGGCAGTGTGAAAGTTCTCAGCTCACACTTATGGCTCCCAAGAAATTGGGACATGTGTTTTGTGGGGCCAGCAGAAAGAGTGAGTGTCTGCTGGAGGGAGCCCAAAGGTTGGACTTTCCACTCCCCCACCCACCATCTTCAAGCAATGGTCCAGGTTCTGTCCCAGCCCACACAAGAGAAAATTAGTTGCACAAATGTAACTTTGATGTGTGGACTGTGTTTTGGAACTCGGCCACCTCCACATGGACCCAGAATACAGTTGCCTCATTCTGTGCCCGCTGATTTAATCCAGAACTGTCTGCTTTGACCAGCAAGAGCAGGGACCTCTCTGGCTCTCCTCGCTCAAGATCCTTCACCCAGAATATTCTGCCAGCAAAGCAGCCCTCCATTGCCCCCAAACCTTCCTCAGACACAACTGCAGCTTTGGGAGCAGCAAGAAGAGGAGGAGAGATCGGATTTATACCCCGCCCATCACTTGTAGTCTTGGAGCGGCTTACAAACTCCTTTCCCTTCCCCTCCCCACAACAGACATCCTGTGAGGGGTTGATGGGGCTGAGAGAGCTCTGAGACAACTGTCCTTGAGAGAAAAGCTGTGCCAGAACTTTGGCTTGCCCAAGGTCATCCAGCAGCTTTAAGTGGAGGAGTGGGGAATCAAACCTGGTCCTCCCAGATTAGAGTCCGTGCACTTAAACACTGCACCAAACTGGCCAAACAAGGAAGGGACGAGGCGTGAAAAGCAGCAACGTGGGGGAAGGAGGGGGCACTGAACTTCCTTGCAACATACTCACATGCTCTTGGATCTTCAGCTCCTGGTATTTGATAAACTTGGAGCCGCGGCTTTGTAGGTAGAGCCGTCCGCCAGCCCGATTGGTCTGGCACTCGCGACTTGGGCACATCAAGAGAGGCATGAAAGTGGGGGACTGGATCTAGGAGGACACAACACGTGGGGGTGGGGAGAGAAAAAAGGAGCTGGGGGGGGGGTTCGAGGCCCGCCCCCACCCAGCCCCTGCGGGGCCCTTTCCTTACCGGCTGGTAAGTCTCTGCCCCACACTGATCACAGCTGTACGTTGCAACCACCATACGAGGCTTCACTTCAGAGACCCGGGTGACGATGCCGCGGATGGTCACCAGTTTGCCGATGGAGTCCGCCTTCACCTCCCGGATCACCTGGGCCTTGGTGCTGGCAGGAGCCTTGAAGTACAGCTCACTGACAAGGAAAGGGGGGGGGGACACAGCTGAGGATGAGGAGCCACTGCCGAAAGTACCCAAGGAGTGGCTTCTCCATCTTCTGGGAGTCCAAGCTGACAAACGTGGCCCCCCTTCCTCCTGACAGCTTTCTGAGGGGTCAGGCTAACAGGGTGACCAGAGCACCAGCCTCCGGACTCTGCCGTTCTCTCTGCACGCCAACATCGTTATTCCTGCCATGAGACACCCTGCTCTTTGAACACCAATATCCTCAAGATAACTGTAACTTTGCACTAAAACAAATGTAACTATTAATCAAGAACAAGTTTAAGTTAAGTCTAAGTTATATCCACCACACCTGTGAAGCTGACTCAAGACAGCTATGTTTACAACTTCTGGTTCTACACTTGGAAAAACTAAGGAGGGGACGACCCTCGCAAGGAGTCTCCCCCTCCTTTCCGCCCCTAAACCCCCCACAGCCTTTCCCATTTTCCCTGCTTCCTTTGCTCCCTCTGGGCCACCAGCTACCCCACCTTTACACACACACACACACACGCCCTGGTCTATGGTGTTCCCTCCTTCCCAGCTTCTCCCAGGGTAAGAATGGCTGAGCTGCAGTGTAAGGAACCTGCCATGCCCCTCCCCGCACCATTCCCCCTTGCTCTCCTTTTTACCACACACCCCCCAATCCTCCCATCCCCCTTTGGCCTGCTCTTCTTTCCACTCGGCTACTTTTTTCCTCTGTAGCCGCCTTGCTATTCCACTGGCGCCCTTTCCCAGAACGGGAGCTCTAAGTCCCACCATTCCCCCCTCCCGCCTCACTTCACGACAGCCCTGCGAGGAGGCAAGGTCAGCCCCGGGCCTGCGGCTGGGCCTGGGCCCCCCAGTGAGCTCCCCAGGGCAGTCTTGCGTGAGTCCTGCCCCTGGCTTGGGGGCTGCAGCCTGACAAACACCCTCCTCTCCCCCCCCCGCCCCCAAGCACTCACAAGCGGCGCATGAGCTCCGGCGGGAAGTGGTTCTGCGGCTGGTGGGACTGGCCGGGCTCCCTGGTGCGCCCCTCTAGCAGCAGCCGGTGCTCGATGTAGATGTCCAGGGCGTCCTTCTGGGCCACCTGTGGGCAACGGGGGGGAGCGGGAGGGGAGGTGAGACCGACCCCACGGCCCTCGGGCTGGGAAATCCCTGGAGGCTTTGGGAATGGTCCCTGTCTCCGGGGGGGGGGGAAGGGGGGGAAGGGGGGGCGGGGAGCCGATCTCTGTCAGCGAGAGGTCTCCAGGCCCCACCTGGAGGCTGGCGACGCTGCCCGGGCCGGGGGTGGGGTAGGGCGGGGGGCGGCGCTGACCTCTCGCCGGCGGAGTTGGGGCAGGAGCTCGGCGACGGCGTCGGCGAAGAGGCGCTCGTATCGCTTGGCATTCTCGCAGACGGCCTCGGCCAGCGCGGGATCCTCCTCGGCCACGTCGTCCAGCTCCACGTGCAGGGCCACCGCCTCCCGGTGCGCCAGCGCCTCCTGCCGGGGGCCGGAAAGGGGGGGGGGGGAGAGAGAAGCCGGGAGATGATGCCCAACGGCCCCAAACCCCCCCCCCACCCCATACACACACACACACTCCGGGCGGCCCTCTCCCCGCCCCCGCCGGCACTCACCAGGCGCTCCCGGTAGGGGAAGTCCTTCTGCGGCCGCCCGGCGTCGCTCTCCCGGTAGAAGCCCTGCAGGAAGCTCTTCGCCTTCTCTGTCCGGGGGGGGGGGAGAGATAAAGAGGGGAGGGTCACTCGGGGGGGGGCGCCCCGGGGGGGGGAGGAGGGTGCACGCGCGCCCCCGCTCACCTCGCTCCTCCGCGTAGTCGCCCCGGCCGTGCGCTCCCGCCATCGCTGCCGCCACCCTCCTCTTCTGCTGCCGCCTCCTCCTCCTCGCTCTGCCTGTCTTTTCCCGCCGCGGAAAGTGGCGCGAAAGCGGCCGCCCCGCCCCGCGTCCCGTGACGTCCGGCGAGCCCCGCCCCGCGCTCCTTCGGGGGCATGCGCAGAGCGCCGGGGTGATGTTCCCGCAGGTCTTCGTGCTCTCCTCGCAGGGCGACCGGCTGGTCTACAAGGACTGTATCCTTTCCTTTTTTCCACCCCCCCCCCGGGCGGGAGGCCGGGAGGCGGGGCGGGGCGGGGGGAACCCGGACGCGGCCCTTCCTTCCCTTCTCTTCCTTGACGGCCTTCCCCTTCCCGGCGCGGAGTCCGCGGCGATGGTGGCTCGGACCTGGTGGGCGCCTTCTACCGCCGCGTCACGGCGCTGCCCGGAGCCCAGGCGCCCCTCTTCCGGGTGGGTCCTCCGGGGCGGGGTCTGGGGGCTCCGGGGAGGAAGGGAGGGGGCGGCTGCTGCTGCTGCTGCGGCCGGGCCAGGCCCTTCGGCCTCCTCCTCCCGCCGGCCGACCGCTTCTCTCCCCCTTCTTCCCCCCCCCCCCCGCAGGGCCCGGACGGGCTGCACTTTGCGCACGTGCGCCACGCCGGGCTCTACTTCGTGGCCACCCTCCTGCCCGGCACCTCGCCCTTCTTGGCCGTCGAGTTCCTCGCCAGGTGAGCCGGAGGAAGGGAGGGAGCGGGGGCTGCTGCTGCTGCTGCTGCCGCTAACCCCGGGCGGCTGGCGGAGGGCTAGCCGCCGCTCTGATCCCTCCGCCCTCCCTCCCTCCGCCCAGGCTGGTGACCCTCCTGCGGGACTATTGCGGCGCGCTGGACGAGCAGACGGTCGGCCTCAACTTCGCCCTCATCTACGAAGTGCTCGATGAGCTGCTGGTAGGGGGGGCGGGAGAGCGGCAGGGGCGCAGACTTGCGCGTGGCGGGCCCGGCGGCTGAGGCCTCAGCGGCAGGGAGGGGAGGGGGGCCGGGCCGGGGTGGGGGGACCCACTCAGCCTTCCCGCCCTCGCGTTCTCCTCCTCCTCCTCGGCCAGGATTACGGCTACGTTCAGACGACCCGGCCCGAAGTGCTGAAGAACTTCATCCAGATGGAGCCCCTGGTTAGCCAGCACTTCAGCCTCCTGGACCTCAGCACCGTCGGCCTGGTTCGTCACTCAAAAGTCATTTTCCTGCTCTGACGGCATCGGGCATCGTGCGCATGCATTGCCCTGCCCCCAGTTTGGGATCCAAAGAGCCCTACCCCACGTCACTGATAAGCAGCAGCCCTCTTGAGCTGGCCTGCACCACTAGTTGAAGCCACTCTAGGGCCTGGGAGCCTGGAGAGAAGCAGCGCGACCTCAGGTCAGCCAAGCACTTTAAATGCCCTTCAGAATCAAAATGTTTAAAGCACGGGGGCCCCTGTGGCCCAGCCTGGCACCTGGGAGACTGTGGGTGATCCGGCCTAAGAACCCGGAGAGCAGCTTCCAGTCCGAGTCGATGAGACTGACTGTTGGTGGTCTAATTCAACACAGTACAGTTACTTTGCAGTCTCAACAAGGGAGCGAGCAGAGGCCCCATTTGGTGTCACCAGCTCATCAGCCGCAGCATGCAGTGGGGCTCGCAGGATGACCTGGTGTGGTGCTTGGAAGGTCAGGGCGGGAGGGTGGAGAGACCCCCAATTGTCCACATCCCTTTCTCCTGAAGAGTGCACGGGCTGACCCTGAGCCAGCCGCACACGCTTAGCCTGACTCCTCTCTCAGTTATGGGGTTAAAGGGGGGGTGGTGGTGGATAAAGAGCCCTGCTCTGTTGGAGACAGGAAACAGGGTGCCAGTCTTAACGCCATGAGGCTGTGAGTCAGCACCTCTGCAGCACTGAAACCCCCACCCACCCCCAAGGGCAGAGATTGTGATGGTCGCACCGTGTCCACAGCAGCCCTGCTGCCAGCTACCCGTCCCAAGAGCTCTGCTCCTAGGAATTTCGGAACCGTTTCTAGACGGGCACACAGGGAAGGCAACACAGCCACTCCAAGCCCACAGCACCCCCACGTCCCCACGGCCGAACTGGCAAGTCCCAAGAGCTCTCCTTGCCAAGGGGCTCTCAGGTCTTGCTTGGGCAGTCCTCTCAACTCCACAGGCGTCCCACATGACAAACCGGGGCGGGGGGGCTGGGGCGAGGGTGCGTGCCCATAGTTCCCGGACTAGGAAGGACAAAGTCTCCCTGCAAAGATAGCAGATGCCATAGCTCTTAGGGATCCTAGCTTGGGAAAGGTTTTCATTCCTGCCTCCCTCCCGTGTTACATTTCCATCCTTTCCTTTCAATGTGGTTTCAGTTTGGAGCAGACACCCAGCAAAGCAAAGTGGCCCCTAGCTCTGCAGCTACCCGTCCTGCCTTGCCTCTGCGGGGAGAACAGGTGAGAGATCGCCGCCCCCCCCCCCCCCCCCCCCCGTTTTGGACAAGCGGTGCCAGGAGCCTGCTTGTGGCTGCTGCCCCCCCCCCCCCCCAGGCGCTTCCAACAGCAAATGGGGAGGTTAGAGAGGGAGAATCAATAATTGGGCATGGGAAAAGAGATTTTGTGGAGTGAGTTGCTGAAAGCATTGACAAAAAATAAACGTTTAAAAAACACACCTGGAGCAGGAAACCAGCAAAAGAAGCAGTGGGCCTTTGGGTGGCAAAGGGGAATTCAAGGGGTTGGTAAAGGAAGATGGGGAGAAGGCGGAGCAGCTCAGTGACTTCTGTGTGCACTGGAACGTGTGGGGCAAGTACCCACACCACAGCCCCCATTTACTGCCAAACTGAAGTAACCAGATATGAAGTTCTAGACCAGCGGTTCTCAACCTTGGGGTTGGGACCCCATTTGGGGTCAAACAACCATTTCACTGGGGTCACCGGCTGGCATCCGAGCCCCTCCCCTTCCCACCCCTCCCTCACCAAAAGTCCTGCTCCGCTCACCCAGAAGTCCAAGCAGAGCACGCCATAGCTTTTCTACAGAGTTGGGGGGGGGGGGGGGTTCAGAGTCCTCTGTCTAAAAGTTTTGCTCCTCTGGGTTGCACAACTTCTGCATCTTCTGGTAAGCTTTTGTGTTGTAAATGTAGAAATCCCTGGGGAACAGGGTGAGATCCCTCCTCCGGTGGCCGCCCCCCCCCCTTTTATTTTGAACACCAAAGTAGAAAGAAAAGTGGAGAGTGTGTGTGTGTGTGTGTGTGTATGGACAGAGAGAGAAAGAGAGAGGAGTAGAAAAAACTGTGGATTAAAAACAACCTGATAGGAAGCCATCTGATTAGTAAGAATGGAAGCACTTTACTGGAAATTGGTATGCACTTTATTGGAAATCCACTGTGAGATATCTGTAACCTTGGAGTTTTTATTATTATTGTTGATTTTAAATTTGTTTTATGATGTTTTATCTGGCATTGCGCCCTTGTAAGCTGCCCTGAGCCCGCTTGCGGGGAGGGCGGGGTATAAAAAATAAAGATAAATAAATATATATCTTTAATCAGGCTTCTTACTATTTTCAGTGCCCAAAAAGTTGAAGCAAAAATGTGGCTTCCATTTCCCCCTCCTGCTCCAACAGCAGTTTGATTCCAACCCAGCTCTCCTCTCCACTCCCCCACCCCCAGTCCTTTTTGAATTTCTCCAGCTTTTCTGTTCTTTGTTACTTCTTAGCTTTTATTTTTAAAAAGAAAGAAATCATTTTTTTTTCTGTTTCTGACTGCTCATGCCAGAAAGAGATGTACTAAAAGGAAGGACAGGATTGCCCATTGAAAACAGTGGGAAACACTTGAAGGCCCATTGGAAATAATGGGAGCCAGGAATGCCAATTGATTTGCATGGGCTCCACTGAAATACATTACAGTAGAGTTGCAAAGAAAATGTGGAATGGATTTTCCATTAGGGTCTCTGGGCCCATATAGACTACTTTGGGCCTGGAATGACGGGGTAGCAGAAGCCTTCTGGGACTGGAATGACAGGGCCTGGGGGTAGCAGGAGAGTTCTGGGACTGGAATGAGAGACCATGGAGTGGAATGACAGCCACTGGGGGTAGCAGGAGTATTCTGGGAATGGAATGACAGGCCCCAGAGTGGAATGACAGCCACTGGGGGTAGCAGGAGAGTTCTGGGAATGGAATGACAGGCCCCAGAGTGGAATGACAGCCACTGGGGGCAGCAGGAGTATTCTGGGACTGGAATGACAGGCCCCAGAGTGGAATGACAGCTACTGGGGGTAGCAGGAGAGTTCTGGGACTGGAATGACAGGCCCCAGAGTGGAATGACAGCCACTGGGGGTAGCAGGAGAGCCCAGGAAAGGCAGCAAAAGCCTCCCCCCCCACCTTCCCTGGGCTCCGCGCCGAGCCCAGGAAAAGCGGTAAAAGCCCCCCCCCCACCTACCTACCTTCCCACCCTCTCCCCCCTTTCTCTCTCTCTGTCTCTCTCTCCCCCCTACCTGCAACAGCCTCTCCCCCCCCCACCTACCTTCATTTTCTCATGGCATCTTCTGTTGAAGAAAAGCAAGTCTGAAGCCTGAGTGTTTGTTGTGTCTTGTTGGGAATAGCTTGCAAATATATGTGTGTCTAAAGTCTGTACTAAAGTTGTTTGGTGCTAACTGCCATGCAAGAGAAAACATCTGAAAAAGTAGCTTCATTGTTGTGTGTGTTGGCCAGTGTTCCCTCTAAGCTGAATTAGTGTGAGCTAGTTCACAGTTTTTTAGCCTCTGGCTCACACATTTTTGTCTTAGCTCAGGAAAGATGGCTCCAGATCAAACTAAGTTATGCAGCAGCCAAATCGCTTGCTCACAACTCTAATGCCAGTAGCTCACAAACTAGAATTTTTGCTCACAAGACTCCACAGTTTAGAAGGAACATTGGTGTTGGCAGAATTTTATGGTTGGGGGTCACCACAACATGAGGCACTGTATTAAAGGGTCGCGGCATTAGAAAGGTTGAGAACTACTGTTCTAGATCTACTGGAAAAATTGAAAACCGGTAAGTTTCCAGGTCCTGATGGCATACACCTGAGAGTTCCTAAGGAACTCAGCTGTGAGACCGTTGATCCACTAACCCAGCAAATGTGACACCAATTTTTAGAAAGGGATCCATAGGGGGAATTAAGATTGCTGGGGAAAACATTAATAACTTCAGATAATCAGACGATACCACTCTAACGGCAGAAAGTGAAGAGGACCTCAAGACCTCTTGCTGTGGGTGAAAAAGGAGCGTGCAAAAGTTGGCTTGAAACATAACATAAAAAAAAACTAGGATCATGGTATCCAGTCCCATGACTCCTTGGCAAATAGAAGGGGAAGTCGAGGAAGCAATGACAGACTTCACCTTTCCTGGGATCCAAGATAACTGCAGATGGTGACTGCAGCCATGAAATTAAAAGACGCCTGCTCCTTGAGAGGAAAGCGATGGCAAACCTAGACAGCATAATAAAAAGTAGAGACATCACCCTGCCAACAAAAATCCTTATGGTCAAAGCAATGGTATTCCCAGTAGTAATGTATGGCTGCGAGAGTTGGACTATAAGGAAGGCCGAGCACCGAGGAATAGATGCTTTTGAATTATGGTGCTGGAGAAGATTCCCGAGAGTCCCTTGGACAGCAAGGAGATCAAATCAGTCAGTCCTAAAAGAAACCAACCCTGACTGTTCCCTGGAAGGCCAGATCCTGAAGCTGAAGCCACCAAATGAGAAAGGAGCACTCACTGGAGGAGACCCTGATGCTGGGAAAGGTTGAAGGTCAAAGAAGATGGCAGAGGATGAGATGGTTAGACAGTGTTATCAATGCAACAAACATGAAGTTGAGCAAACTGCGGAGCCCGACAGAAGACAGGAGGGCCTGGCGTGAGGTGGTCCATGGGGTCGCAAAGAGTCAGACTCATCTGTGCTACTGAACAACCACCACCACCATAGAGGGACCAGGAAATTACAGGCCAGTCATCCTAACATCTGTCCCGGGCAAATTAGCAGAAACTGTAATCAAAGACAGAATTGTTAGGCACATAGAGGGACAAAGCCTGCTGAGGTCAAATCAGCATGGCTTCTGTAAAGGGAAGTCCTCCCTCACCAACCTTTTGGAGTTCTTTGAAAAAGTGAACAAGCATGTAGACAGCAGTGACCCGGTTGATGTTATATACCTGGATTTTCCAAAAGGTTTAGACAAGGTACCTTACCAAAGACTCCTGAGTAAACTTAGTAGTCAAGGGGTAAGAGGATCGTTTTTCTTATGGATTAAAAACTGGTTAAATGACAGGAAGCAAAGAGCAGGAATCAATGGGCAGTTCTCACAACGGGGGAAGTAACCAGTGGGGTATGACAAGGATAGGTATTGAAGCCAGTACTATTGTAATTTATTCATAAATTATCTGGAACTAGGGGTGAATAGGGTAGTGGCCAAGCTTGCAAGTGACACAAGCTTGCTGGCTAGGCGGGATATAAATCGAAATAAATAAATAAATAAAATTATTCAGCTTGGTAAAAACCAAGGCTGACTGTGAAGAGCTTCAAGAGGACCTCCACAAACTGGGTGGGTGGGCAGCAATGGGGCAAATAAAGTTCAGTGTTGGTAAGTGTACAGTGATGTACATTGGGACAAAAAAAAATCCCAACCAGGTATAGGCTAATGGGGTCTGAACTTGCTGGGACAGGGCGGGAGGGGGAGTTGGGGTTGTAGTGGATGAAAGTGTCTACCCAGTGTGCTGCAGTGGTGAAAAAGGCACATCCTGTGTTAGGGCTAACATCGCAACGCCCTGATCTATGGTGCTGCCTTATTTAGAATACTGAGTTCAGTTCTGGTCACTGTATCTCCAAAAGCACATTGCAAAGCTGGAAAAGGTACAGAGGAGGGCAACCAAGATGATTTTAGGGAGTTGGAGCACCGTCCCTGTGAAGAAAGGGTGAAGAGTCTCTGGGATTTTTCAGTTTAGAAAAGCAATGATGGGGGACATGATGGAGGTTAATAAAATGATGCATGTGGAGAGAGTTGACAAAGAGAAATACTGTTAAAATACTAGAACCTGAGGGCATCCAATGAAACTGATGGGCAGTAGGTTCAGGATGGACAAAAAGAAATATTGCTTTACAGAGAGAGTGGTTATCACTGCCAGAGAATGTAGTGATGGCTAAAAAAACAAACAGCTTTAAAATGGGATTAGATAGATTCATGGTGGGTAAGTGTAGCTATGGCTGACCTAGTCCTGGTGACTGAGGGGAACCTCCACGTCCAGAGGCACTAAGCCTCTGAATCCCAGAGCCAGGCAGCAGCGTCCTAGAAAGGCGGCCTTGGCCTCTACGGCCGCTGGCCCTCCGGGGGATCTGACTGGCCCCTGTGTGAGGCAGGATATGCTGGGCTAGATGGCCTGATCCAGCAGGGCTCTCTTTTTAGGTTACCCCCCCTCCCTCTCCTCCGCTTTTCTCCAGGGTGCACGGCCAGAGGTCTTCCTCGATGTGGTTGAGCGTCTCTCTGTTGTCATTGCAGCCAATGTGAGTTGGTGCCATGGGAATTTATTTGGGGAAGCCGATCCCATCCTGCCTGCTGGGCAGCTTGTGCCTGAATCTGCAGGATCCGACCAGCTTGGGAGGGATTGAGTCTTTTTGCTTATTTCCCTCTTTCGTCCCAGGGCACTCCCATGAAAACTGATGTCCAGGGGGAAATTCGGCTCAAGAGCTTCTTTCCTGGGTGCTTGGGTAAGCGAAATCACAGATTGGCTGTGCTTGTCTTGGGGAACCAAGAGAAGGTGAGGGGCCGGAGAGTTGGAAGAGGGCAAATGTTGTCCCCGTCTTCAGGAAGGGGGAAAAGGAGGATCCGGGTAACTACTGACCCGTCAGCTTGACGTCTGTACCTGGGAAAGTTTTAGAACAAATCATCAGTCAGTCCTTGAGCATTTAGAAAAGATGGCTGCGATTACTATGCGCCAGCACAGGTTTCTCAACCAGTCATGTCAGATTAACCTTATCTCTTCACTCTGCTCTGGTTAGACCTCACCCTAGAGTATTGTGTTCAGTTTTGGGCACCACAATTTAAGCTGGAGCATGTCCAGAGGAGGGCAACGAAGATGATGAGGGGTCTGGAGACCAAGTCCTAAAGGGAAAGGCTGATGGAGGAACTGGGTCTGTGTAGCCTGGAGAGGAGACGACTGAGAGGTGATGTGATCACCGTCTTCAAGTACTTGAAGGGCTGTCCTCTAGACTAGAGGATGGTGCAGGGTTGTTTTCTGTTGCCCTCGAAGGTCAGACCAGAACCAATGAGTTGAAATTAAATCAGAAGTTTTTGGCTAAACATTAGGAAGAACTCTTGACAGAGTGGTTCCTCAGTGGAACAGGCTTCCTCGGGAGATGGTGGGCTCACCTTTGGAGGTTTCTAAAAAGAGGCTAGATGGCCATCGGACAGCAATGCGGATTTTGTGAGCTCAGGCAGAGCATGAGAGGGAGGGCAGGAAGGGTTGCCTCAGTGCTTGGTTCTCATGGTCCCTTTCTTACAGGCCCGGCGAAATGCTAATTCCCACTTTGGGGTCAGGAAGCAAAATGTTTCTCTTGGCCAGTTTGGCTGGAGGCTTTTTTTGTCATCTTCTGGCCATGGAGCAGGGGTAACTGGGGGTGTGTTTGGGGGCGGGGTAGTTGTGAATTTCCTGTGTTGGACTAGATGGCCCCCCGGAGGCTCCTTCCTGCTCCCTGATGCTCTGAAGTGGGCCATGTCCCCCGTCCCCCCCATGAGGCCAAGGGCTGCTTTTGGACCATGTGTGGCTCAGAGGGCTGAAATGTGTCCTGTGAGGGGGGGGGCTTTTTAGATCAGGAGAAGGTGACTGAGGGAGTGGACGTCACAGAGGTCCACAAAATTACATGTGGTGGAGAGATACTGCAACTTGGGGCGGCAGCATGACCCTGGCAATAGAGGAAGAACTGATAAACAAGAGTATGGGTTGATTTGCGGAACTCCTTGCTACAAGATGTGCTGATGGCCTTTGGTCTGGTTGGATGCAAGATCTACTTTAAAAGATCTATGAAGGTCTCTCACTGGATGTTAGCCAAAGGGGGCCCCTTTGATCACTTTGTAGGCCCTGCGAGGGGGAGGGTTCCCTGGAGCACAATTCTGGCCTAGATGGACTGAGGCACCACAGCTCCTCCAGCAGCCCTGCTGGTCCTTCTACGTATTCCAAGGCACTGGGAGATTTTTTCCACCCTGTCCTGGCTGCTTTTCTGCAGCCCCCCCCCCCCCCCCCCCCCGCTTTTCTGAAATTTTAAACTGAATACAGAAAACTGGGAAGCAGGAAGTAACTGCAGGGGCTCTCCCCCCAGGATTTCTTTCCCACTCTCATCAGTTTGTAGTGGTTGGCTTTGCCCATCTGCAAAGAGAGGATCTTCAGTCAGAGAAGCACCCAGGGGGGGTGTTTCCCACCTAGCCGATGGAGTGCCTGTTGAGCTGCTGTGTCCCAGCCCTGCCTCAGCATGGAAGAAGTGGGTCCCAGGATTGCTGGGAAGCTTGCTATAGCCCCCACCCAAGGACTCTCTGGGTAGCTCTTGCTTAAATTTGGGGTTCACGCATAGACCGTGCCAGCCAACAAGCTCTGCCCACTGGCAACAGGGTCCTGAGGTGTGGGGAGCAAGAGAAGAGGGCAGGGCTCTCATGCAATCTTCAAGGCCAGTGGGGGTCGGGGGGGGGGGGAACGGGTGCCCAGCAAGAACAGCAGCACCCCTCTGGGGGAGCAGGGATCCCTCTCACCTGGAGCTGTGGCCTCCTTTGCAGAGATGCGGATTGGACTCACGGAGGAATTCTGTGTGGGCAAGACCGAGCTACGAGGTGAGTGCCGCCGGGCCTCCTTCTGCATGACCCTTCCTGAAAGAGGAGCCCTTTCCTCCTCCTCGATGCCCCTTGTCCCTCTTCTCCCTAGGCTATGGCACAGCCGTCCGTGTGGATGAATGTTCTTTCCATAGCTCTGTCAAGCTGGAGGAATTTGAGCGCAGCCGCATCCTCCGTGTGAACCCCAGCCAAGGGGAGGTAAGGGCACAGGGCAGAAGCGTTTTACCAAGCTGCTGCTGCTGCTGAATTGCCACTCCTGACACTTGCAGCTCTTTCCGCAGCTGGCCCTGATGCAGTACCAGCTGGCAGATGACATCCCTTCGGCACTGCCCTTCCACCTGTTCCCCACCATCAACCATGATGCCAGTGGCAGGTGAGAGGTGCCAGGGCCCTGGAGGGCGCAGGGGATGGGCACAGAAAGGGCTTTCCGCACTCTCGTTTTGCAAATTTTCCACTTCTCATGCAGGCTGCAGGTTTACCTCAAACTGCGCTGTGACTTGCCCACAAAGAGGTAAGATTTCCTCCTTTGGAGTTATATAGTGGAAGGGGAAAGAACTTCAGTTCAAAAATAGCCCCTCTTCCCTAATTCCTTTGTGATTTTATCTGTCCTGCAGCCATGCTGTGAATGTCTGCCTCCATATGCCTGTCCCCAAGGCCTCTCTGAGGTAAGCTGGGGCAGTTCCCAGCTGTGGCCAGAGGCTGCCTCCTCCAAGACTTTCGGGGAAGTTTCTTGCTGGGGCCGGGGCGGGGGAGAGGAAGAGTGCCTGCTGCTGTCTGGCTCTTTGGACCCCTGTATAGGTTGTGGTGCACAGCTGGCTAGGAGAGGCCCAGCAGCCACTCCTTCATGCCCTGTAGAGAAAGGGAGTGGTACGGAGCCCCCCCCCCCCCCACTTTTAACCTTCTGGGTTTTCTCCCCAGCCTCGCTCAAGAGTTGAGCAGTCCTGAGCAGGTGGCTGCCCTGCAGTCCAGTACCAAATCCATCGAGTGGGTGGTGCCCAGAGTCCAAGGTGGCTCCCAGCTCTCTGCCCTTTTTAAGGTAAGGGGTCAACAAAGGGGGGGGGGAAGGCGCCAGCCCCTCCCCCCCCGGCAATGAACTGAGCAGCAACAGCGTCTTCGGCGTCTTCTGCTAAAAGAGCTTGTAGAATAACCCTTTCCCTCATTCCTCCAGCTTGAGGTGCCAGGGCTGAGCCGGGCCGTGCTGCGGGAGCTGGGGCCCGTGAGCCTCTCTTTTGAGGTGCCGGCCTACACTTGCTCCGGACTGCAAATACGCTTCCTGCGCTTCACAGGGACACAACCTAACCTTCCTTACCGCTGGGTGCGGTACGTGACGCATAGCAAGTCGTACGTCATCCGCCTTAACACAGGGTAGCCGTTCTTTCTAACAGAAGAGCTACCTGGAGACACCAGATCAGTCCTTAAAGCAATTTCCCTCTTGAGCCAAGGGGACTGCTTCAACAAGGAACCTTTTATTTATTAACGAAACATTAATAGTTCTGGACTAATAAAGAATTAAGTAATAAGAATCCTTGAGACCTCCTTCAGAGGGTGGGGGAACCAGCTGAAGTCTAGAGTCAATGTTTTGAGGGTCACACCTGACATCAACAGATTCTGAGAAATGGGAACTAAACACCATTCTGTTAGTAAAAGACAGGTTGGTCAGAGACAGAACTGACAAGGGGGAGGACCAACCAGCGTAACTGACATAATTGTCCCTGGCAGCCACAGTGATGGTATGATGAGGAACTCATGAGGAGGGAAGGAGGAAGGGCTCCGTATCTTGCCAGTTACTTTGGGGTGCCTGCCGAGAGAGAGACAGAGAGAGAATAGATGAGCAGACACGCCATTGAGCCACCCGCTCCACCAAGTTGTAAGAACAGGTTTGTTCATCGGCGTTCTGCTTAGAAGCCCTGATGGAAGAGGCTACTGGCTGCAGTACCCAGAGGAGAGCCACTGGTGCACGCGCTTGTAGCTGCTCAAGACTAGATCTTTGAGGTGAACCAAGAACCCAAAGGCTGCCATTCCGGGTCCAGCCAAAGGCACCTCTCATCCCAGCAGCCTGGGAAGAACCTAAGTCTGTTGCACCCACAGTAACTGGGATTTGCTTTTCAGCCCACCCCCCCACTCCAGCAGTGCAGGGTTGTTGTATATTCACAACGGCCCTGTGAGAGAGCCTGTGCGTGACCTGACCAGAGCCTTCCAGGGAGCTGCAGAGCAGACCTCTTTGCTCCCAGCCACAGCTCTGGCCACCCCACAGGTGACCCCTTCTCAAGCAAAGATTCCCTTCTGCTGGACTGGATGAGACCACTGGACCATTCTGCTTCACGCATTACTTAATCAGTTACACCCTGGAGGGCCAGGGGGCAGCCCCCCAGAGGCTGAGGCCTCCCACTGACGCTGCTTCCGAATACCGTGGCTGGTGCCCAGTCCTAACCATCGTGTCCCCAGCAGTGAGTGCCACGGTTAAATTACTTGTTTCGTTAAAAAGTACTTCAATCTATGCAGCATCTCTTGCCCATCAACTTGACTGGGTGCCTACTGGGTTTTAAGCATTAGAGGAAAGGACTGTCGACTTTTGGGGCATGGATTTTGCCTCCCCCCCCTCCCCCCACAGCTGCTGCTGCACACAGAGGCAGCGTTTTCATCATCCTTTCCATGGTTGAGGAGAGGGGAAAAAAGTTCTGTTCCCCTATCCTCTACCCCATGCATGATTTTATGAAGTTTGCGACCGTTTTCTCACCTAAAAAGTGTCGCTATCTTTTTCACTGCTGCTACAGAGAGTTGGTATTTTGTGGCACTTTCTTTCACAACTCCAAGGTCTGTTTTCTGGTCAGGTGCAGGATACTGGGGGGGGGGGTTTGCCTTAATATGAACCCCTTTACTCTAAGCCTCATTTTGTACACTGAAACCTGGCTGCGATAAGGCCGGTGGAGTGGGTAAACAGTCCCACTTCTTGTCACGCTCCCCGGGTGACCTGAGGGACTCTCGGCCTGGCAGTTGGGATGGGGGGAGGGGTGGCGGCATCAAAGTGTGCTCCTGACCAGTTGCTCCAATGCATGCCGTCCAGCCTCCAGCAGCAGGACGCCTCTTTCAAAAGCCATGTTGATTTTTTTCTCCTCAGTAAGGCTCCTTGTCTACCCCAGTAAGGATTCTTCTGTCCACTCATTTACCTGGCAAGATTTTAGGCTGAATGAAGGAGTTCTTGGGGAAGGGCAGCAAAGACGGATGGCAACGCCCCCTCCAAGTTCAGAGCCCGGATGCAATGGTGGTGCTCAGGGAAAGGAGCTGGGAGAGAGGTCCCCAGGGTCCAACCACTCCCCCGTGGCACCAGGCGAGAGACCCACTTGGCATCCGTCAGAAGGTGGCTGGAAGGGTAAGGAGGGAACCCGGGGGTGGAGTGCTTTGGATGACGGAGACACTAGGTGAATGTTACATATTCCATCAAGAAGCGGGGTGTTGCCTAGCAAGGCACATCTCGTGCTCTTATGAGGACTTTTAATGTTCATAAGTTTGAACTTTGGACTGCGCTAAGTGTATGCTTAAAGGACTGTATTGTGATGCCAGCCACAAACTGCAGACATGCCCTCTTACTGACTGTAGGAGATTCCAGTCTATGCCTGACTGCCAAGAAGCACACTTCCGCCATTGTTCATACCAAGCTGAGAACTCCATTGCTCAAAGGTGTTCCTGTCGACTTACGCTAGGCAACTCCCCCCCCCCCCCAACATACCTGTGGGATTCCACACATTCCAGAGAGATGCTGAACTTTGGACTGTGAATGAGGTTGCTTAGCAACATCCTCAACCCATCAACTGGCCGAGCTAGGGCCATCAAGAGACAATAGGATGGCTCAGTGACTCATCGCAAGCTTGCCCAGGTGTCAGTGCCTGTCTAGCTCCTATGTCGCAATATTGACCACTCCCCAGCATCCCCTCCTCTTTCTCCTATAACCAATGGCAGGGTTTATAGGGACGGACTACCTGGTAGGTGTGTTAGGGGGATGTGGCCAGCACTGCCAGCCCCCAAATCACTTAATAAAAGAGGGCGCCTACCATGCGGCCAGTCTCTTGAGCTTCCACGACCCCTATCTGCTTTTACCCCTCTCAAGTCCAGCTTGCTATCTCAATACCCTCCCTCCATCTTTGATCTCTGGTCTGCGCAGTCAGAGAGAAGCATGTTTCTGCCGGTTCAGAACACGTTCCCTATTTTCCTTTCAATCCCTCAATTCTTCGTTTGGAACAGACAACCCATCTACAGGACAGGTAAAGTATTGCCCAACCATCGAATCTACTGCCCATGCGAAAGTACTATTTCTCTATCTAAGTTTCTTAGGAACTGTGTGTTAGTGTGTGTGTATCTGTTTTGTGGGCCTGAGAATATTATTCAGTAAAAACCATTTAAACTGACCTCTGCCTCAGTGCCTATTTACTGGGAACTCCTGGAAGGGGCGGGACCTTGGTATAGTTGGCTGTAACCCGGTTATTTGCCAATTGCTAATCTTAAAACCAGAGCAATTCAGCTAACCGGGGGGGGGGGGGGGACTCTGAGCAGCTGCTGAACGAAGGGGGGCTCAGCCATCCACAGTCCCTCCCCCCAAACTTAGAAGAGATTTCTTTGGCTTCATCCTCACCCTGCTCCGATCTGAAAAGCTCTGCATCCTCATTCCAGGAGCTTTACTCCCTCCTCCTCGTCCTCACTAGTCTCTTGCTCCTCTATTGCTGCCGCCGCCTCTTCATCCTCCATCAGAATCAGCCTGCAGGGTGTGAGCAGAACAGACTGGTTTCAGCACTCTAATTCCCAGAAGCCGGGCAGAGGAGAAGGAAGGCAGGACTCTCTGACCTCCTCCACCCCCCCCCCCCCCCACGGGTCTTGCACATCTGCACCGGGACCTCGCTTGCTGCATGCCTGTCACACTCTGGAGTCAGGTCCGGCATTCAGTGCCGCGAGTTCTTCCCTGCTGCCCCCTTTTCCAGGTACCACCTCCAGATGCAGCAAGCCCCAGCACTGGGTCTCTCGCTACCCCCACTCCAGGTCCTCAGAGGAGACCAGGCCAACCCGCCCCCCCACCCTTCACTGCTGTCCTCCAATCACCTCCTGGGAAGTTTCCAGTTCCAGCCTCATCCCACTCAGGCACTGGCCAGACCACCTGCCTCCATCAAGTTTGTGGGCTCAGCAGGAGGAGAGCTTGCGGGGAAAGAACAGCCCCCAGTCACCACTCGCTACTCTGGCTACTGCCTGCGAATGAGATGCTGGACAGCTTCTAGACCTGTGTCCCTTGTTTCCAGCAGAGGCCATTAGGCAGCTCAGCTCTAGCCAGTTTTCTGTCATTTTAAGCCAGCTGGTTACGTGTCTTTAGAAAAGTGCTGGAGAGAGCGAGCGAGACCCACCAGTGGCTGCCAGCCATGCTGAGGCCAGGTCAGGTATGCTTCCTCACCCCAACCTCTTCACTTTCTTGTTTCGCTGTCTGGATTTTTAAAAAAAACATACAGGTACCGGCACCTCTGCCCAAACTGGGACCGTCTGCTAACAACGCCTTTGACAGGCCTGATTATTCCCGCTTGAGAGTCCCCTGTCCCTTGACAAAAGGGCTTTGCCAGGCTGAAGGACTGTCCCACACAGCATGGCAGAGTCTTGGGCCAGGCATCCACGTTGGAGTCAGCTGTTTTGTCTCCAAAGCTAAAGGGTGTCGGAGAACAAAGTTAAGAGTCCAAGGGCACCTTTAAGACCAACAAAGTTTTATTCAAGGCGTGAGCTTTTTTGTGCACACATACTTCTTCAGATACAATGAAATGGAATTACAGATCATAGTTGTATATATAGGGGTGGCTTGATAAATTAGCATGCAAAATAGTGAAGATTTTTTTTAACAGATCAAAAGAATGACAAGCTTGGTTTCTGGTTATCATCTGTTTGGGTTCAGCTGGGGGGGGGCCCAACACAGGTAATAAATATGTGAGAACTGGTTACCTATGTTGTTGTCCCCACCCCACCCCCCAGTGAACCCAAACAGATGATAACCAGAAACCGAGCTTGTCATTCTTTTGACCTGTTAAAAAACAAGTCACTATTTTGCATGCTAATTCATCTTCATCATCTGAGGAAGTGTGCATGCACAGAAAAGCTCACACCTTGAATAAAACATTTTTGGTCTTAAAGATGCCACTGGACTCTGTTCTGCTGCTTCAGACCCACATGGCTGCCCACCAGGATCTACCTCTATGGGTGTCAGAGAAGTCAGACCTTGAGCCAGCCTCCTAGACAGATAACAAGGGCCCCCCTCCTGCATGCTGGCAGGGTCCTTCGTTCGCTTGGCTTCACAGAGCAGATAGCACCTTTCATTTATCCAAAACACTTTGATGCTGCCTTCCCACCTGATCAGGGTCCCCATGAGAGGGCATATAGAAATGTTACAACAATTAAGAACATTAAAAGTTCAAAACAATTCAAGAACAAGAACACCAGAGCCATTATTGGAGTATGCCAAACAAAAGAAAAGCCTTCCTCCACTGGCAGAAGGCACAAATGTGGAGGGAAACAGACACATTCCCCCTGGAGGACGGAGTTCCCAAGTTCTGATGCCACAACTGAAAAGGCCCCGTCTCCCCTCAGGTGGCAGGAACAACTGAAGAAAGGCCTCCATCCAAAGATGTGCCACCTGGCTCTTTGGCCTGTGGCGCCCTGCAGGGTTCTGTCTTGTCACCTACATTATGTAACATCTGTACAAAACCACCAGCAGGTGAATCCATCCAGAGATTCTGGCTGGGCTTTTGCTGCATACAGCAACTGATATTAACCTGTCATGACGCTGAGCCTGGGAGGTGACGGTGGGTGGAAGTAGTGACCTGACTTTGGGGGTAATGATGTCAAGGGGTTCCTTTTACCAGCTTCAACTGGTTAATCAGCTGTTGCCTTTCCAGGGCAGAAAAGACCTGGCCACTGAGGTACACGCACATGAAGCTGCCATATACTCAGACAGACCATTAAGCCATCAAAGGTTGTAGGCAGTGGGGCTAGGATGCTTGAACCCCCCCCCCCACATTGGCGCTGTGTAACACCAGGCCTATAAATAAGATCACAGCCCTTCAAGACTTTCTGCAGGAGCAGAATGCAGACCTGGTCTGTGTGACCAAGACCTGAGTGCGAGAGGGAGACACAGCATCTCTCTCCCAGTCAGCTCCTTCTGGGTTCTGGGTCCTTCACCAATTGTGGACTAGGGGGCGGGGGGGGGGAGTGGCTTTATTCATCCGGGAGTCTTACTCCTTCAGGGCGCTCCCGCCATGGAGAATCACAGGTATAAGAGTGTGCTGGCCGAGTTGGCTGGTGTACCGACCACCCAACGCACTGACCGGTAGCCTACTGTCCCTGGTGGAGGCTGTATCAGGCTGGGCACTGGAACACCCTCCTAGACCAGGGGTGTCAAACATGCGGCCCGGGGGCCGGATCAGGCCCTCGGAAGGCCCCAATCAGGCCCCCAAGGCCCTGGCTATTTTCTACTTCCTTTCCCAGTACTCTTGCTGCTGCTGCATCACAGCTTATTTTACCAGTCAAACCTCTCCTGTGCGACTGAGAGTGTCTGGTAAAGAACTGGCTGTGTCCTTTGTAAAGTTTGTATCTCTGCTACCTGGCATTACATTTTATGACACACATGACCCGGCCCCAAAAGATCTCATTTACGTCCTCTCCGGCCCTCGTAACAAATGAGTTCGACACCCCTGCCCTAGACCAACAGTCCTGGGTGATTCCAAAGTCCATGCCGGTAATGTGGCCTCTGCTCAGGCAACAGACCTGGTGTCGTCCTCCATGGTGGCCCTAGGGCTCTCCCAACTTGCAACAGCCCCCCACTCACTGGGCTGGACACATGCTCAATCTGACCTTTGCGGCGGGGGGAGGGGGGGTTACAGTGGACCGGACTGCTGCTCTGGCAGTACCATGGTCTGATCACTTTGCCTTGATGGCCTGCTTAAATACTCCACTCCGACCCTGTTTGGGTGGCAAGCCTATTTGGGCTTGCCCGTGGAGCCAAATGGACCCGGTGCAGCTTCAGGTGGCTCTTCGGGATTCAACGCCCCCTGGCAGCTTGTTGAATGAGCTTGTAGAAGACTGGCATAGCCGACTCTCGACAGCCACTGAAGGGATCGCTCTTCAGCGCCCCTGGTATAGGCTTGCTCCATGGCCCGCAATGAAGCCAGAAGAGCATCTTACTGGACGTTTATGAGATCCTATGAGATGGCAGTCAAGGCCGCTAAGAGACAATATTATATGGCCGCAATTGTGTCTGCAAGCTCACGCCCAGCCCAACTGTTTAGAACGATTCGGTCCATTACTGCTCTGCCACAAAGCAGACTAAAGATTAGGAAACTGGACACTGGCTGTGAGGCTTCTGCGAGCTATTCTGCAGATAAAGTCTTATCGCTCCACCATGACCTCCCCACTAGTTGAGACAGTGAGCGAACTCAAGGCTCCGAACACGTCTTCTAGTCATGTTACGGATTATTTCAGCCCGCTCAGCCTAGAGAAAGCAGACAAATTGCTTCTAACTGTACCCCCTACCACGTGCTCCCTCGACCCGTGCCCTTCGTGGCTAATTAGAGCCGGCCACGGGGAGGGGGGGTTGGTTTTCCGAGGTGCCTTGCAAGTCCCTCTCAGAGGGGGCTGTTCCCGGAGGCACTTAAGGAAGCAGTGGTGTGCCCTCTCTTGAAAAAGCCATTTCTGGATCCAGCTGAATTGGCTAACTATTGGCCAGTTTCCAACTAGCCCTATTTGGGCAAGATGATAGAGAGGGGAGTGGCAACTCAGTCACAGGGCTCCTTGGATGACACTTCCATTTTAGATCCCTTCCAGTCTGGCTTTCGCCTGGGTCACGGGACGGGGATGGCACTGGTCACCCTCACAGACGACCTCTGGAGGCATCTGGATCGGGGCGGATCGGCAGTGCTGTTAGACCTGTCAGCTGTGTACAACACAGTTGACTATCAGCTTCTGATCCACCGCCTCGCTGACACGGGAGTCCAGGGACTGGCCTTGCAGTGGCTCACTTCCTTTCTCCAAGGTCGGGAACAAAGAGTGGCACTGGGAGATCAGCTGTCCCGAAGGCACCCACTGGAATGCGGGGTGCCTCAAAGGGCAGTGCTGTCTCCTATACTTTTTAACATCTATATGCGCCCTCTTGCCCAGATTGTCCAGAAGCATAGGCTGGGATGTCACCAGTATGCGGATGACACCCAGCTCTAGCTATTGTTGGGCGGCCAGTCCGACTCCAAACCGGAAGATCTAGACTGGATGTTACAAGTCGTGGCTGGTTGGCTAGGCTGAGTTGGGTGAAATTGAATCTGACGAAGATGGAAGTCCTGTGCCTGAGTGGTTCGAGGGTAGGGATCCCGCTCCCAACCTTCGATGGGGCGCCCCCAGTGTGAGCGCCAAAGGTTAGGAGTCTGGGAGTGCTCCTGGATGCCGCCATTGTTAAGGCCTAGAGGAAGCAGGCGGGGTTTCGAGGTACCAAGTAGCAGCCACTGCCAAGGCAGCCTTCTATCATCTTCGGCTGATCAGGCAATTGGTTCCCTTCCTCGAACGCAACGACTTGGCAACAGTGATCCATGCGATGGTCACCTCAAGATTGGACTACTGTAATGCCCTCTACATGGGGCTGCCCTTGTCTCAAATCCAGAAGCTGCAGCTCGTGCAAAATGCCATGGCCAGGCTATTGATAGGACTCTCCATTCGGAAGCACATCCAGCCTCTGCTAAAGGCATTGCACTGCCTGCCTATAGCACACCGGATTCATTTCAAGGTGCTGGTTCTTACTTTTACAGTCCTTTATGGCCAGGGACCTGCATACCTGAGGGACCGCCTTTCCCCACACGTTCCCCAGAGAGTGCTGCAGTCAGGGGCCAGAACCAGCTGGCCCTCCCGAGTCTGCCACGAACCAAAGGGCGGGGCTCTTGGCCTGTGGCTCTTAGCCGAGGGACTCTTAGACTAGGGGCTTGTGAGAAGCCAAGGAAGAGCCAGAGCACCAGGGCCCGAGGCATGGTTAACAAACACAGTAATGGAAGCTGTAAAAGGTAAGAAGGATTCCTTTAAGCGGTGGAAAGAGAGTCTCATTGAGGCTGATAAAAGGGAACACAGGCTGTGGCAAATAAAATGCAAGTCTGTCATCAGGCAAGCAAAAAGGGAATATATCGCAAAAAACATAAAGACCAACAATAAAACTTTCTTCAAATACACTGGAAGTAGGAAACCAGCCAGGGAAGCAGTGGGGCCCTTGGATGACCAAGGGGTAAAAGGTGTAGTGAAGGATGATGGGGAAATGGCTGAGAAGCTGAATGCATTTTTTGCCTCTGTCTTCACTTTGAAAGATGAGAAGTACCTGCCCACTCCAGAACCACTGATTTCGGGAGGGGTGTTGAAAGACCTGAGTCAGATTGAGGTGACAAGAGAGGAGGTCCTACGACTGATAAAACAACTTAAAAACAAATCACCAGGCCCGGATGGCAGACATCTCAGAGATCTGAAAGAGCTCAAACGTGAACTTGTGGATCTCCTGACAAAAATATGTAATCTTAATATGTAACAAAGAAAACTCTAAGCTAAGTATAAACGGGATGGCTTTATATTGTTGAAAAAATTAAATAATAACACTAAGATTGGGACGTTATAGTTATTGTGCTCTAATACGTTCGAAAAAAGCCTTGTCTAATTAAAAGGGAGGGGGGAGCTCCCGGAGGTAGCGGCTACTTCAATAAATTTGGCTTGAAAGGGGAGCGAGGTAAGCAAAGTAAAGGCACGTACGTTAAAAAAATAAATAAAAGCAGCTGAAAGGGAAAATAAAAATAGACAAACTGCAGAAGCCTTTTCTTCCTTTGTTTATAGGGCAGAGATTAACGATCGGTGTACCTTTACGAGATCAATTTTTACTGAATCACTCGGTGCGGAGGCTGCGAAGGAAGCGGCGGTGACAGAGGAGAAGGCGGAGCTACTCAGAGGAAAAAGGAAGGTCGCGCTTGGTGACACAAGGACGTGATTGTACACACGGCGTGAGGACGTGCAGAATGTAAAGAGCGTTGAGAGGAAACCAGAGCTGTCGGGTTGGCGTAGAGAAGAGAAACAGATAAGACATGTAGGACAGCGGGACAATGTACGAGAGAAAGGCGTGGAGCTGACCTGAAGACGTGAGGGCGTAAAACACAGGACATAAGGAAGTGGAAGAGACTAAGACTAAGAGATTAAGAGACTAAAGGGTTAAGAGAAAAGGGAAAAGAACAATTTTGTTTAATGGTCTGGGGTGACTGATCTGATTAGTTCTAATGCATTGTTACTGTTGATGATTGTAAGGATTGGGGAACAATTATAACAGAAGTTGTCTTATCTCAAGGATTAACATTATTTTAGATCCTTTTTTGATATTGATAGAATTACTAAGTAACGTTTAATAAATTTAAAATAACTAAAAGGGATAGCTAATTGATCTAAATAGGGGAATAATTTATATTAATATATAACAAATACGTAAGAATAAATAAACAAATACACTAAAAATACAACTCTTATAGAATAAAGGAGACAAGGGTAATAGCAATTAATAAATAGGTTTAACAATATTAAGTAGTAAATTGAAACATTAATAGTTCTAGGTAGTAAATTGATTTAGTAGTAATAATAGTAACAGTAACTTGATAGTTAAGTAATCAAACTAATTTAAATTAGAGGTTCATAAGTGAAAAGATTTGAAGGTAACAAAGATAATTAAATAGATTTGAATGTAATAAATAGATACAACAAATTTAATTTGACTATAATAATATTATATATATATATATATATATATATATATATATATATATATATATATATAAATTTTAAAATAATAATAAAAATATAAATAAATAAACAAAAAGGGAGGGCAAGTTAGCCAAATAACTTAAACATAACTTAAACTGCAAACCAATAACATTTAAATATAGGTAATTTGGTAGGCTATTAAAGGTTTAGAGTTAATAAGAAAAGATAGGAAAGAAAATACTCCATTTACTAAGGAAAATATAAAAACATGACTTAAAAAAGTATTTAAATAATTTATGGCTTCAGGAGGTAGCGGTGGTTCTAGGAAATCTTCCATACCCTCACCAAATCAGGCTAAAACTATGAGTCAACTAAAAACACCGGCCTCAAATATTCCAGCTATGTCTACTAAGGATTTAAAGGCAATGACTGAAGAGAGTGTGGCATCTGTAATTAAGACCACAGTTGAAAACACACTCCCCACATTGATCAAAAAAGAAATGGAACCAGTGTTAGCCATGAAAATACAGATGGAAGAAATGTCTAGGCAAATTAAAACGGAAGAATTTAGAAAACAGATAATGGAAAATAAACAAGAAATTCAGAAAATTACATCTACCCAACTGAAAACAAATAGAAGAGTAACAGAGACAGAACTAGATATACAGGAACTGAAAGCAAAAACTGAAAGAATGGAAGAGGCACTCATTAATTTAGAGATGGATAGAGCCTCCTTAATTCTGTGATGCCAAAACATCCCTGAAAAAATTGGTAGCAATTTAAAGGAAGAGATGGTAGAATGTTTAGCAGATCAACTTAAAATAGGAACCAAAGAGGAAATAGCCCCCGAAATTGAAACAATCTTTAGAAGAAATTCCACGTACACAAGGAGAAATAACGTGCCACGGGAAGTCCATATTAAATTTCACAGAAGAAAGATAAAAGAAAAGATTATAAGAGCAGCGTATGAGAAGAAAGTAAATATACAAGGACAAGAAATAAAAATTTTAAGAGAGATACCATGGCGAGTTAGAGAAAGAAGGTTTAAATATCAGACTCTAACTGACCTCCTAAGAGCAAAAAATATTACGTATAGATGGCTTGTACCGGAAGGACTTCTTTTTGAATTTCAAGGGAGAAGACAACGAATTGACTCAATTTTCAAGTTAGACAATTTTCTTGAATTAAATGGCAAAGATTTAGGCTGGCAGAAAGAAGAAGAGGAAAGAAAAGAAGAAGGAGACCAAAGTGAAGAAAGAGACGAAGATACTGAACCCAAACAACAGCCAGAATCCAAAAAAAACAGAAGACAACCAGAGACAACAACCTCAAAAATGTTGACCTGATTTAAATACAGGAGTAGGAGTAGGGAGGAAGAAGGGAAAAATGGATCCCAACAATAAAGGAAAACTTAAAATTATTTCAATTAATGTTAATGGGTTAAATCAGGGGTGGGCAAATAGCAGCCCGGGGGCCACATGCGGCCCGCCACAGAGTTTTTTGCGGCCCGCCAAGACAGTCGGCCACATGGTGTGATAGGGTACATTTGTCTCATTAAACTGATTCCAAAATTAAATATGCTTGCAGCTATAGATGAGATGATATTAGCACAATAAATAAATTGAATAAAACTACCACTCTTTTATTTAATTTATACTTATTGATTTTTATGATACAATTCATACCTTTTCTGAAATGCAAAGTTAAATACAGGTTGCTTACCTGTAATTGGAGATCTTCGAGTGGTCATCTGTGCATTCACACCTCTGGGATAAAGTGCGCCTGCGCCGATCCCGATCGGTAATCTTCAAAGCCTAACGGATTTTCGCGCCAGCTCCCCGGTCACGTGCACGTCCCACTGCGCATGACCCGGGGAGAGGCACGAGGATCCCGCCAGTTCCTTCTGACCGCTGCTAACAGCCCCCAAGGAAAAAGTGAGGGAGACCGAAAGCAGAGGGGAAGGAGGGCGGGTGGTGTGAATGCACAGATGACCACTCGAAGATCTCCAATTACAGGTAAGCAACCTGTATATCTTCTTCGTGGTCTCTGTGCATCACACCTCTGGGAGAATAGCGAGCAATAAACACCACATACCTGGAGGTGGGTGCTTGAGGTCTCACATCTGAGCTGCTTGCAGGACTGCACGGCCCACCACAGTACGCTAATGGACGCGGACATCTAAGGCGTAGTGCTTCACAAACGTGTGAGGGGACGCCCACGTTGCAGCATTGCAGATGTCTCCCAGGGGAATGCCCTTGAGGAATGCTGTGGAAGTAGCCACAGCTCGAGTGGAGTGTGCCCGGAGGGACGCCGGCAGTGGCCTTTTGGCCAGAAGATAGGCGAGTTTTATCGTCTCAACTATCCACTTCGAGAGTCTTTGAGACGACAGTTTCTGTCCCTGCCTGGGCAAGGCATAAGAAATGAAGAGAGCTGGAGACTTGCGAAAGGATTTTGTCCGGTGCAAGTAGAAAGACAGGGCTCTCTTGACATCTAAAGTGTGTAGACTACGTTGCGTTGGGTCCTGGGGATCAGGAAAAAATACTGGCAAGGTGATATCCGCCCCTGTATGGAAGTCCGAGACTATCTTAGGCAGGAAAGCGACATCTGGAGCCAAAGTGACGGCATTATGATGAAACGTGAGGAATGGTGGGTCGCAACGGAACGCCGAGAGCTCACTCACGCGTCAAGTAGACGTGATGGCCACTAAAAACGCAACCTTCCATGACAAAAGCTGAAGACTGCATGAGGCCATGGGTTCGAAGGGTTTTCCCATCAGCTTAGTGAGAACCAGGGGCAAGTCCCATGCCGGGACTGGTGTCCGCACTGGGGGATAGAGACGATTCATTCCCTTGAGGAATTGCTTCGTTGTTGGATGGGAAAACACCAAATAGCCATCAATCTTAGGATGATTGACTGAGATGGCTGACAAGTAGACTCGGATAGATGAGTGACACAGTCCCCTGTCCTTACATGACAGGAGGAAACCAAAAACATCTTTAAGTCCAGCGGGGACTGAGGGTCGTCCCACAGACACCAGGAAAGTTAAAAATTTAGTCCATTTTGACTCATATGAACGTCGAGTGGAGAGTTTGCGTGAGTTCAGTAGAACTTGAGCAATGCGTGATTCTAACCCTAAGTTTGGATGAGCCACACTGTCAATTTCAGCCTGGGCACATCGTGGTACAGTACTCGGCCCCCGCGCATCCCGAGGAGGTCCGGGTCCGTCGGGAGATGGAGATACGTCCCTCGTGAGAGGCTGAGGAGCGTGGGGAACCAGGGTTGTCTCGGCCACCATGGGGTAACTAGAATTGCCCACGGTCGCTCTGTCAATAGTTTGTGGACTACTCTCGGAATGAGAGGGATTGGGGGAAATAGGTACAACCGTTTCCCTGTCCACCGGAAGAGGAGACCGTCTCCGAGAGAGGTCGAGTCCGTTCCTGCTCTGGAACAGAAGAGATGGCACTTCTTGTTCTCCCGAGAGGCGAATACATCCACGGATGGATGTCCCCAATGGTCGAAGATCGGAGTCAGGTAGAGGGGGTTCAGCTCCCACTCGTGTAGGGATGCTCCTCCTCTGCTTAGGAAGTCCGCTTGGACGTTGAGTAGTCCTGGGAGATGGGTCGCCACCAGGTGAATATCTAGTGCCTGGCACTCGTTCCACAGCTCTATCGCTAACCGGCAAAGTCCACGGGAGACCGTCCCGACCTGGCGGTTGATGTAAAACATAGTGGTGGTGTCTGTAAGGACAGTCACCGTTTTCCCCGTTAGGGATTGGCGGAAAGATCTCACTGTGTAGAGAACTGCCAGCAGCTCTAAGAAATTGATATGGTTGTGTGCCACAGAGGGGTGCCACCTGTCTCCCACACCTACACCTTCCAGGTGAGCTCCCCAGCCCCATAGGGATGCGTCCGTGGTGACGGTCGCTGAGGGGGGTGGAAGCCGGAAAGGTGCACCTGAATGTAAATTCTGGGGCACAAGCCACCAATTCAGGGTCTCCAGGACCTGGGTAGATATCTGGAAAAGTTTGGAGAGGGAGTGGAATTTGGGGCGGAAACGCCTCAAGAACCAAAGCTGCAGTGGTCTCATTCGCAATTTGGCGAAAGGAATTACTGCTGTTGTCGCGGCCATCAGGCCTAGCAGGCGAAGGATTTGTTTGGCTGTAGCCTGCTTGGTCTCTTGGATAGCCTGGAGAAGGGAGACTATATCCGCTGCTCTGTTGGGGGGTAGGAATGCCCTGCATTGCAAGGAGTCCAGGATAGCTCCGATAAACTGAACCCGTCTGGAAGGGATAAGCATGGACTTTTTGAGGTTTATAGTCAGCCCTAGTGATTCTAGGGTACGAAGGGTAGTAGAGATGTGGTTCTGTAGTTCCGTCGTAGAGGGGGCGACTAGAAGCCAGTCGTCCAGGTAGGGGTAAAGGTGGACACCTTGGAGTCTCAGATGTGCCGCTACTACTGCCATAAGCTTCGTGAAGACACGAGGAGCTGTAGAGAGGCCGAAGGGTAGGGCCTTGTACTGGAAGTGACGCGGACCGATCGCAAAGCATAGGTACTGTCTGTGTGACGGGTGGATCGTCGCATGAAAGTATGCGTCCTTTAAGTCCAGCGTCACCATCCACGCGTTGGCTTCTAGTAGCGGTAGGATGGTCTGTAGAGTGGTCATTCGGAATTTCTTGTAGGTGATGAACTTGGGGTTGAGGAGGGGTGGCCCCAGGATTCTTTGGCAGTGCTCAAGAGCACCGAAATTAGTGGCAACGCTACCGCGGTGGATGTGTCCATCTGTACGATGTCGAAGATGGCATCGGTAGCGGTAGGAGTTGGTTGGACCGTGGCAAGCGCCAAGTAATGTGCCATTCGTTTGATAAGTTCTCCATAGGATTTCACGTCCTCGGAGGGGGAGATTGGTAAATTTTCAGCCACATCAGGGGATGGTGACGGCTGGATGGGAGATTCGTCATCGGATGATTCGGGAGATTCGGGCATCGAATGGTCGGAATGTTCGGAGGGAGACATAGGGGTCGACGGATCTGGCTGATAAGGAGGGAGGTCGACATCGGGTGAGGTGGGTATCGGCATCGTTAATTTCGGTTTCGGTATAGGAGTCGGAGGCGGGGCCGGGGGATCTCGGCATCGGGAGACTCTTGACGATGTCGATTGGCGATCCCACTCCGCCGGGTACCATTGTGGAGGTGGCGGGTAGGAGGAACCATACAGGTATCGCCATTGACAGACGTCCCACGGCACCGAAGATGGGGGGAGGCGCCAGTCTCGCTCGCCTCTCGGTGCCGGCATCGGGTCGGGCCCTGTCTCGGGACTGCTGTGAGGGATCTGCGTCAGCTCGATGTCGGGTTCCGAATCTGTGAGCTGGATGGGTCGCGGCATCGGGGAGACGGGGCTGCCCCGGGGTCGCTCGCACCCTGGAGGGTCAAGCTGTGGAGACCCGTGCTGGGTCATGTTGGACGCGGGATGCGTCGACGAAGCACTCGAGGTTTTGTGCTTCAGCTTGCCCTTACCCTCTTTGCCCTCCTTATGCTTCTTAGCGGGAGTTCGTGGCAGTGAGAGGGGTCTTTTCGGTGCCGACTTCTCGGTGCCGGAAGGGCTTCGCATCGGTGGCGACGTTGGGCCCGTCGGTACCGATGGGGACGTTGCCAAGGCGTCGGCTGCGGACATCTTCGGTGACAACGCTGCCTCCAAGAGAGCCACTCGGAGTCGGGCCGCCCGGTTCTTACGAGTTTGTTTGGAGAACGCGGCGCAACTCGAACAGGAGTTGACACGATGCGACTCGCCTAGGCACAGCAAGCAGAGGGAGTGCTTGTCTGGGGGGGGGGGATTTTACTCCCACACTTAAGGCAGCGTTTAAAGAAACCCCACCGCTGGGCCATAGGCCGGGCGGGGAGTAGAAGGAGGAGAATCCAAAAGAGAGTCCAGGAAACAGTCCGTAGGTCAAGTAAAGCCAAGAAAATCAGTCCGAAAGGCCTTTCCAAAGTTGGAAAAAAGAAAAAACAAAGTTAACTACTGACCGGAGCGGAGAGGGGGTCCTCACGACGCGGCGGTCAGAAGAGAACTGGCGGGATCCTCGTGCCTCTCCCCGGGTCATGCGCAGTGGGACGTGCACGTGACCAGGGAGCTGGCGCGAAAATCCGTTAGGCTTTGAAGATTACCGATCGGGATCGGCGCAGGCGCACTTTATCCCAGAGGTGTGATGCACAGAGACCACGAAGAAGATCTAATGAATGCAATCATTTTAAAAGGTGCGGCCCTCTGCTAACCTCCGCTCCCACAAAGTGGCCACCGAGCCAAAACAATTGCCCACCCCTGGGTTAAATAGTTCACAGAAGAAAAGTTTTTCATCAGATTAATAAAATAACTCCAGATATAACCTGCCTTCAAGAGACCCATATTAAACAAGATGATATTAAATATTTAATAAATAGAAAACTAGGAGAAGCATTTATAGCATCAGATCCAAAAAAGAAAAGAGAGGTAGTAATATATGCCAAAACTCACCTTCAACCGAACGTAGTATATGCCTCGGAGGATGGGAGAATAATAGCAATAACTATAAAAAGGCAAGGGACTGAGACCCTGATAATCAATATCTATGCACCTAATAAGAATCAAGAGGATTTCTATGATGAATTATTAGAAATTTTGATAATAAAAGATTTTCAAAACATATGCATTATAGGATTTGAAACTCGATAAGAAAAATAAATCAACTAAAAAGCAAGGTATGACGTTACTCAAAAACTTTTTAAAAATAGTCGAGGAATTTAATTTAATTGACACTTGGAGAACAAGGAACTTGGATAAAAAGGAGTTTACATACTTTTCGCCAAGATACCAGTCTTGGTCAAGAATTGATATGGTTTGGATTTCAGTGCCTATGCTGACAGAATTAACAGAAGTTGAGATTCTGGCAAATACATTTGCAGATCACAGCCCTATAATGGTCACTCTTACAGAAATAAAAAGAAGGAATAGATGGATATTGAACTCTAATATTTTGAAAGACCAAGAATTCATAGGAAAAGTCAAAATTAAAATACAAGAATTTTTTAGGAGGAATATTTAATCAGAGATCTCAATGAATATAGTATGGGATGCTTCTAAAGCCTTTTTGAGAGGGATTTTTATCAGTCAGCAAGCCTGGAAAACAAAACAGAAAAAACAACAATATGATCAATTGTGTAAACAAAAATGGAGCAAGATAAAATGAGCATAGATAATAAATATGAATTAAGCAGAATTACACTAAAAATGTTACAACACAAAATAAATTTAATTTTAACCCAAGAAATAGCCAGAAAAATTGAATATACTAAACAATATTGGATTGAAAATGCAAATAAGCCCACAAGATGGTTATCATATAGATTTAAAAAAGAAAGAGAAAAAAGAACAATTGTGGCATTAAAAGATGAAACTGGAGAAGAGAAATGTTTAATTCAAGATTTAAAAAGGATTGTTGAGAATTACTACTGAGATCTATATAAACAAAATCCGGAGAATGAAATGGAAATAAAACACTACTTGTGGGAGAAAAACAAGAAGAAATTTACAGAAGCTCAAAAACAATTGCTAAATAATACAATATCCATGTATGAGATAACAGAGGCAATAAAAAGACAAAAATTTAAAAAGCTCCTGGTATAGATGGTTTACCAGCAGAGATATACAAAATATTTGAGGAACAAATAAGCTTCCCATTTAAGAAACTAGTAGATGAAATAGGAAATAAAGGGAAAATCCCAGAAACATGGAAACAAGCAATCATAACTTTAATACCTAAATCAGAAAGTGATAAAAAAGTAGTTAGCTGTTACAGACCCATATCACTACTAAACGTTGATAACAAAATTTATGCGAGTATACTAGCAGAAAGGTTGAAAAAGATTCTGGTGGATATCATTCACTGGGATCAGGCGGGCTTTCTCCCAAAAAGGTATATGAAAGATAATATAAGAACCCTTATTGATGCGTTATTACACCCAGAATTACACCCAGAAAAACAAGCAGCCATGGTTTTTCTAGACACAGAGAAAGCCTTTGATAATATCTCATGGAAATTACTGTTACATAAATTGGATCTAAGTAATAGCGGCACACTTTTTCACACAATGATAAAAGCCATATATACTAAACAGCAAGCCAAAATTATAGTGAATGGGGATTTAACAGATAATATTGAGATTCAAAAAGGAACCAGGCAGGGATGTCCTTTGTCCCCACTCCTATTTATATTTGCATTAGAGACTTTAGATGATCAAGTAAGAGAAGATGACCTTATAGAGGGCCTCAAAGTGAAAAGTCATGAATTTAAATTACGAGCATTTGCAGATGGCCTTTTATATATTTCAGAAAACCCTATTAAATCTCTTTCCCAATTATTGCTATTAATTGAAGAATATGGCCAAGTGGCAGGACTACGAATCAACTTTAAAAAAAACAAAATTACTTACAAAAAATTGTTCATTGGAAGTAAATATTACTATCCAAGAAATTACTAAAATAGAAATAGTTTAAAAAGTGTGATACTTAGGAATTTGGGTAACAAATAAAAATAGTGCACACATAGAAAATAACTACTATAAACTCCTAGAAGAAATTAAAAAGGACTATGAAAGGTAGAAAGAATTACAACTTTCCCTGATGGGCAGGCTAGCAGTAGTTAAAATGAATATTCTACCTAGATTTTTGTTTCTAGCTCAAAATATCCCGGTTCTTAAGAAATATGACTTCCTTAAAGAATTGGATACTTTAACTAGGTCTTTTATATGGCATCCTAACAAACCAAGAATAAAATGGAAATTAATGCAGGACAGTAAAGAAAGAGGAGGTTTTGGTGCCCCAAATTGGAAACTTTACTATCAAGCAGCCTCCATGGTTTGGATTAAAGACTGGATTAAATTAGAAGATACAAGAGGTTTAGCCCTAGAAGGTCATGATCTTTACCTGGAGTGGCATGCTTATATCTGGTACCAAAAAGATAAAATCCACTCAGATCTTCATCAACATATTCTAAGAGGTGCATTAATAAAGATCTGGCAAAATATAAAAATAACATATTATTGTAAGACTCCAAAATGGGTCTCTCGAAGCATTTATAAAACCAACACTAATCAGTGATTATAACAGAGCTAGTTATGAAACTCTATTAGATAAAACTAGCAAACTGAAAAGTGAGGAAAATCTGAAGATGAAATATGATCTAAACTTGTCCTGGTGGGAAAGAGTACAGCTACAATCTAGGTACGATCAAGATAAAAGAATTGGTTTTGCAGATACTAAAAGTGAATTGGATAAGGCATGGTTAATCTCCCATGTAGAAAATATAAAAAAATATATAGAATATTATTTGTAGATGAGATGAATCAAGAAACTATAAAGAATACAATGGTAGCTTGGATGAAGGATTTTGATCATACTATTGAATTAGAAGAATGGTCAAGGATGTGGACAACATTGAAATATACTAGTGCTGTCTCTTACAAAGAGAATTTGTATCAATTGTTTTATAGATGGCACTGGTCCCCAGATAGGATAGCCAAATGCTTTGTGAATGCCTCAAATCTTTGTTGGAAATGCGAGAAAAATATAGGAACTTATTTTCATATGTGGTGGAGGTGTCGGAAAGCTCAAAAGTATTGGAAGAAAATTCTAAAAATGATTCGAGAAATTCTTAGTATAGATCTACCATTTTTACCAAAAATCTTATTAAATATGTTTCCAGAACAGACAAGCAAACCAGACAAAGTCTTTATAGTTT
The DNA here is from genome assembly GCA_029233225.1 of Lepidodactylus listeri. NCBI lineage: Eukaryota > Metazoa > Chordata > Lepidosauria > Squamata > Gekkonidae > Lepidodactylus > Lepidodactylus listeri. The sequence continues at coordinate 188,710 of JARCFY010000002.1, forward strand.
ATATTATTACTGCTGCTCGAATTACATGGGCCAAAAGTTGGAAAGCAGAAAATAGTCCCACAATAGATGAAATAATACATAAATTAATGGGTTTGGCAGAAGCAGAAAAGTTAAGCCAGACACTATACGGAAGAAAGAAGGAATATTTGCAGGATAGATGGTCGAAGTTTTATGAATGGTGTAAAACTAAATGAATGACTCAAAATGTGAATATATTAAATGTATGGAGCTTAAACTGACATAATATTGAGATAAACCGAAAAGATGACGATGTAAGATTTGTATATAGATATGCTTAGTTATATATGTTAATTTGCTCACTTTGGTTTTGTATGAAGATGGATAAAACAATATGTTGGAAAAATAAAAAAATTCTTGCAAAAAAAAAATGTAATCTTTCCTTAAAATCTGCCTCCATTCCTGAGGACTGGAAAGTAGCGAATGTCACTCCTATCTTTAAAAAGGGTTCCAGAGGAGATCCAGGAAATTACAGGCCAGTCAGTCTGACGTCGATACCGGGTAAGTTGGTGGAAACTGTTATTAAGGAAAAAATTAGTAGGCACATTGATGAACAAAATCTGTTGAGGAAGACTCAGCATGGGTTTCTGTAAGGGAAGACCTTGTCTCACTAACCTGTTAGTGTTCTTTGAGGGAGTAAACAAACATGTGGAAAAGGGGGACCCAATAGATGTTGTTTACCTTGACTTCCAGAAAGCTTTTGATAAAAGTTCCTCATCAAAGGCTCCTAAGCTCAATAGTCATGGGATAAAAGGACAAGTCCTTTTGTGGATCAAAAACTGGCTAATTAAAAGGAAAGAGAGTGAGTATAAATGGGCAATTTTCTTAGTGGAGGAAGGTAAGCAGTGGGGTACCGCAGGGATCAATATTCGGTCCGATGCTTTTTAACTTGTTTATTAATCAAAAAAGACATTATAGCATTGGGAAAAGTGCAGAAAAGGGCAACTAGAATGATAAAAGGGTTGGAACACTTTCCCTATGAAGAAAGGTTGAAGTGCTTGGGGTTTTTTAGTTTGGAGAAACGAAAGCTGAAGGGTGACATGATCGAGGTTTATAAGATTATGCATGGGATAGAGCAGGTAGAGAAAGATGTCCTTTTCTCCCTTTCTCACAATACAAGAACTCGTGGGCACTCCATGAAATTGCTGAGCAGTCAGGTTAGAACAGATAAAAGGAAGTACTTCTTCACCCAAAGAGTGATTAACACGTGGAATTCACTGCCACAGGTGGTGGCTGCTACAAGCATGGATGGCTCCAAGAGGGAATTAGATAAACATATGGAGCAGAAGTCCAGTGGCTATTAGCCACGAAGTATAGATAAGAACTCTCAATCTGGGGCAAGTGATGCACTGTATTCTTGGTGCCTGGGGGGGGGCAACAGTGGGAGGGCTTCTAGTATCCAGGCCCCACTGCTGGACCTCCTGAGGGCACCTGGTGTTTTTGGCCCCTGTGTGACACAGAGTGTTGGACTGGATGGGCCACTGGCCTGATCCAACATTGGCTTCTCTTATGTTCTTATGTCTTAAGGAGGCCAGGCTAGCAACAACCAGGGCTTTCTCGGTGGCGGCTCCATTTTGGTGAAATGAGCTCCCAGAAGAGACCAGGGCCCTGTGTGCCTTTTTGCAGTTTCACAGGGCCTGTAAAACGGAGCTCTTCCGCCAGGCTTTTGGAGCCACCACCACCTAGACTAACAACTGACAGCCTGTGGTCAGAGAGCCCTGTTTCCCTGGGACTTCTAACTACAGCCTGAGCTAACCGCCTTCAGATAATCTAAGAAGATCAAGGAGCTGGCTGCAAAAAGAGAGAACTGAGCAACAACACTGCTATAAAATCATCGATACCAGTACTTTATTATGTCTTACGGTTTTAGAATTACTTGTATTAATTGACGTTGTTTAAATGTAATTTTTATGCTATTTTTATGTAAACTGCCCTGAGCTGGCCCCAGCTGGGAGGGCGGGGTAGAAATTTAATAAATCAAATCAAATTCAATATTGCCTCCTAAGCCTGGCAGCGGTTCTCCAAGGTCTCCAGCAGAGTCACATTACCTGACCCTGCTGGAGATGTTGGGGACTGAGCCTGGGAGTTCTGCCTGCCAAACCAATGCTCTGCCACTAAGCCACAGTCCCTCCCAAAAACAGTGGTACAGCCACAATGCTAACTGGGACTGAGTAGCAGGGATGGTACCATTCCAGTTTTGGTCCACACAGCCTGGCTCCTAGATTCACAGAATCATAGAGCTGGAAGAGATCTCTAGGGTCATCTAGTCTGACCCCCTGCACAATGTAGTAAATTCACAAATACCTCCCCCTCCACACCCCAAGTGACCGTTGTTCCATGTCCAGATGACAGAAAAATACACGTTGCTTACCTGTAATTGGAGATCTTTGAGTGGTCATCTGTGCATTCACACCTCTGGGATTAAGTGCGCCTGTGCCGATCCCGATCGGTAATCTTCAAAGCCTAACGGATTTTCGCGCCAGCTCCCTGGTCATGTGCACGTCCCACTGCGCATGACCCGGGGAGAGGCACGAGGATCCCGCCAGTTCCTTCTGACTGCTGCGAACAGCCCCCAAGAAAAAATGAGGGAGACCGAAAGCAGAGGGGAAGGAGGGCGGGTGGTGTGAATGCACAGATGACCACTCGAAGATCTCCAATTACAGGTAAGCAACCTGTATATCTTCTTCGTGGTCTCTGTGTATCACACCTCTGGGAGAATAGCGAGCAATAAATACACCACATACCTGGGGGTGGGTGCTGGAGGTCTCACACCTGAGCTGCTTGCAGAACTGCACGGCCCACCACAGCACGTTGATGGACACGGACATCTAGGGTGTAGTGTTTCACGAACGTGTGAGGAGACGCCCAAGTAGCAGCATTGCAGATGTCTCCCAGGGGAATGCCTTTGAGGAACGCCGTGGAAGCAGCCACGGCTCGAGTGGAGTGTGCCCGGAGGGACACCGGCAACGGCCTTTTGGCCAAAAGGTAGGCGAGTTTTATTGTCTCTACGATCCATTTTGAGTCTTTGAGGCGACAGTTTCTGTCCCTGTCTGGGCAAGGCATAGGCGACGAAGAGAGCCGGAGACTTGCAAAACAGTTTCGTCCGGTGCAAGTAAAAGGAAAGAGCTCTCTTGACGTCGAGTGAGTGTAAACTGCGTTGTGTTGGGTCCTGAGGATCAGGAAAAAACACTGGCAATGTAATGTCCACCCCGATGTGAAAGTCCGAGACCACCTTGGGCAGGAAGGCGACATCGGGAGCCAGGGCAACGGCATCATGGTGGAAAGTGAGGTACGGTGGATCGCAACGAAGCACCGACAGCTCACTCACACACTGAGCGGAAGTGATGGCTACCAAAAACGCAACCTTCCAAGAAAGGAGTTGAAGACTGCAGGAGGCCATGGGTTCAAAGGGTTTGCCCATTAACTTGGTAAGGACCAGGGGTAGGTCCCATGCAGGGACCGGTGTCCGCACTGGTGGGTAGAGGCGACGCATTCCCTTGAGGAATTGCTTTGTGGTTGGATGAGAAAACACTGAGTAGCCGTCAACCGTAGGAACACGGATAGATGAGTGGCACAGTCTTCTATCCTTACACGACAAAAAGAAAACCAAAAACATCATTAAGGGTAGCGGGGACGGAAGATCGTCCTACAGAGGCCAGAAAGGCTAGAAATTTAGTCCATTTCGCCGCATATGAGCGACGTGTGGAGAGTTTGCGTGAGTTCAAGAGAACTTGTGCAACACGTGTGTCTATTCCTGAGGTTGAATCAACCAAGCTGTCAGTTTCAATCTGGGCACGTCGTGGTGAAGCACCTGGCCCCCGTACATCCAGAGCAGATCTGGGTCCGTCGGGAGGTGGAGGTACACTCCGAGAGACCGAGGAGCGTATCTCCACCGGCCACCACGGTGTGATGAGAATCGTCCATGGACGTTCTGATATCAGCTTGTGTACCACCCGTGGGATCAGGGGGATCGGAGGGAATAGGTACAGATGTCTCCCCGACCACTGGAGAAGGAGACCGTCTCCGAGGGAGGTCGGATCCGTGCCGGCTCTGGAACAGAACACTTCCTGTTCTCTCGAGAGGCAAATACGTCCACGGAGGGGTGCCCCCAACGATTGAAGATTGGGGTCAGGTAGAGGGGGTTTAGTTCCTACTCGTGTAGGGATGCTCCTCCCCTGTTCAGGAAGTCTGCTTGGGCGTTGAGCAGGCCGGGAAGGTGAGTCGCTACGAGATGAATATTGAGGGACTGACACTCGTCCCAGAGCTCGATAGCTAAGCGGCAGAGTCCACGGGAGACCGTCCCACCCTGACGGTTGATATAATACATGGTGGTCGTGTTGTCCGTGAGAACAGCCACCGTCTTTCCCGAGAGAGATTGGCGGAAGGATCTCACCACATAGACAACTGCCAGCAGTTCCAAGAAATTGATATGGTTGTGGGCCACAGCAGGGTCCCACTTGCCGCCCACACCGACACCATCCAGGTGAGCTCCCCAGCCCCATAGGGAGGCATCTGTGGTGATGGTTGCCGAGGGAGGCGAGAGCCGAAAGGGTGCGCCTGACTGTAAGTTCTAGGGCACAAGCCACCATGCCAGGGTTTCCAGGACCTGGTCTGAGAGCCGGAAACGCTTGGAGAGGGGGTGAATACTGGGACGGAAGCGTCTCAGGAACCAAAGTTGCAAAGGTCTCATCCGCAACTTGGCAAACGGGATCACCACCGTGGTTGCGGCCATCAGGCCTAGCAGACGGAGTATTTGTCTGGCTGTGGCCTCCTTGTCCTCCCGGATGGATTGGAGGAGGGAGACTGTCCATTGCCCTGTTGGGGGGTAGAAAAGCCCTGCACTGCAGGGAGTCCAGGATGGCTCCGATAAACTGCACCCGTCTGGATGGAGTGAGCATGGACTTTTTGAGGTTTATTGTCAACCCTAGGGATTCTAGGGTATGGAGGGTTACTGAGATGTGGCTCTGTAGAGCTGTCGCGGAAGGCGCAACTAGCAGCCAGTCGTCCAGATATGGGTAAAGGTGGACACCCTGAAGCCGGAGATGGGCCGCCAGTACTGACATGAGTTTCGTGAAAACACAAGGAGCCGTAGAAAGGCCAAAAGGGAGAGCCTTGTATTGGAAATGACACGGACCGACCGCGAAGCGGAGGAATGGTCTGTGTGAAGGGTGAATCGTCACATGAAAGTATGTGTCCTTTAAGTCCAGCGTCACCATCCACACGTTGGCTTCTAGTAGTGGCAGGATGGTCTGTAGGGTGGTCATGCGGAACTTCTTGTAGATGATAAAGGCATTGAGGTTCCGAAGATCTAGTATGGGACGGAGTCCGCCATCCTTCTTTGGTACCGTGAAATAGCGGGAGTAGAAACCCTGCTGAAGGTGGTCTACAGGTACCGGCTCTATGGCATCTTTGGACAGAAGGGCTTCGACTTCTGACGACAGGGTGTCGGAGGGAGGGTGACTACGAAATAAGAGTTCTGCGGTATCTGGAAGAATTCTATCCGGTAGCCCTCTGCTACTACTGAGAGGTCCCATTTGTCTGATGTTATGAGTTGCCATGCGGGTAGGAAGGGTGACAGATGGGTGGGAGGACCAGAGCGGATGCGGGAGTCAAAGACCCTGCTTGTTCAGTTTAGAAGATTTCGACTTGGAAGCGGAAGCGGTTGGAAAGCGTGGCTTATGGCCATAAGGTTTCTGCTGGTAAGCAGAGGAGGAAGGTCTTTGCCATTGGGGTTCAGTGGGAGACCACTGTGGCTGCTTCTTAGACCAGGATCTTTGCCAGGTTTTCTGTTTCTGCTGTCTCGGCTGAGAGACGCCCAGGTTACGAGACGTTTTCATGCTCTTGTCCAGTTCGTGCAGAACTGTGTCTGTTGTGGAGCTGAACAGGCCTTCACCCTCAAAAGGGAGGTCTTCCACCAAGGATTTTGTGTCTTGGGGAAGAGAAGTCGACCTCAGCCAGGCGTGGCGTCTAAGGGCGACTGCTGAAGTGAGAGTCTTGGCAGTGACATCTGCAGCATGCTTGGATGCGTTGAGCTGGTGTTTTGCCAAGACCATGCCTTCCTTCTGGATCTTCCTGGCTAAACACTGTTTGTCCTCAGGAAAATGGGCCAGAAGTGGTGTCATCTGCTCCCATAGTGAGTATTGATACCTGCTCATACAGGCCATATAGTTTGCAGTTTTTATGCCCAATGCACCTGAATAAAAACGTCTCCCAAACGAATCCAGTTTCCGTCCCTCTTTGTCAAGGGGGGAAGAATGCCCGCTGCGGCCTTTGGCGGAGGGGGTCACAATGACCGAGTTGGGTTTGGGGTGTATAAACAAAAATTCTGCTCCGAGTTCTTGGAGCTTGTACATACGATCCAACCTCTTACTAGAGATTGGAGTCGAAGAGGGGTGTCCCCAGGATTCTTTAGTGGTGTTCATGAGCACCGAAATAAGCGGTAGGGCTACTGCAGTAGAGATATCCATTTGCACGATGTCGAAAATGGCATCGGTAGCGGTAGGAGTCGGTTGGACCGTGGCTAGGGCCAAAGAGTGAGCCATTCTCTTGATGAGCTCTTTGTAAGACTTTACATCCTCGGAAGGGGAAATCGGTAGGTTGTCGGCGACATTGGGGGATAGCGACGGGTGGGTGGGTGATTCATCGTCTGAGACGGAAGATGCGGAAAAGTCCGGTATCGACCATTCGGAGTGTTTGGATAGGGACATGCGAGTCAGGCTTGACGGGTCTGGTTGAAAAGGAGGGAGATCGACATTGGGTGGGGTTTGTGTCGGCATCGACATCGGTGGCAGAGTTGGCCTCGGAGCTGGAGGATCTCGGCATCGGGAGACTCTGGATGATGTTGATTGACGGTCCCAGTCCGCCGGGTACCATTGCGGTGGTGGAGGGTAGGAGCCGTACAGGTACCTCCATTGTCGAACATCCCACGGCACCGAGCAGGACGGAAGACGCCAGTCTCGATCGCTTCTCGGTGTCGGTAACGGATCGGGCCCGGTCTCGGGGCTACTTCGAGGGACCTGAGTTAGATCGATGTCGGGGTCCGAGTCCGTTAGCTGGATGGGTCGTGGCATCGGGGAGGCGGAACTACCCCGGGATCACTCACACCCAGAAGGGTCAAGCTGCGGAGACCCAAGCTGGGTCACGTCAGGCGCGGGGTGCGTCGACGGAGCACTAGAAACTTTCTTGTGCTTCAGCTTGCCCTTCTCCTCCTTGCCATCTCTGCGTTTCTTTGCAGGAGTGTGTGGCAGAGGGAGGGGTCGTTTCGGTGCCGATTTCTCAGTACCGGAGGCGCTCCTTACCGGAGACGATGCCGGAGCTGTCGGAGCCGATGGCGATGCTCCCGAAGCGTCGGCTGCACACATCTTCGGGGATAACGCTGCCTCCAAGAGGGCCACTCTCAACCTAGCCGCTCGGTTTTTGCGGGTCTGTTTTGAGAAGGCAGCGCAGCTCGAACCAGAGTCCACACGGTGCGACTCGCCCAAGCACAAAAGACAAAGAGAGTGCTTGTCCGGAGGCGCTATCTTACTTCCACAGTTAAGACAGCGCTTAAAGAAGCCCCACCATAGGCCGAGCGGAGAGTAAACAAGGAAAGTCCAGAAGCGAGTCCAAAATACAGTCCGTAGGTCGAACGAGGGGAAAAAAATCAGTCTGAAAGGCTTTTCCAGTTGGAAAACGAAAGTAAACTACCGACCAAAGCGGAGAGGGGATCCTCACGACGCGGCGGTCAGAAGAGAACTTGCGGGATCCTCGTGCCTCTCCCCGGGTCATGCGCAGTGGGACGTGCACGTGACCGGGGAGCTGGTGCGAAAATCCGTTAGGCTTTGAAGATTACCGATCGGGATCGGCGCAGGCGCACTTAATCCCAGAGGTGTGATGCACAGAGACCACGAAGAAGATCCTCCAAGATCCCAGGCCAAAATGACCTGGAGAAAAAACTGCTTTCTGAACCCAAAGTGGCAATCAGCATTTCCCTGGGCGTGTAAGAAAGGACCACAAGAACTAAGCACTGAGGCAACCCTTCCTGCCCTCCCTCTCATGATCCGCCTAAATTCACAGAATCAGCATTGCTGTCAGATGGCCATCTAGCCTCTGCTTGAAAAACCTCCAAAGGAGAGCCCACCACCTCCCAAGGAAGCCTGTTCCCCTCTGTCAGGAAGTTCTTCCTCATGTTTAGCCGAAAACTCTTCTGATTTAATTTCAACCTGCTTGTTCTGGTCCAACTTCCCGGGGCAACAGAAAACAACTCTGCACCATCCTCTATAGGACAGCCCTTCAAGGACTTGAAGATGATTATCATATCACCTCTCAGTCATCTCCAGGCTAAACATACCCAGCTCCTTCACCCTTTCCTCCTAGGACTTGGTCTCCAGACCCCTCACCATCCTTGTTGCCCTTATCTGGACACATTCCAGCTTGTCTATATCCTCCTTAAATTGTGGGGCCCAAAACAGAACACAATACTCTAGGCGAGGTCTAACCAGAGCCAAGCGATACCATCATTGCATGATCTGGACATTATACTTCTGTTGATACAGCCTAAAATTGCATTTGCCTTTTTAGCAACTGAATCACACTGCTGACTCATGTTCAGTGTATGGTCTACTAAGACCCCTAGATCCTTTTCGCACACACTACTGCCAAGACAAGTCTCCCCCAACCTATAATTATGCATTTGACTTTTCCTACCTAAATGTAGAATGTTACATTTATCCCTGTTGAAATTCGTTTTATTTGTTTTAGCCCAGTTTTCCAGCCGGTCAAGATCATCCTGTATCCCAACTCTACCATATTTGCTACCCATCTCAATTTAATAAGCATTCCCTCTATCCCGTCATCCAAATAATTGATAAAGATGTTAAATAAAACAGCTCCTTGAGGCACTCCACATGTCACTCCTCTCCAGGATCCACCTAACAGTCATAGGATCCAAACCACATTTTTCCAATTTATCAACAAGATTATGTAGAACCTTATCAAAAGCTTTATTGAAATCAAGATAAACTATGTCTACAGCATTCCCCTGATCCAGCAAGGTAGTAACTTTCTCAAAAAAAGAGATAAGGTTAGTGACTTGACTTGTTCTTGACTTGTTCTTGAGAAACCCATGCTGGCTCTTCGTAATCACAGTCGTCCTTCCTAAATATTCCTAAATATTCAAGGACTATTTGTTCTAAAACTTTTCTAGGTATAGATATCAAGCTGACAAGTCTGTAGTTACCCAGATCGTCCTTTTCCCCCTTCTTGAAGATAGGGACAACATTTGCCCGCCTCCAATCTTCTGGCATCTCACCTGTTCTCCAAGAATTCTCAAAAATAATGGACAGAGGCTCAGAAATTACATCCGCGAGTTCTTTTAGTACCCCTGGATGCAGCTCATCTGGCCCCAGGAGTTTATGTACTACCCCACACCGATCCTACAACTCCCTTCCCTCATCATGTGTTCTGTTTTTGCCATATTGAGCACCGTTTCCCTTGCAAGAGAACACTGAGGGAAAGTACGTAAGAACATAAGAACGCAAGAGAAGCCAATGTTGGATCAGGCCAATGGCCCATCCAGTCCAACACTGTGTGTCACACAGTGCCCAAAAATACCAGGTGCCATCAGGAGATCCAGCAGTGGGGCCAAGACACTAGAAGCCCTCCCACTGTTGCCACCCCCCAAGCACCAAGAATACAGTGCATCACCTGCCCCAGACTGAGAGTTCCTATCTATACCTTGTGGCTAATAGCTACTGATGGACCTCTGCTCCATATGTTTATCTAATTCCCTCTTGGAGCCGTCCATGCTTGTAGCTGCCACCACCTCCTGAGGCAGTGAATTCCATGTGTTAATCATTCTTTGGGAGAAGTAGGAATTGAGCAGTTCTGCCCTCACTTCATCACCTGTTACAATTTCATTTTTCTGTCCCTACAATGGGCCTACCATGTCCTTGCTCTTTTCCTTACTTTGAACATAAGAAAAGAACACTTTTGTTGTTTTTAGCATCTCTCACAAGCCTAAGCTCATACTGAGCTTTAGGTTTCCTAACTCTCTCTCTACAAGCAGTGGTTATTTCTTTATATTCATCCTTGGTTATAAGGCCCTCCTTCCACTTACTGAATGAATCTTTTTTATTTCTCAAGTCTTTAGAAAGCTGTTTATGGAGCCACCCTGGCTTATTTAGAAAGCTGTTTATGGAGCCACCTTGGCTTCTTTAGGCTCCTCCCATTCTTCCTTCTCATAGGAGTTGTTTGTGATTGTGTCTTCAGGATTTTGCTTTTAAGAAACTCCCATCCCTCTTGAACTCCCTTCTCCTTAAGTATTTCTGACCATGGGATTCTACCCAGCAAAACTTTATCAAAATTTGCTTTCCTGAAGTCCAACCTGTATGTCTATGTACAGCTTTTACCTTCCCCAAGATTGTAAATTCCAAAATTATATGGTCACTACTACCCAGGGTGCCCACTACTTTCACCTCGTCTACCAGTTCTTCCCTGTTGGTAAGAATCAAGTCAGAGATAGCAGATCACTTTGTTTCTCTCTCCACTTTCTGGAAAATGAAGTAGTCAGCAAGACAAGTCAGGAATTTATTGGATTTATCATTTTTAGCACAGTTGGACTCTGCCTGGCTTGGTGGTCTACAGCAGACCCCCACCATAATATCACTATTATAATTTATTTCCTCTTTATTCTTCTTCTGTACTGTTCACCTTGCCATGTGATGGGGGGAGGGAATTCCTGAGGGGGGAATATGAATGTGTGGGTGCCTGCCTGCTTGTAGCCGTAACTCTTCCTTCACGCTGTACTCCTGGGCCTGTTCTCATGAGATTGGCCTTGGAGACACTTTTGCTTGGCTGCCATAGATAAGACACCACATATCTGTCAGGGTTGTCACAGTAACACTCAGGTGAGTGCTGACATATGCATGGGTTTTGGGGGGGTGCATTGACTCTTACCTATAACCTTTGGTTTTCGCGTGCTTTCTTTATTCCTGACAAAGATCCTGCTCCTGAATGAGCAAGTTCTTATAAAGAACCTGTGGAGAGTGTCTTAACTGGAGATCTGACATTTCCTGGCCTAATTCAAGGTGCTGGCGCTCACCTTTAAAACCCTACACAGTCTGGGACCAGCGTTCCTGAAGGACCACCTCCTCCTATACAAATCCACCCCACTGCTACAGCTGCCTTCTGAGGGAGGCCCAGTTTCCAGGGTCCCTGCCTTCTAAGGCTAGATGGGTGACCCCCCCCCCCCCCCAGGAGAGGGCCTTCTTGGTCATAGCACCAAAGCTGTAGACCTCTCTCTCCAGGGGAATTCATCCATTCCTTCCCATCACTGACTTCTGCCATCAGGTGAAAACATGATATATATATATAGAGAGAGAGAGAGAGAGAGACAGAGACAGAGACAGACAGACAGACAGACAGACAGACAGGCAGACAGATAAATGTTTCCTCCGGCACCCCCCCTCAATGACCCCTCCTCCCTACCCTTTGTTTTAAATGCTGGATCTGTGTTTTTAATCATTCTAAACTGGTTTCATGACTGTTTAAAACCGTTCTGCTGTACACTGTTCACCCTGCTTGGACAGAACAGGGGAACAGACATGCTATAAGTGAAGAAATAAAGACCAGCCCCCCCCCCCCTTACCGATCCAGCCTTCTGCCCAGTCCACTCCCATTCTGCTGGTTCTGGCTCTGAAAAGCGTCACGGGAATGCTGAGAGCCCAACGGTGGCTGCCTGCCAAGAACACAAGGAGATGGAAGACCCTCTGCCCAAGGAGTCTGTCAGAGTGGCATGACTGGGTGGGTGCCAGCACAAGGGGGGGGGAGCTTGCTGGTGTGAGAGAAAGTGCCACGTGTGACTGATGCCCACCGGCACTTGTCCCAGGCCCAGAGAGAGCCCCCCTCCCCCCGGCACCTGTCCCAGGCAGCACAGAAGGAGGTGGCTGGCGTGGCTCCCCCTTCCCAGACCCGCTTCTTTGCTGGCCCCTGAAGTCCTGCACCTGGGAGCAGCCTGGACATGCTCATGCATGACTCCCCTAAGCCCACACACCCACACATCTCACCTCTGCACAAACGCCTCCGATTCAGAGCTGGACTCCCAAGGTCCCACTGGAAGCGTGAGGAGCGGCTGCTTTCCCTTCAGAGCTGTGGAGGTCAGCAGGGGAGTCTGCAAGCGGCTGCCAGAGGGGAGGCTGGAACTGCCCAGTTCAGGTGACTCTGGCAAGAGAGACCAAACAAGCTGCTTTCCATCGCCACTGGGCCACAGGGCACAACTGTCTCTCACCCTCTCATCAGACAGGACCCCAGTCCGTCCAGCTACCTATTAGCGCCTCCTGTTCGCTGCCCAGTCACAATTCCCTCCGTCCATCCCCCCACCTGCCCCAGTTCCATCCCTCCTCACCATCCAGGCGTCTCCTCTTTGCAGCTGATCCAAGCCTCTTCTTGGCAGCTGAGCTGGGCTGGGCGCCTGCATCCTCCAGAGGGCTCAGGGAGTGCTGATACACCGTGGCGGAGGCCCAGCAGAGCTCCCCTTGGGGGCTGGCATGTGCCTGGCTCATCACCATCTTTAAATAGGACAGGCTGCTTGGGAAGCAAGCACATGTGTCATCAGGAACGGGGCACCCCGCCCACTTGCGCGTTTCACGGACACCCCACCCTGCTGCTGCAACTCTTATGGCAGACCCACACAGAAACGGAAGTAGAAATGCAGAGCGAGACACTGCCAGGGCGATCCGGGGAGGGAAGGGGAGCGCTCAGGGAGCCGACTGGGGTGTTACGGCAGAGTGCCCTGGACTTGCACTGACGCAGCACTCCACAGTGGTGCCACAGAGGCTGACCACCAGTGAGCCCCTCCTTCAGCCTGCTGCCAGAGACATGGGGGTGTAAGAAAGAGGCATTCCCTGGAGCATGGTGGGAGTTAGATGGCTCCCCAAGTCCTTCCAGGCTGAGAAACACCCCTGAGAACTGGCTGAAAGTTTCACACCCCACCCCCAGCTGTGATCCTGCCCACAAGTCACCCCAGGGGGGTAGCACAAGACGCAGACTACGGCCGCAGCCAATCACGCGCGCAGACCCCCCCCCATCACAGAGACGCAACGCCCCCCCCCCCCCCCCCCGCCAGCACACCGCACTGATAGCTCAGCGTGATGCAGGAGGACTCTGTCTCCGAAGGCCTCTAACGTGCACACGTGGGAGCACACACCATTACACTTTGGCAGTGGGAAACACAGACAGAGGTGTCTGGGAGAGCAAATACTCTCTCTGTGTGGTTAACACATTTCATTTCAGAGCCAATACAAGTACTCCATCCCAAGGGGGGGGAGCACTGACTGGTGAGCAGGGCTGCTGAGAGGGGCTGAGGGCACAACATTCAGGAGACCCAAGTCCGCCAGAGAGCCCCTGAAGCCAGCATCATTCTGTATTCACGGAATGCATTTTTTAAAAACTCTAATGAAAGAGTTGGATTTATACCCTGCCCTACACTCAGAGCGGGTTACAATCTCCTTTCCTTTCCCCTTCCCCCACAACAGACACCCTGTGAGGTGGGTGGGGCTGAGAGAGCTCTTTCGAGAACTGCCCTTGAAAGAACAGCTCTGAGAGATCTTGGGACTGACCCAAGGTCACACCAGCAGCTGCATGTGTAAGAAAGAGCTCTGGAAGGTAGCACGAGAGAGCTGCAGGAGGAGTGAGTGGTTTTTTCTTATTTGCTTTCAGCTGAGGTGGTAGTGAGTTTTGAGTTGTTGCTGAGTGCTGGCTGCTTGAGATAAGGGTGAGAAAGGGCCATTGTTTAACTGTTAATTGAGTGCCCGAGTGCATTTGAACAGCTGCTAGCCGCACCCTCTGCTGGGGGAGGCTTCTATTTAAGGCAGCACCTGGCCAGAGGCATGAGCCGAAGGGCAAGAACCAAAGGGCGGGGCTCTTGGCCTGTGGCTCTTAGCCGAGGGACTCTTAGATTAGGGGCTTGTGAGAAGCCAAGGAAGAGCCAGGACAGTCCGGGGCCCGAGGCTCCTTGGGTTCCCAGCAAGTTAAGTAGACTTCTACAAGGAGAATACAAAGGGTTTAAAAGGGGGGTTATATAAAATTATTTTTAAAGCAGTTATGAAGCCAGAATGCCAGCAGGGGGTTGGGGGCTATCCAGTGTTTTGCATGGTGTGTCACATGTATGATTATCTGCCCACTGGGCAGAAGTCTTGGGTGTGTTCCCCCTGGTGCAATGAGCTCCTGGTTCTCAGGGAATGAGTTTGCTCCCTTGAGGCCAAGGTGGCTGACTAGAGAAGCAGAGACAGTCAGTCAGGCATGTGGAGAAGACTCTCGGGGACTTGTTAGATATATCCCACTTTGTATCCGGCAGCCCTGCTGCTGTCAGGGAGCATGAGGGTCGAGGGGGAACAGGGCACCGTGCTGTGGATAAAGGGAATGTGCCCTCAGAAGGGACCTCTTCTACAGCTGGTGAATGGGTATCCTTTCGTACCAAGGAACCATCCCTGGGCAAGGAGGGATGGGGGCTCTTGGTAGTTGGTGATTCGATCCCTAGGCAGGTAGGTAACTGGGTGGTGAAACCGTGTATTGACCGTATGGTGACTTGCCTGCCTGGTGCAAAGGTAGCAGACATTACGCGTGTTTTAGATAGGCTGATAGATAGTGCTGGGGAGGAGCCACTGGTCATGGTACATGTTGGCACCAGCGATGTGGGGAAATGTAGTCATGAGGTCCTGGAGGAAAAATTTAGGCTGCTAGGCAGGAGACTCAAGGCCAGGACCTCCAAGGTAGCCTTCTCGGAAGTACTACCTGTTCCGCGCGCACAGCCGGAGAGACAGGCACAGATCAGGAGTCTCAATGTGTGGATGAGGCGATGGTGTAGAGGGAAAGGGTTCAAGTTTGTTAGGCACTGGGATGCTTTTTGGAACAAGAGGGAGCTGTACAAGAGAGACGGTCTCCACTTGTCCCGGGAAGGAACCAGGCTGCTGGCGCTTAAAATCAAAAAGGTGGCAGAGCAGTTTTTAAACTGAATATTGGGGGAAAGCCGACAGAAGATGAAAAATCTCTGGTTTGAGATGGTTCATCTCAAAGAGATGAAGGGGTAGCTGTTACTTTCCTACAAGGAAATGGATCAGAATTGTTCTCTGAGACTGTGGCATATGATAGACTGCCTGGCAAGGTCTCAAGGCAGCAAGAGGAAGGTTGTGGGCTTAACATGTATGAGAAACTATAGATGTTTATATACTAATGCTAGAAGTGTCCGAGGTAAAATCGGGGAGTTGGAATGCTTGGTGTTGGGGGAAAACATAGACATTATGGGTATTTCAGAAACTTGGTGGGATGAGGAAAATCAGTGGGATACGGTGATTCCTGGTTATAAACTATATTGGAAGGATGGGGGGAGAAAGTTGGAGGTGGGGTGGCTCTTTATGTCAGAAAGGGTATACAGTCCAGTAAGATTGAGAGGGTAGGAGAATTGGATTCGCTTCTGAAAATGCTGTGGGTTGAATTAATGGGCCCCAAAAGGAAGCTTAACATTGGGAGTTCGTTATCGCCCACCAAATCAAAAGATAGAGGATTATAAAATGATGAATGAATTAAAGATAGTGGCTAGACAAAATAACTGTGTTGTAATAGGTGACTTTAACTACCCATACATTGATTGGGTCAATATGTGTTCAAGTCAGGAAAAAGAGATTGAGTTTCTAGACACTCTCAATGACTGTGCTATGGAGCAGATGGTTACAAGAACCGACCAGGGGAGAGGTGATCCTGGATTTGGTCCTAAGTAACGCCCAAGACCTGGCGAGAGATGTTAAAATGATTGCACCACTTAGGAACAGTGACCATAATGTTATTGAGTTCAACATCTGTATAAATAGGGAGTTGCCCCAAAAGACTGACATGACCACTTTTAACTTTAAAAGGGGTAACTTCTCTGATATGAGGGGATATGTGAGAAGAAAACTGAAAGGAAAAGTAGAAAGGGTCAAAACCATTGGGGAATCTTGGAGACTATTTAAAATTACAATCCTAGAGGCTCAGAGAAAATATATACCACAAGTTAGGAGAGACACAAATAGGTATAGAAAAAAACCTGCATGGTTAACAAACAAAGTAATGAAAGCTGTAAAAGGTAAGAAAGATTCCTTTAAACAGTGGAAAGCTAGTCTCAGTGAAGCTGATAAAAGGGAACACAGGCTGTGGCAAATAAAATGCAAGTCTGTGATCAGGCAGGCAAAAAGGGAATAGGAGGAGCATATCGCAAAAAACATAAAGACCAACAATAAAACTTTCTTCAAATACACTGGAAGTAGGAAACCAGCCAGGGAAGCAGTGGGGCCCTTGGATGACCAAGGGGTAAAAGGTGTAGTGAAGGATGATGGGGAAATGGCTGAGAAGCTGAATGCATTTTTGCCTCTGTCTCCACTGTGGAAGATGAGAAGTGCCTGCCCACTCCAGAACCACTGATTTCGGGAGGGGGGTTGAAAGACCTGAGTCAGACTGAGGTGACAAGAGAGGAGGTCCTGCGACTGATAGACAACTTAAAAACAAATAAATCACCGGGCCCGGATGGCATACATCTCAGAGATCTGAAAGAACTCAAACGTGAACTTGTGGATCTCCTGACAAAAATATGTAATCTTTCCTTAAAATCTGCCTCCATTCCTGAGGACTGGAAGGTAGCGAATGTCACTCCTATCTTTAAAAATGGTTCCAGAGGAGATCCGGGAAATTACAGGCCAGTCAGTCTGGTGTCGATACCGGGTAAGTTGGTGGAAACTGTTATTAAGGAAAAAATTAGTAGGCAAATTGATGAACAAAATCTATTGAGGAAGACTTAGCATGGGTTCTGTAAGGGAAGATCTTGTCTCACTAACCTTTTAGTGTTCTTTGAGGGAATAAACAAACATGTGGACAAGGGGGACCCAATAGATGTTGTTTACCTTGACTTCCAGAAAGCTTTTGATAAAGTTCCTCATCAAAGGCTCCTAAGTAAGCTCAATAATCATGGGATAAAAGGGCAAATTATTTTATGGATCAAAAACTGGCTAATTAAAAGGAAACAGAGGATGAGTATAAATGGGCAATTTTCTCAGTGGAGGGAGGTAAGCGGTAGGGTACCGCAGGGATCAGTATTCAGTCCGATGCTTTTTAACTTGTGTATTAATGATTTGGAGTTGGGAGTAAGCACTGAAGTGGCTAAATTTGCAATGACATGAAGTTGTTCAGGTTGGTGAGAACCAGGGAGGATTGTGAGGCACTCCAAAGGGATTTGTCGAGGATGGGCGAGTGGACATCGTGGCATATGGGGTTTAATGTGGTCAAGTGCAAAGTGATGCACATTGGAGCCAAAAATCCTAACTATAAATACACGTTGATGGAGTACGAACTGGCAGAGACTGACCAAGAGAGAGATCTTGGAGTCGTAGTAGATAACTCAATGAAAACGTTGAGAGTGTGCGATTGCAGTGAAAAAGGTCAACACTATGCTGGGGGTTATTAGGAGGGGAATTGGGAACATATCAGCCAATATCATAATGCCCCTGTATAAATCGATTGTGTGACCTCATTTGGAGTACTGTGTACAGTTCTAATTGCCACAAGGTTGAAGCTCATGGGGTTCTTTAGCTTGGAGAAACAATGGCTGAGGGGTGACATGATCGAGGTTTATAAGATTATGCATGGGATAGAGCAGGTAGGGAAAGAAGTCCTTTTCTCCCTTTCTCATAATACAAGAACTTGTAGGCACTCCATGAAATTGCTGAGCAGTCGGGTTAGAACAGATAAAAAGAAGTACTTCTTCACCCAAAGAGTGATTAACACGTGGAATTCACTGCCACAGGAGGTGGGGGAGGCTACAACATATGGAGCAGAAGTCCATCAGTGGCTATCAGCCACAAAGTATAGATAGGAACTCTCAGTCTGGGGCAAGTGATGCTCTGTACTTTTGGTGCTGGGGGGGGGGGCAACAGTAGGAGGGCTTCCTGCTCCCACTCTGGACCTCCTGAGGGCACCTGGTGTTTTTGGCCGCTGTTTGACAGAGTGTTGGACTGGATGGGCCACTGGCCTGATCCAACATTGGCTTCTCTTATGATCTTATGTGGAGGAGTGAGGAATCAAACCCAGTAGTGGCTTGAGTGGCAGTGGTTAAGAGTGGCGGACTCTAATCTGGAGCACCAGGTTTGATTCCCCACTCCTCCACATGCAGCCAGCTGGTGACCTTGTGTTGGTCACAAATTCTTTCAGAGCTGTTCTCTCAAGAGCTCCCTGAGAGTCCTTCAGGTAATGAAGGGCGGGGTATAAACCCAATCTCTTCTTCTACACCGAACAAGCTCTCAGACTGCAGTTCAGCCACTTGGGGCACAGGGAAGGCAGAGCTGAATAAAGAGCCCAGCTTTTCTGCAGCGTTCACTAGGAGGTGAGGGTCACCCCCAAGTTGCTTCTCAGATCCTGCTAAACCCATCAGCTGAGACAGCACTGGGACAAGGCGAGACCAGCCAGGACACACTAGAGCGATTGCCCCAGGCACAATCTGGAAAAGTACTGAGGTTGGCGACAACACTGAGTGAAAACAGCTCATAGTTCCGATAGGTCCGAATAAGCCTAGTCTGCTGGACTCGGTCTGCTTTTTCTCCCTGTTCTCGACCACACCCACGGCCTCACCCAACACCCATGATTCGCTATTTACAGGGTCTTTGCACCTTATTTGTCTATCCCAGGGTGCAGACTCACTCATTGGTCCCTTTTAGGATCCAGGGGATCTATCGTCTCTGGAAGCGAAGCTCGACGGCTTCTCCTGGCCACGTGTTTGGCCAACCGCACATGCGGTTCCTCGGCCAGATCACAACATACAGCCTCCTGAAGAGCCATCATCTCCATCTGGCCATGGCTCCCCTCTTACCTTTAGTTCCACCCAGCTCTCGCACAGCCAGGTCTTGGCAAAGGAGCAGCCCTGTTAGTGTGGCAGCAACATTTTAAAAACACTTTCGTTGTCTTTGTCGACATTTCTCCTTCCCACACTTTTCTCCTCCTCCACTTTGCTCTCTTCCTTTCATGATCTGCCATTTGTCTATTCCCACTTCTAACGCCCTCTTATTTTTCACTCTCAACTCCTTCTCACCCATCCTAGTTGGCAACTTAGCATATATTTAACAGTAGCACAGCAGCAAACCTTTGGTAATATTATGAACATATTATGATGGTCGTGGCAGAGCTGGTTGATGCAAAGTCCATCAGAGGCCCTCCTGTCCCTGAGCTGGGGGGGGGGGGGATTCGTTGCGGGGGTATCAGGCCCCCCACCCTGGAAGGGACGCCTCTGGTGCTGGCCCAGGAGTAACACTGAATGTCTCTCTTTCTATGGAAGCCCAGGTTGCTGCAGTCGCCAGATCTGCCCTCCATCTTAGGCAGATCAGGTTGCTAAGACCCTGTCTTTCTCCCCAGGACTCAGCTACAGTGTCCCATGCAATGGTCACTTCCAGGCTTGATTACTGCAATTCACTCTACACAGGCTTGCCCTTGAGGCTGACCCAGAAGTTACAGCTGGTACAAAATGTGGCGGTACACCTGCTGACGGCGACGCCTGTGCGGGCTCACGCTCGGCAGGTGCTGCGCCAACTGCATTGGTTGCCAGTTGGCGCAGATTCACTTCAAGGTCTTGGTAATAACCTTCAAAGCTTTATACGGCCTGGGACCAACATACCTTAGGAACTGCCTCTTCCCATATACACCCCAAAGAGCATTACGCTCCATGGAACAACATCTCCTGGTGGTCCCAGGCCCGAAAGATGTCTGTCTCTCCTCGACCAGGGCCCAGCCTGGTGGAACATGCTCCCCATTGAGACCAGAGTCTGGCAGGATCTCCTTCAATCCCGCAGGGCCTGCAAGATGGAGCTGTTCCGCCAGGCCTTTGGCTGAGGCAGCGGGCGCCTATATATGGCCTCCCTGAGGTTTCTGTCTCTCATTCAACAAATGCTGGCTATATCCATCTGCTGTGACCACCAATTTTAATGTCACTATTGTGTTTCAATATTTTAATTGTATTTATTGTATCACTATTATGTTGTTACCCGCCCTGAGCCAGCTTGCAGAAAGGGCAGAAGTGTGACTTTATTTCTTTGCCTCCTGCCCCAAAGTGACTCACATCATTCGCTGCTGACTGCAACCCCACACCATGGGTTCCGCTGAGAGTGCGTGACGGGCCCAAGGTCAACCAGCAAGCTTCCATGGCAGAGTGGGGATTTGAACCTGGGTCTCCCAAATTCTGGAATCCAACACTCCAATTACGACACAAGCTTAATTCCCATGGCACACAGCGTGGGGGGAGGGGGCTGCGGGCGGTCTGGAGATAATCTTAGACTGGGTATTCCAGCTTCTTTCATTTTTGGCCCTGAAATTCCCACTACCATCCTGAAGCTGGTGGCCAATTTTGAGGTTCCTAGTTTTCTTCTTGATGAGTTACGCCTGCCACCAATGGACACGTGGATCACTTCATTACTATAGATGTGAGGTAACAGACAGCCAACTGATTTGTTTTGTTATGACATGTGGGCTGGATCAGGTCATGTTGGAGGTGAAGGAGCAGATGGAATCTTTGTCTGAGGGCCCACGGTGGCTCTCGGCAGGCCGGCTGGTGGGCAGGCACACAGATTTATTTATTATTTATTTATTTTTGAGATTTATACCCCGCCCTCCCCACCTTACGGCAGGCTCAGGGCGGCTACCAGCAAATTGTTACACATTAAAACCATAAAAACATAAAAACTTACAATGCACAACAAATCACAGAGCAAGGTGGCATATTTTGTCAGCTAAATCTGAACAGAGTCATAGATGGTAACCAGTTCTAGTCAGTGCAGACTGGTCTAGGTTGGCAGGTTCCAATAGTGGGGCCAGGCTATAAGATTGAGGCGGCCCCTACTTGAAAGCCTGGTGGAAGAGCTCCGTCTTGCAGGCCCTGCGGAACTATAAGAGGTTCTGCAGGGCCCTGATGTTCTCTGGGAGCTCATTCCACCAGTGCGGGGCCGCCACTGAAAAAGCTCTGGCCCTCGTAACCGCCAACTGGGCCTCCCTCGGCCCTGGGACAACCAGGCGATTTTGGGACCCCGACCGCAGCGCTCACTGGGGTACATAAGGGGAGAGACGGTCCCTTACGTAGATAGGTCCCTGGCCATATGGGGCTTTATAGGTAAGTACCAGCACCTTGAACCTTATCTAGTATGCTATAGACAGCCAGTGCAGTGCTTGTAAGGCAGGCTGAATGCGCTCCCGCATAGGCAGGCCCCTCACTAGCCTCGCCGCACCATTCTGCCCCAGCTGCAGCTTCTGGATTTGGGACAAGGGCAGCCCCATGTAAACAGCGTTAGAGTAATCCAATGTTGAGGTGACCAGAGCATGGATCACTGTAACCAGGTCATTCATTGCATTCAAGGAAGGGAACCAACTGCTTGATCAGCCACAGATGATAGAAAACTGACCTTGCAGTGGCTGCTACCTGGGCCTCCATCGTTAGCGAGGGGTCCAGGAGCACTCCCAAACTCCTAACCTCCAACGCTGGCAACAGCGACGCCCCATCAAAGGTCGGGAGAGGGATCCCCATCCTTGGTCCACTCTGACTCAGGCATAGGACCTCCATCTTCATCAGATTCAATTTCAATCAACTCTGTCTAAGCCAACCAGCCACAGCCTTTACTGCCAGGTCCAGATCATCTGGACAAGAGCCCGACTGGCCGCCCAACAACAGATAGAGCTGAGTATCGTCAGCATATTGATGACAACCCAGCCCATGCCTCCGGGCAATCTGGGCGAGGGGGGCGTATGTAGATGTTAAACAACATTGGGGAAAGTACTGCTCCCTGTGGCACTCCGCAGACCAGCGGGTGTCTTTGGGGGAGCTGTTCCCCAACAACCACCTCTGTCCCCAGTCTTGGAGAAACGAAGAAAGCCACTGAAGAGTACTGGACTCCGGAGACCAGGAACGGTGAAATCATGAAGCCTTTATTGAGTGATTCAGCATGCCCAGTAGATGGTCAGAACAAGCATGCTTCCAGGGCTCCAGGGCCCTCATTATATGCTGGCCGGAGCCACACCTCCGGCCGCACCCAAAAGACCTGATAGGGGCTTAACATATGCGCATGTTTGTCATAGGTTCCCTGGAGGAGCCTTTGATTGCATTGGCTACTCAGGGAGAACCTAGGTCCCACATTGGTGGAGGCTTTCAATCCGGATGTCTATTGTTGCTCCAGATTCAAGTTCCCCTCTCTGCCTGACCATGTGCTCTGGCCATGCGGCGGGCGCCATTACCTGGGAGCACATGGCAGGCTGGTTGCTACACAGAGCATACTGCATTACACCCCTCCCCCTATGGTCTGGACTGTCCCTTGGAAAACATAGTCTCTGAGGTATGCGGGACGTTTCCGTTCTCTGGTCGAGCGGTGCAGGGTCGCCAGAGCCACTGGTGTAGGGAGCGGAGATTCGGGGATATCTGCCTCGGGCTGAGCTGGGTCTGGTACCGGCGCAGGGACAGCAACTGGAGTGATGTCCGAGTGGCCGGCTTCTGTGATGTCCTCCTGCAAAGTCTCGGCTGGTTGTGGAGCGGGCGAATCGTCTGTCTCGGGTACCTCGGGTTCCGCATCTGGGAAGTCCAGCCCTGGATCGTCCGTGGAGAAGGCGTGCAGGCGGCGGCGAAGTTGGTCCACGTGGCGCGTCCACTGTTGTCCTTCCTCGCCCGCGACTTCATAGGAGAGGGGATCGGTGACGCGGATAATCTGTCCCGGCAACCGCGGGGGCCCCCGGGCGTAGTTGCGGATGTAGACTGGGTCCTCTGGCGCAAACCTTCTGGGAGCTTTGGGGACGTTGGGTTCTTTGGAGGTGGCCGGCGCCCGATCGAGGTGGAGCCGGTCGAGCTGGGTTGTCAGCCGGCGGCCCTTGAGCAGCTCTGCGGGGCTGCGACTGGTAGCCGAGTGAGGGGTGGTGCGCTGGCTGAAAAGGAAAGCTGTTAACTTATACCTCAGATCCCCCTGGTCCATGCGCCTCAGCGCCTCCTTAGTGGTGCGGACCATTCGCTCTGCTTGGCCGTTCGTGGCCGGGTGAAAAGGGGCGGATCTCACGTGCCGGATGCCATGGAGCTCCACAAAGTGCTGGAATTCCGCGGAGGTGAAAGCCGTGCCGTTGTTCGAGACGATGGTGTCCGGCAGGCCGTGGGTGGCAAAGATGCGCCACATTGCTCGAATGGCGGCTTCAGAGGAGGTGGCATGCACAGGAACGACTTCCAGCCACTTGCTATAGCTGTCAACTAGAATAAAGAAAAGCTGCCCATGTACCGGGCCCACAAAGTCCACGTGGAGCCGGGACCAGGGGCATTGGGTGGACTCCCAGGGGCGGACGGGAGTGTGTGGAGGGTCCAGATGGGTCTCTTGGCACTTTTCGCAGCTGCGAACCCGGTCCTCTATCTCCTTGTCAAGGCCTGGCCACCAGACGTAGCTCTGGGCCAGGGCCTTCATTCGTACTACCCCAGGGTGGCGCTCATGCAGAGCGGTCAGCACTCGCGGGCGGAGGGGTACCAGAATCACTACCCTTGAGCCCCAGAGTAAGCACCCTTGTGGGTGGAGAGTTCTGCGCGCCAGATTGAGAAGGCCGCGAACTCAGGGTTCGGATTCTTGGGCCACCCTCTTCCCACCCAGTCGGAGACCCGGGAGAGTTGACGGTTCGGGCCGTGCGCCGGGCCACATCCCATACCTGAAGCAGCCGGTCTGGCAGGTCCTCGAGCAGAGCGACGTGGTAAGCTGGAGCTGGGTCGGGTTCACAGGAGGGCAGCGGAAGGCGGCTGAGTGCATCCGCATGGCCCATAGCCTTTCCTGGGCGATGCACCAAGTCATAGTCATACCCCGCGAGGAAGATCGACCATCGGAGGATTCGTGGGGACATTTGTGGTGTGCAGCGATCCGGGGCGAGGAGGCCCAGAAGAGGTTTGTGGTCCGTGGCGACCGTGAACTTGCGCCCGTACAAGTAAGTATGGAACTTTTTTTTTTTTTTTTTTTTTATATATAATTTTTATTATTATAGCAAATCAAAGCAGGATACAACAATGTCAACATTTTCCATGCCAAAAAAACAAAAAACAAAAACAAAACAAAACAAAAACCCAAAGTCATCATATCAAGCAGTGTACAATCACAAGTAAGTATCTTTGAAAGAGTCAAGTTAGTGTCTGGTGGTTTGCTAAATCTGTTTTAACCTGAGTGTAGCTGTCTTAACCATTAAGTCTAGTGGGGTGTATGGTGTGAGCAGGGGAAAAGAGTCATGAAAGAGACAGAGTGGTAGGTTTCAGAGACGGAGCCAAGAGGAGTAGCCAGGATCCTGGGGAAGTAAGTTCTGGGCAGTCATGTATGTTAGGAATGGGTACCAGGTGCACACAAATCGGGAGGAGGTCGCATCAATGGAGGGGTTGGGCGGGCTGAGGCTATTCGTGATTTTGTCCATGAGAAATTGTTCCCAGACCTTCTTTCGCCATGAGTCTAGAGATGGAGCGGTATTGAGTTTCCAAGATGCTGCTATGGATGTTTTGGCCGCCGTGAGGAGGAGGGTGGTCAGAGGGAGAAGTGGCTCTTCTCCTAGAGAGGGGTCCCTAAGGTGCAGTAGAAGGACTGTTGGGTCTAGAGGTAGAGATTGAGATGTGATGGTTGTTATCTCCTTAGTTACTGAAGACCAGAACTGTTGGATTTGAGGGCACGACCACCAGCAGTGCAAATAGTCACCTCGTCCTCCGCAGGCTTTCCAACATAGGGGTGAGTGGTTCTTGTTGAAGTGATGTAGGCGGGTTGGCGTGTAGTACCATCTGGAGGTCAGTTTGAAGAATTGATATCTAACGTTGAAAATCCCAGATTTGTTTGCTGTCGAGGACCAGATCAAGGACCATTGTTGTTCAGTTAGCGTTCGGCCAAGGTCCTTGTCCCAAGCCCTCTGGTAGTGAAGTTGATGGGGGCCAAAGGAGTCTGAGAGTATTCTGTAGATGTTTGAGAGAAGGCTCTTGGAGTGTTCCGAGTAGGTTGATAGTAGTACCTCGAATGGTGTCTTGGCCCTGTGGAGGCTCTTTTTGTTTAGTACAAAGGAGAACAAGCTGCCTAGTTGGTAGTATGTGAGCCAGGGGATTTGGTGATTGACCAGTTCTTCAAGCTTCGCTTTCTGTAAGATTTTACCGTTCCTGGTAAGGTCTTGGAGTCTCGTGAGTCCCGCTTTGGTCCATGTCTGGAAGTTCCCTGGTTCTTGACCTGGTGGAAACCACTCCTGGAAGGTGAAGGTGGAGAGTGGTGATATGGGGGGTGCAAGCAGGTTCTTCGTGGCATCCCAGATCCTTAGGGTGTGCGCCAGAAATGGGTTGTCCAAGGTTAGTATGGATCTCTTGTTCTTGGGGCACCACAGCGTTTCATGCAGAGATAGGGGTGCTGCGGCAGACTGCTCAATTAGCATCCAGCCTATATCCGGAGAGCTGTTTGTCATTTTGACTGCATTAGCTAGAGCTGTTGCTTGGTAGTATCTTCCTAGATCTGGGAGGTTAAGGCCCCCTCTGCGTGTCGGTTTTGTTAACAGTCTCCTATCCACTCTGGACTGTTTGAAGGCCCAGATGAATGAAGTGATCGTGGCTTGCCACAGTTTGAGATCCCTGCCAGGGATTGTAATTGGTAGTGTTCTGAACAAGAACAGGAAGCAGGGGAGGATGAAGCTTTGGGCTAGGTGAATACGATCGGGTAGATTTAGATTGAGTTTGTTCCACTCCTGGATGCGTCTTTTGATGTCATCAAAGAGTGTGTGGAAGTTAGCTTTTACTAAGTCTTTGAGATGTAGCGGGATATGAACCCCAAGATGTCTCCAAGATGATATAACCCATGGGAAGTCAAAGTTCGTTTCCAGGCAGGCTCGGGTTTGTGGGGAGAGTACTATTGGATACAATTCAGATTTTTGGGTGTTTACCCTGAGGCCAGAAATTTTCTCGAAGTCAGCCAGTATGTTGCAGATCACTGGGAGGGAGGTCCGGGGTTTGGAGACATATAGGGTCAGGTCATCAGCATAGAGAGTCAGTTTGTGTTCAGTTCTGTCGATCTGGATTCCCATGAAGTCTTGCGCTGTGCGTAGTCGCTCAGCTAGGGGTTCAATTGCCAGTGCAAAGAGCAGGGGTGACAGAGGGCACCCTTGTCGCGTTCCTCTTGAGGGGTGAAAGAATTTCGAGTTATGGCCGTTCACTCTGACACGGGATAGTGACGACAGTAGGAGAAGACGTATCACGTTGGAGAATCTTGGGCCGAAGCCCATTTTTTGGAGCAGGGTAAAGAGGTATGATGGCTCCACCGAATCAAACGCCTTCTCAAAGTCTAAGGCCAGTATGACTGAGTCGTCAGGTGACTTCTTCCTGTCGTGTATGATGTTTAGCGTACGTCGTATGTTGTCTGCTAGTTGCCTTGAGGGGATGAAGCCCGTTTGGTCGGGATGTATGTAGTCAGAGATGATGGTCTTCAGCCGGGTTGCTAATATCGTTGAGAGAATTTTGGCGTCGTTGTTGATCAGTGCAATTGGGCGGTACGAGGCCGGGTTGGTAGGGTCTTTTTTGTCCTTGGGGATAACCGTGATGGAGGATTCACCCCAGGACCTTGGGATGTGGCCCCCTTCCAGGGCCGTGTTGCACACTTGAAGGAGAAGTGGTGAGAGTTCCGGGTAGAAAGTTTTGTAGAATTCGGCTGGAAGGCCATCTATACCCGGGGATTTGTTGAGTTTCAATGCCTTGATTGTGTTGTGGAGTTCCTGTGTTGAGATTGGGCTATCCAATAGCTCTTGGTGTGAGGGCGTAAGTTTTTTGGGAGGTGCAGGGAGGTCTAGCTGAGTCTCTATCTCCTTTTCGTCCGGATGGCGCGAGCTGTATAGTTGTGAGTAAAATGCAGCGAACTCCTGGACAATATCTTTCGGGGATGTTAGGACTTTGCCTGCTGTGTTTCTGATCGAGTGGACCATGGAGGATTTTCTTTTCTCCTTTACTCTCCAGGCTAAAAGGCGTAGCGTCTTTGGGGATTTTTTCCAGTATCTTTGTTTGACGTATAAGAGGTTGCGTTGGATCTGCGTCGTTTCTAGGGAGTCCAGGATTTTGCGTTCTGCTTGAAGCTTAGCGTATGTTATTTTGTCCCCAGATTTCTTGTGGAGAGCTTCAAGAGAAGCTATACGTTGTAGTGTCTCTGTTTTAATTTTAGTCTTTTCCTTCTTCAGGTGTGAAGCTAAGGAATTGAAGGAGCCACGAATTACCGCTTTCAACGCATCCCAGGAGTTGGCTGGGGATGTGTCCGAGATCGGATTTTCTGCTAGGAAGTTTTTGATATCCGTTGCTATTGTTTCTTTGATAGAGTCATTTAATAAAAGCGTTTTATCCAACATCCATTGTCTGTCTCCACGTGACGTCACAGTGTCTAGGAGGGTGCAGCTGATCCACGCATGATCTGTGAGGTGCCTTGAGCCGATAGTTGCAGCGTTCAGTCGCGGGAGCAGGTCTCTGGAGAGGAGCAAGTAGTCTATTCTTGAGAAGGAGTGGTGTTTGGGGGAAAAGAAGGAGTAGTCTTTACCCGTCGGGTGCAGGGTCCGCCATGTGTCTATTAGGTTGTGCTGGAGGAATAGATCTGAGAGGCCCTTCGCCGCCCACTCCGATTGTGAGCCTCTGAGTACTTGTGATTTGTCAAGGGTGAGGTTAGCCACTAAATTTAAGTCTCCCCCCACAATTAGACTGCCATGTCTAAAGGAGTCCAGTCTGGTAAACGTGTTTCGTAAAAAGTGGAGCTGATTGGCATTGGGCGCATATATATTTGCTAGTGTGACCGGTTGGTTTCTTAGTGAGCCCTTAGCGAAGATGAACCTCCCTTCGGGGTCTATCAGAGTATCTTGCACGATGAGGTTGAGATGTTTTGAGATTAATATTGCTACTCCACGGGCCTTGGAAGAGCCCGGAGCTTGTAGTTGAGTAGGGAAGAGTGGGGTTTTGAGGACTGGGTTTGAGGCGGATTTCATATGGGTCTCTTGAAGGAACAATATGGAGGTTTGTGAGGTCTTGAGGTGATTTAGTACCCTCTTGCGTTTAATTGGGTCCCCTAGGCCCTTGATGTTGACAGAGGTTATTTTTAAGGCATCCATGAGGCCTGGCTCCAGAGTGGGAAGGGGTTGATATAGGGAGAGAGGTGTTAGGAGGGGTGGTACAACCAATGTAGGACCTAGAGTTATGTCTGAAGCTGGGTTGGATTGTGCGGGTGCGTAGGTGTGGATTCAGGGCCACCAAGGTACAAGTAGGGTGGGGGCTGTGCGCTTCTGTTTGTCCCAGGGATCAATCAGTGGTGTCTCATGCTCCAGCACAGGGTGATTAAAGGAAGACGAAGAAGAGGAGATTGGATTTATATTCCGCCCTTCACTCACTTAAGAGTCTCAGAGCGGCTTACAAACTCCTTTCCCTTCCCCACCCCACGGCAGACCCCCTGTGAGGTGGGTTGGTTGGTTGATTGGTACGTGTATAAGATGTGCCAGTAATTATCAGGGCCTGTTTTGATTATTCTACCAGGGTGGTAGTGATTACCACAAAGAGAGAGCGGAATAAAGAGAGCAGGTAGTTCTATGCTCTGTATGTTGTGAGAGAGGGAAAAAAAAAAAAAAGGGGGGGGAGGAAAATAAAAGAGTAGAGGGAAAGTAAGTGTCAAGTGGTGTCTGAAGGTGTAGCTGCAGCAGATCAGAACTGCCCCACAGTGGACCTGTTTCACAGTGTGTTCAGGCTCTTTAGAGTAGAGTCTCTTTTTTAAGGCGGGTAGGGGGAATGTCCCCTTTAAGCAGCAATATGCTATAAAACACAAGACAGGGAGTGTGCAATATTAAACCGTGCAATATCAGTTGGTGCCACTAGATGGCGGTCAGGGACTGCAAATCAGTTGACGAGGAACAGCAAGCAGGGAAAAGAGCAAAATTCCACCAGAAATAAAACTTACTTTGACAACGATATTTATGGGTTATGCTAGATTTCTAAAGTACACTACTAGGTTGGTAGATGTTAACACTTATTCACTTTTCTACAAAACACTAACTACTACTAACAAACAAACTATACGTCTAACTGGGGCTTAGAGAACCCACGTGCTCCCCCCTCCCCCCCCCCCTCTACAGTCATTAGTAAACAAAAGACCGGTGCCTGGGGTTTGTTAGCCAGGCATGGGCAGTCTTAGCAGCACATTAACAGTAAATCCAGGGCTCAGTAGAAAACATAGATAAAATGCAAAGGAACAAATTTAGTACAAGCCGTGCTCTGGTCGCTTTGGAGATTGCTGAAGAGTGCAGGTGAAGCTGGTAGATGCCTTGCTTCTCAGATTTCAGCGGCTTGCAGCGCCTTCTTCCTGCATGGGTGAGTTTTCCCGGCGTTGGTGGGGTCTGAGGTCTGGGGACAGTGGAGAACGGCCTCTCCGTTTGTGTGTTTTGCGCGCTCCTTCAGTCTCGTCGGTCAGGCTTAAGGCTTCCAGGAGTTCCCGCCCAGACTCTTCGTCTGCTGCAAAGTATTGCTGTCCCCTGTGGGAAACTTGTAGTTTGCCTGAATCCAGCCATTTATATTTAACGTTAGCAGTCTGCAGCTTGGTTGTAGTCGGTTTTAAAAGGCGTCTGATGTCGAGAGCTGCCTTCGGCACGTCTGGAAAGACTGCAATTTGGAGGTTTTTGAAGGGGAGATGCCCGGCTGTACGTGCTTCGTTTAGCACTGCTGTTTTGGCATTCCAGTCTGCAAAGTGCACCATTAAGTCTCTGGGACCTTTTCGTTTAGTGTTGTTGGGAGCTCCTAGACGAAAGGCCCTCAAGATGGTGGGCGCCGTTCCCGGGGATTGTGCATTGAGTGAGGCCAGCCACTTTGTAATAAAATCAGCAGGGTCCATACCCTCCTCTGCCCCTTCAGGGATCCCCCGAAATTTCAGATGGAGATATCTAATTTGGGATTCCAGCGTTAGTATTCTCTCTTTGTAAAGAGAGTCCCTGGAGTAAAGTTCTTTCACGTCCTCTTTAAGTAGGAGGCCCAGGTTCATGGCAGAGTCTGCCGTTTGCGAGGCCCTGTTTAGGGAAGCCTGAATACCTTCTAGTTGGTCTCTTACCGGCTGGATTGTTTTGTGCAGTTGGTCTGTGAGTCTGCGCTCCATGTTCTCCAGCAGCGTGGGGAAGTCAGCTAGGAGGCGAGCTGTGTCCGTCGTGTGGGGGAGGCTTAAATCGCCCGCCATGCTTGCCGCGTCGCTTGCTGGGGTCTGGCTGGGGATTCTTGCCTCTCGTGGGGCAAAGAAGGCTTGTGCCGATTTTGGAGTCGAGCTGGAGGTAGCAGGAGTCACTCCGGATTTCTTGCCCATGCTCTGGGAGGTGAGGGTGGTCAGGAATTCAGCGTATTTCGTGACGAGGGGGGGACAGGAGGCAGAGCTCGGTTCTCAGGCAGCCACCATCTTCCGTGGCCAAACCACGCCCCCAAGTATGGAACTTTTTGACCCGGCCACGATCGCAAGTGCCTCCTTGTCTATCTGAGCATAGTTCCTTTCAGCCGGGGCAAGGGTCTGGGAGTAATATGCGACCCGGACCTCCCGGCCGTCCGGCAGTTTGTGACCCAAAACTGCCCCCACCCCATAAGGAGATGTGTCACATGCCAATACGACGGGCAGGGCTTCGTCGAAGTGGGCGAGGACCGCGTTGGACATTAGGAGGTCCTTGATGCCCTGGAAGGCCGCCGCCTGGCGGGGACCCCAAGTCCAGGTGGCGCTTTTGTCCAGGAGCCTGTGTAAGGGCTCAGCTACCGCCGCCTTGTGGGGAAGGAAAGCGTGGTAGAAGTTGATGAGTCCCAGAAAAGACTGCAGCTCAGCCTTGGACTTGGGGGCCGGGGCATCGGAGACGGCCTTCACCTTGTCCTTAGTGGGGTGAATTCTGTGGGTGTCCACCTTGAAGCCAAGGAAATCCACTACAGGCACCCCGAGGAGGCACTTCTCGTGTTTCACCTTCAGGCCAGCATCCTGGAATCGCTGGAGGACAGAGCGTAGGCGGGCTGAGAAAGTCTTGACGTCCGGAGCCGCAATCAGGACGTTGTCGAAAAAGGGCTGCACCTCTGGAAGACCTTTTAACAAACCGTCCATTAACTCTTGAAAGATCCGGGGAGCTACGCTGACCCCGAACTGGAGGCGCTTTACCTTAAACGCCCCCTTGTGTGTCACAATGGTCTGTGCTTCTGCTGTGGCATCGTCGGCCGGCAGCTGCTGGTAGGCCTGGGCCAGGTCTAGTTTCCCAAACACTCGCGCCCCAGCCAGGGAGGCCAACACGTGGCTGATGACCGGGACTGGGTAGGCATGGGCCTGAAGTGCCTTATTGATGGTGCACTTATAGTCTGCGCAGATGCGGATGTCCCCGTTTGCCTTCACTGGCATCACAATGGGGGTCTCCCATCGGGCGTGGGACACTGGTTCTAGTACACCCTGGGCGACCAACTTATCAAGCTCCCGCTCGATTTTGGGCCGCACTGCGAGCGGCAGATGGCAGACCGGTATGCGCACGGGCCGGACCGCAGGGTCAAGGTCCAGGGTGATGGGTGGCCCCGTATAGGAGCCCAATGCCCCGTCGAAAACCACTGGGAATTCCTCACAGATGTCGGCAAAATCTGTGGGCCGCAGGCTGTGTACCCCGGTGACGCCCAGCCCTAGGGGCTGGAACCAGGAGAGTCCCAGCAGGCTTGTGAGGTTGCCCGCCACCACCAGGAGGCCCAAGCATCCCGTAAAGTTCTTAAATTGGACCCGGAACTTGCCCAACCCCCTTATCGGTATCGAGTTCTTCTGAAAATCCCGCAGGGTTAGGCTCTGGACTTTCTGAAGTCGGGGCCCCCCCATGGGGCAGAGCCTGCGGAGAGTGGACTCCGAGATTATGGAGTAGGACGACCCGGTGTCTACTTCCATTTGGCAGGGGGTCCCCTCAATCAAAACTGAGACCTTAATTTTGTTGGGGGTGTCGGGGGGCAAGTTCATTACCTGCTGTGTCTTGCGGTGGTGGTGTCGGGTTGCTGCTGTCTGGAGGAGTTCGGCGGACTCCTGGTGCACAGCTTGGGTGCAGCGATTGGAGCAGGTGCGGCAGGCCTGGGCGATGTGGCCCTTCTTGCCACATGACCAGCACTCTGCTTCCCGGAAACGGCAGGTCCGGTGGTCATGCTGATCGCCACAGCTAGCGCACGTGGAATATTTGGAGTGTGGCGTCGCTGAGCGGGAAGCCTTCTCACCTGAGTTGCAGGACCCCTGTCCCAGAGGCCAGCGTTGTACCTGGAGTGTCTCGTCATCCTCGGAAACGTTGGAGTCTGCAGCAGCCTCGGTCTGGTGGGCGGCTGCGGATGTGCCTAGCTTCTCCTGCTGAGAGACCTCAAAGGCGCAAGCCGTGGTTAGCATCTCGTCCAGGGTGGCTGTGGAGTTGGCCATCAGCTTCCTTTGAAGCTTCGGGTCGCGGACCCCACACAGGAACGCGGAGTATAGCATATCCTCTGCGGCCACGAACTCACACCCCACCAGGAGATGGCGGAGGGCTGCCAGGTAATTGGAGGCAGACTCACCCTTCTGCTGCAGCCGGCGGAAGAACTTCACCCACTGCGTGTTCTTGGAGGGTCTCGGCGAGAAGTGGTTCCTCAGGAGCGCCATGATGTCGTCGTACGTGGCCTCCGCTGGGGTACGAGGGGAAAGCAGGCTGCGGAGTAACTTCAGCGTCTTTACCCCACAGGAGGCCATGAGCCAGGACTTCTTCTTCCCGGCATCCGTGAAGTCCTGTGCGTCGAAGTAGGATGTGAGCTGGTCCGTCCAGGCTTCCCAGGCTTCAGGGCAGGCTGGATCGAATGGGTGGGTGGTTCCCAGAGCGGTGGCCATTCTGGGATGTGCAGCAGTGCATTGAGTGAGATCCTCGGGAGCCGACGGTGGTGCGGTGGCGCTGGAGCCAAGCAGGGCTGGTGGCTGACGGATTTGGTCTGGGCTCGATGCGGTGCTGGTGTCGGCCAAGGAGTCACTCATCGGGATCCCACCTTCGTCGCCAGTGAAGAGTACTGGACTCCGGAGACCAGGAACGGTGAAATCATGAAGCCTTTATTGAGTGATTCAGCATGCCCAGTAGATGGTCAGAACAAGCATGCTTCCAGGGCTCCAGGGCCCTCATTATATGCTGGCCAGAGCCACACTTCCGGCTGCAGCCAAAAGACCTGATAGGGGCTTAACATATGCGCATGTTTGTCATAGGTTCCCTGGAAGAGCCTTTGATTGCATTGGCTCTCCAGGGAGAACCTAGGTCCCACATTGGTGGAGGCTTTCAATCCGGACGTCTATTGTTCCTCCAGATTCAAGCTCCCCTCTCTGCCTAACCATATGCTCTGGCCATGCGGCGGGCGCCATTACCTGGGAGCACATGGCAGGCTGGCTGCTACACAGAGCATACTACATTACACCCACTGTAAGGCCAACCCTTGGATCCCAATGTCGGCGAAGCAGCGGGCCAGTAACTGATGGTCGACCGTGTTGAATGCCACTGACAGGTCTAACAACATCAGTACCGCCGTACCACCCCGATCCAGATGCCTCCGGAGGTCATCTGTGAGGGCGACCAGCACCATACCTGTCCTATGGCCTGGGCGAAACCCGGACTGGAAGGGGTCTAATATGGGGGGCGTCATCCAAATAGCCCTGTAACTGGTCCACCACCACCTTCTCAATCAATTTACCCAAACAAGGTAAATTAGAAACTGGCCGATAGTTGGCCAATTGGGCCGGATCCAATGATGGCTTTTTCAAAAGGGGGTGTACGACAGCCTCCTTTAGGGCACTAAGGAACACCCCTTTTGCTAGGGATGTGTTGATAACTTCCCTCAGTGTCCCTCGTACCCCTCATGGCTTAGTTTAACTTGCCATGATGGGCACGGGTCGAGACTACAGGTGGTTGGGCGAACCGATAGGAGCAATTTGTCGGCCTCCTCTAGGCAGAGTGGATCAAAATAATCCAAAATGTGACCAGAAGACGCACTTGGAGCCTCAAGTTCCGCTACTGTATCAACTGTGGCAGGGAGATCCCGGCCGAGCAACAAGACTTTATCTGCAAAATAGTTCCTAAAAGCCTCACAACCAATGTCCAATTCCCTATCAGAGACCGAATCGTCCTAAACAATTGGGCTGGGCGGGAACTCGCAAACGCTATCTC
Source organism: Lepidodactylus listeri (assembly GCA_029233225.1). Lineage (NCBI taxonomy): Eukaryota > Metazoa > Chordata > Lepidosauria > Squamata > Gekkonidae > Lepidodactylus > Lepidodactylus listeri. The sequence continues at coordinate 222,913 of JARCFY010000002.1, forward strand.
GGCTGCATAAAAAACTTTTTTCACAGCCTTGACGACCACCTCCTAGGATTTCATAAACATCCTATAGGATGTTCTTGCTGCTTCATCAGGGGCTTGACACCACTGTCTCTCTCTAGTCATCTGAGCTCCCGCTTCATCACCCTCAGCTCCCATGTGTACCATGGGGCGAACCGTGTGCGGGGGCGGAGGACTCCGGGGAGCAATCTTGTCAATGGCTGCCGAAAGACTATGTTGCCAGTCCTCGACTTGCTCATCCAACGAGCTGCCAGGAGGCCTTGGATCCTGCAGAGCCACCTGGAATCGCATGGGATCCATTAGGCTTCGTGGGCGAGCTAAAATACACTCGCCACTCAAACAGGGTTGGAGCGGCATATTCACCTGAGCCTTCAGGGCCTGGTGGTCTGACTGTGGTATGACCATAGTCATAATCCAATCCACCATAACCCCTGCCGCAAAGATCAAGTCAAGCGTGTGACCAGCTCTGTGTGTGGGGGCCGTAACAACTTGGGAGAGTCCTAGTGCCGCCATGGACGATACCAGATCCATTGCCTGTGTGGAGGTCGCATCCTCGGCATGGACGTTGAAGTCACCCAAGACTAAAAGGCGAGGGTACTCAAGCACCCAGCCTGATATGGCCTCCAGTAGGGATGGCAGACTGCTCGCTGGTGCGAGCAGCCTCAGCTGGGGAGTCTACACATGCCCTGCTCTTCCCCCCTCCTCCGCTCCCAAAGCACTGCCCCACAGCCATGGCTAGAAGCATGTGCCTATGGGCAAACCTGGTAGCGTACACACCACGTCACGCAATGGGGTCTTCTCCTGGAAACGCATACCTAGGAGAAGCGCTGTCTATGACTGGGGGAGAGGTGAACAGGGATGCTGTCAGCCTGGTCTCTGGGTTGGGGGCTTCCTCCTCCCCAGGTGGGCGACGGGGCACCACTGGAGTTAACTCACAGCCACCCCACTGCACTCTGTGGTAGTGCTGGCCATATGCTCATGGCAGGACCTAGGCAGTGGTGGGTGAGATGGCTATAGTTTGGAACACGGGGAGGAGGAGTATTGTATTTTAGCAAATGTAGCCCCCCCCCATGGTGGGGCAGGAGAACTACACCCCGGCCAAGGCTGGCTGTAGAGGTCTTGGTCACTGGGCCCTTCGTCATTATTGCAGATGTCTTTGTTTGGCACCTGGGCAAACTAAAGTTCTAAAATTTCTGGAAATTTTTTAAGCCACAGAAAAAAACTTTTTTTCAAAAAAAAAAAAAGTTTTAAGAAAACCTGATATCAAACCTAAACTCCTTGACTGATTTAACATGAAATACGTTACATATAACTTAGCATACAAAATTGTACTATTTGGCACAAGTTATGGAATGGAAAAGTATAAGTATCTACATTTTCTGTGAGAAAAATAGCTAAGCATGCTCAAATACTCGAGGAAGGAGATCCCGGTGCGGCTCCCTATGCCACCATGATGGTACACACACGCACAGAGACAGAGAGAGAAGGCAGGAAACAAATTCCAGAGTGTAAACAACAGAATGTACTATTTGGGCACATCTCTGAGTCACAGGTAGAACTGAATATTCAGCTAAACATGATAACACATTATAGCATATTAATTTGGGGGCAGATTATTTACAATTAAACAAAAAGAAGTGTGTTTTTAAGTGCTCACTAAGATTTTCCATTGCAAATTTTTTTTAACAATTTTTCACGCTGTACATTTTGAAAACAGAGGTTCTACTCAGTCATTGTAGCTGAAAAACACTGATGGATATATCGTTCATGAATTTCTCTAATCCTCCTTTAAAGCCAGCTGAACAAGTGGCCATCGCCACATCCCACAGCAATGAATTCTAGAAGTTACGCAGGACTTTGTGTTTGTCCTGAACCTGCTGCTCATCCACACTGCTGGGCACCCTCTGGCTCTACGATTAGCGAACCAGTGTTGTATAGCGGTGAGAGTACCCAGCTAGGATCTGCCAGACCCAGGTTCAAATCCCCCCTCCGCCATGGAGGCCTGCTAGGAGACCTGCCCATTTAGGCTTACTCTCTGGTTCCTCTTAATTAACCAGTTCTTAACACACAAGAGTATGTGTCCTATTATCCCATGACTGAGTTTACTTAGGACTTTATCAAAAATTTACTTCATGAATATCCCTCCCCCCCTTCTCCCCTGAGTTCAGCTTACATCACTCTGCTCTCCTCTCATTTGATCCTGACAACCGACCTGTTGAGGCAGGTCAGGCTGAGAGCCTGTGGCTAACCCTGGTTTTTCACAGTGGAAGGTGGCAAGCAGTAGGGTACCGCAGGGCTCGGTACTGGGTCCAATGCTTTTTAACTTGTTCATTATTGATTTGGAGTTGGGAGTAAGCAGTGAAGTGGCTAAGCTTGCAGACAACACTATTGTTCAGGGCAGTGAGAACCAAGGAGACATAAATTATAAATTAACTCCACCAAAAGACAAATAAAGCTAAGCTAAAAGTGTTTTTGGGGGGGGAGGGTGCCCCTCTGGCCCTTCTTCATCAGGACACTCACAGCAAGGCTTTGTCAGGATGCAGCAGCCGTGGGGAAAATTCACTCAGCAACTCCAGGAACGGCAAGTTGACGAGTCCCAGCTTGGAACTGGGGGATGCTGGTTCCTGGAATGCAAACTTTATCCCATCCCTGAATAAAGAAGAGATTAGCAGGCGCTGCATTACCAAACCTTTGCACTGCGCTGCCCCTCCCTTGGAAAGCATTTCCCCAGCAGAGGCACGCCCCCCACCCCCCACTGGGCCATCACCCACCCCCTTCCCGCAGGCAGCCTCACTTGTGCAGCTGGACGAGGGCAGAGCGGTTCTGCAGCCGATGCAGCCCAAAGAGGAGCGAGAACCGCCGGGCCAGGTCTCGGATCTCAAGGAAGGCACTGGATTCTACTCCTGCTGGTCCCTGTTCCAGAAGCAGCTGTGTCAGCAACTGGAAAGAAACATGGGCCGTGCTGAGAACCTGTAGAACAGACTGGCAGGGAGTTACTTTTCCTCCTGCCTTCCTAACAGGCAGGGCTCTGGCATTTTAAACAACGCTGATCCTTCTGGCCAGAGGATGTCATATGCTGCAGCCTGGAGCTCCTGAATAATGTCATTAGGCCCTTGCTGGGTCACTTCAGAAAAACCGTATCCGAGAAAAACCATGCACAGAAGGGAATACAGGATAAACCACACAGCTTGAACTACACCTCACAGAAACTCAGTGATCTTACCCTGGAAGCAGCAAGGCAGGAAGTTCTCCCTTCCCCACGAATGGAGGGTGGCCGGGGGGGGGGGGGGGGAGGCAGAGGCTATAGTGACATGGGGATGTTGGGAAAGGCAAACGCTGCTCCAGTTAAGGAGAAAGTATTAGCCCAGGCACTCACTCCTCCATCAGCGCATCAAAGAAGGCACAAGTCTCGGGTTAGGAGTCACAAACGGGCCACCAGATCTCGTTAAGTGAAGAAGGTACATGTCTTAGTAGTCCATCTGCCTGCGATGGTTCTGGAAACCTTCCTACCATTTATTTGACTGACAGACGGCAACAAGAGAGAGACTGGATTTGCAGACATCTGCACATGCTCCGGAACACCGTGTTTATGATTTATCTGGGTCTTTGTCCACCCCTTTTCCTTCAGGCGCTTCGACTTGGAGCAAAAGGGTGCCAAAACAAGACCCTGAATCCTAAGGAAAGAAGAGTTCTCCTTTATTTCCCTTGGGAGTAGCTCAGGTAATTTATTAATCTCTTGGTTTCTATGGAACACGCCCACTCTTGGAATCAGTCCTGAATATGACTGTGCTGAAGGTGGCACAATCTCTCTGAAGAAAGGACTAAGAAAAGGGAGCGTGGAATCATGGCTGCCCCAAACTAAACTTTCCAGCCTAGAATTAAGACCTGGCAGACCCCAAGGCAACCTTGCAGGAGTTCTAAGACCCCTCTCGTGTTGATCTCATGAGAGTTACATGTCAACAGACACGGTTCAGCAGAGATGGTTCCACAGGGGAATGCATTTAGGTAGGGATGACAACAAATCAGTCTAAACCAAGTAGCAACTTCAACATCTTAGCAAATTTGAACAGAAACCCGAATAAAGACAAAACTTTCTTCATGAGCTCATTAGATGGGACTGGCCCATCCTTCTGAAGAGAGGCTAAAGAAGCAGCTGTAGCCAAAGCCCTCCAGGGTGTGTCTGGTGCAGGCGGGAGAGGATTCTAGGGAACAGAAGTTTGGGGGAGATTCTGGAGCATCCTCGCAGGACCTCAAGACCAATCCTGGATGCGAATTCTCCACAAACAGATGAACCACTAGTAAGACCATCATATTTGCAAAAAACCCAGAGTGGAAGAAAATGGGAACTGAAGGGTACTGAGAGCGACTGTCTCACAAACAGCACTCCAAGACACATGTGATGTTCCTGGTTCAAAGAGACGGAGAAACCCTTTCAAGCTGCACAGAATCTAGAAATTTCTGCCAACTCCCCACTGCTGTCTGCATAATCTCTATGAAAAAAAATTGTTTGTACTGGAGGGGGGGGGGCTCTTTCTCCCCCAAGTGAACTTGAGCTTCAGGGTGGCCTTCCAGTCTCCTCTGCAGAGATGAGGATGATGATGATGGAACAAAAGCCAGAGACTGCCCCCCCCTCCCAGAACTACCTACTAATGAAGAGACAACTGCACCTTTTGGAAGATGCTCAGCCTTGAGCACTGGATTTGAAGGAAAAAAGAATGCTACCATGCAGGGATCATTTCGTAGAAAAAGAGGTGCAGGAGCTTATTAGAATAACTTATTGCATATGCTACACCACCTGACATCACCGGAAGTATGTCAGAAGACAAGAAAGAGAGAGAGAGAGAGAGAGAGAGAGAGAGAGAGAGAGCTGGCAAAGAGGGGACAGCTACTAATCCAAGCCTCAGAAATACCACTATTCTGGGAGGACAGCTTCAGTGGTGGCTGAAGCCTTCAGACGGCTGGTCGGAGGAACAAGGACCTTTCCAGGGGATGGGGTCATTTTGCTGCAGCCATGACACAAGCAGGCATTCCCCCACGGGGAGGGGGGGGCTGGCACCAAATCCCAGAGCTGAGCTCCCCCGAGCTCCTACTCGAAATGACCCCTGCTACCATGAGGAATACAAAAAGAATTCTAAAAATAACCCAAGTGGTTTGAACGAATCACAAAGTGGCCCACGGAAAATACTTTTCAGGTGAGATGAAACTTCTGAAACTTTTTCCACCACTTGCAGGATGCCAGCATGATAGTGCACTGGCTTTGTCCCCCTGGGCCCCCTTGCTTGAGAATGGCTGAAAGGAAGAGCAAGAAGGCTCTGGGTCTGACCCAAGACGTCCTCCTATGGTCTATGGCCTCTGCAGTCCTTGAGGTTTAAGGGCACCAAATGGATGATTAAAGCAATACCAGCTATGCAGACGGACGGTCTCTGCGGAGGGATTGATTGCTCTGGCTCGCACTGGGCACTGGGCTCCTTCATCAGGAGACTGGATGTTCCCTGGGGGCTTAAATCACCACACCTTCCTCTAATCCCAGATTAGCCCCTTCTTTGGTTGCCCCCACCCCACCCCCACTTGGTTGAGCATAACCAGCTGCAGGAGTAGGACCCCAGCTCTCAGCCTCCGGAACTCCATACTGGCACCACTTCCTCACTGTTTTCCCCATCTCACTTGGAGGAGCTCTCGAAGGAATGAGCAGATGCTCTTGGGGATGAAGGAGTTAACTAGCCCCCTCCCCTTACTATGCCCTTGGTGATGTAGTGGAGGGCAGGACATGGTATTGGTGGGGTGCAGAAATCAAGACATCCAACATCCAAGTTATAAAGATTTAGTAAAAGAATCATAGACACATTCCAGATAATTCACAGGTGGTAGGACTGCACAAAAGATGGAAAATGGCAACCCGCAATCTATCTTGCCATGACTTGGCAGATCCCTAACTGATGCTATAGACAGAACAGGCACTTAATCCTCAGAGAAGTTCCATCACCTTGTGGTTACACATGGTCAAAACGCAGCCCAACGGGGACTTCCGGTTTTGGCGCAGCGAGATCGAGGTGAGCTGCGGAGCTCTGCTCCAGCAGTCACTCAAACTGCACTGTTTGGGTAGTTTGGGCTATCCAAACTTGTAGGGGGGCCTCAGGAGAGGGGTCCCTGAAGCAGGGGGTGTGACGAAGAACTGATGGCGACTTTTGTCTGCCCTGGAGACTTTTGTCTGCCCTGAAGCCCCAGCCGAAGCAATCACCATACTGACAATAAGCTGTGACTGCTGGACTTTGCGAGAATCGAAACTAAGCGTATCTCTACAATAAATCACTTTCTACATTAATTACAAGAAGATATTCTACAAGTAAGGGAGTTTTTTTTCTGTATGTGCACGAAATGTTTGCTGATACAGAGCTGAGGAATTCAACCAGACTGTGAAAAGGTTCAGAAAGAAAGGGGAGGGGGAATGCCCATCTAGCTATCCCTCCCCCCTCTATTTGGAAGCGGCTCTCAATCTAAGGGAATAACATTAAAAAGACTATACTCATTAGAAGAATTTGACTGCGCTGTCCTTTGTTTATCTAACTGGTTGTAAACTGAAGAGTGGATCTGGTGGATTCTTGGGTCTAGTCTAAACAAACCTTGATGGGCTATTTGACTAAGTTGCTCCGTAGAAGTAATGGCTACCCTCCAAGTGATAACAGAAACACTTAAAAACATTTCTGATGCAGCTGGGCTCACAGTGCAGCGTAGTTTGTGTCTTTTGGCAGACCATGCTCAGGAGCTTTTTTGCACATTTCACCAAGTAGAAAGTCTGTTGGAACAACCCTTAAATAAACCAAAAGATCTGAATGAAGAGCCAACTTTGGAAGAGGAGGAAATATCAGAGATTAAACTGCCTAATGTGAAAACGGAGAATACAGCTACATTCCTGCTTGAAGCAAGAGGATCACAAGATACCAGAATGGAGGACTGGAAAAGAATTCCAAGCACATTTAATATATTCTTTTTGGACACGGCAAGCAAACAAGGAGAGAGTGCTACCCCCATAATGGAACATTACAGGAGCAACTTACAATCCCAAAAGAAAAGATGTTGGAAATTTAAGAAGAAAAAAAAGAGAACTGTTTAAGATGGAATTGCTACAGCATGCTAAGTTATAATTAAAAACGGAATGTAATGAGATTTAGTGAGACTTAATGATATAAAACCTAGGAGAAACTGAAACTTAAAAGCAAATGTTAAGAGAAATATATATTACAAGGTAGATACTACCTAGTGTTTTGGAAAGCTCAAAACTTTGTAATATGATGTTATGATAACTCAGTACTGTTGTAGCAGTGTAAAGGATGGTTAATGATATCCAAGAAGATAAAGTCTGAGTAAAACTGGTATCAAAATGAAATGGTAAAGAATATTAGCCATAAGGCATTTGTATGTGTTAGTTTAGAAAACGTTAATGATAAATACCATTAGCAGCTGTATGAGACCTTCATAAGAAATTTATTTTAGAATTTTAAAGGATATCTAATGAAACTCAATAATATAAAACCTATGAGATATTGAAACTTAAAATTAAATGTTAAGAGAACAATCTATTACAAGGGTAGTTATTACCCGGTAGGTGAAGCCTCCTGACCTGATCTCTGGGTTTTTGCTAGGCTCTGCACTCAGTGCTGGATGTACTGTTGGCTGCTGTCTCTTTATGGTTTTCTGCTATTTTTATAATTTTATGCTGAATTTTGTGTTTTATTGTTTAAATTGTTGTGAGCCGCCTTGAGCCGGTAACCCGGCTAAGCAGGATATAAATCTAAATAAATAAATAAAGTTCAAAGCCTTGTAATGTGATTCTAAGATAACCCAGTATTGCTGTAACAGAGTAGAACTGGTATTAAAATTAAATGTTAAAGAAATATTAGCTACAAGTTATTTGTTATGTATTATTTTAGAAAATCTTAATGATAAATAATATTAGTAATATGAAATCTTTGTAAGAAATGTGTTTCGAATTAGGTATGTCTTTTAGGGAGATTTTAAAATATTTTAGAACGTTTTTAATATAGAATGGCTGCTTATAAGCGGTAGGACACTAGGGTTCTATAATTGTATTAGTAAGCAGTAACTTTGTATTAAACAATTAAGAGATTATAAGAACTTGAATATGAGAATCCATAGCTATGAAATCAACACAATTTAAATATGATTTATTAATTTGGAATGCTCTATCTATAAGAGAGTAAGACATCACTTATTCATTAGCTTTATACAGATACAAAACATAAAGAATAATCTGAAGGCACAAGTAGAATTAATAACGTATTCGTGCATGTAGAAACAAATGTATGTATCGTTTTTTTATTTCGTAATCCTGTCCCTTTTACCCTTTGTACCCCACCCCTTTTTTAATACTCAGTAAAGATCTTTAAAACAACAACGACGCAGTCCAAGGGAGTCCTCCATGGCAGAAGAGTCCAGAGACGAGGGCAAAGCGGAAGAGGAGCCTAGGGTTCTCTCTCCTGGAGCCAGAGAATGGAGTGCTTGAGCACCCTGTCCCTTGACAGACCATAAGCCCCATTTCTTCCCGTCTGACGGGAAGCTGGCCTGGTTATCACTTTGGTTCTCCACCCCCACCCCCGTGGGATTTCTCCCCCCCTCCTGTGAGCCCACGCTGGCAGAGTCCATTTATGTCTCCACTGGATTGATTGCCCTTATCTGAAAGTCAGCTTACAGCCTGCCAGTTGGCTCCTAGCATCTTACTAGCCCTGAGACAGGGGTGGCCAACCTGTGGCTCGGGAGCCACATGCGGCTCTTTCACACATATTGTGCGGCTCCTGGCAGGGCGGCTGGGGAAGCAAAGGGGAGGCATGCTTTTTCTCTCTTTCTCCCTTCCTTCCTTCCCTCCTCCCTCCCATCTATTTGCTTTCCTAGTTTCTCTCTCTCTCTTTCTTATAACCGGTTTTCCTCGTTTGTTTTTATTTTTGGCAGTCCCATTTAACGTTAATAAAAAGCAAATTTGCATATTTTAAAAAATAAAAACGTGTGTGTGATATTTGTTCCTGTCTTGCGGCTCTCAGACATCTCTATGTGGCTCTTACGTTTATTCTATGTGGCTCTTACGTTAAGCAAGGTTGGCCACCCCTGCCCTGAGAGATGAACTACTTTCCTATAACAGCCCTGCAGGATGGACCAAGTGCACTGAGCTCTGAGAGAAATTGGTGGGGTGAAGGGGCCCTTCTCCACCGTCCAGTTGAGAAGGGTGTGGTTCCCAAAGCCACAGCCACAGCCTCCATGAAGAACATTAAGCATTGCTGTTATTGTTCTCCTGGCATTCACTGAAAACTCACACATGCTGGAAGGACATGGAGAGGGGTTTGATGTGTTTATCCATGTTTTAAACTGGACTGAATCTAGTTTGCAACTACTGCCTTCAACTGATTTCAATCAACAGCCTTGTGTTTCAGATGTAAGCGTGGTTAGTCTATAAGTAGGACAGGGAGGCAGACATTCAAATCTCCGCTTTGCCACAGATGCTTACGGAGTGACCCCAGCCAGCCACTCACACCCACCCTCACTTTCCTCATGGGCTAAAAGTGAACAAATGGAAACCGAGCCCAGACAAGACAGACATGATGCTGGCTGGGAAGGCTGAGGTTGTACACAGCCAGAGGCTTCACATTTTTGGTAGGGTTCAGCTGACCCTTGTTGACTTGGCTAGGAATGTCACAATTATGCTGGAGAAGTCGGGATTATGCTTGCTAAATTTGCAGATGACACGAAGTTGTTCAGGGTGGTAAGAACCAGGGAGGATTGTGAGGCACTCTAAAGGGATCTGTCGAGGATGGGTGAGTGGGTGTCAACGTGGCAAATGGGGTTTAATGTGGCCAAGTGCAAAGTGATGCACATTAAGGCCAAAAATCCTAACTATAAGTACACGTTGATGGGGTCCAAACTGGCCGAGACTGACCAAGAGAGAGATCTTGGAGTCGTAGTAGATAACTCAATGAAAATGTTGAGACAGTGTGCGACTGCAATGAAAAAGGCCAACGCTATCCTGGGGGTTATTAGGAGGGGAATTGAAAACAAATCAGCCAGTATCATAATGCCCCTGTATAAATCGATGGTGCGACCTCATTTGGAGTACTGTGTACAGTTCTGGTCGCCACACCTCAAAAAAGACATTATAACATTGGAAAAAGTACAGAAAAGGGCAATGATAAAAGGGAATGATAAAAGGGTTGGAAAACTTTCCCAATGAAGAAAGGTTGAAGCTCTTGGGGCTCTTTAGCTTGGAGAAACGAAGGCTGAGGGGTGACATGATCGAGGTTTATAAGATTATGCATGGGATAGAGCAGGTAGAGAAAGAAGTCCTTTTCTCCCTTTCTCACAATACAAGAACTGGTGGGCACTCCATGAAATTGCTGAGCAGTCAGGTTAGAACAGATAAAAGGAAGTACTTCTTCACCCAAAGAGTGATTAACACAACATGGAATTCACTGCCACAGGAGGTGGTGGCGGCTACAAGCATGGGCGGCTTCAGGAGGGGATTGGATAAACACATGGAGCAGAAGTCCATCAGTGGCTATTAGCCACAAAGTATAGATAGAAACTCTCAGTCTGTGGTAACTGATGATCTGTAATCTTGGCGTTTGGGGGGGCAAGAGTGGGAAGGCTTTTAGTGTCCCGGCCCCACTGCTGGACCTTCTGAGGGCACCTGGTGTTTTTGGCCACTGTGTGACAGAGATTGGAATCGATGGGCCATTGGCCTGATCCAACATTGGCTTCTCTCATGTTTTTATGGAGAAGCAAATTATCACAGCCACAAAACATGTGTCTTTCCAACTTACTTTAGCTGGGAAGATGGCCCCTACCTTGACTTGGCCACCTGGATCCATGCCACAGTAACATCAAGCCTGCTGCAATGTGATCTACGCAGGTTTCCCCTTAAAATCAACTTGGAGGCTTCAGTTGGTGCAGAATGCCACAGCTCCACTATCATCAGGAGCCAGGCAGAGTATGCAGATTACACCCATCCTGCAGTCACTCCACTGGCTGCCTATCAGCTGCCGGCCGTTCCATACGAAGTCCTTCATGGCCACAGACCCTCACACCTGCAAGTCTGCCTCTGCAGCTATACCCCACCATGACGACAAGGCTGCTCATCCGCGCCGGGCCTTCTGCAGGCGCCACCCTGCACCGGGGCAAGACCAGCGACTGCCCCAGCACGTGCCTTCTCTGAAGCGGGCCCCCACCCTGTGGGGCGGCCTGCCCGAGAAGGTCAGGAGGGCTCCCAGTGCTCCTGGAATGTCACAAGCTGTGTAACTCAGGACTGCCGAGGAAGGGATTTTTTTTGCAAAGGAAAAGGGGCTACATCATAACTAGGGACTAGCCCAGGAAAATGCACTGTGTTTCTACTGCTGTAATTTCATATTCTGCATTGTTCAACATGTTGTGTTTATTACTGATGCTTTGTTCAGACGGCAGCTCCATTTCAAATTACTGCAGTTACTAATTCTTTTACTTTGCCTATGAGATGTATTACTATCATGTTGACTGCACTAATTTACACTACGTAATCTGCCTTGGGTCTCAGTGAGACAGGGCGGGACTATAAATAAATTTATAGGTAAAATGGAGAGGGGGGGAAGCTGTTTATTTATTTACTTATTATTTATTTATATTTGTATCCCGCCTAACCAGCCAGGCCGGCTCAAGGTAAGTTGCTCTGGGTCTCCACTGAGAAGCACAGCGTGGTGTTAAGTATCCAAATAAACAAAACAATAAAGCTACCTTGAGAACCCCTGAATGGGAAGGTAGCTTAGAAATTCACCAAATAAACTGCCCTTGGGCTGAGGAAGAGGCAGGACTTGGGAGATCTCGTCCCACCAGAAGGGATGGTGGTGCCTCCCCTGTGTGCGCCACCCGCGGAGCAAGTGAGAAAGAAGAGTAACCTGGTGCGAAGAGCGGCAGAGATCCACCACCAGAGCTCCCCGTAAGAGAGCCCAGTTCTCGGCCCATTCTGTCGAGCACCCTCTCGGTGGTCGCCCTTGAGCTAACATGCAGGGCATGAAGGGTGCGTGCCCCCTCCCATCCTCTTCCCCAGCTGCCATTACTGAGGTGGGCTACCACTGAACACAGGCGTTCCATGCAACCTTTATCTCTACCAGTTTCTGGCACACCCAACTTTTTGGATGCGTCTATCCAATTCTCTTTCAAGGTCACCTGGGCCATTCTGGGGCTGTGAATTCCACGTTTAACGTACATCTTTTGCCCGTCCCAGACTTTACTGACCATGAGCTTCACTGGCTGCTGCTTAGTTCTAGTATTTTGGAAGCGGGGAAATCCACTCTATTGCACTTCCTCCATACCAAGCATAACTCTATACATGTCTCTAATGTCTCAGGAACGCTTTTTCTCTAAGCTAATTTTAGCCTCCCCCCACCCCTCCGCATTCCATCTCCCTCCTTCACCAATACCTGCTGCAGGCTGAGGAGAAGCGTGTGGGCCCATTCAGTCCGGTCAATCTGACGGGCCCGATTCAGCGTCTCCTTGATGATGTCCCCATAATCACTGTAGAACTGATGGGAGGAGAAACGAGAAGGACACCCAAGAGTTGCCCCACCCTCAGCACCGCTGAGGGCAAACCCCACAACCCCCCCACCCGGGGGGTGATAACAGGGAGCGAGGCCACTTTGTCCAGGAGCTTCTCAGGGAGGTGGCCAGGCAGAGCAAGCCACGATATGGCTCTTTTCAGAGGTGATCCACCAAGACAGCTTCAGAGGAGGAAGTCCCACTGCCCTGGCATGAAAGAGCAGCTCGAGAAGTGAGAGAGCCTTGGGGGCTGCAGTGCCCCCCCTCACCCCCCCACCTCAGGGCAGAAGGCCAGAACGGGACCAAACAGCCTGACCAGGAGCAAGGCAGGCCTGTACTCAAGGGCTGCCAAGCTCTCCTTCCCCCAGTAACTGGTGGACAGCTGCCGCTGTAATGCCCAACACTCCGGGCTCCTCCATCCCTCACAGACCTTGGCGTAGTGCTTGAAGACATCTGATGCTGCGCTCAGCTCCACGACTCCATAGACAATGAGTTTGCAGAATCCGGCCAGGAGACTGCGGCGCTGGTGCAGCTGCTCAATCTGGAGCTCCTCATCCTCATGGTCTGAGGCAAAAGGCCAGGAAAGGGTGTGAGAGCGAGGCCTGCCCTCCCGGCAGCGGCAGCGGCAGCAGCAGCAGCCCCCCCCCCTCCCATGGGCCTCAGGGAGCCAGACAGCCTGCGGCCCTGCAGGGCAGCACACACCCGTCTCGGACGCCTGAGCAGGGCTGAAGACATGGTCCATGAGGAAGCCAGCCAGCTGGGACTGCAGCGTAGACTCAGCCTGACACGCCAGTGCCTGCAGCGCCTCCTGACCCCCTCGCGCCAGCTGCGGCCCAAAGATCAGAAGCAGGTCACTCAGCAGCACAAAGGCCTGGAAGGGGAAACAAAATAAAACCACCATCTACTGGGGACCTCCTCGCCGAGAGAGCCAGGGTGGTATATGGGAGTCAAGAGTACAGGACTAGGACTGAGGGGACCCAAGTCCAAACCAAGGCCCAGCTACGATGCTCACTTGGTATTACTTTGCGCCACAAACCCTTTTCCAGCATAACCTGGCTCACAGGGTTAACCATGAAGAATAACACAAGAGAGGCAAAAAGGATTTGGGGCTCAGATAAAACTGCAGAGACAGAGGAACTAGCCCAGCTTGAAAAAGAAGAAAGCAAATGAACACTGAACACCAACATAAAAAGCAGTCCAAGACCCTGCCTGCTGTGGATTCCCAGTCTCCCAGCCCCAAGCCGGCCTGGGCTGGGAGGGCAGCGTATGAATCTGATAATAAATATTAAAAAATAAGGACTCCCCCCCTGCCCCCGCTTTCCACTAGAGTGCTTGCCCAGGAGGGCTCTCCCCCCCCCCCCCCCCCGGTACTCTCCCTTCCAGCTCCTGAGCTCCTCTGCGTAAGCACTAAGCCCGTTATCCCTTCTTCGGCTCTTCACTTGCTGGCTGTAAAGTACAGTAAAGTATCCTTATTTTATTAAATTTCTACCCTGCCCTTCTCGCTGTAGTAGCAGGCTCAGTGCCTATAACTCTTGTTCACTGACGTCTTCTGTGCACAGACTGGGACTGCACTTGTGCAGGCCAGCCACAGAACATTTAAAACTCCAAACAGGGGGTGCTCTGCCCCTTTCGAAGCTGATGAACACCCCCCCCCCATACACACACACACGGGATTATTCCTGCCCAGCGCTTCACATGCTCCACTGGCAGGTGCCCTCTTCCCTCAGTTCCCACTAGGCCGCCGCAAGCCCCCTCCCCCCCCCATGGCACAACAGGCCCCGTGAGAGCTCACAACAGGGCAGGAGGAAGGGAACATGTGCCTGCACAGAAGATGTCGAAGAAAAACAGGTTGCTCACCTGTAACTGATGATCTTTGAGTGGTCATCTGTGCAGTACCACACACGGGTTGGGCACCTGCACACGACCTCAACCGGAGAACATTCCAGAGCTTGCCTCAGAAAAAGTTTTGGTGGGCTCTCTTCCCGCCCTGGGGAGCAGACACGCACTGCGCATGCCTGGAGTGGGGGAGAGAGCCGCCTCCCACTTAGTTCCTTCGACCGCTACCAGTAAGTGATCAGGAGATGGCAGCAGTGGGGAAGGCTGGGTGGGACTGTGGAACTGTACAGATGACCCCTCGAAGATCATCAGTCACAGGTGAGCAACCTGTTTATCTTTGTCGTGGTCTCTGTGCAGTCCCACACACGGGTGATTAACGAGCTGAACCAGATGGCGGAGGGAGCCGGCAGCTGGAAAGACAATAAGACAGGTCATGCGCAGAGAGATCGCAGCACCGCCTGGCTGAATGCAGCATCCCGTCAGGCTCGAACATGATACGAAGGTCGAGCCAGAAGACCACGTGGCGGCGGCAGCACAGACTGTCTTCCAAAGGGATGCTGGCCAGGAAAGCCGTCGAGGTCAGCACGGCTCTCATGGAGTGGGGGCAGTGATACGGGCAGCTATGGGCTGATTAGCGAGCTCATAGCAAAAGGCTACGGTCGAGGTTACCCACTTGGATAGTCTCTGGGATGAGATAGGCTCACCCTAATGGATTTAGTACGGTGGAGACAGAGAGAGCTCTGAGGACATCAGGAGAGTGCAGTGTCCGCTGAGCCATATCAGCCAGGTTTGGAAAGAAGGCAGGCAGCATAGAATTAGACAGATGAAAGGCGGAGACTACCCTTGGGGAGAAAGGTAGGGTCTGGTCTGAGGACGACTTTGTCTTTATGGAAAACAGTATAAGGAGCATCTGCCCGAAAGGCAGCCAAGATCTCCCACTCGATGGGCCGTAGTGATAGCAATAAAAAATGCTGTCTTCCAGGAGAGGAGACGTAGGTCAGAGGAAGCTATTGGCTCAAAGGGCTCAGCCATCAACTGAGCAAGAACCAAGGAGAGACTCCAAGATGGTACCAGCGACTCCCTTGGCAGACAGAGGTGAAGAAGACGATTTCATGAGGCAATGAGAGAAAACAGCAGCATCCTGAATAAGGGAATGATCAGCAGAGATGGCGGCTAGATGCGCTTTCATAGACGAAGAGGTGAGGCCCGACTCCTTCAAGGAGACTATGTACGAAAAAATGTCAGGGAGCAAAGCCTGAAAAGGATCGAAGAAGTGTTGCTGAGCATAGAGTGCAAACCGGGACCACTTCCTTCGGTACTAGGCACGAGTTGATGGTTTCCGAGCATTGAGTAAGATCTCTAAAACCTGGGGAGGAAAGGTCACTGTCGAATCCTCCATGCCGTAAGACAGAAGGATGTCGGATTGTGGTGCAGGATTTTGGCTTTGTCTTGAGACAGAAGGTCTGGAACTCAAGGTAGAAGTAGAAACCAACGCTTCGAGAGGTGGAGAAGGTGGGGGGAACCATGCCTGCTGAGGCTACCTTGGTGTTATTAGAATACAGGATGTGGTGTCCTCGACAATCTTCTGAAGAACCAGTGGAATCAGCGGGAACAGGGGAAAGAAGTAGAAGAGGCTCCCAGTCCACATGTGGAGGAATGCATCCCCTAGAGAGCGGGAGGGCGGTTGACCTTGAGCAAAAAACAGAGGGCACTGGGCATTCTCCCGGGTGGTAAACCCGTCTATGGCAGGACAACCAAAGAGGTGAAAAATGTGTCACAGATACCCGGGATGGAGAGACCACCCTGTTTCCCGTGGAATCGTGCGACTTAGCAGATCGGCTTGCACATTCTGGATGTGTATAGCCACAATCGAAATGGAGTTCCAAAGACACCACTCCCACAGACACACGGCAGCCTGGCAGAGATGAAGCGATGCAGTTCCACCCTATTTGTTTATGTAGAAGACGGTGGCAATATTGTCCAAGGCAATTTGGACCACCTTGCCCGTCAGCAAGGAAGGAGAGTAGGGCTCGATGCATTGCTGCGAGTTCCAGAGCATTTATGAGGACAGCATTTCTTGAGGAGTCCATGAACCTCACACAGATTCCCGCACTGGGCTTCCCAACCCTAGAGGGATGCATCTGTCGACAGGGAGATCTCCAGAGGCAGATGTCGAAAGGGCATGCCGGAGAAGAGATGCTAAGGAAGAGACCACCACTTCAGAGTGTGGATTACCGTGTAGGGAATCAAGAGCATCGTATCCCAACGAGCCCATTGAAAGTTGAAGTTCCTGATGAACCAGAGTTGAAGTGGATGCATTCGAAGCCTGGCAAGAGGAACCACAAACACTGCGGAGGCAAAATATCCCAGAAGCCCCATAATCAACTACGCAGACTGATGGGGTTGCTGCATAAAGGTCGTTACAAGGGACATTATGTCCTTGGCTCTGGATTTCGGGAGAAAGGCCAACTCTTTGAGAGTGTCGAGACGAGCTCCCAGGAATTGTAAAACCTGAACCGGTTGAAGAGCTGATTTTGTGGGATTGACACAGAGACTTAATTCAGTCAACAGAGCGAGAGTAGGGTAGATGTCCAGTTGAAGTTGAGATTTCGTGGACCCCACGAGAAGCCAATCGTTGATGTACGGATAAAGGATAACTCCTCGACGATGGAGTTCTGCCACAACTACCACCCTCATCTTTGTAAAAACACGAGGAGCCGTGGACAGGCTGAAGGGGAGTACCCTGTACTAGTAATGGGAGGTCCCAAGGGCAAAGTGGAGAAAACGTCGATGTTGCAGCCAAATTGTGACATGAAAGCATTGTGAAGGTTTATCAATGCCAGCCATGCATCCTTTGGAAGAAATGGAAGAATGGATTGCAACGTGACCATTCAAAACTTTTGACAATGAATACAGTGATTCAGGTTCCAAAGGTCCATAATGGCCCGAACACCACCGTCCCTCTTGGGAATGACAAAACACTTGGAGTAGAAGCCTTGAGTTTGTTGCACCTCCGGGACAACTTCGATGCTCCCTTGCCGAGTAGAGAACTGACCTCTGGACAGAGTGACAGAGGCGTAATAACAAAGTGATAGAAGGTATGCGTGTGGGGGGGGGGGGGAACGAACTCTACGGCGTACCCGACCTGCACGATGGTGAGGACCCAAGCATCGCTTGTAATTCTTTCCCAAGCTGGAACAAAGGGGAAGAGCCAGGTCCCTATGGGAGGGGTAAAAGAAAGTGGTGGTGGTAGGCAATCGAGACAGTCAAACAGATTGCTTCATCTGGGCAGGCTTCCTAGGAACCTGAGGCAGCTTCAGCGGTCATGTGGATCCCCACAAGCCACTCCTGGGTCTTCTTGTACCAGACCACCAAACCCCAAAGAACTTTGCAAGGGGTCCCGCCTGGCTACCAGGCCGAATAGTTTGGGTGACAGGGCCTCTTTCCTACGAGGTCTCAGGAGAAAACGGGAAAAGAAAGGCAACCATGGAGAAGGCACATCAACCAGCTGCGCCACCAGCTCCTGACCACCGTACCTGACGCACCTGAGGAGAGCGAGGTACACACACACACACACACACACACCCGGTGTGAGACTTCTGATTGGATCCAATAAGCCAGGCCTCAGGTGCAAAGCAAAGTCCTTTTATTTTCTTAACGGTCTTTCATTAACACATTCATTGATAGTACTGTCAGATCAATAGGACTCAGAGCAATTATAAAGTTTCCAAATAGCAGATAAATGACAGGCACCAATCAGGGCAATATCAAGAAAGGGAACGAAGCACAGAGAGGGGAGGGGAGGGGAACGGAACAAGGCGCCACACTCTCACTGGGAGAAAACGGACAGCAGGAATACAAAATGACAGGGAACCTGACACCCCGCTTCGAAGCAAGACGGAGAAGGCGAAGGCGAGTCACTTGTACCAGAACTTCCCCGGCCATGCACATCGGCCAACACACATCGACATCCCTCCATCACCGGCCCCCGCTGACGAACCGGAACTTCCCTCTGGACCAGCCGAGGCATTCCATGAGCAGCCCATTGCAGAACTGGTATTACCCCACTCATCCAGGGAACAGTGAAGGCCCACATACTTAAGGGACTATGTGTGCTAGGGAAGGTCTAAATTATGGGGGGAGGGGTGTTATGTCCTAATGGTGACTGCGCCCACGGTCAGGTAAACATACGTGGCCAGGCTGGCTACCGGAGCTTCGCTTCGGGAGACAATAGCCTGGCTGGATTATAAACATGACCAATCAGCCTCCCAGATTCTGCCAGGGGACCTATGGGGTAAGGTCACCCGTAATTAATCCTATCAAGGAGATTGGGCGAGGCCGGTGGTGTGGTTTAGACGGATATTTAAGCAGACCCCCGAGCCCCATTCAGGAGTCATGTTTTGTACCATCAATAAACTTATGAGCTGATTTCACTGCAACGCGTCTCTGGACCCAGGACTTTACAGCTGCCCATCAAGCTACTTCCCACTTAGCCAAAAACTCTTCTGATTTAATTTCAACCTGTTGGTTCTGGTCCAACCTTCTGGGGTAACAGAAAACAACTCCGCCCCATCCTCTATTAGGGCAGCCCTTCGAGTTATCATATCCCCTCTCAGTCGTCTCCTCTCCAGGCTAAACAGACCCAGCTCCTTCAACCTCTCCTCACAGGAGTGAGTCACCAGACCCCTCACCACCTCAATCCTGACAGGTAAACTGGGGTGGAGAACCAGCAGCCCCCTCCTTCCCCGAACACCCACCCACCCTGCAGACTCCCACACAGCTCCTCCGGCTAGCAGCACACGTGCGCATGGGGGCCAAGCCCCGAGGCACTTCCATCCTGCAGCATGGCCTGTGTCACGCAAAGCAGCACAGCCCTCCCAGGGAAAAGCACTTGGGAGTTCTAACCAGGATACTGGGGGTGGAGGGAGAGAGCTGACAGCCTCCTACTCGGCTGTTGAGTCTGTTCCCTTGCCAGGAAGAGGGAGCACCACTGGAGTTGGGTGAGACTTGTTGGCTGCCCCACTGTGCTCAGTGGGACCCCTGGCCAGACCCTCATGGCACCTCTCACCTGGCACGATCAGAACCCCACACAGCAGAGCCAGCAAGGGAGCAGACCGGCTGAAGTGCAAATCACACAGCGCTGATGGGTGACTCTCATTTGGATTTGCTCAGACAACTCCCTGATGCGTAGCAGGGGAGAAACGGCTTGAGTTTCTGGCTGCAGTAGCTGTGCAGGAGCCTCCTGCATTCCTGCCACAGGAAGCCAGGGTGACCGGGGCAGATCCCACGTTAGGTGGAAAGTCCCCAGGGCTGTTTCTTCCCTCCTGCAACTGGAGGAGGAGAACCTTGACTGGCCAGGACTTGCTCCAAGAGAGGCGATCTGCGCCTACTCCAGGTGGCAATCGAAATGCTGCACCTACAGCTAAGATCAGGGAGGTGGAGAGGGAGAGACCAGCACTGTCCAGTGTTTCGAGTCCCACATTCTCTATGAGTGCTCAGAGACAGGGCCAAGTATTGGGGACAGGGAGAGGCACACCTTCACGCAATGGGTCTCTACAAAAGGAGAGTCTGCTTGCTTCCCGGGGGGGGGGAGGGGGGGGCTTCTTCCCACTGGTCCAAGACTGCCCCACCTGGACCACTGGAGAAACAGCCCGCGGGACCAGTTGAGCAAGGCTCTTCTCTGAGGTTCTTCTCACCAGCTGGGGTGACAGGGATGACGGACTCTTCGCCTCTTATGTGGGTCTCACTTTCATTTGTGCTCTGCCCAGTAATCACCAAAATGGCTTAGTATTTTAGTTTATTTTCACCAGCCCTCTCTGTACTCCAGGTATGTAAAATTACTATTTAAAATATTAGCTGCTTTTTTTCTTTACAGCATTAAAAAATACACAGATTACACAGAAGCAAACTTTACAAGTACTATTTAACTAAATGCCCTCCTAGACAAAACTGCCTTCAGCTGCCTCCTGAAGGTCGAAAGTGAGAGGGATTATTCCCCCCCTCCCGGGGGGGGGGGGAGGGTGGCAGTTGGTCCATCATGGTGTACCCCTTCCCATGTTGGGGCTGATGCCATGTCATGCCTGCTAGTCTTCCAAGTTCCACCACACTCCTCCTTCTCTGTTGCTCAGGGAGCAGCCGGCAATCATCCCTGTGGCCAAGAAGAGCAACTCTCCCCCCAATACCAGCTCCCCAAGGGACCCAAATCTGCAAAGCAGGCCGAAGAGCCACCCCTAGGGATCCGGCCAACAGCTCTCACCCGCTCTTGGACTTCGGAGTCACTGTCAACCAGGCAGCTTTGGCAGAGGAAGCAAAAGGAAGCCACTTTCTCTTTCAGGCTGAGCAGCTGCACCTGCAGAGGGCGGCAGGCAAGAGGATCAAGCCCGGAAGGGAAACACCCAGAGGACACCCCCCCCCCAACACACACACACAGCACTGCTTACCTGGCTGGGATGCAGCCCAGAGGAGGTGGTGGTGGTGGAGCTGGACAAGTGGGCTAGTTCCCAGAGGAGCGAGTAGTGGGAGCAGGACAGGGCAGGAATAACAACCTACAGGGAAGACAAAGGAGGACAAGGGAAACAATATCCCCCCGGCCCACCTGTGTCCCATCCTGTCCCCGTCCCGCCCCGTCAAGGTCAAGAAGCCTCTGTCCTCAAATAACCCAATGGGATGCCCGAGGGGAAGAGAGACAGAGACTCCTGCTCCGCAGCTGCAAGACCGTGTCCACCACAGCCCCACAGCCAGGAGACCCACCCTCAGGCACTGCAACCATACAACAGGCCCACCACCATCCGCTTCCGCCACCCCAAGGAGCAAAGCAGAACGGCCCCCAAGCTTAAACCACACTCCTGCTCTCAGCATCCCAGTACCTGCTTGGGCACCTCGCCTGTGTCCACCGCATGGCGCAAGAGATGGATGCAGGGCTCAAATAGGCACCAGGGTGTCAGGTCATGAGCGCTGCACGTAACGGCAAAGGACAGACAATCAGAAGAGAGTTATGCATTCCTTTCAGCCCACCCAGGAACTGCAGGCACAGGGCAGGGCAGGTCTTAACTTCTGGGAACACAGGTCTGGACTTCAATTCAAAACCTACAGGATGGAGTCAGGATGCAGGACAGCATGATCTGAGGGTTGGCAGCGGTTACTGAGCTCACCCCCTCCACTATCCTGTGCTCACCTGTGGAAGGCAGCAATGCGCCTGAGAGTGGCAGCCAGATTGTAGACAACCTCTTCCTCCACAAGCGAGGACTGAACAGGAAGAAATGGAAGTCAGGCAAGGAGAGGAAGGAATCACTGAGGGCCCATCTGGTCCAGTAACCTGTTCTACACAGGGGCAACCCTGGAGAGACCCTGTTTCCATTCTAAGCACCCCACGATGATAGTCCTCCCCCCGGCCCCAGATCTTCATTCTTGCCCACAGAGCTGGGAATTGGCCCCTTCCAGCTTTACCCGGAATCCTTAAATGCCATTCCAGCACAGCTCCTGGTACCTGGAGCAGTTCAGCAGCCTCATGCTGGAATTTATCAGCAAGGTGGTCCACAAAGCGGCTGAGGGCAGAATCCACCCGACTGTAAAAGGCAAATTCCGGACAGCAAAGAGCAGACAGGCTCCTGGCAGCCGCCTCCAGCACTTCCTTGTCAGTGTGCTTTTCAACCACGTTCCACAGCTGGGCCACCAGCAACTCCAAATACTTAATAAGAGATAGGGGGGAGAAATAAGAGATGCAGCGCTGCCAAGAGGTGCTCTCTGAGAGGGCAGGGCTGGAAAGGCCAACAGGCACGTGCCCATCCCTACCTTCTCCAGACGGCCCGTGCTGTAGAGCTTCAGGTCAAAATAGCAGGGGGCTTCCAGCAAAGGCACCACTTTCTCGACATCAGCGGAGAACTGCTGGAAGAGAACAGAGCGCTCTAGACTCTCACCTGTTGCAAACGACAGCCAGCAGTGGACAGAAACGGAGGGCAGGGAGGATGCACCTCCTGCCAAGGCCCCCCTCTCTGGACTGGCAGGAAGCTATGCCAGCCACTCATTCCATAGATCATACAAATCACCATTCTGTAATTAGTCCCTTCCCATGAGAGAAAGTTTTAGGAGGTAATGCAACTGAATAAAAAATAAAACCTGGAATGCCAGAATCAACTCCCATAACTATGAATCATACAAATCACATTTACTCTACAAAGCACATCAAAAAGCTGCAGGGGAAATTAATCCCCAGAATTCTTGACATACCGCAGCCACAAGACAACCCTTGGCATCTCAGCCAACGGGACGCTACAAGGAACAAGGAGGCTGAGAACTTCAACACAGACAGGATCGCTGGCTAAAATTACCTCAATCAAACTCCTTGTTTATACACAACCCAAACTCCCTTGCCGAACCGCCTTCTTTGGCACTTGGCTTGAACGCAGCGCTGAGCAGCTTTGCATCTGCACCACAGCTGCCTGTGCAACAGGGTATTGCCTTCGCAAACGAGTGGGCTGAACATTTTATGTGCAGCTTGTGAACGCTGACGCCAGGCATAAGCGAGATCTTCTCAACCACCAGAGCAGGTGGTGTGTGTCCCCCATTGCTGAGATCAGGTCGTAACCGTGACCTGCTCTGCTGAGCACAGGAACCCTGTCACTTCCAAGGGAGAACTCCAGCACCACAAAAGCAGCCCTAGACAGCCTGAATGGCAAACAGCCAGTGACTCTGGAGGATGGGTGTGGGGAGACCACATGGAGACCCTCCTGAACTTACAAGCCCTTAGAAGAAATTGAGACCTCATTGATCCAAAATAGGACGTAGGCCCCCATTTGAATAATAAAAACTTAGAATAGTAACCAAACACTGAACCACTGGGAGATAAACTCTGAACTGCGCCCTTCTCTAATAGGGCATTTAACTCTGGGCACAACTGCCGGAAAACTTTATCAATTGCCTGATGAAGCAATGTCAATGGTGGTAACAGGGTAAACTCAAGGCCATAGCCCTTTTCAATAACACTCAAGACCAAGAGTCTGAGATAATCTTGTATCATTCTGACAAAAAACTGGACAAACTGTCCCCAAAATTGTGATTGGCTATGATGCCAACCACTGATATCCAGGAAGCAGGCTTAGGGGCCCACACTGGGGAGGCAGGAAAGATGTGTGATAACGATACTGAAATGTATGTTTATATTTATCTATTTATGATTCAGATTTATAGACCACCCTACCCTGCGTAAAACTGCTCAGGGCAGTTAACAACAAAAAGATAAAAACATTCATAAATAAAACAATATAAAAATATATAAATGTTCTCAGACAGCAGATTTCAATTATGTCCCTGTCCCATAAGATGATTGAAAAGACACAGGAAGAAAAGACCAGGGAGCGATGCCTGTAAGCTGGTACCTTTTGCTGCCTCAACCAAAAGCCTGCCAGGGCAGAAAGGGCCCTGGCTCAGGTCAAGGGCAGCTGGACTTCTTTTGGACTGGGGATCACCCGGAGATGGCTCTCTGCAGAGCCTAATGCTTTTCGGGGGATATGCGAGAGTACACGGTCTCAAAGATACGTGGGTCCCTGACTGCTTAAGGCCTTAAAGGTCAATACCAAAACCTTGAACCTGACTCAGTACTCCACCGAAAGCGTGCCTTCTGTGATGTTCCAGACAGGACCTGTGCCGCTGCATTCTGGACCAGGTGGAGTTTCCAGGTCAGTCTCAAGGACAGGCCAGCATAGAGCAAGTTACAGCAGTCCAATCTAGAGGTAACCGTTGCATGGATCACTGGCTAGATCAGGGGGAAACAGAACGGGAGCCAATTGCCTCACCTGGCATAGCTGAAAAAACACCCAACTTGGCGACATTTGTGATCTGGGCCTCCACTGATAAGGAGGCATTCAGAACCACACCCAAGCTCCTGACAGTCTGCGCCGGTGTCATAAGGGCGCACCATCAAGAGTCAGGAGCTGGCACCCCAAACTTGAATCCCACCCACCCGGCCACAGAACCTCCATCCAGGCTGAATTTGTCTCAACGGACTCTTTTTCAACCATCCCACCATGGCCTCCAGTCCCTCAGCCAGATTTTGAGGGGCAGTGTCCAGGCGGCCACCCACCGAAAGACACAGCTGGGTGTCATCAGCGTACTGGTGACATCGCAGCACGAAACTCTGCACCAGCTGGGCGAGGGGGCACATACAGGTGTCAAACAACATCAGAGAGAAGACTGCCACCCGAGGGGTCCCACATACTTAAGGGGGGGTATATACATAGTTGACACCCGCTCTCCTAGTGCCACCCACTGCCCCTGGCCTTGGAGAGACAAGGTGAGCCACTTTAAGACTACCCCACGGATTCCAATGCCGGTGAGGCAGGGGATCAGAAGATCATGATCGGCTGTGTCGAATGCTGCTGTAAGATCAAGCAGTAACAGCAGCACCAACACGCCTCAATCCAGCTGTCTTCGGAGGTCATCCATGAGAGCAACTATTGCCAAATTTGTCCTGTGGCCTGTGAAGAAACAGGACTGGAATGGGTCCAGTGCTGATGTGTCAGCCAGGAAACTCTGGAGCTGTTCTGCTACCATTTTCTCAATTACCAAACCCAGAAAAGACAAATTCAAGACTGGGTGGTAATTAGAAGGATTTGCAGGATCCAAGAAAGACAGCACTGCCTCTTTTAACCCCTCTGGGGGTAGATCCCTAAATCTAGAGACAGATTGATAAAATTTATCGGGGGGGGGCATATTCCCTTACCACTGGCTTTCACCAGCCACGAGGGGCACAAGTTTAAGAGGCATGTGGTTGGCCTAACAGCACCCAAGATCCTGTCATCATCGGTCCAGGTAAGCTGGTTGAAGTTGTCATGTATTGAATCCAAAGACGGCCAAGGAGCCTCTAGGTCACATACTGTATGTGAGACTTCTGATGAGAACCAATAAGTCAAGTCTTGTGGATAGACAAAGTCCTTTATTGTCTTAATGGTCTTTCAGGAACACTTTGTTAGGGATACCAGGGGATTGGGGCTGGGACTTATTATACAGTATTCAAACAGAATAGAAATGACAGGCACCAATCAGTGTAAAAACCTGAAGCTCGAAAATCCCCAAACCGTTGCATGAAAAAGGCGTGCAAGCTAATTAAGTTCCCCCCCTTTCGCCCCTGTGTACAAAACTACTTGCATTCCCACGCAAAGACACCTGGAAGAGCAGAGAGTGAAACAGCTTAAGGTTAACTGGCAACAACAGCGATAAGCAGGGCCTGCAAAGGAAAATGGCAAAATGGGATGGGAGGGGGAAGGAGTGAGGGGGAGGAACTCGGCTGCCAATCTCCCGACTGGAGGACCTGTAAATGCAATCAGTAACAAAGCTAGAATATGACAGGAAACATGACACTGTATCAACATTGGCCGGGAGGTCATGGCAGAGTGACAAGACTTTATCTGCAAAAAGGCTCACAAAGGCCTCACAGCAAATGGTCGAATTTCTAACACTTTGGGTCTTCTCTCACGGAGAAGTTAAAGATCTAATTACCCTACATAATTGTGCTGGGCAAAAGCTAGCAGACACAATGGAGGCTGAATAAAACTCCTTTTTTGCAGCCTTCACTACCATTTAATATTTCATAAATGTCGTATAAGATGTTCTTGTAGCTTTGTCATGAGCGCACCACCCAACTCACTCTAGTGTTAAGTTCCCACTTCTCCATCCCCTTGAGTGGCACAGTATATACCAGGGGGATGATAGAGAGACCAGGAGCACAGAGGATGTCGGGGGCGACTCTCACCGACGGCTTCAGAGAGGCGGGAATTCGAGTCTTCTGCCAGCTCATCTAATGAACCACTGGAAGGCATCAGATCCATACAGCACTCTGGGAGTCAATTGGGCCCATTAATCTTTGAAGGTGAGCATAAATCAGCTCGCTGCCTAGACAGGAGGGGGTTGGAATGCCCAACTGGGTCTTCAAGACAAAGAGATCCAACCATGGTACTTCCCCCTAAACAATCAGATCCACCTCCATCACCGTGCCAAAGATCAGATCCAGTGTGTGACCTGCTTGATGTGTGGGACCTGATACAAACTGGGGGAGTCCCAGTGCTGCCATGGAAGGCACCAGTTCCAACCTCTGCAAGGAGGTGGCAGCATCGTGGGCATGGACACTGAAGGTCTCCCAGGACTATCAGCCTTGGGAACGCCAGAGCCCAGCCAGCTACTGCCTCCAGCAGGCTCAGTAGGCCGTCAGCTGCTGCACCAGTCAGTCGGTATATGAGAATCATAGAATCACAAATGGCTGAGCAGTCGGGCTAGAAGAGATAAAAGGAAGTCCTTCTTCACCCCAAGAGTGATTAACACAACATGGAATTCACTGCCACAGGAGGTGGTGGCGGCTACAAGCATGGACGGCTCCAAGAGGGAGTTAGATAAACATATGGAGCAGAGGTCCATCAGTGGCTCTCAGTCGCAAGGTCTAGATAGGAACTCTCAGTCTGGGGCAAGTGGTGCTCTGTATTCTTGGTGTTTGGGGGGCACAACAGTGGGAGGGCTTCCTGCCCCCCACTGCTGGACCTTCTGAGGGCAACTGGTGTTTCTGGCCACTGTGTGACAGAGTTGGACTAGATGGGCCACTGGCCTGATCCAGCATTGGCTTCTCTTGTGTTCTTATGTGAGCTTGAAGGCAAAGTCAAGCCTCTTGCAGCTGCTTCTGTATTACTAGACAAGGCAGGTCTGGCAACAGGCTACTCCCCCTAAGAGAGTAACTCAGAAGCTGACCTTGCCTCTGGAGAGCCGGAACACGAACCTTTCAGAATACCCTCTTCTTCCCTGCTAGGTCTGCCACAAGCAGCTCCTGGGTCTGTCTCCCGCGCCCTCCGCTGTCCCACCTCCTGGCTTTCACCATCACCATCATCTCGAGTTGGGCTCACCTTAGCCAACAACTGGGGCAGCAGTGGGATGAGGTGCTGGGTGAGTCTCAAGCGGTCCTCAGCTTGTGTCTTGCGCTCCCGGGCTGTTAATGCCTGCCAGAGAAGGAAGACAGAAGGAAGGAGAACGCGGGCAGGGGAGCACGTCCTAGGCGACTACAAGAAGGAAGTGAGGAAACGGCCGGCAGCGACCACCCTCCTTCTGTTACCTTTTTCCCAGAGACTCTGCCAACAGGAGGCTGCCCCTCTGTCGCCTGCCGCATGCTGGCCACTAAGGTCATGATGAGCACGCTTTCCTGTTGGTCACTAAAGCCTGTCAAGGGAGAACAGCGCTTTGCGGGCCACTGCTGCACTGTGGAGGACAGAAGGCCAGTGCCCACCCTGCCTCTTGAATGCGTATTTATCCAGCCCCTTCTCCAAGATCCTTGGTGCGGGGTTCATGGTTCTCCCCTCCTCTATTTAAAGCACCCTGGGCAAATCACGACCCTGATCCACCAAGACATTGTCCAAGAGGGGCAAGTGCAAATGGCTAGGGATCTCTCTGAGCACTAAGCCAGGCTGAATGCCTCCCCTGAGGGCTTCCCTCCTCCGATTCCACTCAGACCCGATCACTGAAGTTCTCGGCAGCATTCAGCTTTCCATCTGCTTAAGTATGCTTCGTTGGGCTGAGCCTGTGGGTGCAAGCTGCTAGCACTGACTTGGCATCACACACAAACTTGCACACAGGCTGTGAAATCAGTGACCCGCAATGCTACTCTAGATGACGCTGAGCGTTCAGCACCATCTTTCCCGGCCACTCACCCTTCGTAGGCGGCTCCTCCAGCAGCAGCCCAGTCAGCACCGGCCAGTCCTTCAGCAGGGGAGCTGCACAGTCCCACAGGCTATCCACCAAATAGGCTGCGTGGTTGTGGAACTAAGGATGGAGAGCAGAGCAAGGACAACAGCCTCACCGGCCCTGCCCAGCTCCTCAGCCAGGAGGAACGGCCCCCGGCTCCCTCTCACCTCACTCTCCGTGAAGAAGGAAAGAAGCTGCTGAAGAAAGCCTCGCGCTGCTCCTCCACGGGACTCCTCGTCTCTCCTGACACATCCCTCTGGCGCCAACAGCCTACAAGTCAAACTATCACCATTAAAAGAAAAATAAAGAGAGACCAGATTTATACCCCGCCCCAGTCTCCTTTGCCTTCCTCTCCCCACAACAGACACCCTGTGAGGTACGTGGGGCTGAGAGAGTTTTCAAAGACTGCCCTTGAGAGAATAGCTCTGAAAGAACTGTGACTGACCCAAGGTCACCCAGCTGGCTGCACGTGGAGGAGGAGTGGGGAATCAAACCCAGTTCTCTCAGATTAGAATCCACGCTCCTAACCACTACTCCAAACTGGCTCCCTCCAGGAAAGGAGGGCAGAAGCCAAAATTCTTGGCTGCCTTGAGTAACGGAAGATGAACAGGGGCTGGAATCCAGGCATTGTCTCTTTTTCGGCCCTTGATGCTGCAACACACCGGGGGGGGGGGGGGGCGGAATCACTCACTTCTTGTACAAGAATTCACCAGCAGCAACAGCTAGAGGACGACTGGAAGCATAAACCAGTGGAAAGATGCTTTCGCAGTCAGAGTCTGTGAGCACATCCTCCAAGTTCCTGCACAGAAAGGAGCTTTGTTGTGTCAGGACAGGGAGTACGTAAATCAGGCAGCCAAAATCATTGTAGCACCTCCCCACTATCTTAATGCTACTCACTGGAGGATGAGGGTGAGGAGTCTGACTGCTTCCACTGCTACCTGGGGCTCCTTGTCCAGTGCCATGGACACCATCCGCTCCTGCAGGAAGACAGACACAGGTGTTGTTGCTGTTGAGTCACACAGTCGAGTCCGACTTTTCACGACCCCATGGACCACCTCACACCAGGTCCTCCTGTCTTCCATTGTGCTCCATAGTTTGCTTAATTTCATGTTTGTTGCATTGATGACACTGTCCAACCATCTCATCCTTTGCCGCCCCCTTCTTCTTTGACCCACAATCTTTCCCAGCATCAGGGTCTTCCCCAGGGAGTGCTCCCTTCTCATTGGGTGGCCAAAGTATTTGAGCTTCAGCTTCAGGATCTGGCCTTCCAGGGAACAGTCAGGGTTGATTTCTTTTAGGATTGACTGATCTGATGTCCTTGCAGTCCAAGGGACTTTCAAGAGTCTTCTCCAGCACCATAATTCAAAAGCATCTATTCTTCAGTGCTCAGCCTTCCTTATGGTCCAACTCTCGCAGCCGTACATTACTACTGGGAATACCATTGCTTTGACCATACGGGCTTTTGTTGGCAGGATGACCTCTACTTTTTATCATGCTGTCTGGGTTTGCCATCGCTTTTCTTCCAAGGAGCAGGCAGACAAGACTATATTCCTACACAGACCAACGATCCACTCCAGAAGAGTAATAATGCCCTCTGGTGTTGTCTTCTAGCCCTGCCTTGGAATCGGTCCTGGAGAAGGAAAGCAGGGAGCCTGGAGGACCTCAGGAATACTGAATTCTGAAGAGGACGGCACACTATTCAAATCCTTCTCCATTATGCAGTGCAGAATCTCTCACAATTAACTGGAGTAAAATTGGTCACTAAAAAGTTCCAACATTCAAGAGGAAGCCACCAAAATTCTACCTTACTGTCATACTGCTAAACATGTTTAACTTTTCTGTGAAATACAGAGAGAGATTCAAACAAAGGATACTACTATTCAACAGGGCCTAACCATTCTGTCCTGGGGAAAGGGCCATGGCTCAGTAGTAGAGCATCTGCCTGGCATGCAGGAAGGCCCAGGACTCAGGCTGGGCTGGGCTGGGCTGGGCAGGGCTGGGCAGGGATGGGCATCTTACCTTGAAACGGCTGGTGAAGAGTTCCATACGAGAAGCCATCTCCTGGTTGCGATACAGCCCTTGCAAAGCAAGTAAGCACTTGAGACGGACCTCCCCCTGCTGCAAGATGTGATGGACAAGGCAGGTAAGAAAGAAGACGTACACCCTTCATCTGGCATAGCCCTCCATTCTACCATTTCAGGCCACTGCCCCCCGCATTCTGATGTGCGTTACATGCTGTGTTCATATGGAGGTATACCTTCTTGTCATCACTGGGCATCTTTTTGCAACAGTGATGATTTGGAGCTGTTTCACACATTACATTCTCCATGTACAGGTAAAAACATAAAGCGTTATTGTGATAAAACAAACAGGGCAGTTGAGAATGGAACTGTAGCAAGAGGCAAAGGGGGATAAAATTTAGTTTGCAATGGTTGGTTCTTCCACTGTTCAGGGGTTTCCTTAGTTTCTGAAGCTTTCTTCCAGCTCTTGGTGCACACTACAGCTCAGCTTGTAATGAGATCATGTGCTCTCACAACCAGTTAGAGAAACTGGACAAACTAGTTCTCTAAACTATTTGGACCCAGATATCTACAAGTATGTATCATGTATGGCCATTTGCAACCCTTAATTTTGATGGTATAAATGAATTAACTGTGAGTTCTGTTCTTTGAAACCTCACCAGGAAACCAGGCAGAAAATCTTAAAGAGTGTTATTATCTTTCATTGAAAAAAGAAAATAATTCTCTTCACTGGACAAGGTGTTAGAAAATACAAACATGTGTAAGTTAACCCTACAGCAGCTACAAAAACAAGGGTCCATAACATTAAATCTTCAACTATTTCTTAACCATATTTGAACAAGCAAAACTTAAAGCAAACCAGATTTCAGATTATTTTAAACTGCTTTTAAGAGTTTTCGTATAAATCCAAGTTACACACACAAACGGAAATTTCACTTAGTATCTTGAGAGTTCCACCCAGAGAAATCAGATTTGCTTATCATATCGACGTGTTTATGTTGCAAATAACAGTCTTATTTATTTAAAATAATTATTACCTACCTTTCTTCCTTACAGAGCTCAAAGCAGCTTGCAATATTAATAAAATATATAAAATAGATTACATTAAAAATATAAAACCAAAATCATCATATGCTAAGCTCTGCCCATCTCAGTAGCTTAAAACCTATCATCCTCCTCCTCCTCCTCCTCCTCCTCCTCCAGACAAATGACCTACGAGGGAGATAATCAAACAGATGCCTCGAAAGATCCATCTCACACCTCTTCATTATCCTTTTCAAGCAAAATCAGAAGACCAAATTTAACTCTTAATTCCAATTAAAAGGTAATAAATCCTATATTTCTTTAACTGCTTGAGCTATCAAAGATAGATAAAAGAAAAAAAGCAGACTGATCAACTGGTGAGCCTGACAGCACACACAGCTGCATGAAAACGTGCCAGATCAGCAAGAAAGCCTGTGATTTAATCAAAATCCTGCCACAGGGTTGCCAGGAAGGAAGGTTGTGGGTGGGGGACATTGGTGGGGGGGGGGGGGATGGCTTTGGCTGAGTCACTCCACCCACTCCTGGGGAAATCCAGAGAGTTTCCAGCGATCCCTAGAGCTACTCTACGTCTCTCCCAGGAATTCCCCCTTAAGTGACAGCAATACAGTCAATCTCTGTAGGTGTAGGCCAGGGGTGGGCAAACTGTGGCTCGAGAGCCGCATGCGGCTCTTTCACATATATTACGTGGCTCCCGGCAGGGCGGCTGCGGAAGCTAAATATCATTAGCAAACAAATATCGTTGGACAAATTAATATCATTATCGATATCTGCTTTTACCCCTTTTGTTATTATTTTTGGCAGTCTCATTTAATGTTAATAAAAAGCAAATTTGCTTATTTTCCAATAAAAGCAGGTAATATTTGTTCATATGTCTTGTGGCTCTCAAACATCTGATGTTTATTCTATGCGGCTCTTACATTAAGCAAGTTTGGCCTCCCCTGTTCTAGGTGGCTCTTACGCTGAGCCAGTTTGCCCACCCCTGGTGTAGGCAGACAAGTAGGGCCACTGGCGTGAGGCCCGGCAGCCCCAGCTACGGCACACGGACCGAGCTGCAGGGGCTTCTGCTGACTGCGGTGAGTCATCTGAAGCAGAATGCAACCACAAAAGGGGGAAAGACACAACCCTGCACGAGAAAGGTAACCAAGAAGGTTGAAACAGAGACAGAGAGTAAAATAAAATGTGCACGTAGTACCAACGTACAAAAATATAACATTTAATTTAATAATACAATTGCAAGTGCTAAAACGCCATTTAAAAAACAATGGTTAAGCATATCCGTACCTAAACCCAGCGTAAAGACAAATGTCCATTCATATAAATATAGGTTAAAAGGTAGCTGATGTCTCCGTACATAAAAACCAGTACCGAACACATTTCAGCAATAAGCCTTCCTCACTGGTCTAATTCAAACCGAGCACTCTATTAAATGTATACATAACACGAATCATACATAGAACAGACCTGATGTGAAGGTGGGAAAAATAAGAGAAAAGTAATTATCTATATGACGACTGTAAAGAATATGGCTTCCCTGTTTCAGTTGCTTTATATAATCTTTGGTTCAGGCTGCAAAGGGGGCCTGCAGAAACTTTCCCTAGAGACAGAGAAGTAACAGGGAAAAGCATGGAGATTGCTTTCAGCCGGCTGGTACAGAGCCCGCAACTGCCCTTGGAACTACCAGCCCCAGTTAAGCCCATTCCAAAGCAACTGAACCATTGACACCTATGTGTGAAAGGGAGCTGGACCCTTAGCTGCAGAACAGATTTAGTTTCCCCTTGCATAAGATTATCATGGGATGCCGTAAACCTAGCAACACTGAGATTACATCGCTTCTCTGGTCTGTGACTGGTCATAGGCCTAGACCACTCAGAGACCCCTTTTCCCATAAAGTAAGTTGCATTCATTTGACTGGTGTCTGTCGGTGTGGTGCCTGGAGACTATAAGACACATCTTGTCAATAGTCCCAGAGCAACGGGCATTCCACTCTGAACTCTGCCTGGATGGGCTGATTGTGTGAACATCTCGTTTTGCTGGATTTATCACCCCTGTAACCTGGAAAGATAAAACTGAAACTGTATCATGTTTAGCAAGGCTGGAAAAGCTTAGATTTATTGTTTTATATCCCTCACAAGTCTAATCTTGTTTTTAAATATTTTTAATAATATCTTTTAATAAAAGAATTATATTTTACACTCTCGTGGTTTTTGTGTTCAATTAACCTCAAAGGCTTAATCCAATTGCGTAAGACTCTTGACCACTACCAAGAAAGTAATTGTTCTGTCTTTGGAAAGCAGGGCTGACCTTCCTTGTGTAATTCCCTGAGAAGCCGGGAGACCTTGGTTCTTCCCTCCTGGGCTGCGTTGGGACAGACAGAAGAACCTGGTGGCAGATTACCAAGGCTTGGGTGAGAGTTAAACTCTCTCAGGTATTTTGTAACTTTGCTTTGCAACGCACTCCTTGAACCAAAAGTCCTAGCCCGGACAGATTGGCACTTTTGACAATGACTTTTAAGAAACAAAATAATTTAAATATTTTAAAATAAATGTAACTGGGATAGTTACCTTACTCACACTGAGATGTTCACCCATGGAGTGAGAGTTTTAAATATTCTTGAAATAAAACATGGGCAACTCATCGAGATGTAAAATATTTCATTTGCCCATGGATCTAAAATACACATAATACATGTGACAACCAGTGTTCCCTCTAAGCTGAGTCAGTGTGAGCTGGCTCACAGTTTTTTAGCCTCCGGCTCACATTTTTGCCTTAGCTCAGGAAGGATGGCTCCAGAGCAAACTAATTCATGCAGCAGCCAAATGGCTCGCTTACAACTTTAATGCCAGGAGCTCAGAAAGTAGAATATTTGCTCTCAAAACTCCACAGCTTAGAGGGAGCACTGGTGACAACTACAAATTAAAAAGTCTCCTAACTATTTGAGAGAAAAAAAGTAGCCTACTGAAAAAACCCTAGATGTCACAGAACTGGGGCCTAGATTGAGCCTCAGTCCTCTGTGAAACCTATGTTACTTTATTTTCTATAGTAAAGTATAGCTGAATCTTTGGTTCTGTTTCCCAGGAGGCTTCAGGACTTTGCTGGTGTTGTGGCCTTCTGGTACCATTAACTGTACACGATTCTGGCCTTAGAGGATGTTTATAATTTCCAGAAGTTAGTAGTATCCCTATCAGAATCAAAATGGATATGGTATCTGAAACTAGCATCCCTGACTCTCCTTGACTTTCTGTGAGTATCCTGACCCCAGAGAGAGAGAGAGAGAGAGAGAGAGAGAGAGAGAGAGAGAGAGAGAGAGAAGGGGGAGGGATTTGGGTCGGAACATTGGTCAGTGTGCGCCACATTCACGGTAGTCCTACATGATAAGTACGTCATTGGGCACATCTGCTGCTATAGGTCCAAAAAAGATACATGTCTCTGGTTTACTAACAGCAGGGCCTGGATATCAGCAATTCGATCTGAGACCTTGGTGGCTAGTCCGGAACGTTCTGAGTTTTATACAAGGGTTTTATACTTTATGTGTTGGGTTTGTGCTGAAATATCCTATGTTGAATACTGAAATGCTACAGAAGTGATTTCTGACTTAAGAGTGTGGAATGGAATAAGCTGAGTTTTGATTTAGAACATCTTTCTCTCTCTCTTTCTCTCTCTCTCTCTCTTTCTGTGCCACTGGGATCCCTGCCAGCTTCTCTCCCTCCCTAGTGGACACACTGGGGTAAGAGTCCATGAAGAGGTTCCTGCACTCCTAATTTCCCCAACAATTTATCTCCTTAGGTCCAATCTGCAGTGCTCAAAGCTCCAATGGAGTGCTCAGGTACAACTAAAAAAGAATCAGCACCATAACAGTCCACCCCCCCTGACTCTATGGAAAATGTGATGCAACCAGGGGAGGGGTGGGGAATGAGACAGAGGCAATCAGCAGCCCCACTGGGAGAGGAAAACTGCCTCACCAAGTCAGCCAAGTCCATCATACACACACAGCCAATCAGTTTCCTCACTCAGACCTCTTGGCACCAGGATATCCTACATGAAGATCCAGAAAGACTTCCTTGTCTTCATAAAGTCAGTATTTGTTGTGAAGGGTGCACCTGCAGCTTTTCTAGGACCCAGAACTCAAGGTCCTTATCTGTATGCCCCAAAAGGACATGTAGTGCTTCACAAGCAGAGCAAGCAATCTCTGATGCAGCTTCTCTCTGCTCAGATGTTTACCTGGCTATGGCAGCTGGCTGGGCCCATGAACTCGCTGATGAATGAGTCCCCAGACATCCTGACACCCTCTCTTTCTTCTAAAGACTTTGAATGGAGGTTTTCATCCTATACAAAGCTGACTGTGATGCAGTTCTTCTATACATATGCTGGCACACACATTTTTGCCAGCCAGGACCATCATTCAAAGTCCAGAAAGGAAAAAAGAGCAATCCTAAAGCCTCACAATTCAGTTGTGGTACAGATCTGGGATGCTGGAGTTAAATTATTCATTTCCTCTGTGAAGGCAACTGAGGCCAGAAGCAGGCCAAGGTGACCTGGACCCCCTGAACCAGCACACAGACATCCGATGATGCCTGCATAAGCACCAAAGCCCCAAAGAATGGCAAGGTATGGAAATTCGGACTCTCCTGTACTAGCAGCACTGATCATTCTTGAGCCAATGGTGTCTGAGTCTCTTTCCCTCAGTGGAGGTCTGGGAACGATCCTTCCTCTCAGGCACCTCTCACAGCCCGGGGGAGAGGAAGGTCTCCTAGGAGCCCTCCGAGTCTCTATTGTGGACGCAGGAGACGGGAGCGGATGGCACGGTGGCACCTAGGTCTGCCATGCCTTCAGAGGCAACAAGGGCTTGTTCCAGAGGGTAGCCCACGGCAGAAGCAGCTTGCTTGCCACACAACTTCCTACTGAGCTTCTGGGAGTCTAACACACACGACTTCCCTGCAAAAGGCTGTTCATTTCTGTTCAACAGCACTTGTAGTGACACCCCTGCCTAAGTACCAAGAATGAGGGAAAGACGACGTGTGGAATTAGTCTAACTACCCTATGAGAGCATCTATGCCCCCTGCTACTGACGATGCTCGAAAGGTTTTCAGCTTGATCAGTAAGGGGGAAAGGTGCAGAAATGGCACTTAAGAGATGTTTCTCTCCTTGCTGTGGGCGGCACTTGAGAGCCATCTTTGGCGCCACACGTAACTCAGCACCATCACTGAGGGAACAGCGACATAAGGAAAAATAACCCCCGGACATTTTTTGCTAAAGGTCAGCAGTGCCTGAGAGTGGTTTTCAGCACCATCAACAAAGGAAACACTATATAACATAAAAACCCAGTTCAGAGAAAGACCTCACGGAGGAGGTTCCCAATCGGTGCTTCCACAGACAATACTGAGTGGGAAGGCAGGCTCCTCCTCCCCTCTACATACGCTCAGCCTGACATAGGGGTGGGGGGATAGCTCTACACCTACAAAGCCAGTGCTAAGAGGGTTCCAAATCCTGGCTCCACACAGGAACAAAGATCAGCAGCAGCTCAATGCACAGGGACCATGAAAAAGCCAAGGGGGGGGGGGGGAGAACACTCTTGAAAAGGCTGGCGGACCACCCCTCTCGCTCGCAAGTGTCCCCAATTCTACTTGCCAGGGCTGCTACCCTTGCCAAGTAAGGGTCCCCCGCTCTCACCTGTGCACTTAAGTCTGGAGAGAATAATAAGCAGCAGGAAGCCCTCCTGCCGCCTCTCGCTTCCTCCAAACTGCAGCACAGCCATGCAAGAGGAAGGCCAGCTTCTACCGCTGGGCCTCGTGTGGCCTGAGTAAGGCAACAGCAAGAGACCCGCACCCAGGAGCCAGAGACAGACACCTGCGCTGCCCAGGAGCCAGCCGCTAACAAGCAGGCAGGGCAATGGCAAAATCCAGTCAACGCCAATGTGAGAGAACACAGGACCGCTTGCACCCCACACGGAGACCCCCTGAGAAGCTGACCGTGATTGACCACCAAGACCCTCTGCCAAATAAGGAATATCCACCTTGTCGTGCAGCGTCCAGCCAACATACTTGAGATAGCTGTCAGTCAGAAAGGAGGTGCTATAGTGCTGCATCCATTGCCCCATCTCCTCGATGCAAACAGAACGGATCTCAGGTACAAGATCCCTTGACAAACAAAAAAGAGGGAAGGTGTTAAGAGGTACTTCTCTTGATTTCTGCTCTGCCCTAAGCCCGTCCCAACTCACCGATAGCGGTGAACAAAGATTCCCTTGAAGACAGCATTCATTAAGT
This sequence comes from Lepidodactylus listeri, assembly GCA_029233225.1. Classification (NCBI taxonomy): domain Eukaryota; kingdom Metazoa; phylum Chordata; class Lepidosauria; order Squamata; family Gekkonidae; genus Lepidodactylus; species Lepidodactylus listeri. The sequence continues at coordinate 260,369 of JARCFY010000002.1, forward strand.
TCTCTAGCTCTTCCTGTTTCTCCTGGAACTAAGAGAGGACAAAGCAATTTGCGAGAAGACTAAGGCTGCTGACAGGGTTCCCCACGATGTTCTGATAGGTAAACTAGAGGACTGTGTGCGCTGGACTCTAGGGCACTGAGGTGTTTAGGGAACTGGTTGAAGAACCGCACTCAAGAGAGTAGTTGCCGATGGCATGTCCTCTGAATGGAGGGAGGTGCCCAGTCGGGGTGCCACAGGGCTCGGTTCTGACCCCTGTGCTTTTCAATATTTTTATAAATGATCTGGATGAGGGTGCGGAGGGGCTACTCATTAAAACTGCAGATGACACCAAATTGGGAGGAGAAGCGAACACACCAGAAGATAGAGACAGAATTCAACAAGATCTGAACACACTGGAAAAGTGGGCAGATGTGAACAAGATACAACTTAACAAGGGTAAGTGCAGAATTCTACATCTGGGAAACAAAAATGAAGAACACACATACTGGATGGAGGATAAGCTTCTAAGCAGTCATCCTCTGGGCATGGGGCAGCGGTCACTGTGGGTGTGAACGGGGAGAGGTATTTGTGTATTTCCTGCACCGTGCATGGAGTTGGACTAGATGACGCTGGAAGCCCCTTCCTACTCTACGATTCTAACGGGACAGTGCTAATTAGGTAGGTCCCCCTCCATCGGCACTCCACCAGGATAGCAAATACAGACTCCCCAGTGGCCTGGGACCACACGTCAGGGAAATCACTTGGATGCTGCTGGGCGAGCGACACACACTGGGAGCAACACTCAGAAGGAGGACAGTTCTCTGGCGCTCCCCAGCAGCGTGTGCTCAGTTCCCAGGGAGCCCATGGGAGCGACACGAGGTGGATCGTGACCTGACCCAGGGTGCCTCCCCAGGCCAACCCACCACAGACTGGCCCTCCCGCTCCCCCGCTGCCCTGTCACCTCCCTGCGCTGCTCCAGCAGCCCTTCGAGCTTCTCCGGGGCCTGGCGATTCAGCCCCTTGGCCCGCTCGGCCTCATACTGTCGCTGACTGTTGTCTTTCTGCAGGCTGATGCTCAGAGCCACACGCACCAAGCCTGTCATCAGCTTCATGGCTGAAGAAGAAAGAAAACGGGAGAAGCCCCGGCCTCCCAACCCATCTCAGCTGACCACCAAAAGCCTCCATGAGGGCCACAGTCCTCCCCCCACCCCCCACATCCCTACACCAGCCGCCTCCCTCCCTACCTGCCAGGGTGCTGGTATGGCGGAAGGCGCGCACTTGGGAGTCAGACATGCCAGTCAGGAGGGCAGTGAGGCTGTCCATCAGGTATTCATCATACACAACATCGTACTGGGTGCGGTGCACGAGAGCAGCCATCACCTCACAGAAGCCCCTCTGGAAACGTTGCCAGGCTGGGGTGCTCAGGGACAGCGGGTACTCTGCGGAGTCCTGGGGGGTGGGGGAGGACGGGAGACTCAGCTGTGTCTGCTGCCCTCAGCTCTGCACGGGACACCACCACCACCAGCAAGGTCACCCACTTGCCGCTTGGGTTTTGCCTACCTACTTGGCTCTCACCTCATCAAATGACTCTGTCAGCTGCTGGATGACCTGGGAGTTCTGGAGGCTCTTGAGCATTTCGTAAGTCACCACCCCTGCCAGGGAGAGATTGAAGACAGAACCAGCCCGAGTTCCCCAAATCACATTTGATAGATTGTTCAGCTGTTAAGCCGAAATGTGGCAAACCAGCCACCATAACTTGGGTGCTAGAGAAGGGAGCAGTGTATACATGTTGAAATAAATAAAGCAGTGCTTGGCAGGCACAACAGGCAGGCAGGTCCAAGCTCCAGGAAATGTGGGCGGTGTGGTGGTGGAGAACATGCCTTCCCAGAGTTTTCTCCGGCCTCTTTTTGATACTGGGAAAGTGTGCCCAGGTCCCACACCCAATGCTCAGCATCTCCAGTTAAAAGGACCAGTAGGTGATGGGGAAGACCTCAGCCTAAGACCTAAAAAAGCCGCTACCAGTATGAGTAGACAATACCAACCCCTTCGCGGACCCACGGTCTGATTCAATACTCAGGCAATTTCATGTGTTCACCACCTGTCCCTCAACTTTAACTGCACATATTCATCCCAGAATTTTTTGTCCTAAACCGATCTCTGGGAAGCTGCTACCCCAAATCTGAAGGATAACGTTGCAACTGAGGGGAGACTGCAAACACGGAGAGGAAGACAGCAGGGCAGGTGGCAGCAAGCAAGCACGAACCTGCTGCACTCAAGACTCACCTTTGCAACCACATGACTGGACAAGGAAGTTGACCAGTTCCAAAAAACCCAACTCCCGGTCCTCCTTATAGCTCTCCAGCCACTCATCAACGACAGACTAGGATTGAGTGGGAAAAGGAGAAAACACAAAGCAGGTATACTGGGGGGGGGGGGGGGGGGGAAGGAGCATCACTCACCCAGAGAGTCCCACCCACAACGGCCCCTATGTCCTGATACAGCCCATCTGTGATCTCTCCCCCTCTTGCTCTTATCAGCCTCGTGCAAAGGGACACCATCCCCCTCCTGCTTGTGCTGCCCCCATATGCCTTGTATTTCCTCCCAGAACACATATGGGGGGGGGGTGTCTCTCCTCATTCCCACTGGAAGAGAGGCAAAGGCATCTGCTGAATGGGGCCTGAATGCTGGAAAGACGCGAGCAGGCAAAAGTCTCCTGAATATTCTGCATGCGAGAATTCCTGGATACTTGGCCACTTTTTCCTCTGTCAGCAAAAATGGGGGAAATAGATGAAAACACAACAGAGGGGCTAATGGCCAACAGAACCACAACAGGGTGCTAGGAGGCATCTGCTCTCCAAAAGAGGAAGTCCTGAGGCAAGAGCAGGAGCACCTGCTACACCCCTCAGAGAAGAGGCCCTGCCGACCTCCCCCCCCCCCCCTTCATGCTTGAAGACCAACACACAGAGCAGTCCAAGCAGGGCTGTCTTTTATGCCCCCTGGCCAGAGTGGGCAAGTCCGGCTTCCTGCCAGACTCTGCCCACACATTGGCCTGAGAGTCCAGAAGGAGCTGAGCAGGGGGCTGAGCCATGAACCATCGACCGCTGCGTTGTCCTGGAGAGGAGGCGGTGTTATGGGCCCACTCCCACTGCTGCGGGGGGGGGGGGGGGGTGAAGGCAACAGGGCCACCGGAGAAGCCCTCCACCTTGTGGCAGCATTCCTGCTCCACCTCCCGCCTCACCTCCATGATGCTCTTGCCCAGCCTCACAGCCTCGAAGAGGTTCCCGGCTCCTGTGGACTTCTGGGCGTCCGTGCCATGGCAGGCATCCTTCCGCAGCCGCTTGGTCCCCTGAAGAGCAAGGCGGAGGAAGTGGGGTGAGTGGCTGGGCAAGAGGAGCCGCCAGCCCTCACATTGCCGCCGCCCCCCCCCCCCATGCCGCTCCACCTGGGCTCCCAACTCCAGGCCGGGAAATCCCTGGAGGTTCTGGGGTGGAGCCGGAGGAAGGCTCTGCTGCTGCTGCTGGGCCTCCTGGTGGCGCCTGCCTGGCGCTTCTGACCACCCTGCCTGGCAGGGCCCGGTCCGACAAAGGGGGGGGGCTGCTGCTCCTCCTCCTCCCCCCCCCTCCTGCCCTGGTGCGGGCGGGGCTTGAAGGGAGGGGAGGGGGTGGGGCAGTGTCCCCCGGGGGGGGGGACCGGGGATGTAAAAGAGCCGCCCCGCCCCGCCCCCGCCCGCTTGGCCCTACCGGTCTCCGCCCGGGGGTCTCCGGGGCTCCGCGCTTGCCGGCCTGCCTGAGGGGCCTCTCCTCGAAGTCGCTGACGGGGGGAGGGCTCGCCGCCGCCTCTTCTTCCTCCTCCTCCTCAGAGCCGCTGGGCGCCGCCCTGCCCCCCCCCCCCCCACACGCACACACACGCACGCCCCGGGGAGGGAGGGGGGGAGAGAGAGGGGGGGGAGGACAGACACACGACACGGGGGCCCGTCAGAAGTTGACGCCGCCGGCCCCCTCTCCCCCCCCCAGCCACGCGGCTCCCCCCTCCCCCTCCCCTCCCCCCCCCCCGGCGAGGGGGTGTGGTGCGCGTGTCCGTGTGTGTCCCCATTCCCTTCCCCCCACTCACGGGCGCGCTCCCCCTCCTCCCCCACCTGCTGCCGCCGCCGCCGCTGCTGCTGCTCCCCGAGGCCGGAGGCGACGAGGACGAGGCCATGGCGGGCGGGCGGGCGTCCTTCGCGCCCCTCGCCCTCCTCCTTCCTGCGCGGAAAAACGCCGCGTCGCCTCGGCCGCGCCCACCCCGCCTTGCCGGCACGCGGTACCCGTCCCTGGGCAGTGCGCACGCGCGCCAGCTGGTCTCCCGCGCCGGCCACCTGGGCGGGAAGCTGCGCGCGCACCCCCCTCCCTCGCCCGCCCCCGCCCGCCCCCCGAGGCGCCAGAACAGCAGCGGGGGAGGAGGAGGGGGAGAGGGAGGAGGGTTCAGGCGCGCTGCGGGAGCCCCACTCCTCTTGGCGCCGGACGCTCCAGGGCTGCCCGCGCTGCCCAAGCAGGACGACGGAGCCGGAGGCCCCACACCGGGATGGCGGCGGCGGACGCGGCCGCGCGCGGGCGGCTCACTCCCTGGGAGCCCTGGGCCACCACGGCGGCGGCACGCGGGACCCCCTTCCTCCCTCCCTCCCTCCCTCCCTCCCGGACGGGACTCTCTCTAGCCCATAGTAGGATCACCACACAGGGAGGGGGTCCCCGCAGGACCAGGCCAGCCTGGGCGTCGCGCTCATTGGTTATGAGGGCCGGAAGGGACATAAATCTCACCACCTGGGGCTGGGGCCACCTCTGCCCTAAAATGTAACATAAGGTGCCGGAGACCTACACTTGTATACAGATGGTTTCAAATGCCCAATGGCAATAGCAGGCGGGATTGGACTAGGTGTGGGAGGCAGACAGGTGGAGACATCAGCATTGCTAATGAGACAGGAAACCTGAGTCTCGGTTTGGTACAGGAGGATTTATAGAATCATATAAAGGACTCCCAGGATCATGTAGTCCAATCACCTGCAAAATGCAGGAAATTCACAAATACCTTCCCCAGCACCCACCCACCCCGTCATGACCGCAGTTCCACGCCCACAAGGTGACAAAACACCTCCAGGTTTCTCCAGCCAAACTGCTGGAGTGGCAGTCAGCATTTCCCGGGGCATGTAGGAAAGGGCCACGAGAACTAAGTACCGAGGCAACCTTCCTGCCCTCCCTCTCATGATCTGCCCAAGTCCACACAATCAGCATTGCTGTCAGATGGCCATCCAGCCTCTGCTTGAAAGACCCTCAAAGAAGGAGAGCCCACCACCTCCCGAGGAAGCCTATTCCACTGAGGAACTGCTCTGATTGTCAGGAAGTTCTTCCTAATGTTGAGCCAAAAACTCTTCTGATTTAATTTCAACCCATTGGTTCTGCCCCCTTCGAGGGCAACAAAACAACTCCGCACCATCCTCTATAGGACAGCCCTTTAAGTACTATGCTGTTAGGTCCCCCCATATGTTAGAAATGGAAAGGGGGATCTCTCCAAGTGCCATGGGACTCCCCCCCCCCCCCCGCATGCTCTCCCTGCCCTCCTCTAAGGGACACAGCCCTTCAGATACTTCAAGAGAGCAATCCTGTCTCCCCCCGCCCCCAACCTCCTCTTCTCCAGACTAAACATTCCCAAGAAGTCCCTCAGCCTCTCCTCACGGGGCTTCTTGGTCTCCAGGCCCCCCCTCACCCTCCTTGTCGCTCCCCTCTGCCCCCGCTCCATTCTGCCCACATCCCTTTAGAAGTGAGGCCTCCAGAAAGGCACGCAAGACTCCAGGTGTGGCCTGACCAATGCAGCGCACAGTGGGACTCTAGGACATCTTGCGATTGGGATGTGATGCCTCTGTTGAGACACCCCAAGATCACAGTAGCCTTTTTTGTCGCCAGGTCACACTGGCTGCTCATTATTAACTTTACACAGTTCCCTCTAAGCTGCACTAGACGGCACTGGCTCCTTTGGGGGCCATAGAATTGGACCCCCTGGTCCAGTCATTTTGAAACTTGGGGGGGGGGGTTAGAGGGGAGGCATCAACAGCTATGCTGCAAATTTGATGCTTCCCTCTCAAAGAACAGCCCCCCCCCTGAACCCCAGATACCCCCAGATCAATTCTCCATTATAGCCTATGGGGCCCATTGACTATAATGGTCCCCATAGGCTATAATTAAGCCAGGGAAAAAGGGGTTTTCTTGCACACTCCTATAATGCTTTTCAGTATGATTTCTAAACTGCCTTGAGTAGTTTGGGCGGATTGATAACATTTCAGCAACTTCCTGTTTGTTAGGTTAGGCAGAGTTCTGACAGTGATAGTTCCACCTCTGTTATACTTGACCTGTTATACAGCTGGTTGTCATATTTCACTAAAAAAACAAAGTAGACTGCAAGGTTATAGAAATCTTCTGAAAAACTATTAAGACAATAGTCAAACATAGACTTGCTCACAGCTTTAATGCTACTAGCTTTTTTCGATCATGAAGTAGAATTTCTGCTCACAACACTATGGAGTTTAGAGGGAACATTGCAAGTTACGATCCACCTGTACCCCAAGATCCTGTTCACACACACACACTGTTGCTCAGAAGTGTATCCCCCATCCAGTGTGTGTGTGTGCCTCTTTCTTTTTTTTACCCAGATGTAGGACTCGGCACTTATTCTTGTTGAATCACATCTTGTTCGCATCCGCCCACTTTTTCTGTGTGTTCAGATCTTGTTGAATTCTATCTCTATCTTCTGGTGTGTTCGCTGCTCCTCCAAATTTGGTGTCATCTGCAAATTTAATGAGTAGCGCCTCCACACCTTCATCCAGATCATTTATAAAAATATTGAAAAGCACCCGAACCAGAACCGAGCCTGGGACCAGCACCTGCTCCTTTGTTCTCACTCACCCCCGAGGTCTAGCAAACACACTGACAAAATGTATAATAGAAAAGCTTGTCAAGATCTTCGTTGTTTTCTCTCCATGTAAACCCGGCTTTTCCCCTTGTGTTCTAGTAAACTCTTTTTCTTAAACGAAATACCCACATGTGGCTGTCTTCCTTCTTTTTACTCTGCTGAATACCCAACACAACAGGTCCACACTCCCCCCAGCCTCCGGTGCCAGTTATCCTCCAGGGTGACCAAGGTTGTTTCAGCTCGATCACCAGGCCCGAAACCAGATCCAAACAATCCACTTCATCCAAGGTTCTTGGCGAGTCACCATGGCCAGCAGATGTTGCTCTCGTTGGGATGTAGGCTCAACTCTTCCTCCTCCTCTCCAGTTCAAATAATACCTCTTCAGAAACAGGTAAGCGTGATGGGGGTGGATGTAACCAGTGCTCCCTCTAAGCATTGTGGAATCTTCTTGTGAGCAAAAATTCTACTTTGTGACTTACTGGCATTAAAGCTGTGAGTGAGCAATTTGGCTGCTGCGTAAATCAGTTTGCTCTGGAGCCATCCTTCCGGAACTAAAACAAAAAGGTGTGAGCCGGAGGCTAATAAAATGTGAGCTAGGTCACACACTAACTCAGCTTAGAGGGAACACTGGATGTAACCAGCGGACCTCTCCTTCCCATGCCCGTTTCGGGCCTTGGAGAGAGCTGGGTTAGTCTTCGGCATCCTCCTGCCTGGCGAGCACAAGCACAGCCCCAGGCCAGGCCAGCCGGATCATGTGCAGAGACAGACTCGGTGTGAGGCTGTGCAGCACGTTATGGACTTTTGCTACACTACGAAAGCTACACGTAAACTATGCCATTAATTATGAGGGACATGAGAGTACACTAGGTGGCCAGTGGGAAGATGGGGACAGACACCTACACTATAGGGTTAGAGCACCATTTTCTGAGGTTACCAACTCCAGGCGGGAGGATTGATACCAGAGATCAAAAGACACTCTCACACAAAGACGGGGTTGTAAACTTACATCTGCAACTCTATACACGCATCCCCCTTTCATGTACACCTCCTGGCGCCCCTTCTTGCCAGCCTTCATCTCCATATGACACATCAAAGAAGTATCACACCTGGGCGTGAAGACACCGGGATGCTTCCTGAAGACCAGTTCCCATGGTCGGCGTTCCTGTGATCCAGAAGATCAACGCCAGATCCCGCTGGCAGCGACATCCTGCTCTGACCATCAGATAGATCTGAATATTGACCCATCCCCTCTCACCCCCTAAGTGGCTAGAGATAGCATAAGGACCATCTATAGGTTTTCTACGGATGACATCATATCATGCCATCCTCCCAGGTCCTCCCAGGTAACACCTCCCAATAAAAGATACTCCCCAAGGTTACCAGTTCAGTTCGAGCTCTAACCCTGGTCCTCCTACCTGTCCTAACCCCGCCCCCCCCATCACGGATTCCTGGGTGCACCACTGGGATCTGCTCCGTGATTCTCTGCCGGTTCAGAGCCACGACCCTTATCGTCTTCCTGAGATTTCCTCATCCCCGTTTTCCAGCCGGATTCCATCACAGCTATAGAGGTAAATATCACCCTCGACGGAAACCATCAATTACCTGCTCAAGCACAAGTCCCCGTAACTTCTTCCTAAATTCCTAGTACTGTATGTATGTATGAATGACAGGACAACACTGTTTATTGTAATCCTTTTTATTATATCTCAGTAAACAAATTATTCTACATCTTTAATCGAGTCCTTGTCAGTTTCTCAGAAGCATCGGTTAGCGCATCCTCTGTATACATTGGTTAAAGGTCCCGTAAGCCTGCTGCATATTGATAACAGCTAATATTCCCCAAATATTAATAACATAGAAGAGCAGTGAGGCTAACATCGGACCCAAACCCCTCCCCGCCCCCCCCCCCTTGCATCAGCAGATGGCTCCACGACTGAGAAGGGGAGCATCAAACGCTGAGCATCAGAAAGCCAGTCACCACAATTCTGGGCGTTGGGAAGTGTCCTTGTTGCACAGTTACTTGATTTTGTTAAAAGATTTGTACGCCCGTGCCCCACTCCAGCTTAATGGTTTTCAAAGCTCTTTAGGTGCACGTTGGCTGATCCGGAGCCATTCTCTGCCCACGGTGTCCCAGCTTTTCCAGCTTCTGCTGCCTGGACCGCGAGGCACCAGAACAGCTCCCCAACAGAGAGACAGGCAGGTTCAAGTCCAGCAGCACCTTAGAAGCCAGCAAGACTTGGAGGGCAGAAGCTGTCAAGAGTCAGCGCTCCCTTCGTCGGAGAGCTTTGACTCTCGAAAGCTCATGCCCCAAAACATCTGGCTGGCCTCTGAGGTGCCCCTGGATTCACACCTGGCTCCTCCACTGCAGAGGAACTCGGCGGCTAGCCGCTGACGTGATCTGAGAGAGGAAAAGAACTGTTTAAATTCAGAGCATTCCAGCTGTTTCCCGGGGGGGGTGTTTGATCCTATTTATTTATTTGTTTTTTATCTATATCCTCCCCCCGCAAGCGAGCTCAGGGTGGATAACAACAGCAAGGCTATAAAGCCATTAAAACCAAGTTATAACAAACAAATTAGTTAAGACAACTAAAGTGGCAGGTAATACATATAACAGAATTCATAAGGTTCCAGCAATACTAAACGACTGGCCGGTCTTGATCAGAAAAGTCCAATCTGCCTCCCTTCTGGTCTAAAGGGAGCAGCTGACATTTCTAGCAACGTTGGGGAGAGCTGGGTTAGTCTTTTGCACTCTCCTGTCTGGCGAGCACAAACTCAGCCCCAGGACAGGCAAGCCCCAGGATGTGCTGAGACAGAATTGGACCCAAGCCCCTCCCTGCCCCCCCCCCCCAGGGCACCTGAGATCACTGGCATCGGCCCCGCTGTGTTCAGGCCACTTGAATTTTGTAACAAGGCTTTCATTGGGCCCTTATTTGTTTTTAACTGTCTTTCTATTGGCCCTTTAGCAGACTTCTTTCTCACCCGAGCCACCCACCAGGGGGAGCTGCTGACAGATCTCGGTGTGCCTGCTGGTCCTCAGTTGAAGTTTTTGGTCACCACCAATGCTCCCTCTAAGCTGTGAGGCCTTGTGAGCAAAAATTCCACTTTGTGAGCTACTGGCATTAAAGCTGTGAGCGAGCCATTTGGCTACTGCATAAATTAGTCTGCTCTGGAGCCAGCCTTCCTGAGCTATGACAAAAATGTGTGAGCCGGAGGCTAAAAAACTGTGTGCTAGCTCACACTCACTCAGTTTAGAGGGAACACTGGTCACCACCGCTCCTTTTGGAGGGGAGACAGAGGCAGGGAGACAGACAAGTCCACAGACTCCCTCCTGGCTTTCTTGCCAGGCGTCCAGCAGTATCCATCCTCAAAAGCGGTACCTTCCAACATTCTGGGGGGCCCTTCTTGGCATCCGGGGGGCACTGCCTGGGACCGGCTTGAACCGTCCCTTATGGGCAGGCCTCTGTGGGTGACCAGCTGCCAAAGCATGGGGCTCGCCTTGTCGGGGCTCTCCTCCTTTCTCCCGTACCCTTCAGTCTCTGTGGAGAAAATCCCTTAGGCGTGGGTTTGTCCGTAGGCTGACATCAAGATGCAGATGGCACCCAGTTCTCTTTATCTCCTTATCCATGTTGCTGCAGCAATCCTGAACCAGTGCCCGGCTGCTGTCGTTAAATGGTTAAGAGTGCACATGGAGTAAGGGGGGTGGTTAAATGGTTAAGGGAATCCCAGTGCCAGGGGGTGACATCAGGGGAAGGCCTCGGCCTCCCTGCCTTCTTGTTGGCCCTGCAGAGGAACTGGCTGGGGCCCCTGTGGGAGACAGGAAGCTGGACTAGGTGGACCCTCACTGGTCTGACCCAGCAGGGCTCTTCCGATGTTCTTATGAAGGCCTCGGCCTCTCTGCCCTGTTGCTGGCCCTCCAGAGGAACTGGCTGGGGCCACCGTGTGAGACGGGAGGCTGGACTCGGTGGACCCTCACTGGTCTGACCCAGCAGGGCTCTTCCTACATCCTTATCCTCTAGGGGAGACTCATCCATCTCCCCAGGGCCCCAGCTCCAGGAAAGCAAGAAGGGTCCAGGGAACCTGAACCTCCTTTGTTTTAGAAATAAAAGCCTGACGTAGTTTGGCCCTTAGTTGGCGTCCAAAAGAGCACCGTGGATTGGAGGCGTGCTGGAAGGAAGGGCCACGGCCAGGTGTGTTTCTCTCCCCCCCCACCCCCCCCACCCCGGGTCTCCATGGGTTCTGGGCAAGTTTAGAGGCTGCTGTCAGGGTTCCACTCTGGGGGCAGGGAGCAGTCAGTTAGGAGGCTACCAACCAAGCTCTGCTCCTCCCTGGGATGCACGCCGTGGCACAGGGCAGGTGCTGGTGTGGTGCTGGCACAGCACAGATGCCACTGGGTGCCAACGTATCTGAGAGCTCTGCCAGCATATCTGGGCATTGTGCCAGTATACGGATGAGTTGCTAGGCTAAGTACTTTGGCTGCTGGTCTTAGGGTTGCTGTTTTAAGCTTTCATAACAGAAGCTCAGATAGACGAGCTGCCACGAGTTCCATTTTCCAGTGAAAGAAGATGCCGGGGTGGTTAATGAGCAAAGTCAAGGCAGCCGAAGGACTTCTTATAAAAATTAGAAGATTAGAACCGAGGAGGACATTGCTGTCAAGGAAAAAGTCTAACTAGGGAAGACATCTTGGGGCCCCTGGAGGACAGCTTGGTGGGAAAGCCCGTCAAGACGGAGGGGTTATTGAAACAAGCATATTTTGTGGTAGGGAATATTACAGAACAACTGAAAACGAAATGGCCAGACTAGTGATGCCTTTGCAGTAATCTGTAGCACTGCAACATTTAGAACACTGTGAACAAGAGAAGAAGAAGATGATGAAGAGGTGGAGGAGGAGACACACCACAGACACCCTGTGAGGTAGGTGGGGCTGAGAGAGCTGTGACTGACCCACGGTCATCCAGCTGGCTGCATGTGGGGGAGGAGTGGGGAATCAAACTTGGTTCTCCAGATGAGAGGCCGCTGCTCTTCATCACCACACCACGCTGGCTCTCATACATAATTTGGGAATATTTATTTTAGAAAAAGGGGATTCCATGGTAAAGATTTCTTAAATTGTTTGGAAACTGTGGAAAGAAAGTTCTTTCACTTTGCCAGATACAACAGGGTGTTGGCATGTCATCCCAAGTGGGCACGCAGGCAGCGCTGTCCTCGGCTACCAAGGGGGAGGTGTCCGGCCGCCAGAATAAGCACAGCACCACTAGACCCCTCCCCACAGACATTGTTCCACAGGTAGAAACAGCCATGCACAACCCTTGCCAGATGCAGATGGCACAGCTAGTGCCCTGGAGCCTATAGCAATCCTGCCACATCCGCCCGTCATGCAAGGGCAGGTGACGGTGCCCCGGTGATGGCACACGCAGGCTCAGCCAATCAGTGCCTGCCAATCTGCCCCCCCCCCCGAAACTACTCCGGCTCCCACACGGAGAGCCAGCAGGCAGGGAGGAAAGGCCCTGCAGCAGCAAGACCCCCAGGGAGGCACGTGGTCTGAGAGGCCCCTTCCCTGGCCCAGAGCCAGGGAAGGTAGGCAGTAAAAGTGCTGCCCACAGACAGACACCCTTGTGCCAAAGCAAACACACACACACACCCCTGGACAGTAAAAATCGAAAAGAAAAAATCAGAAAGAGGCCAGGCTTGACCCCGCAGCCCCCGGCACCCAGGACCAGCCCCCTAACCACTGGGCCAGCAGGGGAGGTTCCAAAGAGACCTGCCCCACTCGGCGCCACCAGCCCTATTGCACAGGCAGGCATGGCTCGCTGGAAAGGCGCTGGGATAGCATGACCAGGGTTTCGGTTTCAGTCCCCCATGCAGGGAGAAGGGAGAGGTGGGTGAAGGCGGGGTATAAATCGAAAAAATAAATAAATAAGTAAATAAAATATAAATCAGGCTCTGGGGCTGTGTTATATCCTCATGGCAACCGCACACGTGGTCAGAGAAATGCGCGTGGCCGGGCTGGCTACCGGAGCTTCGCTTCAGGAGACAATCGCTTGGCCAGATTGTAAATTAGACCAAGCGGCCACCCAGGTTCCACCAGGGTAATCCTATCAGGGAGTGGGTCTTATCAGGGAGTTTGGGCAAGGCCGGGGGTGCAGTTTAGACGTGTATTTAAGCAGACCCCCAAGCCCCATTCAGCAGCCTGGATTTGTACCATCAGTAAACTTATGAGCTGATTTCACTGCAATGTGTCTCTGGACTCAGTACTTTATAGACTGTTTCACTCCCTCAGATGGCCTACCTGATGGGCAGCCCCGTCATTTTGGCCATGACACTGATACACAAATCTGTGCCCTATGTTCTGCTACAAGTTTCTCTCATCAGAAGCTTCTCGGTTACATACCAGGATCTGGATCTGTTATGATTAAACTTTTGAAGGCACAGTGACAGCTGTCAATATATATATCAAGGAGAAAGTATCAGAAATCACATTCAGAAATCACATTCTTTCCCCCTTGTCCTGCAACACCGCCCCACGGCTCCCCTTCGGCTGCGCCCCTGGCAGCAGAGCCCCACCCGGGCACCGACAAGCCGCATGGCCTACCCGAGGGCAGCAGTGCTGTCAGACACTGTGGGACCCAGAGACCCCTCCCCTCCCACCGGCCCATTCTCCGTGCGTGCCGTGCACAGTGGCCGACAGTGTGCACATGGGGGGGGGGAGAGCATGGGGACCTAAGCATGGGCTCAGTCTCCGAGGTGCCCCTGGACCCATGCTGTGTTTTGCAGCAGAACAAAGCCAATGTCCCGACGAGGCACCCGACGAGCCAGCCGCAGCCACGATCCGGGCATGGGCATCCCTGAGCGAGAGCTCACCCTCTTGGATGGGGCAACCCGGGGGGAGGGAGAGAGGGGGAGGCATGGGGGGCCAGTCCCCTCCGCTCACAAGCAAACAGGCAGAGGGACCCAGGCGTGGAGCAGCCCAGACTGTTGGTTCAATGGCAGGTCACAAGGGGATCCAATGAAGGAAGCTGCTGAGCCAGCATGAACTGTTGTGGCTCCGTGGAAGCCCCGCTGTCCGTGCTTTGAGCCGTTCCAGGGCTCCAGTGCTGCTGTGCCCCCTTCCCAGATCCCCAGCTCTGCCGTTAGGACCGTGTGGCAAACCGGTGTGTGGCATTTCCTGCAGCAGCATCGGGGCCCTCCACACACACACACCCCTCGGGGCCCTCTCTTTTCCTCCCTGCTGCTGGTCGCATGTGGAGCGTTTCCTGGGAAAGGCCTCTTCTGTCCTGAGCCTCTCTCCTAAGTGCCAGCTGCTGGAATACCCACTGGGCAGGGGCTCGGGATCAGGCCGTATTTCACCTGCTGGGGCGTGTGATGTCAGTTTGCCATGATGATTCTGATGATGACCGAAAAGGACAGACTCACCTTTGCAGAAGCAGGTAATGCAAGTTTCCAGGATGAGTCAAAGTGGACTGTGAGGTGAGACACGGGGAGTGCCTTGGTTTTTTGGGTGACCCTGCGGGCAGCGGGTGCCAACCACCCGCCTGGCATGGGGCCCCCACCTGTGTGCTGCTTGCTGCCCTCCTCCTGGCCCCAGAGGTGTGGGTGTCACTGTGCCTTCGGCAAGCAGTTTGGATCAGTTGGGGGGGGGGGGTTGAACTGAGCCTGAGGCCAGTAGTCAGAAGCGGCAGTGGGGTGGTCGGGGACACTCGGGTGGTGGGGGGGGAGAGCATCATAACACCCAGCAAATCTAAGGGCATGCACAAGCACACTCCCCTTATCCTGCTACGTTTATTCCTTCAGTACTTTGCAATACAGTTAAACTATGAAGGCAAGGCTGCAGCAAACCCTACATGGGGCCCACGGTCAGGAGAGGACAGACAGTGGAAGGGCAGGGGATCAGGACCTCCCCCCTCGTCCCACAGCCACGGGAACCTCTCCCCCCGTAGGGCTCTCCTGCCTCGTTCTGGGCTCTTGGGCTGGGCTGGGTCAGTGTGGTTCTGGGCTCTTGGCCGCTGCGGGTTCCTTGTATGCAAGTGGCCAGCATGCTCCCCCTGGGAGGGACCCCTGCCTTTGGCACTGAGGGGCAGGCGGGGGCAGCAGAAGCCAGGGGAGACTTCCTCTCCCTCGCTGTGCCCCCCCCCACGGACCAAGATTCCCAAGACCAAGTGGGGCTGGCTGTGCCCAGGGAAGGCTGGGCACACGGGGCGGGGGGGGAGGTGGTAAGAACATAAGAAAAGCCCATGTTGGATCAGGCCAATGGCTCATCCAGTCCAACACTCTTGTCAAACAGTGGCTAAAAACACCAGGTGCCCTCAGGAGGTCCAGCAGTAGGGGCAGGAAGCCCTCCCACTGTTGCCCCCCCCCCCCCAAACACCAAGATTACAGAGCATCACTTGCTCCAGACTGAAAGTTCCTATCTATACTTTGTGGCTAAGAGCCACCGATGGACCTCTGCTCCATATGTTTATCTAATTCCCTCTTGAAGCCCTCCATGCTTGTAGCCGCCACCACCTCCTGGGGCAGTGAATTCCATGTGTTAATCACTCTTTGGGTGAAGAAGTACTTCCTTTTATCTGTTCTAACTCGAGTGCTCAGCAATTTCATGGAGTGCCCACAAGTTCTTGTATTGTGAGAAAGGGAGAAAAGGACTTCTTTCTCTACCTGTTCTATCCCATGCATAATCTTATAAACCTCGATCATGTCACCCCTCAGCCTTCGTTTCTCCAAGCTAAAGAGCTCCAAGCGCTTCAACCTTTCTTCATAGGGAAAGTGTTCCAACCCTTTTATCATTCTAGTTGCCCTTTTCTGCACTTTTTCCAATGCTATAATGTATTTTTTGAGATGTGGCAACCAGAACTGTACACAGTACTCCAAATGAGGTCGCACCATCAGTTTATACAGGGGCATTGTGATACTGGCTGATTTGTTTTCAATTCCCCTCCTAGTAACCCCCAGCATAGTGTTGGCCTTTTTCATTGCAGTCACACGCTGTTTCAACATTTTAATTGAGTTATCTTCTATGACTCCAAGATCTCTCTCTTGGTCAGTCTCCGCCAGTTCAGACTCCATCAATGTGTATTTATAGTTAGGATTTTTGGCTCCAATGTGCATCACTTTGCACTTGGCCACATTAAACCCCATTTGCCACGTTAATGCCCAGTCGCCCATCCTCGACAGATCCCTTTGGAGTGCCTCACAATCCTCCCTGGTTCTCACCACCCAGAACAACTTCGTGTCAT
Organism: Lepidodactylus listeri; assembly: GCA_029233225.1. NCBI lineage: Eukaryota > Metazoa > Chordata > Lepidosauria > Squamata > Gekkonidae > Lepidodactylus > Lepidodactylus listeri. The sequence continues at coordinate 276,510 of JARCFY010000002.1, forward strand.
CTCCAAATTTAGCCACTTCACTGCTTACTCCCAATTCCAAATCATTAATAAACAAGTTAAAAAGCATTGGACCAAATACTGATCCCTGCGGTACCCCACTGCTTACCTCCCTCCACTGAGAAAATTGCCCATTTATACTCACTCTCTGTTTCCTTTTAATTAGCCAGTTTTTGATCTACAAAAGGACTTGTCCTTTTATCCCATGACTATTAAGCTTACTTGGGAGCCTTTGATGAGGAACTTTATCAAAAGCTTTCTGGAAGTCAAGGTAAACAACATCTATTGGGTCCCCCTTGTCCACATGTTTGTTTATATTTATTTATTTATTTATTTATTTATACATTCGATTTATTGATCACTGCTTCCCACACGCAGGCGGGCTTGCAGCGATTTACAATTTGTTTGAAGACAAGGGACTAACAATTCAATTCAGTTTACTCACTCAAAGAACACTAACAGGTTAGTGAGACAAGATCTTCCCTTACAGAACCCATGCTGAGTCTTCTTCAATAGATTTTGTTCATCAATGTGCCTACTATTTTTCTCCTTAATAACAATTTCTACCAACTTACCCGGTATCAACGTCAGATTGACTGGCCTGTAATTTCCCGGATCTCCTCTGGAACCCTTTTTAAAGATAGGAGTGACATTCACTACCTTCCAGTCCTCAGGAATGGAGGCAAATTTTAAGGAAAGATTACATATTTTTGTCAGGACATCCACAAGTTCACATGTGAGTTCTCTCAGATCTCTCGGATGTATGCCATCCAGGCCTGGTGATTTATTTGTTTTTAAGTTGTTTTATCAGTGGAAGGACCTCCTCTCTTGTCACCTCAATCTGACTCAGGTCTTTCAACCCCCCTCCCGAAATCAGTGGTTCTGGAGTGGGCAGGCACTTCTCATCTTCCACAGTGAAGACAGAGGCAAAAATGCATTCAGCTTCTCAGCCATTTCCCCATCATCCTTCACTATACCTTTTACCCCTTGGTCATCCAAGGGCCCCACTGCTTCCCTGGCTGGTTTCCTACTTCTAATGTATTTGAAGAAAGTTTTATTGTTGGTCTGTATGTTTTTTGCAATATGCTCCTCATATTCCCTTTTTGCTTGCCTGATCACAGACTTGCATTTTATTTGCCGCAGCCTGTGTTCCCTTTTATCAGCCTCACTGAGACCAGCTTTCCACCGCTTAAAGGAATCCTTCTTACCTTTTACAGCTTCCATTACTTTGTTTGTTAACCATGCAGGCTTTTTTCTATACCTATTTGTGCCTTTCCTAACCTGCAGTATATATTTTCTCTGAGCCTCTAAGATTGTAATTTTAAATAGTCTCCAAGCTTCCCCAATGGTTTTGACCCTTTCTACTTTTCCTTTCAGTTTTCTCCTCACATATCCCCTCATATCAGAGAAGTTACCCTTTTTAAAGTTAAAAGTGGTTGTGTCAGTCTTTTGGGGCAACTCCGTATTTATACAAATATTGAACTCAATATTATTATGGTCACTGTTCCCAAGCAGTGCAATCACTTTAACATCTCTCACCAGGTCTTGGGCGTTACTTAGGACCAAATCCAGGATCGCCTCTCCCCTGGTCAGTTCTGTAACCATCTGCTCCATAGCACAGTCACTGAGAGTGTATAGAAACTCAATCTCTTTTTCCCGACTTGAACACATATTGACCCAATCAATGTGTGGGTAGTTAAAGTCACCTATTACAATACAGTTATTTTGTCTAGCCGTGGTGGCCCTGGTTTGGGGGAGATCTGGAGGAGATGCTCCGGAAAGGTCTCCTGGGTGGGGGAGTGGCTGGATGCCAAGGTGACCGTGCTCAGCACACCTCCTGCAGCCTTGCCCCTGGGCCACCCTTAGTTACAGGGCAGGGGAAAGGCGAGTCAGCCCTATGCCCTGGGGCAGGGGCAGCAGGAAGGGCCACCATCCTGGACTCTGGTTCTTTGTTTCCTCTGGGGGTGGGGGGTGTCATGTCTGGTTTCTGCTTGAGGAGGGGATCCTGCCGCCATTGCTCTGCTGCCATTGCCAGGCCTGGTGGTGGAGGGGCAGGAGTGGCCAGGGGACCCACTCTGAGGCAGAGTTCCCAAAGGAACCGGCCTGCCCCCTGCTTCCACAGAGCCAGCTCCTGGTGCCCACCCCCGCCCCCCAGCCAGCTAGCCAGCCAGCTGAGCTAGTCTGAGCTGGAGAAGGATCCCCTGTAGTAGCTGGTGAGGGAGTTGTCCAACCTGGCCCCCGCCAACACCTTCCCTGGTACCCACCAAGATGCCAGCACAGCAGGAGGATCTTCACTGAAGATCAGCGGTGGCAGCTGTTGGGCAGCCATTGCCCTGCCTCCCACAGCAGCCATTTTGTGGATACGCCCACCACATTGTGTCAGAATTCCAGTAGTGCCTGTAGGCTCAAAGAGCTTGGGGACCCCTGGCTGGAAACATCTGGAGTAGAGGTCCATCAGAGGGCCTTTAGCCACAAGGTATAGATGGAACACTCTGTCTCTGGCAGTGATGGTGTCTTCTTGGTGCTTGGAGGGCAACAGTGGGAGGGCTTCTGGAGTTCTGGCCCTGCTGGTGGACCTCCCCATGGCTCCTGGGTTTGGGCCACTGGCCTGCTCCAACATGGCTTCTCTTATGTCTGGGGCAGTGATGCTCTGTATTCTTAGTGTTTGGGGGGGCACAGTGTCAGAGTCTTGCAGCACTCAGTCTTAACCAGTAAGCTGTTTAAACTTAACATGCCTAAAGACATCTGTTTACAATACTAGCTTCACCCAGCTTCCAACCCCCAACCCCCACAAGCTATGGCAGCATAGCTGACACACAGTGCGGGGAGGGCTTCTGGTGTCCTGGCCCCACTGCTGGACCTCCTGGTGGCTCCTGGTGTTTTTGGCCACTGTGTGATACAGAGCATTGGACTGGATGGGCCATTGGCCTGATCCAACATTGGCTTCTCTGATGTTCTTATGAAACATGGCTGCAAAGCAGGTCTCTCTACCCAGGGAGACAGTGTGGAGACTGAGCTGTTGTGTGTGGGGGGGTATATGGAGGGTGCTGTCAGACCTGGCAGCCGCGTTTCATGCACCTGTGCTCAGGCCTGCCCCTGCCCAGCAGCTGACCATGTCACATCACATCACCTGGTGCTGAGCGCTCCAGGGCTGTGCCTTGCGCCTTGTGCCCTCTGGCCTGGCTGTTGATAGGCTTTGGGGGAGGGGGTAACTGTCCAGGGACTGTGCTGTGCAGGGAGGTGGCTCGCTTCCCCTGCCCCTGTTTGGATAAGTGCCTGGGCCTGGGAATGTGGGGTGTTGGCCTGATGGCTCTTTTATTTATTAATATCTGGGGAAATATTAGCTCTTAACAATATGCAGCTGGCTCTACGGGATCCCGCCAATGTATACAGAGGCTGCACTTCACCAAGACTTCCGAGGGACTGACACAGACTCAAGTTAAAGAATAAAAGATATATTGTTTACTAAAAGTATAATGAAAGATTTATAAACAATGTTACAGTGTCATTCACACAATCATACAGAACTAGGAAATTAGGTAGAAATACAGAGACATTTGCATGAGCAGGATATATGATGGTTTCCGTCAAGGGTGATATTTACCTCTATATGAATCAGTGAAATCCATCTGGAAAACGAAGATGAGAAGTCTTCGGGAAGAGGACAAAGGATCGTGTTTCTGAACTTGCAGAAAGCCACGTGGCAGACCCCAGTGGTGCACCCAAGGGTCCATGAGGGAGGAAGGGAGATGAGGAGGGAGCTTACAGGAACTAGAACTAACTTGTAACTCTTGGGGAGCATCTTTTATTGGGTGGTGGTACCTGGGGGGATGGCATGATATGATGCCATCCCAAGAGAGCCTATGGATGGTCCGTTCACTATCTCTAGCCACTAAGGGGGTGCTAAAGGAGTGGTCAATATTCAGATCTATCTGATGGTCAGGGCAGGATGTCGATGCCAGCGGGATCTGGCGCCTGTCTTCTGGATCACAGGAGTGCCGGGCAAGGGAACTGATCCTCAGGAAGCACCCTGCTGTCTTCGCACCCAGGTGTGAAGTCCTTTGATGTAACAAATGGAAATGAGGACTTGCAGGAGGGGGCATAAGCCTGTATATGTGCATGGAATGCATATCTGCATGGAGTTGCTGCGCCCTCAGAGGAGCCAGTGTCTTTGGTGGAAGAGATTGTGACTGCTATCGCAAATCGGTAGGTCTACGATAGACCACGGTGGAGCAAGTATTCCTGGATGCACTTTGCCACCACCCCGCTGGAAACGTGGTCAACACCATGTCGAGACTCCACCCTGAGCCAGGTCAAGCTCCCCACAGTGTCTGTGGTGCCCGGGATGCCCAGGGATGCTGCACCCCCAGGTGATCTCTGGGCTCATATGGATCGGAGGTTTGAGGCGATGCACCAGATGGTGCAAAAGGAGATGATGGAGATGTTCATGGACCTTCCCAAGGTGATTGCAGCCAGGATCAAAGGGGAAGGTGAGGCTGAGGGAGGAGGGGAAGTACCCCCCTCCTCCACAACCACTCCCACAACCGCAAGGGGTTCCCGCAAGACTGGGTCCTGGGGAAGCCACTCCCACGGCCACAGCACCGGGACCTGTGATACAATGACGCCCCGTGCCCCAGAAGTTGTTGGATGCCACGTTCGATGGGAACCCGAATAAACTGCAGTTTTTCGTGATTGAGACTGGGAGGTTTCTCCAGAACTGGGGCCATCTGTTTCCCTCAGAGGAAGAATGTGTCGGTTCCATCGGGTTGCAGATACAAGACAAGGCAGCCGACTGGTATGTGAGCCTTCATAACATGCCAGGACCTGAACTCAGAAGCACAGAAGAGTTCATGTGGGCGCTGAGACGTCAATATGAGGACCCCATGGGAGAAGAAAAGGCACGCAACCAGATCCGCGCTTTGAAGCAAGGAAACAGCTTCATGTGAGAGTACTCCGCTGTGTTTAAGAGATTTGCAACTAAGATACAGGGGTGGCTGGAAGCCGTGCTTATCGAGCAATATCAGCAGGGCCTAAATCACAATATATATGAGACTATACTCAGGAACGTGAACCCCACATCGTTGGCAGCCTGGGTGAGGGCAGTGGAAGATGCGGAGGGCAGATTTCAGCTTATCCATATGCATGTCCCAAAGCTGGTCCCAAAAACTCCAGCAGCTGCCGGGATGCCAACCAAGCCTAAACTGAAATAGCCCCTTCGAGACCTCCAGGATCTATGAATGAAACGGGGGCTCTGCCTACGTTGTGGAGAAGCTGGTCATTATGTTTCCTCCTGCCTGGCAGGGGCCCCCAAGGGGGTGCTAGCTCCACCAGTCACTGCCCCACGTGGCATAAAAGGACCCCACACCCTGTAGCCCCAAGCCCTGCAACTCGAAGCTCAACTGGCGCCAGAGCGAGGGGCGGTAGTGGAAACTATTCAGCCAGCGGGAAACAGGCAGGACCTGCTCTAAGCAGTGCTACTCAGCAGGTCCCTCAACAACCGGCACCACCCGTAGTGAGCAACCCCACCCCTCTCCTTTACATTATACTCACAGTTATCAACCCAGACCTGGGGACCCGGGTATTGACTTGGGGTGTGCTAGAGACTTGATAAACCCAATAGTAGTTACGGGCCTGGGAATCAGGGTGACGGCTTTGGATGAACCCCTACGCTTTACCCAGATGGATGGGTCAGAGATGAAGGAACCCTGTGCTTATGAGACTGAACCAGTAATTGTTGGAACTGGGGAGCACTGGGAGAAAAGAACATTTGTCATTAGCCCCCACACTCAGTGCCCCATGGTGTTAGGGAGTCCTTGGCTGGGCTCTCATGATCCTTACATTGTGTGGAGTGAGGGGAAGGTGCGGTGGGTATCCGACCATTGCATAGAGCACCGGTGGCAGCCCCAATGGGGTCCAGCACCTGTAACCCCCCAGCTCAATGCCTGCCTGGCTAGGGAAGAACTTGACACCATCCCTGTAGAATATCGGGACTTGAGCGAAGTGTTTGAGGAAACTGGGGCTAATGAGCTACCACAGAAACACTGACTGTATGATTGAGCTGTTACCAGGTCATAAATTGCCTAAGGGGAAGTTGTATTCAATGAGTCCAGCAGAGAGGGTGGAACTACGCAAGTTCATTGATAAAAACCTGGCGCGGGGATTCCTTTGGCCCGCCACCTCTCCTCTTGCAGCCCCTGTACTGTTCTGGAAAAAGAAGGATGGGGGGTTGCGGTTTTGTACAGACTCTAGAGGGCTGAATGCAGTGTTGACCTCAAATGCATACCCCCTCCCATTAATCAAAGACCTCCTGGCGGAGGCATCCCAAGGTAAAATATTCTCCAAATTAGATCTTTTTTTAAAATATATTTTATTAATTTTACACAACACAAATACATACAAACAAAAATACAAACAAAAATGCACTTCTTACACAATATAGATATTGATATAGTTAAAGATTCCTACAGATTAACACTAACAACTCATATCAACCAACTGGTTTTCAAAAAATTATGAAATCTGTAATCTTGGACTTTTTTGTGTGACTCCATTATTTTATCTAGGTTTTCTAGTATCGGCCACCATATTTCAATATACTGAGATATATCTGAGTTGGTCTCATTTTTAGAAAGAGAGTCAGATATTTTATCTATCAATAGATGGTCCCATATTTTACAACACCACTTTTTAATTGAGGGGGCTTCCATCATCTTCCAACATGATGCTATAATGGTTTTAGCAGCTGTCAGAAGTACCATGATTAATTCTTTCCTTAACTGAGGGATTGTAGCTTCCGGCCAATAGTTTAACAATATTACTTCAGGTTTGAAAGGGATATCATATCCTATCCATTGTTTTATATGTCCCAGAACATTTAACCAAATTTTTTTAACTACTTCACATTCCCACCAGCAGTGTAAAAATGTACCCGTAGCACCTCAATTTTTCCAACACTGAGGTGGTATGTTCTTATTGAAACAATTAAGTTTCCGCGGAGTTAAATACCACCTAGCTAAAATTTTGAAATTCTGTTCAAACACATTGATAGATTTAGATCGTAAGGCATATGACGCCCAAATTGACTTCCATTGTGTATCTGACCAAGATGAATTGCAATCCGTCTGCCAGACCATCATGTAGGCTGGAGCGTGTACCGTTTCCATGTCCAACATAATTTTATAAATCAATAAGGTAAATCCTTTCTGTTTCCAATTTTGCTTTAACATAAGAGTTTCAAAACACCTTAAAGGTGCTTGAAGAGTTTTAACCATTACCGGTGATTTTAAAAAATGATATAGTTGGTTGTATTCGTACCAAGGGATATTCATTTTGGCTTTATTATCCAAGTCTTGTTTCGATAGTATGTTACCATTACTACTAACATCCGCAAACCTAGTTAGGTTTGCGAATCTCCAGACCCGAAACGTGTCAGATTGTGATGCCGGGGGAAACCAAGATTGTTTTAAAAAGTTAGCAGCCATTGAGGGCTCAGATACTAATTGCTTTCTTTTGTTATCCCAAGTTTTCATTAAAGAATCAACTAACAGATTATCTGATGCTTGTTTATGAACTGTTTTTTCTGTCCAAATGAATTCTTGATATGTTCTGGGGTAAAAATAGGATTCCTCAATAGATAGCCATTCCAAAGTATGAGGAGTATGTATTACTCGGAGTAAAGTTGTCAACTTTTCCGCTTCATAGTACAGCCTCAGATCTGGTACTGCTAACCCTCCTTGAAGACACGGTTTATGTAAAGTATGAAAGCTAATTCTCGCCCCTTTTCCCCCCCATATAAATTTAATCCAGGAGCTTTGCCACTTCCATAGGGTTGCATTTGGTATCCAGATTGGCAAAGCCTGGAAGAGATATAAAATTTTAGGTAATAAAAAAGACTTTACTGTATTTATTTTCTCCAGCCATGTCAAATTTTTCAATTCCCATTGAATACAATTCGTTTCTATTTCTTTCATGGTCTCTAAATAATTAATTTTATATAAATCATGTAGATTAAGCGGTATTTTAATGCCCAGATGTGTCCAAGATCTGGTCATCCAAGCATAAGGATATTTTTTCTGGATATAATCTCTAGTGGTATTTAGTAAATTAATCGGGTATAAGGTTGTCTTAGAATGATTGACTTGTAGTCCTGAGTGTAAGGTAAACTCTTTCAATACCTGTTCCAAAACTGGAAATGAATTAAGGGGATCTGATACGTAAACAACCATATCATCCACAAATAAACTAAGTTTATACTCATTTCGACCTATTTTGACACCCCAAATTCCCTCCGAGATCCTAATCATATTAGCCAAAGGTTCAATGGCTATTGCGAATAATAGTGGTGACAATGGACACCCCTGCTGTGTACCACAAGATAAAGTAAAGTCTTGAGAATTAAAACCATTGATTGAAATTTGTGCCTTCGGAGAGGTGTAGATTGCCTCAAAAACCTTTAAAAAGTGTATGCCAAACTCCATTTCCCCTATTATTGCCTTTATAAATGTTGGTTCCACTCTGTCAAAGGCTTTTTCGATATCTAGCACTAATAGACACGTTTCTCCCAGATTTTTTTTTTACTATATTGTATTATGTTAAGTATTTTCTTAACATTATCTGTGATATCTCGTTCAGGGATGAATCCAGTTTGATTTATATGTATGTATGTTCCTATGAAAGTCTTGAGCCTAGATGTGATAATAGTTGTAAATAACTTATAATTGCAATTTAAAAGTGAGATGGGGCGATATGACTTTGTGGAAGAGGGATCCTTGTCTTTCTCTGGAATAACGATGATTTTAGCTTCATTTCAGGTTTTGGGTTTCACTCCTGTTTTTAAAAGGGAATTACACAAATCTGTGTAGGGAGGTAATAAAACACTTTTAAATGTTTTATAAAATTCCGCAGGTAAACCATCCCTGCCAGGAGTTTTATTAACTTTCAATAGAGAAATAGCCTTATCCACTTCTTGTGGCGTAATAGGAGATTCCATAACATCTTTATGTTTAACGAAATCTGCATTGTTAACTTATTTTGTTTAAGATAATTTTGCAAATCGATATGAACGGTATTATCTGACATATATAGTTTCTGATAATATGTTTGGAATATTTGCAGAATATCTAATGAAGAAGTAATGTTTTCCCCCTTATCATTTTTAATTGAGTGGATATATTTACTTGCTTGAATTGCCTTCAATTTCCAGGCCAACAGTTTTAATGTTTTGGGGTGTCAGAGCCAATATTTCTGACGTAAATATAATATATTTTTTTGCACCTGTGTTATTTCTAAGGCCTCTAATTTCTTTCTTTCGGCCATCAACCGCTTATAGTTTTTTTTTGAACCAACTAATTTATGCTTATCTTCCAAATTTTTTTATCTTATCTAAAATCTCTTGCTTAATTTGGTTTTTCTTTTTTATTGTAGGAGGCAACTATCGATATACATTTATCTCATATAACGGCCTTCATCACATCCCATACAACTTCCTGTGCAACTCCACAGGATGAGTTAAAATCAAAATATTCCTGCAGTTCCCTCTCTAGCTGCTGCCTTACCTTGTGTTGAAATAAAATATTTTTATTTAAAGACGATTGCCCAGTTGGTTTTTCATTACATGCATCTTTCAACTTACACTCTATCCAGGCATGGTCAGACAAAGTACGTAGGCCTATATCTGAATGTAGAACCCTATTAACTAAAGATTGGGACACTAAGATCAAATCAATCCTTGTAAAAATATTGTGTTTAGGGGAGAAGTATGTAAAATCTTTTACCCCAGGGTTTTGCAATCTCCAAAAGTCTCTTAACTCATATTTATCCATCAAGCATTGGAACCGTGAGATCTTGTTTTCCCTCTTCTTTTTAACAACATAAGTTCTGTCCCAATTTGAATTTGGAATACAATTAAAGTCTCCTCCTATAATTACATGACCCATTTTAAAATTTCTAAGTTGCTCAAAGACTTTCTGAATATATCCCTCTTGGCCCACATTTGGTACATAGATAACCCCTAATGTGTACTGTTCACCATTTAAGATACCCTTTAAAAATAAAAAATGACCCTCTGGATCTACTATCTTGCTTTGGCATTGAAAGTTGATTTGCCTTGATAGGAGAATTGCTACTCCCCTTGATTTTGAACTACCGGGAGCACAATATTGATCTATAAACCATTTGGATTTAAAAATAGTTTGTTCTGCTTTCTTAATATGAGTTTCTTGTAAAAGAAAGAATCGATGGCTTTAGTTTTAAAGTAGATGCTGTCAGTCTTTTTTCCTTAATTCTACAGTTTAAACCACGACAATTTAATGAAATAATTTTAATTTGACTATCCCTCATAGCCATCTATCATACAAAATGTATACTGAATAATCTCTTTGACCTATCTCCAAATTAGAACCACGTAGTAATAAACTCAGGTCACTCCAACACAAGCCCCTGATGGGATGTTTATCACATTCTATTCCAAGTATAGTCCTATTCACAAAAAAACCAAGAAGCGTCTTACTGTAACAACTTAATATTCCCCCATAAAAACAACCCACCAACAACAACAAGATGACTAAATCCTCTATTAACATTCAGAGGAACTAACTTCCTTGCTGAGTCCCAATTAGGACTCTCAGCTAGTGGGAAACTTAGTGTCCACCCACTAAAAAGGAAACTTAACTAACTGGGGACAAATAGAAAGATCCCCTCAACATCTTTTCTGATAACAAAATCTTAGCCAATGCACATATATCTGCAAATAGGAGTAATACTGCTCAGGTCTTGCACTTGTTCTTACGAGTTCTAGTCCATCTCAATGCTGATTCTGAATCTGATTCTTCAGATCCTTCTGACGATGACTGCTGAGGTCGTTCGAATTCCAGTTGTAGCTGAGTAAGTAGTTCATATCCTGATTTAAGATCTGAAGCAGTCAAACGCGATCCCTGATGAAATACTAAGAGTTCTATTGCTGTGGCCCAATAGAAACGGATCTTGTTACTGTTCAAGACATCAATGATAGGGCACATAGATCTCCTATGTTGAAGCGTCTCAGCCGAGAGATCCAACAAGATTAAAACTTTAGAGTCTTAAAAGTAGAGCCCACCTTCTAGCCTTGATTTTTTAAGTGTTGCGTCTCTTGTTTTCATATCAGAAAAGGTAACTATGATGTCTCTTGCAAACGCCATGGAGCGTCTATTTAGTGAGCCCAGCTGGTAAGCAGACTCAACCATGGGGGTGCTGCCCTCTTCCTGGTGTAAAGTTTGAGTTAACCAAGCCTCCAAAACAAGTTTCAAACTTTGCCCCTCCTCTTCTTTTTCAGGGACCCCACGGAACTTCAAATTCCATTCCTTAAGCCGATTTTCTAAAGTCATAATTTTACCTTTAGTCCATTTTTCTGTAGTCTGTAGCCGTTTTACGTCCTCTTGTGAGTTTATAGCAACCTCCAGCGCAGCTCCGGCAGTCCTCGACACTTGCTGTATTGTTGAAGCCAAGTTATCCAATTGTTCCTTTAGCGGTTTAAATTCGGCACGAATCTGTTTCGCTATATTTTTTTCCAAAGTTTGCAATAAAGAGGAAATCTCCCCTCTAGTGACTGGGAGATCATCGGCTTCTTCCGTAGCTGCTCCATCCGCCATTTTAGATCCCGCCCAGGCCGCTTCAAGTTTCTTCTCCCCCTGTGTAAAGTAAGTAGTTAATGCACTCGCTGGTGCCAATTTTGGGTCCGGCTTGGTATGGGTTTTCCTACTCATCTTTCGGAATCCCGCAGATATCGAGGGGGAGAGGCTAAGAGTGATTTAAATTAGCAGGAGATGAGGAGCAGGATCTCTAGGCGTCCACCATACTCCACTGCCATGCCACGCCCCCTTCCTCCAAATTAGATCTTCAGGATGCATATTTCCGAGTGTGCATCCAGGAGGGGGATGAATAATAAGAAGAAGAAGAGATTGGATTTATACCCCGCCCTTCACTCACTTAAGAGTCTCAGAGCGGCTTACAAACTCCTTTTCCCTTCCCCTCCCCACAACTCCTTTTCCCTTCCCCTCCCCACAACAGACACCCTGTGAGGCAGGTGGGGCTGAGAGAGCTCTTTACCAAGCTGTCCTTGAGGGAACAGCTGGTACAGAGCTATGGCTTGCCCAAGGTCATCCAGCCAGGTGCAAGTGGAGGAGTGGGGAATCAAACCCAGTTCTCCCAGATTAGAGTCCGCGCACTTAACCACTACACCAAACTGGCTCTCTGCGTTCAGTATACCCCTGGGGGAGTTCAAATACCTGGTGATGCAGTTTGGACTTCAAGGGGTGCCTGGAGTTTTTATGAATTTAATAAATGAAGTGTTGCACAAGCACCTGTTTAATGGGGTCCTCTGCTATCTAGATGATATCCTTCTGTACTCCCCAGATCGGGAGTCACATGTAAAGTTGGTGCACAAAGTTCTCACCACCCTTCGAATGCACAAGCTTTTCACCAAGCTGTCCAAATGCGAATTTCACAAGTCAGAAATTGACTTTTGGGGGTATCATGTATCTCCCTGAGGTTTAAAAATGGACCCTGCCAAAATTGCGGCCGTAGTGGGTTGGGAACTCCCCAAAACCTGCCACCAACTCTAGAGTTTTTTTAGGATTCATGAATTTTTACTGCACATTTATCAAGAATTTCACCCACTATAGTCTATCCCTCACAGATTTACTGAAAACTAAGGGGAAGGGGCCAGAGCCCACATGACAGGATGCGTGCCTAGATTGGACCCCCAAATGTCAAAATGTGTTTGAGGCTCTTAAGGCTATGTTTACCTCTGAACCTGTGTTGGCACACCCTGATGAGAACAAAAAGTTTATTGTACATGTGGATGCCTTGGATGTGGCCATGGGAGGTACAATCCTCCAAGAAGGGGCCGACTGGAAACTGCACCCCCTGGCATATGTGTCCCACAAATTTGGGGAATCTGAACATAACTGGGCAGTGTTGGATAAGGAGGCTGCAGCCATTCGGCTAGCACTGACTACATGGCATCACTGGTTAGAAGGGGCTTGCACCCCATTTGAGATTTGGACAGATCACAAAAACCTCAAGGCACTTAAGACCCATAGAACTTTAAATGCCAAGCAACTCTGGTGGGCTGAATTTTTCTTGAAATTCCAGTTTACACTCCACCATTTTCTGGGAAAAGCCAATTCCCTGGCTGATGCCCTCTCCCGCCTCCCACAACATGATAGCATGTGGGATGAAGTTGTTGATTTAATGTTCCCCCCGACCCAACTGGGAGGTGTGGTGGTCACTAGAAGCAAGAGCAAGGGGGCTGTGAATCCTCCCGGGAATGCCTGGCAGGAGAAATGTGCCCAGGCTTACACTGACGCAGACCACACTGATTTCCAGGGAGACCCCAGTGTTGTACAGGGTCCCAACGCTTGTTGGTACAGAGATAAACTGATTGCCCCCCTCTCACTCCAGAGGGAGGTTATGTACTCTGCTTGTGAGCCCAAACTGTCAGGCCACTTTGGATATTTAAAAATGTGTCATCTGTTGCAACACCAGTTCTGATGGCCACGTATGCGTGGAGATGTTTCATCTTATGTGAGCTCTTGTCAGACCTGTTTAATGTGTAAACACCGGGGGGGGGGGGGGGGACCCCTGGTCTCTTGAAATCATTAGAGACCCCATGCCGACCCTGGGAAGTGATCTCTATGGACTTTATCACAGCCCTGCCTCCTAGTAAGGGGAAGATGGTGATCTGGGTAGTAGTGGATTTGTTTACGAAGCAAGTCCATTCTGTTCAAACAACTACCCACAACTAAGGCGCTAGCCAAAATGTTTATGTGTAACATAATCAAACTGCACTCAATCCCACACAAAATAATCTCCAATCATGGGTCGCAGTTCGTTGCCACCTTCTGGCGGGAACTACTGTGAGTATTGGGGGTGGAGCAGGCACTCAGCAGTGCTTATCACCCAGAGACTGATGGCCAAACTGAAAGAGTCAATCAAGTTGTTGAACAATTTTTACGCTACTTCACCAACTACCAGCAGGATGATTGGGTTGACCTGTTGCCTTTTGCAGAATACAGTTATAATAATGCAGTTCATTCTTCTATGAGTGTCTCTCCCTTTATGGCTTCATGTGGATGTGAGGGAACCTCCCCCTACCGCACCTCTCACCTTATGGACTAGGGTCGGGAGACTCTCATCACTGGTGGAAAACCCTTCAAGACTCTTGGCTGTTGATAGCAAAGACACTGAATAAAGGCAAGATGATTTATAAAAAACAAGCAGATAAGGGGAGGGCACCTGGGTGGGATCTGCAACCCGGGGAGGGTGTATCTGTCAACCAAAAACATCAGGGGCCTGCAGCCCAGTCGTAAATTGGGCTGGAAATATGTAGGTCCGTTTCCAGTACTCAAAAAGATCAATGAGGTAACTGTTGAACTTGCACTGCCGAAGTCACTGAAATCTTTGCATCCCGTTTTCCATTTCAGCTTACTGAAATGGGACCCCGGACCAGACATCTGGCAGCCCCAGCAACCGACTACTCCTCTGATTCTGAATGGTGGACCTCATTATGAGATTGTAAAAATTCTGGACTCTAAGCTTAAACATGGTCACTTATTGTATCTTGTGCACTGGAAAGACTTTGGGCTGGGAGATGATAAATGGGTAAATGCTGAACATGTTAGTGCTCCTGAATTGCTTCATGCCTTCCACAAATTGTATCCGCTGAAACCTGGAGGGGTGGGTGGGGGCTTTGGGAAGGCAGAATGTCAGCTAATGCTGCCATCCCCTGCCCGGGAGGCGGGATGGCTCACCCCGTGACGTCAGTACTGTGAAATGTTATGTTATAGTTCTCATGGCATGCTTATCGCTCTCCCTACTCCTTCGACCTTGAGAGACTGTTGGTGCTGGCTCATGTATCTTTTCTTATATCTGACTATAAGTCTTCCTGCTTATTCTCTGGGAACTGTAAACCAGTATTTTTAGCACCTTTTTACTGACCTAATGATTGGTTACAATGCCCTACTAGACCTCTCTTTGAATTCTGTATAATTGTCCTGGTTGCAATAGTGCCCACCATTACTAACACAAGACATGCAGATGACCATAGCAGACCTTTCTCAATAAAGCTTTCCTGATTAAGGACACTTGTTGCTGACTGACTCTGTAGGACTCTCACAATGAGGCTCCTCCTCCAGGTGGTGTGGCTGCCCAGGACTCCGGCGGTCTCTCTCTCCCCTCGTGGCCCCGTGGCAGACACTTCTGGACACATGCCACGCCTTTCCGGATCCCCTGGGGAACTGGCTGCAGGTGCTGCTGTAAAGCCGTGGCCCACCCCCTCTGCTGTGGTGCCCCCCGGGCAGCACATTTTAAAGAGGCTCACCAGCTCTGGGTTGGGAAAGGCCTGGAGATCAGGGGGGCAGAGTCTGGGGAGGGCAGTGCTTGGGCAGGGGAGGGGCTTCTGTGGAGTGTAACTCTATTGGAGGAGGGGGGTGCAAGGGGAATAATAATCGGTTTGAGACTGTGGAGGAATATGAGTTTGCTTGCGGGAAGAAAAGAGGTAAGCTGTCAAAAGCCCTCCTTGAGCCAAGGCTGTGGCTGGCCCACTCTGGGGCCACAAATGTGTGTGGGGGGTGCAGGGGGTCTTTTGTTTTATAAGGTGGTACCGCAACAGGAACAACAGGCCTTAATGACAGGGGGCATTAAGCCCCCCCCCCTTACAAACACATCAGGATCTCTGCCGGAAATCATCAGCTTCCAATTTGTTGTCAAGAATATGTTTCTAGCCCTTTTCCTTGTGGAGACAGAAGGGAAGTTTTTCATTATTGTTATTGTTATTGTTGTCATTGTTTGTGTCCATTTATGCTTCAGCTTTCTCCCCAGTGGGGAGCTTGCCTCATTCTCCTCTCCTTCATTTTATCCCCATGGTAACTCTGCAAGGTGAGGGAGGCCAAGATGCGTGACTGCCCCAAGGTCACCCCACGAGAGGGTCGCTGGCTCTGGCTGGGGAAATACCTGGAGCTTTTGGGGTAGAGCACAGGGAGGGAAGAGTTTAGGGAGGGGCAAGTGGGGTGTGATGCCGTAGGGTCCACCTTCCACAGTGGCCATTTTATCCATGGGAACTGATCTCTGTCACCTGGCGATCAGTTGTGGTCCCAGGGGATCTCCAGCCAATACCTGAAGGTTGGCAACCCTGCAACACAAGTTGTCTTCTTGCCAGAGCATTGAAAAGTTGCCAATTGACTAATTTATCTATTTGTGCTATGCGTAGCCCAGCTTTCTCCTTGAGACTCATGGTGGATTACGCAGTGTAAATCAATACAATCAATAAGATGAGACATCCAGTAAGCGGTGTGATAGGACTGGGGTCACAGACACCTGAAATGAGCGCTTGGAGCATCCGTGATGCCCCGACCACCCTGGTTTTTGAGGACTTGAAAGTTTCCATTGTGCACGACGGCCTTGCTCAGCATTTCTGTAAATACGGATTGTGGCATTTCCCAGCAGTCACCCCGTCCCTCCCTGAAGGAGCTGGTCTTGCCTGCTGTGGTTGTTGTTGCCGGCACAGTCACGCCATCCTGGTGCGTGGCTCTGCGAAGCTGTGTGGAAAGTTTCATGAACCTATTTATAAAGTACTGAGTCCAGAGATGTGTTGCAGTGAAATTAGCTCATAAATTTATTGATGGTACAATTCCAGGCTACTGAACAGGGCTCAGGGATTCTTCTTAAATACACATCTAAACCGCACCCCCAACCTGGCCCAAAGTCTGATAGGATTACTCCCTGATAGGATTACCCTGATAAGATTACACCCACTCCCTGATAGGATTACTCCCTGATAGGATTACCCTGATGGAACCTGGGTGGCTGCTTGGTCTAATTTACAATCCAGCCGAGCTATTGTCTCCCGAAGTGAAGCTCCGGTAGCCAGCCCAACCACGTGTGTCTCTCTGACTGCGTGCGCGGTTGCCATTAAGACATAACACTATTAGCTTTAAAAAGGAGCTGGAATCAACTAGGAGGACAGAGAGCCTCGTATGATGCCGAAGAGTCTGTTCCTTAAAACCCACCATATATATATACTTTTATACGTTTTAAAAAACCACTTAAAAAGGACACAGTGCTTCAGATCTTTTTAGTCTGCAGAAGAATACTCCTCTTAATGGGTTGCTCTGCTTTCCTGGCAGACTAAAGGCCGGCAGCTGAGGTGGCCGGATCCCTTGATGGCCTCCTAGATCTTGGCCTGGCCAGAGTCCCCCAAAGGGATATGTCTGTGACACCCGCTGCTTCCTGGGAACTGTTGGCAGAGTTTAAATATGCAGAGAAAGTGGAGCACTGACTGTTTAGAGGGAAATAATAAAGAAGAACGAACTGCTATAGAACATAGAAGAGAGAGAACCTTGACCGCCTGACCTAACTGCCGCTGGAGGAGCAGGAAGTCTCCAGAAGAGCCAATCAGGAGACAAGGAAGAACATAATTTGAAACTGTGGGAAGTCCCTAATCTAGCAGTGCTAACTAGCAGTCAGTCCTTCAGCTGGGTGATCTTCTGATCCTCTTCATATGTAGATGCACGACAGACCACGGGTACTCCAGCAGAAACATCTCCAGAGCCAGTCCCTTTGTGAAAATGCCCTCTGAAGCCATTCTGATTTGCAGAATGCCTGGGGGGGGGAGCCTTCCTGACCTCCTCCAGCAGGCCGTTCCACAAGGTGGGGGTGTTGGGTGTCAACAGGGGGCCACCACGGTGGAGAATGTGAGTGATGGGCAGCCAGTGGAGCGACTGCCGGGCAGGACTCACAGGCTGGGTGGCTCACTCCAGGAGGGGAAATCCCCAGAGACGGCAGTGGGGGGTGTGGGGAGAGGAGCCTCAGAGCGGTATCCTGCCCTCCTTCTGAAGCAGCCATTTCATCCCGGGGACTGAATCTTCATAGTCTGGAGATCAGATGGAATCCCAGGAGATCTCCCCAGGATTGACTAATATCAAGTGTATTGATCAAGGTCAAGATCATGCGCCCCCTTGCCAGATTGCCTGGAGGCATGGACTGAGCTGTATGCTGATGACACCCAGCTCTATCTGTTGTTGGACAGCCAGTCAGACTCTAGTCCAGGAGATCTGGACCTGGCGTTGAAAGCCGTGGCTGGTTGGCTTAGACTGAGTCAACTGAAATTGAATCCAACGAAGACAGAGGTCCTGTGCCTGAGTCGGAACGGGCCAAGGTTAGGGATCCCTCTCCTGACTTCCAATGGGGCACCGTTGGTGCCAGCGCCAGAGGTTAGGAGCTTGGGAGTGCTCCTGGATGCCTCCTTAACGATGGAGGCCCAGGTAGCAGCCACTGCAAAGTCTGCCTTTTACCACCTACGGCTGATCAGGCAGTTAGTTGGTTCCCTTCCTTGAACGCAATGACCTGGCAACAGTGATCCATGCAATGGTCACCTTGAGATTGGATTACTGCAATGCTCTCTACGTGGGGCTGCCTTTGTCCCAAATCCGGAAGCTGCAGCTAGTGCAGAATGCAGCGGTGAGGCTGTTGTATCTTCCTGTGCGGGAACACATCCAGCCCATCTAAAAGCACTGCACTGGCTGCCTATGGCATACTGGATTCGGTTCAAGGTGCTGGTTCTTCCCTTTAAAGCCCTATATGGTCAGGGAGCTATCTACCTAAGGGACCGTCTTTCCCCACATGATCCCCAGAGAGGACTAAGATTAGGATCCCAAAATTGCCTGGTTCTCCCGGGGGCCCCCAAAGAAGCCAGGTTGGTCGCAACAAGGGCCAGGGCCTTTTTTATGGCAGCCCCCTACTGGTGGGATGAACTCCCGGGCGACGTCAGGGCCCTGTGTGACCTTCTGCAATTCCGCAGGGCCTGCAAGACGGAGCTCTTCCGCCAGGCTGCCTTTGGTTAGGAGGCTGCCTCTGATATCATGGCCCGGGCATCCACATCACCAGTGACTCAGTGACAGACAGCCTGGCAGGAGCCTGGACTGTGGTGGCGGGCGACCACGGAAAAGCCAAGAGAAGGCCATCCTCTTTTATTAACCCCTATGTTTTGAGTACTTATGTTTTTATATGCTGTGATTTTAACTGTCGTTTTACATATTTCTGGAGTTTTAATGTATACACTGATATGTGTGTAAGGATACAAATTTAATAATGAATGAATGAATGAATGAATGAATGACAGACACATGGTCACTCAACAATGGAGAATCCTTCTTCTTCTTGACCCCTAGAAGGAAATCACCTGAATACATTAACCAATCAACACCATTCACTTTTGCGGGCTTTTCTAATATTGGCTGTCTGCCAGGTTTCCTTCCAGGTCAGTCTAAACAACAGCACAGAAGGTAAACAGGGGCTAGAATCTGGACCTTGCAACCCATACATTTCCAACAGATTCAAGGACATGGGGTCCTCCAGTTTGGTGTAGTCCTCCAGTTTGGTGTAGTGGTTAAGTGCGCGGACTCTAATCTGGGAGAACCGGGTTTGATTCTCCACTCCTCCACTTGCACCTGGCTGGA
Source organism: Lepidodactylus listeri (assembly GCA_029233225.1). NCBI lineage: Eukaryota > Metazoa > Chordata > Lepidosauria > Squamata > Gekkonidae > Lepidodactylus > Lepidodactylus listeri. The sequence goes on from JARCFY010000002.1 coordinate 295,997, forward strand.
TGACCTTGGGCAAGCCATAGCTCTGTACCAGCTGTTCCCTCAAGGACAGCTTGGGAAAGAGCTCTCTCAGCCCCACCTACCTCACAGGGTGTCTGTTTTGGGGAGGGGAAGGGAAAAGGAGTTTGTAAGCTGCTCTGAGAATCCCTTGGAGAGTGGAGGGCGGGGTATAAATCCAATCTCTTCTTCTTCTTCTTCTTCTTCTTCTTCTCCAGAGCTGTCCACTCGCTTTCTCTGCCAGCAGCAGCAGCAGCCATTTTGCTGGCCCCGGGCCTTCCAGCACCAAGAAAAGGGCCACACAGTATGAAAACTGCCCTGCAGCTGCTTCCACCGGGGAGCCTACGATGGACCCTCCATGTGCCACCTCCCTGCAGGCTCCCCTTTCAGCCCGGATAACAGGATGTTCGTGTCGAAGCCAGCTCAAAGGGGACCAGTATGGGAGCCAGACAACTTGTGCACATGTTGGAGCTCCTGAATACCCGGCAGGAGGCTCTCCTCTGGGCATGCGGTGGGGGGAACCCCCCTCCTGGAAGCAACCTGAGATGCTGAAAAGCCCACCGTAACAGGACTCTTCCCTGCAGAGGGCACATCGTTCTGCCTGGAGAACAAGCGCATGTTTTGTGCTCCTCCAGCCAGAACTAGGTCAATGGGGCTCCTGGCGGCTGTTCGTTTGGGAGCTCAGCGTGCCCTGGGAATTGCTCGAGTGGTAATCGGATGCTCTCCCGTATCTCATTGTCTGGGACCTGAATATGTACCAAGCTGTTGTCCCTTTCCTCCGGCTCTGCTGGCTCATTAAGGCCGCCTGCAAGCACCTGTCCTCTGCCAGGCAGGACTTCCGCGGAAGGAAGCCACTTATGCCACCTTCTGTTCAGACATGCACGTGACCTCTCGCCGAGGTCTCTTGCAGGGGAAACCGGCTGCGTGGGTTTGCGAGGCACAGCGCTGATGAGCTGGAATGAGAGAGAGAGGAGTAAGTAAACCACCTCTTCCCCATGGCAGGTTTTCAAAGATCTCAACACGGATAAGGATCTCCTTTTCTAAAGAAGGGGACAGGGAGACGTTTGACTGCAGAAACACAGAGACCAGACTGATGGCTTCCCAAACAGTCGTGCAAAGGGGCCAAGCAGATGGCTCTGGAGCTGCCAACCAGCGCTGCTCAACAGGAGTTGGAGGTCAGAAAGGTCTGCTGCCTCTCTTGCTTTTGTGCCTTGAGTCAGTATGAAGGAGGGGGAGTCACAGACCGACCCCCCCTCCTTCCCGAACTGAGGGCTGACCCAGTCTCCAGTGGGCAACAGGCAGCCTTCCGGGGAGAGAGCATTTCAGACAGAGAGGCCTCTTGGACACCCGGGGAGCAACAGAAGGACGTGGAGTCCTGTGGCACCTTCAAGCTGAATGGATGACTTATGGCCAAAGCCGCCTCTTTCTCTAGTTCAAGGACAAGCAGGGGTTTGGGGAGAGGGGTGTTTCACATTTCTGGTACAATCTCTAGGAAAAATGAATCAGCTTCTTACAACAGACAGGTTTCCTGCAGCCCTTTCACAGTGGAAATTGCAACTATGTGGTGGTTAACTATTTCATCAAAATAGTTAACCAACCAAGGGTAAAATCCTGTCCCAATTCACTAGTAGGTGCCAGATCTCCCAGCGCTGAGTGGGACCAGACGCTGCAAGGGAAGATTGGCAGACATCTCCGAGTTGCCCCAGCGCTTCCACTTCGGGTGGCTCCTGGGCCAAGTTGCTCCAGCACTTCCCCCAGTTTCCTAGCAGGTTGGCTCTGAGTCGTGGCCAACCCAGTTACCTCCTGCTGGTCCAACAGGGAAGAAAAGGCTCAGGCCGCCCCCCCCACCTCATTTCACCAGAGTGGAGAGGGGGGCAGGGGCTGTTCACAGCTCACTTGGGGTGCCCCTCACACACAGGTCCTCACCTCCCACACAGTCTGTGCAGTACTATGGTGTGAGACAGACATAGACAGACAGTTCTGTGCTTCACTAAGAGCAATTTCTTGGTGGACGAACAGACCAGTAGATAGACAGACAGATCCAAGGCATAACTTAGAATGCACAAAGCAATAGTAAGAGGCACTCATGGATTTCCTGCCCTGTCTTTGGACCTGGCTCACTCCTGAGTCCTTGGAATGAAACAGCAACTGGCTCCTGCCTGAAAAGCCACTGCCGAGCTCTTGCTGAATCCTGGTACTGTGAACCTGCTGGAAAGCGGCCGTCAAGCATGCTGCAGTGCTGGGTGAAGTAGTCAGGTGCAGCTGGGGCAGAGGCGCCCTGACCAGCCACCCTTCTCCTGGGACAGCAATGAAGGATCTGGCAGGGGAGGGCTGTCACATTTCACAGCAGCCGAGAGGATTGCTAGCAAGTTGGAGAGTGAAGCCTGCAGCAGTGGCAGAAGGAGGTCTGTTTTGTGAGCGGATCCCAGCTCCTCCACAGGCAGCCAGCTGGGTGACCTTGGGTTCTCTCAGCCCCACCTACCTCACAGGGTGTCTGTTGTGGGGAAGGGAAGGGAGAGGGGACTGTAAGCTGCTCTGAGACTCTGAGGGAAGGGTGGGGTACCAATCCAACCTCCTCCTCCTCAACAGTCATGCCCCAAGAGAACCCTCAGGGCTGCGCTCTGGTGAGATTGGACCCTCCAAACAAGGTTCCTGCTGCAGATTGACCTGTGGCAGGGAGTAGCAATGTGTGTATGGACCCCACAGGGAGCGGGGGTGAGTCCCATGGCCGAGTGCTGCATGGTTAGTATGTGGATGGGTCAGCCCCTCCTCCAGGCACCTGCTTTTTGTTTCTGCTCTGCTGCCCCCTCCTTCTGTCCTGGGGATATCCAAGGCAACTAATTGCAGCACACAAGTACAGTTGGGGAGACTCTAATCTCCATGTCGCACCCCCCCCCCCGTGACCTGAGGCAGTGGGGGGGGGGGGGAAGGGCCGCCACTTCTTAGAAGGATGTGAAACATCGCACAGCCAGATTTCCTGGAAGTTAGGGCAGGAAAACCATCAGGTCAGGGCGTGATCCCTTCTCTACGTTCAATTACCATCACCTTTCAGCCACTCACAGCTGAGACAACTAAATGGAGCAAGAGGAAGGAAAGCCCAGTTGAATCAGCCGTGAGGTGGAATGCCGGGCCTGAGTCAGAGGCAGCAGCCAGAGACAGTGGCGCTCGCAAGCCCGAGAGAAGTATTTTGGGGGGGGGGGTGTCAGCAGAGACCCGAGCTGGACAGCCTAGGCTACCCCAACCACATCCAATCTGGGAAACTAGGCATGGCTTGGTCCTGGTTAGTGCTTGGATCATGGGAGACACCCCCCCCCCCAGGAAGTCCAGGGTTGCTAGGCAGGGGCAGGCAGTGGCAAGCCACCTCCGCGCCTCTCTTGCTCTGAAAACCCCATGGGGGTGGGTTTTTTGCCACCGGTTGGCTGTGACCTGACCCCCCCCCCCAAGGCAGAGGCCCACCTCATTCGCACATCGTGTCCTGCAGAGGGTCTCTCTCTCTCTCGGGCTTGCTCCGGAGGCTCAGCTTCTGGTGTGAAGGCGGCCAGTCAGGGCGGCTGCTGCTGCTACCCGGACCACGTGCCTGGTGGGCTCAGGAAAGCAGCCCATTCGACCTCTGCCCCGGAAGGGCCGTGCGGCCTGCTTCCTTTGGCGGCAACCCATGAAGACCCCTGGGAGCAGGGCAGGGGGGGGTCTGCATGTCGGGTTGAGAGAGCGCTTTGCTGTTGGGGGGTGGCTACTTCTTGATAAGAGACCCTCTCGCCCCCCCCCCCCACATACACACACACTTTGGTATCCTCCTGAAGGCCAGCCGAGGCCGGCGATGCCACGTCAGGCGTGGGCACTTGGGGAGGGAAGGAACAGTGGGGGCACATGCTGACCTCTGGAGCCCAAGTGGGTGGGAGGTTGTCCTGGCATCACAATCTCTTTTTTTTTTTTTTAATTGATTTTTCTCTATAACTACAACTATAAAGCTACAATCTAAGCTACATATACCTTATACAGAGAGTACTTTATCATTTGCTTAATACTACCTTGTTACATAAAATAATTATGAAGCATTTAAAACCTTGGATAAATTTCAATTACTTGTTACTGCTACTATAAAAGTTATCAAAACTATTTGGCAGGCACGCCCACCTAGAGAAATACGGTTAATTAAACCATTTATAATACATAAGTGCAATGCTTAATAAAACAGTTTAATCACTATTTCTTCTTTCGTCCTCTTCTTGTCTTAACAGTCTCAACTATTTTTGGAGCTGCAGCTCCCTTTTCCGAGTCAGACACTTCTTCTTCACTCTTTGAGCTACCAAATCCATACATGCTTTCTTGCGAGGCCAGTGAACCATCTGAGTCTCTCCCAGTTTCCTGCTCTTTGCTTTTTTCCAGAAATTTTTTCGCTTGTTGAACAGAGTCAATCTTATACTTCTTATCTTTGATGCTGAAGCATAGTCCTTCTGGAGTCTTCCAACGATAGATGATAAGACTCAGACTGGAGTCAAGATGTCAATTTTCCATAGGCTTTCCTTCTTTTCCTTATTTCAAATGGGATATCCTTCATCACTTTTACTTCTTTTCCCAGGATCTTCAGAGCTGCTTTGTTCGTGGTCCTAAGCACCACGTAGATTTTTTGGAGAACCTTATCATAATTTCACCAGGCAGGCTTTTCTTTTTAGTGTAATCTGGATAGGTTCTGTAAACCCTATCCATATCGCTTTTTATATCCGCTGCTTTCATGCCTGTCACTGGTTCAAGTGCTTCACTTAGCAAATTTTTAAGGTCTTCTCCTGTGTTTTCTGGCACATTCTGAAGTCCTAGGAAAAAATTCGATCTATCCATTTGTAATTTCAAAAGCTGATCGTGGTGGAAGGCCTTTTCCTTCTCTGCCTTTTGTAGTCTTGCGTCTTGGTTTTTTACTGAAGTTTTTACTTCCAGAAGTTCTCGCTGCAGCTTCTCTGTGGATTTATTCGACTCTTTTAGTTCTAGCTGCATTTTGTCCATTTTAACGTTGAGAGCTGTCATTTGGTCCACTAGAGGTCGCAATAACGAGGAGAACACCGCACTCATCTCCGTGGTATCAACCTTTGAACTCGGAGCTGTACTTCCTAGTTTGGGGGAAGGTTTCGGTTTCCCCGTCATTGTTGAGACTACGCTCTTTGTTTATAGATAGATAAGATGAACGAAAGGAGCAAATTTTCAAACAGCACTTATGTCCTTCTAAAGTTTATATCTCCAAGTGAGCGATGCTGCCATCTAGCAAGGCGGATGGGCTTTTATTCCTGCAGTAACGCCACGTAAAGAGTCTCGTAAGTACGCTAGTCCCGGGGGGGGGGGGTTTCACTCCTCCCGCCGTCTTCCTGCTGTGTTCTGCTTTTCTTACTTCAGACTCACGTTTTCTCCATGCGTAACTGTCAGTTCCAGCCTCATTGCTTCGCACTCTCTGCTGCTTCTCGGATTTGCGCTTTCAGCCATACGGCTCCCACGGCGGGGGAACCTATGGGGGTGATGAAAAGAGATCTCTATCCCTCCGTCGCCACCGTAGGGAGAGATCCCCTTCGGGCCACCCCAGGCAGAGCCCCCTCACTGGGGTCTCTGGGGGCTCGGCACCAGTCCAGAGCCCCTTCTTCCCGCCGGGTACGGATCGCGCTCCCCGCAGATGCGGAGGAGCACGTCCGCCATGCTCGCAAGTCTTGCCGGAAGTCCTGGCATCACCATCTCTGGGCTGGGAAATACCTGGAGATCGGGGGGAGGAACAGGGCATAAGGCCCGAGACAGTCCCACCCTCCAAAGTAACCATTTTCTCCAGGGGAGCAGATTGTGGTCGTCTGAAGGCCAATTGTAATACCAGGGGATCCCCAGGTGCCACCTGGAGGTTGGCAGCCCGAGGTGGGTGGGAAGGGCCAGGCAGGGCTCCATCCCAGGTGCGTTTTCTCTAAAGGAACAGCCTGACCCCAACAAGGCGCTGACAGGCAGGTCCTGGGATCACGTCAGAGCCCCAGAGGGAGTCTGAGAAGAAGTGCCTCTACTCATGAGTCAAACATGAGAGTTTGTCATGAACCCAGGAGTGGTTCAGCCCGCCGTTCTCTGACTCATGAGTCAACACATACACACACACACACACACACACACTGTGGCTGTCCTTGAGGAAGTGCTTGCTTAATCTTCCCGGAACTCTCTCCGGAGCAAAGGGCTGAAGCGCAGAGGCCCTCCTGCCAACGGCTGAAGCCGAAGTGAGTGTAGCCAGAGAGCTCTGGACAGAAGTGGTCACTGCAGGCCCAGTGGTGAGAACCTGCTCAATGGGGGGGGGGGGGGAGCACTGATTTCCACCCCGCAGCCATCTCTTCAGAAGCCCGGCCTTTGGCATGGCATGCTACTCCCACCAGAAGACACCGGCCTTCCTTTCAGACAGGAGCATTTCGGTTTCAGAAGAGCATCTGAGTACACACACACACACACACACCCTGACTCAGGGCCAACTTGAGAGCCCCCTAGCCTGTGCCCCTCCCCACCCCCGCTGGCCAGCAGAAAGTAGGCTGGGCCCCCCCAAATCTGGACCGGGGGGGGGTGGAGGCTGGTACCCAAGAGCTGGGAGCCGCCTGCCTTTCCTCCCACGCTCCTTCACGGGCAGGGGATGACTGGGGGTGGGGGGTGGGGGAAGGCCAGCAAGGTGAGCTGGGCAGTGGGAGCTTGGCTGGGTGTGCCGTTTGAGTCGGGGCTGCTTCTTTTGGTGCCCCCACCCACCTGCTCCCCAGTCCCCAGAGAGCCAGTTTGGTGTCGTGGTTAAGTGCACAGACTCTAATCTGGGAGAACTTGCACCTGGCTGGATGACCTTGGGCAAGCCGTAGTTCTGGCACAGCTGTTCTCTCAAGGACAGTTGTCTCAGCGCTCTCTCAGCCCCACCTACCTCACAGGGTGTCTGTCGTGGGGAGGGGAAGGGAAAGGAGTTTGTAAGCCGCTCTGAGACTCCAAGTGAGTGAAGGGCGGGGTATAAATCCAATCTCTTCTTCTTAGAGTCTCTCTGATGCCTGGATCTGCCTTGTAGGTGGGCTGCCTGCACCTCTCTTCCAGCTCCGTATCTATAGCCCCCCCTCATGTCCCCAACAGTGACTCCACACAGCTTACGGCAGCAGTGTCCTCCCCACAACAGCCCTGCGAGGTAGGCAAGGCTAAGAGGGGAGGGGAGCAGAGACTGGCCTTGGTGCCCCCGGCCGGCTTCCGGCTTCCAGGGCAGAGGGGGGCGGGGTTTGCTGCCTGAATCTTCATCTGGCACTCTGGACTGGGAGCCCAGCAGGCACAGTGCAGGGCAGCCGCTGGACTGCCATCCCAGAAGGAATGGTTTGCCCACTGCCACCCAGAAAGACACACTTGGATCTGTTCTGTCCATGGAGCTGCCGGAGAGCCCCGTCCTACCCCCATGACTCCAGCCAGCTCTCAGGGGTCGTGTGAATGGCCCAAAGGGTGTCAGCAGTGGAAGGGCAGAAGGAAGGCTTCCTTTCAGCCTGGGAGGGTGGGGAGAGGCGTAGGCCAGGACAAGAACCAGGCCCCGTGGCACAGCCCTCCCCCACCCCCCTTTGTGACACTGGGAGCAGGAAGGCCCACAAAGAGAGGCCAGGGCTTTGCTTGACATTTGGAGAGCCTGGCCTGGTGGTTCCCCCAGGGCCAGACAAAAGGGCTGCCCCTCGCTGTGCTGTGTCTCTCTCCCCACGGATGGCCGGAGCCGCGGCCGATCCCACAGAGGAAGAAGTTGCTCTGTAAGCAGCAGCTGCACGGCCTGAGCGCAGCCTCATCCCTTCGTGTGTGCACAGCAGAATTTGGGTGCATGAATAATTTATCTGTTATACAATCTGCATTTAGACAAGGAGGCTGGAGCCACATCGGCATGTAGGCGGCTTAAGAACCCTGCTGCTGCCCAAGACCACTCCTGCCTGCCTGGGCCACTCTGCCCTGGCCGCCCTCTCTTCCTCTTCCTCCTCCTCCTCCTCCCCTGCCTCAGAGCAGGCCAGAAGGCCTGGGCTAGGGGACTTGGCTTCCACAGTTCTGGCGAGTGTGCACAGGGGCCAGCGGAGCTGGGCAGGAGGTGAGCCCGGCAGAGTCAGCGGCGGCAGCAGCGCATCACATCACATCACATCACCCTTGGAAGGAATGAGCCTTAATGGGCTTGCACAACCCAAGGAGTGCTTCCTCGTTGGGAAATGCTGGCTCTACAGTTGCATGAATTAGGAGTCTCCTGTAATTGCATCCCAGTGTGTGTGTGTGTGTGTGTGTGTGTGTTGGGGTGGGGTGGGGTGGGGTGGGGTGGGGGGGAGACACTGCTCCCGGTCCCGGTCCCAGCCGGCTGAGTGGAGGTTGCTTGAGATGCCAGTGCCTGAGTGTGTTGCCTAGAAGGGCTCTCTGTGTCTGCTGACTCAAGCCATCTTCCTCATTCCTTCCCAGGCAGGGACTCCCCTCCATACCCACCCTTGGACAAGGAGGACACAGAAGCAAGGTCCCCCTCCCTCCCTGCCCCCTGCTCCTCTCTCTCTCTCTCTCTCTCTCTCTCTCTCTTGCACAAGGCCATGACAGTCGCCTGTCACCGGGAAGTTTACAGCACCTCTGGTGTGTCCTGGGAGCCTCACCCACCTCGCTGGGCTGTCCCTGGTTCGGGTGGGAGGGGCCTCCTCCCGTGTGCTGCCTATATGAGGCTCCCTGAACCCCTGGAGCACCACCCTGTCTTCACAAGCTGCCCTGAGGCATCCACCAGGACCCACCGCAAGAGAGACCATGGCAGGTAAGGGCGAGCAGCCAGTGAGCAGCAGCCTGCACAGAGGCCACAGGAGCAGGCACGGACTCAAGACCCTGGCACCAAGGACTGCACTGGAACACTGGGGGGGGGGGGGGGATATCCCTGGACGTGGAAGGCGCCAGGGGTTGTCACAGCTTGGGCCAGGGACGAGGGAATGGACACAGCCATGCCCCTTTCTGGACTGACCACGTGCCGTGGGATAGATCATCTCCAAGTAGCACGGTCTCAGGAAGGCAGCAGAGCAGGCCGTTGGGCCGAGGACTGGGAAACGTGGCCTGATGCCCTGATGTGGCAGGAGGGACTGATAGGCATCAGGGGACAGGAGTGCCATTGCCTTCGGCTCTCAGACCCGCAGCTGAGCACCCTGCCCGGCCAGCCGCAGCCTCCCGCCTGCCCTGGTTGCGTGCATTTGCATCTCGGAGCCTGAGCAGCCCGGCCAAGACACCAGCTGGTGCCTCCTCTGGCAGACGCCGGGTCTGGGCATGCAGTGAGGAGGAGCTGGAGGAGCCGATGAACTGTCCCTCCTGGGGTTATGGTTGCAGCCAACCGAGCACAGAGCAGCAGCTCCCTGGAGGCGACGCTTTCTCTGCCACTGCCAGTCCTGCCGTCACCCCGGGCTGCCCTTTTCCTGGGGCTCCGCTAGGTGTGCAGGTGGGGTGGCAGAAGATGATGGCATCAGGGAGCGGGCGCTCTTCCCCATTCAAAGAGCCTTAATGGCGCGGGGGGGGGGGGGGGGCTGGAGCCGGCAGCTGGCATGCAAGCTGGAGCCTGCTGGACGCGAGCGGCTGAGTGCCTCGGGGCCTGGCCTGCTTCTCCTCTCCGCCCAGCCCAGCCCAGCCAATCCCGAGCAGAATGCCTGGGTTCTGGCCAGGGAGACCTGCTGCGACTGTCCCTGTGGCTCCACTGGCAGTGCCTGGGATGCCGTGGGCTCCGGAGGAAATGCCCCGTGGCACCAAACAAGCCAAGAAGCACTCCCTGAGCACGCTCCAGCTGTGGAGCACCCTGGGGCTGAAGCCTCCATTGGCATTGCCGGTGGCCTGCCGGTGGTTCTGCTTCCGGAGCCTGCAGGTTTGGCCTGGCTGGCTGCTGCGGGTGGGGGTGGGGTGGGGATGATTCCCTCCAGGAGCCCGAAGAGGGGCCGAGGCGGGCAACAAGTGGCCGGATGAATGCCTGCCGTGGATACAGGGGGGAGAGGGGGCCAATGCCAAAGGACAGCTCCCCCCCTCCCCACAACCTGACATCGATTTATTCAAATGCTTCTGCCCGACATGCTACACAGGAGCCTCAAGTGGTTTACCAGAAACACTCCAACCGTATTTGTTCACACCACTGAAAGAAGCCAGTCGTTAAGGAGCCAAGAGCTCGGTGGCCTCAGCATAGCCATGGCCCAAACGGAGGAGAACCAGAACAGCCCTCAAATGCCAGACTCTTCCCCCTGGAGAGAGGGAGAGAGAGAGAGAGAGAGAGAGAGCGGGCAAACCTCCCGGGGCTGGCCAGGCCGCAGCGCCCGTGCCGTGGTGCCAGCTCTCCCCCCCCCCACCGCCCGGCCGATGGGGCTCTGAAGTGTCCCACTGATGATGGGGGCTGGCCAGGATTTCCCTTGCTTGTGTGGGGTGGGGCCTGACTCCTCATGCTGCTGGGAGTGGCTTCGGGCACTTCTGTGAAGGGGGAGGGCAGTTACTGAGTGGGCCGCCCACGCCTGACCCCCCTTCCTCCTGCACAGAGCCCCCCCCCCCCTTGTCAGCCCCATGCCACAGGGCAGAGCTGCTGGGGACGAGGGGGAGGGGGCTGCACAGCAGAGAGAGCGCCAGGCCAGGCCGAGCAACGCCATCTCAGGGTACTGCCCAGCCAGGCAGGGAGCATGGCGACTCCCCGCTTTGTCCCATTGCTCCGAAGGGTTGATGGGGAAGGAATGCAGTGATGCCCAGAAAAGTAGCATCTGTACCACTAAATGGAATTCAGAGGATTGATTTGAGGGTTGACCCCAACAGTCGCCAGAGCTTGCAGGGAAGTTACAGTCGGCTTCTTCACAGCCGAGGGGAATCGGGGGCAAGGAAACCACTGGGCTACTCATCGGGGGGGGGGGGGGTAAGCCAAGGGAGTCCCCCCCCCAGATCCCAACGGACACTGGGGGAGGGCGTGGGGGCTGCAAATGCAAGGTCTGCCTGCTTTGGATCTGGCCTCAGCTTTTCTCCTCGCCTTGTCCCAGCGCTGAATCTAGCAAGCGTTGACTGGAAACGGAAAGAGAACACCCTGAGCCACCACACCAACCAGTACAACACCCAAGAGCTGGTGGTGCGGAGGGGGCAGCCCTTCACCATGACGCTCACCTTCCCAGGAGGGACAAGGCCGCCAGGGACCCTCACGTTCACGGCAGAGACGGGTATGCGCCTCCTTCTCTCTTCTGAGCCCCAATCCCCCCTCCTGGGCCACCCTGCACACCGCCCTCCTCCCCTCCCCCCCACCCCTACATGACGGTGGCCCTGTGGAGGTGCCCAGAAGTGGCACAGCAGCCGAACCCTGGCCCCGGAGGCCGCCTTCCTCCACCTGGCTCGGGGTGGATGTCTTCACGGGGCGGCCCTCTCCTCTGTCCTCAGGGGCGACCCCTGCTCTTCAAGCCAAGACACGGGTGGCCTTCGCCGTGACCCGGACTCCACGCAGCGGCTCTTGGAGCGCGACCCAGACCTCCTCTAATGGCGACTCAGTGACCATCTCCATCTCAAGTCCACCCAACGCCATCATTGGGCGCTACACCCTCAGCCTGACGGCCGGCTCTGGGAGCAGCACACCCGCCACCAGTCTGGGCACGGTGACCATCCTCTTCAACCCTTGGCTGACAGGTAAACGAATGCAGCTCTGCTCCGGGCCTCAGGCTTCACTGGGACGGGGGGGGGGGGGGGGGCCAATCTTTCTCTCTCTCTTTCTCTGTGTGTGTGGGACAGCTGCAGGCCAAACCTCCCCATGACAGGAGCTTGCTCCACAGCCTTGCGAGAGTCCCGGTTAAGCAACGTGTGTGTCCCGTCCCGTCCCCCTCCCCCCATCCCAGGGTGGTGTGTGTGTGTGTGTGTGTGTGTGTGTGTGTGTGTGTGTGTGTGTGTGGCTCCTGCCTGCTCTTCTCCCTGTGGGGCTCCCCCTTCTGGCCGTGGGCTCCAACTGCAGGCCTCTCCTGGCACAAAAAGGCCCGAAGGCGTCTCCAGAGCCCTGGGTGCCCCCCCCCCATTGCCTTTGGGTGATGCTGAAAAGGGCCCAGGGCAGTGTTCAGAGAACCCCCTCGGGCTGCAAGGTTCCCACCCCAGGACCTCCCTAAGGCTGCCAGATCCAGGGTGGGAAACTCCTGGAGATTTGGGGGTGGGGGTGGCGGCGCCTGCGAGTGATAGGGACCTCGGTGTGGGGGGGTACAGTGCCCCAGAGAGCCCACCCTCCAAAGCAGCCATTTTCTCCTCCAGGGGAACTGATCTCTGTGGTCTGGAGACGAGCTGTAATTCCAGGGGACCCCCAGGACCCACCTGGAGATTGGCGTCCCTAGACAACCCCCACCCTCCTATCTTTATGACAGATAGCCTTCCCCCCCCCCACACACATACATACATTATTTTTAATTATTTACCAGCTGTATACTCCACCTTCCTGCCCAGTCAGGGCCACCAAGACAGCTGACGATTAGAAACAAGCATCAGAATAACAGATCAGAAAACTGATTGAAACCCAAATCGAAATACCTGCTTAAAACAGAGAGGCCCCTTCTTCTTCTTCCTGCCCTGTGTTTTGAGGGAACGCTGGAGGGAACCAAAAAGGCTTCTCCTGCTGGCAGAAGACAGAGATAGAAGGGGGGAGGGACGAATCGCCCTGAGGAGAGAACTCCCTCATTTTGCCTCCGTGGCTGAGAAGAGGCCTCCCTGCTACCGAGGGCCGGTTTGGTGGAGTGGTTAAGAGCAGTGGCAGCCTCTAATCTGGAGAACCGGGTTTGATTCCCCACTCCTCCTCCGCATGCAGCCAGATGGGTGACCTTGGGTCAGTCACAAGTTCTCTCAGAGTTATTCTCTCAAGAGCAGTCCTCGAGAGAGCTCTCTCAGCCCCACCCGCCTCACAGGGTGTCTGTTGTGGGGAGGGGGAGGGAAAGGAGATCGTAAGACTCTGAGACTCTGAGTGAAGGAAGAAGAAGAAGAGATTGGAATTATAACCTGCCCTTCACTACCTTCTCAGAGCGGCTTACAATCTCCTTTCCCTTCCCCTCCCCACAACAGACTGCCCTTGAGAGAACAGCTCTGAGAGAACTTGTGACTGACCCAAGGTCACACCAGCAGCTGCATGTGGAGGCGTGGGGAATCAAACCTGATTCTCCTAGATTAGAGTCTGCGCTCCTAACCACTACACCAAACTGAGCAGGGTATAAATCCTCCTCCTCCTCCTCCTCCTCTCTGTAGGGATGCCAGACCTCCTAATGGGGGAGGGCTGGGGCTGGAAATCACCCGGAATTACAGCTGATCTCCAGACTGCCGGGATCAGTTCCCCTGATATTCTGCTGCGGTCCTCCCCTCCCCAAACCTGGCCCTCCCCAGGCTCCCCCTCCCCCAGAGATTGCAACCCTCCTGAAGGGGCCGGAGGGGTGCTGTCTGGAGGACTGGGCCCCCTGGGCTCTGCTGAGGGTGGAGAGAGGGCTCGCCGGCCCTCCTGCTTCGTCTGCTCCGATTACTCCACCCTTCTGGTTTCCACGGGGGTTGGGGGGTTGGAGGGGGGCTTGTGTGGTTTCCCCGTGGCTGCTGGGCCTGCCGGGACAACAGAACTGCAAGCGAGCTGGTCCCCTCCCCCACGTGTGTCCCCCCCCCCCCCCCCAAAGCTCGGTCAGTGTGGCTTTTTAAATCAACAATTAAATACAGTTACTGCACTGTAATGGTGGGACAATCCAATTCTATGGACTCCTGAATCTCATTTTCAAAAACGCAGGTCCCTTGCCCATCGGGTCACGGGGGGCCAGGCCTCTCCTCCAACCGCTCTGCCACTGGAGGTTCACTTTCTTGAAAGTCCTCGCTGAGACTCCAGAGGTCCTGTTGCTCGGATTGTTCTGACTTCATATTTAAAGCCACCCTCCAGTGTCAGGAGGAGAGAGGGCCAACACGGGGGAGGGGGGGGGGCGCCAGGGTCAAGGGGAAATGCCTCTCATGTGTGCGTGCGCCCGTGTGGATCCGAACTTTCCCACCCCCCCCCCCCCCCCAGCAGCCATCCCCAGCTTTACTGCGGTCTTTCCCCAAACTTCAGAGCAAAGCAGGTTTGAGACAGACTAGAGTCAAGCCAGGAGAAGCCCAGGAGGCCCACGAAAGTTTGCCTCCTTGAAGAGGAGTGCAGAGTGCGCGGGCGATGTCTTCCCTGACCCACCTCCTATCAAGCCCCCGTCATGAAGGGGCAAGGCATTAAAATAACCCCCCCCCCCCGCACGCACACACACACACGCTCACTCCTGCCACCCCACCCCCAGGCCTCCTGGTGGGCAGAGGCACCTCCCTGCCAGCCTCCTAGGCTAAGGCCAGGCTCTGAGGCTGCCTCCCTCCCAGCCAGGGCCATGTCAGCGATGCCAAGCAACTGCCCCCCCCCAAATCAGAGGGGAGAGCAGATGGGGGGCCAGCTCAGAGGCCTCATCATCGGAATCTCACAACAGTGTGTGTGGGGGGGGGGGGCTGGCTGGCTTCACAGTGGTGCTGCAGGAAAAATGCTGAGGCTTGGCTGGGCCCTTGGGTTTGGGCGGGGGGGGGGGGAGACTGTCAATGCCCAGCTGGTTCCCATTGGGACAGCCTGCAGGGTGAGCTCTGCACCGGGCCAGTTGCCCTTTCCAGGCCCCCCCCCCCTGCAGTCATTACGAGAGCACAGCCTCACTGTAGGGCTGCCGACCTCCAGGTGGGAACACCTGGGGATCCCCCAGAATCACAACTCATCTCCAGACTACAAGAGATCAGCTCCCCTGGCTGGAAGAAATGGCAGCTTTGGAGCGTGGTCTCCACGGCGTCACGCCCACTGAGGTCCCTCCCCTCCCCAGGCTCCAGGATTCCCCCAAGCCAGAGATGGCAATGCCTTGGTCGGGGTGGGCCGCGGAGGCAGCTTCTGCCCCCACCCCCAGGCTTCCTCACAGAGAGTGCCGTTTGCCTTCCAGGGGATGACGTCTTCATGCCAAACCATGCCGAGCGGGAGGAATATGTCCTCTCCGAGTTTGGTCTGGTCTTTATGGGCAGTGCCAACCGCATCGGTCAGGCTGGATGGAACTTCGGGCAGGTAAGCTCGAGGGGAGGAGAGGGGCTTCAACCAAAGAAGAGTGAAGAAGTCCAGAAGATGGGAGGAAGCGAGCTCTCCACTTTGAGAATCCCGGAGCGCCAACACGCCCGCCTCGGGGTTTCACCCTGGTGGCCCAGAATGCCTTCCTCTGCCCCACCTCCTTAGTTTTACCAAAGTGGGTGGAGGAAAGGAGAGGACAGAGAATGGCAGACAAAGGAGAGCTGGGGAGTTCTTCCCGCTCTCTCTGCTTTGCAGCGAGGACAGTGGAGGGGGCTGGTTTTTAAAACTTCTCCTGACGCTCTGAGCAGGGGTCAGGAAACCTTTGCTCTCCCTCCTGCAGTGCAGGATCCAGCCACGCTCAGAAGCTTTCACTGCAGACAGCTGGAAACTCAGAGAGCAAGTTTCAGCCAGATGTCTCAGCCCCTCTTCTCCCTCCTCCTCATCGCCTCAACTTGTTAAGTTTGGAAATGTCAGGCGGTGAGGTGGAAAGGAGCAGCCAGTGAAGAACACCCCACCTGGGTCTTTTGGACCTTTGGAGGATCCTGAGAAAGGAACCAGCCTCCCCCAGGGCATTCTCCAACAAGGCTCTGGAACAGGCCCATAGCTGCAGTGGGGCATTTTGGGGCTCCACCCCCTCAAATGTGAGGCATGCCCCACAACAGCTGCTGCCCCTCCTCCCCCCTCCTGTGACATTATAAGGGCCCTCCAGTGGATCAGTGGAGCACATGGCCTGCCAGTCAGCTGGAGGGCCCTTCAAACCTTGCAGCTGCCCCTTTCCCCCCCCCCCCCCCCAAGATTTAAAGGGCACTCCAGCTGATCAGCGGGCCCTTTAAATCTTGCCGGAAGTGAGGGTGAGGGGTGGCTCCTGGCTGCACACCTTCCCGGAACATCAAACAGCGAATTCTGTGCTTGGAAAACACCATTTAAAGGGAACCTTTTCAAGTGGGGGCTGCCCATGGCTGAACTCACAAGTGGCGAGTTCAGGGAAGGTGTATAGCCGCCCCTCTCCCTCCCTCCTCCCCCTCCTCTGCTGCCCTACAAAATTCCCCCATGCCCCACCAACCCCAAATTTCTGGCTATGGGGCTTTAAGACGCAGCCCTTTCTGAATGGAGATTTTGCTTAGCTGTTTCAACCCCATTTCGCGCGCGGGGGCGGGGGGCCTGGAACTCCTGTCTCAGCTGTCAGGGGTTTTTTTTAGGAAGAACTACCTAGGCCAAGAACTTGCAGGTTGCAAATGGCAGGATAGGGCAGGACAGGACAGGCTGCTAATGTCTTCCTCTGTAACCAGTTTCAAGAGGACATCTTGAACATCTCCCTGACCCTCCTGGACCGGAGCAGGAGCTTCATACAGGATGCTCACAGGGACCTGGCTCGCCGAAATGACCCCAAGCACGTGGGCCGCGTGCTGAGTGCCATGGTAAGAGAAGGGACTGCTGGGGGCGGGAATCCTCCCTCTTTAGACTCCACCTGTCCGCCAGTGGCTGCGTTGTGTCTGCAAGCCCTGCCTCACAGTGCGACCCATTCCAGAAACACAGCCACGCGGATCTCCACACAGGGCCCAAGGGGAAGGCGGTCCAGTCCCTTCCTCGCCAGAGCTGAATCTCCCTGAGATGGCTTCCACGTCCAGCCACGGACCAGGGGCTGGCCAGCCACACATGGTCAGAGGGAGGCTAACGGAGGTCCCGTGGCGCAGTCATAGCCCCCCACCCCCCAGGACCCTGTTTCAGGAAGCCAAGAGGCCGGATTCCGCATGGGCCAAAGCTCTGTCCTCGGGTGCCTCACAAGCAATGCTGATTTGAGACAACAGCCCCCTCCCCCTCGCACAGTAGGGCGGCCTTGGGGACCGGGGAATTCCACGCCTGAGAGGAGGAAGCCGTGCCAAGAGGGGGGCTTTTGCCCACCCAGCAAGTGCCCGGGGAAAGGAGCGAGTGGTGGACCCCCAGTGGTGCTTTGCTGACTCTCTGGGGCTGAAGGTGGGGTGGGTGGGGCCACTGCATGGGCACCCCACAGAAGGAAAGTGCTGCCTCGCAGCAGACGGTGGGCCTGGGGGTGCACGCGAGCGGCTCTGCACGGCCATCTGCAGCGCATGAGTTCCGCCTGCATTGTGGCCCAGCTCTGCTTGTGCGAGTCGTGGTTCTTGCCTGGTCAGCCTGGCACAGAGAGAGAGAGAGAGAGAGAGAGGAAAACTGCCTGCAGGGCTTGGCAGGGCAGGGGCTTTGGGCCCACCTCCCTGGAGAGATCTCCTCTGATCCCAGAAGCTCAGCAGGGTTCACCCAGGCTTGCCTTTGGGACACCAGGGCCATGGTCTGGAGACACTTGTCTTGATTCAGAAACCCTGCAGGGGGTTGCCATGAAGGCAGCTGTGCCCACTTGATGCCCACCCCACCCTGGGCAAGGTCCCTCCGGGGAAGCTGCAGGCTGAGGAAATGTCCCCCGGGGGGAGGGGGGGTTTTCCAGGCCGCAGCTGGGGAGTGTCCCAGTGAGCCCCAGGCAGGACTTCCCTCCGGGGGGACTCCTTCCCCACACCCTCGCCGGCTTGCTGAGCCCCCCGGTCGCCCACCTCAGCAAGGGGGTGGGGAGCTGGGGGGGGCAGAGGGAGGAGGGAGCAGTGGCAAAATGACCTCAGCTCACTCAGCCACACCCGGAGGCCACAGAGGAGGTGGCGACAGGGCCAGGCGAGCGCAACGGTGGCAGAGAGGAGAAAGACCGCTGCTGGAAGGCGAGGGAGGGTGGGCACCTCCCGATCGCCCAGGGTCTGTGCAGCAGCAGCTGAGGGAGCCAGGGCAGTCGGACCCCTAGTGCCCCACCCTGCCCCTGAGTGGCGGGGCTTAATTCTGGGGGTGGGGCCAGGAAGGGGGAAGGGGGTGGGCGGAGTCAGGGGCGGGGAAAGGCTGGGAGCAGGGTATAAAAGGGAGGAAGCCCGACAGGCCGGGGAGGAGACGGCTGGTGGCTCCGAGGCACTGAGAGCCCGGATCACACAGAGCACCAGCGGGCCGGAGAGGAGGGCTGATGACATAAGCACCTCACCCGGCCGATTCTGGGGCCAAGGGCAAGCCTAGGAGGGGTCCGGGCCCCCACCCAGCGATGGCGACTGACCGGAGGGAATGCCCCCAGGGCGGAGGAGGGGGGACGACAGGGAGGGGCCAGGAGACCTTGGCCTCAGAGGAGGTGTGGCTGCCTCGCCTTCCCCCAGGTCAACAGCAATGATGACAGCGGAGTGCTGCAGGGGAACTGGAGCGGGAACTACCGTGGGGGCCAGAACCCCAGCAGCTGGACCGGGAGCGTGGACATCCTCCGGCAGTGGAAGACCTCTGGCTATAAGGCGGTGAAGTACGGGCAGTGCTGGGTCTTTGCTGGAGTGCTGACCACCGGTGAGTCTCCTTCGCCCCGCGGGAGGCCGGGGCCTCTGTGCTGCCTGTGCCGGAGGGGGGAGGCCTTTGCAGAGGAGCACTGGTGCCAGAAGGTGGGGTCGGGGGTGGTGTCGCGCCAGGGCCCCTCTGCCTCACGTAGCCTCCTCCTCCTGAGCATATGCAAAGGGCCCATGCCTCCAGGGGTGAATTGGTCCGGCTTTTCTCCACTGACTCCTTACTTGGCAGCTTTCTGGCTGTTGGGATTCCTTTGATTCTGCTGCTGGCTGCTGGGCTTCGGTCTTCCCTCTCTGTGAGGACTGAGTGGCTCTCATCCCGTGCTGGGGTCTTTTAACAGCCCAGAGTCAGGAGAGAAGCCTTCCCCTGCGTGCACCCCTCCCTCCCTCCCTAGCTGGGCTTGCTTCCTGTCCTCTCCTGGGTACTGGCTGGCCCGTTTGCCAGTTGGCCTCTCCACACAAACCCTCCTCTGAAAAGGGGCACCCTGGCAAGAGCCCGTGGGTAGGGTTGCCAGCCTCCAGGTGGGGCCTGGGGTTCTCCCGCTTTTACAACTGATCCCCAGCTGACAGAGATCAGCTCCCCTGGAGAAAATGGCTGCTTTGAAGGGTGGACTCTATGGCATTGTACCATGCTGAGACCCCTCCCCTCCCCAAACCCCGCCCTCTCCTGGCTCCACCCCCCAAAGTCCCCAGGTATTTTCCAACCCAGACTTGGCCACCCTACCCGTGGGTCAGAAATGCGCTCATGGTTGATTGCTGGTGGACACACTGGCCTCCTGCCCAGCCAGGCCGAGGGTTCGTCTTGGCCCATCATGCTGGGCCGGGTCTCCTCTGACTGCCAGCAGCTCTCCAGGGCATCGGGGAGAGGAAGGCCTTTCCCAAGCACTGCTCCTGCCCTGCACGCAGCACCCAGGGGGCTCTCGCCCTGTGCCACGGCCCCACTCTGCGCCTGTGCTGGGCAGGGTGGGGTTGCTGCAACCTTCCGCATCTGCCCAGGAGGAGGAGCGGAGAGACTGGCTGGCTGAGAGACATCTCTGGATCCCGCCAAGGAAGGGCCAGCCCCATGACCATGTCTCTCTCTCTCTCCCCCTCTCTCTCCCCCTCTCTCTTTTAGTCCTCCGGTGCCTGGGAATGCCTGCACGCATGATTACAAACTTCAACTCTGCCCACGACACAGACAGAAGCCTTACTGTGGATGTCTACTACGATGCCTCTGGAAACCCTCTGAACATGGGAGCAGACAGTATCTGGTAGTTTGCCCTCTTCTACATGGCTCTGGGAACCACCGGGCTTCTGTGCACAGAAACAGGGTCCAGCGGATAGGCCAGAGAGCGAGAGAGAAGGAGAGAGGGGGGTGGGCAGGCACCATCACAGCCGGAGTCCACAAGGTCTCCCCTTTTCTCACCAGCCCCCCCCCCCCCTTCCCCACACCGCCTTTGCCCAAGCTCCCTGGTCTTCTGGCCAGGCTGGCCAACGGATGCTCCTCTCTCCTTCATGTCACCCCCCACCCCCCCACACACTGTCAGCCGCGCAGAGCTGCAAGGCTTAGCCAGTCTCTTGTCAGCCCCAGACAAAGATTCCACCTGGGGCCCCAATATGACCCTGATCCAGACCAAATATCATAAGAAAAGACACCCGTCTGTAATAAATCAGGGGATCAGGATATCCTGGCCCAGGTTATTTCCAGATCCCCAAGGCTATTTGCAAAGGAAGCTAAGCTAAAGTCTGGCTTCTGTTCCTCTTTTAGCACTAAGATGAATCTACCACTAAGGCAGATTAGCACATGGGGAAGCATCCTCTTAGTACCAATGTTCCCTCTAAGCTGTGGAGTCTTGTGAGCAAAAATTCTGCCTTGTGAGCTGCTGACACTAAAGTTGTGAGCTGGCTGCTGCATAAATTAGTTTGCTCTGGAGATTTGGCTGCTGCATAAATTAGTTTGCTCTGGAGTCACCCTTCCTAAGCTAAGGCAAAAATGTGTGAGTTGGAAACTAAAAAACTGTGAGCTAGCTCACACTAACTCAGCTTAGAGGGAACAGTGCTTAGTACTTTGATGGATGATGGGGAAATATTAGCTCTTCCCTTCTGCTCATAATATTAATTCATAATATTAACAAAGGCTTTCAGCCATGCCACCATTAAGTATGTTATAAGTTGCCAACCAGGATGAATGAGAAGTACTTGAGACCAAGACTGAAAATAAGATGTTGGGACAAAAGAAAAAAATTAGAAGTGGGAGTAGAGAAATGGCAGATCATGAAAGGAAGAAAGCATAAAGAAGGCGGTGAGAAGTACTGAAAAGATAAAAAACAAGGAAAGGACAAAAAAAGTTTTTTGTTTTGTTTTTGGCTACCACACACTGACAGGGAGCTGGGTGAAACTAAAGGAAGAGGGAAACCGTAAACTGATAGAGAGAACGACCTTGTTAGGAGGCGTCATCCTGACAATGGCTGTAGCTTGCCCTGGCTGGCCTTGCCTTGCTTGAATGCTGGCTTGGTTGGTGAGTTTAGCAGCATCTGGGAAGCAGCTCAGGGTTTCCCCGGCCTCCCTGTAAAGGCTGCAGAAAGGCAGAGCCAGCAGAGCCGGAGAGCCTCCCCTTCACTGGGCTCTGCCTTCCCTCTGCCCCTAGTGGCTGCAGTGCAGAGCTGCATTTGTTTAAAAAGTAATTGCGTTTCATGAATGCAGCGCACGCTGGTGTCAGGGACACTCCGGCTGGTCATCTGGTTTTTGTTCCTCGAGCCCCTGCCTCAGCAGCCCTGCATGGCCCTCCTTGCGTTGGCTCCACATCTTCCTTCCTGTGTGAGGGATGGCACTTCAGCTCCTGAGGCCACATGTCCCCAGAAATCCACCACAGCTGGGGGGGGGGGGGGCTGGCTTCCTTCATCCAGTGATTTTGTTGTGCACTTGAAAAAAATGTGGCGAATGCAAGTGGCCAACACGTAACTTATTCAGGTGCCTGGGACAGTGCCCTCTGGCCCCCTGCCACGGGTACACATGGGCAAAAGCTCCTTTGCTGGGACACCCCATTGCCTCTCTGAGGAAACAAGTGCTTTCACCCCCCAGGCAGGGCTGGAGCTGGCACGCTAACCATGCATGCGCCATGTTGGGGACGCCGCTTGGCAGGTGGGCTGTGACAGAGCCCCCCTGGGCCTGCCCTATTTTGCATCTCTTCTTTCCTTTTCTTTGGATGATCTTGCTCAAGGGAAGAACAGGAACATTCAGTGAGATGGAGAACAGAGTCAAGGATAAAGCTAACAATCCCTTGTCTTGCAAACCTTCCGTCAAGTTCTGTTCCACTCAGCTGCAGAAGTCTCTCCCCTACTGCTGAGGCCTCGGCTTCCTTTTGACTCTTTTCTGCCACCAGTGACCCTTCCCTTAAGAAGAACACCAGAAGAGCAGCCCTGCTGGATCAGACCAGTGGCCAGTCTAGCCCAGCACCCTGCCTCACACCGTGGCCCTGACCAGTTCCCTCCGGGCAGGCCAGACAAACGGCAGAGGGGGGCCGAGGTTCTCCCTGCCTGCTGCCTTTTACTATTGGTATTCAGCGGTCGACTGCCTCTGGATATGGAGGTTTCCTTTAGTCACCAAGGCTAGTGGCCACTGATGGACCTCTCCTCCATGAATTGGTCTCATCCCCTTTCAGAGTCCTCTCTGCCTGTGGCCATCACTGCATTCTCTGGGAGCGAAGCCCTCATTTTAATCCCTCACTGTGTAAATAAAGGTCTGATTAGATGAGTTTAACATGTGGCTCCACTCACCTTCAAAACTGTGGGGTGGGGAAATAGGCTTGCCCAGTTGGCAGATGCTTGAACTTGAGATGTTATGTTCCAGTGTGGATCTCAGAGTTGGAAGGGGCCAGACAGGCCCTCTAGTCCCACCCCCCGCTCAGTGCAGGACCAGCCTCTAGAGCCTCCCCCGTGGCAAGGGTTCGTCCAGCCGCTGCTTGAAGACTGCCAGGCGAGGGCATAGACTTTCCCATTTCGGGGGGGGGGGGGGGACTGGGACTGGGACTGAGCCAGAGATATTACAGGCCATTGTCTCCGGGGGAGGCCCAGCATGTCCTGGAAAAGTTCGGGGGGAGGGGGGGCTCCAGCTCCCCAGCCCCCCTGAAGTTGATGCCTATGCTGTCAGGCAGCCCATTCCAGTGCTGGACGACTGGGACTGCTAAAAAAAAAAAAAGTTCCTCATATCCAGCCGGTCCCTCCCCGCCCTCAATTTAAGCCCATGATTGCGAGTCCTCTCCTCTGCTGCCACCAGGAACAGCCCCCTGCCCTCCTCCAAGTGACACGGCCCTTCCTGTCCCCCCTTAGCCTCCTCTTCTCCCAACGGAACCTTCCTCACCAGCCTTTCCTCCTCACAGGGCTTCTTGGTCTCCAGCCCCCTCCCCCCCCCCCCCCCCGGCCGCCCTCGTCGCTCTCCTTGGGAGCCAGTTTGGTGCAGTGGTTAAGCAGACTCTCGGGCTTCAATTAGCATAGTTTTTAAATAGCTTCCAAGCATCCTCTAGGGATTTGACTCTCTTGGGTTTCCCTTTCTGCTTTCTTCTAACTATTCTCCAAATTTTTGTCAAGTTCCTTCTTTTGAAATAGAACATAACAGTTTTGGACTTTAGGGGCAACTTTCCATTGACCTGAATGCTGAATTTAATAGCAATTGTGGTCACTGTTTGTTTGTTTGTTTAATTTATATCCCACCCTCCCTGCCGAAGGAGGCTCAGGGCAGCTTACATAAAATCTTATTATACAAATCAAACAAAGAAATCAAATAAAATGCATAATCTGAGTACAATCAGCTAATATCTCGGTCTGGGTCGTATCGGCGGAGCACAGGCTGCTGCTGCTGCTGCTGCTGGTGTTAGTACTGGGGCCAGGGCCTTAGTTTGTTACGTGCGGCTCACTAGTCGAAGGCCTGGTGGAAGAGCTCTGTCTTACAGGCCCTGCAGAACTGTAGAAGGTCCCGCAGGGCCCTGATGTCTTCCCGGAGCTCATTCCACCAGTGCGGAGCCACCACTGAGAAGGCCCTGGACCTCATCGAAGCCAGCCTGGCATCTCTGGGGCCCAAAAGGGCCAAATGATTTTGGGACCTCAATCTTAGTGCTCTCTGAGAAACATGCTGGGAAAGGCAGTCCCTCAGGCATGTAGGCCCCTAACCATAAAGGGCTTTAAAAGTGAAAACTAGCACTTTGAATTTGGTATGCTATGGGCAGCCAGTGCAGTGCTTTTAGCACAGGCTGGATGTACTCCCGCATTGGGAAGCCCAACAACATCCTGGCTGCTGTGTACTGCACCAGCTGCAGCTTCCAGATCTGGGTCAAGGGCAGGCCCATGTAGAGAGCATTACAGTAGTCTAATCTTGAGGTGACCATAGCATGGATCACTGTCGCCAGGTCGTTGCGTTCGAGGAAGGGAAACAACTGCCTGATCAGTCGAAGACGATGAAAGGCTGACTTCGCAGTGGCTGCTACCTGGGCTTCCATCATTAGGGAGGCATCCAAGAGCGCTCCCAAACTCCTAACCTCTGGCTCTGGCACCAACGGCGCCCCATTGAAGGTCAGGAGAGGGATCCCTACCCTCGGACTCTACGCTTGGACCACTCCGACTCACACACAGGTCCTCCGTCTTCAATTTCAGCCAGCTCAGTCTAAGCCAACCAGCCACAGCTTGCAACGGCAGGTCCAGATCTTCTGGACTAGAGTCAGACTGGCCACCCAACAGCAGATAGAGCTGGGTGTCGTCCACATATTGGTGACTAGTGTTCCCTCTAAGCTGAATTAGTGTGAGCTAGCTCACAGTTCTTTAGCCTCTGGCTCACACACTTTTGTCTCAGCTCAGGAAGGATGGCTCCAGAGCAAACTAATTTATGCAGCAGCCAAATCGCTCACTCACAACTTTAATGCCAGTAGCTCACAAAGTAGGGTTTTTGCTCACAAGAAGATTCCACAATGCTTAGAGGGAGCATTGCATCCCAGCCCAAGGGGTGCAATAACCTCTCCATCTCTCACCAGACCTTGAACCCTGCTTAGAACCAAGTCCAAGACCACCTGCCCCTGTGATTGGCCCTGTGCCCAAATGTTCCAGTTCCTGGTCACCCGTGTTGTCTAGGAAGCTCCTTTCCACAGCATGACTCAGAGACAGATTGGCCCAGTTCAACCTTCCTGGCCTTTAAGCCCCCGACTCAGCTTGCAAGCACTCCCTTTGGGTGGGAGGGAGAGGGTCTTTTCGGACCCCTGGAGTCAAGTCCAGAAGCCTCGCAGAGACTCAATGAGAATTTCAGGGCAGGAGCCCTGGAGGGTCAAAACCCTCTTTGCCAGACGCAACTCAGAATGGAGATCCCTGAGCCCTTTTACGCCCCCGCCAGGAGGGGAGAGGGGAGAGGGGCCAGGCACTCTCCAAGGAAGGGAGCCACAGAGGAAGAGTTTCAGAGGGCAGCCATGCTGGTCCGCAGTGGAAGAGCTGGACTGGAGTCCAGGAGCACCCGAGAGAGCGGCCAGATTTTTCAGGGCGTATCAGCTCCGAAGAGCCCATCCTCCCGCTGTCAGAGAGGAAGGAGGGAGACCTTCCCCTACCTCATCTATCAGGAGGCATAGTTGAAATGGCCTGAGGGTCTGAGGTGGCGGCAGAGGAGGCGCTGCAGTGGGGAGGTGCGGGAGTTGGGTGGTTTTGGGGGGGTGGGGGGCAGTCTCCCCCTCCGCCCCCCGTCCCCGTCCTGTCGCGGGGATGCTTCTTCCTTCCCAGGGGGCTGTTCTCTCTTGGCCATTAGACTTGCTAATGACTCGATGTCTGCCCCTTCGAAAGGGTCTCTCGGACTCACCGGCTCATTCTTGCTTGCAGGAACTTCCACGTGTGGAATGAAAGCTGGTTTGTCCGGCCTGACATTGGTCCCACCTACAACGGATGGCAGATCTTAGACGCGACTCCGCAGGAGAGAAGTGCCGGTACGGTACGAGGAGGCGGCTCTTGAATTCTACTCTGTCCGGCTTCTGGCCCTCCGTTCTCCACTGGGCGTTCCCAGCACTCCCCCGGGCCTGGCTCCCGAGAGGCAGCCCACCCTCTCCGGTGCCCACTTGGCTGCACGATCAAGTATCCAGCGGCCTACGTGACATGAGGAGCGGCCGGCCCCGGTGTGCACTGAAGGGGTCACGTTTCCCTGCAACCCTGGCTGGATGGCGGCTTCCCAGACCGCACAGCACACGGCCGTTTTTGCCCTCCCCACCAAGGGGGCGGCTTCCCGCTGGGGTCCTTTTGTGCTGAATTCATCCCTCCTGACCCTGGCCGCCACATGTCTGCTCCCTTTACGGAAGAACACTAGACGAGCTCTGCTGGATCAACCCGAGGAGAAGCCTGCTAGGTCGTGTGTGCGTGCCCCCCCCCCCCGCAGGTGCCCTAGTAAGCCCACCGGCACAGGTGCTCAGGCCAAAGGCCCCGCCCCCCCCCCCCCCGCTGCTGCTGCTGGGGAGCCCCCGCTGCCTCCCTGAATGGGCCTCATCCTATTCACAGCCATCTGGGGTTGGGTGCCTGGCTGCACCCCCCACCCGTACTCACTGCACATCACTGCACATCAGGACAAGGAGATGCCCTTCCTTTTGCCTGCAGCCCTCATTCACGCCCCCCCCCCCCCCCCCCGCCAGTCCTCTGATACTTGTGGTGGGATTAGGCCTCTGGCTTCCTGCCCACCACCACCCTTTTCTGAACCCTGCAGGCCTGTTCCAGTGTGGTCCAGCTTCTCTGACCGCCATCAGAGAGGGAGATGTGGACCTGAGGTATGACTGCCCCTTTGTCTTCGCTGAGGTCAATGCGGACCGGGTCACCTGGACATACAACACGTCCACAGGAGAAACCAAGAGGCTTCACACGGAGACCAAGTCAGTCGGCCAGTTCACGAGCACGAAGGCTGTGGGCAGCTATGCCCGTGTGGACGTCACCCACAGTTACAAATACGCAGAAGGTAACGTGAGTGAGGCCGCCTCCTCCTCAGACAGGTGGAGATGCCCCCCCCCACCTCATTGCCAAGGCTTGCTGCTTGGCATTTGGCCCCTTGAGGTGCCGTGCTTGGGACCAGGGCCTCTCTCGATGGAGTGGTTAGGAGCGGCGGACTGTACTTTGGGAGAACTGGGCTTGAGTCCCCACTCCTTATCCACATACAGCTGCTGGAGTGACACTGGGTCAGTCACAAGTTCTCTCAGAGCTGTGTTCTCTCAAGAGCAGTCCACAAAAGAGCTCTCTCAGCCCCACCCGCCTCACAGGTTGCCTGTTGTGGGGAGGGGAAGCGAAAGGAGTTTGTAAACTGCTCTGAGACTCTGAGTGAAGGGCGGGGGGGGGGGGGTATAAATCCAATCTCCTCCTCTTCCTCCTCTGAATCCTCTTCTCCCCCCTTCCAAAGAGGGCCTCTGTAGCTGAGCCAGTCCTGTGGGGAGAAGGGGGGTCGCCCAGCTCAGCAGCACTCCCCAGCAGTCTTTCGTTTTCACAGAATCAGAAGATTTAAAAGACCAGCCAGTCCAGCCCCCCTGGCACCACACAGGACGTCCAAAAGCATCCCTGAGAAATAATCATGCGATCTCAACTTTAATAAGGAGGGAGAACCCACAGCAGCATCCCTGAGCCACTGAGTCCACCCCTGAACTGCCTTTATTGTTAAAAGGTTTTTCCTAATATCCCACCAATCCCTCCCCACCTGTGATTTAGACCCATTATTATGGCTCCTGCCCTGAAAGAACTGTGCCCTCCCCTCTTCCACGAGAGCCCTTCAAAAGAGGTATCCTATCCCCCCCCAACTTCCTCTTCTCAGAGGCTGAACGTTTCCTGGGCGTCTGTGCCCAGGGGGGAGCCAAGCAGCTCTGCAGCCATGCCAAGCCATAGCGCCCAGCCCGCACGGGCACCGGCCCCCTCTCCGCTGGCTCTGCAAACGGGGCCCCAAGGCTCAGAGCTGGAGGGCCCCTGGCATGCTGGTTTACCGTCAGCCCCGTGGAGGCGGATGAGCTTCAGCCCAGGCAGAATATCCTGCCCCACTCCACCAACCACACTGGCCAGCCATGGTGCTACTTGTGTGCAAGCGCCGCACTCTCTCTTGCAGGCTCTGCCAAAGAAAGGACAGTCTTTGAAAAAGCTCGCTCAAAGCTGAACCTGCACAGGATGAACTCCACGGCGACCCGGCTGCTCCCCGAGTCAAAGTCCAGCATTTCGGGGAAATTCAGGTTGGAGCGCACCCCAGAGGTGGGCAAAGATGTCTGCTTAGCTCTGATGCTCACCAACCACGCTTCTGAGCCAAGGGCAGTGGAGACACACATGACAGCGTGGACCATTGTCTACACGGGGAAGCCGATCCACGAGGTCTGGAAGAACGCCCAGTCTGTGACCCTGGGCCCCAAGGAAGGTAGGCGGCCCCTTTCAGACAGGGCCCAGTCCCTGCCTCACATTTCCTGACTGGGTGGGCTGGCAAGGGAATGACCACTGGAGCACCCACTTTTGCAGAGGCGCCCTTGTCCGGGGAGGGGGGGGGCTGCCACAGAGGGAGGGGCCAAGGTTTTCAGAGCAAGAACAAAAGCGCCTGCCACCCTCAAGAGTGGTTTCACCAAACACTGGAGTGTGATGGAAGGAAAGATGTTCTGCTGACTGGTGGAGCTACCTGGTGAATTGTGTGTGTGCCCTGCTTGGGGAAGGGGGGGGGGGTGGAGAGGCTGCCCATGTGGAAGAGGGGGGGCACGGCGAGGCGAGTAGCAGTCATCAAGGCCGGAAGCTGCAGCTGGGCATGCGTGCGCGCGCACACACACACAGAGTCTGTGGAGGCCTCCCGCCTGAGAGGGTCACAGTTCCAGTTTCTCTCTCTCTCTCTCTCTCTCTCTTTCTCTCTCTCTCTCTGTTAGACAAAGCCCTCCCTGGTAGGGTTGCCAAGTCTGGGTGGGGGAATATCTAGAGACTTTGGGGGTGGAGCCAGGAGAGGGTGGGGTTTGGGGAGGGGACGGGTCGCTGCATGATAGAATGCCCTAGACTCCGCCCTCCAAAGCAGCCATTTCCTCCAGGGGAGCTGATCTCTGTCAGCTGGAGATCAGTTGTAAAAGCAGGAGATCCCCAGGCCCCACCTGGAGGCTGGCAACCCCACTCCCTGGCCGGGGTCTCCCCCCCCCCCGACACTATGCCTGTCCCTTCCCACCAGAAGGGCTGGGGGGGGGTATAGTTCACGGACCAGGCAGGATCTGGGAGACCCAGGTTTGAATCCCCATTCTGCCATAAATTTAATAGATAATAATAAATATCATTTATTAAAATATTGATTTATTAAGATGTTTTTACTTCACTTTTTTGCCAGAAGTGCCCCCAAATCAGCTCACAATCAAATAAAAACATAATAAAAGCAGGCAACTAAAATACTCTGCCATTTGAAAAGAGAGGGTAGAAATACGACGTCACATAGAACAGTATAAAGCAGCAGCAGCATGGAGACTTTGGATCCAAAACCAGTCACCCAACAGAGCCTGCCCAGGAGAGTGCGAGGCAAACCTTTGCTCGGCTTTGAGGGCCTCCCTCTTGACTCTCCCGGTTTCTATCTCCAGAGAAAACCTTCCCGATCAAGATCTCCTATGAGGAGTACCAGCAGCACCTGACAACGGACAACATGATCCACACCACGGCCTTGTGCCAGGTGGAGAAGGAGGGGGAGGCCCTGGTGGAGCGCGTCGTCACCCTGGAGAACCCCGGCCTCACCATCAAGGTCAGCACTCAGTGCCTCACCCCCTCACCCTCTCCAGCACCCTCGGGAAAGGCGGCGGGGGCGGTGGGAGAATGCTGGCAGGACACCTGGGGTGCATTTTGTGGGAGAAAGGGGCAAAAGGAAAAAACTGAGGAGGGGGCTCTTTCCAGAACTAGCGCCAACAGGCAAATGAGGTAGCAGCAAGACCCCTCTTGGCAGGAAGTGGTGGGAACCAAGCGGCAGATGTCGAGGCACTTTTTTAAATTAATATTTTTATTGAACGTACATGTGTCCAGATATTTTATACATATCTTACCACTTCATTTCCCTTAAATTCTACTCTTACTAGAAATCATATTAAACATTAAAAACATATAGATAATCTCCATCCTCATCTTATTCCCTTTCTTTACCCGCTTGACCCAACACACCCACACAACTTCCTCTAGTTCAGGGGTGGGCAATTGTTTTGGCTCGGGGGCCGCTTTGTGGGAGCGGAGGTTAGCGGAGGGCCGCAACTTTTTAAATGATTGCATTCATTAGTTAACTTTGCATTTCAGAAAAGGTATAAATTGTATCATAAAAATCAATAAATATAAATTAAATAAAATAGTGGTAGTTTTATTCAATTTATTTATTGTGCTAATTTCATATCATCTACAGCTGCAAGCACATTTAATTTTAGAATCAGTTTAATGAGACAAATGTACTCTATCACACTTTTCTACAATTTTTTTGAAATCAGGAGTGAGATTGCTTGTTGAGATTCTCATCACAGCCTGCAAGTTAATGTCTGTCAAATGTCTGTTAATGTCTATATTTACTCTTGCTGATCTTCATGCAAGAAAAACTTTGCTCACAAATATATGTAGACCCAAATATAGAGAACATTTTCCCAGCAAATTTCTTCATACATGAAAACTTTTCAGCAGACAAAGATTTGTAAAAGTCAACTAATGTCACAGCATTAAACATTTCTTTCACAGTGTGATCTGACTGCATGTAAATAAGTTCAAGCTGCAGCTCCTCAGGTGCTGACAGTGGCCAACTGTCTTGGCGGGCCGCAAAAAACTCTGTGGCGGGCCGCATGTGGCCCCCGGGCCGCCATTTGCCCACCCCTGCTCTAGTTCATGGTCTAAACATTATTAAATTCTTCCTTAATTTATCTCAAACTCCTTTTCTTCTTTAACTGGACTCCCTCCATACACACCTATTTTATACTTATAATACGTCTTCTTCCAAACCTGAAAAGGAAAGTTGAACAGGGTTGCCTCCGAAAACTGGGTGTTGCAGAGAAACCTCTGCAACAGAAGGATACCCTCCTCCCTCTAATCGGAGGTCTTGGAGGGACACACCCTTCCCCTCCTTGATATATTGTTGGTTTGACAATTCCATTCCTATTATCCACTTATCCTATTAATATTTATACTATTAATTCTAGCTTACTCTATATACTAACATACTAACATACTAACTCTATCTTACTTTATGAATTATTTTTCACCACTCTGCTACCAAACATGATATCTCATTTCAGGCACTCCCATTCCTTAACTTGGTTACTGCGTCTATTACGTTTTTCCCTGTAATCTCATTGAAAGCTGTAAACGTTTTATTTTCCACATTAACAAATGTTCCAGAGGCAGCCATCTGTAGAGAATTCCTTTACCTCTGAGGATTTTCTCTGTTTCCTTGAGACGTCTTCTTGCATTTATTACCTCCGCTGGAATTTCAGGGAACAGATATACAATTGTATCCTCCAAATTCAGTCCTTGCTTGTCTCTTGCAATTGCAAAAAGTTTATTTTTCGTCTGTAGCTGTTTAAACTCAACAATAATGTCTGGTGAGGCATTATCAGGAGCGTTTTTGGAGATGTTTAGCTGAAAAGCAGAGCTAATGGGGTCTGAACTGGCGGAGACTGACCAAGAGAGAGATCTTGGAGTTGTAGTAGATAACTCAATGAAAATATCGAGACAGTGTGCGATTGCAATGAAAAAGGCCAACGCTATGCTGAGGGTTATTAGGAAGGTAATTGAAAACAAATCAGTCAGTATCATAATGCCCCTGTATAAATTGATGGTGCGACCTCATTTGGAGTACTGTGTACAGTTCTGGTCACCACACCTCAAGAAAGATATTACAGCATTGGAAAAAGTGCAGAAAAGGGCAACTAGAATGATAACAGAGTTGGAACACTTTCCCTATGAAGAAAGGTTGAAGCACTTAGGGCTCTTTAGCTTGGAGAAACGACAGCTGAGGGGTGACATGATCGAGGTTTATAAGATTATGCATGGGATACAGCAGGTAGAGAAAGAAGTCCTTTTCTCCCTTTCTCACATATTGTGAGAACTCTTGGGCACTCCATGAAATTGCTAAGCAGTCAGGTTAGAACAGATAAAAGGAAGTACTTCTTCACCCAAAGAGTGATTAACATGTGGAATTCAGTGCCACAGGAGGTGGTGGTCTAATTCCACAGAGGGAATTAGATAAACATATGGAGCAGAAGTCCATCAGTGGCTATTAGCCACAAAGTATAGGTAGGAACTCTCAGTCTGGGGCAAGTGATGCTCTGTATTCTTGGTGCTTGGGGGAGGGCAACAGTGGGAGGGCTTCTAGTGTCCTGGCCCCACTGGTGGGCCTTCTGAGGGCACCTGGTGTTTTTGACCACTGTGTGACAGAGTGTTGGACTGGATGGGCCACTGGCCTGATCCAACATTGGCTTCTCTTATGTTCTTATGATAATCCCTTCTCCTGCTGCAAGAAGGATTTGGGTCAGCCATTTATTTAAAGCTGCAGCGAGATTTTCTTTTCCACCAAAGTTTACTGATACTCCACACATTTTGTCTTTCTTTTCTCTCAGTTTTGTGTCCTGGAGTATAATCTTGTTCTTAGCCCATATTTCAAAATCCTTAAATTCTTTGATCTCTTCTGCATTTTTTTTTGCTGTGTGCTGTGCTGTGCTGATTCAGCTTTTCTCTCTGTCATTTTCAAGGCTGCGGTAAGCTCATCTAATTTCTTAATTATTGGCTCCATTGTCTGTTTGAGCAATCCGAATTCTTTTTTTTTTAGTTTATTTTCATTTTTTATAAATAACAATTACATGTGTTAAAGACATCCATATTTCACACAACAAAAAAGAAAATCCAAACATTTGGTGTACTTTCCATTAGCTAAGGCAGGGCCCCTACAAGCCGCTGCCTCAAACCGTATATGTAGGTACATGTATGTATTAAATTAAAATTATTTAGAAAAGAAGGAAAAAGAACACAATATCTTGCCAGTAAATTGTTTAAACATGGATTAAAATAAGTTTTGAGTCTAAGTCTAAATTATTGTCCTCACATCTAACTGTTCATAAACACTATGCCACCTTTTCTTAAATACTATGTTCTTTAACATATTTAACAAGTTTCAAGTCTAAGTCTCAGTCAATATATCTATCCATTCATAAACACTATCCCATCTTGTCCAATATAAATCTTCATTTTTATCCATCCTTGTTAAGTTTAATCTATCCATCACCACTAGGTCCAACAATTTATTACTTCCTCTCTTGAGGGGAGTCTTTCTAATTTCCAACTTTTTGCCACGAGAAGTCTTGCTGCTGTTATAATATATGTAATTAAATAACTCTCTGGTTTGAAAACATCCAGAACCATATTTAAGAGATATATCTCAGGTGTCAGTGGTAATTTGATCTTAAGTATTTCTTATATCAGTTTTTGTATTTTCTCCCAAAATTTCTGTAGCTTTCCGAATTCCTTTTTTAATTGCCCAACATCTCCACTCAGTAACTTCATATCGTTCTTAATTTCATTCCTTATCTCTGTTAGTGCATGCAATATCACAGTCTGTTCGCTTTGGTCAGGGATACTCCCTCCCGCCGCCATTTCCTCTAACAGAGAAGCCTCCAAATCTGAGTCATCTGAGAGTTCTCTTATCAATATTGCTCTTTTTAGGAGGTCTGTAAGGAGGATTTTTGGCACCTTTCCTTGTTCTAGTTCTTTCCATACCTGGCACTGATATTTATTCCAGTCAAGGCTGTGTTTTCTGTAAGCAGAGCTCTAATTTCCTGTGGGGCTAGCAGGAGCTAGAAGGGATGCAGCCAGCCAGATGGTCAGCCACCATGCCCCGACAGGGCACCTTTTCCACACCTGCCCCACAAAAGCAATGGCAGAGCAAAGGTGCTGGCTGGTCTCAGGGCCCAGCCTGGTGGGGCAAGACTGACCAGCGGCATCAGTGTCCGTTCCTTCTTGTGTCCCACCCTGGGAGCTGCTTCTTTGCAGCAAGGATCTCTGAGGACCAAAGAACCCGCCCTGGTGGCGGGGGCAGCAGGGAGAGAGCTTTGGGGGGCCAGCTTGGGGGCCTTGGGGTGTCTGAGCCCTGCTCCCTGCCCGCCCGGGCCTTACACCATGTCTCCTCATGGCCCTGTGCCAAGGGAGGAGGAGCGGTGGTGAGATACGGCCTCTTTTTGCCTTGGGGCAGGTGCTGGGCCAGGCGAAGGTGAATGAGGCGGTGCCGGTGGAGGTGCTGTTCACGAACCCCCTCGCTCAGGAAGTCAAGGACTGTGTGCTGCTGGCGGAGGGCAGCGACCTGCTGGCGGAAAAGCTCAGGCTGGAGTGAGTATCCTCTGGGCTTGGCCTTTGGGGGATCCCGGGAGATTTTGGGGGTGGGACCTGGGGAGGGCGGGGTTTGGGGAGGCGATGAATCTCAGTGGGGTGTAATGCCACAGACTTCACCCTACGGTTGCCAGGTCTGGGCTGCAAACTACCTGGAGACTCTGGGGGTGTGGATTCAGGAGAGGGCGGGGTCTGGGAGTGGCCTCAGCCTGGTACAATGCCCTAGAGCCCACCTTCCAAAGTAGCCATTTTCTCCAGGGCAGCCGATCTCTGTCAGCTGGAAATCAGTTGTAAAAGTGGGAGATCTCCAGGCCCCACCTGGTGGCTGGCGACCCTCCTCCATCCTCCACACCAGCCGTTTTCTCTGGGGAACCAATCTCTGTCGTCTGGAAATGAGCTGCCTTGTGCCTCCTTCCCTGCTGGAGCGAGGCCAAAGGTGTGTTTGCCTGATGAGACATGCTCCAGGGAGGGGGAGAGGAGGGTTCCTGACCCCCACCAGTCCCCGCCAGTCAGGCTTGCGCACAAGGGTCTCCTGCTGCGAACGCCCAGGAACACTGTCCCTCCGCAATTAAGCCTGCAGAGAAATGGCTGTGCTTTGATGTGGCCTCTTGGGTGCCCTTCCTCCGTCGCTCCCCTGCTCAAGTAGAGCCCCTCATCCAGCGGGTGCCCCTGTGCCCCATGCCCGGCGTTGTTAGCACTGCCCTGTGGGCACATGGCCTTGCCTGAGGG
Source organism: Lepidodactylus listeri (assembly GCA_029233225.1). Taxonomy (NCBI): domain Eukaryota; kingdom Metazoa; phylum Chordata; class Lepidosauria; order Squamata; family Gekkonidae; genus Lepidodactylus; species Lepidodactylus listeri. Next base: position 330,421 of record JARCFY010000002.1, read on the forward strand.
CGTGAAGGCACAGGTGGGCCATTCTCAGCTGCACAGACGAAGCTTGGCTCCTGGGGAAGAGCGACCATGGGGAACCGCGTGGGTTTGGCCAGTGGACAGTCAGGGGGATCAGCAGCAGCAGCAGCACCAGGGGGAAAGAGCCCTTTGACAAAGAAGAGCCGTCCTGTCAAAAGCCGCCTCCAAACAGGCTGGCTTGGAAAAGGAAACGCTTCTCAGTGAAGAAGGGCTGGAAAGAAGCTGGAAAGATCTGGAAACGTAAAATGTGGACAAGGAGTTCTGCCGCATTGCTGGGCGGCGGGGGAGAGAATTGTTAACATCAGTGGATTTCACAGTCACACACGCACTTGCACACAAACAGGCATATACAAGACCTCACCTAGAGTATTGTGTTCAGTTTTGGGCACCACAGTTTAAGGAAGATATAGACAAGCTCGAAGGGCAGTGAAGATGGGGAGGGGTCTGGAGACCAAGTCCTATGGGGAAAGGCTGAAGAAGCTCTGGGTGCGTTTAGCCTGGAGAGGAGACGACTGAGAGGTGATACGGGAACCACCCTCAAGTACTTGAAGGGCTCTCATACAGGTGTGGAAAAGGTGCCCTGTTGCCCCAGAAGGTCGGACCAGAACCAACGGGTTGAAATGAAACCGGAAGAGTTTTTGGCTGAACATGAGGAAGAACTTCCTGACAGTTAGAGCGGTCCCTCAGTGGAACAGGCTTCCTCGGGAGGTGGTGGGATTTCTTTCTTGGGAGGTTTTCAAGCAGAGGCTGGATTGCCATCTGACAGCAATTGTGTGACCTTAGGCAGATCACGAGAGGGAGGGCAGGAAGGGTTGCCTCACAGTGCTTCGTTCTCGTGGCCCTTTCTGACACACCCAGGGAAATGCTGATGGCCACTTTGGGGTCAGGAAACAATTTTCCTCCAGGCCAGTTTGGCCAGGGATCCTGGAGGTTTTCTGTCATCTTCAGGGCATGGAGCAGCGGTCACAGGTGTGTGTGTGTGTGTGTGTGCACGTGAGAGAGAGAGGGGGGGAGAGAGAGAGAGAGAGAGAGGTACTTGTGAGTTTAATGAACTGTGCATGGCGTTGGACCAGATGACCCTATGATGCTATGATTCTAAGAGCTCCACTGGACCAGACCCAACCGGCCTGCCTGATGCAGCATTTCAAGTGACCGCAGTGAGATGCTCCCAGGGTCGCTTGCTTGATCAACTGCTATAACATTATAACGCTGTAACAACATTCAGTTGCTGGTAGGGGTGGGGCATGCTGGTTGCTGGCAGGAGACGGGGGTGTCACCCTGGGTCCACGCGTTGCGTGCTCCTGAGCTCTGGGTCCGCGCATGCTCCCCTCCTCCATGGCCCTGCAACTGGCCTCCTGGCCTCCCCGGTGCCCTGTTCCTCCGTGGGCCGTTTCCCTCAGGTGCCTGTCCTGATTTTCAGCTCATCCCTGAGCGCTGCATGGGGACACGCAGGCTTCTCTAGATTGCGCCTTTTAAAACTCCTTTTGGGGGAAGTCCAACTCCCCAACCTGGAGCTCCTTTCCTTGAGGGATTACCCGGCCCTGATGGCAGGAGGCCACCTAACATTTCTCCAGGTGTACTAAGATCAGCTTGTCCGATGTTCAGGGCATTGATTTGACTGCAGAGGGAAGACCATAAAAGGCCAAATGGGAAGCCTCCGTTTTATTCTTAGCCGGTGAAACCCGGCAAGGGAGGAGGGAGCCGGTCCCCTCGGAAGTCCCTCCCCAGCCAGGGTCTGCCAGCCCTGTGCAGCTGCCCCCCACCCCCGCTGCTCTCCAGGCTGCAGTACCTTCCTGGGGCAAAGGGAAGGGGCTTTTCCTTGGGGGGGAGCGGGGCAGCCGCTTCTTCATGGCAGCACACCAATGCGCAAGGGCCGTGATGGCTTGGGTGCCCCAAATACATGCCAGGTCGGCCCTCGGGCACCCCTTGTGCCTTTGCATTGTTACCCCCTCCCCTTCTTACAATTCCTGTTGCGCTCTGCTTCCAGTGAGCTCAGGATTGGCACACGGGGGGGGGGGCTGCATCTATCGTCACGATACCCCTGCAACCCTCACCAGGGAAAAGCAAATCTGCTTCTCTCGCCACTCAGCCTGGCCTGGCCCTGGTTGTGTGAGAGCAGAAGTGCCAAGGGAGGCCCTGCCCAGTGGGCGGGGCAAGAGAAACGTCGGTGTGTCTGGCCAGAGGAGCCCCACCTCCGCTATCCTCAGCCTCGAGGGGCTGTGGACGACACCAGAGCGTGAGTTCCCCCAGCCCAGGAATGCTGCAGCCGAGGCCTTCCCTAGCCCTGACGCTTCCCTCCGTGGTCCGCCTGTGTTAGGGTTGCCAGGTCAGGGCTGAAAAATGCCTGGAGACTTTGGGGGTGGAGCCGGGAGAAGGTGGGGTTTGGGGTGGGGAGGAGCCTCAGCATGGTACCATGCCATAGAGTCCACCCTTCAAAGCAGCCATTTTCTCCAGGGGAGCTGGCTTTCTGCCAGCTGGAGATCAGTTGTAAAAGCAGGGGATCTCCAGGCCCCACCTGGAGGCTGGGAACCCTAGCCTGTGTGCCACCCCTGAGCGGTGGGCCCTCTCCACACTGCGAGGGACGGAGCTGGCATTTCTTGGCCTCAGCCACGCCCCCGAGGTCAGATGGGGCTGAGGCCGCTCCTGCTCTGGCCCTGGGCTGGTGTCTCCGTGGTGGAGGGAGCACCTTAGAAAGACCGACAGCAGTTGTGGTGGCAGGGGAGGAGCTCTCTCGGGAGTCACTGCGGTCACTTCTTCAGGGAGGGAGGGAGAGACGGACGTCCCCCGGACTGCTCGGGTTCTGTGGCGGTCCCTCTGTGGCTGCTCAGGGGTGGGCTGAGAAGGAGGCCCAGGCAGGATGGGCCCCACCGCGGCAGGCAGCCTCTCCCCTCTTCCAGGGGTCTCACCAGGCCACCTGCTTGTGCCCTTCCTCCACAGCGCCCCTCCGCTGGGGGCCAAGCAACAGGCCACCATCCAGTTTGCAGTGACCCCCACCAGGGGCGGGACCAAGCAGCTGCTCGTCAATTTCTCCTGCGACAACTTCCAAGACGTCAAAGCCTTTGAGACGGTGGAGGTGGCCCCGTGAGTCTGAAGTCTGCAGCGGCCGGGCAGCCGGGGAGGAGGCCGTGGCTGTGGCAGCCGACGTTTGGATGCTCAGCTTGTGAGCAGCAGCCTTGAAATACAAGTGGTCTTTTTGTGTCCTGATGGTGTGATCTGGTGTTGTATTCTTCTGACAAATCCCTCCAGCCACAGAGTCACAAATTTAATGCCTGCAGCCCACAAAGTAGAATTGTTGCTCACAAGGAGACTCCGCAGCTCAGAGGGAGCATTGCGTGCGACCCTCACCCCACAAGGCACAAATGGCAGAGCCAGCCTGGTGGGGTCCATAGTAACTCTGACAGAACCCCCACCCCACCCCACCAGACAAGGGCAGCGGAGGACACCCGTGCCTGCGAGGGGCTCACTCAGTCACACAACCACTCCCCCTCCCCGGAGAGCCAGCAGACAGGGAGGGGGGACCTGGCGACAGGACACCCCCCCCCCAGCCCATAGGGGAAGGGCAGGCCTGATGAACGACCCTTCCCTGGGATGAGCGCAGCCAACACGTGGCCACCCCTGCTCTGAGGCACAAGCCCCCTCCCCCTGGGAAGGGAGAAATGGGGAGAGGAGAAAAGGGAGCAAACCCTGGCAGCCCCACCCCACCCAGACACCACCACCCCTCCCCACCCACTGGGCTGAAGGGGGGGGCGTGCCAGCAGGCACGAGGCATCCCGCCCTAGCCAGGTGGGGCATCGCCCAGACTGGCACGGGGGCTCCATGGAAGGGCAGTGAGAGATAGCAGGGCTGCCGGGGTCCCGGTCCAGTCCCCACATGGGCAAAAGCCTCGGAGCTGATGCTTTGCCACCCAGAAGACCTATCACTTCAGGAGGGATGCTGCTCCATAGCCCCTCGGCCCTCCCCTCCCCGTAGCAGCTTCTGCCTGGCATCCCCCCCCCCCCGGTCCGGTGCACTGGTGCTGCTGAGCAGTGTGGGTTTTTATCTGATGCCAGCAGGGCTGTGGGGGACCCAGACAGAGCCCGCCCTCTCCATGCCAGAAGAACACCCCCTCGGACCACCCTCCACCGCGTGTTCCCCATGCAGGAATCGGGTGAAGACAGCACCCCCTCCCCCTCAGGCACGTGAAGGGGCAGCCATGGGTGGGGGCAGGGAGGGGCGTGGAGCAAGTCTCATCCCCTCACAAACAAGCAGAGAAGGGGCCACGGCTGCAGGATGCTCCCGCCGTTCTTGAGCAAGGACTCCCACTTTCCAGCGTGGCACTGGTGCCTTTGCGACCTACCCCCCCCCCCCCCAAAAAAAGACAGGCTGAGGCGTTCCTGGTCAGCAAGGAGGGAGGGGCGGGATGGTCCAGGAAGGGGGCTGCTGCCATGGGAAACTGGGCAGAGGGGAGGAAACAGCCACGCGGGTCCCAGCAGGTCTTCCAGTTGAACCACCACCCGCAAAGATGCTCAACAGAAACATGCGCAGCAGTGGCTCACAGCACAGATGCCCAACTGGCCACAGCCAAGCCCATGGGCCTCTGGTGGGGGGGGGGGGTGTCTGTATTTCCATCTTGACGTACGCACACGTGTGTGTGCGTGCGTGCCAGGGGCTGTCAGGTTGCAGCTGACCTCCAGCGACCCCAGCCAGGGGTTTTCAAGGCAAGGATTAAGCAGAGGTGGTCTGCCCTTTGCCTTCCTCTAGGGTCTCCCATCCAAAGACCGACCCTGCGCAGCTTCTGAGACCAGAGGAGAACAGGCTCTGCGTACCGCCCCACATCCCTTTCTACCCCAGTCAGTAGGGGGTCGAGTGCCAGGAAGTGGGGGCCATCCAAACAACGCTCTCTGATCGGGGGGGGGGGGGCACAGCTGCTGCTGCTGCTGTTGCTGCCTGGAGCTTGGACCCCCCCGGCTGCTTGGCCAGCTGATCCACTGAGCACAGTGGGGCAGCTTACAGGCCCCCCAAACCCCAGGTGTGCCCTGTCCCCTGCCTGCCAGAGAGGGTGCCATGGCAAGGGAGTGGCTAACAGCCTGGGGTGGGGGCACTTCCCTGGGGCAACACTCCATCACATGATCCGGGGCACGGTGCCAGGAGGGCCTGGCTCCGGCCACCCCCATACCCAGACCCCGCTGTCCTGGGGTGTGGAGGTCGGCACCGCCGAGGCAGCAGCTCATGTGAGAGGAACAGAGGGGGCTGGGACACCCGGAGCCCTCCCTGTCAGCTCAAGCAGAGGCCCCGGAGGGGGGGGTACCTCTTTGGGCCCTGCAATGAGACACGTCGACCCTGTGGCCACGTGGCAGGGGCCTTGCTCCCCCTCGCAGGGGCCGTCAGGACTGAGCCCTTGCTCAGCGAGGCTGGGGGCCCTCCCTGGGCCTTTTCTGCCACAGAGGGAGGGGCAAACCTGCATGGATGGCAGAGACCTCAGGGGGAGAGTCCTGTGCCACCCACCCTACCTACTGAACCACACACTAGGGATGCCAGCCTCCAGAGGGAGATTTGCTGTACCCACAAATCATGAACCAAACTGGTTCGACAGAGAACAAACCGGTTCAGTTCAGATCATGGTTTAGCTTCCTAGTTCAGCCACAAATCATGAACCGAACCGAACTGCATTTTTGTGGTCCTTGCCCATCTCTAGTATTGACATGATGTATTAAATGATGCAAAATTACTCACTTATTTGCTTAAGGCAAGGCATACACAATAGTATAGACCACAGTCCCTAATCATTTATCCAAGTAACTTTGTGAACATTTTGTACAGCGCAACCCTATTGCCTGTGTAACAACAGAGTAGCAACCAACCTTAGCTGGTGCAACATCTACATCTTGCACCAGGTCTTGAGTTCTAGTCACAACCAATCCAGAGTTGCTACACTTCTAGCTAGCTCTGTGATCACCTACTCCAGGGCACAGTCATATATGCAGTCTAGAAACCTCATTTCTACAGCATGACTCAAACAAACATTTGCCCAGTCAGTGTGAGGGGGGGTTGAAGTCAGCCAGTGCTACAACATTTTCCATTTTAGTCACTTCCCTTATTTCCATCCTGATCTTGAGATCTGCCACATGATTTTGATCAGCGGGGCAATAGTACACCCTCACTTTTAAGTAACACTTAGGGCCCAGGATCTCCACCCATTCTGAGGGGGCGTTCATTTCCCTAACATTATCTAGCCTGTTTGACACTCTGATATCCAGAGCTGCCCCTTCCCCGGCACATCTCTCCCTGTCCTCTCTACCCAGGAATAACACAGTGCCCCATTGAAATGCCCCATCCCACCAGGTTTTTTTAAACACCCACTATAATGACACTGTCATCTAGCACCAGACACCCCTGATCCCCTGTCTTGGCTTGGAGGTCTCTAGGGTAAGCAAACAGGCAACGGTAGCCCGGTTCCCTTCTTGGTTAGGATCCCTGCTTGCTTTGAGCCTCAGATTCCCTCACAGGGCCCCCCTTTACTGCCCTAAACTCCATCTGAAGTTTTGGCCCCCGGCCACCAACATTGTTCCATGAGTTAACACCACCATCCCTTTTAGAGGAACCCTCCCAAACGGGATGCTCTCTCTAGCTCCTGTCAGCTCTCCCCCACCCCACCCCCCCGGGAATTAGTCTCAAAACTGCTCTGCCACCTTTCTTCACGCTAGGCCCTAGCAGCCTGCCCGGTTGCCTCTCCGTTGTTCAAGTGAGGCGGCCCGTCTCTCTTTTTATTTATTTATCTGCCTGGTCTGAATCCCACCTTCCTGCACTTATGAAGGCCACCTAGGGGGCTAACACAGATAATGAAAGCAATTTAAAAAAAGAGTTAGAATACATATATATATATAAAAAAAAAGTTAAAATACATATAGACCATAATCCCATTGGTGAGGTAGGAGGGACTGTCAAATGAAACAAAAAAGTCTTCACCCGCTGGTGGAAGATGGGACAGGCAAATCTCCCGGGGGGGGTGGGGGGGGGGGAAGAGTGTTCCGGAGCTTTGGGGCCCTGACCAAGAAGGCCCTCTCTTCCCAGGCTGCAGCCCACCTAATCTCAAATGGCGGCTGGGGGAGGAGCAACCGAAGCAGGGCCTCCAAAGGTGACTTGTAGCAGTTGGGCAAGTTCATGAGTGGTTTAGGTGGTCCTCCAGTTGTGTTGGTCCCAAACCACATAGAACTTTGAAAGTCAAGAAGACCAGCACCAGGCACGGTGCCAAAAACAGTCTGGGAGCCAGCCCACCTGTGTGAAGAAGACCGGAGTGACGTGGCTCCTACAACCCACTCCATTCAACCCCGTCGCTGCAGCATATCCTGAACCAGTGGGAGGTTCTTTTCGCTTCTCAAGGGCAGCCCCACACAGAGGGCATTGCAGTAATCTAACCAGGGGCATGCACCACTGTGGCCAGATTTTCTCTGCCCAGGAAAGGCCACGCCATTGAAACTGGCAGAAGGCACTCCTGGATACAGCCGCAGTAGGCCTGGGTCCAGGAGCATCCCCCTCCCCCCGACTACAGAACTGTCCCCTCAAGGGGAGTGCAACCCTGTCCAGAATGGGTGACGCCTTAAATCTTGGGTTGGACCTCCCACCCACCAGTCAGGCTTAAGCTTCAGCAGATTAGCCTAAATCCACTCCAAGACTGCCTCCAGGCACAGGTTCAGGGCCTCCTCAGCCTCCCAGGGACCATCTGGAAGCACGAGATAGAGCCAAGGGCCATCCACATATAGGTGACGGCTCAGCCCAGTTGGGTGGATGATGCCTCCCAGGGGGTTCCTGTAGATGTTCAGAGCATAAGGGACAAGGTGGAACACTGAGGGACCCCATAAGCCATAGCCCAAGGGGCTGAGAAGCATTCCCCCCCCCCCAACACACACACACCTTCTGAAACCTGCCTCCCAGGTAGCACCCAGAACCACGGCAGAATGGTGTCTCCCAAGCCCAGTCCAGAAGGATACCAGGACTGGTGACTTCAGAGGCCACGGAGAGACCTGGGAAGATCCAGAGTCCCATTTTCTCTGCCTCTCCCCCAGAGCAAGTTGTCCCGTGGTGCTACCAAGGCTGCTCCAGCCCCATAACCAGGCCTAAAACCAGACTGGAAAGGCCCAGGAGCTGGAAAGGAGCTGAACAGTTTGCCTCAGCCAGGAAATCTTGGAATTGTCCAGACACCCCCTGTTCAATCACCTTGCTTGGGAAGGGAACATTTGAGACCAGTTATCTCTTCTGTACGGATCTGGTCTGTCCTGGGAAGTTTCCCAGAGCCTGACGGGTCTCTATACCCTTCCTCCCAGCATCACTTTCTTCTCCGGGTAGTGAGAGCCCCGACCTGCGTTTGTCTTGTTGGCCCCGCCCATTCTGAGAATGCTGCCAGTGCCTTGGAGGTCTTGACCTTGAGCCTTCTGCCACCGAGTAACCTGTTCTCATCCAGGATCAAATGGCTCCATTTCCCCATGTCACTGGTACCAACATGCACCAAGACCACAAATTCCTCCCCCACGATAGCTATCCACCTACCTGGAGAAGGCGTGATGTCCCCCATCTTTGCACCAGGCAGGCAGGCAGACCCCCCCCCCCCCGGCAATCAAAAAGCCCGTTGCAGACCCCGCTGTCTCGATTCCTCATGATCCCGCCTCCCACTACCAACAGCCCGCTTTGCTGCCAAACCAGAAGTAGGTGCCGGGGGATGTCGGTTCCTCATACAAAGAAGGGGTCCCTTCTACAGGGTCATCCTCCGCCCAGCACCCAAGACCCTCGTTCTCCACAGCCGCAGAGGAGCAGAGGAGGTGGGACATCTCTGGCAGGCCAGGAAAGGTCTCTCTCTGAGTCACCTTTCCTCACATCCAAGAGCTCTGCACACTGAGCACTGCCCCCCCCCCCCACGATTCCTAGCCCCTGGACAGAAGCGCCCCAAGTCAGCCTCCCCAGTTGCTGAGAATGCCCGGGGCAGCCTCAGGTGAACATACACCCCCCTCCACCCATTCCCAGCAGGCGAGTCAGAGGGGAGGGGGGTGCCCCGTGCAGTGGGGCTTGCCCACACCCCCTTCTTGCTGCATAAGGCCCTGTGGGTGATGTGTTGGGGTTGCTGCGCTCACTCCTGGCCCCTCCAGCTTCCTTCTGCCCACTCGCCCCGATCCTGGGGTCTTGCTGCATCCCAGCAGGAAGAACTGGCCAGGGGGTGGGAGGGACAACAGGGTGGGGCTGGGGCTCGGTCTCCCCACCTCCCCCTTCTTGAGCAGGGCTGGGCTGCTCCACGGTCCCCTTCAAGCCCTGGGGTGCAAGGCTGCAAGGCTGCCACCCTGTGGAACTTCCTCCTCCAGCACAGAAGCAGCTCTTGCAAGAGGACCAAAAAGGGCCCCTTCCTCTTTCCACACCCCCCCCCCAGCCCTGCAAGCCCTTTCCCGGCTGGGTGGGGAAGCAGCCATAAGCCGCACTGAACCTGCACAAGAGCATGGGAAACAGAGCCACCCCCAAAACAGCCGCCGTGCCTCTCGTCCTCTCCTCCTGCCAGTCTGCAGAGAGCTTTGACTTGGAGGCTGTGCTGGCCGGCCAGCCGGCTGTCCGTCTGCCTCCTCTCCCCTGGCTGCCCCACCTGCCGCGCCCGTCCTGCACCCCCCCCCCCCCCCGGCTGGGGATCCTACGGAGACAGCAGCGGCCTCACAAGGGCCAGACTCACAGCAACTGCCTCTGCCTTCCTCCCCTGGCCCAGTGTCAAGCCGACAGCCACTGCCTGCCCTCAGGCCCTGCGGCACCCACGGAGCTCTCCCCAAAGGGGAGAGGGGGGAGCCAGCAGGACGGAGAGGGGGGGGTTTGTGGGGGTGGATGTGCTGAGCGGAGGCTGTGTGAGCCTGCTGGGAGCTCACTAACATGGGCACAGCCCACTGGGTGTGCTGGGTCGGTGTTGGGTGTGTGCACTTTGGTGTCAGAACGGTATAATTAGCCGGAGCTGCTGCTGACTGTGTCTGGGGTGCTTGCTTGCTTCGTGAGCATCCTGAAATGGTGTTTGGCAACTTCAGTTGTTAGCTAACAGAGCAATGGTCATCAGCATTATCAGACAAGCACAATAATGCGCCAGGAATGTGTGGTCTTGGCCCAGTCGTTCTGGAGGAGCTCCCACCCCATGTAAAACGACGGCAGGATGGATGCTGGCCCAGCACCGAACCCAGCAGCGGGGGGGGGGGGGGGGGAGGGGGTTGTGAGAACGTAGACCCTTGTGCCTCAGCCTGGCCATCCTGTCTCTGAGGGGGCCTCACAGAGCTGGGGAAAGTACAGAGGAGGGCAACCAAGACAATCCGCAGGTTGAGACATCTTCCCTAGGAGGTCTCTGGGACTTTTCAGTTGAGAAAAGAGACAGCTGAAGGGGGACATGAGAGAGGTTTATACAGTTATGCACAGGGAGGGGAGAGAGAGTGGACAAAGAGCCATTTTTCTTCCTCTCCCCAAATACTAGAACTTGAGGGCATCCAATGAAGCTGATGGGCAGGAGGTTCAGGACAGACAAAAGGAAACACCTACTCTACCCAGAGAGTGATTAAGACATGGGATTCACTGCCAGAGTAGTGCTGGCCACAGGAATAAACAGCTCTAAAAGGGGATTAGACAGATTTGTGGAAGGTAAGTCCATCAGTGGCTACTGGCCAGGGTGGCTGGGGGGGGGGACGGACTTCCACATTCAGAGGCACAACCCCCTGAATCCGAGAGGCAGGAGGCAAACTGCAGGGAAAGCCTCGGCCTCTCTGCCCTGTGGTTGGCCCTCCGGAGGGACTGGCTGGGGCGGCTGCATGAGGCCGGGGGCTGGGCCACCAGGAAGGCTCTCCTGATGTTCTGAGCGCACCAGCTGGGCCTTCTCTTTGGGAGGGGGGTGAAGAAGAGCCCCGGGGGGGGGGGGGGGGGGGATGCTGCACTGACTGGCCACTGCTTGTCCCAAACAACCCTCCCTGCAACCTTCCCAGATCTCCTGGGGACAGCCGGGCCCCACCCTCTCTGTGCTGCCAGAAGGATGGGGCCCAGAGGCAAACAAGCAGCCGGTCTCTTTGGTGTCCGTGGACCTGCCTGCCTGGGAAGAGGCTGGGAAGGATCAGAAGATGCTGCTGACAGGCGCTCCAAAAGGCCTCTGGAGAGGGGACTCCAGCCCTCCCTCCCTCCCTCATTTGTCCCGGCTCTTTCTCTGCCGCCTCTTCAGAATCCTGCTTGGGGGGGGGGGGGGCCCTTTGGATTGAAACCACCAAGACATCACAGCCAAGCCATTTTTTTTAAATGCCCCCAGCCATGCCTCATCGTCCTTCACTCCATCTGCCCCCCCACCCCACCATGCACACATGCCTGCCTGCCACACCCTGCCCCTCCTTCCTACCCACCCCCAAAGTAAGCGAGGTGGGGCCAAAGGGAGCCAGAGCATCCCCCCCCCCCCCCGTGTGCCCTCTGGCCTCTCTCTGGTGAACAAAGGCGCACATGCGTGCGCAGGGGGGGGGGGAGATGGCCCCAGAGTGCCTCTGTCTCAGATGGAACAGGCACCTACGGGAAACAATCCTGCGCAGTTCTCTCAGTTGCCCCCCACTCCTCCACTGCCAGGAAATCACCCCCAGGGGCCACCCTCATGCCGAGGGAGCCTGCATGGCGCACTGGCTAAGGACAGCAGACCCTCATCTGGAGCACTGGGCTCCATTGCCCTTTCCTCCTCATGCAGCCAGATGGGTGACTTTGGGATAGTCTCAGCTCTTTCAGAGCTTTCTAAAAAAAACCAACCCCATAAGTCTAGCTTGCCACCGAAAAGAGTTAGAACTTCAGGCTGCCAGACAATCTTCGGATCTCCTGGCGCTACTACCCACAATGCCATACAATAATTATTAACTGCTATTACCATCATGCCTACTGGCACATCAGCCAAACTAGTTAAGAGGCACCGGGAAGGAGCAGAGTCAAGCGCCATGGCCCCCCTCCCCCCGCCCGGCACCCCCTGGGATCATCCACATTCTCCTGGCGGGCCAGGCTCTGTGGCCAGCTGTAGGCCCCCTGCCCAGGCTCTGCCATGCTGACCTTTGGTGCCAGCCAGCCCTCTCAAAGCATCTGACCATTCCTTTTGTGAGCAGCCCACTGGAGCCAGCAGCAACAAGGTAAGGGAGGGCTCTTTCTTCCACCCCCCCCCCCCCAAGCCACAAAAGGAGTCCAAGAAATGTGGTTGCTCTTTTGTGGCCTCTGGAAATCCCACCCGCAAGCAGTAGCCCCCCCTCCACCGGGGGGAGGGACGCAAAGTGTTCGCCAGGGCCCAGGCACATTTGGAAAGAGGGAGGGGGAGAGGCCCCTCCCTGGCGGAGTGCTGGTAACCCACGAAGGGTGCCTCGGTGCTCCCAACGGCCTCTTGGGCCCTTCTCTGCCATTAGGGTTCTCTGGTGAGGCCACACCCTCCTGCTGGGAGGGGCTCAACAGGACCACTTGGCACAGCTGTTTATGGGCTGGAAGCACCTGACCCCATAGATCTCTCCGGGCAGGCTGGCCTGAGTCAGGAGGAAGGAGCCGGGAACACTTCAGGCACCACCAACCAGCCGGGCAACGGGTGATGCTGTGGGACTAGCCCGACCTGCCCCGGTGCCTCCTTGTCAGTCAGCGGAGGCTGCAGCAGCACCGCCCGTCTCCATTCCCTTCTCCTCCCATGGAAAGGGCCCCGGAAGGAGGGCAGGGAGGAAGGCAAGAAGCAGCCAGCGGGCGGGGGGGAGGGAGGGGAGAGAACACCAGCCCCCTCCTGCCCCCCTCCCCGGCATCCCCTGCTGGAGTGGGGGGGATCAAGAGGCCGGATCTCTGCCCCCCCCCCTCACAACTCTAGGCAGATTTGCCAGGGAGCCTGGCGAGGCTGATGCCAGTCAAAAGGAAGGAAGGCAGGCAGGCAGGAGAGAAGGGAGGGACTCTCTGGGGGTTTGCTTCAGAGTCCCTGAGACTTCTGCTTGGCAGAGACGGGGGGGGGGTACCCATGGAAACATGTCGTGGGGGATGCACTACGCTGGCGCCAGCTGCCCAGGGAAATCCAAGTCGAGGCAGGAGACAGCCTGGCCTCCCGATTCTGCCCCCCTCACCCCAATATGTCTCAATTATTGATCAGGAGAGAAGAGAGTCCGGCCGAGGGCCCCCGGAGCGGCTCCACCATCCTCCCCGTCCACCTGCTCCGGGGTGCCAAGCAGTGGTGCTCAGGAGGGAAAAAACACAACAGACAGACAGACCCCCGAGGCCCAGGGACACTCTGGCTCCCAAACTGGCCTGTGGATTGTCACCTGGGCACCCCCACCCTGGTCCTCTAACTCTGAGGGTGCCAACATCTGACCAGCCCTGCCTTGGCCATGGTCCAGAATGCCCTGCCTGGGGGGGGGGGGGGGGGAGACCTCGTCCCTGCCCTGGGGGTGGGTTACGGCACCAGTGCTCAGCAGTGTTCCCTCTAAGCTGAGTTAGTGTGAGCTAGCTCATAGTTCTTTAGCCTCTGGCTCACAAATTTTTGCCTTAGCTCAGGAAGGGTGGCTCCAGGGCGGACTGATGGATGCAGTAGCCAAATTGCTCACTCACAACTTTAATGCCAGTAGCTCACAATGTAGAATTTTTGCTCACAAGACTCCAGAGCTTAGAGGGAGCATCGGACTGCCCAGGTTTCCTCACAGGGAGCAAAGCACAGGGAAACTGCCCAGGCCTGCCTGTGCATCAGCGGCTCCTCCAGGGTGGACTTCTCTTCAGATGAGGCTCAGAGAGAAGAGTGGAGGGGCCGGGCCGAGTCCAGGACCGCTGAATCAACCCGACACCCTTTTCTCCGGACTGCTCTGGAGGGCAACGCGGGGCAGGGATGGCCAGCCAAGGCTGAGCGGAGACTTCCCCTTGGATTCATTCCTTGGGGGGTCAGGAAGGGCTGGTTGGGGATGCGGGGAGGAGGGCAGGGGAGGGGCTGAAAGGGGCTCCCCACGGGGCCTTGATCAAGGGCTTTCCCATGCCTGCTCAGCGGTGGAATCAGGTGCCTCTCTGGGCAACCACCTCCCTGCCACAGGTTGCTGCTGCTGCTGCTGCTGCTGTGTGTGCAGGACACGGGCAGCCCACTCAGGAAGGAGGGTGGTGGATCCCCGAGGGGCTGCCTGCGAGGCCTGCCACGGAGGAGGGAGGGAGGGGGGCTGGGGGAGGAGAGGGCCCCCCACCTGCCCCCAGGCCCAGCAGTCTCCCCGGCACGCGGTGAATCAGCCCCGGGATCGCTGAGCAGGCGGCTTTCCTCTGGAGCAGGAGAGGGAGCAGCCTTAGAACCATTAAGCAGGGTGGGGAATGGGTGCGGCGTCGCTCCGCTTTGGCCCTCTGGTGTTCTTCCAGGAACCTCGTGGAGTGGAGGCGAAACTCTTCCGTGCACAACAGGCCGGAAATAAACAAGGACAAAGCTGCCGCTCAGCCGCCGAACCTCGAAACCGGAAAGTCAGCCCCAGCACCGATAGCATCTGTGGCGCGAAAGGCTGGGGCAGGGGTGTGTGAGCTGGGCTGGGCTGGGCCGGGCCCGCCATGGCTGCCGGCAGCAAAGGTGGGGGCCTCACTCCTTGGCTTCCAAGAAGAGGCAGAAGTGGCGGCTCAGCGGAGTCCCCACAGCTGGAAGGAAAGAAGGAAAAAAGGAAGGAAGCAGCCAGTAAGCACCCCGCACCACTACTCCTGACGAGGAGGTGGAGGGTGTGGCCATCAAGCAACGCCTGAGACTCCCGGAGCAACACCGGGTGGCAGCACATGGTCCCCAAAGGATCCCCACCCGCCCGCCCACGCCTGCAGTGGGTCGCCCTGAAGGGGGTGGTGAGTATCTAGGGAGGAAGACAGGCGGGGCCCTGGGGCCCGTGGCACCCTGCCTTGCTGGTGCCTCCCATCCTGTGGCACATGGCCAGAGAGAGGGGCGAGCCGGACAGCTGGGTGGAGAGGCCTGAAGGCAAAGGAGCCTCTGGATGGGCTGGGCGGTAGCCCAGCAGAGCCCAGGGGGAGGGGACAGGAAAGGCGCTGCTGCTGCTGCTGGCCCCTGTGCGGGAGACCGGGGCCCCACCTTCTGCAGCCCACTGCAGAACCAAAGCTGGGAAAGCCTTCTCACCCACCATAGGGGGAACTTGGAGGAAAAGACCTCCCAGCGCCACAAAAGGCATTGCACTTCCCACGCGCAGGTCTCCACTGCACACAACACCAGCTCAGCTCCTTGGAGTGAAGGGGAGGCTTGGGGCCCCCACACAACTGGGGGACCCCCCACACACACACACATACACCCACAGGCAAGAGCCAGAGAGTGGGTCGGGCAAGCCAGGAGGGTCACAAGGGGGAGGGGCTTTGGGGCCAGTCACTTGCCCAGTTCACCGGGAAAGGGAGAGGAGGATGGCCACATGCCTGCCGGCTCCCACTCCAGCTGCTCCCAGCTGTTTGGAGCCTCCACGCTAAGGACCAGGTGCCTGGGAGGAGCCCTAACCCCCCCGCTGTGAGTTCAAATAACACCTCTCCATGGCAGGCCTCGCCGCCTGGCCTGCCTCACAGGGTGGTTGTGCAAAATAGACTGCCTAACCCTGTGGACCCCGTGGGCAAAGGGCAGCAGAAGCAGCAGCAAGAGGTTCCCCATCTCCCACAGGCACACCCCGGAGCAGCCACCATGACTGGCTGATGCGGCCCAGGCGGGCCCCGTGAGGCAAGAGCTGTCCCCGTGGAGAGGAGAGCGGGAAGTGGGAGCTCTGCAAGGCCAGCAGGAAGCACCCCGGTCCTGCCGGTCTCCTCTCCCTCTTCCCCGCCTGGCAATTTCCTCATCTTTGGCGGTGACTCTTGGCCCTGGATTCCACACGTAGGAAGTCTTCCCTGTCATCCATATGCAAGGGAATGCACTTCCTCTGAGTAAACAAGGAGGACTTCTCCCTCCCTGCCTCCCTCCCACAGCAACGCCTCCCAGCCAGCAGGAAAATTGCTCCCACAGAGCCCCAGATTAGAGGGACTGGCTAATTGCGCCTGGGTGCTTTGCCCGGCCTGAGCACGGCAGCTTCACACCTCACCAGGAGTGCTCTCCAGAGGACGCAATAGAGGTCCCGGCCTGGGCTCCAGAAGACAGGAAGAAGATGGCAGGTGGGTGCTCGGGGGGGGGGGGGGAGGGGGGGCGGCTGTCCACTCCCAAGGGGGCATTCGCGCGGCTCCCTCTGCTCTGTGCACTGGAGGGGAGGGGAGGCAACTTGGCCTGCGGGCGGCTTCTTGGAGTGCCCTTCCCCCCAATGGCCCACGGAGGCCCCGTGACCGTCGCCTGAAGGTGGAGCTGACCTCACAGGTGCCCAGCCAGGCTTTTTAGCCACCTTTGGGCCTTTGTGGTGCAACCCACCACCCTTCGGGACACCCCCTCCCCAACCTGCCTCTCACGGCACTCATGGGAGGTGGAGCCTTCAGACTGGGACCCAACCAGGCAGGCACCAAGGGGGGCGGGGAGGTGCCCTCAGGGAGGGGGAGGGAGCCCCACAAGAGCTCTGGACAGCCTCACCCCCCACTTCGCCAAGAGAAGTGAGCAAAACCACCAGAGTGTCTTCCCTGCCCTGCCCTGCCCTAGAGAACCCCTCGCCCTCAGTCTCCCCGGGGGGGGGGGGTGCCTGGAGCTCACAAGAGGGAGAGGCTGCTCCAAGGGGAAGCCAGCAGCATCCCATCCTAGCTGAGATTCCTCCCTGCCCCAGAATCTGCGCTCCCCAGGCTCCACCCCCCCCCCCAACCTTCAGGAATCTCCCCTCCTAGAGCTGGCAACCCAGGCCTTGCCAGGCCGCTTTGGGCCCTTCCTTCCCCTTCCCCTGAGATGGGCTGCCCTGACCACGGGCCCTCGCCAGCGGAATCCCCGGCCATGGGATTGGTTTCTTCCTCCCCAAGGGGAACTCACGTGGCTCACATCCTTCTCTGGTCCTTCCCTTAATCCTCACAACGACCCTGTGAGGGTGCAACTGGCCTCTGGCTGCCAGCCTCCGGGTGGAGACTGGAGACCTCCTAGAATGGCAAACCGTTTCCAGACTCCAGGGACCCTGCCCAGGCCCTCCCCAGGATCCACCTCCAAACCTCCAGGGATTTCCCACCTGAAGCCGGCAACCCTCGTCCCTGGCACCAGGTCAAGCAGCAAGGCCCGAGATTACCAAGGGCACCCCCAGCAGACGGGGATTCGAACCTGGAACTCCCGGATCGGAGCCTGACGCCTGACCATTCCCCCACGCTGGCTTTCCCTCTTGGGGGCGCTCGGTGTGCATTCCACAGCGGTGGGGGCCCTACTTTTCCCGGGCCAGAAGCCCCACCTGTGGCCAGCATCGGGCCCGGCCTTCCTCTCCTCCCTCCCCCGGGGCGGCTGAGGGCCATGCACCGAAGCGACACTCGGCCTCTCCGTCCCCTGGCTGTGGCTCTCTCGGGCCGATTTGCGCGGCATCTGCTGGCCACGCGTGGTTGGGCCCGGGGCGCTCTGTCTCTGCGCACCGTCCTTTCCTCCAGCACGATGCGGCGGCAGGCGCGCCTCAAGGCACAAAAAGAGGTGGCGAGTCCCCACGGCGGCGGGTCTTGTCCCTCCCTGGTGCACCGGTGGCGGTGCTGCCCCCGAGCTTTGCAGGGCGCTCTCAGAAAGGAGAGGAGAGTTGGCGAGAGGCCCCACGAGGAGGCTCCGGAATCCCTGCAGGCGCAGCGTCCGTCCGTCCGTCCCCCTGCTGCTCCGGCTCCGGCGGCGGCTGCTGCTGGGCGTCAATGAAGCGGAGGCTCCCCCCTCTCTTTGAAGTGCCTGGGCTCGGCCGGGAGGGGAGGCGGGGCAGCCGCACGCGCCGCTCTCGCTCCTGCTTTCCTGGCTGCCAGAGTCACCTGCTTGGGAAGGGGGCAGGCGCTGCCGCTGGAACAGCAAGGGTCCTACGAGAGGGCCTCCCCTGCCCCCCCACCCCGGCCTGCAGGGCCGCCTTCGTGTTCTGGAGGGTGGGAAGCTCTGCTCCAGCTGATGTAACCAACCAAACAACCGCCCCCCATGCCGCTTCTTGTGCCCTAGATCTGACCCCAACCCAGCTCTGCTGGCAGGTCCCCGCCAACTCACAAGCGCATCACACCAGCTGCTTCATCACCTCAGACCTGGTCGTGCGCCGCGGACAAGTCTTCAACTGCACGGTGTACTTCAATAGGCCTCCTCAGGCTGGGGAGAGCTTAGGCTTCATCGCGGAAACAGGTTTGTGCCTCCTTCCTGTGCCCACTGGCAAGCTCTCCTGACACCCGCAGCCACAGCTGCCCACACGGCCTGCAGGCCCTTTCCTGGGGGGAGGTGGGAGCAATGGGCAGCTGGGAGTGCCCCACAGCCACGGCCACAGGATCCCTTGCACTTTGGGCACACACCCCCACCACCACCACCTCCATACCCTTCTCTGGCATCTCCAGGCAGCTGGTGCACCGGGGAACATAAGAGAACATAAGAAGCCAATGTTGGATCAGGCCAGTGGCCCATCCAGTCCAACACTCTGTGTCACACAAGCAACAAAGCAGTGCAGGCATCAGAGGCGGAGGCACCCTGTGGGTCAGCAGCAGTGGGCCCCGCCAGAGTTCACAGGTCCTGGCTGCTGCCCCACTTCAGGCTATCCTGGCCCTGGCCAGAGCCTTCAGAAGGCCCCAGGGCCAACGGGCTGGCCCGTCTCCGTCCCCATCCAGCGTGTGTCCTTTGCCTCCCTCCTCCCTTGCAGGGCAAGCTGCTTCGGAGGCCAACCGCACCAGGACCACCTTTGCCGTCTCCAGTGCACTGGCCGGGGGCTGCTGGAGCGCAGCGCAGGTCTCCCAGGACTCCAACTATATCAACTTTGCCATCTCCAGCCCCCCCATGGCCGCCATCGGGCGCTACAAGCTGATCCTGCAGGTGACGTGTGGCAACAAGGTGTCCGCCCGGCTGCTCGGCCAGTTTGTCCTGCTCTATAACCCGTGGTGCTCAGGTAAGGCCCCCGGCCCCCACCCCGCTTCCTCCCCCCACCCCCCGCTTGAGCAGACATGAGGCCTGTGGCCACCCCCACTCTGGGAGCGGCCAAGGCAATGGGCCTGCTCCGACAGGCAGTTGGGTCCCCCATGGGGCAGCCCCTGCAGGGCCCCTGCCCACAGTTCAAGGGAGCAGCTGGAGCGGAAACAAGCCGGAGATGCTGTGGGGGGGACTCTTCCTCTGAGCGCCAGGACCAGGAGACATCCATGTGCAGCCAGCTCAAGTGATGCCTGAGCGAAGGAGAGGAAGGCAGCCCGTGCCTGGAGCTGTTTCTGAGCTCTCCTTCCGCTCTCTGCCCTCCATGTTTGCCTTGTAAGTGGCCAAAGGCATGGCTTCCCTGGCTTGGAAAGTCGCGGAGGAGCAGCAAGGATTGTGGCCTCCAGCTGGGCAAGTCTTGTCTTCCGGAAGGCATTGGACTGCCAGCACTTCCAGAGGCCTGGCTGGTCTTCAGGAAGAGAAGGCCCATTTTTGGCTGTGGCTGCTGCCGCCGCCATTAACACCCCTTGGCCTGTCTCCCTGGCATCAGCACCTGGCTTGACTGAGGGGCCCGTGGGCCCAGTGGCTCCATTTGGGCCTGACAGAGGGTGGGCTGGGGAGCTCAGAGCCACTTCTTGGTGGTTCCAGGCAATGCTGCCTCTAAGCTGTGGAGTCTTGTGAGTGAAAATTCTACTTTGTGAGCTGCTGGCATTAAAGTTGTGAGCCAGCAATTTGGCTGCTGCATGAATTAGTTTGCTCTGGAGCCCTCCTTCCTGAGCTAAGGCAAAAATGTGCATGCCAGAGGCTAAAAAACTGTGAGCTAGCTCACACTAACTTGACCCTGGCATTCTGTGTTGGTCTCCCAACCAAGTACTGACCAGGCCAAACCCTGCTAGTTTCTGAGATATGAAGAGATCAGGCTAGCCTGGGCTGTCCAGGTGAGGGCAGTAGAAACACAGATTCATCCTCAAAAAAAAATATCAATGAACGGTCTAATTAAAAAAATGACATGAGTAATAACTCCTTCCCAGGAAAACTGAATGACTGGACACATCCAAAGCATGTCTTTAAGGGACATGTCCTGTGGGTTATGATGCCACCAGGTAGACATTTTACTCCGGCCTTCGCTAAAGGTTGTAGGATCTTTAGCATGACCTTACTAGCATGTGAAGTGAGTGCAATTGTGCGATAGCTTGAACATTCCTTGGCATCGTCCTTCTTTGGGACTGGGATGTAAGTGACCTTTTCCAATCCTGTGGCCACTGTTGCGTTTTCCAAATTTGCTGGCAAACTGAGTGCAGCACTTTAACAGCATCATCTTTTAAGGCTTTGAACAGCTCAGCTGGGAGACCATCACCTCCGCTAGCTTTGTTGTTTGTCCTAGCCTTTCATTTTAAAAAATTCTTCCGATTTTTTAGGTTTGGATTGATCCATAATGTTAATTTAGCCTGTGGAAATGGATACAATTGAAACTATTGTGCTCTAGCTGCAGAAATGGCTGCTTTGTGACATACACACACACCCTCCCCCCACAATTCCCCATCCTGAGGAAGGGGGAGGAACGGGGGACTCTCCGGATGATTCCACACAGACCTCTTGCTCCACCTTGGCTCTCCTACATCGGCTCCATGTGGACATCGTCCTCGATCTGTACTGCTTCTGGGTTTTGCCCCACTTTGCTGCGGTCTTTCCCAGACCTGGCCTAGTATGGTTTTTTGTAAAAAGAGAATCCAGTTAAAGCACCCTTGGATGGGTGTGGGAATGTGGATGGGAAATACAGGGGTTTTTTTCCAGGTCCTGCCCACACTGGCATAATTTTCCTGCCTCACCCTCCCTGGCAACAGTTTCCTCCCCCTTCACTTGCAGGCTTTTCTAGTAAAATCAGGAACCGCTAGATCCCGATAGTATTATAACTTTACAACAACCTGTTGTAGCAATGTCCTCAGATGGGGCCATGCCCTCCAGGCTCCCCCAGGCTCCTGCCCTGGCTGAAGGGGCCCAGAGGATTATCCAAACCCTGTCATCCAAATAAGGCCAACCAAACTCTGGGCAAATTGTCACTCGAAATACAGAGAAAGCCTTGCGGTTTGGGCGCCTCAGCCCCAAACAGCCTCTTCCCGGCACCTTCTGCTGGCCCCCCTGCTGGCCCCGGCCTGGCCAGCCCTCTGGTGCCCTTGGCAGGTCTCCTGGGGCGGGGGGCCTTCTGCTTAACTGTCCTCGGCTGTGCACGGAGGGCCTTCACCGCCACTCTCTGTCCCACAGGCGACCTGGTCTACCTCGCAAACGAGGCCGAGCGGCAGGAGTACGTCTTGAATGAAAACGGGATCATCTTTGTGGGAAATGCTCAGTACATCGAAGCGCGAGGGTGGTACTATGGCCAGGCAAGTGCCGAATGTCCAGGGCGGAGCGGGGGGGGCGGGGGGGCACAGTGCTGCACAGGGGTCTCACTGTCTCCTGTGGGATTCTAGCAGCCTGTGGACACCAGTTCAGAGCTCCAGGATCCCAGGAGCAAGACACACCTGGGAGAGACGGGAAAGATTCACCACCCGAAATGGTGCACAGGGGAGCCGGGGGGGGGGGGGGAGGCAGGCCAAAAGGAGGGTGGGAACTAGCGACGCTTCCTCTAAGCCGTGGAGTCCTGTGAGCAAAAATTCTGGGTTGTGAGCTCCTGGCATTAAAAGTGTGAGCGAGCGATTTGGCTGCTGCATAAATTAGTCTGCTATGGAGCCCTCCTTGCTGAGGGCTGGGAGTGTCTGGGGCAGGCTTCCGCTGCACCCGAATGGGCCGCATGACCCGGAGGCCACCCTGGAGCAGAGGCTCCTCCTCCCAGCCCTCACTGGCGGCTCCTGCTCCAGGTCTTCTGAGAAGAGATCAGGGGAAGGGGACGGTCTCAGGCTGTTTCCACACAGCTCCTTTTTGCCAGGGTTCAGCGCTGTTGGGAAGTGGGTATTTCCCTGCTTCCTCGCAAAATTCGTGGTGCATTCGTAACCTTCCTGGAGTTTCCCCAGCTTTTCTCCAGTCTTTCCCAAACCTGCTTTGCTACAAAGTTTTGGGAGAGATCACAGCAATACCTGGATGGCTGCTTTGTGGCTGGGAAAGTTTGGGTTTTTCCAGTTCTGCTGGCATGGCAGCCACATTCCCTGCCCCCGTGGCAGCCATTTCTTTCCCACCCTTTACCACAGCAGTTGAACAGTGTTCTATCGCCATAATGATAAAGCAGTCTGTGTAGCAGCTTCTCTGACTTCCCAGCTTTCATTTTTTAAAAGTAATTCCCTAGCCCTTTTCATTGGGGAGATATAAGGGGAAAGGCATATTACTGCAACAAAGGGGGAAAGAGACTGACTTAAAAAAAAATGAAACTTGGGGATTCAGAAACCCTGATACAAAGATTGCCAATATTGTTATAATATCATTCCCAAGGGAATAAATCAGCAACCTTAGAATCTCAGGGGGCCTGAGGGGACTAAAGAACGTCTTCTCCTGCTGCCGAAAATACTGCGAATTCGGTGCCAGGCGAGTGTCCGGGGGGGGGGGGGATTCCCCAAGTGCTGGAGCCTCCACTGAAATGACTGGTGCTCACCCCCCACCCCCACCCCCAGGCAAGAGGAAGAGGGGTGCTTGGGGGAAAATGGGGATGTGCAGGACGAGTTCCGCCTCCCTCACCAGGCCTGGCTTGAACGTGTCTCCTGCTCCAGGTGGAGCCGCCCTTCGTTTCATATGCGGAGGAATCTGAGGAATGTCTGGCTGGGATCACCAGGTGCTTCCTCAAGCAACAACTTGGGGGGGGGGGGGTTGCTGTGGCTCAGTGGCAGAAGGCCCGCCCCCGGCTCAGTCCCTGGCAGGCAGAGACGGGGGGGGGGGGGGGCTGGAAGTCCTCCTTATTCCGCCTGAGACCCCCTCCCCCGCTGCCCATCAGAGGAGGTCAGATGGGGGAAGGGACTTTGGGTGCTCAAGCACGTCCTACCGCCAGACAAAGCAGCAGGGTGGGGTGAGGTGGGGGCAAAGCCATGGCTGAGGAGAGGGGAGGCCTCAGGGGCAGGAACAGGGGTCAGGGTTGTGAGGGGAGCCTCCAGGGGACCCTGCCGCTTTGTGCCCTCCCGAGCTGGACTTGGCAGAGGCACAGGCAACTCTGGCGACAGGGGTGTGTGTGTGGGGGGGGGTCTTCATTCTCAGTCCTGGGAAAGGGGATGGGAATTGCCCCTCTCTCAAGTACAGCCCTTGAAGTGGGTGAGGAACACTCTGCCGGCTCCGGGGGGGGGGGCGGGCTGTGAGACATGGGCTGAGCCCCACGCTTTGCTGCTCACGGCCCACTGCCAGGTTCCCCCGCTTGGGCTGAGCAGCACAAGGCCAGCCCGCCTCTCCATCTGTGGGCCATGTGCGGGAGGGAGCAGGAGCCGCCTGCTGGCTTTTCTGAGGCTGCCCTTCCCGCTTCCAGTTCCAACAGAACATCTTGGACTTCTGCCTGCTTCTTCTGGACCTGAGCCTCTACCACCGCCAGGACCAAGCGGGAGACACGTCCCGCAGAGGGGACCCGAGATACGTGGGCCGAGTGGTCAGCTCCATGGTAAGGCCCCCCCTTGTGCCCCTTTGTCTGGGGGCGTCCCACCCCCCACCCGAGCAGCCCCTTCTCCTCCTCACTCCTGGGTGGCTTCTGCCCCCCTCCAGATCAACGGCAACGACAACGACAACGGAGTGCTGGAGGGCAAGTGGAACGCAGACTTTTCTCACCACGAGAACCCCTCCCGGTGGGACGGCAGTGTGGCCATCCTCAGGAAGTGGGCCCAGGACAAGTACAAGCCGGTCCAGTATGGGCAGTGCTGGGTCTTTGCCGGAGTGGCTGGGACAGGTACGCTGGAGGCAGCAGGTGTGGGCGGGTGAGTGGGAGGGTGGCTGAGACAGCATCAGAGGCTCTTGTGGGGTACAGAGGAGAGGTGGTCCCTGCTGGAGCCAATCCCCTTGGCCTCTTCCTCCTCCTCCTCCTCCTCCTCCTCCTCCTCCTCCTCCTCTCTTTCAGTCCTGAGATGCCTGGGGATACCCTCTCGGCTGGTCACAAACTTCAACTCTGCTCACGACTCAAATGGAAACCTGAGCATTGATAAATATTACGACCCCTCTGGAAAGAGCCTCAAAATCGGCCAAGACTCCACCTGGTAAATGAAATGTGCTCAGTGACTGGGGGGGGGGGGGGGTAGAGTTGTCCCAAAGCCCAGCAGTTCCATGAAAACATGAAGAGGCACCCCTGCATTGTGGCGTGAGTGTCACCAACTGTACCGTCAGGCCGGCGAAGGAACACCTACCTTGGGGCTGTGTCTGGCTTTGGGGATCAGCCTCTCTCAGAAGTGGGGAGAGTATCCTGGCGAAAGAAACAGGGCCCCCTCGGAAGAATGACAAGAGGCTGTCTGACCAACCTTCCGTTTTGGAGCACGGGGGGGGGGGGGGGGGGGGGGCGTGCAGAAGCAGCTGGAGCCCCCGAGGAGTCTGTGTGTGCCGGGCAGGCGGGGTGGTGGTGGTGGTGGTGTTGTGGCGGGGGGAGGGGTGTAGAGGAGAGGAGATTGGGAAATCCCCCCTGGACGGGAGCTCAGCTGTTGGAAAGGCCAGCAGCTCCCCTCTCACCCAGCTCTCTTGCCTGGCGCTTCAGGGCCTGCCAGGGGGGCAAGATGTTGGTCTCCCGGCCCCAAGCCCGAGTGACACAGCGGAGGGGCGAGATGGGCGAGGGCCTCATGTGCCTCACCATGGCTAACATGCCGGGATCCTGATTTCAACCCACATTCTCAGGTGCTGTAAACTGCTAGAGGCTTTGCACTCTTTGCAGCTTAAAAAGCCCTTGGGAAAGGGCTTCCCCTCCAGTCCAAATTAATCTCCCTGCCAGGACACTTTGCGTTTCCAGGACTGAGCTCGGGTACGTGTGGCATCCAGGCTGGCAGAGAGAAGGGGGAATTAGGATAAGAAGTCCCAAAACTTCCAGCATGCATCCCCCGCCCGCTTTGGGAAGGGTTTACTTGACTGGTTTGAGTTTGAAGCAGACCAATCCCCTCTCCCCGTGTCCCCCTCTTCATTCACAAATGAGTGTGTTTCTGCACGGCTGGGGGGTCCCAAACAGGCCGGGGGCTCTGCCTGGCTTTTGCACAGCCGGACTCTGTCTGACACGCGGCCCTCAGAGCCTGCAGGCTCACTTGCTAGGACGAGGACAGGCGGGGGAGCCGAGACACACCAAGGGCTAATTGGGCACCCTTCGGTCGGCCCTTCTGGCAGGGCGATTATGCTCAGCTAAACACTTTGGTGTACCAGCTCTGCAGTCGACCAGGAGATGAATGGCCTGCGTGATGCGAGAGCATGACTGGAGCCGCCTCCTTCTCCTGCTGCTGCTGCGTGTTCCCAGCTGGGCAGGCCGCTCTTCCCAGGGCGAAAGGGTGCCTGCAGGACCCGGGTCACGTCCTCCGCCACGGAGAGAGAGGGCGGGCGGGCTTCATCGGAGTGTGTCCTACTCCAGGCAGGCTTTTCGACGGCTGCTCCTTCCCCCCCTTCAGGGATTACCATGTCTGGAATGAAGGCTGGTTTGTCCGAAAAGACCTGGGGACGGCATACAGTGGGTGGCAGGTTATCGACGCCACCCCCCAAGAGAGGAGCCAAGGTAAGGGAGGCTGCCCCCCGGGGGGTCTCTTTGGTGGGCCTCCCCCTCCGACGGCGCTTTGACTTGGGCCTCCCCCTCGCAGGGCTCTACCAGTGCGGGCCGGCCTCCGTCCAGGCCGTCAAGCAAGGGGACATCGAGCTGGCCTACGACACCGCCTTTGTGTACACAGAGGTGAACGCAGACATCAACCGGTGGGTGGTCCAGAAAAACGGCTCCCGGGTCCGAGCCTATTGCGACACCTGCTCCATCGGAACCCACATCAGCACCAAGGCCGTGGGCAGCAACCAGCGGGTGGACATCACCAATACTTACAAGTACCCAGAAGGTCTGTGCCAGCCCATTGGCCTCAGACGAGTCCGGCTGCCTCTTTTCTCTACTCTTGCACTTGGATATCTCTCGGGAGGCTTTCCAGGATGGGCCAGGCAGGCATCCCGGGGTGGGTGGGTGGGTGGGTGAGTGACTGCCTCTTGTGGCGGAGCTGCTGGCTCCCTCGTTGGCCCTCAGGCCATTCTGAGGTGTGTGAGAGAGAGAAGTCGTCCAAGGGGGCACCTTTGGCAGAAGGCTGGGATGTGGCTCCAAGAACTTCTGAGCCGGAGGCTGCGGTGGGCGGGCTGGGGAAACCCGCTGCAATTTCCTAGGCAGCGTTCAGGTGGCATCGGCGTCCACTGAGCTCGAAAGCAACCAGGTGCTCTGCAGGGGGCTCACTGGCTGGCCCCTGTGGCTCATTGGCTACTGGAGATTTTGATTGGCAGCTGCCACCATGGCACAAGGACCTTCGCCGTGGGGCTGAGACATGCCTCTGGCTCGCCTCGCCAGGCTCCCCACTGGTCTCGCGTGACCATCCCCCTGGCCGTTCCAAGCCTCCCATAACAAAGACTTCTTCCCCATGTTTAGGTCTAGATTGGACCATAATGCCAATTTAGCATGTTAGCGCCCCATGCACAATTCATATCTGGCCACAAGCTGTGGTGGGTGGTGGCCACAAACGTAGGTGGCTGTTTGGGGGAAACGGACAACTTCATGAAGGAGAAGAGCCACTGTAAGGAGTGGAAGGTAAAAACAGATCCTCCATGTTCAAATGCAGTCTATGCTTCCAAATGCCAGAGACCGAGAGGACCAACCGCGGCAGGGTGGGGGAAGGCCAGCAGATGTCTGTGCCGCACCCACATGCTTGTGCGTATCTCAGTGGGGCAGTTCAGCCCCTCAGGGCCGGAACGTTTGTCCACACGACCAGTGCACCGGTCCTCGAGGGACATGCCCCGGGTGGCTGGAAGGGACGTGGCTAAAGACAGCCTTTGCCGATCCACAGAGCCCGGGGGGGGGAGGTCCCCGTCCCCCCCTCCATGTGTCAGAGCCCCTGCTTGGTGAGCAGGAGCCCCCAGGGTCAGAAGCCTCGAGAGGTTTCTGATGAGCCCTGCTTCTGCCCCTGCTGGCCTTGCCAGGGAAGCAAAAGCTCCTCCTGCGACTTCCCTGGGCGCCTTTCGTGTGCTGAGGGTGCAGCTGGTGTCGGCCCCCCACCCAATTAGCCGTGAGTCAGCTCCTGATCAACGCAGGACAGAGGCAAATTCATCCAGTAGCAGTTCCAGTTGCTCGGGGCAGTCTGAACAGGCCCACCCTGGAGCCCGACTGGGAGCCTCTGGGACAAGTCTGTCCACCTGGCGGGTTTCCTGGGAGAGACCACCAGGACTGGGCCTGTCTGCCTGAAGGCCCCCCCATGCTCCGCCTCTGGGGGGGGGGGCAGCCGAGATTTTGCTTTGCTCCAGCCCAGAGGGGAAAGCGTCAGAAGCCCCATGTGGGTGGAAGCTCCCCCCCCCAAATGTGGGGCATCTAGCTGTTCACACGGGAAAGTCCCGGGGGGGGGGGGCAGCCTCTCATTGATTGCCAAAACCCCAGTCCTGCTCTCTTTCCTGCTTTGTGTCCCTCTACGGGTGCAAGGAAGCCCAGGGTGGGCCAGAAAGCCACACCTTTGTAACCTCCGAGGAGTCCCAGGGGAGGGAGGGCCTGTAGCTCAGTGGCCCAGCACCTCTCCAGTCCCCAGCAGCGGCAGCAGCGGCCCCAGCTGAAAAGGACCAGGCAGGAGGTGATGTGAAACCAGCCGCTTGACAGGCGGGCTTGGAGTGTTGGCAGGAGGAGGAGGAGGAGGAGGAGTCTCTTTGGGGCTGACCTTCCTCTTTCCCACGCAGGCTCTGCAGAGGAGAGGAACATTTACAAGAAGGCCTGTTCCAAGCTGCCACGATCCAGCACCCCAGCCGGGCGCCCCAGCACCCTTGATGACGCGTCTTCCGAACTCGTCACCCACCCGGAGCTCTATGGGAAATTCAGGCTGACTCAGCCTCCCCTGCTCGGGAAGGACGTCGAACTCACTCTCACCCTCGCCAACTTGTCCTCGGCACCCAAGTCAGTCACGGTGAACCTCAGCGTCTCGAGCGTCCTCTACACACGCACGGCTGTCCAAGAGGTCTTGAAGGAGACCGTGCACGTGGATTTTCATTCCCAAGAAGGTAATGGGCATTCGGAGTCCGAGGTCGGAACACGCAGCCACGATGGAAGGCAGTTGTAGTGGTGCTCCTGGGGAGGTGCGTGCCCTGCCTGGGTGCCTCGTGGATCTGTGTGCTGCTACACCCCACCCCCACCCCCACCCCACCTCCCCGGCAGGAGCAACACCAGCTCAGCCCCCTGCCAATGCACAGCACAGTTGCGCTGGACTCCCCCCTCCCCCCGCCCAGCTGGCGTTCACCCCAGTCACACAGCAGCCGAAGCAGACATCGCTTTTGACACCGGCAGGAGCCAATCGGACTGAGGACAATGGTGTGGGGGGAGGCGGGGGCTCCTGCTGATCCCCCCCTCCCAACCTTTTCCCTGGGTGGAAATGGCCTCAGCAGGGAGTCATTGGCATAGCGCTGCAACAGGCACGGAGTGTCCTGAGCATCTGCACTGCAAATGTAATGCAGACAGCACCCTGCAGAGGCAGTCTGGGTGAGGGGAGAGGTGGGGGGAGGCAGGAGCCCCCCACCCCCATCTGCGGCTTCCCTGAGCCCAAGTAGCTCCCGCATGCCTTAAAAGCGACGCTCCCTGCGGCTGCCGTGTGACTGGGGGGACGCCCCTCGGGTCCGGGGGAACCCAGCACAGAGCCTGGGGCATGGAGCGTTGCCCTGGGCAGGCCTCTCTTAACCCAGTCCCAAAGCACTCAGACGGGGCCATGCCACTTGGGCCTTCAAGAGCCACTCTGGCCGGCTCTCACCTGGCTCCCTCGGTGCCCTTCCCCTGGGCATGAAGGCGCGGGGGGGGGGGGGATGCTCAGGCCAGGAGGAGGAGGGGGGGGCTTAAACTCCTCCCCCGCCATGCATTTTCTCGACTGGAAACAGCCCCAGGGAACTGGCTTTTGCCCCGTGGGGAAACATAACCTGCTCTGACGGGCCGCCTGTGAACATTCCCCAGTGGGGCAGATAGTGGGGCAATTCCAGGCAGCAGAGTGGCCCAGAGGGGAGCCTAAGACCCATTACCCCCATGTGTGCCGCAGTCCCGGCCTGGATCTGGCCCCCACCTGTGCCAGGGAAGCGCGGTCATCTCAGGCCACGCCCCTTGTCCTCACCTGGAGACATACCGGGCCGGAGGCGGGGGGGGGCAGAGCCTGTCTCAGGTATTCAGCCCCTCAGAAAAAGAAACTACTGCAGGGGGAAGAGATTTGGGCAGCGGGCAGGAACGTCTCCTCCACCCTGCCCCCCCCCCCATGAATGGGTGTCTTCTTTGGCACACACACACACACCCCTCCCACTGCCAGCCTTGCTTCAGGCTGGAGCCAGTTCCAGATTTTGGGGGGCCCCGGGCAGAGAGCCCCCTTCCTGCCCAGTCCCCCATTTGTCTCCCTCCCTGCCTGCCTGCCTGCCTGGGCATCCTCCCCTGCCCTGCCGGCTTGCCCCCCACTCCCCTACTGCCTGCAGGGTGTGCAGCCGGGAGCAGGAGTGGCGGAGCGCTCGTTGCTGGGCAGGCAGGGAAAGGGCCAGCAGTAGGGAGAACCCGGCCAGAAACCCTGGCACTGTGGCCATGGCCCCACCTGAGGCACCAGTCTTGTGTCAGGAAAACGCCCCAGGCTCCAGGCAAGGGAGCTGCGGCCCAGAGCGAGGTCAGACTCGCTGGATAGCCCAGCTGCTGAGCAGAGAGGGGAGCGGGCAGGAGTGAGGACAGGCAGGCCCAGACCAGGGCGGACAGCCACTGGTGGGGGGGTGGGGGTGGGAGAAGGAGTCGGCCTGCTCACAGGTCCAGCTCAGCCAGGCTCCTGGAACGAGGGTCCAAGGGAGGCCTTTGCCACCGGGGGGGGGGGGGGGGGCGCTAGGTGGCTGAGCTGACTTGGTGGTGTGCTGGGCTGCTTCCATGGTGTGGAGGGGGGAGACACAGCCAGTGCCCCGTGGAGGCTGCAGGATTGGCACCTGCACCGTTCCCCTTTGAGCCGCGCAAAGGGGCGGGGGCATGTGGGGGGGTCTTTGATGCTGTTCAAAGGGGGAAAGTCCAGGACCCCCCACTGGCCATGCTCCGAATGAGCCTGTCATTATGGGGAAGCCGCCCCAAGGAGTGGGGAGAGGGGGGATCCATGGCCAAATCACCCGTGGGTGGGGGAGCCTCCCAGGGAGGGGCTTCTCTCTTTGAGTGCCGCAAATGAAGGAATGCCGAGTTCCAGGGAGGGGCTTCAGAGGCTGCTGGCTGCCCCCCCTTTCCCTTTCCCTTTCCCCATGGCGCCGAAAGCGGGTAGGGGGCAGAGACGGGACAGAGAAGACTGGGTGTCTGAGAACCCCCTTGCCCCCCCCGCCCCCCTCCCCCGGTCTGGGCTCCCAACTCGGCTCCTGTAGGGGAAAGAAGCCAGCCCCTGGGGGTGGGGGAGAGGGGTGCCAGTCCGCTTTGCCCTCCTGTGGAGGAGGTCTTGGAGGTGGAGAAAGGCGTCTCGCTTCCCCTTCTAGAGAAGCGCATTCCCTTGCGCATCACATATGGCCACTACGGCGCATCCCTGACGGACGACAAGAAGATCCTGGTGACCGCCTTGTGTGATGTCGCGGAGGGCGTGAAGCTGCTGGTGGAGAAGGCCATCACGCTGGAGAGCCCAGGGATCGCCATTGCGGTGAGGACCGCTTCCCCCCCCCCCCAGTCCCTCCACACCCTGGGGGCCAAGAGGTTGGGGGTCTGCACAGTTGGCATAACCCAGAAACACACACCTAGCCCCTGGTGCCCAAGCGCTACTGATGTCTGGATGCCTGCAGGCGGCAGCCCCCCCCCCCCCCCGGTGTATTTCCCTCCCTGCAAGCCTTGCCTTCCACCCAGAAGCCATTCCCAGGAGCCTTACGGTGGCACGTGGCAGAAAGCACAGTCAAAGCCCCTGCGCTTGTTGTGTGGCTGGCAGTCCCTGCCCATCTCCTGTGCCCCACCCCTGCCACCCCACTCCTGTTGCTCCTGGAGGGCTGCTCTTAAAACTCAGTAACTGACCTGCAGCCGTAATAGCTGTGTCCAATTGCCACTGAGCCTCTGCGAGGGCACTGGACAGGACGCCGGGGCTCAGAACTGGAAATATGCCAGTCATCTCCTTAAAAGTCAGGCAAGCTCCTTGCCGAGTGTGCAGGGGGGTGGGGGGAAGGCAGCAGTTGTGGGGCTGGGCTGAGTACTCAGCAGGAAGGTGGGGAGCTCTGTGCCCCCTGGGCAGCTTCCAATCTCAGACCTGCATCTCTGTGAGCTCCCCCCCCCCCACTGAATCTTTTGCTCAGCACCTCCAGCGGCCCACAGGTGGAGCGGAGGGTCTCTCTCTCTCTGTTGTCCGCTGCTGCAATGGGGGCAGGGACTTCTGGGCTTTGGGCAGCTGGAAGAAGTGAGACCTCCAGCGGGGCAGCCCCTCCCCCTCACAAGTTGAAGGGCTCCGGCTCCTCTTCCTGGCTGCTGAGACGGCTGGAGGAGCTGCCTGGGCTCTGTGGAGAGCCCCCCGAAGAGCAATCCCGATGAACGCTGTGCTTTGCCCCAGGCCAGGTGGGGGCCGGGGGGGGCAGTTTGTGGAGCCCAGCTGGGCCCCCCCAGAAGCCCCAGGATGGGCAGCACTTCTCTTGGACACCCCAGATGCCGGGGGGCCTTGCTGCCCGGCACAGCCTCTCTTTCCACCATGGACCTCACGGGCTGACCCGGATTGCTCCCTTCCCCTTCCCCTTCCCCTTCCCCTTCCCCTTCCCCTTCCCCTTCCCCTCCCCTCCCCTCCCCTTCCCCTTCCCCTTCCCTGCTGCAGGTCCCCCCCAGCGTGGAGGTCAACAAGCCCACCACTGTGGAGATCTCCTACACCAACCCCCTCCCAGAGCCGGTGGATAACTGCGTGCTGCTGGTGACGCTCTTGGGACAGGCCGTCACGATCAAGTAAGTGGGGCGGGGAGGGGGGAGAGGGGACGGTGCCCCTCCAGGCCCCCTCCTTCTGGCCTTTCCCCACTTGCCCCCAGAGGGTTTGTGGCCTTCGTTGCCACCAGTGGTTTATGCCCTGGCACAGAGCAAGGTCTGAGTCCAGCCAGGTGCCTCGAAGGCCAACGAAGTAGAAGCTTCCGTCTGCAGGGAGACTTCTCCAGATGCTTTGCACACGAAAGCTCAGACCCAGCATAAAACTTGGTTGGTCTTAAAGGTGCCTGGCTGGACTCTGACTTTGTTCTGCTGCTTCAGACCAATACGGCCACCCGCCTGAATCTATACACATTGCCATAGAGTTTCAACACTAAAAGGACCTGCCTGGTACCAGGAAGGGGGGGCGGCTTTGTGGCTCAGTGGCGGAGCTTCTGCGTGGCACCCAGAAGGTCCCAGGTTCAATCTCCGGTGGCATCTCCAGTTTAAAGTCTCAAGGAGCAGATGATGAGAAAGACCCTTCCTCTGCCGGAGACCCTGGAGAGCCGCTGCCAGCCTGAGTGGGCCACACTGGCCTTGATGGACCAAGGAGCGGACTCAGCAGAAAGCAGCTTTGTGCGTTCAGTAATTCTAGAGGCAACACAGAACATCCTGCCAGCAGCCAGGGATGGGGGAGCTGGGGGAGGCCCTGTGGTGTGTGAGTGGAGGGATGCAATCTGATCCTCCCCCTCCACACTCTTCCCAAACCTGCCTTGGGTCCTGTCTACTCGCAAACCACCTCTGAACGTCCCCTGCCCTGAAAACCCTCTTTGGCTTCCTCACCGTCCTCCCTCCCTCTGTTCCAGTGTGGCAGGACTGGCACCTGGGGAGAACTCCCAGATCTACTTTGAATTCACACCCCGCGCCGCTGGAGCCATGCAGCTGCACGTGGACTTCTCCTGCAACAAGTTCCACCACGTCAAGGGCTTCGTGCTCATGAAGATCGCCCCTCCGGCCTCCCCGTGATGGGGGGTTGGGAGGGTGGCCGTCCTGCTCCCAAGCCGGGCTGGGGGGCACGCTGCTCATGCACTGCCTACCATTAAAACCCTGTAACAGGCAGAATAAGCGTTGGGTGTCTCTATGTGTGTTGCAAGAAGGGTGCAAGTTTGTTCTGGCCGGGGGTCCCGGTCTTTCCAAAGAGCCCTCCGGCCCCACACCCTGCCCCCTTCAGCCAGCCCCGGAGCAGGCAAGGACTTTCACCAGTTGCCACCACCCTGTGCCCAGAGCACCTGACCCCCTGACCCTGTGCCCCACAACCTCTTAGGCCAGGCCAGGCCCTCCTGGGCAGCCAAAGGGGAGGGGTGAAGGACCCTGCCAGAGTCCGCAGAAAGAGAGAGAGAGAGAGACACGCTTCACAAGCAAACACTATAACAATTGAACGGCCAGATGGGAGTCCAGTCGCACCTTCGAGACCAGCAAAGGTTTTATGCAAGGTATGAGCGCTTTCCTACGCATGCACACTTTTCCAACTTTTTTGTTGTGTGCATGCACACTTAAAGGTGCCCAGCTGGGCTCTAGATTTGTTCTACTGCTCCAGACCAACACGGCCAAGCACCTGTAACGATAACAACTGAACGGCTGGGCCGGGTCCTTGCTGGTCCAGTCGCACCTTCGAGACCAGCAAGGTTTTTGGGGTAGGAGCCTTCAAGGCTCAAAGCTCCCTTTGTCAGACAAAAGGCGCCTGGACTCTCGGAAGCTTCTGCCCTGAAACTCTGGTCAGTTTCTCTCAGGCGCGACGGGACTCCAGTCTAGCTGTTCCAGGCAGAGACCCAACATGGCTGCCCACTGGAACCTTTTATCGGGCCAGAACCTGGGGCCAGTGTCAGTGAACTGACAGTTAAACTTTCCACCTTGCTTGTCTGTCTGAACCTCTGACCTCTCTTGTCAACCATCCATTATTTGCATTTGCTAATTCTGTCTCAGACACACAAAGAGCTCACACTTTGAAGTTTCATGACAGGCTTCACACCAACAAGCCTTTCTGCCTCTGTTTTCCCACACAGATTTAAACTTGAGAGGTTTGTGTAATCTCCCACTCAAGTAGGATTCCCGGCATGGTTTCCTTTCACCTCTCTGCAGAAGGGGGCTCTGGCTCACAAGAGTTCGCCTTGAAATTAAGATCTCCAAGGTGCCACCGGGAAGTTTGTCTTGGAGCCGCTCCAACCCTCAGCCTCAGGCCAAGGATCACGCCCGGTTGTCACTGAGCACCATTTCTCTGCAGCGTCAGAAGTACACCTCTCCCTCTCTCTCCCTCCCTCTCTCTCTCTCTCTCTCCCTCTCTCTCTCTCTCCCCCCCCCTTGGTATCCCGCTCTGCTCCTCCTTCCTCTGAGGAACCCCCCCCCCAAGAGCCCAGTTCAGCCCAGGCTCATCAGGGCTGGGGATCTAAGCAGGGTCGGCCTTGGTTAACCCTTGGATGGGAGACCCCCTAAGTAGGGCTGCCAAGTCCCCCGGGGGGACAGGGATTCCCCTGCTCAAAGGGCCCCGAATCTGCTGGTCCGGGTCCGGCCAGTGGGGGGAACCCCACCCTCATAGTGGCCAGATCAGGCCAACATGCCCGGTGTGTTGACATCGCCCAGACACTCTAGCAACCAGCCTCTATGGTACCATAGAGTTTTCAGGCCGGTTGCTAGAGTGTTGCCCAGTGACGTGCCCAGCATGATGACGTCACTTCCAGGTGATGTCATTGCGGCGTGTGCACAAAGTAGGGTTGCCAGCCTCCAGGTGGGGCCTGGGGATCTCCTGCTTTTACAACTCATCTCCAGCTGACAGAGATCAGCTCCCCTGGAGAAAATGGCTGCTTTGGAGGGTGGACTCCATGGCATTGTACCATGCTGAGGCCCCTCCCCTCCCCAAACCCCGCCCTCTCCTGGCTCCACCCCCAAAGTCCCCAGGTATTTTCCAACCCAGACCTGGCAACCCTAGCACAAAGTGCACACGCGTGAATGTCCCGAACTGGGACCAGCTCCCCCCCGCTTTCCCACATGAGTTACCTGGCAACCCCCCCCTGAGGAAGACGGGGGTTGCTTCAAGGAGGAAGGGACTGGCTAAGCCACCTTTAGTCTTTGGCCTGGATTGCCCTGCGGAAGGGGTTGCCGTGAGTCAGCTGCAAAGCCAGTGAGGCATACAAGGGGCTCCTGGCCTCTGTTTGAGCCTCACACGTCCCAGGGTTGCCAAACTCCAGGTGGGGCCTGGAGGTCTCTGTTTTTGGGGCCTGCAGTGGCCGACTCCAGGGGTTGGCTGTTCTCCCCATGAGCTCATGAGCTTCCTGGCCAGCCATGGTTGCAATGAGCATGTGGGCATTGGTCGGCCTGGATGCCTCAGGCTCAGAGAGGCAGCAGAGCCCAGAGGCCTTCTAGCTGGAGCACCGGTTGCCCTTGGCAGAGGAGCCCAGCTGGCCTCATCAGCCGCTGCGCCTCCTGCCCTCTTCCCTCCAAGGACTCTCCACACGAGCTCAGGCAGCAGACGCTGGAGGAGTTCCACCCAGGCACCCTGCGGATGGCCCAGGAGCTCAACTGCCTTGGGGGGCGGGGGGCGGGGGGGGCTACACTTTGCTGCCAGGCAGCTTCCTGGCTACTGAGGCATGCCACTGGGGACCTGGTGGGCCAGGAAACTGGCAAAAAACCACTCAACACCCCTCTAGCCACGGGGTGCCCTCACCCCACAGCAAGGGGGGAGACGGTCTGATGGGGCCCTTGTCTTGCCAGCCCCTGCCGAAGTACCGCAGGGCAGGAGGTCCCAGGCCCCACGCCAGGGCCAGCCTCTCCACTGCACAAGACAGGGTGATTCCTGCCCCCTTCCCCTCCTCCCTGCCCCTGCCCCCCCCCCGACCAAAGTGGAGCACCGGGACTGGCGGCTGGCCTTGACAGATATCTCATCATCCGGGGAGCCCCACGCAAAGACCTTTGTGGCAGAGGGCGGCTGGCTTCACTACACACACCCTCTCTTCTTGGCCAGCTGCCAGGCTTGGGAGAGTGTAATTAGGAAGCCGGCTGAGAGAGGAACATGCTGTCTGGAGGAGGCAGGCTCACACACACACACACAGCCTGACATGGAGCCGCCCCCTTGCCCAGCCAGCATGCTCACCAATTCCTGGTCTGAGAGAGGCTGGGGGGGGGCACTGGGGGGGGGGGGCAGGAGAGGCTCTGGGGGGGGGGCCCAGCATGCTGTTGGGTGATGTCCAGTCCCTGAAGGCTGAGCCTGGCAACAAACACACACACACACATCTGCACAGCTCCGGACCACATTCTGTGCATGCTGTTTTGTAGCCCAGATCCAAAGGACACGCAATGGGCTGCGTGCCTTGCTTTGAGAAGGTGGCCGTTGGCCCTCTCTGCTTCATTGGAAAGATGCCCCCTCTGCCTGGAGCCACACAGCAGGAGAGTGGCTGGGCCCAGGAGATGCAGGCCAAGTCATCTGTGCCTTCTGTCGTGGCTGCTTTGGGGCATCCAAATGCAACTGGGGGGGGGGGGGGGGGAGGCCAGAAGGAGAGGCCAGACCGAAGAGACAGCTCTGGACCTGACATTGTGGCAAAGGCCCTTCATCTTAGGCACAGAGGCAAACTCTCGCTAGCAGACCGGGCTTGCCAAACAAGAGCATCACAAGAGCCCTGCTGGGTCAGCCCAAGGAGGGTCTGTCGGTCCGGCGTTCTGTCTCACACAGGGGCCAACCCGGAGGGCCAAACATATAAAGGAGCAACAAAAGCCAGGAGAGCAGTGTATTGCATTAAGATATTACTACAAACATCGCTGTTATGGATTTAATAATAAAGAACGGGTTCTACAAATTACAAAATACAAAGAAGGTCCATATAAAGTCTTATGCTAACCAAGTTTCTGGGTACTGTGTTCGTCTCCAAGGTCTCCATTATCAGAGAAGGGCCAGTAGTGGCTGTATAAAATATTACAATATAAGAAGTTACAAAAGGTTACAAAAGTATTTATAATAGTTTTAACATTTTACATATTGCTTTTAAATACTTTCTAACATATTTTTAACAATAGATTTTTGCTATTTTTATAAATTTTATAAATTCATTATGAATCATATGTTACTATATATGAGCCAAAGTTTTCAAGAGAAATCTCGTACAGCATTTTTTGGATAAGAAGCATAATTTTGATGACTTTAAATATTTGATTCTAGAAATTTTACATGTGAATAGATTTAATAGAACTGATATTCATAAAAGACTGCTTCAGCGGGAATCATTCTGGATTTACAGATTAAAAACCTACCATCCCTTTGGACTAGAACTTTCTAGTTCTTCATTGATAAGTTTTCTTTAAAGGCCTTTTTTTTATTTTGCTCTATACACCTTTAAGAGTGACCAGGAAATAGTGACCTATTTAAGGTCATACCTCTGTGTTGTCTTTACGCAAGCCATTATGAGACACCCATACTCTGGATGCTCACCTGGTAAGCTACCTTTAGATATGCCTAAAATGCTTCATAAAATATTGGTAAGGTATAGAACTATTCTGAATATTTTCTTTAATCTTTTCTTTGATTTCTCTTGAATACTTCAGCTCATATATAGTAACAGTTGGATTTTATCTGTTGTAGAATTTGCCTTTCTTGTTTGACTAGTCCAGGGGTGGCCAACCTTGCTTAACGTAAGAGCCACATAGAATAAACGTAAGAGCCACATAGAGATGTCTGAGAGCCACAAGGCAGGAACAAATATCGTTTTTATTTTTAAAAATATGCAAATTTGCTTTTTATTAACGTTAAATGGGACTGCCAAAAATAAAAACAAACGAGGAAAACCAGTTATAAGAAAGAGAGAGAGAGAAACTAGGAAAGCAAATAGATGGGAGGGAGGAGGGAAGGAAGGAAGGAAGGAAGGGAGAAAGAGAGAAAAAGCATGCCTCCCCTTTGCTTCCCCAGCCGCCCTGCCAGGAGCCGCACAATATGTGTGAAAGAGCCGCATGTGGCTCCCGAGCCACAGGTTGGCCACCCCTGGACTAGTCTGATAGAACTTAGAGAGAAAACAATTGCACAGGTAATATATTATTCATAATAAATTTATAAAATTCATAAAAATAGCAAAAATCTATTGTTCAAAATAAGTTTAAAAGTATTTAAAAACAATTTGTAAAATATTAAAACTATTATAAATACTTTTGTAACCTTTTGTAACTTCTTATATTGTAACATTTTATACAGCCACTATTGGTCCTTCTCTGATAACTGAGATGTTTGTAGTGATACCTGGAGGGCCAAAGAAACCGAGCGCAGAGGCCGATGCATTCAGAGGCATTTGGATCTAGTGTGCTGTGGGGGCCCAAGCAAACAAAATGCTTATTCTCCTCCAGGATCCAATGAGGCCTGCTCATGGACCAGCCCCCTGAACCCCAGGATATCAGCGAGCTCTCTGCCCCAGGCACCCGTGTCCGCGATCCTTCGGACAAGCCACTGCTTTGTCTAAGGGATGTATGCCCTCGCCCGGGGGCTGTTCTCAGGAACTCGAGCAGCTTCTTTGGCACATTTCTCTCTCTCTGGAGACAGAGGAATCCCACCCTTTCAAGTCATCTAGGAAATAAATGTCTCCTCCATTGGCTTAGTATGCACAATGGTACACTCATGGGTTTCCCCAGCTGGCCAAATAGCCCCCCACCCACCCCACCCCACCCCACCCCACCATTTCAGGTCAGGAAACTAGTGCAAGGGTGGGGGCCTAAGTCCCTCCTTCACGCCTGCTACCATCTGATCTAGGCACTGTGCCCACGGGAAGGCAAACCTGCCAATCATACATGACGTACCCCAGGATGTATGAAGAGACTCTTCAGGGAAAGGCAGCCGATGGTGCCAGTTCTGGGCCCGGGGAGGGGGGGAGCTGGGCAGCCAGCCCCAAGTTTCCAGGTGTGTGGGGGGGGGCACTCAGCAGAAGCCAAAATCACACCTTCAGTTTTAGAATTGCCTAATTCACAGAATTACAATTTCACTTTCCTGTCCCCCACAATTGGCCTACAAACAACCTCCAGGATCGCTGGCTAAACTGTCCTGGAGAAAATGGCTTCCTGACCCCAAAGTGATGATCGGCATTTCCCGGGGCATGTCAGGAAGGGCCACAGGAACTTTCTTGAAATGTGTTTTTGGAGGAGAGTTTTTACAGATTTTGTGGACCACCAGAAAGACAAATCAGTGGGTTCTAGATCAAACCAATCCTGAACTCAGCTAAAATGGCTGAACTGAGGCTATCATATTTTGCTCCTATTATGAGAAGACAAGATTCACTGGAAGAGATAATCATGCTAGGAAAAGTGGAAGGTGGCGGGGAAAGAGGAAGACCCAGCCTCAGATGGATGGACTCCCATCAAGGAAGCCACAGGGCCCCCCTCGGTTGGGAAAGCCCTGAGCCGGGCTGTTGGTGGGAGGACCTTCAGTAAGCTGGAAACGCCTTGACAGCACTCTACACAAGCACACACACACACACACACACATTCTGACTGTCTCATTGCTTCAAACAGACAACTTTGCATATATTTCTCTTTTCCCTTTTCCCTCTCTGTTCTGTGGCCCCAGACCAGCTGCATTATTTGGTCTTCCCAGGGACCTGTGCTGTCAAGAGTCAGAGTTTGTGATCACTGCCTCCAATCCGCCTCCTGAATGGCTGTTGCCAGCATATTTAGTAATCCACTTTCTGGTTGACCGAAAGGGTTTTTTAGTTGTTGTTGTATTTGTAACCTACTTTGAGTCGCAGTGAGAAAAGTGGACTATAAATGCTAACAACAAGAACAGCGACAGTAATAACAGATGTCCGGCTGCAACCAGACTGAGGCCCATGCCATCCTGCAGTACCTGGCCCGGTGTGCCGTTCTAACTTGGGTGCAGTGCATTATGGGACTGGCCATTCCACACTGCTCCAGGATATGCAGTGTGTGGTTGGAGGAGAATATATGCCCCCCACCCCCACGCGTTCCACCTGCCTGGCCCTGAGTCAGACCCCACTGGGTTCATCTGGATCAGTCAGAGTTACACAGCTCCCGCCAGTATGGCCTCGTCTCCCTGACAACACAGGCAAAAACGATATAATGCAGTAATAATCGACGCTGAGAAACAGCCCTGCGCAATAAAGTCAACTAGACGGTATGGAAGAAGTGCACTATATTATACTATTACAGGTATCTCAAAAAAACAAGGAATTAATACCATCGTACAGTCATAAATTAATTTGACATAATGCTGTTCTTGACTCCATCAAGCCAATAATCATCAACAGTCTACGAAGACTCCGGATTAGGTTCTCCGTAATTAAAGAGATTTTTATTGTATTTCATTTTGTGATAGTTCTCTGTAATATGTTTTATTTTTTGTATTTCTGTCTAAGTCTATTGATGAAGAGTCCTCCCCATGCAGAAGAGAGGCAGAGTGGGTGACAGACAGAGGCCTTCACCCACTGGTGGAAGATACAGGCGGGGGGGGGGGGGCAGGCCATTCTCCCCCACCCCGGGGGAGGGGGGGGGGGGAGAAATCCCACGGTTTGGGCACACAACAGAGTGGATGGGCAGGCTCATCTGGGAGAAGGGGGCCCTTCAGGGATGCTCCCCCGCCCAAGCCGTATGTATGCCCCTTTAAAGGCCAACACCAGCAGCTCAGATTGGGCCCGGAAGCAGCAAAGTGAGAGCCAGGGTGGGGGGAAGGCGCCTGGAGTGAGGGGGTCTCTCAACAACCCCTCCAGCCAGCACCCTGGCTGCTGCGGTATTTTGTATCAGCTGACGCTTCCGGACAGTCTTCAGGTTTTATGGCGCTGGGCCATGCGGATAAGAGGGGTGGGGGGCGGGGGGAGAGGCTCACTTTCCCTGGGGGCTGCCAGGGAGCTCCCTGCTTTCGAGAGACGGCCTCTTGTCTTTGGCATGGGACCTCCAGAGTCACTTGCTCTCCTTCCCAGGGCTGACTCGGTAGCAGCCTGGAGGCTCTTTTGCCTGATCGCCAGGGGCAGGTGAGGGGTGCTCTTGGCCTGGGGGGGGGGGGGGATGAGCAGAATAAGCAGCAGCTCCACTCCAGACAGACAGCTCTGGCTTGGGGGGGGGGTGGCTTCTGTGGCCATCAGATAAGCTGCTCTTGCTTCAAAGAGGAGGAGGAGGAGGAGAGCTGGTTTTATACCTCACTTTTCTCTACCTGAAGGAGTCTCAGAGCAACCGACAGATGTCTCTTCAATGTTTACATGTTTTATCTGTTTTAAATACTGTTATGTATTTTAATTGGTATTTTAGATGTTGTTTTGATTGTCCGCTGCCTTGGCAACCCTAGATGCTGAAAGCTGACCTCTAAGCGTCTTCGGAGCCCTGGGAGCTTTACGGCAGGCAACACAGGCCAGCGCCCCCCCCCCCCCGCCCAGCCCTGCGGAAGGGGCCCTTGGGGGGTGGCCCAGGAAGTGCTGCTCTCCAGGCGGCTTCTCCACAGGGTGTTCTGCTGGCCTCCAGAGCCGGGGGGGGGGGGGTGCTGTGAGGTTTCTGCTCAAAGTAGTCAAGGATCAGATCTTTGTTGATGAAACACAGTTCTTTATTTCCAATTTCTACATTGGTACAGGTCCTCGGATTATTGTCAGAGATAACGCATACAATAGAAGCAGGTCTAATATACCCTCCAGCACAATTTGAATTGCCCATAGGTAACCAATCAACAAGGGGGGAAAAACTGCGGGCAAAAGGTTCTCTGGCCGTTTGCTTCCCACAGGAAAGAAAGTGAGGTGTGAAGCAGTAAATTTCCCTTCCCAAACCAGACCCCTCAGATGTAACCATCTTCACATAACAAATGCTTTCCCCAAGGCTTTCGCACGTTGATAAGAAATGGTCCCTGTCCTCCCCTGTCTTCCCAGCCTAGAGGAATGGAATGCGGAGGCAGGAGTGTGAGAGGCCCATTGTTCTCATGCTTTGAAGTTGTCATTCTCCCGGGCAACCAGATACATAGACCAGGCCTGGTCAGAGCAATAATCCTGGGGTCACAGAATATACATTCACAATTGTCAAGCTAATAGTAATATGCATGGTTACATAGTTGGTACAGGAACAGGTTTGCACAGCATAGCAAAGTCAGGTTACAATATATAGCATGAGATCCCAGAAATCCTTGTTAGAATCTGCAGATTCTGACAGGTGCGTGCTCAGACTAGTGGCATCCGAAATGGCCCCAAACCCTCTGCAAGTTCTGGGAGCCACAGTCCTTTGTCTGCTGGGTTCCAGGGAGGCAGCAGGAGGGGCAAGGATGCGGGGGGGGGGGGTGAGCACCGCGTGCTCCCCCTCTGGTCTGTGACCTTCTAAACATTCAAGGGCTGTGGCTGTCAGTGGGATGAGCCGGTCTGGCTGAGCTGGTGCTTAGCAGACTTTTCCATGGGGAGGCTTAAACCCTCTCGGAGCTGCTCCCAGCTGAATGTTTCTCTCCCCATCAGCTTTTTTCCTGAGCAGCCGCATGATGTCATGCTGTAATGATGCTCCAAAGTGTCCTTTCCCTGTCCTCAGTATGCTCTTCCATAAGCCTGCTTTTCTCTCCAGTCTTTTGGGGAGACATGCATTTTTGGAGGAAATCAATAATTCCTATAACAATATAATGCTTTAATGATAATAGTGCTATAGCAGTTACCAATTGTTTAACAGCCCTCGAAAAGCCCTCTGGCAGCACAGCCGTGTGTGTGTGTGTGGGGGGGAGTGCAGGGCACATGGCAGCTGATGAAGGACCCTGTGCAGAAAACATCTTCATGGAAGCTCTGAAAACAGGAACACCAGCTGTGGACCCCCGAACGTGTGGAGGCAGCCAGCCCATCCCCCACTTTTTACATTAATTTTTAATTTTAACGCAGCAGGAGAGGCATTTGAAGTGCAAATGAGCATCTTGGCACTCCAAGGGTTAACACTCAGAACGCCCTGCAGGCAAGCGCTGCTTTTAACCTGAGCCCTCCTTCGCAGCTTTCTCCAGGTGCAGGGAGCATTGCCTCTGCCGGCTCAGGCAGCGCTGTGCTTGGCAGCCTCCAGTATCCATCACCCTTCTCTCTCTTTGAGCGCTGCGCACTGCAGGCCCGAGGGCTTTGGCAGCCTGGCACTCGAGCGGTTCCAGCTTCACCTCCACCCGTGACAAGAGCCCCACCCTGAGTGCAGAGAGATGTGTTGACGCCCCTGGCAAGACTCTGGCTCACGTGGCCCAAGAGAAGTGCTTCCAAGTGGCTCCTGAGCAGTCCTGCCCTGCTTTCCGGGAGAGCTGCGGCTGAGGCCCCCACAGAGGCTCCCCCAGGAGCAGTGAAGGCCGGGGGGGGGGGGCGTTCCAGCTGTGGCCGGCCCCCTGCTGTCCAAATCACTGCCAGGACCAGACTCTGCCTCCCGAGGCGGCCAAGGCCCTCCGCCCCACAACTCACAGCTTTTCTTCTGATTCTCCCCTGCCCGGGGTGGGGGGTGGTGGGTGGTGGGGGGGGGGGCCCTTCCCTCTCCTGACAGCCATCACCTGGCAGTCCCTCAACTGCCAAGCAGGTGTGCCACTACTGAGCACAGAACCAGTAGTGTGTGAGATCCAGGTGGGGCAGCCGTGTTGGTCTGAAGCAGCGAAACAAAGTTTGGGTCCAGTTGGGCACCTTGAAGCCCAACCACATTCTGTTCTGGGTATGAGCTTCCCTGTGCCAGGCACGCTTCTTCAGATGCAGTCCCGGGATCGGAGGAAGCGTGCATGCACACGGAAGCTTCTCCCTTGACTTCCCACCTGCGCAGGAATGTCTGGAATGAAAACTTGGAAGCTCCTTTTAGAGTAGATGGCACCGACAAGCGCTGAGACACCTCCCTCAGCCAGCCTCCCTCCTAGCCAGCTGTGCGTCAGCCTCTGCCATCTCAGCCCTCCCCCCCCCCCCCCCGGGCAGACCTGCTTCCCAGACGTGCCTGGCCTGGTTGGGCTGGCTGAGGCAGAAGCCAGCCCCCCTTTCCCAGAGTGGCTGCAGTGGAAGTGGCCGGAGAGGGGGGAGCCAAGCCCGACCCCAAGCAATTTGGCAGCTCCTCCG
Source organism: Lepidodactylus listeri (assembly GCA_029233225.1). Classification (NCBI taxonomy): domain Eukaryota; kingdom Metazoa; phylum Chordata; class Lepidosauria; order Squamata; family Gekkonidae; genus Lepidodactylus; species Lepidodactylus listeri. Next base: position 374,375 of record JARCFY010000002.1, read on the forward strand.
TGCAGAGGCCACGGGCAGCCCCCCCCCCCCCTCGGGTGTCACTGGCAGCTCTGAGGGCCTCTTAAGCCAGGCCCCGCTGACGTCGCCTGTTGGCAGAGCATGCAAGTGGGAGGCTTGCCGGGGGGGGGGGGGGAGCTGGCCACGGGCCATGCGACACACATGTGGCCAGTCAACAAAGAGCTCCACCACGAAGGCAGCTGGGTGCTGCTCTCTGCACAGCAGCCTTCCCTGGCTGGCTCCCACGGGAGAACCTGGCTGGACCGGTCTGGTCTCTCCTGTCAGAGAGCGATTCCACCTTTTCAGCAAGGCAGGCGGGGGTGCAGGTGGACTTCCCCGCTCGGCGGGAAGGGCGAGGGTGCCAGCCCTCCCAAAACACCAGCCGCCGGCAAAGAGGGAAGCCAAGTTTCCACCAGGCTTTCCTGGGCGCCTCCTCACTCAACACCTCCCAGGCTGGGCGGGAGCATGTCAGAGCCAGGTGCACATGCGCGCACGCGAGAGAGAGAGCCATGGCTCCGCCCATCAGGGTGTCTGCAGAGGCTGCTCCCCAGCCCGCCTGGCACCCGGGCCACCATGGGGCCTTCCCATCCAGGCGCCCACAAAGGGGGTGGGGGGTGGGGGTGGAGACCAGCTTCACACATTCACTTAGTCCCACCCACCCACCTCACAAGTGTGCACGGCCCTGGACACGGCCCTAGAAGGAAGGTCCCTGCTCTGAGGGGCTTACAGTCTCCTTGGTCAAAGGGGCAGGGTGGGAGGGAGAGATGGCAGTGGTTTCATTTATCTATGGGCAAGTTCACTTTCCTGCATGTTTTAGGCTTGGCCTCTGAAGTGGGGAGGGGGGCTCTGCTGGAGGTTGAACTTAGTGGCATCACATCCCTGCTGAGCTGGCCCCCCCCGGCCAACCACCCCCGCCTTCCCTAGGCGCTACCCCCCCCCCCCCCCCCGATCTCCAAGAAGTTGCCAAGACAGAGTTGACAACTCTACGGACCCCTCAACAACCCTGCAAGTTGTGGTAGGCTGAGAGGGAGGAAGTGGCCCAAAGTCACTTGGCAAGCGCTTCCGGGGCAGGGCGGGGATGTGGACCTGGCTCTCCCCAATCCTCGGGGAACACTGCAACCACTACATCACACATTACAAAGCAAAGAAGAAGAAGAGGAAGAGGAAGAAGAAGAGGAGGAGGAGTGGAGATTTGATTTATACCCTGCCCTTCATGGAGTCTCAGAGTGGCTTACAAACTCCTTTCCCTTCCCTCCCCACAACAGGTGGGGCTGAGAGAGCTCTCCCGAGGACTGCCCTTGAGAGAACAGCTCTGAGAGAACTTGTAACTGACCCAAGGTCACACCAGCAGCTTCAAGTGGAGGAGTGGGGAATCAAACCCCGTTCTCCCAGATTAGAGTCTGTGCACTTAACCACTACACCAAACTGGCTCTTCAAAATACAGAAGTACATAAAACATCTAAAACAATTAAATATAATTTAAACAAACAAACATATCAATACAGGCCCATTGTACACAGACAGCTTACTCCAGAGAATCCAAACAGTCAAGCTTCAGGGCTCGACTTCAGATTTGTGTGTCTGCCTTATGTGCCGTTCTTTTTTTCTCCAGTGTATTTATTCTGTATTCTGTGTATTTATTCTGAAGTTACAACCAAAACCGCAGTTTTTCTCTGTCTGGAGTGAGAATGTCGCTTGTGACGTGTGGAGTGAGGTGGGTCCAAAGGTTTTTTTTTTTATATTTATGCAATTCCCCCATTGCAGCTGTGCAGCAGCGTCCAGTAAGCGCCTTCCATTTAAATCTTCCTTGTTCAGTTCCGTGAATGAAAGGAAATGCAGGCAAAGTTTAAAAAAAAAAGTCCTGAAATTGATGAGACCAGAGCAGCTGCGAAGCTCCCTTTTCTTATGGGCAGGCTCTCTGTTGTGATATCAACTTTAAAAACAACAACAAGGGTGCTCACTGCTGCACTTGATCAATGCCGGTCTTTCCCTCCCTCCTTTTCGGAGCTCCTGAAGAGGCTTTTCGGAAGCGGTGCCAGAGAAGAACGTTTTCTCCTGTCAGTTTTTTCCCAACAAACTGAGATTAACAGTAGTCTCAGATCATTGCTAGAATCATGCCACTTGTAAAGACAAAATTGAAAATGTAAAACAAGGAGCCATTTTAATTTTAGGCTTGACTTCAGAGACTGCCAAAATGCCCCCCCCCCACCCAAACTTTGTTCACTGAAGCATTAAAGGGAGAAATGTTTTAAAAGCTTTAGGCTTCCTATCACATTGTCTGTCTCTCTTGTCATCTCATGTCAATTTCATTTTCACAAAACCTGCAAGGAAAAAGGCTCATTCAGGGTGGACACCTCACTTTTGCTGGGTTTTGCATAACCCTGATTTCCCTGCTTCTAGTAGCAGCTAGTCGTAAGGGGGATGAAGAGTACTGGACTCGGGAGACCAGGAATGGTGAAATCATGAAGCCTTTATTGAGTAATTCAGCATGCCCAGTAGATGGTCAGAACAAGCATGCTTCCAGGGCTCCAGGGCCCTCATTATATGCTGGCTGGAGTCACACCTCCGGCTGCACCCAAAAGACCTGATACGGACTTAACATTTGCGCATGTTTGTCATAGGTTCCCTGGAGGAGCCTTTGATTGCATTGGCTCTCCAGGGAGAACCTAGGTCCCACATTGGTGGAGGCTTTGAATCCGGATGTCTATTGTTCCTCCAGATTCAAGCTTCCCTCTCTGCCTGACCATGTGCTCTGGCCATGCGGCGGGTGCCATTACCTGGGAGCACATGGCAGGCTGGTTAGAACACAGAACATACTATATTACACCCCTCCCCCCATAGTCCGGACTGTCCCTTGGCAAACATAGTCTCTGAGGTGTGCGGGACGTTTCCGTTCTCTGGTTGAGCGGCGCGGGGTCGCCGGAGCCACCAGTGTAGGGAGCGGAGATTCGGGGATATCTGCCACGGGCTGAGCCGGGTCTGGTGCCAGTGCAGGGATGGCGACTGGAGTGATGTCCGGCCAGCCGGCTTCTGTGGTGTCCTCCTGCAGAGTCTCAGCCGGTCGTGGGGCAGGCGGATCATCTGTCTCTGGTACCTCGGGTTCCGCATCTGGGAAGTCCAGCCCTGGATCGTCCGCAGAGAAGGCGTGCAGGCGGTGGCGAAGTTGGTCCACGTGGTGCCTCCACCGTTGCCCTTCCTCGCCCACGACTTCATAGGAGAGGGGACCGGTGACACGAATAATCTGCCCCGGCAACCGCGGGGGCCCCCGGGCGTAGTTGTGAACATAGACCAGGTCCTCTGGCGCGAACCCTCTGGGAGCTTTGGGGACATTGGGTTTTTTGGTGGTGGCCGGCACCCGATCGGGGTGGAGCCGGTCAAGCTGGGTTGTCAGCCGGTGGCCCATGAGCAGTTCTGCGGGGCTGCGACCGGTAGCCGAGTAAGGGGTGGTGCGCTGGCCGAATAGGAAAGCTGTTAACTTAAACCCCAGATCCCCCTGGTCCATGCGCCTCAGTGCCTCCTTAGTGGTGCAGACCATTCACTCTGCTTGGCCGTTCATGGCCGGGTGAAAAGGGGCAGATCTCACGTGCCGGATGCCATGGAGTTCCACAAAGCACTGGAATTCCACGGAGGTGAAAGCCGTGCCATTGTCCGAGACGATGGTGTCTGGCAGGCCGTGGGTGGCTAAGATGTGCCACATTGCTCGAATGGCGGCTTCAGAGGAGGTGGTGCACACAGGAACGACTTCCAGCCACTTGCTGTAGCTGTCGACTAGAATAAAGAAAAGCTGCCCCTGTACCGGGCCCGCAAAGTCCACGTGAAGCCAGGACCAGGGGCATTGGGTGGATTCCCAGGGGCGGACGGGAGCGTGTGGAGGGTCCGGACGGGTCTCTTGGCACTTTTCGCAGCGGTGGACCCGGTCCTCTATCTCCTTGTCAAGGCCTGGCCACCAGACGTAGCTCCGGGCCAGGGCCTTCATTCGTACTACCCCAGGGTGGCGCTCATGCAGAGCTGTCAGAACTCGCAGGCGGAGGGGTTCCAGAATCACTACCCTCGAGCCCCAGAGTAAGCACCCCTTGTGGGTGGAGAGTTCTGTGTGCCGGATTGAGAAGGCCACGAACTCTGGGTCCGGATTCTTGGGCCACCCACTTCCCACCCAGTCAGAGACTTGGGAGAGTTGACGGTCCCAGGCCGTGCGCCGAGCCACGTCCCATACCTGAAACGGCCGGTCCGGCAGGTCCTCAAGCAGAGCGACGTGGTAAGCTGGAGCTGGGTCAGGGTTGCAGGAGGACAGCGGAAGGCGGCTGAGTGCATCCGCATGGCCCATGGCCTTCCCCGGGCGATGCACCAAGTCATAGTCGTACCCCGCGAGGAAGATCGACCATCGGAGGACTCGCGGGGACAACATTTGTGGCGTGCAGCGATCCAAGGCAAGGAGGCCCAGAAGAGGTTTGTGGTCCATGGCGACCATGAACTTGTGCCTGTACAAGTAAGTATGGAACTTTTTGACCCCGGCCACGATCGCAAGTGCCTCCTTGTCTATCTGAGAATAGTTACTTTTGGCCGGCGCTAGGGTCCGAGAGTAATATGCGACTGGGACCTCCTGGCCGTCCGGCAGTTTGTGACCCAAAACTGCCCCCACCCCATAAGGAGATGCGTCACAGGCCAATACGATGGGCAGGGCTTCATCGAAGTGGGCAAGGACCGCGTTGGACATTAGGAGGTCCTTGATGCCCTGGAAGGCCACTGCCTGGCGGAGACCCCAAGTCCAGGTGGCGCTTTTGTCCAGGAGCCTGTGTAAGGGCTTGGCTACCGCTGCCTTGTGGGGAAGGAAGGCATGGTAGAAGTTGATGAGTCCCAGAAAAGACTGCAGCTCAGCCTTGGACTTGGGGGCCGGGGCATCGGAGATGGCCTTCACCTTGTCCTTAGTGGGGTGAAGTCCGTGGGCGTCCACCTTGAAGCTGAGGAAATCCACTGCAGGCACCCCGAGGAGGCACTTCTCGCATTTCACCTTCAGGCCGGCGTCCTGGAATCACTGGAGGACAGAGTGTAGGCGGGCTGAGAAAGTCTTGACGTCCGGAGCCACGATCAGGACGTTGTCGAAAAAGGGCTGCACCCCTGGAAGACCTTTTAACAAATGGTCCATTAACTCTTGAAAGATCCTGGGGGCTACGCTGACTCTGAACTGGAGGCGCTTTACCTTAAACGCCCCCTTGTGTGTCACAATGGTCTGTGCTTCTGCTGTGGCATCGTCGGCCGGCAGCTGCTGGTAGGCCTGGGCCAGGTCTAGTTTCCCAAACACTCGCGCCCCAGCCAGGGAGGCCAACACGTGGCTGATGACCGGGACTGGGTCGGCATGGGCCTGAAGTGCCTTATTGATGGTGCACTTATAGTCTGCGCAGATGCGGATGTCCCCGTTTGCCTTCATTGGCATCACAATGGGGGTCTCCCATCGGGCGTGGGACACTGGTTCTAGTACACCCTGGGCGACCAACTTATCAAGCTCCCGCTCGATCTTGCGCCGCACTGTGAGCGGCGGATGGCGGACCGGTATGTGCACGGGCCGGACCATGGGGTCAAGGTCCAGGGTGATGGGTGGCCCCATATAGGAGCCTGGTGCCCCATCGAAAACCGCTGGGAATTCCTCACAGATGTCGGCAAAATCTGTGGGCCGCAGGCTGTGTACCCCGGTGACGCCCAGCCCTAGGAGCTGAAACCAGGAGAGTCCCAGCAGGCTTGTGAGGTTGCCCGCCACCACCAGGAGGCCCAACCATCCTGTAAAGTTCTTAAATTGGACCCGGAACTTGCCCAACCCCCTTATCGGTATCGAGTTCTTCTGAAAATCCCGCAGGGTTAGGCTCTGGACTTTCTGAAGTCGGGGCCCCCCCATGGGGCAGAGCCTGCGGAGAGTGGACTCCGAGATTATGGAGTAGGACGACCCGGTGTCTACTTCCATTTGGCAGGGGGTCCCCTCAATCAAAACTGAGACCTTAATTTTGTTGGGGGTATCGGGGGGCAAGTTCATTACCTGCTGTGTCTTGCGGTGGTGGTGTCGGGTTGCTGCTGTCTGGAGGAGTTCGGCGGACTCCTGGTGCACAGCTTGGGTGCAGCGATTGGAGCAGGTGCGGCAGGCCTGGGCGATGTGGCCCTTCTTGCCACATGACCGGCACTCTGCTTCCCGGAAACGGCAGGTCCGGCGGTCATGCTGATTGCCACAGCTAGCGCACGTGGAATGTTTGGAGTGTGGCGTCGCTGAGCGGGAAGCCTTCTCACCTGAGTTGCAGGACCCCTGTCCCAGAGGCCAGCGTTGTACCTGGAGTGTCTCGTCCTCCTCGGAAACGTTGGAGTCTGCAGCAGCCTCGGTCTGGTGGGCGGCTGCGGATGTGCCTAGCTTCTCCTGCTGAGAGACCTCAAAGGCGCAAGCCGTGGTTAGCATCTCGTCCAGGGTGGCTGTGGAGTTGGCCATCAGCTTCCTTTGAAGCTTCGGGTCGCGGACCCCACACAGGAACGCGGAGTATAGCATATCCTCTGCGGCCACGAACTCACACCCCACCAGGAGATGGCGGAGGGCTGCCAGGTAATTGGAGGCAGACTCACCCTTCTGCTGCAGCCGGCGGAAGAACTTCACCCACTGCGTGTTCTTGGAGGGTCTCGGCGAGAAGTGGTTCCTCAGGAGCGCCATGATGTCGTCGTACGTGGCCTCTGCTGGGGTACGAGGGGAAAGCAGGCTGCGGAGTAACTTCAGCGTCTTTACCCCACAGGTGGCTATGAGCCAGGACTTCTTCTTCCCGGCATCCGTGAAGTCCTGTGCGTCGAAGTAGGGTGTGAGCTGGTCCGTCCAGGCTTCCCAGGCTTCAGGGCAGGCTGGATCGAATGGGTGGGTGGTTCCCAGAGCAGCAGCCATTCTGGGATGTGCAGCAGGGCGTCGAGCAAGATCCTCGGGAGCCGATGGCGGTGCGGTGGTGCTGGAGCCAAGCAGGGCTGGTGGCTGACAAATCTGGTCTGGGCTCGATGTGGTGCTGGTGTTGGCCGAGGAGTCGCTCATCGGGATCCCACCTTCGTCGCCAGTGAAGAGTACTGGACTCGGGAGACCAGGAACGGTGAAATCATGAAGCCTTTATTGAGTAATTCAGCATGCCCAGTTGATGGTCAGAACAAGCATGCTTCCAGGGCTCCAGGGAGCACATGGCAGGCTGGTTAGAACACAGAGCATACTACACTACAGGGGAAAAGGACTCTTTTTGTGTGTGCCCATGTTGGAGAATTGGAAGGGGCGGGGAGGACAGAGAAGGGAGCATCTCGCTGCCCTTGTGCTGAACAACCTTCCCAGTTGATTTGAGTTGTGGTGAAGTCTAAAAGAGGTGGCAGGTGGGGGGGGGGGTAGGGCGAAGTGATAGAGGCGAACGGCTCCCTTTGAAGCCGCCCGACAAATGGGATTGCAGACGATCCCTCCCTTATTTTGTTTATATGAAGCCCTGAAATCCTTCTCTTTTTTGCACCAGGGACGCTATCATTTGCCTCCTCTATGATCCTTGTGCTGGAAAGCCAGCAATGCCTGCACCTTGGTGCCCGCTGTGCCCAGCTGTGCCACCAAGAGCCACACCTCGTCGATGGGCAGTGAACCCAGGGAGTGGCCCAGCTGGCCCAGGCTGCTGGTTTGCAGCAGCGCCTCACACAGGCATGAGACCTGCTCCAGAGAGAAGTGGGGTGGTAGCTCTGGGGAAGAAAGAGAAGGCGTTGTTGGTGCACCCACCTCGCTTCGCATGTAAAATGGCGGAAGGTGCGGAGTGGGCGAAACAACCTCATTGTGGGCAGGGGAGGGACTTTCAAAGGGCAGCAAAGAGAGGGGGGACCTGAGGAAATCTGTATGCTTTTGAATTACCTTCGGCTCAGGAAGCAAAAACAAAGGGGAAAATTGGTGCCAAACCACGCTCAGTAAACCTGGGGAAACAGCAACTGGAAAGCAGGAGTCCAGGGGCTTGCCTTGCAGTGACTCGCCTCCTTTCTCCAGGGTCGGGGACAAAGGGTGGCATTAGGGGAACAGCTCTCCCAGGGGTGCCCACTGGAGTGTGGGTGCCTCAAGGGGCTGTGCTTTCTCCAATGTTATTTAACATCTACATGCGCCCCCTTGCCCAGATTGCCCAGAGTTATGGGCTGGGGTGTCACCAGTATGCTGACGACACCCAGCTCTATCTGATGTTGGGCGGGCAGTCTGGCTCCAAACTGGAAGATCTGGACCGGGTATTACAAGCCGTGGCTGGTTGGCTCAGACTGAGCCAACTGAAACTGAATCCGACGAAGACGGCGGTCCCATGCTTGAGTCGGAGCACTCCAGGGGTAGGGATCCCGCTCCAGACCTTCAGTGGGTCGCCATTAGTGCCAGTGCCGGACGTCAGGAGTTTGGGAGTGCTCCTGGATTCTTCCTTAACAGCAGCCACTGCCAAGTCGGCCTTCTACAGTCTTCGGCTGATTAGGCAGTTGGTTCCCTTCCTTGAACGCAATGATTTAGCAACAGTGATCTATGCAATGGTCACCTCGAGATTAGACTTCTGTAATGCTCTCTACATGGGGCTGCCCTTGTTGCAGATCCAGAAGCTGCAGCTAGTGCAAAATGCAGTGGCTGGTCTTCTGATGGGTCTCCCCTTGAGGGAGCACATCCAGCCAGCCCTGAAAGCATTGCACTGGCTGCTGATAGCATACCGGATTCGCTTCAAGGTGCTGGTCCTTACCTTTAAAGCCCTTTATGGCCAGGGTCCGACTTACCTGAAGGGCCACCTTTCCCCATATATAGCCCAGAGAGCACTACAGTCAGGGAATCAAAATTGACTGGCCCTCCCAGGCCCTAAGGATGCTAGGCTGGCTGTAACCAGGGCCTCCAGGGCTCCGTACTGGTGGAATGAGCTCCTGGAGGAGATGAGGGCCCTGTGGGACCTTTTCCAGTTCCTCAGGGCCTGCAAGACGGAGCTCTTCCACCAGGCTTTCATCTAGGAGCCGCCACCACCATTAGTAACAACTGTAGCGCCTAGTTCCTGGTGATTTACTAACTGCCTGTGCGCGCCCCGAGTAAGATCAGTGCTGGAAATGAACAACATATGGTATGCACTCATGTATCAACGCCACTGTTATTGGAATAACATCGTTATCATCACTAGCACTTTAATACTTATTATTGTATTGTTTTAATGAATTGTTTTAATGGTTAGATGATTGGATTGTTTAAATTTGTATTTTGTCTTGTGTAAGCCGCCCTGAGCCCACTTTGGCAGGGTAGAGCGGGATATAAATTAGAATATAAATAATAAAGCAAACTGAGCACCAGAGGGGGTAAAATCAATGCAGAATAGCAAAGGAAACCCAATGTACATGCATAGTGAAAGAGAGGGAAAACACCTGTGCATAACAGGCCACAGAGACACACAAACAGGGGACAGGGAACGGGGGACGGGGAATAAGAGTTAGGGAGGGCACACCATACCCAAACCAAACCAAAGAGTCTTCATCTGCAGGTGGAAGACACTGATAGGGGGAGACTGAGAAGTCTCCCTGAGGAGGGAGTCCCACAGTTTTGGTGCCATGACTGAGAAGGCCCCTCCTGGGGTTCCCAGCATCAGACAGCAGGGCACCTGAAGCAGTGTCTCTGGAGGGGACGGGAGTGGTCAGGTAGATTCCTATGGGAACAGGTGGTCTTTCAGGTATGTTGTCCGTACAGGGCTTTAAAGGTCAAAACCAGCACCCTGAAGTGGGCCTGGAAGCAAAATGGGAGCCAGTGAAGGTGGAATAAGACTGGAGTGATCATGTTGTCCCCACGATCCACTCTTGTCAGTCACTGAATCCTAGAATCACAAGAGTGGGAAGGGGCCATACAGACCATCTAACCCAACCCCCTGCCCAATGCAGGACCAGCCTAAAGCATCTCTGTCAAATATTCGTCTGGCCTCTTCTTGAAAGCTGCCAGTGAAGGGGAGCTTCTTACCACCTCCCTAGGCAGCTGGTTCCACCTTTGAACCACTCTTGACAGTGAAGAAGTTTTCCAGCACTCTGGCCACGGCATTCTGGACCAGCTGCAGCTTCCGGACAATCTTCAAGGGCAGCCTCACACAGAGTGCACCGCAGTAATCTAATCTAGACTATGCCAGGCCACAGACCATAGTGGCAAGATCTTTCCTTCTCAGGAAGGGCTGCTGGTGAAAGGCACTCTGGCCACCACTGCCCCTGTTTCTCCAGCTGGAGGCCTGAGTGTCGCTGTGAACCTGCTCCTTTAGGGGGAGGGCTGCCCCACCCGTCAGGAGGCATTTCAGTTCCCAGGTGAGACATCCCCCCATCAGGAGCACCTCCGTTTTGTTGGATTATGTTTCAGTTTGTTAGACCTCTTCTACTCCGAAACTGCCTCCAGGCATCTGTTCACAGTTTCTGCTGCCCCCCGGGGTCTGCTGGACATGTGAGATAAAAGGGAACCAGAGAACAGCCCTGCTAGGTCAGACCAGTGGACCGTCTAGTTAGGGATGCCAGCCTCCAGGTGGGACCTGGGGATCTCTTGGAATTGCAGCTCATCTCCAGACCACAGAGATCAGTTCCCCTGGAGGAGAAAATGGCTGCTTTGGAGGGTGGCCTCTCTGGGGCACTGTACCCCACTGAGGTTCCTGTCCTCCCCAGGCTCCACCCCCCCCCAAACTCCATGGGTTTGCCAACCTGGATTTGGCAGCTTTACCCACATCCCTTGCCAATAACCCCTGGGGGGGGGGGGTGCGGCAACCCTACGTCTCATCCACTGTCTTGTCTCACACGTGGCCAGCCATTTCCTTCTCTGTGTTCAAGCTCAACAGACTATATTACACCAAAATGAGAAAAGGCAAGTGGGGTCCTGCAGGAAGCCTGTGGGGCGACTATCCCATCCCCCCCCCTTGCTTCCTTCCCTCCTACTTCTGTCCCTCACTCTTTCTCTTTCCTGCCCCCGCTTTTCTTACTCCCTCTCTCCTCCATGCATGTCCCTTCCTCTCTCTTTCTGCCCCTCCCCCCCATCACACTCTCGTGGTTTTTCTGCCTCATAAGAACCTAAGAGAAGCTAAGAGATGCCAAGTGGGATCAGGCCAGTGGCCCGTCCAGCACATCCAGTCTGTGTCACACAGTGGCCAAAACCCAGGGGCCATCAGGAGGTCCACCAGGGGCCAGAACTCCCCACCTCCTCCCTCTTTCTCCCTCTTTCTGCCTACTGACTCCATCACTCTCTCTTTCTGCCCCATCACTCTCCCAGCCACCTGCCTGCTCCCCCCCCCAGCAGCAGCAGCAGCAGCAGCAGCAGCAGCAGCAGCAGCAGCAGCAGCAGCAGCAGCTCCCCAGGAACCACAATGGCTCTTCCCATCACAGAGATGTATTCCCCTTACAGTTGCCAGCTCCAGGCAGGGAAATTCCTGGATATTTGGGGGTGGAGCCTTGGGACAGTGAGGCTTGGGGAGGGAAGAAAGGTATAATGCCATAGACTCCACCCTCAAAAGCAGCCATTTTCTCCTCCAGGGGAACTGATCTCTGCTGACTGGAGAGCACTTGTAATTCCAGGTGATCTCCAGCCCACACCTGGAGGTTGGCAATGGTAGTTCCTGTGGAGGAAATGGCTGCTTTGGAGGGGGTCGTACCTAACGTCATGCCTGTCTGATGTCCCTTTCCTCCTCAAACCCCACCATCCCCAGGCTCCAGGAATCTCCCAACCTAGAGCTGGCAACCCTTATCTCCTTCCCACCCAACAGCCAAGCTACCTTTATCTGCCTCTCTGTCTTCAGCTTTCTGTCTCCACCCCACTCCCCCTTATTCTCTACTCAAGAAATCTACAGCCTTTCCCTGCAGCGGAAACCAAAGCAACTTACATTATTCTCTCTTCCTTTTTATGTGCACAACAACCCTGTGAGGTTGGTTAGGCTGAAAGTATGTGATTGGTCCAAAACCACCCAGTCAGCTTCCACAGCAAGATGGGGATCTGAACCTGGGTCTCGCAGACCCTACTCTGAAGCTCTAACCACTGCTCCACGCTGGCTTTCATCGGGTGGCTGCTGCTGAAGAGTAGCAAGCAGCCAGGACTGCTTGAGTCGTGCATGTCAGGTGGTATCAAGTCACCCAGAGGGTGCTGCCAGGCCTAGGGTTGCCAGCCTCCAGGTGGGACCTGGAGATCCCCCAGAATTACAACTAAACTCCAGAGATCTGCCCCCCTGGAGAAAATGGCTGGAGGGTGGATTCTGGGGCATTATATCCAGCTGAGGCCTCTCCCTCCCCAGACCCTGCCCTCCTCAGCCTTTACCACAAATGTTCTAGGAACTTCCCAGCCTGAAGCTTGGCCCCAAATAGTCCTCCCTCAAAGGCCAAACGAGGCCCTGCCCCCTCCCTCTGCCTTTTCACTCATGGAAACTGAAGCCTGGGATACTGTGGCCGCCCAGCCCGGGGGGGGGGGGGGGAATCCGTTGCTTAAAGCTTGAAGGAAGGCTGGTGAGGAAGGCACTCCTTTGATATTTTCTGATATTTTTAAGCTGCCCACATTTTTGTGCAAACTTGGAGCCCTTTTCAGGTTTGTAGCAAGATCTGTCTTGCCCATTCACATCTCTAGTCACCAGATTTAAGTATCCAAAGATTTGGCAACTGGGCTGTTAGAATATAAGCTTCCACCCCCCCAGCCCCAGCATTATCTACTCTCCGTGCTCTCTAATCTAATCCATTTTTGTGTCTGTTTTATTCAGCCGGTATCCAGATACGTTCCCACAATCCTGAATCACAGCTAGAGCTTTAAGGACAGGAGACTGTTATTTGCGCAGAGGCTGGTTTTCAGCTCTGCCTCGAGGGCACTCCAGGCAGGTCTCAGCTCCCTGCCAACTGTCATACCGACTGGGGGCATCCTCAGTAAGTGCCATCGGGCCACTGAAGACCCTCCACAGGACTGTATCTGTTTGCAAACTGGCACATGGTTTTGTATAAACAGTTCTTGTCATTTCTGGAATGGGACCGTGAATGTTGACTTCTTAATGTTTGAAAAAGAAACTCCCATTTGAATCTATCATATGCTTTGCAGCATCTTCAGACAACATGGAAATGGCTTCTTAATTTTCAGCTACCCTGTCTGTGATATTAAAGCACAACCGGTACTGTCAAACAAACATCTCCCTATGATAAAACCTGTCTGGCTGGGATGAATGACTCTTCTAATGCTCTCATTAAGCCCGGCATTCAACGTTGCTGTAAATATTGTTTAATCTACGCTGAGTAAGTAAATGGTTTCCTCTTTCTTTCTTTTCTAGCCACTCTGTGGGGACAGAATGCTGGGTGTAGACGGGCCACCTTGGCCTAACCCCGAAGAGCTCTTCCCGTGGCCTAAAGGCAAAGGCCGCGCAGGCACCGACTGCAGCCGGGCTCCCCTCTTGGCTGGTTGCCTTCCAGGCCAGGGGGGCGGGGTGGGCACAGGCAAAGATCCAACCCGTTTGGCCGCTGGCTCTGCAAGGACGAGGTGTGATTGGCTGAAGGTTTCTGACACACAGCCGGGAAGCACCTCCACCTTGACCCTGGGCATCCTGAGTCATTGCCCGGCGGGGGGGGGGGGTTGTGGTTGTTGTTGTTTGTTTGTTTGTTTGTTTGTTTTTATTATGGCCCTGAGGCCTAGAAGGTGGATTGTGAGGAGCTACAGAAGGATCCCTCAAGACCGGGTGCCAGTCAGGTGTCAGGCCCTTGAGCGCCCCCCTGGGCCCGGCCGGCATTCTGCCGCAATCGCGTTGGAGCCCCTCGAGGGGTGGGGCAGGGGACGAGGGAGGATAGGCGTGGCCTCAGAATGGGGAGGCGCCTGGTTGACGTCACCAGGCCTCAACCCCTGCGCGGTCAGTGACCCTAAGTTGAGACGAGTGCCAGGCTTGGCCTCTCTCCCTCCCTCCCTCCCTCCCTCCCTGGGGCTCCCAGCCTCCTGCAGCTCCCCGGCGTCTCTCTTCCCGCGCCGCTTCCTCCCTGGCCGTCCCGTATCGGTCTCATTTTATCCCCCCTCTCCCCTCGCTGCTCCGCCTTCCCTCCCCTTCCTTCAGCCCCTTCGTGTGCTCCCCTGTCACTCTCCCCTCCTCCTTTCCCCATTGGCTTCTGCCTCCCCTCTTGGCTCTGTTTGCTCCCGCCCCTCCCTCTCCCCTGGGCCTCCCGGCTGGCCCCCCCCTTCTCCGTCCCCGTCTTCGGGTGGGGGGTTTCCCTTCGGACGTCTCTCGCCTGCCTTCTGCCCTGACGTCCCTCCCCGCACAGGCGCCTCCGAGCCCCGCTGGGGTCCTCTCTCCTCCTCTCTTACCGGCACACCCCGGCCAACCTCGGGTTCTCGCAGCTCCCGCGGCCGAGGCCGGGCGCGTCCTGGCGGCCCCTTCCTCTGCCCGGTCTCTCAGACCGTCTCCCGACCAGGCCCGAGCAGCTCTGCCGGTGGATCCCCTCTCCCCCCTATTACGATGATGGAAATAACTGAAACTATAAAAAAAATCAAGAATAAATCTCCGGGCCCCGATGGTATTCCATCAGAATTTTATCAGGTATTTGAGGATCAAATTGCTTTGCCTTTTAAAATGATGTTACAGAACATATATGAAGAGGGAAAATTACCTACCTTTTGGAAAGAGACCTTAATTACTTGACCCCGAAACAAGACACTATTTTATCAGACATCAAGAATTACAGACCTATTTCCCTTCTGAATGCAGACTATAAAATCTATATTACAATTTTAGCCAACAGATTTTAAAAAGTTGTTATGTATTGACCATGCGGTCGTCATGTGCTCCCATAATTGCGACCGCATGGCCAGAGCACATGGCCGGAGCACATGGACAAGAAACTACCTGAACTTCAGCCAGGTAGAACAAAGGCCAGGTGGATTCAAACCGGCCACCAATCATGTACCTAGGTTTCTCCCAGGGAACCTATGAAATGTAAAGAGAATTCTAATAGCCTATCAGGCCAGTTGGGTGAGGTCAGGGGATTGTCCCTGACCAACATAAAAGGAGGGCTTCGAGCCCTGAGTTGTATGCTTTATCCGGAGCAGCAATAAAGATCTAGCTGTTTCACTATTTCATGGACTCCCAACTCCAATACTTATCAAAAGTTTTGATGCAAACAATTCATCAGGACCAGGCAGGGTTTTTACCCCGTAGACAATTGAGGCATAACATACGCATAATTTTGGACATACTAGAATATTACGAAGTTTATCCCGATAAACAATTGGCTCTTTGCTTTGTTGATGCAGAGAAAGCATTTGATAAGCTTAGTTGGGAATATATACTCGCACAATTAAAACACTGGAACTGTGGTGATAAATTTTTAACAATGATAAAAAAAAATCTATGAGAAACAGGAGGCAAAAGTAGTATTTAATGGGGACTCCACCTCGAATTTCCCAATTCAAAAAGGTGTAAGACAGGGCTGCCCTCTTTCCCCACTATTATTTATTTTTTCATTAGAGACTCTATGTGACAGCATTAGAGAGGATATAGCTGTTAGGGGGTTGAAAATAAAGGGTGAAACATAAGCTTTTAGCGTTTGCTGATGATTTAGTGTTTATTCGGAAGAACCACTTAAATCAATGGACAGTCTTTTAGGTGCTTTAAAGAATTTTGATCAGGTAGCTGGCTTTAAAGACAATGAAAGGAAAACTAAAATTATTACTAAAAACTGTACAAAAGAAATTAAAAACCAACTACAAGAAATGACGAAATTTGAAATAACTAAAAAAGTAAACTATTTGGGAATTACCCTTTCAAGTAGATGCAGTTCACTGTATAAAGATAATTATTTGAGAATATTGAAGGATATTAAAAAAGACATGGAGATTTGGGGAAAGCTACAATTATCTTTTTTGGGATGGATTGCCTTAACTAAAATGTATATCTTACCTCGTTTAATTTTTTTCTTCCAAACATTACCAATCTTAAAAAATCAGCTTTTTTTTGGGGGGGGGGGGAGCTGGAAAAAATTATAGTAACATTTTTATGGCAAGCTAGACGACCCAGAATTAAACTTAAATACCTCCAAGACAAAACTGAACGTGGTGGTTTCGGTTTACCAGATTGGTATATTTATTATAAAACTTCAGGGATGCTATGGCTAAAAGACTGGGCTAAATTAAATAATGAGAGGTTATTGAAATTAGAAGGACATGACCTGCCAACAGGATGGCACACAATTTTTTGGTATGAACAAAAAAGCAGAAGCTTTAAACAACATGCACTTAGAGGCCCATTACTTAAAATCTGGAAAGAGGTGAAAAATAATTTTTACTTTAAAATACCGAGATGGGTGTCTCCACTTGAGGTGTTTGTGAAACCTACACTCTTAGCTATGAAGACCTACTGGATGTTAAATTAGAATTGAAAAATCCTGAGACGCTAAAAGACCAAGGTATTATATTAACGTGGTGGGAAACTATTCAGCTTCATTCTAGATATAAAATCGATGTGAAGAAAGGCTTCTATAAAGATTTAATGGACCTAGACAAAGCTTGGTTGATTCCAGAGGGAAAAGTGATTTTAAAAAGTATATAATTCTTTTTTGGACTATAAGATGCAAGACAAATGGATTAAGCCAAATATGGTGTCATGGGCTCGTGCGATAGGATATAATATTGATCTAGATACGTGGGCTAAAGTTTGGAAAAGAAATGTTAAGATTACTAGAGCGAGTTCATATACGGAGAATATTTATAAAATGTTCTACATGTGGCATCTTTCTCCAGACAAACTACCTAAATTCTCTAAGACGATTTCTGTGAACTGTTGGAAATGTAAACAGAATAATGGCTCTTACTTCCACATGTGGTGGACTTTGTCATAAGGCAATCAAATTTTGGAAGACTGTGCAGACAATACTCCAGGAAATAATTCAGTTAAGGGTACCTTGGAAACCTGATTTATTTTTACTCAATATAATTCCGGATATCTTTAAATAGCCTGATAGAAATCTGATTTTACATGGTATTACTGCGGCAAGATTACTTTTTGCCAAATACTGGAAGACAAGATTCTGGAAAAAGGGGAATATATAATGAAACTCTTAGAAGTTGCAGAAATGGATAATCTCACACCTGTATTGAAAAACCAACATAAAGAAGTGTTTAAATCGATCTGGGATAAATTTTATAAATGGTATGGTATCACTTTAATTGTTTAACACAATATTAGGCTGTAAGGATAGAGTGTATTTGTGGTTGACTTCTCTTTCTTTTTTGGAAAACAGTTTGTTGAATTTGTTGCAATTGAAAAAATTAAAAATATAAATAAAAAGAAAAGAAAAAAAGAAAATGGCCAGAACATTGCCCTGCCCCTGCACAGAGCTGCTGGGTGCTCTCCTCCGCCCGAGTGCTGCTGGGTGCAGTTCTGGTCACTGTATCTCAAGAAGGACACCACAGAGCAGAAAAGGGCAAACCAGGGGATCGAGGGGTTGGAGCACTGTTCCAATGTGGGAAGGGGAAAGGGTCTGGGGATTTTCAGTTTAGAAAAAAATGACAGAACTTTATGAAATTATGCATGGGATGGAGATAACAGATAGAGAAATCCTTTTCTCTATCTTGCCACTTCTAATCTCTCCTTATTTGTCAGTCTTGGTCTCAACTCTTTCTCAAATCAGTTTGAGGGCCCATGAAGCTGGAATCATCCTGCATTCAGTGAATGCATTTCAGTTTATTCTACTTTGTGTGCAGTTCTGCACTGCAGCCAGTAGAGCAGGGGTGGCCAACCTGTGGCTCGGGAGCCACATGTGGCTCTTTCACACATACTGTGTGGCTCCTGGCAGGGCAGCTGGGGAGCCTAAATAACATTAGCAAACAAATATCATTGGACAAATAAATATCATTATCAATATCTGCTTTTACCCCTTCTGTTATTATTTTTGGCAGTTTCATTTAATGTTATTAAAAAGCAAATCTGCATATTTTCCAATTAAAAAATGTAATATTTGTTCATATCTTGTGGCTCTCAAACATCTGATGTTTATTCTGTGTGGCTCTTACATTAAGCGAGTTTGGCCACCCCTGCAGTAGAGGGTCAGGCAAGGAATTAGGAGAGCACACAGAGTGAGGCTGTGACTTCCTGGTGCTGTTTGCCACCCTTTTTTAGCAGCAGTTTTAAAAGAAAGCTCTTCATATCTGCAAAGTACAATAAAACTGAGGCAAACATGGGAAGAAGAAGAAGAGGAGGAGGAGATTGGATTTATACCCCACCCTTCACTTGGAGTCTCAGAGTGGTTTACAATCTCCTTTCCCTTCCCCTCCCCACAACAGACACCCTGTGAGGTAGGTGGGGATGAGAGAGCTCTTTCAAGAACTACTCTTGAGAGAACCTTGCCAAGGTCACACCAGCAGCTGCATGTGGAGGAGTGGGGAATTGTAAAGTATTGGAGTCGGAAGGCCGGTGGTAGTGATTTCAGCATAGCAAGTTTATTTCAGGTCCTGATGAAGCATAAGAAAACGGAGGTCAGGGGGCCTGCTTATATACACAGATAAGCCACACCCCTGACCTCCCCACATAGTTCAGGCCCACCCTAACAGACATAGTCCTTGAGATATGTCAGCCTTCTTCATTCCCTGTCTGAACGTCTCAGACCTGCGGCAGGCGGCAATGGAACCGGAGTCTTGGCCTTGAGAGCGGGAGCGGAAGCTGGGGTGTTGGAAGTTGTGTCCAGCAGGGCGGCCTCTGTGGTTGAGTCTGATGGAGGTGGATGTTGGGGTGCGATGGCTGTTGCAGGGCTGGGTCTACTGTCCTCCTCCTCGTCCAGGTCCGGGACGGGAGCATCATCCTCATGCTCGCTTGTGTAGTTGGGAACACAGGAATGTAGCCAGCATTGGAGCTGGTCCACGTGTCGCCTCCAAACCTGCTCGTCCTAGCCGCCTACCTCGTAGGAGAGGGGACCGGTGACGCGGATGATCCAGCCTGGTAGCCAGAGGGGGCCCCGTGCATTATTCCGGACATACATGGGATCTTCTGGAAAGAACCCTCACAGAGCCCGGGGGACATCAGGCTCCTTGAGGCCGGTTGCCGCTCGGTCAGGGTGCAGGCGGTCGAGTTGTGAAGTCAACTGGTGGCCCATTAGGAGTTCGGCAGGGCTGTGTCCTGTGGAGAAGTGGGGCGATGAGCGTTGGCCGAATAGAAAAGCAGTTAGTTTAAACTCCCAGTCCCCCTGGTCCATCCTCCGCAGCGCCTCCTTGGTCATGCGGACCATCCACTCAGCTTGCCCATTGGTGGCTGGATGGAAGGGAGCAGACCTTAAGTATCTGATGCTGTGCAGCTCCATGAATCACTGGAACTCTGCGGAGGTGAAGGCCGTGCCGTTGTCGGAGACCAGCGTGTCTGGCAAGCCGTGAGTGCAGAAGATGTGCCACATGGCTCAGATGGCAGCTTCGGACGACATTGACTTCACTGGCACGACTTCCAGCCATTTGCTGTAGCTGTCTACTAGGAGGGAAAAGATCTGCCCCTGGACTGGCCCCACAAAATCCCCATGAAGCTGGGATCAGGCCTTTGTGCCGATTCCCAGGGGCGGATCAGAGCATGGGGGGTCAGGTCATGACTCCTGGCACTTACTGCAGGGGCGGACCTGGTCCTCGAAGTCCTTGTCCAGCCCCGGCCACCAGACGTAACTTCGAGCCAGGGCCTTCATTCTCACAATGCCAGGGTGGTGCTCGTGGAGAGCGCTGAGTACCTGAGCGTGGAGCGGTTCGGGAATCACTAACCTCGACCCCCAGAGCAGGCACCCCATGTGGGTGGATAGCTCATTTCGCTGTGCTGAGAATGCAGCAAATTCTGGCCCCGGGCAGGTGGGCCACCCCCTTCCCACCCAGTCCAGGACCCGGGAGAGGGTGCGATTCCTAGCCATGTGCCGGGAGACGTCGGCAACCTGGATGGGCTGGGCCAGAAGGGTCCTCCAGGAGGGCAATATGGTAGGTGGGAGCTGGATCCAGTTCACAGGCAGGTTGCAGCAGGCGACTCAGGGCGTCAGTGTGCCCCATGGACTTGCCAGGGCAATAGACCAGTGAGTACTGGTAGCCGGAAAGGAAGATGGACCACCACAGGACCCGGGGAGACAGCATCTGGGGGGTCTGGGGGTCCGGGGCGAGGAGGCCCAGGAGAGGTTTGTGGTCGGTGGCAACTGTGAATGCCCAGCCATACAAATAGTCATGAAATGTTTTGACACCGGCCACAATAGCCAGCACCTCCTTGTTGATCTGTGTGTAATTGCGCTCCGCAGACAACAAGGTTCTTGAATAATAAGTGACCAGAACCTTCTGACCATCGGGATGCCCCAGGACCGCTCCCACCCCGTATGGGGAGGCATCGCAGGCCAGGATGACAGGGACTCATCAAAGTGGGCGAGCACAGCATTAGATATAAGCAAGTCCTTCATGGCCCAAAAAGCAGCCACATGGCAGGGGCCCCAAGCCCAGTTAGCGTTCTTGTCCAGGAGCCGGTGCAGTGGTTCTGCCACTGCCGCCTTGTGGGGAAGGAATGCATGATAGAAGTTCAGGAGCCCCAAAAACGACTGGAACTCTGCCTTGGACTGAGGGGCCAGTGCCTCAGAGATAGCCTTTACCTTGTCCGGTGTGGGGTGGATTCCTTGGGCAGCCATGACGAAGCTGAGGAACTCCATGGATGGAACGCTGAGCAGACATTTCTCCCTCTTGACCTTCAGACCGGCATCCTGGAAGCGCTGGAGGACGGCAGGGAGACACGTAGCAAAGGTCTTGGACGTCTGGGGCTGCAATCAGGACGTCATTGAGAAAGGGCTGGACACCTGGCAACGCTTTCAACAACCCAGGGCTGCACTGACCCCGAATTGGAGCCACTTTACCTAGAAGGCCCCCTTATGGGTCACGATGGTCTGGTCCTCGGCAGTAGCATTGTCCACAGGCAGCTGCTGATAGGCCTATGCCAGGTCCAGCTTCCCGAAGACCTTGGCGCTGGCCAGTGTAGCCAAAACATGGCACTGGGTAAGCATGCGCCTGGAGTGCCATGCTTAATGTGCGCTTGTAATCTGCACAGATGCGGATGTCTCCATTGGGCTTAAGCAGAGTTACGATGGGAGTTTCCCAGCGGGCATGTGATATGGGCTCTAAAACTCCTTGCTCAACTAATTTGTCCAGCTCCTGTTCAATTTTAGGCCGAACAGCGAGTGGAGGCCGGCAGGCCGGGATGCAGATGGGCCGGACCATGGGGTCAAGGTCCAAAGATACTGGGGGACCGGTGTAGCAGCCTAGTGCTCCATCAAAAACTGCAGGGAATTCTGTGCAGATATCTTGAAAGTCCGGGGTGCGGATATTGTTCATCGCTGTTACACCCAGTCCCAGAAGCCCAAACCAGGATAGTCCCAAGAGGCTTGTGAGGTTGCCTGCCACCACCAGGAGGTCCAGTTTCCCCTTAAAGTCCTTGAACTGGACCGTGAACTTGCCCAGCCCCTTGATGGCTACGGGATTTTTCTGGAAGTCCCAGAGCCAGAGCCCCGGGGGCTTCCATAAGTGGGGGCCCCCCTCTGGACACAGTTCCCGGAGCATGGCCTCCGAAATGATCGAGTATGATGACCCTGTGTCTAGTTCCATAAGGCAGGGGGAGCCCTTGATGAGGACGGGGAGCTTAATCTTACTGGAGGCATCCCGGGGCAAGTTCATTACCTGGTGGCGGGGTGATGACGTTGTGAGAAGCTCAGCTGATTCTTGATGTGCAGCTAGGGAGCTGTGGTTGGCTCGGGAACAGCAGGCCCGGGTAATGTGGCCCTTCTTCCCGCATGAACAGCACTCTGCGTCTCGGAACCGACAGTTCCGGCGGTCATGAAGATCACTGCAGCTGGCGCAAGACAGTGCACCAGCCCGGGGAGTTGTATAGTCTCAGGTAGCAGACCTGGTGTCGGTGGGGCTGTTCCTCTCGGCAGACGGACAGGAGTTGGTACCTGGAGGATGGTGGCAGACCTGGAGTGCATCATCCTCGTCGGAGGCCTTGGATTCCAAAGATGCAGCAGTGCGATGGGTGGTCATGGTAGCGCCGGGCCTGTCTTTCTGGGAAATCTCATAAGTGCATTCTGTTTGTAAAACCGTGGTCAGGGTGGTGTTGGCAATGGCCACGAGTTTTCTGTGCATTTTGGGGTCCCGGACCCCACATATAAAGGCAGAGAGGAGGGTGTCCTCCACCACCACAAACTCACAGCTGACAGCGAGCTGTTGGAGGTCGGCCAGGAGTGTGGCCACGGACTCACCCTTTAGCTGGATGCGGCTGAAGAACATCACTCACTGGGTGAGTTTTGAGGGCTCGGGGGTGAAGTAGTCATTGAGGGCCCCCATGATTTCATCAAAGGATACCTCTGTGGGAGTGCGGGGAGAAATCAGGCTTCTTACCAACTGGAGGGTGGCGACCCCGCAGGTGCTCAGCAACCATGACTTGCGCTTCCTGGCATCCGTGATCCCCTGGATGTCAAAGAAGAAGCCGAGCTGGTCAGCCCAGGCCTCCCAAAACTTGGGGCTGGAGGGGTCGAAGGGTGCAATCTGCTGTCCCAGAGCGGTGGCCATCAGGACTTGTTGAGCAGCAGTGCAGAGACCGGGATCCTTGGGAGCCTGGAGCAGCAGCAATGCAGGGTGCTGGGCTCAAGCGGTGCCGGAGGCTGACAGATCTGGGCTTGATGCGGCGCTGGAGTCGGCCAGAGAGTCGCTCATCAGGATCCCATCCTCGTCGCCACTGTAAAATACTGGAGGCCGATGGTACTGATTTCAGCATAGCAAGTTTATTTCAGGTCCAGATGAAGTATAAGAAAACGGAGGTCAGGGGGCCTGCTTATATATACAGATAAACCACACCCCTGACCTTGCCCAAACAAGGCAGTTGGATAAGGTAATTGAATAAGTTCCAAGTTAATTGAATAAGTTTCAAGGTAATCCCGGGATAATAGTTGGATAATCCCAGGGACGGGTAAGTCTCAAGGTAATTAAACAAGTTTCAAGGTAATTGGATAATCACAGATTTAATCACAGAACATAACAGGAATCAAACCCGGTTCTCCCAGATTAGAGTCCACACTTTTTACCACTACATCCCTCCCCCAGTTTGCAGTCCTATTCCTCATCAAGTCCTATGAGGAAAGGTTGAAAGAGCTGGGTATGTTTAGCCTGGAGAGGAGACGACTGAGAGGTAATAGGATAACCATCTTCAGGTACTTGAAGGGCTGTCCTATAGAGAGGATGGGGCGGAGTTGTTTTTGGTTGCCCAAGAAAGTCAGACCAGAACAGGTTGAAATTAAATCAGAAGAGTTTTCGGTTAAACATTAGGAAGAACTTCCTGACAGAGCAGTTCCTCAGTCCTAGCGCATTTTGATGAGTTGCTGCCCGCGGTCCTGGCGTGCAATGCTTCCCCTTACGGAGTGGGTGCGGTCCTGGGCCACTGCCTGCCCGACAACTGGGAGGTCCCGGTCACTTACTACTCCCAGACTCTGTCCTCGGCCGAGCGCAACTGTGCGCAAATATTTAAGGAGGCCTTGGCTATGGTCACGGGGGTGAAAGTCGGTGGGGCATGCAGATGCCCTCAGCTGCCTGCTGCTGCCATCCTGCGACCCAGATCCAGCTTCAGCGCACCACATCGCCTTACTAGAGGACCTGCCCAGCCGCCTGGTCCAGGTAAAAGACGTGGCTCAGCTCACTGTGTGTGACCACATCCTTTTGCGGGTCCTCAACTGGGTGGGATGGTAGTGGCCCAGCACTCCCCGCCCCGATTTCGCGGCATACACATGCTGACAGACTGAATTCTCCACCCACAAGGGGTGTCTTCTATGGGGTTCCAGAGTGGTCGTCCCCACCCCATTGCAAAAAAGGATCCTTATGGCCCTGCATGAATCATACCCCGGCATTGTACGCATGAAAGCCCTGGCCTGCAGCTACATATGGTGGCCAGGGCTGGATGCCGCCATCGATGATCAGGTTAAGCGATGCCTGGCATGCCAAGAGTCCTGTCCAGAGCCGCCAGGGGTGCCCGTCAGGCCGTGGGAGTCCACCCATAAGCCATGGGCCCAACTCTACCTGGACTTCGCGGGTCCCTTCCAGGGCCAGCTGTTCTTCCTTCTCATAGACAGCTACACAAAGTGGCTGGACGTAGCCCCGGTGTTGGCCACATCATCTCAAGCGGCCATCCGATGCATGTGGCGCATTTTCAGTACCCACGGCATCCCGGACACTTTAGTAACAGACAATGGGTCAGCATTTACTTCACAGGAATTTCAGGACTTCGTGGAGTACTACGGAATCTGCCATGTGAGGTCCACCCTGTTTCACCCAGCGACGAACGGACAGGCGGAGCGCATGATCAGGACAACCAAGGAGGTGCTGAGCAAAACGGACAAAAGTGATTTGCACCAATATTTAGCCGCCTTCCTCTTTGGCCAGAGAACGACACAGCGCAACAGGACACAGCCCAGTGGAGCTCCTCATGGGACAGCAGCTCACAACGCGGCTGGACCAGCTGCACTCGGACCGGGCCCCGGAGCACAGCAAAGAGGCCGAGCATTGGAAGGCACTGCGGGGGTTCTTCCCAGAGGACCCAGTATACATCCACAACTATGCGGCTGGTCCCACCTGGCTGCCCGGGCACATCATTCACGCAACAGGACCTCTGTTGTACGAGGTCTTGGGGGAAGAAGGCCAGTTAGGGAAGCGGCACATCGATCAGCTGCGCAGACGTCTCCGGTCACCGGAATACGACACCATTGAGGAGGCTGCTGATGACCCCGGACCATCCCCTCCACAAAGGGACCAGCTGCCGGATCAAACACTGGAGCAACCGGTCACCCATGTTCCCACTCCACCACTGGATGGCACCCCGGATGTGCCCACACCTAGCTCCTTCCAGAGCCCATCAGGACAGCACACAAACCAGCCCTCTCACCCTCGGGTCCCCGATACTCGGCATGAAACCACAGGCCACCATCCTACCTTCAGGACTATGTCTGCTGGCGGGGGGGGGGGGGTCTGGACTATGGGGGGAGGGCGACGGCCACGAGCACATGGCCAGAAAGAGCCTGAGCTTCGGTCCAGCAAACAATGGCCCACCAGGATCCTAATTGTCCCCCTATCAGAGGCTTAGGATATTCAAACAGTCCTATGATAGCCTCTGGCGGGAAACTCATCCAATCACACTGTTTGGGCGAAGTCAGGGGTGTGGCTTGACTGCGAATATAAGCAGGCCCCCTGACCTCCGTTGCTCATGCTCATCTGAACCTCCAATAAAGTCTGCTGGCTGATTTCACTCCAACGCATCTCCGACTCCAGTACTTTGCACAGTGGCCAGCCAGTTCCTCTGGAGGGCCAACAGCAGGGCAGAGAGGCTGAGGTCTTCCCCTGATAAGGACCTCAGAAGAGCCCTGCTGGGTCAGACCAGTGAGGGTTGCCAGCCTTCAGGTGGGGCCTGGGGATCTCCCAGTAGAAGAAGAAGAAGAGGAGATTGGATTTATACCCCGCCCTCCACTCCCCAAGGGAGTCTCAGAGCGGCTTACGAACTCCTTTTCCCTTCCCCTCCCCACAACAGACACCCTGTGAGGTAGGTGGGGCTGAGAGAGCTCTTTCCCAAGCTGTCGTTGAGAGAACAGCTGGTAGAGAGCTATGGCTTGCCCAAGGTCATCCAGCCAGGTGCAAGTGGAGGAGTGGGGAATCAAACCCGGTTCTCCCAGATTAGAGTCCGCGCACTTAACCACTACACCAAACTGGCTCTCTAACCACTACACCAAACTGGCACTATTACCACTGATCAGAAGATGACAGAGATCAGATCCCCTAAGGGGGAAATGGCTGCTTTGGAGGGTTGGCTTGATGGCATTGAACCATGCTGAGGCCCCTCCCCTCCCCAAACCCCGCCCTCTCCTGGATCCGCCCCCAAAGTCTCCAGGTATTTTCCAACCTAGAACTGGCAACCATAGACCAGTGAGGGTCCCTCCAGTCCAGCCTCCTGTCTCACACAGTGGCCCCAACCAGTTCCTCTGGAGGATCAATACCAAGGCACAGATGTTGCCTCCTGGCTCTGGGATTTGGAGGTTGGCTGCCTCTATGGAGGTTCCGTTTACTCACCATTTCTAGTAGCCATCGATGGAACAGGCTCCCTGTAGCCCCTTTTTCCTCCCCATGCATGATTTTATAAGCCTCCATTATGCCCGCCCGGGCCTTCTAGATGGAAAAGCCCCACTCTCTTCTCCTAGAGGAGGAGCTCCAGGGCCTTGATCAGCTCAGTTGCCCTAACCTGTACTTTCCCCACCAGCCGCCAGAGGGGCACACAGTATTCCAAATGAGGCGGCCGTCACGGATTTACAAAAGAGAATGCAACAGTTGCTGTTTTATAACCATCTCCAGTGCAGGGTTTGCCCTTTCCCACCAGCCGCCACCCACTGAGTCAGCGCTGGTATCACGCGACTGGCTGTCACAACCACACGGTCGCTTTTACTCTTGGTCTCAAACCGTTGAAAATCCATCAGTACATCTCCTTCGGGTTGGGATATTCTGACCCAGCGTGCATCGCCTTGCCCGTACGAACACCTGACTTTCCTTTGCCGCCATGTTGCCCGCTCAGTCAGTTTGTTGGAGACCCTCCGGGAGCTCTTCACAGTCAGCCTTGGTTTCCACCGTCTCGAATAATTTTGGGCCATCTACACACCTGGCCACTGCCCAGCTCACTCCTAGTCCCTGAACATTTACGAACAAACTAAATAGTGCCAGGCACAATACAGGTGTCACCCTCGGCAGATGAGCACCTGCTGGTGGTCCCTGGCGGCCTGAGAGACATATGGCTGTCCTCAGCCTGGGACAGGGCCTTTTCGGCCCTGGCCCCAACCTGGCAGAACCCTCTGCCGAGCAACGTCCGTGCCCTGTGGGACTTCATGCACTTCCTCAGGGCCCGCAAGGCAGAGATGTTCCGCCAGGCCTTTGGCTGAGGGCAGCAATGGTCTTCCATCTGGCTGCCACTTGTGCTGGCCCCGCCTCCCCACCCCCCCACCCCCCCGTGAAGCAGTAGCGTACCCTGGCACTTTCATCGCCAGCTTATCGGTTATTCATTGCTGTATTTTTATGATTTTTAACCTTTGACTATAAGTATGCCAGGTTTTCTTGATGGACACCACCCTGAGCCCTGTCCCATGGGGGAGGGCAGTTTAAAAATCAAACTTAATAAAAATAAATAAAATTAAAATACTAATCCTTGTGGGACCCCATTGCTTCTTTCCCTCGACTGGGAGCACTGTCCATTGATTTCTACTCTTTGCTTCCTGTCATTTAACCAGTTTTTAATCCATAAGAGAACCCGTCCGCTTATCCCGTGACTGCTAGGTTTCCTCGGGAGCCCTGGGCATCAAATACCTTCCAGAAGTCCAGGCAAATACTCCTCAGGCACTGTGGCTTTGGCCTGCAGGCCCTATTCTGCCCCACCCTCCTAGGTGGAGGGATTCTCAGGGCAGCCCACCACCTGCCCTTTTTGCAAGGAATTGTCTGCCAGGAGGGACAGGAACCGCAGCTTCCTTTCCAAGACCTGAGTCTTGGCCTCTGTGTCTCCCGCTGCCCAGTGCCTGGTCACCATGGGGACCATTTACTGCCTTGTGCGTCCCTGGAGGAATAACCACTTGCCAACTGCCAGCCTACCCCTCCTGGTGCTCCGGTCTATGTGGTACAGAGAACCACTCCCAGCATCCAACGTTATAAAGTATTTATTAAAAAGAAAATGTTTACAATCATACTTTTAGCACAGCACCGGATTTGAGCAAGGGATACAAAAGAAATGGGTAAAAACACAATCCTCTGTCATTTGCACTATACATGCCCTATCAGCTGTTACAACAGGACAGGCTCTTTAAGCTTAGGATGTTATAAATCTCTAAAGAGTTCCCATTACCTCGAGGCTGTCTGTAGGTCTCTGGGTGAGCACATGGTGAAAAACGGCTGCCTTCCCAGAGGAGAGGTCTGTGTACTTTCATGGCCTCAACACCCAAGGAGAAGAGAGCTTCTTCCTCCTGGAAGGAGGTTTTATCATATCTCTCCCCAGGCCCATAGCCATGTGGGGGCTGACAAGGGTGACGCCTCCTCCCAAGTGTGCCCTGCCCCCTCACTAAACAGAGCTACCTTGCCCTTCAGGCTGTGGTACCCGACCAGCTGTTCCGTTCCAACCCCAGCCAGCTATCTTCCTTTTATCCCAAACCCTATTCCTGTCCCCTCCCTCCTATTGCCTTTTAACGCTGTCAATTAGAGCTGGACTCTCTCTTGGTATGGGGTGGCAGGGCCCGTTTGGCCTCCCCTTCCCCATGGCTCAGGCACTTCACTCGTGTGGGCAAGCCACTCGCAGACAGCTGGAGCTGTGCCAGAAATATCTGGTATGCCTGCCCCAGCCTGCCCTTCCTGACTTTGCACCAGAGCCATGCTAGCCCACACCGCTCATCCCATGACCCCTGTGGCCACCTGGCTTGGCCTTGCTCCACGAGAGAGTCCAGGCTTGGGGCTTCGTGCACCCAGCTGGCCACCTCCTGGGAGGCAGAGGAGGGGCTGGCTAGCCCTGACCCCAGACACTAAACACCGTTTAGACTTACTAGCTCTCCTCGTTGTGCTCCCCCCCTCCTCAGGGAGGGAGCCAGGGGCAGGGCGACCATGCTTGCCAGCAGCGTCATTGGAGGGCCCCGACTCTGATTATTTATTTATTTAAATAGATAAATAATTATGCATTCACCACCGCTGTAGTCATCCCCCCCCCCCCCAGGTCAGAGAAGCCTTGCTAGCCCAAAGTCCTCCAGCTCTCTGTTCCCTGCTTGGAGAAGGGGGGAGGGCTTGAGCCACCCCATTGTCTCCAGCTCAGTCGTCTAAAACTGTCAAGATGCAAAAGGGAGGTTTGGTTCATTCCCAGCCTCCCAGGAGAGCAAAAGGCATCTCTCCACAGGCACGGCGGGGAAGGGGGGGGCTAGCGGAGCTGTTCCAGGTGGTCAGAAGCCTATCGGGATCTGGCTTTCAAGAGGAGGCGGGCTGCTTGGTGGGCCCCTTGCAGGAAAACCTCTGGCCTCTGTGCCAGCTTGGGCTGTACATTAGCCATGATGGGGGTGGATGGCACCAGGGTGTGTTAGTGTGTCCAGTTGCTTGGGATACCTTTCAGTGCCCTACGGATGCTGACAGGGTCCCTGGAGGACCATTAGCCTGTAGGACCCTTCCTCTTCCTAGTGGCTTAAATCTGCCCAGGAGGGGGGCTAGCTGGCTGGCTGGGCCCAGGGGGCCGTTCAGGCCTTGCTGAGATGAGGAGCGCGGTCCCTGTAGCCCTGGAACAGGCAGTGCTGTGTTCACTACTGAAGGAATCTGCCCTGGACTCAGGAAATTTGCAGTCACTTGTCCACCACCTTCGAGCAAGGTGACTCAGCAGGTGGCAGCTGGGCAACTCCAGGATTTCCCGGCTGTTGAAACTCTCTGAATCCTTCCCAGTCTAGGTTCAGGCCTGGACACGGGGCTGAAACAGCCCTGGCCACCCCGGTGGATGACCCGTGCCAGGAGGTGGACCAGGGAGACAGCAGCCCTACTGACTCTCCTGGACTGCTCAGCAGCTTTTGCAGCCAGTGATCCCGGCGTCCCTCTGGACCATCTTTCAGAGTTGGGACTGGGAGGCACTGTTTCGCGGTGGCTCCGGTCTTACTTGAAAATTAGGAATCACTCAGAGGGGGGTGTTGGGAGGGAGTGCCACTTGACTCCTTAGCCTTTGGGGTCCCGTGGGGTTCTGTCTGGTCCCTGTGCTCTGCAACATCTACTCAAAAACCACTGGGTGAGAGGTCATCTGGAGATCTGGGCTGGGCCGTCACCGATATGTGGGTGACCCTCTGCTCTCCCTCACCTTTCCGCAGTGCCCGGGGCATCTGCAGAAGCCCTGAACTGGTGGCCGGAGGCAGCTTTCAGGTGGATGCAGCCCAAGAAATTGAGGTAAGCCATGAGGTATGCCATGCACAGCACAGCAGCAACCAACTGCCAAGTCTAGAACATGATAAATGACCATAGAGGGACCAGGGCACTTGCAACCAGCCGGAAACAGAACAAAACTTTGCTGGTCTTAAAGGTGCCACTGGATTCAAACTGGATTAATCCAGAAACAGTTTTTTGGGAAAAGAACTCAGTCAGGGATGAAGCAAGAAGAACAATAAAATAACTGGAAAAGTACAGGGTTGTGGCACCCCCGCCCCAATTGCTGCTATTTTACTCCCCTCCCCCAAAGTTTTCCCTGCCTGATGAAAGCTGAGCTTGTGACCAGCTGTCCTGGCTCACTGGACCAGCCTGAGTAGCCGGGGTGAACTGCCCCCGCCCCCAAGCCAAAGCCTTTCATGGGTTACTGGCCCAGACTTAGAGGCGACCAGAGGTCAGCCTTCCTCTCCCCCATGCACCTTTCTTCAGACAGACCGCTCGATGAAGAATTCTGGAGAACTCAAAGGCTTGCACACAGCCACGACAGCTCTGCTCATCTGAGAAGGGCCTTCCGGGGGTGCCGGCCTGCAAGTGGGAAAGATCAACAAGTGGCCAGACAGGGAGGTGCCTTCTTTGCTGTGGCCCCCACCTTGCAGAGGGCCTCGTGCCTGAGGAGGCCGGGAAAGCCCACCTCCCAAGCTTTCCACAGGCGGCAGAACTGAATTATGCAGGAGTGTCTGTGGGTTTACAGAGGTAATAAATAGGGCTTGATGACAACAGAATGATTCAGGAAGAATGTGTTAGTAAAGGGAAAGAGACTGTGGACGATTCTTCTGTGTGCAGTATGTACTATCCCGGTTGCTCTCTGCGTTCTCTGACTAAGGCATTCCGCATCCAAATCCTCTAGGGCAGGGGTGGGCAACTGTTTTGGCTCGGGGGCCACTTTGTGGGAGCGGAGGTCAGCGGAGGGCCGCACCTTTTAAAATGATTACATTTATTAGTTAACTTTGCATTTCAGAAAAGGTATAAATTGTATCATAAAAATCAATAAATATAAATTAAATAAAATAGTGGTAGTTTTATTCAATTTATGTATTGTGCTGATTTCATATCATCTATAGCTGCAAGCACATTAAATTTTAGAATCAGTTTAATGAGACAAATGTACCTATCACACTTTTCTACAATTTTTTTGAAATCAGGATTGAGATTGCTTGTTAAGATTCTCATCACAGCCTACAAGTTAATGTCTGTCAAAGAGCGTCTATATTTACTCTTGTTGATCTTCATGCAAGAAAAACTTTGCTCACAAATATATGTCGACCCAAATATAGAGAACATTTCCCCTCAGCCAACTGTCTTGGCGGGTGGCAAAAAAGTCTGGGCCGGCTGCATGTGGCCCCCGGGCCGCAATTTGCCCACCCCTGTCCTATGGCATTCCTTGCTAGTTGTCCCATCCTGTTGACTGACTAGACCAGTGGTTCTTAACCTGGGTTCGATCGAACCCTAGGGGTTCGACGAGTCAGTCTCAGCGGTTCGGTGGGGCCTCCAACTTAGTACTATTACTAAGTACTAAGAATTATTTTTCACTAAAGAAGGGTTCGGTGAATGCGCATATGAAACTGGTGGGATTCGGTACCTCCAACAAGGTTAAGAACCACTGGACTAGACTTACACTTCGTAATCCACCTTCAAGGTCAGTGAGAAAAGTGGACTGTAAATTAAGTAACACATTTAAAGAAAAATTACATGTCTTCCGTCTCTGGTCTCTCCCTTTGAGGCAGACTTGTAGTTGGCCACCCTCACCACCTGGGGGTGCACAACCCTTCACCGGGAGCTGCACTTCCTGAATTGGGCAGGAGATGGCAGCACAAGGGAGTCCAGTCCAGGGGCGTTGCGGGCAGCCCGGGGAGTCGCGCGGAATCCGCGTCTCGCCTTGCAGGATCAGAGGGGCAAGGGCTCCTGCGCTCGCCAGCCATCTTTCGCGGGGGGGGGGGGGGGGGTTGCCAGACGAGGAAAAAACCAAATGCACTAAAAGCGGTGTGTGGGGTGGGGGGGTGGGGGAAACAGGCCATGCCGCTCTGCAGAGCTGGTCTTGCCAGCAGCCCCCAGCGGAGGGCCAGCCCGGGCCCCCGGGGAGGGGGGGGTTCTGGTGCCCTTGGACCCAGCCCCCTCCTCACGCTGCTCACATCTGGGGGCCGGCGTTCGGAGAGGGGGGCGAGGCCAGGCCTGGGGGGTGGGGGCGGCCGGAACCGGCAGCCCGGCCGGGCAAGGGGCGGACCGAGGAGAGAAGGGGCTTCTTGGGAGGGAGGGCAGTGGGAGGGAGGAGCCGGGGATGCTGCAAATCGGGGGGGGGGGGAGCAGAAGAAACTGCCCTCCTCTGACCCAGGTCTCCCCCCCCCCCCCACGCCGGCCCCAGGTTTTTCTGCACACTAGGTGAGGATAAACCATCTGGCATGCACCCACCCACCCACCCCGTTTTGGCCTGCCCCTTGGCTCTCTCTGCCTTTTGTTTGCGGACCTGAGCTCCAAATGGTTTTTTTTAATCAGCCATAAATTTATAAAATTACTTTAAGATCAGGAAAGATGAAAATTGGTGTGTGCTTCCCAACCCTGTCCTTCTAAGCCAGTTTGGGGCAGCGTGTGATGGGCTCTAATCTGAGAATTGGGTTTGATTCCCCACTCCTCCACATGCAGCCTTGGTCATTTTCTCTCATGAGGACTAGTTTGATCAATGCTGCAGGGGACCTTCTGCATGCAAAGCAGAGGCCCTTCCACTGAGCCACAGCCCCTCCCCTATCACAGCCCCATCTCGCGTTCTCTAGAACAGCCGTGCTTCTGCCTGGTTTTAGGAGTCTCTTTTTACCAGACTTTGCTTGTATATTTGTAAGATACCCTCGCACTCTGTCTTTAAAATAAAGGAAATTAAGTTTGCCGCTGTCTCTGGGGAAGCCAGGAGAGCCTAAAAACAGATCTGCTAAGGGTGAGGAAAAAGTTGTCATTTTACTTCACGTGTGCCAATGAGACGAAAAGGACAGGAGGTGATGTCAGAATGGGACTCTTGGAGGAGAACTGGAACCATGCTTCCTCGGGGGGGGGGGGGGGGGGACCTGCGCTGCCCCTGCCCGGCCAGAAGGCTCGCTTGGGGTGGCTCCAACTGCCCACTCTTGCAGCAGCATCGCTCCTCTCAGGGACGGGCTGGCACTTCTGAGTCCTCCGGGGAAGCACCTTGGCCTGCCTCGTTTGCCTCCCCCCTTTCCCTTGCAAAGGGCACCCCCCCTTTCCCTGTTAAAGATCCGCCTCCTGCGCTCTCTCACTGAGTCTCTCCCCCCCCCCCGCCGCCGCCACCCCCGTTTGCCTGCTGCACCCCTAGGCGGCCGCCTAGTTGGCCTAGTGATAGAGCCAGCCCTGCCCCCCCCCCCCCGCCTCCCAGTTCCAGACCCTTGCAGAGAAAGCCCTGGCTGACTGGGGACGGGAAGGCACAGGCGCGGGGGGGGGGGGGCAGGGGGAGGACCCTCTGGTGAGTCAGCACCCACTCCCTCGGCAGGAAGAAAGGAAGGCGGCTCTCTCTTCTGGGAGGGGAGGCGACAGCCAGAAACCGCAGGGCGGGCAAGCCCTTCTTCTCAGAATGGGAGACTCACCCCTTGGGCTGGTTCCGGCCTGCCTGTGGCAAAGCCCTGCGTCTTCCCATGGCCCGGAGGTCAGGGCAGGGGCACGGAGGCCCTGGGGCTCTTGCTGCCCCTCCTGAGCAATGCAGAAGAGGCCTGATGGCACGCCTGCCCCAAGAATGGGTCCAGCAGGAGGGCACGCAGCAAGCCAAGGGACCAAGGCAGCTAGCTTGAGGGGCGGGGGGGGGGAGCAGGCCAGGGTGCCCCCCCCTTGACCCAGCCGCTCTTTGCCTGACTGTCTCCCAGGGTGGACAGGCTGGGGGAGAGGTGGCCAGGTATCCTGCCCTGGAAGGAGGGGGGGGGGCTCCCGCTTTGGATGCCAGTCTGGCTGGGGGGGGCGGGGTTTGATGGGGCTTCTTCCAGGGCAGCTTCCTCTCAGGGAACGGGGTGGGGGGCTCCTGTTGTCTCTGGTTCCTCGGATGGACCATGGGCCTCTTGCCCTGCCCCAGGCCCCTGGCAGGCTGTGCCAGTGGGATACAGGGCCCCCCTGCCTTTTCCCTCGCCAGCATGCCCTCAAGAGAGAGCTGGCAGGGGGCGGGAAGGGCAGCCCCGCAGCCTTGCCTGTAGGACAGGTTCCCTGGCAGGGTGCCTCCCAGGCCAAGCCTCCCCTGAAGGCTGCTGCTGCTCCTCCGCCCAAGAGCGGGCCCCAGTGCCAGGAAACGCCTCGGTCATGCCCCCCCGGGCCACACCCCCGCCTCCTCCTCCTCCCTGGCTCCTGATGCCACCCGGAGGCACTCAGAGGAAGAGAAGTGGAGCGGGATCATGGCCCCAGGTAGGTCTCCAGGGGAGGCAGCAAGCTCAGCCCCCCCCCCCCTGCGTGGCCGGGACCCAGAGGGGGGAGCGCCATAGCGGATTTCCCACCCCCACCCCCGTGTGCCTTCCGCAGGACTGCAGCTGGCATCCATCGACTGGCAGAGCCCCAGGAACAACCAGCGGCACCACACGGCAGAGATGGGCACCCAGCGGCTGGTCGTCCGGAGAGGGCAGGCCTTTGACCTCCGACTTCACTTCCTTGCCAGGGGCTACCAGCCGGGCGTGGATGCCATCTACCTGATTGCGGAGACCGGTGAGCCAGTCAGCCAAGAGGCCCTGTGGCCAGGACCCCCCTTCCTCCCCCAACGAGGGTTGCCCTCCCTGAGCCACAGAGCTGCCCTGCCTCTCCGAGGAGGAGGAGGAGGAGGAGGGGGTCTCTTGTGCCACCCTGGAGGTCTGCACGGAGAGGGGTGGCACAAGAACCAATGCCCGAACCCTTGCCAGGCTCCTTGAATCGCCCGTCGCTCTCCCCCCACTTTTCCTGCATCACAGGGGGAGGGGCTACGGGAGACCCCTGTGCCTGCCCCACAGCTAGCAGAAGGGGCCTCCGCTTTGAGAAGGAGCCAGGCCCCCCCCCCCCAGGAGCCTGGTGGCACTCCCCCCCCTTTCCCTGCCTGGTTGAAGGTGCCAGGGGACTCGGGCACTTGGCTTTGCACCCTCTGGCATTCCTGGGGGTGGGGGGCAGAAAGACCCCTCTTTGCCCGAGGCCTTGAGAGGGGCAGACCTGGCCCTGTGCCCTGGCTTGTCGTCCGGCTGCATCCCACGCCTGCCCTTGGTCCTCTGCCTGGGGGGGGGGGGGGAAGGGGGAGTCCCTCTGTCTGTACAGGCCAGTCTGCTCACCAGCTTGCCCCGGGGGGGGGGCCCTCCCTCCCTCCCCCTGCCCCCCTTCCTGCCCCTCTCTCTCTGCTTCTTCCCAGGGCCCCAGCCGGAGCGGCAGTCTGGTACTCGAGCCGTCTTCCTGCTGGGCCTGGGGCAGCCCGAGGGTAGGGGCGTCTGGAGCGCCGGCTACATCTCCAGCGGCCCCCGGTCCATCGATGTGGCAGTGCTGGCCCCAGCCGGGGCCCCCATCGGGCGCTACCAGCTCAAGACCCACATCGACTCCGGCTACGGCCAAGCGGCCTCCTACCTCCTGGGGGAGTTCCTCCTGCTCTTCAACGCCTGGTGCCCAGGTAACCCAGCTGCCCTCAGCGGGGGGAGGGGTGGGGTGGGGCTGATTGGCTGCCTGAGGAGGGGGACCGGAGAGGAGGGCGTAGGAGCCCCCCCTCCGGTTTAAAACTTGCTTCAGTCGGGAAGGGGGGGGGCTGAGGCACCATGCAGTGGTTCTCCCGGCCTCCACTGCATGGCTCCCCCTTGCTGCTTCCCCATGGTGCCTGCAGAAGGTCGCTGGCTCAGCCCCCCCCCCCCCTGGAGCCCTCTCCCCACCAAAGACCTTCCCCTGTGTGCATGCATGCATGCATGCATGCGGGGAGTCCCTCCTGGGCTGCAGGGACCAAGGGCCTGGCTGACCTCTGAGGGAAGCCCACGATGCCTCTGGCTGAGGAGAACCAAGGGCCTGGAATGTTCCGGAAGGGCTCTCCCCATGTTCCCGTCCCCCTGCCTTCCGGCCGGGCGGATCCTATACCAGGACTGGCTCAGCACTGCAAGGGATTGGGGGGGGGGTGTCCTATTGTCCCTGGTGGTTCTCCACCTGGCAAGCAGGAGGCCCCCCCCCCCCCCCGCAGCACAAGATTCTTTTGCCGTCTGGGACAATGTCACAGGAGGGGGGGAATGAGTCTTCCCCAGAGCTGCCCGACTGGTGGGGGTGGGGACTGTTGGTGAGGACTGGCCCCATCGCACAGGGCAGGCCTTGCCTCCCCCAACCCAGCGAGGGGGCGGACTAATTGTGCAGAAGGCCCAAGTGGGTGCCCCTCTTGCAGGGCGTGCGGCACCTCCACAAAAGCACTCCCCTGGTACCAGGAGCAATCCCTCACATCAGGCTTTCTGCCATCAGTCCCAGTGTGTGTGTGTGTGGGGGGGAGGTCTGGGGGGGGGTTGCTGTTGTAGCTGCAGATCCCTCCCGGGTTGAGCCCTCCTGGCAGGGGAGCTTGGGATGGGGGTGGGGCGCCTGAGCACCCCTCAAAGGCAGCTGGAGAGGGCGCTGGGGGAGAAGCAGTGGAGAAGGGCAGGGCCCCCCCCCATGCATTCCTCTTGCCATCCCACGGTCTCAGAGGACGACGTCTACCTGGCGAGTGACCCAGAGCGACAGGAATACGTCCTGAGCGAAGACGGCATCCTCTACCAAGGCAACCAGGACTGGATCCAGCCCTCTCCCTGGAATTACGGACAGGTATTTGGCGTCAGCCTAGCAGTTCGAAAGCAAGAAATTGCAAGTAGATAAATAGATACTGCTTTGGTGGGAAGGTAACAGCGTTCCGTGCACCTCGGCGTCTAGCCATGCCGGCCACATGACCACGGAAACGTCTTCAGATAGTGCTGGCTCTTCGACCTGGAAACAGAGATGAGCACCACATCCCTAGAGTCGGATTCAACTGGCTTCCAAGCAAGGGAAACCTTTACTTTGACCTTTATTTGGTGCCCGGGGGCTGCTTCTTGGGGGAGTGAGGCCCATGAGCCAGTTTGCCCGGCAAGGCAGGATATAAATTGAAATAAATAAATAACGTGGCGCCCTTTTATTCTCAGCCCTTTCCCTAATAATCCCCGCCACACAGGTTGCCTCTTTCCCTGCTGCCACAAGCTGTCACCATTCTCCTCAGCCCCCAAATCGTGGTCTCTGCCAGTCCAGGCCCCTTCAGTGCGGGGATTTGCAAGGAGGGCTCTTTTGCTCCCGGGAGCATCACCTGCTGCTCACAACTATGGCAGTTTGTTTGCCCGGTGGCTTCCCACTCGGCCAGCTCCTGGGGCTCTTTGCACATCTGGCGTTCGTTTTCACCCACCAGGAGCATTTTGCATTACCTGCAAACTTGGCCACTCTCTGGCTCACCCCCAATTCCAGATCATGACCAGAACAAGCTGAATAGCGCCTCCCCCCCAAGGCTGTCTTGGATCCTGCCGCTGCCAGGAAGGAGGCTTTCTGCTCCACTCGGTGGCACCTCACAGTCCCTGACAGGAGTGGACTGGGAAGAGAAAACAGCCTCCTCGGAAGAAGCCGAGCAGAGGGACTGTTGCCACGGACCCCAGGGAGTCTTGCTGGGCCACTCCGTCCCAGCACACACACACACACACACACACCCGCGGGCTTCTTCCTTCCTTGATTTTAGGCTGGTTCTTTCTGCTTCCTCTGCAGTTTGAGGAAGACATTGTGGACATCTGCTTGAAACTCCTGGACAGAAACTTGAACTACAGGCGCAACCCAGCCAAGGATTGCTCCCTGCGTGGCAGCGCAGCCTATATCAGCCGGGTGCTGAGCGCAATAGTGAGAGCCACTGATCCCCCCCCCCCCCAGCACACACCCCGTCCCAGCAGTGAGCACGGGCAAGCCCTGGTGAAAGCGTGGGAGGGGTGTGTGTGTGTGCTGCACGGAAGAGCAGAGACCACGGGGCCGGCCGGCCAGCTGCCAGGAGAGGGGGGGAGCGTGGGCGTGCTGGGGGCGGTGCCTGGCCATCCCCGTTCCCGGGGCATCCTCCCTCCACCCATGGCTCCTCTGTCAGGGAGGGCAGGCCTGGCTCCTGCAGCTGGAGGGGGGCCCTGGGGGAGGGTGGCGGGCCTTCCCTCCTCCGTGCCTCTGTGTCCTTCCAGGTCAACAGCAACGATGACAATGGGGTCCTGTTGGGCAACTGGAGCGAAGACTATTCTGGGGGGGTCCGCCCGACCCAGTGGAGCAGCAGCGTGGCTATCCTCCGGCAGTGGTACCGCACGGGTGGCCAGCCGGTCAGATACGGGCAGTGCTGGGTCTTTGCAGCCGTGATGTGCACAGGTAGGGACGCAGCCCACTGCCTGTGGGGACGCCAGGCCAGGCCTCGCCAGGGTCAGGGGTCAGACCCCAAAGGCTCTTCCCCACACCAGCCAGCCAGCCAGCCAGCCAGCCAGCCAGCCAGCCAGCCAGGTGCCCCCCAGAGGGTCTTCGGCAAAGAGGCCAGCCCTCCCCAGCAACGGCTGTGCAGGGGGACACTGACCCTGAACGCGGAGGCTCCACTTTGTCATAATGGCTAAGAGCCAAGGATGGAGCCATCCTCCAAGGACCGGGCGCCTCCCTCTTCCAAGCGGTCAGGAGTCGCCCCATTCACAAGTGACAGGCAGTGCAGATACAAGCTGTGCAGGACCCCTTTCAGTCTGGGGTCTGGTACACATCCCCCCCCCCCCCCCCGGTGTTGCTTCTTTCAGCAGAAATGGCAGCCTTGCATCCTGGGAGGGTCACGCGTGGCCTGTCCGTCGCAACTGAATGTGAAAACTGGAAAGAGCAACGGCAGCCATTTGGTTTTTCTCTGTTGGGATACTGAGTTGTTCCCATGTTGTGTTCATTGCGTGTGCAGCTGACTGTGTGATTTATCCACATTTGTCCAGTTTCCATTTGTCCTCCGTTCCATTTGTAAAGGGAGCACTCGAGTTTGCCTTTCTCCCAGCCGCTGCACACTGGGGACCAAAATACGCGTGATGGCAGCCGCGGGTCCCTCCCTTGGCCACTGGCACCATTCGGAAGGCACCTGCAGTCCTGCTCTGGCCTGGGGGGGGGGGGGGGGCGGGTGGCCACAGGGCCCAGGAGCTCTTATGCCGAAGGCGCCTGAGCCGTGTGGCTGCCGAGGCACAGCCTGCACCTGGGAGGGACGGAGGCCGTGGGGCAGAGGCGTCTGCCAGCAGCTGCTTCGCTTGCCGCCTCTCAGGGGCCGCGTGCTCAGATCCCGGTTGGGAAGGGGTAGGGGGGGGGCAGCCCGGCAGAAGGGGTGCCCCATTACTCCGAGAGCAAGCAGTGTGGGCTTCCCTGCGTCCTCAGTCAGCCAGTTCCCAGTTCTCGCCCAAGCGGAAGTGGGAAGCCCCAGGCCTGCCTTGTGCCAGCTGGTGCAGGGCGGGGCACGGCTTCGCGGTCAGGCCGGGCAGTGTTGTGGCTCTCTCTGCTCCCTCCCCAGTGATGCGGTGCCTTGGGATCCCAACGCGCGTGGTGACTAATTTCAACTCGGGTCATGACACGGATGGGAACTTGATTATCGATGTCTTCTATGACAAGACGGGCCAGCTCCTGCCCCACGAGAGCAAGGACAGCGTCTGGTGAGAACGGGGCACCTGCCCATCCACGCCCCCTGGCCCCAGGGACAAACCTCTCCTCAGCCCACTGAAAGCCCCACAGGGCACCCTTAACCCCCCCCCCCCTAGCTCCTGGAATCACAAGAGAGGTCAAGTCCCCTGGATAAAATCCAGATTTGAATCCAGTGGCACCTTCAGGCCCATAGCTACGGTGGGGCTTTTGGGAGCTCCACCCCCTTTCATGCGCTCCTTTAAGCAGGGTGGGGTGCAGTAGTTGAATGAATCCCACACTGAGCAAGGGGGTTGGAGTAGGTGACCTCTAGGATCCCTTCTAACTCTGTGTCAAGAAACTGGTCTTCTTTAAGAGAATCTTTCTGCCTAAGCGTTAGCTTTCTTGACTCTAAAAATCATTGCCTCCACCTGCCAGCTCGTTATCAGGATTGTTGCTTTGGCTGGCAGAAGTGATTAACTTGCAGCAACTGAGAACTGTCATCTAA
Organism: Lepidodactylus listeri; assembly: GCA_029233225.1. NCBI lineage: Eukaryota > Metazoa > Chordata > Lepidosauria > Squamata > Gekkonidae > Lepidodactylus > Lepidodactylus listeri. The sequence continues at coordinate 414,421 of JARCFY010000002.1, forward strand.
AAGTGGTTGACAGCTCGCAATTTAGAGATCTATCCTCGGAACAGCTTTCTACTGGCTAAATGGCTTTTCTTTCTGCACTGAGAACTTCAGCTCCACCAGAAAAAACGTCCCCTGCAAGCCACAGAATCCTGGCCAGGGGCACCTCAGAGACCCAACACGGTCTTCAGGGTATCTATAAGCTTCCGGGCGTCAGAGAGCTCCCTCCGACAGGCACAACACACGGGCTCTCAGAAGCTTCTGTGTCCTGAAGATCCTGTGGGCCTCTCAGGCCCCCCTGGACTTGGCTGCCCCTCTGGAAAGGTCTTCCTGGAGAAAACGACTCCTTTGGAGGATGGATTCTGTGACCTTCTCCTGCCCCACTCCACTGAGGCTCCTCCCCTTCCAAACCCCGCCCTCCCCAGACTCCACCCCCAAAGTCTCCAGAATTTCCCTACCTGAATTGGCAACCCTAGCTCCACCTTGCTCCCCCTCCCGGACCTACTGTGCCTCGTCACGTCCCTCTGCTAGGGGAATACCGCCCAGGTGGACCCTGGGGAATGCTGTGCCCACCCTGGCCTGAGCCATGGCTGAGGGAAAGCAGCTTCAAGCCAGAGGTGGGCCCACCCTTCTGCCAGTCCCTGGCCCACGTTGTTTCCTGCCACCCCCCCCACCCCCCTGCAGCTGTGAACTGCCCCCAGCTGTCCCCGGCTCCAGAAACCGTCTCCTGCGGCTTCCTTCCTGGCAGGAACTTCCATGTGTGGAACGAATGCTGGATGGCGCGGAGAGACCTGCCAGTGGGGTACGGTGGCTGGCAGGTGTTGGATGCAACCCCCCAGGAGCGCAGCGACGGTCAGTGTCCATCTGCATTGGGGGGAGGCAGGGGGGGCTCCTCCCTGCTGCTCTAACACCTGCCAACTTCTCTCCCTTCCTGTAGGTCTGTACTGCTGCGGTCCAGCCCCCGTTGCGGCCATCCGGGAAGGAGACGTGCAGCACCGCTACGATGCCCCCTTTGTGTTCTCGATGGTGAATGCGGACCGTGTCGCTTGGCTGCTCTCTGGGGCGAGGAGGGAGAAGCTGCACTGGGATGAGAGCTCCATCGGGATTCACATCAGCACCAAACGGGTCGGGAGTCAGGACCGAGAGGACATCACCAGCAACTACAAGCACTCGGAAGGTCTCCCTCTCCCTCTCCCCATTTTGACCTGCCCTCCCTCCCCCCCTCCCTCCAAGCAGCACAGGGGCGGTGTGCCTGGCTCTCTTTTCCTCAGTTCATTCTCTTTGAGGCTAAGGGGCTGGGGGACTGGCCCAAGGGCACCCGGCCAATTGTGCCATGCCAGCCCCATGGGCCCGCCGCCTGCTGAGGTTGGTGCAGAAAGCCACGTAGGGACTGCCCGACCTGACTACAAGCTCCCTCCAGGGGGCAACCTGGAGCCAACTACTGAGGGTTCTGGGGCAACAGGACACCTGGCCAGATGTGCAGATGGGGGAAGGGAAGCGGAGAAAAGCCAGCCCCAGCTGCGAGCACTGTGCTTTCCTGGGTGCTCAGCATCTGGATGGTGGCTTCCTGGGGATGTCGTTGGCAAAGGCTGCCGTCCCGGGCAAGGGGCATGTGCCGGGGGGAGGGCCGCCGGCCGGGGCATGACTGGGACATGCTTGGAGAGACCCTTCTTGGTCTCCATCAGCTACTCAGGAGGACGCTTAGCCTCCCCTCCCCCAAGAAGGAAATCTGGGCAGCCAACACCCAGACGCGGGGCAATGGGGAGCCCTGCCGGTGCCCTCCGGGAGAGCGCTCCCACCCATCCTGCCAGACCTCTGTAGTGGGCGATCGGGGCAGGGGGGCTCAGAGAGAGGGCACTGCTGGGAAGAGGCCCAAGCACCGGGGGGGGGGGGGGCTTGGAATCCGCCAGTGGCAGTGTCCCACCATTGCTCTCCCTTTCTCTGTCCCCCTGTAGGTTCTGTGGCGGAGCGCCGGGCGTTCCTGAAGGCTCTGACGGCCAGGAGCCGAGCAGAGGGTGGGCCTGCAGCCACGGGCTCCGAGACAAGGTTCTCTGCCCTGGCAGCCGGTGGGGGCCTGGCACCGCCGGCGCCACCCCCAGAGGCCCCCCTCTCCCTCCAGCTCAGGCTGGTGGAGAGTGCCGAGATCGGGCAAGACCTCCACCTGACGCTGCTGGCACGGAACCTGGAAGTGGCCCACCACGAGGTGAAGCTCAGCCTGAGCGCCCAGCCCATGCTGCACAACGGCACCCCCCGGCCCCCGTTCTGGCAGGACACCCACTACCTCTCCCTCCACCCCAAAGAAGGTGAGGAGGGTGGAGCTGCACCCAGGGGGCTCCCCTCCTGCCCGCCCGGCTGGGCTCTTCTTGACCCCCACGGGCCTCCCTTCTTTGCAGAGAAGCACCTCTCCTGGCGCATCACCTACGGGCAGTACGGGCAGCACCTGGGGGAGGACCGGCAGGTCGAGGTCGTTGCCATCGCGGAGGAGAACGCCTCCTGGCAGAAGATGCTGGTGGAGAAGACCATCACCATGGCCAGCCCCACCCTCACCATCAGTGTAGGCCAGCCTCCCGGCCCGAGGGAAGGACTGGGAGGGAGGGAAGCAGGGCAGGGCCTCAGCCGTGGGGCTGTGGGGAAAGAGGGGGCTCGGGCAGAGACAGACGTGGCTCCCTCCCTGCCATGCGCCCCCAGAACCGCCTGGCTGGATCGGACCCCTGGCCCCGCAGCGGTGGGCTCGCAGGAGCCCCCCCCAGCCGCTGCCTCCCCCCCCCCCCCCAGCCAGCGTCACCTTGCCTCCAGACTGTGTAGAGGGGGCCGATCCTTCGTCAGGACGACGTGCCCGTTCTGACCCCCACCCCCAGGCCTGCCAGCTCCGACTCTGCCCCTCCTTCACTGTGGCCCTGGCAGCGCCTTCCCTTGGCGCCCCCTCCTCCTGGGCCTCCCTCCGGACAATGGGAGTTCCGTCTCTCGAAAGCTCACGGCTCCAGACTCTGGTTGGTCTCTCCGGGCGGCTGAACGTGAACCAAGCTGTCCTGGCACAGATCAGGAGAGAGGCCTCCTCTCCGGGGCACGGTCGCGGGGTGCTCTCTCCGGGGTGTGTGTGTGTATGGATCTCGTGTCAGCCAGGCTAGCTTTCCTCTCCCGTGGGACCCTTTCCCCGGGTCCACGCCAAGCCCTGGAGACTGGCCTGGAAGGAGCCTCTTGGCCCCTGCCCCCCCCCCCAAGCACAGGCCGCGTGGGGAAGGTGGGCCCCGGGGACTGACCTCTGGGTCTCTCTGGGCAGGTTTTGGCGCCGGTGGTGGAGGGCGAGGCTTTCCCGCTCCACGTGGAGTTCGTCAACCCCCTGCCCGAGCCAGTGGGCGGCTGCGTCTTGCTTGTGGAAGGCGGCGGGCTGGTGAAGGGCCAGGCCTCGATCGAGTGAGTAGGGGGGCCTTTCGGGGCAGGGCCCTCTCCCTGCCAACAGGGGTGGGGGGCTTCTCTCTCTCTCTCTCTCTTTCTGGCCTCTGCCCCAGGGGACCCATAGAGCAGCCCCCCCTCACTCTCCCAGCAGAGCTAATGGCCCCCCCCGGGGGGGGGGGGGAAGAACCCCAGCTGGCAGCGCCAGTCCTTCTGGGGGTGCAGGCCACAAAAGGGGGGCAGCAGCCCAACCGAGCCCCTCCCTACAGCTTTGGGGTTATTGCCATAGTGTTGCCAACCTCCAGGCAGGGGCTGGAGATCTCCTGGGATTACAAGTGATCTCCAGGCAACAGAAACGAGTTCACCTGGAGAAAATGACTACTTTGGGAGGTGGACTGTGTGGCATCATGACCCCGCTGAAGCCCCTCCCCACCCCTCCTCGGGCCCCTCTCCCCAAACCCCCAGGCATTTCCCAACCCAGAGCTGGCAACCCTCTCCCAGACCTCCCCCTCCCCCCACCCGCTCAGGGGTCGTGCCTGGGTGGGTGCCATCTGCACTGCCAGCTGCTGACTCCTGGAGGAGGCCCCCCCCCTTCCTTGGGCTGAAGCGAAGGTGTCCAAAGCCTGCAGAGGAAGCCCCCCTCCCTCCTCACCCCCCCCCCCACGCTCCTGTGGTCAGCTTCCTTCCCCTGTGGCTGGGGCAAGGGGCCTGGGGTCAGTGGACAGGACCTCTCCCTGCTGGGTCAGCACAGCTGGCTGTCAAGGACCCTGTGGAGGAGAGCGTTGAGGAGAGGAGAGGGGACCCTGGGTCAGTCAGTCGCAGTTCTCTCCACCCGTGGTAAGCCTAGCAGGCTACAGAAGAGCGAGAGCTTCTGGCTGCCAGACAGTCCTAGGATCTCCTGGCTGTACTACACACACTGCCTTATTATTATTCTAAAAGGAAGGGGGTGGAATTTCAGAGGGGGGGGTGGCATTCAGCCCAGCCTAAACACCTGTCCTGAGACAGCTTTTAGAGATCAATAGGGATGGCCTCCCCAATTATTTTAGAGCCACTGCTGGATCAAAATCCCACCCCACCCACCCCCCGCCACCACCTTCAAGAGTTGAGGCTAGTGTTTTTGGCACACAGATTTCAATGCAGTGGCTCCTTTAGCTATTCATCATCTGGGGGCCTGGACAGACCCCCCCCCCCCAGTCATGGCTTTCAGCCCAGAACCTCCTGCCTGCCAGGTGGTGGCAAGGGAGGCCATTAGATCTGCTCATCCGGAGAAGTTTCCCCGCTCTGGACAAGTGACTGTAGGACGTGTGTGGGGAGTGTTTGGGAGGAGGAGTGGGGGGCGAAGTCCAGCAGTCCTGAAGGTTGTTGGGGGGGGGAGTGAGAGACCGGTGCTGGGAGGGTAGAGCCAGAGCTGGCCCCTGGCAGTGACTCACTCACTTTGGCCCCACAGGTTGGGCTCCCTCCAGGCCCAGGAAAAAGGCAGCATCAAGTTCCAGCTGACACCCTACAAGAGTGGTCCGCGGCAGCTGCATGTCACCCTCACGAGCAGCCACTTCCCCCCCATCAAGGGCTGGAAGCGGCTGGAGGTGGCCCCCCCCCCAGGGGGCAGCTAGAGGAAGAAGGCCCCCCCCGCCCCCATCTACCAAGACAAAGGACACTTGGCCTCCCTCTCCTGAATAAACTGTGGCACCTTCACCCCACACTTGGCAGCGCTGCCTCTTTCCATGGGTTCCTCTCAGGGCTCACCCCCCCCCACCCCCACTGGGAGGGGCCCTCAGTTCTGCGGATGGACTCCTGGCCTGCGACTTGTGTGTAGGTGGGGTGGGGTGGGGCGGAAGGAGAGGGGCAATTCCGCATGAGACACGCACACACATGCCCCCATTTGCGCTGCCCCCTTTCTCCTCTCGCTCTGCCAGGGCAAGTGCCGGGCTTTGGGTCCTGGGATCCAGGGGGTGCCGGGAACCATCCAGACAGGACCCTTTGGATGGTCTGTCAAACCCTCTAGTATCTACATTAGATGAAGGTGAGGGTCTAGGGTCTTTGGTTGTATCGAACTGGTAGTTAAGAAAAGGCAAAGGCACCTTTTAAAATCTCCAGAGATGTTCCAGCCGGAAAGGCCCAGGAGAGCTTTCTGACCATTCCCCTTCCCTCTTATCAGAGCCTGTAGCCATGTGTCCTGTGGTGGAAAGCAGCCCCTCCACCCCTGGACCCAAGCCTGGCACAGGTGGGGAGGGAGAAGGGGGCACACGTCTCTTTGACCAGCTCTCAGAGGCCCCCGAGGATGTTGCCGCCCCCAGTGCTCTTGTCCTCATTGGGGAGATTGGCCACAGCCCCCCGCTTGGCCAGATACTCCGGCCCACAGAGAGGCCAACATGACTCCGGGCGGCACAGGCGCAAGGGGTTGGGGGAGGCCCAGGCTGGGCTAAAGGCCTGCAGTGCGCGGGGGGGGGAGGACCTAAGCAGCTGCGCAACTGGAATTTCCCTGACCTGCCCAACCCATGCTGGGAAAGGCCTGCTCTGCTGCCTGTGCTTGGATCGGCCCCTTGTTTGCCTTGGGGGTCCTCATACCACTGCCCCTATGTGCTTGGGGAGGAGGGGGATCTGAGTTTCAGCCCCAGTCCTCTCGCTCCCTGCAGGCCAGGAAGCATCTGAGTCAGTGTGGGCAGGCCACCCTGTGACCTCCTCATGGTGGCTGGACCCAGTGGGGAAGAGCAGCAGGACTCTCCTCTGCAGAACCAGGTTGGCTCCCACTCTTCCTCATGCAGCCAGCTGGGTGACCTTGGGCCAATCACAGCTCTCTCAGAGCTCTCATCCCCACCTGCCTCACAGGGTGCGTTGTGGGGAGAGGACAGGAAAGGAGACCCAAAGCCCCTCCTGAGCCTCCTTCAGGAAGTAAAGAGCGGGGTATAAAAAGCAACTTTTCTTCTAAATACACGTTGATGTGGTCCGAACTGGTGGAGACTGACCAAGAGAGAGATCTTGGGAGTCATAGTAGATAACTCAATGAAAATGTCGAGACAGTGTGCGACTGCAGTGAAAAAGGCCAACGCTATGCTGGGGGTTATTAGGAAGGGCATTGAAAGCAAATCAGCCAGTATCCTAATGCCCCTGTATAAATCGATGGTGCGACCTCATTTGGAGTACTGTGTACAGTTCTGGTCGCCACACCTCAAAAAAGATATTATAGCACTTGGGGCTCTTTAGCTTGGAGAAACAATGGCTGAGGGGTGACATGATCGAGGTTTATAAGGTTATGCATGGGACAGAGCAGGTAGAGAAAGAAGTCCTTTCCCCCCCCCCTTTCTCACAAGAACTTCGTGGGCACTCCATGAAATTGCTGAGCAGTCTGGTTAGAACAGATAAAAGGAAGTCCTTCTTCACCCAAAGAGTGATCAACGCATGGAATTCACTGCCGCGGGAGGTGGTGGTGGCTACAAGCATGGACAACTTCAAGAGGGAATTGGATAAATGTATGGAGCAGAGGTCCATCAGTGGCTCTTAGCCACAAGATACCTAGTGGACCTCCTGATGGCCCCTGGGTTTTGGCCACTGTGTGGACTGGTCTGATCCAACACTGGCTTCTCTTGTGTGCTTAATGTAGACAGGCCCAGACTGGAGCACCTCGCCTTGGCTTTCCAGTGCCAGATCTCTGCAGGGAGGGCCGCTGCAGCCTTTGCTCTGACAAACCAGAGCAGTCGCACAAGCCACACAATGGCTGGAGGAGGCGGCCCTTGCCTCTAGCGGCTGGGCAGGAGGGCTATGGATGTGGAGCTGCTCTGCTCTTCCGTGGGCAGCTCTGCCAAGCCTGGGGGGGGGGGGGGCCTTACATGGTCATTGTGCCTTTCTCCAGGTAATGCTTCCCCACACAATCAACTAGCAAGGACAGTCCAGCTCTCCTGAGGCCAGTCTGCCTTTTGAGCACACACACACATCCACCGGCCCTTCCTCCAAGGAGCTGGGAGCAGCACATCCAGTTCCTCCCTCCCTCCCTCCTCACAGCCCTGCCAGGCTGTCAAAGGACTGGGACCCTGGACCTCTCGCCCAGCCTCTTCCTTGCGCCGGAAGGTACCCTCAAGTCGCGGCTGATCTATGGCCACCCGTTGGGTGCCCAAGGCAGGAGGTGCTCAGGAGCTGGTTTGCTGTTGCTTGCCGCTGCACAGCAACCCTGGACTGGCAGTCTTGGCCGTCTCCCATCCAAGGGCTACCTGGGGCCGGCCCCGCCCAGCTTCTGGGGTCTGACTGGCTCGAGCCAACTGGGGCCCCCCAGTCAAGGCCAGTCATCCTCATCCAGCGCCCTCAAGTCACAGCTGACGTGTGGCGACACCCCCCCAGTGCTGTCAAGGCAAGAGACGTCTGGAGGTGGTTTGCCACGGCTCTGGTGGTCTCCCCCCCCCCAAAGTACCACTATCCAGGGCTGACCCTGCTGAGCTTCTGAGATTGGAGGCTGCAGACAGGGCCACCTCATTCCACGGGCCGTCTGCGGCAGCGTGTTTTTGCAGCACGGTCGCCTAACCCTGCCTTCAGACCCTGGGAGAGAGACAGATGAGAATGGGAACAAAGCGATACATCCAGCAGAACCATCCAAGGCTTACAGCCCCTAGACTGGGCAGAGGGGAACAAGAAGGTGCCCCCCTCCCCACCAGCTCTGACTTGCTCACTGGATAGCTGGAGCCCAGCTGAAGCGGGCACCTCTGAGCCCCTCTCCCCAACCCTGGGTGCATCACCAGGCAGCAGCAGCAGGGAATAGGTGGGTGAAGGAGGCATTCCCCCAGGTCATACATCGTGGCAGAGAAGCCTGGAACATGGGAAGCCTCCTCCTGCCCCCTGGCTGAGGATGAACTGGATTGGGTCAGGGCAACTGGTCTGCTGAGGGGTGGAACGCCCCTGCCTCTGAACCAGACAGCTGTGAAGCCACCATGCCCTTCTTGCCCATCTTCCCGGCCCCAGAAGTACCTTTCCAGCAGCGATGGTGGAACTTGTGTGTGTGTGAGAGAGCGCGAGCACGCAAGGGGGGTGGAACTGCTCCGGGGAGCCTGACGGACAGACTCAGCTCTGACACCAGCAGGTGGGGGTCGGGCCTGGAAATGGGGTGGGGGAGGGGTCACTCCAAACAGGACCTCTTCTGTTCTCTCTTCAGCTGGATGGAGACGTGGTGAACCTCCAGCTCAGCCGCACCCCACAGCACTGGTGGCAGAAGCTGGCTGGCTGGCCTGCACAAGTGCAGTGAACCGGGCTTCTTCTTTGCGCCCGCCGACTGTTCAGTGCCATGGGGAGGGGCAAACAGGGGGGGAGGGGAAACTGAGGAATGCCCTGTCCTGCCAGCCACTCCGGTGCCAGGATCCAGGGGGGCGGGGGGGGGGGGGGGAGAAGAGGCGCTTTCCCTCACAGTGCTTGGCCTAGGGAAGGGAAGGGAAGGGAAGGGAAGGGCAGGGGGTGACCAGGTCACCAAGGCTCCCTCCTCCAGGGGAACAGCAGTGTGCACCCCCCCCCCCCAGTCATCCTGGTAAGGTGCTGGGGGACAACTCCTGCCAAGTAGGCAACCAGCACCCCTACTCGGGGGGGGGGGGCCCAGCTAGAGGCCAGCCTGATTGCCACAGCTCTCTGCTGAGCCACCCCCCACAACACTTCCTCCTGCCCCAGGCCACACCCAGCCACCAGGGACGCCCCCACCCCTCCTCTCTCAGGTCTGCCCTGGCGGGGAGGGAGCCCCCAGACCCAGCGCAGAGGTGGTAGCCCCCTTTGGCCTTCCCCCCCCCCCAACCTTCCCTGAGGGCGGCAGCTGCTGTGGGCCTGACCCCCCCCCCCCCCAACCCAGCCGGATCCCTCGCCTGACACCACTTCACAGGAGGCAACTCCAGATGACAGGTGACGGGCGAAAAAGCCGTTCAGGAGAGGTGCCCATCAGCTTGTGTGTGTGCGTGCAAGCGTGCCACCCAAAACTCTGCAGGCAGGCAGGCAGGCAGGCAGGCAGGCAGGCGGGGGGCTGTGGCAACGTTACTCCTAGCCCTTAGTGGCAGCTCTGTGGGGAAAACGCAGCTATGCCCCCCGCTGTGGCTGAGCCTGCCTCAACTGCCCCCCCCCCCCCGCTAGACATCCGAGCAACAGTTTGGCCGAGTGCGCAGGTAGACAGCAGGTGTGCCCATGGGGAGAACTCCAGCACAAGAGGGCAAGTGCAGCCAACCCCCCCCCCCCGCCCCCCCGAGAAAAAGAGGCGGAAGGCACTGTGGGACCCACACCCTTGCAGCAGAAGCAACAGCAGCACATACAGCTGGCGCCCCTTCCTGCAGCCCACCCATAAGGGAATGGGGATGAAAACCACCCCTGGCAGAACAAGGCACATCCTCTGCCCCCCCCCTCCTTTTAGGCTGAAAATCAACTAAGTAGGAAACACTGGGCCCTTCAGGCCCCCCCCCCCCCCGGCTCCAGCACGGAGATGCAAGGCACCTGCCCCAGCCACCCCCCCCCCATGACTTAGGGCTCAGCAGCAGAGCTCTGCCCCCCCCCCCCTTCCCGTAGGGAATGCCCCCAGGAAGGTAGCTGCACTGCTCTTTTCCCATCCGGGGAAGGTGAATCACAGCAAAGGCCGTTTCCTCTCCAGCTCAGGGGGCTCCAGGGCAACTCAGAGGGTGTTCCTGTGGGGAGGGCTCTCTGCTCCAGCCCCCCTCTACACGAGAGACAGGCCCTCACAGAGCTCCAACTGTTCTTTATTGCTCGGGAGTCCCTCCGCCACCTGCCCAACGGCCGGTCACAACTCAGACACCCGGCCTCCACCACTGGGACAGGGGGACGGGGGACAGACACATCTCCCTCTCCCGCAGCCACAGAAACAGCTTCTTCTCCAGTGGGGCAAAGAGCCAAAACCCCACACGCCACCATCAGAGCACCCCTTGAGTCAAGTCCTTGATCTTGTCCATGTTGTGATCAACGGCTCCAGAGAGGAACTGCACCCAGCCCTCTTCGGAGGGAGCGCACACGTGGCTGGCCCTGGGGGGAGAGAGGAGGCTGTTAGGGACAGCGGGGGGCGGGCGGGCAGGCAGGCAGGGGTACATGCCACACCCAGCCAAGAGCCACAAAAAGACTCATCTGCAACGCCACAAACTACCTACAGCTCCCAGGCTCTTAACGGTGTCATCCCACTCCACCTCAACCCATACATCGGAAGAACCACCCTGCTGGGCCAGACCAGGGAGGGTCCCTCCAGTCCAGCATATCCCGTCTCACACAGGGGCCCCAGCCAGATCCTCTGGAGGTCCAGCAACAGGGCAGAAAGGCTGAGGCCTTCCCCTGATGTTGCCTCCTGGCTCTGAGATTCAGAGGACGAGTGCCTCTCAATGTGGAGCGTCCCCCTCAGTCACCAGGACTAATAGCCACTGACAGACTTATCCTCCAGGAATCTACCTAATATCCTTTTAAAGCCATCTGTGCCTCTGGCCATCACTACATCCTCTGGCAGAGAATTCCACACTTCAGTCACTCTCTGGGTCAAGTAGCACTCCTTTTGTTCACCCTCAGTCTGTGACCCCCTCAGAGGTTCTAGTACTTGGGTGGGAGGAGAAAAAGTTCTCCACTCTCTCCACCCCATGCATGACTGTATAAACCTCTACCATACCCCACCCCCCTTTAGTCGTCTCTTTTCTATACTGAAAAGTCCCAGAGACTCTTTGGACTTTCCTCACAGGGAAGGGGCTCCAACTCCCTAAAATCACCTTGGTTGCCCTCCTCTGTGCTTTCCCCAACTCTGCAACGTCCTTTTTGAGATGCGGGGACCAGAACTGTATACAGTGTTGTTCCAAAGGAGTCTGCACCAGAGATTTATTTATACAGGGGGCATTATAATGTTGGCTGTTTTGTTTTGAATCCCTTTCCTAATAATCCCTAACACAGAGCTTGCGTTTTTCACCTCTGCGGCACACGGAGTTGGCACTTCCACAGAGCACCCCCTGTGACGACCCCCAAGATCTCATCACTGGATAGAAGAACGGGTTCTCCTCTTATGGTTTAAAAAGTGGTTAAATGAAAGGCAGCAAAAACTGGAATCAGTGGACAGTCCTCACAATGGAGGGAAGGAAGCAGTGGGGCAATGTTCCCTCTAAGCTGTGGACTCTTGTGAGCAAAAATTCTACTTTGTGAGCTACTGGCATTAAAGTGGTGAGTGAGTGATTTGGCTATTTCATAAACTAGTTTGCTCTGGAGCCCTCCTTCCTGAGCTTAGACAAAAATGTGTGAGCTGGAGGCTAAAAAACTGTGAGCTAGCTCATACTTACTCAGCTTAGAGGGAACATTGCAGTGGGATCCCACAAGGATTAGTTTTGGGACTGGAACTATTTAACATTCATCAGTGATCTGGAGCTAGGGGTGAGTAGTCTAGCGGCCACATTTGCAGACACACCAAATTACTCAGGATGGTGAAGGCCGAGGCTGACTGTGAAGAGGGGCCCTCCACAGTTCTGGTCACCGCATCTCAAAAACGACACTGCAGAGCTAGAAAAGTACCCTCATCAAGACAATGAAGGGGCAGCTGTGGAGTGTTGTCAGCAAATGGGCATTAAAGTTGTGAGCGAGCGATGTGGCTGCTGCATAAATTAGTTTCCCTGGAGCCATCCTTCTTGAGCTAAGGCAAAAGCATGTGAGCCAAAGGCTAGAAAACTGTGAGCTAGCCCACACTGACTCAGCTTAGAGGAAACACTGGTTGGAGCACCTGCCCTATGAGGAAAGGCTGAAGAGTCTGGGACTTTTCAGTTTAGAGCAGAGACATGATAGAGGTTTACAAAATTATGCATGAAGTGGAGAGAGCTGACATGGAGAACTTTTTCTCCCTCTCCCCAAAATACTAGAACTTGAGGGCATCCCGTGAAGCTGATGGGCAGTAGGCTCAAAACAGACATAAAGAAATACTACTTTACACAGAGAGTGATTAAAACATGGAATTTGTTGCCAAAGGATGTAATGATGGTCACAGGAGAAAAACAGTCTTAAAAAGGAAATTAGACAGATTCATAAAGCCCCCCGCCCCTCTTATGGACCTCCTGAGGGCACCTGGTGTTTTTGGCCACTGTGTGACACAGAGTGTTGGACTGGATGGGCCACTGGCCTGATCCAACATTGCCTTCTCTTATGTTCTTAAGTCTATCAGTGGCTACTAACCATGTTGACTGAAGGGAACCTCCACGTTCAGAGGCACTAAACCTCTGAATCCCAGCGCCAGGAGACCTCTCTGCCCTACTGTTGGCTTTCCAGAGGAACTGGTTGGCCACTGTGTGGGACAGAATGCTGGACTGGATGAACTGCTGTTCTGACCCAGCAGGGCTCTTCCTAGGTTCTGAGGAATACAGCCTCAATGCCCTGTTTGTTGGCCCTCCAGGGGAACCGGTTGGCCGCTGTGTGAGGCAGAATGCTGGGCTAGAGGGACCCTCACTGGTCTGACCCAGCAGGGCTCTTCTGAGGTCCTTATCTGGGGAAGGCCTCGGCCCCTCTGCCCTGCTGTTGACCCTCCAGAGGAGCTAGTTGGCCCCTGTGTGGGACAGAATGCTGGACCCTCACTGGTCTGACCCAGCAGGGCTCTTCTTGTGTTCTTATGAGTGGGAATACCACACACCCCACAAATACAGCTTAACCTTTCAATCAAAACTCTGCAGGTGATCTTGAGATAAAGAGTTGTAAACGCTGGGTGACCTCAACAACATGCACATTTTCCCAGCCAATTTATCTCCTGGTCATAGCAAAAAAAAAATCTAAACAGCTGTGGACAAATGCCCCCTCATCCTGAAACACACTCCAGTAGTTCAGCCTTGCATCCTACCGTATTCTCCTTCCGACAGGGACCCTTTGGCAAATTCTGGCAGAGAGAGCACACGTGGGCCTGATCCCCCCATTCCCTGAAAACACAGAGCACCTCCCGCTCCCAGTCATGCAAACGCTGGGTCAGGAAGAAACCGGGGGGGGGGGGGGGGGGTCCTGTCTCACACTTTGTTAGAATGTTCCACCCTCAGGGGACGAAGTCCTGGACAGCACAAGTGGCTAAAGAGTTTTCTCTTCCTCTTCAGGAAGGAAGACCAGACCAGGCCTCAGGCTGGGTGACAGATTCTCCAGGGAGAGATCACAAATTCCCAGGACACAGGAGAGATGTTTCTCTTCCAACCTGCTCTTCTCCATGGAAGGGCACAAACCACAAAACGTGAAGCCTTGCCCCCAGGGACTCCATCTTGACCACATGACCAAGGACAACCCGGGTGGGGGGAGGGGGGTCTGTATTTTTCAGTTCTGTAACTTCAAGGAGTGCCAGCCTGTCCTAGGTAAGCACTACTTATGTTAAGTTCTGAGTGCGGGGCAAGAAGACCCCCTTTCCCGTCTGCCCTGGGCTCACAGATGGAATTCAAGGTGAAGTGACTCAAATTAGATCCCTAGGGTTATGGCAGACAACTCGAGGAAAACGCCCCAGGCTGAAGGAGCACCAGCAGAAAGGGTAAACAACGGAAATTAGGCTAATCCATCCTGACTCATCACAGCTGGATGCAGGGAGTGTTCCCCCCCCCCCCCCCCCCCCCGCAACTCCACAAACCCGGCCAGCGCCCAGAAGTATTGCGACCACTGCAGAAGCCCTCCCCCCCACTCACTGGGTGACCTCCAGCGTCTTCTTCAGCACCGCAGCTAGCTTCCCAGCCTGCAGGAACGGAAAGGGTTGGTGAAAGGCTCAGACTACGAAAGAGGATTCCACGATTTCCTTCTGAGCCACAGCCCACCCCGCCCCCCATCCCTCAAGGCCTAACCCTTGGGGGGGGGGCTAAACGGAGGTGGGAAAGAAGAGTCTGTTCCACTAGCAAGGTCTACCCCTGGGGCTCTTTGGCAGGGGGGCCAAGGGGAGCCACAAGCCCTGACTCAGTGGAAGCTGCGGAGCTGAGAATCTTCTGGCGCCCTCTGCAGCTCTCCGGCATCTGGAGCCACCAGCTCACGGCACTGCGACTCCTGGGCCGACATGAGAGCAGCATGCCCCCACCACCACCCCACCCCAGCACAGGCAGGCAGGAGCTCCCACTGTGGTGGCTGCTGGACACCGCTCCTGGCGCTCACCAAGTGCTTTTGGAAACGGGAGGGGGGGGGGCTTCGGCCCAGCAGGATTCCTGACTGGTCACTGGAGGCCTCACTGGCTCTGCAGATTTTCTAAAATGCTGTTTTGCTAGCAGCTGCCACGACAGCGCAAAGATCTTCACTGCGTGACTGAAGGTAAGCTCTGTACACGCAAAGAGACACTTTTGAACAGTGCGCTCATTTTAAAAGGCACCTTATTAGGCAGAGCCATTGCCAGAAATGATAAGAAACTGCTACATTCTCCAACTTTTCGTGACTGGCTCTGTTTCTTGCAGCCGCCGCCGTTCTGTGGTTGTGCCCACCACTCAGTGTCGGAATTCCAAAAGTGCCCACAAACTCAAAAAAGTTGGGGACCCCCCCTACCCTGGAGGGTCTCTGAACATGGAGAAAAAACATAACTTTTCGTTAACTTGCAAAGATGCCTGCCCCTTGAAAAAGTGATCTGGCAGCGAATAAGTACAGAAAATGGACAGCAGTTCAAGATTAAGATAGAAGAATACCAAATAGAGCAAAAACGATGCTACTCAAACCCCTCATAAAAAAAACCCAGGAACAGCTTAAAAGAGGCTCCCCTTTTTTCACTCCTTACAGACACCCGGATTCTTAATATGAAATTAGGACAGCTGGGCAGCTCTCTCCCAGAGATCAAAGTACCCATGGAGCAAGAAAGTTTTCCTGGAAATGATTCTAGGGAAGCCCCCCCCCCCCCCCATTCTGGGTTCTTCCCCCTCTCTCAGAAAAAGACTCAGGCTGCTAAGTCTCTACACAAAGAGAGCATCCAGCCAGCTCCCTGCCCACCATCGTGGCCACTCACGTTCAGCCGTAGAGTCAGATGGTTCACAGGAGGGTATGTGCTGAGCACCAACTCATCCACGCTGTGGGATGTGAGAAAGATTAAGAGAGATCAAGGGGAAAATAGGATTCCTGAAAGGAGCCAGTTTAGGAAAGGGAAAACATGCCTTCACACATATCCCTGCACCAGAGGGGGGGGGGGGGGTTGGTGAGGCAATTTCTTGCATCCTAATCTCTCACCCTCTGAGGGTGCAAGGGCAAAAAACAGACACTGCCCCCTCCCTTGGAGGAAGGACAGGACAGGACAAGGACAGGGCAACCAAGGACAAGAAGCCCCCCAGACCTCTGCCCAGGCTCCCCATGCCCAGGCAACAGCACTTGCCCCTCCTGGCAATCCTGAAGGGCTCCAACCGGCAGCCTCACCTGGGACTGATGTCACCTGCGGCATCTGCGACGTCATCCAGCTGAGCTACCTGCTCTGCTGTGTCCGCTTTGCCCCAGGCGTTCACTGCCCCCAGCAATTTCTTCAGGCATGCTTTGGCCGCCTTCACCAGCCCCACGCAGGGGCCCAGCAGCTGCCAGTCAGCCTCTGACCAGGAGACGTCTCTGTTCCCCCTGGAGCCCACCTCTTCCGGGTCATCCTGGTAGGGATCTCTGCCTTCTGCCAGCGCCTGCAGGGGAGCACACAGCGCAAATCTCCCACGAGCAGACATTCACATTCTGACCTGGGGGTTCAGGGAAAGGGAAGCCCTCTGGGATCCATTGGCTAATCTCACACACTGAAAGATCTCAGGCCTAGCTGCAAAAGGAGCAGGAAGAGAAGCAGAGAGACCACCCTCACCGGGAGGGCAGCAAGCCAAGGGCCTGGCTGGGGTTCCAAGAGCCCCCACAGAGCACGCAGGGAGAGCCCCAGCAAAGGCAGAGAGCTTAAGAACCACAAGAGAAGCTCTTTGGTTGCTGGCACAGGAAAGGAGGGAGCCCAAAGCTGCTGCTGCTGCTGCTGCTGCTGGGGAGGGGAAGGAAGAGGGGCTCTGTCCTGAGCCAGCAGCACCCAGGCAGGCCAAGGTCCCTGGAGAAAGCTTCCCCCAAGCTGTCTCAGACCCCCCCCAAAAAAATCCCTTTGCAAAAACCACATAATTAGCTGTGGAAAAAGGTGGGGGGGACCCCAAAGCAAAGGAGCCAGCTGTGGTGAGGAAAAGAAAGCCATTGGTCCACCGCAAGCGAAACACACCCATCGACCGAGCTGGCGTTTCCTGTAGGAAGAACTCAAGGAAGGAGGCTTCCTCTGCTCCCCAAACCCTGACATCTTCCCCCCAAATAGCCTCTGCTCCAATTCTCCTGTGAGACCAAAACTTTCCCCTTCTGTCAGTGCTGAACATAGAAATACAGAGATAGAGGGGATCTCAAGAGCTCATCTAGTCCACCCCCCAGCACAACGCTGTAAATTCACTTACCCCTTCCTACACTCCTTTCTGCTCCTGGCAAAATCTCCCCAGGAGGTGAAGTGTGTCGTCCCCCCCCCCCCCCCCCGTGTGTGTGTGCAGGTGTTAATGCCTGCTCCCTCCACTCCAGGCCTACCTGCTCCAACTCCCGCAGGGCGTCTCTGGCGATCCCCAGCCAAGCAGAGAGGGCGGAGACCACGGCGGCCGCGTTATCTGGGCGGGCAGACAGAAGAGGAGCAGGTGGGGCTGGGGTCGCTCCCGCTCCCAGGCAGGGTTTCTCGGCCCCGCCCGCCCGCCCGCCCGCCCAGCACTCACCTCGAGGCAGGCCGGCCGCTCGCTCGCAGGCCTCCCACACGCCCCCCGTGGAGACCAGCTGCTCCCGCGACAGCCTGCCGCAGAGAGAGAGAGACGGTTGCCGGCGGGCCCCCGGGGGCCGGCCGGCCTGCCTGCCGCCGGGTCTCTCCTCCTCTCCCCGGCCCGCCTCATCCCCCCATTCCTCCCCTCCCGGTAGCCTCACCCGGGCGTCGGCGTCGTCGGGCGCAGGAGAACCTCGGCCAGGCGCAGCAGCCCCTCGGCCACTTCCACGACGGCGTCGCGCACCGCTCTCCGCAGCGTCCTCCCTGTGGGGAGGGGAGGAGAGGAGAGGAGAGGAAGCGGGGGGGGGGGGGGTGTCGCCTCCCCCCCGAGCCCGAGCCGGCGGCTCACCTTGGTCCTCAGGTAGCCCGGAGTAGGCGGCGGCCGCGGCCAGCACCGCTCTCTGTATTTCCCCGCTCAGCCGCTCCAGCTCCTGCGGGACACAAAGGCGAGAGGGAGGGGTGGGAGGGGGGAAGAGAGGGGTGGGAGGGGGGAAGGGGAAGGGGAGCCCTCCAGCCCGCGAACTCTCACCTGTGCGGAGGGGGCGGGCTGGGCGGGGGCGGCCAGACTCAGTTGCGTGGCTGCCCGAGAGGCAGCCTGGACGGCCGCCGCTGCCGGGAGTAAAGAGGGAGGAAAAAAAGACTGTCAGGGGCGGTCCGGGGCGGCGGCAGCAGCGGCACCCGCCCGTCCGCCCGCCCCCGAGATCCCGCTCCTACCGAGCGCCTCCCAGAAGCGGCCCCGTTCGAAGCCGCCGCCGCCGCCGCCGCCGCCGCCTTGTCCGCCCGCCGGGGCCTCGCCGCCTGCCGGGGAAGAGAAGAGAAGAACGCGCGGGCGGAGGAGTGAGGCGGGCCGCGGGGCCTCTGAGAGCGCCCTGCCCAGCGCGCCGCCGCCCCCCGCCCCGACCCCCCCACCCACCGCGCAGGCCGGCCAGGACCGCCCCCAGGGCCCCCCGCAGGCCTGGCAGCGCCGCCGCCGCCGCCATCTCTCCCGCTGGCTGGCTGGCTGGCTGGCGGGCTCCCCGGCGTCGGAGGAGGAGCAGCAGCAGCAGCAGCAGCAACAACACGTGGGGAGGGAGGGAAGAAAGGAAGGAAGGGGCGGCCGCTGTTTCTCCACCCGGAAGGTGGCGGCGGCGGCGGCGGCCCCGAGCAGCGGAGCAGGAGGCCGGGCAACGCTGACACTTCCTCGGGAGGGGCGCCTGACCGCTGCCTCCCTCCCGGACGGCAGCGGTTCCCCCTCTTGACGACACCCCCCCCCCCCGCTTTGAGCCCTCCTGGCCCGCCCCCCCCCGTCCAAGCACTCCTCTTCCCCCCCCCCTCCGGTTGCCAGCGGGGGGGTGGGGCCTGGCTGGCCGGCTGGTTCTGACCCCACGAGACCACTCTGTGCACATATCGGGCGGAGCGTGTGCAGGAGTGACGGAGGAGGGGGAGATCCGGGTAGAGTGTGAAGCGTGAGGCCTGGTAGTCCCTTCTCTCTCCCCAAGGTCTGGAGCACTGAGGCCCCAGCTGAAGTTTTCGTCCGCTGTGTGCGCGCAGACCCTCCCTCGCTGGACATCCCTTCTTCTGGAGGGGGGGTGATCCCCCCCCCCCCTAACCATGAACAGAAGCCGGCCTCTTCTCTTGGCTGGCTCCTCTCCGGAGCCCCTGCAGCTGGGCCAGCTTCAGCAAGGAAACCTGCCGGCCGCAACTGGGCAGCACTTCCCTCCGCCCCCCACAGAGAAGCAATGTCAGCAAATTCACAACTCCCCAGGACAGCACACTTTTCCTTTGAAGACTCACATCCAGAGTGTCAATCTGTCTGGTGGTTTCCTCAGTCTCCCTCCCGGCTGAGTGAGGCCAGCCACTTCAGAGCTCCTCTGTGATCGGTCTTGGCCTCCTTCATGGCTCTGCGGCTCCTTCTTCCTCCTCACTCCTGACTGGGCCCCCCCCCTTTCCTGTGGGTCGGATTCCAGAATGTTGGCCACACCATCCTGGGATTATCCCCTTCCTCAGATGGTTCTAGGACACCCCCATTTCCCACGTCCTTGCTCCCCTTGCCCTGCTACTCCGCCTCCCCCCACCTGCTGGGTCCTCTGATGGCCCCCCTACAGATGTGATCCAGGTGCCTCTTACGTGTCGGCCCTGAAGGCCTGAAAGGATACAGGCAGTTTGCTCCCCCCCCCAGCACCCCACTGTCTGTCTCGTCCCCCCAAACGGTATGTGTGGCCAACAGGGTAGGTTTCACCTCTCCCTGGGGGTGACCAGTGGGAGCTGAGGAAATACAGGTGAGCAGAGAGCAGCTGGGAGCTGAGAATGATTTGGCACAAGCCCCTTCCCCCCCCCCCAACTACATATCTCAACTTTCCACTCTGTGCTGTGCAGCCTTATTTTGACCCGCAGCTTTGCCCGATTTCCCCTGCATCCTGTTGATCCTGTTTTTTGAAGATCTAGAAGATGCGGGGGAAATCGGGCAAAGCTGCAGGTCAAAATGCAGTTGCGCAGCACATAGTGGGAAACTGACACATACAATTGGGGGGGGGAAGTGGGGGCGGAGCAGGGGCTTGTGCAAAATCAGTCTGAGTGAAACTGCGGCGAAGAAACACACAAGTTAATACTTTGGTCTGTGTATGTATTCTAGGATGTGAATAAATGGTGGCAACATGTCAATGGAACATTGTCTGAGCCCCCAGCGCCAATAACTGCGTGAGTGAGGGTCCGTTAGTAAAGGGGGCTGGGCCACGCTGTCTGCAGCTGTCTCTGTGTGTGCGTGTGAGAGAGAGAGAGAGAGAGAGAGGAGCTGAGGTGCAGAACAATCATGGCTCTCTTACGTGTTTTAAGAGAAACAAGAAAGGTGGCATATGCCACTCCTGACCTCCTTGTAACCCAAAACCTGAGATTATTTATTGTATGGCAGAGTTACACACAGGAAGCATATAAGAATATAAAATACAGAACCAAGCTGATAGAAGCTGTGGGTGGTTATTGCAGTAGAAATCTGGCTAGAATACAAGGCCCCCATTTCCCAGGGGGAGGATGGAACACACTCTGAAATGCCAGCGGTTAGGCGGTGCACTGTGAGAAATTTCCTGGCCAGCAGAGGTGGTCTGGCTGGGCTGCTGGGACACAGGCCCCAGTGAGGAAGAAGCCCCCCCTTTACCCTGCAGCCATCCACTCCCTGCCTGCCTGCCCCCCAGAGCCAAGAGGGATTTGATTCCACAGTATTCTGCTTTGCCTCCTCTCGTTCAGAAAAGATAAAGTGCAGTTAAGAGGCGGAGGTCCACTTCCAGCAAAGACTCCAAAAGTCTTTGGCACCTGCTGCCACCCCCAAGCAGGCGAGGGAAGGTGGGGAGGTGGGGGAATGACAAAGGCTGGTGCCTTCCTAGGGTAAGTCGTGCCACTCTACCCCATGCAGGAGGTTGGCGGCCTCTGACCAGGCAGCGCGAGTTGCCCCGTCCATCTCAGGGGCCAGCTGGTTACTGGAATCCAACGTGTGGTTGGTCCCTCCGATGACTTCATTACACTCCGGGCAGCGGCTCCTCTCCATGGCGCCCCCACACTCCGTGATCACGTAAATGTGCCCGTTCTGGCACTTGAACCAGTGGCCCCGGCGGCTGTCCACGACAGCCTTAACAATCTGCACCCTCTCTGCCTCAGAGATGCCCAGGCCTGACGTGGGCATAGCGGCCTTCACCGCCTCCATCTTCTCCTTCACGAACCTCTCGTCTTCCAGGGTGAACCTCCCCACGTCCTCCAGGACCCGCCGGATCGTGCCGACCAGCTCTCCCGTGGGATCGTCCATCTTCCCTTCTGGGGCCCGATACATGCCCAGGAGCTCCAGGAGGAAGGCCAGACGCTGGAATTCGGCCTGCAGGTCCGACAGCTCCTGGGGGGTGATGGCACGGCGGGGCCTCTCCAGCCACTGGCCCACCTCCGCCAGCCGCCTCCTCACGCCTTCCTGCTCGCAGGGATCCAGCTTGCTCACGGAGGCGCGCAGGTCGGCGAGCCGCACAAAGAAGCCCACCAGGCTCTCCATGACCTCCAGGCTCTGACCAGAGAGAGAGGGCTGCTCCAGCTCCTCCTGCAGCTGCTGGTATTGCTTGGGCAGATGCAGCCGCAGGGCCCGGGCATTGCCCATCAGCTCGGCCTTCAGCCTGCGACGGCAGGCAGCGGCCTCGGCTGGGGAGCCCCGGATCCGCTCCTTCACCCTCTCAATCTCTTGCAGGCTCCTCCTCACCAGCGTGCCATAGCGCAGGTTCCTTCGGATGGGTGTCCGGCAGGCAGGACACACCTTCAGCCTGATGGCGGCGCCTCCGTCCTGGTCCATGTAGCAGTCCAGGCCCGTGGCCTCGAAGACGTGGCCACAGTCCTCCAGCTGCACGAAACGGGCCCCGGGCTCATCCTCAAAGCCAAAGAAGATCTGCGTGAGTTCTTCCTGGTGGCACACAAGGCACCTGTCCGGACACGGCTCTCCACACATCCCTGCGCACCCATGGCCACACGGCAGCTGCTTTGGACATGGCACATCGCAGCGGGGCCTGTCGCATGGCTCGGAGCACAGCTTGGTGCACTGGTAGTGCTGGCAGCGCCACTCACAGCGCTCGGTGCAGGGGGTGCACGGCTCCCCACACGCCTTGGGGCAGTAGCTGTGGCCACAGCGGTTCTGGCAGGGCTTCCGGCAGGGGGGGCACTCGCTGGTGCATGGCTGCAGGCACTTGTGGGAACAGATCAGGAGACGTCCGCAGGGACTTCTGCACGGTTCGTGGAATCGGCCATTGGAGCAGGCATGGCAAGAACCTGGGCACGGGTGGCCACATTCCAGCGTGCTGTGGCATTTCACCCGGCAGGGCACAGGCCTCCCGTTCTTCATGTCCGTGGCAGTGCAGCACTCCACCTCCTGGCTGTGCCGACATGGCAGCGTGGCCTGGACCATTTCTGGGCAGCGCCTGGTGCACTCCTGGCCACAAGTCCGCCTGCAGCGATGCCCACACCCCCGGAGGGCCTTTTCACAGGGCTCCTGGCAGCAGAACTCCTCTGCTGGAGTGGAGCAGGGCACGCGCTGCAGATGCCCACACTGGGGCAAAGTCTTGGGCACCAAGACCAGGCACTTCTCACATGGCTCGGAGCACACCTTGGGGCAGTGGTGCCCGTCTGCGCAGAGCACCTTCTGGCAAGCCTTCATGCACTGCACCTCTTTGTGCTGGAGATCGTAGGGGTGGCAGGCCCGGGGGCAGACGTGCCCGCAGTCCAGCCGGTACTCACAGGGCAGGCTGCAACCTCCCTCGGGGACCTTGCTGAAGTCGGCAGCGCAGGCCACGGCGGTCCTGGTGCCCGGGTGGTTCTGGCAACAGAGCAGGAGGGAGCGGCCGATGTGGCCCTTCTCTCGCAGCGTGTGAGCGATCTTGCTCCAGAGCAGGACCTGGCTCAGCATGCCCATGTTGCCGATGCAGTAGAGGCCCTTCTTGGCCCGGGACAGGGCCACGCAGACACGGTTGGGGATCTGCAGGAAGCCCACCCGCCCCTCGGGGTTGCTGCGCACCAGGGAGAGGAGGACGATGTCGTTCTCCTCCCCCTGGTACTTGTCCACCACGTGGACCTTCACGCCCTGGAAGGTCTTGGCCGGCAGGAGCCGGCGCAGGCAGAAGAGCTGGCCGGTGTAGGTGGTGAGGATGGTGATCTGGGAGGGCTGGTAGTTCTGGCACAGCAGGTACTTGCAGAGCTCCGCCACAAAGTGGGCCTCGTGGGGGTTCTGGTGGCTCCGCCCTTCGTGGATCTCCTGCTCAGGGAAGGTGTGCTCCACGAAGAAGAGGTTGGACGACACACCCTGCCAACGAGAAGAGAGGGGTAGGGGCAGAGCGTCACGGTAACCCTGGCTGAGACGCAGGTGCCCAGCCACCCCAGAAGGGGCCGCCACCATAAAGACACCCGTGGTCCACTGGCCACATCCACCAGCCCTGAGGCTGGGAAGGACAGGCAAACAGAAGAGACGTACCTTGATGTTGTCATACTCGAGCACCGAGGGATGGTTTGCCAGCTCCTGGTAGATGTGCGGTGTCAGGAGACGGGCAATCTCTGGCCGCATGCGGTGCTGGAAAACCACACGGAGGTCACAAAGAGCTGGCATGGCATGGCATGCGCCGGGGGGGGGAGGGCGACGACACAGAGGCACCCAGGAGACCCTCCCCCCTTCCCTGCTTCAAGATGTGGACTCTGAAGAGAACCAGCAAGGACCCTTCCCACACCTCCCTCCCGCCCTAAGTGGGATGGGGGGGGGGAGGACTGCGTTGCGATGGAACACCCGCCACCCCAGAGGCAGCACCCCGCTGCCCCCCACGAAGGCTGAGGCAGGCTGGGTCCCAGTGCAGCTCCGTGCTGCCCCCACCCACTGCGAGTGCCAACCACCAGGGCCACTGGAGCAGACAATGCAAGCCACTGCAGGGCTGAAGCCTCACCCCACAGAATGGGCTCCTCTGGGGGAGAGGGGGAGATTGAGAGCTGTGAGATTGGGCTGCCGCCAAGACAAACACCACCGCTTTCCCTGGCACCGATGCTGGGTATTGGGGAGACATTCTACCCTCCCCCCCCCAAAATGTGACACGAGGTGACCTGCATCGCTCCCCACCTGGAAATCGAGGCGGACAAAGGGCAGGCCAACCTTCACCAGCCGCTCAAAGAGGGACACCTCCAGGTTGAAGTTCTTGGCCAGATCGTAGACATTGGCACTGGGGCGCAGCTGCCCAGAGAGAGGAAGAAGAGGAGATTGGATTTATACCCCCCTGCCCTTCGCTACCCAAGGGAGTCTTAGAGAGGCTGACTCCTTTCCCTCCCCCTCCCCACAACAGACACCCTGTCGGCGGTGCTGAGAGAGCTCTCCTGAGGACTGCTCTTGAGAGAACAGCTCTGAGACAACTTATGACTGACCCAAGGTCACACCAGCAGCTACATGAGGAGGAGTGGGGAATCAAACCCAGTTCTCCCAGATTAGAGTCTATGCACTTGACCGTTGCACCATCCCCGTGGCAGCCAGTTGCCCACCCAGCGGCCACAGCCGGTCACACCCCCACCACCCCCCGCACCTGCTGATGGTCCCCGATGAGGATGAGGTGTTGGCAGGCCTTGCTCAGGGTGGTGAGGGTGTGGGCCTCCAGGACTTCTGCAGCCTCCTCCACAAGGACCACGTTGGGAGCCACCATCTGCAGCCCTTGACGGTACCTGGCCGCTCCTGGGGGGCGGGGGGAAAGACAGACAGACAGACAGGCACCCTGCCACACTCTGTTCCAGGGAGGGAGGGAGGGGGCAAAAGCGTCCCAGGCCCCCCCCCCCGGTGCCCCTCACCTGTTGTCGTCATCCCAACGACCTGGGCCTTCTCCATGATGCAGAGGTCCCCATGAAGCCGCAGCTCCGCCAACCTCTCTGCGGCCGCCTGGTAGCGCTCTTCGTCCCGCAGGACTCTGCTCCGGCTCTCGGCCTGGTACTTCTGCAGCCAGTGTCTGGGAGGGGGCAGGAGGAGAGGACAGTGAGTGCTGGCCAGACTCCCTGAGGCCCGCCCCCCCCCCCCAAGAGAAGCGGGCTACCTGTAGAGCTGCCAGCGTGAGCCAGGAGCCAGCCGCCACACGTCCTGGACGGCTTCCGCCTGGGCCTCCGACATTGCTTGCGGCTTCTGCAGTTCTCTCTTCACCTTTGCCTTCATCTTCTTTTTCTGCCCTCGCTGTACCTGCAGCAACAGGTCGAGGGGGGGGGGCGGACTGAGCATCCCCCATTCAGACCTCCCCCTCCCCATGGCACAGACACACCTGAATTTCCGGCCCTACCAGCCGCCGCGGGCAGAAGAACAGCCCGCTCTCTCTCTCTCCAGGGCCCCGAGTCTTCTCACCTCCCAGCCAGCATTTTCCAGCCCCTGGGGGGCCTCCATTCCCTGCTGCTGCTCCTTGTCCTCCTCCAGCTTCATAGCCAGGAACACGTCGGTCAGCTGAGCTGTGGCATCTTGGCGGGGGAGCCTATGCTTCGGAAAACGGGGGCAGGCAGCTTCATCGCTGTCCAGCAGGCGCTCCTCCTGTATCAGGTCCGCCTCCTCGGCAATCGCCAGCAGGTCTGGCTCCACCCCCTTCTCCTCCTCCTCCTCCTCCTCCTCCGGAGTGCCTGTGGGATCCCAGAGGGCAGATCAGCAGCTGTAGCAGCAGCCGAGAGCTCAAGGGCCCTCAAGACCAGCTGAGCCCACCAGGCTGGCCAGATCTGCAGGTACCCCCACCCCACCCCACCCCACCCACGCAGAGTAGCTTAGCCCAGTCCACCTCACAGGGTTGCTGTAACGACAAGGAAGGGGATGGTGAGCTCCCTCTCCACCAGCAGTCTTGAAGCAGCGGCTGGACAAAAGCATGCCAGGGATGCGCCAGGGTGATCCCGCGTGCAGCAGGGGGGTTGGACTAGATGGCCTCCCGTAGGGCCCCTCCCAGCTCTATGGTTCTACATACCTGTATTTTCTTCCCCGCTGGGCTCCACGTTGCCGCAGGGGAAAGTGGTGAGGCCGAGGCCCAGCCACTCCACCATCACAGAGGCCCCCAGTGGCAGCCAGTCTTGGTCCTGGAGCAAGAAGAAACAGCTCAGCTGGCCCTGGGGGGTGGGCAGGGCTAGGAACCCCCCTCCCCCTTCTTGAGCAACACGTCAGCATTGGCAGCGACAGGCCAGCTAGCAAAAACAGCGGGGGGGGGGGGATCTGCCACTGCTATTCTTGCAACATGCCCCCCACATCCAACTGAGCCCCTCTCCACAGCCTCCCTCTTAGCCCCTTGAGTGTGTGTGTGTGGGGGGGGAGCCTTCCTCCGCCGCTTTCCCAAGGGCCGTGCTCGGGAGCAGCCAGGAATATGGTGCGCAAGGGGGCAGAGCCCTCCCCCCACCCAAGTCAGAGCCAGAAGACCCCTCTCCCACCTGTTCCACCATTCCTCCCGCAATCCCCCCCTTGATCCCTCCGCTCTCCACTCACTTGTCGGACAGCCTCCGCCTCCCTCCCCCCAGGGAATCAGGTCCCTCCTCCTCCTCCTCCTTACCCAGGCCTGCATGAGGCTGTCCCAGTGGGATTCCGACATGTAACTCCGGAGGTGGCGTTCATGCAGGATCCCCCGCAAGCTACCCTCCAGCGTGGCAGACGACTGCTGCAGGTGCAGCTGAGAGTCCCTCATTTGGCCGGAGATCTGCCCAGGAGATACCACAAGGTCAGTCTGGGGTGGGGCCCACCGCTGGGCGAGGCTGGGCTGGGCAGGGCCTCCTGCCTGTTGCTCTGAAGCGCTCCAAGTGTTTCCACCAGCTCCGCCTTCCCATCGTTGGAGAGAGTCACCCTCCATGCTCACGGCCAAACAGAGAGCCTGGAGGCCCCGGAAGCTCTTCCGTGGGTCGTGCGGGACCTTTCTCTGGAGTTCTCTGCGCAGTCTCCCTCTTCCACACCCCCGAGGCCGGGGGTGCACCTTGGCCGCCATCAAGTGAATGCACCTCGGCCGGGGGGGGGGCATCACAATCACAGACAAACTGGCGAGATTTCCCCCACCCTTCTACATGGGATTTCCCCCCTCCCTTTTGCAAATGTGGTCAGAAAGCGGGCCTCAAGGATACTCAAAGTTTGTCTGCTGTGTTCAAAGGCAAACCCTGAAGAGGCATTTATGGCTGCCCGGCCACCCTCCAAGGCAGCAGGCTCCATGGAGTCACCAAGGGGGCATCACACGGATGCCCTGAAAGGCACCAGAGTCCCCCCTCACGCCAACTGTGCAACTTACCTCACTATAGGCCCGACGCAAGTGGAGAGGCAGCTTGTGCCGACATTGGTTCCGTAGTTCCCGTAAGGTGAACTGCCGCAGGCTCTCACTGCTGCTGCGCCCTCCCACACGAACGATCCCACTTTTCTGGAACGTGTAGATCCCTGGGAAAGAAGCACAGGCACTGACAGCCCCGGAGCAACAGCATCTCCCGCCTGCCCTGCCCCCCCCCCAATAGGCTCTGGCCTCCTCCCCCTCCCCCCCTTTGCGGGGGCGGAAGTTTCGGCCTGGTGAGAGCAGCGTCTCTGCCTCCAGGAGGCTGGGGTCCACTGCCTGCCCCGCGTGGTGCTGCAGATGGCCCTGGGTGGAAGGGGTGCAAGAGTGCTCACTCACCTTCCAGGAACTGGTCCAGGGCGTGGTTGGTGTAGCAGACCACCAAGATGGGAGACTTGTTCCGCCGGGCTCCGTTGTCCAGCAAAGCTTGGACTATCTTCAGACCCACGTAGGTCTTGCCTGACAGAAGTGGGGAGTCATGCTGTAGCAATCCCCCCCCCCCCCGGAACTGGCATTCAGGTTGACCCTCCCCCTCCCCCCAGAACTTTGCTCTGGCCCCGAGAAAGGATGACCTCTGCTCCTGGGCCTCCTGGAACCCTTGGCGGGTGCCTCCCCTGCCCCCTTCCCACCCAGCATTTCTGCCAGCAGGGAGGGACAGCTCCCCCCCCGCCCCCCGCAAACATGCCCAGTGGTGCTCACAGATCACGGAAACAGCCAAGGTCCTGGGCAGAGGAACTGAGCCCTGCCGGCCCCCGGCTCAGGCCAGGTAGGGGGGTGGAGGCCACCCAGAGTCTCACCTGTTCCAGGAGGCCCCTGGATGATTGCCAGCTCCTTGGTGAGGGCCAGCTGAAAGGCTTCCATCTGGGACGCATCCAGGCCCAAGAGGTCCAGAGCTGGCCACTGGCCAGAGTCTAGAATGTCAACCCTGCTCCCGGCCGGAGCACCTGGCCCCTTGCCTGCCCCGTCAGCCGCAGGCGCTGCCTTCATCAGAGACCCAAGGTCATAGACGCTGCCCCTGGCCAGGTAAGCGGGTGCCTTGATGTGCGGCTCGCATTGCACGATGTAGTCTTGGAAAGGAACGTCCTCCTCTTGGAGCTCTTGCAGCCCTTTGAGCACGTGCCGATAGGCTTCGAAGTAGGCTGTGGTCTCCACCATGAGGAAGGAGTCGGCAGGGCCGACGTCGGCCAGCAGGGCCTGGCTGTGCTTGTTGAAAGACAGGTGCACCACGCCCTGCTGCAGGTCCCGGCTGTCCCTGTGAGACACCATGGCAAACAGGAATGTCTCAAAGTGGTCCTTGGAGAGGCACACCAGGGAGCCGTAGAGCAGCCGCTTGGAGTTCTCCCACCGGACCAGCTTCAGGTGCTTGGTGCTGAACTGCACCTTGTAGTCAATGCCAGTCGCAGAGCAGAGAGGGGTGAGGATCTGGGCATCAAAGTAAACCCTGATGTCGTCGAACCTCTTCCCCCGGAGCCCCCTCTCCTCAAAGCTCTGGAGGAGCTGCAGGATGCCTTCCCTCAGGGGCCGGACAAAGTCCTCCCGCAGGAGCCGGAACTGGGTGTCCAGGTAGGCGGCCGTGCTCTCATACTTCTGCGAGATGATGTTGGGGCGCAAAAAGGGCTTCTCCTCCCCGTGAACCTCCTGGTAGGTGGGGTAGATGGGCAGGGTGCGGAAGGCGGCCTCCTCGCCCGGAGCCAGAGGGTGCACCAGGGTGTGGCTGTCCACCTTCAAGGTGCCCTCCCGCCTCTTCTCCTGCAGGTGGCGGACGAAAGCCTGGACTTTCTCCAGGCGGTTCTCCCTCTCCGCTGCAAAGTCCACCCCAGACGCCCTCAGGGCGTTCACGGCCGCCGGCACAGCTGACATCAGCATGGAGACGTTCTGCACGGAGCTGGCGGGGAACATGCTGGCCACTTCCTGGACCAGCACCACGATGTGGTCGATGTGCTCCGGGTACTGATGCCGCACAGCAGGGGTGGCCTCCGTCAGCATGTCTGCCACGTACCGAGGCAGGCAAATCTTGAGGAAGTTGGAATCCTTCACCGCGCCCATCAGCTGCTGGATGCTGCGCCTGTCGATCCGGGAGCTGCAGGCTCTGCGCAGGGCCTGGCAGAGAACTTGCAGGAAGCTGGGCCGCATCGCCGTTTGAGAGAGCACCTCCCTCAGTCCGGGGCTGGAGGCCAGTGTGATGGCCACTTCCGAAGGGTCTTTCTGGAGGAGGGACTCCAGGAACGCCAGCCCGATCCTCGGGGCCGGGCGGGGCTGGTGGTGTGGGGAGCCTCCTGAGGTGGGCTCCTGTCCGGAGCGGGGAGCCCGGCGTCCACCACCACCACCATCAGGGAGCTGAGCTCTTGTCCGCCAGCTCCCCTGGGCCTGTCTGTCACACTGTCTCCAGGCCCCCTCCACAGCCGTCCTGTCCTGGGGAATGACCACTCTCCCTGAGCCTGCATGCCTTTCCTCCCTCATCCCAAGAGGGAAACGGCCCCCTGGCGGGGCAGGACTTCCTCTGCGGCTGGCCACCTCTCCTTGAGGGCGTCCTGGTCCCTCCTGGCCACGATTGGGACCTTCCCGGAGCACGTCTGCCACTTGACGACCTACAGAGGAAGAAAGGAACTGGAGCAGAGGACTCTCTGCAGCCCACCCCTGGAATGGGGCAAGAGCCCCCCTCAGAGCTATCCTTGCCCAGACCCCGGGGGCTGGAGGGGGGATCAGTACCCTGACCCATGAGCCCCGTCTGGAGGAACGGGAACCGGAAATCCCAGTCTAACAGCTCAGGACACTCACAGCCAGGGCTCTGCTTAAAGGCTGCCGATTTCGACTTCAACAACCCCACCCCCACTCCAAGCAGCGACAGGCATCCCATCCCCCCCCCCGCCCCCCTGTCATTCATTTCCTCTTTCCCTTTCCTGACAGCCCTTGCAGTCTCCGTCCTTTCCCTGCTTCCTTCTCTTGGGATCCCCGTGGATCTCCCAGCCTCAGAGGGGCAGTTCCCCTTAGGGCTGCCAGTTCAAAGCTGGGAAATTCCTAGAGATCTGGGGGCGGAGCCTTGCGAGGGAAGTGACCCCAGCAGAGTATAGCGCCAGAGTGTCCATCCTCTGGAACAGGCATCTTCTCCAGGGGAACCGATCTCTGTTGTCTGGACCGCAGTTGTAATTCCAGGTGGTGATCTCCAGTCTCCACCTAAAGGCTGGCAACCCCAGCTCTCCTGGAGGAAATGGCTGCTTTGGAGGGTGGAGTCTAGGGCACCGCACCCTTCTGAGATGCCTCTGTTCCTCAAACCCTGCCTTCCCCCCCAAGCCCCACACCCAAATCTTCAGGTATTTCCTAACCTGGAGCTGGCAACCCGATCTTCCCATCCGACAGCCAACCTACCTTTATCTGACCCTCTGTCTTCAGCTCCCCCCCATCCCCGGCTGGCAGCCACTGCCTAGGAAAACTGTGGCCCAGTTTTATGGTACTGATCCCTGGGCCAGGCCCACTTGCCCTGCAGGGACTCCTCCAGGATTTGAGCCCAGTCGGGCACCTTGAAGACCAGCAGATTTTCATTCTGGGTATAAGCTCTCACGCACACACGTTCCTTCAGACACATCGAAGCATAAGTCGCCAGCCTGTCCCTCTAGGCACCGGGGGGGGGGGGGGGGAGCTCTCACCAGGAAGGGCTACTCAGAGTCAAGGTGCATCAGTGACTGAGCAATAGGTATAGCTACAGTTGTAAGACCTCGGAACAGACACAAGTCAGCACACGGCATAATAAAAGTTTACAAACAGATGCAAGAACTTCAAATTTGAACATGAACACTTGGACCGGAGCTGACAAGCCCTGTGCCAGAGGATGAATGGACACAAATCTGACATCAAGAAGTATAAAACGGAGAAACCTGTAGGAGAACACATCATCCTTCCAGGACAGTCAGTGGGGGACCTCAAAGCAAAAGAATTTCAGGAACAGACTAGAACGGGAGACTGCTGAGTTACAAGTTATCACAACACTCAGGACAATGGTACCCCCAGGACTGATCAGAGATACTGGTTTCTTATCTCATTACAAATGCTTATGTCATTAAACTCTTTTATTATGCTGTTTGCTGCTATTCACAGGTCTCAGGAATTGCCTTAACCCAATCTTAGGTATATCTAATATTAGGTATATCACTTACAAATCTTAATCCTCATTGGCTTTTCCTGGCAACAACTTCCCCACCCTCTAATCTATAGGTGATAGGGTTGCCAAGTCTGGGTTGGAAAATAGAAGAAGAAGAGATTGGATTTATACCCCGCCCTCCACTCCCCAAGGGAGTCTCAGAGCGGCTTACAAACTCCTTTTCCCTTCCCCTCCCCACAACAGACAGCCTGTGAGGTAGGTGGGGCTGAGAGAGCTCTTTCCCAAGCTGTCCTTGAGGGAACAGCTGGTACAGAGCTATGGCTTGCCTAAGGTCATCCAGCCAGGTGCAAGTGGAGGAGTGGGGAATCAAACCCGGTTCTCCCAGATTAGAGTCCGCGCACTTAACCACTATACCAAACTGGCTCTCCTGGAGACTTTGGGGGTGGAGCCAGGAGAGGGCGGGGTTTGGGGAGGGGAGGGGCCTCAGCATGGTACAATGCTATAGAGTCCACCCTTCAAATCAGCCATTTTCTCCAGAGGAGCTGATCTCTGTCAGCTGGGGATCAGCTGTAAAAGCGGGAGATCCCCAGGCCCCACCTGGAGGCTGGCAACCCTAATAGGCGATGGTTGGTGACTCCAGTTTCAAAGTCTCAGAGGGAGTGTGTGTGCCCACCAATGCTCATACCCAGAACAGAACCAAATCTGGAGCGCCAGTGGTTGCTTAGCAACGGCCCCTGGAGGAGGCATGTGTTGCTGGGGTGTCCTTAGAGGACTTTGCATTTCTTGCCCGTTCCCGGCGCCAGCGGCCAGAGCCCCCTCCCCTCGGCCCGGCTGACTTGCGGCCCTTGCCGGCCTCTCTGCTGCGCTGCTTTCACTTTCGATTCTCGTCGCCCTCCTCCCTGGCGGGGAGGCGCTGCGTGTGACCCAGGAAGGGGGGGGGGGGCTCGGCCCCCTTGCCGAGTCGAGGGGGGGTGTCTTTGGGGCGGGCGCTCAGCGTCCCGGGGGGGGGGAGGGAGAGTTCCCCCCCCCCGCTTCCCAAGAGCCGCCTCTCCTCTCCGCCCGGCCGCCCGCCTTCCTCTTGCCCGGCGGGAGCGGTCGACGGACCTCACCCCCCCCCCCCCTCCGGGTTTCCAGCCAGGACCAGGGCCCGGCAGCAAGGGGGGCGGGGATCTTGCCCCAGCGGCTGCAGGGCGCTCCTCGGCTGCTCCTATCCCTCCCCCCCCCGGCCCGCCCCCCCCCCCGAACCGGAAAGTTCCGGGCGGGGCGTGATAGCCTTATCCGAGGGGCACCCCCTACCGCGATCCCAGCGGCCCCAGGGGAACTCCCCGCCACTAGAGGCGACCCCAGAGAAGGGGGAGAGGCTGGCAGACGGGTCCCAGTCGGGGTGGAGAGCCTCGGCATCCAGGGGGAGCCCGCCGCTCTGCGACCCAGTGCGCGGGGTGGGTGGGTGGGTGGGGGGGGGAGAAAGGCCAGGCTGGGCAGGGGGCTCAGCCGCCTCCTGGAGCGCAAGGCTCGGGTTCCCCCTCCCCGCCCCGGGTAAGACGGCCTGGTCCCCCTCCCCCCTCTGGCCAAACATCTTCACACCCACCTCCTTCCCCGGGGGGGGGGGGGGAGAGAGAGAGAGAGAGGGGGCGCCGGCACCACCGCCTCCCCACCCCCTCTCCCCGGGCTCCCTCGCCAGTCTCCCCCCCTCCCTCCCCGGCGCCCCACCTGGCCCGGCGCCGGGGGGCTGCCTCCCCCTCCTCGGGGGTCTCCGCCGGGCGTCCTGCATGACGAGGCAGCGGGGCCGGGGAAGGAGGCCGGCGGGCGGGAGAAGGAGAGACCCCGGGGGGGGGGGTCGTGGTCGGCGGCGGCAGCACCGGCACCCGCTCCCGCTCTGCTCCGGAGCCTCCCCAGGAGACCTCGGCCGGCGCCACTTTCACTTTCCACTTTCCACTTCCCCGCCGGCCCCGCCCCCGGGTGGGTGGGTGGGTGGGCGGGGCCGGGCGGGCAGGCGGCTCGCTCACAGGGCGCGTGCGCTTATGCCGGAGAGGGGCGGGACCCGCGTGCGGCGGACTCGCTTCCGGCCGGCAGGCAGGGGACGGCGAGGAGGGACTTCCGGTTGCCCAGGAGACACGCGCCGCTCTCCTCTTCTTCTCCTCCGCTACGATGGAGCGCCTGGAGGCCGGCTGGGAGCGGGAGGGGACGGAGGAAGAGACGGACTCGGAGGAGGTGGGGGCCGGGGCCGGGGCTCTTCCCTCCCTGAAGGCGGCGGCTGAAGGAAGACCCCCCCCCTCACCGCCCCCCCCATTCCCTCCCCTCTCCCCCCGCAGGAGCCGGCGACCCCCGGCCGGAGAGGAGGAGGAGGAGCGGACTTCGCGCCGGGCTTCGTCTTCGCCGAGAAGGAGGCCGCTGGGCCGGGCGGCGGGGCTTGGGCGGAGGCGGCGGCGCTGCTGGGCCAGCGAAAGAGCCAGGTGTGCCCTGATCGGGGGGCGGGGGGGGGGCCGCCGGGTGAGGGGGGGCCGGGGGGGTTGGGGGGCCGGGTGCCCCCCACCCCCGAGGGCGCTCCTCCCCGGGCGCCGGGCGCTAAGGCTGGTCTCTCCCTCCCTCTCCCCCTCCGTCTCTCTCTCTCCTCCTCCATCCCTCCCCGGCGGGGGGGGGGGGCGCTGCTGCTTCTTTTCCTCCCCCGGCAGCGGAAGGCCACCAGCCTGGACGAGAAGATCGCCGCGGTGAGGAGGACCCGGAGGGCGCAGGTGAGAGAGCGGGCGGGCGGGCTCCTTTGCTTTCTGGAAAAGGGAGAATTGAGGCGTCTGTAGTCCACCACCTCTTCTCGAGCCCCGGGGCAGCTTGAAATGACAGCCGGTGCATTTCCCTTAACGCCAGAACAGCTAACCCCCCCCACCCCCCCACCCCCCCTCTCTCCTCACGTTCAGTGAGCGGCTGTATTTGTATCCCTGCTGTTTCACTGGGGAGCAGGGAAGGTGGACCACACACGGTGGACAACAAGGAGTCAGCCAGCAGGAGGCACTTGGTTCATTTTTGTCCGGTAGTCTCAGGCGGGTCGCCATGTTAGTCTGAAGCAACAGGACACAAGTTTTGAGTCCAGTACGAGGAAGCTACCCCAAACTGAACTTTGTTGGTCTTAAAGGTGCCACTGTGGACTCAGACTTTATTCGGTTTTGCTTGTAGTACTTCACTGAGACTCAAAGCTAATTGTGCCGGGCGTAGGTTAATGGGGGTCTGTAAGATGGGGCATCTGATAAACAATGCCATAGCCCAGGCTCAGTCTCCTGTGGGAGCCTGAAGCAAGACATTAGACCTGACCGTGTGGAAACAAGGAGCCCCCGGCCTCCTTTGAGCCTGTGGACACCTTTGGGATTTTGAGGTGTGATGGTGGGCGTCACTACAAAATGGCTGCCTCAGGAGGCTGAGCTGAGCCCCCATACACGCTTGAAAGGAAGGGGAAGGGGAATGGGGAACAAACACACAGACGCATAAAATAAATGGGGGGTGATGACGTGCATGCAGAATACGGCCAGTGGGGGGAAGCAAGGGTAAAACACACAGCAAAGAAGGGGGTGCTCAGCTGCCACTTTCGATGATGTCTAAGTCCATGGTTCAGTCTGTGCTGTCTGTCCTAGGAGAAGTGGACAAAGCAAGAAACAGCAAGTGGCGGTGCCCAAGAGGCTGCACGGGAGGCCGAGGCTAAGGCAAGCCTCGAAGGGGGTGAGGAGGA
This sequence comes from Lepidodactylus listeri, assembly GCA_029233225.1. Taxonomy (NCBI): domain Eukaryota; kingdom Metazoa; phylum Chordata; class Lepidosauria; order Squamata; family Gekkonidae; genus Lepidodactylus; species Lepidodactylus listeri. The sequence goes on from JARCFY010000002.1 coordinate 449,040, forward strand.
GGAGGAGGAAGACTGCTCCTCTGCAGAGGAGGGAATCTTCTCAACAGCAGGTAAGTGGGACTGAATCCTGTGGCGGCAGGGAAGCAGAGAGGGAGCAGGCGTCTGATGACACCGGCACAAGGTGATTTTGTCAGGCTCGCTCTGGTCACACTGATTTACGGACCAGAAGAACGTGAACGTATGTAAATTTGGTGTCCTAAACGGCATCTTTGGGAAACAAGAATGTTGATGTACGTTACTTCTCAGCCTTCAGACCTGGACAAGATGCACTGTAGGGAAGCGCTAGCATGAATTGTAACAGATTTGCTGTTTGCTTGTGGGTGGCGTTGGCGTTCTTACAATAGGACCTCATTTAGCCTTGGAAAGAGGGAAGCTGGCTTTCCCATGGTGCTAGTTTGTTACTAGTGCTTGCTGTTTGGGGCTTCTCTTAGGAGTTTTGCACTTCTTGGCCATTTGCAGAGCGATCCTGACCCAGGCCCACGCTGCAGTGGCTGGGGCAGCGGTGCTGGTCAGCTCCCTATGGGACAAGTCACACTGCAGCGCAGCAGAGTCTGGTTCAGTGTATGGGGGGGGGGAGTGTGCATCTTCACATGCTAAGTCTCTCGGTTCTTGCTTTTGCCCAGAATTGAACTTTGTTGGTCTTGAAGGTGCCACCAGACTCAAAACTTTGTTGTCATGACTCTTTGTTGACTCCTGCATTTGTATGTTAATTTACTACCATTCACCCATCTTGGTAAGGACTGTAATCCGATCTCAGCTATAATGGCCTGGTTACTTATGCATCTTGATTCTGGCTGGCCCTTCCTGGCAAATCCCCCGGCTTCCGCCACGCTCTCTCTCTATATATATATACTGGCTGAGGAAATTCTGTTTCACCATATCTGAAGAACTGTAGGTGAACACCAAAGCTCATACCCAGAATAAAACTTTGTTGGTCTTAAAGATGCCCCTAGACTCAAACTTTGTTCTGCTGCTTCAGACCAACATGGCTGCCCACCTGAACCCATATGTAGTAATGGGGAATGCCGTGGCGTGAATTAATGTGATCTTGGTCACCAGTACGAGATGAATGGACTCCACCAAGGAAGGCCACAAAGGCTCTCAGTTTGCAAGATCTGAGCCAGGCTGTTAACGATTTGGACCTCTTGTAGGTAATTAATTTTCAGGGTCGTCATAACTCGGAAGTGACTCTACAGCACGTGCTTCGTTGCGCGTGTCCATCTTTGAGATTCCAAGAGCCCCCCCCCTCTGTTTCTGCTGGTCAACAAGGGGCTGGGGCTGCAGTCCAAGGGACCCTTTCCTTGAAGTAGGCCCCTTCTGAGTAGACTTGGCTTCTTCGGGCTGCTCCCTAAAGAGCTTTCCTGGAGCCTGAATATGCACTCGTTCTTTTGTTTGCCATGCTTACAAATATGTGATTTACTTTAAACCATATTCCTAGTACTGTGTAAGCTGCTGTCATAAACGTACTTGCTTGGAAGTAGTCCCTGATAAAATGCTTGGTATTTATCTCTTTGCCAAGGTGCAGTGTTCAGTTGATTTTGATTGGTTAGATTAACCAGAAAACAGGTTTAGCTTAGTTTAAAACAGTGTCTGAATTATTTGGTGGCAGATTTTTTTTAATGCTTATAAAAACAGTTGGTGGCACAGCCGCATTCTGAGAGAAGCAGATTCTCCCTGGCACCGGAGGGAAGACACGAGAAAGTGAACAGATCAGGTTTTAAAGTAGCAGGAGTTAGGAAATGTGGTCATTGTGCTGAAATTCTGCTGCTTTCACCCGGAAGGCTGAAAAACGAGTCTGGCTCCTAAATTTTGGGGTAGGCTTCCAGACTCAAAGCCAGTTGGTCGCGTCCTTCCAAGAGCATTTCCACGCACAGTGGCTGAAGTGAGCTCTGATCCGTGAAAGAGCAAGTCATAAATCATTAGCCGAAGGTGCCCCAGACTGAGCCCGTGGGCAGCGTCTGGGGCCCTGAAGAGCCGGTGTTTAGCTGTTGTGTTCTTTTGCAGATACGCTCAAGGTGAAGGAGAAGCGGAAGCAGAAAAGGGGGGGAGGAGAGGTGAGTCTGGGGAGCCGGTGGTTGCTGCCTGTCCTCCAGGCACGCCAGGAGCGGGGGAGGAACCCCCATCACAGAGAGTTCTCCCTGTCTGTCTTTAGGATGTCGCTTTCCAGGAAGTGGAGCTCTTCTTCGGTGAAGATGCCTCGCATTACGATGACAGCCTGTCATTCCAAGACATGAACCTCTCGCGCCCATTGCTGAAGGTATCCAGCGATGAGTCCTTTCCACGGAAGCCGAGGACAGAAGGGAGCCTGGGGGCGGGGTGCTGAGCTGTTATTGCTGAAAACCTCTGTGTCCCCCAGAGATCTCGTCTGTGAAGTTGCCCATCTGTCTGAGTTCATAGTTATTGACAAAATAGAAACACAAAAGCCATGTGTGGGCTTTTCAAGGCATCTTTTCCGTGATTCGGGCTGGAATTCCCTTGGCTTGTGAGCCAGTGAAAATGCATGCCCCACGGAGGAACCCTTGCAGACAGAATTGGGGGGGGGGGCGATTTCCCCCTCCCCCTCATGCTGCTGCCGGAAGTCCACAGTCCTCCAGGAGCAGCATTTTGGACTGCAGTGGAAAGGAAGGAGGCTCTGTGGACGGAAGTCCCTTTGACGGCTGGAAATTGCAAGAGAATTGGGGGCGGGGGTTGATGCTCAAGCAGCCCCTTGGTTGGGGCCGGGAGGGCCGCTGTCTGGATGAAGGAATCTAGACACAGACCACAGTAGCTCTCGGGGGTCTCTGCTCTTTCACACTACCTTCGACCCCACAGTGGGTGCTCTCGGGGGTTTACCCGAGGGGTCTCTCGTCCTCTGCCTACAAAGGAAAGGTACTGCCTTCCTAACCCTTCTGGCGGGGCTTGAGCCGGTTTTTGCCCAAAGGCACACGAGGTGGGGATGGGGCTTCCCATGCAGCGCCTGAGGGTCCGTGGGTGAGATGACGGTGCGCCTAGCGGGCTGGGATTGCTGGTGGATCACAGCGAAGGGAGGGCAGCTTCCATCAGTCAGGTGGTCTCACTGAGGCTTGGGAGGGCTGGCGGGTGGATCCCTGGCAGGCTGCCCTTTCACACCAGGGTGGTTCGGTTTGGAGTGGAGCCGGGCTGGGATCCGGCTCCCCCTCGCTTTCTCCCCACTTCAGAGCTAGCCACCCCATTCTGCCAGAGGGTGATCTGGAGGGCGACTCACGTTTGAATCCCCTCCCCCCCCACGCCTTTGCCACAGAGGCTTGCTGGGCCACGCCCTCTTCCTCTTCTCGTCTCACGGGGGGGGGGTGGGGGGTGGCGGCTGGGAGGTTAAATGGAAGAGGAGAGGGGGATGACGTGAGCCGCTTTGCCTCCCCCCACTGGGCAGAAGAGCAGAGTTTGAAGGACACCGTTTGCTGCAGCTGCTTGTTCAGGGAGGAGCTGTGGCTGAGTGGCGGGGCATCTGCTTCACGGTCCAGTCCCCAGCAGGCACAGCATCCCCAGTCGAAAGGGGCAGGCCAAGGTGCTCCTTATTTATTCGGCCTGAGACCCTGGAGAGCCACTGCCAGTCAGAGGAGTCGAGGCTGAGTGCGTGGGGGGCCTGGGGCTTGTGTGCTCAGGAACATCCCAGAGCCAGGAAGCCAGAGGAGGGGAGAGGGGCGGGTCTTCCAGCAGAGTCAGAGTTGCAAGGAGGTCTGCGAGGGGAGCCTCTGGGGCTGCTCATGCCCTGCTGAGGTGGGGGGCTTGACCAGGGCCAGAGTGACATTGCCCAGGGCTGCTACTGCCACCAGTCAGAGGGGCCCCTCCCGGCCCTTGAGAGGCCAGCGCCCAGTCAGGCCGCCTTCTGTCTTTGCAGGCAGTCACTGCCCTTGGCTTCAAGCAGCCGACGCCCGTCCAGAAGGCCTGCATCCCGGTGGGGCTGCTGGGGAAGGACATCTGTGCCTGTGCGGCCACGGGGACAGGTGAGTGCCGGGCCCGAGCGGGTGAGGGGCTTCCCGGGTCTCCGGGGTTCATCTGGTCCTTGGTGTGTCTCTTCCAGGGAAGACGGCAGCCTTCATCCTGCCTGTCTTGGAGCGCCTGATCTACAAACCCCGGCAGGCCCCTGTGACGCGCGTGCTGGTTCTAGTGCCAACCCGAGAGCTGGGCATCCAGGTGCACTCCGTCACCAAGAAGTTGGCGCAGTTCAGCAGCATCACTGCCTGCCTGGCAGTGGGTGAGTGGGTCGGGTCAGCGGGGGGTGGGGGGTGGGGGGAGGGCTGGGTTGCAGGCCTTGTGGATGGCGGCTCAGGGTTGCCCCGTGGGAGCCGCTGCTCGGCCTGCTGCCCTCTGATGTATGCTGTTGCAGGCGGCCTGGACCTCAAGACCCAGGAGGCAGCCCTGCGGGCGGGCCCCGACGTCCTCGTCGCCACCCCCGGGCGCCTGATTGACCACCTGCACAACTGTCCCTCCTTCCACCTGAGCAGCATTGAGGTCCTCATCCTGGATGAGGCCGACCGGTGAGGGTTGCGTCGGGTGGGGGGGCACTCTTTCTTGGCCCGGGGACCCCAGGGGAAGAGGAGGAGGAAGAGGCCGAGAGCCCACTCACCTCTCTCCCACCCACCCCCTTCCAGGATGCTGGACGAATACTTTGAGGAGCAGATGAAGGAGATCATTCGGCTCTGTGCGCGGCACCGCCAGACCATGCTCTTTTCTGCCACCATGACGGAGGAGGTAGGGAGCTGTGTTTCCTCTTAGCCAGGAGCTCACAGAGTAGAACTTTCGCTCACAAGACCCCACAGCTTAGAGGGAGGCTGGCTTGTGGCAGGGCATTGCGGGTGGTGGCTGAGGGCAGAGCGCCTGCTTGGGGGGTGGCTGAGAGGGCACGTGGAACCAGGAGGAGGCCCCCCCCCTTCTCTGGTATCTTCCTGGACCTCATAGTGGGAAGGGTGCTGTGCTGTCTCTCACGGGGGGGCCTGCAGGGCAGACCTGACACCCCTTCTCCAACTCGCGCAGGTGAAGGACTTGGCATCCGTCTCCCTGAAGAACCCGGTCCGGATCTTTGTGAACAGCAACACGGACGTGGCCCCGTTCCTGCGCCAGGAGTTTGTCCGCATCCGGCCCAGTCGTGAAGGGGACCGGGAGGCCATTGTAGCCGGTGGGAGCCTGCGGAGGAGTGGGGGGGGGGGCAGCTCGGGGAGGTTTGAGGCTGGGAGGCGGGAGGGTCTGCCTCTTGACGGATGTCCCTCTTTCTCCTCTCTTCTCCAGCCCTGCTGATGCGGACCTTCCTGGACCACGTGATGCTCTTCACCCAGACCAAGAAGCAGGCCCACCGCTTGCACATCTTGCTGGGGCTGATGGGCTTGCGGGTCGGGGAGCTGCACGGGAACCTCTCCCAGGCACAGCGGCTGGAGGCCCTCCGGTAGGCGGGGCACGGCGGGGCGGGAGGGGAGGGCTGACTTCCCCGCTGACACCCTCTTTCCACTGCAGCCGCTTCAAGGATGAGCAGATTGACGTGCTGGTGGCCACAGACGTCGCTGCACGGGGCCTCGACATTGAAGGCGTCAAAACGGTCAGGAGCCAGCCACGCCCCCTCCTTCCCTTCCCTTCCCTTCCCTCTCCTCTCCCCCTCATGACAGCGGCTTGCTTCCCCTCTCTCATCTCAGGTGATCAATTTCACGATGCCCAACACCACTAAACATTATGTGCACCGCGTGGGGCGTACAGCGCGGGCAGGGCGTGCGGGTCGCTCTGTGTCCCTGGTGGGGGAGGAGGAGCGCAAGATGCTGAAGGAGATTGTCAAAGCAGCCAAAGCGTCAGTCAAGGCCCGGGTGCTCCCCCAAGGTGCGTGCGTGCGTGCGTGGGGGGCAGGGGGGCGTCTCGGACCAGCCTCTGCTTGCAGGTTCCTTAGGAGTCAGAGGGGGGGGAGGGGGTTAGGGGAGAGCTCAGAAGGGCTTCCACCTCCTCCCTGGCGGCCAGCAGGCATCTGAACGTTCGTTGGTGCCAGGCTTGCCAGGCTGACCGCACAACCCGTGTGCCCAGAAGCAGCTTCAGAGCCTTGCCTGGGGCACTCTGGCATTTGGGCCGAACTCCGTGGTGTGGTGTTGCTGATGTCCCACCACTCCTGGCCGGCTGGCGGGGGGGGGTGGGGGGGGGAGAAAGGGAGCTCAGCAGGCCTCGTGGCACCAGCTCTGCTCCTGGCCCCTCCCAGATGTGATCTTGCGCTTCCGGGAGAAGATTGAGAGGCTGGAGCCGGATGTGTACGCGGTCTTGCGCCTGGAGCAGGAGGAGCGGGAGCTGCAGCAGTCAGAGGCGCAGGTGAGGGGGGGGGACAGGGGGGCAGGTGAGCGTATGCCCAGAGTCACGGAAAACGTTCCAGGCGAGTGTCTTCTTGTCTGCAGGGAGACATCTGAGTTGGCCAGCTGCAGAGAGCTTCACCAGAGTGGCTCTCTCATGCACGTTGCGGGGTGGGGGTCAGCGGGCTTAGAGGTGCAGAGGAGGCGTCGGAAGGGGTGGCTGCTCTGCTCACCCCACCCCACCCTACTTCACTCCACCTGAGGCCTGCGCCCAGACTAGTGTTCGGGGCCAAAGTTCCTTCTGCTCATCCTCTGCCTTAGGGGAGCCTCACTTCCGGGCAGCTTCCTTCTGAACCTGCTGTCCTCTCCCTCCCTCTCCCTAGCTGAACACTGCCAAGCGGAAGCTGGAGACTGGCGGGCAGGAGGCAGCGGAGGGTGTCAGCCGCAGCTGGTTTCAGACCAAAGAAGAGAGGAAGAAGGAGAAGCGTAAGATCCCTTCTGGCGGGAGGAGGCACTGGCTGTCCCTGAGGGTTCCCCACCCTCACCCTCTCCCTCTCCTTGCCTCTTCCCCGCAGTCTCCAAGGCCCTGGAGGAGTTTGACTTGGCTTTGCGTGGCAAGAGGAAAAGGGAGAAGTTCATGAGGGAGCGGCAGAAGAAGACCCAGATGACGGTGAGCCGTGAACGGAGGAGGGCAGCCGGCAAAATGCTGCCATGGAGGAAGGGGGGGAGCAAGCAGCCCTGCGTTGGCAGAGGGCAGGTGTTAGCCAGGTGTTGTTTCCTTGCCAGCCCGAGGAACGGTCCCAGTTTGAGATCTTGAAGGCCCAGATGTATGCCGAACGCCTGGCAAAGAGGAGCCGCCGACCCACTCGAGCCCGGGCCATGCCGGAAGAGGCTCCGTCGGCTGCAGCGACAGCAGGTGGGAATTTGGGGGCAGCAGCAGTCAGCCCATGGGGGGCTTTGGAGGAAGGAAGAAAGACCCTGTTCTCTGCTGGGAGTGCAGAGGTGCCGCCCAGCCTCCGCCTGACTTCTCTGTTTCCCTAAGGTCCTACGGGAAAGCCCAAGAAGAAAGTGTCTGTGTTTGATGAGGAGCTCACCAACACCAGCAAGAAGGCCCTGAAGCAGTATCGTGCCGGGTGAATATTATCTAGGGCCCGGGGGGGGGGGCGTGGTAGGAGGGGGCTGCCCACCTCTCTTGTTCTGGTGACCTGTTCCGTGAGCCCCAGGATCCTGCCAAGAGGAAGGCTTGTCTCCGATGGGGGGGGGGGGGGGGGCTCTTGGTGCGTGATGCAACATGCTTTGCCTCCTTCCCGAGGGCTCCTGATGTGTCCCTGCCCTCCCCCTTCCTCTGCCTGCCTGATGGAGCAAAGCTGCATGGAGCTATCCTGCCCTGTTGGGCCTTGGAGGCTCTCTGTGGGTGGGGACAGTGACCTCTGCTTTGTCTCTAGGCCCTCCTTTGAAGACCGCAAGCGCTTGGGTCTCGCCTCCAGGAGGAAAGGGGGCAACTTCAAATCGAAGGCCAGGTGAGGCTCTTGCTTTCCACTGGCCTCTCCCCCCTCCCGCTCCCCCCTGAAACCCTTGACATGCTGCCTTTTTTGTGTCTTTGTGCAGGTACAGGAGGAAGTAAGAAGAGGAATTCCTGGCTTGCGGGTGCCGCTCTGTAAGGAAGTGGGAGGGGGAATATCCCTTCGTGCCCGCAGCAGCAGCAGCAGCTTCAGTCCACTCCTTCTGGCCTCCCTCTTTGGTCCCTGCTCAGCTGGACCATATGCACTCTGTCCTTTTTAGTAAAAAAAATTATTCTAACGCCGTCTCAGACATGATGTATTGTCCACCTGTGCAGCTAAAGGGCTTGGAGCACCTTCTCTATGAGGAAAGGCTGAAGAGTCTGGGACTTTTCGGTTTAGAAAACAGATTACCAGGGGTGGTGGTGATAGAGGTTTGTAAAATTACTAAGAATAAGGCCCGTTGTGGGAAGAAATACAACGGGGCTCTGGGTGAGTGTCCCAGCTGTGGCTGATGGCGCGGCAGAGGGAAGGGGGGAAATAGAGGGAGGCCAGCCACATTTATTTTCTTCTGCTTAGCTATAAGGCAGAGCTGTCTCAAGTCATTTTGCTGCCCCAAAGTGGGAGTATGGGAGGAGAGCCGCATGGTAACGGGTATGGTTCCCTCCACCCCTGACTTATGTTGGATTTGGGGATATGCAGCAGTGGCTCAGTGGTTAAGATGCTGAACTGCAGGCCAGAAGATCGGTAGTTTGGTAGTTCAAGACCTGAGTGCTGCATGATGGAGTGAGCTCCTGTCTCTGGCCCCAGCTCCTGCCAACCTAGCAGTTCGAAAGCAAAGAATTGCAAGTAGATAAATAGGCACTGCTTCCATGGGAAGGTAACAGTGTTCCGTGTGCCTCGGCTTCTAGTCATGCCAGCCACATGACCATGGAAATGACTTTGGACAGCACTGGCTCTTTGGCTTGGACATGGAGATGAGCACCGCCCCCCTAGAGTCGACTTCGACTGGCAAGGGAAAATCTTACCTTTTAGTGGCAGAGAAACGCCACTTTCTACGCCATATTTTCTGGGTTCCAAAGGTCTGGAAAGCAGTTCCGTAGCTAGTTACAGGGTTGCCGACTCTGAGTTGGGAAATACCTGTAGATTTGAAGGACAGAGCCCAGGGAGGGCGGGGTTTGGGGTGGGGAGCAGTGTTTCCTTTAAGATGAATTTGTGTCAGCCAGCTCACAGTTTTTTAGCCTCTAGCTCACACATTTTTGCTTTAGCTCGGGAAGGATGGCTCCAGAGCAACCTGACTTATGCAGTAGCCAAATCACTCGCTCACAGCTTTAATGCCATCAGCTCACAAAGTAGAATTTTTGCTCACTAGACTCCGGAGCATTGGTGGGGGGTGACTTCAGCAGGGTATAGTGCCAGAGAGTCCACTGCCCAAAGCAGCCGTTTTCTCCAAGAGAACTAATCTTGTTCAGCTGGAGATCTCCAGGTGCCGCCTGGAGGCTGGCAATGCTTGGGGGACTTCAGTGAGGTATACCGCCATGCAGCTCACCCTCCAAAGCAACCATTCTCTCCATGGTGACTGAGCTCTAGTCTGGAGATCAATTGCAATGCAGGGAGATGTCTTCCCAACCCCCATTTAAGAGCTTAACTGATTTAACACTTCAGTTGACCTCCTGCTAATGCCCCACTGTCCACTTGGGAGTTGTAGTTCTAATTCCCTTTGCTATGGTTGCAGTAAGGCTAGCTGAGAACTACAACTCCCAAGGTGCAACGTGTTAAAGTGGGGGTATGAGAATGGAGTAGCTGGTGGGACAGGCCAGTTGGATGCCAAGGCAGCTTCCCCGGTGGCCTATGGGAGAATAGGTGAGTTGCCGCCAGCACAACTTGCCTTTTATATTTTATAGATGCCCAGAGTGGAAACAGTTGAGTGGAACTATTTCTCCTCCCAAAATACTAGAACTCAAGGGTATCCAATGAAGCTGATAGGCTGATAGGTTCAGGGCGGACAAGAGGAAACCTTTACTCATTGAGGGATCCAGTGATGGCCAAAGCCATAGATGGCTTTAAAGGTGGTTAGACAGATTCATGGAGGCGAGGTTTACCAGGGGCTCCTAGCCATGGTGGCTAAAGCGAGGCCTGTGAGAGGGTAGGCATTTCTATGCGAATACTGGGGGCGGAGAGAGAACTAAAGGAGAAAGCGGGCCTTTCAGAACTGGGGGGTGGGTCAGTGGGATCCAGCTGCCTCTGGACTTAAGTCAGGGGGCCCCCAAACCACAACCTTTTTGAGCCTGCAGGCTCCTTTGGGATTCTTACCCAAGGGGGGGGCTCCCACAGGAGGCAAAGTCCCAGGCTGTTGGGGGATGAGATCGTGCTTCACTCTCCACGGCAACACTCCATTCTGGGCAGGAGCCCTGAGCTCAACTCTTTGTTTTGAAATACTGGCTTGGCACACGGGCAGCTCACCTTCAGTCTCTCACACACAGAAGACCCTTGTGCAGTGGGGGTAGCTGGCCCTGGAAGCGATGCCTGGAAACCTTTAGTCTCAGCCGAGCAGATCTCCTGTGCCCAGTCAGAAGCCCCGAGTTGGGGACCCCGACCCATTTATTGTATGGCAGAATTACACACAGGAAGTCTATGATATAGACATGCATAACCAAGTTGATACAGTAGGTGTGCAGGCCGATTGGGCAATCCCCCTAAATACGAATATCTAAATTTTCCGTCTACTCAATCACAGCTGGTGAGAGCTGTCACATCTCCCTGGAAAGCACGACACTCTCATTCCTATCATAGATGGAAAATGGTTTGGCAGGCTGTACCACAATCGCATTCTGGTATTTATTTGGGTGCAGCCAGAACAACACCGGCATTTTGGCTTTTGGACTTCTGTCTGGACTCTAACTTCCAACTGATCAGGGAACGTCTGGGTCAGAGAACCACCACCTGAATAAGTATTGAAAATGATTTAGTTTTATTATTTTCTTCTCTGCTTTGCAGTGCTATATTTGTATACATTTGCACATTTCTTTTAATAAACCTTATTATACCTGTAGTTTTGGGGCTTTAATCCAAATTGAGTATCTTGGCCTATTTTGGCTACAGCTATTTGCCAGTGTCCTACCTTGCAGGGCTGGAGACCTAGTCTGTCTCTGGGCTGGCTCATTACCCTGGGCAGAGAGGACTCAGTCCCCGGCCTTGTGCATTTCCCCCAAAGCCTTCTAGTGGGAAAAGGGGGGGGGGGGGGTTGACAGGCATGACTAGTTCTGGGCTGCTTGCTCCTGGACAGACGGATCTGTTCTGTGCAGGCAGTGCTGTCCCAGCTCCCCACGGCAGTAAGTATGTGGAGCTGACAGCCAGGGAGAAAAGACTAGCGGTTTCTCCATTGCCACTTACAGCAGGGGAGAGCTCAGAAGACAAGAACATTCTCCTTGCCACCTCTAGGGGAATCACATTCGTCCCCCAAACCGAGGAGGAGGAGGAGATGGGATTTATACCCCACGCTTCACTCGGAGTTTCAGAGTGACTCCCCTTCCCTTCCTTTCCCCACAACAGACATTTTGTGAGGAGATGGGGCTGAGAGCTCTGAGAGAACTGTGACTGACTCAAGGCTACCCAGCTGGCTGCATGTGGTGGAGTCGGAATCAAACCCAGTTCTCCAGAGTGGAGTGGTCTGCTCTTAACCACTATACCAAACTGGCTCTTACAGGAATTGTGGGCTATAATGGGGAGTGACCAAGGAAGTCCCACATTCATATCCTTGCCTGAACAGCTCAAGTTAAATGGGGAAACGAGGGCTTGGCCTGGCCAGAATGGAATTAGATCCACTGGACCACTGTGAAAGGGCAGCCTGTAAGCATCAGAGCATCCAGCCCCATCCCTTGGAGAGGAGAACTGAAGCTGCAGTTGCTGCTACATGCCGCTTGTGCTTACGTGAGAGCGGCACTTCACATTGCCATAGTTTAGAAGTGGAAGATCACACGCAAGAGGGAGCCCTGTGAGAAAGGGTGAACTGTTGGGGTCTGCTCTCCCCCCCCCCGCCCCCACAAGAGAGTATCTTGCAAAGGGGTGACTGGGGCTGACCCAGAGTACAGAGAAAGAACCCTGGCAGAAGGGCCTGCCTCCTCCAAACGGAACCTCTAAGTCCAAAGCTGTGCCTTAAACCTTGCACTGAAGTCCAGGTCCATGCAGGCTAATGTGCTCTAGTCACACATGAACACGGTGTTGACAGGCTTTTTAATACTGAAAAGCCACACCTGGCCGCAGTCTTCAAGCCAGGCAGGAGATGTAACCCTGAGGCAGGCCCCACCCCCCACTGCACAAGGAGACAGGAGTCAGGCCATCCTCATCAGCCACTGGAGAGCAGTTCAGGGAGAACCAGACGGACGCTGCCCTTACATGGCCCTCTCAGAAGCCGCACTTGCCCCCCTCCCCACCGAGTGAATCACGGCCTGACAGCAGGAAACTTTCTAACTTTTATTAAAAAGGTCATCATCACAGCCAAAGAATAGAAAACATGTACACAGACAACCCCACCCCCCCTACCCCCAACAGACAACTCCAGCTGGTACGGATCCCACTCGCGTTGCGGCTTGCCTCAGGGCCTGGGGGGGCGCATGCCGGGCGGAGGGGGGCCTGGAGAGGACAGAGAGCAAAGAGACAGTCAGCGTGACAACTGGTGGCAAACCCCCCCCCTCCCCGGGCCCCAAAAGGCAGAGCTACGCCTCCATCTGCTCTTCTCCTCTTCCCTCTCCACAACACATCCACCCATCAGACGGTCACCCAGTCTTCCAAGCCATTCTTCTGGACCGTCTCTCCTGGTATGTCTCCCAAAGAGCCTTGCGCTCGAAGGACCAGCAACTGCTGGTGATCCCTGCTCTGAAAGGGACCCGCTGGGCCTCAGCCAGAGGCAGGGCCTTTCCAGCGCTGGCACCCGCCTGGTGGAACACTCTCCCAAGGGAGATCCGGGCCCTGTGGGATTTAATGCAGTTCCGCAAGGCCCGTAAAACGGAGCTGTTCTACCAGGCCTATGGCTGAGGCAACAGGGGTTCATCTGGACTGCCCTCTCCTGCTCTGTCACGCTCCGCCTTGTTTCGTCTCCTCCTCCCCCCACCTGCCTCAGTATTAGCTAACATCTACTGCTGCACACATGTAGAGCTTGTGGGATTGGCTGTGTTAATTTTTATTGCTAACTGCCGTCTTGTGGTTTAATAGTCGATTGATGTTTATAAACACTTTAGAGATTATTTTATATTTAGATTAATAGCTGTTATATTTGTATCTACGTTGCCACCTGCTCTGAGCCATGCTGTGCAGAGGGCAGGCTAGAAATCAAATACACAGATGGCAGCAGCACACAGGGTTTTCTGCCCAGAGCTGGACTAGGTGAAGAGAGAGCAACCCAGTGTGCCTAAGACTCCCCAGCACCCCCTCGAGGCTCCTCAGCCGCCACAGAGAAAAATTGTCATGCCCCCGCCAGTGTCTGCTCCTTGTTAGCTCAGACGGCCCTTCCAGTGGGCAAACCTTCATAGCAGAACAGAATCCAAGTGCATGTTTCCCCAGGGCATCAGCTTCCCTGAGCCAGCCTCATCCTGTACAAAAGCCCTTCCAAGCAAGGAACTCACCTCTCATGCCAGGGGGAGGCGGTCTCATCCCAGGAGGAGGCATGCCCATTGGTGAGCCTCGGCCAGGTGGCATGCCCATTGGTGGGCCCATCGGAGGTCTCATGCCAGGAGGGGGTCCCATCATCCCTGCACAAAGAGACAGAAGCTGTAGAGCTCCGAGGAACAGCGTCACAGCACCCCACACACTGTCCTGGCAGGGACCTCAGTGTAATCCTGCTTTGCACCAGTTCCTCACAGTGATCAGACACTGCTGTTTCATCATCAGTCCCATTAGCAACCGGGGGGGGGGGGGAGAGAAGACCCTCCTTTCCACTTACCAGGAGGAGGAGTCCCCCCTGCCCATGGGAGGGGGTGGGCCTCCACGGCCAGGGGCATACTGCGTAGGGGCTCCTGCAATGCTGGCAGTGGCAGCAGCTGCTGCTGCTGCAACTGTCCCTCGACTCTGAGGAGTCATCACCTGTGAAGGAGAAAGCAGACCCCGCTGAGCCTTTGGCTCCTCCTCCTCCTCCCTGCCAGGAGACCGGCCACACCCACCTAGCTCAGGGATGATGACATTTGCCGGGGTTGAAAGCCAGGCGGGCTTGGGAACACAGCCTCCAAACTGGTGCTTGTGCCAGTTCCCTGTCATCCGGAAGTCCTTCCAGAGGCATTTACCTGTTGGGATGGCCCCCCGACTCCACGGACAGGGCCAGCCAAACCAGCTGGTGCCTGGGGCATGGGGGCCCCTGCCGGCACTCCTCTCCCAGCCGCTCTGCCGACGCCGGGTCCCCCTGCTGCACCTGCCAGTGGCACGCGGGCAATGCCAGTCTGGAAAAGCCAGAAAACCCCTGCGTAAGTCAGGCATCCTGGTAGCCTTCCAGCAAAGACTTCATGTGTTTACAGTTATCCTCTGCTACAGATTACAAGGCGCCTGAGAAGCTTCACTCACCCCCTGGGAGACCGTGCCACTAACACTCCCCACCTCCCCTTCCTCTCTGACTCTCCTGACTGGCTCCAGCCTTCACCAAATCGGCTTTCTTCCTTGCCAAACAAAAAAGCTGCTGCCTTTGCCCTTATCTCCCCCTCCAACCACACCTGATCACCATCTCCTGTTCTAATAAGATGCACTGCAAGGTAGCACGCTCACCAACAGACAAAAGTAATTCATGAGAGTCTTTTCCTGCTGCCACTCTTTTGTCTAGAAATTTCACAAATACAACTCATGAATTGTAAGACTTAAAAGGCAGACGCTGGGAATGGGAAAAACTGAACAGCTTCCAGTGAAACAGGTGAGGTGCTGTTTGCACGTTAAGAGAGCTAAACACTGGAATTGATTAGCCATGTCCCAGGCTCCCCTCTGAGGTTTTCCCCTTCCGGGATTGTGCAGTGTCCCTCCTGGCACTCCCCCCCAGCACCCTCGCCCGTACGTCTTTAGGGGGTGGCCCCTCCACAGTCATGGACACCAGGTTCTCTCCCCGCAGCAACACCAGGCCCAGGACACGTTTCTCCTCCCGTTCCGGCTGCTTGGAGTTCTTGGGCCTAGGGGAAAAGAGCAACCCCTTGGTCAGCCAAGCCTGGCACCCCGACCCTCCGGAGGCTTCGATGCCCAGCGAGGAGGCATCGCCAACGGGACGGGCAAGCCAAGCCTGGGCTGAGAAAGAGCCCCGCGAGGAGGAGCCCCTCTGGCCCCCATCCGGCCCTAGCGGCGGCAGCAGCAGCAGCGCCCAGGAGAAGGGTCCTCCTCGGGGGGGGGGGGGAGGGGGGGCATTTCCCTGGCAATGGCCTGGCCTGGCCTGGCCGCCGTGCGCGCGCATCCCCCCCGCCCCCCGCCCCTCACTTGATCTTGCGGAACTCGTCGCAGTCGCAGAGGATGAGGTTCATGTGCTTGTCGAAGGCCTTGAAGGTGCCGATGAAGACGCGCCCGTCCTGCAGGATGCACCGCATGCGGTAGTCGATGTGCTGCAGCATCTTGCTGCTCTTCCCCACCGTCTGCAGCAGCAGCAAAAGGGGAGGAGGGGGGGGGGAAGGAGGCAGGGAGGAGAGGCCACCGCGCGTGAGGCCGGGCCCGGCGGGGGGGGGGGGAGAGGGGAAGACCGCCCTCCCCGCCCCCCCTCCCCTCTGCCCCTCCCCTCCCTCTGCCCCCCGCCGGGCCCCTCACCATGGTGGCGGCTCCGTCCGGTCCGGTCCCGGGCGCCTCTCCTGTCCTGTCCTGTCCTGTCCTCCTCGCCGCCGGGCCCACGACGCGCGCTCTCCGAGGCTGGGCGGAAGCGGAAGCGGCGTCTCCGGAGCAAGCTCTTCCGGGAGGGAGGGGGGGCGGCCGGCCGGAAGGAAAGAAGCGCTGGCGAGAGGCGGGCGGGGCTGGTTGCCGGGGCGACTGGGAGAGCGGCGGCGGCCGAGGGTGAGTGGGCGGGGCGGTCTCCGGGGCAGCCGCTGCCTGGCGACGGGGCTCGGCCTCCCTCCCCGCCCGGAGGCGGGCCAATGGGAGCGGGGGCAGCGGCCTGAGGGGCGGGGCCGGGCGGGGCCGGGCAGGCGAGAGTCCCCCCCCCCCCCGAGCTCTCTTTCCCGGTCCCCCGCCCAGTCTGGCCCGGTCCTGGCCGCCGCCGCGGGCCTCGGTGAGTGGAAGGGAGGGAGCCCCGCCCCCGGGAGAGGGAGGGAGGGAGGGAGGGAGGGAGGGAGCCCCCGCCCCCGGGAGAGTGAGTGAGTGAGTGAGGGGGGGGGGGAAGCGCGGGGGGCGGGCCAAGAGGGCTTTGCGCGCGGGGGGGGGGGGGCGACGGAGGGGTTGGGGGGGGGGAGCCTCCACCCACCGCCAGGGGCAGGTCAGCCTCCGCACCGCGGGGCCCTCCTCGTCGTCGTCGTCGTCGGGGGGGGGTGGTGGAGGGCCTGAGGGGGCCCCCTCTCCGCGGGGGGGGGGGTGCTGCTGCTGCTGCGCGGGACGGCGGGGCGGACCCCCGCAGGCCAGGCCTCCCCCCCCCCGAACGCCGAGCCGGCCGCGGAGAGGGCGGGGGGCGGCCACGATCCCGCCTGGGGGGGGGGAGCTCCCTCCTCCTCCCTCCCTCCCTCCCTCCTCCTGGGGGCCTCAAAGAAGGGCGGGCTGCGACATCAGACAGCCCCCGCCCGCCCCGCCCCCCCGCCTGCCAGCCTTCGCTGAGCCGGGGGCTGGGGGGAGGCTGCGGGCTGTGGCCGGCACTGGGGGGCGAGGCCCCTCTCTCTCCTGCCTGGGCCGCTTCCTTGAAGGGGGGCTGGTGGCCCGTGGCCCTTGCGCTGCCAGGTCGCCTTGGACCTTTTGGGACGGGGGGGGGGGGCTGCGTGTGGGTAGGAGGCCAAGGGCCGCGGGTGGGTGGGTGGGTGGGAGGGAGGGAAGTGCCGCCCAGCAGACTCCTTTCTGAGCCCGGGCATGGGTGCCCTCTGGCACGTCCTCCCATCCACAGCCGGGCTCAGGGCTCTTCGAACCTACCGAGGGGGCCCCCCGTGGCTTCCTTGATGGGAGTCTCTCCATCTCTTGTTGGCGCTTCCCCTTTTCCCGCCACCTTCCACTTTTCCTGGCATTCTTGTCTGCTCCGGTGACTCTTTCCAGTTTGGGGTCGTGGTTAAGTGCCCGCGGACTCTAATCTGGGAGAAGGACCGGGTCTGATTCCTCACTTCTCCACATGCAGCCAGTTGGGTGATCCTGGCTCAGTCACAAGTTCTCTCAGAGCTGTTTTCTCAGGGGCAGTCCTCGAAAGAGCTCTCTCAGCCCCACCTACCTGACAGGGTGTCTGTTGTGGGGAGGGGGAAGGAAAAGGAGTTTGTAAACCGCTCTGAGACTCCTTTGGGTAGTGAAGGGCGGGGTATAAATCCAATCTCTTGTCTTCTTATAATGGGACCAAAGTAGGACAGCCTCAGTTTAGTCACTGAAGTTTCCAGGGAGAGTTCAGGCTTGGTATGAGCTAGAACCTACTTGTTTGTTTCCAGGGCAGTCCATAGTATCCGTAGAATTCTCCTCCAAAAACACACTTCAAAGGAATCCTTTTTCTTCCTGTCAGCTTTCTTCATTCTCCAGCTTCCACACCCATAACATAGTAATGGGGAATACCATGGCATGAATTGACTTGGTCTTGGTCGCCAGAGACTGGTCCTTGCACTTAAGCACCTTCTCTAGCTCTCTTCATGGCTGCCCTTTCTGTCTCCTCCTGGTTTCTTAGTTGCAGCCGCCCTTTTGGTTGATGATGGAGCCAAGGAACAGGAAGTCTTGAACAATTTCAATTTCTTCATTGCCAGCCTTAAAGTCTTTTAATTCCCCAGTAGTCATTACTTTTTCTCTTCTTGATGTTCGCCTGCTACCCTACTTTGACACTTCCTGCCTTAGCCTTCATCAGGAACCATTAACAAGTCTTCACTGTTTTCTGACAGTATGGTGTTGTTATGTATCTCTCTCAAATTGTTTGTGTACCTTCCACTAATTTTCACTCCACCTTCATCTACATCTAATCCAGGTTTTCTTATCATATGTTCTGCTTATAGATTGAAGAGATAAAATACATCCTTGTCTGATACCTTTGCCAACTGGATGCCATTCTGTTTCTCCACATTCTGTCCTAACAGTGGCCTCTTGTCCAGAGTACAGGTTGCACTTCGGAACAATCATTGGTTTTAAAACCAACCATAACTTTTCATGATTCACACAGTCAGAAGCTTTGCTGTAATCTATGAAACACAAGCTGGTTTTCTTAGCCAAGGACGAGTCTTTCAACAATCATGGTGGCTGTGAAACAGCCAAGCTGAGCAACTGAACTGCAAAGCCAGGATGAGGAATGCCTGGAGCCAGGGCCGGGGCCATTGCTTTTTGGCGCCCTAGGCAAGGCTAACTACTTGCACCCCCCCCCCCCCCCACTGCTAACCAATTATCAAAAACAGATGAATTCTAGGAAAAAATAAAAGCACAAAACTTGACCCTGCTAATTTTTTAAAAAATTGTGTGGGCTTGGGTAGGCATGGTGTAAGGCAAAGCTGAAGGGAGCTGCTACTGCTGCTGCAGTTGCCGTGACTTTCTGGAGGAGGAAAAGAATGGGAGAGCCGGGGCTGGTGAGTGAGTGAGTGTGAGAGCCTGTGGCCAGTTGGAGGGGCGCTGATTGTCCGTTTCTGCACTCCTCTGAGTTCTGCGCCCTAGGCGGTCACCTGACTTGGTCTAATGGTAGCACCGGCCCTGCTTGGAGCCCAAAGTTGCTGCTGAATATTGAAGGCACCTGGAACACAAGGAGAGCTTTTGGGAGGGTGGGCAGCCCAGCACTGCAGGCAGTGCCGCTGGGGGATGTATTTAAATTATTTATATCCCACTTCTCCAAATCAAGACACCTTTGAAACAGGTTCAGCAAAAAGAACCAACATTAAGCCACAAATAGCAATGAACAAAGACTTGATAAAAATATCCAGGCACAGCAATAATAGCATCAGCCGCTGCAGCACCTCCAAGTCAGCAGGAAGCCCTGCGGAGGAGCCGCTCTGCCAAAGTGTGGGCACCATTTCAGGCAGGCGGTGGGACAGGTCAGGGCTGCTTCGGAGAGAGCTCACAAGCAAGCGGCTGATGCCTGGGATGGGGTGACCCCTGGAGGTAGCTGGGGCCCAGCCGCCCGGGGCCCTGCCCTTCAGAGATGTGGGCCTTAGATAATGGCATCTGGGATAATGATAAAACTGACGTCTCGTTCAGGGTCTAATGACTTGCTTAATAAAACTTCAGATAGATTTGTAGGGAAATGGTCCATGTTTATTATGTATTGGCGTGATAAAGCCCAAAGTAAAGTTGTACCTTGTGTTTGTCTGAGCCAGGAAGAATAGATTGGGATGGTGGTATAAGTATTTTGCATGGAAAATAATTATTGGCTGTTCTGGTATGTGTATTACATGTAATTAAATTATTAGTATTTTCTGTTTGATTTAATTTTGTATTGATGTGTTTCCTCCTACTGGTATTTTGTGAGCAGATTTGTATTAAAAATGAAGATGCTGACATGTTCTCTCTCACCTTGAACTAGATGGTCCAGGCTAGCCCAGTTTTGTCAGGTCTCAGAAGCTAAGCGGGGTCAGCCCTTGGTTAGTCTTTGGATTGGAGACCACCGTGGAAGTCAAGGGTTGCTTCCTGTTAGAAGTGGAGGACTTTGCACTGTCTCCTGTCTCAGACTTGAGAAGATGCCACCAAAGAGTTTAGACAGATAGAGAGGTCAGGAGCATCCTTTCCTTCCTGCTATCTGATCCTTTCCTTTTGAACTAGAATGCTACTCCTAGGGGCAATTTCCTCTGCTTCTGCTCCCCCCAGTCTCTCTCACACTCTCCTGTCTCTCGCACACAAGAAGAAGGTGCTTGATCTCCCATCTTGCACCATGGAGGCTGGACATGCGTCCAGCATCCAACACCATCTAGCTAGTTAGAATAGGTAATCTATACCTATCTCTTACCTGCACTCTCAAACGTGTATTTCCTTTAATAAAAGGTTCCTTATTAGTTTTAGGACTGACTTCTGACTCTGTGTAGCTTTGTAAGTCTGTGGCCACACCTAGCCCCAAGCTTCACTGTGCCAAAGCCCTTGAGCACTCTGCTCTCTTTCCATGGCCCCCTGGCAGTACCAAGTCCAGAGAATCCAACCCTTCCTAGAGGCAGGCAAGGGCCAGCCACCTCTGCTCCTCTCTTGCCCTGGCCTGGGTGGCCCAGCCTAGCTCAGCCTCATCAGATCTGGGAAGCTAAGCAGGACTGACCCTGGCTGGTGTTTGGATGGGAGGCCCCTCCGAGGAAGCCCAGGGTTGCTATGCAGAGGCAGGCAGTGGCCAACCTCCTCTGTCCCTCGCTTGCCTTGAAATCTCCATGATGGGCTGCCGTAAGTCTGTTGCAATTCGAGGGCACTTTCCGCGCCCCCCCCCCCCCCATATTCCCGTACAGTTCCTAGGGATAGTCACCTGAAAAACAGCTGCAGTTTTTGAAACTGCCAAGTTTGCCTCATGTTGTATTGCCAAATGCCTCCATTCATAGTGGTTAATCTAATAAAACTGTGTATGTGTGGAAATGGGAAAATTTCCACAGAAAAATGCAGCACGTAAAATCTTGCACTCCTTGCCTTGCTGGTAAGCGAACAAACAGCCACATTTTCACTTAATTGAAGCTGCAAAGTTTAATTTGGTGGGGGGGGGGCGTTGAATTTGTTGCAGTAAAATGGAGCCCAGGGGGGAGATGCTTGCGTCCGTCCCTCTGGCCACTCCAGCCAAGTCTGGAAGGGAAGGAGACTTCCCGAGAGCAAAGAGCCCTCCTCCTCCTCGTAGTAACAACGGCATCCAGTGGTGCTCAAGTCCTTCCCTTAACCTGCCAGCGGCAGGCGTGGCCCATCCCAGACTGGCAGCTCAGACCCAGCTAGGGTGCTGGCAGGATCTGGCTCCACCCTCAGAGCTGTTGCTGCCAATCCCGGGAGAGTGGCTGGAATCCATGAAGTGGCCGGTCATGGGTCAGCTGTGTCTGCAGCGACTGGCTGCGGCTCGCTCTCCAGGGTCTCTTGCGTCCGCTGGGCCCTGGTGCTTTCCGCCAGTGCTGCTGCCTGGGATTGAACCGGGGTCCTCGGGCATGCCAAGCAGAAAGCACTGGGGGAGGATAACCACCTGCAGGGCACAAGCTAGCACAGCAGGAAGGAAGGCTCTGGCCCAGTCTACTTTGCTCTAAATTTCTGCTTGCTGGGAGTGGGGTGGTGTTTTACATGGGCAAGTGGAACACTGAAATTGCAGCTTGCATTCCCATTCCATGCTCCCCCCCCCCTCCATGGAAGGTAGAGACCAGCCTCTGGCCCTGCTTTTCTTGATGTTGCCAAGAGGGGAATGGTCCCCGGCAGTCATCACTGGCCATCTGCTTGTGGCATTTGCTTCCCACGATCACAGGGCAGTGCCCAGCCCACATGCCAGCCAGAGGCACTTGGCAGAGAGCCTGAGGGCCAGTTCACTTGGGCTTTCCTCTGATGGCCTCTGCAGCTCCCAGCCTCTTGCCGGACGGACTGGACCGGCACCAGCACAAATTCTGATGGGGCCGTGCCTGACCTCCTGTGTCTTCTCTGCCCACCTCTGTTGGAGCTCTGCTTCCAGGCTGCCCGGTCTGACTTGCCTTTCTCTCTCTCTCTGTCTCTCTCTCGCTAGGTTTGGGAGGCCTGCTTCCCTCCCCATCTTGGAGAGAGAGCTGAGCCCCTGAAGAGATGCCGCCCCCATCAGACATCGTCAAGGTAGCTGTGGAGTGGCCAGGGGCCAATGCCCAGTTACTCGAAATTGATCAGGTGAGATCCAGGATTGGAGGAGCGGATGGGAGACACAGGGGGCAGTGCCAGCTGCGGCCAGCTTGTGGCACCAAAGTGGGTCTGTGGAGAAAGCGGGGGGGGGGGGGGACCCAGGGGCCAGGCTGGGTTGTGGCCAGGGCTCCATCTGCAGGAGACTCTTCGCTCAGGGCGTGTTCTCCCCCCCCCCCCTCTTACTCCTCCTCCCTCCAGAAGCGGCCCCTGGCCTCCATCATCAAAGAAGTGTGTGACGGGTGAGTCTCTGATGGGACTTGGCTTTGTGGAGGCAGCCTAGCCTGTTGGGGGGGGGGGGGAGGCTTGCTTGCTGCCCTCTGCCAGAGGTAGAGCTTGGGCCTCCTCCCCACCTGGGGGGCAGCTGCAGAGTCTCCCTCTCTTTCCCCTTCCAGCTGGTCGCTGCCCAACCCCGAGTTCTACACGTTGCGCTACGCTGATGGGCCCCAGCTGTACATAACCGAGCAGGTCAGTGGGCCCCGCCCCTTCCCTTCGCTCCGCAGCCAGGATGCCGCAGCCGGCAGGGCAGGGCAGAGGGAGACCTGAGGCTGGGGGCCCTGGTGTCCCCCCCCCCTCCCTCCCTCCCTCTCCCAGCAGCTTTCCTCTGGGGCATTCCAGTGCGGAGAGCGGCAAGGGACAAAAAAAGAGGGGGGGGAGGGGGACTTAACCCTAAAGCCTGGGATCAAGAACCTGAAAAGGTAAGTCAAACAGAAGAGAGGGCCAACAATAAAAACTAAATGTGTACAGTACAGAAAGACACACGTATTTATTAACAAAGAATTAAAAAACATCTAAGGGCCCAATCACACCTCATGTAAAAATACCAGAATTTAGCATAGATTTAGACGTCAAGTCAAGTCCACTAGCTCTGGTGTGCTAAATGTGTCTTTTTATACGATATACGCTTAGTTTTGATTGGTGGCCCTCTCTCCTGTTGGACTTGCCTTTTGGGGTGAAGAGCAGCACCCAGTGCCTGCCCCGGCACCTGTCGACACGGGTTGGATCCTGCCCGTACGAGGGCCACCAAGACAAGCCCAGGTGGGGAGCCGCGTTGGTCTGAAGCAGCAGAACAAAGTTTGGGTCCAGGGGCACCTTGAAGGCCAGCCGAGTTTGATTCAGTGATTTGAAATGTACATTCCAAGTGCCTCTTGCATCTCTTCACCTTCTAGACTCGCAGTGACATTAAGAATGGGACCATCCTGCAGCTGGCCATTTCCCCGGTACGTCTGGGCTGCCCGGCCTGGCCCAATGCTCTGGCTCCTTGCCCCCCTGCCCTGGGCTGGCACTCTCTCATGGATGGGTGGGTGGGGGAGGGGAGGGGAGGGGGCCACCTTTGCTCTCAGCCCCAAGGGGGGGGGCCCGCCAGTGACAACTGGCAGCGTCCCTGCTTCCTAGACTCGGGCTGCCCGCCAGCTGGTGGATCGGATCCAGTCACACAGCATGGAGGCCCGGCTGGAGGCCATGAAGGAGCTGGCCAAGCTGTCTGCGGACGTGACCTTTGCCACCGAGTTCATCAACATGGATGGCATCGTGGTGCTGACCCACCTGGTGGAGAGCGGCACCAGGCTCCTGTCCCAGTGAGTGCCGGCCTGCCCGCCTGCCTGCCTGCCCGCCTGCCCGCCTGCCCGCCCTGGGACAGGGGAGGGCGCATGGGGACACGGGGCCTTTCTCCAACCGTGTGGGGCTCTTCTGCCCCTCTCCTAGGTGAGGCTTTCTAGAGGGGTGGGGACACGTGCTGGAATTTGATCCAGACAAGATGGGTGTGAAGATGGTTAGGGAGGCGGCGGGGTGGGGAGGGGTCTTGACCCACCAGGACAAAGTGGTTGGCGTGAGGATGTCTTCCCTTACCCTCATACACGGCACGGAGGCTTCCTGGCCATGCTGGCCCATTCTTCTGTAGCCTTCCGGCTGGACTACAGCAACCTGCTCCTTACGGGGCTGCCCTGAGGATGCCTCAGATACTCTCCCATTGGCGGAGGGCAGTGGCCACTCTTTTAGTGGGAGCGCTGAGCCAGCCTGACACCCCGCTGCCTACAAGTAAGTGCAGCTCGAGTTGCTGGTGCTTTTCCAGGGAAGCCCTTCGTGTTGTGGGGCCCACGCGCTTGAAGGGCAGCCTCCCCTTGGGTCGGTCAGATCTGCAGGTGGGGGCTGCTGGCCTGCGCAAAAACCTTTCCCCGCGATCCGGCTGTGCATCGGCAGCAGTGGCCACTGGCGGTGGTTGGAGCAGCCAAGGGGTGGCATCAGAGGAGCTGGTCAGCAGAGGGAGTCCCTCGGGATGAGCCCCCGGGATGAGGGGGCTGCCAGGCAGATCCAGACGAGGGGGCTGCGTTGGGAGCTGGGATCAGAAGCGCTTGTTTGGGGAGTTTTCTGATTTTCCCATCGCAGAACACCCGACTTTGCCTCTTGGTGCTGTTTTTTGTGGGGGGAGGGGGCTGACTCTTGGGGGGAAGCACAGTGGGAGGGGCGAGGCAGGAAATCCCCATTCCTCTCACCGAGTTCTGTTTGCTCGGTTTTGGATCTAAGGCTACGTGGCCACTTCTGACCCAGTGGCAGCATTAAGGAAGTCTCTCAGTGCCCCTCCGGGGCTTGGCTGTGTCAGCCAGCATCTCCCAGCTGTTCTGTGAGCTCCGTGACAGCCAGGCACCTCTGCCCCCACCCTCCCCTGAGGTCTGTAGGGACTCGGTTAGAGGGGTGGGGGGCTAGGCATCAGGCAGGCAGGCCTCCTGGCGTCTCAGTCATACTTCCGTCAATGTTTGGGTGTTTCGGTAGATGTGACGTTTCCTGGCCAGAAAGTCACGATGGGAAGGGGGGTGGAGATGCTGGGGACCCAGTCTGTCGCCTGTGATTGCTGGGATGCCACATGCCAGCAGGCAGCCAACTCAGGTTGGGGGGGAGAAGTGGGGCAGTTCTTCTGTGGCCAGGCACAGACCATCCCCCCCCCCCCCCCCAGGAACACACGTTCCGAGCAGGGCAGGGAACCCTCAGCTCCCCTGTGCTCTCCTGCTGCTGGGCTGCAGACTGCCCTTCACCAAAGCCCCTGGGCTGGGCCCGGCCCGTGTGTTCTCCTACAGCTACGGTGAGATGCTGGCTTTCACCCTGACGGCCTTCCTGGAGCTCATGGATCACGGCGCCGTGTCTTGGGACCTGGTCTCCCTCACCTTCATCAAACAGGTACGTCAGGTGCACTGGCCGAGGTCTCAGGCGAGGGGGGCCCTTCATTCTGCAGTGGGAGTGGGCCTCATTCTTGCTGGAGGCTGGCCAGGAGGGCCCCACCTCTGGGGGGCCGCCCTGAGCAGGGAGTTGGAGGGGTCGGGGAGCGGCAGGATGCCAGAGGGGACAGACCGGGGGGGGGGCAGCCATGCTTCAGGCTCCCCCTCCTGCAGCGGGTCTTCTCCCCCTCCCGAAGATTGCCGGGTACGTGAGTCAGCCCACGGTGGACGTCTCCATCCTGCAGCGCTCCCTGGCCATCCTGGAGAGCATGGTGCTGAACAGCCACAGCCTGTACCAGAAGGTGGCCGAAGAGATCACGGTGGGGCAGCTCATCTCCCACTTGCAGGTGTGAGTGTCCCGGGCCTTGAGTGCGGGCCCTGCATGGCTCCCGGGGCGCACCATTCCCCTTGCCTTGATCCCAGCTCAAACCCCCCCCCCCCCGAGTCACACGAGCAGCTGCACGGAGCTGCCTTCTACTGAGCTGGGCTCTTTGGTCTGTCTGGCTCCGCCTGGGATCCTCAGGCTGGCCATGGAGGCACTCCAGGGTCTGTGGGGGGGGCGGTGGGCACACAGGGCAGGAGCTCTGCCACTGAGCCCAGGGGCCTTCCTTGCATGGCAACGGGGGCACAGGAGAAGTGGGTGCTGGATCGGGGGCCGGTGTGTGTGTGTGTGTGTGTCCCTGTGCCCATATGCTCCTGGAAGCAGAGAAGGAAGCAGTCCCAGAGGCTGGAATGCAGCTTCTCAAAAAAAACCCCAAAAAGCCCTTCTCCCAGCAGCTCGAACCAAGAGATCCAGACCTACGCGATCGCCTTGATCAACGCCCTCTTCCTGAAGGCACCTGAGGACAAGAGGCAGGTTGGTGCCCACAGCAGGGGGCCCGACTGGGGAGGGGAACCCTTTGAGGGAGATGCCCTGGCCAGGGAGTCAGGGAGGATCGGCGGGGGGGGGGGGTGCTGCCACCTTCCAAGGGGTGGTGCCTGTGTGGCGTGGCGTGGCGCCCCCAGTGCCCCTTGCGCCCCCAGTGCCCCTTGCGCCCCGTGCGTGGATTGCCCGTGCGTGCCCTGTCCCGCCCCCCTCCCCCCTCCCCCCTCCCCCCTCCCCCCTCCCCCTCCCCAGTGGGGCTGTGTGTTAATCCTGTCCGCTTCTCTTTGTGCCTCTCTGCCTCCGGTCAGCAGGACCTGCTTCTTAACCCACTAGAGTTGCCCTGCACTGTAAGTAACGCCTGTCCCGGGGCAGGGCCCTCCCCCCGCCACACACTTCCCACGAGTGGCTGAGGGACATGGCTGTGTGCTCTCTTCTCTTGCGTCCGTCTTCTGCTGCGGCATTCTGCTTGTCAGGGTGGGGGGAGGCCTGGGAAAGGGGGGAAGCAGGGGGCCCTCTTGGGCAGGGGTCTTCACTCTCTCCAGACCCCCAGGCCACACATTTGGCCCCCAGGCAGCAGTGTGGGACCCACTGACTCCGATGTGACTGGAGAAAGCAGAGGAGCCGGGGTCATCCCTTGCGGGGGGGGGGGGGGGATTTTCACACCACCCATGGGCACACAGCCCAGGAGGACTGCCTGCTGGGGTGGGGGAGTGGCCGCTCCCCCCCCACTGCTGAGCACCATCCCCCCTCCACTCTTCTGCTGCTCCTCTGGGAGGGTGGGAGGCAGGACCCCCTTGCCTGGTTTGCCTGCTCCTGAGCAGTGGGTCCTTTGGCAAGGCCACAGCTGCCCCCCCCCCCCCCATGGCTCTGCATGCAGAGTCTTGTGACCCAGCGGGGGAGTCATCAGCCCCCCCCCCCCGAGGATTCTGCCTCTTGAGCTCTAGCAGGATCCACCCCAGGGCGAGTGAGGAAGGCCCAGGGCCTGGCGGAGTCAGGAGGGCTGCCGGAGGGCAAAGGCGCCTTGCGTCATGCCGTGGCCTGGAGGAGGAGGAGGAGGAGGGAGGTCTCGGAACGGAGCCTTGGGCCTCCTGCGTGTGAGGCTGGGGGCTCTTCTTCGGAGCGTTCAGCACAGCAGCAGGAGGCACTGGGTGTGGGTGGTGGGCAGGAGGTGGGGGAACTTGTGCCTGGGGGGGGGTGAGTGGGTGGCAGTCTGGGCCTGAAGCAGGCTGGCCGCCAGGGCCTCTCCTCCCCTTGCCCCCATTTGGATCTCTTGCACTCTCTCCCTCCCTGGCAGGAGATGGCCAACGCCTTTGCCCAGAAGCACCTGCGCTCCATCATCCTGACCGTAAGTCCCAGCTTGTTGGCTGCATGAATTTTCCACAGAGAGCGAGTTCAGAGGGGCCTCGCTCCCGTCACCATGGTGATCCTGAGCACAGCCCCGTGCAGAGCTCCGTCTCCCTGTGCCAGCCTGCTGCTGCCCTCTGTGTGTTGTTTGAGATGTGGGCCCCGAGGGGCTCCTGGTCCTCCCAGGTCCAAAGCATCCCATGTGGGGTGGCGGCAAAGGACTCCCCGAGCGGTCCTGCACATCCTGCTTCCTTCTTTCTGGCTCCTCAGTGTCCCTTCCTTAAATATGCAGCACATCATCCGAGGAAATCGCCCAATTAAAACGGAGATGGCTCACCAGCTGTATGTGCTTCAGGTCCTGACCTTTAACCTCCTGGAAGAGCGCATGATGACCAAGATGGACCCCAACGACCAGGTGACTGCCGATGCCAGAGGGGGTGGATGGGCTGAGTGCCAGGCCCCAGGGGCTGGGCTGCACCCGCCCCCCCCCCCCGCCCCCCTGCTGCCCTCTGACTGTCTCTCTCTGCCAGGCACAAAGGGACATCATCTTTGAGCTACGGAGAATTGCCTTTGATGCAGAAGCCGAGAGCAACAGCATCTCTGGGGGCGGAACGGAGAAGCGCAAAGCTATGTACATCAAGGACTACAAGATGCTGGGCTTCACGGTAGGTGGTGTGTGTGTGTAGGTGGCGTGTGCAGTGGCGTGTGTGAGAGTGGGTGGGGGGGGGAATAGCAAGTGGCTTACCCAGCCGGGATATGCGTCTTGCGCACGCTTTGCCTAGTGGCATGGAGGCCAGCCTCCATAGGGGGCACAGGAGAGGACTCCCCTCCAGTGGTGATCTGTGTCTCTCTTCTCGTGTACCAGAACCACATCAGCCCTGCACTGGACTTCACACAGACCCCGCCAGGGATGCTGGCCTTGGACAACATGCTCTATCTGGCCAAGTACCACCAGGACACCTATGTCCGGGTAAGGACCGGAGGGGCCTCCCCAGGCAGGGAACCGGACCTCTGGGCCAGCCTCCCTCCCTCACACCATCTCCTCTCCCCCCCCTTGCAGATTGTCCTCGAGAACAGCAGCCGGGAAGACAAGCACGAATGCCCCTTTGGGCGCAGCGCCATCGAGCTCACCAAGATGCTGTGTGAGATCCTGCAGGTTGGAGAACTTCGTGAGTAACGTGGGCATTTGGGAGCTAGCCTCACCCGCTGTGTGGAAGGGAGCCCCAGAGCAGCCACACACATCCCCCCCCGAGTCCCAATTTCCCCGCGGGCTGGTTCCTGGTGGGGATCTTTTTTGTATTAGATGGGTTTTCATGAGAACAGTTCGGGCTCCAAGCTCCTCAGGCTTCCGCTCCTTCATTTCCAAGCGGCAGTTCTTTTGAGAGCTTGTGCTTCATAACATCATGTGTCAGTGATCCTGCCTTGGCCATTTGGGCCGGACCTCCTGTGTTAAAGCCCCTCTTGCCCCCGACGGCCTCCTGGGCTTTGTTCCGGAGCCACCCTGGCCTCTCATGGTGCTGGCTGGTGCCCCTCCCTGATGGTGGCCCATGTTCCTTTGGAGAGGTCTGAAGAAGTTCCCCGAGGGAGTTGGCCCTCCTGACCCGCCTCCGGGGGGGGCACAGACACATGGGGGGAGGGGGCTGCAGTGAGGAGGGGATGAACCCGCCCCCTCCTACCTTTGCCCCTTCCCCCGTCCTCACTGCGGCCCACCAGATCCAACCCCATCACTTAATCTCTCCCTAAAGCCAACGAGGGCCGGAACGACTACCACCCCATGTTCTTCACTCATGACCGGGCCTTCGAGGAGCTGTTTGCCATCTGTATCCAGCTGCTGAACAAGACCTGGAAGGAGATGCGTGCAACGGCAGAAGATTTCAATAAGGTTGGTGGGGCTGGGGAAGGACTTCCCCCTGCTTCCCGGCCTGGCTGTGGAGGCGGCCCCTCCCTCCTCGCCGCACCTGCCCCGTGGCCAGTCACTCTTCCCTCGCTTGTCCTGCCAGGTGATGCAGGTGGTGCGGGAGCAGATCACCCGGGCACTACCCTCCAAGCCCAACTCCCTGGACCAGTTCAAGAGCAAACTCCGCAGCCTGAGCTACTCGGAGATCCTGCGCCTGCGCCAGTCAGAGCGGATGAGCCAGGATGACTTCCAGTCCCCGCCCATCATGTGAGTACCCCCCCCCTTGCCCGCGCAGCCTGCCCTCTGTGTGGCCCTCGCTCACAGCCCACCCACTTGCCCTGCCCTCTCGCCCCTCGTGTCCCCAGGGAGTTGCGGGAGAAGATCCAGCCAGAGATCCTGGAGCTCATCCGGCAGCAGCGCCTGAACCGCCTCTGTGAAGGAAGCAGCTTCCGCAAGGTCGGCAATCGGAGGAGGCAAGGTGAGAGAGCGGCGGGCGGGGGGGAATGCGGGCTCAACTGCCCCGTGCCCCACTTGTAGGTCAGACAGGGTCGGGGGGTGGGGCTGGGGAAGCAGGAGGAATCTAGGAGGAAGTGAGCCCATCGCCGTGGGTGCACGACCTCCCTGTCAGCCAGAGCCGTGTGCTGTGTCTTGCAGAGCGCTTCTGGTACTGCCGCCTGGCTCTCAACCACAAGACGCTGCACTATGGGGACCTGGAGGACAACACCCAGGGAGAGGTGACCTTTGAGTCCCTGCAGGAAAAGAGTACGTGTCGGGCCGCCGGGGGGGGGGTGGCAGGGGGATGCTGTGGCTGGGCTCTGGGGCGGCTCCCATCTCAGGAACCCTGGGAAAGCGCAGAGCCATCCTCCTGGTGCTGTGAAGGCTGCCCCCCTCCATGCCGCCTGGCCTGACTCCTCCTCCTCCTCCTTGCTTCCCAGTCCCGGTCGCAGACATCAAGGCCGTGGTCACCGGCAAAGACTGCCCCCACATGAAGGAGAAAGGAGCCCTGAAGCAGAACAAGGTACCCGCCTGGGCCTCGGCCCCCCCACCCCACCCCACCCGGGGGAAGGGGAGAGCGCTTGCCCAGCCTGGCCCCTCTCCTTGACTCGTTTCCCCACCGGCCTTCTCCCTCCCAGGAGGCGCTGGAGCTGGCCTTCTCCATTCTCTACGATCCCGACGAGACCCTGAACTTCATTGCACCCAACAAATATGAGGTGAACGGGCACTTCCCCCTCTTGCCTTTTGGGGGGGGGGGAAGGGAGAGGGAGTGTGTGTGTGTGTGTCCCCCGCCCCCCCCCCCAGGGGAGAGGAGCACCTTCCCTGCAGCTGTCCCCAGATCTCACTGGCCCTTCCTTTCCTCCCTCTCCCCCCCCCCAAGTACTGCATCTGGATTGACGGCTTGAATGCGCTCCTGGGGAAGGACATGGCCAGTGAGCTGACCAAGAGCGACCTGGACACCTTGCTGAGCATGGAGATGAAGTTGCGCTTGCTGGACCTGGAGAACATCCCCGTCCCCGAGGTGCCCCCCCCCGTCCCCAAGGAGCCCAGCAGCTACGACTTTGTCTACCACTACGGCTGAGGGGGGGGCTCCTTCAGCCTCCGCCACACTTGCATGCGCTGGCCTTGGCTTGGCCGGGTGACTGGCCCCTCAGTGTGTGTGTGTGGGGGGGTCCTTGTGCTTCAGCAGCCTTTGCTGGCCCCCCCCCCCCGCCCCAGGCCGTCATCCGAAGGACGAGAGAGTGCTGCTTCCTCCTTCGCTTGAGCATCTGCAGCTTCTCTGGAGGAGGCCTGGAAAGGGCAGGGAGCAGGACCAGGGGGGGGGGGGGGGCGGCACTGGCTGGTGCCCAAGGAGCAGGGTGCTGCAGGCCGGACCTGGCATCTTCTCTCCCTTCCCCCTCCCCGCCAATGTGTACATTAAAGGCTCTTTCCTTTCCACTGATTCTGCCTCTTCTTGTTCTAACGCAGTCCAAATTGTGTGCCGCTCCTTGTGGGGCAGGGCGTCTGGGAGGCTTCACCCACTTTGCTGCCCTCTTGCAGACACTTGAGCGATGCTGGTTCCCTGAAAAGCAGCCGTGCTAGTCTGCAGCAGCAGAGCAGAAGAGGAAGGGGGTGGCCGGCAGCATGAAGACTAGCTGGGAATGGCCCAGCATGAGCTTTATGCATCTCAGGTCTCACTTCCTCAGGTGCCTGTGAACTATCTTACGTAAGCTTTTATAGCAAAAGTCACAGGGGGAAGGGAAAGGGGGGTGGGTGGGAATGGTGGCAATCTGGGAATGGTGGTAAATCTGTGGTAGGGTATGAGCTTCCTTGAGTCACAGATACCTGAAGAAGGGAGTCACAAAAGCTCCTCCCCTGCCACAGATGCTGTTAGTCCTGAAGGGGCTCCTGACTCGGGCTCTTTGCTGCCGCTACGGACAGGCCAGAACACAGGCGCCCATCCTGGGGTGAATGATTTGAGGTACAGGACTGGAAGGAATGGGATGGTTCCCCTGAAGGACTGGTGAGGGAGGGGCAGTTACCCACAGGGGTTCTGGTCCTCGAATAGTTTGATGCGAGTCCAGGAGCACCTGAGAGACCAACACCATTCGCCCGGGGGTGGGGGGTGGGGTAGGGGCTTCTGGGAGAGCCAAAGCCCCCTTGGCCAGCCCCCTCATACGGCGGAGGAAGGGGGCCTGACTCCTGGGAGCCCCTGCTGGCCTCTCTGGTGCTTCCATCCCACCGCAGACCAATGCGCCTACCTCCTCCCCCCCAACACTGCCAGAGGGGTGTGCCCCCAAGAAGGGCTTGATCATAATGATAGGGTCGTGGGGTGAGAAGAGGTGGCCCCTCTAAAGGGAGGCTGGTCCCCAGGGCCCTGCTTCTGCTGTGGCGACCCATCTTTCTCTTCCAGCCGGAAGGGGATGGATGGAGCGCTTAATCTGGAGAGGAGGCCCAACTGGTTTCACCTGGCCATCCCCCCTCCCCCCCCGGGCGCGGGGAGTAGGAGCAGAGGCTCTCAGATCCGCCACTTTGTCCGGGAGGGCGGGAGAATGGTCACACAACCCCCCGCCCCAGCTGCCGTAGGGACCGGAGCGAATGCCACGGTGATGATGCTGGGCCTGGCCGTGCTTGGTTTTATAGGTCGCTTGTGTCAGCTAATGCTGCCATCTCCTGCCCGGGAGGTGGGATGAGTGGACCTTAGATGTCAGCACTGTGGAATGTTGCGTCATAGTTTTCATGGCAGGCTTATCGCTCCGTCCTGCTCCGACTGTCAGAGACTGCTGGTGTAGGCCAATGTATCTCTTCTCCTGTGTGACTATAATTCTTCCCGCTTTTTCCTTGGGAACTATAAACCAGTACTTTAGGTGCTCTTTTCCTGACATGATGATTGGTTACGATGTATTACCAGATCTCTCTTTGAATTCTGTATAATTACCCTGATTTAGGCGCTGCCTGCCATTACTAACCCAAGAAGTGCAGATGACCATAGCAGACCTTTCTCAATAAAGCATTCCTGTTTAAGTACATTTGTTGTGGACTGACTCTGTCGGCCTCTCACAGCCTGGAAGTCTGGCCTGGTGTGTGTGTCGGGGGGGGGGGGGGGGGTTTCCCGGGAATCTGGTGCGAGCCCCAAGTAGAGCCCTGCAGGGTCGGGCTACTGGGCCCCCCGGCCTCCTCCTGCTCCTCCTCTGTGGGCCTCCTGGCAGAGCCGCTCCCCCCCCCCGCCCGGCCCCGATCAGCCTCTGCTATCCTGAGGTCTCTGATGCCGCTCCGCAGCTGTCGACCCCGGAGCCTTCCTTCGCGGGTGGTGGTCCCTTCGAGCCCCTTTGCCTAGCTCGACCCCCTCCTCCTCCTCCTCCTGATGCCCCGCCCACACGGAACCACGTGCTCCGGACGGCCGCGGCCCCCTCCCCCCGCAGCCCTCTTCCTGCCGGGCCGGAACTTCTTCGGCCGGCGCCACGTCACGAGCTAGGAGCCAATGAGCGGCGTGGGACGAGGACCCGGAAGTGGCGCCATGGCAACGGCGGCCCGGGCCCCTTAGAGGAGGCGGCGGCGGCGGCGGGGGCGGCGATGAGGATGATGAGGAGGAGGAAGAGGATGGGGCCCTCCCCCTCGGGGCCCTGGGGCGGGGTGCGGCGGGCGGGGCTGACGGCGGGGCTGGTGCTGCTCTACTACGCCTTCTCCATCGGCATCACCTTCTACAACAAGTGGATCATGAAGGTGGGGGGGCCCCCCGGGGTGGGTGGGTCGGGGGGCGCTGGGGTCCGGCGCGACGCCCCCCGACGCCCCCCTCTTCTGACGCCCCCTCCCCTCTTCTCCTCCTCCCTTCTCCCTTCCCCCGCTCCCCCGGCAGAGCTTCGGCTTCCCGCTGTCCATGACGCTGCTGCACCTGGTGGTCATCTTCGCGCTGAGCGGGGCGGCGCGGGCCCTGCGCGGGAGAGCCTGGCTTTGGCCCTGGCCCGGAGGCGGCGGCGGCGGCTGCTCTTGGCCCTCCTCCTCCTCCTCCTCCTCCTCCTGCGGCGCCGCCGAGTCCGCCCCCCGGCGCCCGCGGGCCCCGCTCCTCCCCTGGCCCGGCTACCTGCGCCGCGTGGCGCCCGCCGGTGGGTACCGCCCCCTCCCCCTCCCCTCTGGCGTGGGCAGCCCCAGGGCGGCCGGGAAATCCCGGGAGGAGGGGGGGGCTGGCGGGGGGAGGTGGAGCCCGGGTCGGCTGCGGCCCCGGAGAGTCCGCCCGCCCGCCCACCGCTTCCTCCTCCGAGGGGAGGGGGTCTCTGTCGTCTGGAGATCTCTTGTGATTCTAGGAGGCCTCCAGCCCCCGCCGGGAGGTTGGCAACCTTTCTCTCCCCCTTCTCTCTCTCTCTGGGCAGCCCTCTCAACCGCGCTGGACGTGGGTCTCAGCAACTGGAGCTTCCTCTACATCACCATCTCCCTGTGAGTCTGGCTGGCTGGCTGGCTGCTGGGGGGGGGGGGGGGGCAGGCGGGCGGGTGTTGAAGGGGGGCTAAGCCCCTTGCCCTTCCACACTGAGTGACCCTCGGCCTGCCTGCCTGCCTTCCTTCCCTGCAGCTACACGATGACCAAGTCTTCCGCCGTACTCTTCATCCTCTTCTTTTCACTGGTCTTCAAGCTGGAGGAGCCAGTAAGTGGCAGGGGTGGAGGGGGGTGGTAGGGGTGGAGGGGGGTGGTGGGGGTGGGGGTGGGGTCCCGCAAGAGGGGTTGGGGGCCTCCTGCTTCCTCACAGCTCCCTTCCTCCCTTTCCTTCCCTGCAGAGGGGGGCGCTGGTGCTGGTGGTGCTGCTGGTGGCGGGGGGGCTCTTCCTCTTCACCTACCGGGCCACGCAGTTCGAGGCAGAGGGCTTCCTGCTGGTGCTGGGGGCCTCCTTCCTGGGCGGTGTCCGCTGGACCCTCACACAGATGCTTCTGCAGAAGGAGGAGTTGGGTGCGTGGCCAGGCAGGGGGGTGGGAGGGGCCCCACTCCTGGTGTGTGTCTGCGTGTGTGTGTTCCCCCCCCCCCCACACACACACGCACATGCCTCTCCCACCCCCTGCCTTCTCTTTCCTTTCTTTCTCCACAGGGCTCCAGAACCCCATCGACACCATGTTCCACCTCCAGCCACTCATGTTCCTCGGCCTGTTCCCGCTCTTTGCTGCCTTTGAAGGTAAGGGGCCTCTGTGCACGGAGGGCCTGGGGGAGGCTTTTCCCAGGTCCCCGGCTGCCTGGCTGGCCTTCTTCCAGCAGGGGAAGGGGAGGGAGACCGGCCTGGGGGAGGCTTTGCCTGGGGCAGAAGCAGACTGCAGAGCGGGGCGGTGTCACTGCCAACTACTTTCCCTCCTGCTGTCTGGAACGCTGGGAAGAAGCGAAATGGCAGCATTTGCTCCTAGCCCCAGCTCAAGGTAGGCTGCAGAGAAATCAAGAGAGGCTCTGGCCCTCCAGGCTACCTTGTCTTCTTGACACAAGTCTACAGTTGGAGCAGCCAGCAGCTGCACCCCCAGAGGCAGCTCTGCCTGTGTTTTCTTCGCATCGGAGTTAAGAAGAGCAACTGCCAGGCCTTTGAGGAGCTGCCAGAAGCAGGGAGCAACTTCCAACCCCAACCCCCCCCCCCCTCTGTTTCCAGTTCCTTTGTGCTCCTGTCAGCTATAGTGGCCTGCAGGGAGCCAAATTCTGCCTTCCCACAAACAAACAAACAAACAAGGCCTGTCATCTGGAAACCATTTGTAAACTTCAGCATTCCAAAGCAGCCATAGAATGGGTAGGCTTCTGTCTTGAGAGCTCCGCCTTGAACTTTTCTTATAAAACGATATAATTCTCATCAGAAGATGCAAAAGAAAATATTCTTGGGGGATCCCCCTTCCTCTTGCATCAGTTTCCAGAAAGGAAAGCGTTTCTTGCTTATAGGGTGGTTGCCCCCCCTCCCCCTCCCCCTCCCCCTCCCCCTCCCCCTTGGCTACTTTGAGCAGTAAGTAGCAGGGTGTTTTCAGCAGAGACCAAAACATTTTCCAACTTGCTGGTGTCACATTTCTTGTTCTCCAGCAGATGGAGGGTTGCTCACCACTAGATGTCGCCTCCTGCCCATGCCTGCCCAGAACGTCCGTCCTTGGGAGATGCCGGCTATCAGCCTGGTGCCTCTCTGACTCCGGGAGAAACTGTTTGTCTTCCGAGGGGGGAGAGGCCCTGTTCTCAGGCTTACTGCTTTAGAATACCTGATTGGGGGGGGGCAGTAAGGAGAGTGGAGAGAGGTCAGCGTGAGGGTTGGCCTTTCTGGGCAGGCGGGCCAGGCTGCTCTTCCCCTCCCGAGAGCCTTGCTTGGATGGAAGTCGTGGAGGGGTCCCATGGGCGTCCTTCCCCTGCCTGGCCACAGAGCTGCCCCCTCATGCCCTTTCTCACTCTGCGGGGGGGACTGGGAGGCGGGGGAGCAGGCCTTGAGAGCGAGCAGTGCCTGGCCGGGGGGAGTGGGGCTGTGGGGGCCCCTCTGGAGCTCCTTCTTCCCTGGGGATGCGAGGCTGGCGTCTACATGAAGGTGGCCGGTCCTGGCTGTTGGAAGGCCGGGGGCAGGATGGGTGGGGGAGCACAAGCATACTTTTTGCCCGTGTCCGACTCTGCCCTTCTCCAGGCCTGCCCTTGTCCTCGTCAGAGAAGCTCTTCCGTTTCCATGAGGTGGGGGTGCTTCTGGGCCTCCTCGGGAAGCTGGCCCTTGGGGGCGTGCTTGCGTTCGGGCTGGGCTTCTCCGAGTTCCTCTTGGTGTCCAGAACATCCAGCCTGGCCCTGTCCATCTCTGGGATTTTCAAGGTATTTGGCCAGACATCCTCCCTCAGACTCTGCCTTGCGGGGAAAGCCAGAGAAGGGTCAGCCCGGCCCGTGAGAGGGAGGCCGCCTGGGGGCTTTCCTCGTGCCTCCATGAGAAGCCTCCCATCATCCTGTTTTCCGTGAAATAATTCCTTGCCAGGGAGTAGAGGCTTGAAGGCCAGGGACCACCATCTGTTGGAGGTCTGTGCTGCAGATTCAGAGCCTCTCACAGACATTTCTCCACAGAGAGATGCTTCTGTCCGTCCTGAGCAGGACAGTAGGGGGCCATGGCTCAGTGTGGGGAGAGCGCCAGCTGGATTTCCAAAAGGCCCCCAGTTCAGCCCCCCCGGCAGCGTCTCCAGTTGAAGGTAGCAGGGGTTGGGGAAGGTGGAGGTCCCGGAGAAGGAAGAGGAAGAACCGTTGCCCGTCAGTGTGGATGGTCCTGAGCTAGGCGGATGAATGGTCTGATGTGGCGTGTTGGTGGGCGGGGGGGGGGGTGCTCAGCCTGATGGGATTTCCCCTGCCCTCCCCCCTTCTTGTCCCCAGGAAGTCTGTACCCTGCTGCTGGCTACTCAGCTCCTGGGGGACCGCCTGAGCCTCTTGAACTGGTTTGGCTTTGTCGTGTGCCTCCTGGGGATCTCCCTGCATGTGGCACTGAAGACCCTTGGCGCCAAAGGTAAGGCGGGAGGGGGTCTCCTGAGCCCTTGGCCTGGCTGCACACAATGCAGTGACTGACCCCTTCCTCTCTGCCTAGGGCCAAGAGGGACGAAGCCGCACAAAGAGCTCGGCTCCGGCTCCGACCTGGACCTGCTCTTGCTGCATCATCAGGAGGAGCGGGAGGCTGAGAGTTCCCCCCAGCACTGAACCGCCCACTCCAGGAGCTCCGCTGGCAGCGAGAGGTGCCCCGCTGCCCTGCTGCCCTGCTGCCCTGCTGCCCTGCTGGTTTCCCTGGGCGGGGAAGTCTGCGGGAGGAATTGTGCGGGATGGGGGGGGACGACTTCTCTTCCATAAGCAGAAGCTCCAGGCAGCTGGGCCAAGGTGTCTGCCCTTGAGCTTGGGGTCTCACCGGTGGAGGTCCTGTGTCCTTTGTGGCGAGGGGGTGGGGGGCTGGGCAGCGGCCAGCCCAGATGTGCCGATCACTCTGCCGTGATGGTGGAGTGCAGAACCGGCAGTGGTGGTGGAGTGCAGAACCGGCTGGTGTATTGGGGTGCAGTTGGAACCATGGGGTCACATCAGTCTCGCAGCGGGGATGAGGACAGGGTCTGCCAGTCCGATCTGTGCTTTCATGTAACGGTCGCTCAGAAGCATCAGGCCCCTGGGAGCCAGCATGCAGGAGAAGGCTGTAGAGTCCTGAAAAGGGGTGGCGTGGGAGCGCTGCTTTTTGGTGGAGGGAGGAAGGCACCCAGGCAAGGGAGGACCTGGACGGGGAAGAGTCGAGGCAGCTCCCAAGCAGGAGGGCCGGGGCTCTTGAGTCTTGGGCGCAGTCCTCGGTGCTGGGTTGCATCGTGCCTGCAAATTCTGGGTGGCATCGCACGGATCCTCCTTATCCTTGGGAAGAGGAGATCTCGCTTGTAATCTCATCCAGTAGACCCTCGCCACACAGGGATCCATTCTTCTGATTACTGAACACCAAGATCAGTGAATCACCAGGGTTCCTGCCAAACGTAGCAGTGCGACAATTATGTTGATGGCAATTATGATGATGAATCTGAAGGATGAGTCATGCGCTATGTGAAAAAGGTATTTCCTAAGCGCCCCCCCCCCCTTCCCCCCCAGCAGGCTTTTCTGGCTCTCGTACCCTGTGGGTGATGAACTGGCCAGCAACACCCACTGTGCTCGGAGAAACTGAGCGTGTGTCAGAACAGGGAGCAGACCCTTCCCAAGAGTGTTCTGTTTTGGCCCCAAGATCTGTGTCCTGTTTAAAGAGCCCCTTAAAATCCAGATCTTGCCTGTGTTGAGATGGTTGGGATTTCAACTGCAGGTTGCATCCCTTCCTGTTAAAGTGCCCTCACCGCCACCGCAGCCTTTCCCCGTTGGTGTTATTTGCACACCTCACAGCTCGACCCTGACTCCTCTTTCTCTGTGTTACACTGATTTTGTCCCCCTGCCTTTCTTGCAGGAACAAAACCCAACCATAGGTGTTCTTTTTCTGCATTACACCTGCTTCAATCATGTTTTAGATTGTAAGCTTCTTGGGGCAGGGGATCTCATACTCCATAAAGCCACCTTCCCAGTGAAAGCACACAATAAATAATGCGAATTAAAAAGCAGTGGTTTCATTGCACATCTGGGGGATGGAGTGGGGTTATTTCTTCCTTCCCTCTGTTGAGTTCTGCTCTCTGCTTACTGCCCTTTAACCAGTGGCTGGTCTCAAAGAGAATCTGTCCTTTTCCCCGTGGCTCAAGTGGTTAAGACCCTGAGCTGCAGACCGGAAGGTCGGTAGTTCAGCTGTTTGAGACCCGAGTGCCGCATGACAGAGCGAGCTCCCGTCTCTAGGCCCAGCTCCTGCCAACCTAGCAGTTCAAAAGTAAGAAATTGCAAGTAGATAAATAGGTACCACTTTGGTAGGAAGGTGACCACATGACCATGGAAACATCTTTGGACAGCGCTGGCTCTTTGGTTTGGAAACGGAGATGAGCACCACATCCCTTGAATCATATTTGACTGACTTTCAAGCAAGGGAAACCTTTACCTAGGATTTCTTCGCACCTCTGGTGAGGGGTTTTGTCCAGATCTTTCCGGAAGGTCTGGTGTAGGAGGTCTGTGGGATTTTTCCCAGTCTAAAGACTTGGCAAGCTGCTTTCCTCCCTCTTAAGAACATAAGAAAAGCCAATGTTGGATCAGGCCAATGGCCCATGCAGTCTAACACTCTGTCACACATTGGCCAAAAACACCAGGTGCCTTCAGAAGGTCCAGCAGTGGGGGCAGGACACTAGAAGCCCTCCCACTGTTGTCCTCCCCCCCCCAAGCACCAAGAATACAGAGCATCACTTGCCCCAGACTGAGAGTTCCTGTCTATACTTTGTAGCTAATAGCCACTGATGGACTTCTGCTCCATATGTTTATCTAATCCCCTCTTGAAGCCGTCCATGCTTATAGCCCCCGCAACCTCGTGTGGCAGTGTTGTTTTTGGGTACTGCATAATTACAGCCTTTTTTTTTTTGGTGGGGCAAAATGTGCACCCGCTGTTCTGCCATTGTTTGGGACTTGCAGTGAGCAAGAGGCTACCGACTTTGCATTCCAGCAGTGCCCCCTCTCCCCCCTTCCAAAAGGCAGCTGCTGGCTCTTCGCCCAGTCCTGTCGGGCAAGCCGAGGTGGCGGACTGCAAGAGAGGGCCTGTTCTTTTCCCAGATGCTGGCCCAGGAACCCTGCAGGCCCACCGTGACTCTTTCGCCATGTGTTGTGCGGAGAGAATCGCATCCCTTGTGACTGACTGAGGTACCTCAGCTGGAGTGGTAATTCTGTCTTGGGGAGGGGGGGCGCTCTTGGAATGTGGACTGGTCCTCCTGACAGGGATGGTTTTCATTTGGGGAGGCCTGCTGAAGCTAAGCAAGCTGCTGGGAGGGGCACAGCCCCCCCCCCACATGATCCTACTACACCAGAGAGCCAGTCTGGTGTAGTGGTTAAGTGCGCGGACTCTAATCTGGGAGAACCGGGTTTGATTCTCCACTCCTCCACTTGCACCTGGCTGGATGACCTTGGGCAAGCCATAGCTCTGTACCAGCTGTTCCCTCAAGGACAGCTTGGGAAAGAGCTCTCTCAGCCCCACCTACCTCACAGGGTGTCTGTTGTGGGGAGGGGAAGGGAAAAGGAGTTTGTAAGCCGCTCTGAGACTCTTAAGTGAGTGAAGGGCGGGGTATAAATCCAATCTCTTCTCTTCTTCTTCTTCATCCTCGCCCTTCATGGCTGGCAGCATCAACCCAGGCTGAGCATGTCCAGGGGATCTCCAGCCACTGGAAAGAGCGGGCCCTGAGGCCTGAATAAGACACACATACACACACCCAGTGGCCTGTGTTCCCTTCTTGGGCCAGGTGCCTTCCTTCAGTGGGTGGTGGCGACACAACTGCAGGCAGTCTTGGGTCCTCCATACACAGAATCATAGAGTTGGAAAGGGACCTCCAGGGTCATCTAGTCCAACTCCCTGCACAATGCCGGAAATTCACAAATACCTTCCCCCCTACCCACAAACCCCAAGTGACCCATCCAATGCCCTGAAGATGACAAAAAACCCTCCAGGATCCCTGGCCAAACCAGCCTGGAGAACAATTGCTTCCCGACCCCAAAGTGGCGATCGGCATTTCCCTGGGCGTGTCAGAAAGGGCCACGAGAACTAAGCACCGAGGCAGCCCTTCCTGCCCTCCCTCTCACGGTCTGCCCAGATTCACATAGGCCTGCCCTTCTTGGAGCACAAACGGCCTTGGTCACCCTGGCTGATAAGGTTTGCTGGGAGAGCAGTGGGGGGAGTGTTTGCCCTGTTGGCTCTCCTGGACCTCTCCGTTGCCGCTGGCCGCTGCATCCTGTATCCTTCCCCGAAAGTTGCCTAGGCGACCCTTTGGTGGCTTCTCTCTTACTTGTGGCTTCTAGAAGGTGGTCCTACGAGGCTGCTGGCCCGTCCAGGGGTGTTTATGCTGTGGTCCGTCTCCCCTGTGCCGTCTCAGAAGATTTGACCAGGCCAGGTTTGTCAGGCCAGCCTTCCGTGTTGGATGCTGCAGGCTCCTGGTCTCTGGTCTGATTGCTGAAGGTGTTTGATTCCAGCCCTTGCATTGTGCGAAGGAGAAAAACGAGCGTGGGAGACTTGTCTCCTTTGAACAGACAGAGCCCAGAAAGGTCCAAGTGGCCCCGTGAGCCCCAAGCTCCTTTCTCTCTCTCTCTCTCTCTCTCTCTCTCTCTCTCAGAGGGGAGGTGGGGGGGTGACACCAGATGGCTGTCCCTTCCAGGGCTGCCCCCCCCCCGCGCCTGGTGGAAGGCTCTTCCCCTTCACGCTCACCCGGAACCTCCCTTCAGCTCCACTGGGCCCCAGGGCCAGAGCAGGTCTTCTCTAAGGTGAGCCAGGTGGGCTCTTTCAGGAGGATGGCCTTCGTCTGCTGGCTGCTGTTTTTGTGCTCTGGCCATGCACTTTAAGGTCTGTTAACTTCAGCGATCCTTCCGATGGCGTGTGTGTGTGTGGGGGGGGGGGTTGATTGTTTTTTATTTTTTGTGAGTCCCTGCAGGCCGGTCTGTGGAGAGGCGGGGTATGCGTTTTTTATATGCCAAAGTCAATAAGGAACCCCTGGCCTTGGCTGCAGGCGTGCGCTGTGGGCCTTGCCTTTTGGGGCGGGCAGGGCAGCAGCTGGCACACAGGGTTGTGCTCCCCACCCAGAGGTTGTCGTGGGGGTGCGCTTTGATCTGGCTTGTCCTTCCCTGTTCGCTGATGCCCCAAAGGGGATGAGGGTGGGGTCCTTTGACAGCGTGTGATGTTTGCAGCTGACCCCTCATCCACCCCCAGCCGCTTGCCAAGGCCCCCTTCCACTCCAGCTGGATCATGGGGGGGGGGGGGGAGGCACTTTGCCCGTCAGGCAGAGGCATACCAGCCAGGCATTCCTCTGGTGAGAGCAGGCTGGCATGTGCAACCGTCCCTGGGGGGTGTGTGTGTGGAGTCTCTCTCTCTCTCTCTCTCTCTCTCTCTCTCTGCATTCCTCGTTCTTGGGTGCCCCCCTGCAAGGGAACTCTTCTCCGCCCCCCTCTTTCTATTGCTGTCTTCTGTTCTCTCCCCCGCTCCTGGGCCTGTGACCTCTGCAGGGGGACGAGGAGTCCAAGGAACTCTTGCCTGCGCAGAGCAGGGCCGGGCCAGGCTGGACCTGGCCTGGCCTGGCATCCAGTCTTTGCCCCACCGATTAGGCAGTGCTCGGTCTGAGTACTCCCCTAAGACCCACCGGCCGCCCTCTCCCCACCCACCGTGGCTCTCGAGACCTCCTGCGGTTGGCCAGCCTTCCTCCCAGGCCCTGCCTCACTCCCTCCGAGGCTCATCCCCTCTCTGGGTCGGAGAGGGGGGGAGGCTGTGGCAGCCACGCAAGAGCTTGACTCTGCCCTGCCCCGGCGGTAGCTCCGTAATTCTTTTATTAATAGTTAATTACTCCCTGTGCCTTGCTGAGGAAATGAGGCTCACACCGGCCTCATCAATCCAAGCAGTGATCCCGCGCTGCTGCTATGGGGAGTTCATTCTGGTGCCACCTTTGATTGCCCTGTGCCGCCAGCGGTGGCATTTCGAGAGTGACAAATGCCTGCCAAGAGGGAGGGGAGAGGGCCCCAGCTCTCTGGTGCGGGTGGGGCTGTGCTGCTCTCCTCAAGCCCCCCCCCCCCCCCCGGCACTGGAAAACCATGCTGTAGGGCCCGCCAACCTTTCTGGCCGCAACCCATCCCGGGGAGTCTCTGTGCCCTCCACAGTTCTAGGACGCGCTGCCCTCCCTTCCACCTTGCCATTCAGCTCGGCGGCTCTGGGGCCCATCTTCTGCTGCACATTGGAAGATGCCCAAATCGGTGTGCTCTTTACTGGCAGAGGGGGCCATAAATCAGCACACGGAGCACCTGCTCTGCATGCAGAAGGTCCCCGGTTCCGTCTGTTTAAAGGCTTTGCGAATGGATAACACCGCTGGAGGGGAGCTGCTGCTGTGTGGCTGTGTGTGCCTGCATGGGGGGGGGCCCGCATTCTCTGCCCAAGCTCAGTCTCTCCTGCACAAGCGGAGCCGCCGCCATCCAGCCGTGGGACTCCGTCAGAGCGCTGCACCTCCCCTCACTCCAGGCCCCAGGACTGCAGAGTTATAGCCCTCCCCCAGGAAAGTGCTTTCTGGGGAAATGGCAGGCTCAATTTCAGGAGTATATAGAATGGACCCCGTGCAAGCTAGAGACATCAAACTCGCAGGGTACCTCCCCCTGATACACCTCTACATGCCTTCCAAGTTATGTGCAGATTGAACTTAGGGGGTCTTAGTTATGCCCCCCCCCACGAAGATGCCCCCAGGAAAGTGCTTTTGGGGAAAATGTCAGATGCAGGTTCAAAAGTGCAAACTCACAAGGAACCTACTTGTTTCTTCAGATACAGTGAGCAGTGACTCACGAAAGCTCCTACCTTGCCACAAATTTTGTTAGTCTTCAAGTTGCTACTGGACTCTCACTCTTTTCTACTGCTACAGACAGATTCACATGGCTACCCATCCTGATTTATTCTCAAGGAACCTGTTGCTTTGTAGTCTGGTAAACATTTTGACTGAGTGGAGACTGGAAATGTATCCATTCACTAATTTCCAGGAGAAGTTTGAAAGTTCATGCTATCTTCTCACTGAAAGACTCTCATGGAACTGAGAAATATCTACCGCAAGACTTGACAAACATTGTGGAATCCTTCTATGAAAAACTGCATCAAAAAAGAGAAGCTTATATAAATGACGTTCATGATTATTTGATAAACGACAAGATTACTATTTTTGCAGAAGATGGATTTTCGGCAGAATTCTACCAAACCTTTGAAGATCAGTTGACCTTACCTTTTAAAATGGTAGTTCCTGCTATATTGACTGAAGGTAAACCTCCAGATACCTGGAATGATGCATTAATAACTTTGATACACAAACAGAACA
Source organism: Lepidodactylus listeri (assembly GCA_029233225.1). Classification (NCBI taxonomy): domain Eukaryota; kingdom Metazoa; phylum Chordata; class Lepidosauria; order Squamata; family Gekkonidae; genus Lepidodactylus; species Lepidodactylus listeri. The sequence goes on from JARCFY010000002.1 coordinate 492,875, forward strand.
GAACAGAAAGATTAAGAACTATAGACCTATTTCACTACTTAATGTAGATTATAAAATCTATGCTTCTATTTTGGCTACAAGACTTTAAAAAGTACTTATAAAAGTTATACATCAGGACCAAGCAGGCCTTCTACCCAAAAGACAACTCAGAAATAATGTTAGAGTAATACTAAATGTACTTGAATACGTTGAAGCTCATCCAGAGAAACAGATGGCATTGATCTTTTTGGATGCCGAGAAGGCCTTTGATAATCTAAACTGGAATTTTATGCTTGAAAAACTATTGATTTCACCATGTGGCCCTAACTTTTTTGCTATGGTCAAGGCAATCTATTCTTCTCAACAAGCAAGAATTCTTCTTAATGGTGAATTATCAAGAAATATAGCCATTTAAAAAGGAACCAGACATGCCCACTTTCACCTCTACTTTTTATTTTTGCACTTGAAACACTGAATGATTTGATTAAAAGCGATATCAACATAAAAGGACTTAAAATTAAAGGAGAAAAATACAAATTGCAGGCTTTTGCAGATGAATTAGTATTTATATTGGAAAACCCGATGGAATCTATTGTCCATCTCTTAAAATCTCTTAAGGACTATGGCCAAGTTGCCGGTTTGAAAATAAATGTGCATAAAACCAAAATAATAACAAAAAACATGATACCTTAGTACTTCCTGTGGCAGTGAATTCCATGTGTTAATTACTCTTGGGGTGGAGAAGTGCTTCCTTTTACCTGTCCTAAGCCTACAGCTCAGCAATTCCATGGAGTGCCCCACAAGGAGCTCTTGTACTGTGAAAAAGGGAGAAAAGCACTTCTTTCCTTGCCTTCTCTGTCCCAGGCATAGTCTTGTAAACCTCGATCGTGTCACCGTTTCTCCAGGCTAAACAGTCCTAACCTCTTTAACCTTTCTTCACAGGGGAGTTGTTTCATCCCCTTAATCAATTTAGTTGCTCTTTTCTGCACTTTTTCCAATGCTATATCTTTTTTGAGGTGTGGTGATCAAAACTGTACCCAGTATTCCAAATGAGGCCACTCCATCCATTTAAACAGGGGCCTTATGATACTGGCTGATTCATTTTTAGTTCCTTTCCTAATAATCCCCAGCATAGCATTTGCCTTTTTTATCACAGTCGCACACTGAGTGGACATCTTCAGTGAGTTATCTACCACGACTCCAAGATCTTTCTCCTGGTCAGTCTCCACCAGTTTGGACCCCATCAACGTAAACTTATAGTTAGGATTTTTGGCTCCAATGTGCATCACTTTGCACTTGGCCACACTGAACCCCATTTGCCATGTTGACGCCCACTTGTCCAGCCTTGATAGATCGCTCTGGAGCTCCTCACAGCCCTCCCTGGTTTTCACTGACCCGAACAACTTAGTGTCACCTGCAAACTTAGCCACTTCACTGCTTACTCCCAGCTCCAAATCATTAGTGAACAAGGTAAAAAAGCGTCAGACCTAGAATCGAGCCCTGTGGTACCCCACTGCTTCCACTGTGAAAACTGCCCATTGAGATTCACTCTCCGTTTCCTGTTAATTAACTAGTTTTCCATCCACAAGAGGGCTTGTCCTCTTATTCCATGACTGCTGAGTTTACTTAGGAGCCTTTGATAAGGAAGTTTATCAAAAGCTTTCTGGAAGTCAAGGTAAACAGCATCACAAACTCCCGGGGTTAAGTTTCCTTTTGGGCACACTATTTCCACCCATAGCGTTTCTGTAAGTGAATCTGTTTCTCTTACATTTTCAGTCTTACTGGACTGTGCCCTCTCTGACATATGGAGCCACTCCACCTCCGACCCTTCCCTCCCTATCCTTCCAATATAATTTATATCCAGGAATCACCGTATCCCACTGATTATCCTCATCCCTCCAACTTTCTGAAATGCCCACAGTGTGTCTGTTCTGCTCCAACACCAAGCATTCCAGCTCCTCCATTTTACCTTGGACATTTCTAGCATTTTGTATATCAAGATCTATAATTTCCCAGACAGGTCAGGCCTGCAGCCTTCCTCCTGCGGCCTCTGGACCTTGCCAGGCAGTCAGTATTGTTTGTCGCCCTCTCCATGGCCAGGCCTAATCCGCTTCCCTCAAGAGCAGTAACAGAGCGAGCCCTTCATCTCTTTGAGATGAGTCACCCAGAACCAGAAACATTTCATCTCCTGTGAGCTTCCCCCCAGGATTCAGTTTAAAAACAGCTCTGCCACCTTTTTGATTTTAAGCGTGGTTCCTTCTCAGCCTGGTTCCTTCTCAGGACAAGCGGAGGCCGTCTCTTTTGTACAGGTCCTGCTTGTTCCAAAAAGCATCCCAGTGCCTAACAGACTGAAACCCTTCCTCCCAACACCATCATCTCACCCAGGCACTGGGACTCCTGATCTGTGCCTGTCTAGCAGGCCCTGCACACGGAACAGGCAGCACTTCTGAGAAGGTCACCTTGGAAGTCCTGCCCTTGAGTCTCTTGCCTAGCCACCTGATTTCTTCCTCCAGGACCTCACGACTGCATTTCCTGACATCATTGGTGCCAACATGTACAATGGTCACTGTCTACCAGCCTATGTGTGATGTCTGCTAACTTTGCACCAGGCAGGTAAGTCACCCTGTGGTCAGTATGTGGGTTCACCACCCATCTGTCTACCTGCCTAAGGATTGAGTCCCCGACTGCTAAGAGCCCTCCTCCCTCCCTGCCCAGGGATGGTTCCTTCCTGTGAAAGGATACCTGTTCACAAGCTGTAGAAGGGGTCCCTTCTGAGGGAACATTCCCCTTTCTGCAGCACAGTGCCCTGTTTCCCCTTGATCCTCATGCTCCCTGACAGCGGTGGGGGGCTGCCATTCTCGGAGTGGGACACATCTAACAAGCCCCCGGGAGTCTTATCTGTGTGCCTAAGGGACCACCTCGGCTTCTCTGGGTCAGCCACCTTGGCCTCGAGGGCAGGAATGCATCCCCTCAGAGCCAGGAGCTCCTTGCACCGAGCACACACCCATGACTTTTGTCCAGCTGGCAGACAGTCACACGTGTCACACTCAGTGCAATAGACTGGACTGCCTTAACCCCCTTTTTAAATTATTGTCCTATTTATGGGGATTGCTTTGTGGAGAATCTGTCCTACCCTGCTAAGGGTGCAGAGCAACTAGGGCCCCGGCTTCCTCCCCCTGCTGCTGCTGCTGAACTTGCATGTCTGCTACCCTTGCCTGTTCATTCCCTCCTTCCAGACACGTCCTCACTGGAGTTGGGACACTTTGCTTGCAGGAGCCGTCAACAAATTGCTTCGGCCAAAACTTCACCCACCCAGCCCCACTGGGACCACTGGCACGGATTGGGCGCTCCCCAGTAAGGGTTGATTAGCAACAGGGCTTGTGCTGCAGGGTGGCTGCTCAGCCCAGAGCGCCTCTCCTTCCCCGGCTGCCCGTCTCCTCCAACGGCTGGTGGAACCTCAAAGCGCAACTCCCCTCTGCATTGGGGCTGGCCTTTGAGAGGTGCCTCCCCCCCCCCCCCCGGTTTCCCTGGTGCCAGAAGGAAACCAGGAGAAGTAGAGAAGAGGAGACTGGGTTTATACCCCGCCCTTCGCTCCCTGAAGGAGTCTCCCAGTGGACAGGATGGACGGGGTGTCCTCCAGCAATGTTCCCTCGAAGTTCCTCAGTGCGGTGAGCAGAAGATTCCTCCCATAATCTTGTGAAAAGCTCAGGATGAATGATCTGAAGTTATATTTAAACTATATTTGAAAGAATAACTTAAACAGAATAAGAGACAACAGAATCGAGTCAAAGCTGACCCGCCCCTTTCCCCCCTGCATTGGTAGACCTGGCCTCCGGAGAACAGGTCTGCCTGCCCCAGGCCACCATGTTGGTGGACCTGGCCTCAGATCCTCACCCTGTGTGTGCTGAGCCTTCGAAAACATATCAGCACTTAAAGGGGGGAAAACCTCTTAGCAGTCTGCTTTGATTTTTTTTTAATGAAAGATTGCAACCAGCATTACAGGTCAAGTATAACAGGAGGAACAGTAGAAAAGAGCAAGAGTCCTGTAGCACCTTAAAGACTAACACAATATGTGGCAGGGGAGGAGCTTTTGTGAGTCACTGCTCACTCCTTCAGGAACAGTCACTGTCAGAACCCTGCCAAACCTAAAAAACAGGAAGTTGCTTTATTTATTTATTTGTTTGTTTGTTTATTTATTGGATTTATATCCCGCCCTCCCCACAAGCGGGCTCAGGGCGGCTTACATGGGCCCAAGGCCTAATCAAAACAATTAAAACCTGTAAAATCAGTTAAAAACATTCAAAATCAATACAGTTAATACCTATAAAAGCTTCCACAAATATAGTTTCTGATGGCGACCCCATGGCAGGTTCAGGCCCTCCCCCCTGCCAGCATTGCCAGGGCCATACTGGACCGGGTGCATCACAGATGGCTAAAATGATGGGTGGTATCACCAGTATCACCGGCGTCACCGGTGGCGGCTCCTATTCAAAGGCCTGGCGGAAGAGCTCCGTCTTGCAGGCCCTGTGGAATTGCATTAGATCCCGCAGGGCCCTGATCTCCTCCGGGAGCTCATTCCACCAGACAGGAGCCGCCACCGAGAATGCCCTGGCCCTGGTTCTGGCAAGCTTGGCATCTTTGGGGCCAGGGAGACACAGTCGATGTTCTGACCCCGACCGTAGTGCTCTCTGGTAGCTTAAATGCTATCAACCCACCCAAACTACTTATTTATTCAAATATTTATTTCCCACTTTTCCCTGTGACTCAAGGCAGCTTACAAATCATACTGAAAAGCATAAAGGGTTGTGCAAAAATATATATATCTTTTTTTCTGGCTCTATTATATCCTATGGGGCCCATTATAGTCAGTGGGCCCCATAGACTATAATGGAGAATCAATCTGGGGGTATATGGGGCTCTGGTGGGGCTGGTTTAAAAAAAAAAATTAGAGGTACCAAATTTTCAGCATAGCTGCTGGTACCTCTCCTCAAAAATCTCCCCAAGTTTCAAAAGGATTGGACCAGGGGGTCCAATTCTATGGGCCCCAAAAGGAGGTGCCCCCATCCTCCATTGTTTCCAGTGGGCTGAAACAGAAATTCTCTGAGCTGGCTGTTAAAATTTTGTGCACCAGCACCCCCCGGCACAGCTCTGAGGGAACTATGATCTCCAGGCCCCACCTGGAGGCAGAGCAGCATGTGGGGGGGGGGGGGGGAGAGCCAGTTGGGTGTGGGTTTTGCTCTGCTGCGCAGGCAGGGCCTGGCCAGGTCAGCCCCATTCCTGCACTGCCTGATAAATCACTGGTGTGGGGGGGGGGGGATGGGGGGGGTCTGTTGATGACAGTCCATGGAGGGGGGGATTGTTTCTGGCTCATTTGGCCTGAACAGAAAACGAGCCATCCATGACAATCCGTGTAGATCTGACTTTTACGTTTTACTTCAAAAGCGAGAACCCTTGATCTGGAAATACAGCGGGAGGAGGTTGGTTGTTTCTGCTGTTCTTCTGTTATCAAGGATTCGTTTGTGTCCTTTGCAGAATTACTTTCCCTCCAGATGCAGGACACAAAGGCTGCAGTCCTGAGTAGGGTTGCCAGCCTCCAGGTCAGAGCTGGAGGAGTTCTCCTGGAACAACATAGATCAGTTTCCCTGGAGAAAATGGTTACTTTGGAGGGTGGGTGGGTGGGTGGGAGGCAAAGCACCCTGTTTCCTCCCAAGGGTTCATGTGAATACTAGAGGGCCTACTCCAGCCTTCAGGGGTCCATAACTCCACCATCCTTATCTCTTTCAAGGCCAGAGGGTGGTAATCGGCTCTTCCGGAGGGGGGGGTGTCCTGTGGTCTACTAGATGGGAGTGGGAAACAGAAGAAGAAGAAGAAGAAGAAGAAGAGATTAGATTTATACCCCGCCCTTCACTCACTTGGAGTCTCAGAGCGGCTTACAAACTCCTTTCCCTTCCCCTCCCCACAACAGACACCCTGGGAGGTCGGTGGGGCTGAGAGAACTCTTTCCCAAGCTGTCCTTGAGGGAACAGCTGGTACAGAGCTATGGCTTGCCCAAGGTCATCCAGCCAGGTGCAAGTGGAGGAGTGGGGAATCAGACCCGGTTCTCCCAGATTAGAGTCCGCGCACTTAACCACTACACCAAACAGGAGTGATGTTGAGTTCCTCTGTCTAGGGGGTTCCTATAAAGTCCTGGGTCCAGAGACGCATTGCAGTGAAATCAGCTCATAAGTTTATTGATGGTACAAAACACGACTGGAGAATGGGGCTCAGGGGTCTGCTTAAATGTCTGTCTAAACCGTGCCCCTGGCCTCACCCAATCTCTCTCATAGGGTTAATTACGGGTGACCCTATACCATAGGTCCCCTGGCAGATCTTGGGTGGCCAATTGGTCTCATTTACAACCCGCCTGGGCTATTGTCTCCTGAAGCAAAGCTCTGGTAGCCAGCCCGGCCACATGCATTTCCCTGACCACGTGCGTGGTCACCATTAGGACACAACTGTTCTGGCAGGTGTGTGCCCTTGATTGGATTTGGAATGTCACCTGACGCCAGATGGCAAGAGACTGCATTTAAGCCACAGAGAAGGGAGGGAGCTGTGCTGACTTGGTGATTTCACAGGAAAGAGGCCCTGACTGTGCCAAGCCTCGCTGCAAGGAACAGCTACGCAGAAAACCCTTCAGCCTCTGCCTGGGGCTATGGAACTCTTTAGGCTGTGCCATCTAATGCCAGGGATGGATGTATTCGGCAGCAGCTTCCTTAATTCTGTGCAGCAGCAGCATAGAGGCTGTGCTGCACCGAGAGTTCTCTTCTTCTTTAAGTGTTTAATGAACCTCCACCTGTTTTACGAAGGTCCGGCGTCTGGTGTAGCCTTGAGAACCCACATCTCTGGGCACTTGAGGGGACCCAGGCTCGGCTCCTTGACGGTGGGCCCTGTGGCATCTCACACCCCTGCTGACCTCATGCCCCAAGCTCCACCCTGCCCCCCAACTCTCCGGAAATCTCCAGAGCTGGCAGTCCTGGACACCGAACACCCTTCTAGTGAGTGTGCCCTGCTGAGCTCGGGGGGGATTTTGGAGTCAAGAGTGTGGTGTGGAGGACCGCCCTGCAGGTCTCTGTGCCCTCCCCCCCCCCCCCCCCCCCCCCCGGCTTTGGATTTGCTTTCCAGCATCCAGCTGGTTGAATTCTGAAGGGCTCCAAAGACAGTACACTGTGCTGGGTTATTGTGGTTGGTATTAATACAAAGTATGGCATGGCTTTGGTTTTTGAGTTTTTAAAAAGCAGAGCATTTTTTCTTTTTAAAAAGTTGTATTCCTTTACTTAGAAGACAAGGGAGGGAAGGGAGTTGCAACCTAGGCTCAGCATAGGGGTAGTACATAAATACCTGGTTTCTTTAAATGAAACTAAGTCCTGGGGGCCAGATGAACTGCATCCAAGGGTACTAAAAGAACTTGCAGATGTAATTTCTGAGCCTCTGTCCATTATTTTTGAGAATTCTTGGAGAACAGGTAAGATGCCAGAAAATTGGAGGCGGGCAAACATTGTCCCCATCTTCAAGAAGGGGGAAAAGGAGGATCTGGATAACTACTGACCCATTAGCTTGATGTCTACTCCTGGGAAAGTTTGAGAACAAATAATCAGACAGGCCTTGAGCATTTAGAAAGAATGGCAGTGATTACTAAGAGCCAGCATGGGTTTCTCAAAAACAAGTCATGTCAGACTAACCGTATCTCTTTTTTTGAGAAAGTTACTACCTTGCTAGATCAGGGGAATGCTGTAAATGTAGTTTATCTTGATTTCAGTAAGGCTTTTGATAAGGTTCCACATAATAATCTTGTTGACAAGTTGGTAAAATGTGGTTTGGATCCTATTACTGTTAGATGTAACTGATTGACAGATCGCACCCAAAGAGTCCTTGGAATGGTTCCTCATCCTCTTGGAGAGGAGTGACAAGTGGAGTGCTTCAAGGATCTGTCCTGGAACCTGTTTTGTTTAATATCTTTATCAATGATTTGGGTGAAGGGATAGAGGGAATGTTTATTAAATGTGCAGATGATTCTAAATTGGGAGGGGTAGCAAATATGGTAGAAGACAGAGTCAGGATACAGGATGATCTTGACAGGCTGGAAAACGGCTAAAACTAATAAAATGAATTTAAATGGGGATAAATGTAAAGTTCTGCATTTAGGTAGGAAAAATCAAATGTATCATTATAGGATGGGGGAGATTTATCTTGGCAGTAGTATGTGTGAAAAGGAATTAACCGATCCATACAATCTAATACATATGTTAATACCTTTAACATTTTAATTATTAAGTTAACATAAAGTTATAAAATATGAAGTCACAAAAAAATTAAGACAACTATATTTAAGAACATAAGAGAAGCCAATGTTGGATCAGGCCAGTGGCCCATCCAGTCCAACACTCTGTCACACAGTGGCCAAAAACACCCCAGGTGCCCTCAGGAGGTCCAGCAGTGGGGCCAGGACACCAGAAGCCCTCCCACTGTTGCCCCCCCCAAGCACCAAGAATACAGAGCATCACTTGCCCCAGACTGAGAGTTCCTATCTAACATGAACTATCTAACATGAACTATTTAAAATGAAGTAATCAAAATCTGTATCTGTATTTGACTGGATCTGTTTGGCAGTGTACCTTGGGCTAAGGGTATGACATAAAACATTTTAAATTCCTCTCGTGCACACACTGAAATCTGAAAACTCTTTTCCATGGACTCCTTCTGTTTCTTATTTATTTATTTATTCGGTTTATACCCCGCCCTCCCTGCGAACGGGCTCTTGGGGTGCCTGACTCTTTCTGTTTTTCTGCTGACTTCTCAGCTGCTCGGCACTATGGGGCAATAGTGATGCCAGTTTGCCATCTGCCTATGAGATATAGGAGACTTCTTTAAACAAATGAAAAGAAGACAAAGTGTATAAAATACACAACTGGCAAAACATTTTTTTTTTTAAAGAAGGTTGTTTCTTTGGAGCACTGCTGGAAGAAGGTGTGGAAGCCTTACAGGGCATCCCTGTGCAGAGTTGCTCCCTCTCGTCTCACTGAAGTTATTGGGTTTAAGACTAGAGCAGGGGTGGCCTAACTTGCTGAATGTGAGAGCCACACAGAATAAACATCAGATGCTGGAGAGCCGCGAGACATGGACAAATATTACACAAAAAAATTATTGAAAAATATGCTAATTTGAGACCACCAAAAATAAAAACAAAAGGGGTAAAAACAGATATTGATAATGATATTTGTCTAAGAAAGAGAGAGGTGGAAAAAAGAATGAAAGAGGTGGAAAGACAGAGACAGAAACAAAGAAAGCAAACAGATGAGGGAGGGGAGGAAGGGGGAAAGAGAGAAGCAAATAGATGGGGAGGGAAGGAAGGAAGAGAAAGAAAGCGAGAAAGAAAAAATAGATGAGGGAGAGGAAGGAAGGAAGAGAAAGAAAGCGAGAAAGAAAAAATAGATGAGGGAGAGGAAGGAAGGGAGAAAGAGAAAGGTGGAAAGAAAGTGAATAGATGGGAGGAAGGAAGGGAAAGAGAGGTGGAAAGAGAGGTGGAAAGAAAAATAAATGGGTGGAGGGAGGAATGAGGGAAAAGGTGGAAAGAAAGCAACTTCAACTTTAAATGTGTTCTCCAACTCCCCTCCCCCCACCAGCTGGCTTGGCGAAGGGATTTAAAGAGAAAAATGCCTTCTCCAAGCCAGTCCGGGGGGGGGGGGGGGATACTTTGAGAATAATTTAAATTTTAAGTTGTTTTCTTTCTCTACTCCCCCTCCCACCTCAGGCCTACCCCAGGGAGGGGAAAGCTGGCTGGGGAGGGGAAGACTGATTGGGGAGGCATGCCTCCCCTTTGCTTCCCCAGCTGCCCTGATGGGAGCCACACAATATATGTGAAAGAGCCGCATGCAGCTCCTGAGCCACAGTTTGGCTAGAGTAATTTTGCATAGGAATGTATGCCTCCCCTGGACTCTTTTGACAATGTTATCGATGCAACGAACATGAAGTTGAGCAAACTATGGAGGACAGGAGGGCCTGGCGTGAGGCGGTCCATGGGGTTGCGAAGAGTCGGACTCAACTGTGTGACTGAACAACAACAACAACAATGGGCTCTTTTTGACTTGTCAAGCCAGTCGTGTGCTTATCTATATGGAAGTCAACTCCTGTCTGGTTTGTTTTGTTCTTAAATGAGCATTCAGGGAATGGCAGTTGGCAGCTTTTTATTAGCAGAGCTTATTACTAATACGTGCATAAAAGAAATTAAGTACAAGATTTGAGAGAGAAGCCCAAGTGGGTGGTATAGCCACGTGGCTGGAGGGCTGGTTGTGGCTAGAGGTGCCTGGAAGGGGTGGCAGAGATGGCACCAGGGTTCCCTCTCGGAGTCGAGTGCAGCAGCACTCTGCACCAAGGTAAGAGTGTTGCTTCTTAAATTTGTTGCGTGAGATCTGTGGAAGGACCGACAACTGTGCTTGAGTGTTCTCAGTGTGCCAGGGACAAGGATGGGGACTGCCCGGCATTTGCTGCGCCTCTGCCCTACCGAGCTGCCCTGGGCGGCACCAGCCACTGCTGCAGCCAAGCGTGGCGGATTCCAGACCTCATGTAGTCTCCATGCTGCCTGCTCCCCACCCCCCACCCCCGGCTCCCTCTGAGAATGGTGGGGGGTTGCTTTGAGGAATCAGAGAGAGCTAGAAAGAGAAATGGGTAAGAGCATTCAAGCCATCAGTGCCAGGCAGCTCGTGTTGATGTTCCTGGGTTGGCTGTCTGGTGCTGAAGAGACTTAAGAAAACATCCTAGTTTTGTTCCATGTTAATATCACTGAAAGCAGGAAAAGCGCAATTGCAAAAAATGGTCCTACCTGGTGGTAGTTTAATTTTGTATTTTTAAAAATAATAAATCCTTGTGCATTACTTGATTATGTATGCAGATCTCATGACTAAAATAAATGCAGTGTTACCATTCTGTTTTCTTGTTTATGTATTTACCTTTTTACCAGAAGATCTGCTACTGTGAAGGTAGCGAGGGCACCAACTCATATTCTTGCCCGGGGCACAAGATTAGCTAGTTGCGGCTCTGACGGGGTGTCCTGCCTGAAGGTCAGCCCTGACAATGTGGGGGCAGCTGAAGACACCCACCCACCTCCCACCCACCCCCGCCACCCGCCATTAGGACACCCTCTCTTCTGCCCCCCCCCCCCGAGAGAGTTTCCTTTCTCCATCCCAAGATCTCTCTCATCGTTCTGATCTCCAGTGTTGTTACCTTGGGGGCCAGAAATTCTAACCTGTCAGGATTCTGTAAGAGCTTGTTTCATTTTAATTTTCTGGCTGCTTAAGAGACCTTTTTGCCTTCTTTGACATAGAGTAACCCCCCCCCCCCCCACAAGACATCCTTTGCTGGTGGTCAGCCCACCGTTTATGCACAGGGATGACTGCATCTGCAGGGTCTTCCTTATCCCCCGGCTGGGCTTCTGTCCTGGCCCCCCCACATCGATGTCCCCCAATGCCCCCCCCCCCCATGGCTTGGAGCGCTCTCTGGCTACGGCAGATCAACCCCTGCCCTGGCTCCCCTCTCTAAGTGTCCCTCATCTTCTTTCGTGGCCCTTCCGTCTCCTTAGACTGCTGCTGCTGCTGTTTCTTGCCCTATGCTCATTGCTAGCCATAAAGGTGACCTGAAGCTGGGGGAGAAGACTTCTTAATCCCCCCCCCACGCACACATATGCATAAGGGTGTCAGAGCTGGAAAGAAGTCGGGGAGCCAAAAGCCGAGGTCCAAAAAGACAGGTCAGACATTAATTATGCAAAGCAAATCTCTGTTACATAAATGAACAATAAAGGCATCACAACGAACCAAAATATTCATCAGAATAAATGCTCTCTCTCTTTCAAATATATATATATATAAACTAGGATTATTCAGTACTTCATATATTTCTTCTAATTCATGTTCTCTTGAAGAGCTCATTAGCTATAATACTAAGACCCATCTCCCAAGGGATGTGTTTCCATACGTATCAAATAGCCGCCCCATGACTGATCCTGGCTTGCCAGGAGCTTGGTGGCAGGAAAGTCTTTGTCCTACGGAGGCATGAAGATGACTTTTCTGACGTACGGTGTGAAACAAGCACGGTGGAGCTGGTGGGAAGTGCCATCCGGTCACAGGGGACTTACAGCGACCCCCTCATGGAGTTTCCAAGGCAAGAGACAAACAGAAGCGGCTTGCCGTTACCTGGGCTTCCCGGGGGGTGGGGGGTCCTTCCATCCAAGGACTAACCGGAGCTACTCAGGTTCTGAGTTCTTGTGAGACGGGGTTAGCCTGGGCCATCCAGGGCATCAGGGCATGAAACAGGCGTAGAAAGGCCTGCTTTAAGAAGAGGGGCAGAAAAAACAACCTGGGATCATAATTTCTGTTACAGGTAATACATACAAACTATGAGTGTGATATGCTGGCTAACATGTTTAGTAAAACTTCTGACAATAATCATGCAGTATTACAAAGATAAATCCACCCTCATGCCATTACAATGAGCACCTGGAAGTAGGCTCATTTCGTCAAAGACTTCCTCAGGAGTCTTCCTATTTCCTTCAAAATTATCAGCCTCTTGTGTTACCATTCAGGGATTGTATTGGGAGCTAAGCCAGTCCTTAACCTCTTCTCTAAACAGATGCAAGCGCCTTTCAAATGTGGCAGGCAAAATGCTCTCTACAAACCTCTTTATTGTCTTCAAAAATATCATCTCGGAATAAGCCATAGATATTAAAACAAGGCACAACACAAAGCTGAATGGAAGTGAATAGTTTTTAATATTATTGAAATTATTAAGAATTTACCTCTCCGTACCACTGACGTGTTCCTATTTTATATTGGGAGCCAGCCAGTCCCGAACCTCTAACCTAATGCAAAGGCCTTCTGAATTTTGCTGGCAAAAATGCTCTCTACAAAAAGCTTGAAAACTAACTCTCCTCAAAGAAAACTATTCTAAGTAATTCCATGCAGCTGCGTATTGGAAATCTGTTTCTTAGAGGTGTAAAGCACAGTATAACATGGATCAAAGTTGTTGTGGCTGAAACCGTGCAGAACCCTTCCACTTAGATGCACTTTAAAGATAATACTGTGGGTCCCAGTCTGAAAGCCAGAGTGCCGTCCATGTCATACCTTTCATTATGACCAGCCAAACCACACGTGACAGGGCACCCCCCTTTGTTGGGCTGGAGGTTACAGAAATGTTGTCCCCGTCTTCCTCTCGAGAGGAGGAAGATTCCTCAGGGGCCTGGTGGTGAATCCTGTTCGTGGTCAGCTCTAAACTGTGTGCAGAGCCAGTTTCTCAAACGGAAGAATGGGCTTAACATCTTGACCTGAACAATTTGCTTCCCCCCCTCAATTTTTAAAAGAACATCTGGCCTCTTAAAGGGTTCTGGTGAGCTCCAGAGGTTGCACATCTTGGCTGGCCCTAATGGCAGGTATTGTGTGGATTTTGATCAAGATGGGCAGCTGCGTTAGCCTGTCTGTAGCGGTAGAAAAGAGCAAGAGTCCAGGAGCCCGGCAAAGACTAACCAAATAGGTGGCAGGGGAGGAGCTTTTGTGACTCACTGCAGTCACTTCTTCAGATATCTTTTGGTATCTGAGGAAGTGATCACCAGAGCTCCTCCCCTGCCACCTGTTTGGTTAGTCTTTCAGGTTCTCCTGGACTCTCTTGCTCTTCTCTCCTGCACGGACTTTGTTTCTTGCTGAGGATTTTGCCAGGGCCAAGATGACACTTCACACATTTCCCTTAGATTTACACCCAACTCTTTTTGGGCAAGGGGGAAGAAATCAATCAAACTCCGTGAGCATTAGCGAATTCCAATAAACAAGAGCGCACCCCTCACCCTAAAGTAAGACAACTGGCCTGCTAGTAACCTGGAAATCCCAGGTGGAGAGGGGGGCTTGAGAAAGTGTAGGCCTCTGCCCAGGGCATTTACCCCCCCCCCCATCGCCCCAACAAGGGAGGCGTCTTTCCAAAGCGGATGCCCCTCCCCCAGCTCCTGTTGGCTCCCCCCCGAGTCATTTTAATAGTTGAACGTACTGCATGGTCCCGTTCTGGTTCAGGTGAAGCCCTTTTCTTCTGAATGGGCCCCGCTCCGTTTATTTATCGTCTGCCTTTCTGGCTGAGACTCAAGGTGGATTACGAGAGACCAAAAATCAATTCCAGCAGCTACAAAAGTCTCCAACGAGCCCTGCAATTGGACCGGGATTACAGAACAGGAAAACAACGCAAAGGAAAAACTCTGGGGCAATAACGTAGAAGTCTCTAAGGCAGGGCACATCACAACACAGGAAGTGGATTACAAAGGACGGAGACAGTGCAGTGAATGCAAGATGATACGTGTGATGAACACCGCGGTAGAGAACAGCCCTCTTCCAAGTTCCAGCCCATAAAAGCACCCTCCTGAGCTGTTCCATTAAACCACAGTTCTAATCCCTTGCTAAAAATGCCCTCCTAACATTTCTGTTTTGCATGCTCTACAAAACGACAGGAGCGTGGAGACCCTCCAGACCTCCTCCTGCAGGCTGTTCCACAAGGAGGGAGCCGCCGCCACAGGGAACAACAGCGGCCGATCTTACCCATTTATAGGATGTCTCCCTCAGAAATTTCTCTTCAGATGAGTGGAGCTGCTGCTGCAGAGCGGAGCGGCCAGAGGTGGCCCAGCAGGAATGGGGCCCCAGGACCGTTATGGGCTTCGGAGGCGGTAACCAGGACCTTCACTGGGACCCTGTCGCTGATTAGTAACCAGTGGGGTGCCTGCAGGATTGTATAACGTGTATGGCCTGCTTATAGCCAATAGTGACCGTACTGTGTTGTTCTTCAAGGGCAGACCCATGTAGAGTGCTTTACAGTAGTCCAGCCTCAAGAAAACCATAGCATGGATCCTGTCAACAGGCAGGCTGAGCTGATACAGGGGCCTGTCTTCCTGGCTGAAAGAAGGTGAAAGAAAGCCTTTTCTGCTCTCACATTGACTCCTCCAGCAACAATGCTGGCTCCAGTGTAACCCAGAGGCCCTTCACTGAGCCAGCTAGCCTCAGCTGGACCTCATCAGATCCGGGAGGATCTCTGGGATCTCGGCCTTCCCGACCAGCACCACTCCTGTCTCACCTAGGCTCACTTGCAGCTTCTTCAGCAGTTACCCTCATTGATTTATTTTATCTTACTTCATGGGGGACCCAAAACAGCTTACATAGTTCTCCCTGCCCACATTTTATCTTCACAACAACCCTGCAAGGTAGGTGAGGCTGCGAGTGAGTGACTGGCCCAAGGTCACCCTGCAAGCTTCCATGGCAAGAGCGGGGATTCAAATTCGGTTCTCCCAGACCCTAGTCCAACTCTGGCCAACACACCACAATGGCTCCCAGTTCCCACATCCGGGCTGTCACACCCGTGGAGTTCTTCTCTCTGCACGGGTAGAACCACTCACCAATTCTGGAGTGATTATTTGGGACCGTTCCTGTCTATTGTCTCCATGGATCCCTTTCCAGAACAGTACCCCTAGAAAGACAAATCAGCGAGAGAGGATCTCAAACAAGAAAATCTTTATTTCCTTAACAAGATACAATTTTCTCTCTCTCTCCGAACATACTAGAACTCGAGGGCATCCAATGAAGCTGATGGGCGTAGATTCAGGACAGAAAAAAGAAATACTTCTTTAAACAGTGAGTGATTAAAATTTTATTTATTTATTTATTGTACTGTATGATATTTATTGTACTGTATGAATTGGTTGGTAGCCGCCCTGAGCCCACCGTAAATGGCCAAGAGGGCAGGATAAAAATCTCTAAATAAATAAATAAATAAAATGTGGAATTCACTGCTGGAGGATGCGGTGATGGCCAGAGGAATAAACAGCTTTAAAAGGGGATTAGACAGGTTCCTGGAGAGTACATTTATCAGCGGCTACTGACCGTGGTGACTGAGGGGAACCTCCATGTTCAGAGGCACTAAACCTCTGAATCTCAGTGCCAGGAGGCAACATCAGGGATATCTGTGCCCTGTTGTTGGCCCTCCAGAGGAACTGGCTGGCCACTGTGTGAGACAGGAGGCTGGACTGGATGGACCCTCACTGGTCTGACCCAGCAGGGCTCTTCTGAATGTTCTTATCAGGGGAAGGCCTCGGCCTCTCTGCCCTGTTATTGGCCCTCTGGAGAAACTGGCTGGCCCCTGTGTGAGACGGGATGCTGGACTAGATGGACCCTCACTGGTCTGATCCAGCAGGGCTCTTCTTGTGTTCTTCTCAGGGGAAGGCCTCGGCCTCTGTGCCCTGTTGCTGGCCCTCCAGAGGAACTGGCTGGCCACTGTGTGAGACAGGAGGCTGGACTCGATGGATCCTCACTGGTCTGACCCAGCAGGGCTCTTCTAAGGTTCTTCTCAGGGGAAGGCCTCAGCCTCTCTGCCCTGTTGCTGGCCCACCAGAGGAACTGGCTGGCCACTGTGTGAGACAGGAGGCTGGACTAGATTAGGGCTGCCAAGTCCCCCTGTAGGACGGGGGAAACACCGATTTTTAGTGCTTACTCCCGCTTTTTCAAAGTTGGCCACCGGGGGGACAAAATGGCTGCCTTAAAAGGGAAATGTCTGTAGAGAGCCTGCCCTGCAGTAAAAAGCCTCACCAGACATTTCCCCTTTAAGAAGTCAGCAAGAGAGCTTCCACAGCAAGAGAGGTCCGCTCAGAGATTAAGGAGGGACTGAAGGAGCTGCTTTTGCATGTGGCTGGCAATGTTGCTGTAGTAAGTTTCTCTTCCAGCTCTTTTCCTTCTCTCTCCCTCTTTCTTTTTTCTGTCTGTCTGTGTGTCTCTCTCTCTCTCTCTCTGTCCCCATCCAGCAGAGGTCTATCAGTGGTTATTATTAGCCACAAGGTCTAAATGGAACCCTTTGTCTGGGGCAGTGATGCTCTGAATTCTTGGTGCTTGGGGGGCAAGAGTGGGAGGGCTTCTGGACCCCGCTGCTGGACCTCCTGAGGGCACCTGGTATTTTTGGCCACTGTTGTGACACAGAGTGTTGTACTGGATGGGCTGTACTGGATGGGCCAATCCACTGTGGCTTCTCTCCTGTTCTTATGATATGAAAATCATATTTAGCACTTGTGTAGCACTTAGTGCTTCATATTCTGCTGAGATGAGGAAGGATTCAGTAGGGCTGTTGCTCAGTGATAGAGGATCTGCTTGACATGCAGGAGGTATCAGCTTCTTCAGCTAAAAAAGGATCAGGTAATAGGTGACATTAAAGATCTCAGCCTGAGACCCTGGAGAGCCACTACCAGTCTGAGTAGTCAATACTGACCTTGATGGACCAATGGCCTGATTCAGTATTAGGAAACTTCATGAGTTCATGTGTCAGCATGTGGAAGCAACATCACAGGATGTGACATCACAAAATAATGTCACTTCCTTTCTCCTGGCTCCACCCCCAAAGTCTCCTGGCTCCACCCCCAAAGTCCCCAGATATTTCCCAAGTTGGACTTGGCAGCCCTAAACTAGATGGACCCTCACTGGTCTGACCCAGCAGGGCTCTTCTGAGGTTCTTATCAGGGGAAGACCTCGGCCTCTCTGCCCTGTTGTTGGATCTCCAGAGGAACTGGTTGGGGCCAGCGTGTGAGACAGGATATGCTGGACAAGGTGGACCCTCACGGGTCTGGTCCAGCAGGGGGCTCCTCTGGTGTTCTCAAAGCAAAAAAGTGCAGTGCCAGGGAAAGTCAGCCCTAAAGCAATGGATGGCACAATGCAGCCATGCATAGGGTTGCCAAGGCTGGGTTGGAAAATACCTGGGGACTTTGGGGGTGGAGCCAGGAGAAGGTGGAGTTTGGGGAGGGGAGGGGCCTCAGCATGGTACAACGCCGTAGAGCCCACCCTCCAAAGCAGCCATTTCCTCCAGGGGAGCTGATCTCTGTCAGCTGGGGATCAGTTGTAAAAGCGGGAGATCCCCAGGCCCCACCTGGAGACTGGCAACCCTAGCCATGCAACCCTAGCAGTTGCTGCCTGATCAGGGTGCGGGGGGGGGGGAGTCCAAGCGGGGGAGAAAGGGGAGGAGGAAGGAGCATCACACGTTGCCTGTCCAGGGCAGGAGGAGGAGAAGTTGGCTGGAGGGGGAAGAAGTCCAGTATCGGAACTAGCTGTGGAGTTGGGGATCCAGGTGGCTGACAGATGACTGTCTGGGAGCAGAAGGAAGGAATCCATTTGATTCAGCTCACCAGCTGCAGAGCTGGGCAAGGAGACGCAGGGAGAGGACCAACTGCAGAGCTGGTGGGATTGAGATGTCAGATCTAGACAGCATTTGCGGTGGCTAAATTTACGTGGGGAATTCTGTTACCAACACGATTTCATGCAGAGTTCAGGATCTGCAATGGGATTGGGTCAAGAGAGCAGGTTCTTGTTTTCTGTTAGGAGTCTGAATTTGGGGTGAGTGTGGCGTGGTATGCCAGACCCCCCCCCCCACTTTCAGCCCCCACCTCTTCACTGCTGGCCACAGCTGGCCAGAGGGAGGGAATCACCTCCCCAAAAGGGAGGAACGCTGGGAATTAATCTGATATGCCTACATGACCTGGAAGTGATGTAGGCACATCGGAGATGTCAGTAGTCGTAGCTCTGGTTTTTGGGGAAAACTCTATGGTAGAAGATAATTTTACCATCGAGTTTTGCACCCAAACCAGAATTTTGCCCCCTGAATGCCTACATTACTTACGGGTCATGTAGGTATGTCACGCGTTAATTTACGGCATTCCTCTCCTCTCCTGGTAAGTGTACCTCCCACCGGCTGCTCCGAGGGACCTGGCAACCCCCGTGCAGAGAGACAAGCATTTAGCCTGTTTCCACTTTCAGATGTTTCAACAAGATGACATCGTCTGCAGTGCCAGAGGACGCTGAGAAATCCCACGGGAGCAACAAAAGGGCACAGCCCTTGCCTGCATCCAGATGGAACTAATCCCAAAATGTCCCCCGGAGCCTAACAAAGGTGGGTGTTTGATTTTGTAGAATTTCTTTCTTTTTTTTTAATCTCAAAAGCTTGGCTTGGTTTTTGATCCATACATTGTTGCACTCGTTTATTTTTTTCATAAATTCTGTCCTTCATCATCTGCACAACAGTGGCTGCTGCTGACCCCCCCCCCCCGCCCCCCAGTCCTGCAAGAGCTCTGTGGTGGGCTGCCACTGGCCAGGATCGCAGAGCTGCAAGAGGAGGGCGGCAAGTGAGTGGCCAGCAGAGAGACCCGAGGCCTGAGGCACCCCCCCTGCTCTGCTCCTGCTGCCGGCCCGGGCATCGGAAGAGCCCTGACTTTTTGGCAGGACTACATTACCCAAAGGGCTCCAAGGGGCATGCCTCCAGTGGCTGGGGAGCCAGTTGGGTGGTCTGGTGCTCAGAGTGCTGGCATAGGATCTGGGGGGCTCCGGTCTGGATCCCTGCTCAGACACATGGGCATTTGCTGTGGGGGTGACCGGGTGGGCCCATTCCCCCCCCCCCCGGCCTGGCCTGGCCTGGCCTGGCCTCCCTCCTGGGGGCTTCCTGGCCCTGTGGAGTGCTGGCAGAAGGGGGATTGTTGGAGATGCATTGAAGGTAGCACTCTGGCGTGCCCTGCTATGCTTTCTTGTGGAAGGGGACTGAAAGGGCATTTGAACGTCCTCTGGGCTGTCTTTTCCACGGTGGGAGGGAGAGGGAAGCCTGAGGCCAGGCCAAGCTGCAGCACTCTCACCCTGGCTGCCGTGTGTGTGTGTCTGTTCTAAAAAATAAAGTTTCTGGCATGGCTATTTGTGGGGCAGGGCTTTTAATTAAGGGGGCAGGGCCCTGAAATGCCCCATGGTAGCTACAGGTCCTGGCGAGCCACTCAGAGCGGGAACAGCCTCCCAGCCTGGGAACGCAGGAGAGTCTGGGGCTTGCCTAGGCGGGGGCCAGGCTGTGTTCCCTGGTGTCCAGTGCTGGTGTGGGGGGAGGACTCACCTTGCACAAGCCCTGCCCGTGCCTTCCTTCTGCCCCCCTCCCAGCAGCTCAGACAACCCAGCGCCCCCCCTCGAGCCTTTGTTTGGAGACCCCTCCCGCTCTCCCACAGGGCTGCCCCAAAACAACCTGGGTCACTCTCGCTGCCCCCAACACCCCCCCCCCCCGGACTCTGAGAGCAGCTCCCGCTTGCACTGTGGAAGCCTCCTCCCTCTGGCTGTTCAGAGGCTCTGCTCATTTGCTGTGCCCCCCTGCGCCTCTCTTTCAAGGGAGCCCTGCCTGCGGTGGGGGTGGGGGGGATCGACCGCACCTTTGCAATGTCGCAATGTCCAGCTGCTGTGCTCCAGCTTCCCAGCCGCCCCCAGACTCCAGGCAGCGAGACCAGGTGGGTGTGTGATGCATTTCCCAATCAGGCGCAGAGCCTTGATTCACGGGAACCCTTTCTGGGCTGCCTTTCCCACCCTGTTCAGGGTCCCCAAGGCAACAGATATTAAAGCACTAAAACATTTCAAACACTAGAATATTTCAAGCATTACAAGGAATTTAAAATACAAATGTATACAAATATTTAAAACAATTAAACAAAGCAGATAAACACATAAAAACACACCAGCAGGGTAGAGGGCTCGTAAGAGAGTGAGCGAGGAGGTGCAGACCCCAAACTCCCCAAAGAAGGGCCCCCAAAGTGGGGCCTCTGGAGGTGACTGGAGACGTTCCCCAGGGAGTGCCAGGTGCTCCTTCAGCTATGCTGGCCCCAGTGCATACAGGGCTGTAACGGCTGTAAAGGCAGCCCCTTGAAGTGGGCCCGGAAGAAGGCTAGGAGCCAGGGTAGGTGGAGCAAGGCTGGAGTGAGATATGGTCCCTGTGACCCACGCTGGTCAGTGTTCTGGTCCCAGCATTCTGCACCAATTAGAAGTTCCTGAACACGTTTCAAGGCTGGCCCCACAAGGAGCGCACTGCCATAATCTAACCCAGATATAATCGGATCGGAGCTTCCACCACGGAGCCCAGCTCTTGCGTGCTCAGGCAGGGCTGCAGCCAAAGCGGCTGAAGGGCTGCTGCGTTCTGCTGCTGCTGCCACCCGTTTATCTAGAGCCAGTCTGGTGTCGTGGTTAGGAGTACAGACTTTAATCTGGGAGAACTGGGTTTGATTCCCCACTCCTCCTCCACATGCAGCCACAGCTGGGTGACCTTGGGTCAGTCGCAAGTTCTCCCAGAGCTGTTCTCTCAAGAGCAGTCCTCGAAAGAGCTCTCTCAGCCCCACCGGCCTCACAGGGGAAGGGAAGGAGATTGTAAGCTGCTCTGAGACTCCTTTGGGTAGTGAAGGGCGGGGTATAAGTCCAGTCTCTTCTTCTTCTAAAAGGGGGCCTGGGTCCAGGAGCACCCCCAAGATACAAACCCAGGGTTCCACCCCGTCCAGAATAAGGAAGCATCCCAGTTCCAGCCGTCCCCCACCCACCCCCGTTCATGCAGATGGGCTTTCTCATTGCTTCAGAGAGACAGCACCCAGGCTGCCATTTTTGGAATTGTCCTTTTCTTCAACAGGTACCACCTCACCATTTAAAAATGAAATAGAAATTGCAAGAAGAGCTTAGGGGTGGCTGAAGCAGCCCCCCCATGGGAAAAAACAACTGTTCTTAGTTAAGGATATATAGACCCAAGTAAAATAAAACAGAGAAACACTTTCCCCCCAAATGTACATTGGAGCCAAGCAAGTATGTTGGGCCCAACAGAGGTTTCACAGTCTGACTGTTGTTACATTGAAAGTGGGTGGAGCCAGCCAGGTTTAAGGACTATACTTTCTTTTCTGACAGACACCAAACATATTCAAGGATTGATATATTCTGGGTATCAGAAACCTTAGTTACTAATCTAGAGAGTGCAAAGACACAAGTGAAAACCTTCGCAGATCACAGTTACCGTTTACAATATCAAGTGTCCTTCAGCCTTCTAGGCCAGCTGGATAGACAAAAATGGCCGCCTTCCCTAGACATCAGGTCAGAGGTCTTTCTCCCCCCACCCCCATGGATGCAGTTGCAAGAGACCTTCTCTTCCTGTTGCAAGGAATGTTATCAAACCTCTTTCCCTGCCCAGGTCAAAGCAGCTTTTCCTGTCTCCAGAGATCTGTCTTCCTGGAGACTCTCTAGCACTGGATACCTCCACATAGAAGTTTCCTGCCTGGAGAAGGGAGGGGGGAGAAGGGGGAGGCTTAACCATCCTATTGTCTATCCTGCTAGATCAGTCAGCATTTGTAAGAAGGTGAGCCCGGAAGGTCGTCTTATGTGGACTTCCTTCTTTCCAGCCCAAAAGAAAAATACACACACCCAGGGGAAGTTTTCCTGCTTGCCAACTTACCAGGAGAAAAATGCATTTCTTTACAGGATCCATTACCCCATTCATGTCTCCGAAGATCCCATGTGAGCCGCCCTGAGCCCGCTTGTGGGGAGGGCGGGATATAAATCCCATAAATAAATAAATAAATAAATAAATAAATAAATAAATAAATAAATAAATAAATAAATAAATAAAATCATGATCTCTTCTTCTTGGACTGGAAGACGCTTTCTTAAACTGAAAGGAAATGCCCCGTCTGGCCGCCAGCCTGCCACGCCCATGGACAAACAGGCCCAAACATACCTCTCAGTGGTGTCTGGGAGGGCAGTTAAGTGGGGGACGGGGGCACTCCCCTGCCCTGCATTCTCCCCCCCCCCCGGATATATCTCCAGTCGCCGACCACAGACGGGGGGGATGGCTCCCCCTTGGAGCTCATGGAGCACAGAGTCCATCTCTGGCTGGAGCCCCTTCTGCAAGGAGGCCAGGGAGTCACAGAAGCCCCCCCGCCCCTGGCCTGGGACCACCCACCAGGACAGGCTCTCCCCCTCCCTCAGCCTTCCCGGCCTCTCTCCAGAAGACGTTTTGCCGACAACCATGTTCTCGACATGGGAACAACCTTAATAGTATTTCTGTACTAATTAGTCACGATGCTTGAACAGACGCCTCTCCTAATGATACAAATTGCTTGCCTGCCAGCCGGGCCGAACGGCTACAGTCAGAGGGCCAGTGCCCAGCAGACCCAACGAGAGCTCCGGCCAGGCACCTTTGAGCTGTGTGATGTGGCCCAAATCAGTGCTGGACGCCCCCCCCCCCCCGGCCCATTTTTTAGTCCCAGGAGTGGAAGCAGGGAGTGTCCCCACCCCAGCCCCTGGGGGGCCAAGTATAGTGGGGGGGGAGGCTGCTTTCAACCTGAGGGGGAGGGGGAGCAGTGCAGGCCCCCTCTCAGTTTCACCCTGCACCTCGCCATTGTTTCTGGGATGTTCTTAGGGAAGAACCGGAGTGCTTCTTAGTGCTTTTCGACCACACAATTTGGTGTTGCCAGTGCGGGAGGGATAATGCAGTGCAGGGGCCTGCTTAGCTTCGAGAGGCTGACTCTGGGCTTGTAACCAAAGGGGTTTTCCCTCCTGCTGCTGTGTCTAGAACACTTTCCCCTGCACCACGGAGAGTAGCTCTGCCTGAGTCAGCTGGCATCTGTGCGGAAAGGCCAACCTGTTGTCCGGAGTGCCGCCCGAAGCGTGCGACCCCCTGCCATGGCTTGTTTGTGGGGCTCCCCGGCTTGCCTGTGGCTGTCTGCTCCCCAGCTGGCCCTGCTTGGCCAGGCACAGAGGTCTCTGCTGACCAGCCTCTGCCAGGAACAAAATCTATTGAGGAAAACTCAGCATGGGTTCTGTAAGGGAAGATCTTGTCTCACTAACCTGTTAGTGTTCTTTGAGGGAGTGAACAAATGTGTGGACAAGGGGGACCCAATAGATGTTGTTTACCTTGACTTCCAGAAAGCTTTTGATAAAGCTCCTCATCAAAGGCTCCTAAGTAAGCTCAATAGTCATGGGATAAAAGGACAAGTCCTTTTGTGGATCAAAACTGGCTAATTAAAAAGAAACAGAGAGTGAGTATAAATGGGAAATTTTCTCAGTGGAGGAAGGTAGGCAGTGGGGTACCAGAGGGATCAGTACTTGGTCCGATGCTTTTTAACTTGTTTATTAATGATTTGGAGTTGGGAGTAAGCAGTGAAGTGGCTAAATTTGCAGATGACACGAAGTTATTCAGGGTGGTGAGAACAAGGGAGGATTGTGAGGCACTCCAAAGGAATCTGTCGAGGATGGGCGAATGGGCAGCAATGTGGCAAATGGGGTTTAATGTGGCCAAGTGCAAAGTGATGCACATTGGAGCCAAAAATCCTAACTATAAATACACGTTGATTTATTTATTTATTTCTTGAGATTTGTATCCCGCCCTCCCCGCCAATGGCAGGCTCAGTAATGGAAGCTGATGGGGTCCGAACTGGCGGAGACTGACCAAGAGAGAGATCTTGGAGTCGTAGTAGATAACTCAGTGAAAATGTCAAGACAGTGTGTGACTGCAGTGAAAAAGGCCAACGCTGTGCTGGGGGGTTATTAGGAGGGGAATAGATAACAAATCAGCCAGTATCATAATGCCCCTGTATAAATCGATGGTGAGACTTCATTTGAAGTACTGTGTACGGTTCTGGTTGCCACACCTCAAAAAAGACATTATAGCATTGGAAAAAGTGCAGAAAAGGGCAACTAGAATGATAAAAGGGTTGGAAAACTTTCCCTATGAAGAAAGGTTGAAGCGCTTGGGGCTCTTTAGCTTGGAGAAACGACGGCTGAGGGGTGACATGATCGAGGTTTATAAGATTCTGCATGGGATAGAGCAGGCAGAGAAAGAAGTCCTTTTCTCCCTTTCTCACATATTGTGAGAACTCTTGGGCACGCCATGAAATTGCTGAGCAGTCGGGTTAGAACAGATAAAAGGAAGTACTTCTTCACCCAAAGAGTGATTAACGCATGGAATTCACTGCCCCAGGAGGGGGTGGCAGTGGCTACAAGCATGGACGGCTTCAAGAGGGAATTAGATAAACATCTGGAGCAGAGGTCCATCAGGGGCTCTTAGCCACAAGGTCTAGATAGGAACTCTCAGTCTGGGGCAAGTGGTGCTCTGTATTCTTGGTGCTTGGGGAGGGGGGCAACATTGGGAGGGCTTCCTGCCCCCACTGCTGGACCTTCTGAGGGCACCTGGTGTATGCCATCCGGGCCCGGTGATTTATTTGTTTTTAAGTTGTCTATCAGTCACAGAACCTCCTCTCTTGTCACCTCAGTCTGACTCAGGTCTTTCAACCACCCTCCCAAAATCAGTGGTTCTGGAGTGGGCAGGTACTTCTCATCTTTCACAGTGAAGACAGAGGCAAAAATGCATTCAGCTTCTCAGCCATTTCCCCATCATCCTTCACCACACCTTTTACCCCATGGTCATCCAAGGGCCCCACTGCTTCCCTGGCTGGTTTCCTACTTCTAATGTATCTGAAGAAAGTTTTATTGTTGGTCTTTATGTTTTTTGCGATATGTTCCTCCTATTCCCTTTTTGCTTGCCTGATCACAGACTTGCATTTTATTTGCCACAGCCTGTGTTCCCTTTTATCAGCCTCACTGAGACCAGCTTTCCACCGCTTAAAGGAATCCTTCTTACCTTTTACAGCTTCCATTACTGTGTTTGTTAACCATGCCTCGGGCCCCAGATTGTCCTGGCTTTTCCTTGGCTTCTCATAAGCCCCTAGTCCCTCGGCTAAGAGCCCCGCCCTTTGGTGCTTGCCCTTCGGCTCCTGCCTCTGGCCAGGTGCTGCCTTAAATAGAAGCCTCCCCCAGCAGAGGGTGTGGCTAGCAGCTATTCATATAAAAGTTTTCTGCTTTTGCAACACCGTTTTCTGGATGGTTTGACGTATCAGAGCTGATACTATATATTTTTTGCAGTGTCCCTAATTTTTGGAATCCGAGCCCTGTTGCATTGCTTGGTTAAGATGTCTCATGCCCCACGGGACTGCTGCGTTTTAGGATGTTAGATTGTGATTAGAAGAAGGGATTGGATTTATACCCCACCCTTCACTACCCAAGGGAGTCTCAGAGAGGCTTACAAACTCCTTTCCCTTCCCCTCCCTGCAACAGACACCCTGTGAGGTAGGTGGGACTGAGAGAGCTCTGACAGAAGCTGCTCTTTTTCAAGGACAGCTGTCCCAGAACTACGTCTTGCCCAAAGTCATCCAGCTGGTACAAGTGGAGGAGTGGGGAATCAAGCCCGGTTCTCCCCGATTAGCATTCACACACTTAGCCACTACCCCAAACTGAAGTCACAGGGGAAATCGTGCTACCTCCCACCCTCCGCTCCTTCTGGGAGCAGCTCCCCCACCCCACCCAGCATCTCCGCTGCATATGCCTGTTTGAAATTTAATGTCTTCTTTCCCCTGTCTCTCCCTCACACCTGCTGGATCCCTTCAGAGCGGCTGCCAGCTCTAGGGATGATGAGGGAATAATTCAAGCAGGATTCTGGGTTTGAAGTTCTGCAGCTGGAGTTGGGCTACAACCAATCCCTCCCCCTCCTACTGCAACCCAGCACTGGTGCTGAGCAGCAAGGCAAAAATCCCAGCCCTCCAAATGGGTCCAACTCCTTCCTTTTAGGTAATGGGCACACCAATGTCCTGATGCCTCCCCCCCCCCAAGAGAATGGATCCTGGAGCCCCCACTAAGAGGAGCCTCAGGAGAGGGTGGCTCAGGGGACCCCCCCCCCCCAACAGACAAACATGCTGCCCCCCTGGCCGCTTTGGCTCCCCGGAAGGAGGTGTGTTGGTTGAAGCTGGTCCCCAGCTGGGTGGTTGGTGTCCTCCTGGAAGAAGAGGAGCGTCGGAGGTGGAGGTGGAGGTGGGGAGGGAGCCCCACACAGGGAGCTGGCAGGGCGACAGCCAGAGGTGCTTCCAGGCTCCCCCGTTTTGGAGAGGGGTGCCCTGATGACAAAAGAAAAGCCTTCCCTGCCAGGCAGGCTGAGGTGGGCTCCTCCCGCTTCCCTGTGTGCACTTCTGAGGTTTTATTGGGTTTATGTACTTTATATTGAAATGTATGTTTTTATTGGTTATGTAAGCCACCCTGGGCTCACTTCAGCAGGGAGGGTGGGGTAAAAGTGAATGTAATAAATAAATAATAAATAGTTCTATCAGAGCTGTTCTCTCAAGAGCAGTTCTCTCAAGAGCTCTCTCAGCCCCACCTACCTTAGAGGGTGTCTGTTGTGGGGAGGGGAAGGCGTCTGTAAGCTGCTCTGAGACTTGAGTGAAGGGTGTGGTCTCCTCTTCTTCTTTCAAAAGGCTTTTGACAAGGGACCTCACCAAGGACTCCTGCGCAAGCAGTCATGGGATAAGAGAACGGGTCCTTTTATGGATTAAAAATTGATTAAATGACAGGAAGCAAAGAGGGTGAATAAGTTAACAATTCTCACAATGGAGGGAAGTAAGCAACGCGGTCCCACAAGGGTCAGTATTGTGGTTGGTGTGATAAATGACCTGGAACCAGGGGTGTACAGCGTAATGCCCGCGTTTGCAGGTGACACAAAATTATCCTGGGCACTGAAAGCCAAGGATGACTGTGGAGAGCTCCTCCAGGAGGGTCTCCACAAATTGGGTAAGTGGGCAATGATGTGAGAAATGTTCAGTGTAGGTAGGGAAAAAGGCCCTGGGGTCCTCGTGGACAGCTCCATGAAAGTATCGATCCAGTGTACTGCAGCGGTGAAAAAGACAAACTCTAGGTGAGGGGTTATTAGGAAAGGGACTGAGAATGTAGTGCTATGGTGAAGCCTGATCTGGTCCCGGTGTCTCAAAAGGACACTGCAGAGCTGGCTAAAGTCCAGAGGAGGGCAAGCAAGAGGATCAGGGGGCTGGAGCCCCTTCCCTACGAGGAAGGGCTGAAGAGTCTCTGGGACCTTTCAGCTTAGAAAAGAGATGACTGGGGGGGGGGGGGGGGACGGACATGAGAGAGGTTATGCATGAGGTGCAGAGAATGGACCGAGAGAACTTTTGCAAGATGTTTCAACTGGTCCACTGTCCGTTCCAGCCAGACTGCTGGCCTGTTGTCCAGTCAGTCATCGGTATCCCAAAGGCAGGAAGGAATGCTGAGAGTCTGGCTCTGCTGCCCGGCATGGGACGATATATCCACCTTCCCGAGAGAGACAGAGCCTTCCCGGGGCCCCAGAAGGGCCCACAACACACACAAGGTCGTTCCTGCATCTTGTGAGCCAGTTTGGCGTCGTGGTTAAGTGTGTGGACTCTAATCTGGGAGAACCAGGATTGATTCCCCACTCCTCCACTTGCACCTGCTGGATTACCTTGGGCAAGCCATAGTTCTGGCACAGCTGTTCTTGAAAAAGAGCCGTTTCTGTCAGAGCTCTTTCAGCCCCACCTAGCTCCCAGGGTGTCTGTTGTAGGGAGGGGAAGGGAAAGGAGTTTGTAAGCCGCTCTGAGACTCCTTTGGATAGTGAAGGGCAGGATATAAATCCAATCTCTTCTTCTTTTCTTTTGTGCTGAGGCTGCAGCTGGGTGTACGTACCTGACAGATATGCAGATGCAGCAGCTCGTAACCATTGCTGAATTAAAAAACCAGAACTGGATACTTGGTGGCTGTGGGTTTAGAGTTGCCAACCTCCAGGTGGGGCCAGGGGATCTCTCAGAATCACAACTGACCTCCAGGCAACAGAGATCAAATTGCAAACAGCAAAATGTTCCTTTACAGCTGTTTCTTCAGGCTTCACTCATGTCCTCTCTCGTACTTCATTTCCTGCTGTTTGAACTTAGACCTCTGAAAATGCAGGGCCAGGATTGGCCTCAGTCCTGCTCCAGTCTCCATCATCTCTGCCTCCTGACTTTGGTCTCACTGGTAGGCCACCTTGGCTATGGATGTCTTCTGGGCATCTGGCTGTCTTTGGATGAGTCTGACTTGGGAGGAGGACCCCTGGCCACACAGCTGAGCAGGATTCAGGTCAGAAGCCAGCTGCTTCGGGCAAGGGGGTCTGCTGCATGTGAAGCAGCCCGGGGGGGGGGGGGGGGCAGACTGGCCATTTAGCTACCAGGAGTCCTCTGCTCCAGTGGTGGCCAAGACAAGGGCGAGCAGAGCCAAGCCCCAGAGCCAAGCCCCAGCGACTCTGCCCGAGTGAGCGGCAGGCTCAGCTCAGCCCTGGGGCAATGGCAAGAACAGTGGTCAACTTGCCCTTTCTCCCACAGCCCAGTGGAGACATGATAGGAGGCTTATAGAGATATACCTGGAGTGGAGAAAGTGGAGAGAGCGCTTCTTCTCCCTCGCCCAGAGTCGAGGAGCGACAGATCCAAGACAAGCAAACGGTTGCTATGTGTAGAAAGGGAGCTGCCCTGAAGGAAGGCAAGATCCTGCGCCAAGGTGGTTGATGTGTGGGACTCTCGCTTCCTTGCCCCATTGCTGGAACTCACCCAGGACCTTCACTCCTGTGTCCTTCTTTGGGGAGCCTCTGTGGCTCTCTTGCTCCCCCTCAAGTCCCCCACACTGAGCTTCCTCTGTTAGCGCTCCTCCACCGGCTGCTGTCCCATTTCTTGGCGCCTCGTCCTCTGAGGAACCCTGCCCCAGCTGGGACCCCAGGCTCTCCCCTGGAAGCCTCAGACAAATGCAGGACTCACCTCAGGCAGCAAAAGGAGACCCAGAGAAGCCCCCCCCCCAGCTTCAAAGACCACCGTGCCAAGCAAAAGGTCCTCACTCTCCCCCCCCCCCCGCCTCTTGCACCCGTTCCATGCTTCACTCCCTCTTCGCCCACTCCAGGAGCAACTGTGCAAGGGTTTCCGCTCTCTGGCACTCTTCTTCCTCGGGTGGGACATTTCCAAGAAGCAGATGCTTCTGGCCCTCTCTGCTTCACGGGTCAAAAGCGCCAGGCAACAGCTGGATAGCTCAGGTGTGGGAATCCCAGGTGGGACTGCGGTCAGGCTGCAGTCTTTGGAAAGGGGCTGAGGGCTGTCTCCATCCATCGGCAAACAGGAAACCCTGCCCCTGAGCAACTTCTGTTCCCGGGGGTTGTCCTGGAGCAGCGTGGCTCCCTCCAGACTCATTCCTTTCTCCCAGGCCCTGGATCCAGAGAGAGATTCGCTCTCAGAACTTGGACGGCCATCTCAAAACAATGCGATGCCCATATGTCTCCCCCAACAGCCCATGGGGCAGTTTGCACGCAGAAAGGCAGCCTGAAAGACAATGGATCCCCCTTTCCTCCGCACAGCCATTCCCACACAGGCGGAGAGCCCTGGGAGGAGAGCTGGACCATAAGGCGCTTTCCTTCCCTGCGTGTCTCTGCTGTCTCCACGCTTTACAATCCAGGCCATTCTCGGGGTGGGGGGGACCTGGATAACCCCCAGCCCCAAGTTGTCCTGGGCTGCCTTCCCAAGAGCAGGCTGGGGGGTGGGGGCCCAGGGGGCTCTCACAGTCCCCAAGGGAGAGAGAGGAAACTGAGGGCATGGCCCAAAATCACTGTCCTCCCTTTGAGCTCAGGTGGACAGAACCTCCCTGGATGGGCTCCCAGCATAACACCCCCCCCCCAGCCCTACCTGACGGCAGAACTCCCTCAGACCAAGCTGGGGAGGGGCCGTGTGGTTCAGGGGGAGAGGGCACCTGTGTGGCCAACAGGAGGCCCCTGGTCCAGTCCCTGGCAGCTCCCCCCCCCCCCCCCGTGAAAAGGGATGAAGAAGAGATTGGATTTATACCCCGCCCTTCACTCCCCAAGGGAGTCTCAGAGCGGCTTATGAACTCCTGTCCCTTCCCCTCCCCACAACAGACACCCTGTGCGGTAGGTGGGGCTGAGAGAGCTCTGACAGAAACTGCTCTTTTTCAAGGACAGCTGTGCCAGAACTATGGCTTGCCTGAGGCCATCCAGCAGGTGCAAGTGGAGGAGTGGGGAATCAAACCCGGTTCTCCCAGATGAGAGTCCACCGCTCTTAACCACTACCCCAAACTGGAGGGAGGTGATGCAGACTGAGACCCTGGGCAGCCGCAGTCGGTCTTGGACAGCACCGATCCCAATGGACTCGTGGCCACTCTCCCACAGCAGTGGCCTGTCCATGACCAGTGGCCGGAAACAGCTCCTAGGCTCCCCCCTCAGGCTTCGGGATCCTGCCAGTTAGCCAGCCAGCCAGCCCCTCAAGGGACCTCCAGGCCACCCCGCCCGCCCGGGAAAGGCCAGCTGTGCTGGGAGAGGGCCTCCTGGGAGCCGCTTGCCTTGAGGGGAAGGGGGGGGCAGCTGAGGCAGGGGCGAGTCCCTGAGGCGCGCGCGGGGGGGGGGCACGGCTTGGGAGCCCTCCCTCCTGCAACCAGCCCTGCCACCCTCCCCAGCGGCTCTCCCACGTCTGTCTTCGGCTCCGCAGGGCTCCTCCCCCACCCCAAAGCGGCAGCTGGAGGCAGCAGGCAGATTTTTACATAAAGTTCAATTAAATATTTGCTTTATAATTGCACAACAAATTATTCATAAAGGCCCTGGAATCTATTCACATGGCTGCTCCGTGGAGCCTGCCAATGGCACGGCACCCAGGGAGAATAGGAAGTGGGGGGGACCATGCTCAGCCCCTGCCCAGGCCGGAACCCCCCCCCCCCCGAAACAGCTCTTTGCAGCCGCAGAGGCAGAGGGGGCCCCCTCTGGATTGCCCCGAGCCTGGGCGTGGGGGAGCAACAGGGCTCTGGAGTGGCTGGCCACGCTCTGCCCTCCTCTAGGGGCCCAGCTCTACTCCCTCACGACCTCTTTCCAAGGCTGGGCTCTCTCGCAAGAGGAGGGCAGGGGCTGGCCCACGTGGGTGGGGGGGCTGAGGTGCACGGGGCTTCCTCCCGGCACTGTGGCCCCACCCCCCACTGCATCCCCTCCCCCCCCACGTCCCCAAGGGAGCCAGCAGTCAGGATAAGTATGTAAATGAACAAGAAGAAGAAGAAGAAGAAGAAGAAGAGATTGGATTTATACCCTGCCCTCCACTCCCCAAGGGAGTCTCAGAGCGGCTTACAAATTCCTTTTCCCTTCCCCTTCCCACATCAGACACCCTGTGAGGTAGGTGGGGCTGAGAGAGCTCTGACAGAAACTGCTGTTTTTCAAGAACAGCTGTGCCAGAACTATGGCTTGCCCAAGGTTATCCAGCAGGTAGAGTGGTGGAGTGGGGAATCAAACCCGGTTCTCCCAGATTAGAGTCCGCGCACTTAACCACTACACCAAACTGGCTCTCAAAGAGGGGCCGAGCCCCTCCTCAATGTGGGCGTCACTCCCCATCCCCCCCCCCCCCCCCCCGGCCATGCCTGAGACTGGAACAGAGTTCCTCCTCAGGAAGGAATGCCATTCTTGCAGCAGCCTCAAGGGCACAGTCAGGGCACGGGACTCTGTGCTCATCCCTGCTGGTCAGAGCAGAGGGCCCAGGAGGCGTGCCTTGCCTGGCTCTCCAGCAGGACAGGGGCAGGAGACAAGGGGCAGAAATGCTCCTGACCCATTCCAGTCGGGCTCCAGGCCTGGTCTGGGGACAGCGGCCAATTGGGCACGGCTGCAGCCCCTCTGCGGATGTAATGAGACCTCCCGGGGGCATCTGAGGCTTGTCGGGGAGGGGGATACAGACATGCCCCCCCACCCCAGCTGCTTTGCCCAGCAGGGAGCAGAGTGCCATCGGGCAGGGGGAATGCGATGCTTGGGCCCAGCCACCTCACACCTTGCGGGGCTCTGCTCCTTTGCTCACGTGGCTGGCGGCTGTTCTCCTCCTGGGCCAGCCTCCAGAAGCCATGGTGGCTGGGCGGGCTGGGAGAGCGAGCGGAAAGGGACCCCAGAGAAGATGGGGGTGAGTCTGGTCACTCCGGCTGGTGTTCTAGACAGGGCTGGTCTCCTGGTCCGGGAGGGGGAAAGCCTCTTTGTCTGAGCTGGTAAAAAGCCCTGGGCCCCCTGCCATTCTTGGGGAAACCAGGCAAAGAGGAGTCCTGTCTCCCACCTACGTCCTGCCCAGGAATTGCCCTCCCTTCTGTTCTGAGCAGTCCAGGATACGGTCATGTTACCACTAAGCTGGAAAGTGCAACCTCAAGGCTGAAAAGAATCTGAGGACTGCAGCTGAACACCTAGTGGACACGGGCCAGCAATGTGACACAGCTGCAAAAGCGGCCAATGTGATTTCAGGCTGTATTAAAAGGTCATAAGAAGTGATTATTTATTTCATGCTAGTCAGACCTCATCTCCAGGGCTGTGTCCAGCCGTACTGGGACGGGTTAAAGGAGGGCCAGCGAAGGCAGCCAGAGACCTGGAGGGGAAGGCTGAAGGAACTGGGGAGACCCTCCTTGAGCCCGGGGAAGGCTGCTGTGGGGACGAGAGGAAAGCTTTCTGTTCTGCCGCCCGCCCAAGAGAACAAGGCCGGACCTCACTGGGGCTATGGTCCAAGGCAGGCAGACCTCAGCTGCTTATTAGGGGGACCTGAGGGAGGGGCTGCAGCTCAGTGGCAGGGCACTGGCTTGGCACACAGGAGGGCCAACTCCTGGGTCACCAGGGGCAGGTGATGTACAGAACCCCTCCCCCCCTACACACCCACCCACTGGAGCGCCACTGCCCACCAGAGAAGCCAAGGCTGACCTGACTGACCAGCGGTCTGAACTGGCAGGGTTGACCTGGGCTCAAGAATAGCCCTTTGACCAGAGAGCCAACCGCCCAGGCCCCTGGTGGGCTCTTCCCCCCCTCCAAGCACTTCCTGTTGGATTTCTGGCAGGGGGCGGGGGGGGGGGGACGACAAGCCTCCCAACTCTGAGAAGGGAGCTCCAGAGGGCAGCCAGGTCCCGGGACCCCTCCGAGATCAGCAAGGCTGGGGGGGGCGGGGTAACGAGTTCTGGAGAGGCACCCAGGAGGAGGCTTCCTTGCCCCGGAAACGAGCGGCAGGAGCGGGCTAACCCACCGACGCCCCTCCCGCACCACTGGCAGCCAGCCCGGCGGAGGAGGGCCCGGGCGGCTTTCTCTCGAGCCAAGCAGCAGGGGCTGGTCCTGGCGCCCCCTCGCCCCCCTGCCGCTGGCCCCGGCACCGAAGGGCGCGGGGAGGGGCCGGCTCTTGCGCTCCCAACGGCGCGCCCAGGCTTGCTACCCCGCGGAGAGGGCTCGGCTCGGGGCGGCCGCTGGCTCGCTCCCCGGGGTTCCTGTCCCGGCCTCCTCGCAGTCCCGCCGCCCGCGCCGGGGAGAGACGGAGGCGGGCCCGGGAGCCAGAGGCCGGTCGATGCCCCCCCTGGGTCTCCCCGCGGGGCCTAGCCGCAGAGCCGGGGTCGCTGCCCCTGCGTCTCCCCGGGTGGGCCGGGCCAGTGCTCTCCCCCGGGGCGGCCAGGCGCCGCGCGGGCCGGGGCCGAAGACGGGGCTGTCGCTCGTCAGGAGGGACCCCCCCCCCCCGCCTTTCGGGCGGAGCCGAGTCGGCCTTCGCCGGTCCGGCCGCGGCCTGGACCCGCTCTCCTTTCGGCAATGTCCCCGGCTGGCCACAGGGGGAGCTGCGACACCGAGAGTGACCCCTCCGTCGGCAAACGCGCTCCCGCCACTGGCTGGGAAGCCACCGTGCCCGGCCGTTTCTCACGTGACGCCGGGCAAAGCTGGGTCTGCCCAAGAGCCAGCCGGTCCTGGTTTCACGACCGAGAGACCCGCGCCTGTCGCTCCGGTGTGCATTTCAAATATCCTCAGGGTGTGCCTGAAACATGATGTGTGTGAAGCAGCAAAGGCGCCGCCCGGCTGCACGAGATGGGGGCCCCCTGAGCACGTGCAGAGCGCCTGGTTTCCTGGGTCTGATCCCCCAGCTTCCAGCCCAAGCAGAGGGCCCGGGTGCCAGGCAGGCGGGACACGCGAACACCCGAACCTGCCTCCGACTAGAGCAGGCCCTTGGGCCCTCGAGGCCGGTGTCGCCCACCCAGGAGGGGGCCTTGGGCGGAGGGTCTCCTCCCCCCATAGCCCCGACCCCTTTCTCCTGGAGAAGGGCGGCGCTGAGCCCAGCGAGGGAGCCGGTCGGGCGCCGCAGCCGCCACCAGAGGGCGACGCCGAGCCGCCCCCGAGCCAGGGTCCGGCGGGGTCGGAGGCGAGGCAGGCGGGGGACCTCGGGCGGCGCTGTGCCGGGCTGCGATCCCGCCACGCCAGGGCCCATCCGCCGCCGCCTCCCGCGTGGTGGCTCCTGGCCCGGCGCAGCGCGGCCCCCGGCTGCTGCTGCTGCTGCCCACGAGGCGTCCCCCGGCGCGCCTCCCCCTGGCTGCTGCTGCTGCTGCCGCCACTGCCACTGCTGCCGCCGCCACGCCGGCGAGGGAGCCACACACGGGGCTGGGCGGGCGGAACGGCCGGCCGTGCGCTCGGCGCGCTCCAGCAGGGCTGGGCGGCGCTGGGCTGGGCGTTGCGAGCGGCGGTCTCCGCGCCGGCTGCCTGTCGCTCCGCCCGCCACCGGGCTCTGCCGCCAGCCGCCGCGGCCGGGAGATGCGCCGAGCCCGTCAGCGGAGCGTCGCCAGCCGCCTCCCTCCTGCCTTCCCCGAGGTAAGCCGCGCCGGGCCCCGTCGGGGAGCGCAACTTGCCGCCGCCCCGCAAACTTCGCGCCGCCGCCGCCGCCGCCGCCCTCCTCCTCGGTGGGGCTGCCCGGGGAAGGGGTGCCACCGCCTCGAAGCGCCAGGGACCTCGGAGTCGCGCAGGCTCCTGCCCTGCCTGGAGCTGCGCCCTGGGGCAAGGAGCCCCCCCCCCCTGTTGGTCGCCTCCCCCTCCCGACCCCTGGCCCGGGCAGGCCAGGACCTCGCCGCCTCCTTCCCCGGGACTTGCGCGCCTCCTCCAGGGTTGCCTGGCGGCCCTGCCTGCTCGAGGCCGGCTCTGGAAGGTGGGCCCGAAGGGAGGGGGTGTGGGGGCGCTGGCTGACGGTCAGCCTGACTGCAGTTCCTTGCAGAGAAGCCGAGTTTGTTGGGTAGTGTTGGCTTACCTCGCAGGGCTGTGTGGCCTACCTCGCAGGGCTGTTGTGAGGGAGAGGAAGGAGAATGGAAGAGGCAGCACTGTTTCCTAGCAGGAAATCTTTGGGGTGCCGTTCCCCATCTCTGACTGCTGGGAGACGGCCAGGCTGGGAAAGCCCTGTGTCCCCCCCCTCCCCCCCCCGCCCTTCCTGGCTGGCCTCTTTGCCAGGTCCCTGTGCCTGGGGACTGCTGAGACGGGTGGGGTGGGGTGGGGTGGGGTGGGGGGAGACGGAGCCACCATGTCCTGGGAACTAACTCTCTTTGGAAGACTGTTTTACGCTGGAACCCCGCCGGCAGAGAGGACGGATCCTGAGGCTGGGGTCAGGGGTGTGAGGCCAGGAGGGCTTTCAGGGCTCGGCTCCTTTGTTGAGACATTTATATCCTCCTCCTGCTGCTGCTGCTGCTGGGGTCCCTGATGGAGATCCAAAGTGGCTTACAACATTCTCCCTTCCTTAGTTGTATCCTCTCCACAACTACCCTGTGAGGTAGGTCATCCAGCAAGCTCCCATGGAAGGAGTGGGGATTTAAACCCAGGGGTGTTTGTGTGTGCGTGTTTCCAGATCCTACTCCAGCATTCTGACCACTAACCCCTCCCCCCCCCCGTCAAAATCCCCCCCCCTTCCCATTCCCGTGGTGGGCCTGGGGAGTCCCGGGTCAGCCTGGCTTTCCAGGTGGGAGCCAGGAGGTCCCTGAAGGCAGCTGCAGCCGGATTCACAATCTCTGGGGTTTCAGCTTTCCAGAATCCAAGCTCCCTTCTGCAGATCAGAGCCCCCCCCCCCCCCCCCAGCTCTTGAACTGAGTCGGTTCCTGGAGAAGGAGCAGTGGCCTTTCCCCCCGCAGGAGGTGAATTTGCCCCACAACAGTTGGAGAAGGGTGCGTGCATGTGTGCGTGTGTTTGGGGGGTGCAGGTGCCCGATGTGTGGGTCTTTGGGGTTCTGATGGAGGCGCTGGGATCCCTCTGTCCCCCTTCCCTCCTGGCAGAGAGCAGCCTGCCACAAGATCACCTGCGACCACCCCCATCCCATGCAGCTGGGGTCCACCCCACTGGAGACTCTGCCAGGGCCACTCCTCTTGACCTGCCGGCCAGCCCAGGAGGGGGTCTGAGGAAGGCAGGGCCCAGCCTGGTCTTTGCCAGAGAAAGGGAGGGCCTGGAGACGGCTGGTGCAGAGATGCCTCCAGGGCTTCCCTGGCAGGACGGGCGGGGGAAGCTGCCCCCTTGGAGGAGGTGTGGGCTTTGCAGGGAGGGCCGTGGGGAGAGAGAGTGGGGAGAAGCCCCTCTGGAGGCCAAGAGGTCTTTTGAGCGCTCGAGCAGTGCTCCGCACGGATTTCTGCAGCGCCCCCCAGCTGTGCCAGGGAGCTGGGTGGTGCCAGGCTCACTACCTGGGCGGGTTGAGGGGCAGCTGCCTGTTGGGCCTTCTGGAGCATGGCTGCCCAGAGCCTCAGCGCCTGCAGGATGGAGCATCGATTGGGGGGAACCTCCCCTTGGGTCCTCCGGTGAACCGGGGAGGGGGCTCTTCAGGGGCTGTGCCTGATCTGTCTCCCCATCTGTGGGCAGCGGGGGGGGGGCAGGTCACCGACAGAGCAGTTCTGGGCCTTCCCTCTGGGGTGGCTTGCATGGATGGCACCGTTGCCTGCTGGGGTGGCTGGCCGGGAGGCCGTGGCTCTGTTCCCTCAGGATCCGCTCCCCCCTCTTGTCCACTGGCCCCAGAGCGTCCCTGGCGGGGGGTGGGAGGTCACAGGTGTGGGGCTACTCTTCTCTGAGCCACCCTGTGTGTGTGTGTGGGGGGGGGCTCTGTGGGATCCATGTGGCCGTGTTGCTGTGCACATACAGGTCTGTTCCTGCACGGGCAGGAGGGGCAGCTGAAATGCTGTGTGTGCCCATGTGTGTGCCCGTGTGTGTGTGTGTGTGTGAGAGAGAGAGAGAGAGAGAGAGAGAGAGAAGGGGGGGGGGAGCGTGGCTGCGAACTTGCATGCGGCTCAACTCCAGGCAGCCGGGAACTCTGTCTCGCTCGGCAGGCTACCTGGCGCCTTCCGCGGCTTCTCCACGGGTGAGTCCTGCCTGCCTGCCTGCCTGCCTTCCTTCCTTCCTTTTGTGGCGAGTAGCAGGAGACCTCTGCGTGTGTGTGTCTGGGGGGGGGGGGGTGTCACTGTGTGCAGATTTCTCTCCCCGCCTTGCTGAGCTCTGCTCTGGGTGTGTCCTGAAGCTCCTCCGCCCTGCACCTCCCTGGCAGGTTTTCTCCTTGGTGCCCCCGGCTGGCCCTGGCTTTGCCCTCCTGCTGAGTGCCAGGAAGCCATCCTCCGCGGGTGGGAGCCTCTGTTTGTCCTCATAGCCTGGGGGTGGGGGGTGGAATGTGAGCAGCCTCCGTGGGCCTGGCGGGTCCTGCTGGGATCCCTTTCAGGGGCTGGGGGGGGGGCGAGGGGGTGCCGGGTCTCAACTTGTGATGATGAACTGTCTTCAGTGCAGTGGCTGGCAGAGCGTATTCTGATAACTCAGTGGAGCCTCAGCATTCCAAGGCAGTCTACCTTTGATGATGGGAGTGGCAGCAGGGTGGGGTGTCTCTTTCATGCCCGGCTTGTCAGCTTCCCTGGATCCTGGCTGGCTCTTGGAAACACGTCCTTTTGACCCGATGTTGCTGTCGCCTCCAAAGTGGCAGAGCGTGGACTGGCTGCAGGAGGAGCAGGGAAGCCTCCCGGAGGGTGGGTGTCCCTTGAACAACCTGCTGGCCTCCATCTGCCCCTCCACTCAGGGCTCCCGTGGCTGACCGTGGCCAGGAGGGGAGGGGGAGGGGTCCCTGGGGCTGGCGAGATGCTCCAGGCTTTCTGGGGCCCGGTTCCCCGTCCTTCACTGCAAACCATCTTGGAGGGGGGGGGGAGGCTCCTCCCCAGAGAGGGAAGCAGGATATCCCTCTCCAGAGAAATCCCATGCCCATCTGGCTGGAGCGGTTCCTTCTGGGACTGAAGCTTTGCGAAGACCTCTTGGGAGCTCTTCAGCAGAGAGGCGCTCAGCTGCTGGTGTGTGCTGGGCAGGGTGGGGGGGGGGGTGGAGAGTCAGGGAGAGCAGGAGTAGAAGGCCCCCCCCCCAGTGGCCGTTCAGGCCCTTGGGGCCAGCACTGCGAGATAACCGCTGCACTGTTTGCAGCTGGGGAGGGGCGGGAGGGGCACGGGGTGCTTGGGATCCTGCGTCCTTGGGGGCTCATTGTTGGTCGGTGCTGATTTCTGATGGGTTGGGACCCGGAGAGCCCCTCTCCTGTCTCCTCCGCAGCCTTGCCTTCCCTGGGATGCTGCGCCCACGGGGGTTTAGCCTTTGCGGGCAGGCGGGGGGGGGGACCCCTCAAGCAACAAGAAGGCGCTTCCACGAGCACCTGAGCACCCGAGCAGTCATGCGGCCGGGGTCTCCCATCCTGGGTCTCTCTCTCTCTCTCTCTCTCTCTCTCTCTCTGTGTCCTGGGGGCTGCGCAGCCCTAGGGTGCATCAGTGCTCTGAAGGAGCCTCTCCCCAAGAGATGTAGCCAGGCCCAGTGGGAAGCCGAGAGTGGGCCGAGGGCCCCCCCCCAGGTCAGGGATTCCGAGCCAGCTGGAGTCCCAGGAGGATCTGCCCCCTGCCCTCCCCCCTGCGAGACTCCTCCGGCTCCCCCTCCAGCTGTGGCGCTCCCCCCCCCCCCGGAATGCCTGGGGCAAAGGCAGCAGTTTTAAACAAGTGCTGTGGGGCAGGCCTTGGCGCTGAGGCCCACGAGGTCCCAGGACAAGGGCGAGCTCTTTCAGCCCAGACCTGGGCAGGCCTTGCAGAGCTGCAGCTTCCAGTGGGGCGGGGGCGGGGGCTGCAGAAGACGGGAACTGCAGCGTGGCCGATGTGCCTTTGGGATGGGCACGGATCAGCCACTTTTCCTGCTGGAAGGAGAGGGTTTGCTTTGGAAAGGCCCCAGGAGGGAAATGTCGAGGTTTCCACTCAGCCAGACCAGGCGATGCCTGAATAGGCCGGGCTGAGGGGAGGGCGAGATGGGCTCCTGTCGAGTGGGGGCTTTGTGGAGCTGTGCTTTTTCTGGGGTCTGGGGAGCCCTGCGCTTGGAGCCTGTGGGCCTGACGTGCCCCTGGGCAGAAAACCTCTGGTGGCAGACGTGGGCTGTGGGGAGGAAGCCTCTTCGTGTGGGTCAGCCCCTGGCTTGGGGGGGGGGCAGCCATCACGGCTCTTCTTCTTCACCACTGATTGTCACATTAGTTTTGGGTCTTTCTGCCAAGGAGCTCCCAGAGCCACCTGTAAACACTGAAGCCCCCCTGTGAGGTGGGCGAGGCCAGGAGATGGTCCCATGCCTCAGGGTTGCCCGTGCTGAGCCTCCTCAGGGCGACGAAGGGCAAGGGGCAGGATGTGGTGGACCTCTGCAGCAGACGCATGGGGGGGAGAGTTGCTTGCCATCTGTCCAGAGTCCAGCTGCTCCGAACGGGCTCTCAGGATAGGGTGGCCAGGTCCATCCTGGCAGCTGGCAGGGGATGGGGGAGGCGGGGGGGACTTAACAGAAGAAAGAGAAAGGCCCAGGCCACATTACCGGTGTTGCTGTCAGGAGTGCCTCTGAAGACCTGCCTCCTGCGGACCTAAGTGCGGTGGAGGATCAGTCCCCAGCTCCAGAGGAGCCTTCACCTGAACCAGAGGAGGCTCAAGCAAGCACCTCTCAGGGCATTACCCCAGCACCAGCAGCAGCTGAGCCACAGCCAAGCTCAAGCCCACCTGATTCGCCTCCTCAGGTGGAACGGCTAAGGTCACGATCCAGGCAAGACTTAGCTGCTAGGAGAAAAGAGCAGGGGGTCCTTTAGGGCCGGAGCAAGGTGGAGCACTGCTCCGCCAGCTCAGGAGGGGCAGTAGGGCAGCCACAGGCCGAATCAGATTCTCTGATCTGATTCAGCCCACTGCCAAATTGCCGCCGAAATTCGGCGGCAACTTTAAAAGCAGCTGTAGGGGAGGGGGTTTGAGGGAGAGGCTCCAAACTTGCAGGGTAGCTTCTGGGACCTCTCCCCCAAATGCCCACCAAATTTCGAAAAGATTGGACCAGGGGGTCCAATTCTACAGGCCTCCAAACAGGTTGCCCCCATTCCCTCCATTGTTCTCTATGGTGGGAAAAAAGTAACGTTTTTTCCCACTGTAGAGAACAATGGAGGGGATGGGGCTACCTGTTTGGGGGCCCATAGAATTGGACCCCGTGGTCCAATCTTCTTGAAACTTGGTGGGTATTTCGAGGAGAGGCCCCAGCAGCTATCCTGCAAGTTTGGAGCCTCTCCCGCAAACCCCCTTTCCTCCAGCCCCTCATATACCCTATGAGTTTTTGCCATTGATTTCAATGGCCCATAGGGTATAATGGGGCTGAAACTGACATTCCCTTTCTGACACACTTCCGGTGATGTCAGGGGACGTGGCATATGCTAATGAGTTATGCTAATGAGTTATGCTAATGAGCCCCTGCACCTCTTTTTCTACGAAAGGACCCCTGGGAAAGAGGCATGCATGCGTAGTCGCAGATCACTCAGCCCTGAGTTTTAGAGGAAGCCGGAACCTCACTGCCAGCTGCTAACAAGCACAGGAAGTGGCTGGGTATTTAGGCACAGCACAAAGACCAACAACTTGTGCTAGCAGCAAGTCATTCTGGCTAAGCTCTGCACCCGCTCGGCTCGCATTAGCTAAACCTGATTCTGGACCTTCTGGCTTGTGACTCCGGCTCTGTCTGACTTCGGCTTGATTCTGGACTCTCTGGCTCGTGACTTTGGCTCTGTTTGACTTCGGCTTTTGGTTGACTCCTTGGACTGGTTTGCTCGTGAGTTTCACTCTCTGACCTCGGCTTGGATTGACTCTGCTTTTGGCTTGTGTTTTGGACTTGGTAATTTGTTCCTGATTTGGCTTGACCTTGGACTGTCTCAGACTTTGACTTGGCTCCTGACCTACTGGCACCCAGCCTGTGACAGTTGCACAGGAAGTGATGTCATCACACTGCACTTTCACTGTGATGTTCTGGTATTTGGCAAAAACTCTGTGGTAAAAACAACCTCTACGATAGAATTTTTGCCCAGGTACTGGAGCGTTGCCCGGATGGTGCTGACATGACGACATCACTTCTGGTGCGATGTGGCCTGGGACGTCCTCATTCTCCTGGTAAGTGCCCCCTGGCCAGCTGATTGGTGGCAGGGGATCCCCGCTCCCCTAGCAGCCTCATCTCAGGAGCGCCAGCAGGAGGAGAGAGGCCCAGAGGCAAGCGAGGGAGGCCAGAGTCTGTGGCAGGAGGAGGGCTCCCCTGCAGTCCTGCATGGCTTCTCAGGAGAGGCACCGACACACAGGCTAAGAGGCTCCCGGGCTGCCCTGAACACAGCTTGGGGGGGGGGATTTCAGGCTGGGCTTCCCACCCCCAAAGCTCCGCCTGGTTGCTGTTAGTCCTGGGACGAGAGTTCTCACGTTTGCCATTCTGAGCTGTTGCCCTCCCCCACCCCCGGGGTAGCAAGCCTACCTGCTGGGCCCAGGTTTTACTGTACTTCGTATAGCAAGACCGAACAGGCATGGCATGTTTCCAGAGATCAGACTCTGAGCATCCAAGACATAAGAAAGTTTAATAAACAAAAATAAAATGAGTACACATATTTTGTCCAAGCAACGGGCTGATCAGGTGTATAAAGAAAAGGTGAAAACCTGCAGTCCTCCTTCTCCCTGCATTTGGTTCTTATCCTAAGCAGTGCTTGATTAGGACAGGCTAGTATCAGTGTTCCCTCTAAGCTGAGTTAGTGTGAGCTAGCTCACAAGTTTTAGCCTCCGGCTCACCCATTTTTGTCTTAGCTCAGGAAGGATGGCTCCAAAGCAAACTAATTCATGCAGCAGCCAAATCACTCTCTCACAACTTTAATGCCAGCAGCTCACAGAGTAGAATTTTTGCTCACAAGACTCCACAGCTTAGAGGGAACATTGGCTAGTATTACCTGGCGCTGACCAGGATGGCCCAGGCTAGCCCGATCTCATCAGATCTCAGAAGCTAGGCAAGGACGGCCCTGGTCAGTATTAGGATGGGAGACCACCAAGAAATACCAGAGTTGCTGTGCAGAGGCAGGCCATGGCAAACCACCTTGAAAACCCTACCAGGATGCCATAAGTCAACTGTGACTTGAAGGCAAAAAAATTAAGAAGTATTACTTGGAGTAGCAGTAGGTTAAAGTTCAGCATTGCCTCAGTTCTCATGCATGAGACTTCTCCCCACTGTCCTTCACCACATGGCCGAGATGGAGACCTTAGGCTAAAGCTTAGTCCCACTCAGCTGGTGCTCATTCAAGGAGAAGAACAAGATGGCAAAGAGTTTCTTCCCCAGGTCTTGGGAATTTAGGGGAGCCTGTCCCTTGTTGGGGTCCTTCTGATCTACCTGCTGCCAAGAGGAAGAGAGAACTTTCCAGCCATTTAGCCACCTCCCTCTCGGTCTCTTGCTTGCGTGGCCTTCCAGCAAAGTGTTAGTTTTTCAGCCAGGGGCCTACTTTGGGCAGACCCGTTAGCATCCCTCAGCACGCAAGTCCTCTTGTGCTTGAGCCTTGATGGCTCCTCACTTGACCCCCTCCTTCCTGCCAGCTCTGAGTTTGCAGCTGGATTCTGACAGAGTGTAGTCCCAAAGGTGGAAATAATGGGGCGTGTTTCAGGGAGGGATGGAGGGTGGGCATTTCCCCACAGCAGAGTTATGGAATTTAACAGTTCAAAGTTCTGTAAGAAAAATTGCAAGTATACCCAATACCTGCAATAGGGTTGCAAACTGCTGCGCCTGATGCTGCCATCGGACACATATCTTTAATTTTTACCATGGGGAGGGTAGGGGAAAAAAGTGAAAGTTGGGGGTAGAAAACAAATTCTGTTGTGAACAAAAGGAAGTGTATTCTAGGGCCAGGAACACCCTCCTAGAGTCAAAAGGGGCAGGCCAGCCAGAGTCTTTGGATTTTAAGTCGAACTTTATAGCCTTGAAAATACATAACGAAAACGCGGATAATGTATTATTATTAAAGAGTTCACAGCACATTAATTGTTGTCAAACCAAAAGAAATGATATTTATTTATTTATTTATTGTTTCAATTTGTATCCTGCCTTGTATCCCGGACATGCCTGCTCAAGGTGGCTAATGGTGTTAAAGTAGTCAGAACAATACAAAGCTAAAACCATTAAAAGGTTACGGTACAGAATAAAGACACCACAGTGAGCAAATAAGAGCAAACAAATGAAGGCGGCATTCAGAGTCGCACCCAAAGATGGAAGCAACATCCAACGTGGTCTCTGGCCAGGAGATGTTCCAGGGAATAGTCATCAGTGGCGGCTCCTAAACGAAAGCCTGGCGGAAGAGCTCCGTCTTGCAGGCCCTGCGGAACTGGAAAAGGGCCCTGATCGCAGGGCCCTGACGTCCTCCTGGACCTCATTCCACCAGTATGGGGCCACCACTGGGAAAGCCCTGGTTCTGGTGGTAGTCAGCCTGGCTTCTTTTGGACCAGGGAGGGTCAGGCGGTGTTGCCTTGGAATAAATCCTTGGAAGTGTTGTATATGTCTACAGTATAAAAGGGTTTCTTTCACTGCTGCCAAGAACTTCTGTGTTTCAACTGGAAAAGTTGACGAAGTCCTCAGACTTATTTGTAATAAGTGAAATGCTTTGTAAGACAAGGTTTTTCTCAAACAGAGAAAGCGTTTCACTGGAGATTTTTCAGTGTTCCCCCCAATTTTCCAGTTTTCCTACTGGAAAAATGGGGAAAGCCCTCAGACTTTGTCATGCTCTGCAGTTTAAATGTGAAATGTCTTTCCTCAAGAAGCATTTGACTCACTCGAAGTGAGAAAAGGTTCTCACCCCAAACGTTCCCAGTTTTTCTGTTGGACAAATGGAAAAAAATCTTTGGGAAAAAATGGAAATGGAACCTGACACTCCCCCCAGGGGGCTTTCACATCTCTAGTCCCCTCATGTCTGAGGGGTTCAGGCTGGCTGTTTCAGTGTTTCTGGATGTCACTGCTGCCTGAAATGAGGGGCCTTCAAGCAGGCTCCAGTGTATGCAGGACTGCTTTTGTGATATGTCTGCTCCGAATGGCTTGTCTTTTCCAAGCAAGGCGAGGCCTCCCCTGGAAGGCGGCCACTTTTATTTTCTGCAGTCTTTTCCTTGTCTGAAAAGGAAGGTCTCCGTGCAGCCTGCTGCCTTTGGGGAGTCCCAGCTCCCCCTTTCGGAACATGGCTGTG
This sequence comes from Lepidodactylus listeri, assembly GCA_029233225.1. NCBI lineage: Eukaryota > Metazoa > Chordata > Lepidosauria > Squamata > Gekkonidae > Lepidodactylus > Lepidodactylus listeri. The sequence continues at coordinate 537,843 of JARCFY010000002.1, forward strand.
TTGTCCGCGCAGTTCCACAGAGAGCCCGTTCAGGACACGATGATCCTGGCCAGGCCCGGCAGTGGGGAGAGGGAGGGCCACAGTGCAGGCTGCTTCGGAGGCTGGGAGGGCCCAGGGAGGGGCAGGGAGTCTTCATCCCAGGGAAGAGGGAGCTGGATGGGATGGAGGGCCCTCCCCCCCCCCCCTTGCTGTTTGATCCAACAGAACACGAAACTCTGACACATTTGCTTAGAATGTGACCTGCAAGTTAATACTTTCTTTCCTGTGTGTGGAGCTTGTGGAACTCTCTGTCACTGGCTAGTGATGGTCCGTGATAAGGAGGGGGTAAGAAAAGAAACCTGTGGGTTAGAGGTGGCCATAGCTGTGACCGGCTTAGGTGAAGCAGTCCAGCCTGGGACTGATGGCTGCCCCAAGAAGGAGAGGTGGGCTTGCAAGCAGCAAGAAGCACAGGCCGGGGGGGGGGGCGCGTCTTGGGAGCTGCCTTGGTTTTGCTCCCTTTACCTGTCCCCAGCCTTTCTCACTAAGCCTGCGGGGGGGTGGTGTACATGGGGCAGGAGCGCATGGAAGTCCAGGATCAGGGCCACTGAGCAGCAGGGTTGTTCTTCTGGGGGGGTGGGGGGAAGGCAGCTGACATGGGGACTGGGCGTCAGGGGGAGCCATGGGTGGCCGGGAGGTTTTTGACTCAGGGGAGGAGGACACTGTCTCCCTGGCTAATCGTGGAGTGTTTGAAGCTTCAGTGCAGCAAAAGAGAACTTGGGGGGGGGGGGGCTGCTTGCCATGGCTCCACCTGGACGTGTGTGTGTGTGTGAGTGTGCAGCCTGGGCGTTCTGCCAGAATCCCAGGCAGAGTTAGAAACTTGCCCCCCCCCCGCCCGGTCCTGGGATGTGGGGCTGCTCCATTCCTATCTAGCATGGTGGGGGCCGCTTAAAACCACCCTGGGACTTGGCTGTTCTTGCATCCCCTGCCGCTGAACTCTGGTGGCCTGACTGGGGATGGGATGGGGGGGCTGCAGAGGGTGAGATGCAGAGCGGGTTGGAGGCCTCCCCCTGCCAGCGTTCGAAACAGTGTGGGGGGGTGTCCCCCTTTCGAGAGGAGGCCCAGACCTCCCGCGTCCCCTGGTCTTTGGGGGGAGGATTTGCCAAAGTCCTGGGTTGCAGAAGGGGGCCTGGCACAGGCGGGGGCACCCCCTCCCCTCTTCGGCTGGGGGGGGCGTGGAGATGGGGCCCACACACTTCTTTGACCAGTGCTTTGGTGCTGAGCCCGTGGACTGCTGTAGAAGGGGAGGCTGAATTCCTGAATTCAGGGGCTGGGGGGAGCCCCATCCCCATGTGACTGTATGTCCCCCCCCCCCCCCCCCAGTGCTGCAGGCCTTGCCGAGTTCCCCTTTTGATGTCAGGGATCAGGGGTTGGTGGCTGTTGCCCCCTCTGCCTTCGGGATGCAGGATGGTGGGGGTTTAGGGATAGCTCTAGCTTCTAACACACGCAGTTAGCAGTGAGGCAGTGAGTGCCAACTGTGCCAGGCTCCGGTGGGCACCTGGCCCTGCTCCAAAGGAGAGGCTGGGCCTGTTTCTCAGCTGGCTGACCTCGTTGCTGAAATTGCTCCCCTTCTCGGCAGCTGTCCAGGGTTGGCCCTGGGGGTGGGGGTGGGGAGCTGCTGGGGCTCGCCTCCCCGTGGCCGGCTCTCGTGCCACTCCTCCAGGCAGTGCCAGACCAAGGCAACTCTCTGGGTGCTCAAGTGCTCCCCCTGCACTTGAGAGGGAGGGGGCTCCCACCCCGGGGGGGGGGGCTTTGGTCTGGCGGGGATTCCCCTGGGGGGGCACATGGTCCTTTCCTGCTTCTACTCAGCACCAGTGAGGAGCTTGGGCACCTTTGGGCCTCCTCCTCCTCCTCCTCTTCCCGGCATCCTTCAACGGCCCATCTCAGGCCGGCTGGGTTGGTGCCTGCGCACCCATCTCGTTTCCACGTTGAGTAGGGGCGGTGTGGAATACAGCAGTGGTGGGCAGGGCAGGTTATGGGCTTCTCTTTCTCTGCGTGGGGGGGTGTGTGGGGGGGGTGGCACGGCATGGCTAACATAGGCTTGCCTGGCAAGGAGAGGAATCAGGGCCCGGGGGGGGGGGTGCCTGTTGCAACCCAGACCCACCCCCTGATCCTTGTCCGTGTGCAGGGCGGGGGGTCTGGCGAGGGCTGCTTGCCCCCCTGTGTTCCTGCTGGAGGCTATCCTCGGGCCCTCTCTCTCCTTGCCACCCCTCCTTTGGGGCTGCCACGGGATGGCCCCCACCCCCGGTGGTGGTGGTGGTGGTGGTGGTGGTGGTGAGAATCCTAGGGTTGGGAGGCACCTCCAGGGCCACCTGGTGCCGGTGAGGCCTGGCCCTTCCCGGGGGCTCTTGGGCCTGGCCTTGTGCTCTCTGTGGGAGGAGCCCTGGGCAGTCCTGGCTGGGCTGCTTTTGGTGCTGGGTGGGGATGGGGCCCCTGCCCAGGAGGGGGGAGCTGGCGAAGCCACTGACGGTTCAGCACTCAGAGGTCGGGGGGTGGGGGTGGGGGGTGGCTGCACGTGTCCTCTCACATGGCTCCCATGTGAGAGCCAGTTTGGTGTAGTGGTTAAGTGCGCGGACTCTAATCTGGGAGAACCGGGTTTGATTCCCCACTCCTCCACTTGCACCTGGCTGGATGACCTCGGGCAAGCCATAGCTCTGTACCAGCTGTTCCCTCAAGGACAGCTTGGGAAAGAGCTCTCTCAGCCCCACCTACCTCACAGGCTGTCTGTTGTGGGGAGGGGAAGGGAAAAGGAGTTTGTAAGCCGCTCTGAGACTCCCTTGGGGAGTGGAGCGCGGGGTATAAATCCAATCTCTTCTTCTTCTTCTCTCTCCCCCCCCCTCCTCCTGCGTGTGCTTGTGTGTGCGCACCCGCAAGTGGTTTTCCTCTGGCTGGTCTGGGCCCGTCTCAGAGCCACAAAGGTCACCTTGAATCCTCCTCCTGTCCCCCGGGGCCCTTGCAGCCCTCCGGCAGGGCTCCGTCTGTGGTGCTGAGCGCTGGGTCAGGATGCGCCCCTGGAGAAATGCTGCTTGGTTGCTCCGGTCTGTTAAGTATTATTGATCAGCCACTTGCTGGCCTCTCTTTAACCCTCCTCCTGATTCCAGAGGATCAGGCTGGACCAGAACAGAGGAGCTGGGGGCAGGTGGGGGAGGGGGTGGCCTCCACTGCCGCAGGGTCCGGAGCAAAGGCTTCACCCGGAGTGTTGCCCAGGGGAGGAGAGCCCCTGCTGGGCAATGGGCAGGGGCATGGGAGAGGGTGCCCGGGCGACAGGCAGGTGCTGAAGTCGGGCAGGCCAGGGGAGGCTGCCTTCTCAGCTCGGTGGGGAACGGAGGTCCCCTCTTGTCAGTGGTGCTGGTGTGTGTATGAAAAATGTCTGCTCTGTTGGATCCCGCAACCTCCTGGCCTTGCTGCAACACTCCCCGCGCCCGCACACGCCCAGGCACCCTGCCAGCTTCTCCCCATCCCTCCTCCCCACCGTGACCTTGCGGAAACTGGTGGGCCCCGGGGCTTATTGCCGAAGACTCGGGATGGGGGGGGGCACTCTGGCCTCTCTCTTTTGCTCCTCCCCCCTTCCGCCTGTGCGGTGCAGGAAGGGTGGCGCTGTCGGGGCCTCTCTCTTCTGTGGGGCCAGGGCTTGGTGTGCCCTCGCCAAAGAGGCCGAAGGGAGCTTTGGGAATAAAAGGCCGCTTTGGAGCTAGGGGGCTGGGGAGGAGCCCCCTCCGCAGCCTGGGTGGCCAGTGGACAGGAAGGGTGTGAGGCTGGCTGGGGAGGGCCGGGCCGGGCCGGCCTGCAGGGGGTCTTGTGTGGAAACCGGTGGTGTGGTGGTGGGAGAGGGGACTGGCCTTCGGGGTGCTCAGCTTGGAGTGGGGCTTCCTCCCCAAAGACCTCGGGGCTGGCCCCAGGGGCGAAGCTGCCAGTGGGAGGAGGGCGGCATCCCTGCCCACCCGCCTGTTGTTCAGACCTGCACCTGGAGGACACCCACGCACAGCCCTTGCCCGCCCACCCGCCGCAGTTTCTCTCTGGCGTGAGCTGCCTGTTTGTGTCTCCGCTCCCCCCCCCCATGTCGCTCGTGTGCACGTCCCCTTCTCTCTCTCTCTCTCTCTCTCTCTCTCTCTCGTGCGCGCTCTCCTTTTGTTCCCCGCCTGCTTCGCCGGCTCTTGCTTCCCTGAGTCTCTCTGGAGCAGCTTTGATGGAGAGCGCACGAGAGAGCGCCCAGGCACAATGTTCAAGGTCTCTGCTTTGTGGAAGGCGCCAGCGAGACCCTGCCCAGCTACCCAGCATGGCGGCGGCAGTGGCAGCTGGGAGGGGAAGCCTGGGACTGGGCGCTCTCAGCCAGGGGAAGCAGGCAGGCCGGAGGGTGCGGCGGTCCCGGCAGAGGCCATTGTCCAAAGGGCCCTCCCTTCTGGGGCTGGAGGGGCCCTTCAGTAGGCCCCCCCCCGTGAGTCCCCGGCCCCCTCCTGGAAGAGGGAGCGGCCAGGAGTGCCTCCTCGGGCACGATCCCTGCTGGCCTAGGGTGCGGAGGCCGGCCTCACTGTGCAGGGGGCACCGGGACGTGTCTGAGTGAGGCAGGCAGCCCTTGGCTTTGCCAAGGCAAAACTCCGGCCTTGGATATGCTGCCTCTTTGGGAGCTGGCAACCTCTTTCTTCTCCCCCCCCCCCCCCAAATCAGCCTCCTGCTGCTGCAGGCGAGAGGGGAAGGGCGGGCGATCCCAAGAGCTGGCCCAGGAGTGGCTCTCCTTGGCAGCTCGCCCGCTCAGCAGCTTTGCTTTGCTCAACATGGTGGGGCTGGAAGCCTTTGCCCAGCCTTGCCTGGCGTTCCTGGCCTGGCCCTGGCTTATGTGGGGGGGGAGGAGGCCCTGGGTGCAAGCCCAACGTCTCAGCAGCCCCTGGGGCCAAGCGGAGGGCAGCAGGCATCCAGCCACGGAGGGCGGGGCAGATCTGGGGAGGAGGAGGAGGAGGAGGAGGATTCCTCCTTCCCCAGAAGTGAGCCACATTCACTGGCTTCAGCTTATTCACCAAAACATTGGTCTTTGTGCTCCATGGAGGCTTTCAGACTCAAACTCGACAGTAATCTTGGATAGCGAGGAGGCGCTGGAGGCGCTGGGCAGCCGGGGGGGGGGGGCGCAGGTGGGTGGGATTGGCTGTAGGGTGTGACGTTTCAGAGTGGGAGCAGTTCAGGGGGGGCCTTTGTCCCTGGCCGCCTCCCGCCAGGCTTCGTCCCCCCCCCCCCCTCCGCCACTTGCCTGGGTCCCAGGGCTGGTTCTTGGGTCTGGGAGCCTCTCCCTCCGGCTGCAGTCTGAGTCCCCCCGCCTGGCCTCCTTTCTGGCTGCCCAGTGGGGCCCTCCGCGGCTCTCAGCTATTCTGGGCTCTGGAGCACCTGCTGGCAGCTCCCGGGAGACGCGGCTAATTACCGGAGAGGGAAAGGGGGGGATCGATGCCTGCTTTGCCTGGGGCTTGCCGGAAAAATAAATTGCATCCGGTCAGGTAAAGCGGCTGCCCAGGAGGGGCCTGATTCTGCCAGGCGGCGCTTCCTCGCTTTGCTCACCTGTGAGGATGCTGGCGCCCCTGGCACGGGCACCGGAGTGGCGCTGGACGGCTCTCCCCCACCAACGGGCTTTGTGGGCAGGCGGGGGAGGGTGCGGCCTTCCGATTAGTATTCTGCTGCTCGTGTGGACGAAGGGGCTGTGCAATTAACAGGCGAAGGGACAGTCATTCATCCTGACGGGAGGCCTCGGGGGATCTGTGGGGCTGGGGGCTGGGAACGGAGGCTCTCTGCTGGGAAGGAATGTCACAGCACAGTGGACACCGAAATGAAAAGCTATTAATAATGATCCTGGAACTTCACTTCCATCAGCTGTTTATTTAAAGGTGCTCCGTATTCAAAGCCACCTGATTTATGTGGGCAATAACAGGCGTAGGCCCGGGATCACTTTTTAAAGCAAGGCTAATGGGGTGAAACCATCACACTGCGACAGCGGAGACCACGCTGGGAAAATGATACTGGAGCGCCAAGTAAGCGATTGCCGGCATTATCCAGGATCCGCGCGGGGGATGGAGCCGCGTGTTTTGCGGGCACCTCCACTCCGCTGCTGGCAGCGTTTACGAGGCCTTTTACGCCCCTTCTGCCTCTTCTTTCCCAGCTGGATTTATTGGCCGTGAAAGGATATAAAAATTTGATTCTACTAGACAGGACGCTAAAAGCCTCTTCCTCGCATCTCGAGCAAGCCGGGCGCCTCTGGCTGGCGGGAACTTAGCGGGGGGAGGGGGGAGGCGCGAGCAAGAAGACCCAGGACCTGGACCCTTGTCTTTCTCCCTCTGAGAGGAGGACATCTTGATGGGTGTTTCCCACCCTATCTGTAGGGAGGCAGGAACTAATTCTTCACTTCCTGTCCTCTGGTGGGATACGCCCCTTCAAGTCAGTTCTGTTCCTGCCTCAGTAGGGAGAGCAGCACTTAGTGGCCACTCGTGCCTTTTTTGTACTTTCACTTTCCATTCTTCTTCATACCTTTTCAAACTTTTTTCAAACCTTTTTTCTTAAATGTTTTTTCAAAAAACGGACGTGGATGATTGCGCAGGCGCCATTCTGAATTGCCCCGATCCCGGGAGACCACAGAAAATGGCGGCCCAAGGCTACGGATCGGCTGTCGCCGCATCCATAAGCCCAGACATGACTAGCGACGAGAAGGAAAAGCGCGCCAAAAAACGGCCCCAGAAAGACGTGGATGATTGCGCAGGCGCCATTCTGAATTGCCCCGATCCCGGGAGACCACAGAAAATGGCGGCCCAAGGCTGCGGATCGGCTGTCGCCGCATCCATAAGCCCAGACATGACTAGCGACGAGAAGGAAAAGCGCGCCAAAAAACGGCCCCAGAAAGACGTGGATGATTGCGCAGGCGCCATTCTGAATTGCCCCGATCCCGGGAGACCACAGAAAATGGCGGCCCAAGGCTGCGGATCGGCTGTCGCCGCATCCATAAGCCCAGACATGACTAGCGACGAGAAGGAAAAGCGCGCCAAAAAACGGCCCCAGAAAGACGTGGATGATTGCGCAGGCGCCATTCTGAATTGCCCCGATCCCGGGAGACCACAGAAAATGGCGGCCCAAGGCTGCGGATCGGCTGTCGCCGCATCCATAAGCCCAGACATGACTAGCGACGAAAAGGAAAAGCGCGCCAAAAAACGGCCCCAGAAAGACGTGGATGATTGCGCAGGCGCCATTCTGAATTGCCCCGATCCCGGGAGACCACAGAAAATGGCGGCCCAAGGCTGCGGATCGGCTGTCGCCGCATCCATAAGCCCAGACATGACTAGCGACGAGAAGGAAAAGCGCGCCAAAAAACGGCCCCAGAAAGACGTGGATGATTGCGCAGGCGCCATTCTGAATTGCCCCGATCCCGGGAGACCACAGAAAATGGCGGCCCAAGGCTGCGGATCGGCTGTCGCCGCATCCATAAGCCCAGACATGACTAGCGACGAGAAGGAAAAGCGCGCCAAAAAACGGCCCCAGAAAGACGTGGATGATTGCGCAGGCGCCATTCTGAATTGCCCCGATCCCGGGAGACCACAGAAAATGGCGGCCCAAGGCTGCGGATCGGCTGTCGCCGCATCCATAAGCCCAGACATGACTAGCGACGAGAAGGAAAAGCGCGCCAAAAAACGGCCCCAGAAAGACGTGGATGATTGCGCAGGCGCCATTCTGAATTGCCCCGATCCCGGGAGACCACAGAAAATGGCGGCCCAAGGCTGCGGATCGGCTGTCGCCGCATCCATAAGCCCAGACATGACTAGCGACGAGAAGGAAAAGCGCGCCAAAAAACGGCCCCAGAAAGACGTGGATGATTGCGCAGGCGCCATTCTGAATTGCCCCGATCCCGGGAGACCACAGAAAATGGCGGCCCAAGGCTGCGGATCGGCTGTCGCCGCATCCATAAGCCCAGACATGACTAGCAACGACGGGCAGGAGCTTCCCAATGCCCAGGTCGCACACCAGCCCCATTTGGGAGACACACCAGCCGAAGGTCTACTCGTGAGTAACTCCGGAGACGGAGAACAGACTATTTCCCCTGCCCTACTCCTGGCCCTTAAACAAGCAGTGTGGGAGGAGGTATTGATCATCCACTCATGGGGGGCCCCTTGTCACCAGGACCAACCCCATAGAGATGTGCCAGACAGGCACTACCAAGAGGGCGAGGAGGAAGACAGACCTCGCTGGCCCACTAAAGCAGCTAGGAAGGAACTTTCCTACCCCGGCTGGGTCCCTCATCACTGGATCCCACCTAATTATGAGGACAGTGATACTGGGGATACCGGGGAAAGAGAAGAGGCTGAATTCCTCTCTGATGAGGAGGAGGAAGAGGACTTGGAGGTTCCAGAGCCCTCCCTGTGCTTCTTTAAAACTGAAGAATATCCTTACCTCCTCTCCAAATCCCTGTCAGCATTAGAGTTACAACCAAAGCTGCAGGGAGAGGACCCAGCCGGATCCTCAAAAGCAGATGGCTCCAGACCCAGAGGGAGCAAAGACTACTTCCCCAGGACCCCAGGGGCAGAAAAGGTCTTCCCCTTCCCAGAATTTCTAGTAAATCAGCTAGTCAAGGAATGGTCCAAACCCATGGCAAACAAACGCTGCCCACCTAATGGGAGAAAGCTCTTTACCTTACCATATTTTATTAATAAGCTTGTACAGGTCCCTCTAGTGGATGCTCCTGTTATTGCGCTCCAGACTTCGGGTCTTCTTCCGAGGATGGCGATGGCCTGGTCAGAGACAGTCTAGACCGCAAGGCCAAGTTTGCACTCCGGTAAGTGCATGAAGTCTCCGTTATGGCCATCAAAGCATCCGCTACAGCCACAGTCGTGGGCCACACAGCCATTGCCTGGTCCAGGAAACTAATACAGCTTATCCCACTGTCTAGTAAGCGTCTCACTGAAGGAGCTAACCACCCTCTCGAGGCCTCCTTCTTCTCCACTGATGCTACGCTCGATGCCAGGATTTTCCCTTCCAGGGCTCTGGCTTCAGTGGTGGCTGCCAGGCGTACCCTCTGGCTCAGGGCCTGGCCAGCGGACCTGCGCAGCAAATCTACCGTCACTTCTTACCCATTCCAAGGAGATTGCCTATTCGGAGATTCCCTAGACAAAATCCTAATAGAAACTAGGGACAAGAAAAGGCGATGCCACATACCCTGGGCAGGCCTGATAGGAGGGGATTCGGAAATTACCCTTTTAGTTCCCAGACGACACCATTAGACCGCTTTGTTCCCTCTCCCCTGATCAAAGACGCCTCCAAGCTACAAAAAACGATAGAAGCTGTCCAACACCTGTATACCATCTCAGCCATAGAACCTGTCCCTATCCAGGAATGGGGACAGGGAATTTGTTCCATTTTCCTTACTTTTCCCAAAAGGAACGGCGGCTGTAGAGCGATACTGGACTTAAAATACGTCAACAGATTCGTAAAACTAAGACGCTTCCGAATGGAGACCCTGCAATCCATCTCAGGGGCTCTACAACCGGGAGAGTTCCTTCCTCCATCGATCTCATAGAGGCGTGTCTGCACGTCCCCATGTTCCCAGGTCACAAGAGGTTCCTCCGATTCTTCGTCCTAGGCCAACATTGGCAGTTCAGGGCGCTCCCATTCAGACTCTCCACTGCTTCAAGAGTCTTTTCCAAGATGCTCATCCATCCCATTGCCCTCCTTGGGGAACAAGGCACCCATGTCCAGTGTTCCCTCTAAGCTGAGTTGGTGTGAACTAGCTCACAGTTTTTTGGCCTCTAGCTCGCACATTTTTTGTCTTGGCTCAGGAGGGGTGGCTCCAGAGCAAACTAATTTATACAATAGCCCAATCGCTAGCTCACAACTTTAATGCGAGTAGCTCTCAAGTAGAATTTTTGCTCACAAGACTCCACAGCTTAGAGGGAGCATCATGTCTATCCTATCTAGACAACCTGCTGATTCGCTCCAGCTCTAGAAACAAAGCGCACAAAGACACTCAGGAAACCATCTGCTGCCTGAAAGCACACGGCTTCCTTGTAAACCTCCAGAAGAGCTCCCTGAACCCCTCGCAGTCCCTAGAGCACCTCAGGGTCATCTTAGACATGGTTCGGAACCGCATGTTCCTACCTCAACACAGGCAGACAAGATCCGCTTCTTCACACGACAAATCATCACGGCCAGACAATCCACCCTGATGTCCCTGGCTAAACTACTGGGCCTCTTCATCTCCTGCATGGACTCCGTGCCCTGGGCGCGCCTCCATGCCAGACCACTACAATAACTCATATGGCCCTTCCAATCCAGGATAATGCAAAAAACAGGACCTCCCCGTGTCAGTCCCTCACCTAGTCAAGGCCAGCCTATCCTGGTGGATCACGCCATGAAAGAGGGGCTGCAGTGGCTCAAGTGGTTAAGACGCTGAATTGCAGACCAGAAGGTTGGTAGCTCAGCAGTTCGAGACCTGAGTGCTGCATGGCAGGCTAAAAACTTGAGCTCAGGCATTCTTAGCATTGAGTTCCACAGGCCTGTGGCCAGCTTCCTCTCATGCCTGCCCTCTAGAATAAAACCAACCTATATCTATCCCAGAGGAACAGCTTCTATGTCTAGACTGGAAGCAGATTGTCAAGGATGCCAGCCTCCTGGGATGGGGCGCAGTCTTCCTCCACCTCCCTGCACAGGGATTATGGTCCAAGGAAGAACAACTTCTGCCCATCATCCTGTTAGAGCTTCGGGCCATCCGCCTAGCCCTCCTCCACTCCAGGGAACAAATCGCCGGTCATCACGTCCTCATCAGGACAGACAACATAGTGGCGAAGGCATACATCAATACCCAAGGAGGCTCCAGATCCTCAGAACTCCATCGAGAAGCTCTGAAGCTCCTGTCCTAGGCAGAACGCAACATACTATCTATCAGAGCGGAACACATCAAGGGCTCGCTGAATACCAGAGCGGACTGGCTCAGCTGTCAGATACTACTATTCCCCTTCCTGTAGCTGTCAGATACTACTATTCCCCTTCCTCAAAGAGGACCTATTCAACCTCATAACATCTCACTTCAGACGTCCGATGGTGGACCTATTCACATCTCCACTCAACCACAGGGTTGCCAGATTCTTGATACTACCATCAAGCAGCAGAAGAGACGGACGCCCTGGTCTCCCAATGGCCCAAGGGTCTCATGTACGCTTACCCTCTGACTCCGGTTTTACCAAAGCTCCTCAGAAAAATCAGAGAACAACAAATGGAGATCATAGTGGTAGCCCCGTATTGGCCAAGAAGACCTTGGTTCTTGGAACTCCAGAGCATGGCAGCTGCCCCGTTACACTCCCAGTATCCCCAGACATGCTGACCCAGGGCCCCATCTGGCACCCAGATCCTGCATGGCTCCGTTTGATCGCCTGGAAGTTGAACGGCAAAACTTGCTCAGCTTAGGCTACTCTAGACCAGTAACAGACACCATGCTAGCCTCTCGGCACCCTTCCACCAAGAGGATCTACAATGCCACCTGGCAGGCCTTCGTTCGCTGGTCCAGGAGAAAGAAGGTCAACCCGTTACACCCACACTTGTCCAGTGTTCTGTCCTTCCTTCAGGGCGGTCACGACTCGGGTCTGAAGGCGTCCACTCTCCGCTGTCAGGTAGCTGTCTTGGTAACCGTAGTTCCCAGAGTAGAAGGCTGGACCCTGTCCAGACACCCTCACATCCACCGTTTTTCTGAAGGGTGCATCACTTAAGGACCCACCGGTTCCCCACAGGTTCCCCACATGGAAACTTAACCTGGTTCTCTCTGCAGTAGCCAAACCAGCCTTCGAGCAAGTCCAAGAGATTCCTCTGATGTGGCTGCGAATGAAAACCCTGTTCCTGGTAGCTGTCACCTCCACCAGAAGAGTCTCCGAGCTTAGGGCCCTCTCCGCCAAACCGACTCTTTGCACCTTCCATAAGGACAGAGTAGTCCTCACTATCGGCCCTTCCTTCTGCCCGAAGGTCAACTCAAGATTTCACCGCTCACAGGAGATCTGCCTACCGTCCTTCTTCCCGAACCCTACCCACCCAAAGGAAAAGTTGTGCCACTGTCTGGACGTCAGACGTTCACTTAAAGCCTTCTACATCGCACCAGCTCCTTCTGGAAGACGGAATCATTATTCATCTCAGTCTCACCCCCCAACAAGGGCAACAAAATGTCCACAGCATCCATCAGTGCCACTCTCAAAAGATGTATAGCAGAAGCCTATAGGGCCCTCAAGATACCCCTCCTCCGGGTATCACGGCCCACTCCATCAGAAGTGCAGCGACTTCCGCAGCCTTCACCAACCGAGCCTCGGTGGAAGTAACCTGTTGGACAGCCACATGTCTTCCATTTCTACCTTTGTCAGGCATTATAAGACCGACTTCTACAACTCGACCAATGCAGCCTTTGGCCGGAGGGTCCTGTAGCAAGCTCTCATATCTGAAGACGATGTCCCACCCAGTTAAAGGGACACTGCTATGGGAGGTCCCATCAAGATGTCCTCCTCTCAGAGGGAGAACGGACCAGTGGGTACTCACCGTGAGGGGTCCTTCTCCTCTGAGATAAGGAGGACATCTTCGCCCTCCCAAGATTCATCGTCTTCCTTTTCTATATTCTGAGTTTATCTTCCTTCCTGTCTTGTTCAAGCCACATTATCTGTTTACTGTTCAGACTAATTATGTTCATATTTTTCTAGTTATGGTTAGCCTTTGGTTTACAGCTGACTACTGCTTCTGGGAGTCCCTGAACTGACTTGAAGGGGCGTATCCCACCAGAGGACAGGAAGTGAAGAATTAGTTCCTGCCTCCCTACAGATAGGGTGGGAAACACCCATCAAGATGTCCTCCTTATCTCAGAGGAGAAGGACCCCTCACGGTGAGTATCCACTGGTCCGTTCCGAGCCTGGCCTCTCACAGATATCAGATTCCAGCCCTGCCGCCCCCACAGGCCGCCTCCAGCAGTCTCTGCCCACTGACTGGAGACCTGGGAAGTGTTTCTGACCCTGCCGGTTCAGAAGTGGGGCCGCCTGGCCAAGTGTTGCCCTGTGGCCACTGCTGGTGTTGTCTTTGGCAGAAGTCGGTCCCAGCTGTGCAGGCTCTGGGGATGGGCTGTGGCTCTTGGGGATGCGCAACAGGCCCGTCTGACCTTTCACCCTTCTGGGGCTCCACATCTGCCCAGCCTTTGAGAAGGGCAGGCTCAGCTTGAGAGGCAACAATCCTTGCAGCTATTAAGCGTAAGAGCCTAAGAAGAGCCCTGCTGGATGAGACCCGTGAGGGTCCATCTGGTCCGGCATTTTGGTTGCTCTGGAGGGGCCCAGAGGCTGAGGCCCTCCCCTGGGGTTGCCTCCCGGTAGTGGGATTCGTTTCCTCCCATCCTGATTTTCCTCCTGTCAACATTCCCCAGGCCTCCAATGCCATCATCACTTTTGCTTTCGATTCAGAGGAGCCAGGTCAGACGTGGGCCGCTGCCACAAGCCACCTTCTAGTGAATCTGACCTTCGGTCCGTCAAGGTCTGTATTGCCCGCTCAGAGTGGCAGCGGTGCTTCAAGATCTCTCCTTGGGCTGCTTTGACTCTGTCAGAGGCACTTATGGGACACAGAGATGGAGTCTCCCCCAGATCGGCTGCTCCGACCGGATTCCCACCACTGGAAGAGGGCAAGCCTTGGAGCACACTGCAGCCGAAGTGTTGCCTGACAGCACCCATCAGGGGCCCCTATGAGCCACAAGGTCTAGAGAGGAACTCTCAGTCTGGGGCAAGTGAGGCTCTGTATTCCTGGTGCTGGGGCGGTGGGGGGCAACAGTGGGAGGGTTTCTGGTGCCCTGGTCCCACTGGTGGACCTTCTGAGGGCACCTGGGGTGTTTTTGGCCACTGTGTGACACGGAGAGTGTTGGACCGGATGGGCCACTGGCCTGATCCAGCATTGGCTTCTCTTGTGCTCTTATGCACCCCAAGTTCCTCGTTGTCATGGGCATTTCTCAGACCCGGGGGCCTGGCCGCTGCAAGTAGATGCTCCCAATGCACACAGTTGACCTTAGTCTGAGCTGGGCTGAGACGTGGCTTTTGCATGCCTGTACCGCTTTGGTACGGGTGAAGCAACGACTGCATTTTTCAGAGTTCTGTTCCGTGTGTACTGAAGCTGCACATGCAGGCAAAAGAGACACATCGCTCTTGTTTGGTCAACATGGCGAGGGTCATGCTCTGAAACACGTGAAACACGTGGCTGTGAGGCTCCTGGTTTCTGTGGATGTAACGTCTGGAAAGGGCTGTGGTTGTGGGGGAAAGCTTGGATGCGCGGAGGCGGCGTGTGTGCCAGGGATCCTAGAACCACGGAGCTGGAAGGGAGGGCTGGAGACGGCATCTAGTCCCGTCCCCTGCTCAGTGCCAGAAAGGCCCTGGTCATTGGAAGGGCCCCGGCGGGCGAGCGCTCTGGCTCCCCACCCTTTCCTCTGCCTCTCCCGGCCGTTGTCCGGGCCCTTTTCACTCCCCTGGAACTGAGAGCAAACAAAGGCCCGTCCAGTCAGGCATCCCTTCTCACCCCGCCGCCAACCAGTTGCCTCCTGGAAGCCTGCCAGTGAGAAGACTCCCACAGCCTCCTCCCGCCCCCCCCCCCCGGTGCTCCCCAGCAAGTGACTCAGGGAGGCCTCCTCCTGCCATGACTCGTTGCCATCAGTAGTCCTGGCCCCCCACGGATTTGTCTGCTCCCCTTTTCATGCCTTCCAAGCCGGTGGCCATCAGCACATCCTGTGGCAGTGAGTTCCACAGCATAACTGCTTGCTGGGTGAAGATGTGCTCCCTTCTGTCTGCCCTGAATCTGCCACCCTTCAGCTTTGGTGGAGGACCCGGGCTCCTGGTATTGGGGGAGAGGGAAAAGAGTTTGTCCCCGTGTCTGGCTGGGCCTGCCTAGGGGCCCCAGGCTATGCCCGCAGCTGCCTTCGCCATCTCCAGCGGGCACCACTTGCTCCTCTGCGCTGGCTGCTGTTCCTCGGCCCCTGGCGAAGGGGATCCTGCCCTCCGGCGGCATTGACTCTGCAGGGCGGGGGCTCCCCCTGCTGGTTGGCCTTTGGACCTCCTGCTCTGCGGAGGGCGGGGGCTCCGGAGCCAGTCGGGCTCCCAGTGGGCAGAGCAGAGCTGAGGACTGCCCGCATGGGTCATGGATCGCAGTGAGACTGGGCGCTCAGCCCATCCCTGCCCCTCCGGCATTCACGGCCCCTCCCAGTCCTCCATATTGGGGGGAGGCAGACCATGTGGCCTCCCAGGGCCTGAACCCACCGCACAAGGGTGGGTGTGGGGGGTGTCTGACCTTCACATGGGCTCCCCAGGAACAAAGTGCCCGACACATGGCTGCCTTGTGGGGGTGGAGCATGACTTGGCGGGGTGTGTGTGTGTGTGTGTGACCGGTAGGATAGGGGAGAAGGGCCGAGGGTGGGTTTGGGGGGGTGCTTGCTCTGCCCCATGAAATGGCTCCCAGGCAACATTTGTGTGTGTGTGTGTGTGGGGGGGTGTCTGCTGGCTGTGGGGTGGGGTGGGGGTGGGCGGGCACTGCTGGGGGGTGGCAATCTGGCCTTCAGAGCCGCCATCCCCAGGGGTGGGGGGGGCTTCGAGAGGACCTCAGCGCTGCCGAGGCTGCCCCGTGGCCTTTTCGGTCTGCCACAAGGCCCTGCTGGGTCAGGCCAAGGTGGCTCCGTCTCTGCCCTCCCCCCCCCAACAGTGGTTGGCTGATGCCCACAAGGAGTTGGGCATGAGGCAGTCGAGACCAGGGGGCCCCTGCTGCTGGGGCTGGCGCTTGGGCCTGATCCCAGCAGAACTTGGTAGATGATCCCGGAGAAGCTTTGCTCGCTCAAGTGCTGACACTCAGTTGGGGCTCTTCCCACCAGACCCCAGGAATGCGGCAGCTTGGTGCTGAAGGAGAGGAACTCTGCACATGCTCAGATGCACTCCTGCTGTCCGATCTTCCAGGACTGGCTCTGCAAGTGTTTCCGAGTTGGGGGCCTGGGATGGCAACCCTCGTGGCACCAAGGAGGAGCTGGGCCACTGGACCCCCTGGGCCTGCCCCGGTGCCCGGGTTCTGCCTGGCCTTTTGAGGGGGAGGGGCCCAGTCAGGTGCCAGCCTGCCTTTGGCCTGCTCTGATCTCCTCCCCAATCTGGTTTTTAATTCTTATTTAATGAGTTCCCCTGAAAATAAGAAAATCATTGGAACAATTTTCTTAAGTGTGAAAGATTAGGCTGCAATTGGCATTCGAGGGTCTAATTGCCTTCATTCTGCCGCTTCCCTGACAGTCGCTGGTTCCACAGCTGCCCGGCCTGCGGCTCAGTGCGGCCCCTTCCTGGCCCCTCAATCCCTTCTCGGGCACGGGGGCATTGCCATGGGCGGGTGGGCAGCCCGGGCCCCTTCCACCCACTGGGGCCAGTCCAGAGAGGGCTGGGGGAAGGCGGCAGGGGGCATTCCCCAGGACTGAAGTGGGAAGCCCCTGGGAGAGGGTAGGTCAACTGGGACTCTCCAGCCAGGAAGATGGCAGTGGCCCCCCTCCTGCCCCAAGTTCTCTGCCTGCTGCTCTGCCCCACTGACCTGTGCGCCCCCCCCCCCCCCCCACTTGCCAGTTTGGTGTGGTTAAGTGCGTGGACTCTAATCTGGGAGAACCGGGTTTGATTCTGCACTCCTCCACTTGCACCTGCTGGATGACCTTGGGCAATCCATAGTTCTGGCACAGCTGTTCTCTCAGGAGCAGTTCTCAAAGGAGCTCTCTCAGCCCCACCTACCTGGCAGGGCGTCTGTTGTGGGGAGGGGAAGGGAAAGGAGATTGTCAGCCGCTCTGAGACTCCTTCAGGTAGTGAAGGGTGGGGTGTAAATCCAATCTCCTCCTCCTCCTCTGCTCCCAGTCCAGTGTTGGCTGAGTAGGGGTGAGGCCTTCGTTGCTGGTCAGGATAGAGGCCAGTAGTCCCCGGGGGGGGGGGGGGCGGCTCATGCCGGGAAGGCCAGACACCAGTGTTCCCTCTAAGCTGAGTTAGCATGAGCTAGCTCACAGTATTTTAGCCTCTGGCTCACGCAGTGTTGTCTTTGCTCAGGAAGGATGGCTTCAGAGCAGACTAGTTTATACAGTAGCCAAATTGCTCACACCTTTAATGCCAGTGGCTCACAAAGCAGGATTTCTGCTCGCAAGACTCTCCACGGCTGAGGGAGCATTGCCAGGCACCACTCCCCTCTCTGGAGGCAGCTGTCTCCCAAAAGCGGGGGGGTCCCTGCGGGCAGAGAGGTGGTAGTGCCGAATGCTCCCAAAGCACCTCCTGGTCCAGTGAAGTGGGAGAAAGCCGGGGCTGGCTCTTTGCCGTGGGGGAGAAGCCCCCCAGTGGGCCCTGGGCTGAGTGCCCCTGGGGAGGAGGGGGGGCCATGGCTCCGTGGAAGGGCATCAGGCTCGGTGTGCAGAAGGAAGGTCCCCGGTCCAGTCCCTGGGGGGGGGGGGGGCGGCATCTCCAGTGAAGAGGACTAGGCTGTAGGGGAGGTGAACGAGACCCCATGCCCGAGACCCCAACGAAGGGGGGCTGCTGCCAGTCTTGAGTGGGCAGGAGGCGCCCGGAGGCAGCGTCACGTGTGCTCAGCACCCACCAATGGCAGGGAGCACCTTGGAGCCACGTTTCTCTTCTCCTGCATCATTGCAACGGTCCTTCTAGACATATTTCCTCTAACCCAAGCCCGGCCAGGCCTTCGCCTTTGCTTCTGTGTCACAGAGCCCTGAGCCATTCCCATTCTGTGCTCAGGGAAGCAAGAGAGCTGGCAACACTTTGGGAAATGCTTCCTCCCTCAGAGCCATGTGACTTCCACGTGTGGACCCAGAACAGAGCTGATGGCCACTGGGGGGGGGGGGCTTGACTTTCCTGATCATGGCAGAGGAGGGGGAAGTGTGGGGGGGTTGTAGATATTGGAGAGGGGGGACCAGGTGCCCCCTCTCAGCACGGGGAAGACCCACCAACCTCAGCCTGGTCTCCTTGGCCCATGTCAGAGTCCCCGGGTGGCTGCTGCGTGAGCCTGCCCAGGCCCGAGGCCTCCCTCCCTGATCATGCCGGCCTCTTCACCCTCCTCTCCATGGCAAGGCCACACTGGACCCCAGGCTCCAATGTGGGGGGCGGGTGGCTGCACTGACCGGTGGTGCTTCTTCCGAGATGCCCATCATGGCTGGTGCTGAAGAAGAGAGAGAGACACCCCCCCCAAGGCAGGACACCCAGTGTCCCATTTGGCCTCCTCCCTTCTCCCCAGACTGGCCTGCTGCTTGGTCCTTTGGTGGCTGAGGAACAGTGGCCCTGGCTCCAGGGGAGGGGGGCAGTCTAGTGGTTGGAATAGGCTCCGGGAGACCCAGATGCGAATCCCCACTGGTGCCATGGAAGTGAGACCCCCTTGGGCCAGCTGTGTCCTCTGCCAGCCTCTCCTGCCTCACAGGGTGGCTGTGGGAATAAAAGAGAGGAGGGGAGAACAGGGTCAGTCCGTGTGGGTGCCCGCTGGAGAGGAAGGTAGGGTATGAATTAAGCAGGTCACCAAAGGAAGGGGGTTTCTGCCTGACCTTCATGTCCAAGAGGAGATGGAATTACCCCCTGAGCTGTGTGAGTCGCAGAGCCAAGTTGAGTCTCTGCTCATCCTGCCAGGAACTCTTTCTCTCCCCCCCCCCAGCCCACTCCTCCCAGAATTTGGGGACTTGCAAGGCGGGAAGCTGCGGACGGACGAGGCAGTGGTGAACGTGGTCAATTTCCCATTTAACCAGGCCATATTGAATGATAAATAATTCATCCCTCTGCCAAACATTTGATTAAAAGAAGCCAATTCCCTTTGCATTTGTCAAGGGGCAAGAAATCCATTTCATGTTTTTCTTTTAATCTCTCCTTTTCACTGGGTGAATATTTTAGCTTCCTTGCATCCTGGCTTTGTTCGCTTGGCCCTGCTGCTGTTCCAAACGGAGAGCTGCCTCCCCATCCCCTGCCGCAGGTCCCTTTGCAAAGTGGGGCCAAGTTTAGTGGGGCTGAAGGCCGGGGGGGGGGGGGGGGCGGCCCGCTTGTCCTCTGCTCTCTCTCACAGGTCACCCTGACCAGGAGGTGTTTCTTGGCTTGGTGGAAGACTCCGGGGGGAGGGGGGAAGGGGCAGGAGAGAGCTGGGGGCCCGGGGGCCCAGCTCAGGACTCCCTCCAGCTTTGCTTGTTTAGCGTGTGCAGAGCCTGAGGGGGGTCTCACTTTCTAGGGACAGAGGCCCCCCTCGGAGTGCCCTGTGCCAGCGGTCTATTGGCTGCCTATTGTCCCTTCCAGGCACAGTTCAAGGGGCTTGGTAGTTCCCCCTTGCTGAGGTGTGACTTTGTGTTTCTGGCAGTGCACCCCAAAGGCACTGTGACCTGACCCCAGTGGTTGGGGGGAGGTGTGGCCAAGAGGCACTGGCCTGCTGCTGGGAGCCTGTCTGGTCTCTGATGCTCCTTGAACACAAGCTCTGAGCACTGCAGGGGCTACTCAAAGCTCCAGGCCCCAGGGGCTTCCGCCCTTAGAAGCTGGGAAAGCATTTCTGTCCTGCACCATTTCCCATCGTCTGGCTTTACTTCCCTAAGTTTGAGCTCTGCCAGCAAAAGCCCCACGTGAGGAGGTCTTGGCTGAGCCGCAGTTGTGGGGCTCCCAGGGCCACTTTGCTAAGGGGTCAAGGCCTGCCCCCTGCCTGGCCTCCCCCCTCCCCGGCTGGCCACAAGCAGAGTGGACATCTGCCTGGCTCTTGCCTGCCTGGGCCGTGGCTATGACAACCAGCTCCCCCCAGCGGTGAGGCATCCCCCCTCTTCCTGGACAGCTCCTCCCAGACCTCCAGAAGGGGCAGCGCCTGGGAAGGAGAAGGCCTCTCCCCCGCCTCCTCCTGTCCTGTCCTGTCCTGTCCCAGCCGACCGACCAAACGTGTGCTGCCGTGCAGAGCCGATGAGAGCGCTTTGTATCCGTCTCACTGAAGCATGAAAATTCCCTATTTGGAGAGGAATTACTGCCGAGCGAGGCCGTTCTGGCTGCAAAAGCACTTTCCCCCAAGGGAGATACTGAGATTTTCTTTGCAATTAAAATTTCTTTGGAACTTGGACCAAAGAAGGTTTGAAGAAGAAATATTTTGAGTTTGAAATACTTTCCCCAAACAGCAACTGTGGGCGAGCTTCAGCAAACACCTTTTCCTCCCCGTGTGACTGGGGAGCAGAAACCTGACTCCAGAGGAGGCCAGCCTGCCCCCCCCCCCCAAGGCGACCCCAGGCACAGCTTTGCATTTGGGTGGGGGGGGGCGCTGCAGGGGGGGGGGGCTGGGCTCTTTATCCGGCCTCCTTGGGCGGCAGCAGAGGAGGACCCCTGCCGAGGAAATAATTCCAAGGAAGCGGAAAGAGGAAGCTGGAGGTTCACTTCAAGGAGGGGAGAGACGGCATGCCTAATTAGCAGAGTGGGCTTTTGTCGCCTTTATCCTGCACGCGGGAGTGGGGGGGAGGGGGAAAAGAAGGGGTGGGGCTTGACTTTCTGTGGCCACCTTGGGGCCTTTGAAACCGAACCCTGGCAAGATCAAGGTATTGCTGGTGAAGGGGCCAGCCCCTTGCTTACACTGTGCTCTTTATTTTTTGTATTTTGTGTGTGTGCTTGCATGCCTGGAAGTCATGGTTCACTTCTGGCGACCCCTACTGGGGCCTGGACGTTTCAGAGAGGTGGCTTACTATTGCCTGCCTCTGCATCCCAGCCCTGGTATTCCTTGGAGGTCTCCCTTTCAAGTAATTGCCAGGGCCGGCCCTGCTGAGCTTCCGATATCTGACAGGATCAGACTTGCCTGGGCTGCCCAGGTCAGGGCACTGGTTGGTTGTCTTTTGTGGTTTGATTGCAACTGTTTCAATTCTGCTGTCCATCCACAGCCTTGCCTTGCATTCTGTAATCTTTCTGGAAAAGGATAGGCTCTGAAGAAAGCAAATGAAATAAATCCCAGGCCAGTTCAAGGGACTGACTCCCAGCCGGCTCAGTTGCTTCTCGTAGGCGGCAGGAGAGAAGGCCGTTTCTGGCGGGCCGTGCCAAGCCTCGGCAGCTCTCCGGCTCCTGCGTAACAGATCCTGGGAAATGAGTTCTGGCTGGCGTTGCTGTCCTCCTCCCCCAGGATGGGGAGAGTTAAGTGGAACGGAGTCGCGTTTAAGGAGAGGAGACACAGTCGCGTGGCGGTGTAATGGAGTGCCCTGTGGACAATCTGAGAGAGGAGTCGGCGGGGGGGGGGGGGGATCCAGGCAGTCTTTGTGGCCTGTCTCTCGCAGGAAGGCGAGGCTGTGGCCAGCCTCCCCGTGTTGTGCTGCCTCGCCAAGATGAGAAGCCAAGCAGGTGGTCTCGCTGCGGGATTAAGAGGGACAGAGCGCTCTGACCCCCCACTCATGCACGAGTCCAGAGCACAGTCCACCGGCCAGGCCAGGTCACGCGGCCGTGGGAGATCGAGGGATCCAGAGGCGGGCTTGGGCGCCTGGCCTCGGCCACCGTGAGCTCTGCTGGGAACACACGGCCTGGAGGAGCCTGCCTGGATTCCATGGCCGGGGGCAGCAGGAGGAATGGTCACTCCTGGTAATTTTTGCACCTTCTTGTCTGTTGCTCTCGCCTTTGGAACACCCCTCTGAGGCGAGGCGCCTCCCTTGCTTCCCTCCAGGCGAGTTAAGGCCAAAACCTTCCTTTTAACTCCAGGCTTTTTAACAGAGGGTTTTAATCTCTGAAGCCTTTCGTGGTCTCCTTCTGGCGGGGGTGGGGGGTGTCGTTTTGTTTACATCATCTCAGGCTGCTCAGTGGACATCTTGGTTGCTGCCGTGCCGGGGCCTCTTTCACTGGCGAGGGCTCGCTTTTGGTGGCTTCTCTGTAATGGCTGTGATTTAATGGCCATCCCTGAGCAATTTTGTCTCATTGTCTTTGCTGTCAGCCACCCTGAGGAGGTCTCTGGAGAAGGGGGTGTTAGGAGAGCTTTGTAGATCATGAAATAGTTGACCTGGGCAAGTTCTCTGCCAGCCCAGAGTGTCCTCTCTGAGGAGCTGTGAGTTGGCCAGTGGTCATTTCGTTGGCCTATGGCCAGTCTGCTGTGTTCAGCCGTGGTGGCAGCGACATTCCCAGGGCAGGGGAGGGATCCTCGGCCTTGTGGGCGTGGCGCCCCTGCAGCGGGGCTACTGCCAGGGTTCCCTCTAAGCTGAGTCAGTGTGAGCTAGCTCACAGGTTTTTAGCCTCTAGCTCACACATTTTTGTCTTAGCTTGTGATGTTACTGCTATGTTTGACAGTGTTTTATTATGTTTTAATTGATTTTATTGTATTTTTGTATCTTGTCCAAGTCATGTAAGCTGTTCGGAGCCTGCGTAGCTGGGAGAGCAGCCTAAAAGTCCAATAAATAAATAAGCTCAGGAAGGATGGCTGCAGAGCAGACTGATTTATGCAGCAGCCAAATCGCTCGCTCACAGCTTTCATGCTAGTAGCTCACAAAGTAGAATTTTTGCTCACAAGCAGGGCTATTTTTGAGCAGGAACGCACAGGAACGGAGTTCCGGCTGGCTTCCAAGTTGGCCACGCCTACAGCCTCCCCCCCACCCCGCCCCGGTTCCCCAGGCACCTCACAAACCACAGGGCGCCTGGGGAAGCCAAGCTGATCCAGGCAGGGAAGGCAGTTTAAACTGCCATGGCTGCGGGGCGCCTGGGGAAGCCGATCCAGAAACTGCCTTCCTTCCCTCCGGTTCCCCACGCGTCCTTCAAGCCGCGGGGCACCTGGGGAAGCCGATCCTGGGAGGGAGCTGTGCTGTCAGGGGTGTGGCCTAATATGCTAATGCATACCCACTATTGGGTGTGGCTTATTATGCTAATGAGTTCCTGCTGGGCTTTTTCTACAAAAAGAGCCCTGCTCACAAGACTCCACAGCTTAAAGCAGGGGTGTCAAACATGCGACCCGGGGGCCAGATGAGGCCCCCGGAGGGCTTCTATCAGGCCCACACTGTCTCCTGCTTCTTTCTCCAGTTCTGCTGCTGCTGCATTGCAGTTTATTTTGCCAGATTCTTTCAGTCGCTCAGGAGAGATAGGCAAGCTTCTGTTCCCTGCACTGGCTGAGGCTCCTCCCCCTCCCAGAGGAAGGGAGGGAATGAACCAGAGCTTGCTTCCTGGCCAGGCTGCCTCAATCACACAGGAGAGAAGGGCAAGCCTTTCTTCCCCTCTGGCTGAGGCTCCTCCCCAAAAGGAGGGAGAGCTTGCTTTGTTTGGGTGGCTTAATCACTGGGAGAAATACAAAGCACCTTTAAAACTAACAACGTTTTATCCAAGTTATGAGTTTTTGTGTGCCTTGCTACAGTGTGTGTGTTTTGTTGGGCTCGTTATGCCAGGGCACTCCTGGGTGCAACTGGGTTCCCTCCCCACTTTCACTATATTCATGCCCTCATGATCCAGTCTTTCTCAGTAGAAAAGCAAGGTGAACTATTTAGATGAGGAATAACAACAAGCCATCGAGGCTGATTAGGCTGAGAATGTGTGTCCAGACCAAGTTCACCCAGCACATTTCCTTTGGGGATTTTGAACTTAGACTTCCCAGATAGTAGGCTGATACTGACCACTGAGGAAGACTATAGCTTTTTAGACAAACACATTACCCCCAGTCTGTGCCATGGGGCCCTCTCATGTTCTTGACCAGCACACAAAGCAACTTATGTTCAAAAGCTCGCAATGCCCAGCCATTTCATATTTTTCCCTGGGTTATAGGCTCAGAACTCTGAGCATGAGATTTCTGTAATGAATGTCAATAAATCAAAAGTAGGTTTGCAGCTTGCAGGAACACACTTGAACATCATACTCAAGATTGCTGCAGCACAGACATTTTGATGCAATAATTCAGAGCAAGAGGTGTCATTTATTTATTTATTTAATTCAATTTATGCCCTCCCCTCCCTACCAAGGCAGGCTCAGGGCGGCTGTTCAGACACTGTAAAATAAACAAAATATTGCAAGAGTGCAAATGTTTTAAGCATGTTTTTAAGTAAAAACAAATCTTTAATTGTGTTTTGTGTCCTTTATAAAGTTTATGTCTCCACTACCTGACATTACATCTTATGACACCCATGGCCCGCCCCCAACAAGGTCTAATTTGTGTCAGATCCAGCCCTCATAACACATGAGTTCGACACCTCTGGCTTAGAGGGAGTATTGGCTACTGTCCTTTGAGGCTCGGGCTCCTAAACTGGGGAACCTGGGACAAGCCGTTCAGGGACCCCTTACATCTATATATCTAATAGCCAAGTCGTCCCCTCTGTGCAGATATCTAAATTTGTGGGGGGGGGGGCACTGGGGGGGCAGAGAGATTTTCCAGCACACTGAGGGACTCCCCACATGTGCAGAAAAATCTGAAAACTAAAAAAAAAACCTTTTGGGGGATATTTAAATCCCCCCAAAAGTTAAGGGAATGCTCTGGGAACTGTCCAGGCAAGTGGGGGGGGGGGGGAGAGGTTGGCAGGCCCAGGGCTCGCCGTTGTTGCCCGGGGGAGGGGAGGAAGCCTTACCTTTGGCTGCTGCTCCACCTGGAGCTCCTCTCCCCCCCCCCCCGCGGGTCTCGCAGGTCCCGCCTCTTGTAAGAACATAAAAGAGAAGCCACTGTTGGATCAGGCCAGTGGCCCATCCGGTCCAACTCTCTGTCACATAGTGGCCAAAAACACCAGGTGCCCTCAGGAGGTCCAGCAGTGGGGCCAGGACACCAGAAGCCCCCCCACTGTTGCCCCTCCCCCCAAGCACCAAGAATACAGAGCATCACTTGCCCCAGACCGAGAGTTCTTGTCTATACCTTGTGGCTCATAGCTGTGGCTAATAGCTCTGCTCCATATGTTTATCTAGCATATATCTAACAGCCCCCGACTTCCTCTGCTGTTGGGGCGGGGGGGGGGGGGGGAGGCTCAGTCCTGAGGAACACAGAGGGCTGGCTCAGTGCCAGGAGTCTGGACTGCCGGAGATGACCCCGTACAAAAGAGTTACTGAGTCTGCTTGAGGCCAAAGGGTGCCAGACCCACGTTAAAGTCAACTGTAGCCATGTTGGACTTTGGTGCAATCTTCCAGTCACCCTGCATTTCTCTTTACGCCCAGATAGACCAAGAGGCACTAGCAATCGTGGCTGCTGTGAAGAAATTTCATGATTTCATATACGGGCATGATTTTGAAATCATCACCGACCACAAGCCGCTGCTTGGCATCTTCACAGCCGACCGTCAAACCCCCCAAATCCTGTCACCCTGGATGATGCGCTGGGCAGTCCTCCTCTCTGCCTACTCTTGCCGCCTCCTCCACAGGCCCGGCAAGTCCATAGGGCATGCTGACGCCCTCAGCCCCCTGCCGCTTCCGTTGCCAGGGCTGCCCGAGGCTCCACTCCAAGAAGCCTTGCTAATCGAAGAGCTGCCGCAGCCTCCGCTCTCCGTCGCTGACGTAGTGTTCCACACCAGCCGGGATCGAACGCTCAGCTGCGTCTATAACCATGTGTGGAGGGGATAGCCATGGGGGACACTCGACACCGAGTTCCAGCCATTCCTGTCAAGATTGTCGGAGCTTTCGGTGAACAAGGGCTGTCTGTTGTGGGGAAACTGAGTCATCATCCCTCCCCCACTTCACCAATGGGTGCTGGATGCCTTACATGAAGGGCAGCCGGGCATCATGAAGATGAAAGCCATCGCCCGGAGTTATGTTTGGTGCCCAGCCTAGAACAGCAAATAGAGCGGTGGGTCAGGACGTGTCAGCCGTGTCAGGAGTCAAGGCCAGCAGCTCCAGAGGTTCCCGTCCATCCGTGGAAAAAGCCGAGGGGCCTGTGGTCCTGCATTCACGTGGACTTTGCTGGGCCTTTCCAGGGCTGAATGCTCTCAATTGTTGTGTACTCTTATTCCAAGTGGCTGGAGGTCCTTCCTGTTACCTCCATGACATCGGCCGTGGTTGCCCGCTGCCTGGACCGTCTCTTCGCCACCTTCGGCCTGCCGGACCTCCTCGTTTCCGACAATGGAACTCAATTCACATCTGCGGAGTTCCAGAAATTCCTGGACGAACGGGGCATCCAGCAGGTCACTTCGGCACCGTTCCATCCCGAGACAAATGGCCAGGCAGAGCGAATGGTATGAATGGTGAAGGATTCACTCCTCAGGTTGGGGGATGGAAATTTCCCAGCCAAGCTCGCCGGGTTCCTGTTGCAACAGCACTCCTCGCCGCACGCCGCTACCGGGAAGTCGCCAGTGGAGTGCTTATGGGCCACCAGCTGTCCACCTGCCTGAGCCATCTTCACCTTGACCTGGCGCCAGACGTCCACCGCGACCCTATCACCACAGGTTCTATGCGCTCCTTTGCACCAGGAGACACAGTGTATGCCCAGAACTATGGGGCAGGTCTATACTGGGTCCCGGCTGTTATCCTGCGCTCAACAGGCCCCATATTATGAGGTACAGGACAACGTGGGGCAGGTCCATCGCCGGCACCTGGCCCAACTGAGACGCCGGTGGCCAGCACAGGAGGATGAGTTGCAACACCCCCCAGTTCCTGAGCCGGATTCTCGTTTGCTGCGCACCCCAGTTCCCGAAACCAGCCTGGGAGGTCTCCCGGCACGGCGAGACACCAGCCCCTGGGAGAACCGGCCAACAGAGGGCATTCCCATGCCATCTCCAGCCTGGGACTTTCAGGAGGAACCGACTGCTGAACCACTGCCTGTTCGAGACATGGTAGGCCCCCTACCGGAGTGAGGACATACCCCGGAACTGTCAGAGCTCCCTGGCCTTGATGGACCGCTCTCACTTAAGTCCACTGCCACAACTCACACCGGCCCGAACTTAGCAGGACGTTTTGCATTGGGTCCGCCCTTGCCGCGCCACGGACCAGGCGACTGCCCCCACACCTAAGGGACTTTGTTGTTTAAACTTAGGGGGGAGGAGTGTTGTGTTTGTGTTCTTGAATATGTTGCGTTAATAACTATGGTTTACCTATGAAAGGGCTCTGGTATTCTAATGCTCCATTTCTCATTGGCTGACTAATAAAGACTCCCATTGGTCCTGAAGAGAGCCAGTTTGGTGTAGTGGTTAAGTGCGCGGACTCTAATCTGGGAGAACCGGGTTTGATTCCCCACTCCTCCACTTGCACCTGGCTGGATGACCTTGGGCAAGCCATAGCTCTGTACCAGCTGTTCCCTCAAGGACAGCTTGGGAAAGAGCTCTCTCAGCCCCACCTACCTCACAGGGTGTCTGTTGTGGGGAGGGGAAGGGAAAGGAGTTTGTAAGCCGCTCTGAGACTCTTAAGTGAGTGAAGGGCGGGATATAAATCCAATCTCTTCTCTTCTTCTTCTTCCTCTGAAGCCAATCTAGGTACCCTGCTGGGTCCAATAATATTGCTTGTATATAGTTGTATATAGTCTTCTCCGCCCTCCGCCTCAATAGGAGCGGCACCTCCCACCAGTCCCCACCACCACCAGCAGCATGCACCAGCCAGGTGGAGAGCACTGAGCACCCGGGCTTCCGGGCCAGGAGAGCCACATAGCCACGCAGCAATTCACAGACTGGGGGGGGCGTCCACTGCCGAAGCTGCTACCGCCACCACCAGCAGGCGCAGCAGCAAGAAGGGCGCCCGAGGAGCAGCGCGGGCCCTGACTCCCTCTCCCTTCCAATCCAGCTGGCGGTCAGGCAGGAAGCGGGGGAGGCGGGGTGGCCCATAGGCAGTTCTGTGCCCCTGTGGGGTCTCCGCCCTAGGTGGTCACCTTGTTGGCCTAATAGGAGAGCCGGCCCTGCCTCCAGAACGCCTTCCTCCTCAGCAACCCAAAATAGTCTGGACTGGAGTGGCACAAAAGCCCCCAACCAGGCTCCACAGAGGCAAGGAGGGGGGAGAAATAAAAGTCTTCCACTCCCTTGCTGAATTGTGGGCAGCAAAGCCTCCCGATGAGCTAGCTTGGGACACCCGGTCTTATGGCTAGCAAGGCCCCCCTTTGTGAGCCACAGAGTGAAAACCCTCATGTCCTTTGACTCTTGCCCTTTGTGGTCTGAAGGGTACCTGCATAAGGGGGGTGGGCGGATGCTCAACTTCATGTCTCAGTCAGTGGGCCAGGTGTTCCAGTCCAGTCCCAGGAGGGCAAAGAGGATGCCAGCATGGTTAATGAGCAGAGTCAAGGCCAGCAGGCTTCCTTTGAAAAGTGGAAGGCTTGCCCAAACAGGGGAATTAGGAGCAGCCCAGGCCGTGGCGCTGGGAAAGACAATCAGGCCAGGAAAGGCTGAAGGCAACTGGAAAAGGGGAAGACCAAACAGAAGAGGGATTGACGCAATCAAGGGAGCCACGAAGGCAAAACCCGAGCAAGGCCATCCATGCGAGGACCTTCTGGAGGTCATTAATTTATCAGGCTGCCATAAGGGGGAAGGAGTTTGATGGCAAATCGCACATGTACCCAGGCTTTGGCAAGACAAATGCAAGTTATTGATTCGGTGGGTGAGAGGACAATAGAAAGAAACTTATTGATAGAAACATTAAGACAAAGAATAAGAATTTCTTTAAATACACCAGAAGCTGGAAACCAGCCAGGGAGGCGGCTGAGCTGTTGGATGGCAAAGGAATGAAGGAGCTAAAGGAATTCTTTGCCTTTGTTTTTGCTCGGGAAAACGTGGGGCATGAGCGCATGCTGGAGTGGCTGTTTTCAGGAAGGGGGTCGGAAGAATTCAGTCAAAGGGAGGTGAGGAGAGATGCCGGTCTAGGGCTGATGGCCTCATCTGGATGGCATAACTCTTGAGGGTATGGCGTCACTGAAATCAGCCTCCATTCTGGAGGATCCATAAGTAGCAAATGTAATGTTGATTTAAAAAAAAAGAATCCAGAGGAGATCCAGGAAATTACATATTATTAGTGGTTGTCGATTTTCCAGGCTGTATGGCCATGGTCTTGGCATTGAAGTACCTGATGTTTTTTCAGCAGCTGTGACTGGCATCCTCAGAGATATAACACAGAAAGATGGAGTACTCTCTGTGTCAATGTGAGAAGAAAACTGGTAGGCAGGTAATTTATATCTATTCAGGAAGGCAGGGTAGGGCTGTGACATGCTAATGGAGGAGCTTTCTTGAGGAGGTTCTTTTGCATATGGATTGACTGTTGAAATTCTAATCTTATCTGTAGTGCTGTTGTAAGATGTAGAGCATTTTGTGTTTTTCAGGACTGGAAACCATGCCCTATTTAATTTTAAACTCTCTTCTTTCCTGTTGAAATTGTGTTTATGTTTATGAATTTCAGTGGCTTCCCTGTGTAATCTGACATGGTAATTGGATGTGTTGTCCAGCAATTCAGTGTCTTGGAATAAGATCCTGTGTCCGGTTTGAGTTAGGCTTTGTTCAGCTACTGCTAATTTTTCAGGTTGGCCAAGTCTGCAGTATCTTTCATGTTCTTTTATTCATGTCTGGATGCTATGTTGTGTGGTCCCGATGTAAACCTATCCACAACTGCAGGGTATGTGGTATACTCCTGCAGAAGTGAGGGGGTCTCTTCTGTCTTTTGCCAGTTGTAGCATCTGTTGTATTTTTCTGGTGGGTCTGTTTGTAGGTTGTGTTTTTTTGTAAGGTTTCCCATGTGGTCAGTGATTCCTTTGATACATGGCAAAAACACTTTTCTTGTGGGGGACTGTTCTTCCTCAGTTGTTTGTTTTACCTTTGGTTTAATCGCTCTTCTGATTTCATTTTTGTGGTTTAGATGATTTAGTTCAGCGTTAAGAAAGTGCGGTTCACATATCCATCTTGCATGGGCTACTAATGTTTTGATTATGCCTCTTTTTTGCCAAGGGGAGGGTGGTGATTGGAGTTTTTGTGTAAATAACGATCCATGTGAGTTGATGGGGTAGAATGCCATAGAGTCCACCTTCCAAAGTGGTTGCCTTCTCCAAGGGAACTGATCTCTGTCACCTGGAGATCAGTTGTAACTCCAAGAGATCACCAGCCACCACCTGTAGGGAAATGGTGCTGGCAAGTGATCATTTATCCGTGGTTTGTGGGTGAGAAATTCAGGGGAAGATTGCAGAGAAACTGGATGAATTCTTTGCATCTCTTTCCACTGTGAAAAACTTGGAATATGAACCCGTGCTGGGTGTCCTGCCCCCAGTGAGACGTCCCTTCTTCCATTCTCCCGTTCTCTCTCCCCCTCTTTCTGTGGGTACTTCCACCTCCACCAGCTAACCAGTTTCCTTTTTAGGGATCCAGCATGAAGGTTGCTCAGGTGCGTGGCAGTTGCGGGCTCTGCTTTGTTTTTCTGTCCCCTGCCTCCTCTAGCACTTACTACCAAAGGGACCAAAGAACTTACTTGAGCGTGCTATGTTCAACTGCTGCCCCTCCCCTTTCTCCTCTTGGTACAGTGTAGCCTGAACGAGAGCTCCGATGTGGGTCGCAGAGATCAGACTACCCGCACTGAAAATGAAAAGAAGTTTACGATGAAAATAAAAAGCATACACTGCACCTCCAAACACAACAGACTAAGCAAGGATGAAAGGAAATATGAACAAAATGCAGTCTTCCAAACCCTGACTCTTACATATCCTTACAGATGGGAAGAAGAGATAGGCACTCTGTGAGAGTTCTGCTCAAAGTAGTCAAGGATCAGATCTTGGTTGGTTAACCACAGTTCTTTATTACCTATTCCTACATTAGTACAGCATCTCGGATTATTGTCAGAGATGAGACAAATAATACAAGCGGGTCTATTATACCATTCCAAAGAGTTTGAATTACCCATAGGTAGCCAATCCCCTTAAGGGAAAATTGGCGGGCTAAAAGGTGTCTTGACCGTTTGGTTCTCACAGGAAAAAAGTGAGGTGTTAAGCAGTAAATTTCCTTTCCCAAACCAGACCCCTCAGATGTTGCGAGTTCACATAACAATCAATGGCTCCAAGGTTCTTTTGCATTTGATAAGAGATGAGAAGCATCCTCCCCTTGAAGTTACTGCCGGAGCAGCTGGAATGCGGAGGCAGAGATGTGAGGCCTCCTTGTTCTCGCAAATCATGGTTGTCACCCTCCCGACCAAGACAGGAATAATGCATTACAGTTACATAGGTTCAATTATACTTTAGATACAAAGGAGAGTTAAAGACATGCATGCAAGAATACATTGGCTGAATTAGCAGATTCTGACACCCTGCCCTCCTCATAATTCTCTTCACCTAGCTTTATCAGGGAACATTTTATGAAACAGTTTGGTTAGTTTAGGAGCATGAACATGTTCTGAGCGAATCCACTCGTTGTGTTCCGGGCCGAAATCTAGCCATCTAACTAAGTAATATAATCGGCCTCTTCGCATCTTGGAATCGAGGATTTCAGTTATCTCGAAGTGAGGGCCCCCCTCCTTCATCAGTGGAGGAGGAACTGGAGGAGCTAGATGCCAAGCATTCGGCCCAGGATCTTTCTTCAATAGGCTGAAATGAAACACAGGGTGCACAGAACTCAGTGATTTAGGCAGTTCTAGTTCAAAAGACACATCAGATATTTTGCGTAGCACTTTATAGGGTCCAACATATTTCCATCCAAGCTTTCTGCTGGGCTGCAACCCATGGATATTTTTAGTAGAGAGATAGACAGAGTCCCCGGGTTGAAGATCCCATCCTGGAGCTCGGCCTCGATCAGCATATTTTTTGTAATCCTCTTTGGCATGGTCCAATGCTTTGCCTATTAGTGGCCATGAGTCCTGGAGACTGGACCACCACCTTTTAAAATCCGATGGGGAAGTTTGGGGGACATCTTCAATAGTAGGCAATGGTTTCCCCTCGAAACCCCCCACTGCCATGAAAGGGGAGACTCCCGTGGAAGAGTGCACTGCATTGTTGTAACTATATTCCGCAAACGGCAGTAATTCCACCCAGTTGTCTTGGTGATAATTAGTGTAACATCTCAGAAATTGCTCCAAAATTTGATTAGTTCGTTCGGATTGGCAATCGGTCTCTGGGTGGTAACCCGAGCTCAGGGCGGGTTCTATGTCCATCATTTTCAGGAGCTCCCGCCAGAAGTTGGCAACGAACTGACTACCGCGGTCGGATACCACTCTCTTCGGAAAAGCGTGTAATTTAATCACGTGATTGAAAAAAGCTTTGGCCATCCCTTTAGCGGTGGGCAATTGCTTGAAAGGGGTGAAATGCGCTTGCTTCGAGAATGTGTCTACCACCACCCAAATAACTGTTTTTCCCTTAGAGGGGGGCAAATTGGTGATAAAGTCCATGGCTATGGCTTCCCAAGGTCTTGACGGGGTGGGTAGGGGGTGCAACAATCCCGGAACTTTCCCCCCCCGCTTTTTACACATTAAACAGGTCTGGCAAGCCGAGACGAAATCGGAGACGTCTCGGCGCATGCGCGGCCACCAGAATTGACACTGGATCAAATTAAGAGTTTTTAGAAAACCAAAGTGCCCAGCTAGCTTGGAAGAGTGGCAGATTAACAATATTTCTTTGCGTTTGGCCTTCGGCACCACTAGTTTGTCTCCATGCAGCCAACATTGATCCCCTCTCTTAGAACATTCCTCCAAGGCTTCCAATTCCTCTATCTCCTCAGGAGCATAATCCCCCCCCCCCCCAATCACATTTCCCAATGTCCAGCTGGGCCTTTTTGGCTTGGCTCCGGGTGACCACTGCCCCTCCTAACTGTTGGGGGGAGAACATGGAGTCAAACACCTCTTCCTTGACACTTTCATGTTGGGGCAACCTGGACAACGCGTCTGCCAAGGAGTTAGCTTTCCCAGGAAAATGTTTAAGCACAAAGTTAAACTTAGAAAAGAAATCGGCCCATCGCAGCTGCTTGGCGTTGAGGGACCGCTGGGTGCGCAGTGCCTCCAGATTCTTATGATCAGTCCATATTTCGAACGGAGTCTGCGCACCTTCCAACCAATGCCGCCACGTAGTGAGCGCTAACCTAATGGCTGCGGCTTCTTTGT
This sequence comes from Lepidodactylus listeri, assembly GCA_029233225.1. Lineage (NCBI taxonomy): Eukaryota > Metazoa > Chordata > Lepidosauria > Squamata > Gekkonidae > Lepidodactylus > Lepidodactylus listeri. The sequence goes on from JARCFY010000002.1 coordinate 570,761, forward strand.
CCCAAACCGACCAATTCCTTTCCGTTTCATTAAACTTTTTCGAAATATAAGCCAGCGGGTGCAATTTCCCTTCCGGGCCACTTTGTAATATGGCCCCCCCCATGGCTACATCAGACGCGTCTACATGGATTATAAATTCCTTGGTTTCGTCAGGGTGTGCTAGAATGGGCTCTGAAGTAAAAAGAGTCTTTAAAGTCTCAAACGCCCTCTGACACTCCTCGCTCCAAGCTAACTTTTCTCCTGGATTCCCGGCCTCGGGCCCTCTCCCCTTCGTTTTTAACAAGTCCGTTAAGGGGAGAGTGACTTTAGCAAAGTCCTTGATGAAGGTTCGGTAAAAATTACAAAATCCTAAGAGGCTCTGCAATTGCTTTCTCGTTCGCGGAGCCTCCCATTGCACCACAGCCTCCACCTTCCCCGGGTCCATTTCCAAACCCTTCTGAGAGATGCGGTAGCCCAGGAAGTCCACGGACTCACGGTGGAACTCACACTTAGACAGTTTCACATATAGCTGGTTTTTTAGTAAGGTAGCGAGGACTTCCCTGACTAAATTCACATGTGCTTTCTTATCAGTGGAATAGATCAAGATATCATCTATGTAACATAACACGCCCTTAAATAGGTGCTTGTGCAACACTTCGTTGATTAAACTCATAAAGACCCCGGGCGCGCCACTTAAGCCGAACGGCATCACTAGATATTCAAATTGCCCCAAGGGGGTATTAAAGGCAGTCTTGGATTCATCCCCTTCCCTGATGCGCACCCTGAAATAGGCATCTCGTAAATCCAATTTGGTAAAAATCTTCCCCTTAGCAGCTTCCGCTAAGAGGTCCTTTATTAACGGGAGGGGGTAAGCGTTGGTAGTGGAGACCGCATTCAGCCCCCGGTAGTCAGTGCATAGTCGTAAACCCCCATCCTTTTTCTTTCGGAACAGCACCGGCGCCGCAAAGGGGGATTTGGCTGGGCGGATGAAACCCCGCGCTAAATTTTTGTCCAAGAACTTTCGCAACTCTTCCCGCTCCAACGGGCTCATTGAGTATAATTTCCCTTTTGGGAGTTTTTCTCCTGGGAGTAGTTCTATGGCACAATCCGACAGTCGATGGGGGGGCAACTCGTCCGCCTCAGTCTCGCTGAACACTTCCAGCAAATCTCTATACTCTTTGGGCACCATGGTAGGGGTGAGAGCGAGCGCGGGGACCGGGGGAGGAGGGGTCGGAGGTCCCGGTCCCCACTCTGGGTCCCATCTATGGTTAAGGCAGCGTTCGTCCACCCACGAGATCTTCCCTTCGCTCCATTTAATGTAAGGGTCGTGCGCCCCGAGCCAAGGGCTGCCCAACACCATAGGGAACTGGGCGTTTGGGGTGATGACAAAAGCCCGCTTCTCCCAGTGTTCCCCCGTCCCCAAAATTAAGCTCTCAGTCTCTGCTATGCACTCCTCCTTCATCTCCGACCCATCCATTTGAGTGAACTTTAGGGGTTCCAACAGCGGGGTGACTTTTGGTCCCAGCCCTTCCACCACCAAGGGGCTGATCAGGTCTCGCGCACACCCAGAGTCAATTAAAGCGCGTACCCGCATGTGGGTACCTGATCCAGGGGTCACCACAGTCACTACCATATATAATAGGGGGCCGGGGATGCTCACCGGAGATGGCGCTTCTTGGCGAGGGACCTGCAGCTCTGCGCCGCTCACTGCAGGCCGTTGGAGTTTCCCGACATCTGCGTCTCCATCAGCTCCAGCTCCCCCTGGTCACTGGCAGCTCCTTCCAGCTGCAACGCCCGGGGTTTCATTGGTGTTTTTCCACGGCTAGGGGTGCTCCCCGCTCCGGGGGTTGAGGTCTTCGGGCCTTTCCCCCCCCCCTCTTGGGCAGGCGGAGGCGAAATGGCCACTCTCCCCACACTTCATGCACAACCCTTGTCGAAATCTCGCATCTCGGACGTCTTGCACACTGGATCGGGGCTTCGCTCTAGGGGCTGCTTTGCTGGCCGCCATCACCGACGCTCCCATCTTGATCAGGGCGAACCGCTCCTCCATGTCGATGGCAGCTCTCATCCAGGTGGCCAAGGTGCCCGGGCGGCCCCCCAACAGCACGGTTTCGTAGATCTCCGGATTCAGGCCCTCCCAATACTTCTCCATGAATAGCTCCTCCGGCCATCCGTGGATCTTAGCCGCGATGCACCTGAACTTGTCAGTGTAGTCCCTCACCGACGATCTCCCCTGGAACAGCTTTCTTAGCTGATTACGGGCCTTTTCCTCGCCCAGGGGGTCCTCGAACTGATGACGGAGGGCCCACATGAAGTTGTTCAGGGAACGCAACTCAGGTCCTGGGGTGTCGTGCAGGCTCACATACCAGTCGCTGGCAGTGTCTTTCAGCTTGGACCCGATGTAGCCAATCCGTTCTCTCTCGGTGGGATAGAGGTGGCCCCAGCTGTCTAGGAATCTCTCTATCTCCAACATGAAGAAACGTAGCTTCTCCGGGTCCCCATCGAAAGTGGTCGTCAAAGGGTCGGAGGGGGCTGGGCGGGCGACCGGGGCGGCCGGGGCAGGTACTGGAATGGGCCCCGGCGCCGGAACTGGAACGACCGGCTGGACTGGTTGTGCCGGCAGAGCGGGCGCCTGTGGCTGAACCGGAACCCCTCCGGGCGCCGCTGGTTGTTGTGGGGCTCCTACCCCTTGACCGGGGAGAGCTCCTTGCACTGCCCTCATAGCGTCTCGAAATTGGTGCTGGAGATCGAGGGCCAACTCGCGGAGCTCGGCGGTGAGTTGAAGCCGCAACTCTCCCATCATCTGCTCCAAGGGGGCTATCTGCTCTTCTCCATACAGATCGGGCCCATACGGACCTGTCCCCTCTCCTTCGAAAGGCGGGCGACGGGGACCTCCACGGTAGATCGGCTCGCGGTCGTCCCCGAGGTAGCTCGGTCTCCCTCGATCGAGCTGGTCTCCGGTCAGCGAAACCCGCACCCCTTTCCGATCGTGTACCCACGAATCCACGGTCCGACGACCGAATTTGCTCCAGGCGTACTTGGGGGTCACGCTCTGGTGAGGAATCAGGCGCGGGATGTAGTGAGCCCCCTGGCTCGTGGTCACCGGCACTTCGGGACCTCCTCCGCCGCCACCGGCCCCGTTCCCCGGATCCTTCGGGGTAACGGGAGTCTCTTCGGGAGTAGTAGGGTTGAGGGGGACCGCGTCGTCGTCTGACATGGTCAGGAACGGCCGAGTCCCAATCACAGATCTCTGACAATCTGTGAGAGTTCTGCTCAAAGTAGTCAAGGATCAGATCTTGGTTGGTTAACCACAGTTCTTTATTACCTATTCCTACATTAGTACAGCATCTCGGATTATTGTCAGAGATGAGACAAATAATACAAGCGGGTCTATTATACCATTCCAAAGAGTTTGAATTACCCATAGGTAGCCAATCCCCTTAAGGGAAAATTGGCGGGCTAAAAGGTGTCTTGACCGTTTGGTTCTCACAGGAAAAAAGTGAGGTGTTAAGCAGTAAATTTCCTTTCCCAAACCAGACCCCTCAGATGTTGCGAGTTCACATAACAATCAATGGCTCCAAGGTTCTTTTGCATTTGATAAGAGATGAGAAGCATCCTCCCCTTGAAGTTACTGCCGGAGCAGCTGGAATGCGGAGGCAGAGATGTGAGGCCTCCTTGTTCTCGCAAATCATGGTTGTCACCCTCCCGACCAAGACAGGAATAATGCATTACAGTTACATAGGTTCAATTATACTTTAGATACAAAGGAGAGTTAAAGACATGCATGCAAGAATACATTGGCTGAATTAGCAGATTCTGACACACTAGAATTCTTGGAACTGCACTCAATTAGAAATCATCCATTATCTTGGCTTCAATATCTTGAGACCGCCTTCCCCCAGTGCTCTGCCACAATAGCTTTGCTCATGTCAGCAGGGGTGTCTGCGGTGCCAATGTGCAAATGGGCTAAATCAATAGCTGCCCATACAGGTGAATTCTCCATTGTGGCACGGCCGGCCCGAGGAGGTCAGGAGGACTCCCGCTGTCCTGGCGTTCTGTAAACTATGCAGATCTGGGTTATTCAAGAGGGCTTTTCTGCACAGATAAGAAGGTTGCACTGTTCGGAGTGGGTTGCAAAATTCCTGGGATAAGTGACCAGGGATTGTGGTTCGCACTGCTGAGTCTAGCTTACTGTGAGGGGGAATCTATTGTGCCATTTTTGCACTGCTTAATTTAGCCTCTTAATACTTATGCTATACTTCAGTTCTTTTGGGTTGGTTCCACACTTTTCCGATCTAAATGCAGTATTTACGGAATGCCCCATTTTGTTGACTGTGCTAACTGAGTGCATGTAACCCACCCGGAGTCCCTGTGAGAAAGGTGGACTAGAAATTACATACATACATACATACAGGCCGCCCCCTAGTGCGTTCCGTGCCGTGTACTCATAGCAACTGCTTGGCGTTACAATGGAATCTTGGTGTAAGAGCGGCTAAGAGCCTCTTTTTTGTGCTCAGGGTTTTCGCTATCTGCCTCATCCCGCTCCCCAGCAGACCCTGTTTGCGTGACCACAGCCTTGGTGGGGCTCTCACTGCCTGTTTCCCTTCTGGCCGGGGTCCTCTCCATTTCTCTGATGCTGCCTGACTGGCTGAGGCAGCCCTTCCCAACTGGCGTCTTCAGCAGAGAGTCCCTCATAGCCTCTGCTCCTGTGCAGAGTGCAAACCCAAGAATTAACCTTTGGAGCTGCAGACTTTGGCATGAAACCTGCTGTTGAGAGAAGTCCTCTTGTGGCAACCCTGCTGAAACTCTTTGAGAGGGTCAGCAGATGAGCAGAGAAGGGTGAGTCCGATGGGGCAGTGGCCTTGGCAAAAAGCCCTTGGCAGAGGCCCCTCCCTAATGGCTCCCAAGGAAACTTACCCATCTTACAGAGCCAGCCGAAAAACACTTTCCTGGGAGTAAGTCCCATTAAGCGAAATGGGATTTACTTCTGAGTAGACCTGCTTAGGATTGCTCCCTTAGGGTAAATGTAAAGAACCTCTTCCGCAGGCCCCCTGTGCTTTCTCTGTGGTCGCTCCCACCTTATGGAATCGGCTCCCCCAGACAGGAGGAGGGGTGGGCGCTATCCTTGGGGTCTTCTGGGAGGCGCTGGAAAGCTGCTCACCCTGATGTGGGTGTCAGAGCTGGGAAGCTAAGCAGGGCTGGCACTTGTGTGGAAGACCCCCAAGGAAGCCCAGGGTTGCTATGCAGAGGCAGGCCATGGCAAACCACCTCTGAATGCCTCTTGTCCTGGAAACCCTGCAGGGGGTCGCCATAATTTGGCAGGATGTTTACACACATGACGGGTTTGAATGCATTTTGTTGGGTTAGGGTTTCATTTATTTATTCAAACACTTTTACCCCACCTTTCTTCTTGGCTCAGTGCAGCTTACAAAAAACAGTCAAAATATTACAAATTAAAATGAAATTGAATGAAAAGCTCCAAATGCATCCTCCTGTAAAGATGCCTACTGTTCATGGTATTTTATTGTTATTTGATGTTTCAAATTGTCTGTTCTTTTGACACATTGGGAAAGTGGTGGAGGAAAGTGCCGTCAAGGCACAGCTGACCGAAGGCGACCCCAGGTGGGGTTTTCAAAGCCAGAGGTGCCCAGAGGTGGTCTTGCCATTGCCTGCCTCTGCACCACAGCCCTGGTGCTCCTTCCAGGTCTCCCCTCCAAGGGCTAACCAGGGCCGGCCCTGCGTAGCTTCTGAGCTCTGACAGGATGAGACCAGCCTGAGCTATGCCGGCCAGGGCACGCTGGGGAGGCAGGATAGAAAAGGCGAGAGGCCGGCTAAATGACAGGAAGCAGAGAGGAATTCTCACCGTGGAAGGAAGGGAGCTGTTGGGATTTATAGACTGATGTTTTATTGGGTCACAAATGCGGTGGGGTTTGGGGTGGTCTGTGCGGTCTCCAAGTTTGCAGTCCTTCAGAGTAGTGGAAACCAAAGTAGATGGGGGGGGGGGTGTTGGGGGGCTCCCAGAGAATCTCTCCAGACTGGGTGGGGGGCCAAGAATGTGCCAAATGAGGTTCACCGAGACTAAGTGCAAAGCGATGCACATCAGGAATGAAAGATCCTGCACTTGAGAGCCAGTCTGGTGTGGTGGTTAAGAGCGCGGACTCTAATCTGGGCGAACCGGGTTTGATTCCCCGCTCCTCCACTTGCACCTGGCTGGATGACTTTGGGCAAGCCACAGTTCTGACAAGAGCTGTTCTTGAAAAAGAGCAGTCTCTGTCAGAGCTCTCTCAGCCCCACTCCCCCCAGCATTTTGGCGCTCTTGAGAACTTGGGTTTTCTGCACTTCTCCTCTGGCCTTTCCCAAACCTGCTTTGCAGTGAGACGGTGATGATGATGATTCACACCCCGCCCTCCCCGCAGGCAGGCGCAGGGCGGCTCACAAGGGCACACAGTGCCAAACCCCATACAAGACAAGCATTTAAAATACAATCACAGTAATAAAACCATACTAAAACAACTTCAAATAAATAACAATAAAGTGCTTCCAGTCGTGGTCATCAGTATCCAGATGGTGTCCTGTCAGAGTCGGGTCCGGCCCCTCAAGACCGTCAGGCCTGGGCTGCGTTCAGGGCCCACCCTCGTCGCCGGTGTTACTTGCGATGGGAGGTACTGAGGGTGGTGGCTCCTAGTCAAAGAGATTTTGGAAAGGGCATGCAGCTAAACGGGGCTGCCACCTGCAGGTGGTCGGGGAAGTCTGGATCTTCCCAGTCCCACCCCAGCCAGTGCCCTTTGCCCCTGCCCCCCAGCCCCCAGAGCAGCCACCCCCCCCCCCCACCAGAAGGCTGCTTGGTGTTTTAAATCAGCAACTGAATCTCATAATAGCGTTACTATTTTATTTATTTTCATCTACATTATTTATCTGGCACTGCAGTAGAATAGCCAGATGTGAGTCCAGGAGTGCCTTCGAGAACAACCAGATCGGCCCGGGGGGGGGGGGGGGCTGAGCTTCCGCGAGTCAGCTCCCTTCATCAGAAACGTCGGGTATCCAACCAAGGGAGCTTTGACTCTCCAAAACGTATTCCCCGAACACCTTGTTGGTCTCTCGGGTGCCGCTGGGCTTGATTCCAACCATTATTTGTGGTCTCACTGAGACTAAAAGCAGACTGCACAATGTGACATAATGTTATAGCAATCTATCTGTCAGGTTCTCTGAATCCCCAGCTTTCTCCCTTTCTTTTTTAAAAAGACGTCTCTCGTCCCTTTCATTAAAGGTTAAAGCAGAAAGTGCCAAAGCAGGATTGCAGCTGAACATCAAGGGGAGACAAGTAACGACTGCTGCAGAAGTACACAACTTTAAGGCGGGCAGTGGAGAAACTGCAGTAGTTCAAGGTTTTCTGTTCCTTGGCTCCACTGTCAACCAAAAGGGAGAGGCACCCAAGGAGCTAGAAGGAAGCTGCGACTGGGAAGGGCAGCTGGGAAGGAGCTAGGGAAAAATCTCCAGTGTCAGGGGACCTGTCGCTGGCGACCAAGATCCAGATGCCGCGTGGGTCTTCCTCATCACCACGTGTGGGTGTCAGAGTTGGACAAGGAAGAGAGCTGATGGGAAGAAAGTGGATTCCTTTGAAATGGGGCGTTGGAGGAGGAGACCTTTACAGAAACCGTGGACGGCCCAGAAGAGAAATAAGTGGGTTCTGGGTCAAATCAAGCCCGAACTCTCTCTCTAGGAGCTCAAGTGACCAAACTGAGGCTACGGTACTTTGGTCACACACTGAGAAGACAGGACTCCCTGGAAAAGACAATAATGCTAGGAATGACGGGGTATCCAAACAATGTGACATGGTAGTTTGGGGTGACTTCAACTTCCCTGATGTGTGCTGGGAGACAAACTCTGCAAAACATCCACAGTCACCCACATTCCTGACCTGTCTGGATGACAACTTCTTTCATCAAACGGTGGAGGAAGCTCTGAGGGGCTCCGCCATAGTGGACTTAATATTGACCAGCAGGCAAGAGATGGCAGATGGGCTGAAGGTGGTGGGGGCCTTAGGGAGAAGTACCCATGTCCTGCTAGCATTCCTTTTGCCGTGGGGGACCAAGGAAGCTTGTAGCTACACATAGAATCATAGAGTTGGAAGGGACCTCCAGGGTCATCTAGTCCAACCCCCTGCACAAGGCAAGAAATTCACAAACGCCTCCCCCTCCACATACACACCCAGTGACCCACGTTCCACACCCAGAAGATGGCAAAAAACCTCCAGGTTCCCTAACATGTATGTTAGGTCTCAGTAGGGCAGACTTTAATAAACTCAGGGGCATGATGAGAATCACTCCATGGGCAAGCCAGCTGGAAGGGAAGGGGGCAAGTGAAGGCGGCGGGGGGCTCTCCCAAAACAAGCTCAAGCTGTCGCTACTCCAACAAGAAGGAAACATGGCAGGGGATCCAAGAAGCCAGTGTGGATGAACAGAGAACTGCGTGATGTGCTCAGGGAGAAAAAGGAAATGTTCAAGCAATGGAGGCAAGGACAGACCTCTGAAGGAGAGTCCCTGTGGGCTGCTAGGCACTGTAGGGCAGCCCTCAGAGAGGCCAAAGTGCACAGTGGGCTACAGCTGTCCAGGGAGGATCGCCACAAGAAGGAACTCATCTTCTTCAGATAGGTGAGGAGCAAGTGCAAGATAAAAGAGGCGATGGGCCCACTGTTGGGTGAAAATGGAGAAACTCTGACAGAGAGAACGCAGGAAGGCTCAGTGCCTATTTTGCCTCAGTTTTTTCCCCCCTGAAGAAGAGAACAGGCTCCCCTAGAGATGGTCGCAGGCAAGGCACGGCATCCGGGCTGCTGGCTGACATGGACAGGGAGGTCCTTGAGAAGCATCTGGCTGCACTGAAGGAGTACAGACCCCAGGGCCAGGTGGGATGTACCCAAGAGCACTCAGAGAACTTTCTAGAGAGCTTGTGGAGCCTTCGTCCATTATCTTCCCGACCCCTTGGAGGATGGGAGACGTGCCAGAAGACTGGAGACTTGGTGCTGTGGGGGGGGGGGCAACGGTGGGAGGGCTTCTAGTGTCCTGGCCTCACTGCTGGACCTCCTGAGGGCCCCTGGTGTTTTGGGGCCATTGGCCTGATCCAGCACTGGCTTCTCTTATGTTCCCTTATGCTCTTATGAGATGGGCAGATGTGATCCCAATTTTCAAAAAAGGGAGGAGGGATGATCCAGGACACTACAGGCCAGTCAGTCTGACCTCTGCCCCAGGGAATATACTGGAACAGATTTTGAAGGGATCGATCTGCAAGCATCTAAAGGACAACTTGGTGATCCGGGGAAGTCAGCACGGATTTGTCCCCAACAGGTCCTGCCAGACCAACCTCCTTTCTTTCTTTCTTTGAGTGATGAGCTTCCTGGATCGAGGGAATGCTGCTGATGTTGTTTACCTGGATTTCAGTAAAGCTTTTGACAGGGGGTTCCCCATGATCTTCTGATGGGTAAACTAGAGGAATGTGGAGTGGACTGTGGGATAGTTAGGTGGAGAGGGAGCTGGTTGGAGACCCGCACTCAGAGAGTCAGTGCTGTCAATGGCATTTCCTCTGAATGGAGGGAGGTGTCCAGTGGGGTGCCACAGGGCTCAGTTCTGGGCCTGGTACTTTTCAGTATTTTTATAAATGATCTGGATGAGGGTGTGGAGGGGCATGCATTGGGAGTGCTCTGGACGCCTCCTTAACAATGGAGGCCCAGGTAGCAGCCACTGCAAGGTCAGCCTTTTACCACCTTTGGCTGATTAGGCAGCTGGTTCCCTTCCTCAAATACAACAACTTGGCAACAGTGATCCATGCGATAGTCACCTCGAGACTGGACTGCTGTAATGCTCCCTACATGGGGCTGCCCTTGTCGCAAATCCAGAAGCTACAGCCAGAGCAAAGTGCTGCAGCCAGGCTCTTGATGGGTCTCCCAATGTGGGACCTGTGCTGAAAGTATTGCACTGGCTGCACTGGCCTCCCGGTCCCAAAGATGCCAGGCTGGCATCAGCCAGGGCCAGGGCCCTCTCAGTGGTGGCTCCGTGCTGGTGCAACGAGGTCCCAGAAGACATCAGGGCCCTGCGGGACCTTCTGCAGTTCCACAGGGCCTGCAAGACGGAGCTCTTAGCTGCCTCTAGTAACTGAACTGTGACAAGGCCTGCCCCCACCGGACTCACCACCAGCAATCTGGGCCCGCCAGGGGAGGTGGATTTGAGAAGCCCGACTCCAACAATGACTATATTCCTCTGTGACTGTTCCACCATGGCCTGTTGTTATCACTAGGCGATACTGTTACTGCCATCAACGTTGTGTCACTAGCACCTTAGGATTGTTTATAACTATTTAGGACTATTTATGATTGTTTTATATTTGTATTGTTTTTATGTCTTTTAACTTTTGTATGTAAGCTGCCCTGAGCCAGCCCCAGTGGGGAGGGCGGGATATAAATCGAATAAATAAATTGATAGATTGATAGACTGATTGACTGACTGACTGACTGATTGATAAAAAAATAACTCCAGCGATAAATGGCTACCACATTCCTAAATGGCTCTGAACCAATTCCCAATGGTGCTGTCTCGCAGGAGAGAAGCAGGATAGAGATGGCGGGGGGGAGGGAATGCCAGGCAGAATGGCCCCCATAGCTGCCCTCCACCTAAAGCCTGGTGGAACATCTCTGCCTTGCAAGCCCTGCGGAACCGCATGAGGTCCCACGGGGCACGGATGTCATTTGGCAGAGAGTTCCAGCAGGTCGGACGTATTCTGGGCCGGGGATCACCAGTAAGCTGTTCTCCGCAGAGCGTAAAGCTGTCCCGGGGACATACCAGAGGAGGCAGTCCCAGAGATGCATGGGTCCCAGACCGCTCAAGGCCTCAAAGGCTTAAAGGGACTGCACAAGACAGTCCAGAACAACTGAGCGGCGGGGAGCAAGTTGCTCCCCTTTGCTCCGTGGCTTTCAGGAGGGGGGACAGAAAGCATGGGTTTAAAGGGACTCTGAGTCTTTCTACTTTATCCACGAACCACCACGAGCTGCTTTAAAAGTTCGTGATGGTAGACCTGGCACGAGCTTCGTGGTTTGGTTTGTGCCCATCCCTCGTCGGAAGTGAGTTGACAGCACTACTCACGCCCACACGGCCCATTGTGGAGATGTGCCTTTCCCTTTTAAGAAAATGAAAGCTGGGAATTCAGAGCGCCTGAGAGATAAATTGTTATAATGTTATCACACTATAAGATTAAGCCCCCTGTGGGTTTCGAACAGACATCCCCCCAAGCCTCCCGGTGGCACAGAGGGAATGGCCGTCGGGAGGGTCTGGGGCGGGGGGGGGGGGGGCGCAGGGAAGCCCTGCCGGGTGCCAACCTCACTGCTGCTGCTGCTGTGCCGTCTGGGCAGCCTCCGTAGCAGCGGGGGAGCCAGACACGAGCCCGCCCTTGGCTGGGAAACACTGTGATGCCCTGGCACGGGGGTGGCTTAGCCACATGAGGAATCCGGTGGGTAGTTCTGGTTGCCGTATCTCTAAAAGGATATCACGGAGCTGGGAGAAGCACCGTGTGTCTGTCTGTGTGTCTGTGTGTGTGTGTGCAGCCGCAGCCTCAGCCTCTGAAGAGTTGGAGCACCTCTCCTGTGCTAAAAGAAGGCCAAGGAGTTTGGGGCTCTTTAGGCTGGGAAAAAGGGGGGGAGGGAGGGAGGGAGGGAGGGTGATGCTCTCCCCCAGTGCTGGGGGAAAGTGGGCGGAGGAAATGGGTTCTTCACCCCCAGTAATTCCAGGTTTCGGGGACACCCCTGAGGTGCTGCTGTTTGGGGGACTGGGTGGCTCGGGGTGTGTCAGGGACGGCCTCTTGGCTGTGGAGGGAGGAGAGCCGCTCACGGGGGACGGTGGCTGTTAGCCGTGTCCCAGATGGAGCCTCCATGCCCAGAGGCAGTGGGCCTCCCAGTACCACTGCTGGAGGGCAGCCACGTTGGAGGGAGGCGTTGTGGGGCTGTCTAGTTGGCCGCTGTGTGAAAGGGGGTGCTGCCCAGAGGGAGCTTGGGTCTGGTCCAGTGCCCCGCTCGGACGTTGCTGCCTGGGATGCTGGGTGTGAGTGTGTGCGGTGCCTGTTGCTGGGCTGTGTGTGTGTGTGTGTGTGTGTGTGTGTGTGAGGATGCTGGAGTCCTCTGCCGCCCCAGCCTTTGCCCCTTCCTGGGAGCAGTGCTCTGGTGCGCACAGCTAGCGGTTGGCGGGTGTGCTGCGCGCCGGCAGCTCCCCCGCTGCATTTGTAAAATGAAATAAATATTGACACGGACGGGATGCTATTCAATTTGTCCTGATCACTGGGCTGCGGTGAGTTCTGACAGGGCAGAGTGTAAAACATAAGCTCGGGATGTAATTTCTACTGTCAACATGATGTACAGTACAGCTCCACCAAACACTCACCGACAGGCCGGGGGAGGGAGGGAGGCCTGCCTGGGGGCGGGGGGTGGCGGCAGGGGGGGTGGCAGGCTTGCCGGCTGCAGAGGAGGAGGAGGTGGGGGGGCTGTGTGGCTCACGGTGTATGTGGGGGGGACGCAAGCACCTCTGCCCCTCCTGGAGGAACAGCATGCGCCTGGGCCGGGCACTGTTAATGCTCCCTTGTCAGGAGGGGGGCTTGGAGGGGGAGGGAAGACCCCCCCCCCGCCAGCCCGCCTGCCAATGTGAGGGCTTCCAGCGCTACCCGCTGCGGGAGGGGGAGGGTTCCCAGGCAGGCTTCTGTTCCCACAGCAACCGTTTCACAGGCCCAGTGTGTGTGGGTGGGGGACGCGGTGGGGAGGGGGGTGGAGGTGTGCCCGCGTGTGTTTTTGTGTATGTATTTCAGGGAACATAAAGCGAGGAAGGGGCTGCAGGGTGTGAATGGGGGGCCTGGGGGAGGGCGGCGTTCAGACCGGCATCACCAGCAGGCAGCGTCTGCAGACTGCCCCTCTTGCGGGTTGGCAGAGAATACCACCCCCACCCCCCTTGGCTCCCACTGGTTTGGGGCACAATCTCCCCTGGACCCTTCTCAAGCAGCCTGGGGGAAACCAGCAGGCATAGAGGGCAGCGTGTTCACAGGGGGTGTTTCAGAACCACAGGTGACATCAGGTTCTGTTCTACGTCGTGGTGAGCATCACACGAGAATCTGGGAGGCCCAGGTTCAAGTTTCTCCCCTGCAGTGGAAGCTCCCCGGGGTGACCGTGGAGGCCAGTCACCGCCTTTCAGCCAAGCCTACCTCACTGGGCTGTGGTGACGATAAAATGGAGGAGAGGAGAACCATGTCAGGTACTCTGGGAGAAAAGGGGAGGGCAGATGGCGTAAATAGAAGTCAGCGAATTAATCCGGGCTGGAGGGAGCTGTTTTGCCTTGGACACTCTCCATGTGCTACAGATGCCCAGGTGGGGTGCCACCTAGGATCCTGGGCGAGGGCTGCAGTCTGCTGGCATGGAGGATGTGAAGCGTGGAGACAGCAGTGGGGGCCTTTTGGCAGGAGAGAGAGGAGCGGAGGGAGCTCAAAGAAGTGAGCCAAGCCACGGAGAGCAAGGGAAGGGGCTGGGGAGGGGGACACGTGTCTGCCCCGGGAGAAGACTCCTCTTGCACGCCAAGTCTGATGCCAGCTCAGGCTCCAGTCCTGCCCGGGAATGATGGAGGGGGCAGGAGATGGCATCCCGGCACAGGTGTGCCCAAGCCCCTTGGAGGCCAGATCCTGCTTGGCAGCACCCGACTTCTGGACTGCAGAGGCTCTGAGGGTTGTGCGGAAGAGGGGCCTTGGACAGGCTGGGTGAGAAGGGAAGGAGCTGCTCCTCCCAGAGCTCCTTTGCCCGGGGGTGGGTGCAGAGAAGGGGGCCTGGATGCCCTTGCCTGTGGCCTTGGCCTCCTCGGGAGCAGGGCTGTGTGGTCCCACGCGGTAATCCCTAGAATCAGAGAGTGGGAAGGGACCTCCAGGGTCATCTAGTCCTCAACCCTCTGCTGCACAAGGCAGGAAATTCACAAACACCTCCCCCCCCCCCCCCCACACCTGCAGTGACCCCTGTTCCATGCCCAGGAAATGGCTAAAAACCCTCCAGGATCCCTGGCCAAACCGGCCTGGAGAAAAGTTGCTTCCTGACCCCAAAGTGGCAATCAGCACTTTCCTGGTCATGTAAGAAAGGCCCACGAGAACTAAGCACTGAGGCAATTCCCTTCCTGCCCTCCCTTCCCGTGATCTGCCTAAGTTCCCACAGTCAGCATTGCAGTCCGATGGCCATCCAGCCTCTGCTAGGAAGCCTCCATAGAAGGGGAGCCCCACCACCACCTCCTCCCGAGGGAGCTGCTGTCCCACTGAGGAACCGCTCTGACTGTCAGGAAGGTCTTCCTAATAGTGAGCCGAAAACTCTTCTGATTTAAATGCAACCCGTTGGTTCTGGTCTGACCTTCTGGGGTAACAGAAAACAACTCTGTGCCATCCCCTGTATGAGAGCCCTTCAAGTACTCTCCGTCGTCTCCTCTCCGGGCTAAACATGCCCAGAGCTCCTTCAGCCTTTCCTCGAAAGGCTTGGTCTCCAGAAGACCCCTCCCCATCTCCGCTGCCCTCCTCTGGACGTGTTCCAGCTGGTCTGTATCCTTAAATGGCGGTGCCCAAAAATTGAACACGAGACTCGGTGAAAGGGCCATTCAGACATGGAACAGCACTGGGCAATGTGGACTGGGGGTGGACAGGAGATGTTTGCCTGAAAGAGCAAATGGTGTGGAAGTAGTCCCAGATTTCTGTCTTCTAGGGAAGGCAAACTCGGGGGGGGGGGGGGGGTACCTGAGCAGAACCAGCCAGCCTGCCCACACCTGATCTCACCCTTCCTTGTCAGAGGGGAGTGGTGGTTAGCGCAGACCCCGAGGGAATTAATTGCCCCAAACAGTTCTGGTGTCCTAAGGATTAGGGAGATGAATGAAGATCAGGTATTTGACGCGGCATGTGGCCCTGATCCATCCAGCTTAACACCAGAGAGCGTCTCTTGTGCCTTCAGGGCTGCGTGGGGACCTCCTCTCTGCTCCTCCCCAGGGAGGGTGCTTCAGCTCTCAGGCAGGGAAGAAGAGGGGCTCAGACGGTGCTGCTGGTCCCTCTGGCTAGGCAACTGGAGCTGCTGTCCAAAACCTCCCTTAGGAGAGGCCACACTTCCCTCCAGAGCTTGTTCCAGCAGGGGTTGGACGCAGGAAGCTGCTTTGACTGAGTCAGGCACACCTCAAGCTGCCTTCGACTGCACCAGACCACTGGTGCCCATCGCAGTCAGGCTGGTCTATTCAGAAGAACTGTTATTAAGGAAAAAATTAGTAGGCGCACTGATGAACAAAATCTACTGAGGAAGACTTAGCATGGGTTCTGTAAGGGAAGATCTTGTCTCCCTAACCTATTAGTGTTCTTTGAGGGAGTAAACAAACATGTGGACAAGGGGGACCCAACAGATATTGTTTACCTTGACTTCCAGAAAGCTTTTGATAAAGTTCCTCATCAAAGGCTCCTAAGTAAGCTCAATAGTCATGGCATAAAAGCACAAGTCCTTTTGTGGATCAAAAAGTGACTAATTAAAAGAAAACAGAGTGAGTATTAATGGGCAATTTTCTCAGTGTAGGGAGGTAAGCAGTGGGGTACCGCAGGGATCAATACTTGGTCCGATGCTTTTTAACTGGTTTATTAATTATTTGGAGTTGGGAGTAAGCAGTGAAGTGGCTAAATTTGCAGATGACACGAAGTTGTTCAGCGTGGTGAGAACCAGGGAGGATTGTGAGGCACTCCAAAGGGATCTGCCGAGGATGGGCGAGTGGGCATCAACGTGGCAAATGGGGTTTAATGTGGCCAAGTGCAAAGTGATGCACATTGGAGCCAAAAATCCTAATTATAAATACACGTTGATGGGGTCCGAACTGGCAGATTGACCAAGAGAGAGATCTTGGAGTCGTAGTAGATAACTCAATGAAAATGTTGAGATAGTGTGACTGCAATGAAAAAGGCCAATGCTATGCTGGGGGTTATTAGGAAGGGAATAGAAAACAAATCAGCCAGTATTATAATGTCCCTATATAAATTGATGGTGCGACCTCATTTGGAGTACTGTGTACAGTTCTGGTCGCCATACCTCAGAAAAGATATTATAGCATTGGAAAAAGTGCAGAAAAGGGCAACTAAAATGATCAAAAGGTTGGAACACTTTTCTTATGAAGAAAAGTTGAAGCGCTTGGGGCTCTTTAGCTTGGAGAAATGATGGCTGAGCGGTGACATGATCATAGTTTATAAGATTATGCATGGGATAGAGCAGGTAGAGAAAGAAGTCCTTTTCTCCCTTTCTCACAATACAAGAACTCATGGGCACGCCATGAAATTGCTGAGCAGTCGGGTTAGAAGAGATAAAAGGAAGTCCTTCTTCACCCAAAGAGTGATTAACACATCATGGAATTCACTGCCCCAGGAGGTGGTGGCGGCTACAAGCATGGACGGCTTCAAGAGGGAATTAGATAAACATCTGGAGGAGAAGTCCATCAGTGGCTATTTGCCACAAACTATAGATAGGAACTCTCAGTCTGGGGCAAGTGATGCTCTGTATTCTTGGTGCTTGGGAGGGGGCAACAGTGGGAGGGCTTCTGGTGTCCTGGCCCCACTGCTGGACCTCCTGAGGGCCCCTGGTGTTTCTGGCCACTGTGTGACACGGAGAGTGTTGGACTGGAGGGGCCACTGGCCTGACCAACATTGGCTTCTCTGATGTTCTCTTATGTTCTTATGTCTTCCTCCCAGGGGGGGTCAGGCAGAGAGAGGCCTTTCCCTCCCACCTGGTCCTTTTGAACGTGAGGTGCTGGCAGGGATTGAACCAGGGACCCCCCCTGCACGCCAAGCAGAGGCTCTGCCCCTGAGCCACACCTCTCCCCAAGCAAGGGCTCAAGTAGGGTTGCCAACTCTGGGTTGGGAAATTCCTGGAGATTTGGGGGTGGAGCCTGAGGAGGGCAGGGTTTGGGGAGGGGAGGGGCCTCAGCAGGGGTCCACCCTCCAGAGCAGCCATTTTCTCCAAGGTGAACTGGTCTCTGCCGCCTGGAGATGAGTGGTAATAGAAGGAGATTTCCCGCCACAACCTGGAGGGTGGCAGTCCCCAGGTTCCAGCAAGGAGCAGGTGTCCCATTGTCTTTCCTGCTAGAGCCTTTAGCAGTTGTATGAAGGTGGGCTGAGGTACAATTGAACTGACTTCCTCCTTCCCCCTTCCTGCAGAGAGAAGAAGGGAAACTTTTAAAATGCCAAGTGGAGGTTTACTGCTTGCCAACTTCCCAGGAGAAAATGCATTTCGTCCCACAGCACTTCAGGGGCAAGATGCCCTCTAGGGAGGCATCCGGGGCCTGGGAGGGGCAGGGGGGGCGGATAGCAGAAAAGTGGAATGGAGGACTTGTCTCCGTTTCATGGTGGAAAGTGTGGGGCACGGACCCACACCCGAGCTGCTGTTTTCAGGAAGGCTCTCTGTAGGACTGAGTCAAATTGAGGAGATGAGAGATGAAGTTCTAGGGCTACATCCATCCCAAGGGTTCCAAACGAACATAAATCTGAAATTGTTCATCTAACCATTATATGTAAGGTTGCTAAAATCGGCCTCTGTGCCAGAGGACTGGAAAGTGGCAAATGTCACTCTTGTTTTTGAAAAGGGGTCCAGAGGGGATCCAGGAAATTACAGGGTATTTAGTCTAACATCTATCTCTTCCAGGTCAGTTAGTAGAAACTGTTGTTAGAGATAAAATTATTATACATATTGAAGAACAAAACCTGCTTGGGGGGGGGGGTGAGCAGTGTAGCAGACAAGTTTGCAGATGATGCCAAATTATGCAGGATGTCGAAAACCGAGGTGGGTTGTGAAGGGCGCCTGGAGGATCCGTCCAGATTGGGTGGCAAAGAAGTTCACTGCTGAGGAGTGCAAAGCAATGCATGACGGGATGGAAAACACCTCACATATGCGATCACGCTTCCTGAACTGGCTGAGGCTAGGCTGAGAGAGATCTTGGGGTTAAAGTGGACGGCTGAGTGAAAGCATTGGCCCAGCGTGTGGCAGTAGTGGAAACAGCACACTCCAGGCAGGGCAATGACTAGGACAGAGGCTGGGAACAAAACTGCCAATATCGTTATTTATTTATTTATTTATTTATTGGATTTATATCCCGCCCTCCCCGCGAACGGGCTCAGTGCAGAATGGTAATGTCTGTTTCAGAGCTATGCGGTGGCCTCTTTCGGAACGGTTTTAACGGTTCTCCTCGTCGTTTCCCGGAAAAGATATTGCCAGTCTGGAAAAAGTACAGAAGAGGGCAACCAAAGTGGTCAAGTGGCGCAAACCACTTTCCTATGAGGAAAAGATGAATGGTCTGGGATTTTAGTGTGTGGGGGGGCTCCTGCTGGATACACAGGAAGCGGGGGGGGGGGGCAGGGGTGAGCCAGCTGCAGCCCTTCCTGGCCAGGAAAGATCTTGCCACTGTGGTGCATCCCCTGCTGACATCTGGACTAGATTAGCACTCTGTGTGTGTGTGTGGGTGGGTGGGTCTGCCCTTGAAGACTGTCCAGAAGCTGCAGTTGGTGCAGAGTGCGGTGGCCAGCATGTGGACTGGGGTGGGACACAGCAGGGATGGTGTCCCTCCAGCTTTGTTCTGTACTGGCTTCCCATTTGCTTCCAGGCTTAATTCAAGGGGTTGGTCTTGACCTTTAGAACCGGGGGGGGAGGGGGGCTTTGATGGCCCCACCGTCTGAGGCTGGGAGGATGACAACCAGAACTGCGGAACTCCCTCCTCGGAGAGACTGGTCGGTCTGCCTCGGCTGGGGTGAAGACGACCCTCTCGCTTTTTCGTCTGTTTGGGTTTGGCATTCTTCCAGCAGCTGTTATTGCCCCCCCTCCCCTGGTTGTAGTATTGTTTGCTTGTGTTCTTACTGAATTTTTAAAATAATTTTAAATGTTTTAAACATTTTAAAATGTTTAAAACATTTTAAATGTTTTAAAATTATTTTCATATTTTTATGTGTGCTGCCTTGGAGATCCCGATTGGGTGGGAAGGCAGCATGAAAATGTTTTAAGTGAAATTTATTTGTTTGTTTGTTTGTTTGTTTGTTTGTTTGATTTATACCCCGCCCTCCCCGTGAACGGGCTTTAAATCTAAAATGCTAAGGGTGGTCATGATGAGGGTTTATAAAAGTATGCATGAAGTGGATAAAGAGGACAGAAAATTCTCTCTCTGCCGTAATACTAGAGCTCTGGGAAGTTGATGGGCAACAAGTACAGGACAGATGAAAGGAAATATTCTTTACTCAGTTAGCAAATGAATTGTAGAATTTGCTGCCAGAGGACGTGGTGGTGGCCACAGGAATAAATAGCTTTAAAAGAGGGATTGGACAGATTCATGGAGGAGAGGTCTATCAGTGGCCACTAGCCATGCACATTCAGAGGCAGTCAACCTCGGAATCCCACAGCCAGGAGGCAACATCAGGGGAAGGCCACAGCCTCTGTGCCCAGTTGTTGGCCCTCTGGGGAAACTGGTTGGCCTCTGTGTGAGACAGGATATGCTGGACTAGATTATCTGGTCTGACCCAGCAGGGCTCTTCTGATGGTCTTATCAGGGGAAGGCCTCGACCTCTCTGCCCTGTTGCTGGCCCTCCAGAGGAGTTGGTCGGCCACTGTGTGAGATGGGATGATGGACTAGATGGACTATCGGCCGGTATCTAACTTGCCCTATTTGGGCAAGTTAATCGAGAAGGTGGTGGCGGACCAGTTGCAGGGCTTTTTGGATGACACCTCTGCGTTAGATCCCTTCCAGTCCGGCTTTCAGCCGGGTCATGGGACGGAGACGGTATTGGTCGCCCTGATGGATGACCTCCGGAGGCATCTGGATCGAGGCGGTTCGGCGGTGCTGATGTTGTTAGATCTGTCGGCAGCGTTTGATACGGTCGACCATCAGCTACTGTCTCACCGCCTCGCCGATATTGGGATCCAGGGGTTAGCTTTACAATGGCTCTCCTCGTTTCTCCAAGATCGGGGACAGAGGGTGGTGGTAGGGGAACAGCTCTCCCAGAGACACCCATTGACTTGTGGTGTCCCACAAGGAGCAGTGCTTTCCCCTATGCTGTTTAGCATCTATATGCGTCCCCTTGCCCAGATTGCCTGGCGGTATGGGCTGGGGTGTCACCAATATGCGGATGACACCCAGCTCTATCTGTTATTGGGCGGCCCATCGGACTCCGACCCAGGTGACCTAGACCTGGCGTTGCAGGCTGTGGCTGGTCGGCTCAGGCAGAGCCGACTGAAATTGAATCCGACGAAGACGGAGATCCTATGCTTGAGTCCGTGCGGATCAGGGTTGGGTATCCCTCTCCCGACCTTCGAGGGGGTGCCGTTGGTGCCAACGTCGGAGGTTAGGAGTCTGGGAGTGCTCCTGGACCCCTCATTAACAATGGAGGCCCAGGTAGCAGCCACTGCGAGATCGGCCTTTTACCATCTTCGGCTGGTCAAGCAGTTGGTCCCCTTCCTTGAACGTAACAAACTGGCTACAGTGATCCATGCCTTGGTCACCTCAAGATTGGACTACTGTAATGCTCTCTACTTGGGGCTGCCCTTGTGCCAAATTCGGAAGCTGCAGCTGGTGCAGAATGCAGCGGCGCGGTTGTTGATGGGCCTTCCTGTGCGGGAGCACATCCAACCCGCCCTAAAATTACTGCACTGGCTGCCTATAGCATACCGGGTAAAGTTCAAGGTGCTGGTACTTACCTATAAAGCCCTTTATGGCCTGGGACCTAGCTACTTGAAGGACCGCCTCTCCCCATATGTTCCCCAGCGAGCACTCCGGTCTGGATCCCAAAACCGTCTGGTCCTTCCAGGGCCAAAAGAGGCTCGGCTGGCAATGATAAGGGCCAGGGCCTTTTCCGTGGCAGCCCCGCACTGGTGGAATGAGCTCCCGGATAACATCAGGGCCCTGCGGGATCTTTTACAATTCTGCAGGGCCTGTAAAATGGAGCTCTTCCACCAGGCGTTTAAGTGAGGGCCGCCCACACTTCCGTCTTGGCCCTGGCCCAATCACTTGATTCGATCATTCGATCTTATCCACCAGCCACTGTGACCGTCCATAAGGTTTACATCTGGATACTGCCATGATATACTGAGCTGAAGATACGCCATTTGTATAGTGTTAATTGTTTTAAATTTTAATGTTTTATGATATGACTTTTTTTATACTTGTTGTGAGCCGCCCTGAGCCGCCGTATGGCGGGGAGGGCGGGATATAAATCTCATAAATAAGTAAGTAAGTAAGTAAGTAAGTAAGTCTGATCCAGCGGGCCCCTTCTGATATTCTTATCAGGAGAGGGCCTCGGCCTCTATGCCCTGTTGTTGGCTGTCCAAAAGAACCAGTTGGCCACTGTGAAAGGCAGGATGCTGGCCTAGATGGACCACTGGTCTGATCCAAGAGGGCTCTTCTGATGTTCTTATCAGGGGAAGGGCTTGTCCTCTATGCCCTGTATTTGGCCCTCCAGAGAAACTGGTTGGCTGCTGTGTGAGACAGGATGCTGGACTAGATGGACCACTGATCTGATCTAGCAAGGGTCTTCTGATGTTCTTACGAAGCCCTCGGCCTCTCTGCCCTGTTGTTGGCTGTCCCAAGGCTATGCCCTGTAGTTGGCCCTCCAGAGAAACTGGTTTGGCCACTGTGTGAGAGGGGATGCTGGACTAGAGGGACGCTCACTGATCTGACCCAGCAGGGCTCTTCTGATGTTCTTATAAAGGCGTCAACCTCTGTGCCTTTTTGTTGGCCCTCCAGAGGAACTGGTTGGCCACTGTGTGAGACAGGATATGCTGGACTAGCTGGACCCTCACTGGTCTGATGCTGCAGGATTCTGCTTATGTTCTTGAGCTCTGCTTTTGCTTGTTTCTATGCCTATATGGACCTTATAGTTTTTCTGCCTCTTTTCTCTGTAAAGCCTGGCAGATATTACCACTTTGCTTCCCTCAAAGACCACTCCATCTGTCTTTGTGAGTTCATGTCTACAATCTCTGATTTGCAGTTCAGAAGCATCTTTAGTTTCTGGCCACTGACCCGTCACAAGTAGGATCACAGTCTGTGATGCTGGGTCCTTATCAGTTTCTTCAATAATATTCTTCCTTTTAATTTCCCACTGGAAGGGAAGTGATTGTTATATATCCACAGAAGTTTTCATTTCATCCTCAAAATCAATTTTTGCTACTACAGAGGGGTGACTGCCTCGGATACGGGACAAAAATTTGCCTGGTGTACGGGCCACAACCAAATCACAGCTCCATAGCTTGATCATCATTCTTGAGATCCACAGTTATTCAGCGACTTGTGAAATAAAGCCATAAGGGCCTTCAGATTTCTTTCCACAGCCCCTTTGACCATAAATGTATTGAGTACATCTTTCAGAAGTAAATCAGATACGAAGGAGCTCTTTTTCAGCCGGTGCATATCTAGCTTTTGCATCCGTGGGAGACGTGCCACCGCTTGCCAGTGCTTGTCACATTTTTAAAGAGTGCTGCACCAACGGCCGTTGACATTTTGATGGGTCTGTTTGGGGTGTAGAACTTTAACGCTGGCCTGTGCCTCTGGCATCGCTTTAAGACTTTCCAGGATTCCTCCAGTTCTGCCTCCCAGCCCCATTCCTCTTCCTCTTCAAGAAGTCCCTGCAGAGGTGCTGCTGCTGTGGACAAACCAGGGATAAATTCTGCAGGGTAACTCTCCATCCCATGCAAAGCTGCTGAACCTCAAGACTGCAGCCAGTGCTGGCCTTTCATCAGGTTTTTCCCTTTCAGCAGAAATGTCGTGTACAAACCAGAGTTCGGTAACACCGGAAACACATTTCTCCCTGTTCATTTTAAAGTTTGCAGGTCTTGTAGCCTTTCGGACTTTCTGAAGTCAGTCATGCTCTTGTTTAAGCACATTTTGGGTATTAGGCACAAAGAAGCCCAAAAACCATGTGGAGATGCTCCTGATATATATTATTTATATACTGTTGTCTAGGCAGGGGTACATGTGGAATTGTGTTGGTGCACACAACCTTGGTATGTGCCAACCTGTCGCTGGATTTTCCAGACTTGTGGCCACTCGTATCACAGCTGTCTGATTGTGCAAAACGGACGTGGACGCCTGGCCAGACAACGTGGTGACTGCGCACGTCAGGAACATGGCAGGAGAGGGAGCGTGTGTGGCCAAGGGGTGCAGCTGCTGAACTCCCTGTGTGTGTGAATGTAACATCTGTAAAGGGCTTTAGTTGCACCTGAGACTATAATTCAGGTGGGGTGGCCCTGTTGGTCTGAAGCAAAAGAACAAAGTTTGGGTCCAGGGGCACGTTTAGGACCAACAAAGTTTCATTCTGGGTGGAAGCTTCCGTGTGCCCAGGCACACTTCTCAAGAGCCTATACCCAGAATTAAACTTTGTTGGTCTTAAAGGTGCTACTGGACTCCAACTCTGTTCTGAAACTATACCGTCGTGCATAGATGCTTCCACACCAGTGGTGTGCTTGTATAGCATTTGTATGATCTTATGATAGACTTCCAAGGCAGACGTGATACCAAATGGCAAGTGTATGAACACGGACTGTCCAAATGGAGGATTAAACAGACCCAGTTCTAAGCCATTTTCTGTAACCCCCACTGCCAAAATGCTGAAGAAGCATCCAGCCTGCAAAAAAATTGGTCATTTGCAAGCTGGGCCATTCTCTCCTCTCTGGTTGGTAATTTGTAGTTGTTCTCTTTGGATTACCTTATGGAGGCCTCTTGGATCCAAGCAGAGACTCAACAGGCCGTTCTCCCCTCCACAAATCCTAAAGAGCTTGCCCTGTTGCCTCTAGGATTTTTTTAAAAAAACCTGTATGAAAGCTCTTGGTCCTGTTCAGCTCAGATTTCTGTTTATGCCACTTTTAGGCAGAGTTGCGGGCTGCCTGTGTATGGGGGGGATAGCAGGTGCCGCTGCCAGGGCAGTCGGAGTGAAGGGGTGGCCCAGAGCTCAGCCCGGCAAACAAACCCTAGCATGCTTGTAGGAGTGCCCCCTGCCTTGGATCGGTGTGGTCCTGTGAAGCAAATCAGAACGTCCAGTCCAGCATCTCCTGTCTCACACACAGTGGCCCCCGCCAGTTCCTCTGGAGGGCCAACAAGAGGGCGCAGAAGGGGCCGAGGCCTTCCCCTGATGTTTCCTCATCTGGCTCTGGGATATGGTGCCCAGGGCTGTGCACAGCATTCCAGATGAGGCTGCACCATAGATCTATACAGGGGCATGACAATATCAGCCGTTTTATTCTTCATCCCTTTCCTAATAATCCCTAACACAGAGCTTGCCTTTTCCACCACTGCAGCACACTGGTTGACGCTTTCATGGAGCTCTCCACAACAACCCCAAGATCTTTTCCCCTTTCAGTCTCCGCAAGTTCAGACCCCGTCAGCCTGTACTTGAAGCTGGGATGTTTTGTCCCCGTGTGCATCACCTTACATTTAACGACATTTGAACTTCATTTGCCCCATTGTCACCCACTCACCCAGTTTGTGGAGGTCCTCTTGGAGCTCTTCATAGTCAGAATTGGTTTTCACCAATAATTGGGTGTCATCTGCAATCTTGGCCAGTACAGTGCTGAGCCCTAGTCCCAGATCATTTATGAAGATCATTTTGCTTTTGCTGTGGGGCATAGGTGTAGAGTACGGGGAGGGGGGGCTCGAGGGCTTGAGCCACCCCCGAAATTTCCCGGGGGGGGGGCTCAGCCGCCCCTGGGAAAACGGAGGCCAGGCTGCCGCTGCTGGAGAGGGAGAGGGAAGGGGTGGCGGGCGGGTGGGGGGGAGAGACAGGCACCGGCAGCAGTGGCTGGGGGGCCTCGGAAGGGCCCAGGGAGGCGGGGCGGTTTCCCGGGGGGGGGAGAACATCGCTTCAGCGAGCGAGCGCACTTTGCACGTGTGCTAAGGAGCCCCCCCCCCGGGTTTCCAAAAGTCTACGCCCCTGCTGTGGGGGACCAAGGAAGTTCATAACCACATGTGTATGTTAGATTTCAAGAAGGCAGACTTTAATAAACTCAGGGGCATGATGAGAATCATTCCATGGGCAAGACTGCTGGAAGGGAAGGGAGCAAGTGAAGGGGGGAGCTCTCCTAAAACAAGAGCTCTTCCAAGCTCAAGCCATTGCTGTTCCAACAAGAAGGAAACGTGGCAGGGGATCCAAGAAGCCACTGTGGATGAACAGAGAAATCTGTGATGTGCTCAGGGAGAAAAAGGAAATGTTCAAGCAATGGAGGCAAGGACAGACCTCTGAAGGAGAGTCCCTGCAGGTTGCTGGGCACTGTAGGTCAGCCATCAGAGAGGCCAAAGCGCACAGTGAGCTAAAGCTGTTCAGGGAGACTCGCTACAAGAAAAAAACTCATCTTCAGATATGTGAGGAGCTAGCACAAGATAAAAGAGGCGATGGGCCCACTGTTGGGTGAAAGTGGAGAAACTCGGACAGAGGACAGAGAGAAAGCAGAAAGGCTCGATGCCTATTTTGCCTCAGTTTTTCCCCCGTGCCAGATGGTGTGCACCCAAGAGTGCCGAAAGAACTTTCTAGAGAGCTTGCAGAGCCTTTGTCCATCAACTTCCAGACCTCTTGGACGATGGGACACTTGCCACAAGACTGGAAGAGGGCAGATGTTATCCCAATTTTCAAAAAAGGGAGGAGGGATAAGAACATAAGAGAAGCCAATGTTGGATCAGGCCAGTGGCTCATCCAGTCCAACACTCTTGTGTCACACAGTGGCCAAAAACATCAGGTGCCCTCAGAAGGTCCAGCAGTGGGGGCAGGAAGCCCTCCCACTGTTGCCCCCCTCAAGCACCAAGAATACAGAGCATCACTTGCCCCAGGGACTGAGAAATTCCTATCTATACTTTGTGGCTAATAGCCACTGATGGACCTCTGTTCCATATATTTATCTAATTCCCTCTTGAAGCCATCAATGCCTGTAGCCGCCACCACCTCCTGTGGCAGTGAATTCCAAGTGTTAATCACTCTTTGGGTGAAGAAGCACTTCCTTTTATCTGTTCTAACCAGATTGCTCAGCAATTTCATGGAGTGCCCATGAGTTCTTGTATTGTGAGAAAGGGAGAAAAGGACTTCTTTCTCTACCTGCTCTATCCCATGCATAATCTTATAAACCTCTATCATGTCACCCCTCAGCTGTCGTTTCTCCAATCGAAAGGGCCCCAAGAGCTTCAACCTTTCTTCATAGGGAAAGTGTTCCAACCCTTTTACCCAGGACATTACAGGCCAGTCAGTCTGACCTCTGTCCCAGGGAAGATACTGGAGCAGATTTTAAAGGGATCAATTTGCAAGCATCTAAAGGACAACTTGGTGATCCGGGGAGGTCAGCACAGATTTGTTCCCAACAGGTCTTGCCAGGTCCTGCCAGACCAACCTCATTTCCTTCTTTGATCGAGTGACAAGCTTTGGTGAGGTACCTTGTCAAAAGCCTTTTGAAAATCCAGGTAAAGAATGTCTACTGGGTCACCAGTGTCTACATGTTGTTCACTTTGTCAAAGAACTCCAAAATGTTGGTGAGGCGGGACTTTCCCTTTGCAGAAGCCATGCTGATTTTCCCTCAGCAGGCTTTGTCCCTCTCTGTGCCTGACAATTCTATCTTCGATTACAGTTTCTTGCCTCAGTAATTTCCTGCTTCCCTTCTAGATCCCTTTTTAAAAAATTGGTGCCACATTTGCTACTATGCAGACTTCTGGTACAGCGGCTGAATTTAGGGACAGGTTACATGTACGGGTTAGTAGATCAACGATCTCACAGCTGAGTTCCTTAAGAACTCTTGGGTGTATGCCATCAGGACCTCGAGACTTATCGGTTTTTAATTTCCCTAGTAGGTCTTGAACTTTATCTCTGATCACCTCAGTTGGGCACAGTTCTTCTGACTCCCTTCATGAAAACAGGGCTGTGGCATGGGTCCATGCCCCACTCTTTCCACAGTGAACACAGAGGCAAAAAAAGTCATTGAGCTTCTCTGTCATCTCCCCATCTTCCTTTAGCAATCTCTTTATTCCTTTGTCATCCAATCCCTCCCATTGATACATATGGTTAAATACATATGGTTAACCAGGTCTGGTTTTTCACAAGCGACTTTATTTATACAGCATTTTTATACTTGGCACCAGCAATGCACCTAACCAATACTGGGATATTTATTCTGGAGTAAACAGCAACCTTGGTTTCTGTTGATCCCAGTTCAGTCGTGACCCTGTTCAGATAATATGTTAACTTCAACCCCAGGATTCAGTGTAAATGAAGCAACTGTTTCATGTTGCCACTCTGGCCACATCCAGTCCCTGTTTCGAATTTTTCTTGGCTCTACTAAATCAGCATAGACTCCCTGACCCAGAGTATCTTCAGGTGTGCACGCTTGGGTTTTTTGTGCTCTGATCTGGCAGCATTTTGCCAAATGATTATGCTGCCTGCAGGAAAAACAAAGTTTCCCAGATGCCTCATGCTGTGTCGGACCAGACACATATCACAGTATTTTGCATACTCGTTTCTTTTCCACTCCCCCTGCCCCCTGCAAATGCTTATGATGAAAATGTTTCTGGTTTTGCACATAGAACCCCTTCAGCTGAATTCAGATCTTTGGCCTTTGCCTTCATAAACCCCAGGGATAAATCTCCTTCTTGTAGCAGCCATTTCTCTGAGGACATTCTCTCCACGACCACAGAAGAAAGTTTGGTTCCCAGTCAGAGGCTCTTTCAGGTCTTCTAAGCCACAATTTCTACTGAGCCGCCTTAATTCTGTAACATCCTGATGTTTTTTGTTTTTGTTTTTTGCACGAACATGGAAAACTTGTTTCTTTCAAAAGTTTTTTCTTAGTAATACATAGTCTTAAAAAAAAACATCCAGTGGAGCCCTTGGATGACCAAGGGGTGAAAGAATTATTCTAGGATGATAGGGAAATGGCAGAGAAGCTGAAAGCTTTTTTTGCCTCTGTCTTCACTATGGAAGATGAGAAGTACCTGCCCACTCCAGAACCACTGATTTCGGGAGGGGTGTTGAAAGATCTGAGTCAGATTGAGGTGACGAGAGGGGAGGTCCTATGACTGATGGACAAATTAAAAACTGACAGATCACCAGGCCCGGATGGCGTACATCCAGGTGTCCTGAAAGAACTCAAATGTGAACTTGTGGATCTCCTGACAAAAATATGCAATCTATCACTAAAATCTGCCTTCATTCCCAAAGACTGGGAGGTAGCTAATGCAACCCCCATCTTGAAAAAAGGTTCCAGAGGAGATCCGGGAAATTACAGGCTGATCAGTCTAATGTCACTACCAGATAAGTTGGTGGAATTTGTTATTAAAGATAGAATTAGTAGGCACATAGACCCTGATGCTGGGAAAGATTGAAGGTAAAAGAAGAAGGGGACGGCAAAGGATGAGATGGCTAGACAGTGTTATCGATGTGATGAACATGGAGTTGAGCAGGCTCCGGGGGGCTGTGGAGGACAGGAGGGGCTGGCGTGATGTGGTTCATGGGGCAGCCATAAATTGGACTCGACTGTGCGACTGAAGAACAACAAAAGATGAACAAAAGCTCCTGAGGAAGAACCAGCATGGATTCTGTAAAGGAACATCTTGTCTTACTAAGCTTTTAGAGTTCTTTGAGGGGTTAACAAACATGTGGACAAGAGTGACCCAGTAGATGTTGTTTACCTTGACTTTCAGGAAGCTTTTCGTAAAGTTCCTCATGAAAGGCTCCTAAGTAAACTCAGCAGTCATGGGATAAGAGGACAAGTCCTCTTGTGGGTTAAAAACTGGTTGATTAACAGAAAACAAAGAGTGAGTATAAATGGGCAGTTTTCACAGTGGGAGGTGGTAAGCAGTGGGGTACTGCAGGTGCTCAGTGCTTTTTAACTTGTTCATTAATGATTTGGAATTGGGAGTAAGCCGTGAAGTGGCGAAGTTTGCAGGTGACGCTAAGTTGTTCAGCGCGGTGAGAACTAGGGAGGATTGTGAAGTGCTCCAGAGAGATCCATTGAGGCTGGGTGAGTGGGCATCAGCATGGCAAATGAGGTTCAGTACGGGCAAGTGCGAAGTAATGCACATTGGAGCCGAAAATCCCAACTATAAATATATGCTGATGGACTCTGAACTGGCGGAGACTGACTAAGAGAGAGATCTTGGAGTTGTGGTACATAACTCACTGAAGATGTCGATTCAGTGTGTGAATGCAATAAAAAAAGGCCAACACTATGCTGGGGATTTTATTAGGAAGGGAACTGAAAACAAATCGGCCGGCATCATAATTGCCCTGTATAAACCGGTGGTGTGGTCTCATTTGGTCTCATTTGGAATACTGTGTGCAATTCTGGTCACTGCGCCTCAAAAAAAGGTATTGTAGTGCCTTGACCTGGATAGCCCAGGAAAGTCCAATCTCATCATGAAATCTCAGAAGCTAAGCAGAGCTGACCCTGACAGGTACTTGGAAGGGAGACCTCCAAGGAATACCAGGGCCGGGAGGCAGAGGCAGGCCATCCAGCCACTTCTCTGAACATTCTCCGTGCCCCAGTAGGAGTCGCCAGAGGTCGCCATGACTTCCAGGCACGTACGCTAAAATACCAAAACAACCCCCAAAACTCCCCCAAAATGTATTATAGCATTGGAAAAGGTGCAGAAAAGAGCAACTAAAATGACAAAGGGGATGGAACACCTTAAAGAGGTTAGGGCTCTTTAGCTGGGAGATACGATGACGGAGGGGTGACATGATAGAGGTTTGCAAAATTATGTAGAGGACAGAGATGGTAGAGAAATGAGGACTTTTCTCCCTTTCTCACAATACAAGAACTGATGGGCACTCAGTGAAATTAATAAGCAGTAGCCTTAGAACAGATAAAAGGAAGTACTTCTTCACCCAAAGAGTAATTAACTCATGGAATTCACTGCTGCAGGATGTGGCAGCGCCTACAAGCACAGACAGCTTCAAGAGGGGATTAGATAAATATATGGAGCAGAGGTCCATCAGTGGCTTCACTCTTAGCCACAAGGTATAGATGGAAGACTATGTCTGGGACAGTGATGCTCTGTCTTCTTGGTTCTTGGGGGGAGCCACAGTAGGAGAGCTTCTGAAGTTCTGGCTCTGCTAGTGGACCTCCTGAAGGCACCTGGACTTTGACCACTGTGTGACACAGAGTGCTGGACTGGATGGGCCACTGGCCTGATCCAACATTGGCTTCTCTTATGTCTGGGGCAGTGATGCTCTGTATTCTTGGTGCTTGGGAGGCCTTATCAGGTGGGCTTCTGGAGTTCTGGCCCCACTGGTGAACGTCCTGATGACACCTGCCACTGTGTGACAGAGTGTTGGACTGGAGGGGCTACTGGCCTGATCCAACTCTGTATTTTTGGTGCTTGGGGGGCCTTATTGGGAGGGCCTCTGTAGTTCTGGCCCCACTGGTGGACCTCCTGATGGCCCCTGGGTTTTGGCCACTATGTGACACAGAATGTTGGACTGGATGGGCCACTGGCCTGATCCAACATGGTTTTTCTTACGGTCTTTTGTTCTCTTAGTGTGTCCATTATTGCTTTTAGTTTCATATTCTCAACTTTTGCAAAACCAACATTATTATAAATATTCAAAGTTTCCTCTCCAGCGACATGTAAAAAATGAAGGATCTGTGATTCCCCCCCCCCTTTTCTTCTCTGCTTATGCAGCTTCAAACCCTTCTCTAACCCTGCCCCCCCCCCAGTTGTCCGCTGCACCCTCTGACAGCTGCTGTCCTGCAGGGGGCTGTGAGGTCTCCTTGTTTCCAGAGGTTCCTGCTGTTGAGCAGGGCTTGCCCAGGGTCCCCTGCTGGCTGCATGGCAAGGAAAGGCCCTCCCTTCAGTCCGGTCCCCTCTTCCTTCTCTGCTCCTGACACCGCCACATCCTGTCGTCTCCCTGAGAGCCACAAGGGCTGCCGGAATGAGGAGTGGCTTAAAACGGCTTTCCTATCAAGAGCAATTGACGCGTCTTGTTCAGCAGCCTCTAAGCCCCATTCTGGAGCGAAATTAAGTGCGGGAGGTCTGAGGGCAAGTTCACCAGTTTGCAATCCTTTATCACTGTCAAAAATGTCTTGACAGTTGCAAGTTCCGTCACTGCCGGCTTGAGAAGTGATTCCAGGAGAAGCGAGCGCCCCCACACCTGGGAAGGGCGGGGGACAGGCAGCTGGTCTGACCGCTGGGCTGCTGTCCCGATGATCGCCAGCCCTCTCCAGGGTGGGAAGCTGCTTTGGAAGGGGAGAGGGAGGGGAGGGGAGGGAACGGCAGGGCAAGGCGCACCCCCCCCCCATCCACCGATGTCTCTGTCTTTCCCAGGCTTCCGGATGCTGCTGCCCCGTGCCAGCTGCTGTGACCAGGCAGAGGATGGAAGAGGTGCGCACCTGCTTGAGACCCGCCCCGCCCGGCCAGGTGGGATCCTGGAAGGCTCCCCGGAAATGGAGCGTGCAGATGTCTTCCTCCTGAGCCGCTGCGCTCCAGCCGCCGCCTGACCGCACTCTGCAGTCTCACCATCCGCCCGGAGCAAGGGGTGCCCGTGGGGGAGGACGCTTCCGTGACTTGGTCCCTCGGGACGCTGAGCCCCCGGGCGCCTGCCGGGAGAGCCCCTCTGGAACCAGAGTGGACAGGGTGGCGGGGAGGGGCGTGTGTGCAACCAGCCTCCTGCCACGTGGGAAGCAAGAGTGGAGGCCGGCTCCCCAGGCCCGGGTGCAGCCGCGGGTGGAGGCCAGCTGGTCCAATGTCTGGAGGCAGGCCGGCCCGAGGTTTCTGGCTGGTGCTGCCAGGAGGAAGAGCCCTCGCTTGGGTCCCCCCAGGCAGGTGTGTGACCCCTCCTCTGCAGGCTTCTGGAGGATGCCACCCCAGCTGCCTGTAGGCGGCTGACCCACCCCCCAGGATGTCCCTGTCGTCTCGGCCAGCTGCCCGGACGCCGCAGTGATGGCTGGTGGCTGCTTCCCCTGGATCCTGCTGCTGCTGCTTTGGGCACTGGGCCGTCCAGCGGTCCTCTCGATGCACATGGTGCCCGGGGGCCCTGGCCTGGAGCTGTCCGGAGATGGTGGGCTGCTGCCGCCGGGGAATGGGCGTGTGAAGCGCGGATGGGTCTGGAACCAGTTCTTTGTGGTGGAGGAGTACACGGGCACGGAACCACTGTACGTTGGGAAGGTAAAGTCAGCTGGGTCTCGTGGGGACATGGGGACGGTCGTCCGTGGGCGGGGTGGCTCCCTCCTGGCGGGGGGTGGGGAGACTTGGCTCCCCGATCCCAGCTCCCTCTGGCCTCCCCCACGCCCTGCCTGACCACAGGCTCCAGGCCAGCTCTGAGCAGTGACCAGCAATTCACACCTCTCTGGGTGCCTGAGCCCCTCCCTGGACACCCATCCCCAGCCTGGGCCAGGCTCCATCGCCAGCCACAGCCTTGGCTGCAGTCCGGCCTCTGCTAGGCCCTTCCCTCACCCGCCACTTTGTGGGCACTTGAGCTGGGCCTGGAATGTGAGGCTGGCAGAGAGGAGGGCACAGGTGGCTTCTCAGCTGCTCCAGGCTTCATGTTTGGGGAGTAGGGCAAGGGCGCACTGTTCCAGCTGCTGCAGAGAGGGCCGTGGGAATGGGCTGGGGCTGGGCTCTGTGTCCGTGGCACAGGGAGCCAAGGCTGAGTGGCCACAGCCAGCTGGGGTCGGAGGTGGGGCGAAGCAGGCGGAGCCAACAGCAGGAGGCGCCCTCGGAAGGGGAGACCCTGGGGGAGTGCTGGGGGGGGAGGGGGCCTTGTGCCCAAACAGCCATGAGAAGGGCCAACTCTCCTCATGGGGTGGAGCCCGGGGGGGGGGGAGATGTGTGCCTCTGCCATTGGCCAGGAGCGAGGGGAGGGGGTAAGCAGTGTGTGGTCCCGCCTTCAGAGTCACCCCAGAGGCTTCGCCCAGGCTGATGGGATTGGACTGGCGGGAAGAGCCGTGCCACTGCTGCCTCTGCCTGCGAAGGCAGCCTTGCCTCTCCGTTCTGTGGGGCTCTGGGGAGTTAGCCCCATAGCTCCTCCTCTGGCCCTTGCATGGGTCAGGGGTTCATGGGACAGACCCCAAGGGTTCCGGGACTTGGGGTATGAGTGTGGGCAGTCGGCACCGTCTGGGGAGCTTTCAGTGAGGGGTGCTGGACCTTGTGGCAGCTGGGTTCCATTTGAGCAACATGCCCATACCCCAAGTCACGGGAGGTGACTGCCAGGGGGTGTTAAAGCCAGCAGTAGGTCACGTCCGCTGCTGTGGGGCCAGGGAACAGGGTGTGCGGGGCCAGGACGAGCTGTGGACTTCACCCACCTGGTTAGCAGACCTGGAAGGAGGGGCTGGAGCTGGCCCACCCCACCCCACCCCACCCCACCCCCGTGGGCCATGCCAGGAGCTCTTCCTCTGATCTAAGCCTCACAGCTGGATTTGAGTCCCAGAGCCCCTTCGAGGCCTGCCGGGCTGGAGTTGCTGTGGCCGGGGCACTGGGACGGGCCTGCTCACGGGTGGGGGTGTGGCGCGTCCGTTTCCCTCCTGGTCAAGGGTTGTCCTGCTTGGAGCTTGTGGTGGGAACATTCCCAAACAGAGTTGGAGAAATGCTCTCCACTTGGCCAGAGTGAGGCTTGCCAGCCTCCAGGTGAGACCTGGACATCTCCCTCCTGCTGCGACACTGGATCGCCAGACAGCCGAGATCAGTACCACTGGGGAGGGGGGGCTGCTTTGGGGGTGGGTGGGCTCTGTGGCGTCATGCACACTGCTGAGGGCCCTCCCCTCCCTGAAACCCGCCCTCCCTGGCTCCAACCCTCCCCCCAAAATCTCCAGGTATTTCCCCAGCCAGAGCTGGCTGCTCTAAGGAGGCCTATTTGCTTCATTAACCATTCTGGTTCTGGGCTCTCGTGGATGTGCTGACTGAAGAATTTGAAACTGGTTGATACTCCATCGAGATCTTGAGGCAGGAGGGCTGGGCTGGGCTGGGCTAGAGATGGTTCCCTCTCCCCCCATCCTGCAAGCCTGGAGGAAAGGAGGGAGGAGATGGGGGGGGGGGGGCTGCAGCGCCCTCAAGTCGCTTCCGCATGAATTAAGGACCTCAGAAACGTCCAGGCACTCACAGCCTTGCTCAGTTCTCTTCCAAATGGAAGGCCGTGGCTTCCCTGACTGAGTTGCTCCATCTCGTGCTGGGCCATACGACGGATGGACAACTTAAAAACAAATAAATCACCAGGCCCGGATGGCAGACATCCGAGAGTTCTGAAAGAACTCACATGTGAACTTGTGGATCTCCTGGCAAAAATATGTAATCTTTCCTTAAAATATGCCTCCATTCCTGAGGACTGGAAGGTAGTGAATGTCACTCCTATCTTTAAAAAGGGTTCCAGAAGAGATCCGGGAAATTACAGGCCAGTCAATCTGACGTCGATACCGGGTAAGTTGGTGGAAGCTGTTATTAAGGAAAAAATTAGTAGGCACATTGATGAACAAAATCTATTGAGGAAGACTCGGCATGGGTTCTGTAAGGGAAGATCTTGTCTCACTAACCTGTTAGTGTTCTTTGAGGGAGTGAACAAACATGTGGACAAGGGGGACCCAATAGATGTCATTTACCTTGACTTCCAGAAAGCTTTTGATAAAAGTTCCTCATTAAAGGCTCCTAAGTAAGCTCAATAGTCATGGGATAAAAGGACAAGTCCTTTTATGGATCAAAAACTGGCTAATTAAAAGGAAACAGAGAGTTAGTATAAATGGGCAATTTTCACAGTGGAGGGAGGTAAGCAGTGGGGTACTGCAGGGATCAGTACTCGGTCTGATGTTTTTTAACTGGTTTATTAATGATTTGGAGTTGGGAGTAAGCAGTGAAGTGGCTAAATTTGCAGATGACACGAAGTTGTTCAGCGTGGTGAGAACCAGGGAGGATTGTGAGGCACTCCAAACGGATCTGTCGAGGATGGGCGAGTGGGCATCAATGTGGCAAATGGAGTTTAATGTGGCCAAGTGCAAAGTGATGCACATTGGAGCCAAAAATCCCAACTATAAATACACGTTGATGGGGTCCGAACTGGCGGAGACTGACCAAGAGAGAGATCTTGGAGTCGTAGTAGATAACTCAATGAAAATGTCGAGACAGTGTGCGACTGCAATGAAAAAGGCCAACGCTATGCTGGAATTGAAAACAAATCAGCCAGTATCATAATGCCCCTGTATAAATCAATGGTGCGACCTCATTTGGAGTATTGTGTACTGTTCTGGTCGCCAAACCTCAGAAAAGATATTATAGCATTGGAAAAAGTGCAGAAAAGGGCAACTAGAATGATCAAAGGGTTGGAACACTTTCCCAATGAAGAAAGGTTGAAGCTCTTGGGGCTCTTTAGTTTGGAGAAACGACGGCTGAGGGGTGACATGATAGAGGTTTATAAGATTAAGCATGGGATAGAGCAGGTAGAGAAAGAAGTCCTTTTCTCCCTTTCTCACAATACAAGAACTTCATGGGCACTCCATGAAATTGCTGAGCAGTCGGGTTAGAACAGATAAAAAGAAGTACTTCTTCACCCAAAGAGTGATTAACATTTGGAATTCACTGCCACAGGAGGTGGTGGCAGCTACAGGCATGGATGGCTTCAAGAGGGAATTAGATAAATGTATGGAGCAGAAGTCCATCAGTGGCTCTTAGCCACAAGGTATAGATAGGAACTCTCAGTCTGGGGCCAGTGATGCTCTGTCTTCTTGCTGCTTTGGGTGGGGGGGCAACAGTGGGAGGGGCTTCTGGAGTCCTGGCCCCACTGGTGGACCTCCTGGTGGCACCTGGTGTTTCTGGCCACTGTGTGACACAAGAGTGTTGGACTGGATGGGCCACTGGCCTGATCCAACATTGGCTTCTCTTATGTTCTTATGTCTTCCTCTGTGCCGGTCGCCTTCAGCTGTCGCACACATGTGTCTGTGTGTGTGTGTGTCTGTGCGCACGTGTGTCTTATGTGCTGGCCAGTCTTTTCCGGCTCATGGCAGCCCAAGGGATGGATGCCCTCCACCAGGTCCCCCGTTTACAGCCTGGTTCAGGTCTGGCGCGCTGAGGGCCTTTGTGGCTTCCCTGATTGACTCCATCCGTCATCTCCTGTTGGGTCTCCCCCTTTTCCTAAAAGGCCGAAAACCAGTCTGTGGCTCAGGAAGTGAAATGCCTGGGGAGCCGCTGCCTTGGGGGGGGGGGGGCAGCAGTGCAAAAGAGCCCCCCCACACACACACTGGGTTCTTCCCACACAGAGGTTTGCTCTGCCTGGGCCTCCTTGCGCAGTGCTGTTTTGGGGAGAAACCCTCCCTCTGTTTGTCCTGCTTCTCTGTCCCTCCTTGCCTTTGCTGCAGCCTCTCCTGAACTGGGTTGGATGCCACCTTTTGGGGGGAAGGTCGCAGTCAGTGTGCCTCTGGCTGCTGGGTGGATGGGAAGGCGTGCGTTTGTGGATGATCCTGGCCCCATTCCCATTCCCCTCCCCTCAGCCCCTGCAGTCCCGGTTTCCCCTCCTCACAAACAGACAGCCGGGGGGGGGGGGTTGGGTTTATAAAAAAACACGGTAGTGGACAGACCAGGGTAGTGTAGCAACATAATAATGACCTGAGCCAACTTGGACTAGTCTGCAGCTGCCTTCTTTCTTTCTTTCTTTCTTTCTTTCTTTCTTTCTTTCTTTCTTTCTTTCTTTCTTTCTTTCTTTCTTTCTTTCTTTCTTTCTTTCTTTCTCTCTCTCTCTCTCTCTCTCTCTCTCTCTCTCTCTCTCTCTCTCTCTCTCTCTCTCTTATAAGCATCGCGTTCTTTTTGTTCCGGTTATAATGGGAAAGGTAGAGGAGGCATATTTCCCTTATAACTCTGCAATGAAAAGGGTCAAAGGCGTTTTTTTGGGAAAGGAGGCTGGGAACTGGTAGATCATGGCCATAGATTGTTAGAGCTTTATAGCAAAACCTACCAGTTCCTGATGCTTTCTGGGAGCCTGAAAAAACCCTTTAGGTCAGGGTCTGTGTGTCTGGGAGGGGGGCCCACAGACAGCTGAGGCAGGGAAAGAGCGGGGGAATTGCTGGGTGGGCACTCTGTTGTGTTGCCACTGCAAGTGTGCTTGTGTTTGGGGCAGGAAAGGGAGAATCCTCTCTGCAGAAGCAGTCCTGGATTGGGGGGGGGGGCAGCAGGCCGAGCAGGGCCGCACTTTGAAGGGGTGCCTGGAAGAGACGGGCAAGCAGGGGGCTGGAGCTCCAAAGGGAGGAGGGCAAAGGTGTGTCACAGAGGAGACCCTTCTGGCCTCCCATGAAGCTGGCTCTAGCACCTTCCGCCCACCCCCTCAATAAAATCCCCTCCAGAGCAGGCTGGATCCTGAATCCCGCCCTGGGAGTATCCATGACCGACCGACGCAGCCTCTGCCTTCTTGTCAGGAAGGCACTTCAATCCCCTGGGCCCCGCCTTGCCTACTCCCCCCTGCAGGTCCCCAGGAAGGACCACTCTGCCCGCTGGCAGGGAGGTGTTGGGCTGGGCTGGGCTGAGGGGGGTCATCTGCAGAATGGGGGGCGGGGGGGACTCTGCTCCTGGTCCCCCCATGACCTCCCTGGCAGTTCCACGGAGATCTTCCAGGTGGGGTACCAGATGGGTCCTGGGCTCAGCTCGCCCCCAGCCCAGCCCCCCCTCCCCCGTCAATACTGCTGGGTTGACTGACTGGGGCTGGATGTTGACACCCTGCTTTCTTGCCCAGTGGGGACTCAAGGCGACCAACAGCATCCGCCTCCTGGCCTCTCCTCTGTCTTCACAGCAACCCTGTGAGGTAGGTTAGTGCGCAACTGGCCCAGGTGAGCCACCCGGTGAGTGTCTGTGGCTGAGCGGCCCTTTGTCTCTGGGGCTCCCGGTGGTTCCTGGTCTGACACTCCAGCCCCAACATCAGGGGCCCCCTGGCAACCCCCCCCCCCCCGGCCAGGTATTTGTAGGGAGTAGGCGGGGCCAGGTGGGGCTGTGGAGTTCTGATTGGCTGTGCAGATATTCCCCCCTAGCTCCACTGTGTGACTGAAGGGGAGCTGTGGGTAAGAAAGAAAACATTTTCCAACAACATGCTCATTTTGAAAGGCCTCCTGTGAAGCGGAGCTTCTGCTTGGAATGTTAAAGAGCTGCTCTTGGAATTAAGCGTAATTTTGCTCCCTGGCACTCAGTGGCGGGCTCTGCCTCGCGTGGCATCCATTTTGTGCCTGCGCCCCCCGCCCGGACTCTGGATTGCGGAAGTGCCCACAGGCTCAATAGGGGCAGGGACCCCTGCGCCACGCCACGCTGGCTCCCAAAGAGGTGGGCTGTGTCCCGAGGGAGCCGGTCCCAGGACTGGCCTGGCCAAGTAGGGGTGTCCGAAGTCAGAACGGGAAGGCGAGCCTTTTATCCCTAGAGTGCCAAGGAGATGAGTCACAGTGAGCCTCGAAAGGAGCAGCGGGCGGGTGGGTCGTCCGGGACCAGGAGGAGAAGCTGCGTCACACAGCGCAGGGCACTTCCCGCCGGGTGGCTTCCCCCAGGGGCTTTTGTCCCAGCTGGGCCGTGGGATATTCCTGCTTTTATGGGGAGCTGCCAGAGGGCTCCGGGGGCTTTCCTCTCCGAGCCGGAGCTCTGGTTCAGAAGGGAGGCTGTCTGTGCAGCCAGTCCTGGGAGGTCTGCTTTTCTCCCTCCACTCCCACCCCCTTTCCAGCCCTGAACAGACCTTTGTCACACCGCAGCACCACACCACGTCTTGGGGGGGGGGGGTTGAAGAGGGAAAGGAAGGGGGAGGGAGGGGTGGTTGCCAGCCTGGTGGGGGGGGGGGGTAGGGGCTGGCGAAATCCTCTGCATTTAATCTCCAGTATGACCGAGGGAGAGGAGGGGGGGGGCAGCCCCTGTGGCAAGGGGTGGGGGATGGGGATCTCCTCTCTGCCCACTCCCCAACCCCCGCTCTCCGCTGCTTCTCCTGCAGCCCCTCAGGGAAGCCCCCGGGCAGGGAGGCGGAGGCCGGGGGGGGGGGGGGGGGCGAGGAGCAGGCATGTTTTGGCTCCCTCTCCAGGCACAGTGAAAATGTGCTCCGGCCTCTGTGATGGGTCCCGCTGGCCACAAACTCTCCTCCTCCTCTGCTGGGACGCCAGGCTGCTCCGTAGGGGGTTCGCCTTTTGGCCACTGTGTGACACGGAGAGTGTTGGACTGGACGGGCCATTGGCCTGATCCAACATTGGCTTCTCTTATGTTCTTATAAGAGGGAACTGGATAAACATCTGGAGCAGAGGTCCATCAGTGGCTATGAGCCACAAGGGACAGATAGGAACTCTCAGTCTGGGGCAAGTGATGCTCTGTATTCTTGGTGCTGGAGGGGGCGGGCAACAGTGGGAGGGCTTCTAGTGTCCTGGCCCCACTGCTGGACCTCCTGAGGGCACCTGGTGTTTTTGGCCCCTGTGTGACACAGAGTGTTGGACTGGATGGGCCATTGGCCTGAGCCAACACTGGCTTCTCTTATGTTCTTATAAGAGGGAACTGGATAAACATCTGGAGCAGAGGTCCACCAGTGGCTATTACCCACAAGGTACAGATAAAAACTCTCAGTGTTTTCGGCCGCTGTGTGACACAGAGAGTGCTGGACTGGATGGGCCACTGGCTCAATCCAACATTGGCTTCTCTTATGTTCTTATAAGAGGGAACTGGATAAACATCTGGAGCAGAGGTCCACCAGTGGCTATTACCCACAAGGTACAGATAGGAACTCTCAGTGTTTTCGGCCGCTGTGTGACACAGAGAGTGCTGGACTGGATGGGCCACTGGCTCAATCCAACATTGGCTTCTCTTATGTTCTTATAAGAGGGAACTGGATAAACATCTGGAGCAGAGGTCCATTAGTGGCTGTTAGCACAAGGTATAGATAGGAACTCTCAGTCTGGGGCAAGTGAGGCTCTGTATTCTTGGTGCTTGGGGGGGGCAGGCAGCAGTGGGAGGGCTTCTGGTGTTCTGGCCCCACGGCTGGACCTCCTGAGGGTACCTGGTGTTTTTGGCCACTGTGTGACACGGAGAGTGTTGGACTGGAGGGGCCACGGGGCCTGGTCCGACATGGGCTCTCCTCTCTTGTGTTCTCTTACGTTCTTATGTGGCCAGCAGAACCCACTTGCCGGCCAGCCAAAAAGCCTTTCAGCATCTGGGGGGGCCTCCCAGGGCCCGTGCTGGGCGGAGGACTGAGGTGCCCTTTAAGTGGGGGTGTGGTTTGCCTGGATGATTGGCTGCCGGTGGGAGAGTGTGCGGGATCTCTTCCGATCTCCCCCCCCCCCCGCCCCACTCCAGTAGCCAGGAGGGCCTCTCCCCCCCCCCCCGTCTGCAGCTTTGTGTGTGTGCGGGGGGGGGGCAATGCTCCTAGACCAGGCCCTGTTGAAGGGAGCAGGCTGCCCCCCCCCGCGTGTGCCAGGGAGGTAGGAGGGGAGGGCGCAGGAGGGGAGGGGGGCAGAGGGTGCTCCCGGGCATGGGTAGAGATGGCCCTGTCATGGGTCTGAGCGCTGCCTGGCTTCAGCCTGGGTGGGGTCTGGCCCGGCTTCCTCTCCTGGGCAGGGAGTCTCTCGCCCCATCCTCTTCCGGGCAGCCGTGCTCTGCAGTTCCAGCTAATTCACAGCTCCCCTGGGGAGGCCCTGGACGCATCAGGCCCTGGCACATTCCGGAGGTAGCCTAGCAACAGCCCTCCCTTCCAAAAAAATGAGCCTGGGAACCTCCAGCGAACCCATTTTACAGCCCCTTTCCACACACCGTTCACTGCAGCAGCTGCCAGCCCCAGAAAGAACTGCCAAGCGGCACAAACACCCGTCTCTCTGAGGAAGCCGTGGAGCGTGGCCAGTGATCGGATCGGCCGCCTCTGGCTCTGGTGGGCCCCACACCCCTTCTCTTCGTGACATGAGAAG
The DNA here is from genome assembly GCA_029233225.1 of Lepidodactylus listeri. Taxonomy (NCBI): domain Eukaryota; kingdom Metazoa; phylum Chordata; class Lepidosauria; order Squamata; family Gekkonidae; genus Lepidodactylus; species Lepidodactylus listeri. The sequence continues at coordinate 611,604 of JARCFY010000002.1, forward strand.
CCCTGGCACCCTGCCTCTGCCCGCTGAGCCTGCCGCATGCCCCACTCTGCCCGCTGCCTGCCTACTCATCTGCCCCCGGTACCTACGTACAGAGAAGCCTGGGAGGACCAATAACATTTTCATAAAATCTTGGTACTTCAGTTAATCCTTTTTCTGAAGGGTAATTTCCCCGGAGGCCCCTGTCAGTTTGATGTGGATTTTCGTGGTTTTTTAAAACAGAATTATGGGGTCAGCCTGAGTTACCAACTTCTGCATGTGGACAGATCTATTTTAGATAGACGAGGGGATTAAAAGGGAAAAAACAGATTTAATTAAGTTGCTAATATTTAAAGGAAATTGATGAACTTGGGCTTTATGAGTTGGAGCAAACACCAAAAGCGCCTTCATTAAGGGCAAGTTTTTATTTGATTTCTTTTCTTCCGCCATCCCTTTTGTCGTTTTTTATTTGTGTATCTGTGCCTTCTGTTTAATCGTTTTAATAAGGAAAATGCACCTCTGCTCACATTTAATTTTGATTTAATTAGTGGGAGGTAATTAATGGCCTCGTAAAACCCCAGATTTCTAGCCCTTTAGGGCAAGGAAACAATTTCCTTTTCTAACAAACGGAGAATATGAAAGGCTTTCATCTCTCTCTTCCCAAACCTTCCTTTCCCTTCAGAGGCTGGATGCCGGGATCCTCTCTTCTCCCTTGGAATTCGGGAGGCAGGCGGGGGGGGGGGGGAGTCTTTTCTCCAACCTTTGCAGTGGGCATCTGCCTGCGTGGGACATGGGGCTTCCTTTGCCCTCCCCCGAGAGAGAGGGGGGGTTCATACCCAACGCAGCAGGCATGTGCAGGAATATACCAAGGGCATATGTGCCCGGGCAGGGTCTTTCACCTTTCCAGGTGTGGGACCACTCAAGCTGCAAGCCCCTGACAGGGAGGCCATGGAGGCCAGAGTCTCATGGCAGAGGGAGAGCCAGCATGGCAACCGGCTTCACCTGCCTGGAGGCCAGGACTATGGGGCCGCTGAGTGAAGGCCTGCCTGGGGACGCTCCAAGGGCCGGGGCTGCGGAGGAATGCGCTCCGCCTCTGAAGGGGACTGCTCTGGGCACGGCGCACGTGCAAAGTGAGGCAGGAGCAGCAGCACCCATGGCCCCCGTGCAGGAAGGTGGGCAGCTCTGTGAATGAGCCACTGGATGGCCCTGAGTGACCGCTGTGCTGAAGACCACTGGGCAAGGAGAAGCCAGGCCCCTGCCACTCTCTGGCCAGCAGGAACAGGGCCGGGCCTGATGCCACCGGCTTGTCCAGCAGCGTACCACCACGCCCTCAGCGCCCTGCTGCAGGATGCGGCCCAAGCCTTGCGCAAGAAGCACACTGAGGAGGTCCGGGCTTCTGCCTCTGGTGGTTGCGCTGGGCCTGTGGTGCGCTTGGCATTGGCATTGACTTGGCCCCACTGGGAGATGGTGGCTGGCTGGCTGGCTGGCTGGCTGGCTGGCCGGCCGGCCGGGACTCTGGGGCAGAGCTGGCCAGGGAATGCTTCTTGCTTGGCCTGTCCTTGGCACAGTTTGCGGGCTGCTGCTGCTGCTGCGTTGGGTGGGTCTGCATCGCTGTGTCATTGTGGAGTCCTCATGCCAAGTGGCAGGCCTTGATCTCCCCCCCCCCCCCCGTCAGCTGAGGGAGTGGGATGTGCCCCTCTTTCCCTCCCCCCTCCGCCATGCTGAAAAGGGGTGTGGCTTTGAGACCTGGCCAGGCTGCCGGTGGGGGGGGGGGTGTGCTGGCAGAGATTCCCTTTCTGCAGACAGGTGGCTTGCCAGGTGAGTCTGCCTGTAGCAGGAGCACCAACTCCAGCCCTGCCTGAAAGGCTAGCCAGACTGGTGGCAGGGGCCCAGGACAGCTCCTCCCCGGCCCCAAGCCCTGCTGGCCTCTCAGGTGCTCCTGGGCTCTGCAGGGGTGACAGAGAAGAGTTGGCATTTGGAGGGGGCCCTGCCCGGTCTTGTGCAAGAAAGTGAGAGGGTCAGTGGGTGGGCAGGCGGGGGAGTTGAGCAAGCAGCTAGGCCTCGGGGATCTGCCCTTCCAGTCCCTGGTGAGCGGTGAGTTCCCCGGGGGGGCCCGGTGTCGGGAAAGGAGGGAGATGCCCAGTCTGGCCGTCTGTGATTTGGCTCGTGAGGCGGGTGGGGGCAGCAGGTTTGAGTGCTGGGGGGCTGGCTCCTGGCCACTTGGGTGGTCGTCTAGGGCCTCTGCGAGAGAGACATGGGGGACACACGTGTGGATCCCAGGGGACCCCGTGCCGAGGGGCTGGGCAGCACTTTGTTTTCCCCTCCCTGACGTGGTAAATAGAAACATAAACTGTACCTAACAAGACAAATATAATGAGGGCCTCATAAAAAAAGTGGCAGGGGCTGGCATAAATCCTGGCTGGCGGAGCGGCTGCCCGCGTCTGGAGGTGGAGTGCGGAACTGCAGTTTGGAAGATTGAGTGGCCCATAAACATTTTCATATTTCATTAGCCGATTAATGGACGGCTCTCCTTTTTGGCAACTTTGCTGATTCTCAGCAAAAATTGTGGGGAGTAAATGAAGGCGTCTGACGAAGCCTTTCCGGGGGCCCCGTCCCATTATGGATCGTCCCAATTAATGCCTGTGCCTCTAGCCGCGGCCCGCTGTTCTGCAAGTCCAGTTACCGTTAATAGATTTCTCATAAGTGGCTGGATTGTAAAAACCTCATAACTCAGTTTAATGCCACCAATAAAATTATCTCCGGACGTCTGGCCCGGATTCCAGGCACTCGGGGGCCGAGGGGAGTGGCCATTCACCCTTTCGCTCCCTGGCTGGAGGGCGGACGCAGGCAGCTAGCAGCCGGCCGGACTCCGGGTTATTCCTAGCAGGGCTGTGGTCTTCGCTCCCGCAATCGGCCCGGGCAGGCAGTTAGCGCTTCCAAAACACAGGAGCAGGACCTGGGGCTCGTCCAACCACGCCCTCCCTCCTTTCCCTTTAGCCTGATTTCATTTTTTTTTTTTAATTCAAAGCAATATCAATAGGCGATACGCGAACAGGGCTGCCCCCCCCCTACTGCTGTTGGACATTGCCACATCCACTTTCCCACCCAAAGAAGGAGAGGGTTTTTAATTTAATAAGAAGTGATTAACACATCCTTTCAATCGGAGAGGAGAGATTCCTGTTTATTGTTTTTAACATTAAACCCTTACTTTGATACAGGAATGTTGCTGATATTAATATAAGAAGGAAGATGCGTCCTCCAAAACCACATTCCCACCCCTGCAATAGAAGTCGCTTCTTTAAAATAGACAGAAAAGGGCTCTCTTTAATGGACAGACTTTTCACCCAAAGTGCCGCCTGTGTCTCCACATTGCTACAGATGCACGGAGCTACGGGGGTGGGGGTTGCAAGCAGCTTTCTTCCAAGGATTTGTTTTATTATTTAATGTTACTTAGAATTCACTGTTGTCTAATGGCAATTCTCACACATGCGCAGTGGTCAGTTTCTTTTGGGAAACTTTTTATCACTCTCTGTTTTTCCACAGAGGAAAATGGCGATTCTTGCACAAGCCCATAGATTGAACTACCACCTAAGGGAGGGTATTCCGCAGCATTGGGGCAGCCACCAGGAAGGCCCTGGCCCCTGGGGATGTTAACTTTCTCCCACAAATGTTTCCAGATGTATCATAATGCACAGGAGGAGGAGAATTCCCAGGAAAGGAGATGGCAGGGACTTTTGGGTCAGTGGCTCAGCACAGACAGTGCAGCTTGTCCCAAGTTCAATTCCTGGCATCTTCCATAGCAGGTGAGGAGCAAGGCCTTTCTCTACATAACTCCTGGCCGAGCTGCTACCAGTCGGGGGGGGGGGGGGGAATGCTCGGCTAGAGGCTGTCTAAAATCCTTGGGAGGGGCAAAAGGAAATAGAGTGATTACAATCTGGAATTCGCTGCCAGAGGAGGTAGTGATGGCCACATGCATAGATAGCTTTAAAAGGGGATTAGATTTATGGAGGAGAGGTCCATCAGTGGCCAGAGGCAACCTCAGAGTCCATCCCAGAGCCAGGAGGCAACCTCAGGGGAAGGCCTCAGCCTCTCTGCCCTGTTGTTGGCCCTCCAGAGGAACTGGTTGGCCACTGTGTGAGATGGGATGCTGGACTGGAGGGACCCCCACTGGTCTGATCCAGCAGGGCTCTTCTGAGGTTCTTCTCAGGGTAAGGCCTCGGCCTCTCTGCCCTGTTGCTGGCCCTCTGGAGGAACTGGTTGGCCACTATGTGAGACAGGGTGCTGGACTAGATGGACCCTCACTGGTCTGACCCAGCAGGGCTCTTGTGATGTTCTTATGAAGGCTTTGGCCTCTCTGCCCTGTTGTTGGCCCTCCAGAGGAACTGACTGGCCACTGTGTGAGACAGGATGCTGGACTAGAGGGACCCTCACTGGTCTGATCCAGCAGGGCTGTTCTGAGGTTCTTCTCAGGGGAAGGCCTCAGCCTCTTTGCCCTGTTGCTGGCCCTCTGGAGGAACTGGTTGGCCTCTGTGTGAGACAGGATGCTGGACTAGGACCCTCACTGGTCTGATCCAGCAGTGCTCTTCTGATGTTCTTCTCAGGGGAAGGCCTCGGCCTCTCTGCCCTGTTGTAGGTTGTGGGCTTAACATGTATGGGAAACTATAGATGTTTATATACTAATGCTAGAAGTGTCCGAGGTAAAATTGGGGAGTTGGAATGCTTGGTGATGGGGGAAAACATAGACATTGTGGGTATTTCAGAAACTTGGTGGGATGAGGAAAATCAGTGGGATACGGTGGTTCCTGGTTATAAATTATATCGGAAGGATAGGGGGGAGAAAGTTGGAGGTGGGGTGGCTCCTTATGTCAGAGAGGGTATACAGTCCAGTAAGATTGAGAGGGTAGGAGAATTGGATTCGCTTCTGGAAATGGATTGAATTAGTGGGCCCAAAAGGAAGCTTAACATTGGGAGTTTGTTATCGCCCACCAAATCAAAAGATAGAGGAGGATTATAAAATGATGAATGAATTCAAGATAGCGGCTAGACGAAATAACTGTGTTGTAATAGGTGACTTTAACTACCCACACATTGATTGGGTCAATATGTGTTCAGGTCGGGAAAAAGAGAATGAGTTTCTAGATACTCTCAATGACTGTGCTATGGAGCAGATGGTTACAGAACCGACCAGGGGAGAGGTGATCCTGGATTTGGTCCTAAGTAATGCCCAAGACCTGGTGAGAGATGTTAAGGTGATTGCACTGCTTGGGAACAGTGACCATGATGTTATTGAGTTCAACATTTGTATAAATAGGGAGTTGCCCAAAAAGACTGACACAACCACTTTTAACTTTAAAAAGGGTAACTTCTCTGATATGAGGGGATATGTGAGGAGAAAACTGAAAGGAAGAGTAGAAAGGGTCAAAACCATTGGGGAAGCTTGGAGACTATTTAAAATTACAATCCTAGAGGCTCAGAGAAAATATGTACTGCGGGTTAGGAAAGGCACAAATAGGTATAGAAAAAAGCCTGCTGTGAGACTTCCTGGATGAATTCACCCCAAACAAAGGATCTTTAATAAGACTTCCTTTATTGGGGGATTTTCTTCAGAGTACACTTGTTGAGTTAGTAATGGGGTTGGATAATAATGTTAGGATAGATATAGTGACTGTCGTACAGCCCCCCCCCCCCCCCAATCCCCGCCCAGGGATAAATCCCGCGTAAAATAGTTCCCAGGCTAAAGAGCAGAAAGACGGTAATAGATGACACCTGCAACAGAAGTTAAAAACATAAACCATGTCTTTGTGAAGCTACCTGTAACCTTGAATAGAGATAACAGCCCTGTGAAGCCAGCAAGCAAGGCTGAGGGAGTACATTCCAGCTGGGCCATGAGGGGAGGAGTGAAATCGTCTCATTTAGTTCAGTAAATCCCATCTCCCGCCCGGGAAAGTGGCAGGCATACCTGACACACCGCCCCCTCGAAAACCCTTTCAACCTCCAGGTTTAAGTGGGTAAAGCTTATGGAAGGCACGAATTTTTGCAGAAGCGTTAACATGCTCAGAAGCAACCCATTCATTATGCTCAGGGCCAAAGTCTTTCCAACTAACAAGATAGTAAAGGTGGCCTCATTTCAGTTTCGAATCGAGGATTAGATTAATTTCATAGTGGGGTTCCCCACCCCTCATCAGAGGAGGAGGAACCGGATGACAAGGTCTTCACGAATTCAATCCAGCGTCCTTCTTTAGTAGGCTGAAATGAAAAACAGGGTGAACATTTATAAGAGACTTTGGGAGTTCAAGCTCGAAAGTGACAGCATTGATTTTCTTTTTCACTTTGAAGGGTCCCACATATTTCCAACCTAATTTATGGCTTTGTTGTAACCCTTTGATGTTTTTGGTGGATAGATAAACCGATTCCCCTTCTTCTAGAGTCCAACCAGGGTCTCTATGTTTGTCGGCCTGCTTTTTATAATCAGTTTTGGCCGCCTCTAAAGTTTTTGCAATAAGTGGCCAGGAGTCACACAAAGAGTTCCACCAGTCACTGAGGTGGCTGGGCTTGGAGTGGCGACGTCTAATGTGGATAATGGGATACCATCGTACCCAGCTGTAGCCATGAAGGGGGACACTCCCGTGGAGAAATGTATAGCGTTGTTGTAGCTATACTCGGCAAAAGGCAACAACTCGACCCAATCGTCTTGCTGTTAATTAGTATAGCAGCGGAGGAACTGTTCTAATATTTGATTAACTCTTTCAGTTTGTCCATCCGTTTCTGGGTGCTAAGCACTGCTTAATGCTAATTCGACCCCTAAGATGATCAGGAGCTCCCGCCAGAAGTTGGCAACAAACTGAGATCCTCTATCGGAGATAATCTTCTTTGGAATCCCGTGTAAATGGACAATATTACTCATAAAACTTTTGGCCATAGCTTTAGCTGTGGGGAGCTGCTTGAAAGGGACAAAATGGGCTTGCTTAGAGAATAAATCTACAATCACCCAAATGACCGTCTTACCTTTACTCAGGGGGAGATCAGTAATAAAATCCATGGAAATGGTCTCCCAAGGTTGGGAAGGGGTCTCAAGCGGCTGTAAAAGACCCGGGGGTTTCCCTCCCCGTCTTTTGCCCATTAGGCAGGTTTGGCAAGTGGAGACGTAATCAGAAACATCTTGTCGCATGTGTGGCCACCAGAATTGTCTCTGCAGTAGATTTAGAGTCTTTAAGTATCCAAAATGCCTTGCTAGTTTGGACTCATGTGCAGAGTGCATGATTTCCCCCCTTAGGGTCTGTGGGACTAAAAGTTTTGTACCGCAATACCAACAACCATTAGGATTTTTTGTAAGGTTGCCGAGGTTGGCTAAGGAGGCTTCCTCCTCCCGGCTATAGGCTTTTGCACATTTCGAATTCCAGTCTGACTTGGCAGGATTTGTGAGGTTATGTGTTTGGCTGTGGGTGATCACTGCCTTCCCCAATTGTTCGGGGGTAAACATGGAATCTATGATGGGTTCTCTTCGACAATCATGTTGGGGAAGGCATGAGAGAGCATCAGCCAGTGAATTAGATTTCCCCGGGAAGTGCCGGAGGGTGAAGTTAAATTTGGAAAAGAAGTCAGCCCAGCGCAGTTGTTTGGTGTTTAACGTGCACTGAGTATGGAGGGCTTCAAGGTTTTTGTGATCAGTCCAGATTTCAAACGGGACCCAGGTAGTGAGAACAAGGCGAATGGCTGTGGCTTCTTTATTCCATACTGCCCAATTTTTTTCCGTCTCACCAAATTTTTTGGAGACATATGCCAGTGGGTGTAATTTCCCATCAGTTCCCTCCTGCAGGATCACCCCCCCATTGCCAAATCGGAGGCGTCCACTTGCACAATGAATTGTTTAAGTTCGTTCGGGTGGGCTAGGATGGGCTCTGAAGTGAATAGGGATTTCAGCATCTCAAAGGCAGTTTGAAGTTCAGTCGTCCAATGAAGACGCTCCCCTGGTTTAACCGCTTCGTCCCTCTTCCCTTTAGTTTTTAGGAGCTCCGTAAGGGGAGACTACATTCAACAAAATTATTGATAAATGAGCGATAAAAATTGGCGAATCTGAAAAAACTTTGAAGCTGCCGCCGGGTGTGGGGCACTTCCCAGTCTTTGACAGCCTTCACCTTTGCAGGGTCCATTTCCAACCCATAAGAGGAAATGTGGTAGCCCAAAAAGTCAATCTCAGTCTTATGAAAGTCACATTTAGATAATTTAGCAAACAGTTTGCGAAGTTCCGCTTTCTCGGAGGGGCTCATCGAATACAGCTTCCCTTTGGGCAACTTTATCCCAGGCAACAGTTCGATAGCGCAGTCTGTATTCCGATGGGGGGGAAGCTCATTGGCTTCGGTTTCGCTGAAAACCTCTGCTAAATCCCGATATGCGGGAGGTATTTGTAACAAATCCTCTGTGGCCAGACACACATGCCTTGGAGGGCTCGATACCCCACACTGTGTTCCAAGTGTGCTGTTGGCATGCGGGAGCTACCCACCAAATCCTTCCTTCACTCCACATAATGTAGGGATCATGTCCTTTCAGCCAAGGGCTGCTGAGCACCATGGGGAACCGGGCGTGTGGAGTTACAACAAATGCCCATTCCTCCCAAAGCCCATACACTCCCAGTACCACAGGATGGGTTTTGAAGAGATAAGGCTCCTTCATCTCTGACCCATCCATCTGGGTGAACCGTAAGGGTTCTTCTAGGGAATTCTAGGGCGTGTGGAGTTACAACAAATGCCCATTCCTCCCAAATGCCCATACACTCCCAGTACCACAGGATGGGTTTTGAAGAGATAAGGCTCCTTCATCTCTGACCCATCCATCTGGGTGAACCGTAAGGGTTCTTCTAGGGAATTCACCCCCACCCCCAGACCATCAACCACCAGCGGGCTGATGAGGTCGCGGGGGCACCCTGAACCCATAAGCTCAGCAACCTTACAAAAACCTTTGAGCCCGTACTTGCATATGAGTTCCAGTCTGGAGGGCTACAACTGTTACAACAACATATAACAAAGGGGAAGGAGAGCTCACCACTTTCAGCACTGAGGAGATGGGGACCTGTCGTGGATACTCCCAGGGCGGGATCTTGTCTTACTAACCTGTTAGTGTTCTTTGAGGGAGTGAACAAACATGTGGACAAGGGGGACCCAATATTTACCTTGACTTCCAGAAAGCTTTTGATAAAGTTCCTCATCAAAGGCTCCTAAGTAAGCTCAGTAGTCATGGGATAAAAGGACAAGTCCTTTTGTGGATCAACAACTGGCTAATTAAAAGGAAACAGAGAGTGAGTATAAGTGGGCAATTTTCTCAGTGGAAGGAGGTAAGCAGTGGGGTACCGCAGGGTACTCGGTCCGATGCTTTTTAGCTTGTTTATTAATGATTTGGAGTTGGAAGTAAGCAGTGAAGTGGCTAAATTTGCAGATGACACGAAGTTATTCAGGGTGGTAAGAACAATGGAGGATTGTGAGGCGTTCCAAAGGGATCTGTTGAGGATGGGCGAGTGGGCATCAACATGGCAGATGGGTTTAATGTGGCCAAGTGCAAAGTGATGCACATTGGAGCCAAAAATCCTGACTGTAAATACACGTTGATGGAGTCTGAACTGGCGGAGACTGACCAAGAGAGAGATCTTGGAGTCATAGTAGATAACTCAATGAAAATGTTGAGACAGTGTGCGACTGCAATGAAAAAGGCCAACGCTATGCTGGGGGTTACTAGGAAGGGAACTGAAAACAAATTAGCCAATATCATAATGCCCCTGTATAAATCGATGATGCGACCTCATTTGGAGTACTGTGTACAGTTCTGGTCGCCACACCTCAAAAAAGATATTATAGCATTGGAAAAAGTGCAGAAAAGGGCAACTAGAATGATCAAAGGGTTGGAACACTTTCCCTATGAAGAATGGTTGAAGCACTTGGGGCTCTTTAGATTGGAGAAATGACGGCTGAGGGGTGACATGATCGAGGTTTATAACCTCGCCATTGGTGAGGAGGGTGGGATATAAATCTCACGAAATAAATAAATAAATAAATAATAAGATTATGCATGGGATAGAGCGGGTAGAGAAAGAAGTCCTTTTCTCACAATATAAGAACTTTGTGGGCACTCCATGAAATTGCTGAGCAGTTGGGTTAGAACAGATAAAAGGAAGTACTTAACGTGGTTAACATGTGGAATTCACTGCCACAGGAGGTGGTGGCGGCTACAAGCATGGACAGTTTCAAGAGGGAATTAGATAAACATATGGAGCAGAAGTCCATCAGTGGCTATTAGCCACAAAGTGTAGATAGGAACTCTCAGTCTGGGGCAAGTGATACTCGGTATTCTTGGTGTTTGGGGGGGGCAACAGTGGGAGGGCTTCCTGCCCCCACTGCTGGACCTTCTGAGGGCACCTGGTGTTTTTGGCCACTGTGTGAAAGAGTGTTGGACTGGATGGGCCACTGGCCTGATCCAACATTAGCTTCTCTTATGTTCTTATGTTGTTGGCCCTCTGGAGGAACTGGTTGGCCACTGTGTGAGATGGGATGCTGGACTAGAGGGACCCTCACTAGTCTGATCCAGCAGGGCTCTTCTGATGTTCTTCTCAGGGGAAGGCCTTGGCCTCTCTGCCCTGCTGCTGGCCCTCTGGAGGAACTGGTTGGCAACTGTGTGAGACAGGATGCTGGACTAGATGGACCCTCAGTGGTCTGATCCAGCAGGGCTCTTCTGATGTTCTTATGAAGGCCTCGGCCTCTCTGCCCTATTGTTGGCCCTCCAGAGGAACTGGTTGGCCACTATGTGAGACAGAATGCTGGACTAGAGGGACCCTCACTGGTCTGATCCAGCAGGGCTGTTCTGAGGTTCTTCTCAGGGGAAGGTCTCGGCCTCTCTGCCCTGTTGTTGGCCCTCCTGAAGAACTGGCTGGCCCCTGTGTGAGACAGGAGGCTGGACTGAAGGGACCCTCACTTGCCTGATACAGCTGGGCTCTTCTGATGTTCTTCTCAGGGAATACCTCGGCCTCCCTGCCCTGTTGTTGGCCCTCCAGAGGAACTGGTTGGCCCCTGTGTGAGACAGGAGGCTGGACTAGATGGACCCTCACTGGCCTCGGCTTCTATGCCCTGTTGTTGGACTGCCAGAGGAACTGGTTGGCCCCTGTGTGAGACAGGAGGCTGGACTAGATGGACCCTCACTGGCCTGATCCAGCAAGGCTCTTCTGATGTTCTCTCAGCAAAACAATTAACACCACCAGTTAATAACTCACCGTCAGACATCAAAGATCAGCAATTAAGTACCAGATCCGTTTCAAGGCGTTGGCATTGGCCTTTAAAGCCTTGTGCGGCCTGGGACCGACATATCTCAGGGGCTGTCTCTCCCCCCCCTGTACTCCCCGTGGAGAGCCTTGTGTTCAGCTGACCAGCATCTCCTGGTTGCCCTCAGCCCAAAGGATGCCTGCTTAGCTTCCTCCAGGGACAGGGCTTTGTCTGCCCTGGCCCCTGCCTGGTGGAACACGCTCTCCTTTGAGATCAAGGCCCTGCGAGGCTTACTCTCAGGGCCTATAGAACGGAGCTTTTCCAGCAGGCCTTTGGCTGAGGAGGTGGATGCCCAACCATCTGGCCTCCCTTGCTGAAAACTGCCCTCATATATCTGTCCATTCCTTCTTTGTTCCATCATCCAGTTAGCATGAATGCAATGGCTTGCCTCTTTTAACATTTTAAATAATTTATTGTACTGTTATAATTGGTTTTAATGGCTTTGTAACTTCTTTGTTGTTAGCTACCCTGAGCCCACTCGTGGGGAGGGCGAGGTATAAATGGAACAAAATAAATAAATGAACACTGCTGCAAAGAATGGAACTGGTGTCATGAGGTCATTCTAGGTGCAAGCTAGCCCCACCCATTATGCCAGGTAGGCTGTGACGTGGGGTGGGGCTGGGGGGCTGGTTCTGGCCCATCCTCCTGAAGAACCACATTATGGATGAGGTGAGATTTCCAGCCCAACAGAGCTGAGTAGTCTCACCCAGGAGTTCCTGCGGTATGGACGACGGCCACGGGGCGTCTCTGCCCCAGTGCCAGGCTTAGCTAGCAAATCTGCGGCATCCAGCCAGGTCTTGGAGACACAAGCCAGGCTGGCTGCCTGAGTCCCAGGTGATGGTTGGCCGCTAAGTGACTAACTGGCATTACCAGGGACAGTGGCAACAGGGGAGGGCAGGCTAGCCGGGCAGCTGCAACCCCAGGGCATCTGGGAAGACCCCAAAGGAGGGAGCTGATACCCCAAAATTTTGCTGGTCTCTAAGGTGCTGCTGGACTCAAATATAGCTGGGAAGAGCCAGAAGGAGAAAGAGCTGCCAGGCCCTGGCTCTCCAACAAAGCCGCCTCTGGGGGCCCGAAGCGTCATTAACCCCTCCCCCACCCCCTGCCCAGCAGTTAGTGCCAGCACCCCTCTCTCCCAAAGGCTCTTTACAAAGGCTAGCATTAGATGGGAAGTTTCCAGTTGGGTGTCGTGGTCAAGTGCACGGACTCTAATCTGGGAGAACCGGGTTTGATTCCCCACTCCTCCACTTGCACTTGCTGGATGACCTTGGGCAAGCCATAGCTCTGGCACAGCTGTTCCCTCAAGGACTGGAAAGAGCTCTCTCAGCCCCACCTACCTCCCAGGGTGTCTGTTGTGGGGAGGGGAAGGGAAAGGAGTTTGTAAGCCGCACTGAGACTCCTTTGGGTAGTGAAGGGCGGGGTATAAATCCAATCTCTTCTTCTTCAGCCATTTGGGGTGGGAAGGAATTTGAAATTTTTGGGGAGGGAGGGGGACAGCAATTTATAGAATATTATTCTTGTATCCCAGCTAAACTTAGACAATTTAAAAATGCATTGTGTGTAACTTAACTCTCAAAATCGTACTGCTTGGTGCATTTGTGAATTGAAAAGTATGCATTCCTTATTTTTATTCAAGCAATAATTACAACAAATTCCAGTGTGAGAGAAGCAGCAATTGTACCACATTCCACCGAAACACCTCTGGAGTGTGTGCCCGTTGGAAAATCAGGGAGAAAGAGTTAAAAATAGAAACCGTCAACATTGTAGTAAACAAAAGGAAGCTTTTATTATCTGGCCAGGAAGCAATCTCCTCTGTGTACGCTCAGCATTTTCCAGAGACAATAGAAAGCAGGCAACAGTTGTTTTGCATCCATGGGCTTCTAAGGGCCTAACCATACGTGACTATTCTCGCTTCTTCTTTGGTCGGCTCTGAGAGCTTTCGATCAGACAAACCGTTTCAGTTCCCTGCCTGGGAATCTCTGACAAAGGGAGTGTTGGCTCTCGAAAGCCTGCATCCTGGGAAGCTTGCTGGTCGCTAAGGCGCTGCTGGACTAGAAGCTACCACTGCAGGCCAGCACAGCTCCCATAAGGACCTCAGGAGAGCCCCTCTGGGTCAGGCCAGTGAGGGTCCCTCTAATCCAGTATCCCATCTCACATCAGGAGTGGCCAACCAGTTCCTCTGGAAGGCCAGCAACAGGGCACAGAGACTGAAGTTTTCTTCAGAAACTAAGAAGAGCCCTGCTGGATCAGACCAGTGAGGGTCCATCTAGTCCGGCATCCCATCTCACACAGTGGCCAGCCAGTTTCTCTGGAGAGCCAACAATAGGGCAGAGAGGCCAAGGCCTTCCCCTGAGAAGAACCTCAGAAGAGCCCTGCTGGATCAGACCAGTGAGGGTCCCTCTAGTCCAGCATCCCGTCTCACACAGAGGCCAGCCAGTTCCCCAAGAGGGCCAACAACAGGGCAGAGAGGCCGAGGTCTTCATAAGAGCATCGGAAGAGCCCCACTAGATCAGACCAATAGTCCATCCCTGGGGTGGGCAGGGGGGCTTCATATGCAACAGCAAGTAGGTGTCCCTTGCAGGGCCATTATAGCTCTCTGGGGCCATTTCAGGTTTGGGAAACAGAATGTGGGGGTGGGGACAGGATGAAGCTCCTCCCTTCTTGCGTGCCATAATTCTGCCAGATCCAAATTGGGACTCTGGACTTCTGGCAATTGAGTTCTGTGCATGGAACAGACATAGGGAGAGAGTTCACTGCCAGAGGATGTGGTGATGGCCACAAGCATAGACACCTTTAAAGTGGGATTAGACAGATTCATGGAGGGCAGGGCCATCAGTGGCTACGAGCCTTGCTGACTGAAGGGAATGTCCTAGTTCAGAAGTGGCCCTCTAGAGGAACTGGCTGGGGACGATGTGGGAGACAGGAGGCTGGGCTACAGGGACCCTCACTGGTCTGACCCAGCAGGGCTCTTCTGGGGTTCTTCTCAGGGGAAGGCCTCGGCCTCCCTGCCGTTGTTGGCCCTCCAGAGGAACTGGCTGGGGCCCCTGTGTGAGACAGGATGCTGGACTAGAGGGACCCTCACTGGTCTGATCCAGCAGGGCTCTTCTGAGGTTCTTCTCAGGAGAAGGCCTTGGCCTCTCTGCCCTGTTGTTGGCCCTCCAGAGGAACTGGCTGGCCCCTGTGTGAGACAGGAGGCTGGACTAGATGGACCCTCACTGGTCTGATCCAGCAGGGCTCTTCTGAGGTTCTTCTCAGGGGAAGGCCTCAGCCTCCCTGCCCTGTTGTTGGCCCTCCAGAGGAACTGGTTGGCCACTGTGTGAGGCAGGATGCTGGACTAGATGGACCCTCACTGGTCTGATCCAGCAGGGCTCTTCTGAGGTTCTTCTCAGGGGAAGGCCTCGGCCTCTCTGCCCTGTTGTTGGCCCTCCAGAGGAACTGGTTGGCCCCTGTGTGAGACAGGATGCTGGACTAGAGGGACCTTCACTGGTCTGACTCAGCAGGGCTCTTCTGAGGTTCTTCTCAGGGGAAGGCCTCGGCCTCTCTGCCCTGTTGCTGGCCCTCCAGGGTAACTGGCTGGTCACTGTGTGAGACAGGAGGCTGGACTAGGTGGACCCTCACTGGTCTGACCCAGCAGGGCTCTTCTGATCTTCTTGTGTGAATAAGGTAGTGTACTTCCTCCCTTTTTACTGCAACTTCGCTTACCTTTGCAACCCCTTTCTTCATCCTGGAACATCGTGACTCCGTTGTTGTTGCCTTGGACGGTTTTCCGTTTGCATCGGCTTCCAGTGCTGTGTTCTGGTCCTGCTGCTTTTTTTGTTGGAGGTCTTTGCTCTCCGCTTGAATCACTTTTCCCATTTTGTAACCCACCTTTGGGCTCAGTGAGAAAGGCAGGCTCTAAATTAAGATGGTGGTGGAGGAGGAGGAGGAGGAGGAGGAGGTGACAGTGGCTTGGTAGTGATGGAGATGGGAATAATATTTCACCTGAGGGTCTCCGCAGCCAGCTGGTGCCTGCCTCCAGCCTCCAGCCTCATGGATCACACAAGTCATGGCTGACCATAAATCTGGATATTGGATTAAACTTTATTATAACTCTGAATTCTTTGGTGTATCATTACGCAGTAAGTGTCACAGTAACCAGACAAAATTAGCCACATGACACCCATATCATGGCATTTAAATGATAAATAGGATAGCCTTGAAAATACCGCCATCGCCAGCTTCTTTTTCTGAACAGAATCTGTTTCCTAAAGAACCACAGCAGAGCTTATAATGCTGAGGCTTCTGGTGTCCGTAGCCACTTGGCATAAACGACTCCTACCCCCCATCCCTGGGGTCTTGAGTTGAAAATGCTCTTCGTTAACAGGTGAAAGGAAATTCTGTTCTCTGCCTAAAATCCTGGAAGAGCCACTGCCAGCCAGCTTAGTCAAGACGGGTAGCTGCCTGTGTTAGTCTGTCTGCATCAATAGATTGTTCATATTGGACTAGAAGGGGCAGTAATAAAGGAGAAGCCAGTGTCCAGCCATGTTCCACATAGCCAGTAGCACGTGCGAAAAGGATCTAGGGGTCTTAGTAGACCATACACTGAACATGAGTCAGCAGTGTGTTGCGGTAGCTAAAAAGGCAAATGCCATTCTGGGCTGTATCCGCAGAAGTATAGTGTCCAGATCACATGAAGTGATGGTATCGCTTTACTCTGCTCTAGTTAGACCTCACATAGAGTATTGTGCTTTGGGCACCCCAGTTTAAGAAGGAGATAGACAAGCTGGAATGTGTCCAGAGGAGGGTAACAGAGATGGCGAGGGAGACCAGGTCCTATGAGGAAAGGCTGAAAGAGCCAGTTTGGTGTTGTGGTTAAGTGCGCGGACTCTAATCTGGGAGAACCGGGTTTGATTCCCCACTCCTCCACTTGCACCTGGCTGGGTGACCTTGGGCAAGCCATAGCTCTGTACCAGCTGTTCCCTCAAGGACAGCTTGGGAAAGAGCTCTCTCAGCCCCACCTACCTCACAGGGTGTCTGTTGTGGGGAGGGGAAGGGAAAAGGAGTTTGTAAGCCGCTCTGAGACTCCCTTGGGGAGTGGAGGGCGGGGTATAAATCCAATCTCTTCTTCTTCTTCTTCTTCTTCTGAAGGAGCTGGGTATGTTTAGCCTGGAGGGGAGATGACTGAGAGGTGATATGATAACCATCTTCAAGTACTTGAAGGGTTGTCATCTAGAGGATGGGGCAGAGTTGTTTTCTGTTGCCCCAGAAGGCCGGACCAGAACCAATAGATTTTGGAGGTTTTCAGACAGAGGCTAGATTGTGTAAACTTGGGCAGATCATGGGAGGGAGGGCAGGAAGGGTTGCCTCAGTGCTTAATTCTTGTGGCCCTTTCTGACACGCCCAGGGAAATGCTGGTCGCCACTTTGGAGTCAGGAAGCAATTTTTTCTCCAGACCAGTTTGGCCAGGGATCCTGTAGGGTTTTTTGCTCTCTTCTGGGCATGGAGCAGGGGTCACTGGGTGTATGGGGGGGAGGAACGTGTATTTGTGAATTTCCTGCATTGTTTAGGGGGTGGGACTGGATGACCTTGGAGATCCCTTCCAACTCTATGACTCTTATGATTGTGTGACCCGACTCCTTCCCAGGTTCGGTCCCTGGCACCTTGCATGAGAAAGATCCCAGACAGGAAGTGCGGCAGAAGACCCTTCTCTCTCAGAGACCCTGTGGGTCAGGAGGGGCAGCACTGGCTATGGAGGGAGGGAGGGAGGGTCCACCGCTGCCAAAGGAGACTTGGTCTGCCCCGTGGGGGGAGCTCAGGGGTACTCTCAAGATGCCTGCAGAGCAGCGGTAAAACACCTGAATGGGGAGCACTGAAATGGCGCCCGCTCTGTTTTCAGTCACTTTCCTCTGTTTTGCACAAGGAAGAATGCCTTCCGCCCACTGCCCCTCCCTCCGAGGGAGAGGCTGCTGACCTGGAAAGAGGGACACCCCCCCCCCCCAACATGGGCAAAGACCCACAGAAACCGCAAGCAATGGATCCTCCAACAAGGAGACAAATCTAGGGCGAGTTTGGAGCAAGGGCTGAGCCAGAGAGGGGGCAGAGTCAGTGGCAGATTGATTGACAGGGAATAATTAATACGCTCAAGCAGTCACGATGTACCATCAGGCACACAGCAAGAGTACCTGGTGCCACGATGCCCACGTGAAGATGCAGATCATCCAAAGAGCCACACAAAAAGAGGAGAGTGCCTGACGGAAGCGGTAGAGCGAGGGGTGGCTTAGAACTGCTTACCTGCGCAGGTTCCAGGTGTAGTTTCAGAAGGAGGCCCCTGCTGGATCAGATTAGTGGGGGCCCACCTGGAGCAGCATCCTGACTCACACAGTGGCCAGCGAGAGGGCCAACAGCAGGGCACAGAGGCCATTGTGATGTTGCCTCCTAGCGCTGGCACTCAGGTACTTATTGCCTCTGAACGTGGAGGTTTCCCGATGGACCACTCTTCCATGGATCTGTCTAACTCAACCAATGCATGCCTGTGGCCAGCCCTTCATCCACAGGCAAGGAACTCCACCCCTTAATTGCCTGTAGAGTAATTAAGGGATCTCCTTTTCTTTGTCCTGAAGTGATCTCCCAAACTTGATTGGGTGCCCTCAGCTTCTAGTATTTGGGAGAGGAAGAAAAATTGCTCTTTGTCCACCCTCTCCACCCTGCACATAATTTTATAAACCTCTATCATGTCCCGTCCCCCATCCCCCCGCCGCTTCTTGCCACTAAACGAAAAAGTCCCAGACTCTCCAGCCTTTCTTCCCATGACAGGGATGCTCCACCAAGACACACAGAGCAAGTGCTGAGTAGGGAACCATTTCTTGGACTGAGGGAAGGGGTTCTTGGTAGCCCAGGATGCCATAGCGATTTATGATGACTTCAGAAAAGCTCTGAGGCCATTTTTGTTTAACAACGCAAGAGCAGCTAATGAGATGGGATGGACTGCTAATAATTGGCTTGACAGAGAAATGTCTGGACATGAAAAGGCCGCTGAGGTGTGCTGTTAAGCTCCATAAATGGACCCAATCCAATTGCTTACCGAAGCCCTTTTATGAGCTCAGTAATAAATATAAACGGTTCCATTGAGAAAAAAAGCCAGTCTCAATAAAAACGCGGCAGGAACTGGCCTGGGCTTCATCGCTGAAGGATGTGGCCAAGTTTTGGAAATCTAGTTTCATAGGAAATGTGCAGCAACCCCTGAATCATCTTGGTTGCCCTCTTCTATACTTTTCCCAGCTCTGCAATCTCCTTTCTGAGATGTCGTGACCAGAACTCTGTGCAGTCTTCCAGAAGAGGCCGCCCCAGAGATCCTTGCAGGGGCCTTTCAGGGGTTGTCCATTTTATTCTCAGTCGCTTTCCTAATAATCCCTAACACAGAGTTGGCCTTTTCCACCGCTGCCTTTTCCACCGGCTAGACACTTTCATCCACCGCGACCCCACTTCCCCGCCCCTCAGCCTCAGCCAGTTCAGGCCCCCTGAGTCTATCCTTGGAGCGGGGTGTTCTTTGTCCCCTCATCACAGTCAGCCTTGGTTTTCACCATCTGGAATGATTTTTTGTTGTCCACAAACTTGACGGCAACCCACTGCCCTCCTGGCCGGTGCTGCCAGCCGTTTGTGGGGGTGGATTTCTTTCTAGGTCATGATGACGAGAGGGGGCCCCAAAAGAGACTCTCAAGGTTTGCGCAGCCCTTTCCTGGCCACGAAGGTCGATCTGATGTGCGTGCCCCTCCCGGCTCTTCCTCCCCCCTCCCGGCTCTGTTGCCCCTGCTGCTTTCAGGGGGGCCGTTCCCGTTCAGCAAGACCCTCTGCCCCGGCGGGGCCTGGAGCCTGTGGTTGTCACTGTGCTGAGCCGCCTGCTGACAGGAGTGGCATTGGCCACCACATTTCCCCTCTCGGAGAGCCGGTTAGCAGCCTCTTGTCAGGCCTGCGAAGACCAGGCTGCTAAGTTGTGCTCAGGCAGTCCGGCGCCACTGACCCCTGCCGGCAAGAGGGAGGGGGCCCTCCAAAGCAGGCTCTGTGTGCCCGGCTCCCACCCCCTGTGTGAGGAACGCTGCCACCAGTGGCTGGCCCCCTCCCATCAGTCCTGCAGTCTGACCTCTCCCCTCCTCATGCAGCAAGGGGGGGGGGGTGGCCTGGCCTGGCTTCCTGAGGGCACCTACCTGGCGGCTGGGGACAAAGCCACTGCCGGACAGGCCTCTGAGCCATGTGGCCTTTTCTGGGCAGACACCTGGCGGAGCTGGGTGGGGAGGCTCCCTCTTCAAATGCCCCCTCCCCCGGATTTACCCTGGGTGGGCCCATCTATGGCAGGCAGTCAATCCCGGCCCGCCCTCCTGGGTCTTCTGTGGTGCTTCTGCTGTGCCTGGCCTCCTGGCCTCGGGTTGCGGTGGGTGGGAAGGGGGCCCAGCAGAACACCCAGCCCTCCTCCAGGCACCACGGACCTGTTTTTGGGGGGGGGGGGAGGCTGGAAGTGGGCTGCCAAAAGCTGCAGTGCTGCATGTGAGTGGAGTGGAGTGGCAGGAACCGTGCCCCCGGGACCAAGGCAGGCACCTGTCTGGCCCCTCAGTGGACTATGGGGAGGGGGAGCTCCCAGGCACGGGGGGGGGGGGCTGTTGGGCAGACCTGCATTTTCCGCTTTGGAGGGACAGCAGCTGCCGGGAACACACGCCCCCCCCCCCCCCCCGTGCTGCTGGCTAAGATGTCCAAGGGGTCTCCGGAATGGGAGACCCTGGCTCTAGTGCAGGTTTGGCTCCTGGGAGAATGCCCCAGATGGCAACCGTTTCCGTTCCCTGGCCTGTCAGGGAAGTGGGCAGAAGGATGCCTGAGCGCTGCGGAGTGGCTGGCATCAGGACCAGGATTCTGTTGTTGTCACTGGGTGGGGTTGGCTGCTGTTTCAGGGAAGGGCTTGGTTTGTGCGCAGGGCTGGGAAACAGATTGGCCTGGCAGTGTCCAGGCGGTGCTGGCATCGATCTGGCCTTGGATTGCTGAGGGCCTGGCAGATGCTGCCGGTCAGGGCCAGGAGAGGATTCTGTGTTTGGCAGAGAAAGCCCCGCAGCAGAGGCGGGCCAGTGTGGGGTCCAGGTGGGCCTTCCAGCCCCCTACCGCTCCTCCTCTTGCAGGATCCTGGCTGGCTGTTGGTCTCTTGGCCTCAGGTCCGGCCCACAAGGCAATTGACGCCACCATCTCTGCCGTGGCTGTCCAGTTTGACCCCCGTGTGTGTGTGTGTGTGTGTGGCACCAGTCGGCAGACAGCCTGGCTCATCAGGAAAAGAAAGTGGCTTCCAAAGTCTGAGAAATCGGGCTCCCCACGCCTCTACAGCCCTGGCCAGGGACCCCGGCAGAGGGCTGCATCCTTAGGGGAGGCACGAAGCAGCCGTTAGGAGGACCAAGCCGCTGCCAGCCAGTTCTCTGGAGGAGCAGCGTAGGAATTTCCTAAACAGATACAAGAGCTGCCTGGCCCAGCCTGCGGGGCCCGCTGGCACTCTCTGCTCCGGTGGCAGCTGCCAGGCTGTGTGCTCTGTCTCCTGGCGAGGCGGGGGGTGAAGTGCCTGGACTGCTGATCGGAAACCTTCATCTTCCACCTTCCCCTTGTGCTGCCTAGGCAGTCACCACCCCAAAGTGACACACAGACAAAACAAAACAAACCCCCATCCCCCCCCCCACCCATGCCTCAAAGGGCCTCACAATGGCAGCCCCCCCCATCTCCCATGTCCAGGAAGGAACGGGTTCCAGCAGACTCCACTTGGACCACCTTAAGTGGGGGAGCAACCAGAAGTTGGTGGCTGGGGACACACTGGGAGACGTGGCCCTTTGGGCGATCCTTTGTGAGCAAGCCCCACCACTACCTAGGGTTGCCAGCCTCCAGGGGGTGGCTGGAGATCTCCTGGGATTACAGAGGTCAGGTCACCTGGAGAAAATGGCTGCTTTGGAAGGCGGGCTCTCTGGGCATTGTCCCCCGTTAAAGTCCCATCCTCCCCCAACCCCACCCCTGGTCAGGCTTCGCCCCCCCCAAATTTCCAGCTGTTCCCCAGCCTCTAGCTGGCCAGCCTACCAAGCCCCCCCCCCGCTGCCGCTGCTGACACCCCCCCAGGCCTGAGGCCCCCCCCCCCTGGGTGGTCCCTGCCTGGCCCCCACCTCCGCTCTGTCTCCTCTCCAGATCCACTCGGACTCCGACGAAGGGGACGGCTCCATCAAGTACACCATCTCCGGGGAAGGGGCCGGCACCATTTTCCTGATTGACGAGCTGACGGGGGACATCCATGCCACGGAGCGCCTCGACCGGGAGCAGAAGACCTTCTACACGCTTCGGGCCCAGGCGCGGGACCGCCAGACCAACCAGCTGCTGGAGCCCGAGTCGGAGTTCGTCATCAAGGTCCAGGACGTCAACGACAGCGAGCCCCGCTTCCTGGGGGGGCCCTACATTGGGAGTGTGGCTGAGCTCTCCCCCGTTGGTGAGTCCCCACTCCCCAGCAGGGGCAGCGGCACTCTCCGGCTGCTGGAACGTGCCCCTCCGCTTTGCTTGCACCCGGCGGGTCCTTCTCTCACCACCTTCTTCCCACCTCCCCAGAGGAGCTGGAAGCTCATGCTGGTCCGCAGCACAGGCGCTGTCTGGGGCTGGCCCTGTCCCCGTCCCCGGCAGCAGCAGCAGCCCAGGCCCTGGGGCTCCTGAGGTGGAGTGGGGGCCATGGGCCGTAATGATGCCACACTGGGGGACACTGTGGGAGGGCCACTAGGAACTGTGCCACGTGGAGTCTCTGACTGTGCAGCCCTTTTCGGATGGTCTGTTGTGGTGCTGTGGTCCTGTGCAGGTGGAGTGCATGCTAGGCAGGGCCCTCCTGACATGACTGCTTGCCATGCTGTGCAACTGGGGCGTGCATTTTCCATGCACATTCAACTTTGGTGTGTGCAAACGCAACTCCAGGGTTTGGAGGGAGAGTGTTCACATGTACCAGAGTGGTACACACATGGAAAATGCCCACATGTCGGGAGGAATGATGCCGTGCGCACTCTCGCTACACATGGCAAGGGCGCCAAAAAGTTAATGTCTGAAAAAGGCATATGTTGCCACACAATCATGCTGCTTTGGAGAGAGATGATTTGCCACATCAAAAATAAATGCACAAGTAAAACGTCACTGAAATTAACTATGTGTTAAATGCAAAAATGCAGCGCGTGCCAGGTTAGTCCTTCCCGTCTCTAATTTACGGGCGTGAGTGCTGCTCCGGACCTGGTTCACACGGGCAGGAGAATGTGGAGGTGCTAGAATGGACCGCACCACCGCGGGCTGCAGGTGGTAGGCTCTGGCATGGGGGTGGGGAATTCTGTGCAGACAGAAAATTAGCTCCTCAGGGAGAAAGGTCCCACTCCCTCTTCCTGCTTGCTCGCTTTCTACTTGCAGGGAGTGTTGCCAGCTGGCCCTCCACCTGCAGCCCAAAGCACTCCAGCGTGTCACCTCAGGGCCCAGCCTCCCTCCCTCCCCAGCCGGCCAGGCCTGGGACTTCCCATTTGGGCCTAGGAGAGTAGATGCCCCATGGCTCTGCAGCAGCAGGGCATCTGCTGCGGGGGGGGGGGGGAGGAAAAGGCAAGGAGCTCTCTGGACACCACTGCCTGGGGGTGACTCCTCCCTTCCCTTCCCTTCCCTGCCCCTCCCTTCCCTCCCCCTCCCTTCCCCTTCCCTTCCCTTTCCTCCCCCTTCCCTCCCCCTCCCCTCCCTTTCCTTCCCTCCCTCTCCCTTCCCTTCCCTCCCCTTCCCTCCCCTCCCCTCCCCTCCCTTCCCCTTCCCCTTCCCCTTCCCACTTGAGGTGCCCTCTGGGGACTGGACCCAGACTGTGCTCCCGTCTGTGAGAATGTCCCAATAGATACAGTCCACAACAGGTCTCCTTAAGCAGTAAGTCCTTTATTTGTAGAAAAGATCATTGTAGTCAAACACTTTTCCTGTTAGTAATGCTGTGCTTAGGGATTACATGTATTGATATACTGGATATGAAATATGGCTTCAGAGCTGTCTACCTATCACTAGACAGGATTTTAGGTGCTCAAATATACTGGCCCAAAGTTCCCATAGAAAACGCGGGAAAAGGAGTTCTCAGAAAATAATGATGTTGAACATTTCTAAAAGCTAAGTTCCCTAGACATGAAGAAAAGGAATACATAACACCGGTGAGTTTGGCTTACACAGAATAGGAGGCACTCCTGTTCAAGGACGGGACACAAGACACCAGGGAAGCAAGCAGGGCATTTTTGTCTTAGCTCAGGAAAGATAGCTCCAGAGCAAACTAACTGATGCAGTAGCCAAATTGCTTGCTCACAACTTTAATGCTAGTAGCTCACAAAGTAGATGTTTTGCTCACAAGACTCCACAGCTTAGAGGGAACATTGTCACCAAACTTTGGGGGAAAAGCATATGTAAGCCTGTGACCTTTTCAGAGACCATGTAAAATACACCTTGTAGCAGTCATACAGTTATTGAAAAGAATTCATGGCAGTTAACTGACACCCTCCCAGAGTTCCCACCCTTTAGCCCCCCCCCCCCCGAGGAGGCTGCATCAGGATTCCACCCTGTGTTGCCTTAGAGAACAGGAAGGAGGCACCAACGTGTCTCTCCCCCCCTCCTCCAATGCCAGGTGTGGCTGCCAAACCCCAGGCAAAGGAGGGCCCAAGGAGCAGCCCCTGGAGCGGCCTCTGGCTTTTCCGCGTGAAGCTCAAGGCAGGGGAGACAGGGTGATCTTGACTGACTGGACAACGGGGCTAAAACAAATACAAAGAATTTCAGTGGGGATAAATGTAAAATTCTGCATTTAGGGAGGAAAAATTAAATGCACAGTTATAGGATGGGGGAGACTTGTCTTGGCAGTGGTAAGTGTGAAAAGGATCTCTGGGTCTTAACAGACCATGCACCGAACATGAGTCAGCAGTGTGATGCAGTAGCTAAAAAGGCAAATTTGATTTTGGGCTTTGGAGGCATTCAAACAGAGGCTGGATGGCCATCTGACAGCCATGCTGATTGTGTGAACTTAGGCAGATCAGGAGGGGGGGTGGGCAGGAAGGGTTGCCTCAGTGCTCAGTTCTTATGGCCCTTTCTGACATGCCCAGGGAAATCCTGATTGCCACTTTGGGGTCAGGAAGCAATTTTTCTCCTGGCCAGTTTGGCTGGGGATCCTGGAGGGTTTTTTGTCATCTTCTGGGCATGGAACCAGGGTCACTGGATGTGTGGGGGGGAGGGAAAGTGTTTGTGAATTTCCTGCGTTGTGCAGGGGGTGGGACTAGATGACCCTGGAGGTCCCTTTCAACTCTATGATTCTATGATTCTTCCCACATTTCCCCCCCCCCCGTTCCCTGCAGCAGCCCACCCCCTCCCATGCCATGTTTTTTCCAAATCAGCACTTGTCATATTTTAGAGCGTTACAAGGTTATCGTGACCTGTGTGCTAATAGCTCTGAATTCCCACCTTCCATTTTTACAAAAGAAAGGTTCTAGCCCCTTTTGTTGTGGAGGTAGAAGAGGAAAGGCATCTCTTGGCAATGAAAAGGGCTTTAAAAAAAAAAGAGCTCTGGGGATCCCAAGGAACCAGCAGCCAGGGTCCCAAGGCATTATGGTGGTATGTCCATTGCTGGTCTTTAAGAAGGGCTTCTGGGGTGGTGGGGAGAATGGCCACTTGGGGGGGGAGGGGGGAATGGCTGCTGTGAGGTTCTGGGGTGGTGGTGGTGGGGAACAGCACAGAGCAGGGGAGGCCTGAACAGCCCCGCCAGCACACGGGCACCGCCCCGGCTTTGCAGTGCCCCTTCCCAGACACATCGCAAGAAAGCATGCGTGGGAGAGACTGCAGGGAGAACCCCGGAGGTAAGGGAAGCAGCACGATCTGGCAGGGAGGCAGGAGAGAACCTGTCCCCCCCTCCCCACGGCATCCAGGCCTGGCCCCGGCTACTCACCTGGGGGGGGTGAACGATCTTGGTCAGGGCTGCCTTTGTGCCGGGGCTCCCGAGAGTCTTTTTGTCCCGGTGTCTCTTCTTCTCATGAAGGGGAGCGGCACTTGGGCATGTGCAGAGTGCCTTTGGCTCCCTGCTAACTGTGTGACAGTGACCCATCCCCACTCCCCTGGGATTTAGCAGCCGAGCACCAAGAGGAAACACGTTTCTTTGGGCCCCAGGATTGGGCCCCAGCCTCTTTCTCCGTAGGTTACCCCCCCCCTTCCTAAGTGAATGGCTCAGTACGAGTTCAGCGGCACCTTAGAGAGAGACAAACCTTTTGGGGGTGGAGTCTCTAGGCTCTGGCGGAGCGTCCAGGCTCCGATCGATCGGATACCTTGCCCCCCCCCCCCGAGGGAGCTGCCCTCCCGGTGTGGGCCCCGTGGGGCTGCGTGTCCTGGGTAGACGCAGGCCGTGGCGCACCCCTCCTGGCGAGAGTGGGCTCCTCAGAGCGGAGCCTCAGCCGAGACTCTGATTATTTGAAAATCGCTCACAATTATTGAGGAGCCAGATCACGGGCGGGTGGAAACAAGGCATATCAAAGGCGGCCGCGTCTGTGCCAAATTGGAGATCACAGGCAGGCAGGCAGGCGCTTTCCCGACATGAAAGGAGGCGCTTCCTGCAAATTAAAAGCCAAGCGGAGCCTCGGGAACAGCAGCTGCAGCAGCAGCCAGGACGTGCCCAGGCGGCCTGAGTGGGGGTCTGGCCCAGGGCTGCGCTGTGTGGGGTGCGGGTCCTCTCCTCCCCCAGTGCGTGTGGGTGCAAGGGGGGTGGGGATGGGGGTAGCAGAGGCTTTCCTGGGGGGCAGTGACAGCCCCTTCCCCGCCCACTGGAGGGGTCCTCTTGCAGTTCCCACACGGTTCCCCTGGGGGGGGGGGGCTTAGTGACTTGAGGGGGGAGGCAGTGGAGGGTAGGATGGTGACCCCAGGGCAGCCGGGGGTCAGTGGGCGGGTGGCCTTAGGCAACTTCTCAGGCAGCTTGGGGATCCTTCATGGGGGGACTCTGGCGCCGGGGGGGGGGGGAAGCAGCTAGTTGCAGGATGGGGAGGCCCCTTGTGTGGCCCCCCCCCCCGCCCTCCCTTCCCCCCTTCCCAAGGCATGCCCTGGAGCAGCTGGGGCGGATGCCCCCTGGCTAAGAGGGCTCTGCATGGGGGAGGGAGCCACTGGCAGGTCAAGAGCGGCGTTTGTGGGTCCCTGGCCTACAGAATCTGTCCTCTGCTGGACTGGCAGCATGAGGGAGGCTTGCTGGCTGGCGCTTGCCTGGTACTGGACACCTCAAGCTGTGGGTGGTTGGCAGCAGGGGCTGGCAAAGAGCCTCCTCCTCCGCCTGGGCAGAGGGAAGAGAGCAGCCAGGCTCCGAGGGGTGCAGAGGTGCCGGGCGCGCACCCCTGCCTGTGGGATGCCTCCCCAGGGCAAGCGGCCTGTGTGCCCAAGTCCCACCCGTGCCCCTCAGCCGCTCACTGCAGAGAAGGCAGCCCGCCAGTTCACAGAGCTGCAGGGGGGGGGGCAGGGCTGCTGTGGCCTCCTCCCTCGAGCATCGGCAGAGCCCAGGGAGGGGAGGGGGGCCTGCCGGTCGAGGGCAGGCTGGCAGCAGGGAGAGGTCTGCAGAAGCGCCAGCCTGCCTCCCGTCCGACCCATCATCATCGAGAGCAATGGGCCTCAAGGCTGTCATCATTGGGGCCGGCACTCGGCTGTGCCCTCTGCTCCAGCCACAGCGGGCCGGTGACTCTGCCGCTCCCTTCCTGCTGGCTGGGGATTGGGGAGCCTCCTCAGGGAGCGCTTTGGCTGCTCCGGGTCAAGCTCTGATTTTCGCGCAGAGGGAATTGGTCACGCTCCTGTAGGAGCAGGAGGCAGGGCTTTGCAGCGCCACCAATAGGGAGCATGTGGCTGGGAGAGAGACCCTCCTGGAGACTCGCCTTTCCAGCCTCTGGTTGCCTCTCCAAGAGTCTGTAAGTCTGTAAGTCAGACGTTGACACCTGGTCTCTCCAAGTACTCCTCCAGCCTCCTCTCCAGGATCTGTCCGTCCCCCCCCCCCCCCCCCCGCAGAGAAGGGCTGTTCCCATCCCTACCTGCCTGAGCATCGTCGTGGGAGGTGCTTGGCGGGGATTGAACCGGGGACCTGCTGCCTGCTGAGCAGATGCCCCACCTGCCACAGAGCCCCCACAGACTGGCGCACAGCCTCTCCCTGGCCCAGGCTCCCCTTCTCCCCGTCTCCCGCTGCCTGCCCCACTCTCAAGGGCTGGGGGCTCGGCCTGGCCTGGCCTGGCAGCAAAGCCCTTCTCAGGTTGTGCCCCATTCTGCTAGATGCAGAGCCCGTTGGGAGGGTGCTGGGCTTCCCAGGGTGGCTTTCTGCTCCTTCCCTGCCTGGCTGTGTTGATTGCAGCTCTGGATGGAGAGGCTGTTCCTGCTGGTTTGTCCCCCATGGCTTCCTCTGCTTCGAGGGAGGGCTCCTTCTTCGGCGCTAAGGACTCCTTCTGAACCCAGCAGGGGCATGGAGGGGGCTGGCTGTTGGGTTCCACGTGCACTGCACCGCTCAGCAGCCGCCTGCTAGATCCCTCACCGCCTTCCGGGAGGCGGTGTGTGTGTGTGTGTGTGTGTGTGTGTGTCCCTCTTCTGGTCCAGGCCTTGGCTTGGCTGACCAGTGGCAGAGGGCCCCCCCCCAGGCCTCAGGCGAGCCAGCTTCTTCCCATGGCATTCTTGTCTGTGTTCAGTAAGCATAAAGCGGCGGGGGGGGGGAGGCTTCTTGTGAGAGCTTCAGACTGCTGGCAGGCTGGTTCAAGCCACAGCAGCTGAGGCTCAGAGTGAACGGGCCCGACAGGGTAGGAAACGAACGACTGGATTTTTTAAAAAATGCCAGCGTGATTCAACAGCTGAGTCAAAGGAAGCTGCAAAAGGCAAGAGAGATTCCTTCTGAGGAAGGAAGAGGATTCCAAAAGGAGGCTAGAAAAGGAGAAATATCCTGGAACCACAGAGGTCACAATAAGGCCAACACAAGGAGGGGCAACCGGTAGATTCAAAGTGTTATAACAGCCAACGAGTGTTTCTTGGAACACATCAGATGCCGGAAATCAGCCAGGGAGGCGGCAGGGTCCCTCGGAGAAGAAGGCATTGCCTCAGCGAGGCGGCTGAGAAACGGAACAGGTTCCTTGCTATGGGAGGCGATGTCCCGGCGCCCTGGCCTGAGCAGCTCCCTTCCAGACGGTCCCCTGGGGCTGGGGCTGGGCTGGGGGATCCTCGGCCCCTTTCTCCACCCTGGATGGCGTCTCTCTGAAGCTGCAGCCTGGGAGTGCAGTGAGTCCTTGCCATGCGGATGGCGCCCCCCGCAGTTGCGTGCCCACCTTTCCCTCCGATCCCCGGGCGGGGGGGAGGCTCTTGGGAAGGGGTTCACGGACTGAAATGGAAAATAGGGCAGCTGTTCTCGTGGGCCTTCCTGGTTTTTCACTTATTATCGTGTGCTGAATGTGTGGCTATTCATTCTCGTGTTTTCTTAAGCTCCTTCAGTCGCTGGCTCAAGGGCCCTGCGGGGACACAGAGGGGCTCTGTAGAGAAGGGAGGGCACACAACACCGCCCCCCCCCCCGGCAAAAAAAATGCCTGTAGAACTTCTGCTGGCTCCTTGTCAAGACGCACTGGAGGGGGCTGGCATTCATTCCTCCAGCCCCCCCTGCTGAGCCTCTTCCGCCAGCCAGGTGTGTCGCTCCTGGAACGGAGCCTTCAGGTGGGGCTGCGGCTCCAATGCCCGCCCTGCCGGTGTGGCTGGACTGAGCTCTGCCACTCGCAGAACCCGGGTTGCCCCCTGGGCTGCCCAGCCCAGGTCTGGCTCTAAGACGCTTCTGGAAGACATTCCTCTCTTGGCTGCCCGGAGCTGTGCTGCTGCCTCCGCCTTTCGTTTGGGGATTGAAAATTAAATTGCATTACTTGAGAGCAGCTTGTCTAGGTTTCTGTGTGTGTGAGTGTGTTTTCATTTTGTGTTTCTAGCTTGGATCCTGTACAGCATGACAGCAGCTGCTTAGATGGAGGCTTTCCAACCCCCCCCCCCCAGCAGTCTTCTCTCCCCACCCTTGGGTCGTTGGACCCTCAGAAAGGTCATTGGGGGGAATCACTGAAAGCCCATTGGGGGGAATCACTGAAACTGTGGGCAGAAGTGCCGGCCACGAGGGCAGGAAGGGCTCCTGGAGGGAATGTGCATCATCTGTCCCACCTGGCTTCCACTGCCTCGTCTCCTGCCTTTGTAAGCCCCTTCCTGCCTCATGAGATGTCAGGGCTTCCGTGGTTTCCATGCCCAACTGCACTACTCCTTTGGGTGGCTGATGCTGTCCAATCGGTGGCTCTTTTTGGTAATAATCTGTACTCTACCTTGAGTCTCGGAGAGAAAGGCAGACTAGCAGTGAAGTAAATAAAATGTTGCAGGCAGGGAGGAGGAGCTCAGGCCACTGCCTGTGGCCCATGGCAGGACAGTGGGGCCCCGTGGTCTGGTGTAGTGGTTAAGTGTGCGGACTGTAATCTGGGAGGACCAGGTTTGGTTCCTCACTCCTCCACTTGCACCTGCTGGATGACCTTGAGCAAGCCCAGGGCTGTTTTTGGGCAGGAACGCACGGGAACGGAGTTCCGGCTGGCTTCTGAGTTGGCCACACCTACAGCCTCCCCCCATCCCCAGGTTCCCCAGGTGCCTCACAAGCCCTGGGGCGCCTGGGGAAGCCAAGCCAATCCAGGGAGGGAAGGCAGTTTAAACTGCCTCCCCTCCTCGGGTTCCCCAGGCACCCCACAGCTTTGTGACCCAGAAACTGCCTTCCTTCCCTCGGGTTCACCATGCGCCCCGCAAGCCACAGGCACCTGGGGAAGCCAATCCTGGGAGGGAGCTGTGCTGTCAGGGGTGTGGCCTAATATGCTAATGTGTTTCTGCTGTTGGGTGTGGCCTATTATGCTAATGAGTTCCTGCTGGGCTTTTTCTACAAAAAAAGCCCTGGGCAAGCCATAGTTCTGGCACAGTTGTTCTTGAAAAAGAGCAGTTTCTGTCAGAGCTCTCTCAGCCCCACCTCCCTTCACAGGGTGTCTGTTGTGGGGAGGGGAAGGGAGAGGAGTTTGTAAGCCGCTCTGAGACTCTGAGTGAGTGAAGGGCGGGGTATAAATCTAATCTCCTCCTCCTCCTCCTCCTCCTCCTTGTCCCCGGTGCCCTCTTCTTGTTCCCCTGGCCCCGCTGCTGGATCTCCTGAGGGCACCTGGTGTTTTTGGCCACTGCGTGACCCAGAGTCCTGGACTGGATGGGCCACTGGCCTGATATCCAACACTGGCTTCTCTTATGTTCTCTTATGTTCCGGAAGGACTCCAGCCACATAGGGCTGGACCGATGCCGTCTGCATTTTGCACCAGACTGAGGTGGGTGGCCGTCTCAGGTCTGCCTGGGGCCGCAGACAGGAGCCAGAGTCCAGGAGCACCTGGAAGGCCAGCGGGATGTGTGGTGGGTGGGGAGGAGCTTCCGCAAGTCTCTTCTCCCCTGTTGTCCACAGAAGTGGGCCGGGACTCAGGACAGCTCCTCTCCTGCCCCAAGTGGCTAATCTTTCAGGTTCTCCTGGACTCTTGCATTTTGCACTAGCCTGCTCGTCGTATCCCACTGTCCACCCCCCTGGGGACCCCAAGAGGCTTAGGATATCTTTCCCCCCCTTCTCTCCTTTCTCACAACAGCAACCCTGCAAGGTAGGTTCTGCTGAGAGAGCCTGACAGGCCCAAGGTCACCCAGCGAGAGGCCCTGGCCAAAGTGAGGATTCGGGAGTGGGTCTCCCAGGCCCCATCCCCCAGCCTCCTCTGGCCTGGGCTGCCGCTGTGTCACGGGCCCCTCCCAGGCCCAGCTGTGGCAGAGGGGGCGACTTCTTGGGGGTCTGCTGCCCCCTGCCCCTCGGAGCAGTGGCAGAAGGCTCCGGTGCTTGGCAGAGACGGAGGAGACCCCCCCCCCCTTCCCAGCATTTGTGCTGGGCTGAGTCGTGGCCAGAGGCGCTGCCGCCTGCCCGCCCGCCTGGGGCGCCTCCAAATCCTCCTTATTGATTGAGATAAAGGCAAGGGAGGAAGTGCATTAGCAGGCAGCAAACAAAGGCAGAGAGAGCAAATCCCCTTTCACTGGGCCAGCTAAAGAGCCTCTGGGGATGGCCGATCAGGCCAGCGCTGCGCACAAAGCAGAGCGATGCGATGCCCGCAGTTAACAGCCGGCAGCTGCTGCGTTCACCAGGGGCACGGGAGACAGGCATCTGAGCCAGCAGGCCCTGGGAGCCAGGAGGCTGAGGGCTGGGGGGGTGGCTGATGCGACCAGTGAACAAGGAGCCGCGGCCACCCTGCAGCTGAAGATCAAGCCAGAGGCGCTTCCAGACTGCCATTGGTTGCTTGGGAGCAGAGGGCGATGTGGCTCTCGTGGGAAGGGCTCAACAGAAAGGCCAGAGAGGAATTCGCTCAATAGCTTTTTTGTATGGGGGGGAGCTCCTTTCTCTGGCAAGAGGGCCCACTGTGCCTGCTGCTAGACGCTGTGCGTCCC
This sequence comes from Lepidodactylus listeri, assembly GCA_029233225.1. NCBI lineage: Eukaryota > Metazoa > Chordata > Lepidosauria > Squamata > Gekkonidae > Lepidodactylus > Lepidodactylus listeri. Next base: position 643,379 of record JARCFY010000002.1, read on the forward strand.
CCATCCCCCCGTGAGCACAACCAGAGGCCACCGAGACCTTGCAGGACCCTTCCCAGCTCTTCCCGAGGTCCGTGGTGCAGGGCAGGTGTCCAGAGTGTCAGCCGAGGAACCATGGTGTGTGTGTGTGTGGGGGGCTTGTTTTAACCCCCAGGCCTCCTCACGGAAGGGGGAGAGTTAAGTTCCTGGTCCTCATGACCCCCTGGGTGGCCTTTCAGGGCAGAGGAGACCAGGCTCTTGCTTCCGGCCTTGTGCTGGGGGGGCGGGATGGGGGACTCTCCAGGCTGTGGACAGGAAAGGGCCCCGGCCAGCTCCCTCGGGAGGCCGGCCGGCCGGCATCCATTCTGTGGGTGTGTTGATGGTATTTCTAAGCTGCCCCTCCAGCACCAGGCGACTCACAAGTAGAAACAAAACTCTGGAACCGTGATTACGGCATAAATAACCAGAATTAAAAACAAGCCATTAAAAAGAAGTCACTGGAGTAAAAACAGAATAAAACGACCATTGAACAGCCCAAAATTATCCACAGAGCAGTTCTTAGCCTAGAAGCAGATGACGAATAGCTGAAAAAAGATAAAACCCCTTAGAGAAGAGGAGATTGTATTTATACCCCACCCTTCACTTCCTGAAGGAGTCTCAAGGTAGCTTACAATCCCTTGCCCTTCTCCTCCCCTGTGAGGTCAGTGGGGCTGAGAGAGCTCTTGAGAGAACTGCTCTTGAGAGAACAGCTCTGAGAGAACTTGTGACTGACCCAAGGTCACACCAGCAGCTGCACATGGAGGAGAAGTGAGGAATCGAACCTGGTTCTCCCAGATTAGAGTCCGCACTCTTAAACACTACACCAGACACCAAAAAGCCTAGTAAAAAAAAGAGAAAAAAATTTGGCCAGGCACCAAAAAAGACAGTAAAACTCCAGCAGAGGGTGAGGTGCCACCACTGAAAATGCCCCGTTCTCTGGTTGCCACCGGTCTCACTTCTGCAGGTGAAGGCACGGAGAACAGGGCTTGGGGGCAGATCTTAGCTGGTGGGCTTGGCAGGATGAGAAGAGATGGCCCTTCAAGCGTTCCGGCTTTAAGCCTCGGCAGCCCCTGAACAGCGCCTCCACCGATCAGTAGCGGGCATCTCAGTCTTGTCTGGGTGAAGCTTCAGTTTTCTGGCCCTCGTCCGTTCCACCACCTTCTCCAGGCACCAGGACTTCCACAGAGCTCCTCCCCACCCCCGCCCCATGGCTTAGCTGTTTTTATTGGCGGCACCTCCCTTCCAGCCTCGGGGTGATTTCTCCAGCGGTTGATATCACATTGATATCAAACAGCATAAGACCAAAACTTATACTGTGTACTGCCCTCTGTACACTGCCTTGGTCAGGCTGCACTTTGAGTCCTGTGTGCAATTCTGGAGGCCCCACTTCAAAAAGGATGTGGACAAAACTGAGAGGGTGCTGAGGAGAGCGACCAAGATGATGGGGGGGGGGGGGGGGTCTGGAGACCGAGCCCTTCGAGGAAAGGCTGAAGGCCTTGGGAATGTTGAGTTTGGAGAAGAGGAGACTGGGGGGGCGGGACGCATGATTGCTCTCTTTAAATACCTGAAAGGCAAGTGTCATTTGGAGGAGGGCAGGGAGCCGTTCCAGTTGGCAGCAGAGGAGAGGACCCGAAGCAGCGGGTTTAAAATACATGCAGAAAGGTGTCGGCTGGATATTAGAGAAAACTTTTTCACGGTCAGAGTGGCTCAAAGGTGGAACCAGCTGCCTAGGGAGGTGGTAAGAAGCCCCCCTTCAGTGGCAGCTGTCAAGAAGAGGCTGGAGGAATATCGGTCAGAGATGCTCTAGGCTGGGCCTGCATTGGGCAGGGGGTGGGGCTAGATGGTCTGTATGGCCCCCCTTCCCACTCTAGGTTTCTATGAAAATGGCATGGATGCAACGGGACTGAACCGTCGTCCCACCGAGCCGACTTCTGGAGTCAGCCACGGAAGAGTAGAAGAGCCTCCCAGGGCGGTGGCCCCGACTCTCAGTCCTGCCAGACACCCTCGAAGGAGATTGCTGGCAGTGGCACAGGTGGCCACCCAGAGGTCCAGCAGAATCAACAAGGGAAACACTGTGAAGTCTCCCTGCAAAAGGTCCTCAGCCGGGGGGGGGGGTGTCTAAGGCCATTTCCGTCCCGTGCCCAGGCCTGGGATGAGTCTGCAGAATCTGTTTCTTCCCCAAATTCCCAAAGCTGCATAACCACCATGGGGAGGGGGAGGGAGGTCTTAGTGATGGGCAACCGGGGCACTTGCTGGGGGGGGGCCCTAACCCCTGTGTGGCTGCCCTGCCCCCAGCACGTGGCAACTGAGTGGAGGCAAGAGGGAGAGGGGGCGCTGTGCCATGTGGCACTCACCCACTATCCGGCAGCTGAGCACGGGAGCTGCCTAGCCGGGGCTGGCAAGCTGGCAGGCGAGTGGGTGGGTGGGCAGATGCCACAAAGTGCCCCTTCTGTATCCCAGTCCTGCCTCACTGCCAGCGGGGAGGGCCTGTGCCTGTGCAGCCAGCTGCCCTGTCTGCCTGCCTGTTGGCCTGTCTGGGCCACCAGGCTGCAGCTGCACAGGGAAAAGGCAGCATGCCCATGCCAGGGTCTCTTGGGCTCCTCCTCCTCCTCCTCCTCGCCTGTGGGCCACATGGCAGCCTCCTTGGCATGGCCTGCCACCCCACCCACACACCCCCAGCAGGGATGGATGCCTTCTTGAGAGCCAGTTTGGTGTGGTGGTTAAGTGCGCGGACTCTAATCTGGGAGAACCGGGTTTGATTCCCCACTCCTCCACTTGCACCTGGCTGGGTGGCCTTGGGCAAGCCATAGCTCTGGACCAGCTGTTCCCTCAAGGACAGCTTGGGAAAGAGCTCTCTCAGCCCCACCTACCTCACAGGGTGTCTGTTGTGGGGAGGGGAAGGGAAAAGGAGTTTGTGAGCCGCTCTGAGACTCCCTTGGGGAGTGGAGGGCGGGGTATAAATCCAATCTTTTCTTCTTCTTCTTCTTCTTCGGGAGGGAGTCACGACTGCCTCGTTTCACAGCCCCTGGAACAGAGGTGATCAAACTTATTTGACCTACCGCCCCCTTTTCAGAAAAAAAAAATTACTCCACGCCCCCCTGGACATCTACCTTCAAGAAGTGGACAAAAAGATACAGGTAGAGTCTGCCATGATCCATGCAGCCAGGCAGGCCAAGGCAGGCACAGAGCAGCAGCAGCAGCAGCAGCTGAAGGCCTGAAGCCAGAGGCCAGCAGCAACACCAGCCTTGCAAGGGGGCACAGGCATTTGCAGTTTGCAAGTGCATGGCTGTGATTGGCTGTGGGGACCCCTCTCCACCTTCCCCTCCCTCCCAGATCCCAGGGAAGACCAGGAGAAGGCAGGAAAAAGCTACTTTAGATAAGTTCTGGACTCTTCTTTCCTTATGCTTCCGCCGCCCCCTTATTTTTATTCATGTTATCTTGTTTTATCTCTGGTTGTACATCCCCCAGAGCCCTGCAGTAGCAGGGGTGGGGTGATCCAGAAATATAAATAAATCAAATAAATCAATGAGGGCTGCGCCTAGATGTGGTGGGCGGCATGCGCTTCCTCAGGCCCCGCCTGCTGACCCGCACCCTGCAGCTGGGACCAGACTGTGCCCCCCCCAACATCCTGTGACTGAACCAAATGCAGCCTTCCCCCCCTCCGCCTGTGCAAGAAGCATCTCCTGCAAAATGCCCCACACAAGGGCAGGGTTGGGGCCTCCTCGGATAGGGGCCTGGGAGAAGAGCTCTGCCGGACTCCCCTGGGTGGATGCAGCGGTGGCAGAGAAGGGAGGTTGCTTCGCCATGTCTGCCACAGAGTGGGCATCATAACGCACTCTTTGGTCCTGTGCACTTCCCCTCCTTGCACACCGACACATCCGTCTGCTCAAGGGCTTCAGCGCCAAATTCCTGGGCTCTGCCAAGGCAGGCTGGGCTCCCGGGGAGGGGCGGGGGGGGGGGAGGGCGGGGAGCAGCCTTGCCCTCCTCCTGGGTCATCCGTCCCCACAGCCTTCCTCTTTGGGGGTCTGGTTTTTGCTGCCTGGAAGGCCCCGCAATTCACTGCATGGGTATTGGGGGGGGGGGGCAAGTGGGATGGTCAAAGAGAGCCAGACCTCCTCCCCTCCCGCTTGCTCTTTCCCATCCCAGCAGATGTCCCCCTTTTCTGCAAGGAGGGAGAGGGAGGGAGGTTCTTGCTGACTCCTGGCATTTCACGCTGTGTGGCTGGTTTGTGGCCTCCCGGGGGTGCCGGCAGGATGGAAGGGGGGGGACAGCAGCTCAGTCCCTCTTACGTGCCTCATTATCTCTCTGGTTGGGTGAGGAGAGCAGAAGGCTGGCTGCAGATCCCAAAAGTTTCCCATTGATTTGGGGGGGGGGGGGAGCTTTGGAGGACAGAGGCTGGGGGAGGGTCCCCACGGCAGAGGCGGGCCCTGCCCCCAGTTATTCTCGCCCAGTGGACAGAGCAGGCAGGGTTTTTGTGGCAGAGGGGGGACATGCTCTGAAAGGGGGGCCGGGGTCCATGTGGCGAGGCCTAGGACCAGAAGCCCTCTGGAGGGCACCCACTGGCCGATGGAGCCGACCAGCCTGTCTGGGGGCCTCTCTGTGGCTGAGTGGCATCCCAGCACCGCAGCCAGGGTGTGAAAGAGGAGCCTTGCGCCTGGTGCCCCCCCCCCCCGGCAGAGGGGAGAGGGCTTTCCTGTGCTTGGAAGCCTCACTGCTGTGGGGGGGGGGGTGTTGGCTTTTCTGCCTGTTGAAGGCTGGGGGGGGTGTTTCCCTCTCCGGGCCAGCTCTTGCTGTCCAGAGTGCCGTGGGCAGGGAGGTTGTGGGGGGGGGAAGGGGGGGTGTCCTTCGGGACTGCCTCAGCATCACTCTGGGCCCCAGGCAAGCACTTGGCGTTTGTAAAAGAAAAGCGACCAAAGCAGGAAGGCCTCAGGGCCCCCTTTTCCTCCCTCGAAGACCTTTCCCTCTGCAGGAGTGTGGGCATTCGCGGCCTGTAGCTGTGCGGGCCCCAGGGGCAGCTGTTAGTGGTGGTGGGGAGTTTCTTCCCGGGCCTTGCGTGGGGTGGGCCTCCATTTCTTGGAGCAAGCAAGACTCTTTGGGAAGCAATAGCCAGGTGTGCCCCCCCCCCCCTGGAGCCAGCCACCTTCTCTGCGGGTTTCCACAGTGCCTGTACGGGGGGGGGCGGTGTTAGGCTGAGCGGGGAAAGGGAATGTGGTGTGGCATCGTGTAGCAGCTTTGCAGGGTTGGCACTTGGATGGGAGACCCTGCAAGAGGACAAGGTGCCCCAAGAGGCAGGGACCCTTCCACGGGGGGTGGGGGGAGGCCACGGTGCTGCTCCGGCTGCAGCTCTGTGCTGCTCTGGCTGTGACGCCCCTGAGGGACTTGGCGCTTGCTGCTCCCGGCTGTGCATCTGTGAAGCTGCCTTCAGTGGACCTGGGAGCCTCCTCTTCCTGGCAGGGACTCAGGCAGGGAGGCGCCCTCCTCCTGGGAGACCCTTTCCCTGGAGAGGCTAGGGTCGGAGGGGGGCCTTCTGCAAGTGTGGCAGGAGGAGCTTCAGCCCCTTCCCGTCGCTGGGGCCAGGGGAGGGGAGAGCAGCAGGAAGCCCCAAATGGCCTGCAGGTCCCGGGTTCCTGTGAAGCCAAAGCAGTGGAGGGCGAGACTTGACTGCAGAAGTCCTCTTGCGTCAGGGAAGCTTTGCGAAGAAGAAGAGCTCTCACAGGGCAGGGCATCAGGGAGGGGTCACGGTGGGACTGTTCCTCTCCGCAGCCACACACACACACACACACACACCCCCCCCGTTTATTGGCCCCCTTCCTCCCTTGTGGGACTCCAGGCCTCCCCCCCCCCCCCCCGCTGTGGCGGGAGGTGCCCCCAGGTGGTCCAGCAGGGAGACCCGGAGGCTGAATCCCAGCAAGGCGGAGGGGATGCTAGCGGGGGAGGTGGGTGTGCTGGAGGGGTCTGAACCGAGGGCAGGCGGAAGGCCTCTTTGAATCCTGCGCGGGGGGCGGGGGGGGACGACACCCTCGACCAGGTCCGGGGAGGGAGGGCGCGGGTGCCCACTGTGCTCTCCTCAGTCCCCTCCCTTCTTCCCATTCCCTGGGCCCCACCTGGGCCACTAGCCCCACCCTGCCTCCCAAACCCCAGTGGTTCCTGGGGAGCCTTTAGCTGGCCCTCTCCTGGGGCATCCCCCGTCCCATGCGGCATTTCTCTTCGGACCTGCTTTGGGGCACTCCTGCCTGAGAGGGCCTGCCCTGCACAGTGTGGGCTGGGTCCCTGTGTGGACGTGGCTGGCCAAAGGGACTCCCACCTCTCTTGCCAGGGCACAGATCAAGGAAGGGGGGGTGAACAGGGGTGGGAGGTGCTTGGGGGGTGGGCAGGGCACCCCTTTGGGGAGGGGATGGCAGCATATCGGGGGGGGGAGATTTGGGGGGCTGCAGCCCCACTCCCCGCACCAGCTTTCCCAGCCAAAGGATCTGGGCAGCACATCAAGCAGCCCCCTCCCAAGGAGACCCTGGAACGCAGCTGGCCAGTCTGAGTCCACAGAAGTCTGCCAAGGCAATCAGGGTTCTGGTTCCGGGGAAGGCAGGCCCGGTGTCGGAGGCCTTCTCCCGCTTCTTGACAGATCTACAACCCCCCCCCCCAGTGTTGTGCTCCCCCCCACATCCCCGACCCCCCTTGTGTCAAATTGAACATGATGTCAAATTAGACCCATCCCTGGGACGCCGCGGGAGTGGAGCACCCTCTTTAATGAGGAGGCAGCCTTGGGAATCAATACCTTAATTGCAGCCACTGGAGGGACTTTCATCCAATTTATTCGGCTCCTGGCCGGCTACGTGTGCTGCATGAGGCTGCCGGGCTGTGTCTGGGGCTGCAGGGAGGGCGCTGTGCCCCCTTGGCAGGCCCCCTGGGAGGGGGGCATTATGCCCTGCCTGCTTGGCATAGCTGGCAGAAGCCCCCAGCGGGGTGGGGACATGGGCAGGTGGGACTCAGGCAGGGGCAGGTGGGGCTCACGCTCTCCGCTCCCATCTCCCTCCAGGCACGTCTGTCATGCAGGTGATGGCTTCCGATGCGGACGACCCCACCTACGGGAGCAGCGCCCGGGTGGTCTACAGTGTGCTGGAGGGGGAGCAGCACTTCACCGTGGACAGCAAGACGGGTGAGTGCCCCTCAGGGGGCTCTGCAGAGCAAGCCGGCTAGCCAGGGAGGCGAGCCCATGGGTGGGTGTGCATGCGTGCCTCTGTTCGGTGTGGCTTCTGGCCGGCCGCTGTCTCTGGACTAGAGGAAGAAGCGCAGCGAGCTGGAGCTCCGTGACTCGACCTGCAGGCTCCCTGGACCCTGGAAAGCTGGCGCAACGTGGAGGGAGCCTGGGATCAGGGCCACAGCACCGGGGCAGGGGGGATTTCCCTCCGTGCCCTTTCCCCACTTGCAGGTGCTCTCCGGCTTGCTCAAGACAGCCCCCCCTCTCCCCGGGGCTTAATGCAGCTGCAGCAGAGAAATGGGGTGGGAGGAGAGGGATGGTTTGTTTGTTGAATTAAAGTCTCGGTAACCCGCCTGGAGACTAGAACGAGGGTGGAGTCCAGTGGCTCCTTTGAGACCAACAAAATTTAATTCTGCACATAAGCTTTGGTATGCACACAAAAGCTGGTACCCAGAATGAAACTTTGTTGGTCTTAAAGGCCCCACTGGACTCAAACCTTGTTCTGTTGCTTCAGACCACCACAGCCGCCCACCTGAATCTGTCTTCCCCTGGACTTGCGACTGGAAAGGCGGACTGTCACGGAAGGAGGCAAGGAAGAAGGGCTGACCGGGCAGGCCTCCCCCCACAGAGACGCCTCCAGGCATCAGGCACGAGATCTGGAACGCCCAGCAGTCAGCACAGTTAGCAATGGTCCATCACTGGCCCAGCCTGGCTGGCTGCCGAGGGTGGCTTCTGGACTGGCGGGATGAAGGGTTTCGTGCCTGTTAGCCATGGCCCCCTCCTGGCATCCTCTGGCCAGCCATTCCCCAGGACTGGGGTGGTCACAGACAAGGCCTGCCCTGCACTGAGGGAAGCTGGTGCCCTCCGGCAGAACAGAATCAGCCAAGAGGGCCTGATGGCCCCAGTGAGGGCCACATGCTGCCGTAGGGACTGCAGCATAAGAACAGAAGAGGAGCCAGCGCTGGAGGTCAGGCCAGTGGCCCCACTCCAGTCCAGTCCCACACTCCGTGTCACACAGCGGCCAAAAAACACCAGGTGCCCTCAGGAAGTCCAGCAGTGGGGCCAGAACTCCAGAAGCCCTTCTCCCACTCTTGCCCCCCCCCCCAATCAAGCACCAAGAAGACAGAGCATCCCTTGCCCCAGACTCTGAGTGTTCCAGCTAGACCTTGTGGCTAAACAGCCACTGAGGGACCTCTGCTCCAGACGCTTATCCAGTCCCCTCCTGAAGCTGTCCATGCCTGTAGATGCCAAGATCTCTCTCCTGGCCAGTCTCCACCACTTCCGACCCCATCAGTGTGTATTTATAGTTAGGGTTTTTGGCTCCTGTGTGCATCACTTTGCACTTAGCCACACTGAACCCCATTGGCCACGTTGACGCCCACTCGCCCAGCCTCAACAGATCCCTCTGGAGCGCCTCGCAGCCCTCCCTGACCAATTTAGTGTAATCCACAACCTTAGCCACTGCCTACTCCCAACTCCAAATCATTAATGGACGTGTGAAAAAGCACTGGACCTAGAACAGAGCCCTGCGGTACCACCCTCCACTGTGAAAACTGCCCATTGAGACTCACTCTCTGTTTCCTGTTCATTGGCCAGTTTTCAGTCCACAAGAGGACCCGCCTTCTTAGCCCATGACAGCTGAGATTACCCAGGAGCCTTTGATGAGGCCCTTTATCAAAAGCTTTCAGCATCAGGTACCTCCCCCTCCCTCCCGCTCTGCTGTTGCCTGGGGAGGCAGCCTGGGCGGGAGAAGGATCTTGACCCTAACCTGCTGGCCCCCAGGGGGGGGGGGGGGGAGCTGGGTCCTTAGTTGTCCAGGGGCAGGTGGGATCTGCCCTCCCTCGCAGGTGATCCAGTTCCAGGGTGAGGTGGTGGAGCTGATCCCCCCCCCCCGCTCCCTTGTGACGCTCGCTGAGCCACTCTGGGAGGGGCCTCCCCATTCTGACCCTGGTAATGCACAGAGTGGGGACAAGGTTGATCCCCCCCCCCCGGGTGCTTTTGGGGGTTTCTGAGGGAATGAGCAGGATAAACATCTGGAGCAGAGGTCCATCAGGGCTTGTTAGCCACAAGGTACAGATAACAGATAGGAACTCTCAGTCTGGGGCAAGGGAGGCTCTGTATTCTTGGTGCTTGTGGGGGGGGGGGGCAAGAGTGGGAGGGGCTTCTGGTGTCCTGGCCCCACTGCTGGACCTCCTGAGGGCACCTGGTAGTTTTGGCCACTGCATGACACAGAGTGTTGGACTGGGTGGTCCACTGGCCTGGTCCAACATGGGCTTCCCTTATGTTCTTATGATGCCATCCTTCCTGCCCTGCCTTCTTTTGCCAGCGTGGTGTCGTGGTTAAGAGCGGAAGACTCTAATCTGGAGAGCCGGCTTTGATTCCCCACTCCTCCTCCACCTCCTCCCCATGAAGGTTGCTGGGTGACCTTGGGCCAGTCCCAGTTCTCTCAGAGCTCTCTCAGCCCCACTCTCAGGTGCCTGTTGAGGGGAGAGGAAGGGAAAGGTGATTGAATGCCACTTTGAGACTCCCTCAGGGAGAGAAAAGTAGGGCACAAAACCCTCCTCCTCTTCCTCCGCACTCATGCCTCCCCCCGCCCCCTCCCCTTCCGCCTTGCCTGGCTGCCTGTCCGGGTGAGCTCTTGTCACACACACACCCCGCTCTCGGTGCCGGCTTTGTGCGGGTGCTGGCCATGGACTGGCCTCTGCAGACAGACCTGCTGTGTGATGCCAGAGCTTGGCCAGGGGGCCGAAATGTCACCCCCCCCGGGGGGGGGGGCTCTTTCCTTGGGGGTGGCGAGGCCTCCTGGGGCCGGCCTCCTGCTCTGAGGGAGGGCAGCAGCTCACTGCAGGGCTCTCCAGGCGCAGGGTGGTTAGCACCCGGCCTTTGATTAAAGGTAACACTTCAAATTAAGGATGGCTTTCTAAATGCTCTATTAATATTTAATGGGCGCGCAGCGGAAGGCGCTCCCGCCTTTAATAACTTCTAATAAAGCCAGCCATAAAAGGGGTCTGTGATAAATCCCAAACAGATGATGCCCGACGGGCCCCACTGCCAGTTCGGGGGGAGGCGGTGAGGAGGGGACCGGAGGGGAGCAGAGAGAGGGGAGGGGCGTTCGTTCGCTGCCCCCCCCCCCAGCCCTTCGGCTTCTCCTCCTCCTCCTTGGCAGGGCCTGGGCGGCAAAAGAGAGGTGCAGGGTGTGTGTGTGTGGTGTGGTCGGGGTGGGCCAGGGTGCCTCTTCCTCCGTCCGCCCGTCTGTCTGTTGTGCCCCCTTCCTGCCAGGCTCCCCCTCCCTCACAGACAGCGCCAAGAGATCTCCGGGAATCACAGCCAACCTCCCGAGGGGCAGGGCTCCGTCCCCCTGGAGGAAATGACTGCTGTGGAGGGTGGACTCTGTGGCCTGGCGCTCCTCCCCAAACCCTGCCCCCTCCCTAGGCATGGCTCTGTCCCCCAAATCTCCAGGGGGGATTTCCTAGCTCAGACCTAGCGACCCGGCTCCCTGAGCTGCCTGTCTTTATGGGGTCTGAGCCGGGGAAACCCTTCTCAGCAGGCCCTCTGTGGGGCTGGTCAGTGGGTGTTCCTTGGCCTCCCAGGGCTCCACGGCCCTCCTTCGCCCAGCAGAGCCAGCGGCCGGCCTCCTTCCTAAGTGGACTCCCACCCTAGCCATTGACCGGAACCAGGGAGGCAGAAGAGGATCAATACTAGAGCCAGCAATACAAACAAGCCAAGGCCCGGCTGGAGACAGGACAACAATCCTGCGCGCCCAGTGGCCGTTCCCGCTGGGAATCTTCACCCGGGGCCAAAGCATCCCCTGAAGTCTCAGATGAGGGGCCAGGACCAGGGAGACCCATCCAAGGCTCAGCCCCCTGCCGCACTCCTGCCCCTCCTGCCCCAGACAACTCTTGACTGATGCCTGGGCAGTGGGGGGACTCCTCCACGGGTGGGGAGGGTGGGCCTGGGTTCCGAATGCCTGGGGGGTGAGAGCCAGGATCCCTCCAGGTCCCAGGGAGGGCAGAGAACTCCTCTTGGCACCGAGCTTCTCTATGCCTGTGGCGGGGGTGTGTGTGTGTGTGTGCAGAGCCTCTTCCTGGCAGGCTGAGGGCAGTTCAGTCCCCAGCAGGGTTCTTGGAGGGGGGGCCCTCGGCCTGTGTGGGGGCTGGTCAGGCAGAGGTGGTTTCCCTCCCCCCACCTCTCCAGCTCTGGTCCTGGACCCGCCCGGTCTGGTGTGAGCCATTCTTTCTCCCTGATCGCCCGCCTCCCACTGAAGGGAGAGGTGCCAGCAGAGAGCTCCCCTGGGTGGCACCGGAGCGTTCAGGGTCTCTCAAGTGGGGAGCCTCCGGTGGTCCCGCCGTGGACTGGGGGTTGGAGTCTGCTCAGCAGCAGAGCTGAGATTTCAGACGGGGCTTGGCACTACCCAGCCGAGGGCAAAGGTCAAGGAGACCCATCATGCACCTGGCAAGCGGCTCGGAGCAGGAGGTTTAATTGCCCGTCTCAGCAGCTTAACTCACAGAGCCCTCCTGATCATTAATGCCGTAAAAGGAGCCATAAAATCTGGCACATTCATTTTTTGGTAATATACGGTCGTGGAGAGCCGCTTGCTTTCCCTTTTTGACTTTGACCCGCTTTTCTCCTGCCTTGCACACTCTGGCAGGGCCGGGTGGATGCGCTGTCTCTGGGGAGCATTGCTGGGGGGAGGGGGCACCAGTGCGCCTTTGCACCCAGTTGGAGGAGGCCTTCTGCTGGCCATGCCCCTGTTGCCTTCCCAGCCACCCCTCTGCAGGGGACTCGGAGGGGGTGGGACGGGCACAGCTGGAGCTGGGCAGAGCAGTGGGGCAGACTCTCCGGGGGGGGGGTGCTTTGCAGAAAACCAGGGGGGAGGGACGGTGGGCTACGCCTGCCTCATTTGTGGAAAGCCACCTGCCTGGCCTTCTGGGGAAAGGAGGGTGTATTTACCGACCTAAAAGGGAAATGAATATTTAACGACAACAGGGGTTTGGGATTCAGTTTCCTTTTCCGCAGTCTTTGGCTGCCCTTCCTCCACGCAGTCCTCTGGTCCCATCTGTGAAGATTCAGGTGATGGCAATTTACACGCACTTCCCCCCCCCCCCCCATAGCTCCAAGCTGAGAAATTCCTGGAGATCTGGAGGGGGAGGGGGGGTTGGGGGAGGGACTTCATTGGGGCAGAATGCCACAGAGTCCGCCTTCCAAAGCAGCCATTTTCTCCAGGGGAGCTGAGCTCTGTCAGCTGGAGCTCAGTCATAATCCCAGGAGATCACCAGTCAACAACTGGAGGTTGGCGACCCTAGCTAGGATGCAGAAGGAGGGGTGTTCCCCCTGCTCAGGATCTCGCTCCTGAGGTACCCATGTATGGGGGAGCTTCTCTGGGGCAGGGATGGTTCACTGCCACCCTGTCTCAGGCACCCTCCCCCCTCATGGCTGGGGCTTCCCTCCTCTCTTGAAGAACCTTCTGAGAGTTGGCTGTTCCCAGTGTATGTGTGTGTGTGGGGGTGCCCTGGGTGGCTGGCACAGTGGGCTGTGGCAGAACCAGCCTGCAGGCCCGGTTCCACCCTGCCCTCCAAGGGGTTCCCAACTCCCTGGAGGGACTTTCCTTTCTCTCTCAAGGGTAACTCGCCACCACCACCAGCCCTTTGCAAGGAATTGCAGGACTCCCAGCTCCCCTTTCCAAGTTCAGAGGCCTTGCCTCTGTGTCTCCTGCAGAGAACCATGGCTAGCTTCAACAATTATGAAGTATGTATTAAAAAGAAACTGTTTACAAGCATACTGTTATCACAGCACCAGGCTGAGCAAGGAATACAAAAGAACTTGGTCAAAACGCAAATCCTCTGTCCCTCTCCCTAAACATGCCCTACCAGATGTTAAAATAGGACAGGCTCTTCTAGCCTAGAAAGTTACAAATCTCTACCGAGTTACCATTACCTTAGAGCACCCTTCAGGCCAGCAACATGGTCAATAGCTGCCTTCCCAGCTGAGAGGTCTGCCTGCTCTTCTGAGCTCAGCACCCAAGGAAAAGAGAGCTCTTTCCTGTTGCACTGAGATTTTATCATCTCTGTCTCCCCTCCCACTTGACTCCCAGTCAACTCAGGTCAAGGCGGCTTTTCCTATTGTCTCCAGGAATCTACTTCCTGAGCCTCTGTAGAATTTGACACCTCCAAACCTCTGCTCCCTGCTTGGAGAAGGGGGGGGGGGTTGAACTGGCCCATCCCACTGTCTCTCCTGCTCAGATCATGAGAGGGAGGGGCAGGAAGGGTTGCCTCAGTGCTTGGTTCTCATGGTCCCTTTCTGACACGCCCAGGGAAATGCTGCACCTGGGACAGAGGAAACCATCCTCACAAGAAAAACTGTTTCCTGACCCCAAAGTGGTGATGACAGGCATTTCCCTGGGCCTGTAGGAAAGGGCCACGAGAACCAAGCACTGAGACCACCCTTCCTGCCCTCCCTCTCATGATCTGCCCAAGTTTACAGAATCCGCATTGCTGTCCGATGACCATCGAGCCTCTGCTTGAAAACCTCCCAAGAAGGGGAGCCCACCACCTCCTCCCGAGGAAGCCTGTTCCACTGAGGAACCGCTCTGACGGTCAGGAAGTTCTTCCTCATGTTTAGCCGAAAACTCTTCTGACTCAATTTCAACCTGTCGGTTCTGGTCTGACCTTCTGGGGCTGCCAGTCTGGGTAGACGATGCTGACCTTGATGGACCAAAGGGTCCAGTGCCTGTGTTCGTGGGCCTGTCGCAGGTGACAGCCGGTCCCGCTTATCAGGCAGGCGCCACACTCACGATCTAGTATTTTGTTCTGGGCGGCAGGAATGTGATCTGAGGGTGGAAGACTTGACAGTGGTTCCTTTTGCCATAGACAGACCACTACTTCCTGGGGTTTACAGGGTTACCAAAACTCTGCAGGGGCCGGGGATTCTCTTAAAACCTTCCACCTCCAGAGCCAGATGAATGCAGAAGTGTTTCTGACAGCTCGGTGGGGATTTTGATAGGGTCAGTGCTCCCAAAGGGGAACTGACCTGGGAGGCTGAGACGGCTGCTCGTGGGCACCACCTCCCTGGCCTAAGAGCCCCGGCGGTTTACGGAAGGGCTGCGGAGGGTGACAAGACAAGGGAGACCATCAGAGTGACAGTGGAGGAGGACTCGGGATGAATCCCAAGACAGACAGGCTAGAGCTCCCTTTGGAGCCAAGTCGGTGGCAGGGAGGGTGGCAGAGGAACAAGACTGCCCCCCACCCCCCACCCCTTGCGGCTGCCCAGGGCAGGCTGGCAGAGTTCCTCCAGGCACTCGGGGTCTGCCTGGCTGGAGGAGGTGGACTGTTCAGTGCCCCCCATGACCACTTTGCTCCAAACTCTGCAGCCGAAATCTCTCGCGTCCATTCCAAATTGGGCTCTGCATTAGCACTGAAGCGTAATCCCTGCAAGGTGGGAGCGCTAGTGGTGGTGGAAGGACGGAATTAAGAACCTGAAAGGTTAAATGGATACAAATTAGGGGATCCAATGTCAAAATCAATAAATGTACAACATTAAGTATTGCAAATGATCAAAAATACATGTATTTATTACAAAAATTAGTCTAAGAACAATTCCAGGTCCAAACATAGCCTCAGTTAAAATTGCAAATCATACAATGTGCACAACGGGGACCTGGTGCGAGTTACGTCTCCTCTGTCAGCAGATCAGAGAAATATATTCCAATATTCATTGCAGTACATTACAATCACTATTCAAATCTACTATTCCAAATAAGAAACACACTAAAATAGAGAGGATGTATAGCCCATCTTGGTGAAAATACAGATGTAAGGACTGATTGTAATGTAATATGGTATGTAATGGATATGGGAATGTATTTCTGTGGGCATAACGCTGCACAACCGTTCACCCATCTCAAAGAAAAGGATGCTGTTTGTTACCTCCAAACTTAAGAGGAGACAAATGGAGTGCAACAATAGGGTCTCAGTCAGTTAGGAAGGATACATTTACACATTTGTCTCCTATTCTGACATATTTATTTGCTTCACGATGTTTCCCCCGTAATTAAATCCAAACAAATGGTGACCATATACACGTAGCTTGTTATTCTCATTTGGTCTTTGCATCTGTTAAAACATCTTCATTATGTTTTATGCTAAACTGCTGTTCACCCTACCGGAACTTCCATTTCAATGTATCTGAGGAAGTCTGCCTTGCACACGAAAGCTCGTACCTTGAATAAAACTTTGTTGGTCTTAAAGATGCCCCTGGACTCAAACTTTGTTTTGGAAGGGCTGTGTCACTAAGAGGAGGGCAGGGAGCTGTTCTGTTGGCAGCAGAGGACAGGATTTGCAATGATGGGTTTAAAATACAGGCGGGAAGGTACTGGGCTGGATATGGGGGGGGGGGGGGGAATATACAGTCAGAGTAGTTCAGCAGTGGAATGGGCTGCCCGGGGAGGCGGTGACCTCCCCCTCCTCCCTGGCCGCCTTCAAGCAGCTGCTGGACAATCCCTTGCCAAGGGTGCTCTAGAGGCTGGTCCTGCAGTGAGCAAGGGGGGGGGTTGGGCTAGGTGGCCTGTAGGGCCCCTTGCATCTCTGTGTGATTCTATGATAGTGCATTCTACATGGGGCTACCCTTGGAGACTGTGTGGAAGCTGCACTTAGCACAGAATGCCGCAGCCAGGAAGGATGTGGAGTGGAGTGGAGTGTAGGGGCTGTATCAGCCCAGTCTTGGCTGGAGACCAGATGAGTTCCCATAGGCAGCTACCCGAACCCAACACGGTGGCCATGTTCTCAGGTCTGGCCTCAGATGCCCCCATGACTGAAGGCTATGCGGGTGGCAACCAGCGAGGGGATTCTCCGGGTCACGGTGCCAAGACTATCAAACTCCCTCCTCAGAAATCTCCATCTGTTCCTGTCCCTCAGTGTCCTCCACCTGCAGCAAGTGAAGACATTTTTCTCGTCTGGGGTGCCCTCAATCCCTTGTTCCTGCCTAATGTTTTAATGTGCTGGTTTTTAAATATAAATATATGTGACTGATGGTGAGTGCAGCCATGAAATTAAAAGACGCCTGCTCCTTGGGAGGAAAGCAATGGCAAACCTAGACAGTATAACAAAAAGTAGAGACATCACCCTGCCAACAGACGTCCGTATGGTCAAAGCCATGGTACTCCCAGTGGTGATGTACGGCTGCGAGAGTTGGACCATAAGGAAGGCCGAGCGCCAAAGAATAGATGCTTTCGAATTATGGACTGCAAGATGAAGTTAGTCAATCCTAAAAGAAACCGACCCTGACTGTTCCTTGGAAGTCCAGATACTGAAGCTGAAGCTCAAATACTTTGGCCACCCAATGAGAAGGGAGCACTGCCTGGGGAAGACCCCGATGCTGGGAAAGATGGAGGGTCAAAGAAGAAGGGGACGGCAGAGGATGAGGTGGCTGGACAGTGTCATCGATGCAACAAACATGAAATTAAGCAAACTCCAGAACATGAAGGAAGACAGGAGGCCCTGGCATGGGGTCGCATGGGGTCACAAAGAGTCAGACTCGACTGTGCGATATATATATATGGCTATTTTTAGCTCTGGCTTTTAATTAGTTTCAAGATTTAACTTTATGGTGCTGTTTTAATGGCTAGCCATCCCGGGGGTGCCAATGGGGCAGGAAGGTAGAATATCAATGTCGTCACTAAATGAAGGCCTCGGCTCTGCCACTGGCCCACGACCCCTCCCTCGGTGTGGCCCCTGCCTGCTCAAGAGAGAGGTGCTGGAGCCCCAAGCGGAGGGGAAGCGGTGCAGCCTGTTGGTGTAGTGGTTAAGTGCACGGACGCTAATCTGGGAGAACCGGGTTTGATTCCCCACTTCTCCACATGCAGCTGCTGGATGACCTTGGGCAAGCCATAGTTCTGGCACAGCTGTTCTTGAAAAAGAGCAGTTTCTGTCAGAGCTCTCTCAGCCCCACCTACCTCACAGGGTGTCTGTTGTGGGGAGGGGGAGGGAAGGGAGATATTGTAAGCCGCTCTGAGACTCCAAGTGAGTGAAGGGCGGGATATAAATCCAATCTCCTCCTCCTCCTCCTCTTTCCCCTGAGCCCCCAAGAGGTGTGGGCTGGTGGGGGGGGGGGCAGGCATCAGCTCCAGGACTAAGCCCCCCCCCACATCTGCAGGGAGGTCAAGGCCTGGCCACCTGGAGATGGAAGGGGCCTCCAGGGTCATCTAGTCCAACCCCCTGCACAAGGCAGGACATTCACAAATACCCCCTCTCCATTCCCCCAGTGACCCCTGCTCCACACCCAGAAGATGACAAAAAAAAACCCTTTAGGACCTCTGGCTAAACTGGCCTGGAGAACAATTGCTTCCTGACCCCAAAGTGGTGATCAGCATTTCCCTGGGTTTGCTAGAAGGGGCCACAAGAACCACTCTCCATTCTCATGGTCTGCCTGAGTTCACACAATCAGCATTGCTGTTGGATGGCCACCTGGCCTCTCTTTGAAAACCTCCAAAGCTTACCTGTCTGGAGATCAACTATAATAATGGGAGAGCTCCAGGGGCCACCTGGAGGTTGGCAACCCTTGGACCCCTCCCCTCCCTGTCAGCGGGTTGAAAGGAGCTCTGCACACACAGTGGCCCAACAGCTCGGCCTGGCAGCCCTATAGGATGTGTGTGTGTGGAAGGAGGGTGCGCGTGGCTCAGGGGCTGAGAACCTACTGGGCAGGGAGGAGGTCCAGGTCCAGACATCCTCTGTCTTCCAGGAACTGGTATCTGACTCAGAAGAAGAGGGTCAAGGGTTGAGTTTCATGTGCAGGATGCCGACCTCTGCCCCTGCTGTCAGGCGCCTTGAAGATGGAGCAAAGGGGACTGGGGAAACGGGAGGCCTGAGGAGCAGTGGAGGAGGGAGCAGAGGCAGAGAAGCGGGGTGGAGAGAGAAACCCCTTGCCTTGCCAAAGGAGGCATTTGTGCCCCGGAGGAGAAGGCATCCGATGTGGAGGGCACCTCGGACTGGGGGGGGGAGGCTGCCCACAGGTGGGACAGAAGCGTGACAGGGAGGGGGGAGGCGTGTCTGGTCAGAGGGGGCCATGCTGGAGCATCTCAGCAGGAGAGGGACCCCCCCTGGGGCTGCCTGGCCAGCACTTTGTCTGCCCATCTCCGCTCACTCCCTGGTGGGAGAGAGGGTGGGGAGTGCTGCCTCTCCTGGGTGCTGCGTGCCTCCCCCAAATTCTCCCGCCATTTCCTCAGGGGCGGAGGCTATTTATAGACGGAGTTCATCAGAAAGAGCTGATCTGCTAACACACCGCATATGCTTCTCTTTGCGGGTAAAAACAAACAGCCAGGAAAAAATCCTCGGATCTTGCAGCCGAAAGGGAGTAGGCGAGGGTGGGCACCAGTTTGGTGTAGTGGTTGGGAGCACAGACTCTGATCTGGGAGACCCGGGTTTGATTCCCCTACTCCTCCTCCACATGCAGCTGCTGGTGTGACCTTGGGTCAGTCACAAGTTCTTTCAGAGCTGTTCTCGCAAGGGCAGTCCTCGAGAGAGCTCTCTCAGCCCCACCTACCTCACAGGGTGTCTGTTGTGGGGAGGGGAAGGGAAAGGAGATTGTAAGCTGCTCTGAGACTCCTTTGGGTAGTGAGTCTTTTTCTCTTTTCTTTTTCTTTTGCCTGCCCTTTGGGTTTGGAATGGTGTGGGCTGGTCAGGCACGGGGTGGGGTGGGGGGAGAAGTGGTTGCATGATCCATGGGGCCTGACCTGCTCTGTTCCCTTCAAGGAACATGAGGGGGGGGGCGGTCATCTGGCCCTGCCAGCACTCAGGGGGCGAGTGAGTGAGGGGGCAAGACAGAGCCGGTGGGGGAAGGGGAAGCAAAGGCAGTCACCTGGGGCCGTGGTGGAAGCAACCATTGTGCCGGCGGGGGTGGGGTGGGGTTGGGGTTGGGGGGGGGGTCTGCTGGAAGATGCTCCCTCCTCCCCTCTGCAGTTCAGACTGTAACGGACCCTTCCCTGGGCCTCTTGCAGGTGTGATCCAGACTGCTGTGGCCAACCTGGACCGGGAGACCCAGGACCGGTATGAGGTGGTCATCCGGGCCACGGACATGGCCGGGCAACTGGGGGGCCTGTCGGGCTCCACCACGGTGACCATCGTCATCACGGACGTGAACGACAACCCTCCCCGCTTCCCGCAGAGTGAGCCAGTCCTCTTGCCTCTGGGCCGGAGCGCCTGCGGTGCCTCTGGCAAAGGGCCCGGGGAAGGGCGGGCCGGGCGAGCGGGGCTCTGTGGCTGGGGGGGCCACGGGGAGGTAGATGCTGGGGGACGTCTCAGGCGTTGGAAGTGAGAGAGGATGGACCCCGGGGGGGGGGGAAACCCACGCCCCTCGGGGTTAGTCCCTCGCCCACCTTCTGCCGGGCAGGAGGGTTCTGCTGGGCAGGAGCACCCTGGAGGGAGGGACACCTGCTGGCTTCTTGCAGGCAGGCAGGCAGGCAGCCTCCCTCCCCTCCCCTCCCCTCCCCTCCCCTCCCCCCCACTGAAGGTTTCATGCTGGCTCTTTCTGCTCTTCCCTCCCCGTCCCGGCCAGAGATGTACCAGTTCAGCATTGCAGAGACGGCCCCCGTGGGCGCCCTGGTTGGCAGGGTGAAGGCGGAAGACTCCGATGTGGGGGAGAACACGGACATGACCTACCAGGTCAAGGATGAGGGGGGGCTGGGGGCCTTTCGGGTGACCACCGACAGCCTCTCCCAGGAAGCGCTCCTCTCCCTGCAAAAGGTGAGCCTCTGCAAAAGGGGAGCTCTGAAGGGGGGGTGTCTCCCGGTAGCGGAGGTTGAGTGTCGCAGGCGCGCGCGCGGGGGAACCCTCTGATGGAGGTCTGTATGGCCTGTCTCTGCCGCTCCTCGGCCCATCCCCACCCACCCCTCCTCTCTGCTTCCCCTCCCCCACATCTCCGGGTACTCACTCAGAGTCGCAAGCAGCCTTCCCCTGGAACCAGCAGGGCAGAGGCCAGCAAGGCCGGGGGGGTGGGGGGTGTGGGGAGCAGAAAGCAGCCAGGCGGCACTGCAGAAGGCCCTCGGCAAGTGGCCGGGAGGGAGGGGGTCTCTCTGAGGCAGGGGTCCTGCAGAAGGGTTAGGCTGGGCCAAGAGTCCCAGGGCAGAATCCCTCTGTGCCCCCCTCCCAGGCCTCCACACGCACCCTCCTTTCCTCCCGGGGGAACTGGGGGCCTGGCAGGAAGGAGGCGCCCACAGGAGGCCCGCCAAGCAGGCCAGGGGGGCTCGGATGCTGCAAACCTGGCTTCTGCTGGTCTACAGCCCCAGCAGTGTTCCTCTGAGCCCCCTGATGGCCTGTTTTGGCAGGATGCGCCTTTGGGGCACGGGTCCCCTTCCGCATTGCCGGCATCACGCAGCTTTCCCCACAAGCTGGGCCTCCATTTTTCAAAATCCAGAGCACATCAGCCACTGCACTGAAGAGTGAGTCGCTGGTGACCTGAGGGTTTGGGGAGGGAAGAAGAGCTGTGACCTCCGATGGTGCCTTTTGCTGGGGGCAGAGCCGGCTTGGCTGGGGCCGTGCTCGTCAGGCATGCAGAGGAGGAGGTCCCAGAGGGGCCCTGCTGCCCACCATCCGTCCTGGCAGACTTTGCAAGACATCCGTACTTTCAGGGGCCCTTTGCCGGCTGCTCTTGCTTGTTGCAGCTGGCCAGCCTCTTCCCTGGCGCCCACCCCCTTGCTCCCAGCTGCTGCAGATGTGCTCCCCTCCTCCTCCTCCTGTTGTGGGGGGGGGCTCCCTCCCTCCGGGGGTGGGGGTGGGGGCTTGGTGGAGGCTGCTGGGCCCGGCCTCCGGAAGTGTCTCACCCCCACTGTCCCGCCCCGCCCCGTCCTTTTTGGTCCTTTTCCAGCCCCTGGACTTTGAAGCGCAGCCGGTGCACACCTTGGTGGTGGAGGCCCTGAACAAGTTCACGGACCCCCGCTTTGCAGACTTGGGCGCGTTCCGGGACCAGGCCATTGTGCGGGTGACGGTGCTGAACGTGGATGAGCCACCGGAGTTCCAGCCCCCCGGTGGCCCGATGGAGGTGCCGGAGGATGCGCTGGTGGGCTCCGTGGTGGGGACGGTCACCGCCCTGGACCCTGATGCACCGGACAGCCCCATCCGGTAAGGCAGACTCTTCTGGACTCACTGGGGGGGGCTGGGGGGAGATGTGGGGAGCGGAAGCGAGGCCAGGGCTGTCTCTTGGCAGGGGCAAGAGCAAGAGGTGGCAGCAGGGTCTACGTGAGCCTGTGGGGGGGGGGGGGGGCGGGCAGGCAGGCAGGCAGGGAGGAGACTGCTGGGTGCCGGTTGAGTTCCTGCGTCGCAGCAGGACAAGACCCTGAGAATGGCGGCTTTGGGCAAGTTTCGAGTCCCTGAGGTTTGTAGAGAAAAACTTGGGAACAGCCGACCGAATACTCCGCAGCCTTCTGGGCAGCTCCATGGCCCGCAGCCTCCCTTTCCTTTGACTTCCCTTCCGCAGCGCCCAGGTTGATCCTCTTCTCCCCCTCCCCCGCACATTGGTGCCGCCTGGGGGAGAGACCCTTCCCCCCACCTTCCTTAGTTTCCCAGAGGAAGCCCAACATCGCCCAACTGCTGAGCTTCCCCCTTTCGGAGGGCAAGTGGCGGGCCGGAAGCCTCAGGGCGGAGCAAGGACCGCATCTCGGGGGCCCGCCAGCCTAGATTCCGGGGGAGACAGTGGCACGCTGGGCTAGAGAGGCTTCCGCTGGATACTACCCCCACCCCTTTCTTCCCAGAAGGCAGCCTGGCCCCCCCCCTCCGGGGTTCTGGGCAGAGGTGGCCCCAAGGGGTCTGGGGGCCTCACCTCAGAAACCAAAGGAGTGGCTTGAAATTCCCACCCCCACCCTCCCCCGTGTCAAGAACGAGATCCCTACTTCTGCCTGCGAGAGGGGTTTTTTTGCTTGTTTTGCTTACTTCATTGATGGGCCCCGTGTCTTGCTGAGACTCAAGATGGATTACGAAATTTAAAAAGCAATTTGATCCGACAGCAAGAACAATGCAGCAGGGCTCAGAACGCGAACAAAAAGACCGACTAAAGCCTGACATCCCGTAACGGTGCAGCCCGGGGGGGGGGGGGGGGCCTTGCAGCCAGCCTGTCCTCCTCCCTTGCGCCACCCTCCACAGCCCCCTTGATCCAGAAAACGCACTCCTGAGCGTTTCTCTTCAGTGCGTTCTGCAGCATGGGAGGAGCCCCCAGGAGACCTTCCCGAGAGGCAGGACCCAGCACCAGGCCCCTGGCCAGGATTTTGTGGTTCATGGGACAAAAAAATTTCTGGTGGGGCTGCCATTACTTGCCATAATTGGGGGGGGGGGTGTCACGTGCCCCTCTCGCTCCCCTCCTGCCAGATTTAAAGGGCTCTTCAGCTGATCGGTGGGGAGCACCTGTCCTGCCCATTAGCTGGAGGGCACTTTAAATCTGGCAGGAGGGGAGCGAGAGGGGTGGGTGCTAACCCCTCCCCCGCTTTTTCTCAGAGGCATCTCAAGGATCCCTTTAAATGCTTTTGAGAAGAAGCTGGGGGGGGGGCTTTAAGGAAGGGGGCTGGCCCTTTAAGGAAGGGGCGGAGCCTCCAGTAGCCCCTCCGTAGCTATAGGCCTGCCCAGCACCGAGAGTTCACTGTGAGCAGGCTGTTTCCAGTCTTGCTCAGTTGTGGCCTGGCCCCTTCAGCAAGCTGACGTGGTGGAGCACAGTGGGGGGGTGGGGGGGTGGGTGGGGGGGGTCCTGCAGACACGTGGCCCCGAGGCCCTCGAGGGCTTGGTGGGTGATTACCAGATCCTTGCCCTGAACCTGACAACTGATCGGCAGCCAGCGGGGTGTCTGCAGAAGGGGGCTGTGATGGGCAGGTTCTTCTTCATGCTTGAGAGCAGCCTGCAAAGTGGCAGCGTTTTGGAGCAGCTGGAGTTTCCGAGTTGTCTTTAAGGGCAGGCCCACGTGGAGCGCATTACAACAGTCCAGCCCCAGGGTAACCATTGCGTGGATCCACGTGGCCAGATCAGTCAGGCCCCGGGAAGGGGTCGTCTTCTAGGCTAAATGAAGCTGGGAGAATGGCGTTTCTGCCACCACGTTAACTGGCTTCTCCGCTGGGCCCTTGACGGAATCAGCGGGGGTCAGCTGGGCCCCCTCGAGAGCAGGAAGCGGAACATCCTTCTAGACCTCCCCTCCCCTCCCCTCCCCTCCCCTCCCTCTTGTCCGGATTCACTTTCAACTTGTTCAGCCCCAATGAACAATGCGCGAGTTCAGGACCTCAGTAGCATCACCGGGCAATTTGGGCAGTGAAGCGGAGGGCAGCGCATGGACGTCAGCCTACTCCAAAGCCATGGATCATTTTCCCTGGGGGCTCTACATCCAGCTCAAACAGGGTGTGGGGTAAGACTGAGCCTCCTGGAACCCCAGGGGACGAGCCCCATGCGGAGAACAGCCGCTCTCCCCCAGCAGCCCTCCGAGCCCTGAGCTGAAGGAACAACTCAGACCAATCCGAAGCTCATCCCGCCATCCCCGGGCTTGCCCCCAGGCCTCTCTGCCAGGCGGCACCACCCACGGGTAAAGCCAGCATGAGCAGCAGGAGAGGTGTGGCCCTCCTCTAGATTCAGGCGGAGACCATCAGCCAAAGAGAGCCGGTTTGGCGTCGTGGTTAAGTGCGCGGACTCTAATCTGGGAGAACCAGGTTTGGTTCCCCACTCCTCCACTCGCCTCTGCTGGGTGACCTTGGGCAAGGTCTTTCCCCACACACCTGCTCCCTGGCCCCACCCAAAGAGGGGCTGAGGCGCAGCGGCTGAGCCCCTGCTTGGCATGCAGAAGGTCCCCGGTTTGGACGCCAGCATCAAGTTAAAAGGAACAGGCAGCGTGTGTGTGTGTGTGTGTGTCTGCATTAAGTGCCGTCCAGTTGCTTCTGAACTCTGGTGACCCTCTGAGCTGCTCTCCTGCAGAACATCTCCTGTTCACACAGCCTGGCTCAGGGCTTGCAGGCGGAGGAGGGCCTCGGAGGGCCTCGGAGGCTTCCTGGAGGGAGTCGCTAAGCCGGCTCCCCTTTGAGCTCCTCCTGGCCGGTGTCTGTGGCTGGCAGCCCTCCAGAAGGGGACGGCTGGGCGGCCCTGGGCTGCGCTGGTGTCTTGGGGGGGGGGGGTGTTCCCAAGGAAGCGGTGGCAGGCACTCCTGCCCTGAGGCAGCCTCCAAAGGATGAAGGTTCTTCACTGCGGGGGGCGGGGGAGCCCTTGGTGGGAGTCAGAACTTGGCTGGCCAAGAGCCAAACTGCCCCCCCCCCGGTGTGGCCCCCTGGCTGGAGGAGGGCCGGGCAGGGGCGGGGTCAGCTCATGGCCACTTTAGCAGTGGGGCTGCCTCCAGGCAAGGGTCTGGAACCCTCTACAGAGGACGTGGTGTGCATGGAAACCAACACGCTAGAAGGGAAGTCAGTGGGCGTGTGCTGCCTGCCCCCTGCCCACGCATGGTAAGAACATCAGAGAAGCCACGCTGCCTTAGGCCAATGGGCCATCCACTCCCTGTCACACAGGGGCCCAAACCCAGGGGCCATCGGGAGGACCACCAGCAGGGCCAGAACTCCAGAAGCCCTCCCACTATGCCCCCTCCAAGCACTAAGAATATACAGCATCACTTGCCCCAGACAGAGTGTTCCCTCTAGACCTCGTGGCTAAGAGCCACGGGTGGACCTCTGCTCCAGATGTTGATCCAGTCTCCTGCCATGCCATAGATGTCGTGTTTAAGAGCAGCAGACTCTAATCTGGGTTTGATTCCCCACTCCTCCTCCACATGCAGCTGCTGAATGACCTTGGGTCAGTCACAAGTTCTCTCAGAGCTCTCTCAGCCCCACCTACCTCACAGGGTGTCTATGGTAGGGAGAGGAAGGGAAGGAGATTGTAAGCTGCTCTGAGACTCCTTCAGGAAGTGAAGGGTGGGGTATAAATCCAATCTCTTCTTCTTCCTTCCAGTTTGGAGAGAGGCTGAGACACAGCTGTGATTCTGTTGGGGAAGGAAGATTTGTGACCGTTCCCCACCTTCCCTTTCTCAAACCGCCAGCCGTTTGTGATAGATTTTTCCTCAGCTCATTTCAGGCTGGCTTCTGGTCCAGCCATGGGACAGAGATGACCTTTGCTCTTCATCTGGAGATCAGGGGTTTGGGGGGGGGGGGGCTTCTGATGCAGTTAACCTCACTCTGCTTTGGTGTAGTGCCAGACCGTAGAGCCAGTTTGGTGTCGTGGTGAGGAGCGCAGACTCTAATCTGGGAGAACTGGGCTTGATTCCCCACTTCTCCTCCACATGCAGCTGATGGAGTGACCTTGGGTCAGTCCTTTCAGAGCTGGTCTCTCAAGGGCGGTCCTGGAAAGAACTCTCTCAGCCCCACCTGCCTCCCGGGGTGTCTGTTGTGGGGAGGGGGAGGAGTCTGTAAGCTGCTCTGGGACTCCTTCGGGTAGTGAAGGGCGGGGTATAAATCCAATCTCTTCTCTCTCTCTCTCTCTTTCCTGAAGTGCGAGGGGACATGTTTCAGGAGAAGGCAGACCCAGTGCCTTCCCTCATTCCCTGGAGATGCCACATCATGTTCTTCCTGGGCTGTGCTGCTTGCGCTCCTTCCTTCTGAAAGCTCAGGGTGGCATCTCGAGCCAACTCTCCCCGGAGCGGCCGAGGGGGACCGGGCAGGGCTCTGGAGCTGGGTGCCATCGGCAGGACGCCCGGGCCCGGTTCCTTGTGGGGATCCAGCTTCTGTTCCGAGCAGAGGCGGGGGAGCGGATGGGGGGGGGGGGGAGCAGACTGCAGCTGCCCCCAGACGGGAGCCGTAGGAAACGTCCCCGTGCTGAGCTCCCTGGGGAGACGGGAGGAAGGTGCCGAAAGAGCGGCCGGAGGGATTAGGGGGCTGGAGCGATGGCTGCCGTGTGAGGGTTGGTTGGAGCGCAGAGGTCTGCTCGGCTTAGGGAAAAGGCAAGCGAGGGGAGACCAGGCAGGGAACTGTGACATCAGGCCTGGCATGGGGACAGTGCCCCCCCTCTCCCGTAATGCCAGGGGTCGCCCACTGAAGCTGAAGGGGGGGGGGAGATTCAGGACAGACACGAGGAAGTTCTTCTCCCCCCCCCCCCCGGGCATATAGTTACATGTCGGGACTTGCTGCCACAGGATGTGGTGTCGGCTGCCGACTCGGAGGGCTTTAAAAGAGGGGTGTGGACAAATCCATGGAGGAGGGGGCTGCCAGTGGCCAGGGTGGAGACCCGCTCCCTCCAGCAGCAGAGGCAGAACAGAGGCCTCCTCCGACCACTTGCGGGGGGGGGGGGGGGGAGCACAGGAAGGGGGCTGTCACAGTCCTGCTGCTGCTGCTGCTGGGATTCCTGGGGGCAGCTGGGCGGCCTCTGGGTGAATGCCAGACTGGACAGGGCTGTGGTCGGATCCTCAGCTGCAGCAGAAAGCAACAAAGAAAGCAATTTCCCTCACTTTTCTCCAGAAGATTACAGAAGGGAAGGAAGGGAAGGGTGGGGCTGGGGAGAGAGAACGGAAGCATTGCCCTGCTGGTCTTCAGGGTGCCCCGGGCCAGCCAGCTCCTCCGGAGGGCCCACAACAGGGTGGAGAGGCTGAGGCCCTCCTGGCCCTGGGCTTCAGGGCTCTATTGCTTCTGAATGTGGAGGCTAGTGGCCCTTGGTAGACGTATCCCTCGTGGCTCTCTCTGATCCCCTCTTCAAGCCGCCTCTGCCTGTGGCCATCACCAGGCGCTCTGGCAGTGGACCCCTCCTTTTCATCCCTCTCTGTGTGTATAAAGGAGTATTTCCTTTTGTCCCTCCCGAACCTCCTGCCATAAGTCAAGGGGGCTCCAAGCAGCTTAGGCCGTTATCCATCCTGGAGGAGGCAGGCGAGAGGTCAGAGCTTATCTCTCTGGCTGAGAAGGTAAATAAAATTGCCACCAAGTCAGGCAAACAATGAAGGAAGACGCAGTCCGGAGGGTGAGAGAACTGACTGCCATCAGGAAAGGGTTACCGTGCAAGGCAGCAGGAGGTCATGAACAGTCTATCAAAGTGGCTAAAAGTGGGTTTTGTTATTGGGTTATTGGGAGTTATAATAAGTGAGGAAATCCAGGTCTCGGCATAAGCCAGGACGACATGTAGTGTGCAATTTCTGGGTGAGTTCTAACTCAGCCCTTTCACGTTGTTTCGTTTTTTTGGTGGAACAGTGACTTCCAGCTCTGTGATGGTCTGCCCAGGGAGATAACAGTGTTGTCCAGCTGTAGTCTGACTGTTGTGGTTTCAGGTTTGTGTCCATTGATTGATTCTCTGACATGGAAACCAACGCATGTGTCCAGTGCGTACAGCAGAAGGGCATTGAGAGCATATATTAAAGTGGAGGATGGGCAGCTGAATGAGCCCAGGACGGTGCGGCTGTAACAGCATTTCTAGGATATATCTGGGGACAAAGTTGGCATCTCGGTCTGTTTGCAGGGTTTGTGTCTCTGTTGGGTAGTCCCTGTTTGTTGGTGAGAGAAGCTATTTTCAGTTGGGAGGGCTCCCCCGTCAGCAAGGAATTGCCAGCCCCACCAGGCCTGTGAAAGAGAAGAGAATCTCCATCTCCGGGGGGGGGGGGGGGGCTGTAGGTCATTAACGATGCCTAGGAGTGGTTTATGTTATGAGCTGTGAGTGACAGTCAGTTGTGTCTGTCTTACAACAGGCTGCCCTGGAGTACCTGTGGAGGAATGGGCCTAATCGGGCCCAATTCCACCCTGCCTTCCAAGGTTTCCTCAGCGGTTTCTCTCTCTCTCTAGTAACTGGCCGCCGCCGCCACCTGACCTTTACAGGAATGACCCACTGAGAGGGTCAGGGCTCCCAGCTTCCCTTCCAAGCACTGAGGTCTTGCCTCGGTGTCTCTACTGCGCAGCTCCTGATCACCACAGGGACCGTTTACTGCTTTGTGAATCCCTGGAGGAATAGCCGCATGCCAACTGCCTGCCTTCCCCCTGGCTCCTCTCTTCAGATAGCATGTTTGAAATGGTGGAGGTCTATGTGGTACCCACTGCCAGCATCTTAAGTTATAAAGTATTTATTAAAAAGAAAATGTTCACTGGGATATTTTTAGCGCAGCACCAGACTGAGCAAGAGATTCCAGAAGTAATGGGTAAAACACAAATCCTCTCTCTATCAGATGTTAAAATAGGATAGGCCCTTAAGTTTAGGGAGTTCCAGCTCTCTACAGAGTTCCCATTACCTTGAAGCTTGCTGTAGCTCTCTGGGGCGCCACTTGACCCTCCTTGCTTGACCCAAGGGTGTGCGGCTGCTGTTTGACCCCACCCAAGACGTGCTTCCCACTGCCCCCCTGAACATTTCTGGCTACAGGGCTGGGTTTACAAAATCATGCATGGGATAGAGAAGATAGAGAAAGAAGTACTTTTCTCCCTTTTTCACAATACAAGAATTCGTGGGCACTCCATGAAATTAATGAGCAGTAGGTTTAAACCAGTTAAAAGGCAGTACTTCTTCACCCAAAGAGTGATTAACACATGGAATTCACTGCCACAGGAGGTGGTGGCGGCTACAAGCATGGACGGCTTCAAGAGGGAATTGAATAAACATATGGAGCAGGGGTCCATCAGCGACAATTAGCCAGAAAGTATAGATAGGAACTCTCAGTCTGGGGCAAGTGATGCTCTGTATTCTTGGTGCCTGAAGGGGCAACAGTGGGAGGGCTTCTGGTGTCCTGGCCCCACTGCTGGACCTCCTGAGGGCACCTGGTGTTTTTGGCCCCTGTGTGACACAGAGTGTTGGACTGGAGGGGCCACTGGCCTGATCCAACATTGGCTTCTCTCATGTTCTTATATGGAGCAGAGGTCCACCAGTGGCAATGAGCCACAAGGTCTAGATAGGAACTCTCAGTCTGGGGCAAGTGATGCTCTGTTTTCTTGGTGCTTGGGGGGCAAGAGTGGGAGGGCTTCTGGAGTTCTGGCCCCGCTGCTGGATCTCCTGAGGGCACCTGGTGTTTTTGGCCACTGTGTGACACAGAGCGTTGGACTGGATGGGCCACTGCCCTGATCCAACATCAGCTTCTCTCTCGTTCTGTTATGTTCTTGGCAGCACTGCAGTTGCTGCAGATGGGGACGCAGTCTCTTGGGCATTCTGTGCGCGCACACACTGGCTTCTCAGCCACTGAGGAGGAGGGGGACCTGCCTGCGGGCATCCCTGGCACAATGCCTCACCCCCTGACCCCGATGCAAGAGGCTGCCAGTCATCTGCAGTGTGACCTGAGTGTGGCATGTTCTGATAAGCGTGACTGGCACTGAGCCAGTGTTGACAAGTTGCAGGGCTGGCCAGGGAGTGCAGTGGACGGGGCCATCCATGTGCGCCAGGCATTTGGGTGAACCCTGCATCCAACACCTCGTGCCAAGTTTCATGCCCCAAAGGCCTTGCCGGCTATTTCTGGCCTGCTCCAGAGCCGGTCTCTCCCTTGCCCCGGCTGGGCCTGCTGGAGACGGATGGGGGGGTGCGCATGCTGAGCAGCCAGTGGTTGGGGGGGGGGGGCAGATTGGTGCTCCTGCAACAGCCGGTTTGTTCCTTATATCCCCCGAAGCACCAGACTTCCCCTATAACTCTGGGCACTCTCCTAACATTCACCAAAGGTATATTCAAGGCATATTTTGGAAGCAACATAACGTTAACGCTGGCAGGGGAGAAGATTCGCATGGGTGTTTGATTTGCGTCAGATTGATGGTGGAAATTCTCCACACTTGAGGTTGCATTACACCAGGGGTGGGGGGGGGGACGACACGTAATGGTGGGCATAGCCCTGACTCAGCCCTTGGGGGTACCTCATGTCCTGGGTTGCCCCACCGCTCGTCCTCCCTGGCGGCCTCTTCACGGCTCTCTTGTTCTTCCGGGCCCCAGGTACGCCATTGACCAGAGCTCCGACCTGGAGCACATCTTCGACATCGACCCTGAGAGGGGCACCGTCGTGACGGGCAAGTTGCTGGACCGAGAGACGGCCGGCTGGCACAACATCACCGTCTTGGCCATGGAGGCAGGTGAGGCCTGGGTGGTGTGGGCAGAGGAGGCCGGGCAGTGCAGGGCAAGGGGGACTCCAGAAGTCAGCCAGGGCTGTGGCAAGCAGTGGCTGCTACCCCAGACGGGCTTCCCAGGAGCTGCGTCTCCACGCTCCGCCTGCCTCTCCCATTCAAGCTGCTGCCTGGCCAGAGAGGTGAGCAGCTCAGCTCCTCCAGCCTCTGCGCGGCTCAGTGTGTGTCTCTCCCTGGGAATCTGTTCTGCCCCCTCCCCTAGTGAGCCCTACCCCCAGGGGCCCTTGAGGCCTTAGGAGCTCCCACCCTTGCAAAATGCAGCAGCTGCCTGCAGGGGGGCTGAAAGCGTCAGGGACGCTGCCTCTTGCCTGTGCTGCTGGATCTGGACTGGCTGCCACGAGGGGGGGGGGGGGTTTGCTGGCGAACAGGCTGAGCAGGGTGACTCTCTGTTCCCGGATGATTCCCAGGCTTCCCCACAGCTTCACTGCCCATCAGTTCTCTTTCTGTGCTTACTCAAACCGCCTTCAAGCCTCCATTTCCTGCCAGTGTGCAACCACAGCTCCTTGGCTTCCCCGCAGAAGGGCCATTTCCCCTTCCATGGCTCCCCCCAGAGCTGTCATTCCCTCCCCTAGGACACCTTTTAGAAAACGGGCAGAAACTTGATTGCTCTTGCATGGTAACTTTGTAACAATGTCTGTTGGGCCTCTACATTCCCAGTTTTCAGGGGTCTTTTAAAGTCAGCCTCTAGCTCTTTTTGCTACTGAGCTACAACTTTTACTTCTGCCACAAAAGAGGATGGAGACTTGCTTTTTCAAGAAAGGAAGCTCTCTGGGCAATTGTGGGCCAGTCACACTCACTCTCAGCCCATCCCACCTCGCAGGGTTGCTGTGAGGATAAAATGGAGGAGAGGAGAATGCTGTCAGCCTCTCTGGGTCCCAACTGGGGAGAAAGGCGGGATATAAGTAAAGTAAATAATTTTTTTTTTAATGGAAGCTGGGAATAGAACGTTATAACATTACAGCTCTGTAACAATTTAGCTGTTGCTGATTTTTTTAATACTCAGAAAGGCCCCCAGTGGCATGGACGGAGGGGCAGCTTGTTGAGGAATGGGGGCAAGGAAAGTGTGGGGAAACCCCCTGCCTGGAAGCCCCAGTGTTGCTGTGAATTCGCAGCTGCAGAGGACGAGTGTTATGCAAGGCAGGAGCTTTCGGGTGGACTCACCCACTTCCTCCGGGACAATGAAATGGAAAACGCCAGGCTGGTGACTTCCGTTTCATTGCCTCTGAAGAAGTGTGCTTTGCACACAGAGGCTCACGCCTGGCGTAACACTTGGTTGGTCTTAACGGTGCCGCTGAACCGTTAGCTTTGTCCCGCTGCTCCAGACCAACATGGGGACCCAGCTGCCTCTTCCTCCCGTCCCCAGTGAAGGCCTGTGGCATTTCCCACAGCTGCTCACAGCTGGAAATGCCCCCCCCCCCGCCCTCTCCCTGGCTTTCAGCTGACTTGGTGGAGTTGGGGGTTTCTGTCCACTGCAGCCGAGTTCTGGTTTGGTCGGGAGCCGCACTGTAGAGCTTTGATGCTTCTGACACTGGAAGGACCACTTCGTTCCATGAACCGCCATGGAACTTCAGAGCAGGAATTGCGTGGTCATATTTTTAATGAACTGGCTCCCGGAGCTCAGAGAAGGGCCCACCCCCCAGCCCCCCTCCCCCCTGGCATTCCTGGCTGTTTCAGGCACGGTTCCTGACGGGCCATTCTGCACCTGTCCAGCTCAACCCCCACCCCCCGCGGCCCATGGGACACTGGCGGTGCATCTCCTGTCCTCCAGCGTCCGATGGCAACCCACGACCCGTACAGACGAGCTACATGGGAGGACTTGGAAGGATGGCCAGCCTGGGTTTGGGAACAGGGAGGGGGAGCCGGCTTGGCCTGCTCCAGGTGCAGCTTGCCCCCCCCCCCTTGGCCCTCCCCGCCCACCTGCTCTACTGCTCCCCCACCCCATCTTCCAGACTCTCCCCAAAGAGGAGGAAAGCCGAGAGCGGCAAAGCTGTTCTGCCGCACTTCAAACAAAGGCGGGAGGAAACAAAGGCTGGCTGGTCCCACCGGCTCCAGCCTTTGATGTCTCCCTCCCTCCCTTCCTCCACTGGGTCGCCCAGGCAGGCGGGCGAGCGGATCTCTCTCTGAAAGGGGACCCCAGATGCTTCTTCCTACGCCTCCCCCCCCCTTATGGGGCCGCCTGGCTCTGCCAAAAGAAAGGGGGGAGGGAGGGAGGTGGCAGAATACGTATTCCCCCACCAGAACAGGTAGAGGGGGGGGCCATCTGAGCAACAGAGAGGGCCCAGGCTTTGGAGGAAGGGAAGTGGAGAGGTGTGCGCTGGCCAGGCTGGAGGGATTGGGCCCCTTGGAGGGGGGCAGGAGCCCCTCCCACATTGAGGCTTTTGGGAGCTCCACTGGGGATGGGGGGGACCCCCGGTGTGAGAGCCACTCACACTGTGGGGGGGGGGGATGGGTACTGGATAGAGTCCAGAGGGGGTGCCAGGGTGGGGGGAGGCGGGCCTGACCCTGGCCCAAGAAGGAGCTGCCCGGTTGGTTGGTTGGTTGGTTGGCCCGCAGGGCTGGGGCAGGGCAGCCTCTGAGGGCTGGTGTGAGGGAGGACCCGGCAGGCGGCTGGGCTGCAGCTGGGGGGTGGGGGCTGCACTGGCTCACCTGTGGCCACTTGGCTTGCCCCGCTGGCCCCCTTGTGGGGGTGGGGAGGGGCACCGGGGGGAGGGGGCTTTGCAGCTGCTCCTTGAGAGGAAGAAGGGAACGACTCGTGACAGCAAAGGCCCTCCTCCCGAGTAGCTGCAGGGGCTTGGCTGCTGTGCATTAATGGCATCCGTGGGGGGGGGGAGAACGCGTAAATGCAGCTCCCCTCCCCAAATCCTCTGTGCGAAGGCACTGTTCTGCTTGGGAGACGGGTAGCGGTGACTCCTCCTTGATGTCCGCTGGGTGGGGGGTCTCTCCTCTTTGAGTGTCTGAGAGGCTGGCAGGGTTAGCAGTGCAGTCGCATTTCCCTGCCCAAAACTCAAATGTCGTGTTCAGAATTCAGGCCTGTGTTTTGTGGTGTGGTCCGGCAGAAAGGGCCAGCCAGGGCAGGAACAAGGGTGACCGAGCATTGCCCCCGGGGGAGGGGGGGACTGTGGGCCGGCCACTTACCCATCTCCACACACCGCAGTCCCCCGTCCTCCCGTGTCTGTGTCTGTGTCTGTGTGCCGGTCAGTCCCGGCCTTCAGAGCCGCCCCCCCCCCCCTTGGAGGCCTGCCCGCCCCCGCCCCCCCCGTGCTTTGCTTGGCAGGGCCAGGCCACCACATGGGGCGGAAGGGCTGCCGTGCGGCAGATTGGAGGCGACAGGCCTCAGAAGGCCGATCTCTTCCCCCGGCAGCTCCGATTGGCAGGCCAGTCAGTCGGCCCGGCAGCCGCGAGGCAGGGCTGTCAGGCCGCATTAGTGCTGGCGCTGGGCCGGGCCGGGCCTTGGCGTGCCGACGTCTCCCTGTCAGGAAACTCTGACTCATCCATTTTAACTGTCCAGACGCTCCTGCCAGTGACATTATCCGGAGCGCTTTGTAATCATGAAATATTAATGGCGGATGTTGAATTTAAAGCACCGTTTATGTCTGATTCCTCTGCTGGAAAGGGCAGTTGTAAAGGTAAGGCCTTCAAAGTGGGCAGCGAGGGGGGAGGTCGGGAGCGGCCCCCAGAGCTCCCCTGCAAGGAGGGGGGGAGACAGCAGGGTCCTTGGCCAGTGCAGGGGGACGGAAATCTATCCCCCTGCATTGTAGCCTAGAGGTTCAGCCCTGCAAAACACAACTCTGCCCACCTGCTTGGGGGGACTGGCCACTTCCAGCCTCCTGCTGGAGATATAAGGTGCTTCTCCCCCCCACCCCTTTCATCTGACCTCACTAGTTTGCCAGCTGTCCTCCCCCCACCCCAGTGCTTCAGATCTGATGACCCACTGATGGCCCCACTGCTGGACCTCCTGAGGGCCCCTGGTGTTTCTGGCCACTGTGTGACAGAGTGTTGGACTGGATGGGCCATCGGCCTGATATCCAACACTGCCTTCTCTCTTCTGTTCTTATCTTTCTGGAACTGGCAGCATTCCCCAGCTATCCCAGCCTCCTTCTGCAGAGTTCGCACCCCTGCCCCCCACCCCATCCACAACCCCGCCTCCCTCCCTCCCTTGTCAGGGACCCTCCGGGACTCCACCTGCCCACTGTCTGGATCATGACCATGAGGGGCAGCAGGCCTCTGAGTGGTGGAGCCTCAGCCCTTCACAGGCTCTGTGGAGGGGGTGGGGGGAACCACACACTGGGTGCAGGGGGGCCTCCGCAGCCAGGCCCCGCTGTAGTGCACAGAAATCCTCCTCCAAACTGTTTACCTTCCTTGGGCTAATATTAGCGATTCTCTTCCTGTTTTCTTCGGTGCTCCTGCGAAATGATGGGGCCTTGACTGCTGTGTCCACTGCCAGTAATTGAGAAGATAAATCTTCTTGGCACAACCGGCTCTAATCAGCACCCAAGTGCCGAGTGCCCGACCACCGTTTAATTATGCTCAGCTAGCTGGGGGGGGGGGGCTTGCTGCCCTCTGCTCCGCCCCCCCCCCTCCTGAGAGGAGCCACAGCCAGTGTCCCCTCTGCCCCCCCCCCGCAGCCGCTCGGAGTGGCCAGATGCCTTCTTCCGTGGAGGCTGGGCTGCAGGACAGGCTGGACCAGCTGGGGGCAGCCCCCCTTTCCTGGGGCGTTATTTGCCCCCGGGCTTAGAGTTGCTCCTGCTTTCCTTTCCTGCTTCCCCACCGCACCTGCCGGCAGTTTCCCTGGCTTGCCCCAGTCCTCCCCGAATCTGCTTTTCTGCAAGGATCCCCTTGCAGGTGGGAAATCTTGGGGGGCAGGGGTTGCCCCACCGGACAGCTGCCATCCTCTCTGTCCCTGATGCAGCCGTTCCCCTCCACCAGCAGTGCCACCAGGGTGGTGACCATACCCTGAGAGAGCCGTCTGTCAGCATAGTCAATTCCAGGGGAGGGGGGAGAAGCATGGAGAAAGACCCCTGGTGGGTGACCCCTGGCCACTGTGGGTCCAGAGGCGGGGGAAATGGGCTCCTTTGATGCCCCCCTCCCGTTCCCCCTCACTGGCCCTCCCTGCAGGCCCTCTTTCCAGCATGGGCGGGCGGGCGGCCTGGCTTCCAGCCCTTCTTGTGTTGCCAGCTGCTGCACCCCTCCTGCGCTGCGTGTTTGCAAATGCTCCTCCGGCACCTGCCTCATCCCCCCCCACACACACCCCGCCCATGCGGAACAACTTCCTCGCTTGGCAGACCCAGCTCTGGAGGCACTTCCTCTCCCCGGAACTCCCCCAGCAGGGAGCTGCAAAAGGGTGGGGGTGGGGGAGCTTCTGGGGGGGACCAGCAGGTGCCAATCACAGCCGGGAGCCCCCCTCCCCCCCTCCCCGGCCACACGGCCTGCTCAGATTAACGGCATCCCAACTCCTGGAGGAAATGCAGGAAAACGGCATGTTTAATTTTAATTTAGGGAAGCATTTAGGCAGCCGGCTCACTTCCTCGCTGCTGTCAATCACGTTTTCTCAAGGCTGACATCAATTAGCTTAAAAATATTGAATGTAATTTTGCCTGACACAACATATTGCAGCCACTGCAAAATATAATTTATTTTAGAAGAAGAAATAATTAAACTAATTTGCATGTCAGTCAGCCAAGCTGGGATACGGGTGGGGGCTGCCGAGGGAGGTGACGTTTCCTCTCTGGCAACATTGGGCCCCCCCACTCCTGCCCCCCCCCCGGGCTGGCCCCCAAGCGCCCTCTGATGATGTCACACTTGTGCCGGTCTTCCCACAGCGCCAGGCTGCACACAGCCAGCACGGCCCGTGTGGCTTTTCTCCTGAGGAGGCCCCTCGCTACGGCTGTGGTGTGAGCAAGAGCCCTCCCGGGGGGGTGGGGAGGAGACTGTGGTGCCCAAAGGGCTGAGAACCTCAGAAGAGCCCTGCGGGAGGTGAACCAGTCCCACCCAGAGCCCGGCCAGTTCCTCTGGAGGTCCCAGCAACGGGGCACGGAGGCTGAGGCCATCCCCCGAGGTTGCCTCCTGGCGCTGGGATCCAGAGGTCGACTGCCTCTGAAAGTGGAGGTTCCCTTGAGTGCCTGTGGCACTGGGATCCGTGGATGGTGGGCCTCTCCTCTTGCCCCCTTTTAAAGGGGGATCCGTGCTGGCGGTCATCCCTTCCCCGGCAGTGGACTCCACGGTTCAATTCCTTGTTGAGTGAAGAAGTATTTCCTTTTGCCTGCCTGAAATCTGCTGCCCATCACCTTCACTGGGTGCCCTCGAGTTCCGACGCTGTGGGAGAGGATGAGCCAGGTCTCTGTCGGCTCTCTCCGCCACAGGCATGGTCTGAGAAACCGCCACATGCTGCGTCCTCCCCCCCCCCCAACCACATGGCTTCTCTCGGAGCGAACAGCTTCAGACTCCTCAGCCTTCTAGGAAGGCCAAGAGCCGTAGCAGAAGGGGGCTTCTCCACCAGGACCCCACCCCATGTCCCCTGCCCTGGGGGGGGGGGGTCCAGCCCCTTCCCTGCCTTCCAGGGGGCCTCCAGGGCCAGTCCCAGCGGCTCTCCTGGCCTGCGGAGACATCCTCTCCCCCCCCCCCCCCTCAGTTGGTTTTGCTGACCTGTTCACTTCTTTCTGGTTTTGCCAAAGGAGGGAGGGATTCTGGTACCGTGGGGTGGATTTCAGTGGATCAGAAGGTGCGGCGCAAACCATGTGGGAAGAAAGGTCGTGGCAGCCCAGCGGAAGGGCCAGTCAGGCAGCGTGGCCCCCCTCCCCGTCTCAGCTGCAGGGGCTTGGGCCCGGGGGGGGGGGGGGGCGGCGGCGGCCAAGTTCTGCTGCTTCTTCTAAAGCAGCACAGGGTGCGCGCGCGGGGGGGAGGGGGGGAGCCCCACGGCCTGCCTGTCTCTCTCTTGTGTGCGGAGGGAGAGCAAAGAGGCTGCCGCAGCCCCTCCCCAGGACCCCAGGTGCGGGCTTTCAGGGGCCATGGGTGGAGACCCCACAAGCTGCCTTCAGTCTGTCACCCCGGAGGACTCACCACAGCTCAGCATTTGTCAGCAAGGAAGCTCCACACGCAAACACGTGACCCGCACGCACTTAAAGAAAATGAAAGACAGATGCCTTCCAGTTTGGTGTAGCGGTAAGGAGCGCAGACTCTAATCTGGGAGAGCCGGGTTTGATTCCCCACTCCTCCTCCACATGCAGCTACTGGCGAGACCTTGGGCCAGTCATAAGTCCTCTCAGAGCTGTTCTCTCAAGAGCAGTCCTCAGAAGGGCTCTCTCGGCCCCCCCCCCCCACCTCGCAGCGTGTCTGTTGTGGGGAGGGGGAGGGAAAGGAGTTTGTAAGCTGCTCTGAGACTCCTTCGGGTAGTGAAGGGCAGGGTATATATCCAATCTCCTCCTCCTCCTCTTCCTCCTCCTTCTTCCAGTATCTCAGGGAATTGTGCCCCCCCCCCCCACTGCAGAGGCTGGCAGATGCAAAGCTGCTTGTCTGGATCTGGGGCTGGCAGAGATGGGAGGGACCCTTCGGGGCAGAGGAGCTGCTCTGGGAGGTTATTTTATTTGGGGGCTAGCCCAGCCGAGGGCCCATGTTGCCCATTAGGATGTTCTGGCACAGGGCTCCTGAGTTCTGGGAACAGACATCCACCTGCCGGCCGGCCAGCATTTCCATGGCATTTCCAAGGTGGGTCAAAGATGTGTGTCTGAGGCTGGGTTTGGTTGCAGCTGCTAGCTTGGGATCTGTGAAGCACGCGGTGTGGAGATTTGCATGCACCACCTTCAGGCACCATCTCCCCCCCCCCGCCCCCGCACCAGTCAGTGAGCATTGGGGGGGGGGGGGATTTTGGTGGCCTGGTAAGGGCCGAGTCATCTCCTTGGCTGGCTGGCTGGTGCTGCCTCCCTTCGGGGTTCCCCACCCATGGCTCTTCTGGCCCAGCAAAAGCGGGTCATCCAGGGGATTTGACGGGGGGGGGGGGCACTCCTAGACTGGTCAGCAGCAGGCCCTCTGCAGAGGAAGCCTGGATTGTGCCAGACGGGGGCTTGGCTGTTCCCCTCTCCTCCCTCTCAGGCCTGGGGCCAGTTGCCCCCCCCCCCTTTCTCCTGCCATCTCCTGGCAGGAGGGAGGGCCCTTAAAGTTCGGCAAGCCATGTGCTTTTATCTTCACAGGATATTTGGGGTGGATCTGTGGGATGGGGGGGGGGGGCAGCAGGGGTCTTTGTTGCAGGGTGTGTGTGTGTGTATGTGTGTGTGTGTGCAGGTGGCTCTGGGCAGTGCTGGGCCTCCGGGCCCTGGCGCTGGAGCTGTGTCAAGCCCCCTGCGGTGCTTTTGTGTGTTCCAGACAATCACGGGAAAGTGTCCAGACTGCCCCTCCAGATCCGCATCCTGGATGTGAACGACAATCCGCCTGAACTGGCCACTCCCTACGAGGCGGCAGTGTGCGAGGACGCCAAGCCAGGAGAGGTGGGGGAAGGGGCAGCGGGTGCCTTCGGGGACCCAGAGCAGGGAGGGGGAGGGGCACTCCTCCTGGGGTTGGGCGGCGTCCACACGGAGACTCTTCTTCTGGGCCGGCTGTTCTTGTCGCTGCTTTGACTGCAGGCAGTGGCGGATCTGTCCTTGCCACCTCCCTGTACTGTCCTTGCCTCTGATCCCCTGGAGGGCTTTTGTCGAGAAAAGTGGGAAAAGTACTCAGTTGCCCTGGCCTTGATAGCCAGGCTGGCCTAATCTCCTCAGAAGCTAAGCAAGGACAGCCCTAGTCAATACTTGGATGGGAGACCCCCCCCCCCCCAAGGAAGTCCCGGGTCATAACGCAAAGGCAGGCAATGGATGAAACCACCTCTGAACATCTCTTGCTCTGAGGTGGACAGCCCAGGCTAGCCCCATCTCATCAGATCCCAGAAGCGAGGCAGGGTCGGCCCTGGAGAGTCACTTGGATGGGAGACCACCAGGGAAGTCCAGGGTCTCTACACAGAGGCAGGCAGTGGCAGACCACCTCTCGCCTTGAAAATCCCACGAGGGGCACCTTCAGTCGGCGGCAACTTGATGGCACTTTCCGCCACAATCAGATTGTTATAGCATTAGATAATGATGGTCTATTGCCACAATCTGTTAGTTTCCACCTTTGTTTTATTTTTTTAAAAGTGTCTAGCCCTTTCCATTTTGGAGTTATAAGGGGGAAAGTGTAGGCTGCCTATTTTTCCTTATAACTTCCCACGAAGGCTAGGAAAAAAGGAAAGCTGTGAACTAGTAGATCATGGAAATAAATCATTATAATGCTATAGTGATCAAGCAACTCCTGATTTTTTAAAAACTGGTGTGTCTTTGGAGGTGGGGAGTGGCAGAGGGGGAGGCAAGGGAAACGATGCTGAGGGGGGCAGGACATGTGCAAAGGCACCCCTTCTCATCTACACGGCATCCAAACAAGGGCACTTTGACTGCGACCTTTTCAAAAAGATCGCATCAACCCGGGTTTGAGAAAGATGACAGCAAAGGGGGTGGGGGGCAGGGAAGCGGGACAAATAGAGGGTGGGGCTCCCCATAACGGCACTGGGGTGAGGAAGCCAAGGCAGTAACAGCGTGGGAGGGGAAGGAGCAGGGGGAGAAAGCAATCCTCCCCCACGGCTTGGGGGGCCTTTTGCAGCGGCTGCTCCCCAGGGCCTCTGGGGCCGGGCTGGGGGGGGGGGGGAGGCAGTCCTGGGCATTCCTCGCTCTTCATGCTGCATTCCTGTGAGGCTTCTGAAGAGACCTGGCTGGGGGGGGGGGGGCGCTTCTGGGCAGGGAGGAGGCTGGGATGGGATCTGTGCCGGGGGAGGGGGCTAATCCTCCTGTACTGCCACCCACCCCCCGACCCCTGCCCCTGCCCTGAGGGATCCTGCTGGGAGCAGGGTCTGTCAGCCCCTCCTCTTCTGGCTCTGAGTCCAGCACCCCTTCTTCCTTGCAGCTCATCCACACCATCAGCGTCATGGATCGGGACGAGCCCCAGAGTGGCCACCACTTTTATTTCACGCTGGCCCCGGAGGCCTCGGGCAGCCGCCACTTCTCTCTGCTGGACATCACCGGTGAGTCCCTGAGGCTGGGCATCCCTTGACCCTTCCGCTCTCCTGGATCCCTTGGGCGCACTCCCCCCTCCTCCTCCCCTTCCTCCCACGTCTGTGCTGCAGCTGCCTCCCGGCCCCATCTCACCTCCAGCCATCAGGGTGGTGCTGCAGTGGCTCTCCCCCCCCCTCCTGCTTGCCCCCCCCCCCCGCAGAGGCCCTGCCTCCAGCCCCCTCTCCAGGCCAGCAGCCTCTTCCTCCCTCAGCCCCTCCCTCCGACCACCTTGCCCTCCCCTTCCCGTGACCTCCTCTGCCCCTCCGCAACCCCCCCCCCCAAATCTCGGGCCCTCTGTGTGCATGCATATCGGTGGTGACAAATGGCCGCCAACGGCCCATCTGTTTCTTTGTACAAATTTGTAGCCAGTTTTGAGATGTGATTTATAAATATTGCTGTTGGAGCCAAGATGAGCTGCTGATGGATGCCAGCCCAGATGGAGACACCACGCTCACGCTTAAATCTTGTCCTTTTACATCCGGCACCACGAGGAGGAGGAGGAGGACGGCAGAAGTGGCACCAGGCGTGGAACTCCCCCCTCGGCATGGCCTGGCGCCCGCCCCGCCTTCCTGGCACTCTGCGCCCTTGCTCTGGAGGCTGGGGGGCATGCGGGGGGGGGGGGCTCCTGCATGTCTGTCCTGCAGGGAGCTCAAGGGCCTGCTTAGGGCCCCCCCACAAAAGGGCAGATGGACTGGAGAGACCCTGCCTTGTTAGCTGCCTGCTGTGATGCGGAACGGGGTGACCCCCCCCCCCCCCGGAGAAGGAGAACTTAGGACCCCCTCATGGTGCCTGGCTAAGGCTGACCTCAAGGAAATGCATGCCATAAAAATCCAAGGGGGGGGGGAAGGGGAGCGGGGAAACCTGCTCAAGAGCTGCTCTCAGCTTCTGCCAGGAAGGAAGGAGGCCAGCCGTCCTGGCAGGGACCCAGCAAAGCTAGGAGGAGGGTTAGGACATCCTCCCCCCCACCACGGGAGAGGCCCAAGACCATCCCCCCCAGCCCAAGGAACCCAGAGTGGTGAGCAGGTGGCGCCTGTGGTGTCAGGGGAGGCTGGAATGCTGGGGCTCCGAAGCAGGGATTGAGGGGGGGGGTGTCCCCAGAGACCAGCTGCCGCTCTGATCCACTTTCCTTCAGAAGCTGTCTCTGGGGAGATGCTGGGTTCACTCCCCTTCCAGTCATTTTAAAGGAGATCTGTCTGCTTAAAGGGAACCATTTGTACACTGGCCCAAATGCAAGTGGAGGGGGCGTCCGGCTTCTCCGCCCTGTTGGTTAGGAATGCTGCTCGCATGCGCAGTGCGTGGAGTGTGGCTCTTGCCCATGCCCGTGGCCCTCCTTCCTTCTCCTCTCCCTCTGCACATTTATTCCTTTATTTGTTCCACTCCTGTCCCACCCTCCCTGCGATGCAAGCGGGCTCAGGGTGGGGGGCACCTGTGGCAGCTGGCTCGTCTGCGACATGGGGGGGGGGGAGCCGTGCCTGTGTCCGCTTGTCATGGTGGGGTGCGTGCTCGTTTTCCTTCCCAGGAGGGTATGTGGGGGG
Organism: Lepidodactylus listeri; assembly: GCA_029233225.1. Lineage (NCBI taxonomy): Eukaryota > Metazoa > Chordata > Lepidosauria > Squamata > Gekkonidae > Lepidodactylus > Lepidodactylus listeri. The sequence continues at coordinate 685,268 of JARCFY010000002.1, forward strand.
CCTGGCTCACCCTCTGGCCAAAGGAGCTGCTCTGCTTCAGGGTGAAGGAAGCCACAAGGGCCCCGTGTGAAAACCGCTTGCACCTGTGTCCAGTGAGCGCACTGGGAAGGGCAGGGAAGTCTTGTCCGAGGAGCACACCAGGCCTTCTCCTTGCAGGGAGCTTCATTTAACGGAGGGGAGCATTGTGGTTTTCTGGCCCACTGTCTAAAGGGGTGTCGCTTGTTCTGCCATCTCATGCCGGGCTCTGCTGCTCAGCCTTACTTATATCTCGCCCTCCCCACCTCTCAGCAGGCTCAGGGCGGCTTCTCAAAAGACACACAGAAATGAAGCCCCGGCCAAACTGAGGGCCCGTTCCTCCCCCCCCCCCCCCAACACAGAGTTCCTGCAGGGAGCTGCTTGTTTGGCTGTTAGGTGCAGCTGTCTGTCTCTCCAGGCTGCAGGGATTGGAGGTGCTGAAGCCAGTGTCTGCCCTTTGCCTGCCTTCTGGGCCTGAGGGCTCTCCTGGGTAGGGACAAGTGATCCACCCCCTCTCTGGCCATTCCAGAAGGAATCCCTTTCGCAATTTCCAGGCCAACTGCAGCAGCAGCTGTGTCCCCAGCCCCCCTTCCCCAAGCAGGGAATTGTGGGGGGGGGGGCTCCTTCCTTGGCTGGTGGCTGATTTTTGAGTGATGCAGGAAGACTACCGAGGACTCCGGAGCTCCAGGCGAGGCAGGCAGACGGGGAACTCTCTAAAGGGCTCATTAGCAGGCCAGAACTGGGGGGGGGGGGGAGGCATCCTGACAAGGCGGGGTCTGAGCGCCCGTCTGTGACGTGCCTGGGGAGGGAGGAAGTGGAGCTCGCTGGCTGCCACCTTCAGGGCTGTGGCCGAGGCCTACCTGGCCGCTCCAGCAGAGCAAGCGGGCGCGCTGCAGATGGGGATTTCAGCTGGTCTCTCCCCCCCCCCCCCCATGATTCTGTGGAGGGCTGGCTCTTGACACAGCCTTGTTTGGGAGAAGGGCAGGGCACTGTGCAGGCATTCTTTGGCCTGCCCCCCAAACTTCCCCCAGAGACTTCCCTGGATTCTTCACAGTGATTTGACTCCAGTTCTCCACCCTCTCACGGAAGGGGGCGAGATCTGGCCAGGGGAACCGCCCGTGTCCTGTGGCAGGTCACAGCTACTAGACTCCTCTGCAGCCCCCCCCCCCCCCGGCAACAACCAGCCTGGTTGCTGGGAAAGCTCAGCAGCAGCAGCAGGGGCATCAAGTTTTAAAATCCGGGGGGGGCGGGGGCTCGTGCGTGCGTGCTTTGCGTGCGCCGCTGCTGCCTCCCCCCCTGCCTGGCCACTCCTGCTTCCATCCCTCCCTCCATCCGTCCAGGGGCCAGCTGGGCATTTGCTTAGCTGGCCCCTGGACAGACGGAGGGAGGGAGGGACGGGGGCAGCCAGGGTGGGAGGGGGGTGGGGAGAGAGAGAGAGAGAGGCGACGGCCCTAGGAAGGGCCCGGGGACGCACGGTGGCGGGCACTCCATTTTCCCGGGGGGGGGCTCAGTACCCCCCAGGAAATTTGGGGGGGGGTCGAGCCCTCGAGCCCCCCCGTAGTTGATGCCTATGATCAGCGGCACACCCAGCTTCTCCACTGGCAGCGATCTGCCATGGTGGGTGTGTGTGTGTGTGTGTGTGTGTATGCGGCTCAGGGGGCGCTTCGTAGCTTGATGCACTGCCTGTTGAGACAGAAGGCTTGTGGCGTCTGCACCCGCCCAACCACTGTGGTCATTGCTGGAGGCCCTGCTTCTGAGGCTGGGCAGGTGGCATCTCGAGAGAGGGCCTTTCTGGTCGTGACCCCAAAGCTCCAGAACTTTCTTTCTTCCCCGCCCCCCAGGGAGATCCGTCTGTCCCTTTCTGTTGCCGTCTTCCACCAGTGGGTGAAGACCGCTTTGTTTTGTTAGCCTCTCCCTCTGATCCCTCCTTCCTCACCGATGCATTTATGGTCTGCATGCGTTTTAACTCTGGTTTTTTGATTGTCTGAGTGTTGTGTGTTTGGGAAGGGGCCTCACTTTAGTGGCTTTGAAACCTGATTTGATCCTGTCTGCTTTAAACTGTTAGCTGCTTTGCCGGCCCTTGTAAAGGCAGAAGGGCAAGGATGCCCATTTTGTAACTAATCAGTGTTCATGCCAAGACCCCCTTCCCCCCCAGGGGGGCAGCCTGGGCAGTGCCCTTGTGGCTCCTTGCAGTGCTTCATCCCAGTTTCCCGTCTCCTTTCTCGTCTCCCCAGACAACACCGCTGCAGTGCAGACCCAGCGACCGGGCTTCAACCGGCAGGAGCAGGACCTCTTCTTGCTGCCCATTCTGGTGGTAGACAGCGCCCCCCCCGCCCTGAGCAGCACGGGGACCCTCACCATCCGCGTCTGTGGCTGCGACAGCTCTGGGGCCATCCAGTCCTGCAACGCCACGGCCTACGCCCTCTCCGCCTCCCTCAGCCCCGGCGCCCTCATCGCCTTGCTGGTCTGCGTCCTCATCCTGGTGGGTGAGTGCCGCTCCGGCCCCTTCCAGGCTACTCGGCCTCGTCCTGCTGCCCCACTCCCAAGACCTGGGGCTGCCGCCGCCCAGCACACTCCCTGGGCAAGGCCACCGTGGGTGGCTGTCGTGGGCCTCTTGTGCTGGGTGGGGAGCCGGGGCTCATCCTGGCCCGAAGTGGGAAGGGCTGCTCCCTCCCTCCCTCCCTCTCAGCCGCTTCCCTCCCTCCCGTTCGGCTTTGGCAGAGGCAAGCCTGCCCTCCCTCTTCCAGCTCACTCCTCTGCTCTCTGACACCCCAGCTGTCCCTTGTGTACCTGGTCCCGGACCAGCTGCTGGGCCCTCAGCACCGCCGGCTCCTGGGCTGGGTGGCTGAGCCACGCCAAAGCCACTCCCTGCAGACCCTCCTGCCTGGAACCAGGACCCTCTCCCCCAGCCTTGCTGGGCAGATGTGCCGGGGGAATGGATGGCTGCTGCTGTGGCAGGCCCCAGATCCCTCTCGGGGTGGGGTAGGGGGCAGTGTTCCCTCTAAGTTGAGTTAGTGTGAGCCAGCTCACCGTTTTTTAGCCTCCAGCTCACACATTTTTGTCTTAGTTCAGGAAGGATGGCTCCAGAGCAAATGAAGTTATGCCAGAGCCAGATCACTCACTTATGGGTGTAATGCCAGTAGCTCACAATGTAGAATTTTTGCTCACAAGACTCCACAGTAGGGATGTGCATTCGGTACATTCGAACTGAATGCACCCCTGAAAATGGCCCATTCGGCCCCCTTTCGGGCAGCTGTGGGCCGAATCAGATTCTCTGATCTGATTTGGCCTGCTGCTGAATTGCTGCCAAAATTCGGCGGCAATTCGGCAGCAGTCCGAAAAGCAGCTGAAGGGGACATGGTTTGAGGGAGAGGCTCCAAACTCGCAGGGTAGCTGCTGGAGGTTCTCCACCAAATACCTACAAAGTTTCAAGAAGATTAGACCAGGGGGTCCAATTCTACGGGCCCCCAAACAGGTTGCCCCCATCCCCACCATAGAGAACAATGTTACTTTTTTCCCACTGTGCTGTTAGTGGCTGTGGGGGTGGGATTTGAGGGAGAGGCTCCTAATTCTCAGGGTAGCTTTGAGAGCCTCTACCCACATAAACCCCCATGTTCCAAAGAAATTGGACCAGTGAGTCCAATTCTATGGGCACCCAAACAGGTTGCCCCCATTCCCTCCATTGTTTCTACAGGGCCCTGCCCTGTATAAATGGATGGTGCAACCTCATTGGACCACTCACACCATTCATTGACATCCATTTATTTTATTTATTTATGCACATCCCTCCTCCACAGCTTAGAGGGAGCACTGGCAGGCAGCCGTGAGCAGCTCCCAGTTGCCCCATCTTGGCCCTCAGCCCCGGCCTGCCGGGCAAGGCCATCCCCTCACGCAGGGCTCCCCCTGGTCAGCCCTGGCCTCCGTGCAGTCCCACCCTTGTCCGTAGGGAAGCCGCCATAGCTCAGTGGAGCCTGACTGCTCAGGGGCAGACCTCACTGCTTTCACGTATGATTTGTGGCCTTGCTGGGGGAAGAGGCTACTGCTGGGCTCAGATAGCTGTTTGGATGCTGCCCCCTAGTCTGGACCCGTCCCCTCTCACCACCTCTGACTGGCCTCGGGCAGGGAAGGCTCTTTGCTCACCAAGACCCTCCCGCTGGCTCAGAACGAAGTTGCGGGGGGCTGGGGGGGGGGCTGCCGGGCTGCCCCGCGGGGCTGCCCCCCCTTCACTGCCCTCCCTCTCTCTGCTCCTCCCACTTGCAGTGTTGGTGCTCCTGATACTGACGCTGAAGCGCCACCAGAAGGGGCACCTGGCCTCCGAGGAGGACGAGGAGATGCGCGACAATGTCATCAAGTACAATGACGAGGGGGGCGGTGAGCAGGACACGGAGGCCTACGACATGTCGGCCCTGCGGAGCCTCTACGACTTCAGCGAGGCAAAAGGGGGCGGGGGAGAGGGCCCCCCCAGCCTGCCCTCGGAACTGCGCTCCCTGCCCCAGTGGGGCCAGGCCCCCGACCTGGACTTCTCCCTCTTCAGAGACTACATCAGCCGGAAGGTGGGGCTGGCGGACGAGGACCCCTCCGTGCCCCCCTACGACTCCTTCCAGACCTACGCCTTCGAGGGGGCCGACTCCCCCCTCACCTCCTTCAGCTCCATCAACTCCCGCTCCACGGGCTCTGAGCAGGACTTTGCCTATCTCAGCAGCTGGGGGCCCCGCTTCCGCCAGCTGGCCGCGCTATACGCCGGGCGCCGTGGCGAGGAGGACGCTGCCGAGTCCTAACCCCCAGCCAGCCGAGAGCCCAGAAGGACTGTGGCTTCAGTGTGGCCACCGCGCGGGCGTGCTGATGGGCAGCTGTGGGGCCTGGGCGAGAGCCGTGGGGCTTGGCCAAGTGGGGTGGGCGGGCGGGGGCTTGGCACCAGGGCCAGCCCAGCGGGGGGGAGGGTGCAGAGCCAGTGGGAACCCCCCTCCGAGCCCGTCTCCAGTCTCCACCATGAAGCCCCCCCCCCGGGCACCACCCTGGAGAGAGAGGGGGGGGAGAGAGAGAGACGGAGACTCCAGGGCTGGGGAATCAAATGACCATTTAAACGGCTCTGCCAGAGGAGCGGGAGGGGGCCCGCCTTTGGGGGGGACTTTTGTTTCCAACATTGATTCCATCACTTTTGACAAGCCGGGTCTGATTCCTCCAGCCGGGTCTCTGCCAGTTGCTGGGGCTCCTTCTAGGGCTCCGTCCCCCTCCGGAAATCCTCCCCCTCCTCCGGAGCACCCATCTTGAAGGGGGAGGGGTGGAGGGGCTCTTGGGTGAGGCTGAGCATTTGGTGTGTCCCCCCTCCCCACACACCTTTGGGACTGAGCCTTCTTCCGCCCCACCGGTTGCTCAGGGTCTTCTTGCTGGGAGGGGCTGGGAGGGGCTCTCTCACTCTCTCTCCCTCTGCCCCCTGCCCCTCAGACTGGGCCCACGGCAAGGCACCCTGTCCCCTTGGCAGGGGGGTGGGTGGGCGGCTGGAGTCTGCTTGCCCAGTTTGGTGTCAATCCAGCCTCCCCCCCCCTCCATGTGCCCCACTCCCCCTCTTCAGCACATGCAGGTCAGGGCTAGGCCCAGCAGGAAGCATTCCTCGCCTCCCCCCTTTCGAGGACTTTTCTTGCCCTCTTACAGAGCCCCCTCCCCTCAAGCAGCTGCTGCCATAGCCCCCTCCCCTGCTCCTGGCCGGCCGCTCCCTCCGGGGCCTCAGCTCTGCCCACGGGGAGTTGCCCCCCCCTTCTCAGGATTTCTCCAGGTGTCTCTTGGCTGCGGAGGACAGGAGGAGCTGGCGGATGGAGAGTGTGTGGGGGGGCGGGCTGGGCTGGGCTGGGCTGGGCTGGGCGGCCTTCACTGTGACTCCCCCCGCCCCCCACCCCCATTCCAGAGAAGCGACTGGGCTGCTCCTCTCCCAGGGCGGGGGCGGAAGGCAGGAGCAGAGGAGACGAGCTCTCTTCCTCAGGAACCTTTCCCTGCATTCCTGGCCCCCTGTGGGGGTTGAGTCCTCCCGCCCAGTCCCGCTGGGACAGCCGAGCTCGCAAGCAACAGGCCAAACAGGGTATGCACCTGACACCCCCACCACCACCCCGAGGTTTCCACACACTGCCCCACACGGAGCAGCCATCTTCGTGACCCAGGCAAACCCCCCCCCCGGGGACCCTTGCCCTCGGGCACCTCCTTCTGCACCGTGGCCTTTGCGCCCTCCGGACTGGGGCGAGCCCCCCCCCCCCGGGGCGGAGGCCATGCCCTGGGATGCCCTGCAGGGAGGGGCGGGCAGCCCCCTCCCCCCGGAACATGGGTCGGTGTCAGATTTGTTTTGTTTTCTAAGCCAGCCGGCTGCCACACCCTTGTTATTTTCACAAGGTCTTGGACCCGGAAATAAATTGTGTCCTTCTCATCTTCCTGGAGTCGTTTCTGCTGCTTTCCTTTGGGACCTGTCGGGAAGGGGGGGTGAGCTGGCAGGAGGAGCCCCACCTGGGGGTCAAGGAAGCCCCACCTGCCCTGGCAGCCCTGCCACGCTGCCTGTCGGGGGCAACAGGGTCCGAGGGTGGCGAGGTCTGAAGGCTCTGAGGGGACGCCTGGGGAAGAGGGACACGGCGGGCCCAGCGGAGGAGTGGGCAGGGCAGCCGGCGGGCCTGGGCAAAAGCCTGAACCCCTTGACCCTGACAGAGGGGCTGCGTGGGGCGTGGCCACCCTCCTCCGGCCTCCCCCCCCTTCTGGTGAAAAGCTTCAGCTGCCCTTTCCTGGCCACACGTGGTGTGTGCGCGTGCGCGTGCGTGCGTGCATGTGAAGTGATTAGGGAGAGGGAGCCCACTTCTCTATCTTTGTGGCGGTCCATAGCGATGGGTGATGCTGCAGCATGAATGATCTCAATCTTGGTCGCCAGCAACACATCCTCACAGTTAATTTATTTTTATTTATTTTTTAATTTATTACCATACTTTTATCCCGCCCTCCCCGTGTATGGGCTCAGGGCGGCTTACAAGTGGCACATAGTGCCAGGTCTAATAACAACTAAAAACATTCTAAAATACAGCAGCAACTACAACGATAAAACAATCCCCGCTAAAGTGCTTCCAGTAATAATGGTAATCAACAATCAGATGGTGTCATTCCAGGGTCGATGTCTCCCCCCCCCCCCCCGCCCCGTGGCCGTCTGGCCTAGGCGGCGCTCAGGAGCCGACCCTCGTCGCCGATGTTGCTCGCGGTAGTAGGCAGTGATGATAGTGGCGGCTCGTAGTCAAAGGCCTGGCGGAAGAGCTCTGTCTTGCAGGCCCTGCGGAACTGCACAAGATCCCGCAGGGCCCTGATCTCCTCCGTGAGCTCATTCCACCAGACAGGAGCCGCCACCGAGAATGCCCTGGCCCTGGTTCCGGCGAGCCTGGCCTCCCTGGGGCCCGGCACACAAAGCCGATGTTGCGACCCCGACCCAAGTGCCGGCTGGGGTATATACGGGGAAAGGCGGTCCCTCAGATACGTTGGGCTGTATGTAGGGCTTTAAAGGTTAGTACCAGCACCTTGAAGCGAATTTGGTACGTTATAGGCAGCCAGTGCAGCACCGTCAGCACTGGCCAGATGTGGTCCCACTTTGCGAGACCCATCAGTAGCCTGGCCGCAGCATTCTGCACCAGCCGCAGCTTCCGGATTTGCAACAAGGGCAGCCCCAGGTAGAGAGCGAGGAACCTTCTCCGGCTCCTTCATGGCTGCCCTGCCCAGCCTCCGTCTCCTTCAGTTTGGTGTGGTGGTTGAGTGCGCGGACTCTAATCTGGGAGAGCCAGGTCTGATTCCCCACTCCTCCTCCACATGCAGCTATGGGATGACCTTGGGACAGTCACAAGCTCTCTCAGAGCTGTTCTCTCAGGAGCAGTCCTTGAAAGAGCTCTCTCAGCCCCACCTACCTCATAGAGTGTCCGTTGTGGGGAGGGGAAGGGAAAGGAGATTGTAAGCCGCTCTGAGACTCCAAGTGAAGGGTGGGGTATAAATCCAATCCCTCCTCCGCCTCCTGATTTCTTGGTTGCAGTCTCCTTTTTGGTTGATGCTGGCGCCAAGGAATGGGAACTCTTTTGACTTCTGTTAAAGGGACAGACAGGACCTTTGCCTCCAGGCCTCTTGGCAACCCTAAAAGTGGGGAGGGTCTCTTGGTGCCTCTGCAGCCTGCGTCATGCTAGCGATGGGTGGGCAGCCTGCCTGGAAAGGGGTCCAAGGGTCCAGCCTCAGAGAAGAGCGGGGCGTCTGCTGCTTCGGAGGAAGAGGAGCTCCCAAGCGGGCTCTCAAGCTCCAGCTCCACAGCCATGTTCTGGGAAGCCCACTGGGCCTCGACCCCCCCCCCCCCAACCTGAGAGCAGCTGCCATCTGCTTAGGTCTCCTCTCATCTGCTGGAATGGGGCAGGCCACGGGTGTCATGAGGGGAAGGCCCCTCCCACCACCACCACCACCACCACCCCCCCCCCCCCGACAGAGATTGCAGCACAAGACGAGCAAGATCTCCTTTCAATCAGGACAAGGCCCAAAGGTGAGCAGGCCCTGCCCTGTGAGTCCTGGGGGGGGGGGGGGACAGGCAGAGCCCAGCCAGCTCCAGGCAGGGGCAAGTCCACTTGCGGGGAGAGCAGGGGCCGTTGCGCTGGGTCTGGGCACAAGAGCAGACAGGCAGATCAGAGCGGTGTGGTTTTACTGCAAATGTTTGAATTAGCATGTTGACCTCAAGAGATGTTGAATACTTCACAATTCGCATATTTTTCTAATGCCTATAATTTATAATTTACAATTCATAATTTGAAATTCATGACTTCGTACTTTGCAATTCCCATTGACTTGAATGGGCTCGCAGTCGGAGGAGAATCCTTGCTGGCCCCGGGAAGGGGCCGCTCCCCCCCTCCCAGTCTCTCTGGTGCCTGCCAGAGCTCCAGAAAGCTGTGATGCCTCCAGACCCCCTCTTCGGCACTTGCGTCAGCGCCACAAAGCTGGCTCCCTCCATCATTCCCAGGGGAGGGGTCCTCTTCCTGGCCTCATTTGCAGTGGGCTCCTGGCTCGGGCCCGGCCCTAGATGGCCTGGGCTAGCGTGATCTCATCAGGCCTCAGAAACTCAGCCGGGTCCGCTCTGGCTAGCACTCGGATAGGAGACCAGCCAGGAAGTCCAGGGCTGCTTCGCAGAGGCAGGCAGTGGCCAGCCACGTCTGTTTGCCTCTTGTCTTGATCCGGATGGCAAAGGCTAGCTGACCTCCCAATGTATATGAGATGCGACCCCTTAGGGGCACAGTCCCACATGAGCCATGTTGGCCAACCTCCCTCTCCCCGGTCTCTGGAGGGAACGGAGGTGGCCGCTTGAGGGCATTCTGGGTGCAACGGGGTTGGGGGGGCGGCCTGTGTAGAAACCTGCCCAGAGGTCTCCAAGGAGCCCAGCCAAAGCCAGGGGTCTCCAAACTCCACCAGGCACCACCCCCAAATATCCAGATGTTTCCCAAGGCAGAGTTGGCAACCCTTCCGCCAGGTGCTCGCCTTGAACTGGAGAGTCGTCATGAAGGCAGGATATTGAACTCCAGTGAAGATCCATCTGTCTGCACCAGGGAAGGGCAAAGCCAGCCCTTGGACCCTGCAATGCAAGAGGGGCTGACCAGCAGGCCGGAGGGAGGCCGGAGAGGGACTGCCCAAGCTGGGACCAGCTGGGCCTCTCAGAGCGGAGCGGCTCCCCTTGCTGGCCCCTCTGCCTGGAAGGAAGGGCTGGGCTGGAGCAGACTGGCTGTGCCCAGGAACCGGTCAAACCTGCCGTGTGCCTCTGGGCCGAAAGGGCTGGACATGGCAGACAGGAGGGGGTCCATTCCCTGGTGCCTCAGCATAGATGCCAAGTGGGCTGCAAGCTCTGTTCCCTCTAAGCTGAGTTAGTGTGGGCTAGCTCACAATTTTTTAGCCTCCGGTTCACAGTTTTGTCTTAGCTCGGGAAGGATGGCTCCAGAGCAAAGTAATTTATGCAGTGGCCAAATCGCCCGCTCACAGCTTTAATGCCAGGAGCTCACCAAGTAGAATTTTTGCTCCCAGGGAGCATTGGCTGCAAGGATTTACAGGGGGGGGGAGGAATTACAGGGGGAGGTGTAGCGGTTAAGTGCTCTAATCTGGGAGAGACAGGTTTGATTGCCCACTCCTCCACTTGCAGCTGCTGGATGACCTTGGGTAAGCCATAGCTCTGGCACAGCTGTTCTTGAAAAAGAGTAGTTTCTGTCAGAGCTCTCTCAGTCCTGCCTACCTCCCAGGGTGTCTGTTGTGGGGAGGGGAAGGGAAAGGAAAAAGAATTTGTAAGCCACTCTGAGACTCAGAGAACGGTGGGGTATAAATCCAATCTCTTCTTCATCATCATCTCCCCTCCCCTACTATTTCCTCTTTCCCTACCCTGGCAAAAAAAAAACAACAGTCTTTCTTGGCTTTCTTCTCTCCCTCCTACCAACTAGCCACCCTTCGTTTCTCTCCCCCTTCCCCCATCTTCAGCCTTCCGTCCTTCTGGGGGAAGCTGTCTGTGGTTCCAGTTGCTGACCTGGGCAAGGGCCAGCTTTGCAGTGGGGAACCCTCAAGTTCCTGTGAGGGGCCACCTCACTTCCCCCTGTATTCCCCTCCCCCCAAATCTTCAGGAATTTCCCAACCTGGAGCTGGCAACCCTACTTCCATGGAGGAGTGGGGATTGGAATCTTGGTCTCCCGGAACCTAGTTTGAAAAGCTACCCACTGCATCACATGGGCTTTTGTGGGGTGGGTGCTATGGAACAGTAGCAAGCAGCCAGTCCCGGCTGAGTCATGCAAGTCACATGGTGGCAAGTTGCCCTGTGGTTTACTGCCAGGTTGGCCCCACTGACTCCTCCCTGAAAAGCCAGAATGGGCATAGAAAGGGCCCTGCCCCCTCCTCCTGCCTTATCCTGACCGAAACCAAGGCTTGAAGGCTGACAATACTCCTCCTGAGAAGGTACTCATTTCATTAAGCTATAGGTAATGCTTCTGTCATTTGGGGGTATTATTTTGGGACTCCTCAGAAGACATCTGCCTGCCATGTGCAAGCGAGGGAATTGGGGCTAAGCTGAAGACGGGAGCAAAAGAACAGCCTCGGCCGGGATCCAGCAGCCCTTCCCTTCACCCGGGCATTGCCTTTTGGCCACTTTTGAAATTGGAACCAGCACTTTGATTGGTACCTGGACCCAACTGGCTGAAAGAGATCTTTTCAGAGCCTGTGCCCACCTCTTCCTGAACCAGCTGCTATTTCACAGGAAGCCCCACAACGGGCAAAGCGAGGCCTACGCGGGCAGGGCCAAGCTTACCGAGGAAGGGCTGGCAGCTGGAATACCGGGCAACACTGGCAGGTGGGTGCGCCCTGTGACAGATGCTCCTTGGGCTTCCGTGCTAGATCTGACCGCACCACCCAGCCACCCACCAGACCCTTTCGGAGGGGAGCAACAGGTCAGAGCCCCTCTCCAGGGCCAGTGCTCCTCCCTACCCCCACCCTTTATTTCGTCTGGACCGCAGGCCCATTTACTTGCCCCTCCTTGGGTTGTCTCTGACCAAAGTCTCCCAGCAGAGCAGCTGGGGCAGTTTCGGGACCCAAACAAGGCCTGAGGCCAGACTGGCGACCAGCACAATGGACTGACCATCCCATCATAACAGCATTTCTTCAGACGTGGTCTCACTGTGGCCTCCTCCGAGGTCTCAGGAGGACTGGTACTCCTCCTTTCTTGTTGTCAGGGTGGTCGACACATGAACCAGTCCGTGCCTGCCCAGTAAAAGCCAATGACCCCCAACAACTGTCCTCTCCAGCCCTCCTTCCTGTCTCTGACCACCACCAGGTGTGAGACAGGCAGCCACAACAGACGGGACCTGTTTGGTGGCAGCCCCTGGCTAAAGAGGGCCCTTCCCTTCTGCCTGCATCTGGAGTGCTGTGCGTGTTTTTAGCACCAGACCAAGGCTTTCCCCACATTTCAGGTGGCTTTCAAGGGCATGGCTTTTGTCCCCCCCACCCCCACATCACTTTTTGGCTGGCCGCATCTTGGAGTTGAGTCCTGGGTTTAATGATTGCTCTTATGCCGTGGCTCTTTTAAGGTTCATTTTAATGTTTGTTAAGACGCTCGGTAGAATTTTACTTATTTGTTTACTCCATTTATCACCCACATTTCTCCCTGGGGCTCAAGGCAAATTTCCAAAGACGAGCACAATTCAATCAGACAGCGAAAGACAGCCAGCCAGCCAGGCAACAGGATCACAGAAATTAGGAAACAACCAGAAGACTGTCAAAAGGCGAGATGCACCACAAAGGATGCCAGGAGTGAAGGGCAAAGGCAGAAGCCAGTGCAGCTGGAGCAAGGTGATGTATACAAGAAACAATTGCGAGAGACTTCACAATCCGATTTCCTTCTAAAAACACCCTCCTGGACTGTTCCATTACATGGCACTTCTAATCCAGTCGGTAGTGTATATATTTTTTACTACTGATTCCAAAGATGTTAGAGCCGCCAACACCTTAGCAAGGGAGAGGCGGGGTGCAAAGATAAACGCACTAGTATTAGCAAGCAAAAGGAAAACAATTTAAAACTATCTGATAACAGCTCATACCAATTGGTCCCAAACCGTTCCCTCAGCCCCCGCTTCCCCACTGAGACTTTGGGTCAGAAGCCAGATTTTAAAGGGGTCGAATAGCCCTCGTGAAAGAAGCTCAGTAAAGAGAGAGGGCCTTCCTTCCCACTCCTAGGACGGGATGAGCTCATCCGGGAGGGGCCACCACCACACAGCCATCTTATGCAGCCACAGGTCCCAACCAGCTGCCACCATTTTAAAGGGACCTCATTTGGGCCTGCAGCGCAGTGGGGCTGATGCACTCTTGTGTGTGTGTCCACCCCCCCACCCCCACCCCCTGGGCCCTCTCAAGTGCCAGAACAACCCTGGGCGGCTGCTGTCATATCTAGTCCAGCCCTTAGCCCTAACTGGGAGGGGCTGTGGCTCAGTGGGAGAGCCCCTGCTTGGCATGCAGAAGGCCCCAGGTTCAGTCCCCGCCAGTCCCCCCAGTTGAAAGGGCCAGGCAGGAGGGGATGGGAAGGACCCTTCTCTGCTTAAGACCCTGGAGATCCGCTGTCAGTCTGAGTGACCTTGATGGGCCAGGGTTGAATTTGGGGTACGAGGCAGCTTCTCGGGTTTATGTGTAACTCCATGGTGAGAGGCAGCCAGAAGCAAGGACTGTTGGATGGAGCGCATCATGCAGAGAGGGGTGGTCTGGGTCAGCCCCCGGGGATGGCCCAGGCCTGGCAGCTGCCAGAGCCCTGAAGGATCTGAACCCCCAACTTCTGGGGGTGGGGCTTAAAAGACCACACCCCAGCTGATTCCTCCTGGGCACGTTCCCCATCTGAAGAGGCAAGTCAAGTGTGCAGGTGGCGGATGCCTGGACCAGTGTGGCAGGATCAGACCTCCGCTGGAGGGTGCAGAAGGAAGAGGGCGAGGGCACTTTGAGCCATGGTGGCATCCTGGGTTTTTTTTCCAAAACAGGCCAGAAGATGCTCTCCCTGCCTGGCCAGGAAGATGGCTGACCTTCAGGGCCACCTACCTCTCCACAGCTGCTAAGTTCCCGACCAGCATCAGTGCCAAGCAGATTGCCTCAGTCTGGGCTACGACCCTCCCCACTTCTGGAAGAACTGATCTCCTCCTGGACCCCACCAGTCCCTCCCCCCACCAGGAAGGTCCAAGGGCCAGCTCCAGATACGTTGGTGCCCCTGGCAGGGTCTGTTCCATGCCCCCTGGGCCTGGCCACTGCTAGTGGAGCCCAAGCCAAGTCCAAGTCTAGCCATGCCCCCGGGCAGAGCTTGGCCCTGCCAAATGATCCATGGGACCCAGAGGTGACGCCAACCCCCCCTGAAGGCTGGGCCTGATCAGAACCCCCCCCCCCCGTGCCACCCCAAGCAAGGAGTCTTGGGCCAGAGATCTGAATCCAACGCAGAGAAAAGCAAGGGGTGCCACAAGCTGCTTTGCCAATTGGTTACATGTGCGACAGGCAGACACCACATGGAGGAAAACCCTCCCCACACCAAAGAGCGTCTCTGGATGGCACCGCGGGCAGAGAGGCCTTTGCTCTTCTCCAGCCCTGAGAAGGAGGCAGAGGGCCCCGGGCCCTGAAAAAGCCCCCCCCCCCGGAGGTCCAAGGCTCTGCTAGCAAAACTCCTCATCTGCCCAGGAAGGATTTGGGGAGGGGGGGGCTGCTCTGCTTGCCATGCCAGGGCTATGCCAGGCTCCGGAAGGATGGGGGAGAGGCTGGTGCTCCCTCCCTGGCTCCTCCAGCCAGACCTCAGTCACACACCCAGGAGGCGGGGGCAGGCGTCTGGCAGGGACCAGTCCGCCCTTGGGCACCAGACCGCCTGGTCTGTTGATATGGCCACCGGGGCTGCCTCGGCTGGGAGAGAGACCCCTGCCAGGGACTTCCCAGGGCTGCCTCTCCTCCCTGCGAATAGGGAAGGGCAACAGGGGTGCCCAGCAGAGGCACCTCCCACCCCAAAGCACACAGCCCGCGCCAGCCCCCCTGCCGGGTAAGACACTTGCCCGGAGAGCTAAAACACTCACAGGGGGTGGGGGGGAGACAAGGGCAAGGCCCCAAGCCCCCCACCCCCACCCTGCCAAGGAAGCCCCGGGAGCTTTTCACTCGCTGTGCCCCCACCTCCCAGCCCTCACCTCAGATGCCCTCTCCACACACCCCAGGTCCCTCCGGGGACGCAGGAAGCAAGGGTCTCCCCCCCCCATCCTCATTCCGCCACCCATGCCTTGACCTCCTGCCGAGGAGGGGAAATCCGGGCTGGAAGAAGTCAGCCGCTGGTCAGCCGGGGCTTTGGTTTGGCCCCTGTGGGGAAGAGGCCCCCTCCCCGGCATGCTGCCCAGCTGAGACCCTGCCAGCGCTGGCCCCCCAAAGGTGGGGCTCCTCTCCGCCCAGGCAGGATGGTACGCCCTGCTCCTGGCTCCTCTGTCTGCGTGCGTGCGTGTGTGTGTGTGTGTGTGTGGGCCCGCAGGAGCCAAGCCGCCACGGCAGATGCTGAACGTAGCTTAGAGGTAACAAAGGCTTTTTATCTTCCTCTTGCCTGGAAAACAAAGCCAAGGAATTATGGCAGGCAGAGCCAGCTCAGGCAATCTGTGCAGAGCAATTGGGCACGCAGCCCTCCCTCCCTCCCTCCCTCCCTCCCTCCGGGGTTCTGGCCTCACACTCCAAAGGCGAATGGCGGGAGCACCTGGCTGGGCTGTGAGCTGCACACACGTGTGTATGGGTGGGGGGGGGGGCCTTTGGTCCAGGACGACCCCCACCAGGTGCTGCTTTTCTCAGAGGGAGGAGTGCCTTTGGCAAGGGCAGGGGCCGGGGGGGGGGGGGAGCTTGCAGTCCGGCTCCTCTCCAGTGTTGCCACCACCACTCCCCCCCCCCCGTGCCTGCCAGGGTGCTCCCTCTGGAAGCCTCACCCCACCCCCGGCCCTGGAGGCACCGCACCCAAGGGGCCTCCTGCAAGTGCGGACAGAGGCGGGGGCCCAGTGTTGGATATTCCTGTGAGGGAATATGTTCCCAGCAGAGTAAAATAGGAAAGCATTAGCTTAGTAGAGATTAAGAGTCTGAGTCCGTGTGTATTTAAAAGGTAAAAATTTACTCTATGCCTATCATGGGAAAAAGGTAAACAGGATGCAAAATAACAACAGAGCTAGAGTCCTACATCTTTACAGCTAGAGATCCAAACAGCAAGAGAGATGGCGTCTTCCCTCCAAGCCAGAACAAAGGCAGAGGAAAGAAACCATCAAATGCAAATATCTTAGTTCCTGGTTTCCAGTCAGGGAGTCAGGGTCCTAACAAAGTTTCCCTGGGCAAACTGTTGTGTACACAGATTGGTTACAAACATGTGATTTACTATGACCAATACAGAACAACAGCAACCCAGTAGATACACTGAATGTTTTAACTTGCTACACCCAACACCCAGGAAGGCCGGCCTCCAGTTTTGCCAAGCAGCCCCCACTTCGCCTCCCAGGCACAGGCCCAGCCCCAGCCCCACCCAAGGGCGCCCCGACCAGCTCCTCTCATGGCCTGGGAGACCCAGGGCTAATATTAGGGCAGGCAGGAGAACCCGGTGGCCCAGGGGGCCCCAGCCGGCAAGCACCCCTCCCCTGGGGGAAAGGGCCGGAGCGGGGGGGGGGAAGGCTTGCCTTCAGCCCCCCCCCCCCCGCTGGGGCACCAGGCCAGCCCTTCCCACTCCTCGCTTCCCCCTGGCAGAAGGCCCCTCTGGCGGGGCGGGGCGGGGCGGGGGAGGGATGCGCGCAGCTGCCTGCTCCAGTGGCCCCGGCCGGCCTCCCGGACCCCGCTGCCCCAAGGCCGGCCGACTTGGCGGAGGGCCCGGCGGAGCAGCTGCGCTGCCCGGGCAGGGGGGCGGGCCCCTCGGCTCCTGCGGGGCGGCCCACCACTCGGGTTGCCCTGCGGGAGGGAGGGGAGAGGCGGGGCGCAGGGCCCTCCTCCTCTCCCCTCCTCCCCGTGGCGGGGCTCCGGCCCTCGGGGCCGCGCTCACTGCACAGCGGGTCGCCTTGCACGGCCTCGGCGCAGCACGGGTCGCGTCGGCACTCGCGGGGGGGGGGGGAGGGGGAGGCCAGCTCCCTCCCCCTTCCCGGGCCCAGCGGGACTGCGCTCCGCGGGAAGGGGGCCGCGGGAGAGACCGTGGGGTCCCTGCCTCAAGAGCGCCGCCCCGGGGGGCCACCTGGCCGCTCGCTGCCGTCTCACCCCCCCCCCCCCCAGCCTCACGAAGCAGGGCTCTCCCCGCCCCCCGGAAGAGAGGGGGCGCCAGTGGCCCCCGCCCGCCACCCACGCCCAGACTGCGGCTGCCGAGGAAGCCCTGGGGGTGGGTAACCCCGCCCTCGATTGGGGCCAGCCAGCCGGGGGGGGAGGAGCCCTGAGCCCCCCCCCGCCCCGGCTCCCCGGCTCCAAGGACGGCGTGGGGGGGGCGCCCGCAGGAGAACAGAGAGGAATTACCTGCAGCCAACTGATTAATCCCCCTACATCACCGCGAGCCCCCCCCCCCCGGGCCCCTCCCGCCCCGCCGCCGCCGCAGTTAATCTCCGCTAAATGGCTGGCGCGCTATTCTGGGCCTGCAATCAATAGGGCCGCTCGCGTTTCATCTGTAATTCGCCCTAATTGCCGGAGCCCCTCGCTCGGGGAGGGGGGAGAAGTGACAGCGCGGCGGCAGGGAGGGAGGGAGGCAGGGAGGGGCCCCGCCAGGCCCGGGATTTAGTCGCTCCGCGGCCCCGGCACACCGCGCGGGGAGGGGGAGGCTTCCGACAGCTGGGGGGGGGGGGCTCCTGCGCCGGTGAGTCTCGGGGGGGGGGGGTTGCAAGTTCCGTTGCTGTCCCCGGGAGACGCGCTCGTTTCCCTCAGTAGCACCCCCGGTTCAATGGGAAACCCTTCTGACTCTTCCCCCCCCCCAGGCAGTCCGGCTGGGATGGAGGCTTCCGACTCGGCTCGGGGGGAGGCCAGGTGCGAATCCCCCCTCCGCCCTGGAAGCTGGCTGGGTGACCCAGGGGGCCCACTCCCCCCCCCCCTCGGCCTGACCTACCTCTCGGTGCGGAGGGGAGGGACAAGGAAGGAGCGGAGAAGGGTGGAAGCCGCGGTGGTGGGTCCCCTGGGGAAGGAGCCCACGCTGCCGAATTTCATCCAGACAACACAGTGGGGTGTGAAGTCACAGCTGACTGATGGCCACCCCTCATGGGATCCCCAAGGCAAGAGATTTACAGAGGTCTGCCCCTGCATGGCGACCTTGGACTTCCGGGGGGGGTGTCTCCCCTCCAAGTTCTGACCAGAACAGGACCCTGCTTAGCTGAGGTGATCCGGCCAGCCTGGGCCACCCAGTCCAGCTTTCATTTAAAAAAAAAACCTTTGGCCCTTTTTGTGGCAAAGATACCAGGGGCTGCACATTTCCCCTTATAACTCAGCAACAACAAGGGCAAGAGACCTACCTTTTTAAAAATGAAAAGCTGGGAATCAGTTGATCTTGGCAACAGATTGCTGTAACTTTATTGTGCTTTGACAAGCCCTTAATTACCTTTAAAAAAAAAGACTTCTGGTGATATGAAAGGGTGGCCAGGGCGAAGGGTGAGGCAAGGAAAGCCTGAGAGAACTGCCCCGGGGTCTGCCGGAGATAAAAACGCACCTAGGTTTGCCATCAGGGCCAGGACAGCTCCGCAGACCGTTGTGGCCCTGTGGGAGAAGCCCTTTTCTGGAGGCCTGTGGTGGCCCACAGTAGAGCGGGAGGGGCTGTGGGGCTCCGTGGGGGGTGCTCCGTGGGGGGTGGCAGGCCGAAGGTCCCAGCTCACGCCCCTTCCCGGCCGCCTCTCCAGGGCCAGGGGCCAGGCAGGAGGGGCGGGGAAGGATCTCTGCCTGTGTGACCCCCACCCGGGAGCTGCTGCCAGCCCGAGCAGACAAGACTGGCTTTGATGGACGGGGGGTGGGGGGTGGGGGTCTGGCTCAGTCCCAGGCGGCTTCCCGTGTTTGAGCCGGAGCTGCGCTTCCTCCGGACCCGGCACAGCTCGTGCGTGGGCGGCGGCGGGGGGGTCTGGCTGGCTGGAAGGCCCCAGGCTGTGCTCCACCCGGGGCTGCATGCCACCGCTCTGCTCCCAGGTCCAGGCCCCGGGCACCCTGCGACGGAGCAGCGGGGCAGCCGCCCAGCCCTGGCAGTCGGGTCGGGTGGCCCTTCGGTCCCGGGAGCCTCTCCTGCGCGGCTGGGGGCAACCGCTGCTCCCGCCCCTCCCTCTCGACCGGCGATCGGACCCGTCGGCTGCTGTCTCGGAGGGGTTCGGGGGACCCCGAGTCCTTTCAGGAGCCGAACCCCGCCGGCCGGGCCCAGGTCGGTGGGCAAAGTGCCTCTCTTCCGCGGGGGGAGGGGGGAGGGATTCCTCTGCGCGCGCCCCCCCCCCGCCCCCGAGCCATTGTTCAGCCCGGCTGTAATTTTCCAGGATGTCATTCGAATTCCGGCGGGGAAGCTTATTGCTTCTGATCTCCCCATAAAGGAGCGGGATGACTTACGAGGGGAGGGATGTCAGCGGCTCGCCTCTCAATCCATCACGCCGGGGCCGCGGGCCGTCTCTCCGGAGGGACTCGGGGGCGCCGAGGAACTGGGCGGGGGGGGAGGGTGATTGACGTGGCTGGCGCGCGGGGGGTGTGTGTGTGGGGGGGGGGGGTGCCGTCAGCAAAGCTTGGCCGCGGAGCCCCGGGCCGGACGCCAGTCGGAGGGGAGTGCCGTGGTGGGCTCGGGGTCCTGCCGTGCCTGCCGGAGTGTCGGGGCGGGCTGGGGGGAGGCGGAGCGGCCGCTTCTTCTGGCACGGCCCCTGCTGGGCTCCGGCCGGCCGGCCCCTGTGGACTGGGCCCTCGCTCCTCCCCACCTGTCCCACACTCCTCCCGCACCCAGGAAGGCAGGCGCCGGCCCTCGGCTCGCTCCTGCTCGCCTCTGCCCGCCTGCAGGAGCGGCACAGACCCGGGCAGCCCTCCCCCCCCCCCCGCGCCACCTGCCCTCTGGCCCTGGCCACGCAAGAGGGAGGGAGGGAGGGAGGGGGCCACCCACCGGAGGCACAGAGGCGGCGGCGGCGGCAGGAGGAGGAGGCCACTCGGGGCCCAGCAGTAGCTGGCTAATGTGGGGACCCCCCCCCCCCCGCCGCCTGTTTCAAGGTTCTGCCTCCCCTTCTGAGCCCTCAGCCCGGGATGGGAAGGAACGCTGGTAGCCTCCCCCGCCCGCCCGCCCAAAGGAGACACCCCCCCCCCACAAGAGCCTGCAGAGCCTTGCCGCCCCCTCAGGCCAGCCCACCTTGGTGGAGCTCCTTGTGGGGCCCAGCGCTGCAAATCATCCCTCTGCGATCTCCCCGCCCCCCCCCCCAAACTGGCACGAGCAGAGGCTGGTTTTGACCAACGCAAACTCCCCCCCCCCACACACACACACACGCACGCAGGCCCCGAATGAAGAGTGGCCCGGCTGCAGTGGCCAGGTTCCTCCCCTTGCTTCCTGAGCACGGCCTCTGGGCAGCCAGGGGGCCAGAAGGAGGGCGACGCGGCCGGGGTCTGCCTGGCAGGGGGTGGGCAGAAGAGGGAGGGAGGGAGGGCAGGGGAAACGCCTGTGCTTCTTCGCGCCCACAGTGTGTATGACTCTTCTTCATCCTCTCCCCCCAAAAAGGCCAACGTGGTGCGCGGCGGCGGGGTGGATGGCCCCCATGCGCCGAGAGACGGAGGGAGGGAGGACGGGCCGCAAGTCCTCACCTAGTGGCGGGCAGCTCCCACCGGGGGAAAAGGCAGGCCTGCTCCACGTCCCCACCGCCCACGGCGCCCCCGGATCCAAGATTTGCATCCTCGTTTCGTAAAAAATGATGGCTGCTCCCAGCCAGGCGGTTGTGATTAATGGCCCGGGGCCCCCCTCCCCTCCCCGCGGAGGCTTCTCGCTGACTCAGCACAGCCCGTCGTCGCCCCCCCCCCCCCCCGCCCGCCTCCTCCGTCTGGCCGGGCAGGGCCGTAAACATGCGCGGAGGAGGGTGGCGTGTTCCGTCCGGCCCCGGGGCCGCTTCAGCGCTTGACGGCCCCCCAAGCGAGGAATGGAGGGACTGGAAGGCCCCGAGGGCTGGTCCGAGCGCGGGGAGTCTCCGGCCAGAGCGCTCCACAAGGCGGGCCTGGAATGGAAAGGGCTTCCCCGGGGCGGAGGGCGCGTCCCGTTCCCCAGGGCCTTCTCTGCAGCAGGCCCGGGCTTCCGTCTCGCCAGCCAGCCTGCCGCGGGCGTTCCTGGCGCTGCGCGAGGGCTCTGCCGCTCCCCCGAAGGAGGCCGCCGCCGACTCCGGGCCCCCTCGTGTTGCCAGGAGGCAGTCGGGGTCCCCCAGGCCGCAGCGCCTCGTGTGAAGGCTCCCTGCTCCGGCGCGGGGGGCCCCGAGGGCCGGCCGGGGGCGAGTTGCAGGCCCAGACGCCCAGAGGCCGCCGGGGACAAGAAGGGGACGCGCACGGGCCTGGCGGCGCTCCGTGCTTCCGGCTGGGCTGCCCCGCTGCGGCGGCTGCTCTCCGTGGCCAGGATGGCTGCCATACGGGAACGGGTCTGCGACATTCCTAACGCCATCCCCACCCCCCCAATCACTGAGAAAAGGGAAAGGATCCCGACTCCGTGGCCATGCCCTAGGCTCCCGGTCTGTCTCCCTGCCCTGGGTGAAACCCGGCCAGCATGGACGAGAGTGGACCCGGAAGGACAGGAACAGCCTGGATTCCCGGCCCGGGCTTCCCTCCGCAGGGCCGCTGCCAGGGGAGGGGAGGGGAGGGGCGGGGCCGCCTTCTTCGCAGCTGTCCAGGCCCCCCCCCCCCCCGTCAAGCACCAAGAATACAGAGCATCACTTGCCCCAGACTGAGAGTTCCTATCTAGACCTTGTGGCTAAGAGCCACTGATGGACCTCTGCTCCATATAAGAACATAAGCCAATGCTGGATCAGGCCAGTGGCCCCTCCAGTCCGATGCTCT
Organism: Lepidodactylus listeri; assembly: GCA_029233225.1. Classification (NCBI taxonomy): domain Eukaryota; kingdom Metazoa; phylum Chordata; class Lepidosauria; order Squamata; family Gekkonidae; genus Lepidodactylus; species Lepidodactylus listeri. Next base: position 706,787 of record JARCFY010000002.1, read on the forward strand.
CTGTGTCACACAGTGGCCAAAAATACACCAGGTGCCCTCAGGAGGTCCAGCAGTGAGGCTAACAGCCACTGATGGACCTCTGCTCCAGATGTTTATCCAATTCCCTCTTGAAGCTGTCCATGCTTGTAGCTGCCACCACCTCCTGTGGCAGTGAATTCCACATGTTAATCACTCTTTGGGTGAAGAGGTACTTCCTTTTATCCGTTTTAGCCTGACTGCTCAGCAATTTCATGGAGTGGAGTTCTTGTATTGTGAGAAAGGGAGAAAAGGACTTCTTTCTCTACCTGCTCTATCTCATGCATAATCTTATAAACCTCGATCATGTCACCCCTCAGCCTTCGTTTCTCCAAGCTAAAGAGCTCCAAGCGCTTCAACCTTTCTTCATTGGGAAAGTGTTCCAACCCTTTTATCATCCTAGTTGCCCTTTTCTGCACTTTTTCCAATGCTATAATATCTTTTCTGAGGTGTGGCGACCAGAACTGTACACAGTACTCCAAATGAGTTTGCACCATCGATTTATACAGGGGCATTATGATACTGGCTGACTTGTTTTCTATTCCCTTCCTAATAACCCCCAGCATAGCGCTGGCCTTTTTCATTGCAGTCGCACACTGTCTCGACATTTTCATTGAGTTATCTGCTACGACTCTCTCTTGGTTAGTCTTCCCTTGTCTGAGCCCCTCCCTTTTCGGTCTCATTCTCCCGTGCAGGAATTCACGCCTCTACTTTCAAAAGGAAGGAGCAGGGAACAGGCAATTCCTGCTGTAGGGAAATGACACCCCCCCCCCCCCCCGGTATTGTGTGCCCCGCCCTCCAGGCTTGTGCCAGGGAACAGGGATCTGAATTCTACGGGTGTCACCTGGAAGGTCCCCCCTCTACTGACCCCACCCCCACCCCCCGCTGTGTGGCTGGGCTTAGTGCTGGGGGAGAGACCTGCTGGGGCCCTTTCTAATAGAGATGAATCCACAGTGACTTCTGCGGCATCAGCGTCCCGGGAGTGTCAGCAGGCTGTCTGGGAGCCAGCCAGGCCCAGCCCCTCTCTGCACCAGCGCTCCGCTTTAATTTACATTGATAATTGTCATCTGGCTTCCTTGTGGGCAGCCGAATTGGAGGCGCAGGCGAGGGGCAAGTGGAGAGAGGGTCTGCTGCCGTGCCAAGGGTCGCCCGGCCTTTCTTCTGCTCTTCTGTCCATGCAAAGTTTTAATTTTGCCAGTCCAGGGACATCCTGCCAGAGGCCTTTGTGTGGGAAGGGATCCCTGGAGCCCCCTCCCCACGGCCTCTTCCGGGTCGAAGCGTGTGGTTCCAATCCAATCCGGGCCTCTGTCAGTCTCTGTGCCTGGGCAAACGCCGAATCTGGTCTGCTTTGGGTGGGCTGCTTTTTGGAGGGGCTTGGGGTGGCTCTTTCCCCAGGGTTCCCTTTGCAGACTCCGGGGGGGGGGGGGGCTTTAGCTGTCCTGAATTCGACTGAAGAGGGACTTTAGTCCTCCTCCTTTAGGCCTGTCTCCACACTGGCTGGCCAGGGCCCAAGCCCTTCCTGGCCCGGCTGCCCCTTGGGTCCCACCCCTGCAGCTCTCTCTCCCTTGGAAGGCACACACCCTCTGCTCTGAACATGGGGGTGGTCTTGGGCCAGGTCTGCCGCCAGCCAAGTGACCCCTACCGTCGGCCCAGGTGAGGAGGCACCCCCAAATGAAGAGTGAGGAATTGGCGGTGATCTGATTGCATTTAGAGGCCCGGCACAGTCCGAGGCCCTCAACGGTGGAGGGTGCCTCAGGGCCGGTCTGTGCCTGCCAGCAGTGCGTGGGCCTGCTGCCTTCTGCCGGGGGGGGGGGGGGGGGCTGGCAGGCAGGAGCCCTCTGCAGGGGGACTGCAGCCCTCCACTGGGCAGGTCCTTCTCTGATTCCTCCGTCTTTGAAAGAATTTGCGTCCCACTTTCCTCCCTGACCAGGACCCCACGGCACGCCATTCTCTCCTTCCTGGCCTTGATCCTCGCGACAGACAAGGTCCCCTGGCAGGCTGGGTTCGGACCCAGTTTGCCCAGAGTCCGCGTGCAGCACTCCGATTGGCTTTAATCCCAGATACAGGGGGCAAATTGTGGGAAGGTCCTGCACTTTGCATATGCTCTGGGACACATGGTTAAAATCACAGCCCATAGCCCAGGGCTCTGGGGCTCAGCTCCCTGGAGCCCGAGCTCCAAGGAAGCTCCCTGGTGCGGTGTGGGCACCAGAGGCGCTCCACCAGAAAAGCACAGCCAGCAGCCGAGGCAGGAGGGCCGGGAGGCCTGAGGTGAAATCTTGGGAGTTCCTCCGTCTCTCCTGCAAGCTGAGATAAGCCTCTGCCCTCTTTGGCCGAGAGCTGGGCAGAAGTGGCATCCCCGCCCCAGAGGTGCCAGAAGGAAGGGCTCATCCGGGATTGTCTTTTGAGCGCCCGGCTGGCGGTGAGGATGAGCTCCGGCCTCCGAGGATGAGCTGCTGACCCCCCCCCCCCCGCCAGCTTGGCACAACTGGGGTTGCTTAGCAACCACAAGGGCACTCTTCCCTGCAGTGGGGGGGGCCCACCATGAGAGCCACCGATTTGCTGTCTGGGCAGCAGCCAGGAGTGCTGGAGCCAAGGGGAAGGAAGTTTGGGAACGGAGGTGGTCACCGGGACCCCAGAGGATGCCTCACCAGCAGTGTTCCCTCTCAGCTGAATTAGTGTGAGCTAGCTCACAGTTTTATAGCCTCTGGCTCACACATTTTGACTTGGGTCAGGAAGGATGGCTCCAGGGCAAACTAATTTATGCAGGAGCCAAATCACTCACTCACAACTTTAATGCCAGGAGCTCACAAAGTAGAATGTTTTCTCACAAGACTCCATGGCTTAGAGGGAGCACTGCTCACCAGAGAACAGAGCCGGCAAACTGGCCTTCCAAGTTCCACCTGAGTCAAAACAACCCCCCCCCCATTTAAGAGGCCTGGCCCCCCTGCCCCTGCCAGCCCACTGAGTGTCAAAGAGGAAGTGGTGCCTCTCTTTATGTTTTGGCAGCCCCCCCCCCAGGCATGGAAGAAGACCCCCCTCCCCTCCTGGGCCCGCTTCCCGCCCAACTGGGACAGTGGGACTTCACCTCCGCCTTCTTCATCTGCAGGCTGCGGCATCATCACCACGGTTGGTGAGTAGGTGGGTGGGTGGTGGGCTAGTCTCCACTCCCCAGTCAGACTCCAGGGGAAGAGAAGGAGTGGTGGTGCCCCCCCCCCCACTCCCTGCACATTGAGCTGTTTGGCTCACTAAATGGGGCTGGGACTCACAGGCGGCGTGTGCTCCTGCCTCTCCCCCTCCCCCAGTTCCAATCCAGCAGCTGCGCCTCCCCTGGGTTCTGGGGTGGCGTGAGACGCTTTGCCCAAGAGGAGCAACTCCAGCCCAGAACCCTCCCAGGGGCCCAGGTTGCCCCACACAGGCTCTCAGCAGCAACCCCCCCCCCCCCCCCGGCTCTGCAGCCTTTAAATTGCCACCCCCCCTTGCCTAGCACAACAAATCCCTGGCTGCTCCAGCGTCCTTCAGAAGGTCCAGCTTCGCTTTAAAAGTTGGGCTTTTATTAAAGGACCAAAAATTAAAAGAAAATCAAAACCACCTGATGGAGGATTTGAACTTGGGTCCCCCCCCCCCCGGAACAATCCCCCCCGCCCCCAGCTTGCAGTCCTCAGCGTCCCGGCAAGAGGGTCTGAGCCGCCTCCCCCTCCCCCTCCCCCCTTTCCTTCCTTCCTTCCTTCCTTCCTTCCTTCCTTTAAAGTGCTGTCAAGACATCCACAGTTCACACGAGATGGAGGTCAATGCGTGGGGGGGGGGGGGGGAGAGACGGAACAGACAGGGGAGAAAGAGAGGAGGAGACCCCCCAACACCACCAAGGCCAGCCCGAGAGAGAACCCCCTGCTTTCTCTAGTGGCGCCGGTGACCAGGCAGCCGGTTACCCTGGGAAAGCAGTTTGCATCAGGCTATTAGTAATTCTGTCACTGGGCCAAGCAGGCAAGCAACAGGTGATGTCGGTTGTGGCTGCTGCTGGAATTCACCCCACCTCCTCAGTTTTCTGCCGTTACAGACAATGTAGCCCAATTGTCTGGTTTTCAAGCAGTGCCTGCTTCCATCCCATATGCAGCGTAGGGGGAAGTGGGATTGCTTGGGGGCGGGGGGGGGGGGGGCCCAGTGGATGACATCTTGCTACAGGCCCACCAGCTTTGCAGCCAGCCCTGCCAGTCCAGAGTTGTTGTTGTTGTTCTTCTCACTGTGAACACGGATGGCCCTTTTATTTTGATCCTCCACTCTGCATTTAATCACTTATTCTTTATCAGAGATTGCATCACTTGTTCTCAGAATTAAAAAAAAGAAATTAGCAATTTCAAATTTTGTTTTTCATTCTTTCTAAAATGCATTTATTTTTGAAAACTGGTGGGCGCATGAGGGGCGGCGCCAGAAGGTGTCCTTGCCTAGTGTGCAAAAAGACCTGGGGCCGGCCCTGCCAGTGAAGCCTCAGAAAGTGCCTGAAAGAGGTGCCCGAGTGGCAGAAAAAGGGGCGCTAGGTGCCAACTTTATTATGATACCAAGCCCCTACGCATTTCGGTGTAAAAGCTATGGCAGGGGGAATTTGCAAGTTCACTTTGTACTGAACTTTTCTACAGCAATTAAGTTCTATTACCATAGAGAAAGCCTTTGCCGGCATTTCTATGCCCCTGAGGGACAGTGCCCATTTAGGGGATGCTTTGCACTCGATTGCATTTCGACTCTGGGAAGGAGCAGAATTGCCAGACCCTCCTGCCGGTTCTGGCTGGCCCCCAGAGGTCAGAGAAATCCCATGGCCATCCCAAGTCTTTGCTGAGTGATGCCACTCCTTCCCCGTACTTCCCTGAGCTGCCAAAAACAAACCGGGTAACTGGTCATGTGCTACCAGGGGAGTCATATGCCTGGTACGCTGTACCTGCATTGCTGCTTAAAGACCCCACCTAGTTGCTGAGCCTCCTGCCACCTTTCTGCGAGCAAACACTGCGAGCTATCACAACATTCCGTTTCTCAGCTATTGTGCTCCAGGGATGGAGAGCTTCTCTGCTACCCTTCCCGTTAAGAAAATGTAACAAATGAATAGAAGTATACACATGTTCTATTCAAGACTCTGGGCTGAATAAGGGAACAAAGAAAAGGTGAAAACATGCCATCCTCTTTTCCTACCCTAGGTATTTTCTAAATGGTGTTTGATGAGGACCGGCTCGCTTTCCTTGAAGGTGCAGTACTTCACAGCATCGCTGCCTTAGATCTCCTTGATGGAACTTCTCCCCATTGTCTCAGCCACGTGGACAAGATGGAGTCCCTGGGTCAAAGCTTCGTCCCGTGTGGTGTGTGGTTCTGGCAGAAGAGGCCAAGACAGCTTCTTCTTTGTGTCCTGAACATTTATAATCTGCCTTGGGGAGTCTGTCCTACCTGGGGGTCATTTGGATCTTCCTGCCTCAAAGGGAAGAGCTTTCTAGCCATTTGGCCTTTGGCAGTCTCTGTCTCTTCTTTGGGTGTGACGTGGCCGCGGGGCGTGAGGACAGTGAGCCATGAGTAGATGGTTCCTTTCTCCTCCCGGCCAGCTACTAGTATGCGGCTGGCCTTCTGTACATGGGCAGAGAGCAGGCACAAAAATGGATATCTTGGGGTGAGTTCTTGGGTGGGGCATTTCTCACCAGACTTAAGACACAAGGCTCTTCACCAACTAGCAGCACCAGCTCCTGAGGGCTCCACCTGGGGGGTGCTGACTGCTGGGGCCCTGTATGCTCCTTGAGTGGCCCCACTTGTGGGTCACAAGAGGAGAACCAGGCTCACCAGAGCCCCCCTCTCTAGCCAGGCTGAAGGGGAACGGGTTGTTTTTTTTTTGCATCCCTCCCTCCCCCCCCCCCCCCCCGATGGCCGGGGCTGCTTAGAGATGCTGGAGTGGCTTCCTTTCCTCCGCGAGCGGCTGGCTCCTGTCAGGGCAGAGCTGGAAATGTCAGGCACCGCTGCGGGCTGACCGTGCAGAATGGCAGATGGTCAATGACGGGTTTGTCACTTCGGATTGTGAGAGTTTTTAAATATTCAGCAGAAGTGGAAGTGACAGCTCGTGGCAGCCAGCAGAAGCCACTGCCTGCGTGGGGCAGGATGATGGGGTGGGGGGTGGGCTGCTAGTGGTGTCCCCCCCCAGGGCTGCTAGTGGGAGGTGGGAGACTCCCTGTGCCCAGCAGCCTCTTGGCACTCTGCTGGCCAGTGGCACCCCTGCCGCCCAGCACAGACCCCCCCCCCTCACCATGCCCGCCCATGCCCCTGGGCAAGCCTCCCCTCCCCCTTTTCCTGACCCGAGCCCTGCCAGAGCTCTGCGGAAGCCTGGGGGGGGGGATTCTCTGCCGGCTGCTGCCACTTCCTGTCCTGGAAGGGGTTTGGAAAGGCTGGTGGGGCTGGACAACCGGTGCCTCCCAAGCCTCCTGTGCCCTCATTGGTGGGTTTGCTGCCCTGAGCGGGAAGCTGCTGGTGCCAGAGCCAGGGGAGTTCACCTGCAGGGAGGGGGCTGGAGCCCCCCCCCGAGAGTGGGGAAGGAGAAGACCTATGGCCCGGTGACAGGGATGTCCAGTCGGGGAGTGAAGGGACGAGGCAGGGCCTGGCAGGGAGCAGGAGAGAAGGGGCAGCCACACCCCTCCCTGCTCGGCCTGCCTCAGAGCCCGAAGGTGGTTTGTCTTGCTGAGGGCAGTCAGCCAGAAACGCCCCCAGCCTGTGTCAGGGATCTCCGGCACCACTTGGAGGGGGTCCAGAGGGTGGCAGGGCTGCTGCTGCTGCTGCTGCTGCTGCTGTGTTCAGAGGGGCCGTGGCTTGTCTGCGACATTTTCCCTGGGGAAGGAGAGGCTGTGGGGCAGGTTCCCGTTCAGGGCAGGTCCCTTCTGTCTGCCTCCCCCCTCCCCCCCGCAGGCCCAGCTGCCTCCTCCACAGAGGCTTTCAGTTGGCTCCCGCATTTCCCAGTCACTCTTGGTCAGCTGCACAGGCTGTGGCTGCTGCTGCTGGGCGTGAGCACTGATGCTCATGTGCATTTCCACCAAACTTTGTTAGCAGCACAAGCTGAGCTCCTGAGCTAGTTGGGGTCCCCCCCCCCCCAATCACTGCTGACAGGAGATTCGCCTGCGGGAGAGTCTGGCCAGGGAACTTCAGCAGGCACCAGGACTTAGAGTCGCCGGGGGCCACCTTGGCCTGCGAGACCCGGGGAGAAGGAAGGCAGGGACCGCCGAGGGGCTCCACGTGGCCACAACTCTCGGTGGTTGCTCTTTTTTTTTTTTACATAAGAGAGGCCTTGTTGAGGCAGGCCAGTGGCCCCTCCAGTCCAACACTCTGGGTCATACAGTGGCCAAAAACACCCCAGGTGCCCTCAGAAGGTCCAGCAGTGGGGGCAGGACACCAGAAGCCCTCCCACTCTTGCCCCCCCCTGTCAAGCACCAAGAAGACAGAGCATCATTTGCCCCAGACCGAGAGCTCCTATCTGTACCCTGTGGCAAAGAGCCACTGATGGACCTTTGTTCCAGATGTGTATCCAGTCCCCTCTTGAAGCTGTCCATGCTTACAGCCACCACTACTTTCTGCGGCAGTGAATTCCACATGTTAATTACTCTTGGGGTAAAGAAGGACTTCATTTGATCTGTTCTAAGCCCAGGGCTCTTTTTATAGAAAAAGCCCAGCAAGAACTCATTAGCCTAATAGGCCACACCCAACAGCAGAATCTCATTAGCATGTTAGGCCACACCCCTAACAGCATAGAAAGAGAGAGAATGAAAGAAGGAGGAAAAGAAAGAGAAGGAAAGAGGGAAAGAGAGAATGAAAGACAAAGGGGAAGAAAGAGGGCAAAGCCATCCCCCCCAGCAAGGCCGGCTCCCTGCACTTAAAGGGCATGAAGGCATGCGGGGCCCTTCCCTCCGGCTCCCTGCACGTAAAGGGAGCCAAGGAAGAGGAAGGCCGAGGAAGCCATGGGGGTAGGTGGGGGGGGGAGTAGGGGGGTATTTAAATGTCTCTCTGCATCCCCTCCACCTCTCCTAGGGGCAAGCTAGGAACAGGGCGGGGGGGGGGGTGCTCTGCGGGGCTTCTGCTTGCCCATTCTGGTGTGTTCCAGCCCCCAAATAGCCCTGCCTAAGCTTATGGCTCATTCATTTCATGGAGTGCCCGTGAGTTCTTCTATAGTGAGGAAGGGAGAAAAGTACTCCTTCTCTACCTTCTGTATCTCATGCATAATTTTTAAAAATTTTATCATGTCACCACTCAATCATCATTTCTCCAATCTAAAAAGCCCTAACCTCTTTAACCTTTCTTCATATGGAAGGTGTTCCATAACCTTAATAATTTTAGTTGCCCTCATTTTCAGTGAAGAAGAAGAGATTGGATTTATACCCCACCCTTCACTCGGAGTCTAAGAGCTGTTTACAGTCTCCTTTCCCTTCCCCTCCCCACAACAGACACCCTGTGAGGTAGGTGAGAGCTCTTTTGAGGACTGCTCTTGAGAAAACAGCTCTGAGAGGACTTGTGACTCACCCAAGGTTACACCAGCAGCTGCATGTGGAGGAGTGGGGAATCAAACCCATTTATTCCAGATTAGTATCTGCGCTCCTAACCACGACACTAACCTGGCTCCATGACTTTAAGATCTCTCTCCTGGTCAGTTACTGCCAGTCCGGACCCCATTTTTGGCTCCTGTGTGCATCACTTTGCACTTGGCCACACTGAACCCCATTGGCCACGTTGATGCCTACTTGTCCAGCCCCGACTTATCCCTCTGCAGCACCTCACAATCCTCCCTGGTTTTCACCACCCTCAACAACTTTGTGTCATCTACAGACTTACCCACTTCACTGCTTACTCCCAACTCCAAATCATTAATGAACAAGTTCAAAAGCACTGGACCAGTACCGAGCCCTGCGGTGTCCCTCTGCTTACCACCTTCCACTGTGAGAACTGCCCTTTTAGACTCACTCTCTGTTTCCTGTTAATTAACCAGTTTTCCATCCACAAGAGGACCTGCCCTCTTAGCCCACGACTGCTGACTTTACTTAGGAGCCTTTGATGAGGAACTGTATCCAAAGCTTTCTGGAAGTCTAGGTAAACAGCATCTACTGGGTCCCCCTTGTCCACATGTTTGTTCACCCCCTCAAAGCATTTGAAAGAACTGCATTGCTGTCTGTCTGGCAGTTGCATCAGCAGTGGAACTGCTGCATTAAGGAGTTTGTGGCACACTTTCCTCTGCCTTTTCTCTCTCCCTGTTCACATGTTACAGTGGATGCATGTTCAACATGCCTGGACATGCCTGTACCCGTGTGTTAGGAAGGGCTGGCATGCATTGCTTTACAGATGATACCGCCTGGATGAATGTGGGGCTTCACCCACCTACTGAGCTGTACATGTGCAGGACGTAGCATGAGAATTACTCGACGTGCCTATAAAGAAAAACCAAATCCTGGTAGGGATGCCAACCTCCAGGTGGGACCTGGGGGTCCACTGGGATTACAGCTCATCTCCGGACTATAGAGATCATCTCCCCTGGAGCAAATGGATGCTCTGGAGGGGGGGGGGGGACTCTCTGGCGTTGTACCCCTCTGAGGTCCCTGTCCTCCCCAGCCCCCCCCCCAAGTTTCAGGAGTTTGCCAACCTGGACCTGGCAACCCTCCCCTCCCCTCCCCTGCTGCTGGTTGAGGGAGACCCGGCAACCCTGTTTGACCCAGATATGTGTGTGGTGTGGGGGGTGTTGACTGGGAAGAGGTGAGCAGGGCTTCTGTTTCCCACCCCCCCTTCCCCACGTGCCCAGCAGCAGGTCCCCCTTGGGGGGATGTCCCTGTGAGGTGTGCAGCACCCCTCCCTCCTGGTTGAGGGGACCGGGGAGAGACTGGGGGTGGGCAGGCTGAGTCTTGGGGGTGGGGCAGAGTGGGTGGTGTGCCCCCTCATTCTTGAGTTTCCAGCCACCTGCAGTGTGGCAGGTTTGCTGGGGTCCACCCAGGCCCCAGCTGAAGCCTGCAGCTGGGAGGGCCTGACCCAGGGACTTTGTCAGGGTTGAGTCTGGCCTGGTGGCCTGCCTGCAGGGGGCCAGCTGGGTTTGCAAGAGCTGCTGGGGCACTCTATTGGCCAGCGGAGGACACGGGGCAAAGCCAGACCCAGAGAAGAGCCTCCAAGCCAGCTTGGTGTAGTGGCTAGGAGTGTGGACTCCTCCTCCACATGCAGCTGCTGGTGTGACTTTGGGTCAGTCACAAGTTTTCTCAGAGCTGTTCTCTCAAGAGCAGTCATCCGGAGAGCTCTCTCAGGCCCACCGACCTCCCAGGGTGTCTGTTGTAGGGAGGGGGAGGGAAAGGAGATTGTAAGCCGCTCTGAGGCTCCGAGGGAAGGGCGAGGGATAAATCCAACCTTGTCTTCTTCTCTCTGCTGGAGCCAGCTGCTCCTCCCTGCCCCAAGCCCACCAAGGCTTCCTCAGACTCCTCCTCCTCCTCCTCCTCCGTGCCTTTGCCGTCCCACAAGGACAGGGGCGGGCTTTGACCACCGCTCAAGCTGGAGGGCGCCTGCCTTCGGCACCCCCCCTCCCCCCCCCCTTGCACCAATTCCTCTGCGGGCGGCTCAGATGCCTTGTTCCGGCGGCCGGCCTGGGCTGCTCTCCTGCCTGGCGCCTCTGACAGAGGGGCCCTCCGAAAATGGGGGGGGGGGGGGGGTTGGTTAGGAGTGTGCAGAGATTCTCCGATGCTCCCCTTGAGCTGGTTCCCCGACACAGCGTGGACTGCGCACCCTCCCGCCCTCCTCGCCTCCCTCGCATAACCGCTCCCCTGTTACATAACCGCCATAATCCGCTCTGAGCCCCCTGAGCAGCCAGAACTCCCAGGGAGCGGCCGAGTATGCGGGCAGCCCCCAAGCCGACGAGCCTGTCTGAGGACAACCCCGGGGGCGCCCAGTGCCCTTGTTTACCCCCGCCCAGACTCTAACGGACAGGCCTGCCGCTGGCCCAGGCTCTGGGACTTTGCTCTTGCCGAAAAGGGCGCAGCAGTGAGGGCAAAGCGCCCCCACGGGGGAGGCCTCCCCATCCCCCCTCCTCTCTTACACGCACAAATCCCAGCCCTTGTCTTTCCACCTACAGGGGCAAAGTTGGGTGTAGAAGCTGGAAGGAGTCTGCTGCCTTCCCCCCCCCCCCCCCCCGGAAACAATGGGAAGTTGAGGGCACCCTCTTTGGATGCCCCTTGAATTGGACCCCCTGGTCCAATCTTTTCCAAACTTGGGGGGTCTTTTTGGGGAGAGGCTCCAGCAGCTACAGTGCAAATTTGGTGCCTCTACCTCAAGCCCCCTCCCCCCCAGCCCCCAGGAAACCTTTTAGAAGATTTTTGCCATTGACTACAATGGCCCCATAGAATATAATAGACCTGAATTGTTTGGGAATCCTGAAAATTTTCAGATATTTATACAATACTGGTATTGGTATTTTGGGTTTTTTGGGTTTCTCGAAAAACATTGGGTTCAATATATCTGAATCTGGAAAAAAAAACGGATCCCCCCTTCCCTTGCACTCCTCTAGGAAGGAGCTGTCTTGCAAGGCCAGTTCGGGCCCTGGCAACCCACAGCCACTCAGAGTGGCCTTTCACCAGCTCCTTTGGCCTGGAGTAGAGTCTGCTGAGATGTGCTTGGGGCTGGGGTGTGTTTCCCAGGCAGGGGGGTTCCGATCCAGGAGCTTCCCTCAGCCAGATGCGACGGCTTCTGCAAGCTTCAGATCCTGCCCTGTGAGCACCATGGATGACCCCTCTCAAAGGCTTGCCATGGGGCAGCCCAGAACTGAGGAGAGCCCCGGGGTTCTTCCCACTGCGGAGGCAGGCAGAGCCCCGTGTCAGAGGGAGAAGGAGGGGCAGCCACAGGGAAGAGCCTGGCACAGGGCACGGAGGCAGGAGGGGCAGACGGGTGGGATCAGGCGCAACCCAACAGCCGTGTTTTCCTCCCAGTCTTCTCCCCCACGGTCCCCTCCCCACACTCCATCCTGGGCCAGCCCTAGCCTCACAACCCCCCTGTGGAGTGGAGTGAGACTCCGTCAGCCAGGGGTTTTCATGTCTGCAGAAGGATTTGAATCTGGAGCCACACAGGTCTAGCGCTCTAACCCCTATACCATGCTGGCTCCCTCTTGCAGCAATGGCCAGCCTTGACGCTCACACCCCCCCCACATTAAGGTCACAGAGCTCTTCGGAAACCTGCCCACCTCTGGACTAGGCGAGTATTTTCTTTAGCCCTGGTGGCTCATAGCAGAAGAGGGTAAGAGCAAGAAGACTAACAAAGTTTGTGGCAGAGGAGGAGATTTCGAGAGTCACCCCTCACTTCTTTAGACGAGGATGCCGGATATGTGAAAGGCCAGGAGGGAGGGGCTGAGCGTTTGGTACAGGAAGGAGCAGAAAGGTTAAAACAGCAGAAGCAGCAGGACTGGGAAGAGTCAAAGGGAACCTCCATGCTCAGGGGCACTAAACCTCTGTTTTCCAGTGCTGAGGGCAGAACTGGAGTAAGGCCTCGACCTCTAGACCCTGTTGTTTGCCTCTCCAGAGGAACTGGTTGGGGCCACTGCGTGAAACAGGAGGCTGGACTAGATGGACCCTCAGGGCTCTTCTGACCCAGCAGGGCTCTTCTGGTGGTTTTTAAAGATAATTTTATTCAATAGGAACAAGTTACAAAAGAGACAGAGAATCCTCAGGTAACTATTTTCTATGCCCAAACATTTTGTTGGTCAGTCACACAATCAAGTCCAATTCCTCATGACCCCGTGACCCACAATCACGCCAGGCCCTCCTGACTTCTGGAGTTTGTTCAACTCCATGCTCATTGCATCGATGACACTCTCTAACCATCTCATCCTTTGCCGTCCCCTTCTTTGACCTTCAATCTTTCCCAGCACCAGGGTCTTCTCCAGTGAGTGCCCCCTTCTCATTGGGTGGCCAAAGTATTTGAGCTTCAGCTTCAGGATCTGGCCTTCCAGGGAACAGTCAGGGTTGATTTCTTTTAACATTAAGAACATAAGAACATAAAAGAAGATCAGGCCAGTGGCCCATCCAGTCCAACACTCTGTGTCACACAGGGGCCAAAAACACCAGGTGCCCTCAGGAGGTCCAGCAGTGAGGCCAGGACACTAGAAGCCCTCCCACTGTTGCCCCCCCCAAACACCAAGAATACAGAGCATCACTTGCCCCAGACTGAGAGTTCCTATCTATACTTTGTGGCTAATAGCCACTGATGGACTTCTGCTCCATATGTTTATCTAATTCCCTCTTGAAGCCGTCCATGCTTATAGCCGCCACCACCTCCTGTGGCAGTGAATTCCACATGTTAATCACTCTTTGGGTGAAGAAGTACTTCCTTTAATCTGTTCTAACCTGACTGCTCAGCAATTTCATCGAGTGCCTATGAGTTCTTGTATTGTGAGAAAGGGAGAAAAAGACTAATTTCTCAACCTGCTCTATCCCATGCATAATCTTATAAACCTCAATCATGTCACCTCTCAGCCGTCGTTTATCCAAGCTAAAGAGCCCCAAGCGCTTCAACCTTTCTTCATAGGGAAACTGTTCCAACCCTTTTAGCATTCTAGTTGCCCTTTTCTGCACTTTTCCCAATGCTATATCTTTTTTGAGGTGTGGCAACCAGAACTGTACACAGTACTCCAAATGAGGTCGCACCATCGATTTATACAGGGGCATTAGGATACTGGCTGATTTGTTTTCAATTCCCTTCCTAATAACCCCCAGCATAGCATTGGCCTTTTTCATTGCAGTCACACACTGTCTCGACATTTTCATTGAGTTATCTACTACGACTCCAAGATCTTTCTCTTGGTCAGGCTCCACCAGTTCGGACCCCATCAACATGTATTTATAGTTAGGATTTTTGGCTCCAAGGTGCATCACTTTGCACTTGACCACACTGAACCCTGCTTGCCACGTTGATGCCCACTCGCCCATCCTTGACAGATCCCTTTGGAGTGCCTCACAATCCTCCCTGGTTCTCACCACCCTGAACAACTTTGTGTCATCTGCAAATTTAGCCACTTCACTGCTTACTCTCAACTTCAAATAATTAATAAACAAGTTAAAAAGCATCGGACCGAGTACTGATCCCTGCGGTACCCCACTGCTTACCTCCCTCCTCTGAGAAAATTGCCCATTGTTACTAGTCATAGGAATCTTTTTAACTGTTTTTAGCTATTTTAATGTATTACTTCTGGCCTGTGTGCCCATGTAAGCCGCCCTGAGCCCGTTCGCGGGGAGGGCGGGGTATAAATCGGGAAAATAAATAAATAAATAAATACTCACTCTCTGTTTCCTTTTAATTAGCCAGTTTTTGAGTCACAAGAGGACTTTTCCTTTCATTCCATGACTATTGAGCTTACTTAGGAGCCTTTGATGAGGAACTTTATCAAAAGCTTTCTGGAAGTCATGGTAAACAACATCTATTGGGTCCCCCTTGTCCACATGTTTGTTTACTCCCTCAAAGAACATTAACAGATTAGTGAGACAAGATCTTCCCTTACAGAACCCATGCTGAGTCTTCCTTAACAGATTTTATTCATTGACTGATTTGATCTCCTTGCAGTCCGAGGGACTCTCAAGAGTCTTCTCCAGCACCATAATTCAAAGGCATCTGTTCTTCAGCGCTTGGCCTTCCTTATGGTCCAACTCTTGCAGCCGTACACTACTGGGAATACCATAGCTTTGACCATATGGACTTTTGTTGGCAGGGTGATGTCTCCACTTTTTATCATGCTGTCTAGGTTTGCCATCGCTTTCCTCCCAAGGAGCAGGCGTCTTTTAATTTCCTGGCTGCAGTCACCATCTGCAGTGATCTTGGATCCCAGGAAGGGAAGTCTGTCCCTGCTTCCACAACTTCCGCTTCTATTTGCCAAGGGGTGATGGGGCCAGATGCTATGATCTTAATTTTTTTGATGTTGAATACCCAAACTACAATTACCCAAATGAAACCCTGTCTACTTATACAATGAATTAATACAGTATACATATCACCTTCTTCATACAAAGCTCATATCCCTATCTAACCTTCTTGGCACATTGTGGCTGTTTATTTTGACCCATTATTTCATATGCTCTTGAGAACCACTAGCTTGGTGCCCTCTTTGGCTTCAATTTTACTCCCGTGCTCTCTGAACAGAGACCACCTTTGAACAGATAATGGCTGCTGTCTTCTAATGCCTTCCCTGAACTGCTGACAGTCTGCCATGTTCTCCACCACCAGAGCTGACTAGCAGTTCCTCAGCCAGATTTCAATAGATTTCTCCTTCATTTCCAGTGATCTGCAAGCAATAACTGTGCAGGCACCACCAAATTTCTTTAGAGATGACCATACTTCTTGTCTAATGAGTGCTCTTCATGGCCAAATAGGATTAACTATATCCCTGTGCGTGCCCACGACAGCTCCCACCCAGAATGAAATTTTTTGGTCTTAAAGGTGCCCCTGGACTCAAACTATGTTCTGCTGCTTCAGACCAACACGGTGACCCCATCTGATGCTATCTGTGGGCTGTGATTTTACTGAATACATATTCTCTTACAGAATTGTTTTATAACAGGGCAACACCCCCACATATGTTAGAATGAGCCTGTCTCCTGAAGAGATCACCATAGAATCAGAGAATCACAGAGCGGGAAGGGGCCAGACAGGCCATCTGGTCCAACCCCCTGATCAATGCAGGATCAGCCAAGAGCATCCCTGGCAAGAATTGGTCCAGCCGCTGCTTCAAGACAGTGTGAGACTTCTGCTCAAAGTAGTCAAGGATCAGATCTTTGTTGATGAAACACAGTTCTTTATTTCCAATCTCTACATTGGTACAGCTTCTCGGATTATTGTCAGAGATAACACATATGACAGAAGCAGGTCTATTATACCTTTCTAGGCAGTTTGAATTACCCATAGGTAGCCAATCACTACAAGGGAAAAAACGGCGGGCAAAAGGGGCTCTGGCCGTTTGCTTCCCACAGGAAAGAAAGTGAGGTGTCAAGTTGTAAATTTCCCTTCCCAAACCAGACCCTTCAGATGTTACCATTTCACATAACAATCAATGGCCTCGAGGCTTTCGCACGTTGATAAGAGATGAGACTCGTCCTCCCTTGGAGTCCCAGCCGGGACGAATGGAATGCGGAGGCAGGAGTGTGAGAGGCCCATTGTTCCCATACTTTGAAGTTGTCATCCTCCCGCTCTGACAGTTACACACACCAGGCCTGGTCAGGGTCATAAACCTGGGGTCACATATTCTAAATACATGCTGGCCAAAGTGAGGGGGTTCACCTAAAGGAGGGGTAGTTACATGGCAGGTGTTATGGAAGCAGCTAGCATACATACATGGCAATAGGAATATAGAAAGGCATACAGACATGACAGGGAGAACCATGGCAATAAAACAGAAGACATAGCTGTAAGCAATAGAAAGACTTTGTCTGAATCAGCAGTTTCTGACACACTGGCACCCCGAAAATAAACCTACCCGGGCTTGTCGGGGAATCTTCTATGAAAAGCTTTAACTAATTTAGGAGCATGCACATGTTCAGAACGAACCCACTCGTTTTGCTCAGGGCCAAAATCAAGCCATCTAACTAAATAATATAAGTGACCCCTACGCAGCTTAGAATCAAGGATTTCAGATATTTCAAAATGGGGTGCCTCCCCCTTCATCAGTGGAGGAGGTGTCGGAGGAACTGGATGCCATGCATTCGGCCCAGGATTCTTCTTCAGTAAGCTGAAATGAAAAACAGGATGCACAGAACTCAGTGACTTAGGCAATTCTAACTCAAAAGACACCTCAGAGATTTTGCGCAACACCTTGTAAGGGCCCACATATTTCCACCCCAATTTCCTGCTGGGTTGCAAGCCGTGTATATTTTTTGTGGATAGGTAAACAGAGTCCCCAGGCTGAAGGTCCCAACCCTCAGCTCGACCACGATCCGCATATTTCTTGTAGTCCTCTTTAGCGTGGTCTAAAGTTTTTGCTATTAGAGGCCATGACTCCTGCAGGGTCGCCCACCATCGTTTAAAGTCTGTGGGGGGGGGGCATCCGAGGCGTTTTCAATCGTGGGCAGAGGTTTTCCCTCAAAACCTCCTACTGCCATAAACGGGGAAACGCCAGTAGAAGAATGCACTGCATTGTTGTAGCTATATTCAGCGAACGGCAGCAATTCCACCCAGTTGTCCTGGTGATAGTTAGTATAACACCTTAAAAATTGTTCCAAAATTTGATTAGTTCGTTCGGACTGTCCATCGGTCTCTGGGTGGTAACCCGAGCTCAGGGCGGGCTCTATGTCCATAAATCTCAGGAGTTCCCGCCAGAAGTTGGCAACGAACTGACTGCCCCTGTCGGATACCACACGTTTGGGAAAAGCGTGTAATTTGATCACGTGGTTAAAGAAAGCCTTGGCCATCCCCTTTGCCGTTGGTAGCTGTTTGAAAGGAGTGAAGTGGGCTTGCTTAGAAAACATGTTAACCACCACCCAAATTACAGTCTTTCCTTTAGAGGGTGGCAAGTTTGTAATAAAGTCCATAGCTATCGCCTCCCAAGGGCGAGAGGGAGTGGGTAGGGGGTGTAGGAGCCCCGGGACTTTCCCCCCCTTCTTTTGCACATCAAGCAGGTCTGGCAAGCAGAAACGAAGTCCGAGATGTCCCGGCGCATGCGTGGCCACCAGAACTGCCTCTGAATTAAATTGAGCATCTTTAGAAATCCAAAATGTCCTGCTAGTTTAGAGGAGTGACAAGCCAGTAATATGTCTTTCCTCTTGCTTCGGGGCACCACCAATTTATCGCCATGAGACCAGCATTTATTTTCCTTGAGGGAGCAGTCTGCCAGCGCCTCTAACTCCTTGATTTCTTCGGGTGAATAATCCCCCCCCCAGTCGCACGTCTCCACTGTTGTTCGCTTACTTTGACTCCTGGTGGTTACTGCACCTCCCAATTGCTGGGGGGAGAACATGGAGTCAAACACCTCCTCCTTTAAACTCTCGTGCTGGGGCAATCGGGAGAGCGCATCTGCTAACGAATTGGCTTTCCCAGGGAGATGTTTGAGCACAAAATTAAACTTTGGGAAGAAATCTGCCCAACGGAGCTGCTTCGCATTCAGAGACCTCTGGGTGCGCAGCGCTTCTAGATTCTTGTGGTCTGTCCATATTTCAAAAGGGGGTTGCGCCCCCTCTAGCCAGTGCCACCACGTAGTGAGGGCTAGCCGGATAGCCGCGGCCTCTTTATCCCAAACTGACCAGTTCCTTTCCGTCTCATTAAATTTTTTTGAGATGTAAGCAAGGGGGTGCAGCTTTCCGTCTGACCCTTGCTGTAGAATGGCCCCCCCCCCATGGCCACATCGGATGCATCTACATGGATTACAAACTCCTTAGTTTCATCCGGGTGGGCCAGAATGGGCTCTGAGGTGAAAAGAGTCTTAAGAGTCTCGAACGCCTTCTGGCATTCCCCACTCCAGGCAATTTTTTCCCCAGGCTTCCCCGCTTCTGGGCCTCTCCCTTTGGTTTTTAGCAACTCAGTCAATGGGAGGGTGACCGTGGCAAAGTCTTTTATGAAGGTGCGGTAGAAGTTACAAAATCCTAATAGGCTTTGGAGTTGCTTCCTTGTTCTGGGGACTTCCCACTGGACCACCGCCTCTACCTAGGCTGGGTCCATCTCCAGTCCCTTCTGTGAAATGCGGTACCCCAGGAAGTCTACGGAGTCTCGATGGAACTCGCATTTAGACAGTTTTGCATACAACTGATTTTTTAACAGGGTGGAGAGGACCTCCCGGACCAATTTCACGTGTTCTTTCTTATCAGCAGAGTAGATCAAGATATCATCTAAGTAACATAACACCCCCTTGAATAAATGCTTGTGCAACACTTCATTTATTAAGCTCATAAAGACCCCTGGCGCGCCACTCAAACCGAACGGCATCACCAGGTACTCGAACTGTCCCAACGGTGTATTAAAGGCAGTCTTGAATTCGTCCCCCTCCCTTATGCGCACCCGGAAATAAGCGTCTCGGAGATCCAACTTAGTGAACACTTTTCCTTTGGCCACCTCCGTTAGCAAGTCTTTAATAAGGGGGAGGGGGTAGGCGTTGGAGGCAGACACCGCATTTAATCCTCTGTAGTCCGTGCACAACCGCAACCCCCCGTCTTTCTTTTTCCGGAACAAGACGGGGGCTGCAAAGGGGGATTCAGCGGGGCGGATGAACCCACGCTCCAAGTTCTTGTCTAGGAACTTCCTTAGCTCCTCCCGCTCCGGAGGGCTCATTGAGTAAAGCTTTCCCTTTGGAAGTTTCTCGCCCGGGATCAGTTCTATGGCACAATCCGACAGTCTGTGGGGGGGTAGCTCATCCGCCTCGGTCTCACTGAACACTCCCATCAAGTCCCGATACTCCCGGGGAATATGTGACCCCAGGTTTATGACCCTGACCAGGCCTGGTGTGTGTAACTGTCAGAGCGGGAGGATGACAACTTCAAAGTATGGGAACAATGGGCCTCTCACACTCCTGCCTCCGCATTCCATTCGTCCCGGCTGGGACTCCAAGGGAGGACGAGTCTCATCTCTTATCAACGTGCGAAAGCCTCGAGGCCATTGATTGTTATGTGAAATGGTAACATCTGAAGGGTCTGGTTTGGGAAGGGAAATTTACAACTTGACACCTCACTTTCTTTCCTGTGGGAAGCAAACGGCCAGAGCCCCTTTTGCCCGCCGTTTTTTCCCTTGTAGTGATTGGCTACCTATGGGTAATTCAAACTGCCTAGAAAGGTATAATAGACCTGCTTCTGTCATATGTGTTATCTCTGACAATAATCCGAGAAGCTGTACCAATGTAGAGATTGGAAATAAAGAACTGTGTTTCATCAACAAAGATCTGATCCTTGACTACTTTGAGCAGAAGTCTCACAGATTGTGGCTGGACGCAAGACCTGTTCATGGAGAAGTATCGAGAGGGCTTAAATCACGAGGTGTACGAGGCAATATTGCGGGGGGGGGAAGACCAGGATCGTTGGCCGCTTGGATGAGGGCAGCCGCGGACGTGGAAGAACGCTTCACCCTCATCAAGATGGGAGCTTCATCAACGGCCCCAAGCAAAGCAACGCAGAAGGCGAAACCCAAGCCCAATGTGCAAGAAATTCGGGATGCCCGTTTTAAACAGGGGCTCTGCATGAGATGCGGGGAGAGTGGCCACTTCGCCTCGGCGTGTCCGAGAGGAGGGGGAAAAGTTCCGAAGTCCTCCACCCCGGTGGCCGGGAGCACCCCCAGCAGAGGAAAGACCTCGTTCAAACCCCGGGCTCTACAGCTGGAAGGGGCCGCGAGCGAGCAGGGAGAGCTGGAGCTGACGGAGGCTCAGATGTCGGGAAACTCCAACGGCCTGCAGTGAGCGGCGCAGAACTGCAGGTCCCCAGCCACGACGCGCCATCTCCGGTGAGCATCCCTGGCCCCTTGTTGTATATGGTAGTGACTGTAATGACCCCTGGGACTGGGACCCATGTCCGAGTCCGTGCCCTAATTGACTCTGGGTGTGCTCGGGACTTAATTAGCCCATTAGTGGTAGAAGGGCTGGGACCCAAGGTCACCCCGTTGGGGGAGCCACTCAAGTTCACACAAATGGACAGTTCAGAAATGAAGGAAGCGTGCGTGGCAGAGACCGAGGGGCTAATTGTGGGAACGGGGGAGCATTGGGAGAAGAGAGCCTTCGTCATCACCCCGAATACCCAATTCCCCATGGTGTTGGGGAGCCCCTGGCTAAGCTCCCACGATCCCTATATCAAATGGAGTGAGGGGAAGATTTCCTGGGTGGACGAAAAGTGCCTGGGTCATAAATGGGACACGGGGTGGGGATCAGGACCTCCAATGCCCCTACGGGCGGCGGCCCTCACCCTGGCACCCTCGACAGACAGCCAGGGAGGGGGAGCTCACCACCTCCCCAGGCAGATGATTCCACTGTGGCACGACTCTGACTGTAAAAAAAGTTTTCCCTGAGATCCAGCCAGTACTTTCCCGCCTTTAATTTAAACCCATTATTGCCAGTCCTATCCTCTGCTGGCCGCAGGAACCGCCCCCTGCCCTCCTCCTCCAAGACTTCTGCTGCCAACAGGAACCGTGTTGGGGGTTCTTAATTTAGAGGTTGATAGAGATGCACTCCGATCACAAGAGCCACAATTGGTGAAAGTAAAATATCTTTACTAGAAAAGTAAATCAAACATGGGAATGGTACTTTGGATAAAAAGAAAATAAAGATGACATCGTTGTAGCTAATCTAATAAATGCTAACAGCTACATCTTTCTTACGCATCTCCACGCATTTCTCTCTCTCTCTGACTGAGGGGTTTCCGTTTGTCTCACACAAAGAGTCATAAACCTTGTGAATACATGAATGCTAGATCAAAGCATTTCTACAAACAAGATGCTAGTTGACCAATACACAAGTTGCAGGTCCCTTCATTAGGATAAACAACTCCCACAAACTTTCCCTGTTGACTACATTACACAACGTAACATCCTGTTTGGCTAACAAACAATATTTAGCTCTATAGTGGCTGGAATGGAAGCAACTTGAATTCCAACAAACAGCCCTTCCAAGATTTCAAAAGAGCCATCCTGTCCCCCCTCCACCTCCTCTTCCCTGGACTGAACATTCCCAAGAAGTCCCTCAGCCTCTCCTCCCAGGGCTCCCCCCCATCATCCTCGTCACGCTCCTCTGCACCCCCTCCATTCTGGCCACATCCTTTTGTGAAGGGAGGCCCCCAGAACTGCAGACAAGACACGCAAGACTCCAGGTGCTGCCTGACCAATGCAGTGTACAGCGGGACTAGGACATGTTATGCCTCTATTGATATACCCCAAGATAATATTAACCCTTTTTGTCACTTCGTCATACTGGCTGCTCACATTTAACTCACGGTCCACCCGTAGCCCAAGATCTTGCTCACACAAACACTGCAACTCAGAAGTGTATCCCCCCATCCAGTATGTGTGTTCCTCAGTTTTGTTACCCAGATGTAGAACTCAGCACTTATCCTTGTCAAATTGCTTCTTGTTCACATCTGCCCACTTCTTCAGCGTGTTCAAATCTCCTTGAATTCTAGCTCTATCTTCTGGTGTGTTTGCTGCTGCTCCTCCCAATTTGGTGTCGTCAGCAGATCTGATGAGCAGCCCCTCCACACCCTCATCCAGATCATTTATAAAAATACTGAAAAGTACCAGGCCCAGAACCGAGCCCTCTGGCACCCCACTGGGCACCTCCCTCCATTCAGAGGACATGCCATTGACAGCACTGACTCTCTGAGTGCGGTTCTCCAACCAGCTCCCTCTCCACCTAACTATCCCACGGTCCAGTCCACAGTCCTCTAGTTTACTCATCAGAAGATCATGGGGAACCGCCTTGAGCCAGTTCGCTGGCAAGGCGGGATATAAATATAATAAATAAATAAATAAATAAATAAACCCTGGCAAAAGCTTTACTGAAATCCAGGTAAACACCATCAGCAGCATTCTCTCGATCCAGGAAGCTCATCACTCGATCAAAGAAAGAAAGGAGGTTGGTCCGGCAGGATCTGTTGGGGACAAATCCGTGCTGACTTCCCCGGATCACCAAGTTGTCCTTTGGATGCTTGCAGATCGATCCCTTCAAAATCTGCTCCAGTATCTTCCCTGGGGCAGAGGTCAGACTGACTGGCCTGTAGTGTCCTGGGTCGTCCCTCCTCCCTTTTTTGAAGATTGGGATCACATCTGCCCTCCTCCAATCTTGTGGCACCTCTCCCATCTGGCCCGGGGGGATTTGTCCTCATTCAGTGCAGCCAGGTGCTTCTCAGCTACCTCTCTGTCCATGTCAACCAGCAGTCCAGACCTTGCCTACACTCATCTCTAGGGGAGCCTGTTCTCTTCTTCAGGGAAAAAACTGAGGCAAAATAGGCATTGGGCCTTTCTGCTTTCTCTCTGTCCTCTGTCAGAGTTTCTCCATTTTCACCCCACAGTGGGCCCATGGCCTCTTTTATCTTGCGCTTGCTCCTCACCTATCTGAAGAAGAGTTTCTTCTTGTAGTGAGCCTCCCTGGACAGCTGTAGCCCACTGTGCACTTTGGCCTCTCAGATGGCTGCCCTACAGTGCCTAGCAGCCCGCAGGGACTCTCCTTCAGAGGTCTGTCCTTGCCTCCATTGCTTGAACATTTCCTTTTTCTCCCTGAGCACATCACGCAGTTCTCTGTTCATCCACACTGGCTTCTTGGATCCCCTGCCATGTTTCCTTCTTGTTGGAATAGCGACAGCTTGAGCTTGCAGGAGCTCTTGTTTTAGGAGAGCCCCCCCCCCGCCTTCACTTGCCCCCTTCCCTTCCAGCTGGCTTGCCCATGGAGTGATTCTCATCATGCCCCTGAGTTTATTAAAGTCTGCCCTACTGAGGCCTAACATACACGTGTGGCTATGTACTTCCTTGGTCCCCCACGGCGAAAGGAATGCTAGCAGGACACGGGTACTTCCCCCTAAGGCCCCCTGCCACCTTCACCCCATCTGCCATCTCTTGCCTGCTGGTCAATATTAAGTCCACTATGGCGGAGCCCCTCGTAGCTTCCTCCACCGTTTGATGAAGGAAGTTGTCGTCCAGACAGGTCAGGAAGTTGCATGACTGTGGACGCTATGCAGAGTTTGTCTCCCAGTTGAAGTCGCCCATAACTACCAGGTCATGTTGTTTGGACACCCTGTCAAGATGTTCAAGGTGGGCAGCAGCCACCTTCTCATCCTGGTCAGGAGGTCTGTAACAGACTCCAGTCACAATGCTGTTTGTCCTTCCCTCCCTTATCCTCACCCAGATACTTTCCGCTAGGCTATTGCCCTTCCCCTCCAGTATTTATTGACAAACAAACCCTCTCCACCACCTCCCTAGGCAGCTGTTTCCACTGTTGCACAACTCTTACTATAAAAAAGTTTCCCCTAAGATCGCTGGTATCTTCCCACCTTTAATTTAAACCCATGATTTGGAATCCTCTCCTCTGTAGCCAACAGGAACAGCTCCTTGCCCTCCTCTAAGGGACAGCCCTTCAAATGCTTAAAGAGAGCAACCAGGTCCCCCCTCAGCCTCCTCTTCTCCCGACTGAACACTCCCAAGAAGTCCCTCAAGAGTCCCAACTCCTCAACATTGGTCAGAGACGTTGTGGTAGAATGTGCCCGCCCTGGCCTGCAGACCCTGTTCCGCCTTGCCCTCCGAGGGGTCGCCAGCTCCCTGGCGGTCCTTTTCCCTTTTACTCATCAGTAGCCGCTGCCACCACCTGATCAGTGTGGGGATTTCCCACTGAAGGGATCAGAACTCCCAGCTTCCTTTTCCAAGCTCAGAGGCCTTGCCTCAGTGTCTCCCGCTAGCCCAGTGCCTGGAGACCATGGGGACAGTTCAATGCTTATTGCGCCCCTGGGGAAATAAGCCAGTTGCCAACTGCTTGCCTTCCCTCCGCCTGGGGCTCCCTTTTAAAACTGCATGTCCGAAACAGTGGGGGGTCTATGTGGTACAGAGAACCACTTCCAGAATCAAAAAGAAAATATTTACAAGCATACTTTTAGCACAACACCAGAGTAAAGCAAGGAAGAACAAAATAAGTTGGTAAAATATAAATCCTCTGTCTTTCTCGGCTATATGTGCCCTAACAGATGTTCAACTAGGACAGGCTGTTTAGCTTTAGTAAGTTACAGCTCCTTACCAAGTCTTCATTACCTTGAGGGTTGGTCCAGCTCTCCAGGCTACCTGCCCGGTCAACAGATGGCTGCCTGCTCCCAACCTCAGACAAGAGGTCTGTTCAGCTCAGTATCCCAAAGAAAGAGAGACACACCCCTTCCCCTTGCAAGGCCATTTTAACAAATCTGTGTCTCCTCCCCCTTGACCCCAGTCAGCTCAGGCCAAGGCTTCCTTCCCTGTTGTCTCCAGCAGGCCCCTTCCTCAGCCTCTCTAAAATCTGACCCCCCCAACTCTCTGTTCCTCCCGAGGAGGAGGGAGAGGGAGAAGTTTGGCCCTCCTATGGTCTCTAGCCAGTCCCATTAGCATTTCTTAAGAGGTGCCCCTGGAAAGCCATTGAGGGACCAGGGCTGGCTCTATCACTAGGCCAACTAGGCAGCCACCTAGGGGCACAGCTGGCAAACGGAGCGGTGGAGGGTCTGAGAGAGACTCAAACCAGGAGATAGTGCACTTTATGCAAACCATGATTTACCATTATGTCTGAATGCAGCTTTCCATTCAGGCTAAGAACTAAACTTAGCCTTGGGCCAATGCAGATAGACTTGTAGGTGCTGTGGCCAGCCATTGCAGGTGGCTGCTGGTGGGGCTGGAGAGCTTGTGAGCCCAGGCAGGCAGGGGGGCACTGGGGCCAGGGTGTGTGCGTCCCTTGCGGGTGGGTCTCCGGCAGTGGAGAGGGCAGTTCTGCGGTGGGGGGGCACTACAGGGCAGCCTCGCCTGGGGGGGCGCCACAAGGTAGCCTCACGTGCGCAAAAAACCCTGGGGCCGGCCCTGTGAGGGACATCCTCCCTCCCAGCCTGTAAAGAAAGCAACAACACCCTTTTAAAAGGAGGCTTGCTGCTTGCCAGCCTCCCTTCAGGAGAAAATGCATTTCTTCACAGACGCAATCACACACGTCTCCTAATTTAACAGGAGTATAATGCCATCTAAACATTCACTGACTTCTCCGGACCTTCCAGGCCATAATTTCAATGGCACAAATTGAAAAGTAACGGGAACAAGAAACACCCTTGCCTAACTCCACGTTCTAACACAAACGGTGAGGACTGGAAGCCATTCACAATGATCCTGGCCTTTTATGCCAACCCTTGTTTGAAACTCCTTGCCAAAGCCAAATACCTGTTCTTACGAAGGCCTCGGCCTCTCTGCCCTGTTGCTGGCCCTCCAGAGGAACTGGCTGGGGCCTCTGTGTGAGACAGGAGGCTGGACTGGAGGGACCCTCACTGGTCTGACCCAGCAGGGCTCTTTTGGTGTTCATATGAAGGCCTCGACCTCTATGCCCTGTTGCTGGACCTCTTGAGGAACTGGCCACTGTGTGAGACAGGATGCTGGATGGTCTACTGGTCTGATCCATCAGGGCTCGTCTGAGGTTCTTATGTTGACTTATAGGTGACGTGTGGGTCAAATGAAGGCTGGGCCACCGACTCCATCTGAACTGAACAGCGTGGGCCTGAGAATTTACTTTTCTTTCCATTTTAACAGTTTTGTTCTGTTCCATCCTTGGCAAAGATGATGCATAAATAAAATGGCTTCATGCCCAGAACTAAATCTTATAACATGAAGCATGAATGGCTCATGGTACTGAAACATGTATCCCCGTGGAAAATTTAATTCTTAGCTCAGACATGCTTGTGTCATGTGTTCGGAAGAGACAGGGTCATGTGAGTTCCATGCTCTTGGTCCAGTATAGGAGAGCCACGCCCAAAACACCCCCCAAACTCTCAAGTGTGGGTTACAGGAGATGATCAAGCCTTTCTGAATGAGCTGTGGAGAGGATCTTAGGAAATGTATTCATCCGTTTAGGCTGAAGATGGACGACATGTTTGTCTTTCTGTTTCCGGTTTCATCGACATATGCAAATGTTTTTTTGTGTCGTCGTTACTCAGTCTTTCATATTTAATCATTTCAAGCATGATTAGACTGATTTCAAATAAAAACTTTAAAAGAGTGATCGTAGGCTGGGATACATGGTTTTTACTTGACACTGGGAATAAATAAGCTTCTGACTTCTCGTCAGTAGGAGGGCTGATAACCTGTAGAGACTGGCTGCTGAGGAGAATCATAATCCCCACACAGCCCGGTGATTTAGTGTTTAATGCATCACTTTGGAACAGGCAAAGAGGCTCTTCATTTCCACGTGTCTGTTTTAAAGGGAAGGGCTTCTCTCACAGGTAGATAATACTTGGTTACAACAACGACATATGAAAAGATTTATACCCTGCCTTTCATGTGAACCAACACACGTGGCTGCTCATGAACAGTAAAGAATTACAACAGAAATAGGACAACTGGATGCAAGACACACACAGCTAGAGAAATAATCAAAGGCAGCAGAAATCTGCCTTGCAGGGCCTGCTTCAAGGGGCAGCATCCCCCCTGCTGGCCAGAGGTGCCTGTCCCTCCCGCTCCTGTCCATACCTGGTGGCACCACCTCCCTGGCTCCAAGGACGGTCTCTGACCTGCTCTGCAAAGCCCCCCCCCCGCTCCGCCCCCCCCCCCAGGCCTCAGCCTTCCTGACCACACTGACAGTCTGTAGAGCCAGAACAGAGGACTCTGGGGGGTCTGGATGGCCAAAGAGAGAGCTGGGGGCCCTCACCCAGCCCCAAGGCTCCGGGGGCTCTCCCTCAGCGGCCCCATACAGAGATGGGGGACAAACTGGAGCCCAGAGGCACCGGGCCAGACAGCAAGACAGAGCCCGTGCCTTGGCTTCTGCCCCCCATGGGGAACCTCTCTGAGTCCCGGCCAGCAAAAAAAACCCCAAACCCACTAAAACCTTTGAACGGCTAAAGCATAAGAGAAGCCAGTGCTGGATCAGGTCAGTGGCCCCTCCAGTCCAACACTCTGTGTCACCCAGTGGCCAGAAATACCAGGTGCCCTCAGGAGGTCCAGCAGTGGGGCCAGGACACCAGAAGTCCTTCCCACTGTTGCCCCCAAAGACCAAGAAGACAGAGCGCCACTGCCACAGACAGAGTGTGCCATCTATACCTTGTGGCCAAGAGCCACTCATGGACCCCAGAATTTAAGAAGGATACAGACAAGCTGTAATGTGTTCAGAGACCAAGTCCTGTGAGGAAAGGTTGAAGGAGGAGTTGGGTATGTTTAGCCTGGAGAGGAGATGACTAAGAGGTGGTACAATAAACATCTTCAAGTACTTGAAGGGCTGTCGTCTAGAGGATGGTGCAGAGTTGTTTTCTCTCGCCCCAGAAGGTCGGACCAAAACCAATGGGTTGAAATGAAACCAGAAGAGTTTTTGGCTAAACATTAGGAAGAACTTCCTGACAGAGCAGTTTCTCAGTGGAGGTGGAAGTTTTCAGACAGAGGCTAGATGGCCGTCTGACAGCAATGCTGATCCTGTGGACTTGGGCAGATCATGAGAGGGAGGACAGGAAGGGTTGCCTCAGTGCTTGGTTCTCAGGGCCCTTTCTGACACGCCCAGGGAAAGGCTGATTGCCACTTTGGAGTCAGGAAGCAATTTTCTCCAGGCCAGTTTGGCCAGGGATCCTGGAGGTTATCTTCTGCATGGGGGCAACAGTGGGAGGGCTTCTGGTGTCCTGGCCCCACTGCTGGACCTCCTGAGGGCACCTGGTGTTTTTGGCCACTGTGTGACTCAAGAGTGTTGGACTGGAGGGGCCACTGGCCTGATCCAACATTGGCTTCTCTTATGTTCTTATGTGGAACAGTGGTCACTGGGTGTGGGGTGGGGGGAGGAGGTATTTGTGAATTTCCTGCATGGTGCAAGGGGTTGGACTAGATGACCCTAGAGGTCCCTTCCAACTCTATGATTCTATGACCTCTGCCCCAGATGTTTATCGAATCCCCTCTTGAAGCTGTCCATGCTTGTAGCCATTACCACTTCATGCAGCAGTGAATTCCACAGGTTTAATCACTCTTTGGGTGGAGAAGGGCTTCCTTTTATTTGTTCTAACCCGACTGCTCAGCAATTTCATGGAGTTCCCCCGAATTCTTGTATTGTGAGAGAGGGAGGAAAGGACTTCTTTCTCCACCTGCTCTATCCCGTGCATAGTTTTGTCAGCCTCTGTCATGTCACACCTCAGCTGTCGTACCTCCTCACCTGTGTAACCTTTCTTCACAGGAAAAGTATTCCATCCCCTTAATCATTTTAGTTGCTCTTTTTTACACCTTTTCCAGTGCTATAATACCTTTTTTGAGGTGTGGTGACCAGAACTGTATGCAGCATTCCAAATTAGGCTGCACCATCGGTTTATACAGGGGCATTATGATACTGGCCGATCTGTTTTCAGCCCTTCATAATAATCCCCAGCAGAACGTTTGTCTTTTTTATTGCAGTCGCCCACTGAGTCGACATCTTCAGTGAGTTATCTACCATGACTCCCGGATCTTTCTTCTGGTCACTTACTGCCAGTCCGGAGCCCATCAACATGTATTTATAGTTGAGATTTTTGGCTCCAATGTGCATCACTTTGCACTTGCCCTGGTTGAACCTTGTTTGCCATGATGATGCCCACTCGCCCAGCCTCGACGCATCCCTCTGGAGCACTTCACAGTCCTCCCTGGTTCTCACTGCTTAGTGTCATCCGCAAGCGTAGCCCCTGCCCACTCCCAGCTCCATTAATGAACAAGTTAAAAAGCACCAGACCCAGGTCTGAGCCCTGCGGTACCCCACTGCTTACCTCCCTCCACTGAGAAAATTGCCCATTTAGTCTCATTCTGTTTCCTGTTAATTAACCAGCTTTTAATCCACAAGAGGACCCGCCCTCTTAGCCCATGACTGCTGAGTTTACTTAGGAGCCTTTGATGAGGAACTTTTATCAAAAGCTTTCTGGAAGTCAAGGTAAACAACATCTACTGGGTCCCCCTTGTCCACATGTTTGTTTACTCCCTCAAAGAACTCTAATAGGTTAATGAGAAAAGATCTTCCTTTACAGAATCCACGCTGATTCTTCCTCAGTAGGTTTTGTTCATCTATGCGCCTACTAATTCTGTCTTTAATAAGGGATTCCACCAACTTACCCGGTATTGACGTTGGACTGACTGGCCTGTAATTTCCCGGATCTCCTCTGGAACCTTTTTTAGAGCTACTCCACACATGCCAGTCCGATCCTCCAGCCAATGAACACTGCCCCTGTACTGGCTCAGACCAAACTTGGTCCATCAGGGTCAGTATAATCTACTCAGGCCTGTGGCAGCTCTCTGGGGTCTCAGGCAGAGGCCTTTCCCATCACCTACTGTGTGTGTGCGCACATGCACGTGTGAAGTGCCATCCAGTTGCTTCCCCACTCAGGGAGACCCTGCACATTTCATGACTTCCAGGGAGCCCTCTTGCTGAGAGCCATGCTCAGGTCTTGCAAACTGAGGGCTGTGAGGCCATCCATCTCCCGTCGGGTCGGCCTCTTTTCCTGTTGCCTTCCCCCTTCCCTAGCACCATCGTCTGGAGGTGCTGCTGGGGATTGAGCCCCAGACATTCTGCATGCCAAGCAGAGGCTCTGCTGCAGAGCCACCACAGCCCCAATGGATGAAGGAGACTGGAGTGGTCATCTGTATCAAAAGCTGCTGAAAGATCTAAGAAAATCCGCCAGGCTGGGAGAGGCTTCTAAAGACTCTTTCAGCAGCTCTTCCACAGCGCTTTAAGCACACACACACCCCACATCCCCTCCCCAGGAGTGAGTGCATTTAAATATTTTGAGTCAAAATTTAAATATTTTGCCTGACTTTTCTCCCACACTAGGGACTTTGAGCTGCTTGCTTATAAAATAGGTAAAATAAACACAGTTTGAACCAAGACATCCGAAGGAAGAGGCACTTAACACATTTTCGAAGCAGCTGGCAACTTCTGAAATCACCTGGGGCTTCCTTCCACTGGCTCTGCCGGCCTGGCGCCCACGTGGCCCCAGGCTTCGGTTCTTGCCAGCTACCTGGAAAACGGAGCAAGGCCAGCTGGAGGGCGGGGGGTGGGTGGGTAGGAGTCAGCAGGAGCGTGGGTCAACAAAGCCAGCAGGCAGGCCGAATGAGGATGCGAGCCCCCCCCCCCTCGGGGCCTGGTTTGGTTTCTCCTTGCTGGATCCAGTGGGAACCCTGTGAGTGTCAGGAGCTGAGAGTTGTAACTGCCCGGCTGTAGCTGCAGCTGCCCCGTCCACCTGGGAGGTGGTCCCCCTTCTTCCCCAGAGCATCAGGCTGGTGGGGGGGGGGGGAGCGCTGGAAATCATCCCAAACTGGCTGGGCCTTGAAGGGGAGGCAGGTGGTGGGCGGGCGGCAGACAGCAACGCTGCCTTGTAAATTCCAAGAGAATGACTCTTTGGGGAGTGGGGAGCGGCCGTGACAGCAGGTGGATTGACCAAGATGAATGGCCGGCTGAGGGCTCTGCTGCAGTAAACCCTGCAGCAGCAGCCAAGGGCTTCGTGGGGGAAGGGCCGCAGAAGAAGCGCCCTGGTTCATTTCCTCAGCACCTCCAGGTAAAGCGTCAGGTTGTAGATGATGGGAAAGAAGACCCTTCTCAGCCTGTGGCCTTGGAGAGCCACTGCCAGTCTGAGGAGACCACGCTGGCCTTGACGAACCACGGGGCTAATCCAGTGTACATGGGCACTGCCACGCTTCTGGAATAAGAACGCACGGTCATCCATCCCACTTGGCAAAGGCTTGCCAAAGCGCATTGAAGTATCTTCTTCAGCATCTGGGGAAGTGCCCTAAGGTGGCTTCAGGTGTGTGCACACCTCCCCAGAGGCCAACTGGCACGGCTGAGGGGTGACATGATCAAGGTTTATAAAATTATGCATGGGATAGAGCAGGTAGAGAAAGAAGTCCTTTTCTCCCTTTCTCACAATACAAGAACTTGTGGGCACTCCATGAAATTGCTGAGTAGTCGGGTTAGAACAGATAAAAGGAAGCACTTCTTCACCCAAAGAGTGATTAACATGTGGAATTCACTGCCGCAGGAGGTGGTGGTGGCTACAAGCATGGACGGTTTCATGAGGGAATTAGATAAACATACGGAGCAGAAGTCCATCAGTGGCTATTAGATAGGAACTCTCAGTCTGGGGCAAGTGATGCTCTGAATTCTTGGTGCTTTGGAGGGGGGGGGAGCAAGAGTGGGAGGGCTTCTGGTGTCCTGGCCCCACTGCTGGACCTCCTGAGGGCACCTGGTGTTTTTGGCTACTGTGTGACACAGAGTGTTGGACTGGAGGGGCCCCTGGCCTGATCCAACATTGGCTTCTCTGATGTTCTTAAGGGAGGGCTCCTGTTCTCTGTGAAATGCCTCACGGAGGCTTCCCAGACACTAGAAGATGGGGAGGGACATTGACCAAGGAGCCTCCTGAGACAGGGAGTTCCATGGGTTCATGACTGCTGCACAAGCCCTGTCCCACCTCCCATTCCTTGTGCCGGACATGTCTGATTGTGGGGCTGCCATCCCTGCCTGTCTTGTAGATGGCCTCTCTGGCCGGGAAAGAACATCCATGGAGCCACCAAGTCCAAAGGGCCCGCGTGGCATGCGGCAGGACTCCAGGGTCCCAGTTGGATCTGTCTGGGGAGCTGCCTGTCGTGTTTGTGGCCGTCTCTTGGAAACCTCAGAAAACCTGACATGTAACTGGCAGTGGATACAGCGCTGAGACGGAGGGCCTGAGGATGGCCAGGGGGTGTGCCCTCCTGCCCCTCATTTTGGCACTGGGAGTCTGTCTTTTTTTTTTTTTTAATTATTTCCTTCAAAAGCAACAGACAAATAGAACAGGGTATTTGGCGGGGGGACCCAATCCAAGAACTAATAAAAAATGAAGAAAAAAAAAGTGGAAACACAAATATAACAACAGCGGTGGCAGATTTGCACTTAAGTTTCTATCAGCAGTTTCCAAATATCAAAAAATAAGCCCCCACACAATGGTCATCTATCCGCTCACCCATTCAAATACTGACAGAGTTCTCAGGTCCCGGATCCATCAGTTTAGTGGAGGAGGAGGGCATTTGTCTTTCTGGTGTTGTCGTAGAGGAGTCTTCGAACTGTAAGAAGGGCACAGAGGGTCCACTGTAGCTGACCATCAGTTAGCCTTCAAGAGACAGGCAGGCAGCCTGAAAGTACATAACAGCCCTCAGAAATCAATTCACAGTTGAGATGAGTAATAACTTCCAGAAAACCGGAATGACTGGATGGGACCAAAGCCTCTGTTGAAGGGATACATCCTGAGAGTTACAGCACCAGCAATTAGATACTTTACTCGATCCCTTCCCTGAGAGTCGCCTAAAACTAAATTTTTGATGATTAAGCCGCAACGTAAGACCCACAGAGAGAGCAGGTGTGGACCTTAAGGCCAGATCCCATCGCCTTGGCAAAATAGGGTGACCTGAAGACGCCCTGCCCCTCGGGAGGAGAGCAATGGCAAACCTAGACGGCATGATAAAAAGGAGAGATGTCACCCTGCCAACAAAAGTCCGTATGGTCAAAGCCATGGTATTTCCCAGTAGTAATGTATGGCTGTGAGAGCTGGACCATAAGGAAGGCCGAGCGCTGAAGAATAGATGCTTTCGAATTATGGTGCTGGAGAAGATCTCTTGAGAGTCCCTTGGACTGCAGGGAGATCGGATCAGTCAATCCTAAGAGAAACCAACCCTGACTGTTCCCTGGAAGGCCAGATCCTGAAGCTGAAGCTCAAATACTTTGGCCACCCAATGAGAAGGGAGCACTCCCTGGAGAAGACCCCGATGCTGGGAAATATGGAAGGTGAAAGAAGAAGGGGACGGCAAAGGATGAGACTCTTAGACAGTGTTATTGATGCAACGAACATGAAATTAAGCAAACTCTGGAGCGCAACAGAAGACAGGAGGGCCTGGTGTGAGGTGGTCCGTGGGGTCGCAAAGAGTCGGACTCGACTGTGCGACTGAACAACAACAAAACCTCCTTATTCCATTCATTGCTGAGACTGGATGTATCATATTTACTAATAGACATCAAATATTTATAAACAAATGTGGAGGGTTCTTGGCCTTTTGGCTAAGCTTCAGCAGTCTTTGAGAGAACTGAGGAGGTGGCTCCCATGGTGCATTGCATGGATCTGAGCCGAAGCAAGCGGCGGCAGCTCCTGCAAAGACGTCCATTCTCATGGGATGACTCTCACAGGCTCTCAGCCATGGCAGAAGCCACTCTGGGCGCTTCATGTGGGCACCTGCATTTGTGGAGCTGCCAGGGAACCCCCCTTTTCCCATGCAAAGTGCAGATGAGCCCACGGGCCCCCTGGCTGTGCATGGCTTCCTCCACCTCCCTGCTTGCCCTGGGACGCCTCTGGCACCGTTCTTCGGGGCAGAAAAGGTTCCAAAGGGCAGCCTTGGTGCGGTTCATGCGTCAGATCCAGCCTCTCTCTCTCTCTCTCTCCCTCTGCTTGCATGAGGCTCCCAAACAGACCCTCTGCAGGGCAAGAGGCCTCCTCAAGTGCAACAGCAGACACCCATCCTGCACCCTCCAACTATGGGCCCCTTTCCACAGCTCAGCTGGAAATGTCTGGACTCTGGCCCCTTTCCACAGCTACGTTAGAGATCTCCCCAAATCTTGTTGCTCGGAAATGCTGCCTTCAGACCTCCTGTTCTGTTTCCCTGCTTCTTCCTGTGTTTGGGAATCAAAAGCATCTTAGGTGGCTGGAGATCTCTGGCTATCACAACTGGTCTCCAGGCGAACAAGATCAGTTCACCTGGAGAAAACGGCCACGTTGGAAGGCGGACTCCATGGCATGAAGTCCCTCCCCTCCCCAAACCCCACCCTTCTCAGGCTCCACCCCCCAAATCTCCAGGCATTTCCCGACCCAGAGCTGGTAACCTTTGGGGGACAGCATTGCCTCTGCCTCCTCCCACTGCCACGCTCAGGCACAGAGCCACAGGTGCTTCCCTGTGCATTAAAGTGGCCACAAACCTCTGAGGGGAAGTAAGGGGGCACCACACAAACTGCTTTTAATTTTAACCCACCAGGAGAAGAATTCCCTCCCGCACTGGCCTAAGGCCCAGCCCAGAACCACGTCTCTCACCTCTTCAAGAAGCCCGGCTTTGGGCCCTTCACAGCCAGTCCCCGGTCCCGTCAGTTCCTCTCTAAAATGGGCCAGGCCTAAACTGACAGCATCCCTCGTGGCGACTACAAACTCTCAGGCAACTACGAAGCCGCCTCAAGAAAAATCCTGTGCAGGATGGAATGTTGATGGAGAGCAACGTTGTTTCTCATCAGCCTGAAATATAATGATTTTATAGCCACAGACCCAGCTGAGACACAGGTCCCGGGAAGAGAGCGACCCGGGCAAGGACGGGACCCCCTCAGTGCCCTTCAGAAAGGAGGTCTCTGGACAGAGGCCTCTCCGGCCAGGTGGGGCCCATGAACACGAGGAAAAAATTGTTGAGCTGACCTACTGCCCAGCGAAGGAGATGATTGCAGACGCTCTTACCAAGCCCCTCCTTAGAGAAAGCTTTGAGACTCTAAGAAGGAAGATGAATCTCGTCGGCTGAACCATGAGACATCGAGAGG
Source organism: Lepidodactylus listeri (assembly GCA_029233225.1). Lineage (NCBI taxonomy): Eukaryota > Metazoa > Chordata > Lepidosauria > Squamata > Gekkonidae > Lepidodactylus > Lepidodactylus listeri. The sequence continues at coordinate 741,966 of JARCFY010000002.1, forward strand.
GGGTGTTAGAGGTGGAGGACTTGGCGCTGTCTCCTGCCTCAGACTGGAGAAGATGGCACCAGAGAGTTTAGACAGAGAGGTCAGGACACACAGAGCATCCTTTCCTTCCTGCTATCTGGTCCTTTCCTTTGAAGTAGAATGCTACTCTTAGGGGCAATTTCCTCTGCCTCCGTCTCCCCACCCCCCCCTCGCACGCAAGAAGATGGAGGCTGGACATGCGTCCAGCATCCAACACCAGCCAGCTAGCTAGAATAGGTAATCTATACCTATCTCTTTCCTGCACTCTCAAACGTGTATTTCCTTTAATAAATCCGTGCTGGGCTCCACCTAGTCCAGCATCCCGTTTCTCTCAGCAGCCAGCCAATTGCCCTGGAGGGCCAACGAGCAGGGCATGGAGACTGGAACAAGACCTCCCACCTGGCACTGGGATCCAGAGCTTGGCTGCCCCTGCACAGACGCAGGCTCACGTCACTTGAGTGACCGACAGCAAATGCCTCCGTTGGGTTACTCATCAAGCAAAGAGCCCTTTCTTCTCCTCTTTGCCTGGAATCTCCCTGGCATCAGCTTCACAGGGGGGGGGGGGCAGTTCTACCAGCACAGGACAGGCCGTGCCCTGAAATGGGGCTCCTCGTGGTGCCTGGGGAGGCTGCTGGGCGCAGCAAAAGCCAGGTTGGAGTGGCACCGATGTCCTGTAGGGAGCCAGATCCCAGGGAGGCCCTGGGAAGCTGCTGTGTTCCACAAACAGGGGAGGAGGGGGGTTCCCTTCTGAGCTTCTGGGTTTTTTTGCTGTGCTGGAGCATGGAGAGGTCCATCAGGGGCTATTAGCCACAAGGTCTAGATAGGAACCCTCAGTCTGGGGCAAGTGATGCTCTGTATACCTGGTACTTGGGGGGCGACAGTGGGGGGGCTTCTAGTGTCCTGGCCCCACTGCTGGACCTCCTGAGGGCACCTGGTGTTCTTGGCCACTGTGTGACACGGAGTATTGGACAGGATGGGCCACACAGGGCCTGATCCAGCATTGGCTTCTCTGATGCTCTTATGTTCTGGGCCCTAAGCAATTAGGACATCCACTGCCCCCCTCCCGCCACACTGGAGCAGCACTTGCACGCACCCGCCTCACGCGCAGGGAAGCACCGCCTGCCTCCCCAAGTCCCTGAATCCCGGACCCTGCAGAAGAAGAGGGCATCTCTCAGCTGAGCGATGCAGAAATGGTTTAATGGAGGGAGCTAATCAAGGAAGCCAAGAGAGACTCTGCACTGCTGCGCAGATACAAGATTCAATTAAAATGCCGCCTTTGTGGGCCTCCCCGTTTTAATTTTCCACAAATTAGCTTAAAAAAGGTATCGAAATGAAGATATTAGATTTTTTTAAGTCAAAGGGAAAAAAACCCTTTGAGGGTTATATTAGCAATTTCCCCTCTAAAAACCGCAGCGCAGCACTCCTGGCCGGCTCTAATCCCCTGCCGGGAGCATCTCTCACCCCATCGCCTCTTAGAAGTGAAGGGTTTGAGGCGGGCGGTGTGTGTGTGTGTGTGTGTGTGTGTGTGTGTGTGTGTGTGTGTTTAACCCTTCCAGAACCAGGGCCTCTCGCCCAGTCCTGAGCACCAAAGCCCCCCCCCCCTTTGGACACCAGGAGCTGCTTGCCCAGAAGAAGGGAGGGAGGGGAAGGCGGGGGGGGAGGGGTCTGGCTTCCTGGAGAGGCTGAAAGTGGCCACCTCCTTTGGCCTGCTGCCAGGCTTGCCCCCCCCCTCCTCCTCCTCCCTCACACCGAAAGCGTGCAAGCTCTTGGAGGTCTCCTTGAGAGTTAGCTCTTGCACTGGCTCACGCGGCCTTGAATGCTTTCGTTCCGGATGGTGGCGGTTTATTTACTTCGTGCCGCTGCCCGCTGCAGCCTTCCAGCCCGAAGAGTCCCCCAGGCAGCAGCAGTAAAACACACCAACAAACCCCCCCAAGAGTAAATTAACATTTAAAAACAAAGACCATTTAAAATCCTTTCCAGTAAGACATCATCTGGCACGCTCAATCAAGACAGCAGGCACCGACCGGCCTAGTCGAAGGCCTTCATGGGGCAGAAACGCCGTCTTTGGTTTAGGTGTGGAGCCAGGTGGGAAGCCCCCCCAGAGTCTGGAAAGAGCCCTGCGAGGGTCTCGGCCCTGGGTTCCCACAGCAAGGCGTCATCTCTGGCTCCCGGAGCTTTGGGCAGGCTGATCTGGGCGGAGGTGCCCAGCCACTGAGAGATTTAAAAGCGGAGATGAGCGCAGAGGAGGGCAACCAGAGACAAATCAGCAAGAAATGCAGCTGGTCAGGGCATCCTCTGTCTGATGTGCTCATCATGGACAGAATCAGTTCGTACTCTTCTTCTTGCCAAGTTTGGTACCAACTCAAGTGTCTGAATTGTCTTCAGGAATAGCCCCGGGTAGAGCATTTTACAGTAGCCTAGTATGGATGTTACTAAAGTATGCGTAGCTGTGGCCAGGCCCACTTTTCCCAGAAATGGCTGCAGAACAGGTGCTCCTTTGCAGAGATCATAACACCGCTCAAGAGAAGGTCAAACACCCATTCCCCGATCAGCTCCTCTCCCATTCCCCAGCACCTCTGCCTTGTCTGGAGGGAATCTCCGTTTGTTCACCCGCATCTAGTCTTTGCTGGCTCTGAACAGTCTCTGAAAACTTCCACCATCTCCCTAGGATTTAATAGAAAGGAAAGAAAGACCTGCCTATCATCACCATATTGATGGCACCGAGCCCCAAATATCCAGCTGATCTCTCTTTCTCTCTGGCTCCATGCAGGTGTTGATATGGCAGAAACACACCTGGAGCTGGATTATACTGGTTTCTCTCCAGGTGCACCTCCTGTCCTTGGATTGGCAGCCGCTCTCCAGGGGGCTAAGTAGAGAAAGACCAACTCACTGCCTGATGCTTTGAACTGGAGGTGCTGGTTTACACCCCCCTCCCCCCATGGAGAGTATTACGCTCTGCAGAGAACTGACTGGTGATCCCCAGCCTGAAAGACACCTGTCTGTCCTCAACAGAGCCAGGGCCTTTTTGGTCCTGGCTCCAACCTGGTGGAACTCTCTGCCGACTCAACGCAGTTCCGCAGGGCCTGTAAGGCAGAGATGTTCCGCCAGGACTTTGGCTGAGGACAGTGATGGTTTTCCATCTTACCCCATGTCTCTTGCCTTCCCCACGAGGCAATGACATAATTTGGAGATTTTTAGCACCATCTATACTATTTATTGTTTTAATTGCTCTGTTAATCTATTAATGTGTTTTATTGCTGTTCACTGCCCTGAGCTTTGTCTATACAGGGGAGGGCAGTCTAAAAGTTTAGTTTATATATCAGTAGGTGTTAAAGCTGGGCCCTTGGGTTACCCCTGCCAGCTTTGTTAAATGGTACTCTTGCCTTTGCTTTGATGGTGGGCATCGGTGCCCATGGCAGAGCTTCGTGAGAGGTGGGGCCATCTGTGTTTATGGAGGCGGACCCTAGAAGGCCCCCTGGCTAAGCCAGTAACCAGTCCACACTGTAAAGAGAAATGGGTTTTACTGAGGAGAAGCAAAAATTTGGATATTTACACTCAAATCAAGGATTGCAAGCATAGAAGGAGATATCAAAAAGAGTTAGCAGACAAATAGAGAGGATGGGGGAGATCAGGGTGAGACTGTACCTCTCTTGTAGAGGCGATGAGGTCCAGAGAGCCAGTTTGGTGTAGTGGCTAAGTGCATGGACTCTAACCTGGGAGAACCAGGTTTGATTCCCCACTCCTCCTCCACCTTGGGCAAGCTATAGTTCTGTCAGAGCTGCCCTTGAAAGAGTAGTTTCTGTCAGAGCTCTCTCAGCCCCGCCTACCTCACAGTCACAGGGTGTCTGTTGTGGGGAGGGAAAAGGGAACAGAGTGAAGGGCGGGGGGGTATAAATCCAATCTCCTCCTCCTCTTCCTCCTCCTCCTCTTCTTCTTCTGTTGGAGAGAGAATATGCGTGGTCTGACGAGTGAGATCATGGAGGACCTGAGTTATGATCAGGGGTGATAGCTTTGTGCGCACCCAGCTGATCACACCGGGCATGTGCAAGACTGGGCATATTTATTTACCAAAACGCATCCTAAGGCCAGGGTATGCTGACGTGTGGTGGCTAGTTTCAAACGGGTTGATAGGAGTCCCATTAGACAACAGAGGTGGTGTGCCTTGATGTGCGGCAGGATGAACCTGAATGGGTGACCATTCACTGGACATGTTCATATTTACCTTGAGAGGTCTAGCAGAAGTGCAAGAATGCAGGTATTCGAGACAAATGTATGGAGACAGGAAGGAGGGGATTATTCCAAAGGTATCTCCTGACATGCAAGTGGAACAGGATCTGGGGGCAGGAACCATGCAACATACTTCATTCGTGGCAATAGCACGGACCAGAGGCTCTTTGTCCCTGCCTGCCTGGACATTGGGCAGACAAAAGACCGGCCCTTTGGTCAGCAGGAGAGGCGGGGGGGGGGGTGCTTGCCTGAAGGATGTTCTGGCCATGCGGCTGGCCCTGTGTCCCCCCTGGGCCTGCTTTATTCGTCCACAGTGGGATTCTCCCAGCAAAAGCTGGGAGGTTGGAAAAGCTTTTCCTTCATTATAAACAATACAGAATTAGTGACTGAGGAGACTGAGGAACAGTAGGGCCCAGCCACTAGAAGCCCTCCCACTGTTGCCCCCCCCCCCCCCCCCCCCGTCAGAGCCTCTCCGCCCAGGATGGTCTTGTTGGTGAAGAACAGAAGAGCAGAAGATAAGCCAGTGTTGGGTCAGGCCAGTGGCCCATCCAGTCCAACACTCTGGTGTCACACAGTGGCCAAAAACACCCCAGGTGCCCTCAGGAGGTCCAGCAGTGGGGCCGGGACACTAGAAGCCCTCCCACTGTTGCCCCCCCCCCTGTCAAGCACCAAGAATACAGGGCATCACTTGCCCCAGACTGAGAGTTCCATTCTATATTTTCTGGCTAATAGCCACTGATGGACTTCTGCTCCATATGTTTATCTAATTCCCTCTTGAATCCGTCCACGCTTGTAGCCACCACCACCTCCTGTGGCAGTGAATTCCACATGTTAATCGCTCTTTTGGTGAAGAAGTACTTCCTTTAATCTGTTCTAACCCGACTGCTCAGCAATTTCATGGAGTGCCCACGAGTTCTTGTATTGTCAGAAAGGGAGAAAAGGACTTCTTTCTCTACCTGCTCTATCCCATGAATAATCTTATAAACCTCGATCATGTCACCCCTCAGCTGTCGTTTCTCCAAGCTAAAGAACCCCAAGTGCTTCAATCTTTCTTCATAGGGAAAGTGTTCCAACCCTTGTACTATTCTAGTTGCCCTTTTCTGCACTTTTTCCAATGCTATAATATCTTTTTTGAGGTGTGGCAACCAGAACTGTACACAGTACTCCAAATAAGGTTGCACCATCGATTTACAGAGGCATTATGATACGGGCTGGTTTGTTTTCAATTCCCTTCCTAGTAACCCCCAGCATAGTGTTGGCCTTCTTCATTGCAGTCGCGCACTGTCTCAACATTTTCATTGAGTTAAGAACATAAGAACATAAGAGAAGCCAATGTTGGATCAGGCCAGTGGCCCATCCAGTCCAACACTGTCACAGTGGCCAAAAACACCAGGTGCCCTCAGGAGGTCCAGCAGTGAGTTATCTACTACGACTCCAAGATCTCTCTCTTGGCCAGTCTCTGCCAGACCGGACCCCATCAACATGTATTTACAGGTAGGATTTTTGGCTCCAATGTGCATCACTTTGCACTTGGCCACATTGAACCCCATTTGCCACGCTGATGCCCACTCGCCCATCCTCGAGAGATCCCTTTGGAGTGCCTCACGATCCTCCCTGGTTCAGGGACATTTCAGAAACAAGGGAGTGATGCTGGGACCTTGTCTTGCTGTTTCGCTGTTATCATCAACTATGAACGTATCTCTCCAAATTGTTTTGTTCTTGTCCCTCTTTTATCACGATTGTTATGTCTAAATGCAGGGCTTTGTGTGTGGGCAACTGGAACTTTGTTATTTGTTATTTGTATGTCATACTGTATTGGTGTCGACTACAGTGTTATGGGTCAAAATACAGTTTCTGTCGTTCCTCCTTATTTGCATTTGTAGATGAATTGGGAGTCCTGGTGCAGCCCATTTTCGGAGTTGTATATCAGTGGTTATAATAGTTTTCCTACTCCGTTGTCCTTTGTTGGTGTCCTGTCTAAGCCGAGCCTGGCTTCATGAGGGCACTGCGTCAGGAGGCTCCGAGTAGGGTTGCCAAGTCCCCCTGGGGAGCGGGGAAACCCCTGCTTGATTGGCCCGCTCCCCACCGGCCTGGATTGGACCACCGGGGGGAACCCCACCCCCAAATTGCCGGGCTGTGGAGACGTCATCACGTTGGACATGTTTTGGGGGGAACGCTCTATCATTCGAGGGAAAACTCTATGGTTTTCCCTCGAATTATAGAGGTCCTGCCCCCAATGTGCCCGACATGATGATGTCACTTCTGGGTGACGTTACTGCGGGGGGCGCGCAGAGCACGTGCACCAGAAATCTCCCAAAGAGGACCAGACTCCCCCCGCTATAAGGTTGTTTTGGGGGGGTCCCTCTCTTGGGAAGGACCACCGCAGCAGAAAGCCCAAAGAGGTCTGTTCCTCACTGGCCTGCAAAGTAGATGCTCTCTGCCCTGAGGCCTGGCCTCACCCAAGGGTCAGAGATGGAACCCTGCTGTGCCCCATAATCCAGCAGTCACCGGGCAGAACGGAAGTCCCCCGGCAACCTCTTCTGGAACCTGAGCCGCCCTAAGCAGCTGTGAGGCAGGGAGGGCGGGGTAAAAATCTAATAAATACATAAACAAATAAATAAATAATAACCTGCCTTCCGGGAAGGATGCCAGCCCATACGACACCCTGCTGCCCAGCTGAACTCCACTAAGTGGCGCAGGAGGTTAGCCTGGCTGATGGTACCAAAGGCCACTAGGAGCAATGGGCACACCCTCCCTCTGCCAGTCAGCTGGAGAGGGGATCGTCTGACTGGGCAACCGAGGAGTCAGAACTCAGACTGAAAAAGATCCAGGTAATTAATCTCATTCAAGAATACCATACCTCTTTGGAGGACCCTCCCAACATATGGCACTGGGTGTGTGCCATCCAGAGGCGGGCACCACACCTTCCATGTCCATAATACAGGACAGGCACCTGGTCAGGCCAGCTCTGGCCACCTTCATTAGCTGCGAAGGGCACGGATCTAGAGGGCAAGTGGTTATCTTCTCTTTCAAGAGTCTTCTTGTCCTCAGGCTGCATAACCTGGAACGCGTCCATCCCGACATGACAAACAGATACTTTGGGAATACTTGGTATGCATTTAATGTGGTGTCTACGTTGTAACGGATATGAGTGATGTTATCTGCCAAGTGCCTTGCAAACGAATCTCTGCACTCTGGAAATTTCTGCTATTTGCTCCCGGGGAGCTTAGACAGGAGAGGGCCTGAGAGAGAGAGAGAGAGAGCGCCCTGCGTGGCCAGGCAACCCTGGGGAAATGCAACAGTGGAGCGGAAGGGACTTTTCTTCACCAGCATCACCGCTGGAGAGCAGGCTTTTCAATGGGCCAGGCTCCCACACCCTGCTACAGCTTCCCTGTGTCCAGAGTGAATCAGGGTCCTGGTTCAAAACCTGCATGAGTAGAAGACCAGATGCTTAAGAACCATCACAGCAATTGTGCATAAAGTCTCTCTCTCTCTCTCTCTCTCTCTCTCTCTCTTAGAAACCATTTTTATTTTTGTTTTGTTAGAACAGTATCAACAACCAAAGATCCAAAATCATAAAGTACATAAACATTAGTGGGTATATTATACATACAAAATAACATGGTCACCTATTGGCTTCAGTCATTTTTCACTATTGCCTTTTTCAGGTATTAATTATATATTCAAGTGTGGTAATCATACAACTGTATGCAATTGCAACTAATTTTTTCACTATATTTGAAGATCTCTAACTTTCATTTGATATTTCTTCTTGTTGGGCCAGATATTCTAATATAGGAAACCAAATTGTTATAAAATTAGAGTGACTTGAGGGGTGTTCAGATTGTGATTTTTTTAAAGATAAAGTTGCCGTGATATAATATCCCCAAAAAATTTTATGCCAAAGAACCATATCAGGAGCTAATGAGGTTTTCCAGTGGAGGGCAATAGCTGATTCTGCAGCAGACAAAAGAACAGAAACTCTCTCCTCTGTTGAATTCTATCTCCCTTCCTGGTGTACAAAGTCTCTCGATTCCAAAGGCCAACTACCACCCTGATCCCAGCCGTAGCAGCAGGGAATTCCCTCAGGATTGCCGGGAAACTGCTCAGAGCCGCCCCTCTCCTGGGGTGCGGATCATCCTGACAGAGGTTCTGCATTCTTCCCCAAAGTGTTGTGGGCCAACAGAGAAACACGCAAAAGAAAGGCAGACCCAGCAGCTGTGGGGGCCGCTTCCTTTGGGCCTCTGGCTCTTCTCAGGCACTGGCCTTGTTTCCTGCCTGAAGCGCTCCATGTTCCCCCCCAACCTTCTGCTGCTAGGCCACGCTCCTCCACCCAGAACCACCCTCCTCCTGTTTCAGAACTGCCCCAAGGCAAATAGTGGTGGACTCCAGAAAAGGGGCAGCCCCCCTGCAAGCAGCCCCCAGCGACCAGGCAGGGCTCTCGGCCACTCTGGCTGGCACCTCCCAAACCAACCAAACTCCACCCCCAGGCTCAGCTGCCCTGGCCAGACAGCCCTGCTTGGTGGGAGTAGGGTTGCCAGCCTCCAGGTGGGTCCTGGGGATCTCCTGCTTTTACAACTGATCCCCAGCTGACAGAGATCAGCTCCCCTGGAGAAAATGGCTGCTTTGGAGGTGGACTCTATGGCAGGGGTGGCCAACCTGTGGCTCGGGAGCCACACGCGGCTCTTTCACACATATTGTGCGGCTCCTGGCAGGGCGGCTGGGGAAGCAAAGGGGAGGCATGCTTTTTCTCTCTTCCTTCCTTCCTTCCTTCCTTCCTTCCTTCCTTCCCTCCTCCCTCCCATCTATTTGCTTTCCTAGTTTCTCTCTCTCTCTTTCTTTCCACTTCTTTAATTCTTTCTTTCCATCTCTCTCTTTTTCTCTCTCTCTCTCAATATCATTAGCAAACAAGTAATATCATTATCAATAACCGGTTTTCCTTGTTTGTTTTTATTTTTGGCAGTCTCATTTAACGTTAATAAAAAGCAAATTTGCATATTTTTAAAAATAAAAATGTGTGTGTGATATTTGTTCCTGTCTTGCGGCTCTCAGACATCTGACATTTATTCTATGTGGCTCTTACGTTAAGCAAGGTTGGCCACCCCTGCTCTATGGCATTGTACCATGCTGAGGCCCCTCCCCTCCCCAAACCCCACTCTCTCCTGGCTCCACCCTCAAAGTCCCCAGGTATTTTCCAAGCAAGACTTGGCAACCCTAGGTGGGAGGCATTCTCCCATCTCCTGCTCAGCTGGCCCTTGCTTTCCATATGGGAGGGGGGTAGGGATTTGCCAGTTTGGTATGGTGGTTAGGAGCGCGAACTCTAATCTGGGAGAACCAGGTTTGATTCCCCACTTCTCCTCCACATGCAGCTGCTGGTGTGACCTTGGGCCAGGCATAAGTTCTGTCAGAGCTGTTCTCTCAAGGGCAGTCCTCAAGGGAGCTCTCTCAGCCTCACCTACCTCTCAGGGTGTCTGTTGTGGGGAGGGGGAGGGAAAGGAGACTGTAAGCTGCTCTGAGACTCCTTCAGGTAGTGAAGGGCAGGGTATAAATCCACTCTCTTCTTTTTCTTCTCCGACTTCCCCCCCCCCCAGGGTGGTCCAGGCAGGCCCCCGGGGTATGGGAAGCATCCCTCCCTGCAGTGGGACTCTTCTTTGGGGGCCAGGAGACCCCTCGGTCCTCGGTTGCCCCTCTCTTGCTGCCCCAGAGCTTGGCTTCCTGCTGCCCCAAGGGCAGGCGCTCTTGGTGGCTGGGGGGGGAGGTGGGGCAGCCAGGCCTGCCGTCTTCTGAGGGCGGCAGAGTCCAGGCCTCTCCTACTGCCAGTCACACCAGTCTGATGATTGGCCTCTTGGGGCTTTACAGGCTTGCCAACTCCAGGTTGGGAGATTCCTGGGGATTCGGGGGTGGAGCCTGGGGTGGGACCTCAATGGGGGACAATGCCATGAAACACCTCCCCTTCAAAACATCTATTTCCTCCACGGAAACTGATCTCGGTCATCTGAGAGACCTCCAGGCCCCCCTGAGACTGCCCCCCCCCCGCACTGAGGAAGCGGGTTCCTGCATTAAAAAGCTGCTCGTGCGTGGAGGTGCCAAAGGGCTCTTCGCTGGATTTATTTTTATACATGGAAACTTTAAGAAAGATGGTGTTTTCTGCTTGGCTGGTTGCAATTACCTGGGCCTGGAAGCCCCCCCCCCAAGCCCAGCTGCTTAGCCAGGAGCCACCTTCCTTCAGTAATAGGGGGCAGGGGGGCTGCAGGGAGGGGGCCACATCAGGCTGCCCCATCCCATCCCACAAGGAGACCAGTGAGCAGCCAGCGTTGGGTGCCTGGGAAATGTTGGCCTGCCGGGAAATCGGCCATGGATGTCCTGGGGGGAGGGAAAGGCTGGCTTGAGGCCCCTCCGCCCCTCGCCTCAGGCCGGGACGGGGTTGCAGCAGCAGGGGGGCATGACAGAGGTCGTCCAGAGGACCAGGCACAGGGTGGAGGAAGTGGGCAGAACATGGAAGAGCACAAAAACCTGTAAGGACATCGGAGCAGCCCTGTGGGATCCGACCTGTGAGGGCCCGTCCAGTCTAGCCTCCTGTTTCACACAGTGGCCAGCCAGCTCCTCTGGGAAGGCCAACAAACAGGGCCTGGAGGCCTCCCCCTGGTGTGGCCTCCTGGCCCTGGGATTCAGAGGTTGACTGCCCCTGAATGTGGAGGTTCCCTTTAGTCAGTGAGAGCCAGCCTCGGCTCTGGGGGACCCAGGTCCGAACCCCCACTCGTGCCACAGAAGGTCACTGGGTGACCCTGGGCCAGTCACACACTCCCTCAGCCTCACCCACCTCACAGGGCTGTTGTGAGGATAAAATGGAGGAGAGGAGAATGAAAGTGAGCTGCTTTGAGTCCTCACGGGGTGGGGAGGGCAGGATATAAATGATTTTTAAAAAATACTCTCCATGGCTAGTAGCCCTTGGGGGACCCAGCCTCCACGAATCTGCCTACTCCCCTTCCAAAGCTGTTGATGCCTGTGGGGCTATCTTAGTCTTTGCTTCCGGTCATTAAACCGGGGGGGGGGGGGTGGCCGTGCTGGTCAGCAGCAGGAGGGTGGCCCCTCTAAGGCCAACAGAGTTGTATTTAAGGTGTGAGCTTTCGTGTGCAAGCCCACTTCTTCAGATACAGATACAGTGCATGCACACGACAGTGTATCCCTTGAAACACACTCCTGGTTGAGATCAGGGCCCCGCGGGACTCATTACAGTTCTGCAGGGCCTGCAAAACGGAGGTGTTCTGCCAGGCCTTTGGTTGAGGCGGTGGGTGTCTCCATGCTCCCAGCCTCCTTGGATCCAGCCGTCTCCCCTTTCAACCAGCCTGGTTCCTTAGATTTGTGTTGGGGGGGGGGGCTGGGCCCAGTCACTCTCTCGGGGGGCCATTCTGGAGTTACACACAGTGGTATCCCTATGGGTGGTGAGTTGCCATCTCACCATCATGTTGTTTAAACGGAGCCTTGGTTTTTAGCTTAAATCATATGGAATTGTTTTTCATATGTCTTGCTGCTGCATCATAACCCACCCTGAGCCTACTGGCCAGTTTGGTGTAGTGGTTAGGAGCGCAGACTCTGATCTGGGAGACCCGGGTTTGATTCCCCACTCCTCCACTTGCACCTGCTGGGTGACCTTGGGCAAGCCATAGCTCTGACAAGAGCTGTTCCCTCAAGAGCCATTAATGTCAAGAGCTCTCTCAGCCCCGCCTACCCGTTGTAGGGTGTCTGTTGTGGGGAGGGGGAGGGAAAGGAGTTTGTAAGCTGCTCTGAGACTCCTTTGGATAGTGAAGGGCGGGGGAGTGGGGAATCACTCCAATCTCTTCTTCTTCTTCTTGCGAGGGAGGGCAGGATACAAACTGCACAAATGAATGGATGAATGAATCCATAAAATAAAACTGTGTCGGTCTTAAAGGTGCCGCTGGACGCAAACTTTGTTCTGACATTTAACCCCTCAGAGAACCCGTCCTCTTATCCCCTGACGGCTCCAGTTACTCCGAAGGCTGTGGATGAGGCACCTTGCTGAAAGCCCTGTGAAAGGCCAGGCACAGAACCCGGGTCTACTGGGTCATTCATCTCCATGATGCGCTCTCCATGTCCGCCTGCTTCTCCCCAAGGGAGGCCTGGGCAGAGGGTTTGGCGGCAGGGGTGGGGCGGGGGGGGGTGCTGCTGGGCTGCCGGAGCCGGGAGAGTCTCCCTGCAGTGGGCAAAGGAGGAGGAAGGGGAGAAAATCCAGAGCCCTGAATCTCCCTCACACCCACTGGCAGACACCCTTCTAGGGGGCCGGTTCCATGCCCTGTGTGTGCCCGGGGGGGGGGGGGGGGGAGCCTCTCAGCTCCAGGCACAAAGAGAGGGGCAAAGCAGCGGGGGGGGGGGGGGGAGAAGGGGCGGCCTGCACCAGGGGAGCCCCAGACCCTGGCCTGGCTGAGCTCTCCAAGGCAGACGATGAAGCCAGGTAGAGCCGAGGAGGAGGAGGAGGAGGAGGAGGAGGAGGAGGAGGAGCGAATGCTGGGCTCGTCGTTATAAATAGCTAAACCTGAATATAAATCACAATTCGGTGTGTCAGCAGCGCCAGGCAGCCTCAGCCAGACAGAAAAATAATCAGTTTATAAGAAATAAATGTAATTTTTCATCGGCTCCCAATTCTCAAACGGCTTTCCTGGCTGGCCCACACCAGCTGGGTGGTGCACTGCAGCAGCCCGGAGAAGGGCCCTGGCCAGCAGCACTCCCTCCCGCTCGGAGAGGAGGGGGCTTCGAGACTGGGGTTGCCCAGGGCAGCCCAGCTCCCGTGATTGCAGGGAAGGCGACCCTCCAGCGCCAGCGGCGGGCTCCTCCGGCTCTCCCCTGGGGCCTGCCTGCGGGAAAGCCAAGCCCTGCCGTTCCTCTGGGTCCCTGCTGACCGCCCCCCTTAGGGCACCTCTGGGTCCACCCACAGCTGGGGGCTTCAGTCAGGACAGACGTCTGCCCTGGACCCCAGGCGGTCATCTCCAGCTGGGCTGGCGGGACTCCTGGCCTGCGTGGGGAGGGGCTCCAATTCCTTGTATCTGTGCCGGACAGAGCTCCTCCTGCTTGTGTGAAAAGCCGCCCAGGCCGACTGCACATGTGCGGCCCCTGTTGCGCACTGTGGCTCCGAGAACTCCTGGAGATTTGGAGGTGGGGCCCGTGGAGGGACTTTTATTTCTTCCAGATTCTATGGTATACCATAAAGACCACCCTCCGAAGCAGTCGTTTTCTCCCAGGGAACCGGTCTTTGTAGTCTGGCCATCAGCTGTAATACCACAACTCCAGGTGCCACCTGGAAGTTGGCAGCCCTGTGTGGGGCCCAGCTATGATGGCCCAGTGTGGAGGGAGGGGCACTCTGCACGCGCTCTGTGACCGTCTGGTATCTATAACTCTCATGGATCCTTTGGTTTCAAAGCCACTGCTCCAGTGGTCCAGAGCTGGCAGGGGCCCTAAAGCGGCTGCCTGGCCGGGCAAGCCTCAAGTCCCCCCACAGACCTCCTTTGCAGGTTCGCCCAAAACGGACACAGCCAGCCGGACCGGGGGCGGGGGGGGGTTCAGGTCCAAGGCCCACCGAGGCCCCGGGGCCCCCCCCCTTTCCACTCACAGAGGAGTGGAGGCCGGAGCTTTGTCCCCAGGGGCGGAGGGAGGGCAGGGGCTGCAAGGCCAACTTCCCCCGCCCGCGGCTCTTCCCCCCTCCCGCCTCCCTCTGCCCGCACTCTAAATGGATCTCAATGCAGGATTAATTTGTCATATTGACACTGATCATTTATTACAGTGCGGAGAGGAGCCCATTCATTTGAATAGAAAACGCTCCATCTTATCTGCTGCCGCTCCCTGGCTCAGCCCTCCCTTTTTAACCTTGGACGAGGAGGAGGCGCTCATCATTTCCTCCCTGACACTCGATAAGAAACTTGCTTTTGAGTCTCCTTTTCTCTGGAATTTTAAGTGAGCAGAAGTGGAGCCCTTAGGAGCAGACGGGTGGGTGCCTGAGCGGAGGCCAAGGGGGGGGGGGGTGTATCGGGCCGCTGGGAGACAGGGATGGGCTCCCCCCTCCTCCTCCTCCATGGATGGGCTGGCTGGGAGGCGGGTGCCCGGCAGTCCACCACACCCAAACCTGGCAAGACTCGAGCTGGTGCCCTCTCAGAAGGGCATCTGGAAGAGCCATCTTGTCCTGCTGTGGTAGACGCCATGAAGAACAACAGGAAGGGCTGCCTCGGTGGGACCCGGGGCCCCTCACGTCCGGGGGCCAAGCCAGCGCCCCAGAAGGCCTGCTGTGGGAGCAGCCAGGCGGGGAAGGTCCCTTTGGCCACAAGCACAGGCAGCTTTCAAAGCAGATCAGACAGATTCATGGAGGAGAGATCCATCAGTAGCTACGAGCCGTGGTGGTGACTAAGAACCTCCATGTTCAGAGGCAGTTAAGACCTCTGAGTCCACCTGCCAGGAGGCATCATCAGAGGAAGGCCTTGGCCTCTCTGCCCTGCTGTTGGCCCTCCAGAGGAACTGGCTGGGGCCCCTGTGTGAGACAGGAGGCGGGACTAGAGGGACCCTCCCTGGTCTGACCCCGCAGGACTCTTCTGAATGTTCTTCTCATGACCAGTGTCCCTTCCCCCAGGGGCCTGTCCTCTGGGCATTCCTGCAGTCCCCTTGAAATCCACCTGAGCAAGCGGCTGCCTGTCATGTGATGCTGAAAGATGCAGCTGAACTCGCAGGATGGTGCGCTCAAGGTCCTCTCTCTCTCTCACACACACACACACACACACACACACATACGCACACACACACTCATATTTTGTTGTTTTCCTGGGAGAGGAGGGGGGCAGATATCGTTCTCCCATCCTCTGCTTTATCATCAGTACCGCCCTTTGCGGTGGGATGGGCTGGGGAGGGGGAGAGGAACACAGCAAGCTTCACGGCCGGCCATGGGGATTCGAACCTCGGTCTCTCCATCCTAGTCTGACCTCTCACTGCTTCACCATGGGGCCCACAGATGTGGGTGGTGAGAACTGTTCTTGACTTGGTTTTTTTTTTTGGGGGGGGGGTGCTTTCTCCTCCCTCAACTGACTTTGGGGGCTGCTTGCTCGGCTTCTGCCAGACCTCTGCACAGGGCTCACGTGGCAGCCCCCCCCCCCGCTCCTCTCTGAACTCCTGGGAGGAAGGGAGGGAGGGAGGGTGTGGGTGTGTAGTAGGGTTGGCAAGTCTAGGTTGGGAAATACCTGGAAACTTTGGGGGTGGAGCCAGGAGAGGGTGGGGTTTGGGGGGGGGGAAGGGCCTCAGCATAGTACAGTACCATAGATTCCACCCTGCAAGGCAGCCGTTTTCTCCAGGGGAGCTGCTCTCTGTCAGCTGGAGGTCAGTTGTAAAAGCGGGGGATCCCCAGGCCCCACCTGGAGGCTGGCAACCCTAGTGTGTAGAAATGAGGGAGACTGATGCAGCAGGTTCTGGGGAGGGGGCTGCTTGCACAGGCGTAAAAGCCTTCTGGCCTCCCTGACAAGGAATGCTGTGAGGCTCAGGCACCTGCATAGACCCCACCCAGCAGAACCCCCCCAACCCGTTTTGAAGAAGGCCTGCCCGGAGCCGGGAGGGGAGTGCTAGCAGGTATCGGCTAGCCTAGTCGCTGCAACCCTCCAGAGGAGCGGAGCGGGCACTGGCTGCCCTCCCAAGCCAGCTTGCTGCCTGCTTGCCTTTCCAGCCAGGTGGCGGGACTCAAACCCGCTGACACTAATAGGCCTGTCACCCGAGAAGGGGCTGTGATTGTTTCCCGATCCTGAGGATGCTGGGTGGAGATAAGGCCCTCACCTCCAAGCGGTGACTGGAAATCAGGGGCGCCAGGCGGCAGGGCGCAAATGGAGATAAATGAGGGTGCCGCCGCCGGGCGGGCTGGAGGGCATGCAGCCAGCCAGCCAGCCAGCAGGGGAAAGCAGAGGAGCTGAACCGAGGGCCCTCCTCCTGGGACCGGCCCCCAGGAACCAAGGCAGGATGGCCAGGCCGCTGGGGCCCCAGCACCGAGGGTGGCAGGGAGGGAGAGGCCGGGCAAGGAGCAGGCAAGGGCCCGCGATGGATGCCCAAGCAGCCAGAAGGGGAGAGGGGTTTGCCACCACCAGCCACCAGCCGTCGAGTAGGGACAGGCCGACGTCAGGTCTCTGCACATCCAGGCCCCCCCCATCCCACAACTCCGCCTGATATCTGGGGGCACTTCCTTCATCCAGAGGGCTCTTAGGGCCTTCACCTGCCAACCTCTGCTGCCCTCCCACCCGGGGGGGGGGTGTCTCTTCCTCTCACCACCTCTCAGGGTGGCCAGGTCCCCCCTGGCCACTGGCAGGAGATGTGTGTGTGTGGGGGGGGGGATAGGGTTTTTAGATCCAGGCTGGGAAACTCCTGGAGTTTTTTTGGGGGGGGAGGGGGTGCCTGGGGAGGAGGGGGACCTGAGTGCTGGGGTGCAATGCCACAGAGGCCACCTTCCAAAGAAGCCGTCTTCTCCGGGGGGACGGGTCTCTGTAGTCTGGGGATGAGCTGTGATTCCGGGGGTTCTCCACGTCCTGCCTGGAGGATGGCACCCCTATTTCACCCTGACTGACTGGTCAGCATGTAGGGTGGTCGGGAGAACGGCAGCCTCCGAGTCCCAGGCTCCCTGGTGCTGGAAAAGATCTGGAGAGGGCACAGCGGCAGCACTCTTCTTCCAAATGGGCGATTCATGGCGTAGCCCCCGAGGGTCCCGGGACTTCCAGGTCACCCACTCCACGGCCTGCTGAAGAGGAGGAAGGCCTCTCCCTCCCAGTGAGAGGAGGAGGAGGGCACCCCCAATGGTCCTAGGTCACGGGGCCACCCCCAAAAACTCTGACTGCAGGACAGCAGAAGCCCAAGGGAACAGACCTCCTGGCAAGTTCGGGAACGGCACCCCGTCTTGGGGCCCAGCTCTCCAGCACAGGAGCTATGCAGCTCTGTTGCCTCATCCGGCTTGAGAGGGGCATGTCCTGCCTGCCTACTGGCCCCGTAAAAACCTCACGCTCTGAGGTATGGACAGACCAAGAGATGGGCTGAGATCTCTCAGCCCTCTCAGCTGAGTGCCGGCAGGGCTCCTTTTGTAGAAAAAGCCCAGCAGGAACTCATTAGCATATTAGGCCACACCCCCATGTTACCAGAAGTGTGGTCATCCAGCCACGCCCACCTTTTGCTTCTTATTCTGTTTACCTTGTTTGTGGTCAAAACTCAGGGCTTTTCTTGTAGCAGGAACTTATTTGCATGTTAGGCCACACACCCCTAATGTAGCCAGTCCTAAGGACTTTCTGCTGTTGGGTGTGGCCTATTATGCTAATGAGTTCCTGCTGGGTGTGGCCAACTCAGGAGCAAGCCGGAACTCCGTTCCTGTGCGTTCCTGCCCAAAAATAGCCCTGAGTGCCGGCACTCAAATCCTGCAGAACTGGGCAGCTGAGAGGTCTGGACCCAGCCGCAGGGAAGGTCCCCGTGGAAGGGAAGGCACTCCCCTGAACGGCAGACTCCTGCCAATGGGGACTCCGGATGACTGCACCGAGTCCCCACCCCACCCCCATGAGCTCACGGCAGGAAGCTTTAAGGAAGACAAGCAAGCAGAGCCCACCACCCGCTCAGTCACTGGTTGCCACTTTCTGGAGGGCTGCAGTCCAGCCAACCACCATTTCCTCTTCCCTGTAAAGGCAGGCACCTGGAGGAGGAAAGTGCGAAGGGGCTGGGGCGGGGAGGTCAGTTTCACAGCTGCCTGCCTGTGTGTGGAATCTCCTTCACGTCACCCCCCCCCCCCCAAGCTGGAACCCAGGGAGGCCGAGGGAGGCTTGGCGGTCGTTGTTCTTGTTCTTGTTCAGTCACACAGTCGAGTCCGACTCTTTGCGACCCCATGGACCACATCACGCCAGCCCCTACTCTTGCTCTGACCTCCCGCTGGGAAGGGTGCAGGAACCGGCTCTCTACACCCCAGCCCCACTCCCTGGTTCACTTCCCTTAATCTTCTCTGAATCCCAGTGCCAGGAGGCAACATCAGGGGAAGGCCTCAGCCTCTCTGCCCTGCTGTTGGCCTTCCAGGAAACTGACTGGCCCCTGTGTGAGACAGGAGGCTGGACTAGATGGACCCTCACTGGTCTGACCCAGCAGGGCTCTTCTGAGGTTCTTCTCAGGGGAAGGCCTCGGCCTCTCTGCCCTGCTGTTGGCCTTCCAGGGAACTGACTGGCCCCTGTGTGAGACAGGATGCTGGCCTGGATGGACCCTCACTGGTCTGACCCAGCAGGGCTCTTCTGAGGTTCTTCTCAGGGGAAGGCCTCAGCCTCTCTGCCCTGTTGCTGGCCCTCCAGAGGAAGTGGTTGGCCACTGTGTGAGACGGGATGCTGGACTAGATGGACCCTCACCGGTCTGACCCAGCAGGGCTCTTCTGATGGTCTTGTCAGGGGAAGGCCTCGGCCTCTCTGCCCTGTTGCTGGTCCTCCAGAGGAACTGGCTGGCCCCTGTGTGGGACAGGATGCTGGACTAGATGGACCCTCACTGGTCTGATCCAGCAGGGCTCCTCTGGTGTTCTTCTCAGGGGAAGGCCTCGGCCTCCCTGCCCCGTTGCTAGCCCTCCAGAGGAACTGGCTGGCCCCTGTGTGAGACAGGATGCTGAACTAGATGGACGTTGACTGGTCTGATCCAGCAGGGCTCTTCTGATGTTCTTATGGTCCTGCCAGATTCACAAATAAAAGTCCTATTATACCCACAGGGCAACAATGGAACTAGGTTTACAAACCCCAAACTTGCCGAGGCCTTAGTGCTCCCCCGCCCCCGGCCATGGGCAGCCCCAGATCCCACCGCCCCAGATCCCGCCACCCCCCAGATCCCCTGTGCAAAAAAGTGCTCCCCTTCTGTTGTCCTTCACAGCAACAGGAAAAAAGCAGAAAAGCAGATCTGATTCTGAATTAGCCTGCAAGAGCCGTGTTCCCTTCTCTCTTATCTAAGTCGCTGTAACAAGTGCTTTGCATTTATTCCACCCAATGTGCTGCAGAATTGCGTTACAGCTCATGGCTGCAAGCCATCTGCGGAGAGAAATCCAGTTATACCTTGTATAATAAGTTCCTGACAATCTTGCAGAGGACTCCGGGTCATAAAAGTCTCCCGGTTTTATCGCCAGTAACAGACACGGAGAGAAATTAAGTTGTCTTATCAAATTTAGATAAAATATATCCCTCTGGAGTGGAAGGCTCCGGATGGATCTTTTACTGTGGGGGGGTGGGGGAGGGGGAAGAAACCCCCAGCCCAGACAGAGGTTGGGGGGCTTGCGGCCTGCCACGAGGAAGAGGACTGCGGGAAGGCTGGTCTTCTGCGGAGGAGGAGGAGGAGGAGGAAGTGGGAGGCAGGAGTCTGCCCCACTGGGCCCAGGAGCTGGCGTGGCTCCTCTCCTCTCCTCTCCCCTGCCCTGCAGCAGCGGCTTGATTCCTCTTCATTAGAGTCCCGGCCGCCAGCTGCCCACCTCTGCCTCTGATGCCGCAGCTCCTTCCTTCCTTCCTTCCCTCTCTGTTCTTGCTGCGGGGGACTGGGCAGCCTCCTCGGCTAATCCGCTGGCATTGCGATTTACACGCAACGGCTTTCCTATGGGCACCCAGCTCCAAAGCGGAGAGCAAAAAAGGCCCTGGGGAGCGGGGGGGGAGGGGGCATCCACCATCTTCATGGGGAACCCCTCCCCACTCCGGCTGGTGCGGTGGGGGGGGGGGCTGGGATTGGCAAGGGATTAATTACAGCCGTCACACAGGCTTCAGTGCCTGCAACCTTCCAACTGGATGGCAGCCCTCCGTCAGTGACCTAGAAACAACTTGCTGCCTTTGCTGCCCCCCCCCCCCCCAAAACAGATCTCGATGCCTCTCACTGCCAGGGAGAGATGCCTTCTGCTGGAGGGGACCTGGGCTCCAGAAAGCCAAGTGGGCCCAGATCAGTCACGCGAACCCCGGAAGCTGCCTCTTACTTGCTCCATCCAGGTCAGTCTTGCCTGCTCAGACTGGCAGGGGCTCTCCAGGGTCTCAGGTGGAGGTCCTTCCCATCACCTGCTGCTGCTGCCTGACCCTTCCTGGTGGTGTGAGGGATACGGAACCTGGGACTTCCTGCATGCCAAGTGGATGCTTTACCATTAGGCCAATGGCCCCTTCCAAGGCACACACATGATGACGCCTTATATTGAATCAGACTATTGGTCCACCAAGGTCGGTATAGCCTATTCAGACTAACAGTGGTTCTCCATGGGCTCAGGTCGTGGTCTTTCACACCACTTGCCACCTGATTAGTTTAACTGGAGATGCCACTGGGGATTGAACCTGGGACCTCCTGCATGTCAAGCAGATGCTCTACCACTGAGCCACGGTCCCTCCCAATCCTGGGCCCACTGCAGAGCATGTCCAGTATCATGTTGTTATGTCCACTGGGTGCCACTGGGCGCCAGAGACAGGTAGTCCGAGCTTGGCTTCCGGAAACAATAGGGACCAAGGATCTTGTACCTCCTACCAATAGGAACTTTGGCAGGAGATTCCAACCCTCCAATAGGACTGTGGGTGTGTCTCAGGAGGCTGTATACAGTTGGCCGCATCGGCTGGTAGTTTGTGTTGTTGTGTACCAATAAACTATGAGCTGATCATCACGCTGTTGTCCAGCTTCTCCATGTGTCAGACCCAGTACGCAACACACATGCTGGGCTTGGCTGTGGGAGGCAAAATTGTCCAGGAGAGGTGGTGGGTTCCTACTATGAGAGGCCCAGTTGCAAACTGGTTAACTCCAGCTGCCACCAGCAACTCTTGAGAGTTGTCTCTTGCTAAATGGAGCCACATGTCTAGCACAACCCTGATTTGGATGGCCCAGGATAGCCTGATCTGATCGGATCTTGGAAGCTAAGCAGGGTTCGCCTTGGTTAGTATTTGCATGTGGGACCACCAAGGAAGTCCAGAGTCACTACACACAGGCAGGCAATGGCAAACCACCTCTGGATGTCTCTTGCCTTGAGAACCCCGTGAGGGCTTGCTCTGACTTGATGTCACTCTCCACCACCACATCTCGCACTCTGGACCTGTGCCGCCATTCAAAGGCCCTGCCTAGTTAGCACATGCCTCCCAGCTCTCTCCTACAAGCTAGCACAAGATGATCTATTGAAACATTGCGGGGAGAGCAGCTTAGAAATCAAATAAATAAATAAATAAATAAATAATAAAACATTGTGATCTTGAGCTATCATACGAGCTCCAGGGACGTTGAGCTCACCTGTTTGCCCTCTGCATTACTGGATTTCAGAGAACAAGGCTGAATACACCGTGATATGTTTCCAGAGACTAGGTTAAAAATGTTGAAAGCATAAGAAAGATTAATAATTGAATTAGAAGAGCACACACAATCTGTTGAAACACTCAGGATGAGCAAGGTTACAAAGAAAAGGTGGAAACATGCAGCCCCCCCCCCTTTCCCCACAATCAAAACTTATCCTAAATTATATCTAATTAGGACAGGCTAGCTTTACATGACATTTCAGTTGCTTAATGGTCATCATTATGTTAATTCTCATAGCCGAGTATTCTCTCCATTGCCCCTTGCCATGTGGACGGATGGGAGTCCCTAGGCATAACCTTAGTCCATCATGGCTTGTGCCCATCCAAGAAGCTGGAAACTTAGATAGCTTCTTCACCATGTCCTGGGTTAAAATAGCCTCTGTCTTTCTCCCACCCCCTTGGGATGAACTTACTGTCCCTTCATATCCCAAAGGAAGAGTTAACATTTTAGCAATATGGCTCTTTCTTCTGTCCCTTCTAGAAGTGACATACTGTCAGGGTATTGTCCTGCTTCAAGCAGAGCCATTAACATAACCAAGAGCTTGAATGCTCTGTGCTGGGAGCTCGATGGCTCCTTCCTTCAATCTTTCTGCCAACTATGCATTTGGGTCCCTGCTCACAGACAGCAGTCACACTAATCAAAATATTGGGGCGAATTAATGGGTGGAGGGCATTTCTCTGCACACACCCTCCTCTTTTGGAAGGGGAAACACACCATTTAGCAGAACGGCGTCCTGCAGGATACAAAAAGAAAACAGAATGCAATAAGAGATTAGCTACCAGTAAGAGATTGGCTTAAACAATACGCAATACAGATTTCATACTCCAGTCAAGCAATTATACATATTAGACCCTATTGTTTGTTGGTGTCATTTCTGGACAAGGCATCAGCACTACCATTACTGTATTTGTGTGTTAATCTTCTATTTCTCCAGACCAATGCTGGAGTTTGGTGTTAGTATTTCTCATGGTTTGCAGCCACTGCAAAGATGAGCAGCCAGTCCGGGTGAGTGGTCAGCCAGGCCCTACAAATACGGTCTACACTTATCCACAGCGTATACAATTTCCACACCCCCTTCCCCGGAAGACGGGTTTATTTTCCTGTAGGTGGAACTTCTGGCTCAGCCAGGCTACCAGGTGTCTCCTTCCCTCACCTTCCTGCATTAGAACTACTCCCAGGCCTTTGTCTGAAGCATCAGTGGCCAAGTTATCTAGAGAGCATTGAGAACAGGGAAGGAAATTAACGCTCCCTTCAGTTGGTCCAACGTGATCAGATACTTGTGGGTCCAGACTACCTTGTCTGGCAATGTTTTCTTAGAGAATGTATGAAGTGGGGAGGCTACAGTCCCAAATTTTCCTTCACACCACCTGAGAGGAGGAACTCTATGCTTCTTGGCAACAGTTGTAGACTTGGGGTGGGGTGTCTGCTTCTCCAATTGTTCAGAATCAAGTGCCTCTCAACCAATGCTCCCTCTAAGCTGTGGAGTCTCGTGAGCAAAAATTCTACTTTCTGAGCTACTGGCATTAAAGTTGTGAGGGAGCGATTTGGCTACTGCATAAATTAGTTCACTCTGGAGCCATCCTTCCTGAGCTCAGACAAAAATGTGTGAGCCGGAGACTAAAAAACTGTGAGCTAGCTCACACTAACTCAGCTGAGCGGGAACACTGCGTCTCAACCTTTTGTGGATCAAAGACAAAATCCTTTTGTGGATCAAACACTGGCTAATTAAAAGGAAACAGAGAGTGAGTATAAATGGGCCATTTTGGGAGATAAGCAGTGGGGTACCACGGGGATCAGTACTCGGTCTGATGCTTTTTAACTGGTTTATTAATGATTTGGAGTTGGGAGTGAGCAGTGAGGTGGCTAAATTTGCAGATGACATGAAGTTGTTCAGGGTGGTGAGAACCAGGGAGGATTGTGAGGCACTCCAAAGGGATCTGTTGAGGATGGGCGAGTGGGCATCAGCGTGGCAAATGGGGTTTAATGTGGCCAAGTGCAAAGTGATGCACATTGGAGCCAAAAATCCTAACTATAAATACATGTTGATGGGGTCCAAACTGGCGGAGACTGACCAAGAGAGAGATCTTGGAGTTGTAGTAGATAACTCAGTGAAAATGTCGAGACAGTGTGCAACTGCAATGAAAAAGGCCAACGCTATGCTGGGGGGGTTATTAGAAAACAAATCAGCCAGTATCATAGCGCCCCTGTATAAATCGATGGTGCAAACTCATTTGGAGTACTGTGTACAGTTCTGGTCGCCACACCTCATAAAAGATATTATAGCACCAGAGAAAGTACAGAAAAGGGCAACTAGAATGATAAAAGAGTTGGAACAGTTTTCCTATGAAAAAAGGTTGAAGCGCTTGGGGCTCTTTAGCTTGGAGAAACGACAGCTGAGGGGTGACATGATCGAGGTTTATAAGATTATGCATGGGATAGAGCAGGTAGAGAAAGAAGTCCTTTTCTCCCTTTCTCACAATACAAGAACTCGTGGGCACTCCATGAAATTGCTGAGTAGTTGGGTTAGAACAAAAGGCAGTACTTCTTCACCCAAAGAGTGATTAACACATGGAATTCACGGCCACAGGATATGATGGCAGCAGTTATAAGCATGGACGGCTTCAAGAGGGAATTAGATAAACATCTGGAGCAGAGGTCCATCAGTGGCTATTAGCCGCAAGGTATAGATAGGAACTCTCAGGATAGGAACTATATTCTTGGTGCGGGGGGGGGGGAGGGGGGGCAACAGTCGGAGGGATTCTAGTGTCGCTGCTGGACCTCCTGAGGGCACCTGGCATTTTTGGCCACTGTGCGACACGGAGAGTGTTGGACTGGGTGGGCCACTGGCCTGATCCAACACTGGCTTCTCTTATGGTCTTATGTTCTTAACCAACAAGACCATCCTGGGCGGAGAGGTTCTCCTCCCACCTCTTGGTGTGTCCTCCTGGCCCCAGGTGTTTCTCACCTGTGGAGGAGCAGCTCTTTTACTTAAAACATCAAGATACTGCCTCTCCACTAGTAGAGTGTGAGGTGGCATCAGAAGATAAAAATATAGCACAACGTTAGACTCCAAAAGGAAAATCAACCAGCACGAGTATAACAAGAGGTCTCTGGAGAGCTGACATATAAATTTTCTAAACACAATAAAGTCATGAGTAATGGCCAGGTTAACCATAAAACCACTGTGCCGCAAAGGGAGAGAGCCTTTCTTGCACTAGCTCTTTTGCACAGATGGAAATCACCACCCTTTTCTGAGGGGAGTGTTAGGCTCCAGTCCAGAGCATGTGACACAAGGGGTGGGGTGGGGTGGAAGAGCTCAAGCAGATTTAATTCAGTAAATTCAGGGATCAGAGATTAGGGCGGAAAACCTTCAGGGCAGTTCTTTCTTTAATAAAAGCAGTGGAAGCAGTCTGTGACCAGATGGCCCTGTGGGAAGGACCCGGGTGCCCCTGTGCCTGAGCGGGACACCCAGCAGACTTCCTGGCTAAGTGGGTAGATGGGAAGGGGGAACCTTCGGGGGGGGGGGGCTGCTGCGCTACTAAGCCCACCCAGCAAGTGAGGCCATTGCTGTGGATCCGCCTGTCACACTGGTCCTGAATCCAGAAGGCAGGTCTCCACACGGCTCACCCCTTGAGGGTCAGAGGAAGGTACTCCTTCCGTCCCCACGGACTGGCCTAACGGGCTCCTCCCGGACCAGTTCCACACATCTTGGGAATGGCAGGGAAAGGCCTGGAAGTCAGCAGAGGGTCCTGGAAGGAGGTGGACTCTGGCCACTGCGGTCCAACCTCCCCGGGCCTTTCGTGTTGCCTTCTACCTGGACCCCAGGTGTAACTCGCCAGCTCCTCACACTTGGGGATGAACACAGAACTTGGCTTCTCTGGCTAGCATGGACCGGCGTGCTTTCCCCACCACCCAGCTCTTCCGGGCTGGTCTCGGCTGACGTGCCTTCATGAGGAAGCCAGGTGGAGGCTGTCAGTGAGATTCACTAGGTTGGGGTCCCTGACATGGTGCCTGCTGACACCATTCCTGGAAGGCTTGCCAGGTTGGAACAACATGCCGGCAGAGGAGGAGGACTGGAGGAGGGACTTCCTGGGAGTGAGGAATGCTGCAACCTGCGTATGTCACCCCCTCCAATGACAGAGTTTTGCCAAAAACCAGGAGGGCTTCCTGCCCCCACTCCTGGACCTCCAGAGGGCACCTGGGGTGCTTTTGGCCCCTGTGTGACACAGAGTGTTGGACTGGAGGGGCCACTGGCCTGAGCCAACCCTGGCTTCCCTTATGTTCTCTTCTGTTGCCTGCCGCGTGCCACTCGGATGTTGCTGGGGGCAGGGATTTCCTCTCACCAGCCAGCTGGCTGGGGGCGGGCAGAAGCCCACAAAACCAGGCAACCCCCTGCCCCAAACTGGGGAATGGCAACCCTAATTCCTGACCCCCTCCAAGTGTTTTTAGAAACTGGGTGGGAGCTTTTGCTCAGCAAGCCTTCTGATTGGCCATTGGCAATTTGATTGGCTGTGCAGATTTTTTTAAAAAAATGTTCCTTTGGCAGCAGCTGCTACCCCAGCACAAGGGTCTTCCCTGTGCGACTGAAGGTCAGCTGCGGGGGCAGCCATTTTGTTGCTGTGCCCACCACGCTTTGTCGGCATTTCAAAGGTGCCCACAGGGCAGAGAATGTTCGGCATCTCTGGACTAGGCTGCCTCTCTTCTAGCCCATGTTTGTTTTACTGGGCACCAGGCAGGGGGTGGGGGTGCTGAATGGGGGGAGGGCACGGAGTTGGGGGGGCAGCAAATGTGTGTGTGTGTGTGGGGGGGGGGTTACACACTGCCACCAGCTCTGCCATAGAGCTGGAAGAGGCATTCTCCAGCAACTGTCTGAAGACCTCCACAGCGAGGGAGGAGAACCCCCTCCCCCCCCCCCCGGGTAATCCATTGGGATGCAGGAGGGCAATCTGGGCCTTCCTCCAGAGGAGACATGGGAGGAACCGCTGGGGCAGGGCAGGGGGGGATTATGGAGACATTTGAAATGAGGAAGGCATCACGTGTGGGGTGGAGGGGGCAAAGACGTTAAGCAGATCAACAGAGAGTATCTATCAACTTAGAAGCATCCTGATTTAAGAGGCCCAGGAGCTGAAACGCGCAGGATCAGCAGGCCCGCAGCCAGATCTGCTGGAAGAGACTGTAGGAAAGGGGGCAGCAGAAGGGGGCTCCTTTGCCAGCTCCCGGATGTCACCGCCCAGACGGAGCTGCCAGGAGGAACACCTGCAGCGCAGCCTCTCCACACGCCCCCTTTACCCTCCCCCCCCCCCAGAAACCTGGGGCAAAAGCAGATGTGGCTGGGCCTTCTCCCGACATCTGGGCCTTCACTGCAACTTCTCCTCTGAAACTCAGTTCTCCATCCAGAGGCCCCACTTTTGGGTCTGTCTAGACCCCCACCTGGCTTTGAGCCACAGGGCCTCAGGGAGTGGAAGCCCCGGGTGGAGCCTGGCCCCCGAAAGGAGTGGGGGAAGCAGCTTCCTGCTCCTGAGGAGGCCTGTGAGGAGGCCCAGCCAGGATCCGGGTCTGACCCAGCTGGCTGGCAGAGATGGGCACAGGGCTGCTTGGAGAGAGTGTCGGGGGGGGGGGGGAGAGGGCCTCGGGAAGCATCCTGTAGATGGACAGGCTAGGGGGGGAGTGCTGAGGGCTCTTCTGGGCTCCTGTCACAGAGCCCTGCTGCCAACCTCCCCCCCTCCCCCTTCACAGTTGTGGGCTTCAGCACCATAACAACATAAGAGAAGCCAACACTGGATCAGGCCAGTGGCCCATCCAGTCCAACACTCTCCATGTCACACAGTGGCCAAAAACTACCAGGTGCCCTCAGGAGGTCCAGCAGTGGGGCCAGGACACCAGAAGCCCTCCCACTGTTGCCCCCCCCCCCAATCAAGCACCAAGAATACAGAGCCTCACTTGCCGCAGACTGAGAGTTCCTATCTGTACCTTGCGGCTAAGAGCTGCTGATGGACCTCTGCTCCATACATTTATCTAATTCCCTCTTGAAGCCGTCCATGCTTGTAGCCGCCACCCCCTCCTGTGGCAGTGAATTCCATGACGTATTGATCACTCTTTGGGTGAAGAAGGACTTCCTTTTATCTGTTCTAACCCGACTGCTCAGCAATTCCATGGAGTGCCCACAAGGAGTTCTTGTATTGTGGGAAAGGGAGAAAAGGACTTCTTTCTCTCCCTGCTCTGTCCCATGCATAATCTTGTAAACCTCGATCGTGTCCCCCCTCAGCCGTCGTTTCTCCAAGCGCAAGAGCCCCAAGCGCTTCAACCTCTCTCCCTGGGGAAAGTGTCCCAACCCTTTTTCTTGCCCTGGGGCCCCCTCCTCCCTCCGGCCCCCCTGTCGTCGCCATCTCTCCCGCCTCCCGCCCCGCCCCCCTCCAGGCAGCCGCCTCGTCTCGCCATCCTCGCGAGGAGGAGGAGGAGGCAGAGGCAGCCCCGGCGAAGTGCCCCGGCCGGGCGTATCTGTCGCTTGCCTCGCCTGGCTGCTTGCAGAGCTGGCGCCTGGCCTTGGGGCCCGCTCTCCGCCGACGGCCGGCGCCGTTGTCATAGGGATGGGGGGGGGGGCTCCTCCTCCTCCTCCTCCTCCTCGGCACGTGCTCCGCGGCGCCGGGAAACACAAAGGCAGCCCCCCCCCCAGCCCCCGGCCCCCTCCCCCCGGAGGAGCGCGTGAGCCGCATGCCAACGAGGAGCCGGGGGGGGGGGGGGGGGTGTGAGAGAAGAAAGGTCCCCCGCTTTGCAGAGAGCCTCCTCCTCAGCCTCCGGAGGTGTTTGATCGCATGCCTCCCCCTTTCCCGTGCAGCTGCCTTCGGACTCAGCTGGGGGGGGGGGGTCTCCCCAGCGCAGGCTGGCAGCGGCAGCCGGACCCCAGGTCGGTCTCCTCCTCCCTGGAGAAGCTGCCGGCCGGGCTGGGGACTGAACCCGGGTTCCGTGCCAGCCAGCCCCCCCTCCCCCGCCTCATGAGTGGCCACCCTGGACTCCAGCCGGCCGGCCCACCACCCTGGAGCGGAGCGCCCGCAGAGGGTCACTTGGGGGGGGGGTCCTTTGCTTTGGGCAGGGGGGCCCTTGGCCTGGGCTCTCCTGCGGCTGTGGCAGCTCCATGCCAGCTGTGGCGCCTGTGGGGTGCAGCTAAGCCTGCCCCTCTGCCCCTGCCCTCAGGCTGACACAGGTGGCTGCCTTGGCACACCCACCGCCCTTCCCGCAGGGCACTGACCACACCCCCTCCCCCCGCGGAAGCCTTCGTCAGCTTCCCTGGATGCCTCAAGCTCGGGCTGGCCCCTTCCTCAAGGAGTGTGAGCAGGCCACAGGGACCCATGCCCCTTTACAGAAAGCGCTCTACATGGGGCTGCCCTTGGGAACTGTCAAACCGGTCAGAAAGCAGCAGTGTAGCTACTCTGTCGGGGTGGGTGGGAAGCAGGGATCCTGCCCGAGGAATGCCCTCCCATCTGAGGCCCGCCTGTCACCGGCCTGGCTCTCTTGGAGGCACCAGGCCAAACCCTTCCTCTTCCGCCAGGCTTTCCCTTCTGGGGCTGAGCTTCCAAAAGTGCTTCAGGGTCTGCTTCTAGCCTGAGGGCTGCTTTATTGGGAGAGCTCAACTTGCTAAATCTCTTGTGCAGGATTTTTTGTTCTAGTTGTTCCGGCTGGCTTTTTAAGTGCTGTTCTTTTAATACTTTAGGGATTGCTAAAGACTTCAAGTGTGTTTCCTGTTCTTTTGTGTCTGTGTGGGGGGGTATTTTTCATGCCTGTGCGCGCACCCCTGGAAGTCATGGTGACCTCTGGTGACTGACCCCTACTGGAGGCCTGGAGGATATTCAGAGAGGTGGCTGAGTAAAGCCTGCCCCCGCCTCTCGGCTGCTGGTGTTCCACAGGTGTCTCCCATCCGAGTACTAGCCAGGGTCAAGCCTGCTTTGCTTCCGAGACTGGACAAGATTGGGCCTGGGGCTGTGCCGGTCAGGGCGCCTGTTCTTATTTTGTTCTAGGTCAGTAAGGCCCCATGAGCAGCCAGGCTCTCTGGACCAGCAGCACAGGAATTCTCTGAACCCACCAATAAAGCCCCCATTCCCACCCGGTCACCCTGGCCAAATCGGAAAGAGGCTCTCGGCGGCCATTCTTGGCCGGTCACCCTGGCCATTCCTCCCTCCAAGCCTGGGCCAGAGGCAGGGGCCCTCTTCCCGCAGGCAGGTGGGTGGAGACTTGCCTCCTGGTATCTCCCCTGAACTTCATCTTGGGCCTGGGAGGAGCTCACCCCGGACCAATGGGCAGCTGCCTCTCTCCCCTTCGCTGCATTTCAGGGTCTCAGAACATCTGTGGGCCCCCAGAGGACTCCTCGCAGGAAGGAATTCTGCTCCTGTGGGAGGAAACAGGGAGCTCTCCAGGGCTACACTGGAGCAGGGCTGTGAGCCGGAGCTCGCTTCGATGGACAGCCTCCTGCCCCAGGGAACTCTGGGAACTGTAGTCATCTGAGGAAGGGTATGTATTTATTTAGTATGTTTGTACCCTGCCTTTCTCCCCAGGGGGGACCCAGAGTGGCTTCCATCCTCCTCCTCTCCTCCATTTTACCCTCACAACATCCCTGTGAGGTCGGTGAGGCTGAGAGTGTGTGACTTCCAAGGCACGGGTCGGGTGGAGATTTGAACCAGGCCTCCCAGCGCCTAGTCTGACACTCTGACCACTCCGCCACACTGGTTCTCCAGGGCTGGGCTGGCCACAG
Organism: Lepidodactylus listeri; assembly: GCA_029233225.1. NCBI lineage: Eukaryota > Metazoa > Chordata > Lepidosauria > Squamata > Gekkonidae > Lepidodactylus > Lepidodactylus listeri. The sequence goes on from JARCFY010000002.1 coordinate 772,270, forward strand.
GTGGATTCACGGCAGCCTCCCCTCTGACCAATAGCTGGGATCAGGGGCTGCAGGGACAGGGCTGGCTTCCTGCGTCAGAAGGAAACTTAAATGGATTTGAGAAACAGCAAGAAAGGATCTTATGACCCCCTGTGAGTCTTCCCCTGGTTAGTTTTCAAGAGCCCCCCCCCCCCCCCGCTCCCGGATTCCTGTAGGGCTCCACAAGCTCCCCCCCCCCCCCCCCCCCCGTGCTTTCCAGAGCACAAAAAGGGGTTTTGCCAGGGGAGGAAGGTGCAAAGAGTATGAGAGAACCCAAGACAAGCCCTGCTGGATCAGACCAATGAGGGTCCATCTAGTCCAGCATCCTGATTCATGCAGAGGCCGACCAGCTCCTCTGGAGGGCCAACAGCAGGGCAGAGAGGCTGAGGCCTTCCCACAATGCTGCCTCCTCCTGGCACTGGGATTCAGAGGCTTGCTGCCTCTGACTGTGGAGGCTCCCTTTACGCACCACCAGGAGCAGCCGTGGATGGGCCTGTTCTCCCTGAATCTGTCTAACCTTCATTTAAAGCCGTCCTTGCTTGTGGCTGTCGCTATGTCCACAGGCAGTGAATCCAACAGCTTAATTACTCATTGAGTAAAGAAGTATTTCCTTTTGTGTGACCTGAACCTATTATCCATGAACTTAGCTGGGAGTTCTCGAGTTCCAGTATTATGGGAAAGGGGGAAATCTCTCTCTCTCTCTCTCTCTCTCTCTCGCGCCCCTCTCTACACCCTGTGTGCATAACTGTATGAACATCTTATCATGTCTCCCCTTAGCCTCCTTTCTTCCAAACTAAAAAGGACCAGCCGCGTCTTCCTTTGCTCGTAAGAAAGGTGCCCCATTCCTTTGATCATCATGGTTGCCCTCTTCTGTATTTTTCCCGGCTCCGCAAAATCCTTTCTGAGACACGCCGACCAGAACTATTCACAGTTTTCCAAATGAGGCTGCACGGTGCTTCTGCACAAGGACATGGCAACATTTGCTGTTTTATTCTTAGTCTCTTTCTGAAACAGGGAACCAGGGAGTCTGCCTGTCTCCCCACTGCTTCGGCACACGGGGGGGGGGGGGGTCAGCATTTCCGCTTCGACCCCACGTTCTCTTTCGGTCTGGGTCTCAGCCAGGTCAGACCCCATCAGCGTATATCTAAAGCCAGGATATTTCGTTCCAGTGCACATCCCCAGAGGTTTGTCGACAGGGAAATTCGCTTGCCACATTGTTTTCCACTGGCCCAGTTTGGAGAGGTTCCGCTATCTGTCGCTCTTCCCAGTCGGCCTTGGTTTTCAGAGCTGCAGGAGGTTGCCCTTGGTGTGCCCATTCCCGTGGCGTATGTTGGGGTTTCATGCCTGAATGTGTGCTGAGGTGAGCTCTGGAGAGGGTCTGGTGCTCCTCGTAGTATGCCAGGCCGTGGCTCGCTCTTGGGTGGCCATGTTGTCCTGGGCCCCAGTGCTGCTGCAGCCAAAGGGGTGGGCCCCAGCACCAAGCCCAGGGATCTTGGGGGGTGGGGGGTGTGCAAGACATTCCCAAGCAGAGTGTTCGTGGGGGGAACGGAAGGACTCGGCCCTTGCCAAGTGCCTGTCCTTCCTTGGGTCAGTCCCACCTCTTGGGGCCATACAGGACTCCAGTCTTTCGCGCCCTGATATACTGGCCTGCTTGCTTGGAGACTTACGTCAGGGCTGCTTGTGGGAGAAGCTGGGATGGGCAGGGGGCCCCCATCTGTGCAGCTCCAGAGGCCAGAGGCAGAGGGCAGGTTTCGGTCCCCCCAGTTTGATGGTTTCAGGCTCTTTCCCTCGACAAACTGTGTGTTCTGGGGGAGCTCTGTTTTTTGTGTAGAAATGTGCATCTAATGAATTAGCCACAAATTGGCTTCTGGCATGGCTAATTTAACTGGAACATTCATCCAGAATCCCCCATCAGCTTTGGGGTGGGGGGGGGAGTGCGCACCAGAATGCGGGGGAGGGGGATGTGCCAGGGACAACAACAGGTGTCCAGATGTCTGGAGGGTTACCTGAAGTTGGGCGTGACTGGGGGAGGGGAGGGGGGTGGGGGCTGCATCTCAAGGGCCTTCTCTGTCCAGCCGGTATTGCTCCAGCTGCAGGGGTCTCTCCTGACCCTAGCCCAGCCCAGCCCAGGAGAGCGGAGGGCTCTCCCCTTGCAGTTATGGAGGGGGCCGGGGCTTCTTGTTCCAAGGGAGCTGAGGGGCTGCAGCAGAAGAGATAAGCCAGACACGGGGGGGGGGGGGGAGTGCTGTCTACATTCAGACCCCCAGCACAGCCAGCCTTCCCCCCCCCCCAGCCCCCCTGCAGTGTTCCCACAGCTCTGAGCTGGTTTCTGGCGCTCACCCTAGGACCCAGTTTGGGAGTGGGGATGCTAAGGAACCAGGCTCTGACCCACTGGGTGACCTTATCCCCCCCCACCCTCTCTCAGAGCTGGGCCAGGCCGAAGTCCAAGCCAAGCCTGGGCTCAGCTGTGGCGAAGCTGGCCTTCGTGCAACCACCCCTGACCCCCCACACTTTGGGGGGCCTCCTCTCCCGGCTTGGCGAGGCCATGTGTGAAGAGATGGCCTCTGAGGGCTCTGGCGGTTCTGCAGCTTCCGGGCCGGGCCGGGCCCCAGGTGTGTGATTACTGGCGTGCCCCATCCCCCCCAGTGCCAGCAGTAGGGGCAGGAAATTTACAAGCCCAGCTGTGCAAGGGGAGGGAGGGAGGGAGGGAGCGTAGTGGGTGCTCACACAGCCATACATCACCGGTGCTAATGAGGGCACCAGTCTGCTGACTCAGGAAGGCTGTCTGCTTTGCCCCCCAGCACATTTCGCCTGGGGAGCGAGCGCTGACTTGGCACGCAATATGCCAGAGCTCTGCCTGGATCGCCACCCTGCCCTTCTCTCCTGCCGCGGCTCAGCCGTGCTCCCCCCCCAGCCCCACCCCTTTCTGGGAGATGCTCACAGGGGAAAGATTACTGGGGGGGGGGGGACCCATCAGTGCCGATGTAATTGGGGAGATAACTGCTGATTGTTGCATTTGCAGGCACAAAAAGAACGGCTGGGGTCACTCATAATTGGTAAATATTTGTCTATCTAATCAAAAGGCCTTTTAATTAACAATTTTACCCTTGCAACTGGTTTAATTTAAAGAGAGAGATGGAGAGGGAAACTTCTGCAGGAAGTCAATTAAATCAAACAGATGGCGAGGAGCCGCTCAGCATCAGCATGCCGGGCCATCTGCCTCCGCCCCCCCCCCAGCCAGCCAGCCAGCCAGCCAGCCAGCCAGCGTGTGCCACCTCAGGCGGGGGCAGGGGGGCAGGCGCTGGACCAGAGCAGCCCAGAGCCAAGCAGCAGCAACACCTGTTGGGGAGATCCCCTCCCCCCCCCCCACACGGCCAGCTCCAGCAGCTTCATCCTGCTTCCCCTGCCGCCCCCCCCCCAGGGACGGGGTCTGGGCATCTGGGACTGGCAGCTGGTGGTGGGGAGGGGGCTACCCTGTGTCTTCTCTGGGCCCAGGTTGGGAATGGTCGGGGTTGGCTGCCTCCTGCCTCTGCAGAGGGACCCTGGGCGTCCTCGGTGGTCTCCCGTGCAAATACTAACCAGGGCCAACGACTCTGTTCAGCTTCCCAGCTCCGACGAGGCTGAGCTTGCCTGGGCCCCTCAGGGCAAGAGAGCAAGAGGTGAAGAGAGGAAGCAGTCTCTGTAGGCCGGAGGGAGGCAGCTGCCTTTCCCTGACTGAACCAGGCCTCTGGCCCACTGCTCCTCCAGGTCAGTCTTGCCAGCTCAGCTCTCCAGGGTCTCGGGCAAAGGCCTCTTCTGACATCACCTGCTGCCACCCAGTCCTTTAAGCTGGAGGAGCCTCCAAGGGGATGCTCTGCCCCAGCCCCTCCGCATTCCGCTGAGATTTCACCACAACTCCGGGTCTCCCTGGGAGGTTGGCAGCCCTTCTGAGGAGAGGGCCAGGGGCTCAGAGGGTCTCTGCGCTGCCTGCCAAAAGCCTCCAGGTGAAGGGAAGGGCTTCAGGTGCTGAGGGAGAATTTCTCTGCCTGTCCAGGAGGGTGATGCTGCTGCCCCGGGGTCTGTGGAGGGCTCCCACCTGCCTCCCCCCCCCCCGCTCCCACCTGCCCCTCCTCCTCCTCCTCCTCCACGAGCCATGGGGTGGCATGTTGAGCCAGAGCTCCACTTCATCCGCCGCCGCTGCCAGTTGCCTCTCCTGCCTCTTCCTCAATCAGGCCCTCTTCAGGCCCAGCTCCGCGCCACTTGCGGCTGATTGCCCTTTTGTTTCCTCTTCAGAGACGGTGGTGGCACTTGGTTCCTCAGCAGCGGGCGGGTGGGCGGGCAGGAGACTCTCTCCTTGCAGGGCTCCCAGGAGCCGTTGACACGCTTGGGCTCTTGCTGAGCAGCAGAGGGGTTGGAGAGCTGGAGAGGTTCCTGCTGAGTCCTGAGAGGTCCCGGTGTGACCCGGCTGCTTGGCACAGCGGCACCCCCTCCCCCCAGCCCCCTCCCCGCACCTCCCGCTGAGCTGGGCTGCCGTGGAGGCGGAGGGCCTTCGAGCAGAGGTGCCTCCCGGCTGCTGCACCAGACCCTGCTGGGGCGGGGCGGGGGTGGGATGCTGCCCTTGGCCCTGGTCTCTGCTTCTCGAACTCCTGGTCCTGGATCCTGGAGCGGCAGGAGGAGGGAGCAAAGGCGGCTGCGGGCTGGATTGGGTGTGTGTGCTTCATTTCCCAGATGAGACCCCTGAAACTCCAGTCAGACTTGAGGGGTGATAGAGAGACTCTGCACCTGCCCAAGGGCACCGTCCTTTGCCGTCCCCCCCCCCCCTGCAGCCCCCCCCCCCCAGAGTCTCAGGTCCTTCACACGCTTGACTGCCCAGTCCAGTCCTTTCAACTGGAGATGCTGTGGACTGAACCTGCGGCTGGGTTCCCGGGATGATGGAGCCCTTTGCCCCCCCCCAGGAGTACCTGTGGCCGCTCTGAAGCCAGGCAGAGGATCGCTCGAGGACGGGGCAGCTGCAGGCACAGAGTCATGCTAGGAAACGGGAAGCCCCACATTGGTACAAGAAGTGGGGTGCGCAGGCAGGTGACACACAGCCTCTGTTTTTTTGGTGTTTTTGATATGGGCGCGTGTGTGTGTTTGTGTGCGTGTGCACAGGCAGGCGTGTGAGTGAGCGTGCACCTGACAGGCAGGGCAATCTCTGGGGGCCTGGAGGATAATCGGAGAGGTGGCTGAAGAAAGCCTGCCCCCACCTCCCTTCTGCTGGTGTTCCAAGGAAGTCTCCCATCCAAGTACTTGCCAGAGTCGACCCTGCTGAGCTTCCCAGAAATGGGGTGTGCAGAGAGAGAGAGAGAGAGAGAGAGAGAGAGAGAGAGAGAGTGTGTGTGTGTGTGTGTGTGTGTGCGCGCGCGCTGCAGAGCCTCTCTGAAAACAGCAGGGGGTGGAAATGAACACAGAGCCCTCTATGGGTCCCCACAGAGCAACTGCACGCCTTTGGCCACCGCCAGCCCCCCCCCCCCCCCCATTCCACGGGCGCAGAGAGGGGCGAGAGGGACCCTCCTGCAGAGGTGAGGGGGGGAGAGCCCTTCCTGCTCTGCCCTTCCCTGTCACAGCCCCCCCCCCCTTTCCTCTTTCTGGGCCAGGCGAGGGTTAGCCTCCCTCCCCTCTTTCTCGCCCCCCCCCCCTCCGCTGCTCCTTTTATGGTCGTTCCGGGGAGGGCTGAGAAAGGCCAGAAGCAGAGGCGGTTTTCCACCCACATGGCTGCGTCCAAATCAAATGCTGGAACTGCCCATTTCCAAAAGGGAGCGGAAGGCCCCCGGGCCCCCAGCCGGGCTTAAAAGTACCTGCTGCCAAGGGCGCCGCCGCTGCCGCGGCTTCGTGCCTGCCTCAGCCCCCCCCCCCCCCCCCCGCTTCCAGCTGAGATGGGGCGGGGGGAGTGTCCGCCGGGACTCTCCGGCAGAGGCCGCCGATGCCCCCTCCCCTCCCCTCCCGGTTCCCGGCAGCAGGACAGCCCGTGGACCAGAGCTGGGGAGGCAAGTCCCACTCGGAGTGGGGAGGCGGCTGCCACAAGGGTGCCCTCCCGCCCTGCCTGGCCCCTGGGTCTACCCTGGGGGGTGGAGGGAAGAGCTTGTTCCCAGCTTAAGGAACCCCTGGAGGAGGGAGGGGGTGGGCATTGGCCCTGGTGGTCCCTCTGATGGATGTCCCCCTGGAGGGCTGCCCGGGGGTGCGAGAACGGCTTCTGCCACAGACTCACCGGGGGGGGGGGGGGGCTTGGCTGAGCCACACGAAAGCGCGCTGCGAGGCTGAAGCACAGACTCCCCTGGAGGGCGGGGAGGGGGCCTCTTGCCCCGAGGGAGGAGGGGGTTGGGGGCAGGAGGAGCAGAGGCTGAGTGAAGGTGGGGGTCTCTCTCTCTCTCTCCCCCCAGTCTGGGCACCGCATCTGCTGCTGAGCCCTCCCAAAGCGTGCCCCCGGCGGCAGGCTCCACCACCTCTGGTGGGGAGAGGCAGTGGAGCACAGAGTGCAGAGAGTGTGGGGCTAGGACCCTGGGAGGCCTGCGTTCGAATCCCCCCTTCTACCATGAAAGCTTATTGGACGACCTTGGACCCCTCCCAAAGTCTCTGCCAGGCCTCCCTCACAGGGTGGTTGTTGCAAGGAAAGGGAGGAGGGGAGAAGGGTGGCCCACGCCCCTCTTTGAGGCCCACTTGTGGGGAGAGGCCTGGGCTGTAAACAAATCAGTGCATGGAAGTGCAAATCAGAGCCCCAACCCCACCCCCACCCCCGGCTGCCTGCCCCTCCACCCACAGGAGCCTCTTCTGGGTTGCAGTGAGTGCTGCCAACCTCCAGGTAGAGGCTGGAGATCTCCTGAGATTACAACTGATCTCCAGGCCGCAGAGACCAGTCCCCCTGGAGAAAACGGCCACTCTGGAAGGCGGACTCTATGGCACTAGACCCAGTTGAAATCCCTCCCCTCTCCTAACCCCACCCTCCTCAGGCTCCGCCCACAAAATCTCCAGGTATTTCCCAGCCCGGAGCTGGCAACTGGAGGGCTGAAGAGCAGGGGGGGGCGGAGGGTTCTGCTTGGTTGTGCAGCCGTGCCCTCCAGAACTTGCGGGTCCCTAAGGCCTGGGGCTTGGCAAGGTGGCCTTGATCTGAAGCACTAATTTTAAAGACCCGATCCAGTCAGGAAGGAAGCACACAGACACCAGGAATAAAAAAGCCAAAATTTTATGGTACCATAAGTCTCTATCTGAATAACAGTTTCAGATACAAGCAAGCCCCGTTTACAGTTGGGCTTAATCTTTTATACTAAGGAGGCGGAGAAGTCCAGTGGGATGAAACTAGTGTCATTTCTACACATTTGACATCATTCTCTTAAGCAAAGGTATTCTATTTCATTCTTGTGCATGTCAGTTACAGGAAAGGAATCAAGAATGTTAAGTTATACACTGTTACAAATCAATATACTTTCTCATGCATCTTCTCTAAGCTAGAATGTGCTAGGAATAATAGACCATTGCAAGCAGTTGCCACTTAAAACAATAAGCTCCTGTATGAGCATTTTGCTGAAGCACAAACATACAATGTAGAATTCTTTATGCGTGTTTGTATCTGTGCTGGCCCTGCGGTTTCAAAGAATTAGCTTACTAAGGCAATAAAAGTAGTTTTGCAATTTCTTTCTTCAGGTCCAAAGTGGACATTTCACCTCTCCCAGTCCAGGCCCCCAGCTTCCTGGCTCCTCCAGTCTTCCCTCTGAGCTGAGTCAGTGTGAGCTAGCTCACCGTTTTTCCGCTCTCCCATTTTTGTCCTAGCTCAGGAAGGATGGCTCCAGAGCAAACTAATTTGTGCAGTAGCCCAATCGCCTGCTCACAACTTTCATGCCAGTAGCTCGGGGGCCTGGGTCTTGCCCATTCCGCTGCCTGGGCTGGAGGCGCTCTGCCTTGCACAGCTGGGTGCCTGAGCCTCTGGGGAGGGAGAGGAGGCGCCTGTGTGGGGAGAGGGAGCCCTGCTGCTCTGAGACAGCAAAGAGCCCCTCCTCCTCCACCCTTCCGTGGGGTGCTGCCTGGCCCAAGCCGGTGGGGAGGTGAGCTGGGGAAGTTCCCAGTCGCCAGGTGGGACTGAGCCTTTCCCCGGAATTACCCCTCTGGTCCCCAGGCTCCAGGGATCGGGTCCCTCCGGAGGAAATGGCGGCTGTGCAGGGTGAATGGCTGGCCCCAGGCCCCTCCCAACTCTCCCCTCCTTCCCCCAGGCACTGCCCCCAAATCCTCAGGAACCCCCCAAAGCAGAGCTGGCAGCTCTGTGGGTGGGAGGGTGCCTGGCCTCTTGCCCCCTTCAAAGTGGGTGGCATCTGCCCACATCAGGCCGGGTCAGCAGTGGACTTGGGCTGAAAGCCCATGGGGAGGCTGGGGGATCTACCCTCCTTCCAGCTGTAGCCTCCCCCCCCCCCCCCCCGTGCCCAGGCCTGAGGCCTTGAGCTCTTCCCTAGACTGGCTTCCTGTGTAGGGCAAGGCGTTGCAGGGACCCTGGCTCTGTCCTCTGGCTGGAGGGCCCTGCAGCCCGCCAGTGGTTCCTTCCTGCCCCCCCCCGGGTGTGTGTGGGGGGGTGCTTTTGCAGCTGCCCTTGCTAAACTGAGTGCTCCTTGGGCACTCACCCCCCCCAGCACCACAGGAAGAGCCTCATGTAGCTAAGCCACAGGAGGGTGAGATCTGCAGGGGCCACCCCACTCTGGGCTCGGCTGCCCCGACTGCACAGCCGCTGGAAGGAGGGAGAGGCGCCTGGCTGCCTGCTGGCCGTGTCGTGCCCTGGGAGGGCTGCTGGATGTGGGTTTCATGCTGCTGTCTCTGGGGAGTGCCTTCCTCCCTGAAGTGGCCAGTGCTGCCGCTGCCTGTGGTGGCCCAGAGAGGTGGAGGGCCCTGCCCGCCTCTCCACTGCGCTTCTCTGTGGCAGACCTTGTGCCTGAAGCTCCCTCCGGGTTCCTAGGGGTGAAGGACAAAGGCAGCCTTCCCTCCCTCTCTCCTTCCACACATGGCAGACACACACACACACACAACACCCCCAGCAGCTGTAGCTGTTCTTAGCCAGCTGCCCGTCCTTTCAAGGGCCAGCCCAGGAGGGCCAGGAATGCTGAGTCCGCAATCCCTCTCTCTCTCTCTCCCCCCCCCCCCCACCCCCCTCGGTCTCCTTCCTTTGCACTCCACACTGGGCCTGGGTTCCACTGGGCCTGGGGCTGAGCAGTTGCTCTGGGAGGTGGGCAGGGAGGCCAAAGGCTGGGGCTGGCCTGGCTGCTGCCCCCCCCCGGCCCAGACTCAGAGCGCCCCCCCCCCCCGCCCCCTGAAAGGAGCTGGGCTGGCTGGGCCTTCCCCTGTCAAGGCAGCTCCAGGGGTGGAAAAAGCTGACACAGAGAGAATTATTACTTTTTAAAAATATTATGTCCTGGCCCTGCTGGGGGATTCTGCTCCTGTTGGCCTACGATGGCTTGAGAAGTGAGAAGGAGGAGGATCTATTGCCGAGTTGCGACTGACTCACGGCAGCCGTGCCTGTGTGGCGTCCACAGAACACGACCCCCCCCCCAAAAAAAAACCCCAGAAACACTCCCCAAAGTTGCTCTCACCTGCTGAATCTTCCACTATTACCTTTTTTGGGGGTGGGGAAGACTGGAGAGACCAGGGGGCTGGATCTGGGACTTCCTGCTTCCAAAGCCGGCAGTTTACCATTGAGCATCCCCCCCCCCCCCCCCCCCCGCTTATTTCCCATTCCCCCCATGCATGTCTTAAAAGTGCAGGAATCCTTTCATTGTCTGGATGGACCACGAGGATTCTGGGTAGAGATACGATCCTTTGTTCTCCCAGTGCATTTAACAAATACTTGAAATTCCGTAGGTGGGATGTGACACATCAGACTGCAAAAGAGCAGGCGGATTCTTGGGGGCCAGCTGAGCGAGTTCCCCCCACCATTCTGGCCTGCGCAAGACACTTCGGACAGACACCATCAATGGAGCTGCAGTTTTACTGAGGGGGTTTCGGGAAGAAGGGAAGTCCTCAGGCTCCTGGCTTGTTTGTTCATGAAAACATTCCTATCCCACCTTTCCTTGAGATGCAAGGTGGCTTACGATAACAGAGAAAACATTCCCAGCTAAAAGTAAAGCAGCATGCCCTGAAGCTGACAAATTAACAATTAGGCTAGTTGACAAATTAACAATTAATGATTCACAGTGTCTGGATGGCAGGTACCTAGAGTTCTTCAAGATCTCAGATCTGAAAGCTGTTGATCTAATGTTGGCTCTAATTGGAGAACTTTAATGTAGCAAACCTTATGCCATATATTGGCATATGATTTCCCACATTTAAGTTCTCTAATTAGAGCCAACATTAGCGACAACTTGCATATTACTGCTGGGAGATCAGCAAATTCAGATACACATAAATACACTGATGGGAGTTTATCTCGGCAATGACTGACCAGAAAAGATATCTTGAGGTGACACTGAGTCCCTCAGCGAAGAAGTAGGTCCAGCCGCAGCTGCAGCTGGAGTAGCGGAAAAGACACATTCTGTGCAAGGGATCCTTTGGAATGGGAACTGAAATCAATATGGCTAGTTTTTGTTTTATTTTTAATCTGAGGTATTTATATACACATTTTTCTGTCATACGCTCAAAGCAACTTCCAGACTTACAGGCAATACAGTAAACATTAAAACAGACAACAGATTCAAACAAGAGCACAGCAGGAGATCTGCTTCCAAAGATCCTTTATAGTAGTTCAGCCATTCATGTTTTTTCTAAGGATCACCAGGGAAGTCGGGCCTTGCCTGCTCAGAGGGGGGCAGTGGCTCTCTCCAGGGTCTTAAGGTGGAGGTCTCTCACCTCACCTGCCTGCCTGCTCCCTTTAAGGAGAGATGTCCGGGACTGAACCTGCTTCTTCTACTGAGCCACAGCCCCTCCCATATAATACAAGAAGCCGGCTTCTACTGACTGAATCAGACCCCCCCTCGGTCCATCAAGGTCAGTCTTGTCTATTCAAGCCGGCAGCGGCTCTCCAGGGTCTCCGGCAGGGAAGGGAATTTCACATTTCCCACCTGGTCCTTTTAACTGGAGATGCTCCTGGGAATTGAACCTGGGACCTTCTGCGTGCAAAGCAGAGGCTCTTCCACTGAGCCAGAGCCCCTCCCCCCATAAATGGGGGGGGGGGGGAGAGTGGATTTATATCCTGACCTTCACTACCCGAAGGAGTCTCAGAGTGGTTTACAATCCCTTTCCCCTCCCCACAACAGACGCCCTGTGCAGTAGGTGGGGCTGAGAAAGCTCTCAGAGAACTGCTTGTGAGAGAACAGCCCCAAGAGAACTTGTGACTGACCCAGCTGGCTGCGTGTGGAGGAGTGGGGAATCAAACTGGCTCTCCAGAGTAGTCCACTCAGTGGCAGAGAGGAAGAGTTGGTGGGGTAGGTGGGGCTGAGAGAGCTCTCTCGAGAATTGCCCTTGAGAGAACTTGTGGCTGACCCACCTGGCTGCGTGTGGAGGAGTACCCGGCTCTCCAGAGTAGTCCACTCAGTGGCAGAGAGGAAGAGTTGGATTTCTAACCCACCCTCCACTTGGGAGTCTCAGAGCGGCTGACAATTGCCTTCCCTTCCTCTCCCTACAACAGACACCTTGTGAGGCAGGTGGGGCTGAGAGAGCTCTCTCGAGAACTGCCCTTGAGAGAACTTGTGGCTGACCCAAGGTCACCCAGCTGGCTGCGTGTGGAGGTTCTCCAGATTAGAGTCCACGGCTCTTCACCACTCCACCAAACTGGATTCCTGGAAAGGAATCTGGGGCTTCTTAGTTTAGAACCAAAAGCAATCAAAGGGTGTGTGTGTGGGGGGGAGGCATCTAACATTCAAGCAGACAGGGAGAAGTTGGCCTGTTTCTCCCCTCCTGTTCGAATCCTGGCTATGCAAGGAAGCTGACAGGCCACAGATACAGGGGGAAGCAAGGATGTTCTTCACCGGGCACACGAAATCTGCTGTCACAAGAGGGCCCAAGCTTTAAAGGGGGCCAGGGCTGACCTGGGTGCCAGGGGCCCAGCAGCACCCCCAGGCCAGTGCCACCCTGCAGCTCCCCGTGCCAGGAGGACAGCCTTCCCACTGACTGCCCCTCGGCTGGCACCAAAGGCCTCCTGGCAGCTCTGCCCTCTGCCAGCTCCCATTCCGGACAGGACACTAGAGTGCGGATCCAGGGCAGGGAGTCCCTCCAGGCCTAGCCTGTCCCGGGGGGGGGGGGGGGCGGGGAAGAGCCTTCAGCTCCAGCTGGATCAGTTCCACGCACCCACCCACCCCCAGAAAGGCGGGCGGAGAGAGAGGAGGGCTGGGGCTGACTGCTGGCTCGGGAGGCTGCCGCCGCCGCCCCCTTGGCCTTGGCTGGAGTCCCTGGCTCGGCCCCTGCCAGGAAATGGGCTCTGTGTGAGGGGGGGGGGGGCGACTGGGCAGCCGAGTATCGATCCGGGCTGTTAAGCTGATTAGCGCTGAGCGGCCCTTGCTAAGTACCCGGAGATGGTGTCAGCGGAGATGCTAACAGGCCTCCCCCAGAGGGCGAGGGAGACGGGCGGGAGCGCCAGGCCGGCCAGAGAGCACGCCGAGCCAGCCAGGAGTCTCCGGGGCGGCCGATCCTCGGGCCCTGCTGCTCCTGCGGCGTCGAAGAACCGCTTCCCTCCCTCCCCCCCTCCTCGGAGGCCGAGGGGCCCCTCCCCCCCCGGTCGGCCGGCCAGCCAGCCAGCCAGCCGAGGTCCCGGCCAGGGCGCGAAGGGAAGAGGAGCCTTTCCCAGCCGCGGGGGAGGGGAACCTCACGGCTGGACGCCGGGGCAAAAGCGGGCTTTTGGCTGGGAGCGGCGGCCTCCCGGTGGATATGGCGAGCGCTTGGAATCCCCCCACCGGTCGCCAGGCGACGGTGCCCGGGCTAGTCCGGGAGAAGAAGGCGGCGGCGGCGGCGGCTCTCAAGGACGGAGGGCAGCAGGACGGCCGGGGACCCCCGTCGAGGCCCCGCCCCGCCGCAGGCCCCACCCCCAAACCTCCGGGGATTCCCCAGCACGGGCTCGGCGGCCGCGGTCGGGACTCCTTCTCCGGGGCTGGGGGCGCGACTCGGGGGAAGCCTGGCCTGGTCTGGGGCAATCCCGCGGCCCGCCGGCGGTGGAGGGAGGGGGGAGGCGCTGCCCCGCCTCCGCCCCCCCCCCTTTGGTCCGCGGGCCTCTCCCTCGCTCCCACCAGCCCTGCAGTCCGGCCTCGGCGCCGGGAAAACGGATCGGCCTGCGACGGGGGCGGGGGATCCCCCGGGGCGGCCTGGTAAATCTGCCGCCTCTCCGCAGCGCTCCGAGAAGGGCGCGGCGGCGCAGGCCGCGACGAGGGTCAACCAAACCAGGCGGGACGGGCCGTCTGTCACTCTCCCGCGCGCCCTCGGCCGCCAGCCTGGACGGAGGAGGAGTCGGTCCGCTCGCTCGCCACCTGCGGGGCAGGCCAGGGAGCAGACGGCCGGCCTTCTGCTGCGGTCTCTCGCCCTCCCCTCCCCCGACGGATTCCCTCGGGCCCTGCAGAGGGAGCCCTCCGCGGCAGGCCAGACGGTAGATCTCTACCCCGTGGGAAGGAGGGCAGCGGCCACGTTGAGGGCAGCGGCCCCATGGAGCCTCCAGAGCTCCTGCCCTGGGCAGGGAGACCCAGGAGGGCCCGGTGCCTTCCCACAACTCTCAGGTTTGTTGGTCTGCAGTCCAGAGCGGGGCCTTTTCAGCTGTTGCCCCCCCCCCCCATCGTAGAACCCCTCTGGCCTGGGCAGGACTTCTGGAAGGCTGTCAGATCCTAGGGCGATGGGAAGGGCCCCCTGGTTTCATGCGGTTGGATGCTGATTGTATCTTGGAGCGGGGATGGACACTTCTGTTTGTCAGTGGCCTTGAGGACTGTGGAATGGGAAGGCGGATCACACCCACTATGTGCCTAGTGCTGCTTTCACTCCACTTAAGGACATAAAAGGAGCCAATGTTGGGTCAGGCCAGTGGCCCCTCCAGTCCAACACTCTCTGTGTCACACAGGGGCCAAGAACACCAGGTGCCCTCAGGAGGTCCAGCAGTGGGGCCAGGACACTAGAAGCCCTCCCACTGTTGCACCCCCCCCCCCAAGCACCCAGAATACAGAGCATCACTTGCCCCAGGACCGAGAGTTCCCTATCAATACCTTGTGGCTAACAGCCACTGATGGACCTCTGCTCCATGTGTTTATCTAATTCCCTCTTGAAGCCATCCATGCTTGTAGCTGCCGCCACCTCCTGTGGCAGTGAATTCCATGTGTTAATCACTCTTTGGGTGAAGAACTGTACACAGTACTCCAAATGAGGGCACACCATCGATTTATACAGGGGCATTATGATATTGGCTGATTTGTTTTCTATTCCCTTCCTAATAACCCCCAGCATAGTGTTGGCCTTTTTCATTGCAGTCGCACACTGTCTCGACATTTTCATTGAGTTATCTACTATGACTCCAAGATCTCTCTCTTGGTCAGTCTCCGCCAGTTCGGACCCCATCAACACATATTTATAGTTAGGATTTTTGGCTCCAATGTGCATCACTTTGCACTTGGCCACATTAAACCCCATTTGCCATGTTGACGCCCACTCGCCCATCCTCGACAGATCCCTTTGGAGTGCCTCACAACCCTCCCTGGTTCTCACCACCCTGAACAGAGTGCTGGCTGCTTGAGATAGGGCGAGAAAGAGCAGTTGTTTGACTGCAATTGAGTGCCTGGGTGCATTTGAATAGCTGCTAGCCGCACCCTCTGCTGGGGGAGGTTTCTATTGAAGGCTGCAGGGGGCCTCATGAGCCTCTAGCAGGGAGCTAAAGGGCAAGAACCATCCGGCCCCTCTTGTCTCCTCTGACAGGCAGCTGCTCGCCCAGGTCAAGGTCCTTCCCATCACCGCTGGCCCTGGCCCTTTCGACTGGCGATGCTGCCAGGGACTGAACCCGGAACCTTCTGCAGGCCAAGGAGGGGCTCTGCCGCTGGGCCCCCACAGCCCCTCCCCAGAAGAAGAACAGTGTCAGATGGCTGGTTCTCAGGTGCTCTGCCGGCAGGCAGGATACTGGCCAGACCAGTGGGTGAGTTAAGCGGCCTGCGTCTCAGTTGGATTTGTTCCTCTGCATGCTTGATAGTTCTGTCTTTACCCCATTTTATCTGGAACAGACATCAGGCCAATTGAACTATAATCCCCCCCCCCAATCCACACCCACCAACAGATTTATATTTTTAGAGACTAGCACAACATTGGCCACTTCGCAGTGCTCCAGCAGGGAGGGACATTTTTAATGACAACAGACGATTATTGCTGGGGGGGCGGGGAGCAAGGATGTCACATGCAAGTTCTCCAAACAGCCCTCCCGTGTTGGTTATCCAGGTTAAGAGACTCGTTAGTTGCTGATTTGTCCGTCAGGCCGGGAACATTTCTCAGCAGCTTTCTTTGTTTCAGTCCTGGACGACCCCACCTGGAGACCCAGAGGCTGGGTGGTGCACTGATGCCAGCCTGGCACAGTGGGCTTCCGGGGGCTGTTCTGCTGAGGGGGATTCAGTACACGACCCTCCACAAGGCTCCAGTTGTGCAGTCTCTGCACCGGGGTGCATAGCAACCCCAGTGGCATCTGCTGATCGCATAGCAACATGCAGCTGATGCCCCCCCCCCCATGTGGACGCAGTCAATTGCTGCCTGCCGCTGTGGCTGTGGCCCCCCCATGCAGAGAAACGGCAGTCACGGGGGCTGGTGGAACAAGCAGCCGCCACCTTGGAGGCCACAGAGTCCAGGGAGCACCCCCACCACCACATACACACGTACCTGCAGCCGAGTGCTCCTTTGCCAGGTGGGCACACAAAGGGCAGCCAGCCACAGCATTCCTGCCCTGCCCTGGTTCACTCAGCCCAGGCATTCATGAGGGACCACCCAAGCAACCCCTCCAGCCCAGGGCTCCAGTTTGGGGTGCTGGGGCTGCTGCCAGCATGGCTTGGCTTCTGTTCATGAGCCGGGAGCCGGTCATCTGTTAATCAGTCTGCTGTCTGCAAGCAGTTCCAGCCTGTTTGGTGGATTACTTTGCAAATATTCAGACAGACCAGTCCACGTGCTGCGCAGGGGCATTCTCAGAGAGCGCAGGGGCAGACCTCCCCCCCCCCCCCCACAGGCCTCTGCTCCCTACAACGGTCACAAGAAACGGGCAGCAAAGCAGTCAGTCAGGAAGTACATTTTTAAAGGTCTGACTGTTCTGGGGTCACATAAGTGTGTGGCCATCATAATTTCATGCCTGCAGCTTGTTGCACAGCCGTGCCACACACTCCTCGTGCAATGACTGGATCCGGCTGCCATGGCTCCAGGTAGAATCCATCTCACCTGCCGCTGCACAGAAGCCCAAGCCCCGGTGCCCCCTGCCGTCCTCCACCATGGCTGCGGCATTCCGGGCGGAGCAAGAGCAGGGAAGCCGACGAGGCAGCGCATGGCTCACAGCAGAGGATGGCCCCCGGACGAGGCATGTTTGACCACCCTGACATCTGCAGCACCCCCAGGTCTGAGCCGGACCAGGGTGGGGCACGGAAAGACCTGCCTTTTGCCAGGCAAGGGAAGGCAGAGGCCCTGGGGCAGCCGTGAGGGGGGCACACCCCACTGCACCCTCCCCACCATCCCACTGATGCTTGCGGTGGAAAGACACCCCTCTGGGCCAGGGATGCCTTGCCCAGCAACACGGCCGCTGCCCACGCCAGCCTGAAGGGAGGAGGCAGGAAAGACCTCAGAGGCAGGCATGCAGCAGGGGAATGGCAGCGAGGTGGCATGCCCAGAGCCCCCGTGCAGGGAGCTGCATTGGAACGGGGCCCGCTCTGTCTGCGGCGGGGGCTGCTCCGTGGAGCTCCGGTCCTGCAAGACAAGAGGCACCCTGGGCATCCGGTCAGCAGGAGCACAGATCACAGTGTGTGTGTGTGTGGGGGGACTGTGGTTGCCGTGGGCTGTAGAGGTGCCTGCTGGGCCCCCACCCCCACCCCTGCAGGTGGCCCCCGTGTGGCACTGCGCCCCGAGTTCCAGCGAATCTGCCAGCCCTCCCCCTGCTCAGTCAGGTACGGCTCAGAGCCCTTGAGGAGCAGCTCCCCTCGCCAACGTGCCAGGCCTCAGGCCATGCCCCCTATCATCCGGCCAACGGGTGGGTTGTTCCTAAAGTGCTTTGGGGAGCTGTGATTGGCTGCTGTAGAGACACGTCCGTGGTTGCTGTGGAAGGTTGGACTGCCTGCTGAGCTGCAGCGGTTCTTGGGGTGGGATGCAAGGCAAAGGGGCAGCCGTGTGATTCCCCCTTGCACTGGCCCCTGCGGGACTGAGGGGGGCTATGCCAAGGGCTCCAGGGGCATAATGCTGCACCAGCCTCAGGGATGTCTCTGGGGCGGGAAGGGCTTGGGAAACCCACCCTGTCCCGCTCAGTCCACCGCACGCCCCAAATGCCCCCGGGTTCTGTGCTGGTGCGGTGGTTACACTGATGTGGCTGAGAGGGGGGCCTTTGGTACTGGTGCATCCCCACCCATGCTGCTGCAGGGCCTAGCTGCACTCCTACACCCTTTCAAGCCGCCATCCTTCCTTGAAAACTGCCATTTTGCCCCAGCATCCTCTTCTGCAGGGAAGATGAACACAAATAACCTCTGCAACTCCCCACCACCTCCCCTCCTGGGAATTCTTTCTCTCCTGCCCAAAAGCCCAACCCCCTTCCCCCTCTCCTTTCCTACCCTCTGCTGGTTTTTAGAAGCAGATTGTTGCCTTCTTGACTTTGTTGCTTAACCATGCTGGCATCCTCTTGGTTTTGATGGAACCGTTCCTAATCGTTGACATACAGTCTGTCTGAACTTCAGTTATTGTAGATCTGAGTATCTCCCAAGCACTCCGGAGAGACTTTGGTCCTCTCTACTCTCTGTCAAACTCGAGCCTCGTTTGCCATGTATTTTTCCTATGTTTGCTATGCCTAGTATTTCTGTGTCCAGTTGCTGATACCTGTAACAATGCCATATTGGGGGGGGGGAGTGTGTGAGTGCGTGCATGGTGTTGCATCGCTGAGAGTAACGCTGGCTTGTGACTTCGTCTAAGTGGGGCCTCCCCATTGTGGGAAGTATGCATGTTGACCTTGAGTACCACACACCGCTTGATAATGTAGCTAGGCACTTGCAGGTGTTGGAGGAGGGCGGAAGAGCGCATAGCTTTTGGTAGCTGGGTGTTGGGGTGTGATTGGACTAGGTACTGGGGGGGCTTGTTTGAATTAGGTATAACTGAGGAACTGGCACCAAAGGGAGTCAGTTCTGACACAGAGACTATGCTGGAGGAAATGCGGAGTTAGAGGATCATTTATCCATTGCTGGTGGGATTGCTGTTTTGTTAAAGACTTTTGGGATCGAATCTTTGTTCTAATTGAAACTATAACTGGCTATGTTTTAGACAAATCAAAGGAATCAATATTGCTGGACTTATGGAAAAACAATGATATTCCTAAAATTCATCAAGAACTTATCTCCACATGACTGTGTTGCCAAGTCTGTTATAGCAACAACATGGAAGGACTTTGTCCACATACCTCCTTCTAGATGGTTCTCTAAGATATGGGACTTCCTTGCGTTAGACAGGTTGTCGCACTCAGTTGCTGTGGAGGAGGGAACAAGGATTAATTCTAATCTCATGGCTAAATGGTTTCCTTTTTTGGAATATATCCAATCTCAGCGTTCCAGTCAACATTGTCAAGTACCAACAAGATATAAGGAAATACTTGTTAGCATTGTGTAAATGTAACTTGCACCTGCATCTAGGTAGACAGAATTCTTATTTATCCATCTCCCATGGGCAACTTAGAAACTGTATAACTGGCACTTACTGTTTTGTATTGATCTGGTTAACCGGAAGTTTTCTTTTTTCTTTCACCTTTTGTTTGTTGTTGTAGTTTATATTGTTATGGTTCAAAGTATTTTTTCCTGCACGAAATACCTACATGCATTGTTTGTTACTGTTGATGTTTTTGAAAAAAACCCAATAAATATTCTTTTTTTAAAAAAACCCAAGAACCTCCTGATCTCTCAGTAAAGAAATCCCTGCCCAGCGAGTGTTGTTGCGAATGAGTTCTGTTCAAGACCTGGCACTCTCCATTTTGACTTTTTGACTCTCCTTTCTGGTCTGAGAAACCTCTAGGTCTGAAACCAGTATCTGGCCCTGTTGTCTGAGGGGCTGAGACACTGCAAACGGACATACCTTCTGAGCTTAATGCTGTAGTTGCTGTTCCCAGCTGGCTCAGCAAGGCTGACATCTTCCACCAGGTCCTGAGCACCACTCAGGATCAAGCCCTTTCCTCTAGCTGGCACTCTCTCTCTCTTATGAAGTTTAGAACTTTTGTCTCTTTGGCTGGGGAAATGTGAATGTTTTTGACATCGCCCAGCATTTGCCGCTCTTTGCCTCAAGATCCCCTTCAGAGTCCTGATCACAGGGTGAAGTGACATCTGCTGGGGGGGGGGGTGGCATTTCCGCTCCTGGCGGTCCTGGGAAGGGGCTCCTTCCTCTGATGTTCTCTATGGGGCTGAGCCACTCCATCCGCGAATTGCTGAGCCTGCCTTTATCCTGTCCTCCTTCCAAGGGGCTCCGGGGGGGGGGGGGGGGCGGCTCTCCTGCTTCTCCACCCATCCCCCCCCCCACGGACCTCCCCTCCTCCACCGGGTGTCTCACATGCCCACGGTATCCGTGCCCTTGTGGGGCTCCCAGCTCTCCTGCTCGCCCTACAGCTTAGAATCCCAGAGCTGGAAGGGATCCACAACCCCCTGCAGCACACTGCAGGAAATTCCCTGCTCCTTGTCCAGAAGATGCTCCCCCCTCCCCCAAGTCCCTCTCCAGGATCCCCAGCCAAACCGGCCTGGAGCAAAAGTGTGCCCTGGCCCCATCCTCATTTCTCTGGGCGTGTCAGAAAGGGCCAGGAGGACTAAGCACTGGGGCCGCCCTCCCTTCTTCTGCCCTCCCTTCTTCTGATCTGCCTGAGTTCACAGACTCCATGCTGCTGTCAGATGGGCATCCAGCGTAGCTTGGCATGGTGGCTCGGAGGCTCCTGGCATCAGCAGAGGCACACATGGGCCATGTTCCCCTCTCCAAGCACCCTGGGTCTGGCCCACCCCCGTGCCCCTCTGGCCTCATTCAAGGGCTGTCATGTCTTGCCATCTGCCCCCGTCTATCTGACCTGTGACTTCCCCCCCACTGTCCCTTAAGGACGGAGCATCTCAGACCAGAGGTTCTGTGTCTTCTCTTAGCTTTCCCTCAGGAGTTGGGCAAAAGCTGCTCAGACACCTTTCTGATAGCAGTTGGCACGAAATATTCCAGCTTGAGTGAAGCCCACCTCTTTTGGGCAGGGCTGGTTCCCTCCCCAAATGCCCCCCAGTGCCTAACAAATCCTTCCTCTTGCCACTATTGCATCCGTGCATCGACACCCCTGATCTCCAGCAGTCTAGCGGGCTCTTCACGTGGAACAGGAAGCATTTCTGAGAATGCCGCCTTGGAAGTTCTGCATCTTCCTACTCGCTCCCAGCATCCTAATTTTCCCCTCCAGGACCACAAGACTACACTTCCCAGCATCCCTGGCACTGGTCCCCACCTTGACTCCTGGTTCCTCCCCACACTACCTGCCAGCCTATCCAGACAGCACTGTGGGCAGGCCAATTGCCACGCAGTCAAGCCCCTGCCCGTCACTAGAAGAACCCCCAAGTTTGCCCAGGAGATGCTGGGTTTTGAAACCACTGGGTTTCTGCAGGTAAAGCAGGGGTCCTATGACACACACCCTGCCCCCCAAAGTGGTATCCTTACAGAGCCTGCCTGCCTGCCTGCTTTCCTTCCTTCCCAGGCAGTGACTGAGCCAAGGTCTGAAGAAACAGCATGGCCTCCAGGAGAAGAGAGTTGAAGGGAAGTGCCTGGGCTGCCCCCCGCCCCCCCACCCCGTTCAGGCCCTGCCCTTCCTGGCTTGAGCTCTTGGCAACCGGAAAGAAGCCCCTCCTTGCTGCTTGCAGAGGGGGGGTCCGGAGGCCTGGCCCCACACAAGTCAGCCAGGCTGCTTTCAGGGAGCCGAAAGGCCCTTGGGGCCCAGGCTGGGTCTAGGAAGCCATTTTGAACATAAAGGAGAGCGGCAGAAACCCTAGCTGGTGAAACCTCTGGATTGCGGCTCCAAGCGCTCCAGGGCGGCAGATCACGGAAAGAGAGGGAGGGTGGAGGGACCCTCGCCCTCCCGGCGGTCACTGCCCGCTACTCCAAGCGCTGGCTGGATCCAGACCCGGATAGGCCTGTTCCAGCAGTTACAGACTGGGCCGGCCCAGGTTTCCCCAGGCAGGGGGCACACATGGGCTGGCGCTCTACTGCCCCCTCCTGGCCACCCGCACAGCCTGCATCAGGAGGCTCCCCCTCAGGGCCACCCACGGGAAGGGGCTTCTTCTCCCCCACCCCCCCGCAGGCTCCTGAGAAAGGAGGGGGACAGTCGGGGAGAGGAGGGGGACTCTCTCGGGCAGCGCTTGCCCGCACAGACCTCTCCTGGATGGCGGTCGCCTGCTGGAGGCCGGAGGGGAGTCCGCTTGGGGGCAGCAGGACCCAGACTTGGGGAGTGACGGCAGGCGGGCTCTCTGGCTTTTGGGCCCTCCTCGGCTTTGATGGGGGGGGGGGGGGCAGCTCTTCTGTGCCGCAGCTCCAGCAGGGAGAGGCTGCAGACCCAACACGCCTCCCTCTCCGGCACTGGGGCCAGCTCAGCCGGCTGGACATCCGCCGCCAATGGTCAGATCAGCGCCTCCACACACACGTTCCGGCAGCCTGCTGCGGTCCCTCCCTGGGGAGGCCACCCAGTCTGCAAGGGCCTGCCTGGTGGAGCGCCCAGTGACCCCCCTCCCCCGATCTCTGGCACTTCGCAGAGCGCAGCGCAACCCCCCACCCCACCCACAGCTCCACGGAGGGGGCGAGGGGGCCCAGTTCATGCCGCCACTGCTGCCCCAGAGCACCAGACCCGCGGTTGGCTTGGAGAAGCCCCCGGGAACTGGGACCTCCAACTGTGCTCTGCCTTCCAGGGGCCTAGGAGCCCTCCCCCCCCCCCCCCCCGCAGGGCTGCAAACCCCCCGCCCCGCCCCGCCGGCGCCCTACGCTGCTCAGTCGCCCAGAGGGCTTGCTGCGGCTGCCCGGCCGGCAGGGGGCGATCTCCCGGCTCTGGGCCTCGTCAGCAGGGGGAGGGGCTCTGCTCTTGCCGGGGGGGGGGGCGGGCTCTGCCCCGGCATGCCTGCCGTCCCTGCTTCTCTTCTCTGCCCTCCCCCCTTCCAGTCTTCCTCCCTGCCGAGGCTTCACGAGGGCGGGGGGGGGGGGGGAGGACAGGGCAGGGGGCACCCACCGCGGGGACTCCCGCCTCCAGGGGCAGGCAGGCACGGACCCGGCGGGAGGGGGCTGCGGGCCTGGTCCCAGAGGAGCCGCCGAGGCACCCGCCGGTATTGGCATCGCCCGGGGAAGGGGAGCGGGCATTTCTCTTCCAGCCTTTCCAGGCCATCTCTTGGACGCAATTCCTGTACACTTGTCCCTGTACACTCCTTTGATGGGACCAAACATGTAATGGTCTGACCGCATGGCCTGGAAAAGGTACAAGCTTGAGGGAAAAGAACAATAGCGCCCAGGCTCCTCAAGATCCACCTATCAGGGGCTTAGCATATTCAAGTGAGCCAATGTAAATCTCTGGTGGGAAGACTGACCTATCCCGGGGTGCAGGTGTGGACGGGGAGGGGCGGGGCTTTTCTGGGCATATAAACTGACACTGAAACACCCCCCCCCCCACCTCAGGCAGGCTTGTTCCTGACCTCTAATAAACTCCGCTGTTCAGAAACTCACTCCACCGGCCTCCAGACTCCAGTACAGTGAAGGGCGCACTTACCTTGGCCCAGCTGCGGGGGACCACCAGGCCCTTCCCGGCTGCAGCCGTGCCTCGCAGCCTCCTCCCCCCCCCCGCCCCTGCTGGGCCCTGCGGGGAGGGGCCATGAATGACCCCGGGGGGGGGCTTCCTTGGAAGCGGCGGTGCCGTCGGGCCTGTGGAGACCACCCTCTCCACCGCGTCCCACCGAACCCCTGGCGCCAGGGAATGGGCCGCGGGGCAACCGTCGCTTCCCGTGGGGCGGGGGGGGGGGAGAGAGCGGACTGAAGGGGGCGGCAAGCACAGGACCGGGAAGAGACCTCAGGCTCGACTGCGTTGCGTCTAAGACTCCCCCCCCCCCAGCATAACCCGCCCCGAAAGGCCGTGGAGCGAATTGTGGGACGGGGGGGGGGGGAGTATTGAGAGGCCCCGAGCAGGAGCTCGCTTAGGAAGGCGAAGTCACGTTGGTGTCCCGGCCAGGACGCATCCCGCTGGCCCCTGGACTGCTGTGCCGGGCCTGGCGAGCTTAGCCTGTGTGCCCCCCCCCGTCCAACCTCTGGGGCGGGGGGATGGCACCAGCGGCGGGAAAGACGGTCCCGGCCACCCCCACCCCCCCTCGGTCGGTCGCCTCCCTCCGCGCAGGTCCACCGGCCTTCGGAGCCACCCGGCGAATCTGCCTGCCTTCCCCGCCACGTCCGCTTTGTGCGTTTTTGACTGGGGGGGGGGGGGGGGAGCAGGCGCCGCCGCCGCCGCGCGGATTAAGCTGGATGAACTGCTGGACTCCGGCGCCGTCGGACAGATATTAAATTGCTTTCGTATCTCCGCGGCACACGGATTGAGGGGCCTGGCTGCCGCTCCTGCAGAGAGACGAGAGAGGCCAGCCAGGCCTCGCGTGGGGGGGGGGGGGCTCTCGGAATCAGCCTCATGGGAGGGGGGGGACAAAGACAGAAGCTATGAGCGGGGGGGGGGCAGAGGCACCAGCGGCTGTGGTGGTGGTGGGAGGAGAGCAGGCGCTGCCGGGTCTGTGGACTGAAGCTGCTGCTGCTGCTGCTGCCGCCGCCCGGCCTCGGGTGCCTGTGGGAGAACGGGTATCGCCGGGGCAGCCTTAGAGGTGAAAAGCTCCCTGCTCACGCGACTGCTGCCCGGGGGGGGGGGGGAGGAAGCAGAAGAGGGGCTGTGGCAGAGGGAGGGGGGGGGCACACTCCGAAAGAAGGAAGGAAGGAAGGAGGCGGCTTCCATGCAACTGCTCCTCCCCGGCGGGCCCGGGCCCGAGAGGCGCTGGCTGGAGCGGAGGAGCCCCAGGGGCGGTGCTTTGGTCGCGGTGCTCGCCCCCCCCCCCGCCCGCCGTTCCTGGCTGGGAGAGCAAGACCCGGCCCGGCCTCCCGCGGCCTCCGGCTTTCCTCCTGACTCGAGGGCTCCCTCCAGTGGCCGCCGGGGCAAAGACCGGGAGCGAGACGCCTCTGGCCCGGGAAACACCTCCGGAGACGCTGCTGCGGGGCGGCCGCCGCTCCCCCCACCCCGCTCCCTGCCCGAAAGGACCCCCGACACCGGTGGGGGAGGCCTGTGGAGGAGGGGGAGGCTTGCGCGCCTTGCTTGTGGCCCTGGCCCGCCGGGGAGGAGCAGTTGCATGGAAGCCGCCGCCTGCCTTCCTTCTCCCTGGCCTCACCCTCCTCGACGTGGCGGCCGTTGCCCGTCTCCTCCGCAGCCCCCAGGCCGGGCCGGTCAGTCTTCGCGCCTCCCTAGACAAGGGCAGTTGGGGACGACGGGCTGAGGAACAAAGGCAGGCCGGACTAGGTCGGCTCACCCTCTGCGGCCAGGCCAGGCTCCTTCCCCACCCCCTGGGTAGTTTCTGCACACAGTTTCCGCTGCTGGTCTCACTGGACCCAGGCCCTGGTTCAGCACCAGGAGAGCGGTAGGGATGAGGCTTGGAAGAACGAAGCTCCGGGAAGACCCGGTTGCCTGTGGCTGGGCCCAGACTCTGAGGAAGTGGGGCCTTGCTGGGAGCCCTCCTGGGCGAGACCCCCTTCCATGAGGGAGTGAAGCACCTGCCGACCTGCCTCACCAGGGGGGCGTGGGAGTGGCTGTGCTGAGCCAGGGAAGCGACCTGCCCTCCTGCTGCCATGAAAAAGCAGAGTGGACAGAGCGGGGTGCCCACTGGTGAACCCTCCCCCTGCCCCGTGGCAGTTGCGCCCCCCCATTCCCCCCCCCCCCCGGTTCCCCTGGACTTCGAGCTTGTCGGAGCTGACCAGAGCACTGGAGAGGACGGGGCCGTGGGGGGGGGGGGAGATTTTCCATTGCTCCCTAATAGTGGCCGGACCGGAGTAAGTGACGGGTACAGTTTGTTCACTCCACCAAGATTTATCCAATCACTTTATCCGGTAATTGGTATTCCAGGGAGCGCCGGAACCACTGCGCGGCAATCCCCCCTCTGTTTGTTTTCTCTCTGCCTTTCCCCTCCGCGGAATAAGTAATTCTGTCCCTCACAATCCCATTTAAACAGAGCATTTGCTGAGAGAATAATTAGTTACATTCAATTAGGTCTTGCGCGCTCCCTTCCCACTTCAGGGGACAGGCCTGCTAATGAGACACCACATGGCATGGCGTGGCATGGCGGGCACGCAGGAGTGCGCCCGGCCTGTCCTGTCCCCAGATACCCCTGTCCCCAGCAGAGGGACCGAGGAGGAGGCTGGGCTCCAGGGGGGGGGAGTGGGCAACCGGGGATGAATGCCAGGGCTGCGGGGGGGGGGGGGGGAGAGCAGCAACCTCCATCCAGTCCTTGTGTCCCTCCAAGGATGTGTCCCTGGGGAGAGAGAGCCCGGGAGGGCCTTGGCAAGAACAGAAGAGAGAAGGAGGGGAGGGGAGACACAGCAACGCCATCCGGAGCCCCTGCCCCCCATACAGCCAGGGCACCAGAGGTGGCCTTTGCAGCCTGCGAGACTCCCCCCCCCCTTGGGGCAGGAGGCCCAAAGCCCAAGCATCCCCTGCAGGTGGCTGCCCAGGCTCAGCTCAAAGACCCCCAGCGACAGGGAGCCCAGCCCCTTCCCCAGACACCCCGGGGGGGGGGCATCTTCAAACAGAAGAAGGGAAAGAGTTGGATTTATACCCCGCCCTTCCTTTAGAGTCTCAGAGCGGCTTACCATCTCCTTTCCCTCCCTTCCCCTCCCAACAGACACCCTGTGAGGCAGGTGGGGCTGAGAGAGCTCCTTCGAGGACGGCTCTTGAGAGAACAGCTGTGAGAGAACTTGTGACTGACCCAAGGTCACACCAGCAGCTGCCTGTGGAGGAGGAGTGGGGACGCAAACCCAGTTCTCCCAGATCAGAGGCTGCCACCGCTCTTAACCACGACACCAGCCTGCTCATGTGAACGCTGCATTCCTGTCCGTTGAGCCCAGGAGGTCTGGGGGTAGACTGGAAGGCCCAGCGAGCCCTGTCCCTCCCCGCCCTGGTGGCCCAAGCCTTCCAGTGCCAGCCCCAGGGAGAAGGAAAGGAAGAGGGCAGACCTCGACCTGAGGGCTCCAGCAAGTGAGCCAAGCCGGAAGGGACCGGGTGAAATATCGCTTAGGACTGTCCTCCCCCAGCAGCGTGGGGGGAAATGCCCTCCAGCCCCCTGAATACCTCCCTCCTAGTGGGGCCTGTGTAGTGGACTCCCTCAGAGAGACTTTTCCTTTGGCCTCGTCTTGCCTGAGCAAGATCCCGGCCGAGGCCAGCCCCCAGTGCTTTGGTCTCCAGACGAGCAGAATCCCTCGGGAGCCCTCTCAGCCTCACCCACCTCACAGGGGGGTTGTTCTGAAGATCAGAAGGAGGAGAACGGCCTGCAAAGCTGCGTGCCCCCCCCCCCCGGGGAGAGAGGCGAGGGGTGCGGGAAGCAAATACTAAACAACCGTCCTAACTGGACTTGGTTCACATTACGAGAAGACCAGGGTCCCTCTCCGTGTCACACAGTGGCCAGAAACACCAGGTGCCCTCAGGAGGTCCAGCAGTGGGGCCAGGACACCAGAAGCCCTCCCACTGTGCCCCCCACCCCGCCTCAAGCACCCAGAATACAGAGCATCACTTGCCCCAGACTGAGGGTTCCTATCTATACCTTGTGGCTAAGAGCCACTGATGGACCTCTGCTCCAGATGTTTATCTAATTCCCTCTTGAAGCCGTCCATGCCTGTCGCCGCCGCCACCTCCTGTGGCAGTGAATTCCACATGTTAATCACTCTTTGGGCAAAGTACTTCCTTTTATCTCTTCTAACCCGACTGCTCAGCAATTTCATGGAGTGCCCACGAGTCCTTGTCTTGTGAGAAAGGGAGAAAAGTACCTCTTTCTTTACCTGCTCTATCCCATGCAGAATCTTGTAAACCTCGATCGTGTCACCCCTCAGACTGGAGCGTGGCAGTGGAGGGACGTGAGTTGTAGAAAAAGAGCCACAATGGTGTGGTTTGGTGTGTCAGGGAAGGGTACAATGGCCAGGAAATGCTTGGGGGGGGGACTGTGATGGCCCAGGGGAAAGAGTCATGGTGAGAATAAGGAATGGGCGTGGCAGTGGTGTTGTGGCTGCAGTTTGGCACAGACTGCCTGGCCAAGGAGAAGAGGAGGGCCCCCCCCCTTGGGATGGTTGGCCAACGTGTCCCAACAGGATGACCTACATTCTAGCGGAGATGGGTGATTTCAATGTGTGTTGGGAGACATATTCTGCCCAGACCCCATAGTTTCTTGACTAGTTTGCAGGATAACTTCCTTTCAGCTGGTGGAAGAGATGACTAGGGGGTTAGCTGTTTCAGATTTGATTTTAATTAATAGGGAAGAACTGGTAAATAAAGTAAGGGTGGGGGCATATTAGGGGGAAGGGACTATGCTATTAGAATTCTCTCTTTTTACGCAACTTGACAAAGGTTCTGCTCACACTAATTTTGTTGCCACCTGGTTTCCCATATTAGAGTACCTATCCAAACAATCTGATACACCCAAAGTAATAAACGACCTATGGTTATGGTAATTATTTATCTTCTGTTCAACTGAAATATGCTTAAACTGCTTATAAGGTTTGATTAAACATTGTACTTATTACTCAAATCTGCTGCAAATCTCTTTCACAAACTATGTTGATTACACAATATATGTATTTTAAGATTATATATACCGTTCTGCCTCATCTTCAAATATATTTTACTGTTGATTGTACTTTAATGTTAATACTTTCTTGAAAACTCAATAAAAAATTTTTTTTTAAAAAAAGAATTCTCTCTTTTATAGGATATCAAGAGTGTTTTTAGTCAGATGTGTATGTTGGATTTTAATAGGCCTGATCTTAGTGAATTTAGAGAGGGGGTGGGAAGGATTCCATGGGGAAGAGTGTCGGGAGGGGAAAGGACACATGACGGGCGAGTTCTTTTTAAACATGAGTTGTTGCAGACTCAAGCTATTTTGTTTCTGACAAGAAGGGAACATGGTAGGAGGTCCAAGAACCAGATGTGGATGAACACAGAGCATTACGGTGAGTCGAAGGAAGGAAGGGCAAAGTACCAAGAACCAGTGCCTACATGTTGCTAACCAACCGCCATAGGGTGGCCGTCCATCATCTTCAAGGCCTCTTGGAGGACGGGTGACGGCCCAGATGATTGGAGAAGGTCCTCACCGATTTTCAAAGGGCTGATTTGTAAACATTCTAGAGGATAACTTCGGTGACAAGGAGCAGACAGCACGGCTTGGCCCCTAACAGGTGGTCTCAGACTCATCTCACTTCCGTTCTTGATTGGGTAGCAGCCAGTTTCATAGATTGTGGAGATGCCGTGGATTTAATGAGGCATCTAATAAGGTTCCTGATGATGTTTTGATTGGCGAGTTGGAGAGCCATGGACTAGACTTTAGGATGGTGAGGGGAACAAGGAACTGGCTGGATAATCACACCCTGTGAGTGGCAGTTATTGGCTCCTTGCCCTATTGGTGGGTGATGTCTTGTGGGCTGCCAGAGGGGTTAGTTTTGGGCCCAGCGCTTTTTAATTCTTTTATCAGCAATCCAGATGAGGGTGTGAAGGCACTACTCAATACGTTTGCAGATGGCACCAAATTAGGTGGGACAGCAAACATTCCAGAAGGTAGAGATAAAATACAATCAGACTTGGGTACATTGGGGGAAATGGGCAGATGTGAACAAGGTGCGATTTAATAGAGATAAATGTAGAGTTTTGCATCTGGGTAGTAAAAATGTTGTGCACTTGTCCCAGATACAGGACCTTGGGGTTCTGGTGGACTGCAAATTGAGTAGGAGCGCCAGCTCGTGCGACACAGCAGCACAGAGCACAAATCCAGTCCAGGGGGGCATCGACAGATGTGCGAGAGGTGAGAGTGGACAGCAGTGGTCAGACCCCATTTGGAATATTATATTCGGTGGTTCTGGTGGCCTCCTTATAGGGAGGGCAGAGGAAAGCGAGGAGGAGAGAAAGACTGCAGGAACTGGGAATGCTCAGCCCGGAGAAGGGGAGGTTGCAGGGGGGGGGGATTATGATTACAAGTTCTTTCTGAGCAGTTTCTGTCAGAGCTCTCTCTCAGCCTCGCCTACCTCACAGGGTGTCTGCTGTGCGGAGGGGAAGGGACAGGAGATTGTAAACCGCTCTGAGACTCCTTCAGGTAGTGAAAGGGCAGGGTAGAAATCCAGTCTCCTCCTCCTCCTCCTCCTCTTCTGGATTGGAACGGCTGTCACGTAGAGGAGGTCAGGGCGCTATTTCAGCTGGGAGTGGAGAACTGGGCCTGTCCTAATGGGTCTAAGTTATGGGTGCAGTGTTCCCTCTAAGCTGAGTTAGCGTGAGCCAGCTCACAGTTTTTTAGCCTCCGGCTCACACATTTTTCTCTTAGCTCAGGAAGGATGGCTCCAGAGCAGACTAATTTATGCAGCAGCCTTATCACTCGCTTACAACTTTAATGCCAGTAGCTCTTCAAGTAGAATTATTCCTCACAAGACCCCACAGCTTAGAGGGAGCATTGGTGGGGACATATCAGTGTGATATTAGGAAAACCTTGTTAATAATAAGGGCGGTTGGGCGGTGGCCCAGGTGGCCCAGGGATGTGGCGGACTCTCCCTCCTCCTTGGAGGTCTTTGGGCAGAGGCGGGAGGATTGTTTGCTCGGGATGCTTTCGGTCACCCTGCATGGTTCAGGGGGTTGAGTGGGATAGACTTCAGGCCCCTTCCAGCCTTTTCATTCTCTTCTCAAGGGGCCCTGCCTCCCTCGAATCTGCGGGGAAAGCATGACGCTTTCGAGCAAGAGGAGAAACTGCCCATTTGCTGCTCTTTTAACTCCAGCCAGCTGCAACTGATGGATGAGACGCCAAATAATGAAATCTTGTGCATAAGTGGATCCCAATCTAATTGAAAGCAACGGAGCCCCTTTCGCATGCCTGCTGCTGAGGCTGCTGGAAAAAGAAACCGCCCGTTGGGGTTGAGGAGCTCAGGTGGCGGCTCTGATTCATTCGGGAGCAGGATCCTCCCTTCTCAGCCAGCGGGCGGAAGGAAGAACAGGCGGACAGGCACCCGGCCAGGGCTTCGGGAGCCAGTGGGCTGGGACCTGTGCCCACCACCTTGTCCTCAGTCACGGGGGGGGGGCATTTCTTCCCTCTGTATGTTTAGGAGGAATGGCTGTGGGGGAGGCCGGGGGAGCCCCATCAGCTGCAGGCACCCCTCAGCTCAGGGAGGACATGGCCAAACCTGCTGGTGACAGAGTTACGTTCCCCCAGGAGGCTTCAGGGGTCGACCTGCTGAAGAAGAGCAGAAGCCTCCCTGCCCGCCCCGTGCTCCCAAACCCCAGCATGGCATCTGCAGAGGGGGCTCCCCACCTCATTGCAACGTGGGAGTGGGGGGGTCCGGACTAGGAGTCCAGTCGGGGGGGGGGCAGGCTTCCACCCTTCCTTCCTGCTGAAGATGCTTGCCAAGAGGGGGGCAGCTGCCTGGCCTTCAGCACCGCAGTTCCCTCCTTCTGGCCCTTGGCGAGGCAGGCGGAGGAGGGGAGGTTGCTTCTGCCCTAGCCCCAGCCCTTTCCTCTGGAATGGCCATCAATCATTCCCTCTCTTCTAAGGGAGAACCCAGATTACACCATCGATGACCTAATACATCCCAGTGTCTTCCCTGTTATTCTGCCATTTATTCCCAGTCACGATTTGTGAGGGTTTTTAAAAACAAACAAACTTGGCACTGCCCTGGACCATCTAGCACGGACAGACTGAACATTGCTGGAATGTCTCAGGGCCACGGAACCTTTAAATTTCCCTCATTTGTTTCCGCATCCAGCTTAATTATTTACTTCCTGTCCTGGATCCAATTTCATAATCATGCATTTATGTTCTTAAAATAATGAAAATGGCTTTGGCTGCAAAGTGAAAAGCAGCTCTTAATTTCACACGCATGGCACACAAGGACTGATAATTAACAATTGATTTGGGAATGTGGCAGCCTCCAAGAGAACATGAAGTAATTAACCGGATTGCAAACAAAAGGACCGCTGCAGTGTGAAATGGATCCTTTGCTAAATGGGACTGACTTCTTCTGAATAAATATGAGGGAGGGTCTGTCATGGATGGTGTGTGGATCCACCAAGGTAGCAGTGGAGGCCAGAGGAGGCCCCCCCTACTGGGCCAAGGGCAGCCGCTGCTCCAGGACAGGGCAGGGACACCTCTCCAGAAGACAGCAGCTGCCTGATGGGCCCAGAAGGGGAGGGGTGGGCCACCCGCAGCGCAGTCTCCTTCCCATAGAAACTCTGGCAGGCCTTATGCAAACCTAGCTGGGGGCGGGGGGAGGCAAGGAAGGGGTTAATGAGGCCCACAGACGGGAGGGGTGGTGCCTGGCCAGATAAAAAGCCCCCAGGGAGGCCAGCTGATTGGGAAAGGCTTGGAGGGTGTAGAGAAGGGCAGAAGAGGAACCCAGGCCCGGGGCAAGAGAAGGCAACCTGATCCCTGCAGGCCTGCTGGAAGTGCCCCATGGCAGGGGCACAGCTCAGCTCACAGAGGCAAACTGGGCGGGTGAAGGGAGCTGCACATGTGCAGAAGCCTGTGTGGACTTTGCACCTTCCAATAATGAGACCACTAAGGGAAAGCCTTGTGTCTGGTGAGTCTCTGCTCCCCGTGGAAGTCCGTTATGGTGTCCTGCTGCCCCCTGGGGGAGGGTCCTGGCCATGGTGACTAAAGGGAGCCTCCCCATCCAGAGGCAGACAGTCTCCGAGGAGTCCAAGTGCTGGGAGGCAACACACGAAGCTGCCTTCGACTGAACCAGACCCCCCTCAGTCCATCAAGGTCAGTGTGGCCCACTCAGATGGCAGAGAAAGGTCTTCCACATCATCTCGTGCCACTGGTCCTTTTTAACTGGAGGTTCTGGGGATTGGGCCTGGGACCTTCTGCCTGCCAAGCAGAGACTCCACCACTGAGCCACGGCCCCTTTCCAAAATCAGGGGAAGGCCTCGGCCTCTCTGCCCTGCTGCTGGCCCTCCAGAGGAACTGGCTGGGGCCACCGTGTGAGACGGGAGGCTGGACTAGAGGGACTGTCACTGGTCTGATCCAGCAGGGCTCTTCTGAGGTTCTTATCAGGGGAAGACCTCGGCCTCTGTGCCCTGTGGTTGGCCCTCCAGAGGAACTGGCTGGCCACTGTGTGAGACAGGAGGCTGGACTAGATGGACCCTCACTAGTCTGACCCAGCAGGGCTCTTCTGAGGTTCTTCTCAGGGGAAGGCCTCGGCCTCTCTGCCCTGCTGTTGGCCTTCCAGGGAACTGACTGGCCCCTGTGTGAGACAGGAGGCTGGACTAGATGGACCCTCACTGGTCTGACCCAGCAGGACTCTTCTGATGTTCTTATCAGGGGAAGGCCTCGGCCTCTGTGCCCTGTTGCTGGCCCTCCAGAGAAACTGGCTGGCCCCTGTGTGAGACAGGAGGCTGGACTAGATGGACCCTCACTGGTCTGATCCAGCAGGGCTCTTCTGATGTTCTTATGAAGGCCTCGGCCTCTCTGCCCTGTTGTTGGCCCTCCAGAGGAACTGGCTGGCCCCTGTGTGAGACGGGATGCTGGAGAAGATGGACCTTCACTGGTCTGACCCAGCAGGGCTCTTCTTATGGCCTCATGTCGGCTTTCTTACCAATCCTACCTGCCACCTTGAACAAAGACCCCATGCTTCACACCCTCTCCAGCTGTGGGGTTAACCTCATGCACGTATGTGGGTGGTTCAAGCCCCCTTGGGTTTCCCGGGAGGCAGCCCTTACGCTCTCTGGCCTTTCCTGAGGGCTTTCAGCACCTCTTCCCATCCCCAAAGAGCCCGCGGGAACATTTCTTTTCTAGGCTGCAGCTGCACACACATGAGGATCTTGCTCTGCATGGCCTGCTGGATGCTCCTGCTTTGGGTGGGTGGGTGGGACTTCTGCAGGAGCCCCTGGACGGGTCTGCCTGCTTTGTGCCCAAGGGGCTGCCGCATTAGCCTCAGGGGAACTTTGCAAGACTTCCTGCAGGTGGCACCTCCCAGGGCAGCTGAGGATGCAAAGGGAAGCCCCATGAACCTGGTGTCTCAGGGCGGAGGAGTGAAGTTCATGACACTAGCAGGGGAGAGAAAGGAGATCGCAGGCGCTTCCCTAAAGGGGCCACGGTTGTCATTTGCCACAGTGCTCATGGTATGTTTTAATCTTGTTTTCACCGCTCTGTTTTCTATTTTTTTTCAATCCAGTCTAAATTGCACTTTTCGCTCTATCTCTGGGACTGTTTTTATTGCATTGATTTTAAATCTTGTACTTTACCTTCAGCCTCAGTGAAAAGCCGACTATAGAACAAGACAGTAAATAAGGACGCCAGTTTTCCTGCCCCAGAGTCTGCAGCTTTGGGGGGCCCGATTTGGGTGGGAAGAGGTTTTAGATGAACACATAATAAATATATCTCCTTTGAAGACTGGGGCTAAGGCTGGAGAAGGGGCAGCCCCCTGTGCAGGCTCCTCTGGGACACAGCCTCTGTGGCTGGGCGGTGTGTGTGTGTGCGTGTGTGTGTGTGTGTGTGTGTGTGTGCGTGCGCCACCATGACTCTCGGCAAGCAAGTCGACTAGCGAGTGAGTCAATCAGTCTCAGAAGGACTGTCATACAGAAGAGGGCAAAGAAGGGACTGCTGCTGCTGCTGCTTCCGGAGACAAGACAAGACAAGAGCCAGTCTGGTGTAGTGGTTAAGTGTGTGGATTCTAATCTGGGAGAACCGGGTTTGATTCCCCACTCCTCCACTTGCAGCCAGCTGGATGACCTTGGGCAAGTCATAGTTCTGTCAGAGTTTGGTGCAGTGGTTAAGTGCACGGACTCTAATCTGGGAGAACCGGGTCTGATTCCTCATTCCTCTTCTTGCAGCTGCTGGATGACCTTGGGCAAGCCGTAGTTCTGTCAGAGCTGTTCTCTCAAGGACAGTTCTGGAAAGAACTCTCTCAGCCCCACCTACCTTACAGGGTGTCTGTTGTGGGGAGGGGAAGGGAAAGGAGACTGTAAGCCACTCTGAGACTCTAAGTGAAGGGTGGGGTACAAATCCAGTCGCTGCTGCTGCTTCTTCCTCTGTTCCAGGAAGGGAAAGTTCCAGTGAACAGTTTGAGTAGCTTCGTAACCTGGAGAGCAACTTGACAATAGAGCCAGTTACCTGGGAGCAGGTGGCTTCAAGCAGAGGTTGGGTGGCTATCTAACAGGCATGTTCTAGCGTTGAGCTTCTTGCACGGAGCTGGGGGGTTGCCTAGATGACCTCTAGGGTCCCGTTCCAGCTCTAGAGTTCTGTGATCACGATTTCTGGCCTGACTACCGGGGCTAGCTGAATTGTCTGCCTTGTTCGGCTCCTACCCTGGAGGTACAGTTGAGTGTTAAAACTAGCTGCTCCACAAGGCCCCTCTGCAGCTATTTGCACCTAATCCCATGCCTATTTTCTTAACATTAGAAAAGAGCTTCTAGACTTTTTCCTGGGCAGTTCTGAAGTTTTGCTAACACCTCTTGTATCTTTGGGGGGGGGGGGTGCGCACCTGGAAGTCATGTTGACCTCTGGCGACTGACCCCTACTGTGGGGGCCTGGAGGATATTCAGAGAGGTGGCTAGATTAAGCCTGCCTCTGCCCCTCCTGGCCTTGGTATTCCAAGGAAGTCTCCCATCCAACTACTAACCACAGTCAATCCTGCTTAGCTTCCAAGATCTGACGAGATCGGGCTTGCCTGGGCTATCCAGGTCATACATAGATCATGTGTGAAGGAAGGCTGGAATCCAGTTATAAGCCAGCCACCCTGCAGGGCCAAGAATTTACTTTATTTCCTTATGTATTTGTACCCCACTTTCCCACCCAATGAGACCCAAAGCAACTAACACTAGAGAAAAACAACAACACATGCTATAAATAAGCCAGTAAACAGCAAACACAACCAATCTTCAGCTGCTCTTGGACTCTCTGGCTGGCTCATCTGAGGGTGCCAGCAGCAAGCACAGGCCAAGAGCCGAAGGGCCATCCTCTGGATTGCGGCTCTGGCGAAGGACTGGGGCTCTCCTGACCAGCCAGGGCTAAACCCGTCCTCAGCAAAGAGGTGACACTGCTGGCACAGGTGTGCCTTACCTGCCTCCCCTTCTTTGGAGACCTGCTCCTTGCACACGTGGACCCCCCTTCTGGTTTTGGCAGGTGTGCACCGAAGGCAGGGAAAGATTGCTTCACAGTGAGCCTCCCTGCGCCGCTGGTCCTTGTGCTGCCCTGGTGTTCCAGGAGGCTTGAACTGGGCTGGTTCCTTCAGGTGAGCTCATGGGCGTGGATGGAGTGATGGAGATGCTGCTCTGGGCCATCCTTGGCAGATTAACCCTCCCACAGGACCTCCAGGACCTGGCCGGCAGCTGCGATGGGCCCTCGTCTCCATCTCACAGCAAGCCCCCCCCCATCAATGGCGTGGCTGTTTCCTTGGTCTGAACCCCCCCCCCCCGCCTCTTTCTCACAGCAGCCATATGTGTGTGATTGTGTGTGAGGGTCACCTGCCTCTCCTTGGGGGCAGCCCCACAGGGGGAGTGCTCCCCCCCCCACAGGGTCTGCACTTCTGGCTCCCTCCTCCTCCTCCACTGGGCTGCCAAGGAAGCGGTGGTGGGCCTTTGTTGCCCCTGTTAAACCCAACTCTAGCTTTAAAGAGGAACTCTGGACAGCAGCAACAGCCCCGGCTGGCCAGCCTCTTGATAGACAGGGCTGGCCCATCACTGACCAATTTTAGACCGTCGCCTAGGGTGCCGGCCCACGATCCGCCCTGGCTGGCTGGCTGGCTGGCTGGCTGTCCCCCTCCGGCCACCCCGCTTGGTTCGCAGCCCCCGTCTCCCGCGCCTGCAAGCGGTGCCCCAGGAGGTCAAGTGTGGCGGCGGCGGCGGCGGCAGCTGGGTCTACTCAGGCGCTTTGCGGTGAGCTCCGCCCAGAGCGGCCGCCCACCCCCTGGGCTCCGGCGAGGGGAGAGCCGGGGAGAGCCGGGCAGGCGCCGGCGGGCCCGGGGGCGGGGCAGCTTCCAGAGCGCGGCTCTCTTCGAGGAGGCTGTTCCTGCTCCGAGCCCCCCGGGCCCCGGGCCCTGCCCTCCGGCCGCCTTCGAGGCTGGCCCCTCCGAGGCTCTGCGCTGGGGCGGGGGGGGGGGGGCGCCACACAAGGCAGCCTCACCTGGGCAGGGGCACCCCAACTTCGACTCGCCTAGTGCGCTAAAATACCTGGCGCTGCCTGCTGGCTGTTCCTGGTAGGGAAAATGTTCCCAGCAGAGTGAAATCGTTAAGCATCAGCTGAGGAGAGACTGAGAGACTGAGACCATCGGTGTTTAAAAGGCAAAAGTTTACTATACACCTAACATGGGAAAAGGTGAACGGGATGCAAAACAGCAAGGGAGCTAGACTCTGCCTCCTCGCGGCTGGAGCTCCACACCCAACACCGCCCCTGTGGCTGGACGTTTCCCGGGAGCACGGAGGAGGTGCGGGCATTCGTGTGCTCTGGAGATTTCACTCTTTGCAGGAGGAGGTAGTCTCCAAGGCGTGCCCCCCTCCTGTGCTGGGCGGAAGTGCTCCGCCTCCCCTCCAGGGTCGCCAGCAGTGGGGGGCCGCAGGGGTCAGGAGCGTGGCTGATTGTCAAGCAAGCTGGCAGTGCCAGAAGAGCAGCCATGCCGGAGGGGCTGCCGGGGGCTGCTCTTGGGGCACCTGCCTGCGGGTGCCCAGGGTCTCCGGGGCCGCAGCAGTCCGGAAGGGCAGAAGGGCAGCTCTGCGGAGCCGGGACAGCAAAAGGGAAGGAGGAGAGGAGCTCTTCCTGGTCAGGTCGGGGCTCTCCGCGCGCAGCACGGGCTGTTCGGATCCAAGGGCACGGCCCGCCCGCCGGGCTCTGTGTTGCCTTCTCGGGGGCACCTGCTCCCTCGGGCTTCCCCCGCAGCGAGCTCTGCCCCAGCACCCAAACCGGGGACCTCCTGCCTGCCCGGCTGCTGCTTTGCCCCTCGGCCAGGCCACTGGGGGTAGCCCCCTGCACGCCAGGCCGTGCTGGCCGCCGGGGTGGGTGGGTGGCGCTGCACGAGGAACACGAGACCCTCGTTGGCCAGACGGGAGGCCCGGGGCAAGGGTCCTCTCCTGGGCAAGGCTTCTGGGAGGCCCCGAGGAGCGCTCCCCGGGGCCCAGAGCCTCCGGCGCCAGCTCCAGGTTCCTGAGCATGAGAAGGAGCTCCCCGTGGCAGGGACGGCTGCCTGCCTTGGCTCTGCTCCACTGTGCCCAGAGTGGGTCAGGGGCCGAGAGAGCCAGAACCCCCCTCCCGCCCGAGGCGGGGGTTCTTCTCCAGCCCAGCTGGCAAAATCCAGCCCCCTGCCCCCAAAGCCCCCACACTTCCTCCCACAGGCAAGTCCACGGAGGCCAGGGGTCCTGCTCTCCCCCGCCCCACACACACAGGCCTGGCGTCTGGGGCAATGTGCCGAGGCGCATCATCATCCAGCCCCCCCCCCCCCACACACACACACAAGGGCCGCCGCGCATCTGCAGCCTCCGGGCTGACATCTCTCGCTCTCTCTCGGCAGCCTCCCCCGCCCCCCCCCCCCGCCGCTCCTCACTCTGTGTCACGGTGACAACGCGGCCAATTATGCGCCACTATTCTGTCCTCCGCGGTGACTAAAAGCGCTCATTAAGCCCGCTGAGGCAGCGGGTGAGGAGCAGGTTGGCCACCGCGCCCCCCCCCCTTCTGCAGATGGCAAAGGAGGGGGCCCCGCCTAGGCAGCCCCCCCCCCCCATCCCGGCCCTCCTTGGACAAAGGCAGGCTTGTCAGTGGCCCGCCGGGGCCCCCTCCAGACTGCAGGGACTGCTAGGAGTGACTGGGGGGGGGCTCTGGCC
Source organism: Lepidodactylus listeri (assembly GCA_029233225.1). Lineage (NCBI taxonomy): Eukaryota > Metazoa > Chordata > Lepidosauria > Squamata > Gekkonidae > Lepidodactylus > Lepidodactylus listeri. The sequence continues at coordinate 810,470 of JARCFY010000002.1, forward strand.
CTTGGAACTCGACCCCCCCTCCACCTCCTTCTCCCCCCCCCCCACTTGGCACCCCACAGACTGCTTCTCCTGCCTTCCCTCTGCTACTGCTAATCTTTCAAAAGGGAAACTGGGGAGCTCGCTCTCTCTCTCCCCTCTGTCTGTGGGTTGGGCCAGGCATGGCCCTAAACAGTGTTCCCTCTAAGATGACTTAATGTGAGCTAGCTCGCAGTTTTTTAGCCTCCAATGACCGGCTCACACATTTTTGTCTTAGCTCAGGAAAGGGATGGCTCCAGAGCAAACTAATGTATGCAGGAGCCACATCACTCACTCACAATTTTAATACCAGTAGCTCACAAGGTAGAATGTTTGCTCACAAGACTCTCCACAGCTTAGAGGGGACATTGGCTGTAAATTTACCTTTCAAAGACCAATTCTATTTCTTGGAAACACTGCGAAAGCCTGCATGTCTCCAAGATAACGGGGATCCAGGGCAAGGGACAACAATAAGATCAGTACAAGAAAACATAAATCTACAGACCGGATTAAAGCAACTAGGAGCAAAGGTTGAGGAATCAAGTTCACCAGCGCTCCACTGGTCTTCCAGAGCCAAAGGCCCTGTCTTGAGACTCCAGATGTAGAAGCCCTCAGGAACAGCAAGAGATCCTCCTCTTCTCCCTGCTGCCGTTCTCACCTCTGACTCATTTCCTCAGATTTCGCTTCCCTCTGCAGAGTGGGAAAGTCCACATCAACAGAGCCGCCCCCCCCCTGCCCCCACTCCACTTGACTCTCAGGCCAGAACTAGCCATGCATCAGGTCAGGGTTTTCCCAACTCCCAACTCTGACGCTGTCCGTCAGATGCCAGGAATGGAGGAACTTCTCTTCCCAAGTACCCTGTGGTGGATCTGGCCTGCTCTGCCCTGCAGGCCCTATTCCGCCCTGCCCTTCTAGGGGTTCCCAACTCCCTGGAGGGGCTTTTCTTCCACTCTCAGGTAGGCCACCACCACCACCTGATCGTGGTTGGGATTTCCCACTGGGAGAATTAGGACTCCCAGCTTCCCTTTCCAAGTTCAGAGGCCTTGCCTCAGGGTCTCCCGCTGCCCAGCACCCAGCCACTGCAGGGACAGATTAATGCCTTGGGCACCCTTGGAGGAATACCTGCTTGCCAACTGCCTGCCTTTCCCCTGGCTCCCCTCTTCAGATAGTGTTTTGTGTGGTACAGAGAACCGCTCCCAGCATCAAAAGTTATAAAGTATTTATTAAAAATAAAATTTTTACAAGCATAATTTTAGCACAGCACCAGATTGAGCAAGGAATACAAAAGAACTTTGTTGAAACACAACTCCTCTGTCCCTCTCTCTATATGTGCCCTATCAGATGTTGAAAAATAGAGCAGGCTCCTTAGCTTAGAGCTGTTCTAGTTCTCTACAGAGTTTCCCATTACTTCAAAGCTTGCTCCCAGGTGACCACAGATGACCACATGGCCAATGGCTGCCTGCTTGCAGAGCTGAATTCTGTGTGCACTTCTGGTCGCAGCACCTGAGGAAAGGAGAGCTCCTTCCTGCAGCAAGGAGTTTTGAGAAGAAGAGACTGGATTTATACCCCGCCCTTCACTACCCAAGGGAGTCTCAGAGCGGTTTACAAACTCCCCCCCCCACAACAGACACCCTGTGAGGTAGGTGGGTCTGAGAGAGCTCTGACAGAAACTGCTTTTTTCAAGAACAGCTGTGTCAGAACTATGGCTTGCCCAAGGTCATCTAGCAGGTGCAAGTTTCCCCTCCCACTGACCAGGTCACAGAGGCGCTTCTTGGAGGTCTCCAGGAATCTCTTTCCTGCAGACTATCTAGTATTCTATCCCTCCAGAACTCTGTTCCCTGCTTGAAGGGGGAGGTGAATCAGACCCTCTAGCTAGATCCATTGAAAGGTATTCTTAGAAAAATATTATTTAGCAGAGATTAAATCAGCAGAGCAATGAAAAAAAGACAGAGTCCATGTGTATGTTTGAAAAAGAAACCCTCAGAAACCCTCATGTCTACTTTGGATCTAAGAAAGTTACTCCAGATGCTTGCAGGGCAATGACACTGATTCTCATTCTCAGTCACTTGAAACAAGCTGAGGAAGAATCCCCTTGGAGGAGATGATTGGGAAACACCTCCCTCAGCACCCCCCAACCCCGGATTCTATAAGCCTGCCCAGGCCCCCTCCCCCCCATCTCCTGCCGCTCTTTGTTTCCCGAGGTTGGGGACATATTTCCTGAGATTCTCCGCTGCTCCTGGTGTTTGGTGCCTCTGGGACTCTGCTCTGCTCTCCCCAAGCTGCTTGGGGTGTTTCTTCCTTTTCTTTTTGGCAGATTTTCCTGTCTGCCTGGGAAGGCCCTTCGGAAGCCCGACACCCAGGCCTGGCCTGTGGGAGGTCCGGTGGTGTGGCCGTTTTTACGATTGGCAGCAGCCCCCCCCTCCCATTTTAGGGGTCGATACAAACACGATGTTCCCAACAGGCGACCAGTCCAATTAAATGCTAGCCAAAAGAGTATTCTCTTGTCTCCAGCACAGATTCTGACTCCAACTAACCTTGGAGAGCAGTCCCAAAACAGGATCAGAGGAATTTTTCAAGATAATGACTATCACAGCAGCAGTTGCTTAAAACTGGGTTCTTTTTTTTAAAAAAAACCCTTTAAAATTACAGGGGGGGAAACAGAGTGGAAACATTTTAAAACAGTAGTGATGTCAACCTGAGAATAGCTTTTAAAGCGGTGACAGACTGTTTCTCGGGAGCCTGAAGAGTGGGGAATTCAGCTCCCTTGGGGGCAATCTGTATGTGTGGGGGGGGGGCCCTGCCTTCAGTGCTCCCTGGCCTTGCCTCATGCAGTGAGGGCACCAAAAGCATTCCACACACACCCCACCCCCGCCCAAGGAGCCTCACTTTAAAGTGGCCAATTGGTACAGGAGGGGCTCTCTAGTCTCGCACAGAGAACAGCTTCATAGGCGTTCATGCTGCGTGTTCGATTCTGCCTGGGAGTGAACCAGCAGCCGGTGAAAGGCCTTCCGGAACTGCTGAGAGATGTGCCCCCCGCGCCCGCCCCCCAGCGCGCGCCTCGCCTCGCCTCTGCCAGCAGTGCCCCTGCTCCCCCGCCCCGCCCCGCCCCGCCCCGCTGTTGTGTTTTGAACCACCTGAAGCTTCCGAACAGTCTTGGTGGGCCGCCCCACCCAGGGAGAGACAGTGCATGGCAGTCGCCCAACCCCAGATGCAACGGGAAGACGGCTAAATGGCGCTGGCCACATTTCGCTTTATGAAATGCCAGCAAAGAAGGCCGAATAAGAGCCAATCCCTACTCCCGCCCGCCCGCCCCGCGAAGAAGTTCCTGCGCCGCTCTACGCGGCCGCCTCTGCTCGGTTTTGCCTGGCAAACGAGGCCCTCGAGCCGTGACGCGGAGCCGCCGCCCGTGGCTTGCCCGGCCTTTCGCGTGCTGAGAGCGCCACCTGGCGGACCAAGGGAGCGCCACGCCGGACCCTTCCCACGCCGGGCCGCCCCCGCAGCGCCTCCCCAGACGCGGTCGGGGGCCCTTCGTGGTGGTAGTGGAGGGGGTTGCAGGGCGCCCCCGAAGCGCTCCTGCCTGGCTGTTGAAGAGCGGGTCGCTGCTTCTCCTCGCGCCGCCCGCCCGCCCGCCCGCGGGAGTTTTCGGGGAATCCCAGGGCGCGTGCTCAGGAAGTCTGGCTGCGGGTTTTCCCCGGGGGGCGGGGCGGGCGGGTGCGCCTGGCCAATGAGTGACGCCCCGGGCGGCGGCGGCGGCGGGGGGGGGGGACACCATGGACGACGGCGCGGCTTGGCAGGAGCCCTTTAGAGGGCAGCGGGGGGGAGGGGGGCGGGAGGAGCTGTCGAGAGCCAGATCTCCCTTGCGCCGGGGGGGGGGGGGGGGCTTCTGGAGTTCAGGCCCCACTGCTGGACCTCCCGAGGGCACCTGGTGTTTTTGGCCCGTGTGACACAGGGTGTTGGACTGGAGGGGCCACTGGTCTGATCCAACGCTGGCTCCTCTTATGTTCTTATCTTCAACCAAGGGTTTTTTAAAAATGCAGCCCTTCCTCTTGGAGCTGGAGCAAGTTGAGGACTCTTGGTTGGTTTCTGGCCTTTCAGTCCCCTTTCAAGGTGCTGCAGCTCAGAGGCAGAGCATCTGCTCGACTTGCAAAGGGTTGAACCCCTGGTAGCATCTGGGCTAGGAGGACCAGACAGTGGCTGACCTGAAAGACCTTTCTCTGCCCCAGACCCTGGAGAACCGCTGCCGGCCCGAGTAGAAAGCACTGACTTGTGATGGACCAAGGAGTCGAGGAGCTCCTTAGAGACCAGCAGGGGGTTTTGGTAGGGTGGGAGCTTTCGTGAGCAGTGTTCCCTCTAAGCTGAGTTAGTGTGAGCTAGCTCAGTTTTTTAGCCTCTGGCTCACACATTTCTGTCTCAGCTCAGGAAAGAGGGCTCCAGAGCAAACTAATTTATGCAGGAGCCAGTTCGCTCACTCACAACCTTAATGCCAGTAGTAGCTCACAAAGTAGGATTTTTGCTCCCAAGACTCTCCACAGCTTAGAGGGAGCATTGCTTTAAGTCACTGCTCACTTCTTTTAAGAGGCTCCTGGACTCTTGCCCATTTCTGCTCTGCATAAGGCAAGTTCCTGTGCGCCGCTGCCTGTGAAGCAGCAGTTTCCGTAGCAGCGGCCCCTCTGGGGGCTAGCTCGTGGACATGGCTCCGGAAGCCCCGACTTGGTGCCCTTGCAGAGGCTCCTCACGGCTGGCCGGCTTGAATCAGTGAACCATCACTTGCATGCCTGACTTGGCAGGGGCCCCGGAGGAAGGAGGGCTACATATGCCATCAACAAACAGAAGTCAAAATCCAAGAGCCTCCATTGCAGAGAACTGATAAATCCGGCACTTATTCAAAACATATTTAGCCTGCTTCTCTTCTAAGGTCTTTTTTTGGGGGGGGAGGGATTACAATGCTTTTGAACTGCAGTTCCCTAATAATGCAAAACAATTAATTCTACCTATAATACGTATTAAAACAGTGTGAGGCCCCTGGAAACCCTCGATCTGCTGGAAGCACCCCCTGGATCACTTGGCCTTGTGCGACCTTCAGAAGGCGCATCATGTGGAAGCCGGATCCAGCGCACAGAAGCCACTGCTGAGAAGAGCTGTGGAGTTGGCGGAGGTGGATCCAACCCACTGCCTGTGCGGCACACTGAACAGGCCACGGTCTAATCAGAGCACCTGGGGAGGGGAATCTGGAAGGCCTGGGACTCCCACTGTCATCTTCTTTCGCACGGGGGAACGGAGGCCGGTGGGGGAACTGCCCTGGACTTCTCCTCTTGCACAACCCCCAGTGCTGCCCTCCCACCCACAGCAGGCAGGTGTGCCGCCGCCACCCCCCCCCCCCCCGGCCTTCTTCCCTCAGAGTCTGTCAGGATGCGAAGAACACTGGAAATAAGCAGGCAACAAGTATTGCTGGACAAAGTTTATGTAAAAATATAAAATGCAGTAGCACCCATGTACACAGCGACACCCTTGGGCTGCAGGCAACGCGGTCTAGAACCAGCCGGGGGGGGTGTGAACGGCTGGGGGGGGGGTTTCTCCTGAATGCTGCAAGCCCCTGCGGCTGGAAGCCTGGCCATGGATCTACCCACAGTCCTCTAGAGACGCACATCTCCTTCCTGACCATGGCCAAACCCCCCTCTGGGCCCAGGGAGAGAATCTGGGCCAGGTGCACCCGCCCACCTGCCACACCCCAGCGACGGATCTATCCATTTGCTTCATTTATTATTTGCTTCATTGGGTTTCCAAGGAGGCTTCCATCCTTCTCGATTTGTTCCTCACAACAACCTGGTGAGGAAGGCGAGGCTGAGGGTGTGTTGCTGGCCCAAGGTCACCCAGCAAGCTGCCCTGGCAGAGTGGGGACTCGAACCTGGGGCTCCCAGGCCCTAGTCCCTGACCCCCTAACCTCTGCCCCATGCCGGCTCTCAGAGCTCCTTGCACAGCTGGGCCGGGCTGGCCGGGCAAGAGAGAGGAGAGGGGGGTTCATCCAGGCCGACTGGGGAGTCAAACCTGCGACTCCCAGACCAGGAGCCGGGCACAGAATCCTTCCCAGCGGCACCCTCTGCAGTTCCTGGGGTGGGTGCGCACCCGTGCATCTTTATCCAAGAGGAGGGCAGCAGCCACCCTCTCGAGGCACACGCCTCGGGTGGAAGAGAAGCCCTCGACTCCTCTGTCGGGCACATCTAGGCACTCTGGGGCAGCTCCCCCCCACTGCTGTTCTCTCGAACTGGGACCAGCCTCCACTTGGGGGAGAATCTGGATCCGATGCGTGCAGGACTCCGCGCGAGAGAAGGCCCTGCTGTCCCTGGGGGGGGGGGGGTGCTGCAGAGGCAGGGAGGCAGTGGAGAGGACAGGCTGGTCCTGGCTGGGGGCGGGAGGGGGGCTGGGGCCGGGAAGGGCCTCGGGGCACATCCTTTCCCTGTGCAGCCAGCCAGTGCTGCTCCGGCCTGCTCCAGTTCTGCCTAGTGGCTGTCCTTGCCACTTTCTTGGGTCGTGGGCCGGGTCTCCTGGATGGGCAGGGCAGGACAGGCCTCCTCATCTTCATTCTCGGCCGGCTGTTGCCTCGTGGGGTTCACTGGGTCCTGCAGGGGGCAAAGGCCCAGGCATCATCAACAGGTCAGGGGTCGGGCCCTCTGCTTGGGCCCCGGACACCTCTTCCCTTCCCTGGGGGCAGGGGCCGCCACTGCTCCCCTTAGAGGAAACAGCCGGCAGGGAAGTGGCAGAGAAATGTTCCAGACAAAGAGCGGCTGCTGTCCCCGGCGCCCGACTCGGCCTTCTCTTCCCCCCTCCTGCAGTGCGAGCGCCAGCTGGGGGGGGGGGGGGGACACACACACGTACCTGATTGGGATGCTGCTTCGGGAGCTCTGGGGGCAGGAGAAGGAAAACAAGAGAGAAGGCGTCATGCCCGGAGCCCCACCCTGCAGAAGGCCCAGCAGTCGGGCAGGCAGCACAGACACAACTCTGGCCATTTCGGGGGGGGGGGGGCTGTAGTCCACTGAGCCTGGCTCTTCCCGGGATGCCAGAAAGCTCAGAGCTGCTGCTGGCTGCCCCGGTTGGGAAGGAGCCCCTCCTCCGTCAGACTCCCCAAGACCCAGCTGGGCAGGGCCAAGGCACACGGGGGGGGGGGGGGGGGCGTGCCCCACTGCTGCCCACAAGGCTCCCTGCAGGAAAGGGGGGCTCGGCTGGGTCCTGGATCCAGCCGGGAAGCTGGATCAAGGCTGGGGGGGGCCAGGGGGAGGGTTGTGCTCGGGGAAGGGGGGAGCTGGCTCAGCGACCCACTCTTTAGCCCCCACTCAGAGACCTCCCTGCCCAAAGGCCCAGAGGGAAGCCCCTCCCCCCTCCCCCAACCCCTCTTTGGCCCCGGCATGCCGCCCCCCCTTCCCTGACCCACTCTTCTTGCCTGACTGCCACTGCTGAAAGATCTGGTGCTGCCCTGCCCAGGAGTCACGCTTTCTGCCCCCACCACCCCTCTTGCTTGCGAGCACCTTGGGGCAGGGACCTGTGCTTGGGTGCACCCAAAATACCGACTGAGCCGCACAAACTGGAACTTTGACACTGGGGGATGCTGCCACGCCCTTGGTGGGGTCACTGGCTCTCCCTGCAACCAGAGGCCCCCTCCTCCCCCTAGGGGCTCCGGCAGAGTGGCGCTCAAACCAGGCTTCCCCCTTGGCCAGGAGAGGAAGGATGCCCCCTCCCCCACACCCTTTCTCCTATGCCCCCTCTGGCAGGGACAGCAGAGGAACCCCCCCCCCCTCGCCCTGGCTAACAGAGGGCGGCAGCCGCCCTCCCCCTTTCTCTCCCCCAGAGTTCCCACAAGACTCTCAGAGACGCACCTTGGCGATGCCGATGCCAGAGAAGGAGCCCCACACCCCCCAGCACCGCGATCACAGCAGCCAGAGCGACCGGCACCAAGACCCCCGAGCGGACCTTTGCGGCCTCTTCTGTGGAGGCGGAGGAAGCAGGGATAAGAACCCCACAGTCCCTGCAAATGCGAGAGCATCCCCCCCCTCCGAACCCCCCCCCCTCCCTCTGCACCTGGAGCTGAACTGCTGTGCCGGCAGGCAGAGCCTCTGAGCCAACCTGGGCAAGAACGGCAGAAAAGGCCGCTTCTGCCGGACATACAGCAGCATGGCAGGCCAAGCCACAGCCCTCTCTCAACCGCTGGGTGGGGGCTTCTCCCCCTGGAGCCTTGGGGCAGAGCGTGCACCAGTCAGAAGCTTCTCCCCCTGCCCTGCCCCCCTCCCCCGGCAGGGCCCAAGGTGGGAGCTCCCTCACCGCAAACGGTGTCCGAGATGCGCGTCCCGTCGGCCTTGCGGACAAGCCCTGTGGCCTCACAGCTGCAGAGGAAGAGCGAGTGCCGCCTTAGCCACGCCAGGGACTGGGACCACGGCTTTCCCCTCCGTGGGGGTCTTCGGCATCCCATCTGCTCCCCCCCCCCCAGAGCTGCTCCACTTGGAAGAGCAGCCAGGCCCTCATCCTCTGCTTGTGCGTGAGGAGTGTCTTCAGACTTCCCAGCAGAGACCCTCCTGGCCCAAGGAAGGGGACTCCGCTGTCAGCCGCCTCTGTGGCCACCGTGGCAGAGCAGTTCCCAGCTCAGCCAGCGGGCCGGGGGCAGGACCACCCAAATCTGCCCACGCCGGGCTCAGCCACCCCAACAGCCGCCTACCTGCTCCACTGCTGGCACGAGGCCGTGGCCGACGAAACGTTTGAGAAGGAGCCCACAGGACAGGCGGTGCAGACGGTGTCCCTCGTGGCGGTGGCTGGAGCATGGGGGAGAGGGAGTGTCACAGGGCAGCACACTGGCTCAGGCGCCAGAGGAGTGGGCATCAGAGGCCCTCCCCGGATGTCGGGGCCTCCCATGGGTTTGCATGGCCACGATGCCACTCCTGAGGCTGCCGACTGCAGCAGCCACTCAAGAGTTGCCAAGGGAAGGTGCCAGTTGCCTTACAGACGGGCTCAAATTGCCCTGGGACAATATGGCTGCTCCTGAGCACATGCAGAGTAGGTCCCTCCGCTACCACCACGCACCTGTCTGCTCCACCCCTTCGCCCGGACCGCAGGCCTTGTTCTCCCGGCAGCTCTGGCACTCGGGGCCGGAACAGTGGGTGCCATTCTGGCACTGGCACTCGATGTTCCGCGTGGCATCCCCTTGGAGACGCACAACCAACCCGACATCTGAAAGAGCGGGGAGAGGCCCAGCGGGGGCAGGTGGGGTTCAGCCAGGTTGTCTGCAGACTGGGTGAGGCCTCCCCCCCCCCACCAGCCCAGCCCCCAAGGCCATGGGTCACCTACTGTGGTCGCAGTATCGGTGTGGGGTGCAGCCCGTCTCTTTAGTCCAGGTGTCCTGGAAATGCCTGGGCTGACACGGAGCACAGACGGTGTCCGAGCCCTCCGTGCATGGTGCACTCACTCTCTCACCTGCAATGGAGGACAGAGACATGCGAGGGGATCTGCAGAGAGCGGAGTGGGGGGCGAAAGCAGGGGCTGCTGGGAGGGATTTGGCTACTGCAGGGCCAGCGGTGTGGGGAGGAGTGGAAGAGGAGGAGGAGGCTTCTGACCGCCCCACTCAGCGCGAGCCAGAGGGCTTGATCCCAGACAGCCGCTCCTGCTAAAGGGAGGACCAAAAGGCAGGCTTCTGGGAAGGGCGGAGAGGCAGCCGGGAAGCCACCTGTGGGGCTCCTCTAAGTGGAGGTTCACATGACAAGGTGGCTTCTGTTGGACATGGGGGGAGGCCCTCCTGCACAAGCGCAGTTGGGGATATTTCTCCCCCCCGCCAGCCTCCCCTTCTCTGGACTCAGCTGCCGGCTGCTCCAAGCTGCATTTGGCACTGCAGGCGGGGCGGGGTCAAAGGGCCAGCTACCTGGTGGGCATCTCCTGCAGCACTTCCCGTGGGCCTCGTACTGAGTCCTGCTGCAATTCTGCTGCTGCTGTTGCAGGTCGAGGGCCAGGCACTGTGAGAGGAAAGAAGGCCGGCTTAGCCGCTGCTGGAGTGGCCCCGCCTGGGGCAGCAGAGGCCAAAAGAGGGGGGGAGCAGAGGGCCGAGAGGCTGCCACTAGGGCCAAGAGGAACTGTCCAAGGCTGGTGCCAAAGGTGTGGGCATGCCACTGTAGGACTGGGGCTCACTCGCGGGTCTCCGAGTTCATTGGCTGTCCATTGAAAGGCATCAGCCAGCCGCATCAATCCTACAAAGGCCCACCTGCCTCTCTGCTGCACTCTCCTGCCCGGGCTTGTCTGGGACTCCCCCCCCCCCCCCGCGAGGCTCTTCCTCCTACGCACTCTCCCCAAACCACAACCCCCCCACAAAGAAGCTGCTGCAGAGCAGGCGAGGCCTCCGAACCTTTCAGCTGGAGTCTGTGGAGACTGGAAACTGGGGACTTTCTCACCCTCTGCCGGCCAGACGCTCCTGAACCCACCCAGGAAAGACAGGGCTTTCCATGCCAAGCGCAGCACTCAAGACAGACGCCCTTGCCTGGGACTATCCAAGCGGCTGTGTCATCTCGGCTGCATCCCCCTGCGCCATATTCACAGGGAAACGGCCCCTGAGCCAGCCAGGAGGTTCTGTGCAGCCAGCCTGGCTAAGAACCACCGACCTCACGCTCCTCCATTAAGCTTGGGCCCTTCCCTTTCCAAGCCACCTAGTCAAGGAGCCCCCACCAGATCCGCTGCTGCTGCTGCTGCTGCTGCGCGCCCTCTGACACTGCTGCATTGGGCGGAGGAAGGAGCCTTTGCTCTGTGTTTTCCTTCCAGCCTCCTGCCCAGCACAACGACATGGGGTGTAAAACGAGGCAGTGCAGGAGGACAAGCCAGAGGGCGGGAGGAGGATGTCAGAAATCCTACAGACGGCAGAAAAGGACCAGGCGAGAAAGGATGTTGCCAAGCAAGGGAGAAAACCATGCCGGACGGGGCAGGACAATCCATTCCTCAGACAACAGGCCGCCCCCCCCCCGCTCCCATAGAGAAGGCGCCTTCCGCTACAGGGCAGAACCATCCCCCTTCTGGAACGTCCCCCACCTGGAACGGACCCCTCCTCCCGTGTTTTGTGGAATGACAGCAGAGGGGGAGGGGGTCCCCGTTGCCCCGCCCCAGAGGGCCGCCTCCTCCTCCCCCCCCCCCGCCCAGGCCATCAGCATCCTTCTTACTATAGGGTGATGCCAAAGGCAGAACCACAAGCGCCAGTTCCCAGCACCCCGGCCAAGTCTCCCTCCAGGCTGGGGAGAGTCCCGGGAGCAAAACCTCTGCTTGGTGGGCTACTTGGGTTAAAGTGGCCCACAAGCGATTTGGCTGCTGCATCAACTAGCTTGCTCTGGAGCCATCCCCTTCCTGCGCTGGAGGCTAAAAACCTGTGAGCTAGCTCACCCTGACTCAGCTGAGAGGGAACCCCCACTCATGTTCCAAGCAGCTTTTGTGCCCCCCCCCCCCGGGCTTGTCTTTCTTCTGGACCCCTTTGCCATCCCTTGCAGAGTCCACGCTCCAGCCCTGGCTGCCCTTTCTCCCAGGGGGGGTCCAGATGCTTGCCAGGATCCAGCAACCAGGAGGGCAGGCGGGGATTCTGGGTCCACTGACGTCACCGGCTGCACATTTTTATTGTTTATTTAATTCACGAAGGCCCTACCTTTCGCAACAACCCTGTGAGGGAGGCCAGGCTGAGAGAGTGGGACTGGCCGGAGGACACCAGTGCGGATTCAGACCCTGGCCTTCCAGACCCCTGCCCCTCGCTCTTCAGCCAGGACACCGGGCTGCCCCCCTACCCAAGCGGACCTTTGCTTAGGACGGCCCTGAGAAGCTGCACCCCAAGCAGAAGTTCCCACGGAGCAGAACGCCACACCACGATCCTGGAGGCGCCCCCTCCGCCTGTCCTGTCCGGCCCCTTGCCCGTGAAGCGAGCACCCTCAACCTGTGAGGCTAGCCGGGGGCCTTTCGGCACCGGCCCCCAACGCCCCTGTCCTCCCGGGCTCTCCCCCCCCCCCCCCCCCCGAGGCCACTTCGTGCCTTTGCGCGGCTCTCCGGCCCTGGCCGGGGGTTCCGCGCGAGCCCTTTCCCAGCCGAGCGGCAGGCGGCCCCCAGGCAAAAGTAGGAGCGAGAGGAAAAGCGAAAGGCAGCCAGGGAGGCAGGAAGGAAGGCAGGGCGGCCGCGGCTAGCGGAGCGGCCCCAGCCGTGGCCAGACAACCGCGGGCCCGCCCCCCGGAGCCCTTCTCGCAGCCCCTTGCGCTTGCCTTCCTCAGCTCCCTGGCAAAGGCGCCCCCGCCCCCCGCCAGAGGGTCTCCCCCCCTCCCCCGAGTGTGTGTGTGCGTGAGGGCGGGGGGGGGGGTTGCCTTCGGGTCCCGGGGCCCAAGCAAGCGGCCGTCTGCGGAGCAGCGCGCGCGAGCCAGAGGGCGACAGCCGGCCCAGCCGCGAAGCAGCCGAGAGCCGCGGCGGGGAAGGGAAGGGAAGGGAAGGGAAGGGGGCGCCCCGAAGGGGAGGCCGCCTCGCCCTCCTGCAGCCGCCAGCAGAGCCGGGCCGGGCTGGGGAGAGGCGAGGCGAGGCCCGGAAGCGAAACTCACCGCCCAGGCCAGGAGGACGCAGCCCGCCCAAGCCTCCCGCCGCCCCGCCGTCATGCCGCTGCTGCCCCCGCCCCCGACGGCGCCTTTTGTCCCCGCCGGGTGGGCCGGCCTGGGGCCCCGCCAGCCAGCCAGCCAATCGGGCGGCTCCAGCCCCTCCCGGCCCCGCCGCCTCGGCCCGCCTCCGCTCGCCGCCCGGCCGCGCCCCCGAGGTGGGAAGGCCGCCAGCAGCAGCAGCAGCAGCGCCACGCTTAGGAAAGCCCCCCCGCGGCCACTCCGCACCCCTCCACTCCCCCCGCCCGCACCCCGGGGGGAGAGAGGGCGGGCGGGAGGGAGAGGCCTCCTGGGGGACCCCCCTCGTCTCCCCAGCTGGCTGGCTGGCTGCCCTTTGCTCTCCAGCGCAGGAAAGCCCTCCTGATTCCCGCAGCCAGCCTCCCTTCCTCCCTCCCTCGCAGGAAAAACGCGCTGGCCTCTTGGGAAGCCAGAACCGCGTCCGGGAGTCCAAAGGAGCCCCCCCCGCAGCGCTCTAGAGTGGCCGGTGCCTCTCCTCTCCCTCCCTTCCCTCACCATCCCCAGCATGGACGGGGGTGGCCTTTTCCACTCCTGCTGCCCCACGCTGCCTCCGCATTTCCCAGTGGCCCACTAGGATCTCTTGCAGTCCTCATCGCAGCCGTTTCGGACCCCGTCCACATTCTGAGACCTCTTCAAGTGGCAGCAGGAGCCAGCACAGAGGAGGCCCCGTCTCTGGCTGCTGCCTGCCTGACGCAGGCTGTGAACACCTTTTTAAGGGCAGGGACGAGTCCAGGAGCCCCTTGGAGACTAACCAGAGGGTTTCCAGGGCACACACGGTTTGGAGAGTCAAGGCTCTCTTCCTCAGATACCTGATCCTGTTGCTCTCTGAAGATGCTCCTGGACTCGAACCTGGCGATACATTCCAATGAAACAGTCCCGGAAGGTGCTTTTAAGAAAGGAGCAGAACGGTGAATGGTACCGCGTGCAGGGCATGGGTCTTCCACACACCCGGAAACAGAGAACCTTAGCGCTGGAAGGGCCTCCAGGGTCATCTAGTCTAACCCCCTGCACAAGGCAGGACATTCACTTCTTTGTCCTTATATAATACTATTTTCTGTGCTTTTAAAAAGATGCTTTCGAATACTCTGTGCTGTGCTTCAGACGGCTCTAATCGTGACCCTCCTGCATTTCTTATCAGATGTCTCCCCATGCTGTGGACTGTACTGACTTCCACCAGAGCTCCCCAGCATTTCTGGGCCAGCGGGCACCTTTGGCATCCTGACGCCATGTGGTGGGCAGAGCCACAGAACGGCTGCCCCGGGGGAAGCTCCTTGTCATGTCCTGGCAGCCGCTGCCAAAGCAGCATTTTCCAAAACCTTCCCAGCCCTGCAAAAACCCCACCTGGCCACCCTTGCCAGGCACCACAAGGAAAGGGGTCAGGGGGTGTGCCAGGGCCCCTGTGGGCACCATGCCGGGGATCTCTGATGTTCACGGTAGAGTCCACCTGGAATCCAGGTGAGGAAGTCAGATTGTAAAGGACAGGAAAGCTAGGGTGCCCTTTATGCGGGTGACGGAGTGCCGGTTTGGTTGTCCCCAGGCAGCACGGTGGCTACTTCTCTGCAAACGATGAGGATGAGGATGAGCTCTCCTCCTCATACGGCAGCACTCCTTGTTGCATTCTGTGTTTTTTGGGTTGCCTCCCCAGGACCCCTTCAGCCTCAGGGCTGACCCTGCTCAGCTGGCTGGTCCCCAAGAGAGAAGGGCCCCGGCTGATGAGCCCAGCCAGAGAGATTCCTGGAGGAGACCGAGAGAGCAGGCAGGGGCCACAACACACAGCTGGCCTTGCCATGCCCCCCCCCCAGCAGCTGCATCCCACTTCTGTTTCCCACCTGGGAGAACCAGGAGGCCCCAAGTACTGCTGGGGAGGCTCAGCCACCCTCCCCGGAGAGGCCACTGTCTCCTTCCCACTGGGCTGGAGATCCGACCCTCAGCACGAGGGTCAGGCGCTGGCCTGTTGAGAGCATGGCTGAGCTTGCAGCCTTCTCCTCTTGGGAGCCGTGGACTGAGGGGTGGTCCCCCTGCAGAGACTGGTCGATCCCAGGCTGCCCTAGGGGGTCTGGGGAGCCCTGAGGGTACCCGAGTGGAAAGCTGGGTGGTCAGGAGCCAGAGGCAGGGTGCTGGGCTCAACAAGTTAGAACTCTTCAGTAATTATAGAGTTCGCTTTGTTTAGGTTATGTACTGGGACTGAAACATTGCAGGACTGTGCTGCCAGAGACAGGGTGAGCTTGGAGCTGCAGAACAATAGACCAACAGGATGTTATGTAAAGAGCCTGTCCTTGGGAGTGGGGGGTGTTTGGGGTGTAGTCACGGCATACAATATCCCTGAGCGGAGGCTCTGGTCTGCAGCCTTGTTCTGGCTGAAATCACTGGACAAAGTAGAGCTGGTCACTAGACTTGGAGTCTGTTCATCCATGGTCTTAGCCAAATTGCTCTGTTTGCTTTAATAAAAGGTTGGGGAATTCTGATATTAATGTGCAATTGGCATAACTACAGGATCATGGCCTTTATATACCACTTTATCCAGATCACAGAAATAGACACAGAGACTAGATTACTAAAGCAGTGGTCTCTTTACTGAAGGATTCTTAAACTTATAAAGTATAATCAAACATTCAGACACACATTATAGAACTAAGGAAGTAGAGGTGATTGATAGGGAATAGAGGGGGTGAGTTATGGGGTGATACTACCTGTCCAGATGTGCAGAGGTCCATGAAGAAAGGGTTATGGCCTAAACCCAGAGGGTAAAGGGGCGGCCTGCCAGTTGGCATCAGGGCAGAAACACACAGGGTCTGAGGCCATGGAGGCACTGGAAAACAGTGCAGACCAATGGAAGGTCTTGGGGGCTGGTCTCAGGTGAGAACAAAAGATTACCTGGGCCAATCAGGTGTCCCAGGAGGTGTGTGACATCAGGATGGGCAAGGCCTAGATATGGCCAATGAGCTTCCAGAGGGGGCAGAGTCAGGCTTTAACAATAGAAGCCAGGTGTTGAATGACTGGGGGGGGGGGTCCATTGTGGAACAACAGAGTGGTCTGGAGTTTCCCTGGTGCCAGACAAAAGGAGTGATGTTTCTTAACAGAGAGCCAGTTGGGTGTAGCGGTGAAGTGTGCGGACTCTAGTCTGGGAGAACCGGGTTTGATTCCCCACTCCTCCACTTGCACCTGGCTGGATGACCTTGGGCAAGCCATAGCTCTGTACCAGCTGTTCTCTCAAGGACAGCTTGGGAAAGAGCTCTCTCAGCCCCACCTACCTCACAGGGTGTCTGTTGTGGGGAGGGGAAGGGAAAAGGAGTTTGTAAGCCGCTCTGAGACTCCAAGTGAGTGAAGGGCGGGGTATAAATCCAATCTCTTCTTCTTCTTCTTCTTCTTAATGCGTGGCAGAATGATCCTGAATGGGTGATGGTGAGTTAATGTTTACCTTGATGGGTCTGGCATAGGAGTAAGCAGGGCTTTTATTTGTAGAAAAAGCCCAGCAGGAACTTATTAGCATAATAGGCCACATCCAATGGCAGAAACTCATTAGCATATTAGGCCACACCCCTGACAGCACAGCTCATTAGCATATTAGGGAGGGGGAGGCTGGGAAAGAAAGGCATTTTTAATGTGCCTGGGTTCCCTGCCTGCCCTTTTCCAGCCCCCACATGTCAGCTAGCAAAGGGAAGGCAGAGAGAGGCTTTTCCTTGTCAATTTCACTCTCAGCTGACTGGCCGGTAGTGAAATTGACAAGGAAATCCCGAGGGGCTCCCCAGAGGGAAAGAGGGCATGCTGCCTTTCCCTCTTGTGTGTAAGGTGGGGAGGGCAGAGTGCTCTGTAGCCACGCATGCCAGAGGTTTTGGTTGTAGGCGTGGCCAACTCAGGGGCCAGCCAGAACTCCGTTCCTGTGTGTTCCTGCCCCAAAATAGCCCTGGGTGTAAGAATGCAGATACCCTAGACAAATACATGGAGACAGGGAGGAGAGGATTATTCCAAAGATACTTCCTGACATGGGTGAAACCAGGGCCGGCTCCAGGGCTTTTTGCGCACTAGGCAAGGCTTCCTTGTGGCGCCTCCCCCCCACCACAGAGCTGCCCTCTCCACTACCAGCAACCTGCCCGCAAGGGACAACCCCCCCCCCCCCCGGCCCCAGCACCCACCTGCCTGCCCAGGCTCACGAGCTCTCCAGCCCTGCTGGCAGCCACCTGCACCTGCTGGCTGCAGCGCCTACAAGTCTATCTGCATTGGCCCAAGGCTAAGTTTGGTTCTTAGCCTGAATGGAAAGCTGCATTCAGACATAATGGTAAATCATGGTTTGCATAAAGCGCACTATCTCCTGGTTTGAGTCTCTCTCAGTCTCTCCACTGCTCCATTTGCCAGCTGCGCCCCTAGGCGGCTGCCTAGTTGGCCTAGTGATAGAGCCGGCCCTGGGTGAAACAGGATTGACAGACAAAAGACTAGCCATTTGGTCAGCAGAAGATGCCTGAGGCAAGGGCAGAGACTTGCCCAGTCTTAGTCCTTTTTGGACTACAGCTGACAGGAGAGAGGAGTGAGGGGGTTGCTTTGCATGGAGAATTCTCTTTGGCCTGAGTTTTCTCAGCCAAAATGTGGTTCTTCTAGCCTCCCAGCAAAATCCACTGTTTAAGCCAAGCCTGGCTCCATAGGGCACTGCTTATGGAGGTTCAGAGATCGCTTTGGGAAAGACCACCCCAGATTCAATGCTGAGTCTGTGCTGCTGATTACAATGGAACCCACTATTTAACAGTGGCGACCAAGGTGGGATCCTGTTGAGCCAGCCCAGCGCCCATCTGCACTGCACCGTGCATCGAGCTCCAGTGCTACGCGCATTCCATTGCAACGGGGAACATGGCTGCCGCTAGAGAACATCTGCTGGAATTTGACCCCGCTCACCCAGAGCTTTGGGGAACCTGGCTGGAGTGGCTTAAGTACTACATCGTGTTCCAAGACGTCCAGGATGCAGACAAGAAGGCGGCTCTCCTCCTCAGTGCCTGTGGGATCACAACACTGAGGCTAGTCCAGGGCCTCATTGCGCCAAGCACCTTGGAAATGGCCACATACGGCAACCTCATCAAAGGCGCTCACCGACCATTTGGTGCTTCAGCCCACGAAGATGGCGCTCTGCGCGGACTTCTACATGCACCAACAAAAGTCCAATGAGATGGCTGCCAACTTCATGGCAGACCTTCGCCGACTGGCCCTCAACTGTGAATTCACAAATCTTGACGAAGCCCTCCTAGACTGGTTCGTGATGGGCATCAGAGAGGAGAAACTAGGCTGAAAGCTCATCGGCCATGAGGGCCTCGCACTAGGACAAGAGGTACGCAAGGCCCTCACCTTTGAGAAATCCAGGCGAGACCGCCAGACCTCCGCTGCGCACCAGGTCTCCATCCTTTCGGCTTCTGAAGCAGCGGATGAGGAGGAGGCCCATCAGGTGCGTTGCCCCGCTCCCTGCAACTTGAGATCTTCTGTCATTGCCGCTTGCCCAGCGCAGACCATTGCACAAATGCCCTGCGCCAGCTGCAGAGAGCCTCATGAACGTTGCTCCTGCCGTTTCAGAGATGCTACCTGCAGGGCCTGCAGCAAGACTGGCCACATCGCCCATGCCTGCACCAGGAGGCAGTGGACCTGCATGTGTTTGATGTGCCCAATCTATCACTGAGTGAAGAAAGGCTGTGAATCTTCTAGGAGGCCTTACTGAACTTTAGCATTGTGATTGGGAATCAGTGTATGGGCTGTTTTGCATATTGGGGTCTTTTCCTCCCTTTGTTTGCCTGGAAAAGAAGAGGCACCATTCGTCCTAGTAATGTCCTAGCAGTAAAGACGTAGAACCTAGGGTCTGTTGTTTCGCATCCTGTTTGCCTTCTTCCAGTTTGGTGTAGTGGTTAAGTGTGTAGACTCTAATCTTGGAGAACCAGGTTTGATTCCCCACTCCTCCACTTGCACCTGGCTGGATGACCTTGGGCAAGCCATAGCTCTGGCACAGCTGTTCCCTCAAGGACAGTTCTCTCAGAGCTCTCTCAGCCCCACCTACCTCACAGGGTGTCTGTTGTGGGGTGGGGAAGGGAAAAGGAGTTTGTAAGCCGCTCTGAGACTACAAGTGAGTGAAGGGCGGGATATAAATCCAATCTCTCCTCTTCTTCCCATGTTAGCTCTAGTAAAGTGATCTTTTTTCCAAACACACACATGTTTGTTGCTCTGCTGACTGAATCCCTGCTCAAGTATATTTTTCTAAGAATACCCATCACAGGGCTTCTTCACAGCAGCCTCTCCTATGCTGTGGAGGAGGAGGAGGAGATTGGATTTATACCCGGCCCTCCACTCCCCAAGGGAAACTCAGAGCGGCTTACAAACTCCTTTCCCTTCCCCTCCCCACAACAGACACCCTGTGAGGTAGGTGGGGCTGAGAGAGCTCTTTCCCAAGCTGTCCTTGAGAGAACAGCTGGTACAGAGCTATGGCTTGCCCAAGGTCATCCAGCAGGTGCAAGTGGAGGAGTGGGGAATCAAACCCGGTTCTCCCAGATTAGAGTCCGCGCACTTAACCAGGACACCCAGCTGGCTGTAGTTGGTGTCCAGCTCCTTGACGGGCAATGCCAGTCAGCTGTGGCTATGCAGAGGGCCGGGAGGAATGCAGAGCAGTGTGCCTGGGAGGAGGAGGAGGAGGAGGAGGAGTGGGGCAGGGCAGGCCTAGGAGGGGCTGGGGCGGGGAGTGCAGAAGGCCTTTTCCTCCCCGGCCGTTGTGTCGGCTGAATTTTGCCCAGCACCACCATCGCTGAATACAGTCTGAGAGCAGCTCATCCCAGGGTCCAGCCCTGCTGACGGCGCTCACTGTACCCCCGGCGGCAATGCTTGTGGGAGGGGGTGGAAATCTCCTCTGCTCTGACTTGGAGGACAAGCTTAGATCCAGTTCCCAGGGAAGAGTCAGAAGAGGCTGCTTGTTTGACTTTTTTGCCGTGGCTGATCTCACCTACCCTTGCACCATCCTTGGGGCTGGGGGAGCTGTCCGCTGAGCTCTTGATTTCTGCCCCCCCCCCCCATGGATAAGGGCATCCTGAGGCTTGGCGAAAGAAGACTGGGAGTGCTTCCTGGAGGGAGGGGGGGAAGGAGGGGGGCTCTCCTCCCCCAAGCCTCTGGAGGAGGCGGGAGCTTGGTCTCTGCTTAAAGTCCCTTCATGAGCCCAGGAAGATGTGGCCAATCTGAGGCCAGCCTTTGGCTTGCCTTTGGAAGGGGAAGGGCCAGAGCCGGTGGTGGCTGAGCCGCGCCAGGGCATCCCGGGTGACACATCTGCCCGTCCTCCTTTGCAGCTGGCTGTCGGGCCTGGGCAGAGAGCAGGGAGCCCTTCGGTCAGACCACGTGGTGGGGTGGGCCATCTTCATAGAAAACTGGGCAGTCAGCCCTCCGGACGTGGCTGTGCCTTGCAGCAGTCTTCCCCACTCTCCGTTCTCAGTCATCTCTCGAAAACTGCCGTGTGTTTTCTGTCCGGTCATAAACAGAGAGTGAGTTCTGGAGGGGAGAAGTCAGCTGTTTGAGATCTGCTGGGGGGGGGGAGTGCCTCAAGGGTCCTTTTTGTCGCCTCTGCTCTTTGCCAGGCCGCTGAACAAAACTGTCCGGAGCTTTGGATTTGGACGTCATCAAGGTGCTGAGGACACCCTGCTCTGTACTTAACCATCTGTAACCTCAGGGGTGTCCTGACATGGTGACCTAGACGTTGTGGCATTGGTGAGCCCGTTTCTGCCTGAGAAAACTGGTGGGCAAAGCTGCCCCCACCCCCGCACAGGCCAGGCTGCATCAGAAGAAGAGGCCCTCAGCCAGGAACAGGCAGTGAAAGGGGAAGTGGGGGGAGAGGAGTTGGGCCGCCTGGCCGAGGGAGTTCCCGGCATTTCCCTGATGACTGCAGAGAGAAATTTCCCTGTCTGTCGTCCCCCCCCCCCCCCCGCTTGTGGAGGGCAACCTGGAAAAACTCTGGGCCCACTTCCTTCCTGCTCTCGCTGCCCTTCCCTGGAGACTGAGGTGTTCCTGTGGGCCCTTGGCCTTCGGACTCCTCCTTCGGCCACAGTGGCCAGCCTTCCACAGCCTCCCCTGCAGCCACAGGGCCAGGTGGGAAAGCTGCTGGAGGGGGCCTGTGGGGCGGATGGTGGTGGTGGTGGCTTGCCAGTCTGGTGTAGTGGTTAAGTGCGCGGACTCTAATCTGGGAGAACCGGGTTTGATTCCCCACTCCTCCACTTGCACCTGGCTGGATTACCTTGGGCAAGCCATAGCTCTGTACCAGCTGTTCCCTCAAGGACAGCTTGGGAAAGAGCTCTCTCAGCCCCACCCACCTCACAGGGTGTCTGTTGTGGGGAGGGGAAGGGAAAAGGAGTTTGTAAGCCGCTCTGAGACTCCCTTGGGGAATGGAGGGCGGGGTATAAATCCAATCTCTTCTTCTTCTTCTTGTCCTTTCAGACAGGGACAGTGTCAATCAAGGACAACTTCCAAGACTGGCCCAGCGAGGGGATCTGGGTGGTGGTGGTGGTGGTCTCTGTCTGGTTGTTTTGTGTTTCACCTCCGTGTGCCCTGTAGGAATTCCCATACTATGGGACAGCCTGCCTCAGGAGGTCCGGAAGGGTTCTGCATGCCCCTGTCATTTGGCAAAAGACGTTCAGGAGGAGGTTTCTCTCAAGGAAAGTGGGCTGCAGGGCAATGGAGTGGCCCAAGAGCAGACCCTCCCCAAAGGGGCAGGCCTCTGAGCTGGCCCACTGCCTACTGCCCGTACTCTCGCGCTCTGGCTAGACGGCCGCCTACGTTGCCGTCACATGTTAGGGGGCTTTTCTGCAGCGGCTCCTAATTTTGCAATCCTAGCCCACTTGCATTGTTCATTGGACATCTGCTGCTGCCTGATGATGCTGGTTTAATCTCAGGGCGAAAGGCAGGCTATCAGTACAGTCAATAGGTTCCGGTGGGTGGCCGTGTTGGTCTGAAGCAGCAAGACAAAGTTTGAGTCCAGTGGCATCTTTAAGACCAACAAAGTTTTAGTCAGGGTATAAGCTTTTGCATGCCAAGCCCATAGCTATGGTGGGGCTTTGGGGGGCTCTGTCCCCTTTCTTAAAGGCACAGCCCCACAATAATTTCTCCTGTAAATGCCTTTTTCAATCATTTTAAGATAGTTTTTTAAAGGCGTGTGCTCCTTTCAGCAGAGTGGGGTGCTGTAGTTGACTAATTCCCACACTGAGTAAGGTGGTTGGAGTAGGTGACCTCTTGGATCCCCTCTGTGTCAAGAAACTGGTCTCCTTTAAGAGTCTTTCTGCCTAAGCGTTAGCTTTCTTGACTATAGAAGTCATCAGCCCCACCTGCCGGCTTGTTATCAGAATTGTTTCTTAGGCTGGCAGAAGTGATTAACTTGCAGCAGCTGAGAACTGTCATTTAAAGTGGTTGACAGCTTGCAATTTAAGAGATTTATCCTGGTAACAGCTTTTTATTGGCTAAATGGCGTTTCTTTCTTTCTTTCTTTCTGAGAACTTCAGCCCCACCAGAAAAAAAAATTGCCCTCAAAGGCACAAAATCCTGGCTATAGGCCTGGTGCACACACACCTCTTCAAATACAATAAAATGGAAAGTGTGAGTCCATACATAGGGGTAGAGGGCGAGCAGTAAATCTGAGCCTGCTTGTGGGGAGAGCGGTCTATAAATGCTACAAACAAACAAACAAATAAAATTTAAAAAATGAAGATGCTTAACAGCTTCAAGGACCAAAAAGGAATAACAAACATAGTTTATATGGTTACCATTTGTTTGGGTTTAATTCCAGGGGGACACATGGTTAAAGGAAATAAATATGTCAGAATTGGAGATTGCTGTGAAATGGTCTATAACTGCGGCCTGGAAAAACTCTCAACCTCCATCAGTGCCCATGTGGTACCATCATATTTGGGATATGTACATAATGGAAAAGATACTAGATCAATTGTCTACATATGTCTGTCTTTATCCAAGCATGGCAATTGATTTTATCTCTACTGATGAATCACTTCTAAATGGTTCATATCCTATAGAAATATTAATGCAATAAATTCATTTTTTTGTTATGAGAATATACTGGTTCTATACTTGTCTTAAAATTTATACATTTTCTCTATTTGACTTGACTCACCAATTTTAGTCTTTAGAAATATTGATGCTATAAACTCTTTTTTAGTTACAAGAATGTACTACTTCTATACTTGTTTTATAAATTCATACATTTTCTTTGTCTGACTTGGCTTACAGAGTTTTGTCCCTATCTCTGAATGATTCAGATGTTTCTGTTTTAATCATGTTGCTCCTTCTGTTGTATACTAGTTCTGTGTCTCTCCAAAGCCGTGTCTCTCCAAAGCCGACCTTCCCCCCCCCTCACTCGGGAAAAGGGTTTCCATGCAGCTCGACCCCCCCATACCCTACAATGCCCCAGACAGTGATCCTCTTGAGAGCTGCTAGGATTTCTCCTGTGCTAGGAGGAGAAGTAAGTGCCCAAGGCGGATCGGGGCCTCACTGGCTTATAGGGGCCTTTTACCCAGCTGCCTGTCCCGCTGGGATGACCCACCAATCATTTCGGCCTCCCTGTGAAGGGGTGGGTGTTGCCTTCGGAAGGGGCTACCCCAGGGGTGGGCAAACTGTGGCTCCAGAGCTGCATGCGGCTCTTTCACATATATTATGTGGCTCCTGGCAGGGCGGCTGGGGAAGCTAAATATCATTAGCAAACAAATATCATTGGACAAATTAATATCATTATCAATATCTGCTTTTACCCCTTTTGTTATTATTTTTGGCAGTCTCATTTAATGTTAATAAAAAGCAAATCTGCTTGTTTTCCAATAAAAGCAGGGAATATTTGTTCATGTCTTGTGGCTCTCAAAATCCGATGTTTATTCTATGCGGTTAAGCAAGTGTGGCCACCCCTGGGCTACCCGGTTCTGCTTGGTCCTTCTCCAAAGGGGTTCCCTTCGTCAGGGAAAAGGGCAGAAAGGGGCAGGGGGAAAAGGTCAAGCGGCCGAGAACCTTCCCCATCGGGAAATGCCGAGCAGTGGGGTTTCTCAAAGATGACTAAGAGGGGATCTTTGACGGCGTCTGCCGCCACAAATAGGAGCGGTTCGCAGGGGCTGCCAACCGTGCCGGGCTGGAGACCGTCACAGAGGACAGCCGTCTGTGTTCGAATCCAGCAGCACCTCCGTGCCCAGAAAGGCTTGCCGGAGCCAAGGCTCCCTTCCTCACCAGGCCTCCTCTGAGACCGCCATTTCGGCTCCGGCGAAGGGAGCGTAGAGGGCCGGAAAGGCTGGCCGGTCTCTCCAAGGCGCTTCTGGACTCGCACCGGCCGGCTGTGCGGAGGAGGAGGCGGGGGCTGCGGGCCGTAAACCGGACTAGCGCCGCCGCGTGGTGGACACAGCCTTGCAGGCCCGGCCTCGTGCGCCGCGCCCAGCCCCGGAAGGGGAGAGAGGGAGAGAGGACGCGCTCGCCAGCGCCGCCCCCCCCCCACCCCCCCCCCCCCGTCCAGTCCGGAGTCCCGGGGGAGCCGGGCGGGGCGGGGCAGCGCAGGGAGGGAGGCCGGCCGAACGGACTCCCACCGCCCACAGCCAGAAGGAGCGCGGCGACAGTGCAGTGGGCCCCGTAGCTGCCCCTCTCCTCCTCCTCGGGAGCGCCCTCGCCTCCCGGACTCGCCCCTCGTAGCGCCTTCCGCTCCCCGCTGTGGATCGCGGCCCCCCGCCGGGGGAATGGCAAGCCTCTCCGGGGGCCGCGAAGCCCCGGGCGCCCCCTCCAGGCCGCGGGCAGACTGGCCGGGCGCCGCCGGGGCAGTAGGACAGGAGACCGAGGGCGCGGGAGGCCGGGGCTCGGCAGGCAGCCGTTTGGGAAGGAACTCCTGGAGGCCCCTGGACGTTTGCAGCTCCGCGCCGCCTCGACCGCCAGCCCCGGGAGCTTCAGGGCCAGCGCAGCAGAGGGAGGGAGGGAGGGAGGGTGGGTGGGTGGGTGGGGACACCCCCCCCCCCCCAGAAGACCGTCGTTTGCTTGAGCTGTGGCCCCTCCGCCCAACCACGACACCAACCCTCGGAGGTCGGTCAGGCTCTCTCTCTCTCTGAACCGGGAAGCGGAAACGCTGCTGCATGGGTGGCCGTGCCCACCGCCCTGGCCCGCCCACTCGTTTACCCCTCGGCCTTTGCGAGCAGAGAGCCGCCCCCTACGAACCCCCTCGGCCCTGGCGGCGCGAGAACGTCTCCTCCGGGGGTCGGAGGCGTCTCTCTCGTCTCGACCAGCTGGAGGCGCTCCCGTGCAAAAGCAGAAGCCTCCCCGCCGGAATGCCGCCTCCCCCCCCCCCCCCCCCCCCCCGTGGGCCACCCTTTGCAGGCCCTCGTTTGTCATCTGCAAATTCAGCCACTTCACTGCTTACTCCCAACTCCAAATCATTAATAAACCAGTTAAAAAGCATCAGACCGAGTACTGATCCCTGCGGTACCCCACTGCCTACCTCCCTCCACTGAGAAAATATCCCATTTATACTCACCCTCTGTTTCCTTTTAATTAGCCAGTTGTTGATCCACAAAGGGACTTGCCCTTTTATCCCGTGACTATTGAGCTTACTTAGGAGCCTTTGATGAGGAACTTTATCAAAAGCTTTCTGGAAGTCAAGGTAAACAACATCTATTGGGTCCCCCTTGTCCACATGTTTGTTCACTCCCTCAAAGAACACTAACCGGTTAGTGAGACAAGATCTTCCCTTACAGAACCCATGCTGAGTCTTCCTCAGTAGATTTTGTCCATCCATGTGCCTACTGATTCTTTCCTTAATAACAGTTTCCACCAACTTACCCAGTATCGGCATCAGACTGACTGGCCTGTAATTTCCCGGATCTCCTCTGGAACCCTTTTTAAAGATGGGAGTGACATCTGCTACTTTCCAGTCCTCAGGAATGGAGGCAGATTTTAAGGAGAGATTACATTTTTTTGTCAGGAGATCCACAAGTTCCCGTGTGAGTTCTCTCAGATCTCTGGGATGTCTGCCATCCGGGCCCGGTGATTTGTTTGTTTTTAAGTTGTCTCATCAGTCGCAGGACCTCCTCTCTCGTCACCTCCGTCTGACTCAGGTCTTTCAACCCCCCCCCCCCCCCATCTTCCACAGTGGAGACAAGAGGCAAAAAACGCATTCAGACTTGGGGGGGGGGGGGGGTTGGAGCCAGGAGAGGGCGGGGTTTGTGGTGGGGCGGGGCCTCAGCATGGTCCAATGCCCCAATGGTCCTCACCCTCCAAAGCCGCCGTTTTCTCCATGGAAGCTGATCTCTCTCAGCGGGAGCTCTCCCGGCCCCACCTGGAGGCTGGCAACCCCAAGCGGAGCGCTGCCTCTCCTCCCTCGGCTGCCAGCGCGGGAGTGGCGGAGCCATCAAGAGAGTGAGACGCGATTGGCTGGAGGCGGCGCAGCACGCGGCCGTCCGATAGGGTTAGCGAAGACCAATCCCAGGGGCGGAGGGGCGGGGCCGCCACTCCTATTGGGCGGGCGCGGGACGGAAGTCGCGTCACGGCGGAACGGTTGAGGGGACGTCGTCGTCGTCGTCGTCGTGTGAGGCCAGGAGGCGCGAGAGGCCGTTAACTGCCGCGTCGGGCGGGCTCCGTCGTCTCCCGTCCCTCTCGAGAACTCGGGCCTCGGTGAGTGCGGGAAGCGACGGGCCGGCGCCCGCTCTGCGCAACTAGGCGGGGCCGCGTTTCCTCAGCAACGCGGGAGGGGGAGGGGGACGGGGGGGGCTTTGCGCAGGCGCTCTGTGGCGCCACTCCCGCTCGGCGCGCGGAGGGGGCGGTGTCCGGTTTCCATGGCGGAGGGAGGCCGCGCCCAGGACGGGGGCGTGGCCTGCCCCGGCGGCACGTGCGCGGATTTGCCGGCGGCGACCCTCGTGACCCCCTCGCGGAAGGAGTGCGCGCGCGCGCCCGTGTCGGGTCGGCCTGGGGCCTCCGCGCCTCTCGCCTTCGGGGCCGGCCGCTCGGGGCGCGCGAGGCAGGAGCCGCAGCCCAGGCCGCTCGGGAACCTCCCGGCCTCCACGCGGTCCTCGGGCGGGCCCCCCGTCGTCACCCCTGCCCGCGCCGGCCGCCTCCCCGCCTCCCTCTGCATGTGCGCGCGGCCCGGCCTCTCGGGGCCCCCGGAGCGTCCTGCCGCGGTCGGTGTCGGTGTCGGTTGCGCCCGTTTCGCGTGTGGTCGCTGGGAGGCGAGACCGCTGAACACGGCCCGGCAGCGGGGACCGGACAGGGGGCAGGCGTCAGCCAGCGGCCAACGAGGCGGGAGCGCGGCATACCGACAAGTCAGCAGGCCGGCCCTGCCTGCCCTGGAGCGCCGCGATTCGGAGGAGGTCAGGGCAAGTCAGCACACTGCTCTTCCCCCGTTTATTATGTCACTCGCTTGCATTATTTGTGGTCTTCCTTTCTCACTGGGACTCAAGGCGGATTACACGGAACTAAGTCAATACGATCAACGGGATGGGTCGTCCAATGAGTTTTGGGTTGTAGGGGTCTGGAACCAACCTGGGATGGAAACAGAATTGAAGCAGAAGTATTAATAAGACGCAAAATGTACATGGTAGGATTCTACGTACAAGAACTATACACCGTGGTGTAGGCCACATTCTCTGACTCGGTAGCCAAGCATGCCTTCTCCCTGCAATGGTTGTCCCCACATCCTTGTGTGACACTCCAGTCCCTACACAACACTGACACTCTGGTTGAACAGAGTTTGAGTCTAGTGGCACCTTTAAGACCAAATACAAACGTTGACACGTAGGGGTGAGAATGACGTTTTGAATCAAACATTGGCTGCTCTCTTCATGTCCTACCTAATGCATTATTCCAATCTTAGCTATATTTATTGCTCAGTTACTTAGGCATCTTGACTTTATTGGCCCTTCCCGGCAATTAGCCCCCTCAGTGTTCTGTTTGAGGAAATCTGTTTTCATAAATCTAAGGCAGGGGTGGGCAATAGTTTTGGCTCAGGGGCCACTTTGTGGGAGCGGAGGGCCGCACCTTTTAAAAGGATTGCATTCATTACTTAACTTTGCATTTCAGAAAAAAGTATAAATTGTATCATAAAAATCAATAAATATAAATTAAATAAAACAGTGGTAGTTTTATTCAATTTATTTATTGTGCTAATTTCATATCGTCTATAGCTGCAAGCACATTTAATTTAGAATCAGTTTAATGAGAGAAATGTACCCTATCACACTTTTCTACAATTTTTTTGAAATCAGGAGATTGCTTGTTGAGAAACCATGTGACCGACTGTCTTGGCGGGCCGCAAAAAACTCTGTGGCAGGCTGCATGTGGCCCCCGGGCCGCAATTTGCCCACCCCTGATCTAAGGGATTCTTGCTTGTACCCAGCATTGACCTTTTGTTTGTCTTGAAGGTGCCCTTGGACTCAAAGGTCATTCTCACAGCTACAAGTTAACATTTGTATTTGTATGCTAATCTTGTCTTAATCCAATCTCAACTATAATCACCCAGTCTTTATCCATCTTGACTCCTAACTGGTCCTTTGTGACAACCAAACCACCACCCCCTGTAATGATTGAAGCGATTCTGTCCCAGTGTATCTGAAGAAGCAGTGCTTGCACACGAAAGCTTATATACCTTGAATAAAACTTCGTTGGTATCAAAGGTGCCACTGGACTCAAACTTCAAACCCACGTGAATCTACCTTGACTCTCTAGTTGTACAGTAAACATTGTTTTGCAGTCAGGTATAAAACACACAATTTTTCAAATCAGTAACTATTCAAAATAGCCAAAAGAGCAGTAACAGTATTTAAAATAGATCAGATTATTTTGAAGAAGTGGAATATTTTTTTTTTGCTGTTTAGCCCCAGTGGCCATCCTGTTTGACCCTGAACACATTATCTCCCCCATCTGAATTTCAGTTGCTGCTAAATGTATAGTAATTACTAAGTTGTAAGTATAATATAGTCAAAGGTGCATGGATCTGTGGACGTGCTGAGTTATAACCAATGCTCCCTCTAAGCTGTGGAGTCTTGTGAGCAAAAATTCTACTTTGTGAGCTACTGGCATTGAAGTTGTGAGCAAGCGATTTGGCTACAGCATAAATTAGTTTGCTCTGGAGTCATCCTTCCTGAGCTAAGGCAAAAATGTATGAGCCGGAGGCTAAAAAACTGTGAGCTAGCTAACACTTAACTCAGTTTAGAGGGAACACTGGTGCAGTTTTGAGTAGCACTAGTGTTCCTTTGTGAGAGTGCTGTGCAAAAGGAAACTGTAAAATAGGCACCTAATAAGTCTGAATCCTGTTTCAAAGACAGCAGTGATTGGGACTTTGTAATTAGGAGAGGAAGAAAGCAAAGTAACATGTCTGCCCAGCTGTCAAACATTTCTTTCCCAGGATGCTCACAAAGAAATGCCTTTGTTCAGGTTTATTCTGAAACACTTTAAACAGAGAGGCTGATACTTCCTGAACAGCTTTACATTTTTTTATCCAAATGTAGGAATTCCTGTTTCTAGCTTGTCTTGTGATTGTCAGTGCATCTCCTTTCAGAGCTCAGATGCCCCAGCCTGTATCCCCCATTGTAGCAACAGCAGCAGTTTGCCCAGAACTGTTCTGTAATGGTCAAGTGTCAATAGAGATGAATCGACCAGGAGAGGTCCGTATAAAACAGAAGGTCACCCTGCGGCTACCATGAGGCAGATCTTAGTTGTCAGTGGGAATAGCAGCAAGTACTGTTGCCTTGTTGCTTGTAGAGTTGGCTGTTTAACTTGCTTAATGTGATTATTGCAATTCTCAGTTTATTATTATTTATTAGTTTCGATTTATATCCCGCCTTGCCTTGAAGAATCCATAAGAGATGACTGAAGAATGCATAAGAGACAACTACAAGGATTGCTTACTTGTTGCAAATGTTGCTGTCTCTTTCAGTCCATAATTTGTGTGGCTGTGGGCACAATCCTGGTCGGCCCCAGTGAGGTTCTTCCTATTACTACAGCTTTAGTAGTACTTGCTTTATTTACATTATCTGTAGTGCAGGAGAATGACGCATAGTGAGTCAATACAATCAAGTGGAGGGGGGCATCCAGTAGACAGTGCGGTAGGATTTGAATGGCAGAGTCCTGAAACAAAGCCTGGGACTTCCTTCCAACCCGGCTTGCACAGGTTCAGACTGCCCACTTTCTACAAGTTAGGTAAATCATACAGAGGTCAACATTTTCCAAGGTGGACTTGTATGAAATGCACTGTGAAGGTTGTTATAACCATCTACATTTAACATGAATTTCAGTGCCTATTTATTTCTAAGGGATTAACCCTTTTCATCATTGAAAAATATTTTAACTTTTGTTACATTAATAGTATTTCTTTACTGTTTTGGAGCATTTTAATTAATTACAAGGTCTAAACTTACGATAGTTGTGGGAGTATTTAAATCTTTATCAGAGAGTTCTGGAGAATCTCAGCGCCCTTTATGAAGTCTGTCTGCCCTGAAATCTGCTTTGATTTTGTTTGTGGTCCCCAGCGAACAGCAGTGGAGAACTCTCTTTTTGTGCTTTCTCCGCTGCTGAGCTCTGAGGGTGGGTGGGTGTGCTATGTGCTTGCTTAGGGCGTGTTGTCATGGTTTTGTATACCCTTGTAAAATTAATTATCCTTTGCAATCCTTTGCAATTTGATAGGCTGATTAGGATGCTTTAGTGAGCTTTGAGCAAGAAATTCTCACTGTAGCAATTTTGGAATTAAATATGCCTTCAAAACAATTAGTCATAACATTAAAACTGGAGAGGTTAGACAGTTATTCCTCTCTGCAGAGAAGGAAGGTTGGAGCTAGCAACACAAGGCCCATAAAGATTAATGCTAATTTCCTGCATTCTGAGCACACAGGCATTCCTTTGTAATGTTGCTGCTGAAGTGGAGACCCTGGGCTGCTTCCGGACTGGGGATTCATGGGGAAAGATATCGAAGGCCTCAGGCTCACAAGTGCACGCTTCCCTAATTCCTGAACTATTTGTAGACCACTTGTCAACCATGAAAGGAAGGTAGTCATTTAGCAAAAACAGGGTGGTGTGAGAAGGCTTGTCTCTGGAGTGTGAGGTCAGGTAATGATACTTCTTTTTGACAGGCGGCAGAATAGAGTGCTGACCAATGCTTTGCTCTTCAGATAAGCGATTAGCAAGGGCTGGAAATGGGAACCATCAGCGTGGTGCCAGACAAAAAGCCAGGTGGTATTACTCTGTAGAGATGGGAAATCTCAGTGCCCTTTATGCAGTCGGTCTGCCCAGAAATCTGCTTCGATTTTGTTCAGGATCCCCAATGAACAGCAATGGATGGAGAATGCTCTTTTCTTGCTTCCTCCATTGCCGAGTTTTCCCCCCACAGGGGGGAAAGCTTTCTCTTTTACCGGGAAAAAATGCGGGGGGGAGTATAAGCAATACTTACTTTCCTATCAATTCTAAATTACTACAGATTTCCAAAAAAATAAAATGCATAATTTATAACAGGGTTGTCTTGTACAATATGCTGTTTTGGATATTTATGGAATTGATTAATTTAAAAGTATGTCTTTGTTTTCAATAAGAAAACTGCAAACAAGCCCCGTATTTGAGAAGAAGCTGCAGACTGCCCTGCCTTATTCTGCCACAGCACACACAACTTGGTTTTTGCCTGTTTGGATATTAAGTTATTTACAACATTGAAGACACTGAATTCTTTATCATTAAACACGTTATTGCTTATCAACTGTTGCCAACATTTTTTATGTTTAAAAAAGTTCTTCAAAATGTTGTAGATGTCCACAGTATATATAAGAACCATTATCGTTAGTTAGTTAGTTAGTTTATTTATTTATTTGGATTTATACCCTGCCTAGCCAGCAAGGACTAAAATTGCAGATTCTGACATAACATTTTTCATCGCACACATTTTGGACAAAACCTTGTCTTCCATTTCACTCATTCCAAAGGAAAAACAAGCCAGGAGGGTTCCCCCCCCCCCCCTTTAGTGTTCCACGAAAGTGCGCAGACTTTATCGTGCTCTACATTTGAGTGTGAAAAAGCCCTTGTCTTAAGAAGCATTTCACTCATTCTAAAGAGAATATATTTCATAGGACTTTTTTGGGGGGGGTCTGTAGTCCACATTTGTGCTTTTATCTATCACTATTATAGTATTATCCTGAAAACAAGGGATGAGGCAATCCTGTGTAATATAAATAACGGGTCACTGTAAAACTTGTGCGTGGGAGCCGCCTCAGCTGAAGGACGAGGGCCCTCCTCTTCACGAGGCAAGGTCTGAAGCCTGTGACCTGAGGCACACACTTTGTCTCCCCCATCCCAACTTTTGGGGTCTTTAATATCTGGCCTGATTAAGCATTCTGGAGTATTTGAGAAGGTCCATCCTTGTTTTCTGTGGCATCACTTTTGTGTGTGTTTATTTTTTGGACTATTCTACTTGGGCGAAGCACAATTCTCCCTGCTTTTAACAGTGTCTTTCTGATGCTATGTGGCATTCGTTGGAATAAGGCTAGCATAGTGGCTTTTCTAAAAAAAACAACCCTGTTTGCTGTTTGAGATTCTGCCACTGATTACTTTGAAAGGAAAGCTGTTTAATAGGGTGTCTTTTCCATTGCTCCCCAGAGTTCCCAGTTTTCCATTTGGGGGCATTTACATCTGCAGTTATTTGATCTTGCCCCTGTGCTCCTTTGCTTGTGAGCTTCCCGGATTGCAAGTGTGTGTACCAGTTCTGAATCCTCTTGTCCGAAATCATTGTCCATATAACTCTGTCCATGGTGCCATGCTTGACATTTAAGCCAGGTGTTTGATTGCTTTTTGCACTTCAGCATAGATGAACCCTGTACTTGGTTCAGACACTGGTTTTACACACATGCACACACATACGGCAGTTGGTTGCCTTTTGGACAGTGGTCTCCAACATGTCTTGAGTTTGCGGCCACCTTTGGAGTGTTCACATAGGGTGATGGGCACAGCTACAAAATGGCTGCTGTAAGAGGTGGGTCCAGCTGCAAAATGTGAAGGAGTGAGGTTATGTGTAAGTCTCATAGTAACTCTTCCATATGTCAGGCAGAAGCTCTGTTTAGCAGCATGGTTTTTTTTAAATAAAAGAGCACATTGTTTAAATATATTTCCTTGTATATGCACAGCTTACCTTCAGTCACACAGTAAAGATCCTTGTATTGCATTTTTAAAATTTATTTATTGTATTTATACCCCGCCTTTCCAGACGAACCAGCTCAACAAACTGGTGGTGGCAATTGCTGCTGAAGGAACTTTAAAAGAGTATCTACACAGCTGGCCATTAGCCCTGCTAGACAAAAAGCCCTGTCTGGCTAGGCCCACTGTCCAAAAAGACTTGGTGGGTGCCAGGAGACGTGTCAGTGGGCACTGCCCACTGGGGTACCACACTGGGGACCCGTGCTTTTGGACCATGGTGAATTGGTGGAATGGCCTGGGCTATAAAAAAAAGAATAATGTTTGAATGCTCCCTGGTGAGCTGCTCAATAAATGAAATTGTAGACACTGGTGGTCTCTGAGAATGTTTTTTTGCCCTGATCCTGTGACTGTCAGTAACGAACCGCTGCCTGTTGGCGTGTTTAGATTCCTTTTGGTGTCCAAATGCTGCCTTGATGAGTAGTTGTGCTTTCCACCATTTCGGCAAAACAGTTGTTCTCCAGTGGACTTCCCTTTTCAGTTCTCTGTGGACCACTATGCTCCTCCTCTGCTAAAAAGCCAACTCTCATCTGCCAGTGGCTCCGGTGGATGCACTGAGACGTCAGCCATGCTGGAAACGGTGAAGCAGAGAAGCCGCCTTGGAATCGGGAGGATTGCAGGGAAGAGCATCCGTCCTTTGCCACAGTCTTCACTCAAGAGAGAATGTTGGGCCATGTTTTCCAAAGACTCTGAACAATGTTTTCCAGTCCTCCTTTGAAGAAGGAGCTGCCACGTGAAAATCTGGGCTTTGGGGGGCTCTGGCTAAGAGGCCAAGTGGCGCGTTGCCAAGATAACTCCAGCGGAGTTGAGATGCAGCAGTGTGCAGGAGGCCAGGCAGCTGGACTTCCTTGAGGAGTTCCCTGGGAGTTTGGGATTGAGTTGTATGTCTGAGGGACTGAACTTTTTTCATTGAAAGCCGCGTTATGGAAAAGTTGGGTTTTCAGGAAGCCTGTATAAGTAATGCTGGGTAGTCGTGCTGATTGCGGTGTTTCAGGTTTTGGCAAGAACTTGCTGTGAGAATATGCCACAAATGGGTTGACTGCCATAATGAGCCACAAAGAGGTGTGAACAGTTTGAGGATTCAAAATATTTCATGGGCAAAGAACTAGAGGGCGCTCTGAAAACATACAGGATCTCATGGTGTGGGGACCTCGAGCTTCCATAGGTGGAGGGGAGGCGTGGTAAGCCCCAGTTTTGGCTCTGTTAAAAGCATAGGGTTTGGATTAAATTCTAGCATTTGTCGTAGGTGGGAACTCGGTTCAAGCGCGATAACTTTCACCTCCCTCTCCCGCTCTGATGTGAACTTAGCAGCAAACAGAACAGGTTCAAGTGAGAGTGCTCTGCTTTGGTGGATTCCCAAACCAAGGTGCAAAAACCTAGAGACCCACCAGCCTGAATGGGAATGGCCTGGAGCAGTGAATGGTGGAGAGCCACATTCGTAATTGCCGTTGGCCTAAAGAGCCACATGACTGCTGTGCGCCTTGTGTACGCCAACCCAGAACGTGAGCCTTTGGGTACCTGGAGTGAGGGGAAGGGCTTCTGTCTCTGCCCTGCTGCTCTCTCCTCAGCAGGAGGCCCAGCAGCTCAGGCGAGAGAGGGAGGTTGCCAGAGCAGGGTTTTACCAGGTTTGGTGAAAGCAGTGGTGGAAAACCTGCCTGTAGTTTCCCACAGAAGAATCAATTCTCTCAAGTCACAAGAAAGCAGGCATCTTATACTTGCATTTTATACTTGTCTGCTGCATCATTCTCCTTGAATCTCTCAGGCAGTGTATACATCAGGCATTTTTTTAAATTTGCATTCAGAATGGCCTCTGAGCCACAGTGCAGGTGAGTGATACAAAACCATTTGCACCAAACCGGCAATTAAGGTGGCACAGAAAGTGCAGGGATATGAATGTCACCAGGATGCTTTCTGCTCAATGCGACCAATTTTAATATGAAGCTGGGCCATCTGCCTGTGTGGCAGAACACGCCTTGGTCCCCAGAATGACCTCGGGAGCGCTGTCCAGCCTCAGAAAACATAGGACCACTCTCACTTCAAGTCTTCACAGTGTGTTAAACTGACAGGCAGGAAATGCTTCGTGACTGGATTCCAAAGCCAGACCAGAGTGAGTGATTGAATGTTGATTGGGAAAGAGACTATATGGACACACAAGTCAGCGCAGAGAGAATCGACAGTTGTATTAGATCAGGGCAAAGTAGCAAGAGCACGAGGCATGGCTGTTGAGTACAGCGGAGTGCAGAGACTACAGGCCTGTCTGGGGAGAATCTTCCATTGACTTCCAAAGGTTTGGTCCTGCCAAGCTTGCCCTTCGAGGGATAAGGCACTTTGCAGCTATTTGACAGTCAAAGTTATATTCTCTGCTTTTCTTTTAAAATTAAAAGTAGATGTCTTAGAATGGCTAACTATTGCAGATCTCTAGTGCTGCAAACTTAAGAAACCAAATTTCCAGCTGGAGCAGAGCAGAGCGGATAGACAGTTGAAAGTGGGGAAACCTCTTCCCAGGGCTGACGGCGTAAATAGGTTCAGACGGTGGTCTGCAGTAGAAGAGCTAAGTTAAGTCCCGCAGCACCTTAGAGAGCAGCACAGTGTTTGGGGAAAAGCTTTTGAGAGTTGAAGCTCCCTTCATTAAGGGCACTGAAGGTTTGGCCCCAGAAGATGCGAAGCTAGTGTGTCAGTGAGCAGAGGCATACCTGTGTGTGTGTGTGGGGGGGGGGGGTATTTCACTTACAGGCAAAAATGGCCTTGTTTAACTATGTGTTGAGTTATTCATGTTACTACAGTCTTGCAAAAGCTATTGACCTACTTGGAATATGGACTCAGAATATTTA
The DNA here is from genome assembly GCA_029233225.1 of Lepidodactylus listeri. Lineage (NCBI taxonomy): Eukaryota > Metazoa > Chordata > Lepidosauria > Squamata > Gekkonidae > Lepidodactylus > Lepidodactylus listeri. Next base: position 846,138 of record JARCFY010000002.1, read on the forward strand.
AAACCTAGAAATGAGGCTCCTTTGGCCTAAACCTCTTAAGACCAAACCATGTGTGACAGAAACAGCTCTGCTGAGATTATAGGAATTTTTTTAAAAATCAAAATATGTCTACTTTGAGGTAGCTTCAAATGAACCATTCTTCCCTCTGTTAAGAAGGCCAAGGGCAAATGTTTTTGTGCACGAATGGATGTCTGCTTCTGTTCTCCAACCAAAAGGAGTTCACGGCGGGCAGGCCTTTGCAGCGGGAGGAGGAGGGTGTGCCTGTTGCTCTCTTGCCATCTTGCTCTTCCAGGGCTTCCTTTGAGCCAGACATGCTAGATTTCCAGCAACAGGGCACATCTGAAGGATGGATAGACACGGGGGCCTCTGAGCACGGGCAAACCGCCTTTCTACTCCCTGAGCAACTCTAACCAAGCCCACTCGTTGTTACCCAGAAGGCATCTGTGCGTAGCCTGGGCATGAGTGGTCTGCAGAGGAGGGTCGGTAAAGGGATTCCTGCAGAAAAGGCCAGTGCTGGTCAGGCTCAGGCTGAATGGCTGCAGTGGTGCCTGTTCTGCCACAAGTCCCAACGCCTGTCTTAGGATTTCCTCCCTAGAAACTGGGATCATGTAGCCGGGACAACAGAACCTGCTGGGGAGAGTTGGTGGGATAGCTGTGCTGGAGCGGAGTGGGCAAGACACCTGCAAGTCCTGTGTGTGCGCTCCCCCCCCCCCGTGTGGCTGTGCCAGTGACTGGGGCCAGGAGCTGGGCTGTCTCCTCTTCCCTTCCCCTTCCCACTCCACGCACGGGAAGAAGCGCTCGGGGCTACGTGTTCTGTGCCAGAGAAGTATGTTCCTTGTGCTGCAGAAAACCCTCCTGTCCCGCCAGGGGTGGCCAGCTCCAGCCTGCGTCCTTTCGGCAGTGGGCCCTTGGCTGCTGAAGGAAACTGGTGTTGGACCACCACAGCTCCAGCTGTCCGTGTCTGGACCTCCTAAACGCTTTGTCAGGATTGGCTGCTGTACCTATGAGGCTACTGTGGAAATAATAATGGATCGCTCTTATTTGCTTAGAGAAAAGCAGGGAGTGAGTTATGGGTCATATTAAAGAAGTCAGAGGAGGGCAGGCGAATTTGTGATGGGGTGGGGGTGTGTGGCTCTTCTGAATTCTGTCACTATTGGCAAAAGAGCCACGAGGGTAATTAAATCTTTCCCAGTGAAACTGGCAGGATTTTAGTGTCCCAAGACTCCCAACCCAACGTCAGTTGCCATTTTGCTAGATGTTTGTGTGTGGTGGGTTACACAGGAGTGTGTGTGTTTGCGTGTTTACTTTGCTGAAATAATGAGGTGCCAGGAGATCGTGTTGGCACTGAGCTCTGATGTATGTGTGCAGTCCCTGACTTGGCAGGTGACTCTCACACAGAAGCCAGCTTCCACTTGTGGCCCTCCTAAACTCAGGTGGGGGACAAATTTTCAGGGTCAGCTGGATTACAAGCACAACATCCTCCGTTGCCTACACTGAGATTCCCTTGCAGAGCATCCGGTTCACTCTCTGGACTGATTTAAATAAAATCTTTTGCTGTTCAGTCGCACAGTCGATTCTGACTCTTCGCCACCCCAAGGACCACCAAACCTAAAATACTAGAAGCATGAATCAGAAAATGGTGATTGACCAGTGTTGGGTGGTTAAGGGTTTTGAAAGAAGTTATCATTTGGTTGGATTCCTCTACAGGAGATCCATGCACGAGGGGATGTGTGTGTGTGCCAGTTTTCTTCCTTCTGTGACAGCCTTCCATCTCCCCTCTCAGGGTGCTCCTGGGGGTCCCCAGTCATCCAGGAACAACATTTTCAACATTTGAGTTGCTTCCTGATGTTTTTCACATATGCCCACAATTAATTGGGACTTAACTGGTACCTGCAAAGTTTTCTGTCTCAACATGGGCAGTAATTATGCCTATTAGTTTTCCACATTGGGGGTAGTTGCAATATAAAAATAACAGAGGCATATGTGAAGAAGGAATAATCTAATTGCCTCACGCAAGGTTCCATCTGAACAAGCTCCTTTTATTATTGGAATGATATTAATTGTGTGGACTCCTATTTATATGTTCCTGTGTTAACCCACTGGACAGTCATATCTTTTTCATCTTTTAATAGAAAAGCAATGAATAGTTTTTAAGCAGGCCCTTCTGAGTGCACCTTGAACAAATCGAATAGCATTCCTTCCCAATCAAAATGTTCCTTCTTTTAAAGGGGAGAAAAAGCGGTGCTGTCAAGTGATTGTCTTGTGTAGACATCTGCCTGCGATTGCTCATTTTTGCATATTGTTTCCTCACCAGCCCTCCAGAATCAGATTGCAGACAGTAGTTTTACATTAGAACAAAGGTGCTGCCAGCAGCAGGACAGTCCTGTCTGGAGGGGGGGGGGGCGGGGAGAGAATTGGCAGGAGCTCTCTGCTGCAGCCCCCCCCCCCCCCCCCGCTTGTTCACCTGCTGTTGAACAAAGTCTCTTTTGTGAGACTGAATGGGGCCCCAAAGTCAAGCCCTGAGAGCAGTCCACGTGGAGGAAGAGATCTTAACCAGGAACTTTGTCTTCAGTAGGTGTTCTGTGGCTGGCTAGAGAAAGTCAATAGTTAAGGAGCCTTTGATTAAAATGGACCCTCCAATCAATCAAGCAGCACATTTGTGGGGGGGGGAGTGAGTTCATTTTAACATGGCAAAGAGCCATAGGGAGTGAATGTCCCTCTTTGAAGAGGCATTCCTCCTCCTCCGCTCTTACTGGGGGGGGGGGGGATGCCTCTTCTAAGAGAGTGCCGGTGGCGATGGTTACAAACAGTGCGGAGCAGAGAGTGCTTTCTTCCCTTCACACTTTATCGGTAGGCCCATTTGTGCAGATTTTACTCTATTGTGTGACAGCTTGACTCGCATTTCTGTCACTGGGGACATGCATAGCGGTGCTGTAGAAGAGCGGTTCTGAGCCAAACATTTGTGGGGGCTGCTTTTGGGGGGCAGAGGGTGTCAAGGTTGTTCTCCACCGTAGTGGCCTGAAGGTGCTTTGACTTCCTGGTGTAGCTTCTGTGTCCGTCCCTTGGGAAGTTGAATGCCAAATGGACACGTGGCTCCGGGAGCCCAACCAATGCTGGCCGGCCTCGTTCTGAGAACAGGGCCCGTGCCGGGAGAGAGCCTGTGCCTCTGGGGCAGTCCTGGCAAACAGCGGACTCCTTCCGGGAGCTTGGCGTGGGAGGAATTCCTCGGCAGACAACTGCGCTGTACTGTTGTTGTTGCTGTTGTTGTTGTGGATGCAATAAAGGTCGTCCCCAAGCGCCTTGTCGAGTGCCTTTCCTTGCCCTGGTCTGGCGGTGTTTGTACTTTGATACTTTCTTTTCAATGTGCTGATGATCTTTTCTTTGTTCCATAGCATTGAACAGACGGGTTGATTATTCTTTTCAGATATTAATAAAGCAGCGGAAAGAAGAAATATGAATAAGCCTCCCACAAGGTCCAGCCCAGCACGAAGGTAAAGTACTGTGAAGCAACAAGTTTCCCTAGGAAGTTTGGGCTTAGGGCAGAAACGCACCTTCCTCTCTGCTAATGCTGGATCTTCTCCTTGGGAATGGATCCCAGTGGGATTCCTTGGCCCCTGCAGGTTGCAGCCTCTCCCAAGCAGCAGAAGGCAAGCCGTGTTTGCCTCGGAGCTCCTTCAGAGCTCACCACCGTTTGGGGAAGGTGTGCGCTGCTGCCTGTGTGACTCTGGAGCATCCCTGGAGGAAGCCGTGGAGTCGAGAGCGTCCTTCGGGCCAAACCAAAGAGGAGAGAGAGAGAGAGTGTGGCAACGGTTGTTGCTTCCAAGGGCGGCAGAGGCGGCAGGGAAGTGCTTTCCCTGGGACAGGCGAGCCCTTTCCATGAGGCTGCATTGCCCTGAGCACAGGGTTGTGGCATCTCCTGCGCAAGAGGATTTTCCTGTCCCTTGCTGGCGCGGCGTCACTGTGTGTACCCATCACGCAGGGGTACTCTTGCTGGCATTAGCCCCGTGCCTGGCCTCCCACTCCTGCTGAGTCAGGAGCTTGGGTGTTGCCAGAGGTGCCAGTGGTCAAAGCGCAAGCTGCTGCCAAAGCATCACTCCTGATGCCCACGGACATCGCGCAAGCAGTTGCCAGAGCATTGCATTGCCCCAGTGCTGTGGCCAGAGCGCAAGCGGGTGTCAGGGCGCTGCATTGCCGGGGGGTGGGGTGGGGGTTGTCTGTGGCCAGAGTGTGAGTGGGAGGGAGGCAGTAGAGACAGGTGTGTGGTTGCGCCCTGGCTGAGTTCCTACATGGCAGCCTGCTGGGGTCTGAGCCTTGTCTGTCGAATACACCTGTGGGCATTTGTACAGTCTCTGTTCATTAACTGTAGCCCCTGTGATGAGATGCAGTGTTTCCCCCACCCCGTTTCTAACTGTTCTTCGGGCAATACGTTGAGTGCCCTTTCTGCTTCGGTGGCTCTCGGCCTCCCTTTGTGTGAGTTCTGCACACGGATGTGACCCCCACCGAGCCTGGGGAGAAGAAGAGCTGGGGAAGGTCCCCACCCCGCACCTGCGGAGTTCAGAGTACGTGTGCTTGGCACCAGCCGGGAGAGCTCTGATTGGCTGTAGCTCAGCATCCCTTTGCTAGTGGACACCCAGCTGAGCCAAGCCGGACAGGGGACTCCCTCCCTCCCTCCCTCCCTGAGGGTGCAGAGGTTGCAACAGAAGGGTGCCGGCTCGGCACGGTCTCTTCTGCAGCTGGGGGGGAGGGGCGCGGCATCAGATGGGTGTGCTGCAACTGTTCTGCTCCTCTTTACTTTTCTAGGCGTTGTGGAAGGAAGGGTTCTGTACTTCTCCCCGAGAGTCACAACTTCCCACTCGTGAGACTTGTTCTAGAAGATGCAGTGTTGTGGGTCATGGGAATGACACACAGCTGACGCAGCATCCTAAGTGCGCATACAGACCCGTAATTCTGTATGTCCACAGACCACTTCCTGTGGCGGCACATTTCCTTGGATGCTCGGGGCTCATCTTGGGTTCCTGTCTGGGACAGAGACATAGCCATGAGGGGTGGCTAGTGACCTGGTTCCCCTGCAGAGTCTGCAGACCAGCTTGGTCGTGAACATGGCAAAGCCTGTTGCCCACAGGCTCTCTTCACACTGGCGTGCAGTTTAAAACCCTTGGGGGTACCGTTGCCTAGAAATGCCCACGTAGCACACGGGTTCCCCAAGTCCCTGCCCTTGCCGGGCATCCTTGCTCTCCTCCTGCTGTGCTGCCAGGTTTGTCTTGCCTGTCCTGCTTCAGACTTGGGAGGCAGCAGAGGCGTACATGCCTCAACACTCTTCCATACAAGAATCCGCTGATCTTTAAAACATGCCACACATTTCTAACCAGAGGTTCCCTAGGCTGCTTTCAAAGCATTAAAATGAAATAAAAAACATCTTTCCAAGGTAAGAGCAATCAATATGCGGTCCTTAACAGCGTAAGTAATGGAGCAGTGAGGTTAAAACAAGACCCAACTGGTTTCGGGTAAGGATCAAAGAATTATCCCCAGTTAACAGCCTGGGAAATGCCTTGAGGTGCCTGCCGAGAACAGGTGCTGGCAATAGATGTAGGGAAGGAATTTCATCATGGAGGGGCCACCACAGAAGAAGCCTTGTCTCTGGCAGCTGTCCACTTCCACTTCAGCAGAGTGAGATGGGAGCAGGTGGTCCTTTGGCCCCAGGGCAGTTCATTGGAATGGCACTTGGAAACTTGAGTGGCAGCCAGGGAAGTTCTTTCCACACAGAGGTGGCCCCTTCGCGATAGGTCTAGCCAGCCGGTTCTCTTGCCCCAGCATTGTATGTCAGTGAAAAGTTTCCAGACTGTCTTCAAAGGCAAGTCCCGTGGAAAACGCAACACAGAACTTTAACCTGGACACGATTGGAGTCTGGACCGTTGGGTGCTCAGTTCTTGCTTCTCCAGTGAGGGTGTGGCCGGCACACCAGCCAGAATGCGTTAGCCACCACAGGCCACAGAAGACACGCGGGCATCTGTCTGCAGAAGTGGGTCCGTTGGCACCTCTGAGCGGCGAGCCTGCTCCTTTAAGTGGGAGTGAAACCTCACCTGTAATGGCTGGACTCGCGTTCTCTTTCCCCTGCATTTCTGGGTGTCTCCCTGGAGGGGCAGCTTGGTCTGGAGGGAGGAGTGTTTTTTGCCACGGAGGAGCATTTAGCCAGGGAAGTTTCGGCCCCTAGCCCCTAAGGGGCTCCAATCCTAGACTCAGGTTTGCCACCTAGAATGCAACCCAGACCACTCTGCTTCCTGGAACACGAGTGCGCACATGTTCCTTTTGGGTGTTTCTAGTTTTTTCTCTGGGAGACAGGAGTGAGGCTGTGGCCATCGACTAAGAATGACCCCACCGACAGCTCTTATCTATCTAAATGGGTTTTGTTGATGATTGTTTTAGAGAGAACTATGGATATGGAGAGAGAGAAGCGAGGCGCGATCGCTCTCCTGTACGGGGCAGTCCACGGAGAGAACCGAGAGATGGCCGAAATGGCAGAGATTCCAGGGATGCGCGGGATCTTCGGGGTAGAGATGTGCGTGATGCCAGAGACCACAGAGATCCCCGGGACTTACGAGATCCTCGAGACCTTAGAGACCCCAGGGACCTGAGGGATCCCCGAGAGCCATTGTACGATCGCTACAGGGATGGTCGGGAGCCCCCCTACAGGTACTGCTTAACTCAGGGGAAGGGTGGAGCCGGCGTGTGGTGTTCCAGCGACATTGCATGGAGAGGGAGTGCATGCTGATGGCGGCCCTGGTGTGCTGCGGTCCAGACACGAGGCTGTTCCCTGCTCCACAGGCGAGAGGAAGGCTATGACCGCTACGCACGCAGTGATGACTATTACCGACGGAGGGACGACGCCTACTACGATCGCTACCGTGATCACTTGGACAGACCCCCCCTGAGTGCGGAAGGTCAGTGCTGGACAAGGGACCCCTGGTCCTCCTGTTCAGGATAATGGGGGGGGGGGGCAGGGAGGGGAGGAGAGGGAGGGAGGCAGACCAGACGGACAGACACCTGCTGGCTCTCCCCCCCACCCCCAGAGCGCATGAAGCGGGAGGAGCGGCGCCGGGAGGAGCTGTATCGCCAGTTCTTTGAGGACATCAAGCGGCGCATTGACACAGAGCGGCCCGTGGACTGTTCTGTGATTGTAGTCAACAAACAGACCAAGTAAGGACTGGGCAGGGTGGGTGAGCAGAGGGTCTTTGGAGAGGCAGGCTCAGTTGCCTGCCTTCTGTCCCCTGCCTGGCGCTGCTTTCCTGGTCCTTGGGGGGAGAGTGGGCAGTGTCGGGGTGTGGCGCTTCTTGAGGAGGGGGCCTTAGGCTTTCTGCTGCAGTCCACCTGGCGGCTCCGTGGAGGGAGCCGCCAGGTTGCCTTGGGTTGCTGCTGCCACTGCTCCTCAAACGGCAGCTCACTCTCTGCAAGGATGGCTCCGTTCTCATGCGGGGTGGCCGCTCTTTCGCCCAGGGAGTACGCGGAGTCCGTCGGGCGGAAGGTGCGTGACCTTGGCATGATGGTGGACCTGATTTTCCTCAACTCGGAGATGTCTTTGCAGCAGGCCCTGGACGACGTGAGCCGAGGGGGGTCTCCTTTTGCCATTGTGATCACCCAGCAGCACCAAGTCCATCACTCCTGCACAGTCAACATCATGTTTGGCACGCCCCAAGGTATGATGGTCCAAACCGCATATTTGCAGGGGGCATGCTGAGCAGGCGGGGCAGCCGCCGCTTCATCTCCAGGGCATGTTCTGCCCCACAGGGCCGAAGCCCCAGCATGTACTTTGTGTGGCTGGGCGTGTGTGGAGGGGTGCCTGCTAGGCTTCCTTGGAGCCGGAGGATGTTTGTTGGTTTTGTGGGCTTGGAACACTCGGAAATATGTGCACAGTGGCACCAAATGCTTAGGAGGATGCGGCACACCTGCGGGCACCTCCTAGGGCTGCCAAGTCCAACTTGGGAAATATCTGGGGACTTTGGGGGTGGAGCCAGGAGACTTTGGGGGTGGAGCCAGGAGAAAGGAAGTGACATCATTTTGTGATGTCACATCCTGTGACGTTGCTTCCACATGCTAACACATGAACTCATGAAGTTTCCTAATTCTGAATCAGGCCATTGGTCCATCAAGGTCAGTATTGACTACTCAGACTGGTAGTGGCTCTCCAGGGTCTCAGGCTGAGATCTTTAATGTCACCTATTACCTGATCCTTTTTTAGCTGAAGAAGCTGATACCTCCTGCATGTCAAGCAGATGCTCTATCACTGAGCAACAGCCCTACTGAATCCTTCCTCATCTCGGCAGAATATGAAGCACTAAGTGATACACAAGTGCTAAATATGATTTTCATATCATAAGAACAGGAGAGAAGCCACAGTGGATCGGCCCATCCAGTACAGCCCATCCAGTACAACACTCTGTGTCACAACAGTGGCCAAAAATACCAGGTGCCCTCAGGAGGTCCAGCAGCGGGGCCAGAACTCCAGAAGCCCTCCCACTGTTGCCCCCCAAGCACCAAGAATTCAGAGCATCACTGCCCCAGACAAAGGGTTCCATTTAGACCTTGTGGCTAATAATAGCCACTGATAGACCTCTGCTGGATGGGGACAGAGAGACAGACAGACAGACAGACAGAAAAAAGAAAGAAAGAGGGAGAGAGAGAAGGAAAAAAACTGGCAGAGGCACTTACTTCCATTTAGACCTTGTGGCTGTAATAGCCACTGATAGACCTCTGCTGGATGGGGACAGAGAGACAGACAGACAGACAGAGACGGACAGAAAAAAGAAAGAACGAGGGAGAGAGAGAGAAGGAAAAGAGCTGGAAGAGAAACTTACCTTGCAAGACACATGCAAAAGCAGCCCCTTCAGTCCCTCCTTAATCTCTGGGCGGACCTCTCTTGCTGTGGAAGCTCTCTTGCTGACATTTTAAAGGGGAAATGTCTGGTGAGGCTTTTTACTGCAGGGCAGGCTCTCTGCAGACATTTCCCTTTTAAGGCAGCCATTTTGTCCCCCCGGTGGGCAACTTTGGAAAAGCGGGGGGTGAGTATTTAAAATCGGTGTTCCCCCCGCCCTACCGGGGGACTTGGCAGCCCTAGCACCTCCTTCTCACGGCTTGCAGTTCCTTCCTCAGAGCTCGTCAGAGATGTGCACATGGCGTTTCAGCCTGGAGACTGAGACCCAAATGGTGGTGTTTATTTTAAATCAGTGCAATGGAAGCCTGGGGCACCTTAAAACCTAACAGAAGTTCTCTCAGCATAAACTTTTGTGAGTTAATGCTCACTTTGTGAGGTGTGTAACGGCTGCCTTGTGCAAGGTTATGTCAGGATAAATCTGGTTAGCTTTTGAGGTGCCACGGGACTCCTGCTTCACTTTGCCACAAACAGACAAACACAGCTGCTCCCCCTGTGAAATCACTTGGCCTGGGTTTCCTGGAAAGAGGCTTTTAGGGCTTTTAGCGACAGACGTCATGTCTGTGAGAATCTTCTGGGCAGCATGGCTGATGGAAAGCCCTTCCTTCGGTGGTATATCAAGAGCGGTGGCCTGCGGGGGGAAGGCTTGGCCCTAAGAGGTGGCTTTCAGGCCGAGAGATGCCTGACGGGCTGACTTCTGTGTGTCAGTCTGGAACGAGGGTGCTGTGTAGCACCACAGTGCCACTGTTTAGGTGCCTGGAGCCCTCCCCCTTGGCTGGGCAAAGATCCTGGAACCCTGTGGCCGTCCAGGCCTTTGCCACCACTTGGTGTCCAGGCGGTGGTGGGGTCCTGGGATGGCACGGCGGTGGGGCTGCCTGAGCCCTGCGCTGATGCTGTAGCTTTCCTTTGCTTGCCGCAGAGCACCGAAACATGCCACAGGCCGATGCGATGGTCCTGGTGGCCAGGAACTATGAGCGCTACAAGACGGAGATCCGGGAGAAGGAGCGCGAAGAGATTGCGCGGCAGGCTGCCAAGATGGCTGATGAGACTATTCTGCAGGAGCGAGAGCGCCCCTCGGCTGGCGAGGAGGGGGCCCGCGGGGGCCACCCACCGGGCATCCAGGGTCTCCTGAACCTGCTGGCGGACAACCGCTACTTGACTGCCGAAGAGACCGACAAGATCATTAACTACCTGCGGGAGCGCAAGGAGCGGCAGCTGCGGGCCAGTGGAGACCCTCTTCCGGGTGAGCTGCTTGGCTGCCGCCAGCCCAGAGATGGCAGAGTTTGCTTTTGTGCCCACGGGGGGGGGGGGGGGGGAGTCACATGGGCCGGTTGGTGCCACCTTCTTCATGCATCTTCTCCTGCCCAGCGGATGCTGTATCTGTAGAGATGGGGCCCAGCAAGGATGGACATTTGTGTCTGTGTCTGGGCTCCTGGGATGCAAGAACGGCTTGCTCAGTGTGCAGGTGCACCCAAAGGACCCTAACTGTCTCCCTTTCTCCTCTTTCTGCAGCTTCGCTTTCCCGACAAGCCCTTGGGGCGTCTTCAGGGTCCTCGCTGGCCACCTCAGCCAACCTGCCAAGCTCCCAGAGTAGCCAGTCTCTGGCACAGCCTGCCTCGGCCACGGCGTCTTCTAGTCAGCAGCAGGAGCTACAGGCCAAGATCCTCAGCCTTTTTAACAGTGGGGCGGCTGTTGCTGCCGCCGCCGCTGTCGCCAACAGCAGTTCCTCTGTGGGAGGCTCTCAGAGTCAAAGCTTTCCCTCTGGCGCCGCCACACAGAGCCGGGCTGTGCAGCTCAGTTCCACCGGTTTGGGCCAGCCCCAGCAGCGGGCCCAAGGCCAGGGTCCCCAGTTCCCGAACCTCCCAGGCCCTGCCAGGAATGTCGGCCCAAGAGCAGCGCCTCCGCAGCAGTCCCAGGCGCCATACCAGAACCGGCCACCTGCCCCGAGCAACGCTGCGACTCCGCGGGCGGCCCCTTCCTCTTCTGGGATCAACTTCGACAACCCCAGTGTGCAGAAGGCCCTGGACACGCTGATCCAGAGTGGCCCTGCCCTCTCCCACCTGGTGAGCCAGACAGTGGGCCAGCTGCGGGCAGTGCCTCCTGCCCAGCAGCCCATGGGCTCCTACCAGCGGCATTACTGATGCCCAAGCAGGCTGCCTCCTGACGCCATTCCTGCTGCCCTTGACCGTGCATGTCTCTTTCGCACACACACACACACACACCCAGCCTTCCTGCTTTCACCCCCGGGGGAGGGCGGGCGGGGGGAGCTGGAGCAGGGGTGTGTCTGTGCGCTTTTCCAGGGCTGCTGCTGCTGGAGCCCCTTCCTTCTCCGGGTCCTGCCTCTGTTGCCTGATGCTGTTGGCATCAGACTTTTGGGCCAGAGGGTGACTGCTGGGCTGTCGTCATCTCAGGTTCTCAGATTCCTGGAGAGAGAGACGGTGGCGGCCCAGTCTTGGGCAGAAGTCTTCCCTTGTGCAAAGAGCTGTCGGTCGCGCCCACCTTCTCCCCGGGGTGCCTGCCGGTTGGCTGCTCCACAAAATGGCTGAGTTGCTTTCTCTGTTGGCGGGGGCCTGTTGGGTCCTGCAGACTTCCCCCTCCCCCCTTTGATTCGATTTGATGTTGTAGAACTGAGAGTTCCCTTTGCTTGGATGTCAGGTGGCGGCCCTTTCGCAGTTCAGGCCACCAGCCTAGGCGCTCTTGGGGGCGGGGGGGGGGGATACTGGTTAGCCTCACTCCTAGAGCTGTAGATGTTTTGTTCCTGAATGGTTTTGCCAGTTAGATAACTCTGTACCGTTAACAAGAGGACATAACTTTTTTTTTAAATAAAGAAAATATTTTAAAAACGGGTGTTGTGGTTCTTTACAGGCTGTTTCGGTTGCTGCGGGGAGGACCTAAGGAGAGGAGCCCCGATGCTCAGAGCCCCTTGGAGTCTGGTCTTGGCAGGGCCTGGGACGGCACATTCCCTCCACTCTCACGCTCTGGTGCTGATCCAAAGTCTCTCTAGGTCAGCTGCCCTCAGAGGCTTCCCGCTGCACCCTCTGTGTACAGCAGGTGTCTTGCTGGTCCGTTCCCCGTCCTTGTAAACAGTGGGGCACTAATACATCTGCAATAAACAGGGCTGGAGAATTGTTTCAGACCCAGGTGAAGAAACCTGCCTGAGGTCTTCCAATCTATATAAATCTCCTACTTTACATATAATTCAAGCGACAGTATTTCCAAAATTCGGATGAGGGTTTTTTTTTTTAATTGCCAAATTAATGTTTGAACACTGTTCTCCTAGAAGTAGTAGTGTTTTATCAGGTCTCCATCTAAAGCTTCCAGTACATTAAGTAACATTATGGTGAACCGTTCAAAAAAGGAAAGGTCTTGCTTACATTGCAGTGGCCTGGAAAAAACATGGGCTCTGTTTGTTTATTTGCTTGCTTTATTTATGTCCCACCTGTCTCCCCAGTGGGGGCCCAAAGTCATTCTTCTCTCCTCCGTTTTATCGTCACAACAACCGTGTGGGGGGTAGGCTTGGCCGATGATGTGGGACTGGCCCTCCAAGGTCACCCTGTGAGCTTCCATGGGGCACAAGGGGAGATTCAGACCTGAGTCTCCTGGATCCTAGACCAGCACGCTTCACCACTGCACCACGCTGGCATTTGGGATGTATGCCCGTCTCTCTCAGGGCAGAGGGACATTGCCGTTCTGCGGAACGTTAGCAGGTCATTCTTCTGCTTAGAAAAGGAAAAAGAAAAAAATTGAGGGGCTGTATTCCCCCAAGAGCTGCAGTGGCTCAAGTGGTTAAGACGCTGAACTGCAGATTGGAAGGCTGGTAGCTCGGCAGTTCGAGACCCAAGCGCCACATGACGGAGTGAGCTCCCGTCTCTGGCCGCAGCTCCTGCCAACCTAGCAGTTTGAAAGCAAGAAATTGCAAGTAGATAAATCGGTACTGCTTCGGTGGGAAGGGAACAGCGTTCCATGGGCCTCAGTGTCCAGTCATGCTGGCCACATGACCACGGAAATGTCTTTGGACAGCGCTGGCTCTTTGGCTTGGAAATGGAGACGAGCACCGCATCCCTAGAGTCGGATTCAACTGGCTTTCGAGCAAGGGAAACCTTTACATTTACCTATTCTCCAGAACAGTTAAAAGTTTCCCCAGATCAGTGATTTCAGTAAAACTCAAGATGTAGCTTTCTACCCTAGTATTCCGATACATTTCCACTGTCTGGGGAAGGAAATTACCGTATTTTTTGCTCCATAAGACACACTTTTTCTCCCAAAAAAAGTGGGGGGAAAAGTGTGTGCGTCTTAAACCCCCCCTCACCTTTCCCAAGCCACGGCACTGAGCAGAGCTAGGTGCGTCTTATGGAGCAAAAAACACGGTACCTTGATCATAAAAATCAGTTGTGTTTTTTCTGGGTTGCTTTTATGCTAGCAGGGTGAAATACAGAAATCGTTTTAACTCTGTATCAGAAACGGGGGGGGGGGGGAGGGTATGATGCTCATTTTTCATTAAAATTGGGAGTGTTATTACTGTTTTGGGAAACTACTGGGAAAAAATTCTGCTTTAATAAGTATTTGAATGATACTCTCCAGTTCAGTGAAAACAGTCATCATGACCTTTCTAAGGGAAATTAAAACAATGATTTTTGAAGTGTCTCCCTGGCAGCCGGGAGGGGCGGGGGATGTCCTGGCCCCCAGCTGCTCCCTCGCTCCCTCGGGGCTTTGGACCCGGCCTCCGGACACACGGGGCATTTGACCCGGTCTGCAGTGTCTGTTTGCCCACCCCTATTTTATACTTCTGCTCCTTTTCACTTGCAAAAAACCTTGCAAGGTAGTGAACAGTCTTTTGGGAATGTTTGCAAACAATGGACACGTAACAAAGCCCCCAGAGTTGGAGTAGGGAGGAACGCGAGGACACTGGGTAGGAATGAGTCCCTTTTGGCAGCACAAAGGTGGTTCTAAAAAGGGCATTTATTTAGGAAATGTTCTAGCTTTCAGAGAAAGACTTCTGAGCTAGCGAAAAACACGATGATAAAAGGAAAGACACCCATGAATAACAATCCCCAAGACAGAAAGCAGCAGCCCAGCAGGCTAAAAAATAAGAATTGGAAAGCAACCCCCCCCCCCGCCCACTTGTGGGGTGGGAGAGGGGAGGAGACATACTAAAGACATAAAAACAACAATCTGGCATATTAGGAACATGAAATATATCAAATTAATTTTTCAAAACAAAGATTTTGGAAATGCGTAACAGCAGAACTTCTTAACATGCAAGAAAGGGGAAAAAAAAGAAGATTGAGAATTGGCATGTAGGAGTCCAGAAACACGGTGAATTGGACAGCACTTACAAAAACCCTTATGCGGCTCTGCACACACACTGAGGGACTTTTTCAGGATGTTAATCCACCATGTTCGCCAGAAACTGATGAATTTCTTTGGTAAGCTATTAACATAACTGCAGTAAGTTATGAAACCCGAGAAACAGATTTTCCCCCCTGAAGTTAATAATAAAAACTGTTGACATGTTGGAATTAATGGGAGTTCTCAATTTGTGCTTGGTTGGTGATAATTTGCAAAGAATGTTAAACCCAATCCTTACAGAGTTCTGAAATGTGTAAACATATAGATTAAAGGGTTGGATTTTGTGTTGGGGGTAAGGATCAAGGATCTTTCCCTTGTCTCCCCCTCTCCCCTGGCACCAAGAAATCTTTTCCAGCCCAGGGAAAATTGATTCCTGGGGGGTCATGGGATTTACATAAACAAATAGCTGCACATCTTGGGGGGGCTGGAGTAGAGAAGGGAAAGGGGGCAAAATTGCCCTTTCCTGTCAGTGCAGCCCTGGGACCCACATGGCCATTATTCCGTGCACGTTCCAACTTCCCTCCAGCACTGATGTTGTGAAAGACCTGTCTGTAGCTCACATCTTGCACTGTTTAATCCTTCATTGCACGTAATCTTGATAACTGATGCTTCAGAATATGGCGTGTTGTGTACTGCCTCTTTAAGAGACTAACCTAGGAGGCAGGCAGGAGAGCGGAAGAGTCAGGGTGCCACTTTCCCTGCTAGTGAGCTGTAAGGATGCTGGGCCTACAGGACCACCCTGGGCCTGGTGGACAACAGACACACAGAGGGGCTTTCCCTGCGAAATGTCTTCTGTTTGGAATCTCACTGGCGCAAGCCGTCTTTCAGGGCCCCATGGAAATTACTAGCAGGCATTCCTGGATTGATTCAATCAAGAGAGTTATGGCCTCCAGTTTGTTGATGATGGGATACTTTGGAGGTCATTAATTCATCGGGTCGCCATCAGCCGGAAGTGACTTGGCAGCATCTGCAGACATACATTTCAGGGGGTGTGCCTCACTCTGATGATGTGCCAGTCGTGGCCCCCACAAAGGAGCAACTTATGGATGGATTGACTCCAGAAAGTTCTGCGGCACTTTGATCTCTCAGGCATCACAGTTGAGAAAGAGAAATGCCAGCTCGGAGTTTCCGCTAGCTCCTTTCTGGGACACTAGAATGAGACAGCCACTATCCACCCAAGATGGGGAAGCAAGGCAAGGGCAAGACGTTATGTCCTGAGCTCCGAATGCAGGCAAGGTCTTCAAGCGCTTTTGGGACTCCTACATTTTTATCACACTTCCTTCAAAAAAAACCAAGCCACTATTGTGGAACCCCTCCAGTGTTTGTTAGCTGAAGGTGCTCCATGGAAATGCACTCACAGACATGAAGCCGCGTTTTGGACTGTGAAGAAGCTACTGATTAATGACTCTGTTTCTCTTCACTCGGATGAGCACAATCGGTCCACTACACGTAGCCCCTCCCCACCTGGCACTGGGGCTGCCCTCCGTCACAGACGACTGGAAGGTACAGAGGCAGCCGTTGCCTGAAAAGAGCTAGGCCCAGATTTATAAAGAAGTTTAGGCTACTGGGAGAGAAGTTTAAAACATTCACAATTACGGGGATGGCCACTCTCTTGAAATCCAAACAGACCACAAGCAGCTTCTTGGAAATTTCACTAGAGATAAGCCAGTGCCTCTCGTTTTGTCTCCCCGTATGCAATGCTGGGGTATTCTGCTGAGTGGGAAAGCAATGGCCAACGCCGACGCATTAAGCCACCAACCGCTATTGATGCCTGACTGGGCCACTCCTTCGCCAGGGGCGGTCCTCATGCTGGGAGGTTGGTGCCAGAATCCCCCTCATCAGACTGTGCAGGCAGCCAGGGTGATGATGCCAAAACGGCCTGTGGGGGGACAGGGCCACCGAAGAGCTGGCTGAAGTATTGGGGCAATTTTCATCAGTACAAATGGTCGACTGAAATGGGTTGTCTCTTACAGGGAAACAGACAGAGTGGATGGTACAGACAAAAACAGATGCACTGAAAGGATAATTTCCGGGGACTGGGCAACAAGAATGGCGAGATTCCTCTTCACACCGGACGTTACCGCCCTGCCCTACAGTGGGGTCCAGCCCAGCTGAGTTGTTTATGTGGGACATTGTCTCAGGACACCCTGAGGTCATCATGTCCACTGTGACATTACAAGAGACTTGCAGTTAAGGGACAAACAGGAGCTGCACTCTCCTTCGACGTCTAGGAATCTACACGCACTTTCTTTCTCTAGGAACCGGTGTTGGCTCGGAACTGTGGAGCTGGTTCACAGTGGGTTTATTTATTTACATTTTTATCCCGCCTTGCCGGGCAAGCTTGGCTACAACTGTGGAAGTCACCAGGCCTGTCTCATATAAAGTGCATATCGCAGATAGATAGTAACGGAGGCATCGTGTGGACCAGCTGCGCAGTCATGGTGACACATCTGATTCTTCAGATAAAACTTCTAAAGAAATAGTCCCACAAACATCATGCTCTGAGTCAACTGAAGGCCTGCCACTGGCCTCTCAGGCACCTGGCCCAGAAAAGGAGGACTGGAGACAGGATAACTGGCTACCTTTCTGGAGGGATGTTCTTTAAAGCAGTGGGTGCATAGTTTTGTCTCTGAGTGGCTAAGGAAAGATGCCTTGACTACATAGTTTATATATGATAGACATCAATGACTAGTTAACTTATTTTATTTATTTTTATTTTATTGGTCTTGTATCCCACCCTCCCCGCAAGCAGGCTCACTCTCAATACAGTACACAATACAATTTAGAAACAATTTAAAACAACAATATAAAACAACATAGCTCATAAAGTGCCATGTATAATTTAGCCGGATGTCTCAGTAGTAGGTGGTTCTTGTTTAGCTATTCAGATCCAGGTCACCAATAGAACATAACAGCATAAGAGAAGCCAATGTTGGATCAGTGGCCAAAAACTCCAGGTGCCCTCCGGAGGTCCAGCAGTGGGGCCAGGACACTAGAAGCCCTCCCACTGTTGCCCCCCCCCCAAGCACCAAGAATACAGAGCATCACTTACCCCAGACTGAGAGTTCCTATCTATACCTTGTGGCTAATAGCCACTGATGGACCTTTGCTCCAGATGTTTATCCAATCCCCTCTTGAAGCCGTCCATGCTTGTAGCCACCACCACCTCATGTGGCAGTGAATTCCACGTGTTAATCACTCTTTGGGTGAAGTACTTCCTTTCTAACCCGACTGCTCAGCATTTCATGGAGTGCCCACGAGTTCTTGTATTATGATAAAGGGAGAAAAGTACTTCCTTCTCTACCCACTCTATCCCATGCATAATCTTATAAACCTCTATCATGTCACCCCTCAGCCGTCGTTTCTCCAATCTAAAGAGCCCCAAGCGCTTCAACCTTTCTTCATAGGGAAAGTGTTCCACCCCTTTTATCATTCTAGTTGCCCTTCTGCACTTTTCCCAATGCCATATCTTTTTTGAGGTGTGGCGACCAGAACTGTATACTGTACTCCAAATGAGGTCGCACCATCGATTTATACAGGGGCATTATGATCCTGGCTGATTTGTTTTCAATTCCCTTCCTAATAACCTCCAACATAGTGCTGGCCTTTTTCATTGCAGTCGCACACCATCTGAACATTTTCATTGAGTTATCTACTACGACTCCAAGATCTCTCTCTTGGTCAGTCTCCACCAGTTCGGACCCCATCAATGTGTGAAGGCAGAGCACGAGAGGTTATCCTTCGTAATACAGGACTCTGCTCCCTTCCTTGGACATATCGCCTTTGAGCAACCAAAGCAGCCATGGAGGTAGGAAGCCAGCAGGAAGTTGGGCCTATCCAGTGTTTTGCAAAGAATCCCACATGTACGTTTGTCTGCCCCCTGGACAGAAATGGTGGGTGCATGCTTGGTGCATGGAGTGCTTGGCTGTCAGGGGACAGGTTTGTTCCCCTGAGGCTAGGGTTGCTGGGCAGGAGAAGCTGAGAGAGAAAGCGGGATGGGGATTAGACCTCCTGGGACCTGCTAGGACTGTCCTACTCTTGTTCTGAGACCAAGGACCTCAGTGTGGCAGGCACGGGGCGGGGGGGGGAGGGGGAGAATGATCCCTTAGAAGTGACCCCCTTGCCTAGACAACAACCATGAAGGCATGTGGTGAAAACACGCAAGTCTCCTGGCCAGGGTCTGAGGGGCTGAGTCAGAAGGAACGGACATATTAAGAAATGCTGCAGTAGTCCAAAGAGCATCCGTCATGTTGGGACCCAGAAAAGGTGCTGGGAACAAAAGGGAAACTGTTTTAGGAATGCCTCGTGTCTGGCAGGGAGAGCCAGCCTGCAGACTGAAGAGGAGACCTCGGCCATTTCAGCAGTACGGAGGCCCACTTTGCTGCTAGAGTGGTTCCTGTTCGCCTTGACTATTTGGCATCTTTCAGTCTTGTGACCCTGCCCCGGCACCAGGCCTTGACAGAATGTGCAGGTTTAACCAGAGACTCAATGCAGACCTTCCTGGAAACAGGCTGTGCTACCTTCACGGGCAGAGCAGAGCAGCCTGGAGGAAAGGGGAGCACCAGCAATAAAATACTAGGTGTAGTTTCTGGCACACCAGTTGGGTTTCGAATGAAACGTCAAGAGCTGCTGTAACCCATGTCATTTTTCACTTTCACATATTTTATTTCTTCTTATAAGTTTAGCATTTAGGGCCTAAAGAGCAGAAGGTTATCAAGCATGGGCAGTTAAGAACATAAGAGAAGCCAATGTTGGATCAGGCCAGTGGCCCATCCAGTCCAACACTCTGTGTCACACAGTGGCCAGAAATACCAGGTGCCCTCAGGAGGTCCAGCAGTGGGGCCAGGACACCAGAAGCCCTCCCACTGATGCCCCTCCCCCAAGCACCAAGAATACGGATCATCACTTGCCCCAGACTGAGAGTTCCTATCTATACTTTGTGGCTAATAGACACTGCTCCATATAAGAACATAAGAGAAGCCAACGTTGGATCAGGCCAGTGGCCCATCCAGTCCAACACACTCTGTGTCACACAGTGGCCAGAAATACCAGGTGCCCTCAGGAGGTCCACCAGTTAGTCAAGTTGTCCCCATATTACTGGTACGTGATGGGCCGGGCCGGGCCAGGCCAGGGAGAGATTGCATGGTAGAATTTCCCCTTTAGGAATTGTTATAGGGAAAGGGTTTGTCAGGCTGTCAGTTGAGTTGTGGTTAAAGATATGGTTTAAAACTCTTTCCCCCGAAGTGTCAGTCTGGCTTGCAGGAAGTGAGAGAAGTGCCAGGGCTTGGCTGAGAGAAGTGCCAGTTTCTTTGCAGGTACGTGATGGGCACAGCCAGGGGGACATTGCTTATTAGAATCCCCCCTTTAGGACACATTGCACAGAAAAGGTTTTGTCAAGCTGCCAGTTGAGCTGTGGTTAAAGGTGTTGCGTAAACCCTTTTTCCCCCTGAGTCAGTCTGGCCTGCAGCCGGGGAGAGAAGACCTGGAGTTTGGACAGAGGGAACTGCTAGTTTCTTTGCAGGTATATGATGGGCCCAGACAGGGAGATATTGCAAATTAGAATTTCCCTTTTAGGAGATGTTATGAAGCCCTGGAGCTTGAGGGAGAGAACGGCTGATCCCTTCGCAGGCCCAAGCTAAAGCAGGCTAAAGCAGCAGCAGCAGCAGCGGTCAGAGGAGATGTGGGAGAGCACATTCGGGGGGGGGGGGGGAAGAAGCTGCTGAGCAGTTCCTTCGGATTCTGCCCTGGGGTCACCAGTTTTTAGGGCCTGCCTTTGACCGGAGTGCCCCTTCTGAAGAGCACCGAAGATCTTGTCTCTGGGAGGGCTGCTCTCTGCATAGCCGTTATGATTGTTTAGCCTCTAGCTGTAAAGTTGTTGGGCTTATAATAAATGCTTACCTTGAAAACTAATACCTGAAACGTTTTCTTTTTGAAGCAATTCTATACTGGTGTGCTAAACCACAAGGGGGCTGCCATTCTGGACTTGAATCCCCCCCCAACGTCTTTCCGGGACTGTGCTGGGTGACACTTAAGCTGTACTGAGGTCGAGGGAGGAACACTCGGGCCCTTTCATATGGCCCAGATTTCTCATGAAGAACCCCCACCTGTGGACAGATTGGGATATTCCTGTTCCCCATCCTCCCCCCAACGACTGACTCACCTTTTCCATCCCTAGACCAGACAATGCGGTAGGTGCTGAGATGCTGCTGAAATGCAAAATGGCTTTTCCTGGGTGCTTCCCTGCTCACGTGCCTGATAAGGAGTGGGAGAAGCAAACATGTCCTTTCCCCCTGAACTGGACCGGCAGCTCGGCTCCAAGACTGCCCCTCACAGCACCAGCCCAGTTCAAGCCCTCGCCCTTGGGAAGCACATTCCTCGGCACCCAGCATTGCCGCCCCCATTCGCAGGAGCGCTGTGGGTTCTTCTCCCCCCCCCCCCAAGGGACAAAAGTTAAGTTGCGATGGCCACTGATGAAGGGTGTAATAAAATCCTTTTATTGCATTTTGTGCAGACAGGAGTCTTGGAAAAAAAACACAGTAGAAGCTGAAAAGCGTCAACACAAGCAGTCAACAGAGGAGGAGCCGCAGCCCCATGGATATCTAGGGCATAGAGAACAGCACAGAGGGGCGAGCCCCAGGCAGCTGAGGGGCGGGGCACAGAAACACTCGCGCCGAGGAGGAGGAGGAGGGAAGGCAAGCCTAATGCATGTCCCTTTGGATCTGCAACCCGGTTTATTTACAAGGAGTCCACGGTTTGGCCTTGCTTTGCACACACGAATTCCTAGAACACAAAGCTTATGAAGGAGCGGGGCTCACTACAGCGACTGAGAGATTGCACTGGAATCAAAGTCACTCGGATGGACGTAAAACAGAGTAGCTACACTGACTGATTATAAAGGTTACTGAATGAGCTGACTGGGGTCGGGGGACATTCATAACAAAGATATTGCACATGGAGCACAGAAAAAGTGTGTTGCACCAACACAAAACGTGGGCCTCTGGGTCCCTCCCTTGCTGGGTTTGAATCCTGCTGAGCGACACTAGCAGAGCGCTTGACTGGCATTCCTGCTGGGGGCTCCCGGAAGGGCGGGACTCACCAGCCACAGCCTCAGCCCCCCCCCCCCAGGGGTGGGGATCCCACTTGCATAAGTGGTACAGCAAGCTGGTTTGGGCGCGCGGGGGGGGGGGGGCCCTTTCCAAATTTCATTCCCCCTGCTGTGGTTGGGAACCAGCCCCTCGGTTGCTTCTCCAGCAGGGCCCAGAGCTGAGACTTCCCTGCAGAAGCGGCAAGCCCCTCATCCAGCGTGGGCCCAGAGGAGAACGGCACACACACACACTCCCACTCCCACAGGGGCCAAGCGTGCGGGGTCAAAACGGGGGGGGGGGGTGTAAACTAGCATGCAGTGCCACCTGCTAACTCTGGTCCTCTCCAACATGAGGTCTGGGGGCAGGGGGGGGGGGAGGGGCAGCCACACCACAGCAGCAACTGGGAGCCGGCAGCCCTGTCGCCAGGGGTGGGCAGCACCCTGCCTTGAGACCCCCTTTGGGGATGCCCTGGCAGGACTCCAAACCAAGCCCATGGGGCTGGGTGGGCATCTGCCACTCTCCAGGGTGTGGGGAACAGCTTGGTCCTGCTGTGGCTGGAGATGGGTGCCCCCCCAGTCCAGCTGCCCTGAGTGATGGATGCTTCTGTGTGGCGGGGACGGGGGGGGGGAGGGGGATCTCTGGTGATCTGGGAGAGGCAAGAGCCGTCTGGGGCCCAGGGAGGGTCAGCTGGACCTCCTCTCCCCCCTGCCCTGCCCTGCCCTGCCCAAGCAGGTGTGAAGGACTCTCCAGAGGACGGGGAAGCCTTCCCCAAGGAGATCCCATGCCAGGAGGTTCTCCCCAGGCTGGGCTCTCTCTCCGTGAGGACAGCGGCCCGCCGTGTGGCTGTGGCCCAGGGGCTTGGGGGGCGTCAGCAGGAGCAGAGGCGTGGGGCTGAGCTACATGACGTTGCGGAGAGTTGGAGGCTTAGCAGGCTGCACTCACGAGTGGAAGCTCAGATCTGCTGTGAATCAGGTTCCGGTGGTTCTGGCCCTTTTCCCTGATAAGAACCCGATGAAGAAGAAGCTCAGGAGAGAAGGAGCAACGGACGCTGCCTTCGGCTCCCAAGCGGAGTCTTCAGAAACCCACTGCTGCCCGTCACGGCACTTGATGCTTGAAAGAGAAGTCCAGTTCTGGCTGCTGGGCCCCCAGCTGGGGGGCAGCGCCGCCGTCACATCCACACCCAGACCCCTGGGCAGTGACAGGCTCTGCCAGGGGGGTCCCTGTATTGTTTCTAGATATATCTTGCTATATGTATAGACTTCCTCTGATTTCTTTTCACATAAATATGACCACTTTAAAAATACATGTCCTGTGCTATGTACATTATATACAGCCCCACAGCCGGGGCAGCATCCGACTAGTTTCTGAGAATTATTCACATTGGTTAAAAGCTCCACAGTTTTGTTTTTTTCCCGTGGTAGGGGGAGGGGGAGGAAATGGGGAGGGGGGCTCCGATAGCTCCAAGGCCTCACAAGCAGTCATGTTTTGGTATCAGGAAGAGGTAAGGCAGGGGAGGGTCTTGGGGAGGCACCCTCTTGCAAAACACCCCCCCCCCCCGCTGCCCTTTGGGGAGCCAGATGAGAATGCGGGGTGGGGTTCAGCTGCCTGAGAGGTGGAAGCGAGAGCCTTCTCTCCCGGCTCCCTCCGTATTGCAGTGCATCCATGGGGGGTTGGGGGAGGCTCCAGAGAGGGCCCTGGAAGGGTTGCTGGCCTGGGGGAAGGGGGACTGCCTCCCTCCAGGGGAGCATCAGGCCGGAGGACAGAGTCCTAACGTGCCAGCGGGCCAGCTGAGGCCTCGGGCCTAGTAGGGGGCAGCTGTCTCCAGGCCCTCTGCTTGGAAACGGGGCCACTGGCTCCAGAGGGCAGAACCACCTGCTCCAGAGTCAGACGGACTCCTATGTCTGCGGCCTGCAGCCACGGCCTGCGTCTCTGATGGTAAGCCAAGGTGCAAAGCAGCTGAACAGCTGGTGGTGGGTACCTGGGCTGAGACCCTTCCCCAGACGCCTCTGCCCCAGGGGAGGGCAGACCCGACTCCCAACGTCCAGATCGACACCACCCAACCCAGGCAGCGTTCAGCGAGTCAGCGATGCTCCAGGGGATGCCCCGCTTTCCCTTCGACTTCCCCTCCCACCAAAGACCCAAGTGTGGGTCCGGCTGAGATCAGGGGTGCTGGCTGGGAGTGTTGTCTTCCTGGGGACAGACGGATTCTGTTGCAGAGAGAAACATGACTGGAGGCAGAGGGGAAGGAGACGCCAGCACTGGCAGGGAAAGCATGCTGGTGGCCTCGGCTGGTGGTCTCTCCCCATCTTGGGAGCTCGAAGGGTAGGGAGCAGGGAGCAAGTGCATCCGACAGAAGGCAACACTAGATAGAGAAGCAGACAGGAACGGGATGAGGGCCCAGCACAACCGAGTCTCCAGTCTCCCAGGACACTGCTGGAAGGGCGCTTAGCTGCAGACGGCTCCCAGCCCACTCCACAACTCTCCCTTGGCACGTCCGTCCCAGAGCTGATGTCCGTCTATGGGTCAGCTGCAGCGGCCTCCGGGCTGGGATGCGCCTGGTGCTGCAGTTCAGGTGCAAAGAGAGAGGGGGCAGCAGCGGATGGGCGCTCCTTCCTTGCTCGGTGGGAGATGGGTGCAAAGGGGTGGGTGGGGCTCTCGGGGGCACAAACCTTCAGGCAAGGGCCTCGACCAGCTGCTCAGGAGTAAATAGTGATAACCTCCCGGCCACCACCACGCACCAGCAGGACCCGATCCAGGTGCTCTGTCAGCACCTCCAGGAACTCCATGTCTGGGGTGAGTAGTCAAGGATTGGCCAGGCGACGTTGTCCCACCCCAAGCTGGCACAGAAGTGGTTCCCTCCACCCACCCCCACTTCTCTTTGGCAGGCTGCTTCCGTGGCTCCAGCCTGTCCCCCGGCAGATACAAACAGCACTCACCATTCTCCAACAGATGAAGACTGTTTTGTTTTGTCTGGCATACCCCCAGTAAGAACTTGCTGGCCCTCCTTCTGAGGCTGTTTGTTTTTGTGTTTTTAATAGAATTGTTTTATAATTTTAAATGTATTTTAGTGGCTCAAATGTTTTATGTTAAACTTGTACAACATACTTTTTTTAAAAGGGGGAACAATAGGATAGGGAATTTGAAGGGTAGAACATAAGAACATAAGAGAAACCATGTTGGCTCAGGCCAGTGGCCCATCTAGTCCAACACTGTGTCACACAGTGGCCAAAACCCAGGGGCCATCAGGAGGTCCACCAGTGGTGCCAGAACTTCAGAAGCCCTCCCACTCCTGCCCCCCAAGTATCAAGAAGACAGAGCATCACAGCCCCAGACATCTATATATATATAAAAAGAAAGTCCTCTCACCGTACAATCAACACCCAGGCCAAACCCCTGTACCTAGAAACATGAAATTCAGGGAGTGTACTTCTACTGTAACGTAGATGCTAACTAAGAAGGGATTTTTAGAAATTCGACCCCTAAGGCAGTCAAAAGGGGTAAAATGTGCTTCCCCCATTGCTTCCTATGTAGCTGCCAGGATGCTGCCTTCTTGCACCCCCTACTCTCTGACTGGTCAGCTGCAGAGCTCAGCATTCTAAGGTTAAAAAAACCCAACCAGTTACAGGAAGCTGCAGAAAACAAATGACAGTTGCAGAACCAACCACCTGTGAGGTGCAGCAATGCTGCTGGCCCAGCCTCCCCGATGGCTTCAAACATGCTCCCCCCACCTCCTACACCTGACAGTTGGCTGTCTGTCAGATGCAGCCGCAGGTGCAGGGTGCTTAAAGCCATCAGGGAACCCGCCCCAGCAGTAATGCCTTAGCTATCCTGCTGGCCCAGCCTCCACAATGGCTTGCAATACCCCTCCCCCTCCTACAGAGGACAGGCAGCTGTCAGCTTTAGGAGAGAGGGTGGAATGCTTACAGCCATTGGGGAGGTTTGCTCAGCAGGATTGCCTTAGTGCTGCTGCTGGCCCAGCCTCCCTGATGCTTTTAAACACACTCCCCCCCCCAACACCAGACAGGCACGTGTCTGTCAGGTATAGGGGCAGGGGCAAGGTACTTTAATCCATCAGGGAGGCCACCCGAGCAGAAACACCTTAGCAATGCTGCTGGACCAACCTCCCCAATGGCTTTAGATACACTCCCATCCACCACTCCTCCACATGACAGGCGGTTGTCTGTCAGGTGCAGGAGCAGGGGTAGAGTGTTGAAAGCCACTGGGGAGGCTGGCCCAGAATGTTGGACTGGAGGGGCCATTGGCCTGATCCAACACTGGCTTCTCTTATGTTCTTACGTTCTGTGTCACACCGTGACCAAAACCCAGGTGCCATCAGGAGGTCCACAAGTGGGGCCAGAACTCCAGAAGCTCTTCCACTGTGGCCAGGAATACAGAGCATCATTACTCCAGACAGAGTGTTCCATCTATACCTTGCAGCTAATAGCCACTCATGGACTTCTGCTCCATATATTTATCTAATCCCCTCTTAAAGCTGTCTATGCTTGTAACTACCACCACTTCCTATGGCAGTGAATTCCACATGTTAATGACTGTTTGGGTGAAGAAGTACGTCCTTTTATCTGTTCTAAGCCTACTGCTAATTAATTTAATTGAGTGCCCACCAGTTCTTGTATTGTGTGTGTGAAAGGAAAGTACTTCTTTCTCTGCCTCAGCTGGGAGGGCGGGGTATAAATCTGATAATAACTAATTAATCCCATGCATAATTTTGTAAACCTTTATCATGTCTCCCCTCAGCTGTAATTTTTCCAAGCTAAAGAGCCCTCGCCTCTCTATCCTTTCTTCATAGGGAAAGTGTTCCATCTCCTTAATCATTTTTGTTGCCCTTTTCTGCACTTTTCCTAATGCTATAATCTTTTTTTGGGGGGTATGGTGACCAGTGTTCTGAACAAGGGTACACCATCGATTTATACAGCGGCATTACGATACAGGCTGATTTGTTTTCAATTCCTATCCTAATAATCCCCAGCATAGCATTTGCCTTTCTTTTATTGCCATCACACACGGAGTCGGCATCTTTAGTACGACTCCAGGATCTCTCTCCCCTGGTCAGTCTCCGCCAGTTTGGACCCCATCAAGGTATATTTATAGTTAGGATTTTTGGCTGCAATGTGCATTACTTCGTACTTGCCCACGTTGAACCTCATTTGCCACGATGATGCCCACTCACCCAGCCTTGATGGATTCCTCTGGAGCGCCTCACAGTCCTCCCTGGTTTTCACCACCCTGAACAACTTAAGTGTCATCTGCAAACTTAGCCACTTCACTGCTTACTCCAAATCATTAATGAACAAGTTCAAAAGCACCAGACCCAGTACCCAGCCCTGCGGTGCCCCTCTGCTTACCACCTTCCACTGTGAGAACTGCCCTTTTAGACTCACTCTCTGTTTCCTGTTGATTAACCAGTTTTCCATCCACAAGAGGACCTGCCCTCTTAGCCCATGACTGCTGACTTACTTAGGAGCCTTTGATGAGGAACTGTATCCAAGCTTTCTGGAAGATTAGTCTAGAGGGAGGAATGCTCTGCCAATAAACTAGTAGGAACAGAATCAAAGAAATCAAATAGAGAATCAAGGAGGATGTGGAAGAGGAAAAAAATAAAGTATCAAAGAAGAGAAAAATCAGAGGCCAGAGAGTTCAACAGCAAAGGGGCCAGGAGAGAGAAGGTGCAACCATGAGAGGTGAGACAATGGACATCAGTGTTTGATGGAGGGACCATGGAGGAGAATGCAAAGCCGTGGGCAGAAGAGGCAAGGCCATCAAAAGCACACGAGGTTCAGAAGACATTTAAGCTTATGGACATCTAGGAGAGGTGAGAAAAGTAAAGGGCTTCTGCCCAGTGTGGAAGCTGCCATTTATAGGAATGACACTTAAGTGTGGTGGTGGGACAACGAAGACTTCCTGGACGACTCCTCTCCCCTTCCAGTCTTGCCTCCTGTCTGATCAGGGAACAGGCAAACCCTTGGTCGCTCAGGTGGGTGATCTCCAACATGCCTGCCGATAGGGCTCTTGCCTCTTTGATCATTTTGCTTGATCTTCTGGCACTGATAGATGCTACAATACCCTTGATACAGGACTGCTGTAACACATGATATGTGGGGTTCCCCCTGAAGACAACATGGAGGTTTCTGTCCATTTAAGATGCAGCAGGGCAATCACCAGCAAAGACTTCTAAAGGCTCTACGCTGGTTGCGTATTTCCTCCCCCCCCATGTTCAAGATGCTGCTTTTAACCTGTGGAGCCCTCTGCAACCAGATGCCCTCTCTCCCCCGTGTGACCATTTTCGCAGCGACTCGCTCCACCCGCTCGGCCCATGCTGTCCTCGGTGCCCAAGAAGCTCCTTCCACCAGCCACGGTGGTCACAGGCGGGTGCCCATCTGGCCTCGGGCGCTGCCTGGTGAAGCGTGAGGAGCAGTGTGTTTTCTGAGATGGACCTTCATGTCCATTTGTCAGCGGCCCGCTCGGCTGGGCTCCCATCTCATCTCGCCCTCATGCTCCCTCTCAGCTTTAATACGGTCTTCACATCTTCCTCTGAGGAGTCTGACAAGACAGAGTTTCTCAGGCTCCAAAGGTTTTCTCCATTTTCCGCCCACGCAGCAGAGAGCCACTGGACACATCTGGCCAGCAGCAGGGCCCTGGCAAAGGGGACGGTCCCTTCCTTGGAGGGGATCTGAGTGTGATCAGGTCTGTTTGACAGCAGCCGCAGGCTCCCTCCTGCTCAAGCGCCGGCCCGGGTGGCAGTTCAAAAGCACCCCACATGCAGCTGCTGACGCTGCCCCTCCATCCCGAGGCCCTGCCGTCCAACCAACCAGTGATTCCCACAGCCAGACCTGCTATGACCACGGCCCCTGATCAAGTGTTTGCCCCCCCTCCCCGCCAACAGCTCGGCCCGTCGAAGCCCTGAACACCAAGCGAGAGGCAGCAGCGTGGCCAAGAAGTGCCCCCCCCCCCCGGTAAAAGTGCCCGAACGAAGGATACAGTTCTCATCCCCCTTCCGGTTCCTGGGGGGGCCGGGCATGTTCAGCAGCACCAGCTTGGCCTCCTGGGACTTCTTCACAATCACCTCGTTGAGCCTGACGGCCGTGTGCATCCTTCTCACGTTGGACTGATTCCTGCGGGAGACAGGGGAGGCAGAGTTGCTCGCCCAGGGGCCCAGACGCTCTCTGCCCCGGCCAGAGCTGCTCTTCCCCACGGCCCAGATGGAGGCCGCGAAGACACCCCCCCCTCCCGGCTTCTCCCCAACACACAGCACAGCGCAAACACTTACAGGCTCTCCCACTCTCTGGCAGCGGCAGGCAAAGGGGAGAAGAGAGAGAGCAGGTCATTCACGGCCCGGGACCCAGAGCGGAGGCCTGGCACTTGCTCCCGCCCAGAGGCACTGCCGGGGTGAGACCCCCCCTCCCTGGCGCACGGCTTCCTCTCTGCCCAGCCGGCAGCCACCCCTCTTCCCCTGAGCTCCCCAGCTCCTGCCCAGGGGGGGTCCGAGGCAGCCCTAGATGTGGCAAAGCCAGGATGGAGATTGTTGCCCCCCCTCCGCCCGGTAGGTGCCCCAGAGTGGTGGGAGACTCACGGCTTCATGCTGAAGAAGTCCTTGATGCTTTCTGGACTGACGGGGCTCTTGGCCTTGTTCTTCTCTGCCACCTTCTCCTTGGTCCAGGTGAGATGCACCTTTTCGGGGGCTGCCTCTGGTTCTGCCTCAGCTTCCTCGCCTGGCGACTGGGAGCTACTTGAGAAGGCCGTGGTGGTTTTGTCATGGATCAGCTGCACCTGTTGTGGCACAGAGACAGGGAGGGTCGGTGGGCTGTGGGCGGATCCAGCTGCTGCTCTCCTGGTGCAACTCCCCCCAGCCTCCTTGCCCTACTTGAGCCCATCTGCCTCCTCTGTGCTTGAACATCAGTTCCCCTTTTCCCCACTGAAAGGGGCCTTGATCTGCAGGACACGGGGCCTTGTCACTCCTCTCTGGTCCATGGGCCAGCTGCCTGCAGCCGATGTCAGAAGAGACCATGTGGCCAGGACTCAGCACAACAGCGGGTGGGGAAAGAACATAAGAGAAGCCATGTTGGATCAGGCCAACGGCCTATCCAGTCTAGCTCTGAATTCCATGGGTTAATTACCCTTTGGGTGAAGAAGTACTCACTTTTATCTGTTCTAAGCCTACCGTTTATTAATTGCATTGTGTGCCCACGAGTTCTTGTACTGTGAGAAAGGGAGAAAAGATGTGACAGATCCAATCCAGGGGATTTTTGCTATGGGTGTGCAGAGCTCAAAATTACAAGACCCTGGGGTGTGCTTCCACGCACCCACCAGTAAGGTAGTCTGCCACCAGCCCCTTGAACTAACCACACAGTCAGAAGCCAAGGGGCAAGCTTCTAACCTTACTGGGAATTAATTAAAAAAAGCCAACCCTGCAAGGTGGGTTACTTGCAGAATGAGTTTCCATTAATAATTAACCAGTAGGTGGATGCTTTCAGTCTAAGGTGCTGGTTAATTATTAGCGGAAACTCATTTGGCAAGTAACCTACCTTGCAGGGTTGGCTTTCTTAAATAGACTGAAGCTTCTGAGGCACAGAACAACCAGATATATTAGAAGTATCTATTTATTAAAGAGGGCCGGAATATTTCCCCAAGAACAAAGCAATGATCAGGAAAAAACAAGACATCTAAATAATAAGATCTAGCTACACATGATACCCTAAACTACAGCTACCCACAGGTTGCTCTTCTTGGTGAAGTCAGGCATCTTTCCAAGTCTCTCTCTGGGTGCCAGGCCCATCTCTAACCCAGGGCAGGGTCAGCCCCTGGCCTTCAGGAGAGCTGGAGCTGGCTTGCTCCAACGTACAACAGGAAAGCTAAACTTCTTAGAGTCCAAAATTTGGACAGGCTGGGGCCCTTTTAGCCGATCCAAAACTCAGATTAATGTTATCTTGACGTGGATCTGTGACAACAAATGGTTCAGCAGAGAAGCAGTTTACTACTGGATGCCTCCTCTCTGAAGTGTCAAACAAGCACCAACAGAAAGCGTGAGGCGTGTGTTCAGTGACAGATGGTGTGGCTCTGCTTAGTCTCTGTTATTCAAAGGCACCAAGTCAGACTTGTTAACTTTTTCATGACGAACCCCAGATGTTTCCCTTTGATCGCTTCCCCCCATGTTTCAGGCCGAAGTTTTGATCTGAAGCCTGAACCAATATTTTAATGCAAGAGCAAGGAATTGAACATCAAGTCCAGTTTTCCTTGACAGTCACTGGCTTTGATGGACCAAGGATCTGATTCAGTATAAGGCAGCTTCAGGTGTCTTCATGTGTACTTCTTTTTCTACCTTCTCAATCCCATGCATAATTTTATAAACCTCTGTCATGTCACCCCTTGATCATCATTTCTCCAAGCTAAAGAGCCCCAACCTCTTTAACTTTTCCTCGTAGGGAAGGTCTTCCATCTTCTTAATCATTAGTTGCCCTTTTCTGCACCTTTTCCAATGCTGTAGTGTCTTTTTTGAGGTGCAGGGACCAGAACTGCACCCAGTATTCCAAATGAGGCCGAACCATCGATTTATACAGGGGGATTCAAGCAGAGCCAGTATGGGGTGGTGATGAAGAGCGGTGGACTCTAATCTGGAGAACTGGGTTTGTTTCCGCACTCCTCCTCCACACAAAGCCAAGAGCAGTCCTCGAGAGAGCTCTCAGCCCCACTTGCCTCACAGGTCTGTTGTGGGGAGGGGAAGGGAGAGGAGACGCTCTGACTCTGAGTGAAGGGTGGGGTATAAACTCAGTCTCCTCCTCCTCCTCTTCTTCTTCTTCTTCATCATCATCATTGTCATCGCAATAATCCTGGCTGATGTATTTTCAATTCACTTCCTAATAATCCCCAGCGTAGCATTTGCTTTTCTTATTGCTGTCGCACACTGAGTCGACATCTTCAGTGAATTATCTACCACGACTCCAAGATCTCTCTCCTGGTCAACTACTGCCAGTTCAGACCCCATCGATGTATATCTAGCGTTGGGGTATTTTTGCTCCAGCGTGCATTACTTTGTACTTGCCCATGTTGAACCTCATTTGCCGCATTGACGCCCACTCGCCCAGCCTCGACAGACCCCTCTGGAGTGCCTCACAGGCCTCCCTGGTTTTCATTGCCCTGAACTACTTTGTGTCACCCACAAACTTAGCCACTTCACTGCTCACTCCCGACTCCAAGTCATTAATGGCAATCTGGAAGAGGGGGCCTTGCATCACTGACGGTTGCATCCCCCCCCCTTTAAGGGCCTCAGGGCAGCTCACAGGGTTCTCCATTTTATCACCACATCTGCCTACAGAGGTGCACTAGGCACTCCTTCTAAGCCACCCAACCAAGCCCTCCCCTCACTAGCCCCTGCCTCTCAGTGGTCCTCTGAACAGCATGAGGCAGGAACCCCCCAATATGGTGCCCTAGGACCCCATGGCACCCACCAGCACCTTTCCTGTCACCTGCTGAGTGTTTTTAAAAAGTGGGCAGGGTCTGGTGGGGCCTCCTGTTAAGCAGAACTTCTGCCTGAAACATTGAAGAGTTATGCATAACCTCACTCCCTGACTGTTGTGGGTCAGCCAGGGCTCAGCGATAGAGAGGACTTCTTGGGAGAAGAGGAGCATCATGTACCCAACCTTGAGTTAACAGGAGAAGCAGACCAGCAGGAAAACGAGCTGCAGACTCGTCAGGTTTCTCAGCCAGCAGCTGGTACACAGCCACTAACACCCTCCAGCCCTGATTCGGCAGGTGAACCTCAGTTAGTTGTTCCCAGCCCACCAGTATCACCCACACCTTTGGAATGCCGCAGATGGAGGGAGGCTGAGAACAGAGCTACAGACAAGACGGCAAAGTGCATGCCTCCCGGCCTGATGCCAGCTGCTTGCTGATAATGAAGATGAGTAGTTGCAGGACTGCTTTTGAGCAGCTGGCTGCAAGCATGACCCTTAGGCAGGGGGTTATAAAAACCAGCCAAGAGAGGATGTTCTGTGTGGACGCAACACATATGATAGATGCTAAGTCACTGCCTCTGCTTTGCCTGACTTCTGGACCCCTGACAATGGACTGAACGACTCTGCTTTGCCTGACTTCTGGCATCTGATACTTATTTTGTTTGTTTAATTTATATCCTGCTCTCCCTGCCTGGGCAGGGAGCCTGCAAGCTGGTACACTGACATTTTGTGGTTGGCTCTGCCTCTTTTGGCAGCCATTTGGTGGCTGCACCCATCATCCTCTGTCAGAATTCCAAAGGTGCCTGTGGGCTTTAAAAGGTTGGGGACCCCCAGCATAAGGGATGCTTAAACAACTGCCAGTTTAGCTCACGTCCTGTTCACCCACCACAAACAGGGAGCTGATGCTTCAACAGACTGAGGAAGTGTGCCTACACACAAAAGCTGATACCCAGAATTAAACACTTCACTGGTCTTAAAGGTGCCCAGCTGGACTCAAACTTTGCTCTGCTGCTTCAGAAGAGTGTGGCTGCCCTACCTGAGACTGTTGGCCTGTTTGTCAACCTGTTCACGGATGTTCGGGAGGCTGTTTTGCAGTATTTCTTCCTAACGTTGCAGTACAGCACAATAAGCTTTTCACACATGTGTGTTCTCACGCAGCCCAAAGGAGTTGTGCTTTCCCCTTGGCTGTGCTACAGCTCCAGTCAGCAGAAGATGTTTAAATGGACAGTTAAACCTGTCAAAAATTACTTGCAAGCAGGGAGCTGCACAAGGGGTGCCTTTCCGTTCCCTGAAAGCCCCCACAGTCTGTCCCCTTTCTCTGCTTCCTTCACTCCTTCCTGTCCACCAGCCAACCTAGCTTTATTGGCTCCCTGGTGGTGGCTGCAGCCATCCAGCCAAGTCCAAGGGTACAGGGGCTATTCATATGACCAGTCATAGTTGTGCAGTGGCTGCCATACAGGGTCCAGTTGTATGGCCAGGCCCCCTTGTGTGGATAGTGAATGTCCAGCAGTCCCCAGCTAGTCCTCCTCCTTTAGGGGACATGACAGGAGGGAGATGGGACGTCTCTCAGGGCTGTTTTGACCTATGCTTGGAAGGCTCAGCAATACTGCTGTGGTTGCCTAGCAACCTCCAAAATTGCCCCTGAGAGCTCAGTGTGAATTCTTTATTCTTAAATTACGTTATTTAGGGGAGCTTTAATCCCTTGATGCATTTCCCCCCCAGATTTTTCTGCAGATCTGCATCTTCCTTCAGGTTTGTACAGATATTCCACCCCCATCTATCCCTAGCTACATTCTGTGGCTCTATTAATCATACTTTCTGTGGTGCGGTTCAGAATTAGATATATGATAAATGCTGTGTTTTAAAAAAGAAAACTCCCACTGTATAGTGTTCATCTGAGTCTTAGCTACATTAATGCTGCCAATCTGCTTTGGTTGGTGGAGTTTCGGAACATTTGAAAAAATCTGGTGCAAAAGAATCTGAGGGTGAGGGGTGTCCGGGTCATTCAGGGATGGACCAAACAGATCACCTTACGTCTGATCAACACAGTCGATTACAGTAAATTTGACCATTGAACGTATTTGCAGCCAAATTCACAGCATCTCTCAATTACACTGTCCAAAGGCCTCTGGCAGTCCACACCACAAAGCTGCCCAGGTCACCTAACTGGAGGCCAGATCTGTGATGTGGACAGGGGGCGACTCAGTGGTGGGCACTGATTCAGTGGCAGGTGGTGAAGACCACGCCTCTGGTGCCACCTCTTGTTTTTCACCTGGGTCCAGAAATGGTCTCTCCTGCCCACATGCACACGCAGGCACCACGAGCCCCCTCACCTCTTCCTCCGGCTTCTCCTCACTGTCTCCCACCTGCTCCTCGGGGACACTGAGCCGCAGGCGCGTGTTGGTTGGGTTCTTGCGCCGAATGGAGCCACGTGACTCATCCGTGATGCTCTGGATCTGGAAGGCAGAGGGAGAATGAGACAGATGGGAAGCCGCTGCAACGGGCACCGGGTGGGATGGACGGTCCCAGAGGGATTCCAACCTGAGGATATCAGCCATGATGGCTGACTGGAGCCACCATGCTCACAGACAGCATTTAATTTATTTACTTTATTCATAAGAGAGTGTAGTGTGGACTCTAATCTGGGAGAACCGGGTTTGGTTCCCCACTCCTCCACATGTAGCTGCGAGAGTGACCTTGGGTCAGTCACAAGTTCTCTCAGAGCTGTTCTCTCAGGAGCAGTCCTCAAAAGAGCTCTCTCAGCCGCACCTACCTCACAGGGTGTCTGTTGTGGGGAGGGAAAGAGAAAGGAGATTGTAAGCCACTCTGAGACTCCAGGTAGTGATGGGCAGGGTATAAATCCACTCTCCTCCTCCTCCTCTTCTTCCCCATTCCCTCCCCCATAGGGACCCAAAGTGGCTTGCAACATCCTCCCTTTTCCCCTCACAACAACCCTGTGAGGGAGGTGAGGTTGAGAGTGTGTGACTGGCCCAAGGTCACCCAGCATGTTTCCCTGGCAGAGCGAGGATTCAAGCCTGGCTCTCACAGACCCTGGTCCCACACACTCTAACCAGTAGACCGTGCTGGCTCAATGTGCCTCCGGATGCCAGCTGCTGAGGAGGCTTTTTGGCTTCCGCTTGTAGCATTTCCAGGGCATCTGGTGGGGAACTCGATGCCGGACTAGGTGGAGCTCTCAGTGGTTTGTCTAAGAATCTGAGTCCTCTTTTTCCTTGAGCCCAGTCTGAGCCCGAGAAGCAAACTGCACCTGCGGGCCAAGAGAGCCAGGTGTTCTTATTGTTTTAAAAATTCGTAACGTAGAATGGGCAGCTGTTTATTTTATGCAAAAGATTTCTATGCCAAGTTCTCACCTGATCAAGAAGGAGAGATTGGATTTGTACCCCACCCTTCACTCGGAGTCTCAGAGCAGCTCACAATCTCCTTTCCCTCCCCCTCCCCACAACAGACACCCTGCGAGGTAGGTGGGGCTGAGAGACCACTTTTGAAGACTGCCCTGGAGAGAATACAGCTCTGAGAGAACTTGTGACTGACCCACAGTCATACCAGCAGGCGCAAGTGGAGGAGGAGTGGGGAATTAAACCCGGTTCTCCCAGAGTAGAGTCTGCACACTTAACCACCACACCAGACTGGCCCTCAGTTAGGCGAACATAAGGTGGCGAACATAAAAAGCATGAAGGCCTCAGCCAGTGCAGACTCCCAGTGTTCTCTGCCCCCTGCATGTGCACACCTACGCATCCCTCTGATTCCCTCGGTATTTCTTCCTTTGGGCTCCAGAAGTGCACAATGGCCAGGCCAGGCGATGCTTGTTAGGACCCTACGTCCCCCCACCAGAGGGACGGGCAGCCAGCCAGTGAGGCTGGCTTAGAAGGATGCAGTTGCCAAGAAAGAGAAGCTGCAGGCACCTTCCCTCCCTTTCTCCCTTTGGCCTGGCAGCATTTCTTCACTGGCCCTCTTGCAGGGCAGGCCAACCTCACATATTGCCACCAGGGCAACTGCAGCCTGGAGGAAAGCTCACACTACGCATGGAATGCACTGCAGCACTGCCTGGACCCCAGAACCCAGGGCGCTTCATCTGCACTTGTGCCTTCTTCATGCTCTTCCAGGCATGGCAAATTCCCCTCTTTGTACTCCTCCAGCACTGCCCTAGTTCAGTGCCAGAGTCTCGCATCCTGTCCCTGCGTGGGGGTGGGGGTCTTCTGCAGTGGATGGTCATGCTTGCATTTGCCTTTTTTTTGAAAGCTAGAAGAGCTGCATGCTGAAGCACTTGGGAAGGGGAGAAGAGCTTTGCAACCGTTCTCAACATTTTACATGAGATGAGACACCAGAACTCTGCAGCAAGGAAGCCCTTGGACTTGGGAGTATTTTCTGAACAAAAAGCTTTTAAAAATGCTGCAAAGTTAGGCTGATAATGGGAGCTTGATAATGGGACCATGATGTCACGAGAACTTTCCACAGGTGCCCACGCTAGGCATGAAACCACATTCCACTGTGCACTCACAGGCACAATGGTCGTATTAGCAATGTGGTTTTCCCCCATGGCAAAAGTACTGTGGTTTGAGCACCAAAGAAATGCAACCACAGCAGCATCCCAACCACGAGGAAACCTGTCTCTGTCTTCTCCCCACACCCATGATGTTTGGGAGCAGCCTCTGACCCTCCCAGGTGCCCAAAGAGTGCCTTGGAAGGCCTTTGCCTGCCGTTGTACACACACCTACTTAGAACAATGGCCTCTGGATCTTCAGCCAAGGGGCCGCCAGATCTTGTGGACCCTTTGGGTTCCCACCATGCCCAATGAGGAATGCCCACCGACAAGCTTTTGCCTTTGCCTGGCCCCATCTGGCCCTGCTCTGGGTCTCACAGAACAGTGGAACGGAGAAGCCACCAGGCCTTGGTCTGAGCTGATTTGGGAGTGGCTGCTCAAGAATGAGGGTGCTGAACCCAAGAGATGGCCCACAAAGGGAAGGCCGGGCAAGAAGAGGAGCAGTGGACACATGGCAGTGAGCATTTGGCTTGAGATGGAAACACTCCTTGCCAAAAGGATCTTTGGGAAACCAGAGGGGGACAGAGGGCAGCCTAGAGAGATCCTCAAGCAGGAAGGTATACACAGCTGAAAAGGTACATCTCAGACCTGATGGCAGGAGACTGGTCGGTGGAATAAAGCCATGGGGTGAAGTCCCAAGCATGAGAGCTAAGGAAATGCTGAACTTTAAACTACTGCAACTTTAAGTAATACTAGACTGTCCTAATAAACATTGTCTAGGATACGTGCCAAATGTAAGGAGAGAGGACTGCAGGTTTTCACTTTTTCTTCAGGTCCTTATTCAGCACGATGCTTGGACAGACCATGTGTACTCTTTTTATTTCAGTTTATTAAACTTCCCTATATTTTGAATGCTCTAATTCTGATCTTTGTAAAAATACCATGCCTGTTTGGTCTTGCTATCTGTGTGGTAAATTGGAGGGGCGGTGGGTAAGCTCATCATTCCTGAAGTCTGATAGATCAAATGGTCAGTTGTGACAGACCACCCCGGGCTAGCTGGTAGGAGCAAAGTAGGAAACAGAGCAACTAGATGGAGCCTCTAAACAGCAACACAGGGAAAAAGTACTAGATGTGCAGATTCATCCCGCCTGAAATACTGTCTCATTTGCTGGTGGAGGAAGTTACTACCCAGGTTGTTTTTGGTCCCCCTCCCCCCTGGGAGTAAAGGAGAGGGGCTGCAGCACCATGTAGAGACTTGGGATGGCCATGAGATTTTCCAACCTCCTGGGATCCCAAAGGAACGGAGCTCCAATCTTCACATAACCTCCTGGGATCCCAAAGGAACGGAGCTCTGGTCTTCATATAACCAGATGAAACTGTGTTCTTCACATAACCAAAAAGCCTTTTTTTGTTTTAACTGGAAATTCTCTGGTGGGGGTCAAGGCTAAATATGTTTGGTTGTTTTGGGATGCTGCTGGAAAGATTGAGAGGCAAAATCCTAAGTGAAGATTGCTATGGAATGAGGATTGGAACAGAAGTTTAAAGAAGAGCGTCAACTAGGAGAGGAAGGGAAAAGAGAGACAGACAGTAACACTCAAGAGCTCAGCGTAAGTGCTCCCATTTTTGCACATAAGTAACTTAAACATGACTGTCTTGTGTATTTATGTTGTTTAATTGTTTTATATATATCTTGTTAGCTACGCTGCCATAGCTGGTGGGGGGAGGCATGAGGCTGTTGGGTGAACTCCTTCTTGTGCTGGAATGTTAGCTTTAATTTCCTTCAGAGTGTCTTCTAGCCTGGCTTGTGACCTTGGGACCTAGATCCGTTTGTCTTCCTGGGAATGTGAACCCCTTAGTTTAGGCACGTGCCATTGCTCCCTGTGACTGGCTCGGATCCATCAGGGGACTCCTCTTTGAAACCAGTATATCTTCCCCTCTCCTGCCCCTAGGGTTAGTTCTAACACAGAATGTATGCACAGATGACCTGCCTTTACTGTAGTCAATAAACTTGATCCATCGGTTGGGACCGATTGCTGTGGGACTCTGACACATCTCTATATATTTTAACTTTTTAAAATGTTTTTATTGTTCATCTCTTTAGGAACCCTAAGCTGGGTGGTAAGGTGGCTCAAAAATGTTTTCAGCAAAGTAAATAAATAACCTGAACCCAAACTTTTAAATGTTGGAAGAAGCATCCAGAATGGAATGGTTCTTCTTCTTCTTGCAAGATAGAAGGTGGTACAGCCAGGACAAGGGACACTTTGGCCAGTCCCTCTCGGTCGAGCCTACTTTGCAGGGTTGTTGTGAGGACAAACAAAAAGTGCACTTTCCTGAGCATCTTGGAGGAAGGAAGAGTGGGCTAGAACATGAGATGCATTGCAGGAGCCTCAGATAGACCTTGAGGTCCAGACAGCTGCGTGGACGGGCCTGGGGGTCTGGTCTGCCAAGGGGTCATGATCCAGGCCCCGTGGGCCAGCCTTACCTCTCGCTCCCGCTCTGTCTTGGTGAGGTGCATCTGCTTGAGGATCTGGGATCTCTGCTCCATCACCAGCGTCTTCTCGTACGTGTAGGCAGAGATGTCACTCTCATGCTGTGGACCAGAAAGGGTGCAAAGAAGAGAGGATGGTCAGTGTGTGTCCTGTTAGTGACAGGGCAGTGAATAAAAACCTGCACTGGACTACAAGAGGTGCTTGAGGGCCTCTTTAT
This sequence comes from Lepidodactylus listeri, assembly GCA_029233225.1. Classification (NCBI taxonomy): domain Eukaryota; kingdom Metazoa; phylum Chordata; class Lepidosauria; order Squamata; family Gekkonidae; genus Lepidodactylus; species Lepidodactylus listeri. The sequence goes on from JARCFY010000002.1 coordinate 885,165, forward strand.
TCAAGAAAAAAAAGCATGTTTCTAACTCTCATGGCTGCCAAGGAAAACTGACTAACACGGTCCGAAAGTAGCTTTCACTTTCCTGTCCTCCCGTTGCTTTGTGTAGACTGCTACTGGCCTTTCCCCAGCCCATTACAGGTATCTACTTGCATTACTTCCTCCAGGGCAGAGGTCCTCACAGCATTTGGTCTCTATATATTCTCTGAAGCACAAATGGACAAATCAAGGAAAAGGGAGCCGGTCTCTCAGCCTCCCATCAAAGGGGCTCAACAGGCACCAAGAGATGTCTGGGTGAACTATTTGGGTGAACTCTTCTTCACCCCAAGAGTGATTAACATGTGGAATTCACTGCCACAGGAGGTGGTGCTGGCTACAAGCATGGATGGCTTCAAGAGGGAATTGGATAAACATATGGAGCAGAGGTCCATCAGTGGCTATTAGCCACAAGGTATAGATAGGAACCCTCAGTCTGGGCAAGTGATGCTCTGTATTCTTGGAGCTTGGGAAGCGGGCAACAGTGGGAGGGCTTCTAGTGTCCTGGCCCCACTGCTGGACCTCCTGAGCGCCCCTGGTGTTTTTGGCCACTGTGTGACACAGACTGGATGGGCCATTTGCCTGATCCAATACAGCTTCTCTTATGTTCTTATGTCAGGGCAAGTGATGCTCTGTCTTCTTGGTGCTTGGGGGGCAGCAGTGGGAGGCCTTCTTGTGTCCTGACCCCACTGCTGGACCTTCTGAGGTCACCTGGTGTTTTTGGCTACTGTGTGGCACAGAGTGTTGGACTGGAGGGGCCACTGGCCTGATCCAACATTGGCTTCTCTTATGTTCTTATGTCTGGGGCAAGTGATGCTCTGTATTCTTGGTGCTTGAGGGGGCAACAGTGGGAGGGCTTCTAGTGTCCTGGCCCCACTGCTGGACCTCCTGAGGGCCCCAGGTATTCGTGGCCACTGTGTGACACAGAGTGTTGGACTGGGTGGTCCACTGGCCTGATCCAACATTGGCTTCTCTTATGTTCTTATGGGGACGAGTGGACTGTTCAGCTTTGACCTGGAGGAGCCAGGCGGGAGGTTTAAGGTGTCAGTGCCAACAAGCAGCTACCACATTTCCTATTGGGGGGGGGGGCAGCTGATTGAGAATGAGTCCTGGGAGGATCACTCTGATGGATCCAGCCTTGTAACAGAGGCTGGACCGGGCATCCCATAATGTCTTCTGCACTCTCCGCTACAAGGTGTCATGTAAGCATTTGTGTGCAGAGCAGGGAGAGATGCTAGACCCACCCCCTGGCTGTTTGTGGGAGGGTGTGACCCTGGCTTCCCACGGCTCTCCCCCAGACGCCCCCCTTCCCCTTCCCCTGCCACCTACCATCTCCACCACTTCCACTTCGGCTGTAATGCGGAGGTGATACAGGAAAGTGGTCAGGTCCTTCTTCATCTGGATGCTGTTGTCGTCCATCTGGGCCACAGTAAAGATCCGCATCTTGCACTTGCGCCAAACCTGCAGGAGAGTGAAAGGGACAGTGATGACAGGTGTTGACTGCCTAGCTCAGCCCGAAGACTCCCTCCTGGGCGACGCCCTTCTCCCCCCCTTCTCTTCCTCCCCCCCCCCCGAGTTACCTTGTGCTGGCGCAGCAGGAATGGCAGCAGCATCAGCATCCCTCCGTCATGCACGATCCACCAAACGTCGATGTGGCCCTCTGAGAAGCGCTCTGAGTTGGCTGGGAACATGGCCACGTTCTTGGCCACCAGCAGTGCCATGTGGCCAGCTGTGGTCTCACGCACCAACTCTGCAGGCCATTTATAAGGGAAAGAGTCAGGACAGCCCGGGGGGGGGGGGAAATCTTTCCATTGCCCACTGAGGAATATGGGGGGGGCGGTCTTGGCAAGGCCTGAGGAACAACAGCTCTGTTTGTTTACTTATTTGGAACCATCTTGCCTCACCCTTCTAGTGCCACTCGGGGCATCTGAAAGGCAGAGGAAACACACAGGAAGACACAATGAAAGCGCCAAACACACTAGAGGCTGCGGCAGCAGCAAGAAGCCCAGGGATGGGGGGTGTGTGTGTGGGGGGAACTGCCCCCCCCCGCATGCCCCTCTTTTTGTGTCGCTTGCTGCTGTCCCCACCATTGTTACAGTTTTGTACAATAATTTTAGAAAACCCTTTTTTAGGGAGATCATCTTACATTTGGGGTTATCTTCCTTTTGGGTAAACAGGATAATCCTAGGAAGCAGCCTCCCTAGCTTCTCCTGAACAGAGCTCATCAGCCAGGCTGGGCAATAACTGACCGACTGACCAAGCAGTCGGGCCCACACCAGACAGGGAGTGCAGCCAGAGGCTGTCCACAGGACATGAGCCTGCTGCTGCTGCGTATTCTGGGCTAGGCTGCCCACTCTGTGTTGGGGAATTCCTGGAGATTTGGGGAGGGGTGACAGGCCACAGAGAGTCCACCCTCCAAAGCGGCCATTTTCTCCAAGGGAACGGATTTCTGTGGTCTGGAGGTCAGCTGTAATTCTGGGAGGTCTCCAGGCCCTACCTGGAGGCTGGCAACAATGTGTGGGAGTCCATGCTTTCTGGTTGCACGTGGGCCCAGTTTTGATTGGGATAACAGCCCTTGGGCAGAGTGGGCTTCAAATCTGTTCCCCAGTGGGGCCAACCACAGCTCCTGGAACCATTTCCGGCTGGGAAGGCTGAAGCCCCTTCTCCATGTGCCCCAAAGCCGCAGTCTGGATCGGGCCGGTACACACACGGTCAAAATGTCATCCTGGCAGCCATAAGGCCTCTGTAACACGTGAATCAGCCCTTGACTGAGACAAACTCCTGCCTAAAAAATCACAGAAGATCCACAAATGGGGGCTGAAGGAGAGTCTTTGTGAATATGGAAGTATTGAGAGGGGAGGGTGTTCCCTCTAAGCTGAGTTAGTGTGAGCTAGCTCACAGTTTTTTAGCCTCCGGCTCACACATTTTTGTCTCAGCTCAGGAAGGATGGCTCCAGAGCTAACTAATTTATGCAGTAGCCAAATTGCTCGCTCACAACTTTAATGCCAGTAGCTCACAAAGTAGAATTTCTGCGCACAAGACTCCACAATGCTTAGAGGGAGCATTGTAGTTGCTCTGTTCAGCCCCCCAGTGATGCCCCATAAGTGGTGAGGGGATGGGCACCTGGCTGCTCAGTATAAGCTTAGCAATCTATTTCTAAAGGTGGAGGGGAGTTTTTAATGCCTTGTGCACCAAAGGTGGAGGGCAGGGAGGTGTTCCGGTTGGCAGCCGTGGAGAGGACTTGCAATAATGGGTTTAAATTAAGGGCAGGGAGGTACAGCCTGGATCTTAGGGGAAACTTCTTTACAGTCAGAGTTGTGCCGCAGTGGAATCTGCTGCCTAGGGAGGTGGTGAGCTTCCCCTCCCTGGCAGTCTTTGAGCAGCGGCCGGATCAACACTTGTCAGGGATGCTCTAGGCCGATCCTGCACTGAGGAGGGGGTTGGACTAGATGTCCTCTAAGGACCCTTTGATTCTATGAGCCACTGCAGAAGCTCAAGCTGGAGAAAGAAGCTGGGGTGGGGAGGGGACAACAACACTCAAATGTCATCTCCCCCAGCTATTTTTATTTGGGGGGGCAACAGTGGGAGGGCTTCTAGTGCCCTGGCCCCACTGCGGGACCTCCTGAGGGCACCTGGTGTTTTTGGCCACTGTGTGACACCAAGTGTTGGACTGGATGGGCCACTGGCCTGATCCAGCATTGGCTTCTCTTACGTTCTTGCATGGAGCAGAGGTCCATCAGTGGCTATTAGCCACAAAGTATGGATAGGAACTCTCAGTCTGAGGCAAGGGATGCTCTGTATTCTTGGTGCTTGAGGGGGGGGGGGCAACAGTGGGAGGGGCTTCTGGAGTTCTGGCCCCACTGCTGGACCTTCTGGTGGCACCTGGTGTTTCTGGCCACTGTGTGACACAGAATGTTGGACTGGATGGGCCACTGGTGTCAGGATGCTGACAATAGTTTGCTTGTGCTATGCTGTTCTGAAAAGTTACTTTCTGTTTCTTTGTACCTCGCTATCACCCGAATGTTTTATTGCTTGCCTTGAAGTAGAAATTGCTGTCCTGCTCAGTGTTACATTTTCCCTCCGGGAGGATGGGCTCTTACATTCCAATGCATCACATAAACAACGGCTATCTTGCCATGGCTTCCTCCCCCTCCTGCCTGAGACTCTCAGGGTGCTATCTGAGCGGGCATAGCCTTGAAAGTTATTTTATTGTCACTGCCCAAATGTTTTGCCTAGGAGTTAGCACATCTGGGTCACCCAGGGCAGGAAGGGAATTTTTACAACTTTCTCACCTTTGGTGGGAACAAACGATCTCATTTCTTTTCCCGCATTTTGTATGTATGCTGATTGGGTGGATTTGTTTATGTAACAGTGCTTGTAGGTATATTAACCCAAAGCTTCTTTATTTGGCATCTCTAACAAACATCGAGACCCTGTTCCAGCATTTGAAATAAAGAACTCTGTTTAACTACAAAGGTCTGATCTCTTGCTGATAGTACAGAAGCCTCACAAGTGGCCTGATCCAGCCCTGGCTTCTCTCGTGTTCTTATGAATTGGTCTTTGGGCCCTAGACAATGCCGCCCTCCCATCCAGGAGTCTATTGGAAAGGTCTGGCTGCTTGGAACCCTCCTGTGTGTCCGTCCCCCCCCCCCCCCCCAGGGACATACCAATGAAGTTCCTCCAGGTCTGGTGGTCCTCTTTGCTGCGCCAGTTGCGCGGCCAGCCGACCAGCACTGCGTTGTGCTGAAGGCCTCCAAGCCCGCTGGCCTGGATGAGGTGGGACATGCCGTCGCGCACGTTGGAAGAAGTCACCACGTGGCAGAACCCTTTCACTTTCTCAGCCTCCATCTGCCTCCGGATGGACTGGGGGGGGAAGAGAAATGGCTGGGCTCAGCATCCAGAGTGAGACAGCCCCCAACACAGCTCCCTTGTGGCACACAGAGCCCCACCAGCCCACCAAAAGCAATACCTGGGCAGCTAGGGGCAGGGAGGGTCAGTGGGAAGATCCTGGGTGATTCTTGGCTTTTTGCTGCATTTGGCCCCTTCAGAGAGCTCAGAACAACTGCCTGGTTTGGGGGTGGGGGGAGCTTTCTAGCTGAGGACCGATGGGAACCCACCTCTTCGGCACGCTGGACCTGTGGATGGTTGTCCAGGAAGGTGCCCTCCAGCACAGAGCCCACAATGGTCAGCCCCTTGCCGGCCTTCAGCTGATTGGTGAATGAGAGCAGCTGTGGGTGGACGACGTTCTGGTCCTGATCCACACGGACGAGCACAAGTAGCTGCGGCCTGGGGAGGAGAGACCAGGAACCCAGTTGGCCACGGAGGTCATGGCATTATTCCCCCATTCCCTGCTTTTGACCACACTGCTACCCTCCTTTCCTCTCTTGACCACAAGATTCTGGTCCCTCGCCTCTCTCTGCTGCCTCTGGGCCTTTTGCCAGGCTGCTTCCTGTGGCTGACCGTCATTCCTGCTCAACTTGCTTCCCTTCCTCCTCATAACTTGCCTGTCCATTAGTTCCAGGTAGGCCATTGCCTAGGATGCTAGAACTGGAAGAGCACCAAAAGGCCGTGAAGCCCAAGAAGAAGAAGAAGAAGAAGAAGAAGAGTTGGATTTATACCCCGCTGCCCTTCATTCAGAGTCTCAGAGCGGCTGACAATCTCCTTCCCTTCCTCTCCCCACAACAGACACCCCATGAGGTAGGTGGGGCTAAGAGAGCTTTGAGAGAACTGCTCACTTAATATATATAATTTTATTTTTATATAAGGTACAGAAAAAAAGAAGGGTATGAGGAGGAAAAGAGAAATAAATGTAAGGCACTTTTAAAACAAATATTAAAGATGATATAAAGGTGAATGGATTAATAAATCTAGGTAAATCATTATAACTACCAATAACACTGTTTCCCTAAAATACGTTATTCACTACTCCCAACCTGAAAAGAACTGTAAAGAAAATTGTGTAAGCAAATTCTCCCAACATTTTATATAAATTTAAACTAACGGGAAAGCCATTTACAATGATTTATAGTAACAAGGAAGAAACAGATATAAAAAATTCCATATAAGAGTTGAAACTTATCTGACTATGAAGAATTGGTAACCATTGGTTAACTGAATAATCAAAACATAATATTGTATATTTCATACAGCTCTATCTATAATAAGAATTAAAAGCTCTCCATTTATTGTCAAATTCACTACTTGGTCTATTATTTAAATGGTTTGACAATTTTGCCATAACAGCATATCCCTCCATCTTATCTTTCCAGTCTTCAAGATTTAGGCAAAACTCTGTTTTCCATTTAGCTGCAAATACTACTCGTGCCACTGTTAACATATATCAGAATAGTTCATGTGTTGCTCTTTCAATAGTCATGGGTAGAATTCCCAATAGCATAGTCTCTGGTTGCATAGCAAATTTTATATTCAAAATTTCTCAATTTCAACATTATTTATTTATTTTATTTGTTTAATTTATGTTCCATAAATTAAGAGAGCCAGTTTGGTGTAGTGGTTAAGTGCGCGGCCTCTAATCTGGGAGAACCGGGTTTGATTCCCCACTCCTCCACTTGCACCTGGCTGGATGACCTTAGGCAAGCCATAGCTCTGTCCCAGCTGTTCCCTCAAGGACAGCTTGGGAAAGAGCTCTCTCAGCCCCACCTACCTCACAGGGTGTCTGTTGTGGGGAGGGGAAGGGAAAAGGAGTTTGTAAACCGCTCTGAGATTCCCTTGGGGAGTGGAGGGCGGGGTATAAATCCAATCTCTTCATCTTCTTCTTCTTCTTCTTCCACCCTCCCTTCCAGACAGGCTCATGTAGTTCTTTCCAGTACTTACTTGTCTTTTTACAAGACCACCACATATGATAGAAGGTACTGTCAATCTCTTTAAAATTCTGAGAGAACTGCTCTTGAGGGGATAGCTCTGAGAGAACTGTGGCTGACCCAAGGTCGCCCACCCAAAGGGAAAATGCAAGGCACCTAAACGACTTGATTTGATCTGTGCTTATTCATAATTTTTCCATATGTAATTTTGTTTCATTATATTCAGTCTGAGAGGGGAACATGTTTGTCATACATCTGAATCTGCCAAAGTAAATCTGCCGCTACAGCTTTCTTAGTAGTTGGCTACGCTGAATCTCCCGTTCCTTTACATCTTCTGATTTGTGTGTTTGTCACACAGTAGAACATTTACTTATTTAAAGCATTTTAATGTTGCCTTTCCACCCAATCAGGGTCCACAAGGTGGCAAACAGAAAAACATTAAAGCAAAAACAGTTAAAAATATAAAATCCAGTTAAAAACGCACAACAAACAAAGAAGGTGTTTATTTGTGAACCCGGCTTTATGTGCCCATGTCAGATGGAGTGAGGTGCGTGACCCAGAGCTACCTTCCCGGGGATCCCACCCAGCCCCAAGCTTCCAGTGGCTCCCACCCTGCTGGGCAAAATTCTTCCTGTGTCTGGGCAGGACAAAGGGCCCCTGGATGCACTCAAAGAGCCTCTCTCACGTCACAGACCTCCAGTTCTTGGTGTGGGGTTGCCCTTCCTCCAGGCGCAAGAGGGCGTACCGGGCAGCACTGAGGGAGAGGCCTCGAATGCCATCGCCCCATTCTTTCTCTGCTCTGGAAGGAGAAGAAGAAGAGATTAGATTTATACCCCGCCCTTCACTCACTTGGAGTCTCAGAGTGGCTTACAAACTCCTTTCCCTTCCCCTCTCCTCCCCACAACAGACACCCTGTGAGGTAGGTGGGGCTGAGAGAGCTCTTTCCCAAGCTGTCCTTGAGGGAACAGCTGGTACAGAGCTATGGCTTGCCCAAGGCCACCCAGCCAGGTGCAAGTGGAGGAGTGGGGAATCAAACCCGGTTCTCCCAGATGAGAGGCCGCGCACTTAACCACTACATGCAACAGACAGCGAGAGACCGAGAGACCGGTCCCTGTCTCCCCCCCCCCCCGCACTGGGAATCCTGCAGGAGCAGCACACCCCTCTGTGGCACACCCATGTGGCCGGAAGTCCCTTGGGAGGGGATGAAGCCTGGGGATCCCTCCCCCAGGCCAGCCAGGTCCACTTACAGCTGCTTGGAGAGACCTTGATCTGCATCATGCCCAGTCTACCGGGCCACAGTGGCGTGGGCATTCAGGTGGCGTGGGCACTCAGGGGATCAGAAGACAGGGCACAACTTGTGCCACGCACCAAGTGCCCTCTTTTGTAGGCACCCAGGACTCCGCACAGGGGAGGGGGAGTGGAAGACTTCTGTAGAGGCAACTTAATTCAGCGGGGGGGGGGGGGGGAGGCAGCTTCGCCTCAGGAGTCCCTCCCACCATCCCACCACTAGGGGGACCCAGACCCCCCCCCCCAACTTACCCCCGATATTCAATGTATTTGTAGATGAGTCCCGCAATCAGCATGGCCACCAGGGCATAGTACCAGGAGCAGATGAACATCAGGGCCAGGCAGAGGCTCATGCCCAGGAAGGAGAGGGTCCTGCGGGCGTCACACAAGAGCTTTGCAGAGCCACCCACCCACGCCCGCCCGCCCGCCAGCCCTCCTCCCAAGCCCCCTGCCCCATCCCTCCCCTGGCAGCCATTAACTGGCCCTTCTCAGGCAGAAACCCCCATACCAAGTCCCTGCTGGGGGGGGGGGGGGCTTCCTCACAACACCCGGCCCAGCCATCGGGCAGACGACACCTACCAATGGTAGTACCGAAACCGCGGCCGCCAATTTGGTGTCCTCAGCAGGGTCTGGACGGCGCACGCCAGGTTGACGAACATGTAGCACATCAGGAAGAACCTGTAAAGAGAAAAGAGGGCCTGAGGGGGACGAGGGAGGGGCGGGGTCGGCCAGAAGGTGGCTGCTGCTCAGCCAGCTCCGCCCTCCAGCAAGTCTCCCAAGCCAAAGGCTCCCAACAAGATCGCCGGGGGGGTGGGGGGCAGGTGAGCTGCTGGGGGGGGGGGGAGGCAAGGGCAGAGAAAGGCACCCAGGCCCTTCTCAAGTCTTCCCCCGCCAGCCCCTTCCATGGCAGACATCCCCTCGGGTAGGGGGGGCTGATGGCTTTCAAGGGCGTACATGGACAGGATCGGTGCCACTTCATCCAGGGACGCAATGAGGATGCCAATTTCACAGATGCAGGCTGTGAGCAGGAGGGCCCAGGTGGGTTCCCCGTTAGCTTTGCCGTGGCCAAAGACCTGGAGGGAGAGAGAGAGAGAGAGAGAGAGAGAGAGAGACCTTGAGCCAGGGCATCACCAGATCGGGGACCTTGTTCCTGTGCAGGCCCACCAAGAAGGGTGGTGGGTGGCACCAAACTATCTTCCTGAGGCCTGAGGCATGGGGTGTGTGTGTGTGTGTGTGTGTGTGTGTGTGTGTGTGTGTGTGCGTGTGAGGTCTCATTTCAGTCCAAACCTCCCTATGAAGGCACCGGAGTCCCCGGCTGTCTCTCTCCCCCGTCTCTCTTCAAGCTGTTTTCTGAATGTACGCTTTGCACAGTTCTACAGGTGCTTCGTGACATCCCGCTCATTTTAGATCAGATCAAAGCAGTACACTCTAGGTGGGGCAGCCCTTGGCGACTGTCTGGAAGCTTCAGCCGGCACAGAGTGTTGCGACCAGAACACTGACTAGGGTGGGCCGTGAAGACCACATCACTCCAGTCCCGTCCCATCTATACTGGCCCCCGGTTTGCTTCCAGATGGGCTAAGAAAGGTTTCAAAGGGGAAAAAAAGGAAAGAAATATTGTCTCCTAATCTCTCTGATCAGAATGCAAACCTGAGCATCTTGTGGCCGCCTCTCAGACCCCCCCCCCTTTAAGGACAGTGCAATGAATACAGGGAGAGGGCACCTGAGTGCCCGGGGAGGGGGGGACTGTGCATTATTAATACTTATTGTGGGGGGGGGGGGAAAGAAAACCCTGTTGAGGATGAAAAGGACTGGGAGGCAGCGTGTGTGACATCCAGGGAGTTCTCCCAGGACAGTGAGGGAGACACATGGGAAACCCAGCAGGGCCAGAGGGCTGCTCTGCAGGCACTTAAAGAAGAAGAAGAAGAAGGGGTTGGATTTATACCCCCCACCCTTCACTACCCGAAGGAGTCTCAGAGTTTCCCTTCCCCTCCCCACAACAGGCACCCTGGGAGGTAGGTGGGGCTGAGAGAGTTCTTGACAGAAACTGCTCTTTTTTTCAAGAACAGCTCTGACAGAACTATGGCTTGCCCAAGGTCACCCAGCAGGTGCAAGTGGAGGAGTGGGGAATCAAACACGGCTCTCCCAGATTAGAGTTTATGTACTCAGCCACTACACCAGACTTAGGGTGCGATGCTCCTGGAAAGGGCCTTCTTTGCTCTCAGAGAGAGACAAGGAGGCCTCTTCCATTCCCCCGCTCGAAGCCCCGATTGCTGCTGCTCATCAGGCTGGGAAGGTGCTTCGGTCTTTCGGGGAGGGGGATTCTGCCTTGGGCAATGGGCTGGACTGGATGACCTTTGCTCCATTCCAGCTTGAGGATTCTAGCAATGAACCAGGCATTGGGCAGGCTCAGTGGCCCAATCAGCATTTGCTACTGTAAAGCTGTCCTGTGCTGCTGTGCCACCGGCTTCCCATTTGGCTCAGTAAACAACTCTCCTCTCTCAGGACCAGTGCTCCCCCTAAGCTGAGTTAGTGTGAGCCAGCTCAGTTTTTTAGCCTCCGGCTCACACATTTTTGTCTCAGCTCAGGAAGGATGGCTCCAGAGCAAACTAATTTCTGCAGTACCCAAATTGCTCGCTCACCACTTTAATGCCAGTAGCTCACAAAGCGGAATTTTTGCTCACAAGGCTCCACAACTCAGAGGGAGCATTGGTCAGGACACAAGTTGTTTAGGGACAGCGCACAAGAGGGGGGGGAGGAGCAGCCTCAGGAAATAACAAATGGTTCAGGGGTGGGCATGCGTCCCCCCCCAAAAAAAATACGATCGCAGAAAAATGTTTCCTGGCTGCTTTTAAATGCAGATGGCTGGATTTTCAGCTAACTTGTTTCCTTTGTGACAATCTGCGTATCTCCTTAGAAAAGATTGGGGGGGGGGGGGGGGGGAGAATTCGGCTCCAGTTGTCAGCTTTTTGCTCACAGCGACTTGAGGGTGGGGAGGAGCAACTGTAGCAGCTTAAAATCAAACCCAGATAAGGCGATGAGACACCGTAGTGACCTCAGAGGCACCACTGAATGGCAATAAAATGATGCAGACAGTAGGAGAGTGGATGTAGCATGAAATGCAGACAGAAATTTGTGAGAGGACAACAGTGCGAAATAGCAGTGCAGACCGGGCCAGAGTGTGACCAAGGCCTTGCACTTTAGGGCTGGGAGTGCCGAGCGGTCAGCCGTCTCACACCCGTCCTGTGGTGCTGCTTCCAAAGGGCACCCCGGGATGAGTGCTGGTTCTGGTTCTGACCCCTAACCCGGCTGGCTCTTCGCCTCAGCCCAGGGGTCCCAGCCTCCACCTCCTCCTCCTCCCTGGGCAGAGGGCAAGCCCCTTCCCACCTCCTGCAAATTCAAGAGCCGTCTCTGGGTGAGAAATGGCACATGACAAGAAAGGACCTTGTGAATTGGTTGGAGACTCAGGAAAGGCACCTTGTGAAAAGTGTTGAAAGCCGGACATGACAGGAGCCGCATCAGCTGACACCTCGCAGGCACTGCGCAAGGATGCTGTGGCCCAAGCCACAAATTAAAGGGTCAAATGTGCCGGAGAGAGGGAGGGAGCCTTGGGTACAAGGGGGAGAGCCAAGCGGCAACTGAGTTCCTTCTGGGCCTGCCGGAGGCGGCGAGGTTTCTAGCAGGTGGAAGCAGCACAGGGAAGCCAGTGGAAGTGACGGGCTCTGGAGGTGAATGCCTGGCGAGGCAGGCAGAAGCAGCAGGCCAGAGAGAGGGCAGAGGAGAAAAGGGGGTGGCTGCGTTCACTCCAGCGCTGGGGGGCTGGGGCCGTCCGTGGTGGATTCGCCTTACAGGAAGCGGCCAAGGCCAGGCCGGATGGCCGTCTCCTGAGGATGCTTCTGGGTCCGGGGATGAGAATCAGTGGTGGGCAACCCAGTGAAGGTGGGGCACATCCAGAACAAGGCTGCCCAAACAGAACCAGGTGGCCATCCCCTGGGTGTAGCTGGCACCCAAAGGGATGATTCTGTATGGCTAACTCATGGCAGTGATATGGACGACTAAAACCAGGCAAGAAGGGCAGGTGCGTGTCCAGTGTGTGCGTGTGCGTGTGTGTGTGTGTGTGGGGGGGGAGCTCAAAAGGGAGAGCCTTCCTGCAGCCAAAGTCCTTCCCAGGGCTGCCTCCCAGACTGCTGGGGCCGATCCTTGTCCTCCTGGGTTCCTCCTCCTTCCCTCCCCTTGGAGCCAGGGTGGGAGGGCCTTTTGCCCCAGAAGGGAGATTCCTTGCGTCAGCCCTTCCGCCAGCCAATCGAGGGCCAGCAGCAGAAGGCTGGGAAGGGAGATTCTGTAAGGGCTTCAGTGGGAAGGGGACCCGTCCATCTCGGGGTGTGGGGCTGCAGCGGGCCAACGGGAGTGTGCTGAGCACATCAGGCATCTGTGCCCCCCCCCCGCCCAATCTCCTTTGCCAAGCCAAACGGAGCCACTGCCAGGGGACTGGAGAAGGCAGGCTGCCCCCTAAGCAGTCACAAGTGGGCCTCTGTGGAGAGTGAGCCAACGGCATGGGACTACAGGTTCCACCGCCCAGCTGCAGCCTCCGTGCAGACTGTCCCCCCAACCCCTCTCCAACCAGACGTGGCCAAAGGGAGGAGCTACAGCCTCAGGGAGGGCACCCCCTGGCGGGGACTCACTCGCAGGAAGGGCACGATGCCATCCCGGGAAATGGCTTGCAGCAGGCGTGGGGCCCCCGTCAGGCTCTGGAGGCCGGCTCCGCAGGTGGAGAAGAAGGAGCCAAAGACGATCACCCAGGGGGAGGGCCAGGCCAAGGTGCCAACCACCAGGTTCCCGTTGACGGCCTCACCGAACCTGGAAGAGGGGGGAAGATGTGTGGGTCAGTCCCGGACCCCTCCTCCAGCCAGCAGAACAACAGGCACCACAGAGACTCCCCCCACGAGCCACAGAGCCCGGCACGGAGCGGTGCCCTAGCCTGGGCAGGAGGCGCAGCGCTCAGGCACACCTAGGTCTCCCCAGACCCCCGGATGCCCTGGAGAGGAGGTTGCCGACAGAGGAGCAGGTTCCCAGGGGCCCCCTCCCCCAGCAGTCAACTGGGCCCTGCCAGGCCTGCAAGGCCCCCCAGCAGCACTTCCCACGCCTGGATCCCTCCCACCCCCTGGCCGCGAGGGGCCACACCAGCCAACCATGCTGCGCCTCCTGCCACCGGGTCAGCCGGTGGGGTCAGGACGGCCACCCAGGCCGCTTCGGGCATGGACTCCTCCACCCCCGCCTCAGGGGCCAAAGGGTTCGCCCTCCCAGCACCACACGGGCGGGCGACTCACTTGTCCCGGAGGACCACCCCCTCGATGCAGGCCCCAAAGAGGATCACGGAGCTGATGTCTGTGAGAGCATCAAGGAAGGAGACCCCCGCTGTTCCGACTGGGGAGGGCTGCCCCCCCCCCCCCGCGCGCTTTGCTCCCTGGACGGGGGGGGGGGGGGGGAGGGCGTTTTCCTCAGCAGCCACAGAAGGCCACCCAGGGAAGAAGCACCAGAAGGGTTTTGTCTTGGCCTTCAGGTCTGGGCTGTGGAAGGACTCAGCTGCCCCTTTGAGCGTTGGCACCCGCCTGCCCAGAGGCTGCTCCAGCCTGGCACTGGCTCCTAGGGCACCTCCCCCGCCAAGCACAGTCCGGGGGGTGGGCAGCAGCAGCAGCAGCAAAGCCTCTCCTCTGCACACAGCCCCAGCGCCACCTCCCTCCTCCCCTCCCCTCCCCTCCCCTCCCCCCAGGCCAAGGATACAGACGGCGGAGGTGGTGGCGATGGCCAGGATGGTGCCGGTGGGGATCGACTTCTGGGCGTCGCGCAGGTCTCCGGACCTGTTGGAGCCGGCCATGATCCCTGGGGGGGGGAGCAGGAGAGAGTTGCCAGCAGCCTGCAGGGGAGGGGGTCGGGCAGAGGCCTCCTCCGGGGCGGGGGCGGGAGCGGGCAGCCGAAGCCCTTCGGGGCAAGGAGGCGGAGAAGGTCGAAGGCCCTCGGGTGAAGAGAAGCCTCCAGAGCGGCCCCGCTCGAAGGGACGGGGTGTTTGTGCCCGCTGTCCTCCCCGCCCGCCGCCCCCGACTGGGCCCAGGGGCACGGGCGTCTGCCATCCTCCGGGGCCCCCAGGATCCTTGGGGCGGGGCCACGTCGTGGGGCTCTCCCGGCTGTCCCAGAGGCGCAAGCGGGGGGCGGGGGGGGGCGGTGTCTCCTGTGTCTCGCCTCGTGGCAAGCCGGGGCTCTGGCCAAGCAAGACCCGGGCGAGAGGAAGGGACGAACCTGCCCCAGACACGCCCCCCCGCCCCCCCCCCCCCCCGCGCTCACCAGACTCCCTGCTCTGGGGCGCTCTCTCTCTCTCCCTCTCTCTCTCTCTCTGACGGCAACGGGGGCTGGGACGCCTGACTCGGATCCGGCTGTCCCGCTGCAGACCCACACGGCCGCCGCGCCCCCCCCCCGGCACCTTCTCCGCCCCCAGGTGCCCCGGAGGGTGGGGGTGGGCGGGCTTGTACCTGTGACGGATGGGAAGTAGATGCCGACCAAGAGGGTGAAGTACGAGGTCATGTCGCTGAAGACGTAAGGCTGGTCCAAGTTGATCAGGGGGTCCGAGGGGGGCACGGAGGTCATCCCCGCCCTCTCGATGATCACCCCTTTGGGCAGGTAGGTGCTCCAGAGGTTTTCTGGGGGGACACAAGCCACGCACGGGCTCTGGGGGGCGGGGCGGGCCGGGGGAGCTCAGTCCTGCTAGGGGGCCTGGGACTCACCCCACAGGAGCTCCTCGCCACCCTCCCCCCCCCCAGCTCACCCCTGTCCTCCCCTCCGGCCCCTGCCGGGAACAGCCTGCTGCCAAGCCCCCCCCCCCCCGTGCAGCTGGGCTTGGGCACCAGGCAAGGGGCTCTTTACCCTCCCACAACCCCGCCCCCCAAGGCCCCCCCCCCCCCCGCGGCAGGCCAGCAACCCTCTCAGGCCCTGTGCGAGTGGGGGGCGGTCTCCTCCTTCTGCGCCTCAGGCAGAGTCAGGCCCCCCGGCCCTCCAGGACAGTGTTGCCCAGGGTCAGGCCAGAAAGTCTTCCTCGCCACCCTCGGCCTGACCCAGTCCACGGAGGAGGAGGAGGGCCTGGGGACTGACTGAACCTCCAGCAGGCCAAACAGAGGCTCCTCCCCTCGGCCCGCCCCGGCCCAGTGGCACAGCTGCTGCCTGGAAAGGAGGCACAGAGGCATCCAGGGGGGGAGTAGGGAGAGGGCCCCCATCGCCCCCGGGGGCAGCGGAGGGCTCTCCTCTTGTGGGCGGGCTCTCCCCCCTCCCCCTCTGTGCCCAGCCTCACTGGCTCTGGGCCAGCCTGCCTGCCCCGCCTGCCAAGGTCTTTGCCCAGCAAACTGCCCCCTCCACCCCTCCTTGGGTCTGCATTTATGGCTGCGGCAAGCCAGGCTGGCCTAGTTGGTCTGCCCTCGACAGCCAGTTCAGCATCTGCTGGGGAGTGCATTCTATATCATGGCACTTCGCCTCCCCCCCACTCACCATGCAGGTTTCCTGATTTAAATCTCCCTCCTCCTCAAAGCTGTACTTTTTATATCCCCCTCCCTCCACAGCAGGGCTAATGACAGCTTAGAGGAGAGCAAATCAGATCAGGAAAACTCGTCTCTGTGTGTGTGTGTGTGTGTGTGTCTGTGTGTGTCTGTGTGTGAGATATGAATCTGGAGCTGCTGGAACTCTCGCGCACAGTCTGCAGTTTGGCCTGGGTCGGTTCTCCTCCTACTGCAGGGGGAACAGCACAGGAATCGATGTCACATGGTCACTGAATCAGACCCACCCCCCACCCTCTGGGTCCGCCCAGCCTGGCAGCATCTCTCCCGGAGGCCTTTGCCACCACCTACTGCCTGAGCCTTTTCACTGGAGGCTCTGGGGACCTTCTGCATGCCAAGCAGAGGCTCTTCCTCTGAGCCACAGCCCCCTCCCCTCACTCTAAACTCAGAATGGGTTAGTTTCCACCATTTGTGTGTGTGTGTGGGGGGGGGGGCTGGACTGTAGACATGAGTCCCCCCATGAAGAGCCCTCCCAGTGGCATCAGATCCGGGTGCCAGTGCCAGGTGGCCAGGTCCTAACTTCCAGCTTCCCCTGCTCTGGGGATACGATGCCCCTTCCCCCAGACCTGGCTCTCCCCAGCTGCCACCTACAAGCCCTTGCGCTGGTCTCCCTCCTTCAGGAGCACTGGGGAGAGGAGAGCTCTCTTTGTGCCCCAAACCTTGCCATAGCCTTGAGCCCCGCCCCCCCCCCCCCCCCCGGCCAGGCAGGTGGCTGGTTGCTCCCTTTCCAGAAGCCAACGGCTCACTGCCCCTGTTGCTTCTAGAAGGGACGCTCACACCCCCTGTGCACTGGGGGGCCCCCCCTGGGCTGGGCTGGATGGGAGGTTGGCTGTAAGTCAGGGGGCCAGGCCCCAAGAGGCCCCACTGGAGCTATGAGCCTGCCTGTGCTCCCTAGAGACAGCCAGTCTGGTATGCGTGAAAGGCAGAAGCAAGATCTCCAGAGGTATCTGAGGAGGGAGAGGGGGTAAGAGACGCCTCTACAGGGGGAGAAGGCCCCACTTCCAAGGCTGGGCCTTGGACATTGCGCCTGCCAGAGCTGATGCAACCAAGTTCCTCTCCTGCAGGAAAGCCCGTGCCCTTCCCTGGCCTCCCCAATTCCACCCCACCTCCCACCCCAGGGCTGCCAGGGAGAGGCGCCTGTGGCGGGGTCCCACAGGGGCCCGTGTACCTCGGATGAGGCCGGATGCCGCGCCGGGGATGCCCTGGATCTCGGTCACGTTGTTCTGGGTGAAGTACTCATCGCAGGAGGCGTTGAGGAAGCGGGAGGAGCAGAAGAGCTCCCACAGCCGTGAGCCCATGGACTCATTGCCGACTTGGACGATCTTGGCACACACGTCAATGCCGTGGCGGGACAAGGTCCGGTTTCCCAGCAGGCAGATCCTGGCCCCAGCAGGAAAGGGAGAGAGGGGAGACGTGCGGCTGGGTCTTTGGCCTGTGGCTCACACACGGCTCCGTAGAGCGGGTCTCCTCGGAGGGGCTCGGCCAAAGGCCCCGGAGCCCTCCTGCCCCCAACACACACAGTGGCTTGGCTGGCTGGGTCCACGGGGGTCTGCTTCCTCCTCAGGCTCCCCGCCTTGTCCTGCCGCAAGAGGCCAGCTCAGGTAGCTGCCCAGCGGGGACACGATCCTCTCTCAGGCCTGACTCTGAACCTCTTTAGCAAGTGCTGAAAAGGAGCCCTCTTTGCTGGCCCGGGACTCTGGTCCTGCATCCCGAGGCCCCCTCAGGGGTCAGCTGGACTTGGCACCTGGGCCGCTGCTGTTCAGAGCACGTGTGAACCGGCTGCTGGGGAGTGGCCCGCTTGCCTAACAGCCAGTCTTCCTTGGCTGCTCCTCAGCTGGGCCTCTTTCTGCTCCTGAAAGTCTTCCGCCAGGACAGGCTCCTGGCTGACGGGATAACAGGAAGCCGCGCAAGAGGTCACAGGAGCCAGGGGACCTGCCAGCCCGGGGCCTCTTGTGGCAGAAACTGCTCTTAGCTTGAATCGGAGCCCGTCACACAGAAGTCGACCACGAACCCTAACCCTAGCCCAGCTATCGATGTCCCTGGAGTTCCAAAGACTCCTGGTGTGCAACGTGGTCATAAGAACATACGAACATCAGAGAAGCCAACGTTGGATCAGGCCAGTGGCCCCTCCAGTCCAACACTCTGTGTCACACAGTGGCCAAAAACACCAGGTGCCCTCGGGAGGTCCAGCAGTGGGGCCAGGACTCTGAAAGCCCTCCCACTCTTGCCCCCCCAAGCCACCACAAGAGAGGCTGGAGGGGGACTGCAATAGGGAAGGGGGCTAACTCTTTCCCCTCACCCATACCATTTCCTAGACCAGACACACTGCCCCTCCCCCCAAGTAGCAGGCTGAAAGCACCCTGTGGAGGATGTCCGATTGGAGAGACAGCGGCTGAGGGAGAATTCCGCCTTGTTGTTCCAGCACGGGGGTCCTGACCCACAGCCTCCCCTGCTCCCACAGCCCAATAATATCCTATGACTAAAGCGCCAGCATCCGTCCTGTGCAGTTTGGGATTGGCAAATCTTTCCCTGGGGCATTTCGTGTGCCATGGAGCCACAGCCCCTCCATGCAAAGCACCCGTCCCCCCTGTTTATTACCCCACTTCTTCTCTCTAAGATGAACTTTCTCGAACATGACTACATTTTTGGTGAAGGCCAAGAGGGCAGTATCTGGCCACATCTCACTATATCGGAGCAACCCAAATATTCCAGCTTGAAAAGCAACATTTGGGCCCGGAGACAGTGCTGAGGGTGCCTGCCCCGTACCAACTGCAGGGGCCCCCTGCCCCCCCGGTCTTGGATCAGCGAGTGGCCCGGAGACTCACGGAAAGGAAGGTGGGTCGATGGCGGACTTAATGACACCAGCATAGATGGCGAGGATGGAGAGGATGACGCAGCCCAGGAAAACCAGGGCAAACTTGTTGACGTATTTGACCCCCACAAAGACCACCGTGGCCATGCACGTGAGCACACACGTCCCGTAGACCCGCATGTTGTTCAGCATGGCTGCGGCCTCCCCGCTGGCATCCTCTGCCTTGAAGATGGCCATGGGTGGGAAGATGTAGGCCTAGAAGGGAAGCAGGGAGCCAGACATCAGAGACGGACTGCACCCGACCCGGCCAGGAAACACCCCGGGCCCCACCCTCACAGGCCTTGCCGGCGGGGACCAGCCGACCCCAGGGGGCCAGCCCTCGGCAGCTGAAAGGAGGCCTCCAAGAGGAGAGTCCCCCCTGCACTGCCTGTGGAGAGCCCGCGTGCCTCCAGAACTGAGGAGAAGCTTTCTGCACGTGGAATACTGATATAAAAGTATTGGCTCCTCATTGCAAGGGGCCCCCGAGGAAGGGTTTCTCATTTGAAACAGTCTTCCAAGATCCAGATGTGGCCATTGTGGCATTATGCAGGTGTGTGCTTTCTAGGAAGAATTTATTTCTGCTATAAAATCAACAACTGTAACTGTATATTGATCTCTTCATTTGATGGACTTTGTAAATGCCTTAAACGTGATCCTTTATAAACTTTGTTCACATTGGAACTGGTAAATGATATTTCTATTTGCCAAAAGATATTACAGTGTTTTTCTTTGTTTTTTTTTAAATTCTGCTTGTGGGGCTGCCAGCTCCAGATTGGAAAATTCCTGGAGACTTTGGGGGTGGAGTCTGGGGAGGCCAGGCTGTGGGGATGGACTTCAGCAGGGTATAATGCCACAGAGTCCGCCTTCCACAGCTGCCTGATCCCTGTAGCACGGAGACCAGCTGAAATTCCAGGAGATCTCCAGTCGCCACCTGGAGGCTGGCAACCCTGAGTGCTTGTGAAGTGCTAGAAAAGGGGGGCTGGGGAGTGGGTGTGAGGAAGGTGGAGGAGACAGAAAGCCCAGCAGGGGTGGGAGCGGGCTCACTTTCTCCATGCAGGGACTTGGGCGGCTGGACCTATGCTCCTTGGCTGTTGATAGGTCTGATATACATTTGCGGGGAGGAGAGATGGATGCAGGAGTGCAATAAAAACCTAGGCATCATCCTGACTGCACCAGACGAACTGGTCCCTTCCTCACAAAAACTTTGGCCTAAATAGATGTGTTAGTCTTTTAATTAAAAAAAATTGTTAGGCTTTAAGTTGCAACCAGACGCTTTGTCAATATTGGCGCTTCTGCACTTAGAAACTGTTGATACTTCTGTTACGCTAAATGCCCGTTTAGGTATTCCCTCCCCCATGTTAAAAGCAGTGAAATGTGCCTGAAATGTGTTAGGGGGTGGGGGCGTCATCACGCTGCCTTTGGAATAAATCTGGTTGCAGCATTTTTTGTGGGTTTCTGCCAGAATTCTTCTCCTCTGTGGATGAAAATAAAACCTAAGTTCCCCACCAAAAAAAAAACAAAACTCGTTTTGCAAATCACACACGAAGTTCAGACCCTTGGTCCACTGAGGTCAGTATCGCCTACACAGGCTGGCAGTGGCTCTCCAGGGTCTCAGGCTGAAGTCTTTCATATCACTTCCTGCTTGGTCCTTTTAAAGTTGGAAACGCCAGGGATTGAACCTGGGACCTCTTGCATGCCAAGCAGAGGCTCTTCCACTGAGCCACAGCCCTTCCCCATGTGGGCTCATTCAGCCTTTATTTCATTCTGTTTCCTCTGGCCACAGCAAAAGGACACGAAGCACGGCAGACCACTGAACCCCCTCCCCCAAACACACATTCACCCACTGAACCAACTAACCCAGCCTCCCTCCCGGGAGATCCCCCCCCCCGGGAGATTTTGCCGGGCACCACGGTTTGTGTACTAGTTGCTCAACCGGGAAGCCACACCAGGGCCTAGAGAAACAGGACTTCTTCGGGCAGAACCTTCCATCCAGCGGCAGCTCTCAGGATGCCACCCGGGGGCCACGTGGAGAGGGGGGGCAACTGCCAGGCCGCAGTGGCTCCGCCCACATTCCTTGTGTGTGTGGGGGGGTCTGCCTTCCCCACCCCTGCCCCCCACTCACCAGCAGGATCTCGATGGTGCCCAAGATGTACATGGCCCCGGCAAAAGTGGTGCCCAGGTAGAAGCAGAGACCCACCGCTCCACCGAACTCTGGCCCCAGGGAGCGCGAGATCATGTAGTAGGAGCCCCCGGCTAGAAAAGAGAGGAGAAGGCAAGATGGGTAGGGCTGCCTGGGCAGGAAGCCAAAGTCCCCGCTCGCTCCGAGAGGCCGTGCAAGGCTCAAGAAGTTGGGCAAGGGCTCTGCTGCTAAGAGCGTGGCAAACACTCCTGGCTCGAGGGTGGTGGGGTGTGGAGGGGGAGAGGAGGCGCCCACCCTGGGGGCAGAGGAGGGGGCCTCTTTCCCGCTCTTCCCCACTGGCACAGGTATGCCAGGATGCCGGGGCTGGGCAAGAGTCGGACAAAGCGGCCAATCAGCACAGCAGGGAGAGGGCAATGGAAGCCCACGACTTGAAGTCCGAGATGGCAGCTGCCCGCCCAGTGAAGCCAGCTAGTGAAGGCCCTCACTCACCTCTCTTGCCCCCAGCATTGCAGGGCTGGGGCAAAATCATCTGCCTTCTCCCAGGCATCCCAGCGGCACCCACGCTAAGGGGGTGATTCCTCCCCCAGCCCAGGGCCACGTAGGCTCCCCCTCTGCCACGCCTGCAACAAACCTGGCACCACGCCATTGGTTGCGATGGCACTCATAGAGATGGCCGTCAGCATCGTCTGTGGAGTCAAGGCAGAGGGAGGTGTTGGAGGGGGACCTGCAAGGGGAAGACCCCCCCCCACCAGGCCGGAGCGGGAGGAGGAGCTTTGGGGCAGAGGGGCAGGGAGGGTGCAGGCGAGGGCAGGGTGGCTAGATGCTGTGGCAGCAGTACCCCCCCCCCCGCAAGCAGCAGCCATCTTGCGCCAGGGCCAGGATGTGGGGAGCAGAGTCAGCCATGGCCCTTGGTGCCCAGAGGGGTAGCCGCTCTTGTTTTCTTTCCCCAGAGGCCAGCCTCTGTGGCCAGACAGCACTGGGCAGGCAGGTGGGCAGGGGCTCTGCTACCCCAAGCGGCCCTTCTGGGCTCTGCTGGAGGGTCAAGCACGCATCTGGGCAGTCAGGCCGCACTGCCTGGAGGAGGCCGGAGACAGACCACGGCCGCGTGACGCCTGTCCGAGTGGGCAGGACACTTTCCACTCTTCACCTTCGTGATCCTCACAATGGGCTGGTAAGTGAGGCCGCAGTTACGACTCCCGCTTGACGGCTGGGGAACTGAGGCTGCAAGAAGGGACATGTCCCCTGCAGGTCGCTCACGGAGCCTGGGCTCTCCAGTCCAAGCCCGGCAGGGCGTGCCCACTGCACCCCTTGCCAACTGCCATCACCCTGCCTCGATGGGCCAGGGGCACATGTTCAGACTTTTCAGTTACGCGGCCTCTGCCCAAAGGGTGATGCTCTCCTTTTTGCCCTTCTCCGCTGGGAGGGGTGGCCAGTCCGGGGCCAGGCTGCCAGAGGGCAGGGGTGGGGGGCTGCCTCCTGCATCTGAGAAGGGGCTCGGCTCCTGCGGCTGCGGCTTCCTGGGAGAGGCTGCAAGACGGATGGGGCGAGTGGTGGTGCCTTTGGGCCAGGACGCACCTGGAGTCCCCGGGTGACAGGCGGGAATTAATCGGCTGCCAGAGCCCAGCCTCCCCGCACCGTTGCCCACCCAGGCAGGCGTATCCACCCCCAGCACCAGCAGCTGGCTGCTCCCCAGCCTCCCGCGTCTCTTGCGTGGCTGCAGCCATGGCAGGTGGGAACTGGCACCAGTCCGCAGAGCCGGGCGCTCCCCACTCTTCACCTCCAGGGGGAGAGGGGGCAGGGCTGCTTGAGGAGGGGGCTCGTTTTCTGCCACAGTGCCGCTTGGCGCCGGCCACAGGTTCTGCCCGGGTGTCTGGAGGGGGGCGGGAGGGGGAGACTCACGCAGGAGCAGCAGAGGAGGACCATGCAGAAGGACTCCAGGATGCCAGAGATGCCCACCACCCACGTCAGGCGGAGGAAGAGGATCACCCCAAAGATGTTCTGCAGGCAGGGCAGGTAAACGCCCATGAAGGTGCCCATCCGGGGAGCCTGGAGAAGGAAACGCAGAGCAGTCAGGCACCACCCAAAGCTGGCTTCCGCTCTTGGCGCAGAGGAGGGGGGAGGGCATGCTGCACAGGGGGGCCTCTGGAGGGGGTCCCACTCCTGACTGGCCTGTGCCCGCTCCCCACCCCAGAGGGCCCCCCCCATGATGGGAAGGAGGAAGGGGGGGGTGCTTGAGGGGAGCCGGGAACCAGCTCCTTGGAAGGGGGAGGGGGGCTTGGCTGGCAGCATCACTGGCCGATTCCCAGCTGGCCCCCAGGGGACAAGCCTTGGGTGCCCACCCAGTGATGATGCACCGGGGGGCATTTAGACGTCCCGGATCTGGGACTTCTCCCCCAAGCCCTTCACCTGGTATGTGAGAATCAAACGGAACACGGAGGAGCTGGCTGGTGGCCAGGGGGGGCGGGGGGGCGGGGGGAGGGTCTCCGGAGAGAGGCATGCCTGGCCAAGATCTGAGCATCACACCCGTAGATCACACACACAAGGCTCTGTCAGTCAAACTGCCTCGCCTGGAGTGGGTTTTTTGTGTGTGTCCTAATTTTTCACTTGCGCCTTGAGAGACCTTTCCTGATAAGGCTGCTTCCCTGGTGGGGGGGAGGGCTCAGGATCCCCGGCCCCAAAGAAAGCTTCTTAACAGCCCCGCACAAGGCAGGGCGCAACTCTAAGGCAGCAAGCCTTCAAAGCAGCTGTGGCCAGCTGTGCCCCAGGGACACATCCCAGTCAGGACTTCTTCCTCCCCAGCTGGAAGCCACTGGTCTGGCACAAATGGGAGCTTGGCCCAAAAGAGGAAGGGACTCTGAGGCAGAGACGATCGAGCAAGCCTGGAACGCCTCCTCCGGACCTCCCAGGGCCACCGCACACGTCTCTTGGTTGCCTTCGGACAAAGCGAAGCAAAGCCGTCTGCTGCCAGGTCAGTCTACGAAAGGCAGCAATGGTTCCCAGGCTCAGCTCCTGGACAGCAGCCCTGGGCCCAGAGCGGCCCGGGAATCCAGCCCGGGAGGAAGCAGCGGAAGCCCGGAGTGTCTGTGTGTGTGTGTGGGGGGGGGGGGGGGGTCCTGTTGCTCTGCCAGCCCCACCCATCATGGAAGTAGGAGAAGACAGCAAGGGAAAGCCAAACTCCCTGGAAGGAGAAAAGGGCCCCGCCACTCCACCCCAGCCCCCAGAGTCTGTTCAGGCCCGGCCGCCACGGCCTGGGTGCAGCGCCAAAGAGAGAGCCCTCCAGCCTGGCGGCCACAGAGACGCAGCTGCCAAGAGACCTCCCCCCCCCCCCCCCCGCAACCTCCACACACACACAAGGGCTGGTGGGCCCTCCCTCTGCTGCCCTGCCGCCCCTGAGCAGTGTTCCCTCTAAGCTGAGTTCCTGTGGGCTAGCTCCCAGTTTTTTAGCCTCCGGCTCACACTTTTTTGTCTGAGCTCAGGAAGGATGTGGCTCCACAGCAAACTAATGTACGTGACAGCCAAATCGCTCGCTCACAACTGTAATGCCAGTAGCTCACAAAGCAGGATTTTTGCTCACAGGACTTCACAGCTTAGAGGGAGCATTGCCCCCGAGTGGACTGGGGAGGAGGGAAGCCCCCCCCCCAGAGCTCCAGGCCCTCGGCTCAGGCCCCCCCGCCCCCCCCCGCCCCCCCCCCGCCCCCCACGCACCTTGACGGGCTTCTTCTTGGCCCCCTCGTTGTTTTCCGCCTCTTCGTGCTCGCGGCTGCCCTGCGGCAGGTTGGTGTAGTTGGCCAGGCCGCTGAGCAGGGAGGAGACCATGGGGCTGGTGTCCATCTCCTCCTGGGAAGCGGAAGCAGGGAGGGCTCAGGAAACGGCTCCTGCCCCACGGGCGCACCCTCTGGCCCCGCCCCCGCCCCGCCCCCACTCACCTCGAACAAGGCCATGTTCTTCCCATCGTATTCCTTCCCTTTCTCCAGGTCTGTGCTGTTGATGAAGGGGCTGCTCTCCTTGGGGTTTCCATCACCTGGGGAGAAGAGGGACGGGGTGCTCTGCATGGGGGGGGGGCAGCCTGCCCCCTGAAGGGGCCCCTCCCAGGCCCAGGCAGTCTCAGGTATGCCGTCCCCCCACCCCCCCCCCCGCCAGCTGCAAGGCGGAGCCCGAAGCTCCTCCAGTTCAACAGCAGGGCTGGGACTGGTGTCCAGAACACTCACTCTGCTTCACCACCCAAGACCCAGGAGAGGAGGGAGCCAGGCCCTCAGTGTGTGTGTGTCTGTGTGTCTGTGTGTGTGTGAAGTGCCACCAAGGCAGAGCTGACTTCTGGTGACCCCAGCAAGGGGCTTTCCAGGCAAGTGAGAAGCAGAGCTGGTTTGCCCTTGCCTTCCCCTGCAGAGCCCTCCTTGGCAGTCTCCCCTCCAAGAACCAATTCTGCTCAGCTTCTGAGACCTGAGGAGACTGGGCCACCTTTCCTCTCCACACCCTGAGCCCCAAGCCACCTGGAACTGGGAAGCCACACTGAGGGACCTCGGCTGGGAGACGCCACCCAGCCAGGGAAATCCCAGGTTGCCGGCCAGGAAGCCAGGAAGCCACAGGCGAAGAGAAGGCATGCTGCACGTGCAGATTCCGCTTGCTGGTTTAGCTCATGTCCTGATTGCCACCAGGACTGGTCCCTGCCCCTGTCTCTTGGCCTCTTCTCCACCCTGTTCCATCCTCCATGCCGCACAGACCCTCTTCCCACAGCCCAACCTCCTCTGACCCCTCCTAAACACACACACACACACACACACACACACACACACACACACACAGAGGGCTGTCCTGCTGCTCCGCTTCGCAGGCGGTTTGTTAGACAGTTTGCTCCCCCCCCCCCCCATCACCAGAGGGGCTTCTTTTCTGGCCGGAGTTAGGCACTGATGCCCACTATCTCTCTGACAGTCTGTTGCCAGGATCTCTTGGCTTCTCTGACTCCGCAACTCTCATTCACTGTATTGTTTATTTATTTATTTATTACACTTTTCCCCTGCCCTCCCCGCGAACGGGCTCAGGGCGGCTTATAATGTGGAACAGAGCCCAGAAGATAAAACAGTTAAAACCAATTTAAAACAATAACAACCAATATAACAATCTGCAATAAAAATATACGATAGAATGCTCGATGGATGGTAATCAATGCAAAACCAAGATGGCGTCCTGCAACTTCTCTTATTTCAAACCTGTCTTCACCTCCGATGTTAATGGAAGTGGCCGCTGGTGGATAAGAGGTGGTAAGTGATGGCTGGTGGTGGCTCCTAATTAAAAGCCTGGTGGAAGAGCTCTGTTTTGCAGGCCCTGTGGAACTGCATAAGGTCCTGCAGGGCTTTGATCTTCGGGAGCTCATTCCACCAGAGAGGAGCTGCCACCGAAAAGGCCCTAGCCCTAGCGCCAGTGAGCCTGGCTTCCCTTAAACCCGGGACCGACAGTCAGTGTTGGGATCCCGACCGAAGTGCTCTCTGGGATACATGCGGGGCGAGGCGGTCCCTCAGGTATGTTGGCCCCTGGCCATATAGGGCTTTAAAGGTAAGCACCAGCCCCTTGAAGCGAATTCGGTATGATACAGGCAGCCAGTGCAGCGCCGCCAGCACAGGCCGGATGTGATCCCGTTTAGGAAGAGCCATCAGTAGCCTGGCTGCGGCATTCTGCACCAGCTGCAGCTTCTGGATTTGTGACAAGGGCAGCCCCATGTAGAGAGTGTTACAGTAGTCCAGTCTCGAGGTGACTGTCACATGGATCACCGTAGCCAGGTTGTCGCAGTCAAGGAAGGGAACCAACTGCTGAGCCAGCCGCAGATGATAAAAGGCTGACTTGGCAGTGGCTGCTACCTGGGCCTCCATAGTTAAGGAGGTATCCAGGAGCACTCCTAAACTCCTAACCACTGACGCAGGCACCAATGGCGCCCTGAGGTTGGGAGCGGGGACCCCCCCCCCCACTCTGGAGCCAACTGAAGCTCAGAGCTGGCAAATCCCTCCAACACCAAACAGTCCAGTGCTCAGGGGTGCAAATGGCTCTGGCCAGAGGACAACAGAAGGAGCACCACCTAACACCTCGGCTAGATTGCCACACCAGAAAGAGACCGACTGAGCCCTCAGGCCAGATCAAGAAGATCATCAGGACTGACCCCAGAGGGGGTCGGTCTCCCAAGGGGTGATGATAACGGTCCAGGGGGGCAGTGGGGCCAAGGGCTCCCACCAGGCGTCCTTATCCCTCCAGCCATGAAGGACTGAGGGGCTCCATCTGGATCACGTGCCAAGGGACAGAGGGGGAAAGTCCCACACTCTGGACGGCACGGCAATGGAGAGATTGTAGGTGCTGCAACTTGAAGAGGCACTGGCCTATTCTCCATTCACGTCACCTGAGGCGAGTTCAGAATCAGAGTCCAGAGGACTGCATGTTTTGGGCATTCCTTTTTGCCCTGGGTCAGCCTGGTGCCTGTGCAGGCCACTTGCTACTGGCTTCTTCCACTTCCTTACAATTTGAGCGCCCACGGCCCAATCGCACTTTTCAAAGAGAGGTAAAGGGGAAGGGCAGCGGTTGGGCTTTCCGTTCCTGAAGCACAAAAGCACAGAAGAAGAACAGACAAGCAAGAGATCCGTCCCCAGAGCGCTAGCTAGGAGGAGCGAAGCAGGACACATACACACACACGCGCAACAGTTCGGTGGGTCCGCTGAATGGCAATGCATCAAAGCCTGCAAGTAGTGCGAATCTTTTCAGCAGGAGGGGTTCTTCCAAATTCCTGGCTGTCAGTGATCACCATCCAGAGAGAAGCTGTCCACTTCCCTTCCGGACCTTCAGCACACACTGGACTCTTTTAGTTGCTTTTCAGGTCTCTAAATCTAAAACTAAATCTAAACTCCTGCCAATCCTTCTCTCTCAAACTGACATCAATACAATAAAATCAAAGTATGTTTTCCAGGGGGGTACCTCATCACTATCCTATCTGGGAATCAAAATCCCTCCTGATCTTCCAAATGTATTGAAGCACAATCACCACCTCAGGCACAAAGAACTAACGCTGACCCTGTTCTGAGACGGAGCCCTACGAGGAAAGGCTGAGGGCCTGGGGGATGTGGAGTTTGGAGAAGAGGAGGTTGGGGGGGGGGACATGATTGCTCTCTTTAAATATATCTGAAAGGCCAGGGTCATTTGGAGGAGGGCAGGGCGCTGTTCCAGTTGGCAGCAGAGGAGAGGACCCGAAGCAATGGGCTTAAATTACAGGCAGAAAGGTGTCAGCTGGATATTAGGGGAAACTTTTTCACGGTCAAAGTGGTTCAAAGGTGGAACCAGCTGCCTAGGGAGGTGGTAAGAAGCCCCCCTTCAGTGGCAGCTGTCAAGAAGACGCTGGAGGAATATTTGTTAGAGATGCTCTAGGCTGGTCCTGCATTGGGCAGGGGGTGGGGCGAGATGGTCTGTATGGCCCCCCTTCCCACTCTGTGATTCTGTGATTCTATACTCAGTTGGCATAAACTAAACCTAACTTGGATAGAACATCATCAAGTCATTTATTCTCCCTAAATTTATTTTTATTTTTTGTACAATCCCAATACAGATTCCCAAACCCACCCTAAAGCTTTGGCATGACACCTTAATCGACTTTATGTGGGCTGGGGAGAAACCTCGAATAAACTTTCATACCATGGTGCAAACTTAAGACACACGGAGGTTTCGACTTCCCTGATCTCTTTATGTATTATAACGCCATTCTTTTATCAAATGTGATTAAAATGTTGCAGCCCTCCTCCCCTCCTGACTGGGTCATAAGAACATAAGAGAACATCAGAGAAGCCCATGTTGGATCAGGCCAGTGGCCCATCCAGTCCAACATTCTCTGTGTCACACAGTGGCCAAAAACACCAGGTGCCATCAGGAGGTCCAGCAGTGGGGCCAGGACACTAGAAGCCCTCCCACTGTTGCCCCCCCTGCAAGCACCAAGAAGATAGAGCTTCACTTGCCCCAGACCAAGAGTTCCTATCTATACCTTGCGGCTAAGAGAAGAAGAAGAAGAAGAAGAAGAAGAGACTGGATTTATACCCCGCCCTCCACTCCCCAAGGGAGTCTCAGAGCGGCTTACAAACTCCTTTTCCCTTCCCCTCCCCACAACAGACACCCTGTGAGGTAGGTGGGGCTGAGAGAGCTCTTTCCCAAGCTCTCCTTGAGAGAACAGCTGGTACAGAGCTATGGCTTGCCCAAGGTCATCCAGCCAGGTGCAAGTGGAGGAGTGGGGAATCAAACCCGGTTCTCCCAGATTAGAGTCAGCGCACATAACCACTACACCAAACTGGCTCTCAAACTGGCCGCTGATGGACCTCTGCTCTAGATGTTTATCCAATTCCCTCTTAAAGCTATCCATGCTTGTAGCCGCCACCACCTCCTGCGCCAATGAATTTCATGTGTTGATCACTCTTTGGGTCCTACTCTACAATGAACTGTTATACCCCCATATGTTAGAAGAAATTATCTGGTCTGGACGGAACCCCTTACCTCAGATTCTCTTGCATAATGAATTCATGTACCCCTCCATATGAGTCTGGAACACTCAGTGTAAATGACTTCTACCAAAAATCTCACACTATTCTACATTTTAAAATCAAATGTTGTTCCCCTTGGGCCACAATCTCACATTATTCAAAACCTGGAGACAAAATAACATAACATATATAATTGATATCTCCTCTGGATGAATTATCTTAGAAAAATCAGCTTTAGAAGACAAACTAGGCCAACAAATCCCATGGTTTCTTTACATGCAACCAAATCATATGTTCAACCACCTTAAATTTTCACAACTCCTAGCAGAACCATGGACAGAACTTGAACACGTCATGCAAATCTACAACACCCAGAATCGTGGCTTAATCTCTACTATATATGCTCTCCTTTTGAACACATCACAACCCAAAAAAATACCTTACCAACTTGCACGGCAAAAGGATTACGACGCCTAACTCACTGATGAGGAACTGACCAAACTATGGAAGTCAAATGTTTACCTCTTCAACTATCAACGACAAACCTTCAAACTCACGACATAAGAACATAAGAGAAGCCAATACTGGATCAGGCCAGTGGCCCATCCAGTCCAACACTCTGTCACACAGTGGCCAAAAACTCCAGATGCCCTCAGAAGGTCCAGCAGTGGGGGCAGGAAGCCCTTCCACTGTTGCCCCCCCCCCAAACAGAGCATCACTTGCCCCAGACTGAGAGTTCCTATCTATACTTTGTGGCTAATAGCCACTGATGGACTTCTGCTCCATATGTTTATCTAATTCCCTCTTGAAGCTGTCCATACTTGTAGCTGCCACCACTTCCTGTGGCAGTGAATTCCATGTGTTAATCACTCTTTGGGTGAAGAAGTACTTCCTTTTATCTGTTCTAACCTGACTGCTCAGCAATTTCATGGAGTGCCCACGAGTTCTTGTATTGTGAGAAAGGGAGAAAAGGACTTCTTTCTCTACCTGCTCTATCCCATGCATAATCTTATAAACGTCGATCATGTCACCCCTAAGCCATTGTTTCTCCAAGCTAAAGAGCCCCAAGTGCTTCAACCTTTCTTCACAGGGAAAGTGTTCCAACCCTTTTATCATTTTAGTTGCCCTTTTCTGCACTTTTTCCAATGCTATAATATGTTTTTTGAGGTGTGGCAACCAGAACTGTACACAGTACTCCAAATGAGGTTGCACCATCGATTTATACAGGGGCATTATAATATTGGCTGATTTGTTTTCAGTTCCCTCCCGAATAACCCCCAGCATAGTGTTGGCCTTTTTCATTGCAGTCGCACACTGTCTCGACATTTTCATTGAGTTATCTACTATGACTCCAAGATCTCTCTCTTGGTCAGTCTCCGCCAGTTCGGACCCCATCAATGTGTATTTATAGTTAGGATTTTTGGCTCCAATGTGCATGACTTTGCACTTGGCCACATTAAACCCCATTTGCCATGTTTATGCTCACTTGCCCATCCTCGACAGATCCCTTTGGAGTGCCTCACAATCCTCCCTGGTTCTCACCACCCTGAACAACTTCATGTCATCTGCAAATTTAGCCACTTCACTGCTTACTCCCAACTCCAAATCATTAATAAACAAGTTAAAAAGCATCGGACCGAGTACTGATCCCTGCAATACCCCACTGCTTACCTCCCTCCACTGAGAAAATTGCCCATTTATACTCACCCTCTGTTTCCTTTTAATTAGCCAGTTTTTGATCCACAAAAGGATTTGCCCTTTTATCCCATGACTATTGAGCTTACTTAGGAGCCTTTGATGAGGAACTTTATCAAAAGCTTTCTGGAAGTCAAGGTAAACAACATCTATTGGGTCCCCCTTGTCCACATGTTTGTTTACTCCGTCAAAGAACACTAACAGGTTAGTGAGACAAGATCTTCCCTTACAGAACCCATGCTGAGTCTTCCTCAATAGATTTTGTTCATCAATGTGCCTACTAATTTTTTCCTTAATAACAGTTTCCACCAACTTACCCAGTATCGACGTCAGACTGACTGGCCTGTAATTTCCCGGATCTCCTCTGGAACCCTTTTTAAAGATAGGAGTGACATTCCCTACCTTCCAATCCTCAGGAATGGAGGCAGATTTTAAGGAAAGATTATATATTTTTGTCAGGAGATCCACAAGTTCACATTTGAGTTCTCTCAGAACTCTCGGATGTATGCCATCCGGACCTGGTGATTTATTTTTTTTTAAAGTTGTCTATCAGTTGTAGGACCTCCTCTCTTGTCACCTCAATCTGACTCAGGTCTTTCAACCCCCCTCCCGAAATCAGTGGTTCCGGAGTGGGCAGGCACTTCTCATCTTCCACAGTGAAGACAGAGGCAAAAAATGCATTTAGCTTCTCAGCCATTTCCCTATCATCCTTCATTACACCTTTTACCCCTTGGTCATCCAAGGGCCCCACTGCTTCCCTGGCTGATTTCCTACTTCTAATGTATTTGAAGAAAGTTTTATTGTTGGTCTTTATGTTTTTTGCTATATACTCCTCATATTCCCTTTTTGCCTGCCTGATCACATATTCGCCTATTTGCCTGCATTTTATTTGCCATAGCCCGTGTTCCCTTTTATCAGCCTCACTGAGACTAGCTTTCCACTGCTTAAAGGAATCCTTCTTACCTTTTACAGCTTCCATTACTTTGTTTGTTAACCATGCAGGCTTTTTTCTATACCTATTTGTGCCTTTCCTAACTCGTGGTATATATTTTCTCTGAGCCTCTAGGATTGTAATTTTAAATAGTCTCCAAGCTTCCCCAGTGGTTTTGACCCTTTCTACTTTTCCTTTCAGTTTTCTCCTCACATATCCCCTTATATCAGAGAAGTTACCCCTTTTTAAGTTAAAAGTGTTTGCATCAGTCTTTTTTGGCAACTCCCTATTTATACAAATGTTGAACTCAATAGCATTATGGTCACTGTTCCCAAGCGGTGCAATTACTTTAACATCTCTCACCAGGTCTTGGGCGTTACTTAGGACCAAATCCAGGATCACCTCTCCCCTGGTCGGTTCTGTAACCATCTGCTCCATAGCACAGTCATTGAGAGTGTCTAGAAACTCAATCTCTTTTTCCTGACTTGAACACATATTGACCCAATCAATGTGTGGGTAGTTAAAGTCACCTATTACAACAAAGTTGTTTCGTCTAGCAGCTATCTTGAATTCATTCATCATTTTATAATCCTCCTCTATCTTTTGATTTGGTGGGCGATAACAAACTCCCAATGTTAAGCTTCCTTTTGGGCCCACTAATTCAACCCACAGCATTTTCAGAAGCGAATCCAATTCTCCTGCCCTCTTAAGCTTATTGGACTGTATACCCTCTCTGACATAAAGAGCCACCCCATCTCCAACTTTCTCCCCCCTATCCTTCCAATATAATTTATAACCAGGAATCACCGTATCCCACTGATTTTCCTCATCCCACCAAGTTTCTGAAATACCCACAATGTCTATGTTTTTCCCCAACACCAAGCATTCCAACTCCCCCATTTTACCTCGGACACTTTTAGCATTAGTATATAAATATCTATAGTTTCCCATACATGTTAAGGCCACAACCTTTTTCTTCCTTCCTCGAGACCTTGCCAGGCAGTCTCTATCATTTGCCACAGTCTCAGAGAATGACATGCAGGTGTGCCACACCACACAAAGTTTCTCATGTATCTTCCTCACAGTTACCCTATTGCTGGAAAATGTGCACTCAAACTGGAACTTTCATCCACTGTTGGTGGCAATGTGACAAAATCCAAGACTTTTGGAAGGAAATTCTCTCCAATATAAAATTAATAACAGGCACTGAGGTTCCCTTTCTCCTGGAGGCCCTGTTTTAACATTTCTGGCCACCTAACCTTTCATTCTGGAGACATAAAGATCTAACAGAGACATTGCTAGTTTGTCCTAGAATAGCAGTAGCCTCCCTTTGGAAAAATAAAACACTTCCCACCCTAAATGCCTGGTTTCCCAAGGTCCGGGACCAATATCTCATGGAAGATGTCACTGGCCAAATCAACCAATCTCTCCCAAAAACTCTAATTTTAATGAAAAATTGTTCCCATTATTGAATTTTTTACCTCATTAACAATTGATCCTATCTGACTGGTTCCAATTACAGAAATGGCTGTAACATTCCTGGAATCACTGTATAGGACACTCTATTACGACTTTATTTTTCTTTTAATTTCTTGCTATGATAAATGTTATATCTCTGTTTTCTAGTCGCAATGACCTATTGTTATGTTTTAAAAGTTTTTATAGTCTTCCTTGTACTGTGTTCTATGTACTATGTACATGTACTATGCACTCTGTACATCGAAGAACCAAGCCTGCTGAAGGGGAAACCATAAGGATTCTGCAAAGGGCAGTCCTGCCTCCCCAGCCTCTTGGAGTTCTCTGAGCAGGTTAACAAGTCTGTAGATCAGGGAGATTTGGACATTGTGTACTTTGGACTTTCAAAAGGTGCCTCATCAAAGATTCCTGAGTAAACTTAGCAGTCATGAGATATGGCAACAACAGAGTGCATGAAGTTCCGTGTAGGTAAGTGTAAGGTGATATACAATGGAACAAATCCCCCCCCCCTAACTTTAAATATACATTAATGGGGCATGAACTGGCTGAGCCTTAAGTTAGACTGAAAGAGATCTTGGGGATGTAAAAAGCTTGATGAAACTGTTGCCTCTGTGTACGGCAGCAGGGGTGAAAAAGGCAAACTCCACGCTGGGGATTACTAGGAAAGGGATTAGAAATCAAATGCACACTATTGTAAAGCCCCTGTGCAGATCTCTGGTGCGGCCTCATTTGGGACACTGAGTACCGTTCTGGTCCCTGCATCTCAAAAACAACACTACAGAACTGGGGAAAGCACAGAAGAGGGCAGCCAAAAATGATCAAGGAGCTGGAGCCCCTTCCCTAGGAGGAGCGGCTGCAAAGTCTGGAACTTCTCAGTCTAGAAAAGAGATGAGTAAGGGGGAAATGGGAGAAGTTTATAAAACTGTGCAAGGGGTCGGGAGAGGGGACAGAGAACTGGTTCCCCCACTCTGAAAAGACTGGAGCCTGGGGGCATCAGCATCCAATGAAGTCAGGACACACTTAAGGAGTCCAATGAAGTCAGGACACACTTAAGGAGATTCTTTACACAGTGATTAATCAGTCTCCTCTGCCGCATATAGTAATTCAAATGTGGAGCTCTCGGGGATGTAGTGATGGCCCCAGGCGCAGATGGCTTTAAAGGGGGATTAGATAGATTCATGGAGAGGGTTGTGGTGACTGAGCCGCACTTCCATATTTAGAGGCACTAAATCTCCGAATCCCATTGCCAGGAGGCAACATCAGTGGCCCCAACCAGTTCCTCTGGAGGGCCAGCAACAGGGCAGAGAGGCTGAGGCCTTCCCCTGAGAAGAACACCAGAAGAGCCCTGCTGGATCAGACCAGTGAGGGTCCCTCTCGTCCAGCCTCCTGTCACACAGGGGCCAGCCAGTTCCTCTGAAGGGCCAGCAACAGGGCAGAGAGGCCAAGGCCTTCCCCTGATGTGAGACAGGAGGCTGGACTAGCCGGACCCCCACTGGTCTAATTGAGCAGGGGCTCTTCCGATGTTCTTGGGTGGGGGATGTGCGTGAAGGTTCTGGAGGATCCCCAGGGCAGTGTGGCACACTCTCCTGAAGAGGCTGAATGCGGATCTGCAGGTGCTGGGGGGGGGGGGGGGTTGGCTGGCACTTCTGTGCTGCGTGCAGAGAGACAGCTCCTGCGGGGGGGGGGGGGGGGCGGAGGATACTGCCTGGGCTGACAGATTTTTGCCTTGCACCCTGGCTGCGCCATGAGCTGTGAAGCACATGGAAGGCCCGTCGCTGCTCCAAGGCCAGGACACTGAAGCTGGCACCTCATACCCTGGGAAATTATATGTACTCCAGATCATGGGCCGATGACAGGATCCACCACACCATGCTCAGTTAAGTACAGTGGTACCCCCCCCCCCCCCAGCACGGAGCACCACGTCTCGGCAGGGGCGGCAGAGTCCAGGGCTCCTCACAAGAGCAGGCCTGACCCACAGCCCTGAGTCAATCACACCCTCCTGGGAAGGGCAGGTCATTGCGCCCTCCTCCTCCAGCTCCAGGCTTCTCCCAGGGCAACGGCCACAACTGCTGGGCGGTTCTTCAGTGTCTCAGATAAATATCACACACACACACACACCTCAGGCCAAGAGACCGTGGCAGGCGGCTGCGGATCACAGGTGGGAAAGTGGGAACTCAGCAGAGCACGGGCTGAAGCAGGCGGGGGGCCCAGCTCTGTTTCCCTCCATCAGGGGCGGGGGGGGGGAGGAGGCCTCATTCATTTCCTTTGCAGTGACCTTCCTCTGCACCGGGAGCCCCCCCCCACAAACACCCCCCCCCCTATGCTCAGAACGCCAGCAGAGGCAGGCTTGGAGGAAGGCCCAAGACATTTTCTCCCCCTCTCTGCAGGGCCTCTGCCTGCACTGTGATGGCAGACGGGCGGGGGGGGGGGGGAGGGTAGGAGGGGGAGACAGAGAGTGAAGCCAGGATTCGAACTGCAGCTCACGTGCTGCCCTTTCAGATCACTTCTCTCTGAAATGCACCTGGCAGGGTTTCGTAGTCGGGGGCTTCCCCAGAGGTCAAAGGGCACACAGTGAATCACTCCTGCAGACTGAGGCCGGCTCAGGCCAGTGGCCCATCCGTCCAGCGGAGGATTCCTCAGTTCTGCTACCCCGAGCTGACGGTGCAGGGCTCTCCAATGGCTGGACATCCAATGGCCCATTCTGCATCTAGCATTTGCTCCACTGTCTTACCAAACCCAGGCTGGAACAGAAATGCCCCTTGGCATTGCATCCCACTTTCACTTTCTTTGCTTGTCGGATTTTACGGGAGTGTCCAGACCGCATGCCGCTTTCATTTCCTTTGATCTTTTATTGGTACCGTCTGCATAGATTTATGGCCATTTTATGGCTGTTCAAGGGTAAGTCATTGGCTGAGGATATCTGTAAGGCATTGGCTGGGGGTATCTGGATGTGGTTTTGAGCCACATCTTTTTCAGTTCCACTGTGGGCTTGGTAAAACAAGGGAGTGAAGGCTAGATGCCGAATGGGCCAGCATCTCATTGTACTCCAGAGAGGCTGCAGAGCTGGGGAGTGGGAGTGAAAGGTCAGATTCCTCTGTCTCCTGCCTCTTCTCTGCTGCTGCTGCATCTTTGTCTGTATGGTTGCTGCTGTCAAGGACATCTTTCCTTCCTCCCTCCCTCCCTCCCGGCTGCCTCCCCCTCTCTTCCTGCTTCTTTGTCTAACCTCTGTGAGGTCAAGGTCTGTTCTCAGCATTCTGTTCTGCATTCTAGCTCAGGT
Source organism: Lepidodactylus listeri (assembly GCA_029233225.1). Classification (NCBI taxonomy): domain Eukaryota; kingdom Metazoa; phylum Chordata; class Lepidosauria; order Squamata; family Gekkonidae; genus Lepidodactylus; species Lepidodactylus listeri. The sequence goes on from JARCFY010000002.1 coordinate 921,763, forward strand.
GGACTGCCAGCAGGCCTCTCCTCTCCTCTCCTCTCCTCGCATGCTGGTTCTTAGCAATAAAGGACATCCATCTCCTTTCTAAAGCAAGAAGCCTCCTGTGGACATTCCTTCTAAAGGCAGGGAGCCCTCCCCCATCACCAAGCAAGCTGGCTCTACAATTGACAGGCCACTGGGCTGCCAGCAGGCAAGGTGTGCTCGGCCCTGGGGCAAGGGGCTCCTCTACCTGCCCACCAGAGCGTCTTCTCTTCTGGACTGCAGGCTCGCGCTCTCTCTCTCTCTCTCTCTCTCTCTCTCTCTCTCTCTCTCTCTCTCTCTCTCTCTCTCTCTCGTGGGCAGGGCTGGAGTGGAGGGTCCCATAGGCTGGGGTCTCTCCTTTTGAGAGGCAGGCTGGGAGGCGGAGGAGGAGGAGGGGCAAAAGGACCGGCAGCCCTTCCCCATACCACCCCCATGAATTCTCCTTGCATTTCTCTTTTCTGGCCTCACACCACAACCCCCCCAATACACACTCCAGATTTCTTTTCCTGTCCGAAGGGAGGGGGGCTGTTTGTATCTATGAAGCTGAGACTCGAGCAAGGGAGATCCCCACTTGTGTGGGAATTGTGTCGTGTGCAGAAATGCCTTCCTACAAACCGCATTATTAGTCTCAGCAACACTCTGGAGTCTCCATAACCAGCAGGATGATGAGAACCTGAAGGTTCAGGGGACTGAATTAACACTTCCAACCTCCACAGGATCTCTGCGTGTGAAACAAACCCGGGCAGGGGTACTTTCTAAGCAGGAATTCGAATTAAGTTCCTCTGAGATAAAAATCCAGTTGGCATGCCCAGTTTTGGAAGCTATAAAGTGGAGGGCAGCCCGTAATTCCTTGGCCAAGTAGTTCTGGGGTTCAAGGCTGGGAACATGAGCTGGAGGGTTTTCTCCTAGGGTTTAGGCGGAAGAGGCTCTTTCCCCAGGACCTAGGGTTGCCAGCTTCCAGATGGGGCCTGGAGATCTCCTGGAATTAAAACTGATCTCCAGATGACAGAGAACAGTTCCTCTGGGGAAAATAGCGGCTTTGGAGGGTGGGCTCTCTGTCATTACATTCTGCTGAGGTCCTGCCTGTTTATGGTTGCCAACTATGGGTTTGTAGTACCTGGAGGTTTTTTTGGGGGGTGGAGCCTCAGGAGGGCAGCATTTGGTGCATAATGTCATAGAGTCCAAGTTCCAAAGAGGCCGTTTTTCTCCAGGTGAACTGATCTCTGTTGCACAGAGCTGGTTGTAATAGCAGGGGATCTCCAGCTACCACCAGGAGGTTGGCAACCCACCAGTGTTCACTGTGATTTTTTTTTTATTATTATTATTCTAGTCTAATTACAGTCCACAAACTTGCTTCTTCTTTTGTTTCTTTATTTTATATCATGTAGTGCTGCTGCTGCTTCCAGACAATTACCACTCGACTACGGATTTCCTAGGGAAATATTCTGTTTCCCCCAATGCTTCATCGGGTCACTTTTTTTAATATGGAGCCAATGCTCTAAGACTCCTACTCAGAGTTAATAGCAAGAGATCTCCAGCTACCACCTGGAAGTTGGCAACCATACTTCTGTTCTCAAGCTCTGCCCACTCCAAGCTCCACACCCAAATCTTCAGGCATTTCCCACCCTGGCTTTGGCACCCCTACCAGGGTCAGCTCCTGGACATGCTGGGGAATGAAGCGGGACCTTCTGTGGAAGCCCTTCTGGCCACCCTGCCCCACCCCCAGGCCAGGCCAAGGCAGGTTCTCAGCCAACCTCCTTCGCCACTTTGGGGGACCATATCTGCCACTCCAGGTGGCAACAAACAAGCTCCCCCCTTTTGGAGTCCCATATTTTTAGCCTCCCTGCAAAGGTGACAACAGCAGCAGCCAGCTGAGCCCTGTCCAGTGAGCATGGAGGGGGAGGAGGAGGAGGAGGCCTTTGGTGGGGCTTCAGGGCAGGGGGGCTTCCTTTGCTCTCAGCAGCTTCACAACTCCTCCCACAGCTCCTCAAACTCCCCCCTCCAGCCTTCCCCCCTCCTCCTTCCCTTCCCTGCAAAGGAAACCTGCTGTATTCCCCAAAAGGCCAACATGAAAGCAGCCAGCCGAGCGAGCCCCATTTCTTCAAAGCACAGAATTTGGAAATGCTCCCACACAGAGAGAGCTCGGTTGAGGAGTTGGTTGAGGGAGGTGGCGTCACCTCTGCTAACTCCAAGGACACCAAATACACAACACACACACCCCCTCCAAAGAAAGCCACCACTCCCAAAGAATGCTCCGGAGAATGAGGGCGGCGGCAATCACTGCTTTGCGGGAGTTCATTTAGCACCCTGGGTGTGCCAGGTCCCGTGCCGATCTTGTGATGGGACCACAGCGGACCTGGAGGGCATCCCCTCCCCATCTCTGGGCTCCCAGACGAACACCCCCGGCCGGGTCAGACACAGGGGAGTAATGGGCAGGATGCACAGGATGGGCACAGGATGGGCAGGCTCATGCCCCCCCAGGCATGAGCCTGCCCATCCTTCTGGCCTCAGGCGGGATCCCTCACCCGCTTCCTCCTGGAGCCCTGGGGCCATCGGCTTCCTTTCCAGCCACCCCCAAGCGAGCACATTTCATTTGGCCACAAAAGGGCTCAGGGGAGAGGCCAGCTGAGTCAGGATGAAGGAGCTGAGCTCAGACAAACGTCTCCTTAAGGCCACACTCCAGCCAAAGCCCTGGGGGGACTCAGATGCAGCCTGGCCTCCACCACCACAGCACTGGACAGGAGTTTCCCAGGGGAGGGGTCCTGGCTCAGTGGCGCTGGAGCCCCTGGTCTGCATGCAGGTGCTCCCAGGTTGCCGTCTTGGCAGGGGCTGGAAAGGACTTTTCTCCGCCCGAGACCTAGAAGTAGCACCACGAGTGAGACGGACCTCTGCTCAGCTTCGGGAAAGGCATCTTTGCCTGCTGGAGACAAGTCCCACAGGGCCGCCGTGCTGGTCTGCAGTGGAACAGCCCGACCGGGGTCCAGTCCCACCTTAGAGTGCTTGGCTCTCGTGGCCCTTTCTCACACACCCAGGGAAACGCTGATGGCCACTTTGGGGTCAGGAAGCCATTGTTCTCCAGGCCAGCTTGGCCGGAGATCCTGGAGGGGTTTTTTGCCATCTCCTGGGCATGGGACAGGGGGGTCACTGGAGGTGTGTGGGGGGGAGGTATTTGTGAAGTTCCTGCATTGTGCCGGGGCTTGGACTAGGTGACCCTGGAGGTCCCTTCCAACTCTATCATTCCATGATTGTAGAGACCAGCCAGAGTTTCAGGGCAGGAACTTTCAGGAGTCAAAGCGCCCTTCACTCTCCAAGGGGCAACCCCCCTCCCCGCCCCCCAAAATCGAATTGGTCTCTCCAGGGCTACTGGACTCCAGCCTGTGGCAAACCAGCCTGGCCTTGCTCGGAGGGTGCATGGGCCCATGGAGTCGCCTGCTTCACCCCTGGCATCTCTAATTAAAGGGTTGGGGGGGGGGTGTGCATCTTTCCTCCTACTCTGGGAAGCTGCCGCCAGTCAGAGGCGAGGGTTCTGAGCGGCCAGGGCTGCTGGCCAGACTTGCTCGAAGGCCGCTTCGAGTGACCTTCACCCCCTCTCCTTCTTAGCACCGCTGGCTTAAGGGTGAAGCCAGAGATGTGCCACCGAAGAGACAGGAGAGGGCTGGGAGCAGAGCTCTCCGGGAAGGAGGCTGGCTTGGAGCCACGGAACCGGATGGAGCAGGCGACACAAGACACCGCTGAGGCCCATCTCCGAGAGGAGGTCCGTTGCCCCATGGGCGGAATTGTTATTTGGGTGCTACGGCCCTTGAGTAATGGGAGGGGGCCGCGGCAGCCGGGATGCGGCCAGAGGAGAAGGGAAGTGGAGACTGCTGACCCCCCCCCCCCCCGCTGGAACCAGCTGATCCCCCCCCACCCCTTGAAACGGAAACTGAGCCTGAGCTGAGCGAAACGTGGTGCCCACTTTGCTGTCAGTACCTGACAGGGGCACCCAGCCCTGGGACCGAAAGGGAACCAGGCTGCTGCTGCTGGCAATGAAGATCGAGAAGAGGGAAGAGCAGCTTGGAAACTGATCCCGGGCGGGCGGGCGGGGGGAGCTGACAGGACCCGGGGAGCCCACCACATTTGGGACAAGTCAGACCAGAGGATGATTGCGGGAACACTCCGGGTCATGCTCGTCAGAGGGCAGCAGAACTTGGGAGCGAGGGCTGGATGGCGAACGAGGGCCATGGGTGGTGACTCAGGGGCCGAGGGAGGTGAGGGTGATGAGGGAGGGAAAGACATGATAGGTCATAGAATCCTAGAGTCGGGAGGGACCTCCAGGGTCCTCTAGTCCACAACCCCCGGCACAATGCAGGAAACTCACAAACACCTCCCCCTCCACACCCCCAGTGACCGCAGTTCCACACCCAGAAGATGACAGAAACCTTCAGAATCAGCACTGCTGTCCGATGGCCATCTAGCCTCTGCTTGAAAACCTCCAAAGAAGGGGAGCCCACCACTTCCCGAGGAAGCCTGTTCCACTGAGGAACCGCTCTAACTGTCAGGAAGTTCGTCGTAAGGTTTAGCTGAAAACTCTTCTGATTTAATTTCAACCCGTTGGTTCTTCTGTACGCCAGTGCTAGAAGTCTCCGAGCCAAGACAGGGGAGCTGAATGCCAATTTAGATATAGGAGGTCTCTCAGAACAAAGTCAGTCCAGTCGGGCCCCTCCCGACCAACAAAGTTTTATTCAAGGGGTGCACTTTCGTGTGCACACACACTTCTTCAGGCAATAAAATGGAATTACAGATTATAGTTGTACATATGGGGTGGCTTGTTAAATTAGCACGCAAAATAGTGAAGATGTTTACAAAATTGTATCTCAGAGACATGGTGGAATGGGGGGGAATCTATGGGATAGAGCCCTGGGATGAAGCACTAAGCAAAATAAGCCTATGCTTGGGGCACCAAGGGAAGAGGGGGGCCCCTGTATACTTCCCCCCTGTGTTTCAGCTGCTCAGCCTTCTAGGTTCCTGACAGGTGGTCACAGAGCCAGCCGGAGGGGGATAGTGACTTGGTTGTGAGCGAGTCTCAAGACCAGGGGAGAGATGTAGAGGCTGCTGCACCAAGTGGGAACAGAGACCACAACACTATTCAAATTTAGCATTCAAGTCAAAGGAAAGTTACCTCTAAAGTCCAAAATGGTAACATTTGATTTCAGAAGAGGGAACTTTTAGAAAAGGAGGGGAACAGTTAAAAGGAAGCTGAAAGGGAAATATAAGAGAGTCAAATCCCTAGAGGATGCTTGGAGGCTATTTAAAACCACACTAATTGAAGCCCAGATAGAACACCTTGCACAAGTTAGGAAGGGCACTGCTGAGCCTAAAAGAATACATGCGTAGTTAACAATGCTGGTCAAGGAAGCTATAAAAAGTAAAGAGGCTTCTTTTAAAAAGTGGAAGGTCTGCCCCAATGAAGTGAACAGGAGGGACCACAGACTCTGGCGAAAGAAATGTAAGTCAATAATTAGGCATGCAAAAAGATATTTTGAAGAAGAAGAAGAAGAAGAAGAAGAAGAAGAGATTGGATTTATACCCCGCCCTCCACTCCCTAAGGGAGTCTCAGAGCGGCTTACAAACTCCTTTTCCCTTCCCCTCCCCACAACAGACACCCTGTGAGGTAGGTGGGGCTGAGAGAGCTTTTTCCCAAGCTGTCCTTGAGAGAACAGCTGGTCCAGAGCTATGGCTTGCCCAAGGTCATCCAGCCAGGTGCAAGTGGAGGAGTGGGGAATCAAACCCAGTTCTCCCAGATTAGAGTCCGCGCACTTAACCACTACACCAAACTGGCTCCAAACCCACCAAAGAGTGGGTTGCTAAAAGCATCAAGACAAACAATGAACATTTTAAAAAATATAGGCAGAGCAGGAAACCAGCCAGAGAAGCAGTGGGGCCATGGATGACAAAGGGAGAAAGAAAAAGAAAGAAAGAAAGAAAGAAAGAAAGAAAGAAAGAAAGAAAGAAAGAAAGAAAGAAAGAAAGAAAGAAAGAAAGAAAGAAAGAAAGACGGGGAGATGGCCAAGAAGCTCAATGACTTTTTTGCTTCTGTGTTCACTCTGGAAAGTGTGGGTCGTGTACTCATGACAGAACCACTATTTCCAGGAAGGGATTATGCAGAACTGAGCCAAATTGAAGTGACTGGAGATGAAGTTCTAGACCTATCGGGGAAATTAAAAACTGATAAGTCTCCGGGTCCTGAAGGCATACACTTGAGAGTTCTTAGAGAACTGAGTTGTGGGGTAGTTGATCTATTAACCTATGTATGTAACTTCTCACTATATTCAGCCACCATACCAGAAGACTGGAGTACAGCAAATGTTACACTGATTTTTAAAAAGCAGTCCAGAGGGGTTTCAGGAAATTACAGGCCAGTCATCCTAACGTCTGTCCCAGGCAAATTAGTAGAAACTGTAATCAAAACCAGAATTATTAGGCACAGAAAGGGACAAAGCCTGCTGAGGGAAAATCAGCATGGCTTCTGCAAATGGAAGTCCTGCCTCACCAACCTTTTGGAGTTCTTTGAGAAGGTGAACAAGCATGTAGACAACAGGGATCCTGTAGACACTATATACTTGGACTTTCAAAAGGCTTTTGACAAGGTACCTCACCAAAGACTCCTGAGTAAACTTAGTCATCAAGGGGTAAGAGGATGGGTTCTCTTATGGATTAAAAACTGGTTAAATGACAGGGAACAAAGCGTAGGAATCAGTGGACAGTTCTCATAATGGAGAGAAGGAAGCAGTGGGGTCCCACAAGGATTGGTATTGGGACTGGTACTGTTTAATTTATTCATCCATGACCTGGAACTAGGGGTGAGTAGTGGAGTGGCCAAGCTTGCAGATGACACCGAGTTATTCAGGATGGTGAAAACCAAGACTGACTGTGAAGAGCTCCAAAAGGACTTCCACAAACTGGGTGAGTGGGCGGCAATGGGGCAAACGAAGTTCAGTGTTGGTAAGAGTAAAGTGATACCCATTGGGGAAAGAAAATCCCAACTTCAAGTGCAGGTGAATAGGGTCTGGCAGGATGCTGGACTAGATGGACCACTGCTCTGATCCAGGAGGGCTCTTCTGATGTTCTTATGTCCCTGACATGGGGGGGGGGGGCAAAGATAAGTTGCAAGGGGCTCACTGTGCAAAAGTCAGAAGTTGTTAGTGGATTCCCCTGTGCCTTTTCCTGTGCCTCCCTTTGCATCCTGATGCCCTTCTTTCCAACACTGCCCCCACCCCCGTTCACCTGGCTGGGACATACAAACTCACAAGATTGCCATTCCAGCTACTAGTACCTGGTGAAGGGGACTTTGACTCTGGAAAGCTCAGACCCCAAAGATTTTGTTGGGCTCTCAGGTGCTACCCAGCGGTCCTACTGCGGAGCAGCAGAGCTGCCCTCTGGAACGAGAGTCTCAAGGGGGGGGGGGGGCTCACAGAGCAAGAGGCGCCAGGGGATCCCAGTGCCCAACCCCTTCCGCAGAATCAGAGCAGACATCCCTTCAGACTGGTAGTTCCTATAAGAACATCCGAGAAGCCCGTGCTGGGTCAGGCCAGTGGCCCCTCCAGTCCAACACTCTTGAGTCACACAGTGGGCAGAAATAGCAGGTGCCTTCAGAGGACACTAGAAGCCCTCCCAGGGGCTCAACAGGCTCTGGACATTTGGGATCAAACCGTGTGTGTGTGTGTGTGTGTGTGTGTGTGTGTGTCTGCCAAACAAGCAGCTCCCCCCCTCCCTAAGACAGGCCGGCCTTGGTTGTCGTGAGAACAGTGCCTGTGAATAGCCCCCCCTGCCAGGGGACATCTATCCTCCCTCCCAAAACTCTGAGCTCACCTTTCTCCTCCTCCCCTCATCTCTCCCCCCACCCCTGCGCTTTCTCCATGGCCTGGTTTAGATGGTAAACTCTGGGGGAGGGGTTTTTTGGGGGGAGACTAACGTCTGCCTCCGTTGGCTGCACAACAGCCGGAAGGGACCAGGGCAGGGGGTGTCGTCCCAAGGCTTTGCCACGCAGGCCCCATGGGACGAACGGGTCTGTCTGTCCTGCCTTCCTCTGCCTCTGCTGCAGCCTGGCGGCGGCGGGGGGGGGGGGGCGGGGGGGGAGGCAGTGGATGGTCTTTGCAGAAGGCGCGTGATTGGCTGGCTGCGCTCTGCTTTCTGCCTGGCTGTTTAAGTGTTTCAAGTTCCCTCACCCTCCATCCCGCGTCCATCCCTTACAAAAGAGCATTATTGCTGTGAGGTTTAATCAGCTCGTCAGTGCAATTAAATAAACCTGCCGTTGCTGCACCACCCCACTGCACCAGATTCCACACAAAAGGCAGCCTGCTTTGCTTCTCCGGCTGCAGCGGCCCTTCCAGGCGCCCAGTCACTTGCAAATCTCACCAGGAGCACAGCCTGGCCTTGGGGAGAACCCCTTGTCCATCTTGAGAGCTGGGAATGACCCCCAAATTAAAACTCCGCAACCACCCGAGCACAGTTTGACCCGGGCCCAGCCTCCAGGAGGGACCTGGGGAGCCCCTGGCATTACAGCTCATCTCCAGACTTCAGAGGTCTGTTTACCTGGAGGAGAAAATGGGTGCTTTGGAGGGGGGACTCTATGGGGCACGGTAACCCACCGAGGTCTCTGTCCTCCCCAGGCTCCACCCCCAAATCTCCAGGCGTTTCCCAACCTGGAGCTGGCAACTCTCCCTCCCATCCCCCACCAGTGCTCCCTCTCAGCTGTGGAGAGTCTTGCGAGCAAAAATCCTACTTTGTGAGCTACTGGCATTAGAGTTGTGAGCGAGCGATTTGGCCACTGCATAAATTACTTTGCTCTGGAGCCCTCCTTCCTGAGTGGAGACAAAAATGTGTGAGCCGGAGGCTAAAAAACTGTGAGCTAGATCACACGAACTCAGCTTAGAGGGAACACTGCTGGAAACCCTGCTTGGGTAATTTGGATTTAGGGTTACCAACTCTGGGCTGGGAAATTCCTGGAGATTTGGTGGTGGAGTCTGGGAAAGGTAGGGTTTTGGGAGGGGAGGGTCTTCAGCAGGTAGAATGCCATAGAATCCACCCTCCAAAGCTGCCATTTCCTCCAGGGGAACTGATCTTCGTCACCTGGAGATCAGTTACAGTTCTGGGAAATCACCAGGCCCCACCTGGAGGCTGGCATCCCTAACTAGGGTGAAGAATCTATCCCTTGCTGTCTGGACTTAAGTGTGTGTGTGTGTGTGTGTGTGAGTGAGTGAGGGGGGGGTGCCCCAGCCCTGACAGCCTGTCCTGAAAAAAATGTGCACTCCTTAAGGGTTCTTCACACTCTTTCCACATCTGTTCATCTGCCGTGCAACTGCAGCACTGGCCTGTTCTAGACTAGAGAGTCCTCACCTACTGTGCGGGGGGGAGGGTTGCAGGGGAAAGTCAGGTGCAGAGGGCTAGCTGCCTTTCAGGGACATTTGCCACATCTGAGCTTCTCAGGAGAGGCCTCCCAGACTCCACAGCACCCCACGCCATACTGCAGCCCCTCCAGAATCCACAGGAGCCCGTAGCACCCAAAAGAGGGCTGTCCATTCCAGTAGACTCTTTTGTGGACTGGGGGCTGCTTCCCTGGCTCCGGGAAGTGGGTCCTTGCTAAGCTGACATCTATGCAGGAGGTGATGAAGAAAGACTGCCTGACAGTTCCTCTGTGGAACGGGCTTCCTCGGGAGGAGGTGGTGGGCTCTCCTTCTGGGGAGGTTTTCAAGCAGAGGCTGGATGGCCATCTGACAGTAATGCGGATTCTGTGAATTTGGGCAGATCATGAGAGGGAGGGCAGGAAGGGCTGCCTCGGTGCTTAGTTCTCGTGGCCCTTTCTGACACACCCAGGGAAATGCTGATCGCCACTTTGGGGTCGGGAAGCAGTTTTTCTCCAGGCCGGTTTGGCTGGGGATCCTGAAAGTTTTTTGTCATCTTCTCAGAATGAAACAGGGGTCACTGGCAGAGTGTGTGTGGGGTTTTGTGTGTGTGTGAATTTCCTGCATTGTCCAGGGGGTTGGACTAGATGACCCTGGAGGTCCCTTCAAGCGCTATGACACTATGATGTTGTAAGCAGGGCTGTGAAATGCCTTTCTGGTTAGCATTCTCCCCAGGACTTAGAAAAGACTTTTGCAGATGTTAACAAGCTCCGCAAACAGTTATCACCATTTACTGCGCTTTTCTTTTTTATATTTGACTGTTACAGAATCATGTCTCTCCCTGGACTGCTGGCATTTCACGGCCCCTTGCCCCTCCCGTTAATCATTCTATATGCACGCGCACGCATACACACACACACCCCTCGTGCATCTGATGAAGTGAGCTTTAGCCCACAAATGCTACTGAGCTCACCTTCATTTTTACTTCAGCTGACTAACTTTGCTACCCCTCTGGAGCTTGACCCCCTGTGTTACTCTAATAGATTAAATTGTCCCTGCAGTCAAACACAGCCCAGGCAGACACTGGGGCAGAGACCCCATGCGGGCTAGGGGCTCGAGTATCAGACAAGAAGCCGGGAGGTCCAAATGCCTCTCCCCACTGAGCCATGAAGCTGAATCCGTGACTTTGGGCCAGTCGCTCTCTCCCAGTCAGGCAAGCCAGCCTCACAGGGCTGTTGTCAGGACAAAACTAGGGGAACCATGTCCCCTTGCCTGTGCTCCTGGGAACCAGGGTGGGATAAAACAGATACATGGAAACAAAAAGAAACATCTCTTGAAAAAGAAGCACTTTAAAATTATGTTTTGCTTTGTGAACTGACTCCAGCATATTCTATGGACAGGTGGCATAGACATTTTCTAAATAAAATATTTGTTCTAAAGAACAGAGACAACATCAGAGCTTCAAATTAAATGGGGAAGTGTGTATTGTTCCGAAGCACTGCCTGAACACAGAGGCCAGAGTGGCCTCATCTGGAATCCTGCATGAAGCTCTAGTTGTCCTTCTCCCAAAAAGGAGATCTCAGAAAACGGGAAGGAGGCCAGAGGAGGGCGACCAGGGTGATTGGGGGGGGGGGTTTGGAGCACCTTCTCTGTGAGGAAAGGCGGAAGAGGCCGGGACTTCTCCGTTTAGAAAGGGGGCAGCTGAAGGGGGACAGGAGAGAGGCTTGTAAAATGATGCACAAGGTGGAGAGAGTGAACAGAGCGAACGTCTCCTCTCTCTCCCGTAACACTAGAGCTCAGGGTGCCCCAGTGAAGTCGGTTTCAGGTGAACGGCCATGCTGGCCTGTGGTAGAACAGCTGGATTCAAGTCCCAGAGCACCTTCGAGAGCAACAGGGATTTTCAGGGCGTGAACTTGCAAGAGTCAAACCTCCCTTCATGAGATACGGGTGGGAATGGAGATCCCTGACTCCTTCTATCCCAGTCTGAAGGCGGGAGAGGTGCTCCATTGAGGGAACTCCGGGAGCAGAGGTAGAATGCAGAATGCAGCCCACTTGACTAGAGTGGGGGTGGGGTGGGCTAATGCTGAGGGACAGATAAGGGATAAGAATCCAGTGTCCCTATTCAGCCCGGGGGGGGGGGGGGTCCATTGTTCTGAATTTGTGAATGGACTCCAGTTCAACAATCTCATGTTGTAACCTCCCTTTGAAGCTTCTCTGTTTGAGGACTGCCACTCTTACGTCAGCAATGGCATGACCTGGAAGGTTAAATATTCTCTCACTGGTTTTTGAGTATTGTGGCTTTTAATACTGGATTTGTGTCCATTTATTCTTTTACGTAGGGGACTGACCTGTTTGTCCGATGTAGAGTGGAAGGTCATCGCTGATATTTGATGGCATATATGCCATCTGATATAAATTGGCCATGATGTGACAGCTCTTTCCGCCACCAAAGATTCATGGACAGGTCCATAAGTGGCTGCTTGCCATAGTGACTAAATGGAACCTCCATATACAGGGGCAGTCAGCCTCTAAATACCGGTGGTATGAGGCAAGATATGGGGAAGGCCTTGGCCTTTTTACCCAGTTTGTTGGCCCTTTGGTATGCTTTGGCAACCATGTGAGACAGGATGCTGGACTAGATGGACCTCATTGGTTTGATCCAGCCGGGACATTCTTATGTAGCGGTTTGTGTATCAGACTTACGACTGGGGAAACTTCTGTTCAAATCACCACTCAGCCACGAAGTTTGCGAGGTAACTTTAGGCTACTCAGTCTCCGAGTCTGACTTACCTCAGACCTGAGCGAGAATAAAATGAGAAGGGGAGAGCCACACAGGAGGCCACGAGTTCTTTGGACAAGAGGGCAAAGAGACTGACTAAATTTGGGTGGCGAAGATCCCTCCCGTGTGAGTGAGTGCCGAGTGGTCAGCGATCTATTGGTCGTGCCTCAGGGCCTTTCCCGGTTGGTCTCTGGATGGAAGGAATGGAAGGGAGTGGAAAGCTCTCCCAATTGGCCCACAAAGGAATCACATGGTCGAGGAAACTATGACATCATAACCACGGTGGATTAACATCAATCCAGTTCAGGAGTACAGAAGGTCTCCTGCAAGTCTTCAGTCCCAAGAGGTTTCACAGTGGGGAGGACACACATGTTTTATGGGGGTCTAACATTTAAATCCTCCTGGATTCTAGAACATGCTGGGGGATTTTAGGATCCCAGACAACTGTTTTGCTGACACCAAGGGAGGGCTTGGAATGTGGGCACTCAGAGAAGCAATCATTCCTCCAAGGGCAGGATGATCGAGAGAGCAGTTGCAGAACAACTCCAGGTCTTCCTGGATGATTCATCTGCTCTGGACCCTTTTCAGTCCGGTTTCAGGCCAGGCCACGGGTTGGAGATGGTACCAGTGGTTGATTCCCCCTTGTCTGTCAGCTCACGCTGCCGTCTCCTGCCCGGGAGGTGGGGTGAGTGAACCCTTGACGTCAGGACTGTGGAATGTTATGTTATACTTCTCATGGCATGCTTACCGCTCTCCGAGCTGCTCTGACCTTGGGAGACTGTTGGTGCCTGCCCATGTGTCTCTTCTCCTGTCTGGCTCTAATTCTTCCTGCTTTTCCCCCGGGAACTGCAAACCAGTATTTTTAAGAGCCTTTTCTCCGACATGATGATTGGTTGCAATGCATTGACCCCTTTTTGAATTCTGTATAATTGTCTTGCTTGAGGTTGTGCCAGCCATTACTAACACAAGAAGTGCAGATGACCATAGCAGACCTTTCTCAATAAAGCATTCCTGTTTTAAGGACACATATTGGTGACTGACTCTGTAGGACTCTCACATTGTCTGAATGTAGACAAAGGGCAACTAGAATGATAAAAGGGTTGGAACACTTTCCCTATGAAGAAAGGTTGAAGCGCTTGGGGCTCTTTAGATTGGAGAAACGACGGCTGAGGGGTGACATGATCGAGGTTTATAAGATTATGCATGGGATAGAGCAGGTAGAGAAAGAGGTCCTTCTCTCCCTTTCTCACAATACAAGAACTCCTTGTGGGCACTCCACAAAATTGCTGAGCAGTCAGGTTAGAACAGATAAAAGAAGTACTTCTTGACCCAAAGAGTGATTAACACGTGGAATTCACTGCCACAGGGGGTGCTGGAAGCTACAAGCATGGACAGTTTCAAGAGGGAATTAGATAAACATCTGGAGCAGAGGTCCATCCGTGGCTATTAGCCACAAAGTATAGATAGGAACTCTCAGTCTGGGGCACATGATGTTCCGTATTCTTGTTGCTTGATGGGGGTGGGGGGGGGCAATGGTTGGGAGGGCTTCTAGTGTCCTGCCCCCACTGCTGGATCTCCTGAGGGCACCTGGTGTTTTTGGCCACTGTATGACAGTGTGTTGGACTGGATGGGCCACTGGCCTGATCCAACATTGGCTTCTCTTGTGTTCTTATGACACACACCTTTGCTGCGCTTACTGGATTTCGCAGCAGCCTTCAACATGGTGGGCCATGCCTACCTGAAGTAGGCATCAGGGTACATGCTATGGATTGGTTTAAATCATAGCTTACAGACCAGTCTCAAAGGGTTGCCATCGGAAAGCAGCCATCTTCAACGCGGGGTCTGTCATCCAGGGTTCCTCAGGGTGCAGCTCTATCCCCCCTGCTGTTCAAACTCTGTACAAAGCTCCTAAGATAAATTCTTCCTGGTTTTGAAACAGCCATAGCAGTATGCTGGGCTTCAGCAGGCCGGCCAGGGCCCCCTCCCGGGCTCCTTCCGGTTGTCTCCAGCACGCAGCCCCTGCGGGGAGGGGCCGGGGGTGGTTGAAAGGGGGCACAGGTATTGTGCTGTTGCAACACGGAAGGGGAAGGTCTCCAGGCTGCCCCCTCCCACCACCTCACTGCTGGGGCAGGACTACCCAAATGCGGCTTGTGGAAGGTGAGGCAGGCCGCGATGGGCAGTGGAAAGGAGGTTGGGGGGAAGGGAGGGGTCTCCCATGCCCTCTTCTAATGCCCAGTTTGGTGTAGTGGGTTAAGTGCGTGGACTCTGATCTGGGAGAACCGGGTTTGATTCCCCATTCCTCCACTTGCAGCTGCTGGATGACCTTGGGCAAGCCATAGTTCTGGCACAGCTGTTCTTGAAAAAGAGCAGCTTCTGTCAGAGCTCTCTCAGCCCCACCGACCTCCCAGGGTGTCTGTTGTGGGGAGGGGGAGGGTATAAATCCAATATCTTCTTCTTCTTCTTCTTGCACCCCAGGCTCCTGGGGTTCCATGTGCCTCCCCCCACCAATGGCATAGCTGACCCATGGCTGGAACAGGCAGTCCTGCCTCTCTCCTGACAGGCCGTCTTTTCTGACTGGCCCCTTAACCAAGATCCCCTTCCTGGAGCTCACGCCATTCACAGGGCCCCTCTGGCTGCCTAAAGGACTGGGATTTGAGAGGGGATGGCCCAGTGTTTCCAAGAGAGAGGAGGCAGGGGGCAAGGGATGGAATGGGAGGGCATGAAGGAGGGACTTCCGAAGGGGCTCACTCAGCTGGCACAGTTGGACGCTAGTCCCGCCCCTGGAGTCTTGTGTGCCTTTCTGGAGGCCTCCCTTCGAAAAGGAGGTGGACAGAATGGAGGGGGGGGCAGAGGAGAGCTAAGAGGATGATTGGGGGCCTGGAGACCAAGAAGCCCTCTGAGGAAAGGCTGAGGGACTCGGGAATGTTGAGTCCGAAGAAGAGGAGGTTGAGGGGGGACAGGATTGCTCTCTTGGAGTATCTGAAGGGCTGCCACTTGGAGGAGGGCAGGGAGCGGTTCCTGTTGGCAGCAGAGGAGAGGACTCGCAAGAATGGGCTGAAATTAAGGGCAGGAAGGGACCGGCTGGATCTTAGGGGAAACTTCTTTACAGTCAGAGTTGTGCCGCAGTGGAATCAGCTGCCTGGGGAGGTGGTGAGCTCTCCCCTTCACTGGCTGTCTTGAAGCAGTGGCTGGACAGACCCTTCTCAGGGGTGCTCTAGGCTGATCCTGCACTGAGCAGGGGGTTGGACTGGATGGCCTGTCGGGCCCCTTCCGACTCTGGGATTCTAGGATTCAGTAGCACCCTGGAGATCAACAGGAGTTTCAGGGTGTCAGTTTTCAGGAGTCAAAGCTTCCGTGGTCAGACGCAGGAGAATGGAAGTCATGACCAAACCTCTGTGTGTGTGTGTGTGTGTGTGTGTGAGTGTGTTTGTCTCTGGGTATGGATCCATCTCCCCTGCCCTGCCCTTAGACTTCCTCTCCTGTGCTGTAATCCTCTGGACTGGGTGGAGAGTCATGCAGGGCAATTCAACCAGGGGGCTTTCTGCCTCTTCCAGGGCAGGGCTCTTTCCTACTGCCAACAGTTCAAAGGGTTCTGGATTCCAGAGAAGACTTCCCCCTCCCCAGGAGTAGATCAGGGGCTGATAAGAGACTGAGAGGGGAGCGCCTGCAGCTCTCAAGTGGCCCGGAGAGTAGGAAGTGAAGCAGGGAGCACAGCAGGCCGGCCAGCCACATGGGCTCCAACCCCCTTCTCAGATCAGCACAGCCAGAAGGAAGACGAAGGAGAAGAGTTGGTGTTTAGACTTTTTCTCTACCCTAAAGCAGCTTACAGCCATCTTTCCCTTCCTCTCCCCACAACAGGCACCTCGTGAGGCAGGTGGGGCTGAGAGAGTCCGGACAGAATGGTGACCGGCCCCAGGCCACCCAGCTGGCTGCATGTGGAGGAGGAGGAAGGGGGAGGAGGGGCGGGGAACCAAAGGAGGCAGCTGAGCTCCCCGAGCATCAGGAACCACGCCGGGGAGAGAAGAAGGAGGCACTCGTGGGGGCACCTTGCACACAGCGGCTCTGAGAAACAAGGCTGGTCACTGCCCACAGCATCCACGAGGCCTGCCTGGGACATGGAGTCCTCACCTGGCCACGGTCCTGGGCAGAGAGGGGCCAGGTCACCCCAGGGCAGGGATGCCAGCCTCCAGGTGGGGCCTGGGGTTCCCCTGGAACTACAGCTCCTCTCCAGACTACAGAGATCGGTTCCCCCGGAGAAGGAAATGGGTGCTTTGGAGGGTGGGATCTGTGGCCCGGCAGCCCGGCACTGAGGTCCCTGTCCTCCTCAGGCTCCATCTTCAAATCCCAGCCTGGACTGGGCAACCCTCTCCCACCAGTGGCCGGGAGGGACCTGAGAGTCGACCCCAGGGCGAGAGCTGGAATCCCCCAGGTGCCGCCTGTATGTGGGGTCCCAGCTAGCGATGCGGGAGGACCAAAGAATCAGCCGGCAGGGAGCCGGGCCAGAGCTCTGTCTGGGATCTCAAAGGAAGAGCCATGGGTGCGAGTCCCCAAAGGGCCTGGGCCGGTCTCAGGTGTGTGGTCTTCCATGAGGGGCCACAGAGGCGCAAGAGGGGGAGCCCTCGCCCTCAGCCCCCTTAACAAGCCCGGAGCGTGTTCCCTGCAGGCAGCTGACGGAGCCCCTTGGAGGCTTCTCTGATCTCAGGGCTTGTCCCTTCAACGGTTTCCCTCTAACAGCACCTTTTTCTTCCCTCCCACCCTGCGCCTCGCAGTCATTTCCAGCACCTTCGTGATGGGCTTCGTGCCCAGGCTGCCAGCTGCTGAACCAACCCCTGGTTCTGGAATAGTGGGAAGGGGCCAGGGGAACGGGCCTCCCCACCCGACGGTAAAGTTCTCCACCTACGGATCCTCCCACACGGAGGCAGGGGGCCCTCTGGTCATGCTACGGCTCTGGGAAGGCAAAAGTCAGCAAAAATGGCTCCAGAGCCACAAACAAGCCCAGCCCATGGACTAAGATTCTGCTTGCCCCGGGACCTCAAGGGCGTAGACTTTCCCATTTCCTGGGGGTGGGGCGGGGCTGGGGCTGGGGCGGGGCCAGAGACATTGCAGGCCATTGTCTCCAGGGGACGCTCAGCACGTCCTGGAAAAGTTCGGGGGGGGGAGGGGGGGCTCCAGCTACCCAGCCCCCCTGAAGTTGACACCTATGCCCTGAGTGGGGCTCCAAAGGGAAATCCCCTCCCCCACATGTTCCCCATAACAAATCTATGCACCAGCTTTGGAACACTAAACCAGAGAGAGAAAGAGCTAGGCTACCGTGACCCATTCTGCCTGGGGCCGTGCTTGAAGACTGTTTGGAGGCTGTGGCTGCTTCAGAGGCCATCTTCCTGATGTGGCTGGGGGCAGGAGAAGGGTGCGGCATCCCCGCCAGGGCTGACAGATTCTGCACAGGACTCGCTTTTTTAAGCAGGTGGGCTCACTTGGTAAACGAATCGTTAAACCTCAACTAAATGTATATATTGCAAACCCCAAGTGGAGACTCCATCTTGGGACGCTTGGAGCAAGTTTCTTTTCACGAACAATTGTGAAAGAGCTGAGTCCCGGCTTGGGGGGGGGGGTACGCCTCGTGGGGCTCAGAGCAGCTGGGGCGGGGGGGGGGGCATTGCCCTTCAGCTGCCTGCCAGTGGCTGTCCAGGCTCTGGAACTCCCAAATCTCAGGGACGACGGGAGGGTGGCGGTGATGGGGGTGGGGGCTGGCTTCTTGCCACCTCCGCCAATTCATCAGGGACATATTTTCATCTTCAGCTAAAGCATTAGTTGGCTAATCATACTGATTAGCTAATTAAAGTTCCCTGTCCTAGTAAATAGATTCCTCTCCCTGTGCCTGCCCCCTGCCCCCCCCCCCGTCTCAGCCCAGGGTGGAACTTCCTTCCCTTTCTAGCCGAAGCGGAGGGAGGGTGGGAGGGGCTCATAGCTGCGGGGCTCCCATGCCCTGGCTAGAGTCGCTTTCCCGGGACGCCCCAGGGAGGCTCTGGGTCCTGATCCAAGGCTCCCTCCCTCCCTCCCTCCCGCGGAGCACCCTCCCCTCCCCTCCGAGCAGGCAGAGGCCAGAGACGTCCCCATCACTAAGCCGGTTTCCATGGCAACCCAGAACAGGATCCTCGGCTACCCGGGCTCTTATGTAACCATACAGCTGGCCGGCCCGTGGGGGGGATACACGCTGCCTCTCCGTGGCACAGATGAGCCAGCCTAGGGGAGGGAAAGGGCTGGCGACCCCTGTGATCCCCCCTCCCTCCCTCCCTCCCACGCCCACCCACCCACCCACGCACGCCTGATGCCCAGAGGCTAGCAGCTGAGGAGCAGCAGCTCCTGGAGCCAGCCTAGTTCCAACCTCTGAAGCTGCTGTGGTCTGTTTCCACACATTCCATCGCTGCTTCTCCTTGGCAGCCTCTTCTGCTCTCGCCGCACGGGGGGGGGGGGGGGGGAAAGCGCACACACAGAGCAAGTGGGCCCACCTCTTCTCTGGCACTCGAAGGCCACTCTGCCTTCAGGGTGGGGAGAGGCAGCAGTTGCCCCCCCACACACACACTGCCCAGGGTTTCACCCAAGTACAAAGAACAGGGGTCGGGGATGACCATGCCCAGAGTCCGGCCACCACCGGAACCCTCGGCGACAGCAGCGGAAACATGCCGAGCCATGTCCCAAGCACTGCATGGGCATTCCTTCAGCCCTCAGCACCAACCTGCCTGTAAGGTAGGCCACTATACTCAGGCAACAGATGCCCAGAGAATGCCCAGTGAGAGACAGAGAGAGGAGCTCTGCACATCCCCAGGTCTCTCACCAGCAAGCAGGCGGCCCCCCAACACACTCTCTCTTGACGCTGGAGCCAAGGGGGGGGGGACGCCAAGCCAAACAAAGGGTCACTGGGGGGGGGGGAGTCCTGCAGGGGGGGGAGTGAGGGAAGTTGAGAGTCACCGTGACACAGTGGGGCTCTCAAGCCTTCGTAGGACCCCAACGTAGGATGCCACACTTCAGCGTCCCCTGGGAAGAAGCTGCGGCTTCCACGTGTCCCAGGAAGGTGCGGGAGGAGCCCTGTCCCCCGGGGAGGAACTCAGCTGGCCACCCACAGCCAGGCTGGAAGGGACGTTGGTGGGTGGAGCTGCAGTGCTTCCTCCACCAGACCTCTGCCTGCCTGCCCAGCCGCAGCCGAGAGCAGGAGGGAAGGCGGCGGCAGCAGCGGCAGCAGCCCCCAGCTCTTCTCCCCCCACTCTGGACCCAGGGGGGGACCTCCTGGGTGCCATCTTGCAGGGGGTGGCCTCAGCAGCAGGACTTCCCATAAGTGGCAATTCTGTGTCAGGAGGGCTCCCCGAAAACACGCTGGATGTGTAAGACGTGACTGTGCAGCTCCAACAATGGAACTGAGACACGGGGCCTTCCCCAGTTGTCTCATTCTGGTTCCAGGGGCTGGGGGAGCACAGACCCCCCCCTTCTCCTCCACACCCAGGCCTGGGCTTCGCCAGGGAGGCCCCCCTCATTCTTCACAGCAGGCAGGACTGGGTAGTGCCTGGGTCTCCCGTGGGTGCTAAAGGAGTGGGGGAAGGGGCACAGAGAGAGGGGGCAGAATCAACGGCCGCACCTTGGCTCCTGCAAGACCATAAAGACCTGAGTCCGGGACCTGGGCCCCCCAAAGGCCCAGCCTTGAGGTCAGAGCACGGGATTCCCAGCTGGGGCCTGCGGCAGAGTCCGAAGAAGCCCCTTCCTTCCGCTTGCTCCTCTTCCGTGGCTCCCTCTCCCCCTTGGCTCCTGGCTGGCTGCCCCGGGGCTGGCTGTGGGCTGAACTCCTGACAGCCCCGGCCAAGGGCACAAACAGGTTCTCCGTGTTCTTTTGGCAGCGCTCGCTCCTGGGCAGGGCTGCCAATCTGCTCGCTGCTAAGACGGGGCTGGCCCTGGCACCAGAGGACTGGCTGGTTTATTTATTAATTGGGATTTACGGCCCACGCAATCAGGAAGGAAGTCCCAGAAACTCCGGGCGCCATTTCCTCACCCCCTTCAACCGTCTCTGCAGTCTCGCTCTCCCGTTTGCCCACCTGATCCAGACCCTGGGCCGGGGCCTCCTCGGGGCCTCTGCTTTGGGGGTGCAGAGAGACCTCTGTGTGCTCCACACCGCTCGGATCACAGAACCACAGAGTTGGAAGGGACCTCCAGGGTCATCTAGTCCAACCCCCAGCATAATGCAGGACATTCACAAATACCTCCCCCTCCCACACCGGGAGTGACCGCTGCTCCATGCCCAGAAGATGACAAAAAACTTCCAGGATCTTCCAAACTGGCCTGGAGAAAAACTGCTTCCCGACCCCAAAGTGGCGACCAGCATTTTCCTGGGTGTGTCAGAAAGGGCCACGAGAACTAAGCACCAGGGCAGCCCTTCCTGCCCTCCCTCTTATGATCTGCCCGAGTTCACAGAATCCGCATTGCTGTCAGATGGCCATCCAGCCTCTGCTTGAAAACCTCCAAAGGAGGAGAGCCCCCCACCTCCCGAGGAAGCCTGTTCCACTGAGGAACCGCTCTGACGGTCAGGAGGTTCTTCCTACTGTTTAGCCGAAAACTCTTCTGATTTAATTTTACCCCACTGGTTCTGGTCCGACCTTCTGGGCCAACAGAAAACAACTTCATAAGAACATAAGAGAAGCCAATGTTGGACCAGGCCAGTGGCCCATCCAGTCCAACACGCTGTGTCACACGGTGGCCAAAAACACCAGGTGCCCTCAGGAGGTCCAGCAGTGGGGCCAGAACTCCAGAAGCCCCCCCCCACTGCGGCCCCCCTGTCAAGCACCAAGAATACAGAGCATCACTTGCCCCAGACTGAGAGTTCCTATCTATACTATCTAAACTCCACCCCATCCTCTAGATGACAGCCCTTCAAGTACTTGAAGATGGTTCTCCTGTCACCACTCAGCCCTCTCCTCTCCGCAGGGTCAGGTGGATCTCCGTGCTGAGGAAATGTGACCCTGGCTGTGCCTCCAGCAGCCGCAGCAGCAGGAGGCACCACCAACCTGATCGACTGGGGTCTGTGCTGTCTCAAGGCCACAGCCCGAGGACTCCTAACGCAAGAGGCCTCCATGTCCAGCACTCAAAAACATGCCTGAACCAGCTCTGGTTGCCAGCTCTGGGTGGGAAAACACCTGGAGATTTTGGGGGTTTCGGGAGGGGGAGGGATCTCAGCAGGGTCCAATGCCCTAGAGCCCACCCTCCAAAGCGCCCATTTTCTCTAGGGGAAGTGGTCCCTGTCATCTGGAGATCAGTTGTAATAGCAGGCGATCCCCAGGCCCCACCTGGAGGTTGGCAACCCTACCTGAACCCAGAGACAGTGACCCATTCCGAAGTAGCCACATGGGTTAAAGGGGATTGCAGTAGCCTGCCGTGAACCACTGCGGCCATCTTCCCACCTGGAGTGGGGGGGGGGACTTCTCCGTCATGGGGCCAAAGCTCTGGAGCTCTCTCCCCGGGGGGGGGGGGGATCCGTCTGTCCCCTTCTGCCTGCAGGTGAAGACTTCTTTATTCCATTTGGCATTCCCTCAGTGCCCTCCCCGCACTGTCCTAATTGCTTTTTTCATGTTTTGTATGAACTCTGGTTTTTAAAAATTGTTTTCACATCACATGTAAATCACATAAAGCTGCCTTCTACTGAGTCAGACCCCTCTTGGTCCATGAAGGTCAATATTGCCTACCCAGACCGGCAGCAGCCCTCCAGGGTCTCAGGCAAAATTCCTTCACATCCCCTCCTGCCTGGTCCTTTTAACTGGAGATGCCGGGGATTGAACCTGGGACCTTCTGCATGCCAAGAAGATGCCCTACCACTGAGCCACAGATGTGTGTTTTGAGGGAAGGCGATTTTAATGTTTTAAAAATGTGATTTTATCATGTGTGTACTTTAAATGGTTAGCTGCATTGGCTGCGCCCCTTGTGAGGGCAGAAAGGTAGGGTGGGGATTTTGTGAATACGAATAATTCAGCGAGTGATGGGGACACGCGTTTGCTGTGTGTTCCTCCAGCCCCCTGGTTCTAAATGGAGCATCAGAGGTGCAGGGGGGGGGGGGGGGAGGCAGGCGTGTGGAGCGTGGCCCACTTTCGGAAGGGAGGGGGACCTGGCGGAGCCCTGCTCAGTCGAGGCGGATTTTGATCAGTGCCAAGTGGAAAGGGATTTAAAAAATGGCCAGGGTTTCTGTTTCCCCTCGGCAGGCGCTTCATTGGTTCCTGAGGAGAAGCCGCCACTGGACCAGCCTCGGTGCCCCCCACCTCTTTCAACATCAGGCCAGAGGTGCCAGCAGCACCCACCTCCTAGCCTCGCCTGGATCACTGGTTCAGTTGATGGGGTGGGGAGAGGGTTTCTGAGAGGAGAGAGAGGCAATAGGGGAAAGGAGCACTTTTGCTGACTCACAGGTTCCTTAGCAAACCCCCCCCCCAAAGAATTCTGCTGACTCATTGCTGGACACTCACAGGACCCATCTAGTCCAGGGAAGGCCAGACTCCCCAGTGCCATCATCTGTGGGCTGGAGGAATCCTTGGCTCTCCCACATGAACATGACAAGCTGTCTTCTACTGGATCAGACCCTCAGTCCATCGAAGCCAGTCTTGTCTACTCAGACTGGCAGTGGCTCTCCAGGGTCTCAGGCTGAGGTCTTTCCCATCACCTCCTGCCTGGTCCTTTCAACTGGAGATGCTTCTGGGGATTGAACCTGGGACCTCCTGCATGCCAAGCAGAGGCTCTGCCACTGAGCCACAGCCCTTCCCTAATACTCTGCAATTGGCCATCTAGGCCTCACAGGAAACTGCCTGATACTGAATCAGACCATCGGTCTCTCAAGGCCAGTCTTGTCTGCTCAGACTGGCAGCAGCTGTCCAGAGTCTCAGGCAGAGGTCTTTCCCATCACCTCCTGCCTGGTCCTTTTAAATGGAAATGCTGGGGATGGAACCTGGAACCTCCTGCATGCCAAGCAGATGTTCTGCCACTGAGCCACGGCCCCTCTTTACAGCTCTCCAGGGTCTCAGGCGGAGGTCTTTCCCATCACCTCCTGCCTGGTCCTTTTTAACTGGAGGAGACGCTGGGGATTGAACCTGGGACCTTCCGCATGCCAAGCAGAGGCTCTACCACTGAGTCACAGCCCCTCTTTACAGCACTCCAGGGTCTCAGGCGGAGGTTTTTCCCATCTCCTCCTTTTAACTGGAGATGCCGGGGATTGAACCTGGGACCTTCTGCAGAGGGTCTGCCACTGAGCCACAGTCCCATGGAGCCCCTTTGGGAGCGCTTGGGCTCTGCAACAGCTCTTCCAAGTAGTGCTCTGCCCCACGCAAAGTACTTGAAAGAGGCACTATTAAAACAAGAGCATACCTCGCGGCATTCAAAATCTTACCATGTGGCTGTGCCTCCCTCCATCTTGATCTAAATGTGGCAGGTGTCCTCTCCCAAATAGCCTCAGTCCATGCCCCCCCCACTGGCCCCCCCTCAAATAATCCACCATCCCCCCCCCCGCCCACAAACACCACGAGAGGAAATGTCCAGGAAAGGGTTTGGTTTTCTCCCTCTCTTGGCTTTACTCTCTGGGTCTCCATAAAGCCCAGAGTTCAGAGTGGGAACAATTGTCTCACGTCCCGCCACCGCAGCAGTGAGTTCCTGGGAGTTCACTTATGTATTTATGGTCTGCCTTCCTCACTGGGACTTGGGTTGGATGACACTGAAAAGGTCAATGCAGTCAACAGGATGGGACATCCAACAGACAAGACAATAGGATCTGACTTGCAGAAACCTGGAGCCAACCAGAGTTCAGAGACAATAGTGAAGCGAAGCATAAGGTAGCAATACATAAGGCGACGCAGAAGCGACACAATGGGGGACCCTGCTCACAGCAGCAGAGAGCATGAACTATATACAGCGGTACAGTCCATAGTCCCCAACCTTCTATCTCAAGCTTCTTTCTGAATCCTTTTGTTACAGCGTAGCCCTGTTTCCTGTGCAAAAAGGTGTGCCTTCTTTCCCCCCCATTCCCCACATTTTTTTGGTCCAAGGAACCGGCAGGCCCCGCTGCACCTTAGAGTCCTGCTGAAGCAAGCCTCCCCCCACCCCCGCCCCCGCCACTTGGACGCCTTCCGCCAGGGGAGAGCAGCAGTGGAGACTAGTGAGGCTGGAGCTGGCTAGCCAGAGAAGCAGGGACCAACCAGCACCTGACCCAGAGGCCCCAGGGCCCACGGGAGCAGAAGAGAGGGGAGCCAGGGGAGGTCTAGACAAGCACCAACCCCACCCCACCCCCACCCCTGCCCAGTTTGGCCACCTGAGAAACTCACAAGACAATGGGCAGGCCTCCTTGCGGGCTGACGGACGGGGAGACCTCCACCACTGTCCCGCTGCAACTTGCCTCGAGGAGTGGGGGAGGGGTGGAATAAGAAGAGGGGCCAACAGTCCTGCACTGAGATTCTCTCTCCCACTTCAAGGCCCTAGAAGGCATGACACCCCCCCAGTTCTGTGCCAGAGACCGGGCTCCCTCCAGCTGTGCTCAGATTTCTCCAGAAACACACAGAACAACCCACACCAAAGCCATCTTTCTAACACCTCCCCTGCACACACGGACACACTTAAGACAGGCACCACTGAAGAGGTGTAGCACTTGGGTTACCAACTGTGGGCTCAGAAATACCTGGAGATCTGAGGGGGCAGAATGTTTTAAATAAATAAGCAAGTGATCCCTGCAGCCCGGAGACCAGTTGCAATTCCAGGAGATCTCCAGCCCCCACCTGGAGGTTGGCAACCCTGGCACTGCAGCCCATGGACACAGGTAGGCAGCTGTGCCAGAAGCAGCCAAGGAATGCTGCAGTCATGAATGAGGGCGGGGGCTTCCTCAAGACCCCCTAGAGGGGAGGAAGAAGGAGGCATCGCACCACGGTTGCTGGGTTGCTGGAGAGCCAGAGCCCTGATCCTTTCTGCTCCCCCCCCCTCACCCCCTGGCAGTATCACCCTTCCTCTGCTGGAGAGAGAGTGGCCCCGTCTCCCGGCTGTGAGGGTTCTGTCTTCTCCGCAGTCCAACATGTTGCGCCCCCTCCCGTCCTCGCCTTCCACATGCACCATCCGGAGCTGGAGCCTCCCTCCACACACAGGCAGGGCCTGGGCCTGCCTTCCCCTCTTGCCCTGGTGGGTGTGGGTGCTGTGAAGGGGCCGGACTGGGGACAGAGCTCAGTCCCCACCCCCTTCCAGGCAGGCAGGAGTGCAGCACTGCTCACAGCGGGGGGTCCGGTGTGGTGGATGCCTTCTGGCTCCAGCTGAAGACCGCTTTGCTGCAGAGGGGACAGTGCAGGCTTTGCCCAGCAACTTGGCACAGCATTCAGAGCTGGCAGGGGCAGCCGGGTGCATGTGTGATGAGCCTGGAGGAGGGGGGCAGGGAGCACTGCAAGGGCAGGGTGGGGGCAGAGGGCAGGAGGGAGGGGGCAGCACTCAGGTCGTCTGACCTGGCCTGGCCTGGTCTGGCCTGGCCCTCCCTGCCTGCCTGCCTGCCACCGCCGAATTGTGGAGGCTGCTTTCCCTTCCCCTGGAGAGCTGGAGGCTTACCCCACCCCCACCCCTGCAAGATGCCTCCTACAGAGCCAGACCAGAACTGGGTCCTTCCCATCACCTCCTGCCCGGAGATGCTGCCCTGGAGATGCTGCCGGGGATTGAACCTGGGACCTCCTGCATGTCAAGCAGAGGCTCTGCCACTGAGCCACAGCCTCTCTCTACAGCTTTCCAGGGTCTCAGGCGGAGGTCTTTCCCATCACCTGCTGCCCAATCTCTTTTAGCTGGAGATGCTGCTGGGGATTGAACCTGGGACCTTCTGCCCGCCAAGCAAAGGCTCTGACATTGAGCCATGGGCCCTCCCTGGGGTGCAGCCTGGCTGCTCCAAGTGCCTCACTCCAGGATTCTGGTTTGGGGGGCTGGAGCCAGCCTGGGAGCTCAGCAGGGGCTCCCAAGAAGGCCATGCTCCACACCAGCAGAGGCCCAGCGGGGGGGGGGGGGGGAGTCCAGAGAAAGGCCTGGGGCCCCCAGGCAGGACGGGGGAGGCCTCTGGGGTTAAGAGCGCCAACCCTGGTCCTCAGCAGCAGCAGCAACAAGACTGCCTCTTCGATTCCACCTCCTCCGACCGGCCTCCCTCCCTCCCTCCCTGGGGATCACTCAACAGGAACCAGCCTTTTAATTTTCTGCGGTGGCTGGCAGGGCTTGCGGCTGGATTACTGGCAGGGAAACAACAGCCCCAGTGCGAAGATCAGATAATCCTCAAACCAAGGGGGGGGGGAGCAGAACATGGAGGCAAGAAGGGGCTGCTTCCCTCCCTCCCCCCCACAAGAACTCCCCCCTCCGATCCCCCCAGCACCTGAGCCCCCCCCCCAGGGGTCTGGGATCCTTTCTAGGCTTTTAGCCACTGGCCCAGCCGCATCGAGCTCCCTCATCCACCCTGCACAGTTGACCAGCCCGTGTCCCAGGAGAGACCCCTGGGCAGTCACTCTGGACCTCTTCTGCCCTGGACTCCATCCTCCTCCTCCCCTGCCTCAGCAGCCAGCCAACACTCTGCCCCGAGGCCCAGTTACAGCCAGAAGGGCCCCCCCGCCCGGTGCTGACAGCAACGGCTGCCAGGAGGATGTCCAGAGCACACTGCCTGCCCCAGTGTCCCCTTGCCCCCCCCCAGTGCTGCTAGGGCTCAGCTCTCACCAAAAGGCAGGCAGCCTGGCCAAGGGGCTGTGCGCTTGTCCTGAGACCAGCACATGCCCCCAGAGAGCTCATGTCAGGACAGGGAACCCCAGTGGGCAGGGCCCTGGAGACCCTGGGTAAGCCCACCTCAGCTTCCGGCCAGGCACTTCCCCCTTCCCTTCCTCAGATAAGCCAGACAGGCACTACAAGCTCTCCCCTGCCTCCTGGGCAGCCGCTGGGCAGGTATGGGTTCTCTGAGCGGGCAACAAGAACCTCAGACGAGCCCTGCTGGAGCAGACCACTGAGGGCCCATCTGGTTCAGCATCCTGTCTCACACTCTGGCCAACCAGATACCTTGGAGGGCCAACAACAGGGCATGGAGACCAAGGCCTTCATGAAAACGTCAGAAGGACCCTGCTGGATCAGACCAGTTCATCTAGTCCAGCATCCTGTCTCACACAGTGGCCAACCAGTTCCTCTGGAGGGCCAACAACAGGGCACAAAGACTGAGGCCTTCCCCTGATAAGAACACCAGAAGAGCCCTGCTGGGTCAGACCACTGAGGGTCCCTTCAGTCCAGCATCCCAACTCACACAGTGGCCAGCCAGTCCCTCTGGAGGGCCAGCAACGGGGCAGAGAGGCCGAGGCCTTCCCCAATAAGAATACCAGAAGAGCCCTGCTGGATCAGAGCAGTGAGGGTCCACCTACTATAGCATCCTGCCTCACACAGTGGCCAACCAGTTCCTCTGGAGGGCCAACAACAGGGCAGAGAGACCGAGGCCTTCACAAGAACCTCAGAGGAGCCCTGCTGGATCAGACCAGTGGTCCATCTAGTCCAGCATCCTGTCCCACAGAGGGGCCAGCCAATTCCTCCAGAGTTCCTAACATCATGGCATAGAGACCGAGGCCTGCATAAGAACCTCAGAAGAGCTCTGCTGGATCAGATCAGTGAAGGTCCATTGAGTCCAATATCCTGTCCCACACAGGGGCCAACCAGTTCTTCTGGAGATTAAGGTCTTCCCTCAATGTTGCCTTCTGGCACTGGGATTCAGAGGCTGACTGCCTCTGAACATGGAGGGTCCCATTAGTCCCCATGGCTAGTTGCCACTGATAGACCTCTCCTCCATGAATCTGTCTCATCCCCTTTTGAAGCCATCTGTGCCTGTGGCCATCACGACCTCCTCTGGCCGTCAAGAGAGGGAAAGGGTATCAGATGCCACTCTCTGTGGGATTCCAAAAGAGCTGCAGGGCTGCTGCTGAGCCTGTCGGAGGCCTCCCTCCTGCCCCCTCCGCCTTCAGGAGGCCCCCATCGCGCCTTTAGCTCCCTGGTCCATGGAGGCCCCCCCTTCTCTCTTGTGGATGGCCAGGTGCCACTCTCAGCCTCCTGTATATGTGGTGGGTCAGCTTATGGGGTGCTGCTAAACAAGGGCATCGGAGACAGCCATTTCGTCCCTCTCAGTCTGACCTGGGGCTGGCTGGACTTGCCATCTGGCACCAGCGCCCCCGTGTGGCATGGCCGGGCTCAGGGGCGCTGTCCCCCAGCCTCTCACTCTGCTGCCAGTCCAGGACAGGCCCAAGCCGAAGGGAAGGGAATGGGGTCAGGTGGCGGTCCTGTCCCACAGGAAATGTCCCCCTGGCTGCATGTCAGAGCCTCTGCCAGACTTAGGGGAAGCTGTCTGGGTCAGGCTAGCTTGGGGGGGCCAGCTCCTGAGTTGAACCCTTCCCCGGAGGCCCCCCCCCAATTGGCTGTGCTCCTGAGCGCAGCGGGCGATTCCTGCTGTGCAGAGCAGGTGCCTCCACGTCCACCTGGCAGGCAAAAGACAGGAGGGGAGGCCTGCTCATTTCCTCGCGTCTCTCCAGCGATGCTTAAGAGGTATTAATCACTGTCTGCGAAAATACTGACAGGAAGGTGCACAGCTGAATGACTCTGTGGAGCCTCGGCAGAGCTCCTCCTGGGGCACAGGCACAGGCCATCCACTTCCGCCAGGAGGAACTGCAGGACCCAAGATTCAGGAGCAATTCTGTACTCCCTGCTCGGGCAATGAGTGCCTCGGAAGGCCTCAGGCACAGCCCGGCCCGGCCAGCCTCTTCTAGCAGCCTGACACGGACTCTCCATCACGGAGGTTCTGCCACCTTTGAAGCACCCCCAGCTGTCATCGGCTGGCCATTCTGGCTGGGGATTCGGGCCCCCGAAAGTCAGTTGTCGCCCTCCCCCCTCGCCCGGGGCTTAGGAGGTTGCTTGGCATCCAGCCAGCAGAGCTCTTCCCAGACTCCTCCGCTGGCTCTCAGTCACCCCAAACTGATTTCCCACCTAGGAGAGACACATCTTCCCCTGCTGGTGTGTGTGTGAGAGAGAGAGAGCTGATGTCATGGGAGAGCAGGCTCACTTCGGAAACGTTCCTGGGGAATTTTCCACCCGTCTCCACAAAGAATCTGGGAAAACGTGCCGGGAAAGAGGTTCTCCCATAGCAAACAACCACCCCTGACCCCTTGGTCCTCTAGCGTACTCCCAGCAGTTCCCTCCATGTTCCCCATGACAGCCCCAGGCTGGTGTGCTTAGCCTTGCATCTCTCTTTTTCTTAGCAAGCCTTTCGTGTCACAGACTAGGCTGAAAGCGTTGCCCCAGGCAGCATTTACTTGTTGGGTGCTCTACCAAGGACTAAATCTCTCTGTGATGATCCCAGGACAGGGCCTGATCCCGGCCACAACGGCCCCAGGTGTTCTTCCACCCCCAAGCAGCTGCACGGCATGTTCCACAAAAGGCGTCCCAGGATCTATCCCCACGCGGCACTGAGTCCTCTGCCACAACCCTTGGATTGCCTAGGGCTTCACTGACACCTCTGCCAAGAATCCTAGGGAGGGGTCGTGGCTCTGCAGCAGAGAAAGGGGTCGCCAGGGATGAGAAAGCCTTCCCCCCCCACCAGGCCACAGTGGGCCGGAGCAGACAGTCCTGGCCTGAAAAGGTGGAGGAGCTGACTCAGTAGAGGGCAGCTCGGAGGGTTCATGGCACACCCCCCCCCCTTGATAACCACTGGGGCCAGCCTTGGACTCCTCAGCTGCCTGCCGGCCCCGGGGGGGGGGAGGGGAAGACTGTCAAGGCCAAGGGGAGCCCAAGCAGAGTCGCTTTGCCACCCAGGGCTGCTGGGATCACCTTGGCCAGAGACTCCTGAAGGGTCTGGGGGTCTTGCCTATGTTGCCTCTCCCCCACCCCCGGGGGGCAGAGTGAGGCAAAAAGGTTTCACCGGCGCTCTCCCTTTCCTTGCCAAGTGCCAAAGGCAGCAGCATGAGGCCTGCTCTCTGACCAGCCATGGCATTCCCACCGGGCGACCGTGGCAGAGTGGGGCAGCGGCGGCCACCGGGGCCCGCCCCCCTTCTCCCGGCACGCCTCCCTGCCTGGTCACTGCAGCCCGAGTCCAGGTGTGCCGGGCTCTTTCCTGTGGCGCACCTAAGCCTCCGTATGTTTGGGGAGGCCAGGTGAGTGGGCTTGACTCTGCTGAGAGACAGTTAGCCTTGGCCAAGCAAAGAGCGGAGGAGCTTCGAACAGGCCTGTGTGGAATAGCCGCCAGCCCACATGAACAGCAGCCAGCAGTGACACATAAGGGTATTAACCCTCTCCCCCCCCCCTGCACACACACACACTACAGTTCTTCTCTCTCTCTCTCTCTCTGTCTCCAGCCACTGGACTCTGGCAGAAGTTGCTGCCCCGGAGCTCTGCTGCAGCCCATCAGACACCACCTTTCAGATCTTCCCCTCCTCGAGTTGGGATGCAGGGGGGGGGGGGAGAAATGGAGGGGGGCAGGCCAAGGCAAGGCAGAGGCGCTGGACCCAGCCAAGGAAGGGGGGTACCTCCGGCAGCTGGCATCCACTCTGGTTCCTGCCCACCCCACCCCTGGCACATCCCTATGCAGATACCTGCAGACCAGAGCACCGCACTGTGCCCCAGCTCTGCCAATGGCTACGAAGCTGCGTCTTTCCCTCACTCTTCCCTACTGCTAGCTAGCTAGGGGACTGCCGCCTGCCTCCCTGGTCGACCAGCAGCAGCCCCACTCCCCACCCCCACCCCCCGCCCCCTCCCGCCTGAAGTGGGGGTGTCCTGGTGCCCGGGAGAGGTTGCAGAACGCCTCCTTCCTGGCCAGTGGGCGAGGGGAGCCGGCCGGGGAGGGGGGGGGCTGCAGCGGGGGTGGGGGGGCTCTGTGCAAAAGCTTCGCATCGAAGCGGTGCGGCTCTGCTGGCGCGGCATGGAGTCTGCAGCACAGGACCCGCCGCCACAGCAGCAGGCAGGAGGGGGGGGTCGCCCTGGCAGTCCCCAGGGCGAAGTGGGGCGCGGAGCAAAGGCGAGGGCTCCCTCGGCCGGGGCCTGAGCAGCGAGGAGGACGGCTCCCTCTCCCCTGGCGCAGAGTCTTGCATATGTTGTCCGGGCCGGGAACCCGCAGGAGGACTTCAGCACCACGGACAGCGCCACGTCCAGCCCCGGACGCTCTGCGGAGGCTCTGCCCGGCCGCTTCGGGCGTTTGGGAGCCGAGGGAGCCCCGCGGAGCTCCCGAGGGCGGCATGTGACCCGGCAGGACAGCACCGGGAAAGCCGCCCGCGCCCTCGCCGACGGAGCCGGCCGACCCCGGGCAGCCCCCCCCCTCCCCCCGGGCAGCCCGCCCGGCCGCCCTCCTTCGCCCCTCGCCAAAATGTCTCCCGAGCGCGTTGCCATTTTCCGGCCCCGGCCGGCCGGGCTGGCTGCAGGCGCGAAGGGGGCGGGCAGCGGCGCTCGGCGGGCTGGACGGACGGCGGCCGCATTCCAGCACCCTGGACAGCGGCCGCGCCAGCTGCGCATTCCGGCGCGTGGGGTCGGGGGGGGGGGGGGGCTCCGCGGGATAAAAATAGCCGCGCTTCCCCAGTCCGCCCCTTTCCCGGCGGGACAGGCGGGGGGACCCCTGCTGCGGAGGGCCTCCGGGGACCGGGGCGAGAGCCCAAGCAAGCCGGGGTTGTCGCCACCACCGCCGCCGTCGCCGCGCGCCCCTTACCTTGGCTGGCCCCCCCGTCGCCGTCTTCGCAGTCCGTCAGGTTGTTCAGCATGGCGGCCGCCCGCTGCTCGCCGGCTCCCTCCGAGCCCGCTTGGCCGCCTGGCCCCGGTCGAGGAGACGCGCTTGGCTCGGCTCGCCTGGGCTCGGCTCCTCCGCCGGCGCCTCTTCCGGGGCTCCGCTTCGCCTCGTGCGTCGCTGCAGTGCAGAGCCGTCCCCGCCGCCGCCGCCGCCGCCGCCCGCTCAGCGCCTCGCCTTCATCGCGTATTCAGGCGGCATCTCTCCGTCGGAGCAGCAGCGGGGCGGGCGGAGGAGGGGCGAGGAGGAGCGCGCATTCAGGCACTCGCCACCTCCGAGGGCAGCGCGGCTCTGAGCCATCGGCGGAGGAAGTAGGGCAGCAGCTCGGGCACTGCAGCTCTCTCCCGCCCCCCCCCCGCCCCCCGCGCCGCTGCAGCCCCCTCGTCAGTCCCCCGTAGGAGGCGAGGCGAGGGGAGGGGCCCCTGTCCCATCCCGGCTGGGCCAGGTCCTCCCCAGGTAAACAAACGCCTGGCGGAGGGGTGGGGGACACCGAATCAGAGCTGAAGCCTGAGGAAGGCTTCCTGCTGGAACAGGATTTTCTTGCTCCAGGGAAGCTCCGGAGCAGTGCAGTGATACTCTGGAGGAAATTGTGAGCAGGGAGCAAATGGTGGGAAACTGACCAGAAGCTCTGGTGCTAGCTCGGTGTAAACCGCGGGGGAAAGCTAGTGAGAAAAGGCCCCAGGACATAAGCGGAGGGCGACAGAGGAGGGGTTCAGGGAAGCTGCCCCCCCCCAGACACCTGTCCACATGGTCGGAGCACCCAGTTCATGAGAGTGCTCTCAAGTCCAGCCCTCCCCTTCCAAAGACACAGGGGACTCCGTACAAGGAACAGCATCTATCCACACCCCACACCCCTCCAGCAAAAGAGAAGAGGGCAGCTCCAGCTGCCCCCCCTCCCAGACCAAAGCCCCTCTGAGGAGTATCTTCCAAACTCTCCTGGCCCCCCCCCCACCACCAAAAGGCCCTCTGAGCCCCAAAGAGGTGCAGGGATTCAGCAAAGCCAGCGGGGGGGGGGGGGGGGGAGCATGACAGACCCGAAGTGGGCATGCTTCTGGAGCCCCAGAACAAACTGAAGGAAGAGCCTCTGAGCATGTGCTAAGTCTCTTGTGCTGTGGCAGATGGCCCAGTCAAGGTGTGGACTTCAGGGCCTCAGCCCCATCTCCTGGGGAACAGCTCGATTCCAGGCCAGGAGGGGTATCTTAAGAGACCAGCAAGAGTTCTGAGGTGGAATCTTCTGAGAGTCGAGGCGGAGCTCTGACCCCGAGAGGCTCATGCCGCAAATATCCTGCTGGTCTTTGAGGCGGTCCTGGAATCAAATCCAGCCATTCTCCTGCAGAGCAACACGGGTGCCCTCTGAAACTGTCTCCTTGGCGGGGTGTGGCCCTGGTGGGCCCTCCCTCCCTCCCTCTCCGGGCTGCACGCCGGGGCCTGCTGAGAAGACACTGTTGCCCCACCTGGGCCCTGCCCCCTCCGCCAGAAAGCCCGCTTCCCCCTCGGCTCCTCTCTGGGCCAAGCAGCAGCCTGGGGGCCATTCCTTGCCCAAGCACCGCAGCTTGATGGGTCAGTGTTTGCCCATGCTGCCTGACATCACCCGCACCCGCTCAGCTCCCAGACCCTGACTCCAGCCAGGCTTCTCCCCATCGTCTGCTGCCCAGGTGAGGGGCAGACGGTGGCCAGGACAATGGCCATGGGTGGCCTTCTCCTAGTCTGGCCACGGAAGGACAGAAGACTCCTAGATCCTGCCTCAGCTTGGGACCCGGGCACCGACCAGAGCTGACCCTGGCACTCACTACTCCTTGACAGCTGTGACAAACCACCAGCTCCCTCCTGAGTCTTGGCCGGCTCCTCTGGGCTCCTGCCAGCTCCTCTGGCCTTGCAGCATGGCCGGCTCTGGCGGGTGCAGTGACTGTGGCCGAGGCCAGGACAAGCGGCAGCTGGCACAGGGGCCACAACGTCAGAGTGGAGGTTCCAAGGCCCTCCGTGTGCCCCCCGCGAGGCTCTTTCCACCGGGGGCCTCTGAGATACCTCCGGCAAAGGGCATGCTGGTGGTGCCCATTACTCCACCTGGTGGTGTTTGTTGCATTGGTCACAAAGGAGCAGGAGAAATGCAGAAGGTGGGAAGCTTATACAGCTCCCCTTGTTGGAGTACAGAAGAGGCAGATGTCCGGGTTTCACAAAACTGTTCCTCACCGGCACCACCAGAGCAAAGGCTTTTTTTCTTTGCAAGGCCGGGCACTTTTCCTGGCTGCCATGAGGCATTTCTCCTCCCCGATGTGAGGATTGCTAAAGTGTGCAAGGTGCACCAGTCTCCACGCTGTGGCATGCGGGCCTTGGCTGGAGAGTTGGGAGGGACTCCGAATGACTGGCGGCAGCGGTCTCTTCCTGCCTGCAGCTTGTCTGGCACCCCCAAGGTTGCCTTGAGCTTTGTGGACCCCATTTCGGCTTCCTATCGGTCGCGGATGCGCCTTTACCATCTTGGTGCCCCCACTCACCCCAAGCACCTTGATATCAATATCCTCCCACGGATGTTTCTCCCTAAGCACTGCAGGGCAGGCCAGCAGGGTTCTCCTTGCCAGCTGTGTGCACGCAGGCTGAGAGAACGTGGGCTGGTCTGTGTTAGTGGGTGAGGAGAGACTTGAATGGGAGACTTCCTCGCTAAGAGCTCATGTTCTTCACCAGTACACAACACTGTCTCTTTCTCCCCACAGGCAGAAAGCTAGAGGAGGTTGCACAGGGGATGAAGCGCCAGCCTGGGAGCCCCCCCCAACTCTCCCCCCCGGGGACCCCCAGAGCAGCCAGTAAGCCTTGCTAGTTCAGTCCCAGGTGACTGCCTAAACGGTGAACTCCTACCTGCTCTCCCCGCTCCATAAGAACCGGCCCCCCGTGCCCCCAAAGCCACACAGGCTTAGCCACCAATATGTGGGGGAGGGGGGAGCCCTGCAGGCCTGCAACAATACTTCACTCTTTGCAGGTCACATGCATGAGAGGTGTGTCCCCCCCGCCCTTCCGTACTGTCTACAGTGATAAGGAAGCCACACATTTTTATTCTGGGCAATGGCTCCTATTGGTCTTCACAGTTCAGCCCAACTCTCTTGTGGGTGGGCTTGTGTGGCCCCCATGATTCCCACCCCCCTTTGCCTGGGCACTGCCAGCCAGCTTCTGGGGCTGCGGGCATATCATGCCTCTGAGCAGTGAAAGTGGACAGGATTTGGTTCTCTAGCAGAGGAGGGAGGAGGGCTGCGCACGCACGTGAAAAAGCACTAATCTCCTAATCCCAGGATTATGGCTCCATTTCAAGAGGCTTGGTCACTCCCCTGGCAAAGTGGGCAGCCAGCCGGGGGCCTTTCTCAGACACCAGTCCCAGCAGAAAGACCTTCCCAGGCTTCAGGAAGAGGCAAACATACCGCTGAGCACCCAGGCTATCTGGCCACTGAAGAGGAGCCGGCCAGCGGAGGGGGGAAGCCATGCGGTTAAGAGGTTTACAGGACTCTGAGATCCTGAGGGGCTTGCAGCCCTCCTTTGTGGTGCCTGCTCTGAGCACCGCTTGGGATTTTGGAGAGGGGAAAAGAGGGGACCTCAGCCCCAAGAAGGCAAGAGCTTCAAGCCCAGGCCTGCCCCTGACGGACAACTGGGTAGCCTGTGGCCATGGAAGGACACTCCCTTGTTACACCAGGACAGAAGCCCAAGCACAGCCCAGAGGCTGAGGCTGTCCCCTGATGCTGCCTCCTAGTCCTGGGATACAGAGGTCGGTGGCCTCTGAACGGGAAGGTGCTCGGTCACCATGGCTAATGCCACCGACGGACCTCTCCTCCAGGAATCTGTCTAACCCCCTTTTAAGGTTATCCATGCTAATGGTTGTCACTACTGCATTTGCCAGTGAATTCTACATCTTGTTGTGTAAAGAAGCATTTCCTTTTGTCTGCCCTGTACCCATTGCCCATCAACTCCACTGCGTGTCCTTGAGTTCTAGTGTTACGGGTAAGGAAGAAAACACTCCGTCTGTCTGCTGGCATGACTCTACAGACCTCTGTTGCATCCCCTTATTCACCTCCTTCTTTCTAGATGGAAGATTCCTAGACTCTGTAGTATCCTTTTTGAGACATGGCAGCCGGAACTGTACACGGCATTCCCAAACAGGCCCCATCATAGCTCTACACGAGTGTGTGGACCATCCCAGCGAGGCTCAGTCCTTGTCCCTTGTGGCTGGTAGTAGCAAGCCAGGCTGGGTTGGTAAGAAGCAGCTCTCTGTGGAGGGCTGCACTTGCAACAATTCAAAAGGGGCAGTTGGGAGACCCTCCTGAAAAAGCTGTCCTGGGACCTGCTGGTGGGCCTCCTGGTGGCACCTGGGTTTTGGCCACTGTGTGACACAGAGTCTGGCACTGGATCCAACATGGCTTCTCTTAGGTTCTTATGACCCCAGTGACCTATAGAACTATTGCCTGGAAGCTCACATTCCATTCTTGGGTAAGGTGCTCCAGCAGGCGGTGGCCATGTGGCGTCAGGCAGTCTTGGAAGAGATGGATTATCCAGACCCATGACAATTTAGATTCAGGCCTGTGTTTGGGGTGGACATGGCCTTGGTCACCCAAACAAGTGACTTTTGCTGGCAAAATGATAGGACTGCATCCCCATCGATTCTCCTGGGTGTCTTGGTGGCTTCCAATACCATCAACTATCATACCCTTCTAGAGAGGCTAGCTGGGCTGGGAATGGGAGTACCATAAGAACATCAGAAGAGCCCTGCTGGATCAGACCAGTGGGAGTCCATCTAGTCCAGCATCCTGTCTCACACAGTGGCCAACCTGTTCCTCTGGAGGACCAGCAACAGGGCATGGAGGCCAAGGCCTTCAGAAGAACCTAAGCAGACCCCTGCTGGATCAGAGCAGTGGTCCATCTAGTCCAGCCTCCTGTCTCACACAGTGGCCAGCCAGTTCCTCTGGAGGGCCAACAACAGGGCAGGGAGGCCGAGGCCTTCCTAGGAATATCAGAAGAACCCTGCTGGGTCAGACCAGTGAGGGTCCGTCTAGTCCAGCATCCTGTCTCACAGTGGCCAGCCAGTTCCTCTGAAGGGCCAACAACAGGGCAGAGAGGCCGAAGCCTTCATAATAACATAAGAAGAGTCCTGCTGGATCAGACCAATGAAGGTCCATCTAGTCCAGGATCCTGTCTCACACAGTGGCCAACCTGTTCCTCTGGAGAATCAGCAGTAAGGCATAGAGGCTGAGGCCTTCAGAAGAACCTAAGCAGAGCCTTGCTGGATCAGAGCAGTGGTCCATCTAGTCCAGCATCCTGTCTCACACAGTGGCCAGCCAGTTCCTCTGGAGAGCCAACTACAGGGCACAGAGGCTGAGGGCTTCATGATAACATGAGAAGAGCCCTGCTGGATCAGACCAGTGAGGGTCCATCTAGTCCAGCCTCCTGTCTCACAGAGTGGCCGGCCAGTTCCTCTGGACAGCCAACAACAGGGCATAGAGACCAAGGCCTTCCCCTGATGGCTCTGGGATTCAGAGGCTGAGTGCCTCAGAATGTGGAGGTTCCCATCAGCCACCATGGCCAGAAGCCATTGACAGACTTGCCCGCCATGCCTTGGAGGTTCCACTCTTAGGTGACAGGGAGATTCCAGAAGGTGGGGTGCTCAGCACCAGGGCATTCATGGAATGGGGTCCCGCTGGGTTCCCTCTTGTCCCCCATGCTCTTTTAACATCCACATGAAACCAAGTCAAGGGATTTGGAGCGAGGTGCCACCCATTTGCCCAAGTGTACCCTGGCTCTGTTTCTCTTTGACTGTTGATTCAGGCGAATCTGTGGAAGTGCTGAACAGGTGCCTGGAGTGTTAGAAGTGGAGGACTTGGCGCTGTCTCCTGTCTCAGACTGGAGAAGATGGCACCAGAGAGTTTAGACAGATAGAGAGGTCAGGACACACAGAGCCTCCTTTCCTTCCTGCTATCTGGTCCTTTCCTTTGAAGTAGAATGCAACTCTTAGGGGCAATTTCCTCTGCTTCTGTTTCCCTCTCTCACTCACACACTGTCACTCTCTCTCCGCTCTCTCGCATGCAAGAAGATGGAGGCTGGACATGCGTCCAGCATCCAACACCATCCAGCTAGCTAGAATAGGTAATCTATATCTATCTCTTGCCTACACTCTCAAGCATGTATTTCCTTTAGTAAATACTTATTAGTTTTTAGTCTGACTTCTGACTCCATGTGACTCTGTAAGTCTGTTGCCACACCCAGCTGTAAGCTTTGCTGCCTTGAAGCCTTTGTGCACTCTGCTATATTTCTCCTGGTTCCCTGGCAGTGCCTGGTCCAGTGAATCCAGCGTGGAGAAGGTAATGGGACGGACGAGGGCCAGTAAACTGAAGCTCAGGCCAGACAAGTCTGAGGGGCTGTTGGCCAATGGAGAAGCTTCGCAGAGATGGCAGAGTCTGCCTGTCCTAGAGGGGGCGGCACTCCCCTGGAGGAGCAGGTTCGTACTTGGGGTGCTCATGGATCCTGGCCTCTGGCTAGAGGCTCAGAATTCCTCCATGGTAACTGAGTACCTTCTATCAGCTTCGGCTGTTACATCAGTTGTGGCCATTCCTTCAAAAGCACCATCTGACCACAGTGATCCGTACTCCAAGTTGGATTACAGCAAAGTGCTCTATGTGAGGCTACCTTTGAAAATAGTCCAGAAACTTCAGCTGGCTGAAACTGCAGCGGTGAGGCTACTGGCAGGGGTGGGGTACAGGAACTGTCGCACCCATGTGCTGAAAGAGCTACCTTGGCTGTTTCTGGAGACAATTCAAAGGGCCGGTTCCCCCCCCCCCCAACACTCCTCATGACTCTGGGCCAGGTTCCAGTTTGGTGAGTGGTTAAGAGAGCCAGTTTGGTGTAGTGGTTAAGTGCGCAGACTCTAATCTGGGAGAACCAGGTTTGATTCCCCACTCCTCCACTTGCACCTGGCTGGATGACCTTGGGCAAGCCATAGTTATGACAAGAGCTGTTCTCTCAAGGACAGCTTGGGAAAGAGCTCTCTCAGCCCCACCTACCTCCCAGGGTGCCTGTTGTGGGGAGGGGAAGGGAAAGGAGTTTGTAAGTCGCTCTGAGACTCCCTTGGGGAGTGAAGGTCAGGGTATAAATCCAATCTCTTCTTCTTCTTCTTCTTCCGACACGTCTGCCTGCTCCGGTTGTCCAGCCCGCCCAGGAAGGTGTCCCCCTCGAGCCCTGCCTTCTGTGGCCCCACCTTCTGAGGGGTGGTGGGGAGACTACAGATGGGGCGTTCTCTCTTCCCCTTCGGAATGCTCCCCCCCCCTGTAAAGTTCATCTGGCACGGATATTAGCCGTCTTTATGGTGCCAGACCAAACATTTCTTTTCACCCAGGCTTTTCAGGAGGGGGTTGGTCTTCTCAGTTGTTTTATGATCTCCTTCTGCTTTATGGGCAGTTTTATGCTGTTTTTTGGAGGCTTGCTTACTTTTTCTATTAAGAATTTGAGAATGTATTGCTTTAATTGTATGCTTCCTTGAGCAGGACTCTGGAGAGGTGGCTTCACATTTCATAAACAAAACAAACAAATAATACATCCCGGCATTACGATATCAGCCACATTCCTTCTAATCGCTTTCTGTTAATCCACAGCATCTCCTGGTGGTCCCCGGCCCGAAGGACGTCTGCCTCACCTCAACCAGGGCCAGGGCTTTGTCTGCCCTGGCCCCTGCCTGGTGGAACCTGCTCCTGATGGAGATCAGGGCCCTGCGGGACCTGTTACCATTTCGCAGGGCCTGCAAAACGGAGCTGTTCCGCCCCAGGCCTTTGGCTGAGGCAGCGGGTGTCCACCAGCTGGCCTCCTAGTTGCAGCCCTAGTGGTATGCTGCTATTCCCAAGACCTCTGTGGCTCAGCTCCAGCTAGGGCTGCCAGCCTCCAGGTGGGGCCTGGAGATCTCCTGCTTTTACAACTGACAGTGATCAGCTCCCCTGGAGAAAATGGCTGCTTTGAAGGGTGGACTCTATGCCTTTGCACCATGCTGAGGCCCCTCCCCTCCACAAACTTTGCCCTCTCCCGGATCCACCCCCCAAAGTCTCCAGGTATTTCCCAATCCAGACCTGGCAACCTTAGCTCCGACCATTTGCTCCCAGCTGTAGGGACTGCAGTCTGAAGTCTGTTGCAAGGCCCACTTTTAACTGTTTTTTTACTGTGTTAATGTTAGGCATTTATTTAATCTGAACTACTAAATATTGTATTTTATTGTAATCTATTGTTGTGACCCATCAAAGCCCACCTGTGGGAAGGGCGGGATATAAACTGAAACAAAAAAAACCAAACAAATTTAACCAGTTTTTGATCCATAAGAGAACTCTTCCTGTTATCCCAGGACTGCTAAGTTTACTCACAAGTCTTTGGTGAGGTACCTTGTCCAAAGCCTTTTGAAAATCCAGGTATAGAATGTCTACTGAGTCAACACTGTCTACATCAGGGGTATCAAACCTATGGCCCAGGGGCCAGAAGCATCCTTTCCAGGGCTCTTATGCGGCCCGCGCGCAACTGGTGCAAGGGAGGGAACAGGAGACTGCTTGGGGGGAGGGAGGGAGTGGGGGGAGCCACTCTGATTGTGGCTTCAGCAAGGTGGGACAACCTCATCCGCAGCAGTGAAGCAGTGTGGGAGCGTCTGCCCAGTGCTGCACTGCTGGGTCTCCAATCCGCCCATGTGGGTTTTCCTTTGCACACCCCTCCTAGCCCATGAGGACACACCAACCTGGAGATCACCAGCTGCTGTCCTTTACAGTTTCTGTCTCCAGTACCTGGCATTATGAACTGTGCCACACATGGCCCGGCCTGACAGTGACACTGACGCCAGATCCAGCCCGCCCGCATAAGAAATGAGTTCGACATCTCTGGTCTACATGCTTGTTCACTTTCTCAAAGAAACTCCAAAACGTTGGTGAGGCGGGACTTCCCCTCTGCAGAAGCCATGCTGATTTCCCGTCAGCAGGCTTTGTCCCTCTCTGTGAACTGAGAGGCTCAAACTAACAAATATCAGTCTAAATTTCAGACTCTTTAAGCTTGTTTCATTAGGAACTGATTGTTATACATATACATATCAAACTGATGGATAAAACTTTTGACCGAAGGACCATACGCATTTCGGCCCCTATGGGCCTTCCTCAGTGGTCAATATTTCTTATAACACAATGACACACATCCAGAAATACACACATAAAGAATTTTCTGTATATATGTATATGTGTGTGCGCGCGTGCACACACACACACACACATGTCTGAAATTTAGACTGTTTCTTTTTAACCTCATTATGTTTTATTTATGTGTACACCCTAATAAATATTTGTATTTTTAATATTAATTTATTTGTTTGCTTGACCCTCTCAGTTTGCAGCTATTTGGGGGCTGAGTCCTCCCCCCTTCTTTTTGCTTTTTGTCCCTCTCTGTGCCTAACATTTCTGTCTTTGATTACAGTTTCTACATTTGCCTGGGACAGACGTTAGGCTGACTGGCCCGTAATTTCTTGAATCCTCTCCCAACCTCCTTTTAAAGATCTCTGAAATGTCTGGTAGAGTCTGGCTGCACTGAGGGCAGTGGCCACTGTGCTTTGGGGGTCCCATCCCATTCAAACTTGGCTGAGATTTCAGAAGCCAGCTGCTGGATGACTGCTGCTCAGTCCAGTGGTGCGGCTGCTGCAGTCCATCGGGTTCTCTGTGCTCTTTAAAATCTACATGAAGC
This sequence comes from Lepidodactylus listeri, assembly GCA_029233225.1. NCBI lineage: Eukaryota > Metazoa > Chordata > Lepidosauria > Squamata > Gekkonidae > Lepidodactylus > Lepidodactylus listeri. Next base: position 963,443 of record JARCFY010000002.1, read on the forward strand.
TGCTGGGGAAATTGGTCAGGGGATCTGGAACCATGTGTCACCAATGGCATCCAGCTCTGTTTCTCCCTGAGTCAGGAGAATCTGTGGAGGTCCTGAAGCGGTGCCTGGAGGAGGTAACGGAATGGATGAGGGCCAATAGACTGATGATCAGTCCAGGGGAGACTGCAGTGCTGGTGGTTGGTGGAGAAGCTGCTCAGGGACTGTGGAGACAGCCTGTCTGGAGGGGGGGTTGCACTCCCCCGAAGGAGCAGGTTACATAAGAACATAAGAGAAGCCAATGTTGGATCAGGCCAGTGGCCCATCCAGTCCAACACTCTGTGTCACACAGTGGCCCAAAACACCAGGTGCCCTCAGGAGGTCTAGCAGTGGGGCCAGGACACTAGAAGCCCCTCCCAATGTTGCCCCCTTCCCCCCCCCAAGCACCAAGAATACAGAGCATCCCTTGCCCCAGACCGAGAGCTCCTATCTATAAAGGTAAAGGTTTCCCTTGCTCGAAAGCCAGTCAAATCCAACTCTAGGGGGTGGTGCTCATCTCCGTTTCCAAGCCGAAGAGCCAGCGCTGTCTGAAGACTTTTTCCGTGGTCATGTGGCCACCATGACTAAACGCTGAGGCGCACGGAACGCTGTTACCTTCCCACAGAAGCGGTCCCTACTCATCTACTTGCAATTTCTTGCTTTCAAACTGCTAAGTTGGCAGGAGCTGGGACCAGAGAGGGGAGCTCACTCCATCACGCGGCACTCAGGTCTTGAACTGCCAAAGTACTGATCTTCTGGCCTGCAGTTCAGCGTCTCTTAACCACTGACACCTTGTGGCCAAGAGCCACTGATGGACCTCTGCTCCAGATGTTTATCCAGTTCCCTCTTGATCCTGGCCCACGGTTGGAGGCTCAGATCTGCTCTAGGGCACTTAGCACCCTGGGTCAGCTTCAGCTGGAACACCAGTTACAGCCGTTCCTCGAAAAATGCAATCTGGCCTGTGCCCTGTGCTCTGACCACAGCCAGGGTAGGTGACTGTAGTGAGCTCTACTTGGGTCTGCCTTGGAAAACTGGTCCGGAAACTTCAGCTGGTCCGAAACGAAGCAAACAGGCTACGGTCAGGGGCGGGAAAGAGGGGTGCCCCTCCCACTCCTGGGTGGAAAGAGTGGCACCGGCTGCCCAGCTCTTCCTGGCTGCAATTCACGGTGCTGCTGCTTGCTTTTGAAGCTCCACGTGACTTGAGGCCAGGGCAGTTGAAGGACCGCCTCCTCCCCGGGAGTCCCTCCAGCCAGTTAAAATCTGCCCTGCCCGTTGCCCACGCTCTCTGTGCCCCCCCCCCCCGCCTTCAGAGGTGAGGCAGGTGGCAACCAGAGGTGGGGGGGCCTGACCAGAGGCGGCCCCCTGCCTGAAGAATGCCCTCCCTCCCTCCCCTCCGCCTGCTTCTAGCCTGAGGGCTGTTTGACGTGAATCACTTCAGTCTGTTAAATATTTTAAGCTGTTTTTGTGTTCTGGCTGCGTCTTTTAATGGCTGGGTTTATGTTGGTATTTTGATTTTTTTGCTGTTCTGAGATTTGATCATGTTTTACTTTCCTAAGCCACCTGGAGGAAGAGTCTCTGGTGAGGCAGCACAGGAATCTTCCCGATCAACCATCAGCAGCCCCGCTTTGCCTGGTCTGGGCACTGGGGGGGGGGGGGGGCTGATCTGGCTGCCTGGGTCACGCAGAGTCCCCTCCCCAGCTTCTGGCGCCTCCTCTCTTTTCTCTGTGGGACTGTGCCACTCTGGAGCTGGCTGGGCTTCCTTTCTGGGCCAGCCCAGTGCTCCAGGGTGGGGGCTACTGGGGGTGGGGGCCATGAGAAGCGCCATCTTTGCTCCCAACCCAGGCTGGAATTCGGAACGTCATGGATCCGCCAGCATTCATGTGGGACAGGTCCCTCCGAACTGGCAAAAGGCAGGCCATGGGCCTCAGTTCTCTGCCCTGGTGCAAAGGGCCTTTGAGCTCTCTGAAGAGAAGGCCCAGCCTGGTGAGCAGCAGCCTGCCTCCTGAAGGATCTGGCATGCTCTCCATTCATGTGCGCCCCACCCCTGGACCCTGACAGCTCAGGAGAAGGGTGCAGCAGGACAGGTGCAAGGGTGCCCCTTGAGCTGGGAGGCTGTGAGCTCAGTTTCCGTACTTAGAAGCTTCATCTCCAGACCTCCAACTGCAACAGAAGGATGACAGTAATAAAACTGGCCTCCCTTGCAAGGTCGTTGTGAGGTTTGTTAGAGGCACGATTGGCCTGACCTGGACGATTGGCCCCATCTCATCAGATCCCGGAAGCTGAGCAGGGTCGGCCCTGGAGAGGCACTTGGAGGGGAGACCACCAGGGAAGTCCAGGGTCACGACACAGAGGCAGGCAGTGGGTAAAACCACCCCTGAATGTCTCTTGCCCTGCCCCGGATGGCCCAATCCCATCAGGTCTCAGAAGCTAAGCAGGGTCAGTCCTCATTAGTCCTTGGATGGGAGACCTCCAAGGAAGTCCAGGGTCGCTACGCAGAGGCAGGCAGTGGCAGACCACCCCTGAACGTCTCTGGCCCTGACCCGGATGGCCCAGGCTGGCCCGGTCTCCTCAGATCTCAGAAGCTAAGCAAGGACAGCCCTAGTCAGTACTTGGGTGGGAGACCCCCCCACTCCAAGGAAGTCCCGGGTCATGATGCAAAGGCAGTGGATAAAACCACCTCTGAACATCTCTTGCCTTGAAAACCCCATGAGGGGTGGCCGTAAGTCGGTTGCTTGACAGCATTTTCACCACCATAGTCACAACGATTACAGGCAAGTCAGCCTTGCCCCAGGGCCACAAACACCTGGACCCAAGAGCAGGTTCAGAGGCGGGTCGCAGAGCTGAACTGGTTCGGAAAGTTGCCCATGAAAGCAAACATGCCGACAGCCCATCGATGCAGAGTCCGAAATGGACCCCCCATTCGATTAGGATGGAAGTCACCCAGTCGCTGACCTCTCGGAACGCACCAGCGGCACCCAGACTGCTGCAGCAGAGAACAAATGTTGCCCCCCCCAGCCATGGCCCCCCAGCCCCCAGGGCAGCCAGTCCCCACGGCCCACCTCTCCCCCACGTGGCCCTGGGAGCTGAGAGCCCTGGGTGGCAGGCAGAAGCCCCAGCCCTTGCCAGGCCATTCGACTTTTGGGGACAAGCAGAGAAGAGCAGCCCTGGCAGGTCAGACCCACAGCGACTTCTCTCCGAACTGCTGCCACGGACAATATGCCCCGCTGTTTGGTCACCAAGGAGACTCTGCCCCTTCAGCTGTCCCGGCTGATCGCCTTCCCTGTGAGGTGGGTGGGGCTGAAAGAGCTCTCTCGAGAACAGTTCTGAGAGAACTTGTGACTGACCCAAGGTCACACCAGCAGCTGCATGTGGAGGAGGAGTTGGGAATAAAACCCGGTTCTTCCAGATTAGAGTCCGTGCTCCTAACTGCTACACCGAATTGGCTCTCAAGGAGAGGAGTTTCTGACTGAAGAAGAGCTACCCAGGGAAAGGGGGGACACCCCAGCCCCCCCAGTCCTGCGGCCTCAACCTCTGTCCTGCCAAGACCACAAAACAGCCTCGTGTGGCTGAGCTTCCTGAATACACCACAGCACGGTCTCCCCACACTGAGAAGTGAAGATGAAGAACAGGGAGGCAGGGGGAGGAAGCAGCCGGGGGGGTGGGGGGAAGCTGACATGGCCCCTCCTCTCAACACAGCCCCCCCAACCAGTGTTCCCTCTAAGCAGAGTTAGTGTGAGCTAGCTCACAGTTTGTTAGCCTCCCACGCTCGCATTTTTTTCTTAGCTCAGGAAGGATGGCTCCAGAGCAAACTAATTTATGCAGCAGCCAAATTGCTCGCTCACAACTTTAATGCCAGGAGCTCACAAAGTAGAATTTTTGCTCACAAGATTCCACAGCTCAGAGGGAGCATTGGAAGGAGCACACTCCCCCCTCAGACTCACAAGAGACCCATATTCTTCCTGGGCTGGCAGGGAGTCACTTTGGACTCAGCCCCACCAGAGTCACAGCCAATCAGCCGCCCAAGTGTATTTCTTCAGGCTGGCTAAGGGGGGTCTGGGGGGGTGGCAAGCCATGAGGGTGTTTGGGCTTGCAAAGGGTGATGCTGGAGCCTCTCTGGAGCCCCCAAGCAGCCAGCCAGGCACAGGGCAGCCCTCCCCTCTTGGCCGGGACGGAGGCCTGCTGGGGCGGCCTGTTCAAGGGCCCCATAATAACCCCGTGGACCGGCCACCTGTCTGTGCTGGGGGGTGAGGCCTGCTGTGCCCCTGGGCAGGAGGGCTGGGCTCAGCTGGGAAAGCCACCCTGGGGCTGAGCCCAGCTGAGCAGCGCTTCGCCTGCCCGGCCAGCTAGCAAGGGTCTGAACCACAGAGCCAGACACAAAGTCCATCCAGACCCAAGCATCCTCCCCCTCACCCAAAGGCACGGTTCCCGTTCAGTCGGAGGAAGGGAGCTTGGACTCCGGATGGAAACCTCAGGCCCTGGAAATATTTTTTTAAAAAACATGTTTTGTGTGTGTGCGTGTGTGTGTGTGTGTGTGTTTTGTGTGCTTGCCTGGAAGTCATGGTTGACTTTTGGTGACCCCTACTGGGGGTTTGGATGTTTTTTCAGAAAGGTGGCCTGATTAGCCTGCCTGTGTCCCGGCCCTGGTTTTCCTTGGAGGTCGCCCTTCCAAGTACTCGCCAGAGTCAGCCCCGCTCAGCTTCTGAGATCTTTGGATCTCTGTCTGAAAAACATCTTTAGAGGTTTTCAAAGAGAGGCTAGATGGCCATCTGAAAGCAGATCCTGTTAATTTAGGCAGATCATGAGGAGGGAGGGCAGGGAGGGCTGCATCAGTGCTCAGTTCTCTTGTGGCCCCTCTCTGACACGCCCAGGGAAATCCTGATTGCCACTTTGGGGTCAGGAAGCAATTTTTCTCCAGGCCAGTTTGGCAAGGAATCCTGGAGGGTTTTTTTGTCATCTTCTGAGCTTGGAGCAGGGGTCACTATGTGTGTGTGTGGGGGGGGGGGGGTATTTGTGAATTTCCTGCATTGTGCAGCAGGGGGTTGGACTAGATGACCCTGGAGGTCCCTGATGATTCTTTGATTCTGTCTGCTGGGATCGGGCCGGCCTGGGCTATCCAGGTCTGGGCAGATCCTGGGAATCTGGCTGGTCTCTCGGGCCCTCCTTAGACTCCTTCTCTTCCCGTATTCCTATCCTGCCTCCCAGCCCACTGAGCTGATCTCGCAGGTGTTGCCTGCAGCATCGTGTTCACATCAGGGCGGGTGCAGCCCTTCAAGTGTCGGGTGAGGGGGGATGCCACAGGAACTCGCTGGGTGCCCTTGGGCCAGTCAGACCCTCTCGGCTTGATCTCCCTCACAGGGCTGTTGTCCTGGGGATCAAATGGAGGAGAGGAGAACGAGGTCAGCCACTCTGGGTCAGGGCAGAAGTGAAGGCAACAAGAAAGCTGCCCCAGCTTCGAGGGGCTGGTCCCTGGAGGTGCCAGGGGGCATTCTGGGCAGTGCCCACAAACAAGGCCCTGGGCAGCTGGTAGGTCAGTGCCCTGCAGTCCTGCTCAGCCCCAGACTCGTGCAAAGGGTGCCCTCGCCCCGTTCCGAGGGCCTGGCTGCCAAAGCTGCTCTGAAATCCCTCCTGCACCTGTTGGGGCAGCGGGTGGCGGGCTGCCTTTCGTCCTCCTCCCTGACCCACTGCTGCCGCTGCAAACCTTGGCTGCCTGCCCATGGGTGGGCTGTGGCACTTCCCGCTCCAGCAGAGCCAGCTGTCTGCCTTCCCCAGGCTCCCTGCCAGGCCTCGGGTCTCCACTCAGGACAGCCCTCCTGGCCTTCACCAGCAGTGCCGCCTCGCACCTGGCATGCCCAGCAGGAAGGGGCTGCAAGCTGCTCAGCGGGGCTCCTGCCGGCAGGCCTTCCCTCTCTCCCGGGCAGTCAAGGCACTCAGCTTCCCTGCAGGAGGGCCAGGGTCCCTGGAGCACGCTGGGAACCGCCCCGGGAGCCGGACTGCCACCATTCGCATTTCCAAAGGGGAAACCGAGGCTGCAAGAGAGTGGACACATGAGTCCACTCTCCTCCCTAAACCCCACTCTCCCCAGCATGCCATTGGTCCCCTTGAGGCTTAACCCACCACTCGGGGCAGAGCCTCTGCTCGGCATGCAGAAAGTCCCAGGTTCTATCCCTGGCAGCATCTCCAGTTCAAGGATCATGTTGTAGGTGAGATGTGAAAGACCCGAGACCCTGGAGAGCCACTGCCAGTCTGGCCTTTCTCACGGTTGCCCCTCAGAAGAGCCAGTGGAGGGGGGCAGCAGAGACCATCCTCAGGACAGGAGGGCAGTGCAGGCAGGTGCAGGCCTGGCTGAATCTGGAAGGACTCTCTCTCTCTCTCTCTCTCTCTCCCCCTCCCTCCCTCGGCAGCCCCACAAGCTGCACGCAAGAGCGGTGGCGGTGGCAGCAGCGGCTGCCTGTGGCTCTTGGTCCCTCTTGCTCTGCCCAGTCTCCCCGGATTGGCTGTGGCACAAGAGGCCTCAGGCACAGAAGGGACCTCTCAGGCAATGGCCGGTGCCAGAGACTCCCCCGGGACCTTCCACCACGGAGCCCAAGAGCGGCCCTTGTGTCTCCCTGAAGGTGGGGGCCGCTGCCTCTGTGCGGGGCCTCTCTCAAGCCAAGCCTCCGTCCCAGAGCTTTGGCAGCCAGGCCTCAAAACAGGAGTGGCTCTGCTTCGGGGTGGGACGGGACAGTCTGGCATCACAGAGGAGACCATGCGGCCAAGACCCTCAGGGGTCAGGACCACCCAGGCACCATCCTGCCCCCGCAGTCCACACCAGCAAGCACCGCAAACAGGTGGACGACCGCCAATGACTCACGCCCAAGAGGAGCCAGGCACCACATGTGCAAGAGATGGCAGCCAGGGGCCCTGTCCAATCCAATCTGCCAGGAGTTCCCTCCCAGCATCTGGGTGCTCATGTGTGCCCCAAGGAAATGGCAGGGCCGGGGCTGAGCATAACGCAGCCTGGCAGCCGCCTCGCCAAAAAAAACCCCTCCGCCGCCGTCACAGCACAACCTTCCAGTCTTCATTCTAGGTTCAACTTGAGAGGAAGCCGCACACCTCTTCATGCAAGGAATGCTCAAAATGTGGAATTCACTACCAGAGATCGCAAAAGTTGGCCACAAGCATAGAGGATGAGGCAGATGTGTGGAAGAGAGGTCTACAAGTGGCTCCTAGTCACGGTGGCTGAAGGGAACCTCCATATCCAGAGGCAGTGAATCCCAGTGGTGAGAGACAGCGGCAAGAGAGGGCCTCAGCTTCTACCCCCTGCCTGCCTGGCCCCTCAGAAGGGGAACCGGCCAGCCTCCATGTGAGACAGGATGCTAAACTAGAGGGGCCACTGCTCTGATCCAGCAGAGCTCTTCTGATGTTTTTACTAAGCTCGGAAAAGCTTTACCTGTTGAACCTCCACACTGAGAGGCAGTCTGAATCCCCATGCCAGGAGGCAAGCCCAGGGGAAGGCCTCGGCCTCTGTGCCCTGTTGGTCTGGCCACCTAGAAAAACCGGCTGGCCTCTGTGTGAGACGGGATGCCAGACCAGGGGGACCCTCCCTGGCCTGATCCAGCAGGGCTCTCTCTGCTGAGGTCCTTACACTCTCCGGCCGCTCTCTCGATTTCTCTGTGATTCGTCACATGGCAACTCCAGCGCACCAGGGCAGGTGTGTGACCAGCAGGAGGAAGAGCAGCAGGAGGAAATCCCGGGCTTGGCTGGAGATGGACTCAGCAGTCCACACAAAGGCTGATCCAGGACCAACTGTCACGGTGTCTGAGACCCGTCATGACACCGCTGGTTGCAGGTTCCAGCCTGTTGGTCACGTTGACCGACTCTGAGTTATCTCCCTTCAGCCTCAGTCAGAGAGGAGGGCGATAAACAGCGTCAGGAGACCCCCAAGAGGCCCCCACACATTAAGGAGCCAGTTTGGTGTCCTGGTTAAGTGCACGGACTCTAATCTGGGAGAACCGGGTTTGATTCCCCACTCCTCCACTTGCACCTGCTGGATGACCTTGGGCAAGCCATAGCTCTGTACCAGCTGTTCCCTCAAGGACAGCTTGGGAAAGAGCTCTCTCAGCCCCACCTACCTCACAGGGTGTCTGTTGTGGGGAGGGGAAGGGAAAGGAATTTGTAAGCCGTTCTGAGACTCCAAGTGAGTGAAGGGTGGGGTATAAATCCAATCTCTTCTTCTTCTTAAGGAGGGCCCCAATCTTCTGTGCAGCTCCCCTGCCCAAGAGAACTTCCCCGGGGATGGTGCCAACGGCCCAGCTCCATCAGTCTCCTGCTCCTCCTCTTCCTCCTCCTCCTCCACGGCCTTTAAGAGCCTGCAGCGTTCCTGCTGTACCAGCTGCCTCCTTGCAGGGCACCTCTGTCCAGAGGGCAGGGCTGCCGTTCACAGCCAGCAGTGGCCAACACTTCCATTAGCTGTGGCCACGTGCTCTGCCCCTACAGGTGAATAGCCAGAAAAAGAGCATCTGAGAGGAAGTGCAGAGTTCCAGCTGGGAATTCCAGACAGCTCTAACGTGTCCTGTTTCTGCACAGACAAAGCTTAAGTCTTCTTCCTCAGGTTGGACCCCTTGTCCGGAAAGCCCCAGTCCTGCATGTCTGTGGGAGGGGGGGGGGGGGGTGACCACTCCAGTGGTGGTGGGGGGAAAACAGCCTGTCTGTGCTCAGAGGCTCCCCCCTCCCCCCCCCCCGCCCGGAGGACTGATCTCTGGCTCAGGGTGAGGCCCACGAGCACCACAGAGGGGAAATGGCCTGAAAGACCTACAGTTGGGGTGCCCTGCGGAGGGGAAAGGCCTGCCTTCCCCAGGGCACACCCTCCCTGCAGCCAGTTACATGGCCAGCCGCAAGGGAACCCCCCAAAGGGGTGCATTGCCCCCCCATCCAGTTAAAGCTTGTGGGATCCATCAAGCAAAGCCGAGAAGGAAGACAGGCAGCCTGGTTGCCAGGGAAACAAGAGGGCCCGCTTAGGCCGCTGGTTGCCATGGAGACTGCCATGGTGCTGCGGCTGTAGCATGACATTTGCTGTGTGTGCGCGCAGGTGCCCCCGATCCCCACGTGCCTGGCCCTGCGCACCTTTCCACAGCACAGCAGCCCCCCCCCCCGGAACACGCTTTGGGGAGGGGGCTTCTTGCAGGCCCGGGTGTCTGGCACAGCCTCCCTCCTGGTCTTGGGCACCGGGATCTTGGTGAATGACGGCTCGCACTGACTGGCAAGGGGAGCCTGGCATCCTTTGGGGCTGCTGGGTCTGTGAGTGGGTAGCGGGCAGTGATGGCCTCTGCCGGGGTGGCCCGGCCCCTCCTCCGCCACCTCCAGGCTCGCCGCCTCCCGCTGCCGCCGAGCGCAGCCTGCGGTTGCCATGGCAGCTGCACCGCGCGGAGTGTCGATCTCATTCCGCGTTTATTTTAAGAAACGCGTTGGATCTCGGAGTGTCCCCCAGGCAGGGAGGGGGCTGCGAGAACTGGGGCACCCCCCCTCCCTGCCAGCGAGTGGAGGCGCAGAAGGGCCGGGAGCTGGGCGGGTGGCACATGAAGCGACCCGCGCCACACGCACTGCTTCAGCGCCCCCCAAGCAGAGCCTGGAGAGAGAGAGAAGGGCCGCGGGCAGACCAGCGCCTGGAGATGGAGAGGCAGGCTGACTCACACACACACACACACACACACAGAGCCAGGTGTGCACGCAGAAGCACTCGGAAACAGCCTGCCCAGTCAAGACCTTCTGTGGCCAGAACCGAAGGGCCCTCGCCCATGTCCTCAGCATCCTGGGCCCCTCCTCCTCCTCCTCCTCCTCCCTTTCCCCAACCTCATTCCCGTGGAAGGTGCCAGCGGAGCCCTCGGCTAGTTTGTGAGCCAAGCTGAGAAGCATCATGTGCCAAGAGCGCCCTCCCTCCCCCCACCCTCTGGCACTTGCTAACGGGCTACGTATGGTCTTCGCTCTGGACCAGCCTCTGGCCAGCACTAATTCTGGCTGCAACTGAGTGCCCAGTGCTGGGTCCTGCTGGGGGGAACCTCCCGGGGACTGCAGACGCTCAGAAAGCAACACACACTGCACGGGGGGGGGGGGGGGATGTGGATGCCAAAGTCACCCACACACACTTGCAGATCAAGATCCGTGAATGATGGGCGGCGGGGGTGGGTGGGTGGGAGGAGAGATACTGTGGATCAGGACTCTGACAGTTTGAGGGCAGAGTTGGGGAGGTTCCCACATGGAGCTCCGAGGCAAAGCCCCCGGCCTCTGGTGCCTGTGGGACACAGCCCCCTCTTCAGGCCAGGGCCTCTGATCTGCATCCCTGGCCACGAGGGGGACCGTCTGTACCACCTGCCTCATGGTTCCAGCCAAGCCCTGGCCGCAGGCCCCGGGGATGGACACCCTGCCCAGAGCGGCCCGGGAGCAGCCAGTCTGCTTGACTCATCTCTGGTGCTCGTTCGCACGGAGGAACGGCCAGGCAGCTCGAGGAGCGGAAGTCCCCCAGGCAGCCAGGCCCTGAGGGGGCAGGCGAGGATGGAGGCAGTCCTCAGGAAGTCCGTCCACCCAGCCAGCCAGCCAGCAGCCCCCCCGGCTGGTCTCGAGCACAAGCCAAGCCAAGCCTCCAGGGGACCACGGCACGCTGGTGGGGGGACTTCTCGACACGGGAGCTCTGCAGACCGGCTGGCCAGGGTCTCCTCTTGGGCTGCTCCTCCAGCTCCCCAAAGAGTCCCGCTCCCCTTGGCAAAGAGTCCTGACCATCAGTCCCCACGCAGCAGACTCCCCCCGGGGATCCACTCCCTGAAGGGGGCTGCGACAGGCAGCCAGAACCTGGTGGAGGCAGAAGGTGTGTGGATTCAGCACGACAGGGTGTGAGCAGGCATACTCGCACCTCGCCTGACGGATCTCGCCACACCCCCGAACGGCAGTGCTCAGTCCTTGCACCCCCCTCGCCCCCGCCCCCCCGTGGCTCCCCAGACCCTGCCCAGTCTGGCTGCTCCCCCCAGCCGGCACCAACTCCCTCTGGAGTCTCACCTGCCCTGCCTCTGGGGGGAGGCAGAACCTGGAGCAGCTGGGCAACCTGAGGAAAAGGACTGAGGGGTGGCTGAGGGGGAGGAGAAAGTAGCAGGCGGAGGGGCAGCCCGGGCCGCGGGCGGGCGTGAAGCAGGGCTGCCCCAGTCTGAGCAGACTGACTGGGGTAGCCAAGACCAGCTAGCCGATTTTTCTCTCTCTCGGAGACATTAAAGGGAGGATGAGTTTCTCGGAGGATGAAAACCAACCTTCTGTTTTTCATTTCCAAGCCCAAGAAAAGGACTAGGCCCCTCCTCCAGCGTAACCCCCCCATTCCCCCCCCACTCCAGATGGAACCGATCCAGGTTCCCTGCCCTCTCCCCCGTGACCCAGACAGCCAGAAATGGGGGGGGGGGTCTCTCAGGAATGGTCTTCCTGGGGCAGTGGAAGCAGGGAGAAGTCCTCCAGAGCTGGCCAGACAGACAGGGCCTGGGGGAGAAGGAAAAGACAGAGAGGACTCTGCTGGACACACAGAGGGGGACAGCTAAAGAGGCCTTCGAGGGAATCAGACTGTCGGTTTGTTGAGGCGAGGGTGGGCAGTGGCTCTCTGGGGACTTTCAGATCCCTTCCAACCTCATGCTTTTAACAGGAGATCATAGAGAATCATAGAATCATAGAGTTGGAAGGGACCTCCAGGGTCATCTAGTCCAACCCCCTGCACAAGGCAAGAGATTCACAAATACCTCCCCCCACACACACACACCTGCAGTGACCCCTGTCCCACGCCCAGAAGATGGCAAAACACCCTCCAGGATCCCAGGCCAAACTGGCTTGGAGAAAAATGGCTGCCTGACCCTCAAAGTGGCGATCAGCATTTCCCTGGGCATGTCAGAAAGGGCCACAAGAATTAAAGACAGAGGCAGCCCTCCCAGCCTTCCCTCTCATGGTGCCGCAGATTGAACCCAGGACCATCTGCTCTTCCCCCGTCTGAGCCCCAGCCCCTCTCCCAGAGTGGAGCTTCGGACTGCTGAGAGTCTGCTAGTCAGAGGCAGGGCTCCAGTCCTGGGTCTCTCTACTGATCGGGAAGGCGGGGGTGCCAAAGACCTCAACTCCCCCCCCCCCCACTGCTGCCCAGGGCCCCAGAGGAGCCGCCCACGCTGAGCTTGCCGGGCCGGTGGTCCAACTCAGGAGGAGGCAGCACCGGGTGTGACTGGGAGAAGCCAGGGATAGGGAGGGGAGGGGCCGCATTCATGAAGCAGAGTGAAGAAATAAACAAGAGCCCCACTGACTGCCTTTGAGCTTTAAAGGAAAAGAATGAGAACAGAAGAACAGAAGAGAAGCCAGTGTTGGATATCAGGCCAGTGGCCCCTCCAGTCCAACACTCTCCATGTCACATAGTGGCCAAAAGCACCAGGTGCCCTCAGGAGGTCCAGCAGTGGGGCCAGGACACTAGAAGCCCTCCCACTGTTGCCCCCCCCCAAGCACCAAGAAGACAGAGCATCACTTGCCCCAGAGTGAGAGTTCCTATCTAGACCTTGTGGCTAAGAGCCACTGATGGACCTCTGTTCCGGATGTTTATCTAATTCCCTCTTGAAGCCGTCCAGGCTTGTAGCCGCCCCCACCTCCTGTGGCAAGGGAAGGGTGTACATTTGGAGCAAAATAAGAAAAACACACTCTAGCTTTCTAGAGCTACATCTTAACAGTTAGATGGCTAAAGACCAAAAATGGCAACTCAGTCCCTGCTCACCACTCTCGGAACAGAGACAGGAAGTTCTGCCACAAAACATCAAACAAACGCCTGCGTGACCAAAAGCACGTCTTCTAACCAATATATTGATCAGACAGCGACAAGACGAAAGATCACTCCAATTATACTAAATACCACCCCCTCCAGCCCGGGAAACTTTTTCAACTTCTAATTGGTTACAGCTTAGCTAGGTAACATCCTGCTTACACACAGCATCAATTTAACTCTGTCGTGACTGCAGTGTGGACAACTTGCAAATATTCCAACAGGAGGCTTGTGAAGACGGCGGCGCCTGAGAAGAGGGAAGGGATCTCTCCAGCAGCACATTCAAAAGCACCGTCTGAGCCCAGATCCCTGCTCCTCCCTTCAATACCTCTGACATCTGGACTTCCGGCAAGACTTGCGACCATGGCGGACGCGCTCCTCCGCATCTGCGGGGAGCACGATCCGTACCCGGCGGGAAGAAGGGGCTTCAGACTGGTGCCGAGCCCCCAGAGACCCTAGTGAAGGGGCTCTGCCTGGGGTGGCACGAAGGGGATCTCTCCCTACGGTGGCGATCGAGGGATCGAGGTCCCCTTTCATCACCCCCATAGGTTTCCCCGTCCGTGGGAGCCGTATGGCTAAAAGCGCAAAACCGAGAAGCAGCAGAGAGTGTGAAGCTTTGAAGCTGGAACTTATAGTTACGCACGGAGAAAACGTGAGTCTGAAGTAAAAATAAACAGAACACAGCGGGAAAGGCGGGTGGAGTAAACCCCCCCCCTCTCGAGACTGGCGTACTTACGGGACTCTTTACGTGGCGTTACTGCATGAAAAAACGTACGTTCGGCTTGCTAGATGGCGGCATCACTCTTTAGAGGATATGAACTTTAAAAAGATATAAGCGCAGTCATAGAATTTGCTTCTTTCGTCCATCTTATCTAACTATCAACAAAGAAGCGCAGCCTCAACAATGGCGGGGAAACCAAAACCTTCCCCCAAACTAGGAAGTACAGCTCCGAGATCAAAGGTTGATAACACAGAGATGAGCACTGTGTTCTCCTCGTTATTGCGACCTCTAGTGGACCAAATGACAGCTCTCAACGTCAAGATGGACAAGATGCAGCTGGACCTGAAGGAGTCGAATAAAACTACAGAGAAGCTGCAGCGAGAACTTCTGGAAGTTAAGACTTCAGTAAAAAATCATGATTCAAGGCTACAAAAAGCGGAGAAAGAAAAGGCCTTCCACTCTGATCAGGTTTTGAAACTACAGATGGAAAGATCGAACTTTTTCCTAAGACTTCAGAATGTACCAGAGGATAAAGGAGAAGACCTTAAAAATCTGTTAAGTGAAGCGCTTGAACCAGTGACGGGCTTAAAAGAAGCGGAAATAAAAAGCGATATGGATATGGTTTACAGAACCTATCCAGACTATACTAAAAAGAAAAGCCTGCCTGGTGAGATTCAGATAAGGTTCTCCAAAAAGTCAAAAAGAGATGTGGTGCTTAGGACCACAAATAAAGCGGTTCTGAAGATCAAAGGAAAAGAAATTAAAGTGATGAAAGATATCCCATTTGAAATAAGGAAAAGAAGGAAAGCCTATGGAAAACTGACATCTTGGCTTCAGTCTGAATCTATTATCTACAGATGGAATGTTCCGGAAGGACTGAGCTTCAGCATCAAAGACAAAAAATATAAGATTGACTCTGTTCAACAGGCAAAAAGTTTTTTGGAAAAAAGCAAAGAAAAGAGAAAAGAGAGAGACTCAGATGGTTCGCTGGCATCGCAAGAAAGTATGTATGGATTTGATAGCTCAAAGAGCGAAGAGGAAATTTCTGACTCGGAAAAAGGAGCAGTAGCTCCAAAGGTACAAGAAGAGACTGTTAAGACAAGAAGAGGACGAAAGAAGAAATAAGGGCTGAAATGTTTTTTGAAATCGCACTTATATATTAGATATAATTTGTATAATTAAGCATTCCTTTAAAAGAACATGTCTGTCAAACAGCTTTTTTATTTTTCATATATCATCAGTAACAATTTTAATTGAATATTAACCAAGGTTTAAAATGCTTCATATGTATTAATGGTAAGGTAATATTAAGCAAATATTAAAGCACACTCTGTATAAGGTAAAAATAGCTTAGAAAAGTAGCGATGTAGTAGTAGAAATAGATAAAATCAATAAAAATCTTTAAAAAAAAAAAAAAACCTCTGACATCTTGAGCAGGTAATGGGTGCCCCTCTCTTCTTTCAAACCCCAGCTGAACACCCCCCTCCCAGTTTGGTGTAGTGGTTGAGTACATAAACTCTAATCTGGGAGAACCGGGTTTGATTCCCCACTCCTCCACTTGCATCTGCTGGATGACCTTGGGCAAGCCATAGCTCTGTGCCAGCTGTTCTCTCAAGGACAGTTGTCTCAGATCTCTCTCAGCCCCACCCACCTCCCAGGGTGTCTGTTGTGGGGAGGGGAAGGGGAAGGAGTTTGTAAGCCGCTCTGAGACTCCAAGTGAGTAAAGGGCAGGATATAAATCCAGTCTCTCCTCCTCTTTGGCTCTACACCTCTATCGCCCCCTCCCCCCCGGCAATTCAAAGCCTTCATATTCTGGACATCCACTGCAGCATATTGTCACACACAGGGGTGAGCCAGTTCCTCTGGTGGGCCAGCAACAGGGCAGAAAGGCCGAGGCCTTCCCCTGAGAAGAACATCAGGAAGGCCCTGCTGGATCAGACCAGTGAGGGTCCATCTGATCCAGCATCCTGTCTCACACAGTGGCCGACCAGTTCCTCTGGAGGGCCAGCAACAGGGCAGAGAGGCTGAGGCCTTCCCCTGAGAACATCAGGAGAGCCCTGCTGGATCAGACCACTGAGGGTCCCTCCAGTTCAGCCTCCTGTCTCACACACTGGCCAACCAGTTCCTCTAGAGGGCCAAAAGCAAGGCAAAGGCCGAAGCCTTCCCCTGAGAAGATCAAGAGAACCCTGCTGGATCAGACCAGTGAGGGTCCACCTAGTCCAGCATCCTGTCTCATCCAGGGGCCAACCGGTTCCCCTGGAGGGCCAACAACAGGGCAGAGGGGCAGAGGCCTTCCCCTGAGAAGAACATCAGAAGAGCCCGGCTGGGTCAGACCAGTGAGGGTCTGTCTAATCCAGCATCCTGTCTCACACAGTGGCCAACCTGTTCCTCTGGATGGCCAATAACAGGGTATGGAGGCCAACGCCTTAATAAGAACACAAGAAAAGCCCAGCTGGATCAGACCAGTGAAGGTCCCTCCAGTTCAGCCTCCTGCCTCACACAGAGGCCAACTAGTTCCTCTGGAGGGCCAAAACAGGGCAGAGAGGCCGAGGCCTTCATAAGAACATCAGAAGAGCCCTGCTGGGTCAGACCAGTGAGGGTCCATCTGGTCCAGCCTCCCGTCTCACACAGGGGCCAACCAGTTCCTCTGGAGGTCCAAGAACAGGGCAGAGAGGCCGAGACCTTCATAAGAACCTCAGAAGAGCCCTGCTGGATCAGACCAGTGTGGGTCCATCTAGTCCAGCATCCTGTCTCACACAGCGGCCAACCAGTTCCTTGGGAGGACCAACAGCACTGCAAAGACTCACCCATGGATTATGCACCCACTCAACCATGGATTATGCACCCAACTTCCTGGACCTCCCTGCATCCGCTGAAGACCACTCTAGCTCTTAAGAGCTGATGCCATCCTCCAGCTGTGAGTCCTGCCAGTGCCATGAGACTCTTTCTCTGAGAAGTGCTAGACACAGAGAAATGGCCTTGCTGTGTAGCATCCAGGAAGGTGGTTAACCATCCAAAATGCCCAGGCCCTTTCAAGGATCTTTGCTGTACAGGGAAGGTGGATGAAGAAGAGGGGGCTCCCCTCTCCCCCCAGAACTCACGTCACTTTTATGTTGGGCTAGAGAGAGGCAGCCATTTGCACTCAGCCAAGTACAGCAATGCCCATAAATCATGCCAAGAGCAATGGGTGCAGGCATGTCTTTTGCTGCCCAAATTGTTCATGTTACCATTTCTGAAAGAGGCGCACAGGGGACTTTCCCCAAACAGCATGGCATAACAGTCATTTCCCTTCACAGCTCTACCAGAATCATTCCAGATGTATTAGCCTGCAGCTGCATAAACAAAAAGGAGCCCCATGCTGCCGAAGAAGGGTAGACTGACTGGGCCAGATGTGGAGCACAACCTACTTCAACAGATGCATGAAGTGCCACCTCGGTCGGCAGACTGTATAGAGCACACTGGCACAGAGAAAACCACAGACCAGCACAGTCCAAAGGCCACAAAACGTAACAGGTTCAGCCTGTGATATTTCCAGGTACCAGAGTAGCAGCATCTGTTGTGTGAGAGGAGGAAGTTAGCAATGCTCAGGTCTCTGCACAAGCCCCCTTCCACCACCAGAGAGCGCTAGAGGCCTGTCATTCTCCAGAAACACATGAAACCGCACTGATTTCGGTTCAGGTGGGTCACCCTGTTGGTCTGAAGAAGCAGAATGACATTTGAGTCCAGTGGCACCTTTAAGACCAGCCAAGTTTTATTCTAGGTATAAGCTTTCATTTGCAAACAGATGTACACAAAAGCTTATTCCTACAATAAAACTTGGTTGGTCTTAAAGGTGCCACCGGACTCAAGCACGGATTTCATCATCCTAAGGTACTCCAACCAGCCCAGGGGATGGCAAGACCAGCCTGTCCTGAAGGGGAGAGGCTGCAGCCAGCACCAAGACAGGCCACCCAGCTCATGGGGGGAGGAGGGGGGAATCCCACTTCCCTGCAACAGACTCTCACTGAACAGAGAACTCCAGAAGAGCCCTGCTGGATCAGACCAGTGAGGGTCCATCTAGTCCAGCCTCCTGTCTCACACAGGGGCCAGCCAGTCCCTCTGGAGGGTCAACAACAGGGCAGAGAGGCCGAGGCCTTCATAAGAGCCCTGCTGGGTCAGACCAGTGAGGGTCCATCTAGTCCAGCCTCCTGTCTCACACAGGGGCCAGCCAGTCCCTCTGGAGGGCCAACAACAGGGCAGGGAGGCCAAGGCCTTCCCCTGATGTTGCCTCTTGGCACTGGGATTCAAAGGTTGACTGCTTCTGAGCATGGCCTTTAGTCATGTGGTCTAGTTGTCACGGCAGAGCCCGACAGTCCGGCTGGACAGATAGGCCGGCAGGCACGTCCCGGGTGTGACTAGGATGGAGAAAGTCAGCAGAGCATTGCGGCATGTCCCAATCTCAAAACACGAGCGTAGTCAACACGTACCAGAGGTCAGAGTCCGTAAACAGGGCAGAGAGGCCAAGGCATTCCCCTGATCAGAACATCAGAAGAACCCTGCTGGATCAGACCACCAGTCAGGGTCCATCTAGTCCAGCATCCTGTCTCACACAGTGGCCAGCCAGTCCCTCTGGAGGGCCAACAACAGGGCAGAGAGGCCGAGGCCTTCCCCTGAGAAGAACATCAGAAGAGCCCGGCTGGATCAGACCAGTGAGGGTCCATCGAGTGCAGCATCCTGTCTCACACAGGGGCCAGCCAGTCCCTCTGGAGGGCCAACAACGGGGCAGGGAGGCCGAGGCCTTCCCCTGATCAGAACATCAGAAGAACGCAGCTGGATCAGACCACCAGTCAGGGTCCATCTAGTCCAGCACCCTGTCTCACACAGTGGCCAGCCAGGCCCTCTGGAGGGCCAACAACAGGGCACAGAGGCTGAGGCCTTCATAGGAACAGAAGAAGAGCCCTGCTGGATCAGACCAGTGAAGGTCCATCCAGTCCAGCATCCTGTCTCACACAGTGGCCAACCAGTCCCTCTGGAGGGTCAACAACAGGGCAGAGAGGCCGAGGCCTTCATAAGAGCCCTGCTGGATCAGACCAGTAAGGATCCATCCAGTCCAGCATCCTGTCTCACACAGTGGCCAACCAGTCCCTCTGGAGGGTCAACAACAGGGCAGAGAGGCCGAGGCCTTCATAAGAGCCCTACTGGATCAGACCAGTGAATGTCCATCTAGTCCAGCCTCCTGTCTCACACAGGGGCCAGCCAGTCCCTCTGGAGGGTCAACAACAGGGCAGAGAGGCCGAGGCCTTCATAAGAGCCCTGCTGGGTCAGACCAGTGAGGGTCCATTTAGTCCAGCCTCCTGTCTCACACAGGGGCCAGCCAGTCCCTCTGGAGGGCCAACAACAGGGCAGGGAGGCCAAGGCCTTCCCCTGATGTTGCCTCTTGGCACTGGGATTCAAAGGTTGACTGCTTCTGAGCATGGCCTTTAGTCATGTGGTCTAGTTGTCACGGCAGAGCCCGATAGTCCGGCTGGACAGACAGGCCGGCAGGCACGTCCCGGGTGTGACTAGGATGGAGAAAGTCAGCAGAGCATTGCGGCATGTCCCAATCTCAAAACACGAGCGTAGTCAACACGTACCAGAGGTCAGAGTCCGTAAATCAAGCTGAAGTCAGTCAGAAGCAGATCTGAAGCCGGAGTCAAGGAATGCCGAGGGTCACAAGCCAGAGTCCAGGATCAGGAAGCAGAGGTCGGAAGTCCACGAAGCAAGCCGGGTCGGAGACCAGAGAATCAAACAGGATCAGAGGCAAGGCGCGCACGGAACAGACGGTTCTGCCAACGATGTTGCCAGCATGAATTGCTTGTGGCCGGCAGCCTTGTTAAATAGCATTCTGGCTCATTAGCCACTTAGCACCGCTGTGCGAGGTCCTGGTTTCTGTCAGTACTCAGGACTTAAGGATCGTCGACCTTGCCTGCGTGCTTCCTTGCGTTGCCTATTCAGCTCTTGATGCCTCCTTTCACGGAGCCTGCTGACAGGTGGAGGCGAGTCCGGTGGTGAATTGCTCGGCCCAGGCACTGCCTGATCAGCCTCAGGTGGGTCTTGCTGAGGACTTGGCTGTGGATCCTCTGCAGGACTTAAGTTTTCCTCAGTTAACTGAGCCAAGTCCTCCTGTCCTTGGCTGTCAGGCACTGGGTCTGGGGCTATGTCAGGGGCAGGCATGACACTAGTAGCTATGGTAGCTCTCCCCTTCACCTGTCCTCCATGACTCTGTCTCATCCCATTTTAAAGCTGTCTATGCCTGTGGCCATCACTACATCCTCTGGCAGTGATTTTAATCACTCACCCAGTAAAGAAGCATTTCCCTTTGTCCATTCTGAAAGGATTGCCCGTCAATCACATCAGGTGCTCTCAGGCCCCGTGCATAATGTCATAAACCCCTGTCACATCTCCCCTTAACCTGCTGCAAGACTGGCCCAAAGGAAACAACAGCAGAATGCCACTGGCAGCCACATGTGGCTCTCAGCATCATCAGCAATCGACAACCTCGGCTGGATACTGTGCTCTGCTGTGTGCAGCCCTGGAGGCCTCCCTCTAGAAAGGGGGTGGACAGAACAGAGCGGGGGCAGAGGAGAGCGATGGGGATGATTGGGGGGGGGGCTGGAGACCAAGAAGCCCTGTGAGGAGGAAAGGCTGAGGGACTTCTTGGGGACGTTCAGTCTGGAGGAGGTTGGGGGGGGGTGACATGACTGCTCTCTTAAAGTATCAGAAGGGCTGTTGCTTAGAGGAGGGCAGGGGGCTGTTCCTGTGGGCAGCAGAGGAGGGGACTCACAAGAACAGGTTTAAATTAAGGGCAAGAAGGGACCAGCTGGATCTTAGGGGAAACTTCTTGACAAGCAGAGTTGTGCCACAGTGGAATCAGCTGCTTAGAGATGTGGTGAGCTCCTCCTCCCTGGCAGTCTCTAAGCAGCGGCTGGATAAACACTTGTTAGGGATGCTCTAGGCTGGTCCTGCACTGAGCAGGGGGCGGGACTAGATGGCCTGTGTGACTTTCGGATTCTATGCGGATAGGACCTTCCTCTCTCACAGGCACTGATGAAGAGAGCTCAGACTCTCCAGAGCTCCTACCCTGAAACCCTGGTTGCTCTCCAAGGTGCTGCTGGACTTGTATCTGGCTGTTCCATTGCAGACCAGCATGGCAGCCCTCCTGAAACTCTCGTCCCGTCCCGTCCCGTCCCCCCCTCCCCCCCCCCCCCCCCCCCCCCGGTTAGTCATCTCTTTTCTAAACTGGAAAGTCCCAGACTCTTCAGCCTTTCCTCCTAGGGAAGGGCTCCAATTCCCAGATCATCTTGGTTAGGGCACTTTTTCCAGCTCGCTCCTTTTGGAGATACGGTGACCAAAATTGTACACAGGGTTCCTAATGATGCTGCACCATAGATCTATCCAGGAGCACTGCAATCAGTGTTCCCTCTAGGCCGAGTTACTGTGAGCGAGCTGTTTTTTAGCCTCCGGCTCACAAATTTTTGTTTTAGTTTGCTCAGGAGCCATCCTTCTTGACTTAATTTATGCAGTACCCAAATCACTCACAACTTTAATACCAATAGCTCACAAAGTAGAATTTTTGCTCACAAGAGTCCACAGCTTAAAGGGAGTATTGATTACAATATCAGCTGTTTTATTCTCAGTCCCTTTCCTAATAATCCCTAACACAGAGCTTGCCTTTCCCACTGCTGCTGCACAGGGGGGCCGACACTTCCATGGAGCTCTCCGCTACGACCCCAAGATCTTTCTCCCACTCAGTCTCCACAGGTTCAGACCCCGTCAGCCTAGACTTGAAGCTGGGATGTTTTGTCCCCGTGTGCATCACTTACGTTTAACGACATTTGAACTTCATTTGCTCCATTGTCGCCCACTCGCCCAGTTTGTGGAGGTCCTCTTGGAGCGCTTCACAGTTGGCCTTGGTTTTCACCAACCTGATCAATACTGTGTCATCTGCAAGTCTGGCCACTCCACTGCTCACCCCCAGTTCCAGATTCTTCATGAACAAATTAAACCATCCTGGCCCCATCGCCAGTCTGTGTGGGACGCCACTGCTGACTTCCCCTCCGCTGTGACAACTGTCCACCAACTCCGACTCTTTCCTTCATGATATTTAAACCATTTTAATCCATAAAAGGACCCGTCTTCTTATCCCATGACTGCTCAGCTTACTCAGGAGTCTTTGGTGAGGTACCCTGTCAAAAGCTTTTTGGACGTCCAAGTATAGAATGTCTCCTGCATCACCCTCATCCACATGCTTGCTTGCTTGCTTGCTCTCTCAAAGAACCCCAAGAGGGAGTCAGGAGGCAGAAATGCCTTGGAAAGTGACATCTCATTGGCATGATCGAGGTTTGTAGAATTATGCATGGGACAGAGCAGGTAGAGAAAGAAGTCCTTTTCTCCCTTTCTCACAATACAAGATGTCGTGGGCACTCCATGAAATTGCTGAGCAGTCGGGTTAAAACACATAAAAGGAAGTCTTTCTTCACCCAAAGAGTGGTTAATACATGGAATTCACTGCCACAGGAGGTGGCGGTGGCTACAAGCATGGACGGCTTCAAGAGGGAATTAGATAAACATATGGAGCAGAGGTCCATCAGTGGCTATTAGCCACAAGGTATAGATGGGAACTCTCGGTCTGGGGCAAGTGATGCTCTGTATTCTTGGTGCTTGGGAGGGCTTCTAGTGTCCTGCCCCCACTGGTGGACCTTCTGAGGGCACCTGGTGTTTCTGGCCACTGTGTGACACAGAGTGTTGGACTGGATGGGCCACTGGCCTGATCCAACATTGGCTTCGCTTATGTTCTTGTGAAAAGAAAGACCTCAGAAATACACTCCTATCCACAGTTGTCATCAGCTAGAGATAAAACACATATTGTAAAAAACTTGCCAGAGTTGTCAATTGTTGTCAGTTGTCAACACATACTGTAAAAAACTTGCAAGAGTTGTCTCATTCAAAACCAGTGTTTGAATGAGAAATGCTAAGCATGTTTAAAATTTGCATCTGCAAGGGGAAGATGCTAATTCAGATGCTTTAGACGTTAGCCTTCCTTTGGCAGGCATCAAAAGTGAACTCTCGGAAGTGATGGGCTGCCACACTCTTTGCCAAATGCCATGCCACGAAGGCTGCGTCCTGTCAGCAACCATTCAAATATCTCATGTGGAATGCTGGCGGTTTTCAGACCGCCTTCCAGAAAGCTCCGGGGGGGTTTAGAAGGCTTGTCAGAGGTTTGGCAGTGAAGAGAGCGGCTGACAGACAAGCTGTAGCCAATGCTGACCTTCCCCGCCAAGGCCCACTCCACAACCCCCCCTCCCAACAGACAGACAGACAGACAGACAGACAGACAGACAGACAGACAGAGATGTCAGTTGAGCATAGGCTAACTACCATAAGCCTGGGTGGCTGTCTTGCCATGGTCAATGAAGTTGCTGTGTTACCTGTTGCAATACTTCCTGGGTTGCATTGACGTTTACTGCTTAATTCACAATACTTCGTGTTCCAAGGTTTCATTTAACCTCTGTAAGTCCCGCCCAGGAGACCTCTGGAATTCCCACCTCTGGAATGCACGCCTTGCTCGCTTTGCTTTGCTTTGCGCAGGCTCATTACTCATTTGCTTTCTTTTCCCTTTTATCTCCATAGCCTCCTTAGCTAACAACCTTGAACGAAAGTGCCTCCTGTTATCTGTTACAAGAATCACAGGTGTTATGTATTCCTTTTGCTTAGTTTCTCTGGGAACTTCCCCCCCCCCCCAAATATTCAACAGTATTTCTCCCTGAGAACGCATTTTGCTGCGCTTTCCATGGGAATATTGGGCCAGTATATTTGGGTGCCAAGAATTTTCTCTATTGATTGGTAGAGGGTAGTTAGACCATACTTTATACCAAGTATAATTGTAATTGCAATTCCAAGCTTGAGCATCGCTTAACAGGAAAAGTGTTTGACCAACATGATCTTTTCTACAAATAAAGGACTTTCTGCTTAAGGAGACCCGTTGTGGACTATATCTATTGGGACAATCTCACAGAGAGAGAGAGAGAGAGAGAGAGCGCCCTGCGTATGCCTCCTTTGCATGCCAGGGCATTATCACAGCTAAGCTGCAAGAACAAATGGCTGAGGCCGGCCGTACAGCCTCCAGTCACTCACGGGGCATTTTCAAAAACACACGAGGGGAGGAATCTGCTCACCTCCTAGGATACTGCCTTCCCTTGGATTTCAGACCTCAAGGAAGAGCTGCTCTGAACTTCTGCACACTGGTGGACAGCTGTGAGAGCCAGTGTGATGTGGTGTTTAAAGTGTCACATTGGGATCTGGGAGACCCAGGTTCGAATTCCCACTCTGTCATGGAGGCTTTCTGGGTGACCTTGGGCCAGTCACCTGCACTCTCATCCTCCCCCGCCTCACAGACTTGTTTTGAGCTCAGAATGGAGGAGAGTGCCGTTAGCCGCTTTGAGTCGCAGGGTACAAGTACAAATGAATTGAATAAGCAAAAAAAAAAAAAAGGGAAAACAAACCATTATAAACTCCTCAGTGGTTCCTACACAGACCCAAAGGCACCAGTCATCTCCCTTGTATGAAAAGGTCAAGTCTTGGGCGCTGATCATGTGGGCTCTTGTTCGTAGGAAGCCAAAAGAAGACGAATTAAACTGTCACCGTGCAAATCCTCTTGCAGTCTATTTCTTTGAAAGGACTTAACTTTGACCCCTGCTGTAAATGTCCCAAAAAGGGCCCCCCCCCCACCAATGCTCCCTCTCAGCTGTGGAGTCTTGTGAGCAAAAATTCTACTTTGTGAGCCACTGGTATTAAAGTTGTGAGCAAGCAATTTGGCTACTGCATGAATTAGTTTGCTCTGGAGCCATCCTTTCTGAGCTAAGGCAAAAATGTGTGAGCTGGAGGCTAAACAACTGTGGGCTGGCTCACACCAACTCAGCTTAGAGGGAACAGTGCCTCCCACCCTATCCTTAAAGAAACTGGTACCACAATCACATTCTTTTTTCCCCCTCCACATGAATCTGGCAATTTTTCAGCATAAATTAAAATGATTCAATTTCCACATTCAGCCTTTGAGCTAAAGGGTCAAGACAGAAAGTGCCCACAACATAAGCCGTGCCGGGGGAGGTGTCCCACCCACATACCCCTGCCCTCCCCCCGGGCGGGACCAGAGACTCACTCATCTGGTTGCAGACAGGCAGTGGGGCCACACTTGGGACTCAGGGTCCCCTCTTTCCTCTCTGCACCAGCCTGGGCATCTCCGCCCCACTTTCTTCTTTGCTTCCCTCCCCTCTTCACCCTCCCCACCTTCCTTTGCACCGCAAAAGGCACCCTCTGCCCTCTTTCCCTGCCCCATCCCACTCCTTGCTGAATTCAGCCCCCACGCACACCCTCCAGGCTCAAGGCCTTCCCTCCCCGGGCAAATCCCCCCCACAGGGCAGCTGACTGCCCCCAGGTGGAAAACAGGGGTGGGGGCTGAATCCCAGGACAGATGGGGTGGCACAGATATCCTCTCACCCCCGGGGCCCACTTTGGATGGGCGGGCCTTAGAAGAGTCATTCTTAACCCAGGTCACACACATCTGGGGAGGGGGGGGGGAGGACTGATGTAGGAACCTTACAAGGCTTCAGAAGTCTGGGGGGGGGGGGATATTTGGGACCTTGGCTGGCCCTTTCTTCCCCCGGTCATGCCTTCCAAAAACAGTGGAGAGTTGTTTTATACCCTTCACCCTGCCTTGAGGATAAAATCCTAATGGTTCCCCACCAGACTTCAAAACACCTGCGTGCAGCAAATAGGACTCAAACGGAACACCCAGGAGCCGGCTGCTGGCCGGGGGGGGGGGGGGGAAGCCCCCAGGAGACGCGCAGTGAAGATCTCTGCATCACACGCATGGATCATACATATATTGCAGTCAATCAAGCAGCCTCCCCTGGAGCACTGGTTTTCTTATGTCCTAATTTTTCACTTGTGTCTTGAGAGCCGCTTCCTGACAGTGCCGCTGCTTCCTTGGTGGGCTGGAGGGGATTCCGCACTCAGAACCAGGGCCTGGGATGCTGCTGCTGAGAGGAGAGCCTGAGTGACACGTGTTGCCCGAATGGGCGGACGCGGACAGGTTCTCTCAAGGGACACCAAGCCTACCTGTCTGAACGGGGCTGGTCCCCGGACCATCTGATGCTCATGTTCAAGCAGACAAGCGAAAGGTGAGGATTCACAGCCACAAACTCTCACATCAACCCCAGGGGGAAAGGGCCTTTGGGTTCTCCTCCAGGGGATCCTCTCCCAGGCCCCAAAGAGTAGCCACTTCAAGCCCTTCTAGGAGCACAGACTTCCCAACCAACTGAAGTCGGAAACCAGGACGGGCAAAAGAGACACTTTTACAGGCCCCTTGTCTCAAGACTTCTTTTCCAAAAATGAACCAAACGCATTTACCTCTTGGGTAGCCCTTCCCCCAAACAAGCCTCAGAACTGGAAGGGGCAAAGGGATAAAGGAAACAGATCCTCTGAGCATGCACAGAGAGCATTTACATCGCTGGGATGCTATCAACACCTCAGAGGGCTTGCTTTTCACACCTTCCTTTAGACTAGCAACAAGACAGGCACAAGGACACCACCAGAGCCTCCAAGCACAAAAAATGATTTTTGCAAAGAAGTCAGTCGCTCCCCACAATGAGGGCTGCCAACCTCCAGGTGGAACCTGGAGATCTTCTGGAATTATAACTCTTCTCCAGATGGCAAAGATCAGTCCAGCCAGAGAAAACAGCCACTTTGGAAGATGGACTCCCTGGCATCATACCCCACTCCCTCCCCTCCCCCACCCACCCCCAGACTCCACCCCCAAAAGCTCCAGGTATTTCCCAACCAGGAGTTGGCAACCCAGTGCACTGCAGCTTTGGCAAAGACTCCTGGTGGCCAAAGGGATACGGGGACCCAGCAGCAGCAGCAGCCCCCCCCCCCCGAGTCCCCTTGTGGGGCCACTGTGCGCGGAGCAAGGCAGAAGTGTGGCTGGCCCTCCCCTGAGGAGCCCCCGAGGAGCCCGGCGTGCGTGGGACACCCTCTTCAGGGGCACCCCCCCCTTTTCCCTTTGGAAAGGGCCCTGGTTCAGTGGCAGAGCATCTGCTTGGCACCCAGAAGGCGGCTGCAGGTTCGGTCCCTGGCAGCATTCCCAAGTGAGGGCTCCAGCAGCAGGCAATGAGGAAGATGCCCTGGAGAGTCCCGGTCTGTCTGTCTGTCTGGGGGATGGGCCGAGGGCCTGACTCCGTCAACGGCAGCTTCATGTCTTTGACGCGCGCGGTCCTCCATTCCTGTCCTTTCCGGTCAAGACTCCAGAGGGAGTGGGGGGGGGGGGGACTGGGCAGAAAGGGAGGGGCTCATTTATAGACTCTGCTGGATGAGTTTGGGATCCTGTTTGTCCCTCCAAGGATCACCAAGTGGCACACCTGATTCCATTTCCTCTTCACAACTTCCCTGCGAGAGCAAATCAGGTGAGAGGAAGCGCAACGTGCCCACGGTCACCCCGAGAGTCCCCCAGCCGAGGGAGGATCTGAACACAGGTTCGGACACTTGGAACCCTGCATCCATTCTGGCACTTGGAAGGGGGGAGGGGAATAGAATTCAGTACTGGGCCAATTCCTCACTGGGAGAATCCGATGTTAAAACTCCTCCTTTGCCAGGACAGGGCCGTCACCAGCCCCCGACTCCATCGCTGATCCTCCAAAGGGGACAGTTCTTAGTTCCCGTCCAGAACTTCCCTGAGACCTTCGTTTGGCCAAACTGTGCAAGCCGGAAGGGCTAGACACACACAGTCCAGGCTGGATCCCAAACGGAGCCCTTTTTTAAATGCCAGGGAGACCCATTCAAACATCTGCTGACATCTTGCCAGATCGGCCCTGAGACTGCCTTAGTGACAGCAGACAGAGGCTGCTGCGAGAGGGGCGATCTCTCCCTCCCCGGAGTCTTCTGCCACCCTTGTGCAGATGGCCAGGAAGTTCCTTCCCCTCTGAAAGGCTCTGCCCTAACAGGGGTGTCCTCCAGCGACAGGACCCGCGTGATGGGGGCCCAGCCCAGGCAGCAGTGGCAGGGGGCCCCACATGCTGGATCACTCCTGTGCTGGCGCTGAAGCCCCCAGCAGAGCTAGCGAAAGGAGCTCTTTCCTGGACCTGTCCAGCCTGCCTCTACCCTGTGACTCTTTGGACTGTTTCTTGTCTCTACCTTTGTCTTGCTCCTGAACCTGCTTGTGGGTAACTTCTGGATTCTCAGAGCTTGCTGTATGGACTGGATTTCAGCCTAGACTCCTGACTCTGTGCTTAACCTTGGACCGGACCTTGACTCTGCTTCTTGAGTTGGTGCTCTTGTCTTACTCGCTCCGTGCTCTGACAGCGTGCCCTCGGCTGTTCTTGGCCCGGCTCACAACACAGCCTCTGGGCTTTGAGGGGCACCTTGTGGGTGATTTCAGAGCCTTTAGCCAGAGAGGGGCTAACCCCCTTTGCAGCTGATGTGGCTCCCCAGGCCGGGAGGTCCTGGACCCCAGGGGCTGTCCTTCCCTCACATGACAATGGGAAACCGAATTTCAAGTGTGGTCTGAGAGAGCAGCCAGAGGTCGAGGGAGGGCAGGGCTCCAGAATGGGAGACTCGTGCCATTATACGGAGGTGGAATGTTGTGTCCAGCTATGGCAGGAGCACTGAGCAAAAGTTTAAAAAGCAGCATGAGCAGGTCAGGCACGAACCCTGCAAGGGTCACACACGGAGCTCCCTTCTGGTGAATCAGACCATTAGTCCATCCCAGCCACGGCTCAGGCCAGCAGCCCCTCTCCAGGGTCTCAGGGGGAGTCTGTCACATCACCTCCTGCCTGGCCTGGGGAACTGAAGATCATCCGTCAGATTAAACCTGGTGCTTTATGCATGCCAAGCGGATGCTCTGCCACTGAGCCATGGCCCCTCCCTGGAACACAAGCCCCAGCTCTGCAACCAGCCCGGCAGGTCTGCCACAGGAGTGTCCCCCAGTGCCGCTGTCCAAGTGGCAGCAGCAGGCTTCTGTGGTACGAGTGGGGATTCGAATCCAGGTCTCCCAGGTACTAGTCTGATACTCTTAACCACTACACCCCACTGGCTCTCCGGTGAGAAGCAGACCATACAGGTAGCTCAAAACAATGGAACGCCCTCCTTTAGAAGAGAAATGTTTTTGGCCGGGCCCCTCCAGCAGGTGCCAGGCCAGCCTCAAGGGTAGTGGGAGGCTGTTCCACAGGCAAGCTGGCAGGACGGGAAATGCCTGGCTTCTTGTTGCCACCGCAGGAGGGGCCACCAAGAACAGGGTTTGGGAAGGAGGTCGGAACTGGTGGGCCAGATGGGACAGTAGGAGACAGTCCTTCAAGGGTTTATCATTTATTTATAACCCACCCTTCTCAAGGAGACTCAAGACACCATTAGGAACAATGCAATAAAAGACCAGCAAACAGTGCAATAAATGGTGGGTTGTTATTGCATCGGGTTTACCTGGCATTGCAATTTCTGAACAAGCTGGAACTGAATCCTGACCAAATGGAGGTGATGCTGGCCAGAATGGCTGAGGTCTTGAAGGGCCTTGTGCTGTCCTTGTTTAACGGATCAACTGACCCTCATGGACTCAGCTAAGAGGCTGGGGGTTATGCTGGACCCAGCCCCATTGCTGGAGAAGCAGGTGATTTAAAGCGTGAAAAATTGTTCTTCTGTCTTCATCCTACCTTGATCTGGCCATGAGGATCCATGCCACACTAACCTTGAGGCTTGATGACTAGAGTGCATTCTACATGGGTCTGACCTTGAAGACAACTTGGAAACTCCATCTGGCACAGAAGGCCATGGCTCATGTACTATCAGGGGCTAGATCAAGATGGGCATAGATCAACATTAGTCTGTTGGTGGCAGTAGAAGCCACTGCTCCCTTCTTCAGATACAGCTAGATTTTATCATATAGCTAGAATGATACGTTCCAGCTGTATCTGAAGAAGTGAGCAGTGACTCATAAAAGCTCCTTCCCTGCCACAAATTTTGTTAGACTGGAAGGTGCGCCTGGACTCTGGCTGTTTTCCACTGTATCAGGAGCTAGGCAGCGCGTACGTTTGATACAGCAGTTCTGCAAGACAGCTGTATCGGTCTGAAGTAGTCAGAGACAGGGAGGGGGAAACAAAAATTGGAATCAAGAACCCCACGCGTAAGAAAGAAGTCTAATAAAGGGCCAATATTAAAAACCTTATAGTGCACAAAAATACATGTATTTATTAGAAAGGCAGTTAAAAACAAATCAGGGCCCAGTGAAAGCCTCGTTACAAAATTCAAGTGGCCTGAACACAAGGGGGCCGGCGCCAGTGACCTGATGCATTTCCGCCTCTCAGGGGCCTTCTTCAGAGGTCAAACTGTTTGAGGTACACATGTCACAATATTACATATTACAATAAGATAACCAATAAGTTCACACTGGACCAAGAAAAGCAAAGTTAAGCAGCAAGATCAACAGACACAAGACAAAGATGTTTGTGAGGACTCTAAAGATGAGAGTCCTGTGTCTGGCGCCAAATGCACAGCTGCTGAATCAGAACGTCTTCCTCAAAGAATCCTCTGTACGACGATTTGATTTATTTTTAATTGCTTTTGAAAACACATGTATAACTGTATAACATTATATTGGTTGTTCGGTTTGTGTTGTTTTGTTTGTAATAAAAAAGAACATCTTCCAATTCGGGTCCAAAAAGCACCTGTGTGGCTATCTTAGTCAGAGCTAGAGTGTCCACAAAATTTTGGGGGTATCAGCTTTCAAGAGTCAAAGCCCAGATATCTGATGAAGGGATCTTCTTTGACTCTCAAAAGCCTACATCCCAAAAATCTTGTTGGTCTCGAAGATGCTCCTGGATTTGAATTTACCAATTCTGCAGTCACTCCTTTGGTTACCAGTTAGTTCCCAAGCTCCATTCATGGTGCTGATTGTTACCTTCAAAGCCCTGCATGTCTGGGATCCTCCTGTCTACAGGAGCGTAGCTCACAAGTACCCAAGGGAAGCCCTGTTGGATCAGGCCAGTGGCCCACCCAGGCCAACCCTCTGCGTCACACAGTGGCCAAAAACACCAGGGGCCACCAGGAGGTCCACCTCTTGCCAGGCTCCACCACGAGAGTTTCACTCGCCTGAGCAAAGCCTTCTGAAGGGGCCACCCTGCAAATGGGCAAGACCGACCGACCGCTGCCTGTTCATGTGCGCTCTCTATGGTGATGACTCTCTGCCTTGCGGAACGGCCGGCCTCAAGAGGTCATGCCACACAGTGTGCAAAACAGAAATGCTCAGGAGGGCTTTTCCGAAATGGACTGGGGCTCAGTGTCTGAAGGGTTTCAGGCCCCCTCCAGCGTGAGCTTCATGGTGTGCATATCGCCTTGTTCTCCGATTTTGTAATCCTCCAGCTCTATTACGCGGCTCATTGTACATAACACGATGTTCTCCTGCCTTGTAACTCCCGCTCTCCTGTGTTTTGCCGAGGAGGAGTCCTCTCATTTTGTTGGATTGTTTTTAGTTGTGATCTGCCTTGAGTCTCAGTGGGAAAGTTGAGCTCTGAAGGAAGTTACTCTCCAGAACAGAGTAACAGAAAACCAGTATAGAACATTCCGTAACCAGTGCAACAGAAAAAATTGTTTGCCATTTTCCAGACATCAATACTACAGCCCTCTTTCCAGCCCTCTGTATCGTGCTGAGGAAAAAATGAGCACCCTCTGCTTATGGAGCAGAGGTCCATCAGTGGCTCTTAGACACAAGGTCTCGATAGGAACTCTCAGTCTGGGGCAAGCGATGCTCTGTATTCTTGGTGCTTGACGGGCGGGGGGGGGGGGGGGCAACAGTGGGAGGGCTTCTGGTGTCCTGGCCCCACTGCTGGACCTCCTGAGGGCACCTGGTGTTTTTGGCCCCTGTGTGACACAGAGTGTTGGACTAGATGGGCCACTGGCCTGATCCAACATTGGCTTCTCTTATGTTCTTATATGGAGCAGAGGTCCATCAGTGGCTATGAACCACAAGGTATAGATAGGAGCTCTAGGTCTGGGGCAAGTGATGCTCTGTATTCTTGGTGCTTGGGGGGGGCAACAGTGGGAGGGCTTCTAGTGTCCCGGCCCCACTGCTGGACCTCCTGAGGGCACCTGGTGTTTTTGGCCACTGTGTGACACAGAGCGTTGGACTGGATGGGCCACTGGCCTCATCCAGCATTGGCTTCTCTTATGTTCTTGGTGTAGTGGTAGAGCCAGTTTGGTGTAGCGGTTAAGTGTGCAGACTCTAATCTGGGAGAACCAGGTTCAATTCCCTACTCCTCCACTTGCACCAGCTGGATGACCTTGGGCAAGCCATAGGTCTGTACCAGGTGTTCCCTCAAGGACAGCTTGGGAAAGAGCTCTCTCAGCCCCACCTACCTCCCAAGGTGTCTGTTGTAGGGAGGGGAAAAGGAGGTTGTAAGCCGCTCTGAGACTCCAGTGAGTGAAGGGCGGAGTATAAATCCAGTCTCTTCTCTTCTTCTTCTTCTCTACTGATCTCCCACGAGTGTGGTACCATCCTGGTATCCGCCCCACCCCCACGCCCTGCAGGAGCCTAATTGTCATATTTTGGGCCAGCTGAAGTTTCCAGACAGTTTTCAAAGGCAGCCCCATTTGCAGCACATTACAGTAATCTAATCTGGGTGTAATCAGAGCGTGGAGCACAGTGGCCGGATCATGCTTTTCGAGCAATGGCCACGGCTGGTGCATCAGCCAAAGGGGACAAGATGGCACAGAGGGCCGGGCCCCCAGCTGCAGGCCAGGACCCAGCAACCCACCCCCTCCAAGCACCCAGGCTGCTGCTCGGGGGGGGGGGGAGGGGGATGTGCCCCCCACCCCATGACAGGCTGACCCCACCCACCCTCCTCCTCAGGAAGCTGCTCCAACTCACCCCCAGCCCCTCAGTCTCCTCCCCTTTCTGGACCCGCCACCCTCCCACCTCTGGGCAGCTGTCCTGGACTGCCCCAGACCCACCTGGCTTAGCTGTCAGGGAGAACCAGAGGAGGGTGTGTGTTTGTGTGTGTGTGTGTGGGGGGGGGTCATCTGCCTACGGGTGGCCCCCTCACCCCCCCCTCCTGGGATGACTCCTTCCGCTGGCTTCACAGGGAAGTCCAGCAGCATCCAAGCTGTTCAGGGGAAGCGCCAACTCTTGAGAGCACCAGAAGAGGAGACCATGCTAGAGCACCC
This sequence comes from Lepidodactylus listeri, assembly GCA_029233225.1. Classification (NCBI taxonomy): domain Eukaryota; kingdom Metazoa; phylum Chordata; class Lepidosauria; order Squamata; family Gekkonidae; genus Lepidodactylus; species Lepidodactylus listeri. Next base: position 996,190 of record JARCFY010000002.1, read on the forward strand.
CTCCCCCCCCCGCTCCCTGCCCTCCAGAATCCTGCTGCCCCACAGAAGCCTTGGCTCCCACCAAAGACCCAGGTCTGGTCCCCCCCCCCCCCCCGATTTCTCAAAGTTGCCTTTCTTCCGAGAGCCGGTTCGGTGTGGCAGTTAGGAGCAGCAGACTCTAATCGGGGAGAACCGGGTGTGATTCCCCACTTCTCCTCCACAGGCAGCTGCTGGTGTGACCTTGGGTCAGTCACAAGTTCTCTCAGACCTGTTCTCTCCAGAGCAGTCCTCGAAAGAGCTCTCTCAGCCCCGCCGACCTCGCAGGCAGTGTTCCCCCTAAGCTGAGTTAGTGTGAGCTAGCTCACAGTTTTTTAGCCTCCGGCTCACAGATTTTTGTCCTAGCTCCAAAAGGAGGGCTCCAGAGCAAACTAATTCATGCAGTAGCCAAATCACTCGCTCACAACTTTAATGCCCGTAGCTCACAAAGCAGGATTTTTGCTCACAAGATTCCACAGCTTAGAGGGAGCACTGTTGACAGGGTGTGTGTTGTGGGGAGGGGGAGGGAAAGGAGATTATTGCAAGCCACTCCAAAACTCCTTCAGGAAGTGAAGGGCAGGGTATAAATCCAATCTCCTCCTCCTCCTCCTCCATGCCAGGGAATCAGAATCCAGTTTCCAAAGCCAGGACTGAAGGGCCTCTCCCTGCTACCTCTCAGGTCCTTGGGAGGCTGCCTGGGGGTCCAAAGTGTCGGCAAGTTGCGGCTGACCTATGGCGACCCCAGGGGCGAGGGGCTCTCGAGGCAAGTGAGAACCAGAGGTGGTTTGCCACTGCCTCCCTCGATGGTCTCCAGCCCAAGCGCCCACCCTGCTGAGCTCCGGAGAGCTGCCAAGGCTGCGCTGTCCCATGCTGCCTTCTCCCCCCCCCCCCCCCCCCCGCATTGGGAGGTTCAAACCCAGGTTTCTCTTCTAGAGAACACAGCCGGACTGAGGTCTTGCCCTGTGCTTCTTGGCCCCCAGGAGGAGGAGACAAAGAGACTGGATTTAGACCCTCACCCTTCACTACCTGAAGGAGTCTCAGAGCAGCTTACAATCTCCTTTCCCTCCCCCTCCCCACAACAGACACCCTGCCAGGTAGGCAGGGTTGAGAGAGCCCTTTCCAGGACTGCTCTTGAGAGAACAGCTCTGAGGGAACTTCTGACCAAGGCGGCAGCAGTGTGGGTGCCAGAGAGCAGGGGGAGGGGGGCACAGAGCCTAGAGCAGAGACTTCCACACCACTGACCCCAGGCGAGGCAAAGAGAGGAGGGGTGCTCTTCACAAGACAGTCACCTGGTGAAAACGTCCCCCTTTGCTCCTTGGTGAAAGCCCAGGAGGAAACTCTCCAGCCAAGAGGGTGGGCAGCCTCCTCCCAGGACCCCCTCTCCCCGAAGTTCCTGGGTGCTGCCCAGCCTGTCTCCCAGGGGCCCCTGGGGCCTGAGGCCACGCCCGCCTGTCTGCCCCTCCTCCTCCTGGGCTCCAGTCCTAGAGGCCTCCAGAGGTCAGCCCGGGCAGGACCGCCTCTCCCCAGGCTTCCATCCCCACAGCAGGGGGGCCAGTGCCACGCCAGCACCTCGGGGGAGGGGGGGAGGGCCAAGGCTGCCTGGAGGCAGATCGGGCGGGGGGGGGGGAGGCCATCCCTGCAGGGCTCAGCTGAAGAAGGATGCCTCGGGGCACGTGCAGAGTGCCCCTTCCACCACGCCCACTCTTCGGAGCTCAAGAGGCTGGGCTGCACTCCGGGTTCTTACAGAAGTCCCCCTCGTGCTGCTAGCTCGGGACGCCCCCCCCCGGCCCTGGCCTCAGGGGGGGACCCGGCGCCCCCCCGCCCCGCCCCCCGCGCTCTTCCCGCCAGCCCGTCGCCCTTTCCCCGGGGGGGGGGGGGCAGAGAAGGTCAGGGCCGGGGAAGTGCTGAAGCGGCTGCCAGGCTTGGGTTTTTCCGATCAATACGACTCCGGTAAGGGGAGCCGGAAGCCCCGCCGGGGCCAGGCCAGCGGCCGCAGCAAAAGGCAGACGCCCGGCGCGCCGGGGGGGGGGGGGGGGCTCTGCCTGCCCAGCCATCTCCGGAGGGGAGAGGGAGCGGGCCCGGGACCCCCACCACGCCGGCCGCCTCCCCCCCCCCACCACGCGCCGCCCAGGGAGGAGAGGAGGGAGGGAGCCTCGCTTTCCCGGCACGGCGGGCACGTTGGCCGCGGGCGGGGGGGGGGGGGCGTGTCTCCCCGACGGGACCCAACGGCTCCCAGAAAAGCCGCCGAGCCGAGGCGCCTCCCGCCCCGACGGGACTCCTCTCGGCGCTCCCGCTCCAGCAGCGGCCGCGGGCTCGGCGCAGCCCACCTCGCCTTCTCCAGGGCGGCCGTCCGAAGCCCGACGGGCGGCCGCTCTGCCGCGGGATGCGTTGCGGAACCCCCCCCCCCCTCGGGCGGCGGAGGCCAAGAATGGGACGCGGCGCCGGGCGCCCCCCAAGCCCAAACTGGCTCGGCCGAGGTCCCCACTCCCCCCCTCGACCCGCCCCAGGGCTCTCCCCGCGCCCGGAGCCCCCCTACCTTGGCTGCCGGCCGGCCCCGCGGCTCCGGCCCCTCCGCCGCCGCCTCCTGCTGCTGCTGCTGCGTTGTCCGCGGCGGCGCCCGGGCGCGGCTCCTCGCCGGCGGTGACGGTGAAGCGGCGGCTCATGCCCTGCCCGGCCTCCCGCCCGTCCCTCCGGGGCGCTCCGCAGCCGCGCCGCGCTTCGCCTCGCCTCCCGGCCGGCCGGCCACAAGTGGGTGCCGCGCCTCGCCTCGCCTCGCCTCGCCCGGGCCGCCGCCGCCGATGCCCACTGGCCGAGGGAGGCTGATGCTCCTGCTGCTCTGCCCGCCGCCGCCGCCGCCTGGCAGCGCCGCCCGACCCCGCCGCGCGGTCCTAGCGCCCCCCCCCCGCACGCCCCTCGCCCCCCCCCCCCTCCGAGGGACCAGGGCGCTCTGCACGCTGCCCGGTGGGGGGCCGAAGCGAGAGGAGCGCCGCTTTCCCTCCTCCTGCTTCTCCCCAAGGCAGGAGTCCGCGGGCGCACAGGCAGGCGTCCAAAGGCTCCTGGGGGACTCACTGCCACGGGGTGTGGAGAGGAAGGCGGGGCAAGCTGGGGTGACAGCCATAGCCAAAGGCAGTCTACCGCGGCTTCAGAGGCGGGCCTTGGCCTCCCAGGGAATTTGGGCAGCCAGGGGAGGAGGAGACAGGCTGCTGGACTCGGGGAGGGAGGGAGGGGACCCCCTTTGGCCGGGACCTGCAGGGCTGTCCTGGAGTTCCACCAGGAGGAGAACTCTGGCCTGGGTTTTGCCCAAGCCTATCCCTCTTATGTACTGGGACTGAAACATTCCAGGACTGTTCTACCAGTGAGGGGCTGAGCTTGGAGCCCAAGAACAATACCCCACCAGGACTCTGGAAGCAACCAATCAAGAAGCAATGTTATGCAAATAGCCTGTGGCTGGGAGTGGGGGGTGGCAGCCGCCTGCTATTTGAACAGGGCTGCTGGGGCCCTGGAGTTCAGTCTTGTTCTTGCCGGAATCCCTAATAGAGCTGATCCGGAGACTTGGGGTCCGCTCCTCCACCGAACCCACGACTGAACAGTCCCTCAGCATGAAATCATAGCCAGGGAGGGGCAAGGGGCACACCGATCGGCCCCACCTCCTGGAACTGAAATTATTTGGACTCAGTTCACTTCATGCCTCATGTTACAAAAACATTTGGCCGCCACGGGTTTTTCCTGTGTTTTCTGTGGACTGTAACCACTTCGTGGCCTCTTGCTCACCAAGGAGCCGGGCGTCGCTCTGCCCACCAGCCCCAGCTGGGCCTCTAACCTCTGAGCACCAGGAAGAAGCAGACAGCACCAGGAGGGGACTTTGCTTGCCTTCTTAATTCGTTGCTTTTTAAAAGAACACCAGTCTGCCTTCCTCACTGGGACTCGAGTGGGATGACCCAGAGTACCCCAGTACCAGCAGCAAGGTGGGACACCCAGAGACAGGGCTGAAGGATTTGGACTCGAGACATCTGGAACCAACCAGAAATCTGAAACAGGACTGAAGCAAAGCGTAAGTGTTAACCTGACACATCAACCGAAGCAAACGCTGCATAGTCAGGGGTCTTACTGACAGCGACAGGTCAGCGTGAGCTACACAGGGTAGCATATAGACCACAGTCCCAACCCTCACGGCCAGCTGATGAGGTTTCAAGGCAAGGGAGAAGGGGGGGGGGGGTCGGCCCTCCCAAGGATCATTGGCCCTGCTAAGCTTCGAAGATCTGGCAAGATGGGGCTGGACCTGGCTGCTTTCCCTCTACCCAAGTATATGTCTGAACATCAGTAGCCCCTATGAGCCACAAAGTATAGATAGGAACTCTCAGTCTGGGGCAAGTGATGCTCTGTAGTCTTGGTGCTTGACGGGCGGGGGGGGGGGCAACAGTGGGAGGGCTTCTAGTGTCCTGGCCCCACTGCTGGACCTCCTGAGGGCACCTGGTGTTTTGGGCCACTTTGTGACACAGAGAGTGTTGGACTGGATGGGCCACTGGCCTGATCCAACATGGGCTTCTCTTATGTTCTTATGTTCTTAACTGTTTTGTGACTGTACAGCCAGCCCCTTTTCCTTTGCAGAAATCCCCTCCTCAGCAGTTCTGAGTTACGCAGCTTGTGACCAATGTTCCCTCTAAGCTGAGTTAGTGTGAGCTAGCTCACAGTGTTTCAGCCTCTGGCTCATACATTCTTGTCTTAGCTCAGGAAGGAAGGCTCCAGAGCAAGCTAATTTATGCAGCAGCCAAATCGCTCGCTCACAACTTTAATGCCAGCAGCTCTCAAAGTAGGATTTTTGCCCACAAGACTCCACCGCTTAGAGGGAGCATTGCTTGTGACCTTCCAGGAGCACTGGGAGCCCTCCTGACCTCCTCGGGCAGGCCACCCCACCGGTTGGGGGCCACTTCAGAGAAGGCACATGCACGGGCAGTCGCTGGTCTTGCCATGGTACAGGGTGGCACCCGCAGAAGTGAAGGCCTGGCACAGCCATTTCTTAGCTGCCCTCACCACCAATCTGTAGGCCTTTCAGTGGGCTCCACAGCAAAATCTGACAGATTCAGGCAAGTAGGCATGTTGGTCTGAAGCAGCAGAACAAAGTTTGAGTCCAGCTGGGCACCTTTACGACCAGCAGAGTTTTATTCTGGGTATAAGCTTTCGTGTGCATGCACACTTCTTCAGATACAGTGAGGTGGAAGTTACCAGTCCACGTATAGGTAGAGGGCAACGCTCCCTCTAAGCATTGCAGAGTCTTGTGAGCAAAAATTCTACTTTCTGAGCTACTGGCATTAAAATTGTGAACCAGTGATTAAGCTACTGCATAAATTAATTTGCTCTGGAGTCATCCTTCCTGAGCTAAGGCAAAGATGTGTGAGCCAGAGGCTAAAAAACAGTGAGCTAGCTCACACTAACTCAGCTTAGAGGGAACACTGGTAGAGGGTGAGCAGTAAATTAGCATACAGCATAGTGAAGATGTTTTACAGATTCAAGGGGCAAACAGGAATAACAAGCTTAGTTTATATGGTTACCATTTGTTTCGGTTTAATTCTTGGGGGGGAGACAGGGAAGGAAATAAATACGTCTGCATTGAAGATGGATGGGAAGATGTATCCTTCACTGAATCCTCAGCTGGCCCTGGCGGGGAGCGTTCAACATGAATGTTGAACCCCCCCCCCCCAAACAATCAGCCAAGGTGTCTCCAGAGCCACTTCCAAGACCACCTCTGCCAGCTTGTGGAGGGTGCCCTCTGGGGAACTGGGCAGAAGGCCTCATCCAGCCTCAGCCCATAACAGCAGGAGCATCCAGCCAGTGCCAGGGATAGTTTGCACAGAAGCCTGCAGAAGTTGGACTCACAGAGAATATAAGCATCTTTCCTCTTTGGCGTAGTGGTTTGGTGTAGTGGTTAAGTGCGCGGACTCTAATCTGGGAGAACCAGGTTTGATTCCCCACTCCTTCACTTGCACCTGGCTGGATGACCTTGGGCAAGCCATAGTTCTGACAAGAGCTGTCCTTGAAAAACAGCAGTTTCTGTCAGAGCTCTCTCAGCCCCGCCTGCCTCACAGGGTGTCTGTTGTGGGGAGGGGAAGGGAAAGGAGTTTGTAAGCTGCTCTGAGACGGGGTATAAATCCAACCTCCTCCTCCTCCTCCTCCTCCTCCTCTTCTTCTTCTATAACATCCAGCCTGCAGAAGAGCTCTGGAGGACCTGGAATCTTGCCCCTGGTTATCTGTTACTTGTTTGGTGCTAATAAAAAGTATTCTGTTGGCTGTTTGGGTTTTCCTTTTGTACCAGCACGGCTGATGACGTCTTTCGAAATGTTGTAACAGTGTCTATTTGAATATGCCGATGGTATTAGAAGGAGGGAATATCTATTTGTTTGGGAAACAAACGGAGTGCCAGTTTGGTGTAGTGGTTAAGTGCGCGGACTCTAATCTGGGAGAACCGGGTTTGATTCCCCACTCCTCCACTTGCACCTGGCTGGATGGCCTTGGGCAAGCCATAGCTCTGTACCAGCTGTCCCCTCAAGGACAGTTTCTGTCAAGAGCTCTCTCAGCCCCACCTACCTCACAGGGTGTCTGTTGTGGGGAGGGGAAGGGAAAGGAGTTTGTAAGCCACTCTGAGACTCCCTTGGGGAGTGGAGGGCGGGGTATAAATCCAATCTCTTCTTCTTCTTCTCTTGGCCCCTCCCCCCCATGTGTTAGTGCCATAACCCTCACCTCTTTGGGCCCTTCCAAGAGTCCCCCCTCCCCCATTTTGCTCCAGTGATGGTGAGGCTATCAGGATGCGTAAGAAGACAAGGGGTACATTGAGGAGGTGATTTATTTGAGGAAGGGGTTTGTTATAAGCAGATACACACTTCTTGACTTTAAAAAACTATTTTTGTCATTTTATGAGTTGTTGATGCTAACAGTTCATAGACACGGAGATGCCTGGGCTTGGGCATGGAAATGTGGATGTTTCCATTGGTGTGAAGGAAATCTTTTCCATTCTTTTCTATAAAGCTCCGTCAGGAAACAGGGCAGGTTTTCTGGGCATCTCTGACTTGCATCTGTGTGTCAGGAGGGTGGCGCATTCGAGTCCAAGTTGTACAGTGCCTGGCACCCTGCACATTCCCAGAGGGATGTTTTGTTCAGGACTAGAATCGTGATGGTGATGGTGATGATTTACTTCATATCCCATTTTGCTCCCATTTGGGGATCCAAAGCAGATGACACTGTTCTCCCCCCCTCCGTTTTATCCTTGCAACAACCCTGCAAGGTAGGTTAAGCTGAGAGAATGTGACTGGCCCAAAGGCCACCCAGCGAGTTTCCGTGGCAGAGTGGGGATTTGCACCTGAGTCTCCCGGCCTGACACTCTTCTGACCATGAAAGGAGGAGGACAAAAAGGAGAAAAGTGTAGAAAAGAAATTAAAAGAGGAAAGGTTGTTTTGTTTTCAACAACACACTAACAGGGCTACTTGTTTTCAACTTCTAGCCAAGCAGCCAAAACTATGAGTGGAAGGGAAGGAAGAGAGAAAAAGACTGCTGGAACCAACAACTTTGTTAGGAGACTGCAGCCTGTAGCAGCCATGAGCTGTGCTGGGTGGTCTGGCCTTGTTCCAGCACTGGTTTGGTTGATGGGTTTAGCAGGATTTGCAACTGTTTGCCTCCGTGTAGTACATTTTGCACAAAGGAACAGCAAGCAGATAGTCAGAGCAGCTGCAGTTCACTCTGTGCTGCCTTCCCTGCACCCCCGGTGGCTGCAACGAAGCACTGCATTAGAAGTGAAATAAATTGAGCTGCATCAGTTGGATGCCACATGAGGCTGGCTTCAGGGGCCCTCCGGCTGACTTGAGCTGCAGGGATTTTGCCCTCCCCCCTCTTTTGGTGGCCCTGCATCAGGCAGTCCCATAGATCCATCAGCACCCATCAGGTCGGCTGAATGAAGGTGACGTTCTTTGCACAGCCGGCTGCCTGCCTTGTACAGACTTCTGGATCTGCTGCTCAGGAGAGGCTCTTGGCTGTCTGCTCTTCAGGCACACAAACCTGCCTTCTCCGGATGCTTCGTCACCCAAGGTCCATGGACTGCCTCCCTGGCCTGACAGGGGTTAGCCAGGGTCTCATGCCACCAATCACCTAATCCTTTATATTAGTTAGTTAAAACAGGTATAGCTCTGCCTTTCTGCTGAGCACCTCAGGGCCCAAGGTGGGGGACTGGAGATATTGCCAGGGATTCAGCTAGGGACCTCCTTTGTGCAAAGCAGATGTTCAGCCACTTGGGGGCATAGTGGATACCTCAACGGGAGCAGCAGCCCGGCATGCTGCAGCAGCGAACAAGGCGAACGTTATGTTGGGGATTATCAGGAATGGAGTCGAGAAGAAAACAGACGATATTATAATGCCCCTGTATAGATCTGTGGTGTGCTGTCAGTTGGAAGACAGGGTATGAGAGAGGATGCTGGACTAGATGGACCACTGGCCTGATTCAGTGCTCAGTTCTCAGGGCCCCTCTCTGACACGCCCAGGGAAAGGCTGATGGCCACTTTGGGGTCAGGAAGCAGTTTTTCTTCAGGCCAGTCTGGCCAGGGATCCTGGAGGTTTTTTGTCATCTTCTGGGTGTGGAACAGCAGTCACTGGGGGTGCGGAGGGGGAGGTATTTGAATTTCCTGCCTTGTTCAGGGGACTAGATGACCCTGGAGATCCCTTCCAACCCTATGATTCTGTGATCCAGCAGAGCTCTTCTTGTGTTCTTATGAGCCATAGCCCCTCCCTTAGCCTCTGCTTGCATATTTGGAAGGGAAATGTCACAAAGACTCCAGAAGTCTCCAGGGCTCACTCCTTATAAAATTATGCATGGGGTGGAGAACTTTTCCCCCCTTCTCCAAAAACACTAGAACTCAAGGGCATTCAATGAAGCTGATGGGCAGTAGGTTCAGGACAGAAAAAGGGAAATACCACTTTACACAGTAAAAAAGAGCAAGAGTCCAGGAGCACCTTAAAGACAAACAAAATCTGTGGCGGGGCACGAGATTTTGTTAGTTACCACTCACTTTTTCAGATATCAAAAGATATCTGAAGAAGTGAGCAGTGACTCATAAAAGCTTCTACCCTACCACAGATTTTGTTCGTCTTTAAGATGCTCCTGGACTCTTGCTCTTTTCTACACCTACCCATCTTGATCCACTTGACACAGAGAGTGATGAAAATGTGGAAAGTGCTGCCAAAGGCCACAGGAATAAACAGATTTCAGAGGGGATTAGCTAAGATTCATGGACGGTAGGTCTATCAGTGGCTACTAGCTATGGTGGCTGAGGGGACCCTCCACATTCAGGGGCACTAATCCTGCGAATCCCAGAGCCAGGAGGCAACATCAGGGAAAGGCCTCAGCCTCTCTGCCCTGTTGCTGGCCTTCCAGAGGAACTGGCTGGCCACTATGTGAGGCAGGATGCTGGGCTAAAGGGACCCTCACTGGTCTGATCCAGCAGGGCTCTTCTTACATTCTTATGTTCCTTCCAGTGAAGACATCCCTGAGTAATGCTGTGAAACTTTTCCCCACTCTGAGAAATGGGGAGCAGAAATAATTTAACGTTGGATGTGTTGTATAACAGCAAACTGAGTGGCCCACCTTCTCTTCCCCCTTCTGGGTCTGGAACTGGCATCTGAATCCCAAACCCTGAAGGACTCCAGAAGCATTTTTGGTGCCTAAGGCAGAAAACCCACATGGCAGTAATGGAATAACAATGTGGTTCGGACTGCCTGTTGAACTGCCTTCTTACAACAGCCCTCCTCTCAACCTGTTGAACAGTCAGGCTGCCCCTGCCAGGTGGAGTGGGCATTTGCACTCGGGGCTATAGTCTGGGAAGCAGAAAAGGGCAGGACAGAGAGCTGGCAGAATGCCCCTTCCCCCCCCCCCACATGCCCCCCAGGTTCCCCCTGCCCTCTCCCCACTCCCCCAAACAGAGAGAGTTCCAAGCAGGCCAGAGTCTCTTTATTTCAAATGAGCCAGATACAAAAGTTGCCCAGAGAGGCGGTGGGGGGGGGGGGGCTCGCTGTGCTGTGTTGTGCGGGTGTGTGTGGGGGGGTCTTCACTGGCCACTGAGAAATGCCTCCTGCTCCCTCCAAGTCCAGAGAGTGTGCCACACGTTGCGGCAGGATCATGGCCAAAGAGGCTCTCTGCCTCCGCGCCAGCAAGTCTGTTGTGCAACAAGGCGGCTCCGGGTTGGCTGGCAGGAGGCAGAAGAGGGGCGGAAGCTGGCAAGTCCGCTCTGCCGCTGCTGGGCAGCATGCCAGCCTCTGCCTGGGCCAGCATCCCTGGTCGACTCACGGCTGGCCCCAATCGCCTGCCCCCAAGGAGCGTCCTCTGCGGCGCAGGATGGGCCCTACTGCTCAGGACACTCCAGGATGTCATACTTCAGGTAGCCCACCTTGTCCACCTGGTACTGTGGGGTCATTTGCCAGCAGAAGGGGTCCCGGCAGAAGTGGTACTTGCCTGGGGGGGAAGAGGGAGAGCAGTCAGCAAAGAGACGGGGGAAGCAGCAAAGGAGCGCCCCCCCCCCCGGGGCCTGGAAGGGGCTTCTGGCTGCCTTACCTTGGTACCCGAAGATATTCTGTGAGTCGAGAGGGACTCCAGTAAAGACATCATCAGTGCGTTTGGGGTAGCCCTGATCCACCCGCTCAGCTTTGGCGTCCAGCCTGGAAGGGAAAGCAGCACTGAGCAGGAGGAGGCGGGGCGGGGGGGTCCTCTTCCTCCTCCCTGCTCCCCACCCCCTCCCCCTCCTTCCCTTTCCAGTCCTGCAGCTCCTCTCCTCCGCCTCAGAGGTGGCCCACAGGGGTACAAAAAGGGCCATTCTGGGTTTCTTTGGGTGTCTGGTGTTCACATGAAGCTGCCTTCTGCTGGATTAGACCACTGGTCCTTCAAGGTCAATATTGTCTGCCCAAGCTGGCAGCGGCTCTCCAGGGTCTCAGGTGGAGGTCTTTCCCATCCCCTCCTGCCTGGTCCTTTCAACTGGAGCTGCCGGGGATTGAACCTGGGACCTCCTGCATGCCAAGCAGAGGCTCTGCCACTGAGCCACAGCCCCTCTTGAGAGCTCTCCGGGGTCTCAGGTGGAGGTCTTTCCCATCCCCTCCTGCCTGGTCCTTTTGAACTGGAGATGTCGGGGATTGAACCTGGGACCTCCTGCATGCCAAGCAGAGGCTCTGCCACTGAGCCACAGCCCCTCTTTACAGCTTTCCAGGGTCTCAGGCAGAGAAGGGTCTTTCCCATCACCTCCTGCCTGGTCCTTTTGAACTGGAGATGCTGCCGGGGATTGAACCTGGGGCCCCCCTGCACGCCAAGCAGAGGCTCTCCCACTGAGCCACAGCCCCTCTTCACAGCTCTCTAGAGTCTCTGGCAGAGGTCTTTCCCATCACCTCCTGCCTGGTCCTTTTAACTGGAGATGCGGCCGGGGATGGAACCTGGGACCTTCTGCATGCCAAGCGGGTGCTCTACCAGAGCCACAGCCCCTCCTCAGAATCTGTTTAATCTGACTGACATTGGCTCTCCCAGGGACTCAGGCAGAAGTCTTCCACATCACCTCCTGCCTGGTCCTTCTTAACTGGAGATGCTGCCGGGGGGGATTGAACCTATGACTGTCTGCATACCAGTCCTGATGCTCCACCACTGAGGTGCATCCCCTTTCTGATAAAGCGCACGAGAAGCTGCCTTCTGCCGACTCAGACTGGCAGCCACTCGCGAGGGTGTCTCAGGCAGAGAGAGGCCTTTTCCCATCACCTCCTGCCTGGTCCTTCTTAACTGGAGATGCGGCCAGGGATTGAACCTGGGACCTTCTGCATGCCAAGCGGGTGCTCTGCCGCTGAGCCACAGATCCTCCTCACAGCTCTCCAGGGTCTTAGGCTGAGGTCTTCCCCATCACCTCCTCTGCCTGGTCCTTTTAAACTGGAGACACTGCCGGGGACTGAGCCTGGGATCCCCCCCCCCCATGCCAAGCAGAGGCTCTGCCCCTGAGCCTCTGCCCTTCCCCAGTCCCAAAGACAGGACGCTGTGGAGCGGTTCACCTTGACAGCATTCTTTCTCAGGAGGATTCACTGGGCGGGTTCCCCTCCTCCCTGTTCCGAGACTGGCACGCAAGCCCTTCTCCCAGCGGTGAGCAGGTGCCGCTGCCGTCTCCAGACGCAGCCCCCCCCGGGCTCCTCTGACCAGGCCTGGTCTGGCCTGACTGGCCGTGGGTCTCCAGGGCCATAGCACAGAAGCCTCGCTCCCAAGCCTTGAGACACCTTGAGATGCCAGGAAAGTAGGCGGCCCCCCTGCCATCGAGCCGCAGCTCCTCCCCAGAGCGGGGGGGGGGGGGCTGGGTCTGTGTTGGCTGGCAGTCCCAAAGGGAGACCGGCATGTGCCCGTACACCTTCCTTCTGCCCTCTCCCTGCAGCATCTCAGGGGGAAGAGGGGGTGGCACTGGCTGGCTGGCGCTCCCCAGCCCAGAATCCCCGTACCTCCAGTACTTGTCTTCATGGAAGAGCAGGACCTTGCCACGGCCTCTCTGCAGGGCCCCGAAGATCTTTGGTACGTCTCTGCTGATGCCCAGCTTCTCAATGCTTCGTGGGCCCAAAACTCTTGTCCCCTGGTACACCCAGAAGCGTTGGCCTGCGGGACAGAGGTGGAGGAGTGAGTGTGCGGCCTGAAGAGGGTCGTCCTCTGCCCACAGCTGGCTCCTCTGGGGACCCGCCCCTCCAACAGGCTTAGAGCAGCCATCTCTGGCCCTGGAACTGCCCGGCTCACCATGGAAGGTGAAGGGAGGCCTCCGCTGGGCTCTGGCTGGAGCATTTGGGTCTTCTGAGGCAACTGGAGGCAATCTGTGGAGGAACTGTCTGGGAACCCCCCCCCCAACTCAACTGGAGCTGCAGTAGGGTCCCCCCCCCCCAAGGCTTTCCAAGACTAATCTTGAAGGTGGTGCTTTGCAGGCTGCAAAATCACTGGGTCCTGTTTCCCTCCTCCTCAGGGAGTACCTTTTCTGTCCCAGAATAATCTCTTCTGTGACTCCTCTTGGTAGGCCAAGAAATGCCTCAGGGATCAAAACAGGGTTGCCAACCCCCAGGTGGGGCCTGGAGGTCTTCTGGAATTACAAGTGATCTCCAGATGACCAAGATCAGTTCCCCAGGAGAAAAGGGCCGCTTTGGAGGGGGGACTTGGTGGCGTTTTTCTTGGATAAGGCCCCTCCCCTCCACCAACCCTCCCCTCCAGGGATCTCAATCTGAAACATCCCTGTTGGGTGCTCTCTTTCCCACTGGGGGGGCTCCACGTGTACTGAGGGCGCACATGTAGAAGAAGAAGAAGAAGAGGAAGAGATTGGCTTTATACCCCACCCTTCACTACCCGAAGGAATTTCAGAGCGGCTTACAAACTCCTTTCCCTTCCCTTCCCCACAACAGACACCCTGGGAGGCAGGTGGGGCTGAGAGAGCTCTGACAGAAACTGCTCTTTTCAAGAACAGCTCTGATAGAACTATGGCTTGCCCGAGGTCATCCAGCAGCTGCAAGTGGAGGTGTGGGAATCAAACCTGGTTCTCCCAGATTAGAGTCCGCGCACTTAACCACTACATCAAACCTAGACGACAGAGATCAGTTCCCCTGGAGAAAATGGCTGCTTGGAAGGATAGACTCTGTGGCATGAAACTCTGCAAGGCCCCTCCCCTCCCCAAACCCCGCCTTCCTCAGGCTCTGCTGCCCCCTCCTCCAAATCTCCAGCAATCCCCCCCCAGGATTGGCGACCCGAGGGACCTGGGCCTTTTCAGGGAAGTTCCTCAGGGCCTGTAAAATGGAGCAGTTCCGCCAGGCTTTCGTCCATTCATTCTGGCCCCTCCTGCCCAGACTGCCATCGTCTCTCTGCCTGCCTGGTCTTCAATACGGGCGGCAACATAGATTCTGAATGGCTCCGCGCCATCTGTCTTTTAATCCGGACGCTTCCAGCTACGGCTTGAGGATGTGGCTCGACTGCTATGTTTGCCTTGTGACCCCACCCTGAGACCTCTTGTGGGGGAGGGCAGGAGATAAAAATGGTCTCCTCCGTCCCTTCATGTGCAGCAGTTCTGACCGGAACTGGGCCAGTGCATTTCTGGAAACTGGGTCCTCGTGCACGGGGGGGGGGGGGTGTCACAAGGCACATCTGGAGCTGGGCTTCTGTGCCCTGGAGTCGGCCCCTCTCCCAAAGCCCTTGTCCAGTGTGGCTTGTCTGTGGGGGCCGCCTAAGACTGCCAAATCTGGGCTGAGAGATTCCTGGGGATTTGGGGATGCAGCCTGGGGAGGGAGGGGTCTGGGGAAGGGAGGGAACTCCCTGGCATCTAATGCCACAGAGGCCACCCCCCTGAAACTGCCACTTTCTCCAGGGGAACTGATCTCTGTCGTCTGGAGGTCAGTGGTAATTCCAGGAGATCTCCAGGCCCCACCTGGAAGCTGGCAACCCTGCCACAGGACTATGCCTCTGATGTCTTTTGGATAGACCCCCAAGGAGCTGGGAGGGGAGATCCCTGCAAACGCCACGCACCCGAGAAGAAGAAGAGCTTCTTGGTCAGCTTCTCCTGGAAGGCGGCGTCGACCACGTCTGGGAGGGCTGGCCAGGTGTCCTGGATCCGCAGTGGGCCTTTGATCGGCCCCATCCCCACCGCCGGCTTCTTCCAGTATTGCCTGGAGAGGGGATGGGGGTCAATGTGCCTGTGAGCTGGAAGGACTGGAGCTGGGAGGGGAAGGGAGCCCAGGAACAGCCCCTTCCCATCTAGTCCAGCATCCTGTCTGACCCAGTGGCTGCGCACCCCCTGCGACCTCTTCCTGGACTGATGGAGGGCATTTACTCCCGGCATAGTCACAGCACAAGTTTGTGTGTGCGCTCTTTCTCTCTCTCTCTCTCTCTCTCACACACACACACACACAGAGTGCCTTTCCTGCGAGCAGCCTCTCCCCTCCCCTCCCCTCCCCCCACCCATGCACCAGGATCTCCCCCTGCCCAGAGAGACACAGCCCCTCACCCATTCTTGAAGAGGTAGAGCTCCTTCTTGATCTGCGTCACGGCATCAAAGCCCTGGACTTGGCAGGCATCACTCGTGGGCGCCACCGGGGTGGACTCTGTCATGGAGCCGTCTTCGCCCGAGGTGGACGTGTCATCGGCCTCCGTGGTGGTTTGGGTGGGGACGTCGGGCCTTCGCGTGGGGACGTCGGGCCTTCGCGTGGGGACGTCGGGCCTTTGCGTGGGGGGGCTGGGCCCAGTCCTGGAACCTAGAGGTGAGGGGGCAGCTGGGTAAGACAAGGGGGCTGTGCCCATCCGGTGTTGCATGAGAGCCCTGCTACGGGGGGGGGGGTTCAGTGAGGGTCTGGCAGGTGCTGAAGCTGCTGGGTGCCTGGTGAGCCACATTGGGGAGTGCCACTCATCACAGCAGCAGTGGCTCCTTAGCGCCAGGGTGGCAGAGGGCGAGGTGCCAGCCAGTCTGCCTGAGGAGGGGCAGAGGGCCTCAACTGAAAGAATTTTTCTTCTTCTCTGCATTGTTTAGTTTAGACGTTTGCCTCCTGCGATCTGCCCCCCAACCCGGACCTGGTTCGCCAGGCAGCTTCCAACCAAACAAACATTCCCAAGGAGAACTTAGTGGTGAGGGGGTGTCTGGGTTGGCAGGACACACACACACAGAGGCACACACACACACATACACACCAGGCTTCCACTCACCATAGAGGAACTGGATACCGGCCACGTCGTCTGAGTGCAGCTGGAAATCCGCAATGTAGCTGTACATGGGATACATCAGGGCTTCCTGCACGCTGGAGTGCTCCAGGCCCAGTGAGTGGCCGAACTCATGCGCAGCCACCAGAAAGAGGCTGTACCCTGCAAGGCACAACACAGCTGCAGGAGAAGGCAGAGCTCTGCCTTCCACCCCCCGGAGCCCTCCCTGAACTCCCCAGTGTCCCCCCCCCACCGTGGGCACCAAGGGCCCGTTAGCCCAGCAGGGCCACAGCTGATGCCCCTGCCCACATTCTACACTCCCCCCCCCAGCCTTTCCTGGGGTCATAAGAACATAAGAGTAGCACTACTGAATCCGACCAGTGAGGGTCCACCCAGTCCCGCCTCCTGTCTCACACAGTGGCCAAACAGTTCCTCTGGAAGGCCAGAAACAGGGCAGAGAGGCCGAGGCCTTCCCCTGGTGTGGCCTCCCGGGTCTGGGATTCAGAGCTTTACTGCCTCTGAATGTGGAGGTTCCCTTAAGTTACCAAGGCTACCAGACACTGATTGGCCTCTCTAATCCCTTTTAAGACCGCCTGTGCCCGTGGCCACTGTTGTGCTATCCCCCCTTTAGTGGGAAGGGTGGGCCTGGCGGCACCCCCCCCCCAGACCTGAGCAG
This sequence comes from Lepidodactylus listeri, assembly GCA_029233225.1. NCBI lineage: Eukaryota > Metazoa > Chordata > Lepidosauria > Squamata > Gekkonidae > Lepidodactylus > Lepidodactylus listeri. The sequence goes on from JARCFY010000002.1 coordinate 1,012,578, forward strand.
CCATCGCTGCTGGAGGGGAGAGCCCCTGTTGCCCACCTCTTCCCCAGGTACCGAGCACGGCTGGAGACCCTGGGGTTTCTCAGGAAGGGCCACCCATCCCAGAGGGGGAAAGCAGACCCCTCCGTGGCCACTGGGTCAAGGGCAGGAGACCCAGGCGGTACCAACCTTTGTCAGGGCAGAAGCCCCACTTCTTGTCTGTGTCATAGTTGCTGGTGGTGGCACACCATAGCTTCCCATCGGCCCGTCCCTCGGCGGTGCAGGCGCTGTACGTCTGGCGCAGGAAGGTGAAAGGGAAGACGCACTCCTCACCGGGGGAGTTCCCACCGAAAACGGCCGTGTCTGCAGAGGAGGGGGCAATGAGCACCGGCCAGAAGGGCAGAAGCCTCCGGGGAGGGGGGGCTTCCTGCACAGCAGTTCTGGCCAAGGGGGCACGCCAGCCCCATCCAGGAGCCGCACACAAGTTTGGCAAGACACTCAGCTGACAGCTGCAGGTGCCTGCAGCTCTGCCCTTCATCTTTCCTGTGGCTCACAGGACTCCACAGGCAGGCAGGCGGGCGGGCACTGGGGTGCAGAGGGCAGGAAGCCAAGTCCCTGGCATGTGCCGGCCCCTGTTTTGCCAGCCCTGGGCCTAAAGCTTAGCTTGAAACTCAGCTGGCCGGGGCTCAGCTACCCAGCAGCAGCAGTGCCGGGACAGGACTCCCCTCTGGTAGAAAGGAAGGAAGAAGAACCCAGCCAGGACCCCTGCCCCTCGCCAAGGAGTCGCCCCACTCGCCAGGCCACGTAGGCAGCCTGGAGACCCAGCCCCCCCCCCCCAAGCACGCCCCGTACCTCTGGTGGGGCAGAAGCCGTACTTCTTGTCGCGATCAAAGCTGTCGGTGGTTGCACACCAGCGGTAGCCGTCCGTGCGCCCCTCGGTGGTGCAGCCGTCATAGGACTTGCCCTCAAAGATGAAGGGGAAGACACACTTTTCTCCATCGCTGTTCCCATCGTACGTGTACAGAACTGGAAGGCGAAAGCGGAGGAGGAAAGGGCCTCCGTCAGGGCTGGCTCGTGCCGCAGCCCCCGGGGCGGGAAAGGGTGGCGTGGCCCCTGCAGGAAGCTCTGCAGAGACGGCCAGAGACGCCACAGCCAGGACGACACGAGGCCCCGGGGGGATCCGGCTCCCTTGCAGTGACTCCAACCCTGGCGGCTGAGAGAGCCCTTTCCTACCCGTACTGAGGGCCAAGGAGCCCTCCGGGGAAGGCCTTGGGATGGTCCCCAAGGAAGCCTGCAAGGTCCTCTGCTGCTCCAGAGACCCCTCCCTACACAGACGGACGCTGTGCCCCCCTCCCTTTCCATCCCCTCCTCCCCAGCCAGCAGGGATGCCAGCCTCCAGGTGGGACCTGGGGATCCCCTGGAATTACAGCTCACCTCCAGACTGCAGAGAGATCAGCGGCCCAGGAGGAAAATGGCTGCTTTGGAGGGTGGCCTCTACGGCGTTGCACCCCACTGCGGTCCCTGTCCTCCCCAGGCTCCAGCCCCAAATCTCTAGGAATTCCCCGACCTGGGGCTGGCAAGCCTACCCCAGCTGGTGGCTAAGGAAGGACCTGGCCAGCCAACCAGCAAGACCCCCCCCACACACACACACTCACACACACACACAAAGCTCGCATGTCCCCCTGAGGGAAGGGGTCTGGACCCACGCACTCTGCCTCTGCTCAGAGGGGGCCCCTGGCTGGGCAGCCACAGGAAGCAGCTCCAAGATCCAGGCCTCTCCCTTGCCGTGCCTGGGGTTGCCACCCTCCAGGTGGCACCTGGCCATCTCCTGCTATTACAATTGATCTCCAGACAGCAGACAGCAGTTCCCTTGGACAAAACGGCCACTTTGGAGGGTGGGGTCCCTCCTCTCCCTTAACCCCCCCCCCGGCCCCGCCCCACCCCCAAATCTCCTGGAATTTCCCTACCCAGAGCTGCCCCTCTAAGCTGTGGGGTCTTGTGAACAAAACTTCTACTCTGTGAGCTGCTGGCATTAAAGTTGTGAGCGAGCAGTTAATTAGTTTGCTCTGGAGCCTTCCTTCCCGAGCTGAGACAAAAATGTGAGAGCTGGGGGCTAAAAAACTGTGAGCCAGCTCACACTAACTCAGCTTAGAGGGAAGACTGCTGTCAACCCTCTACCTTCCCGCTCCTTCCTTCTCCTCCCGGCTGATTCCTCCCACCCCCTGTCCTCGTGAGGGAATGGGAAATGCTGCTCAGGCCCAATGCCCCGCAGTGCCTTCCCTCCCCCCCCCCCCCATCCCAGGGCAGAGAGAGAGAAAGAGAAGGAAAGCTCTCAGGTGCATTGTGTGTGGAGGGGAGGAAGGGATGGGGAGCAGCAGAGGTCTTGGGCTCTCTCTCTGTCCCTGTCCCTCGCCCTCCACCTGCAGCCTGCTCTTACGTTCGCTGGGGCAGAATCCATAGATCTTGTCCTGGTCGAAGTTGGCCGTGGTGGCACACCAGGGCAAACCGTCCGAGCGCCCGACAGTGGTACACGTGGAGTAAGACTTTCCCTCGAAGATGTAGGGGAAGTGGCAGAGGGCTCCGTTGGCATTCCCATAGAAGGTCTTCACCACTGCCAGGGGGAGAAAAGGAGGAAAAGAGACGCTGTGGGTCAGGAGGAGCGGATGGGAGGGTCAGGGGGGGACACTTGGCCAGCCCATCTAGGTGGCTGAATGGCCAAAGGGGCAGGTGGAATGGGTTGAAGTTATGGGCAGGAAAGTACCAGGTGGCTATTGGGGGGGGGGGGGAATTCACAGTAGTTCATCAATGGAATTGCTAAGGGAGGTGGTGAGCTCCCCCACCCTGGCAGTCTTGAAGCAGCGGCTGGACTAACACTTGTCAGGGATGCTCTCGGCTGGTCCTGCGCTGAGCAGCAGGGGGTTGGACTGGATGGGCTCTATGTCCCCTTCCAACTCTGTTATTCTCGGATTCTGTCAGCTTGCTCCCCCTCCCCCGGGTGGGTCTCTGGAGGGAGCCAAGGGTTCGAGTCCCCCTCCTGAGGCATGGCCTGACTCACCACTTCCCGTGCCCAGAGTCCAGAATTCGTCATCGTCAAAATGGGCATCTCCGCTAAAACGATCTTTGCCTGGAGGGAAGGCGTGTGCCAGAAGCCCGTCCTTCCCATCAAAGGGGTAGCCGTCGCCATGTTCTGGGGACACAAACCAACAGGCAGGCAGCCAGTCAGGCTCCGCGTTCGAGAGAGACTGCAGGGCCCACCAGCCTCTCTGCCCCTGCAGATGCTGCCCGCCCCCCTCCCCCGGCCTGCCCGGCCGTCACAGACCCACGCGGCCCCCCACTCCACACCCACCTTCGGTTCCAAAGCGGATCTCGATGTCGACCTTCCCGCTCTCCTTGCGTGTGAACGTGAGTGGCGTGACGTCACTCCACACCTTAAAGGCCCGTTGGAAGGCATCCTCTATGATGGAGGGGGCCAGGTCAGGCGAGTAGTTCAGCACTCTGCGGGGGGGAAGGGGGGGGGACGCCACACACCAAGATCAGGAGCCATGCCAACAGGACGTGGCACAGCCAGCTTGTGTCAAGGGGGTGGGGGATCGACTGGCCACCTGGTCCAGCAGTCCTGGACCATTCTCTGCAGTCAGACAGCCATCCCTGGGAGGGGAAACCCCAGGAGGTTTGAGGGTGGAGCCTGGGGAGGGCGGGGTTTGGAGAGGGGAAAGACCTCAGCAGGGTATAATGTCAGGAAGGGCACCCTCCAAAGTGGCCATTCCACCCCACCCCCCAGGGAACTGATCTTTGTTGCCTGGAGATGAACTGTGATTCCAGGTGAGCTTCAGGCCCACCTGGAAGTTGCCAGCCATAGGCACAGAGTAGCCCAAAGAGTTCCAGCGCTCCAGGCCAAGGACCTTCCTCCAGCCGCTGCCCCCACAGTGGTGGCAGCCGGAGAGGGAAACTGGCCAGTGCTGGGCTCTCCCTCTTTCCTCTTTCCGTGCACAGAAACTGACCATTAAGATCACGGGGGAAGGTCCTCCTGACAAGGAAGGTCTTTTGGTGGCAGCCCCACGATCATGGAACAGCCGCTGAGGAAGATGCGCCTGGTCCCTCGCTGTTGCTCTTGAAGAGGCAGCTGAGGATGGTTTTATTTAGGACTGCATTTGTTTAAAGCAGTCTTATACTGTGATTTAAATTTTTGGTTTTCTGTATTCTTTTTATTGTATTTTATTTTTTATTTATTTTATTAATTTTATTTGTATTCCACCTTCCCTGCCAGGCAGACTCAGGGCTGCTTACGGATTATATATAAATATATTGAAACAATAAGATACGTTAAAACCATAGTAAAGTTAAAACCACAGTATATACTAACAGTCTAGCAAACGTAGTACTAATCAGTTTTATTTATATTGTAAGCTGCCTTGAGCTTTGTGAGGAAGAAAGGCAGCTGATAAATGTTTTAAATTTAATAAACTAGAAATAAGGCCTGTTGTGGAAATAAATACAACAGGCTCTAGAAAGAGGCTCTGGGAGAGTGCCCCAGCCTTGGGCACTCAGTGTCGATTTGCTGTGGTGACCTCAGCAGGGTATAATGACACAGGGGAAGATCTCTGCCATCTGAAGAGCAGTTGTAGTTCAGCGTGATCTTCATCCCTCCCCTGGAGATTGGCAACAATGGTTCCCCATGAGGGAACGGGTGGTTTGGAGGGTGGAGTCTATGGCAATGAACCTGTCTGAGGTCCCACCCCTGCTGAAACCTCCAGGGTCCACCCCTCAAATCTCCAAGAATTTCCCAACCTGGAGTTGGCAACCCTATCTCCCTCCCAGCCAACCGTCAATGTATCATTATCTGCCCCCTGGCTTCAGCTTTCCATCTCCTCCCTCCTAGAGAACAGTTGTAATTCTGAGTGATCTCCAGCCTCCACCTGGAGATTGGCAACAATGGTTCCCCATGAGGGACTGGTTGGCTTGGAGGGTGGAGTCTATGGTATTGTATCTGTCTGAGGTCCCACTCCTCCTCCAACCTCACCGTCTCCAGGCTCCATCCCTCAAATCTCCAGGTATTTTCCACCTGGAGTTGGCAACCCTAACTCCTTCCCAACCAATCATCAACTTCACTCTTCAACTTTCCATCCCCCCCCCTCCAGAGAGCACTTGTAATTCTGAGTGATCTCCAGCCCTTGACTGGAGATTGGCAACCATAGTTCCCATGAGAAGTATTCTTTCTCTGCAATGGGGACCAAAGCAGCTGACATCATTCTCCTCTCCCCCTTTTGACTTGCACAACAACCCTGTGAAGCAGGTTAGGCTTAAAGTCTGTGACTGGCCCAAAATCACCCATTCAGCAAGAACCTGGGTCTAGCAGATCCTGCTCTGAAGCACTGACATGGCTATGCCTAGGGTAGCCAACCTCCAGGTGGAGCCTGAAGATCGACAGGTATCACAACTGAACTCCAGACAACAGATTCCCCCCCCCAAAAAAAGCCGGTTAAAACATCATAAAACAGATTTAAAATCAACAATAACAATAAAAATTCCAAGGTTACAGATATGTAACAACAATTGTAACAGCAGAGATCTCCAGGTCCCACCTGGAGATTGGCAGCCCTAGGGGGAAAGTCAGCTGCACAGCAGGGGGTTGAAGGGAATGGTTTGATGGTCGCTGGCCCACCTCCTTAGCCAGCCAGCCATGGCAGAGTTAAGCAGAAGAGAAAGCTATTTTCAGTTTATTCTGACAGGAAAGTCAGTGGGCGATGGAGGGGGGTTATGCTGGAAGTTCATGGTCTTTTCACTGACAGAGGCAGGCCACTGAGGGGACAGTTAGACCCACCTGGCAGTGGGCGGAGGGGAAGAGTGGACCCAGCACCCAGTCCTTCCCCTTCGCTGGCTCCCTCCAGACTGAGACCGAGACGCTGGTCGGTGGCTCTGTGGGCGGGACTGAGGCAAAGCAGCGAGAGAATGCAGCCAGTGGCCAGGGACCCCCTTTGGAGTGGCAGTCCTTCCAGCCAACTGATTTTGGTGCCCCATAGAATCTTGCCACTTGAAAATGGCTTTATATAATAAGGAAAGATAACTAAGATGTGGCCAAAGGGGAGGGGCCGTGGCTCACTGGCAGAGCATCTGCTTGGCAGAAGGTCCCAGGTTCAACCTCCAGCAGCAGCATCACCTGTTGAAATGACCAGGTGGGAGGTGATATGGAAGACCGTTGTCTGCCTGAGACCTTGGAGAGCCCCTGCTGGTCTGACTAGACAAGACTGAACGTTGATGGGCCCGGGGGGGGGGGGGGCATTGGTTCAGTATAAGGCAGCTTCATGTGTTCAAAGGCCCAGTCTTTGTGGTGGGGTGTGCCTGAAGCTGAACTCACTGGTAGGTGATGTCGGTGTGGTCCCATTTGAGGTCCCCCTGGAACGTCTGGAAGCCGCCAATGTCTGGAACTCCGCAGCGAGGGGCTCGCATGGCATCCAGAGTTGGGGAGTCCAACTGCCCCGTCTCTCTCAGGCCCAGCCGCTGCTGCATCTTCTTGAGAGCAGAGGCCAGGGTCACCTGACTGCCGCCACCCGAAATCTCTGAATCTTTTAAATATCCAAACTGCTGGAGATAGCGCTGGAGGGGAACAGGAAGAAGAAGATGGGCATCAGATGGCGCAGGCAGGCAGGGACAGGCACCCACAGGCACAGGGCATGGGGGAGAGAGAGAAAACAGATCTTCGAGACAGTGCTCCCAGAGGCCATAGAAGGCAAAACGGAGCCACAGACCTGGGCCCTTCCTCTGTGTTGGGACGGGATTCCGGTCTCCAGGGGCCCACCTGCTGCAGGCCCCGATAGCCACGAATCTCCCCATGAGAACCACACCCAGAGGGGGCTGCAGCACAGAAGGGCTGAGCTAGAACTGGCCAGCAAACTCCATTCTGTTCAGGTTGGACCTAACCGGCACTCAGGGTTTCTCCCCCGCCCCTCACCCTTCCCCCGGCAGGGGATTAGGTTAGAATAGCGCCATCAGAAAGCTGGAACTGCCAGAACACCAATGGGTCTGTTCTGATCATGCATCCAGTCAGGCTCCCTGCAGACCCCTCCCAGACCCACCTCCTAGGGTCTTTGGACCCGCCACTTGCAGAATGCTTCTCTTGCCATGCCTCTTTCTGCAGGTAGCTGATGTCTGAGAGGCAGACCCGCACTCGGCTGCCCCAGTCAGTCCCGCGGCCCCCAGGCCACACCTCCTCAGCTGACCAGATCCGACTGGGGACCAGCCAGGTTTTCAGGGCCAGGTGGGGGCGCCGTGCTGGTCTGAGGCAGCAGGACGAAGTTGGCGTCCCCTCCGGCACCTTCAAGACCAGCCAGGTTTGATTCCAGGCAGACGCTTTTGTGCGCATGCACACTTCACTGCCGGCACAGGGTGTGCACGCGAAAGCTTCTTGGTCTGCAAGGTGCCGGATAGGACTCCAGCTTTGTTCAGAGTTTTCCTGGGGCCAGCCTTCAGCAGCCAGAGCTCCCCTGGACCGCGGGAAAGTTTCTGGCCCGAAACAGCCCGGTAGCTAGGGAGTATTGGGGGAGGGGGCCCGGGGAGGGGGCGGAAACACACCAGCCAATGAAATCAAAGCATGGCTCCGGGGGCAAGTCGAGGCCCTCTGGAGGCAGCCCAGAAGGGAGGGGGCCCAGAAGAAACAGCCGGGGGCCGGGCCCCAGGGGGCCTGCCCGGAACTCTTGCTGGTCTCGAACGTGCTGCCCAGCAGGTCGACACAGCCGCACGCGGGAAATAAACCCTTGTTTAAACAACGACGACAAGAAGGCTGCGAGGCTCCTGGCGGTTCGGGCTGAAAGGGGCTGCCGCGCCTCCCCCCCCCTCCCCCCGAGGCTGTCCTAGGCAGACGCGCAGCCCCCCCCCCCCGTGCGAGCCTCGCCCGTTGTCTGGGGGTGGGTGGGGGTCACCCGGGCAGCCTCGCCCTCCCTGCCCCCCTCAGTCCTCCATCGAGGCCGGCTCGCCCCCCCCCCCGGAGAGCCGGGACGACAACGGGTTCGTTCCCCACGCCACACACAACACACACAACGGGGGGGGGGGGGATTCGCCGCCGGCCACGTGGCCAGAGGAACGCCGGTCTTGCTCGGCAGGACCCACCCACACGACAGGGGCGGACTCACACGAGTGAGTCGGGCGGGCGTTTGGGGACCCTGCCGAGAGCGACCAGGCGACCAGCGCTCCCTCTCAGCCGAGTCAGAGTGAGCCAGCTCACCGTTTCTTAGCCTCCGGCTCACACCGTTCTGCCTCCGTTCAGGAAGGATCTGGCTCCAGAGCAAACTAATGATGCCGCCGCCAGCCCTAATGCCGGGGGCTCTCCAAGGAGGATTCGCGTGCACAAGACTCCACCGCTGCAGGGGCGCATTGCCGGCGGCGCGGCGCCCCCTCGGACGCCCCCCAGAAGACCCAGGCGCCCAGCCCCCCGCCCGCCCGCGGGCCCCTGACTCACGCCCCCTCCCTCCACGCGGGCCGACCCGCCCCGGTCCCACAGTCAGAGAGGGAGCCCCCCCCCCCCCGCCGGGAGTCTCTTGGGGGGCCCTGCCTGGGACAAGGTCTCTGGGAAGCGGCCCTGCTGCGCGCCGGGCTGAGCTCCGCGGGGGCGGGAGGGGGTGTCTCCCGAAGAAGCCTCCCCGGGCTGGGCAGCAGCGGGACCCGAACTTACGCTGGCCAGCTCCACGTCGGTCATTTGGCTGACCAGCTCCCCAGGGAAGGAGATGACCACCGGCGCCTGCGCCTGGAGCGGGACAGCCGCCGAGGGACGGCCCAGGGACAGGAGCCCCAGGAGGAAGGGAGCCAGGCGGGCCAGCCCCATCTCGCGTTGCGCGTCTGCCGCCGGCGATGCAGTCCTCGGGCTCTGGAGACGGCGGAGGATCCTCTGGAGCTGCCTGCCGCGCACCGCCGGCCCCGGCCGCCCATTTATCCCTCTCCGGAACCCCCGGGGGGGGGGAGGGGTGAGTCACCCCCCCCCCCCAGGAGTCACCGGCTCCTCTCTCGGGCGGAGGGATTGCAGAAGCAGCCGCTTGGGGGCTGGCCGCTTCCGGCGGGGCTGTCGCAACGCTTTGTTTACTAACCCACAGGATGTGGGAAACCTGGCGGCGGGGGGGGGGGGGGGGGGGGAGAGAGAAGTTAAAAAAGACTTTAAAAAAAGACTCCAGAAGAAGTTAAAAGAGACTCAAAACCATCCAGGAACTATCTAAAAGTACAGGAACGGATGCCCAGCTGAAATGCACACCCCAAGCATTGCTGCCTCTAAGCTGTGGGGTCTTGTGAGCAAAAATTCTACTTTGTGAGCTACTGGCATTAAAGTTGTGAGCCAGCAATTTGGCTACTGCATAAATCAGTTTGCTCTGGAGCCATCCTTCCTGAGCGAAGGCAAAAATGTGTGAGCTGGAGGCTAAAGGACTGTGAGCTGGCTCACACTAACTCAGCTTAGAGGGAACACTGACCCCAAGTCAGGAAAGGCCCTACCACGCCTAGAAGAATGCCTGCGTGGCTGACCACTTAAACCAAGAAAGCCATAAAAGGCAGAAATACTTCCTTTCAAATGTGGAAGTTCTGCCCCAAAAGTGGCGGTCAGAAAGGAGCACAGATTCTGGCAAAATAAATGGAAGCTGAAAATAAGGTGGGCAAAAAAGAGAATTTGAGGAGCTGATTGCTCAAAACATTAAGACAAAAACCAAGCATTTCTTCAAATGTATCAGGGTATGGAAACTGACTAGGTTTCGGATGACAAACCAGTTGGGCCTTCGGATAACAAAGAAATGAAAGGGTTCCTTGAAGAAGATCTGGGGAGGTGGTCAAGAAATGGAATCAGTTCTTTGCTTCTATTTGTACTGTGGAAAATATGGGGCACTTGCCAATTCCAGGGCCATTATTTTCAGGAAGGAAGTCTGAACAGCTGAGTCAAATTGAGATGATGAGAGATGAAGTTCTAGGACCACTAGGCAGACTGAAAACTAGTAAGCCGTCAGGTACACCTGACATACACCGGAAGGTTGTTAAGGAATTCAGATATGAAATTGTTGATCTACTAAGCAGCATATCTAAATCTGAGTCCACTAACATTTCAGAGATGAACAAGATAGATTCAGGTGGGGGCAGCCATGTTAGTCTGAAGCAATAGAACGAAGTTGGAGTTCAGTGGTATCTTTAAGACCAAGAAAGTTTAATTCTGGGCATGAGCTTTAGAGTGCATGCACGCTTCATCAGATTTTTGAGAGTCAAAGTTCCTTTCAACAGTAACTGGTTAGTAAAAGCAGCCTCAATGCCAGAGGACTGGAAGGTGACAAATATCACATCAATTTTTTAAAAAGCGGCCCAGAGGGAATCCAGGGAACACACACCAGTTAGTTTAACATTTGTTCCATGTAAGCTAGTAGAAACTGTTATTAAATAGAGAATTGCTAAGCACATCGAAGAACAAGTCCTACTGTGGGAGAATCAGCATGGCTTCTGCAAAGTAAGTCCTGCCTCGCCCACTTTTTGAAGTTCTTTAAGAAAATGAACAAGCATGTGGAAGACGATGGCCCAGCAGACATTATATACTTCCAAAAAGGGTTTTGAAAACTCCAGACTATATGTCACAAGATACGAGGACAGGTCCTCTCCAGTTTGGTGTAGTGGCTAAGTGCGCGTACTCTAATCTGGGAGAACCGGGTTTGATTCCCCACTCCTCCACTCGCACCTGCTGGATGACCTTGGGCAAGCCATAGTTCTGTCAGAGCTGTTCTCTCAAGGACAGTTGTCTCAGAGCTCTCTCAGCCCCACCTGCCTCCCAGGGTGTCTGTTGTGGGGAGGGGAAGGGAAAGGAGTTTGTAAACCGCTCTGAGACTCCAAGTGAGTGAAGGGCGGGGTATAAATCCAATCTCTTCTTCTTCTTCAGGTTTGCTGATGACACAAAATTATTCAGGATGGTGAGAGCCAAAATGAATTGTGAAGAGCTGCAGGAAGGTCTTTTGAAACTGGGTTAGATGGCAACAATGTGGCAAAAGAAATTCAGTGTTGTTATGAGTAATGTGATGCCCACGGGCACAAAAAATGCTAACTTTAAAAATGTACTGATGGGTTTTGGACTGGCTGAGGCAAGACTGATTGAGATCTTTGCGTTAAAGTGGATCGCTCGCTCAAAACGTCAACTCAGCCTGTGGCAGTGGTGGAAACGTAAAATTCCGTGTTGGGGATTATTAGGAAAGGGAATGAGAATAAAATGACTGATATTGAAAAGTCCCTTGTATAGATCTCTGGTGCGGCCTCATTCGGAATACGGTGTCCTGTTCTGGTCTCCAAAAGGACATTGCAGAACTGGGAAAAGGTAGAGAGGAGGGCGAGCAAGAGGATGAGGGGGCTGGAGCCCCTTCCCTGGGAGGATGAAAGGCTGGAGAGAGTCAGGGTCTTTAAGAAGCCTGTCTGAGGTGCCCAGCTGGATCAGACCAGTGGCCCATCTAGGCTGGCATCTGGAGGGCTGGCACAGAAGGCACAGAGGCCAGGACCTTCCTGGCACTAGGATTCGGAGTCACCGTGGCTAGTACGATGGACCCCACCCTCCGTGAGTCTGCCGTTTTCCTGGAAAGAAGAGGAAAATCAGAGCTCGCCTGTTTTGGGTTGGCCACTTCCTGTGGCTGTCCAGACAATTTGTTCACTAATCCACAGGATGTTTGAGACCCAGCCAAACAAGCGGCCGGGGAAGGGGGGGGGGGCTGCCTGGATTATGGTTATCTTCAAGGGAAGAGCCTCCCTCTTCTTGCACCCCAACTCACCTCTCGGGGAGAAGCTGTGGCATCCCTGGCCTCCTCTGCCTCTGGGGTGGATCCGTCCCAGCGGTGCGGCTGAGCAAAGCCTGGAGCCGCCCTCAAGGAAGACTCCTTGAGCCGGAGGAACGCTTCTTCCAACTGTGCTCAGTGGCCTGTCCAGAATCATCGAATCATAGCGTTGGAAGGGAACTCCTGGGTCATCTAGTCCACCCCCCTGCACAATGCAGGAAAATCACAAATAACTCCCCCGCCACAACAACCCCAGTGACCCTGGTTCCACACCTAGAAGAGGGCAAAACCCCCTCCAGGATCCCTGGCCAAACCAGCCCGGAGAAAAATTGCTTCCTGACCCCAAAGTGGTGATCGGCATTTCCCTGGGCGTCTAAGAAAGGGCCATGAGAACTAAGCCCTGAGGCAGCCCTTCCTGCCCTCCCTGTCCAGATCTACTCCTCTGTGCCCCAAGATCTTTGGGTGTGTGACTGGAGGTGAAAGGCCAAGCTTTACAACATTCACTGCGACCCAGAAAGGAATCACCACTAGACAGAGCAGGGGTCCCCATCACCGTGGGCACGTTTTGACACAGAGCGAGGGGCACAACCACAAAACAACGGCTGTGTGGGAGGCCGAGGGAACGACACACACAAAGGAAGCCCAAGCACAGGGGGGCAAGAGGAGCCAGTTTTTAAAATGCACCAGGAAAAAGGAGCCAGACGGAGAATGAAACGCACACTGTCCTGGGGCCGGTTGCTGCTAAAATGTTATTTTACTCGGCACAGATCTCAAACGGGGCATCAGAAGCCCTGCAGGGCAGAAGCCCACCTGGCCCCGCCCACTTCCCAAAAACACTTGGCAGGCACCCGGAAAGGTGTCAGCGGCCACCATGCTGGAGACCCCTGAAACAGACCCACCGTGGTCCACAAGAGGTGTGAGCCACCCCATCCCCATCCCTCTTGCTCCAGCCTCCGGAGAAGCCTCTGGGTTGTGCCTCTGTGCCATCAGCCTGTCCCACCCACAGCTGGGGCTGCACTCCCGGGGTGTTATTGGGGAGGGGGGGAGAATCAGTCCCTTGTTAATGTTTGGCTCCCCCCCTTCCGTGGTCCTCGTCTGTGAGGAACACCGGCCAAGGCATTGGGGGTCACTCCGAAAAACCCTGTGTGGCCTCGTGGGGTGAGTGGGAATTCGACTGCACCAGAACAAGAAGGGTCAAAAGGAAATGGCCTGTTGCGTCTGGTCTGCTGGTGGATCGTTTTGACCCAGTTGGCTAATTAAAAGGAAACAGAGGGTGAGTATAAATGGGCAATTTTCTCAGTGGAGGGAGGTAAGCAGTGGGGTACCGCAGGGATCAGTACTTGGTCCGATGCTTTTTAACTTGTTTATTAATGATTTGGAGTTGGGAGTAAGCAGTGAAGTGGCTAAATTTGCAGATGACATGAAGTTGTTCAGGGTGGTGAGAACCAGGGAGGATTGTGAGGCACTCCAAAGGGATCTGTCAAGGATGGGCGAGTGGGCATCAACGTGGCAAATGGGGTTCAGTGTGGCCAAGTGCAAAGTGATGCACATTGGAGCCAAAAATCCCAACTATAAATACACGTTGATGGGGTCTGAACTGGCGGAGACTGACCAAGAGAGAGATCTTGGAGTCATAGTAGATAACTCAGTGAAAATGTCGAGATAGTGTGCAACTGCAATGAAAAAGGCCAACACTATGCTGGGGGGTTATTAGGAAGGGAATAGAAAACAAGTCAGCCAGTATCATAATGTCCCTGTATAAATCGATGGTGTGACCTCACTTGGAGTACTGTGTACAGTTCTGGTCACCACACCTCAAAAAACATATTATAGCATTGGAAAATGTGCAGAAAAGGGCCACTAGAATGCTAAAAGGGTTGGAACACTTTCCCTATGAAGAAAGGTTGAAGTGCTTGGGGCTCTTTAGCTTGGAGAAACGACGGCTGAGCAGTGACATGATCGAGGTTTATAAGATTATGCATGGGACAGAGCAGGTAGAGAAAGAAGTCCTTTTCTCCCTTTCTCACTATACAAGAACTCGTGGGCACTCCATGAAATTGCTGAGCAGGCGGGTTAGAACAGATAAAAAAAAGTCTTTCTTCACCCAAAGAGTGACACATACATGGAATTCACTGCCACAGGAAGTGGTGGCAGCTATAAGCATGGATGGCTTCAAGAGGGAATGGGATAAACATCTGGAGCAGAGCTCCATCAGTGGCTATTAGCCACAAGGTCTAGATAGGAACTCTCAGGAATAAGTGATGCTCTGTATTCTTGGTGCTTGGAGAACGGGGCAACAGTGGGAGGGCTTCTAGTGTCCTGGCCCCACTGGTGGACCTCCTGAGGGCACCTGGAGTTTTTGGCCACTGTGTGACTGGATGGGCTACTGGCCTGATCCAACATTGGTTTCTCTTGTGTTCTTATGCTCTTATGAAAGTTGGCAGGATCTTGGAATCAATGAAGGCCAGCGATTGTGCCCTGGATCCTTGCCCATCTGGCTGCTGAAATCCCGTGATGATCACATTAATGTGCCCATCATAAATCAGTCAATGACTCAGGGTCCTTCCCTTGGCAACTCAAAGAGGCAGTTACCTGCCTATTACTTAAAAACAACAAACTATCCCTACAGAAGAATGATGTAGCCAGTGATTGCCCAGTCTCTGGACAGTGATGGATGGAGCAATAGCTGACCAACTCCAGGCCTTCTGGGATAACTCATTTGCTCAGGACTGTTTTCAGGCTGGTTTCAGGCTGGGCTCCGGGGCAGAGATGGCTCTAGTGGCTTTAGTTGATGATCTCCGTCTGAATAGAGACCCCAAAAAGGCCATGTCTCTCTGTTGCTTCTGCTGGATTTATCTGCAGCCTTTGATATCATGCGGAGACATTTGAAAGCAGAAAAGGATATCGGGGTGTGCTTTTGGACAGATCTAAATCATTCCTTATGGAGCAGTCTCAAAGAGCTGCTATTGGGGACCACTTATCTTCAGCGTGGGACTCGCCCTCTGGGGTTCTACAGGGCACAGTCCTCCTGTCCCCTGTCCCCTTCAATCTCTGTGTCAAGACCTTGGGAGAAACCATTCGTAGCTTTAGAACTGGGTGTCCCCAATATGCTGATGACACCAGACTCTGTCTCTCTCTAGCCAAATATCCTGGCAGTGCAGTAGAGGGCTTCAGCCGCTGCCTTCCCTGCTGGGGTTAAATGGCTGAAAATGAACAAACTGAAACTGAATCTGGGTGAGGTTGGCAGGGGAAACTGTGGTCTTGGAGGATACGCCACTTCCCACTGTGAGGTGGGGGTGACAGAGGCCAAGAAACCGAATTCCTCTGCTGCCAGTTATGACAGCAAGTTCACCCCTCGTTCAGTGGTTTAAAATGTGTTGACACATTCTGACTCCGAGGTCTGAGGCATTGAATTCTCAGGACCTGATGATCAGTTGTGTCACTTCTTGCAATGTTTTTTACAAATAAATTCTCTGAAATACATTTTAAGTTGGAACGGAGATGTAATACAGTTCAGACAGAGGAAATGCCCAGAACCCTGTCTGGTCCAGATACGGATCATTTTCTACTCAGTTCCCTTGAAGGATGTTGCTGTAATGGTGGCCACAGGCACAGATGACTTTAAAAGGAGATTAGATGGATTCATGGAGGACAGGGGTCTGTCAGTGGCTACGAGGAGCCAGTCTGGTGTAGCGGTTAAGTGCGCAGACTCTAATCTGGGAGAACTGGGTTTCATTCCCCACTCCTCCACTTGCACATGGCTGGATGACCTTGGGCAAGCCATAGCTCTGTACTAGCTGTTCTCTCAAGGACAGTTGTCTCAGAGCTCTCTCAGCCCTGCCTACCTTACAGGGTGTCTGTTGTGGGGAGGGGAAGCGAAAGGAGTTTGTAAGCCGCTCTGAGACTACAAGTGAAGGGCGGGGTATAAATCCAATATCTTCTTCTTCTTCTAGACACGGTGACTGAGGGGAGCCTCCACATTCAGAGGCACTAAACCTCTGAATCCCAGAGCCCTGCAAGATCAGACCAGTGAGGGTCTATCTAGTCCAGCATCCTGTCCCACACAGTGGCCAGCCTGTTCCTCTGGATGGCCAGCAACAGGGCAGGGAGGCTGAGGCCTTACCCTGATAAGACCATCAGAAGAGCCCTGCTGGATCAGACCAGTGAGGGTCCACCTAGTCCAGCCTCCTGTCTCACACAGTGGCCAGCCAGTTCCTCTGGAGGGCCAGCAACAGGGCAGGGAGGCCGAGGCTTCCCCTGAGAAGAACACAAGAAGAGCCCTGCTGGATCAGACCAGTGAGGGTCCACCTAGTCCAGCCTCCTGTCTCACACAGTGGCCAGCCAGTTCCTCTGGAGAGCCAACAACAGGGCAGGGAGGCCGAGGCCTTCCCCTGAGAAGAACATCAGAAGAGCCCTGCTGGGTCAGACCGGTGAGGGTCCATCTAGTCCAGCCTCCTGTCTCACACAGTGGCCAAACAGTTCCTCTGGAGGGCCAGCAACAGGGCAGAGAGGCCGAGGCCTTCCCCTGAGAAGAACCTCAGAAGAGCCCTGCTGGGTCAGACCAGTGAGGGTCCCTCTAGTCCAGCATCCCGTCTCACACAGCAGCCAGCCAGTTCCTCTGGAGGGACAGCAACAGGGCAGAGAGGCCGAGGCCTTCTCCTGAGAAGAACCTCAGAAGAGCCCTGCTGGATCAGACCAGTGAGGGTCCATCTAGTCCAGCATCCTGTCTCAGACAGTGGCCAACCAGTTCCTCTGGAGGGCCAGCAACAGGGCGGAGAACTTTTATTAGTTTTAAATCTGACTGCTGGCTCTGTGTGACTTTAAAAGGCTGCTAGCACGGTCAGTAAGAAAGCGTCGCTGCGTGGAATGCTTTGGAGCACTCTGCTACGCTGATAGAGATTCCTGGCTGTGCAAAGAGCCTCTTTGGCCTGCTGGGAAAGGTCTGACGGTAGGACCCCTAATAGGTCCCTGTGCTGCAAGAGATAACTCTCTCTCTCTCTCTCTCTCTTTCTCTGAGAGTTTGTTTGGAACAGACCTAATGGGTGGTTGTGCAGCTCCTTCACCCAGTGAGGCAGACTTTGACACAGCTGAGCTCTGTGCAAGAACGCTTCGTGAGGATTGTGTGCCCCCAGCTCTCCAAGCACCTCACACATGTTGTCTTGTTAATATGATCTTTGCAATAGCCCTGCGAGGTAGGCAGGGGTGAGCCTTCTTGGACCACAACTGAGTCTCTCTGGCACTGCCCTCCTCTGCCAGCTCTTGCTTTGCTCCCACTGCTGCCCAGAGACATCCCCCTCCTCATCCAAAAAATCCCCTGCTCCCCCCCAACACATGTTCAGGCTTCTCTTACGTGACCCTGCTCCCCTCCCCCGCCAGGCATTTGCAGCCCAACCCACCATTCCCCCCCCCAATCAGGTGCTGTTGCTGTCCTAGCCCCCCCTGGCCCCCTTCGCTCTAGCATCGAGCCTGCCCGCAGGACTCCTCTGCCCTGGCGCTGGAGGAGGAGGAGGCCTTGGCCCCCCATGGAGCCTGCCAGGGGGGGGAGAGAGCCTTCCTTTCTCTGGGCAGGGCCTCCGGGCTGGTCGGGAGGAGCGCCTGCTCCAGAGGGGCGGGGGTGGGGGGGAGCCCAGCCTGGAGCCCTCCAGAGAGGCTACTCAAAGGCCCAGGACCATCCTGAGCATATGTGCATCTCTCTCTCTCTCTCTCTCTCTCTGTGTGTGTTTGTGTGTGTGCATGTGCACTCTCTCACACACACATGGGGGGAAGTTATTGAAGAAATCCCTCCTCTTGCTTCACTTTGCTGGAGTCTCCGGAGGACAGAGGATGCGGTGTTTTCTTACTGGGGGCGGAGGCTAAGAGAAGTGAAGAAAGAGATTTCTTCCGGAACTTGGTGTCCCCATGCCTCATGTACTACAACTGGAGGGGACAATGGATGCCCAACTGCCCAGGAGAAAACTCGGCCATGCCACTTGGGAGATGGGCTGTGGCTGGGTGGCGGAGCCTCTGCTTGGCACGGAGAAGGTCCCGGGCTCAATCCCCAGCAGCACCTCCAGTGGAAAGGACCCGGCCGGAGGTGATGTGGAAGGCCTCTGTCTGAGACCCTGGGAGAGCCACTCTCAGTCCGATTAAACCAGTTCTGGGAAGGGTGGTGGAGCCTCCGCTTGGCCTGCTGAAGGTCCCTGTGAATCTCCGCCTGAGACCCTGGAGACCCGCTGCCAGTCTGAGGAGACAGTAGTAAATGGGATGGACCCCAAAGGCCTCATTTAGTAGACGGCAGCCTGGCCTCATAGACTCCCAGAGTTGGAGGGGGCCATCCAGGCCATCCAGTCCAACCCTCTGCTACAGCATCCCTGACAAGTGTTTGTCCGGCCGCTGCTGAAAGACTGCCAGGGACAGGGACTCTGACTGTAAAGAAGTTTCCCCTAAGATCCAGCTGGTCCCTTCCTGCCCTCAACTTAAACCCATCATTGCAAATCCTCTCCTCTGCTGCCCACAGGAACAGCTCCATGCCCTCCTCTAAGTGACAGCCTTTTAAATACTTCAAGAGAGCAATCCTGTCCCCCCTCAACCTCCTCTTCTTCAGACTCAACATTCCCGAGTCCCTCAGAGGGCTTCTTGCTCTCCAGGCCCCTGATCATCCTCTTAGCTCTCCTCTGCCCCTGCTCCATTTTGTCCACATCCTTTTGGAAAAGAGGCCTCCAGAAATGCACACAAGACGCCAGGTGCAGCCTGACCAATGCAGTGTACTGTGGGACTATCACGCCTTGTGATTTGGATGTTGTTCCTCTGTTGATACATCTCAAGATCACATTAGCCTTTTCTGTCGCTGCATCACACTGGCTGCTCATATTTAACATTAGGCCCACCCTTTCCCCAAGATCTTGTTCACACACACACTGCTACCCAGAAGTGTATCCCTCCATCCAGTCTGTGTGTTCCTCATTTTTGTTACCCAGATGTAGAACTCGGCACTTATCCTTGTTAAATTGCATCTTGTTCACATCCGCCCATTTTTCCAGAGTGTTCAGTTCTCATTGAATTCTATATTTTCTAGTGTATTTGTTGCTCCCAATTTGGTGTCATCAGCAAATTTAATGAGTAGCCCCTCCATACCCTCTTCCAGATCATTTATAAAAATACTGAAAAGTACCATGAAGTGGTGAGCGATCATCTATGATGATGTAGTCACCTTGCCAGCAAGGTGACGATAAGGGACCACCTCCTCAGGTGAGAGGTGGCAAAACAGACACACGGAGACAGAGGTGATGTGAGGCATAAAGTCAGGGCTTTGAGGCCCCTGCTTTTATTGGATATTTGCTACATCAGTAGTTAGTTATTTGTTCAGTCAGCAGGAGGACATGCATGCTGTGCATGATACATAAACAATGTTGCTACAAGATACAGTTCCTGGGGAAAAGCGGTTAGCTTGTGAGAAAGCTGAGCTGGCTTAATCTAATGGTTACATTTCTATTATGCTCAGAGAGAGATGAGAGAGGAATTCTCTGCGGCCTTCAGATGTGGTGTGCCAAACATTCTGTAGGTGTTTTTAGCTATCTGTAGACATGGCTTGCCAGTGCCTTAAGATAACTACAGGATTCCCATAGTACCATGGTCAGAATCGAGCCCTGTGGCCTGCCACTGGACACCTCCCTCCATTCATTCACGTGTCCTCTCCTGCTGTGGCTTTAAGAGCAGCTGAACCAGGGCCACAGGCAGCTGGGAGGGGCTGTCCCCTGGGGGGGGGGGGGGTCACTGGCCTGAGGCATGAATGGAACATCAGTGAGGGCTCCTCCTCCTCCTCCTCCTAATCCACATGACAAAGAGCCTTGTGATGCCTGAAGGACTCATGGGGGTGTCGTGGCAGAAGTTGTCAGGATGAACCATGCAGCTCCGGGGTCAGATGCAGCCCCTCGCCTGCTGTGCCTTCCAACTCGCTCTTGGGCCCAGCCCCAGGGAGGGCCGGGGTGCTTCCGAGCCACGTCGGCTGAACAAAAACTGGCCCTTTGCAGTTTGGAAGCCAGGAGGCCTTGATCATGAACACTTTCTTGCCTGGGAAATCACACACATGAACAGACATGAAAACTGAATTAGGCCCTTTGTCCATCGAGGTCAGACTTGTCTACTCAGACTGGTAGCTGCTCTCCGGGGTCTCAGGCAGAGGTCTTTTCCCATCCCCTCCTGCCTGGTCCCTTTCACTGGGGCTGCCAGGGATTGAACCTGGGACCTTCTGCATGCCAAGCAGATATTTTACCACTGAGCTACAGACCCTCCCCGTCACTTCCCTAGGATCACCCCCTCCTCCTTTAAGCACCTGCCGTGCTGCGCGCAGTCACGCAGGGAGGTTGTGTGTATTTATTTATTTATTTGGATGTATACCCTGCCCTCCCCTCCAAAGCAGGCTCAGGGCAGCTCAGACTCACTGAAGCACAGCCCTGGTCTTGAAGGGTCCCCCGATGGGAATCTAGGACAGGCAGAACTGGCTGGCTCCTGGGGGGAACCACGGAGCATGGCAGGCCTTGCAAGTCACACCGCTGCCAGTCACCTCTCATTCCCGCCCTGACTCTTAAGATCCGCCCAGTCCAGGATGAAGGTCTTCTGGCAAACTTTTCACTTCGTTTTCTGAAAAATCCCCTGGATTGGCAGAAGAAGAGGAGGAGGAGGAGGAGAAGAGATTGGATTTATACCCCGCCCTTCACTCCCCAAGGGAGTCTCAGAGCGGCTTACAATCTCCTTTCCCTTCCCCTCCCCACAACAGACACCCTGGGAGGGAGGTGGGGCTGAGAGAGCTCTGACAGAAACTGCTGTTTTCCAAGGACAGCTGTGCCAGAACTACGGCTTGCCCAAGGTCAGCCAGCAGGTACAAGTGGAGGAGTGGGGAATCAAACCCGGGTTCTCCCAGATTAGAGTCCGTGCACTTAACCAGGACACCAACCTGGAAGGGCAGCCAGCTGTCCACCCTGAATGCAGTCTGCAGATGGCAGGAAGGGATGCTTTGATGGCAGCATGGTGCTGGGTACCAAAGTGCAGCGTGCACTTCTCAGGGCTGGCTGAGCGAACAAGCATGGGAATGCATGTACATGCTGCTGCTGCTGCTTTTCAGCCCCTATTGAGGGTGCGATTCAGGCATCTGCCCCAGCCCCAGCCCCAGCCCTCCACGCAGCTGACTTGTGACAGGCCCTGAGACATCCCCGGGGGACTTCCCCTGCCTCTGGCCCAGACAGAGGGGGAGGGGATCCGTTGTGTCAGGGCCCCTTTCCTTCCTGAGGTGTCACAGGGGAATCCCAAGGGGGGGGGCTGTGGGAACAGCAGCCCAGGGCAAGTCTTTCGGCAGCAGGCAGGCAGGCACCAGCTGCTCTTTGAGAATGCCCCTCCCCAGTCGCCTTCAGGCCCCAAGGTGGGGGGGGGGACAGCTCAGCAGAGCCCGTTCCCTGCAGGTGGGCAAGCAGCGAACACCCCAAGGGCGCAGAGGCCAGCTTTCCCAGGAAGGCAGCGAGAGAGGAACATGGAAAAAGATTACACAACACACAAAAATACCCTGGAGAATAACGAAAACAAGGAGGCAAATGTGTGTGTGTGTGTGTGTGTGAATGAAAATACATTTACAATAATAAAGTCACAACTTTTCAGCACTCAGAGACAATATCAACCTTCAAAGTGCATCCTGCATGCAAAAGTCCAAATCCATATTGAGGCAAGTCATAACAGTCAACATGAAATAAATCTGTTTGTAAAAATGAAGGGCTTGTGTGCGCGATTCTTATCAGTAAGATATGAATGTTCCTGGTTGGAAGAAAAGAAGAAGGAACAATTATATGTTTGTTGCGTAGCTTTCCCAGGAAGGCAGCGAGACTTCTCTGAGGGCTGTGCAGCAAAGGGGAGAAGCCGTGGCCCAGGGGAAGGTCCCGGGTTCCGTCCCCAGCGGCATCCCCAGTTGCTGAGAACTCAGCAGGAGGTGCTGTAAAAGACCTCTGCTGCTGGAGACCCCCGGAGAGGATCGGTGCCCCTCCCTCTCTGGCCCCCCAAGGGCCCCTGCTCGGAGGGATGGGATGTCACCATTGCCAAGGGAAGTGATGGAATCGCATGAAGAAGAAGAAGAAGAAGAAGAGATTGGATTTATATCCCACCCTTCACTCACTTGGAGTCTCAGAGCGGCTTACAAACTCCTTTCCCTTCCCCTCCCCACAACAGACACCCTGTGAGGTATGTGGGGCTGAGAGAGCTCTTTCCAGAACTGTCCTTGAGGGAACAGCTGGTCCAGAGCTATGGCTTGCCCAAGGTCATCCAGCCAGGTGCAAGTGGAGGAGTGGGGAATCAAACCCGGTTCTCCCAGATTAGAGTCCACGCACTTAACCACTACACACAAGGCTGCTTTTTACTGAGTCTGCCAGAGTCAGTCTCACCTGCTCAGCACGCAGAAGGTCCCAGGTTCAACCTCCAGCATCTCCTGTTACAAAAAGAGCTGTTGTAGGTCTGGTCAAAGCAGACGCCTTGGGGGAGGGGAATGGACCACGGCCCAATGGTCCAGAGTTCAGGAGAAGCCAGCTCTGCATGCATCAAGGAGAGCAGCGGCCTGGGTATCTGGCCCAGTGACGTGACGCCTATTTGGACGAGCTGCAAGATTCCACCGTCACCTGCCGAGACTACAGACTGAACATAAGAACCTGAGAGAAGCCAGTGTTGGATCAGGCCAACGGCCCATCCAGTCCAACACTCTGTGTCACACAAGAAGAAGAAGAGATTGGGTTTATACCCTGCCCTTCACTACCCAAAGGAGTCTCAGAGCGGCTTACAAACGCCTTTCCCTTCCCCTCCCCACAACAGACACCCTGTGAGGTAGGCGGGACTGAGAGAGCTCTGACAGAAACTGCTCTTTTTCAACTATGGCTTGCCCGAGGTCATCCAGCAGGTGCAAGTGGAGGAGTGGGGAATCAAACCTGGCTCTCCCACATTAGAGTTCGCGCACTTAACCACTACACAAACTGGCTCTCACAGTGGCCAAAAACACCAGGGGCCCTCAGGAGGGAGGTCCAGCAGTGGGGCCAGGACACTAGAAGCCCTCCCACTGTTGCCGCCCCCCCCCCAAGCACCAAGAAGACAGGGCCTCCCTTGCCCCATACTTATACAGTTCCTATACTGGAGCCCAAATGCTCTCCCAGGGATCCCTGCAAGCGGGTGCTGGAGGGGCTGGGGGGGGGGGGGGAATGAGAAGCCAGTCAGGTGCTGGAGCAGGACGACTGGTCAGCCGAGGGGGGGGCAGTTTGATCATGGGCAGCTGATTCCCTCCAAGTTCTGCTATGAGTGTCCAGATTCCCAAAGGGCAAAAGGGGAAGAGGCCCTTGGAAGCGCTGAGTCAGCCGCCCACCACCAGCCCCAGCCTGGCTCCTGAGGAAAGTCCCCTTCCGGGCAGGTTCCTCTGCAGGCGAGAGCTGGAGCCGGGGTGAGAGCAGGCACCTGGGCTGGCCAGCAAGCTGGGCGTTTCATGCCTGGTGAGCTCAGCCCTGTGGGGAATTCCATACTTGGGCACCCAGCCTGCACAGCTGAAAAGTGACTCTGAAAAATCACTGGGATCTTCAAACACAGACCTCCCTATGCATGTCTGGTTTGGCCAGCTAGTGGGGCACCCCCTGAACTCGTGTCCCCCCCCCCCCCACACACACACACCCAGCCAGAACCGTGGGCTGAATCTCAAGGGGATTCTTTGATGGGACCAGCTCCCCCCGGAAATGCCTGAAGCCAGGTGTATGATTCAGAACCCAGCACACCGGGCGGGGAGAGGGAAGAGTTTCAATCACTGGATTACAAAACATAGAACCCTTCAGTCTGGGGGCAGAGCGGAAAGTCACCTGAACCTGTATGATAACCAGAAACTGAGCTTGTGATTCTTTTTGTCTGTTAATAAGCATTTTCACTATTTTGCATGCTGATTTAACAAGCCACCCTGTATACATGGAAGTATGATCTGTAATTCCATTTCATTGTACCTGAAGAAGTGTGCGTGCACACAAAAGCTCACATCGTAAATAAGACTTTGTTGGTCTTAAAGGTGCCTGACTGGACTCAAACCTTTTCCGGTACAGCAGAACTGGAACCCAGCAGGGGCAGCCCTGGCGGACTCGCAGGCCGCTGTCTTCAGAACACTGTCTTGGGAGCAGTGTTCCCTCTAAGCTGAGTTAGTGTGAGCCATCTCACAGATTTTTAGCCTCCAGCTCGCACATTTTTGTCCTAGCTCAGGGAGGATGGCTCCAGAGCAAACTAATTTATGCAGCAGCCAAGTCGCTCACTCACAACTTTAATGCCAGCAGCTCACAAAGTAGAATTTTTGCTCACAAGACTTCACATCTTAGAGGGAGCATTGCTTGGGAGTTAGCCCCCCCCCCCCGTCTGAGGAACGCCTTTCTGACCTCCACCAGGGCAGGCTGTTTGGCCAGGCAAGGGGACTGTCGTGATGAGGGGATGCAGGGTGTCAGGAATGACTCCTCAAGAGACCCGGGCCCCAGAGAAAAACGCACTCCTGTGGGGACTCAGCACAAAAGTCCTCTTGTTCCAGACAGAGAGGAGGCGCTTCCCCCTTTATGGAGACAAATAGGAAGGAGAGGGGAAACCAACCGTCTGCCCACCTGGCAAGGAGATCCCTTTTAATATCCCGAGTTGGGGCCATAAAAAAGAAGGATGTGCAACTTGTCATGTCTGGGCAAAGGCCGAAGGGTGTCAAGGAAGGGTGTCTTAGCCCAAGCGGTGCCCCCACCAAGCCGAGAGGGAAAGAGGGAAAAGGATTAGAACAAATTTTGAGTCCCAAAGTTTTATTCAAGGCATGAGCTTTCATGTGCAAGGCACATTTTTTCAAATACATCCTCCGCATTTTAGTGTATTTCTTTTTCAGAACAGTATATTAGAATACTGAATGTAATGCAAAGAATATTGGAACATTTTGCTGCATCCACCTAAAGGGGAGAAAAGGATTACCACAGTCTGTGCAAGACCCACCAACCAAGTCCCAGGGAATGGAGAGAAAATGAGGGAAGCCTGTTTCTCCTGTTTCCACTGACAGGAATGGCAAGGCAAAACCACAGGCTTGTGAAACTTGCCTAATCTCTGAGTCTCGTGGCACCTTTAAGACCAACAACATTTAATTCTGGGTACGAGCTTTCACGGGCACTGGACTCTTAAAGGTGCCACTGGACTCAAACCTTGTTCTGTCGCTTCAGAGCAACATGGCTACCCGCCTGAATCTAGCTAATCTCTGTTTTGATTTTCTCAGTTTTCCGCAGCAGACGGGCTGCTTCCCCGACATCTATTCCTGACGCTCTTGTGCTCCTAGGAAATAGAGAGAGGCACACGCTGCTTTTGTCAGCCGGTGGAGGGCAGGAAAGGGTGCCCCTCCCACACACACACAGACATGCTACAGGTCCGTGAATTTATGACCTGCGGCTGCCTGTGGCCACAGTGGACCGCACACCCTGGGAGAGGAACTGTGCACTCAGCAGCACCGGAGAGCTGTGCTTGGCTTCCAGCTGTGGTCGGCCGTGAACTCGGCTTCCCGAAGGTGAGTCTTCTGCTGGCGCCTGAGGAGGCTCACACAGCCAAAACATGTGGTGGTGGCTGCATCACAAGGGAAGCGATTTGGCCTGAGTTGCCCTCCCAGCTACATCACGGGGCTGAGCGGCCAAGAGGGGGGGCGAAGGAACGCAAGAGGTGGACCGCAGGCAGAAGTGGGAGCCAGCGTGAGGAAGGGGCTCAAGCGCTGGATCGGGATCCGGGAGAAGCAGGTTCGAATCCCCACTGCACGATGGACACCTGCTGCTCATACCCTCTCAGCCTGACCTACCTCGCAGGGTTGCTGTGAGGATAACCTGGAGGGAAGGAGAATGCTGTACACCACCTTGGATCCCAACTGAGGAGAAAAGTGGGGTGTAAAGGAAGGAAGGAAGTAAGTAAGTAAACAAACAAACAAACAAACAACCTCCAATAACTGTGACCAGGCGCAGCCAGGAAGACAGGTCTATGCTGTCCCTACGCTAGCGGGAATAGGGCCCCCTTTCCGGTCAGAGGCCAAAGTCTGAGAGCCAGTTGGGTGTAGTGGTTAAGTGCACGGACTCTAGTCTGGGAGAACCGGGTTTGATTCCCCACTCCTCCACTTGCACCTGCTGGGTGACCTTGGGCAAGCCATAGCTCTGTACCAGCTGTTCCCTCAAGGACAGCTTGGGAAAGAGCTCTCTCAGCCCCACCTACCTCACAGGGTATCTGTTGTGGGGAGGGGAAGGGAAAAGGAGTTTGTAAGCCGATCTGAGACTCCAAGTGAGTGAAGGTCGGGGTTTAAATCCAATCTCTTCTTCTTCTTCTTCTTCAAACCCCCGTGAATGGGGCCTGGTGTGAAGTCAGGCTCCGGCCTCCAGGCCCCCCCCCCCACTAGCCCCAGCCGGGGTTCTGCGCCTGGCTTCGAGGGCCCCCCCAGTCTAGACAGGGACTCAGGCGACAACATCCAGGGGCCCTTCAAGGTGCCGCGAGAAGCTCGGGAGGGACCCGGAGTGGGCGAAAGACAGGAGTCAGGTACCTGTCGGGGAAGAGGAGACGGATCTGGCCCAGGGAACTGGCAGGCCTTAAGCCGGATTTCACCCTGCACCAGCCGTGGGGGAGGAGTGCAGGCACCAGAGACACCATAGAGCCACAGAGTGGGAAGGGTCCTCCAGGGTCACCTAGTCCAACCCCCTGCACAAGGCAGGAAATTCACAAATACCCCTCCCACCCCCCCAGTAGCTCCTGCTCCATGCCCAGAAGATGTCACCTTCCAAGGCCATGAAGGAGTTTGCATGTGACAACCTGTCCCTTTAATTAAACCAAGTAACTGATGGGCAGCCAATCGAGGGGCCGCAGAATGGAACGAACGTGCATGTGCCGCCTCGCTCCGGATACTAACCGAGCTGCAGCGTTCTGCCCCAACTGGAGTCTCCACGCAGACTTTGAGGGGAGACCCACACCGAGGGCGTGGCAGTAATTTAGTCTCGAAGGGTTATTGTGGTGTGTCTCCGTGTGGCCAGATCAGCTGACTCAAGGCAGGAGGCCATTTTCCAGGCTAAACTAAGCTGTATAATACCTCCCCCCCCCCCCAAAGCTCTCAACCAAGTCAGTGAGGGTCAGTTGCACCCCATCCAAGGAGGGAAGCACCAAGTCCTTCAAGATCTCCACCTGCCCAGCCAGCACCTCCTCCGTCTTTCCAGGGTTCCACTTCTGTCTCTCAGCCATTTAGCCGCAGCAGGCAGGTAGCACTTCAGGACTTCAGCCACATCCCGAGGAGATGTGGATAAGGAGAGGGAGAGCCGGGGGAGAGCCGGGGGGGGGGGGGGCGCCTGCATACTGATGACAGCTGACCCCAAAGCTACAAATGATCCATCCTGAGGACTTTAAAGAGAGGTTGGAAAGCACCGGGGTGGGGGGTAGGATTGCACCCTGTGGAACCCCACAGCACAGATTCCCCACTGTTGATAACTGGTCTCCTATGGCAATCCTTTGGGTCTGGTTTGTACACCAATCCAAAGCCCATCCCCTGATATCTGATATCCAAAGCCCCTCCCCTGAGAGCCAGTTTGGTGTCGTGGTTAGGAGCCCGGACTCTAATCTGGGAGAACCGGGTTTGATTCCCCACTCCTCCTCCACATGCAGCTGCTGGTGTGACCTTGGGTCAGTCACAAGATCTTTCAAAAGCTGTTCTTTTAAAGGCAGTTTCTGTCAAGAGCTCTCTCAGCCCCGCCTGCCTCACAGGGTGTCTGTTGTGGGGAGGAGAGGGGAAGGGAAAGGAGACTGTAAGCCGCTCTGAGACTCCTTCGGGGAGTGACGGGCGGGGTATGAATTCAGTCTCCTCCTTCTCCTCCTCCTCTTCTTCTTCAGCCTCCGGCCATCTCAGTAAAATAGGCTGGCCCACTGTATCAGATGGAGGACATCGACTGAAGTCAGAGAAGCCACCTGTGTCAGACTGAAAAGAGCGGGTGAGGGATCCAAGAAGACCCGGAGCCGTTCTGCTCCTGGTCTCCTCAGTCACTTTGCCTAGGAAGGGCAGAGGGGAGCCTGAGCGATAAACCGGCCGCATCATTTTTCTGTAGGGATAGTTTTTTAAAAAAAGAAGTGGCTGGAGATCCGTCCCTTTGAGTGGCCGAGGGAAGGGGCTCTGCCCTGGGTTAGTGACTGATGCATGACAGACACCCGTCGATGTGGTCTTGACATGATTTCAGCAGCCAGGATGGACAAGCATGCAGGGCACAAGAAGCAGCCTTTACAGACCCCGGGATCTTGTCAAGATCTATCACAGAAACTGGGTCAAAACAGAACCGGGGCTGCCATGCTAGTATCTGTTAAGAGCTCACGCATTGAACTTTTATGACAGGAAAGATTCCTGGTGTCACTCACTATAACTCTTCTCCTCCTTCCCCCTTAAGAAGGATCTCCACAAACCCGACAAAGTGGGCCGTGGCGCAGTGTTGTTTGTCTTGCAGGCTCCCCTGGACTTTTGTTCCACAAGGGAAGGCTTCTCTCTGGGCTAAGGAGGCCTCACCCGAGACACAGCGAAGCCCAACCAGCAGGCGGCTCTGATGGAGACCTCCAAGCAGAACACCCACCGTGTGGGCAAGGCGTTTCCAAACAGGAGTTGGAACAACAGCGCAGGAACGGGTGGAGCAGCAGGAGGCACCCAAGAGTCCTCCCTCGTCCTCTGCAGGATCCGCACAGGACCCTGAGCTTGCAGGAGGTCTTCTTTTGTGCGTGTGTGCATGTGTGCAGAGTGGGGTCAAGTCACAGCCAACTTATGGCGACCCCAGCAAGGGGCTTTCGAGGCACGTGAGAAGCAGAGGTCGGGTCTGCTGTTGCCTCCCTCCGCAGAGCCTTCCTTGGTGGTCTCCCATCCAAGTACCAACCCTGCTTCCCTTCTGAGGTCTGACGAGACTGGGCCATACCAAACCATTCCACATCTCAGGTCGGTCTGGTAGCCGTTAGTCAAGGAAAGCCTCCATCGTGCTGGGATCCAGAAGTCTGCCTGCTCCCAGCTGAAGGGCGGCAGGGGCAGCAGCGCTTCTGGAGAAGGACCGCCGACTGCTTTTGCCTGGGGGCAGGGAATGGCTTCTTCCCCCTCTTCTGTTGCTGCCCACTGTGAGTGCAGGTGTGTCAAATGCACCAGAAGGCTCTTCTAGAAAAAGAGGGGTGATCATGGGCTCGTCTCAGGTCTACCTGATGCGCTGTGCTGGGACTGCTGGAGAGATCGGAGGGGTGTGGGGGGCCTTCTCCAAACACCTCTCCCCTCCCTGTGCAACAGGCCCTGGGTTGAGGACAGAGCCCCCCCCCCCCCCAGCACTTCCTGGTTCCCTTCACTGTCTTACCTGAAAAGTGCACACGGGGCATGCATCCAGACCCTGGCAGATTATTTTATTATTTCTTTTATTATTTCACACTTATACCCCGCCCTCCCCGTGAACGGGCTCAGGGCGGCTTACAAAATGGCACACAGTGCCAAACAAAGTAACAGTTTAAAACATTTTAAAATACAACGACAACAATAAAACATATACAAGTAAAATGCTTGCAGTGATGGTAATGATCAGCATTCAGATGGCTTCCTACCGTTACCCTTCATACCAGTACCAGGGTCAAGGTCCGGCCCTCCATGGCCGCCCGGCCCGGGCTGCATTCAGGGCCAGCCCTCACCGCAGATGTTACTAGCGAGGGTAGATGGTGGTAAGCGGTGGCGGCTCCTAATCGAAGGCCTGGCGGAAGAGCTCCGTCTTGCAGGCCCTGCGGAACTGCATAAGATCCCGCAGGGCCCTGACCTCCTCCAGCAGCTCATTCCACCAGAGAGGAGCCACCACCAAGAAGGCTCTGGCCCTGGTTCCAGCGAGCCTGGCCTCTCTGGGGCCCGGGACCCGAAGTCAATGTTGCAACCCCGACCAAAGTGCCCGCTGGGGTATGTGTGGGGAAAGGCGGTCCCTCAGATATGTTGGACCATGGCCATATAGGGCTTTAAAGGTAAGTACCAGATCTAGAAGAAGAAGAAGAAGAGATTAGATTAGATTTATACCCCGCCCTTCACTCGGAGTCTCAGAGCGGCTTACAAACTCCTTTCCCTTCCCCTCCCCACAACAGGCAACCTGTGAGCAGTGTTCCCTCTAAGCTGAGTTAGTGTGAGCTAGCTCACAGTTTTTTAGCCTCCAGCTTGCACATTTTTGTCTTAGCTCAGGAAGGGTGGCTCCAAAGCAAACTGCTTTACGCAGTAGCTAGATTGCTCGCTCACAACTTTCATGCCAGCAGCTCACAAAGTAGAATTTTTGCTCACAAGACCTCACAGCTTAGAGGGAGCATTGCCTGTGCGGTAGGTGGGGCTGAGAGAGCTCTTTTTAGGACTGCCCTTGAGAGAACTTGTGACTGACCCAAGGTCATACAGGAGCTGCCAGTGGAGGCGTGGGGAATCTAAACCCGGTTCTCCCAGCTTAGAGCTCGCACTCTTAACCACTACACCAAACTGGCTCTGTGGCAGGGACCACTCAGTTCAGCATGCCAGGGTGCCAGCAGTCTTGGTACCTGAGGCAGAACCAGCCTGCTCTGCCCTGCTGGCCCGATTCCGCCCTGCCCTTCTAGGGGATCCCAGCTCCCTGGAGGGGCTTTTCTTCCACACCTGGGTAGCCCGCTGCCACTACCTGATCATTCCAGGGGTTTCCCACGGGGAGGAGCAGGACTCCCAGCTCCAAGTTCAGAGGCCTTGCCTCGGGGTCTCCCACTGCCCAGCACCCAGCCACTGCAGGGACAGATTGATGCCTTGGGCACCCTTGGAGGAATAGCCGCTTGCCAGCTGCCTGCCTCCCCCCTGGCTCCCCTCTTCTGATAGTGTGTTCAAGACAGGTGGCGTTCCATGTGGTACAGAGAACTGGTCCAGGTATCCAAAGTGGCACTGTTTGTGCTCTCCTTAGGTGCTATCTTATTGATTGCTGATTACTTGATTTTGTAAATTTCAGAGTTGTTTTAAGTGTTTGTCAAAGGGTTTTAACCTAATTTATTACTGTTACCTGTCCTGAGCCCTGCTATGCAAGGGAGGGCAGCTTATAAATCCAATAAAAAATAAATAAAGAGCTAAAGTATTTATTAAAAATAAAATGTTTACAGGCATACTTTTAGCACAGCACCAGATTTGAGCAAGGGAAACAAAAGAACCTGGTCAAAACGCAAGCACTCCGCCCCTCTCTCTGTACGTGCCCCATCAGACAGACCTCGAAATGCAGCGTAGCCCTGCTCTCCTTCTCCGCAGAGCCTCCACACCCTTCAAGCTGTCTTATTGCAGGGGAGAAGTCTGTGGGTGCTCCTGGTCGCACCACCCAAGGAAAAGAGAGCGCCTTCCTCTTGCCAGGAGATTTGATCATCTCTGGTACTCCACCTCCTTGACCCCAGTCAGCCCAGGACAAGGAAGCTCTTGTGTTGTCTCCAAAAAGTTCCTCCCTCAAGCCTCTCTAGAATTTGACACCCCCAACTCTCTGTTCTCTGCCTGAAAGGGGGGGGGGGCGAGAAGGGGGAACTTGACCATCCCTTTTGTCTAGACCCATCAGCATTTGTATGAAGGTGGACTGAGGTGCCAGCGAGAAGAAAAAACTCAACTTGGAGGCTTTGCTTCTTGCCAGCCTCCCAGGAGAAAATGCATTTCTTCATGGTGCCCCTTATTTATGAGAGGAGGACTCCCCCTAGAGTTCGGGGTAGCTAGAAGGGAAGCAAGGCTCAGTGGGAGAGCCTCTGCTTGGCATGCAGAAGGTCCCAGGTTCAATCCCAGGCAGTTTCTTCATTTAAAAGGGCCAGGTTGTGGGGTAAAGTGGAAGCCCCTTCTCTGCCTAAGACGCTGGAGAGCGGCTGCCAGTCTGAGCAGACAATGCTGATGCTGGTGGAGGGGGCGGGTCTAATTAAGAAGAAGGCAGCTTCCTGTCTAGAAGGAGCAGCCAGCACAAACCTGGATCAATTCGGGCCAATTCTGCGCCAGAATCACTCCCTCAATCCAGCCGAAGCCAGCTCACACCTGGGCCAGCAACCGCTTCTGTGGCAGAGCCAGACAGATCCCGAGGGGAGGGCAGGCCAGAGACCCTCCCTGCGGAGGTCCCTGGCTCGCCCCCCCCCCCCCCCCCCGCAGGCCAGTGATGACCCGGTGGCCTCAGCCTTCCTGCCGCCAGCCGGGTCTTGTTGGTCGTGCTGGTTTCCCCACCACTCTGCTGAGGCCTGCAGGCCCTTGGTCAACTGATCGGAGGGATGAATCAGCAACCCCCGGTGGGTGGGTGGGCTGGACGCCAGCAACCTTCCCGAGGAGGCCGGGCCTGCAGAGAGGAGGCTCCAGGAAGCAGGGAGGGTGCACAGGTCCCCGCCACGCCGCCTCCTGCTCCCGGACAAGGAGGAGGGGACCAATCCGGGGAGCGCTTCAGCTGGACTAGCGGGGCTTCCAGATGTTTTATAGCCTGAGGACAGGGAGGGTGGCGCTCGATGCCCTCCCCCTCCTCTGCTATCATCATTGCCCCCCCCCCCCAGGAACCGGAGGCGAGGACCCTCTTCACCCCCTGGCTGCGCCTGCTCTCTTGGGGCACAGAGCGAGCGAGCCAGGCACACGCACCGTGGGGCTTCTCGAACCGAGATCCCTTCTCCTCAGGAGGCTGTGAAGGGAACAGAAACGGGGACGTCCCGGCGAGAGAAGCAGCAGCAGCCGCCCCGAGCGAGAGGGAAGCAGCCACCGCGGCTGGGGGTGGAACCAGTGGGCCACCGCAAGGACGGCCTTCTCGGGGTCCCTGGCCAAACGGGGGCGGGCAGGGCAGGAGGGCGCCTCCGCCTGCCTGAGGCATCCGCTTCCCCCCCGCCTCCCCTGAGGGCCGCCCCAACTTATGAGCTGATTTCACTGCAACGCGTCTCTGGACCCAGGACTTTATAGCTGCATTCTTATCACAGCCTGTCGCAGAACATTGCGCACAGTTCTGCCATCCCTACTTTATTCTCACAACCAGGGCTCCGTTGGGGCCGGAGCGAGCCGGAGCGCCGCTCCGGGAGAGAAGGGGCCGGGGGCCCCCGCGAGGGAGCCCCGTCCCGCCCCCGCCATCTTCCGCGGGGCCGCGGCAGGCCGCCGGCCCCGCGAGGGAGCCCCGTCCCGCCCCCTGCCATGTTCCACGGGGCCGCGGCAGGCCGCCGGCCCCGCGAGGGAGCCCCGTCCCGCCCGCGACGGAGCCCCGTCCCGCCCCCTGCCATGTTCCGCGGGGCCGCGGCAGGCCGCCGGCCCCGCGAGGGAGCCCCGTCCCGCTCCCAGCCATCTTCTGCGGGGCCGCGGCAGGCCGCCGGCCCCGCGAGGGAGCCCGTCCCGCCCCCTGCCATGTTCCGCGGGGCCGCGGCAGGCCGCCGGCCCCGCGAGGGAGCCCCGTCCCGCCCCCTGCCATCTTCTGCGGGGCCTCGGCAGGCCGCCGGCCCCGCGAGGGAGCCCCGTCTCACCCCCTGCCACGTTCCGCGGGGCCGCGGCAGGCCGCCGGCCCCGCGAGGGAGCCCCGTTCCACCCCCAGTCACCTTCCGTGGGGCCGCGGCTGGCCGCCGGCCCCAGGAAAAAAACTCTCCCTCCCCCAGTCACCCCCCCTCCCTCCCCCACTCACCCCACTCCCTGGGCCCAAGGGAGGGAGAAGCCGGGCCTGAGTGGCTTAACACCACTCAGGCCCAAGCAAGGGGGGGGAGGGAAAGCCAGCCCCAGTGTGGGGAGAAGCGCCCCTCCCTTCCTTCCCTCTCTCCCCCCACCTACCTACCTGTTCCTTCCTTCCCCCCTTCCTCCCTCTCTCCCCCCTTCCTTCCTTCCTTCCTTTTCTCTCTCTCCCACCTACCTACCTACCTTACTGTTCCTTTCTTTCTTCCTTCCCCTTTCTTCCTCCCTCCTTCCTTCCTTTCTTTCTTCCTTCCCCCCTCCCTCCTTTTTTTTCTTTCTTTCTTTTCTCTCCCCCACCTACCTACCTTCCTTCCTGTTCCTTTCCTTCTTTCCTTCCCCCTCCCTCCCGTCTGGCCTTCTGACACACTGCCCATGACGTCATTCCGGTGACGTCAGGGGGTGTGGCATATGCAAATGAGTTATGCTAATGAGCTCCTGCACCTCTTTTTTTACGAAAGGACCCCTGCTCACAACAACAACACTGTGAGGTAGGTTAGGCTGATGGAGATCAAGATGGGTAGCTGCGTTAGTCTGTCTGTAGCCGTGGAAAATAGCAAAAGTCCAGTCAAATCTTAAAGACTCATAAAAATTGTGGCAGGGGAGGAGCTTTTGTGAGTCACTGATTCACTTCTTCAGATACCAAAGAGCAAGTGTCCGGTGGCACCTTGAAGACTGACAAGTATAAAGTCCTGCATTGCAGTGAAATCAGCTCATAAGTTTATTGATGGTACAAAACACGACTGGAGAATGGGGCTGGGGGGTCTGCTTAAATGTCCATCTAAACCGCACCCCCGGCCTTGCCCAGTCTCCCTGATAGGGTTAATTACAGGTGACCCTGTACCATAGGTCCCCTGGTGGATCTTGGGTGGGTGGCCGGCTGGTCTGATTTACAACCCGCCCGGGGCCATTGTCTCCCAAAGTGAAGCTCTGGTAGCCAGCCTTGCCACGTGCGTTTCTCTGACCGCGTGCCCAGTCGCCATTAGGACACAACAACAAGCTTTGTGGCAGGGGAGGAGCTTTCGTGAGTCACTGATTCACTTCTTCAGGTAGATCAAGATGGGTAGCCAAGTTAGTCCACTTGCAGCACTGGGAAAAAGCCAGAGTCCAGTCACACCTTCAAGATTAAGAGAAGAAGAAGAGATTGGATTTATACCCCATGCTTCACTACCCAAGGGAGTCTCAGAGCAGCTTACAAACTCCTTTTCCTTCCTCTCCCCCACAACAGACACCCTGTGAGGTAGGTGGGGCTGAGAGAGCTCTGACAGAAACTGCTCTTTTTCAATAACAGCTGTGGCAGAACTATGGCTTGCCCAAGGTCATCCAGCAGCTGCATGTGGAGGAGTGGGGAATCAAACTGGCTTTATTAACACAATCTGTGGTCAGGTAAGAGCTTTTGTGAGTCACTGCTCACTTCTTCAAATACCAAAGCACAAGTGTCCAGTAGCTCCTTAAAGACGGACAAGCTTTGTGGCAGGGGAGGAGCTTTCGTGAGTCACTGCCCACTTCTTCAGATAGATCAAGATGGGTGGCCACGTTAGTCTGTCTGCAGCAGGAGAAAAAGGCACCTGCTCCTTGGGAGGAAAGCGACGGCAAACCTAGACAGCATAACAAAAAGCAGAGACATCACCCTGCCAACAAAAGTCCATATGGTCAAAGCGATAGTATTCCCAGTGGTGATGTACGGCTGCGAGAGTTGGACCATAAGGAAGGCTGAGCGCCAAAGAATAGATGCTTTCGAATTATGGTGCTGGAGAAGATCTCTTGAGAGTCCCTTGGACTGCAAGGAGATCAGATCAGTCAGTCCTAAAAGAAACCAACCCTGACTGTTCCCTGGAAGGCCAGATCCTGAAGCTGAAGCTCAAATACTTTGGCCACCAGATGGGAAGGGAGCACTCCCTGGAGAAGACCCTGATGCTGGGAAAGATGGAAGGTGAAAGAAGAAGGGGACGGCAAAGGTGAGGTGGTTAGACAGGGTTATCGATGTGACAAGCATGAAGTTGAGCAAACTCCAGAGGACGACGGAAGACAGGAGGGCCGGGTGTGATGGGGTCCATGGGGTCAGGAAGAGTCGGACTTGACTGTGCGACTGAACAACAACAACAAAAAGCAGGAGGAAAGAGCCAGAGTCCAGGAGCACCTTCAAAACCAGCAACATTTGTGGCAGGGGAGGGGCTTTCATGAGCCACTGCCCACTTCTTCAGACACAGCTCGAATGGGAGTCCATCTGTCCTTATACCTTGGAGAGTAAAGTGATTTCAGATGCTGGATGACAATAGCAGGCCTGAGCAGGTTTTTGTCATGGTAATATTTGGTTTATGCTAACTGTAACGGACCAGAATCTTGATTCCGTGTGGGGCCCTGCGGGGAGGGGTGATCCCCAGACCTCCTGCAAGACTCCTGTGAGCCGTGGAGCTAAGGGGGTGCGGCCCTGGCCAGGCTGGCCTCCTCTGTGGACTCTGCTTGGCAGCCGTCCAGCCACCAGGGCACAGAGCCTGTGAGCAGAGGAGAAGAGGGACCACTGCTGGAAGCAGGGGAGACGGAGGCCCAGCACCCCAGCAAGCCAGGGTCCTTCCCAAGTGGAGCCCAGGAGGGCTAAACCGCATCTGGGATGGCCAGGCTGGGAGGGGAGCCACTCTCCCCCCACCCCAACTGCCTCTCCTGTTTGAGCCCTCCATCCTCAGGCCCCCTGCCATTGGAAGGAGGAGACCAGGCCAAGTGTGAAGCAACCGGGAGGAAGCAAAGCCTGTTTCCGGCAGCCCAGGGGGCTTTGCACAACCTCCGATCAGATCACACAGCGGATGGCGCAACGGCCCCGTGCCCAGCTGGAAGTGGGTGAGGCCTATTGGCAGAGCGGCTAGGCCTTCTCCCCACAGCACCTAATAAGGAGCTGGCTGACATCTGCAGGAGGAACTCCCCCAGAAACTAGGGAGGGGTGGGAAGAGGAGGAGCTGGGCCACACCAGTCCCAGGGCGGGCACCGGGCAGTGTGCTCCCAGCTGTTGCCACTTTCACAGCCCGGACCACTCAGGGCTCAGAGCACTGGAAGAGGCCTGCAAAACAGATCGCTAGGGGAGCCGGCGGCTTCTCTCTCCCCCACCCCCCACCCCAAAGAGCGCCCCTCTGGTCAGCCCCAGCTGCCGAAGGAGAGCTCAGAACAACCCCGCTGATGAGAGGGGCACGCTTCCCCTTATACCTCTGCAATGGAAAGGACGCGACTTTTTTAAAAATGCAAGGAACTGAGGGGACCTGTCACACATGGTCTTATGGGGTCATACTGATGTAACAATATGCAACCGCCATTTTTAAAAAAAAAATTAAGAAGTGCCCCAGTGAAGGCGGGAAGAAATGGTCGCCATGGGAATAGGGGAGAGGACTGCCGGGGGGGGGGGGGGGGAACTGTCCTGCCCACACACAGCAGCCTTCCAGGTGTGACTTCCATTTTTCCCAAAATGGCACAGAAAAGGAGGTCTGAAAAAGATTAGGAAAGCTGAATATCCCATGGAGCTTCTGAGGGGTAAGGGGTGTGTGGGTTCCCCTGTGGAAAGATGTCACTTGGCCAGCTGGGGAGCCCTGTCAGTCTGTCTGGAGCAGTGGAAAAGAACCAGAGCCCAGGAGCACCTCCTTCAAGACCGACAACATTTGTGGCAGGGGAAGAGCTTTCCTGAGTTACCGTCAAAAGAGCACAAGAGAAGCCAGTATTGTTTCAGGCCAGTGGCCCCTCCCATCCAACACTGTGTCACGCAGTGGCCAAAAACACCAGGTGCCCTCAGGAGGTCCAGCAGTGGGGCCAGGACACCAGAAGCCCTCCCGCTGTTGCCCCCCCCCCCCCCGGTCAAGCACCAAGAAGACACGAGTATCATTTTCCCCAGACCAAGAGTTCCTATCTATACCTTGTGGCCAATAGCCACTGATGGACCTCAGCTCCATATGTTTATCCAATTCCCACTTGAAGCCGTCCATGCCTGTAGCCGCCGCCACCTCCTGTGGCAGTGAATTCCACGTGTTCATCACCCTTTGGGTGAAGAAGGACTTCCTTTGATCAGTTCTAACCTGGCTGCTCAGCAATTTCTCTGAGTCCCCACCAGTTCTTGTATTGTGAGAAAAGTACTTCCTTTCTCTACCTTCTCTATCCCATCCATAATTTGGTATCTGAAGAACTGAGTAGTGGCTAATGAAAGCTTGTACTCCACCACAGGTTTTAAGGTGCTACAGGACTCTTGCTCTTTTCCACCCCTATTAGCGTGGCGGGTAGACATTTCTAGGAGGACCAGAGCCCTGGCCATGCGTCCAAACTCCAGGGCTAGAGAAGTGCATGGGGGAAAGAGCCATCAGGGCTAAATAGACCCTCCATATGCAGAGGCAGAGTACCTCTGGACACCCTTATGGCTATGCTCAGAGTGGGTGGCCGCTGAGGGGGAGACGATCTTGCCAGGATCAGGATCTTATTCAGAGGAGCCACCGAGGGCAGCTGCCAGCCGCATCAGCTGAACCTCCCTGATTTCTGTTCGGGCACCTCTGAATCTGGGTGTCGCGTGGATGGTGCTCCGGTGAGTGTGGGGCCGGTAGAGAGACCTTTCCCCATACTCTGCCTCCCATCGCACTGCCCCAGGGAGAGATGGACTGGCTCTGACAGCCAGAGGCAACGGGGGGGGGGGGCGGCCGGCTGAGAGAGAGAGAGCACACCCCTTGCTTGAGAGCTCCAGGCGCCAGTTTGGTGTAGTGGTGCCCAAGGCAGACAAACAAGGACAGCAATGAAAAGGACACAGACCACTCATCTCTGTTTTATTGCATTTATTGCCCACCTTTTGCAGCGAGACAGAAGGCAGATTACAAAACCATGTAACAATGCAGTAAAGACCAGCAAATACCCGTAATCTAATAAAAGTGGATTACTGTTAGGGATCAGTGGGGGGGGGGGGGAGCAGTAAATACATCCAATAAACTAGGTTACATGATTAGAAAACAATGGAATGCCTACTTTGCGTCATTGTTTTGGGATCACGCACTCTGTACATCCAATGTACAATGTATTGGGGGGGGTCTGTCCCTAATTTCACAACAAATAAGACTACAGCCCTGTTCCCCTTATAAATACAGCACAGGTGGGATTCTACCACACCGCTTATTCCTGGTATACAAATGACAGCTTGACCTCCTCTGTTTTACACGTTCTGTGGGATGAGAGGAATGTGGGCTGGCCATCCCGCCAGGTGGGCAAGGCGATAGGCCCGTTGCAGAACAACTCCAGGTCTTCCCGGATGGTTCATCTGCTCTGGACCCTTTTCTGGACTAGAGGACAGAGGCGGAGCTGGTGGCTTTACTCAGTCATCTGAATGTAGACAGAGGCCATGCCCCTTTGTTGCTCTTGCTGGAGTTATCAGCAGCATTTGATACTGTGGACCATGCCACCTTGTGGAGACCTTTGGAGGCAGAAGTAGGTATCCGGGTGTGTGTTCTGGATTGGTTCAACTCTTTCCCTAGGGACCAGAGGGTTGCTGTTGGAGACCAGCTGTCACCAGCGTGGGACCTGTCCTGTGGGGCTGCAAAGGGTGCAGTCTTATCCCCCATGCTACTCAATCTCTGTGGAAAACACATAGGAGAAATCATTCCTGGTTTTTGGAGCTGGGCTTCATCAATACGCTGGTAACGCCTTGCCCTGCATCTCCTTATCCAAATCGCCTAGTGATGCAGAAGTCCCGAACTGCCGCCTGTCTGCTTTGGTTAAATGGCTAAAAAGGAACAAGCTGAAACTGAATCCTGACAAGACGGAGGTAGCACTGGCTGGGAAGGCTGAGTACTTGAAGGACACTGTGCTTCCCACTTTTGATGGCGTTCCTACGACCCCAGCTATCTCTGTTAAGAACTCAAGGGGTATTCCAGATCCAGCGATCATGATGGAGAAGCAAGTCCATGCAGCGGCACCAAAATGCTTTCTTCCCACTTTACTGAGCCTGAAAGACAAAGATCCGACCCTGCCTCAGCTGGTCCGGCCATGTGGACCTATGGTGACACTGAGAGTCCCCTCTATGGCCCTGCCCTTGAGAGTCAACTTGGAACCTTCGTTTTTACAAAATGCCACAGTTGTTACTAGCAGGAGCTAGGTGGAATATGCGTCTTACGCCCATTCTGCCGTCACTCCAGTTCAATTCAAGGTCCTGAGTGGGCTATCACATCTGAAGCCCTTGATGTCTTTGGACTAACATCCCCCTCTTCTAGGCTCCACCGCTCATCTGAGCAGGGCCTTCGGAATGTGTCCCGCTGCAGGTGGGTAAGATTAATAGCTGTATGTACACGTCCGTTCTCTGCGGTGGCTCCCATCTCGCAGAATGGCCTGCCTGAAGAGGCCAGGAGGCACCCACACGAGTACATTCTGCAGACTGTCTAAAGCAGAACTATTCAAGAGGCCATTTTCATAAAGACAAGAAGGCTGCAGGACAAAGGAACGGTTCAGGAGGATGCTTCATTACAAAAGGAACTGGAAGAAGAGGCTGGATTTATACCCCACCCCTCACTACCTGAAGGAGAGCGGCTTACAGTCTCCTTTCCCTTCTCCTCCCCACAACAGACACCCTGTGAGGTAGGTGGGGCTGAGAGAGCTCTGACAGAGACGGCTCTTTTTCAAGAACAGCTGTGCCAGAACTATGGCTTGCCCAAGGTCATCCAGCAAGTGCAAGTGGAGGAGTGGGAAATCAAACCCGGTTCTCCCAGATTAGAGTTGGTACTCCTAACCACTAAAAAGGGCCACGGTGGCTCAGAGGTTAAGATGCTGAGATACAGATCGGAAGGTCAGTAGATCGGCAGTTCAAGACCCGAGTGCCGTGTGATGGAGTGAGCTCCTGCCTCTGGCCCCAGCTCTTGCCAACCTAGCAGTTCGAAAGCAAGAAATTGCAAATAGATAATAGGTACCGCTTCAGTGGGAAGGTAACAGCATTCTGTGTGCCTCAGTGATTAGTCATGCCAGCCACATGACCACGGAAAAAGTCTCCAGACAGTGCTGGCTCTTTGGCTTGGAAACAGATATGAGCACCGCCCCCTACAGTTGGATTCGACTAGCTTTTGAGCAAGGGAAACCTTTACTCCTAACCACTACACCACACTGGCTCTCTATTGTCTATTCCACTATTTATTGTATGTTTTGTCAGGTGCTTACTGCACAGCTTTTTATTTTTGTAATTCTATTTTCTGCATTGTTTATGATGCATATCGAACACCTTTTTTCTTTTTTGTAATCATTTTAATTTCTGCAATCCTAGCCCTATTGTATTACTTAATGGCTGCCTTATGTCTTATGCTGTCTGAATGAATTTTTTATATCATGTGCTCCGCTGTGAATCTCAGTGATAAAGGTAGGCTGTATATAGCTAGCTAAATAAATGCGTAGGTAAGAGCTAGTGCCTTGAATCGAGCCACTGGTGAATAGGTACGTATTTGCCCAGCTCCCAATAGCAAATGAGCTGCAGTGTTCTGTACTAGCTGAAGAACCTGAGTCTTCTTCCAGGACAGACCCATGCAGAGTCCATTGCAATAGCCTAGCCTTGAGGAAACACCTGAAGTTGGAAATCCACCACTCTTTCAAGTACTTTGCCCAGGCCTGGAAGATCTCATGCACTGTCTTCTCAGTAATTTTCTGTACCATTCCCTTTCAAGACTGTAGGCATCGGTCGCTCTTTGCAGAAGCCATCAATAAAATGCATCAGCCACTAGGCCAGCCTTCCTCTAGATCTCAGCAGCGGGTAGAAACAACAATCAGGTGGGAGGCATCACAACTCCACACAGATCCTCAGGTTATTCTAACGGAAACGTACCTGTACGGACAAAGAGAAACCTCAGTAACATTAATAGTGCTGTAATTAATGTGGAATCCAGGTGAGACCAATATGACTGATCTTATTCACAGAATGCTCTGGGGGAACTGGCGTTTTCTCCTTCTGGGGGCAGAGGCACAAAAGGCCTCTTTCTTTTGGCACACACACTGGCTGGACAGTCTTGAGCAACCGTGACGGTGGCAGCATTGCCCCCACCCGGCAGGCTACCAAATGGTCCCCGGCTGGCTTTGGCATCAGTTCTTCTCTCCCTGGTTGCTTCGTGGTCACCAGCAATGTTCCCTCTAAGCTGCGGAGTCTCGTGAGCAAAAATTCTACTTTGTGAGCTACTGGAATTAAAGTTGTGAGGGAGTGATTTGGTTGCTGCACAGATCCTGAACTGAGACAAAAGTGTGTGAACCAGCGGCTAAAAACTGTGAGCTCATTCACACTAACTCAGCTTAGAGGGAACACTGGTCACCAGGGCCCCCGAGAGAGCATAAATCCAAGTTGTGGGTTCTCACATCTGGAAGGCGACACAGCTGGGTACCTGGGGAGCTCCTGCTATTACAGTTGATCTCCAGATGACCAAGATCAGTTCCCCTGGAGAAGACGGCTGCTTTGGAGGGTGGGCTCTGTTGGTATTCTAGGCTGCGGAGATCCAGCCCCTCCTCAAACCCCGCCCTCCACGCCCAGGCTCCACCCCCACGATCTCCAGGTATTTCCCACCCCGGAGGTGCCAACCAGCGTCCCCTCTCAGCTGAGTCAGTGTCAGCGAGCTCACAGCTCTTTAGCCTCCGGCTCCCACGTTCTTGTCTCGGCTCGGAGCAAACTGATCGCTCGCTCCCCAACTCCCTCCCTCTGCATCGCTCTGCTGCGGCGAAGCCGGCCAGTCTCTCTCTCGGTTGCCAACTCCCGGGAGAGCCCCGCCCTGGCCCTTGGAGAGGGGCTCCTCCTCCTCCCGCCGCCCCTCTGCACGCCTCCTTCGAAGGGACGGGTCGTTTCCTTCCAGGCCTGTTGGCAACCCACCCATCCAGCGACGCTCCGACCCGCTCTTCCGCCCGGAGAAGGAGCCGCCCTCTTCCGCCCCCGGCACGTGATCCTGCCGAGACCACGTGGCCTCAGACTTCGTTTACTCGCGCGTCTCTACGCATTGTAAACCCTCCGCGGTCGCGCGACAAAATAGTCCCACGGGTTCTTGGCCTCCCCGGGGAGGAAGTTACCGCCCCGCCGTTCGGGACTGGTACACGGCGGGCGTTCGTTCGCTGCCGCGATCGCGGATCAGAGCCGCCCCGGCAGTCTTCCGCCTCGAACCGGGAATCCCGCG
This sequence comes from Lepidodactylus listeri, assembly GCA_029233225.1. Taxonomy (NCBI): domain Eukaryota; kingdom Metazoa; phylum Chordata; class Lepidosauria; order Squamata; family Gekkonidae; genus Lepidodactylus; species Lepidodactylus listeri. The sequence continues at coordinate 1,055,114 of JARCFY010000002.1, forward strand.
GCAAAAAGTAGTTCCGGCAGCCGCGGTGACGACAGCGGCAGCGGGGTCCCGGCAGAAAAATCCCTCCGCCCCCTGAGGAAAGCGGCGATGGCGGCTTCGCGGGTGCCGGACCGGAGGGCGCGCCGAGCTGGAGAGCGGGAGGCTGTCGCCGGGGAAGCGGTTCGCGGTGAGGAGGGCGCGGCGGGACGGCGGAGGGCCCCGTCGCTTTCGTCCCGCCCCCCTGCGGCGCTCTGCCGGCTCGCCCTCCGTGCGTGGACCCTTGGCAAGATGGCGGCGCAGGCCGAGCGGGGGCTCAGGCAGTGCCAGGGGCAGCCCGCCTCGGCCAGGGCCCCGCGGGAGGGAGGGGGGGAGCAAGGGCCAGGCGCGCGCGACAGCCCCGAGCCTGGCTGGGCCAATGGGGGCAGGGGGCGCGAGGCGGGCTGCGCCAATGGGGAAGGGGGCCTGTCTGGGGCGCGCGGCGAGGCAGTGTGTGGAGGGCTCTGCCGCGGTGCATGGTGGGAGAATCCCTGCGCAGGGATGCCCTTGCAGGTCCTCACCCGCCCCTGCGGAAGGAGCAGGGCGCTTTCCCGGCACCCCTTCGCTGGTGGAGGGATCCGTTTTGCTTGCAGCCTCGGTCAGGCGCTCCCAGCCAGACCAAGCAATGTTCTCCCTGGCCACAAGCGTTGCCCCTCTGCCCTAATCCAGCGGATCACAAGCCAGTGTTCCCTCTAAGCTGAGTTAGTGTGAGCTAGCTGACAGTTCTTTAGCCTCCGGCTCACGCATTTGTGTCTCCACTCAGGAAGGATGGGGCTCCAGAGCGAACTAATCTATGCAGGAGCCAAGTCGCTCACTCACAACTTTAATGGCAGTAGCTCACAAAGGAGAATTTTTGCTCACAAGACTCCACAGCTCAGAGGGAGCATTGACCGCAATGTGCACTGTTCCTTTGCTTTCTTTAGAAGCATCCTTTACAACATCCCCCTCCCCCCCAAATTTTCTGACTAGGATAAAAGAACTCTGGCTTCTCCATTTGTACTCCACTGTTGTCTGATGAAGGGAGCTTTGACTCTCAAAAGCTTCTGCCCTGACACTCTTGTTGGTTTCTAAGGTGCTGCTGGACTCCAATCGAAGGGTTATCTCTGTGACTTATGCCTTGCCCTGCTAGAGTCCAATCCAGTACCTTAGAGACCAACATGATTTGTGAGGCATAAACTTTTAAAGTTTTATTTATTTTTTAGATTTTACCCCGCCCTCCCCAACTCATGGGGAGTCAATGTTTCTTTTGTCAGGGACACTCGACACTGCAGTCCAGCCTTATTTATTTATTTTTGATAGGGCTGTCTAAAGAGTTTCCCTGGGAATGTCGAGCGATTCAGTCTGCCACTTGCCTTCCTGATTTAGTGTAGAGACTGGGTGGACTTGAGGTTCAGACGTAACTGTTGTTAAGGTTCATCTCAAAACTGATTCTGGGCCGGCCATCTTGCTTCACACTGCGAAGCTCTGTTGAATTTTACCTGAGGCACGTGAAGGGCCTAGTAGTCAAATTGGTCAGATAGAGAAAAACCCTAAAAATATAAGGTTGGGGGTACCGACAAATTTCAGTTATTTTATAGTACGAAGTACCTTCAGTAGGTGAATAAAGTGAAACATAACATACTTAAAAGTAACATGAGTTACTTAAAACATGAGTGTTCCGGCTGTATGGTTCAGTGAGGCGTATTGTTTGACTTTCCTGTCTGAGTTAAGAGGCTGGAAACAGGATATTTTTATTTGGAGGGACTTAACGGCACAACATTCTTTTGGGGAGTTTACTCTTTCTTCCTCATTCTCTCCTTATTTTTGATTAGTATGAAATTTCCTGAATGCTGGTCATGTTCTGGCCTCCGTCAAGCACAAGAGCTGCATCTAGCTGTTCCTGAAGTTTAGATAATATTGTTCAGGTGTGTTGCAAATGACAAACTCTGTGGCACAGTGGGGAACCAGATGGTACTGTTACACACACACAAGCAAGTGGAATCCAGTCCTTTATCCAGGCTCTTCTGAAGATGCGGCACACCAGTCTAATTTCTAGTCTACAGCAGGTAGAAATTTATTGATTGATTTAGCCTTACAACACAAAGTAACCCATTAATCAATTGTAGTATCAGTGAAACAAACTTCCATGAAATTATCAGAATTGGTCAGTAGTGTTGAGCTGGTCTGGTTAGTTGATTCTTTCAGAGGCAAGGTAAAGCTGACACAGGTAGTGGCTGCATTATAGTCTTTGGGATACCGAATAGTGCAATCCTAAACAGACTGGCATTCTTCTAGGTCAGTAGAGGCCAGTGGGTTTAGAAGGGTGTAACTTGGTTTAAGATTACATAGAAAGTCTTCTGAAGATTCTCTAGCTAAGCGTGTTCTTCTTACCCCACCCCCCACACTTCTTGGCTGTTGTCCAGGATTAGTCTTTGTCTGTCTGCATGCAGTGCACAGGAGGCTGTTCCTCTCTTAGGAGGACACTTGCTGGGGGCTTTGTGGCCGGAGAGCTGAGTTGTCTTCACTGTGCGTGAATTCCCATAGCCAGGGGGAGGTGTGGGCGTTGTCATCTGGTTTATGACTGACAGGAGTCAAATGGATCCTCTTTGCCTTAAAAGTGGGCCTAACTGTCCTTGTGCCTCATCTCCTCCTTGTTTCTTTTTGTTCTGTGCTGGGAAGTGCTCAGACACAGGGCTCCAGGACTAGGCTGATGTCTTCAGTAATGTTCTGGGCATTTGGACAGGGCAGTTTCCTCCCATGAGAATGTGCAGACTATGGTCTCAAAATGCTGCCGGTGTTTAGAAAAAGGTTGTATATAGCCGTAGAGCCAGACAACATTTTATTTATTTATATATTTTGTTAGACTTATATCCCGCCCTCCCCACAATGTAGGCTTGGGTCAGGTATCAGCGTATAGATCTACAATAATGCAGATTTGCAATTAAAATAGTTCATAATTTACAATTCCCAAGTGAGAAGGGACCCTCTTCCCTCGGCAGCAGAATGCTGCCTCTCCGTTGTGATCAAATGCTGCTCCTGGGGGGGGGGGGGGCTGTGATATGTGCCACACCCCAGTAGATGGGAGTGCAGACTATTTCCTTCCCTCACCAGGTCTGGCCATGGAAGCTGAGAATGAAGTGGAGAGCAGCAGCGATGCAGCCCCTCGGCCAGAGCGGCAGGAGGAGCCCTCTGAGAGTGGCCTGGGCGTGGAGACATCGGAGGCCGTGTCTGCAGACAGCAGTGATGCTGCCCTGGTCCCAGTCACCCTCTCGGAAGCAGATGAGTCGGGGGTTGGCCAGAGCTCTGACAGCAGAGGCATCTCTCTGGTATGGGCCAAGGTTCTTCCAGGCCAGCTTGAGGAGGGAGCAAACACTTGTGGGCAGAGGGTCCCAAGCTCTTGCAGGCTAGGCCCATTGCAGATGGGCTGAAAGCTGAGCTGGCAACCAGATGAAAGTGCTAGAAGCCAGCACAAAGGCGTCTCCTGCCTTTTGCCCATGGCAGAACTCTGAGCAGGAATGCAACTTGGGCTCTCTGTCTCTGGCAGGCCGAGGTGTCTGAGAGCAGCTCCGGCAGAGATGCTCTGCCCAGGGCCTACCTGCCTGACTCCTCCTCCATCGCACAGTCCGCTCTGATCTCCAGCATCTCTGCTGCCGCAAGCCAGTCCCTCCTGATCTCGCAGTCCCCGCAAGGCCTCGTTCACTCCAGCGTGCTGGCGGAAGGAGCTACTGTGGTGTCAGATTCCACGGCCTCCACCTCCTCTGACCTGGGCTCCGCCATCGACAAGATCATAGAGTCCACTATTGGGCCAGACATCATTCAGAGTAAGCTGTGGAAGAGTCAGGGCACGATGGTGGGAATGAGAGTGGCAGCAGTTGTCTGATGAGGGGCTTTGCACAGCCCCTGCCCGCGGAGACTGTTTCCGGTTGCCTGCTGCTCCGAGCAGGTCATCTTCCCTGCCCTGGGAAGAGAGGCTGATTTCTCTGTGTGTGTGTTCCTGCTGCAGGGTGCATTGCTGTGACCAGTGAAGAGGATGGCGGGGCACAGACCACCCAGTACCTCATCCTGCAGGGCCCAGATGATGGTATGCAAAGGGCGCTGGGCTTCCTGCTCCTCCTGGCCCCATCCTCACAGGCCTCCCTGCTTGGGTGGGAGACCCAGGGCTTCTGCAGTCCTGGCCTCATGAGAAGAGCCCGGCTGGGTCAGACCAGGGAGGGTCCATCCAGTCCAGCATCCCGTCTCACTCAGTGGCCAGCCAGTTCCCCTGGAGGGCCAACAGGGCAGAGAGACCAAGGCCTTCCCCGATAAGAACACCAAAAGAGCCCTGCTGGATCAGACCAGGGAGGGTCCATCTAGTCCAGCCTTCTGTCTCACACAGTGACCCCAACCAGTTCCTCTGGAGGGGAAGGCAAAGGCCTTCCCTTGATGTTGCCTCCCAGCACGGGGATTCAGACTGCCTCTGAATATGGAGGTTCCTGGTATCGGGGTGTGTGTGTGTGTGCAATGTGGCTGTGTGGGGAGCTGTTGGCTGCTGCCCACCAGGATCCCGACATCTCTCTCCTGAGAGCCCGTTTGGTGTAGTGGTTTGGAGCGCAGACTTTAATCTGGGAGAACCGGGTTTGATTCCCCACTCCTCCACATGCAGCTGCTGGTGTGACCTTGGGTCAGTCACAAGTTCTCTCAAGGGCAGTCCTCAAAAGAGCTCTCTCAGCCCCACCTGAGGGTGTCTGTTGTGAGGCGGGGAAGGGAAAGGAGGTTGTAAGCTGCTCCGAGACTCGCTTGGGGAGTGGAGGGTGGGATGTAAATCCAGTCTCTTCTCTTCTTCTTATTGCCAGGCGCACCTGTGATGTCCCACCTGGCCAGCTCGAGCTTGGCCCCTGGCTTGGCAGTGGAGTCTCTGGTGGACGGCCCCACCTCCACGTGCGTGGAGCCCCCAGCCCCGTTGGAGCAGCCGGCCCAGTTGGCCCAGTCCAGGGAGCCCGACTTGGAGAGCCTGGAGGAGCTGATGGAAGTGGTGGTGGTGCAGCAGTTCAAGTGCAAGATGTGCCACTACAAGAGCAGCGTCAAGCAGACCCTCCTCCACCACATGCGGGAGCGGCACTTCCAGCCGGGTGGGCGGGCGGGCGGGCGGGCAGGAGGGTGTGGCCTCATCTGGGGGAGGGGCGGGCAGGTGGATGGAGGCCTGTGCTGGGGGGGGGGGGCTGTTGGCGTCAAAAGAGTGCCAGTGTCTCTGTGCCAAGCGATGGGCATCTGTCAGGCAAGGGAGGGGTGGGGGTCTGGCAGAGCAGTGAGGGTCCTTCCTCTTCCCCCGGAAGGCCAGTTCAGCTCCTGTCCATTCCAGCTTCCGAGGTTTCACGGGGCAGTTCTTGAGGCCCTCCGTTCACTAAGGAGAAGGCTGGCCGAGATGGCAAGTCAGCATCTGTCTAAACAGCCAGTTGAGATGGTTGGGGCACGGCGTCCCTTCCTAGGCGGTGATTTCTGAGCTCACGTGACACAGTTGTGAATGTGCAAGAAGAAATGGGCAGCATGGCTAAGGGGGAGGCGTGGCACATTCCGTGCCCAGTAAGTCAAGGGGCTGACTGGTCAGCCATAGGTGGGAGGGTCGCTGTTTCTTGGCTGAAGATTGGGGGCTCTCCGTGCTAGGCAGCCATTTTCAACTGTTCTGTCCCCTCTTTTCCCCCAGCTGCAGCTGCTGGCTTGAAGAAGGGGCGCCCACGGAAAGGGGCTTCTGTGCAAAAGTCCCCTGCGGTAGCGAAGCCGGAGGAGGAGGAGGAGGAGGATGACGACATTATGGACGCCGGTGCTCTGGACGACCCGGAAGGTACTGTGTTGTGCAGCAGTCCTGAAAATCCAGCCTGGCTCCGTTCCCTTCTCTTGGCACTGCCCTGTGGCCATGCCACTGACTTTGCCCCTCCTCTTGCAGATGACAGCGACTACAACCCAGCTGAGGATGAGCCCCGAGGGCGGGTGCCCAAGCTCAGCCGTCCCCTTCCCTCATCCAGTGAAGAACGGCTGCGCCGGCGTCCAGGAAGGCCCCGCAAGTTCCCTCGCTTGGCGCCTCTGCCTCAGCCAGAAGGTACAAAGGGAATGTGGAAGGAGTCAGTACGTGAGAAGGCACCCTTTCTCAGCCCACCAGCCCTCTCTCGCAAGAGCATTTTGTCTTTTAGTAGTGGCTAAAAAAATATTCTTTTTATTCATTTAGGAAACTTCTTTTTCACATTTCTGTTTCAAAATGGTCAGGGCAACTTACAAATAAACAATGAAACTATTAAATGCAGAGGATTCCTAAATACATCCTCTGCCCGCGAATTCCACAACTTAATCACTTTCTGTGTAAAGAAGTATTTCCTTTTGTCCGCCCTGAACCTCCTGCCCATCAGCTTCATTGGATACCCTTGAGTTCTAGTATTTGGGGAGGGAGAAAAAATTCTTTGTCAGCTCTCTCCATCCTATTGAGTAATTTTATAAACCTCTCACAGTCCCCCACTTTTATGTCTCTTTTCTAAGCTGAAAAGTCCCAGACTTTTCATCCTTTCCTCCTAGGGAAGGTGCTCCAAGTTCCTCATTGTCTTGGTTGCCCTCCTCTGTAATTTTTCCAGCTCTGCAATGTCCTTTTTGAGATACACGGACCAGAACTGTACACAGTATTCTCGATTGAATTTGGAATTCAAGTAGGTTGAGCTTCTCCAGTTGAAAGGGCCATGGAGCAAGTGGTGTGAAAGATTTCTACTACAGACCCCGGGGAGCCACGGCCACTGAGCAGATGGCACGGACATTAACGGATCAAAGGGCTGGGTCAGGACAAGGCACCTCCATGTTTCCGGAATCTAAGAATGTAAAAGCGGCTTGCTAGATTGTTCAGACCCTTCTCCTATTTATTTATTTCTGTAATTTCATTCTACTTTCCTCCCTAATGAGGGGATCCAGAGCAACTTTCACAATAAGAAAACAGAATTTTACAAACACCACAATGTAAAGAAACAAGCGCGGAAGGAAACCCTGAGCTAGTGGCAGATCAGCCAGCCTGCCGCACAGAAGGTCTCAGGTTGTAAGCAAATGGCCAGGAACCCTCTGGCCATGCCCAGGAGATCTTTGTTCTTGGGACCATCTATGCAGGGCTGTGGCAGCACCCAGGGAGGGCCTCATTAAATAGGCACACTTTGCAATTGTGACAGAAGGCCGAGAGAGAGCGGGTCTGGAGGGAGCTCTCTTCCATCTCGTGGGCACTCCATGAGATTGCTGAGCTATCGGGTCAGAACAGATAAAAGGCAGTACTTCTTCATCCAAAGAGTAATTAATACGTGGAATTCACTGCCACAGGAGATGGTGGCGGCTACAAGCATGGACGGCTTCAAGAGGGAATCGGATAAACATCTGGAGCAAAGGTCCCTCAGTGGCTCTTAGCCACAAGATATAGATAGGAACTCTCAGTCTGGGACAAGTGATGCTCTGTATTCTTGGTACCTGGGCGGGGTAGCAGTGGGAGGGCTTCCGGTGTCCTGGCCCCACTGCTGGACCTCCTGAGGACACCTGGTGTTTTTGGCCACTGTGTGACACAGAGTGTTGGACTGGATGGGCCACTGGCCTGATCCAACGTTGGCTTGTCATATGTTCTTATGACCTCCTGCTGGCACCTGGTATTTTTGACCACTATGTGACAGAGTGTTGGACTGGAGAGGCCACTGGCCTTTTTACAGCATCAGAACGAAGTCTGAGTCTAGTGGCACCTTTAAGGCCAGCTGAATCTATTTTAAAAAGCGTGTCCTTGCGCGCTAACGGTATCCAGATAGCTTCCGGTGTCCCCCAGTTCCCCCCCTCCTTCCCTCAACTGAGCAGAGTGTTTCTGTCGGGCAGGTGATGGGATGGATCCCGTGGTCTCCTCCCAAGGTGCCCCTCGGGGAGACCTGCAGGGCACGGAGGCAGCCAGCCCCTCCGCCCCAGCCCCCGTGGCTGGAGAGTGTGTCACAGAGCCCGCAATCAGCCAGTCCGACTCTGAGAACCGAGACCCCGCCTCTCACGAGGAGCCGGAGCAGATCCCCCGCCGGCGCGGCCGGCCCTCCCACCGTTTCCTGGGCAAGAAGTTCTGCAAGTACATGGGCCGCAGGTGAGCGAGAGAGCGGGGGTGGTGTGGCCGGCCGGCCTGGGTGGGGCTGGCGGGCTGGCCGGTCCAGATGAGAGCCCCTGGGTTCTGCTGCTGCAGGTACTGCTACAAGTCCGCCAAGCCCCTGATGCGCCCCTTCCTGTGCCGGATCTGTGGCTCCCGCTTCCTCACGCACGAGGACCTGCGCTTTCACGTCAACTCACATGAGGCCGGCGATCCCCAGCTCTTCCGCTGCCTGCAGTGCAGCTACCGTTCCCGGCGCTGGTCATCTCTCAAGGTGGGCTCCCTGTCTCCCTTCCCCCCCCCCCCCAGGGCCTGCCTCTACTCCTGGGCCTCAACCCTTCCTTCCGTTCCCGGCAGGAGCACATGTTCAACCACGTGGGCAGCAAGCCGTACAAGTGTGAGGAGTGCGACTACACCAGCGTCTACAAGAAGGACGTCATCCGCCACTCTGCGGTGCACAGCCGGGACAAGCGAGTGTCTGTCTGTCTGTCTGGCAGCCCTTTCCGTCCTCTGTGTCCTCAGCTGCTGGGGGGGGGGCCTTCCTTGGACTCTGCTTTCCAGGGAGTCCCGTGGGTTCACATCCCAGAGAGAGTCTCTCTCTCTGGGACCCAAAGCAGCTGACGGCATCGTTATCCCCCTTTACACACCTGAGCCTTGCAAGAACAACACCCCTGTGGTGTAGGCTAGGCTGAGAGATTGGGCTGGGCCCAGAGTCACCCGTGGAGCTTCCCTGACAGTGGGGTTTTGAGCCTGGCTCTCCCAGGTCCTCGTCTGAGCCATACGGACCCTTGGTGGCGGGAGGGTGTTGCGCTGTGGCCTTTGGCTTGGTCACCTCCCAGTTGCCTGCCTGACTGACCGGCTTCCCCCTCTCTCTTTCAGGAAGAAGCGAGCTGACCCGGTGAGTGTCCTATCCTCAGCCTGCACCGCCCCCTAAAAGCCGCCTTTGCCCTGGCAGCAGCCTCCGATGTTGGCTGGGGGGGGCCGGGTACAGGAGGCCACCTGCCAGTGGGCCCGCAGCCCTGTCGGGGGAACAGAGATGAATGGGCCAGATGGGAAGCCAGTTCCCAGGGGGGTGTGGGGGTGGGCAGGCTGCCCTGCTCACGTGCGGCCCCTTCCGTCTCTCTGCAGCCGCCCAAGCAGAGCTCCTTCCCTTGCCCCGTCTGCAGCCGAGTCTACCCCATGCAGAAGCGCCTCACCCAGCATATGAAGACGCACAGCGCCGAGAAGCCCCACATGTGTGACAAGGTGCGAGTGGGGAGAAGGGGTAACCAGTCATTGTGGGCGGGGGAAAGCGTGCTGGCTCAGCAGGATGTGAACCGGGCCCCTCTCTTGCAGTGTGGGAAGTCCTTCAAGAAGCGCTACACCTTCAAGATGCACCTCCTGACCCACATTCAGGCCGTCGCAAACCGCCGGTAGGGCACAGAATTAATTGCATTTGGAGTGGAAGGGGGGGGGGCGATGACGCATGTTAGGGTTGCCAACTCTGGGTTGGGAAATTCCTGGAGATTTGGGAGGGGGGGGGCTTCAGCAATGTGTAATGCCAAAGAATGGGCACTCCAAGGCATCCGTTTGCTCCAGGGGAACCGGTCTCTGTAGTCGAGAGATCAGTTGTAATTCTGGGTGACCTCCAGCCCCCACCTGGAGGCTGGCCACCCTGTGCGTGAGCCTGCTGTGACTGACGGCCTCCTTCTCCCCCCCCCCCTCGGGGGCAGGTTCAAGTGCGAGTTCTGCGACCACGTCTGTGAAGACAAGAAGCTCCTCCTCAACCACCAGCTCCTGCACGTCAACGACAAGCCCTTCCGCTGCGGCCTCTGCCCCTACGCCACCCTGCGCGAGGACTTCCTCCTCTCCCACATGGCCGTCAAGCACACGGGTGAGAGCCTCAGGGGCCGGGGGAGGTGGCGGCTTTCGAAGCTGGCACATTTGAGCTGCTGGCAGCTAGCGGGTGGCCGGGCCATGAGACATCTGCAGGCTCAGAAGGGGAGGTAGTCGGGAGTTCTACTGGGCCTCGGCCTCCTCCCCTCACTGAAGGCCCCGGCCTCCCCCTGCCTCCCCCTGCCTGCAGGAGGCAAGCCCTTTGCCTGCGAGTTCTGCCACTTCACCACCAAGCACAAGAAGAATCTGCGCCTCCACGTCCAGTGTCGCCACAGGGAGAACTTCGAGGAGTGGGTGCAGCGGCACCCAGAGGAGCCGCCCTGCCGCCGCCGCCCCTTCTTCACCCTCCAGCAGATCGAGGAGCTGAAGCAGCAGCACAGGCAGGGCCAGCCGGCCGCAGAGACAGCCACCCCCCACCTGCCAGTAAGCATTCCGGTCTTTCCCCTGTGCCCCGCCCCCTGCCATCCCCCCCCCCCCGCCCCGAGAGTTGCTCTCTCAGCTCTTTCATCTCCAGCAGGCCACCTCCCAGCCAGTGGAAGCACCGCCTGCTCCTGAGCCCCCTATCCTTGTTTCGGAGCCGCTGGAGGGGGCCACCGTCATCTATGAGGCAGGTGGGTGCTGCAGTTGGAGGCAGGGTGCTGGGAGGTGCTCAGCCCCCTGTCACGACACCCCCCGCGGCCAGCACAGGCCCTGCACGTAGCCATTTCTGGACTCTTTTATTTCAAGTGCTTCTACCTGGCCATTTAAATTTGCTCATGGGCCACCCTGGAGGGCCAGAAGAGCAGTCGGTCGCTGTACGAATAAAAGCAACAAAAACCGACCAGCCCAAAGTCACCAACAGAGATCGAGGCACTGAAGGCTTTGGGATTAGTGTGGCCGATGCTGAAAGGCCGGCTGAGGAGGTTCCTGACCGACATCCCTGCGGAGCCCTTTTGCTCTCTTGGCTGCCAGGGCCCGAGCGGCCCCAGCCTTTGGCCTCTGCACCCCTTGCTTCTCAAGGCACCTAGAATCACAGAATCACACAGAGCGGGAAGTGGGCCCTGCAGGCCATCTAGTCCCACCCCCTGCTCAGTGCAGGATCAGCCTAGAGCATCCCTGACAACAAGGGTTTGTCCAGCCGCTGCTTGAAGACGGCCAGTGAAGGGGAGTTCACCACCTCTCTAGGCAGCCCATTCCACTGCGGCACAACTCTGACTGTCAAAAAGTTTCCCCTAAGATCCAGCCGGTACCTTCCCATCCTTAATTTAAACCCATTCCTGCAAGTCCCATCTTCTGCTGCCTATAGGAACAGCTCCCTGCCCTCCTCTAAGGGACACAGCCCTTCAGATACTCCAAGAGAGCAGTCCTGTCTCCCCCCGCCCCCAACCTCCTCTTCTCCAGACTAAACATTCCCAAGAAGTCCCTCAGCCTTTCCTCACGGGGCTTCTTGGTCTCCAGGCCCCCCATCACCCTCCTTGTCGCTCCCCTCTGCCCCCGCTCCATTCTGCCCACATCCCTTTAGGTCTCCAGAAAGGCCCACAATACTCCAGGTGTGGCCTGACCAATGCAGTGCACAGTGGGACTCTATGACATCTTGCGATTGGGATGTGATGCCTCTGTTGAGACACCCCAGGATCGCATTGGCCTTTTTGGTCATTGCATCACACTGGCTGCTTATATTTAATTTTCACACACCCCTACCCCCCAGATCTTTTTTGCACACACTGCTGCTTGGGTGGTCCCAAAATAGGGCAAGGCCCTTATGGAAGTCCTGGCCATGGAAGGGTTTTCCAGGCCCAAGCCAGCTCTCTGAATCTCTCGCGGGTAAGAAGGCAGAGCTCTTCCCCCATTGAGAAGCGCGTTCTGGGAACGGTCCTGACCCAGAGGATGAGCTCACAGTGGGTGTGGCCTTTGAAGCACTGCTTGGGGCTTTGCTCTTCCTCCCGGAGTGGAGGAGGGCTTTTGGGGACCAGGAAGGGGTTCTCCCTCTGGGACCGCCCAACAAGCATTCCATCGGGCATCCAGGTGGAAGATGGGCGTCCCTCAAGTTCCTGGCCTGATGGCCGCTGGTCAGATTAGCTTGGCCTGGAGCCTGCTTCCGTATCCCCGACTTCCCCGTGTCACTGGCTCTCGCCTTCTGCTCCGGTCTGTTCTGGAGTGAGTGGGGCGGGGGCTGGACAGCCCAGCCTGGACTTGGACAGAACTTTGGACCCTCCAAGTTTTTGAGGGGGACAGGCCCCCTGGGCGCGTGGGCAGTGTCAGGCGTAGTCCTCCTTCTGACTCCCTGAGGGCCGAGGGGGTGGGAGGCCAGGCGGGTGATGGACTCTCTTGTTCCCCTACCAGGCGTAGAAGGCTCAGCCGAACTGGCCACGCAAACGGCGCTGGACCTCTTGCTGAATATGAGCAGCCAGCGAGACCTGCCCGGCAGCGCCCTGGAGGTGAGCCAGACCAGCCCTGGCTGGGCTGTCAGTGTCCTCCTGCTGTGAGGACAGGGGGCCGTTCAGGTTGCCAGCGAGACCCCCCACCCAGGGGGGCCACCCCCTGGTAAGGCTGTCTGTCTCTCCCCCTGCGGGGTGCTTGCAACAGCCCATCTGTTGGCAGGATGGCTTCTGCCCACTCCCTCTGCTGGGAGGGACCTCGGCTCCCCGGTGCTTCCGGGGGGTGATGATGAGCCAAGACAGCCGGAGAGAATCAGGCCACATGGCTGGCCAGAGCAGCAGCCGCCGCCGGGTTTCGCTGCACTGCCCATTCCTGCCTGGCCTGTCGGGCCATGGGGGGCGCCGGGGGGGGGGCAGTGTGGCTGCCCGGGCTTAATTCCCCCCTCTCCCCACAGCGCTGATGGAGGAAGCTGAGGTGGGGAAAGGCTTTGTCAGCCAGGGAGGACCCCCGCCAGATGCAGCCCAGGAGGTGGCTGGAGGCCCGTCCGAGTAACTGCCTGGGGCGCTTCTGGCCACCTGGGGACAGACACAGCGGTGCAGTTGCTGGGCAGGGGAGCGCACTTTGGCCCTGGCAGCCGTCTGGACAGGCGCACTGAAGCAGGGTGGCTGTTGGGCTGTGTGTGGGAGGGGCAACGCGCCCTCTAAGCACTGTGGAGTCTCGTGAGCAAAACTCCTACTCGGTGAGCTGCTGGCATTAAAGCTGTGAGCGAGCGATTTGGCTGCTGCATCAGTTAGTTTGCTCTGGAGCCCTCCTCCCTGAGCTAAGACAAGAATGTGTGAGCCGGAGGCTAAAAAAACGGGAGCTGGCTCACACTCACTCAGCTCAGAGGGAACACTGGCTTGGTCTCCCCGGGGTGTTTGGGACCACCCCCTGCCGGAGCTCCATGGGGAGGAGAGGGAGGGCTGCTCTGCTCCCCCTGCCAGGGCCACTGGGCCTTCTTCCCTGCCGTGCCCGGCTGGTGCGGGAGGGCCCTGAGGCCAGGTGAGCTTTCTCCCTGCAGGTCGCCATGGTGCAGGCAGACGGCTTCCCCAAGGCCTCCGAGGCCCCGGCACCGCCGCCAGGAGGGGGGGAGGAGGAGGAGGACTCCCCCCACACCGAGGTGCTGACCCTGCACGTGGCCCGGCAGAGTGAGGCCCTGGTGCAGGAGGCTTACGAGGAGACGGTCCTGGGCAGCGCTGAGCTCCAGCAGGTCACCATCCCCTTCAGCGGCACGACGGAGTACAGCATCATCACCCCCGGCGGGGACGCCAGCAGCACTCTGTACGGGTGAGAAGGGCGAGGCCCAGCACTGTGGGGGGGCGGCTGGGCCGCAGGCAGGCAGGCAGGCAGGCCTCTCCCCCACCCCGCCCCCAGGCAGAGCCCCCTGAACCGCACTTGCCTCCTTTGGGCCTGGGGCGGGGGGCAACATGTGCTCATCTTCCTTCGGGACCCCCCGGCTGCTTCGGGACTTGGGCCCTGGCTTCAGGATGCTCTGACAAGGCTTTCGTGGTCTGATCACAGACGCAGCAGGGAACGCTGCACACGCACCAGGCTGGATCCGGCTGTAGCAACTTACCTGTTGCTCTTTCCTTAATTCCTTTGCACTTGGTTTTTGCGGGGGGGGGGGGGGGGAGCAAACCCACTCCCCAATGGGACTTTGGACAGGCACCGCACAAGCCCAGTCGTCTGCCGGGCTGAGCCGGATCCTTCCCTCGGGCTTCTCCGACTGGTCCCTGTCCCTGGAAAGAGGGGGGGTGGCCTGCTGGCTGGCTAGCTGGCTGGCTGGGGGAGCAGGGCCTCCTGGGCCTCATGCTTCTGCCTCGCCCTTCCTTGGCAGGGAGGAGGAGAGTCCCAGCGAGGCGGTGCAAGCCGTAATCAGAGACACCCTGAAGGACATCCTGGCCTCTCCCAGTGGCATCCCAGGGGGCCAGCAGCCTCCTGCAGAGGTGAGGGGGGGGGTTGACGGGGGTGTGGGGAGGAAACCAGGCAGGGTTCAGGGGCGCTCCTCTAACACCCATCTTGTCCCCGACAGCTAAGCGGGGGGGAAGAGCAGCAGCCGCAGCAGCAGCAGGAGGCTCCCCCCAGTGTCCGGTGGCCCCTGGTGCAGCGCTTGACGTGGCAGGCCCCCAAGGCCGTGGTGCTGGCCCCCGAGAGCCAGGAGTCCCCCCCCCAAGCGCCCAAGAAGCCATCCCCTAAGAAGCTGCCGCCAGGCAAGGGCTCCTTGGCCAAGAAGTTCTCCTGCAAGATCTGCGCAGCGACTTTTGCCGGCCGGGCAGAGATGGAGAGCCACAAGCGGGCCCACGCCGGCCCCAGCGCCTTCAAGTGCCTGGACTGCCCCTTCACCGCCTCCACCTGGCCAGACGTCCGGGTAGGGAGGGGTGGGCAAGGGTGGAGGAGGAGGAAGAGGAGTTGGGATTGCCTCCTGGCCTTGGGGAGGGAGCTGGGGGCAGGGGAGTCTTGGGTCTTCTTGCAAGGCCAGTAGCCCTTATAGGGAAGGTCTTTGCCCCACATTGGCTGTACGATGCCTGACTTCCACGTGGCCCTGGGGGCTGGGGGGGGGCTGGGCAGAAACCCTCTGCCGTGAGACGTCCCGTGGGCTGGGGCCTGGGGAAAGCACAAGCCAAGTCACACTCCCAGGAGCCCAATTCAGACCAGATGCTGTCTGTCTGAAGAGACGTTCCCCCCCCCCCATCACATGGAAATCAGAAGTGTGGGGGGGGAACCGTCCCCCTTAAGGGAGAAGAAGAGAAGAAGAAGAGATTGGATTTATACCCCGCCCTCCACTCCCCAAGGGAGTCTCAGAGCGGCTTACAAACTCCTTTCCCTTCCCCTCCCCACAAGAGACACCCTGTGAGGTGGGTGGGGCCGAGAGAGCTCTTTCCCAAGCTGTCCTTGAGGGAACAGCTGGTCCAGAGCTAAGGCTTGCCCAAGGTCATCCAGCCAGGTGCAAGTGGAGGAGTGGGGAATCAAACCCGGTTCTCCCAGATTAGAGTCCGCGCACTTAACCACTACACCAGACTGGCTCTCAAGGAGGAGGAGGAGATTGAATTTATACCCCACCCTTCACTTGGAGTCTCAGAGTGATTTACAATCTCCTTTCCCTTTCCCTCCCCATAACAGATACCCTATGAGGTAGGTGGGGCTGAGAGAGCTCTTTCCCAAGCTGTCCTTGAGAGAACAGCTGGTACAGAGCTATGGCTTGCCCAAGGTCACCCAGCCAGGTGCAAGTGGAGGAGGAGTGGGGAATCAAACCCGGTTCTCCCAGATTGGAGTCCGTGCACTTAACCACTACGCCAAACTGGGAGGGGTGGGCTGAGCACAGCACCTGACGCTGCTTGCCTGAGTTGTTGGGGATGATCCAGGGAGGGGGGGACGGGCAGCCCTGGCTGGTGCTTGGGGGCAGGAGGCCTCCCCAGCTCCCTCCCCGTTCTCTGCTCTGGCCGGGAGGAAGAGGGCGGGGCTCTGATGCGGAGGTGGCTTCCTTCTTCCTTCCTCTCCCCCCTCCGCCCCCCCAGAGACACATGGAGCAGCACGCCAGCCTCCGGCCCCACAAGTGCCAGCACTGCAGCTTCGCCTCCAAGAACAAGAAGGACCTGCGCCGGCACACCCTGACCCACACCAACGAGAAGCCCTTCTCTTGCCACATCTGTGGGCAGAGGTGAGAGGGGGGGCGGGCAGGGAGACCATCCTCCCCCCCCCCTTGCCACACAGTCGAGCAGCCGGCCAGGGGGTACCTTCTCCCCGTGGGTGCCTGATCCGTTTTCCCCGCAGGTTCAACCGCAACGGGCACCTCAAGTTCCACGTGCAACGGCTGCACAGCACAGAAGGGAAGCCGCTGCCAGCCCCGGCAGCCAGCCCCCCCCAGGCCATCATCCTGAACAGCGACGAGGAGACCCTGGCCACCCTGCAGAGTGAGCAGAGGGGAGGGAGGGGGGGAGGGGGGAGGGGGGGAGGGGGGGCGGCCACCCCCCCCCCCCAGGGCTCCTCTCCGGGGCTGCCTGCTGCTGGGGGGGCTGAGGAGAAACAGGCCAGATGCCTTTTGAGCAGAGCAGAGCAGCTGCCCCGCTGCCTTGGGGGGGGGGGAGGGAGATCTGTGCCCCTGCCGGCCCCACAGGCACCCCCCTCTCTCCTGCTTCCTGCAGCCGCTCTGCAGTCCAGCCAGGCCCTGCTGTCTCCAGAGAGGCTCCACCAGGCACTGGGGCAAGAGCACATCATTATGACCCAGGAGCAGAGCGGTCCCGAGCAGGTAAGCAGCCGCTGCCGCCGCCGCCACAGGGCCCTGATCCCGCCTGCCTGGGGCTGTTGGCTGGGCCCCCCCTGCACTTCCTCTGGCGCTGAGCCTGGCCAGCCCAGGGCCGAGGGGCTGTAGGAGTGCCCAAAGACCCCACCAGTCCAGCTTTAGCTCCCCAAGAAGTCTGCAAGGAAGACAAGAAGATAGACCCCCCCCCGTGGCCCCCCTAGCAATTGGCATTGGGTGGTATACTGCCTCTGAATGTGGAGGTTCCACTTAACCGTCATGGATCAGAACCCGTGAAGCTGCCATCTACTGAACCAGACCCTTTGTGAGGCTTCTGTGCTATCAGCAAATGATCAGGCCTTTGTTAATTAAAACATAGTCCTTTATTTCAAATACTGGTACAGGTCTTGGTGTTTGTTAGTGATACCACATACAGAGGGCAGGGGACTATTATACCTGCAAGCATGAAAGTCTAAACATTGATCACCAATCAGCATTCAGAAAAAAATGCGGGAAAGCAATTCACCTTTTGTCACCAGGGGTGAAAGAACATAAAAATTCCCAGCCCGAACTGTGTGACCCAGTGGTGCCAGGTCCCCAGCAAAACAGAACAGAGCAAACAATAAAACAATTCCCAAGGCTGCTTCTAACAGATAGCAATGTGAGCGAAGGGGGAGGACACACCAGGGAGTGAAGGAAGAGATAGCTTTGTACTATATGGCATTCTGGTATGTGGGAACCTACATTCCCGCCCGAATTGTAACATTAAACAGACAAGCAATTGAGGATGAACAGGAGGGGCAATAAAGCATCTGGTCAGGCGGGCATTACAAAGGAAACGAAAGTACATGATAGAAAAGCATCAATGTCAGATTCAATTAATAGAAACATTGCAAAATATCATAAAAAGACTTCTTTGGCAAAGCAGAATCTGACACCCTTGGTCTGTCCAAATCAGTCTCTCCCACTCGGACTGGCGGTGGCTCTCGGGGGTCTCAGGCAGAGAAGGGCCTTCCCCCTCACCTACTACCCAGTCCTTTTTAAGTGGAGATGCTGCCAGGGACTGAGCCCGGGACCTTCTGAATGCCAAGCGGATGCTTTTCCACTGGGCCACAGCCCCTCCGGTTTTAACTGGCTCAGTTGGCAGTAGATGGCCATGTTGATCTGAGCATCTGGTTGCCAGAGGTGCCTCCTTGGCTCCCTGTGTCGTTTGTCCCCCGTTAATGCTACGTAGGTCTAGTAGCCATTGCAGCGTCTTGTGGCCAGGGGTCTCACTGGCTTCCTCCTGCTGTGTAGAGTGACGACTTGCTTCCTCCCCTGTCCTAGCAATGTCTGCAAGTCCCCGTGTGTTTTGGGAGAGAAGGCGCCAGTTGTCTGTGTGCCCTGTGCCCCTTCTGGCTTTGGTATGCCAGATGGCACCGTTTCTGCTGTTGAGGTGGCTGGGGAGGGAGGATTTGGGCCCCGCCAGGGCCGAGTCCTGAGGCTCCGACTTCCCTTGCAGGAGGAGGCCGCTTACATCCAGGAGATCATGACGACGACAGCCGACGGGCAGATGGTGCAGCACCTGGTGGCGGCCGAGAACCAGGTGGGCGTCCTGTGGGGTGCTAGGGAGGGGGTTGGGCAGGAGCTGAGGGCAGAATGGCAGCCTCCTCCTTTCTCTTCCTCCCAGGTCCAGTACATCATCACCCAGGACGGCGTCCAGCACCTGCTGCCCCACGAGTACGTTGTTCTGCCTGAGGGGCATCATATCCAGGTGAGATGGGCACGCCTGCTGGCCCACACCCTCTCTCTCCACTGGCCCCTGCGCCCTCTCTCTCTCTCTCATGGCCCCTCTTGCCTTTCCAGGTACAGGATGGGCAGATCACGCACATCCAGTACGAGCAAGGCAGCCCGTTCGTGCAGGAGCCCCAGGTATGGGCAGGGGAAGAGGGAGGGGGGGACACCAGTACGGGCAGCTTCTCTGCCCTTGGGGAGTCAGGCAGAGGGGGAGAGCGCAGCAGGGCGGGCTGGTGGGCTGGGCACTAGGAAGGCTACCTTTCTTCTTGCTCCCCCCCCCCCCCAGATCCAGTATGTCCCCGTGTCCCCTGGGCAGCAGCTCGTCACTCAGGCTCAGCTGGAGGCAGCAGCCCACTCCGCAGTGACAGGTGCGTGTCTCTCTTGAGTGCTGTCGAGTCACCTACGGCAACCCGATGGATGGATGGATGGATGGATGGATGGATGGATGAAAGGCCTCCAAAACACCTCCCCCCGCTGCCTTCCCCCTTTCCTGTAGACTTGGGCCAAAGCAGTCGCCCTTCCGCTCTCAGGAAGTAGGCCGAGGGCCGGTCTTCCCTCCCGGGCTGTCCGCAGCCACTGTCCAGAGGAGCCTTCCTGCAGAGGGGATGGGCAGCAACCGCGCTGCCCCAAAGAGGGCTCGTTGGCCTTCTAGCTGCGCCTTCTTTGGGGCCCCATTTTGAGTGTCACCACTGGAGATGCTCTGAGCCCTCCCACCCCCACCCCCCGGCATCGACTCGCTCTGCCCTCCCCTCCCCTCCCCTCCCCGTGCAGCGAGGGAGGAGTCCAGCCCCTGCCAGTTCAGTGGTGTGCCGTGCACAAGCACACTCTGCCCTCTTTGGTCTCGGTCCACAGAGGAAGCCTCCGAGCTCCTGGGGGGGTTCCCAGCACCGTTTCCCGTGCCTTTCCTCCCCAGTGCCCGCCTCCACATCCCCACCCCTGCTCAGCTCTCTCCCCCCCCCCCCCGTTTCTCTCTGCAGCAGTGGCGGATGCTGCCATGGCCCAGGCCACGCTGGGCACGGAGGGTGCCACCGAACAGCTCCACCAGCTGCAGCCCGGCGTCCACTACGACATCATCACCCTGGCAGAGTAGCGAGGGCAGGATCTTCTCTTCCACCGAGGGAAAAGAGCAGAAAGAGCCGACCTGCTGTCGTGGGGAGCGGGACTGGTGGTGTGCCCGGATCGTGCCTTCTGCCACTCCCCGGCCTGGGCTGGCGGCCGTCTTCTTGGGAGCAACTGCAGCACGCAATTGGGTGGGGCAGCACCAGCCCAGCCTGCCTGGCGCTGGCCGGCAGGGGCCCGTGGAGAGGTGCTGGACTGTGAACAGGGGCAGCCATGGTCTCCTCCTGGGCCACGGACTTGCTGGGTTTTTTGGCTTCCAAATAAAGGCACTGGACTGTCTGTGGGCCTGGCCTCCCCCCTCCCCTGGCTTCCACCGCTGGCTCAGGTGACCTTGACTGTGTCCGGGGTGAGCCAGCTGCCCTTCCTGCACCGCTGGACTTAATCTGGCTGGTGAACAGGCCAAATGCCGTGTAACACGGCCTGCAGTACAACCCCTGCCTCCCTGAGCCGATTGCCTGGCACTGCTTACATGGGATTATGACAGCTAAGCTGGGAGTTTAACGGAGGCCCTCTGCATTATACTGATTATCTTCAAGGGGACACAAGGCCTGGCCCCCCCCCCCCGTGGGGGAAACGGGACAAGGGTCCTCCTCCTCCTCCTCCTCCTTCTTCCTGCCCTCCCGGCTACTTGACTGCCACAGGAAGACACAGAGCTGCCTTGCCCGGAATCAGGCCCTTGGTCCACCTGGGGCAGCCTTGTCCGCTCTGACCGGTTGCAGCTGTCCAGGGCCTGGAGATGCTGCCGGGGACTGAACCAGGGACCTTCAGCAGGCCGAGCAGAGGCTCTACCACTGAGCCACATCTGTGGAGCCCCTACCGGGCGGGGGGGGGGGGAGATGGCTGGGCCGGGCCTCCGCCCCAGGGACTGCTCTGGATGTAGTTCCTTCTCCCCCGTAGGGCTTCTGTGAGCCCTACAGCCGTGTTTCTTTGTGGGGCTGGGCTACTGGATGCACGGAGATCAGAAAAGTGCGTGGTGCATGTGTCCCCCACTCCCCCCCCGGTCAGTCTCTGGCCTCCTGGCTGTGCTTAGGTGGCCAACCTGCACCAGCTGTGCTGCAGCCTGTCTTCACCCCCACCCCCACCCCCACCCTAGCCAGCATTAGGGCCTGCCCAATCTGTGGAGGGAAGAGGGCTGGCAAAGATTAACAAAGCCATTATCTAATGAAGCGGGAGCACCAGGCCTTTTCGGGTGGGCAGGGACAAGGTTATGCCGCCCGCTCCGGAGGGCACGACGGCCGTTCCAAGTGCAAGGCCACGCCTGGCAGCGGCCCTGAGAGGTGTGGGACACCTGCAGCAAGGGCAGAGAAGGCCTCCACAGGGCCAGCAACCGGGGGGCGGGGCGGGGGGACTTCAAGCAGCCAGGCACCTCAGTAGTTGTGCCCTCCTTGCGCAGGCCAGGAGAGGCCGTGGATTCCTGCTGGGAACAGAAGGTGACTTGGTGGGTTACAGGGCTGCCAACACCCCCCCCCCCCGGCTGGGAAATCCCTGGAGATTCGGGGGGGGGGTTGGAGTCTTGGAAGGGGGGGAAGGAGCTCAGCCGGATATAATGCCGTAGAGGGCCCCCCCCCCCAAGGCTGCCGTTTTCTCCAGGGAGACTGGTCTTGGTCAGCTGGAGGCCATTCGTCACAGCAGGAGAGCTCCAGGGGCCCCCAGGAGAGACATTACGTCTCCCTACTTGGTGGCGGCCCAGCAGGAGGAAGCGCCACAGCACCAAGGAAGGACCGCAAGATGGGCTAGCTCAGTGGCACCCCCACCAGTCCAACCCACTTGCCACCTGGTTCCCAAAGGCTGAGGAGCCAACCGAGGGGAACACCCGAAGGCACTGTGTGCGCGCCTGTGGGGGGGGGGGGGGGGACAAAAGGTGCCGACCAAACTGTGGAATGGTAGAAAAGACCCAGAGAGTCCGGTGGCACCTTAAAGCCTGACAAAATGGGGGGCAGGGGAGGAGCTCTCGTGACTCAACATCAGTCCTGCGCAGGGACTCACAAAATCTCACACCCCGCCACAAATTTTTGCTAGTCTTTAAAGTGCTCCTAGGTTCTTGCTCTTTTCTGCCACAGACAAACTAACACGGCTGCCCATCTTGATCAAACTATTAAATGGCTGAGATAAAATCATATAGACCAAACAAAATCTGTGTTGTGGCTGTTGCCTGATTCACACATTATGGGATGCACCAGTTGGGCCAGGGGCCCTTCTGAATTCCACCCTCTTGTCATACCTCACCCACTCAGCGCAGGGTGTGGAAGCCTCCGCCTTTCCTCCCCCGCCATTTTCCCAGCCTGAAACAGCCCTGAGGAGTGCTCTTTGACCAGCTGACAAAATATCCAGGGAACGGGGATCCCAAATCCGCCCCCCACCTGACTGGATCAGGTTGCGAGGCCATGCTCCCTCTAAGCTGTGGAGTCTTGTGAGCTACTGGCATTAAAGCTGTGAGAGAGCGATTTGGCTACTGCATAAATCAGTTTGCTCTGGAGCCATCCTTCCTGAGTTAAAAGACAAAAATCTGTGAGCTGGAGGCTAGAAAACTGAGCTAGCTCACACTAACTCAGCTTAGAGGGAACACTGGTTGGGAGGATGACTCCTTTTCTGCATGCCTGTCATGCTGCTGACCTGAATCGGGCACCGGAAACACAGCAGAAAAGTTGGAGAGACAGCTGGGCAAATTCATAGTGGAAAAGAGACGATTGTGATAGTTAAAACGGAGCCTCCAGGTTCCAAAGCAGTGTACCTCTGCCTGCTACTTGCTCGGAAGTAAGCCATGGGGTAGAGCTGCCACTGCGGGAACTATGATGTGTGATGTGATTGCGGGAACTATGATGTGGTTTTATGCTGAGGAACATACAGATTGCCTGAGAAAGTGGGGGGGAGCCCTCCAACTTGCCCGGATGCTTCTTTGTGGTATCTGAATGTTTGGGCATAGAGTTTGGTACAAGTGGGCATTTGTGTGTCTTTAAAAGGACAGCACAGAAGGGAGGGCAGACCTGTGCTATAGGAGCATCAGAATGCACCAGCTAAGAGGCCTGCTCCGTTCTCAAGGGAACCAAGTGCCTCAAAAGGGGAGGGGGGACGCTCATGGACGACCAGCTGGCCAGCCTATCGCCATGGCCCTCTTGGAGATCACTGGCCTGAGAACCCTGTGTTAGAAATAGTGTAAACTTAGGCAGATCATGAGAGGGAAGGCAGGAAGGGCTGCCTCAGTGCTTAGTTCTTGTGGCCCTTTCTGACACGCCCAGGGAAATGCTGGTCACCACTTTGGGATCAGGAAGCAGTTTTTCTCCAGGCTGGTTTGGCTGGAGATCTGGAGGGGTTTTTTGCCCACTTCTGGGCGTGGAGCAGTGGTCACTGGGTGTGTGTGGAGGGGGAGGTATTTGTGAAGTTCCTGCCTTGTGCAGGGGGTTGGACTAGATGACCCTGGAGGTCTCTTCCAACTCTTATGATTCTATGATCCACTGGGGGAGAGGTGAACAGATTCTGTCTGTCACCCCACCAACTTACTCTGGGATTCATTCTGAGCTCAGGTGTCCCAGGGAAGACACAGGACACCGGTGTGTCTTGAGAGCACAGCTGCAGCTTGATTGATTGTGTGACATGCCCGAGCAAGAAGCATGTGCTGCCCTCACCCCACTGGCTGGCCACACGTCAGCCTCTCCGAGCCTGGTCTTGCTGGCCTCTCCAGGTGCTGTGTTGGACTCCAAACTAGCCGTTCTACAACACTAGCTGGCAACCAACAGGGTGACCCTCTGAAACGGTGGATCCCTTAGTGAAGCAACAGAATTAGCAGGTGGTTCTGATGGATGATGGGAGACAGCTCACCTGTCTGAACAGTGATGAAATGGGATAAACCGAGGAAATCAGCGCCACGCAGGGGGGCATCTCCGATATTGGCACACAGTTAAGAACAGCCACCCAACATTTCTAAAAAGCGAGTCCCATCGAGCTCTCAGAGACTGTAGTGAGCACATGCAGGCTTCTACGAAGAATTCAGCTCGGTGGTTCTTAAAGGTGCCACTAGGTTCAAACTTTGTTCTGCTGCTTGAGACCAACACAGAGACCCACCTGAATCTGGAATGAGGAAGGAAATCCAAGTCTTTGTTTAAGCCAGAATAGGGTTCAATTGCTTCATGAGTTCCAGTTCAGCATTTTCACTCTGTATATTCCCTTTGAAGATTCTCTGACAGTCTGTTGCCTTTAATCAACGTCTGTCTTGTTCGCCTGTATTTTGTACTGTGTGACTCAAGGTGTTCTGCGATGTCCCTCATCAACTCTATTCGCTGCTGATGCACTTGGTGGGACGCAGGCAGCTGCCCCCCCCCAGCAGGAAGTCAAGGAGGCTGTGCTGCTTCTCACCTCTGTGCCACTCCAGGAGATGCTCCGTCCTGCCTGGCTGTGGCTTCTGGCCCTGCAAACCTTAAGCAGCAGCCGACACAGCTGACCCCACTCAGCCCCCTGGCGCTGAATGTGCAGGAGTACCCCACTGTTCAAGGGACCTTTCCTAAAATGGCAGGCATTCTGCTTAATCCTGCCCTTACGAGGCTGGGTCCTGGGGTATGGAGGGGCAGACATCCTCCCCCAGTGAGGGCCCCCCCCCCGCACAGGATGTGAAGCTCGGAGATGAAGCCCTCCCCCCCCCCCCCTGTGGCTGTCTCTTACAGGATGGATTAGCTGCAGTAAAGTTGAGTAGAAACAAAAAAGGAGAAAGAATCACAACCCTGCACGAGAAAGGTAACCAAGAAAGTTGAAACAAAGAAAAAGCAAGATATAACTGCACACATAGTGCAAATGCACAAAATATAACATATAGTTTAATAATACAATTCCGAGTACTGAAACATCAATTAAAAAACAACAATCCTATGGTTAAGCATATAAGCACCTAATCCCAAAATAAAGACAACTGTCCATTCGTACAAATACAGGTTAAAAGGTAGACGATGTCTCCATATGCAAAAACCAGCGCCAAACATGTTTCGGCAATAATCCTTCCTCGGTGGTGTAAATCCAGCTGAGCGCTCCATTCATTAAAGACATACAGAAAACTCATCACACACAGAATGGGCCTTGCGCTGGGCTGTCCACCCATGGAGTCAGCGAGGTCAGATATTCTGGCGATCCAACATGGGCAATGTTTCCTTTGCCCTGGGGACCTTCTTAGGTGCAATCCGCAACACTCCAAGGGAGGGAGGAGGGCTCAAGTACCACTGGAAGAGAACCAGCCGCTGTGGTGAAGAATGCACACGGGTCACTCCACACAGCTGGAACTTCTGCCACAAGCACCAGGGCTGGGTTCCTGGCCCTCTGAGCACCCTGGGGTGGGATTGTGTGAAGGGGGGGGGGGCGTTCAGGGCAGCCACCCGGGAAACACGGAGTGCCAGCCTCTTGGCCGGGGGCCAGTGCAGAGGTGTGGCGGGCAGCTCCAGCTGTGGCACCACTGGGTGCAGGCCCTTTGATGTAAGCTGTGGCCGTGCTAATGCCCCCTAATCAGCTGTCAATCAGCCCCACGCCCTATAAAAGCTCCCCTCACCCCGACAGCTGGCCACCTCTGCAGCATGGCCTCAGGACCTCCATGGGGGCTGCCCGCTGGCCGGGGGGGCTTGGAGGAGGTTTGGAGGGCTTTGGGGAGCCAGTCTGCCCCTCTGCCCCAC
Source organism: Lepidodactylus listeri (assembly GCA_029233225.1). Taxonomy (NCBI): domain Eukaryota; kingdom Metazoa; phylum Chordata; class Lepidosauria; order Squamata; family Gekkonidae; genus Lepidodactylus; species Lepidodactylus listeri. The sequence goes on from JARCFY010000002.1 coordinate 1,080,258, forward strand.
TTCCCCTGTGCCTATCCCGCCCTCCCCTGCTGCGGCATTCTGCCCACTCCACCCCTCAGCCTCCTTGCCCAGCCGGTAAGTCAGTCCGGAAGACTTTCCTTTTCTTCTCTGCTTCCAGGGGGGAGGGAGTTCCCGTCTGGCCAGCTGGAGCCTAAATGACCCAGCTGAGAGCAGGGCTGGGATGAGCCTGGGAAGCGGGGCACAGGCGCCACCTACGGGACGGGACGGGGGGGGGGGGGGGGCTCGAGCCGGGAGTTCCTCAGCTGCATCTTGAAGGGATGGCTTTTCCCACAGCCGCCCCCCCCCCCCCCGAAGAGGGTCCTGAAAGAGCAGTTCAGGAAACACAACCAGAAGGTGGCTTCGGTCACTCAGGGCTGGCCTGTCGTGTGTGGGCAAACCAGACTCGTGACCAGTTGTCTGCCTGGAGTGATGCTGCCATCTCTGAACACACATAAACGAACAGCTGTTGCGGCATCCAGTGGCAGGGAGTCACAAGTCCCTCCCGTGTGCCAGAGGACGCGTCCCTTTGGCCTGGCTGGACCCAGCTCCTCTGCCCCCTTCCCCGCCCCACCCTGGAGATCCTCTGCCTCTTTGCAGGCGGGCCTCCGCGGCTGGCTTCGGGGCCTCTTGAGCAGGCAGGCAGGCGGGCAGACGCCGCTCCTTCCAGGCCTCGTGTGGTGGCGCAGGCTCGGCGCTTCCCTTCTGGCGCCCTCCGGGCAGCCAGGCCGGAGAGACCGGTCGGGGACCCTCCGCGCGGCGGGAGAAGCGAAGGCTGCGCGCTCCCGGAACCCTCGCGGGCAGGGGGGCTGCGGCGGGGAGGGGGCTTTGCAGTCGGCTGGTCCAAACTGGCACCCCTCCCTCCCTCCCCCCCGAAAAAAAAAAGCATAGGCCGCGCCTGCGAACCCTCGGGAGGCAGCTGAAGTCACGGGCAGAGGCCGTCCGGCGTCGACGCCTCGGGGCTCCAAAACAGCCGCACGAGGGGGCCGGGGGCGAATGCAAGGGGGGGGGGCAGCAAAGTCCCGCCCGCCTCGGCTCTGCGCAGCTCCACAAAGGGTGGGGGGCTCGATCCCACGCAGTGCAAAGGGTGGGGGGGCTCGATCCCACGCAGGGGGCCGGGCTCGGAAGGCCATGGGGGGTCCTACTCTTCCAGACTTGCTTTCCCCCGGGGGGGGGGGCGTTGGCGGCAAGGGGAGGCGTTTTCCTCGCAAAAGCCGTCGGAGGAAGAGGCCGCCCGCCGTCGGTCGTGGGCCGCGAGCCCCTCCCTCTTCGAGCCCTGCCCCCAAGCGCCGGCCCCGCTGACGGCGGCTCTTTCCCCGACCCCTTCTCTCTCCCTCTAGGTCTCGGCGGCGTGCGAGCTGCCCGGCCCAGCGCTGTACTGGCCCCTGGCCCCGCCGGCCGGCCCCGTCGAGGCGGCGTCGCGGGCAAAGGCGTCGGCGGCGTCGCGGGAGAGCACGGCGGCGCTGAAGGCCTGGCTGGGCCGGCACCGGAAGAACCCGTACCCGACCAAGGGCGAGAAGGCGCTGCTGGCGCTGGTGAGCCGCATGAGCCTGACCCAGGTCTCCACCTGGTTTGCCAACGCCCGGCGCCGCCTCAAGAAGGAGCACCGCGCCGCCAGGAGCCCGCCCCGCGACGGCAGCGACGACGACTACGACGACGGCGGCGGCCCCGAGGCAGCCCGGCCCCAGTCCGCCGCCCGCAGCCCCCCGGCCAGCCCAGCCGCGCCCCGGCCCCGCGACCGGACGCCCGCCTCGCCCGAGCAGCCCCGCAAGGCCGCCAAGATCTGGTGCTTGGCCGAGCTGGCCACCGGGACCCCCCCGGACGGCAGCGGAGCCGCGGAGCCCCAGCACTAGGGGAGGGGAGCGGGGGGGGGGGGGGAGAAGACCCTTCGGCCCTCCTGGGGGGGGGGTCCGGGAGCGGGCCTGGAAGGGACCCCCAAGAGGCAGCGCTGAAGACCCTTCTCTGTGCTCCTGACGGGTGGGTGGGTGGCCTCGTTCGGGCCTGGAGATCTCCTGGAATTACCCTTCGCCTCTCCAGCCATCAGACTCCACCCCACCCCACCCCACCCCCTCGGAAATGGCAGCTTCGCCAGACAGGCGCTCTCCCCAAACCTTGCCCCTCTGGCTCTGCCCCCAGGTCTTCAGGAATTTCCCCGCCTTCTTTTGGCATCCCGCGTGCCCTGGACCCAGAGTGGTGCCCCAAAGGCAGAGCAGGAAGCGCCTGGGGAGTTTTGTGGCAAATGGGGAGCAGGGATGCCAACTCCCGGCCTGAGGCCCCCCTCCCCACCTGAGTCAGGCGGGAAGGAAGGGCGCCTCTTCCCCTTCTGGGCCAAGGGAGGTTGTAGCCATGCAGCTGAGCCTGAGGCCTGGGTGGAGCAGCTGGCGTGGGCATCCGCCCCCGGTTGGCTGAAGCCAGGGCAGCCAGCACCCCCTCCTCCTGGCCCTCTGCTGGGCTGCTGGAGGCCCTTCCATCTCTTCTCCGCCAAGCCCTGGGGGAGGGGGCTAGCCCCCTTCCATTCATGCCAGACAGTGACCAGGAACCCGAATCCTTTGGCAGCCGCTGGGGGCCCCTTCCTGATGTGTCGGGACTACCCCAAAGACAGTCAGTGTCCGTTCTTTCATTCCTGGCTTTCTTGTCTTATGTTTGGGGGATTATTTAGGGTTTCTGCTGCTGAGTTGACAAACCAGATATGGCAATGATGCCCCCCACCCCCCAGCTGCGGCTGCTCTTTTGCTGGGCCAGGGGCACCACTGCTTCCTCTCGGGGCTCGCACACCTTCAGAGCATCTCCTGGCCATTCCTCTATATGCCCCCTAGGGCTAGGCCAAACAGGGAGGGGGTGCCTTCTGGGCCAGCCGGCCCCACCCAGCCGGTTCCTCCTGGGCTGGGAGGTCTCAACCCTGCACAACAGAGGGATTCCTTTTGACGTGGCCAGCCGGGGGGGGGGGGGGGCTCCCACACTTTCCTCATTCCGCAAACCATAGAATCGCTCAGGAGGGCATTTCTGTGAAGCCGACAGAGCTTGCATTGTAAGGGATGATTTCAGGAAGGTGTTTTAATACAGGGGACAGAACGATGCCACTGAATACAGTACGTGTGATCGGTTTGCGGTATGTATTCTGCTCTCACTTTCTGCACTGTTTAACACAGCGGATTGTGGCAATCCTCGGCCGCCTCTTCCACGACACATGAGGTGTTTCATTCTCAGGATTCCATTGATCCAACACTCTGGGATCTGCCCAGAGTCTTCCTGAGGAAGGGGACTGACTGTCAATAAAATAACAAGTCGGTGATTTCTCCCCCCACAGGCTGGTGTTTGTGGGGTGCTTGTGCCCACTCAGTGGGAAAGGAAGCGGCCCCTGGCACTCACGTGAGCACCCTTTGGGCACTCCTTCGAGCCCAGCCTTGGCACTGAAACCAACTCTGGAGCTGTCTTGCTGGTAAAAGGGGAAAGAAAGTCTCCCTTTGGACCACAGGAGCAGCCATGCCCCTGGATAAATCGATGGTGCGACCTCATCTGGAATACTGTGTGCAATTCTGGTCACCACACCTCAGAAAGGATATTATAGCATTGGGAAAAGGGCAGAAAAGGGCAACTAGAATGATAAAAGGGTCAGAACATTTTCCTTACGAAGAAAGGTTGAAGCGCTTGGGGCTCTTTAGCTTGGAGAAACGACGGCTGAGGGGTGACATGATTGAGGTTTACAAGATTATGCCTGGGATAGAGCAGGTAGAGAAAGAAGTCCTTTTCTCCCTTTCTCACAATACAAGAACTCGTGGGCACTCCATGAAATCGCTGAGCTGTTGGGTTAGAACAGATAAAAGGGAGTCTTTCTTCACCCAAAGAGTGATTAACACGTGGAATTCACTGCCACAGGAGGTGGCGGCGGCTACAGGCATTGATGGCTTCAAGAGGGAATTAGATAAACATCTGGAGCAGAGGTTCATCACAAGGTCTAGATAGGAACTCTCAGCCTGGGGCAAGGGATGCTCTGTATTCTTGGTGCTTGGGGGGGGCAACAGTGGGAGGGCTTCTGGAGTTCTGGCCCCACTGCTGGACCTCCTGAGGGCACCTGGTGTTTTTGGCCACTGGGTGACACAAGAGTGTTGGGCTAGATGGGCCATTGGCCTGACCCAACATGGGCTTCTCTGATGTTCTTATGATGACTCCTGGGTTCTCTGTGGGTCCTGTGGCACCGCTATGGAACGCCCTCCATGGGCCCCTCCCCCTCCCTGCCAGTCCTCAGGAGGCAGCTGAAGGTGGTCTTATTTAGGACTGCGTTTTAGTTGATTTAGCTTTTATTATTGGCGGTCCTAATTGGAGTTTTTAAATTAGGGCTTTTTAATGGGTTTTATAATTGCTATTTTTGTGTGTGTTTTTATGATGTTTCATTTCGACTGTGAACCGCCTTGAGTTCTGCAAAGGAGAAAGGCAGCTCACAGATGTTTTAAATAAATAAGGAAGCCATGTTTGGGGGGGTTGGGCAGGACTGCTCCCAGTTTTCCTGGTCGGAGCCAGCCCTTTGCATTTAAATGGCAAGGCCTCCATCTTATTTGCTCTTCTTCTTAGTTCTGTGTTAACATTCCGTGTGGATTGTTTGCTGTGCCTCCTCCTGGCCTAATGCAGTTGACGGAGAGGAGACGAGGGTCGCTGCACCTTTGAGCATCCTGCAGGAAGCCCCCCCCCCCCCCCCGGACAAATCCCTCTACACCCTCCCCCCCCCCGCGCGCACTCCTGTGCTGCTGTCCCCCGCCCTCTCTGGCCACAGGAGGAAACGAGGAGGCGGGCAGTGGCTGTGTTTGGACTGGCTCTGGGCAAGACCCCCCTGGTTAGCAGGGCGGCTCCATGGAGTTCCTCCTTCAGTGCCACCCGGGATGGCAGCAGACAGCTCCACGAGCCCTTTGCCGTGGCTGTTGCATCCCAGGGACTTGCAGGCACAATGGATCACCCACTGGCACATGTCACCCCCGCCCACGACAGAACTGCACGAAGCGGAGAAGCTACAGCAGCCAGGAAGCCGACGGAAGAGACCCAACACCAGAGGTCAGCAAGAGGCAGGCTTTTAATGTCACCCAGACGTCAAGACCAGAAACAGAAATAACATTTTCCTTTGCTCTCTGGATACAAAGAAGAATGGAGCCAAACGGACCCTCAAAAATAAAGCTCTGGGCGAGTCTAGGGCCTGGCTGCCCTCACGCGGGCTACCCTGTCTTCCCCTGGCCTCCACTTATTGCTAAACTCAGCTGCACAGAACGTCCGGGGGGGGGGAGGTGTAGAGGTGAGAGCCCCCCAAACCAACTGCCTCTGCTGTGAGGGACTTGTGAGGAACCTGCCTTGAGATTCTGGCCATCTGGGCAAGAGGGGAGGAGCTGGGCCAGGCTCTGGCAGCTGGCAGGGTGGCCACCCCAAGAGGTGAGGCTGACCCTGGGGTCATGCCATGACCATCAAAGTCCCGAACTGGCCCCTTCACCCACTGTGTCTGTCTGCCATACTCATGCCTGCTCCCAGCGCCCACGGGTGCCTGCCTGAAGGGGCAGCTTCCATCACAGCTTCGACCTTGGCCCCATCTGCATGCCCAGGACCCCCACCCCACCCCGCCACCGCACTTTCATCCCTTACAAAGAGAGAACTTCCCTTCCTGCTTCCTTTTGGTTCTCTGCCTCCAGATGTACATGGAATGCTAACAGTGGGAGGGGCCGTGGCTCAGTGCCAGAGCATCGGCTTGGCAGGCAGAAGGTCCCAGGTCCAATTCCTGGCATCTCCAGTGAAAAGTTCTGGCAGTAGGTGATACGAAGGTCCTCAGCCTGAGACCCTGGGAGAGCCGCTGCCAGTCCGAGTAGACAATACTGACTTTGATGGACCCAAGGGGGGTCTGATTCAGTAGAAGGCATCTTCATGTGTTCAATGGGGCTCATTCAGGGCATTTTGTTGCCCCAAGCAAAAGACGCTCCTAGGCTGTGCCAAAGCTGGGAAGAAGAAAAATTATTGTACCATCAGGTGAGCCTGATCTTGTCAGATCTCAGAATCTAAGCAGGGTCGACACTGACAAGTACTTGGATGGGAGAACTCCTGGGAATACCAGCAGTCAGGAGGCGGGGGCAGGCTTTAGTCAGCCACCTCTCTGAATATCCTCCAGGCTCCCAGTAGGGGTCTGTCACCAGAGGTCCCCGTGACTTCCAGGTGCACACACACATGCACGCACACATACGCACATATGAAAAATACAAAAAATACCCCCCAAATAATTGTACCATATGGGGAAAATGTATTATGTTCTGCACAGAGATCCCTATGTGTTTTGCAGGCTGTTTTGTTAGATCTAAAATATACATAAAACAGGTTTATTACAAATAATTTAAAGTTACTAAGAATAAAAACTGAAGGCAGACAAAGCAGTGCAATTTCAGTGCGAACTGAGCACGTAAGAAGTATTTTCTAGGACCTATATAATATTCTGACTGATAGTAGAGGCTTTTTCACATAACAGGCTCTTTAACCCCATTTTGGAGTTCTGTTTTTGGCTTTTAGTTGTTTGGGAGGACGGCCAGCAGGCCACTCCCAAGAGAATGTTTTCATTCATACCCTCTGAGTCCTTATCTAAAAACATGACTTGTTTTCCTCCAGTACTGAGTGCTAGATGCAAGGTATGGCTTGGCTTTTTTCTCAGTGTTTAGGGATGTTGCTTTGAAGAAGACGACGACATTGGATTTATACCCTGCCCTCCACTCACTGTGAGTCTCAGAGCGGCTTACAAACTCCTTTCCTTTCCTCTTCCCACAACAGACACCCTGTTGATTATGATATTCTTGACTCGAAGCCAGCAATTAGGGTTTAAGATGTTTAGTTTTAGCCATGTATTTCATCTTGGGCTTTGGCTGGCTTCACTGTGTATGTTCAAGGCCCAGTGGATTGAAATTAGTCTATTTCTGCAAGTTTGATGACTTATTAAAATTTCTTTGTAAGCCAACCTGGATCTCACATATCGTTTTCTTGGGATTTCTGTGAACTTTGGTACTTCTGGCCAGGGCTCCAAACTCAGGCCCACACAGACTATGAATGTGTCTCTCATAAATCAACATACAGCTCCCTAAATTTAAAGAACAGAGAATGTTACTAGCCTGCAAAACACCAGAAGATGTTCCCACCGTAATAAGCTGTAAAACAGGAGGCTGGTGTGCGGTGAGATTTACAGTTGCACATCGCTGCAAAAAAAATCTAGATTCTCAGTGAATCCCTGTGGATCTAAAGGTTTGAAATCTGCAGATCTGTTCTGCTTCCTTCTTCAGTAACACCACCATGAGGACTCTGCATTTCTGAATATTCCCCCCTCCCCAGAGAGCCAGTTTGGTGTGGAGGTTAGGAGCGCAGACTGGGAGAACCGGGTTTGATTCCCCACTCCTACACTTGCAGCTGCTGGTATGACTTTGGGTCAGTTCTGTCAGAGCTGTTCTCTCAAGGGCAGTTCCTGAGAGAGCTCTCTCTGCCTCACCTACCTCACAGGATGTCTGTTGTGGGGAGGGGAAGGGGAAGGGATTGTAAGCCGCTCTGAGACTCCTTCAGGCATGGCCATTTTCAAGGAGCCAAAGGTGCACTAGTTTCCTTTAGAAAAACATAGCTTTCGTGTTCACCAGCGCACATGTTAGATTCCTGGATTCCCCCCCCCCCCAATTTACATCTTATTGCAAGGAGGGCCCTTGATGATGTAAACAGCCGGCTTGGAACTACATGTGGTAAAATCTTTGAGTGTGTATTGTTTCCCATCTACTGGATTTTTAAATTTCTTAACATTAGATGTCCCTTAGTTAAACTAGCTCCTGGTGAAACCATCTGCATGAATGGTAAATATTTAGTTTATTTTATTCAAAACTTTTATTAGTCATCTTTCTACCTTGTGAAACTTAAGCTGACTTCCAATGTAAATAAAACAACAATTACAAAGAAACCACTGTAAAACAACATGAATAAAACCATTATAAAGACTCATAAAAGACCACGCAACTTCAAACCTCCAATTAGGACTGCCAATAAATAAAAATGGGAATTAGTAAAATGCAGTCCTAAGAACATAAGAGAAGCCGATGTTGGATCAGGCCAGTGGCCCCTCCAGTCCAACACTCTGTGTCACACAATGGCCAAAAACACCAGGTGCCCTCAGGAGGTCCAGCAGTGAGGGCAGGTCTTAAATAAACCTGTCCTCAGCTGCCCCTGAAGATGGACGGGGGCGGGGGGGAGGCAGGCGCCCCTCTCTGGGGAGGTGGTCCCATAATAGTGGGAAAGGACCTTCTCACGTGTACCCTCCAGACAAGCCTCGATGATTGGATGGCCTCTCTGCGATCTTAATACCTGGGCAGGCACATGTAGTAGAAAATAGTCCTTCAGATGCCCCAGTCTCAAGCCACGTAGGGCCTTGAACGTCAGAACCAGCACCTTGAACTGGGCTTGGGTGGGAGTGCATCGGAAGCCTTTGTAATTGTAATTGTGATCCTGGTAAGTGGCTCCAGCCAGCAGTCTACCTGCAGCATCTGAACGCTCTTCAATTAGAGCGTGTTGAAACAGTCGTCTAGCTGCAACTAAGACTTGCATCACACTGGCTACATCTCGCTGAACCAGGAACAAATGCAGCTGGCGTTACCAGCCGAAGCTGGGCACAAACTGCAAAATATCTCTGAGCCCCTGCAGCCACCTGGTTTTCTAAAGGGACGCTGTACCAAGCAGCACTCCCAAAACTGCGGACCCGGCTTTCCAAGGGGAGTGTAACCCCATCCACAGCAGGAGAGATCTCAGGTCCCTGGTCTGCCTTTCTGCTAACCCAGCGAACCTCTTATCTTGTCAGGATTAAGTTCCAGCATGTTTGCCCTCATCCAGCCCATTCCTGACCCCAAGCACCAGTGCAGACCATCAGCAGGATGTCCCCCTCCCCCTCCAGGTTTTGGCTAATTACCCCACTAGTGGCCTGGATCTGATTAGACACCTGGATTTGATCTGACATCTGATCTCTCCATTTTTACACAGTACATTATGATTTTATTCTGTGTAACCTGTTATCTTAACATTGTCTTAATTGTATTATTTTAATTGATGTAAACTGCTGGGAGCCCGTTTATGGGGAGGGCAGTACATAAATCAAATAAATACACAAACAAACAAAGAAACAGCATTCTCAGAATCAGGTGGGAAAGGAAGGTAGATGTACCACTTTGTACCAGAGGAAGTTCTTTTCAAACAACCCATTGGTTTTTATGTCTAGGGAGCCGGTCCAGTACATCCCAACGTCTGGAGATGCTCTTCCTGGGGCTGTCAGTTAGATAGTTAAATGGCAAAGTGAAAACCAGTCTGTCAAGGGGTGGTGTGATCTGGCCTCAGGCGCTATGCTGGCTGTAATCTGCACCTCGGATCTCCTCATTCCAAAATGAGGGCCTCTTTTTCAAAAGTCTTGTCTCATAGTGCTGTTCCTCCTCATTCTTAGAAACTACAAGTTTCACTGCACACTGACCACCTGTTTTACAGCTTATTACAGTGAACCAGACGGGTGTTTTTAAAGGTTGGTCATATTCTGTATACTTCAGGAACTTTATGTTAATTTGAGGGTTCCACCCCCAGGAGCATCTCCAGCGAAAAGGACCAGGTCATAGGTGATGTGGAAGACCTCCGCCTGAGACCCTGGGGAGCTGCGACCCACCTGAGTGGACAATACTGCCTTTGAGGGGCCAAGGATCGGAGGCAGCGTAAGGCCGCTTCACATGTTCTTCATACATTTAGTTATGAAATACGTGTTGGCATTTTATTCTGCTTTGTGTGCCTGTTATGTGGGAAAGCCTCTGCTGTGGGTCAGAACATTATACGGTGGTGGAGAGGGCTGACAAGTCACAGCTGACTTACGGCATCCCTGCAGAGTCTTCAAAGTAAAAGTCGGTCTCCCCTTGCCTGCCTCTGCATAGCAACCCTGGACTTCCTTGCTGGTCTCCCATCCAAGTACTGACCAGGGCCGACTCTGCTTAAGGTTCCGAGATCTAACAGATCAGGCTACCCTGGGCCAGCCAGGTCAGGGCCACAATATTATATAGCTCCCCCCAAATACTTTTTACATGCTCAGTTTGCTCAGAAATTGCACTGCGCACTCTGCTTGAAGAGAGAGAGCCAGTGTGATGTAGTGGTTAAGAGCATCTGGAGAGCCAGGTTTGATTCCCCACTCTTCCTCCACATGCAGCCAGCTGGGTGACCTTGGGTCAGTCCCAGTTCTCTCAGAGCTCTCCCAGCCCCACCTGCCTGTTGCAGTGAGAGGAAGGGAAGGTGATTGTAAGCAGCTCTGAGACTCCTTAAGGTAGAGAAGGTAAAGGTTTCCCTTGCCCGAAAGCCAGTTGAATCTGACTGTAGGGGGTGGTGCTCATCTCCGTTTCCAAGTCAAAGAGCCAGCGCTATCCAAAGACTTTTTCTGTGGTCATGTGGCTGGCATGACTAAATGCTGAGGTGCACGGAATGCTGTTACCGTCCCACCAAAGAAGTACCTATTTATCTACTTAGAGGTATAAAAACCTACTCCTCTTCTTTATTTTTTGTAGTTTTAGTTTTTAAAAAATAAATCTTTCACATATATTTTAGACCCCCTGATGAAGCAGCTTGTGAAACGTGTAGGAATTTTTGTGTGGAACACAATCAAATACATTCCCCCACACACACACCATTTTTTGTCTCAGCTTTGATTCTGGGCTGGTGCTGCCCCCTCTCTTCCATTCCTCGCTGGGGCTGTCTGCAACCCAAGCATTTCCAGCCCTGCCAGTGGTGCATCTAGGAAGTTCAGTGGGCTTGGCCAGAGAACCAGCATTGTGTGATAACGGCCAAGAACACAAAGCACTCCAGAACTGCCCCACTGGATCTGACCTACAGGCTGAGGGCACTGTCCTGTTTCCAGCAGAGGTGAGGCGGACGCTTCCAGGAAGCCCACAGGTATGGCATGAAGGGGAGGGGATACGGCCATTGAACATGGAGGTTCCATTCAGCTCTTTGGATAGTTCTGAGCTGGTGCGGAGTACTGAATCAGCACCAATGGTATGAGGTTTGGGCTGATCCCGTCAAAGAACACTTGAACATTTGTGGCTTTGCCCATGTGACCTGAACTGGGGGGGCGGGTGTCTTCTTGTTTGTGTAGGGAGGGAGGCATGTGGCAAATACCAAAGCCAGGAACTCTCGACTGCAAGGCAGTATACATTTCGATAGTAGCAAACCTCCATTCTGCCAGACTGCACGGTTGCCTCACAAATCCCTTCTTCACAGGCAATGCAACAGACCCCCTTTCCTCCCGGAGGCCTGCAGGGCACACAGGTGAAGTCAGCAGGCATCCGGGTCCGAGATGCCAGTGCTCAAAGCTGCTCCGGTGAGGGAGGGAGGGATGGATGGAGGAGGGTGAGGCAAGAGCGCCCCTTTGCAGGAAGCCTGGGACCATGAGGACCCAGCCCCTGGGAGGCAGTTCAAGAGGGGAAGTCGAAGATTTCGTGGCACAAGCACTGGCAGAGGCTGTAGAAGACGCAGAGGACGAGGGTGGCGGGCACGAGGCTGACCAAGATGATGCCCAGGCTGAGGCGTTCGGCCAGGAGGAGGTAGATGCCCAAGGGCAGGGAGCTGAAGTAGACCAGGCAGAGGATGCCCAGGAGGAAGCGGGGGAGGGCTGGGCACGCACTGCAGGCCGGGCACTTGGCCAGGGGGGCAGGGCAGGGCAGCGAGGCCAAGCTGGGCGGGCGGTAGAGGCGCATCACGTCCAGGAGCCCCACCCCCTCGGGCGCAGCCAGGTCCTCGGGCACCTCCAGGAGGGTGATGACCAGGCAGTCGGAGGAGCCATGCTTGCCCTCTCCAAAGGGATCCAGGATGCCCGGGCACAGCAGCACCTCTGGGGAGAGGGGCGGGCGCCCCAGCCTTGCGCGGGCCCGTTCCCGGCTGCTCAGCAGGGCGGCCAGTACTTGCCCGTCGTCCTGCAGCTGGCCCACGTCCTTGTCGGGCAGGAGGGTCTCCTGGCGGCAGAAGGGGCAGCTGAGGCTCCTGGGCGAGTCGCCCCCCACGTCGGCCATCCGGTGGAGGCACCTGGCGCACACCCGGTGCCGGCAGGAGAGGAGCTTGGGCCGGCCAGCCTGGCTGTCAAAGGGCTCATAGCAGATCTTGCACTCCGTCTCCAGGGTGGGGCGGGCCGGGGGCGGCCCCCCCGGCTGACCCCTGCTGAGGGACATGGCGCTGGCTGGCTGGGGGTGGGGGGGGGAGAGGCCAGGCCTGGCTGGGGAAGAAGAAGAGACAGAGCTGAGGCACCCCCCTGCCTGCCTGCCTGCCCGCCTGCGCTGGCCTGGGACCCCCTCAGCCCTCCCGCCCTCCTTGCGTGGGCACCAGGCCCCGGGGGCCGAGAGGCGGCGGACGTGCCAGCCAGCCAGCCCGGGGGCCCGCGGGTGAGCGGTGTTGCTCCCCTTTCCCGGCACCTGCTGCTGCTGCTGCATCCTGCGGGCCGGGCGAAAAGAGCAGCAGCGCCCGGAGGTGCCGGGGCAGGGACCAGGACTCCCGCCGCTCCCCCGGGCCAGCCCCCACCTGCTCGCGGGGGGGGGGGGAGAGAGAGAGGGGGGGGGGGAGGCGGTCTCGCTCCTGCGGCGCCTGCCGGGTCCCGGCCCGACCGGGGGGGGGGGGGGGGCTCGTCCGACTGACGTCACGGCGGCTCAGGGAAGCCCGCGTGCCGGGGAGGGGGGGAGGGGGCCGCGCGCCTCGGCAGCGCCGCTCCACTGGGGGGGGGGGGGGAGTCCCGGCCCCTCCGCCCAACCAGACCGCCCCTCCGCCCGCTGCCTACCTGCTGGCCGGCCGGCCCTGCCGGGGACGGGAAAGACTGCCCACCGCCTGCCGCAGCCGCGCCGAGCCCAGCCCGCGGGCGCCCGCCTCGCCGTTGCCCGGGCAACCCCGGCCGGGGGCGGCGGCTGCTCTTGCTGCGGGGGGAGGGAGGGGCGCTCTCGCCAGCCTCGGCCACCCTGACCCCCCCCCCCCACGACGGGGGCGGCGGTCCTCTGGGGAACGGGGGGGGGGATCTGGCTGGAACCCGGTGGGCGGGCAGTGTGTGTGGGGGGGTGGGGGGGAAGCGCCTGCAAGGCTGACCCGGCTGGGCAGCGCGAGGACGTGTTGTAACTCAGGCCCGGAACCAGGGTTTCTTGCCTCCTGGGGCACTGACATTTCTTAGGGGGTGCACTTTAATTAAATTAACGACCTAATAACCATTTCAAAACGCTTCCCGGCTTGGTTTCTGTAGGGCATGGCTTTCAACTAAGGGGGCACAGCCCCCAAAGGCCCCAGCAGAGCTACAGGCCAGCAGGCAGGTCCTTTCCTTTCAGCGCCACACACAGCCAGCCAGCCTCACCCACATCCCCCCGGGGCAGGGAGCACTGCCAAGTCTGCAGGGACAGCCCCAAGCGTGGGGGTCAGGACCTCATGAGGTCAGCCTCCAGGGGGCGCTTGCCTGCACCCCACTTCTTGGGCAGCCTCCCAGCCAGAGCTGACCCGCCTGGCTTAACAGCACAGGTCTCTTCACTCCCAGGTTGGGAAAGCACCCCTTGGAGGGTCAGGATGGGCGGGGGGGGGGGAGGGCCCCCCAGAAGAACTGGGGGAAAGGGACCCCTCCACACCCATGCCTGGAACGAGGCCAGTGGCAAAGACACTTCAGAAGTGAATTTCTGCAAGGAGAGCTGGTGTCGTTTTTATAGGGTCAGACTGGGATCTGGGCAGAGGCCGGGTAGCCCCCACCTGCAGGGAAAGCTTCCTGGGTGACCCTGGGCCCCACACACTCTCCCAGCCTACCTCAGAGGGTCGTTGTGAGCTGTTTTGGGTGCCCGCTAGGGAGAAAGTCTGGGTTTAAACGAAAGCCTGTGCCCCCAACAGGGTTCTGTTTCTTCACTGCTCCTGAGGAACTTCAGCAGGCCTGCAGGCACAGGTGGGTCCCCTGCCCCTCGGAGGAGCCCCTGCCGTCTCCCTCCGCAACAGACGGTGTGGTTCGGTGAGGCATCCCGCCTTGCAGTGGAGGGCCCTGGTGGTCATCCCTTCAGCTGACACTCTGCTTTTTGCGGGGGGGTGGGACAGAAGAGACTCAGGGGAGGTGGGCCTGTCGTTGAGAACAGCCCGAGGGGTTCAGACCCAGCCTCAAGCTCCCTCTACGGCCTTTGGATTCAGGGTGGTTAGACACAGTGACTAATTCAGCAGCCACTGTGGCTTTGCTGTCCTCTGAAACATTCAGAGAATGTCTGTGTGGGGTTGGGTTTTTTGGGGGGGGGGGGAAGCATTCCAACCCATCTTTGTATAGCTCAGTCGTAAGGTAAGAAGAGCCCAGCTGGATCACACCAGCGAGAGTCCCTCTAACCCAGTGTCCTGTCTCACACAACGGCCAACTAGGAGAAGAGGAGGAGTTGGATTTATACCCCACCCTTCCCTTGGAGTGGCTTACAATCTCATTCCCTTCCTCTCCCCACAACAGACACCCTGTGAGGTAGGTGGGGATGAGAGAGCTCAGAAACAACTGCTCTGGAGAGAACACAGCTCTGAGAGAACTGTGACTGACCCAAGATCACCCAGCAGGCTGCATATGGAGAAGTGGGGAATCAAACCCAGTTCTCCAGATTACAGTCTGCCACTCTACACCAAACTGGCTCTCTAATTCTTCTGGAGGACCAAGGACAGGGCACAGAGGCCAGGGCCTTCCCCTGGTGTTACCTCCTGGCACTGGGCCTGCGAGGCTGACTGCCTCTAAATGGGGAGGTTCCCCTCAGTCCCCATGGCTAGTAGCCACTGACAGACCTGCCCTCCAGGAATCTGCCTCGTCCCCTTTAGACGCTGTCTATGCCTGTGGCCAACAGGACATCCTCTGGCAGCAAATTCCACATTTTAATCTCTGTCTCTGTAAAGAAGAACTGTGTGAACAGTTCCTGTGGAGGGCCTGCAACGGGGGATAGAGGCCAAGAAGAGAAGAAGAGATTGGATTTATACCCCGCCCTTCACTACCCAAAGGAGTCTCAGAGTGGCTTACGATCTCCTTCCCCTTCCCCTCCCCACAGCAGACACTCTGGGAGGGAGGTGGGGCTGAGAGAGCTCTTTCCAGAACTGTCCTTGAGGGAACAGCTGGCACAGAGCTATGGCTTGCCCAAGGTCATCCAGCCAGGTGCAAGCGGAGGAGTGGGGAATCAAACACCGGTTCTCCCAGATTAGAGTCCGCGCACTTACCCACTACACCAAACAAGGCCCTCCCGATGTTGCTTCCTGGCACTGGGATTCAGAGGCTGACTGCCTCTGAATGTGGAGGTTCCCTCCTCTCAGTCCCCGTGGCTAGTAGCCACTGACAGACCTGCCCTCCACAGACCTGCCTAATCCCCTTTAGAAGCTGCCCGTGCCTGTGGCTCCAGGACATCCTGTGGCAGCCGATTCCGCATTTTAATCGCTCGCTGTGCAAAAAAGTATTTCTTAGAAATGTCCCCAGCTGAGGGCTCCCTAAAGCGAGGGCTGTGACCTAACCCCAGTCACTGAAGGGAGGAGAGGGACGCAACCTGGCGCAGCAGCAGCAGCAGGCAGTGTGGCCAAAGCCCAGCTGGATAGGAGTTCCCACCCTGTTCAGAAGTCAGATCTGCCCCCTGCAGGCACACTCCACAAACAGGAATAATAGAGCCTCTCCTTTCTCCCCCCCCTCCCTCCCTCTGGGGCTCACACACAGAGGAAACACCTGACTCCAGGAGGGCATGTCCTGGCCACCTGCTGCGCTCCCTTCCCATCCCATTGGGGATTTCAGTCCTGAAACGGATCCACACACACCCCCCCCCCGATGAACCGCACGGAGGCCAGGGTGGCAATGTAACGCTGATTTTTAATGTTCCTAAGAACTAGGAAATGAAATCAAAAATAGACTTTCCTTTGCTCTGTTGATAGAAGTAATAAAATGGTTAGTGCTGTTAAATTAAATCCTTTTTTAAAAAAACAAATCAAATCTCAGGGATCTCCAAGACAGGCTGGAGCTCCAGGCAGAAATCAGGACAACTACAAAATGGCGGCCAAGACCCTCGTACACACGCAGAGGAGCTCCTGTGCTCCGGGAAGGGGGGGGGGGGTCGACAGTCAGCGGCATCAGTGAGAACACGCAACTGGTACACGCAACTGGGCAAGAAACGAGAGAAAGGCAACGGGGGTGGCCGGCGTGGAGCTGAGGCATCACACTGACATGTATTTACATTATAGACACACCCGGGGGGGCGGGCAGAGAGCCCCTCCGTGCCCAGCAGAGCCCGCTTCCCCCCTCCCTCCTCCCCCCCCCCCGGGCAAAAGTAGTCCTAGTTCCTGCTGCCCTGCTGAGCCAGGGCCTCTCCCCCCCCCCCGCCCCCTCAGCCCTCGCTCCGCCTGCCAGGGCTCTCAGGGCTTAGGCTGCTCCCCGCACCATCTGCCACAGCTCTGGGAGGGTCCTCAGCGGGCCTGGGTCCGGGAGGGTCCTCAGCAGGCCAGCGGCGGGGGTGGGGGCACCAGACTCTCCGCCAAGGGCTTGCGGTGCTGGGGAGCCAGGCACGTGCTGCTCTACCAGCCTCCACCTCCCCAGTCCGCCGGCTAGTTGGGCGTCGTCTCGCGGCTGGTGCTCTGCTCCCGAACTGTCTCTCGGTCATTGTCCGGGGTGGGGGTGGCGGAGGACGCAGAGGAGGCAGCCAGGGTCCGTCCCGAGTGTTTGTAGGCCGTGATCAGCTCCTGCAGCCGCTCCGCAGTGGGCTCCCACTTGGTGAAGCCGGCGTTGTTTTGCAGGAAGAAGACGGCTGTGTTGTGGACTGCCTTGTAGTACATCTCCTCCCTGCAGCAGAAGGCGGGGTCCCCTCAGGAGCCACTCCCAGGCTCCCCCTCCCCTCCCCCCCCCGCACTGGGAGCCAGAGGGTCTCTGCACACCATGGACCAGGCCCCGGCCTCTCCAGCATGGGCGGCAAGGGGTGTGTGGGTGGGTCAGAGGTCAGAAGGGATCGCTGAGGCAAGATGGGCCAGTGCAGGAGGGGAAAGGGGTCAGGCCAGTGCAGGAAGGAGGGCAAGGCAGTGAGGCTCTGGCATCTAGAGACCGAGCAGGAGGCAGACCCTACCCCCCTTCTGCACCTGACAAAAACACCCCCCCACACCCTACACCCACACCCCCACAACGGACCCATCAGACATTCCCTGATGATGCCACCTGCAGGCTGGTCACACACAGCTCACCCCCCCCCCGAGGTCAGTGTTTTTTCACCCACCCTGGACTGGCTTGCCCTGGTTCTTAGCAGAAGGCCCCCCCTACAGTCCCGGTACTTTTGGGGAGGGTTCAGGGGCATCCCTGCACTGCTGCTGCTCTCGCTCAGAAGGGCACGAAAGGGGGGGGGGGGCCTGGCCCAGAGCACCTTTCAAGAAGGGACCCGAAGGAGCCAGGCAAAAGGAAGCTCTGCCACCGCAGGGTCCCGGAGAGATGGGGGGGGGGGGCAAGGGGGCGGAGAGAGCGCAGGCAGAGCCCGGCTCCCACAGACATCTGAGGCGGCTTTTCCTCCTCTCTGAGAAGGGGGCGTCCCCTGACAGCAGGGTGGGGTTCACGTCCCCAGGGGCTTACTTTTTGCACATGTGCTGGGAGCCGCTGCGGTACTCATGGTCGAAGGCGGGCAGGATGAGCTGGTGCCGCTTGAACCCGCTCTGCTCCATGCGTATCAAGGCCGGTGTGGGGGGGTCCCGCCACTCCGGGATGAAGACGATGAAGGAGAGGGGCTCGCTGGAGGTTTCTAGCAGTTTCTAAGGCGAGAGGAGAGAAGAAGAAGAGAAGAAGGAGGGAAGAAGAGATTGGATTTATACCTGCACTTTTGCTACCTGAAGGGAGTCTCAGAGCGGCTTACAAACTCCTTTCTCTTCCCCTCCCCACAACAGACACCCTGGGAGGCCAGTGGGGCCGAGAGAGCTCTGAAGGAAACAGCTCTTTTTCGAGGACAGCTGTGTCAGAACTATGGCTTGCCCAAGGTCATCCAGCAGGTGCAAGTGGAGGAGTGGGGAATCAAACCCGGTTCTCCCAGATTAGAGTCCACACACTTAACCACTACACCAGACTGGAGAAGGCAGCCTTGCACCCAGAGGCAGCCACGAGGCTCTCCCTCCCCGGGGCAGGGTGAGGAGGGCCAGGCAGCCGAGGGCAGCTCAGGGGGAGGCTGCGCAACAGGGCCGGGAGCCATACCTCAAAGTGAGACACCATGGCGTCCATCAGCTCCTCACAGAATGGGGGGTTGGCCTCAAACGAGCCGCTGATGGGGAAGAAATCCAGGCAGGGACTGGAGGGAAGAAGGAGGAGGTAGCCAAGCCTAGTCAGGGTGGGGGGCACCGAAGAAAGACCACCTGTCCCCACCCCCTGGCCCTCTCTCTCAAGCTTCTTGGCAAGGGTAGTCAACCAGGGTTCAGACACCCTCCCGCCCCCATCCACCACTTTCCCCCAGCAGAGGGAAAGTCTCCCCCCACTTCCTCCTGGCCCCTCGGGTGAACAAAACAGCCCCCCCCCCCCGCCCCCAGCACTCACCCTCGTGATCCAAAATACCCATCTGTGTCCTGGAAGGCGGAGCAGTACTGCTTGAAGTAGCAGTTCAGCGGGGAGGCAAAGCACTCAAAGCTGACGCCAAAGAGCTTGTGGAGGGCCTCGAAGACGTGCACGGGGAGCGCCCCTTGCAGCCGGGTCCCTTCGTAGAGCCCGACACCAAACATCATCTGCCAGGAGAGAAAGAATCACCAACTGGCCCTGCGCCTCCCCCCCCTGAATCCGGGCTGCCCAGCTTGCGAGTGGCACCCAAAAGGAACTCGCCAGCCCCAGGGCCGTGAGGAAGACTGCGCCCAACTCAGTGGCCAGAGTTAGCCTTGCCCCCCAGACTCCCCCCCCCCCCCAATGTCCCAAGTGCAGCAGCCTGGCCACCCCAGCTTACCTGGTATCTGCGGAGAAGGCACCAGACCCTCAGCAGGAAGCGTTCAAAGCCTGGGTCGTCGATGCAGCTGTACCGGTAGAGCAGCCACTGCAAGAAAAGGACTTGCTCCAGAGACCCCCGAGTGAAGAGGCCAGCGGGGGGGGGGGGGGGGCGCTAGCGTGCCAGACTGGGGTCTGTGGAGACCCGGGTTCAAACCCCCGCTCTGCCACGGGAGCCTGCCGGGCGACCTTGGGCCAGCCCCACGCTCTCGGGTGGGAATCAAAGGGAGGCGAGGAGAATGATGCAAGCCGCCTGGGGTCCCCCCACTAGGGGGCAAAGGGCAGGTACCAATAAATAGACAACAAGAGGCAACAGCTGAGTTGGAGGGAGCAGGCCTGTGGCTTGGCCATGAGAGACTCGCCCCACCCCTCGGCACTGTATTGCCCCACAGAAGAACACCCCCACCACCACCAGGGGGCTTGAAGGAGAAACCACAGCGCAACAGAAGGAGCCCCTCCCTCCCCTCCCCTCCCCTCCGGCCCCGCCCGTACCAGCTTGCTGAAGTAGTTGCGGCTCACTTTCACCACCTCGCCTTTGTAGCGCACACAGACCACGTTGTTCTCCACGTGCATCTCCACGCTGGGCAGCGGCGGGGAAGGGATGGCCAGCCTCATCGGGAAGCAGTAGACAAGCCGATCCTCCACTTCTGAGGGGGCCTCGACCTCTGCTGCACAGCGGGTGGCGCATGTCACTCCCCCTTGCATTCGGCACCACCCTCCCCAAAGGACGCCTCGCCGGAACTGCTGCGGTGGAGGCCGACTGGCACCCACGGATCAAAGCCCGCCCCCCGAATACGTGCCTCAGTGGGCTCGATAGAACACAGCTGAACTGGACCCGGGGGGGGGGGCAGGGCTGCTGTTCCAGCGAATGCCCCCCTCTTCTCATGGGCACCCACCCGATATGCCGTGCTCCTTGAGGATGGCCAGGTGCTTCTCTCGAATGCGCTTGGCGTACTCCAGCGAGATGTGGTAGATCTTGCTGCAAATTCCCTCCACAGAGTCCTTGGCCGCAGCAGATACGTGGGGGCCACAATGCTTGCGCAGGTGCTCCAGGCGATCCTGGGGGGAGAGGAAGAATAGGAGATCGGATTTACACCCCACCCTTCACTAGGCTTACAAACTCCTTTTCCCTTCCCCTCCCCACAACAGACACCCTGTCAGGTAGGTGGGGCTGAGAGAGCTCTGACAGAAGCTGCTCTTTTTCAAGAACAGCTGTGCCAGAACTATGGCTTGGCCAAGCTCATCCAGCCAGGTGCAAGTGGAGGAGTGGGGGATCAAACCTGGCCCTCCCAGATTAGAGTTTGTGCTTTTAACCACTACACCAAATTGGCTCTCAGAAAAGCCCTTAAGCACTCCCAGTGGCAGCTCTGAGCCAAGGGCACCTACGGGCCCTCCTCTGGGGGGGGGGGATTCACTGACCATGTAGTCTTCCTTGGAGGCCAAGTGGTCCCGCCGCAGCCAGCTGAAGGTGTCCTCCACGTTCCACTTGACCACCTTCCTGCTGTCCGGAGAGGCACTCCTGCACCCAGAGCCAAACAAGACATCACTCTCAGGCCACTGGACGTGCCGCCTTTGTTTTAATCTTTACGAGAAATGCTACGATTTGAGGACTCGGGGGTGGGAGAGCTGCCCAGCAGCAGTGCTTCGCCCACAGGACATCACACGCTCTAGGCCAGAGGTCCCAAACCCGTTTGCACCTGCAGGCTTCTCTGGTATTCTGCCATGGGGTGACGGGAGCTGCCACCCAACGGCTGCCACAGCTGACCTTCAGTCCCACAGGGAAAACTCTTGTGGTATGCTGGCAGCTGCTGCCAAAGCAACATTTCCAAAAACCACTCCAAGACAACAGCTGATCCAATCGCTAATGGCCACCCAGAGGCCTTGCTCGGCAAAAGACCCACCTGGCCCCGCCCACTTCCTAAAAATGCTTGGTGGGAGGCGCCTGGAAAGCAGCCGGTGGGTGCTCTGGGCAGCGCTGAGCTAGGGCTCTATGGCTGATCCTCCTGCGGAAGGCTGGCAGCCGTGGTCGAGTTCTTTCACCAGCCCCCAGCTGCCTCCAGAAAGAGAGAAGGGCACGCCACTCAGTGCTTCCCCTCCCAAAAGAGAGTTGGGGCCACGTGACACAAACACTTGGGTATCGTTATTGTACTACTGTATTCTGTTGTGTTCTTGTGACCTGCCTTGAGCCTTGCGTTGCAAGGGAGGGCAGGCTAGAAATCAAATGAAATCAAACCAAAAGATAAAAATAAACAGTAGTTCTAGCCACTGTGAGTCTACGACAGCGTTCTGTGCAAACAATACATTTTCTTTTGTTTAGTACAGAATGTTTTCTACCTTCAATGTTCATTTTTTTCTACCCCTGAAATGGCAGAAGATTTATGTGCTATGGTAGCGCAGGGAGCAACTATTTGCAGCCCTTTCTTTAGTACTGGGTATACTTGCTACCAATGCTCCCTCGAAGCTGTGGAGTCTTGTGAACAAAAGTTCTACTTTGTGAGCTGCTGGAATTAAAGCTCTGAGCGAGCAATTTGGCTGCTGCATAAATTAGTTTGCTCTGGAGCCATCCTTCCTGCACTGAGGCAAAAATGTGTCTGTGAATCTGTGAGGTAGCTCACACTAACTCAGCTTAGAGGGTACCCTTTGTCTTTTAGGGGGCAAAAGAGATTTGTGCTTTTAAAATTCCATAAATATGCAAACAGTACCGTTTTGTATGCTAGGTTATAAATGATGCATTTTATGTTACGTCACTAAAAAAAGTTTAGATTTGATAGGAAATAAATTATTGCCTATTTTTTTCAATTTCCCCTAGAATTTCTGGAGATTTTACTTCTCCAGTTGGGGCTGTTTCACTTCCACCAGCTGCTCCCAACCAGCTTGCCCCCCCCCCGCCTTCTGAACTGTACTCCCTCCTGCTCAGCTTCATCACACCTCCCTCTCCTAGGGTTGTCAGCCTCCAGGTGGGGCCTGGAGATCTCCTTCACTTTTACAATTGAACTCCAGCTGACAGAGATCAGCTCCCCTGGAGAAAAATGGCTGCTTTGAAGAATGGAGTCTATGGCATTGCACCATGCTGAGGCCCCTCCCCTCCTCAAACGCAGCTCCACCCCCAAAGTCTCCAGGTATTTTCCAACCCATACCTGGCAAACCGCCCCCCCCCCCCAGCCCACATTTAAAGGCTCCAACCTGGATTCAATCAGCCTCTTTGCAGCCTCTGCATATTTGAAGAGTAGCTTCTTGGCTTCTTCCCGGAATTTAATTCGGGACAACCTGCGGGACGTGCAAAGGAGAGAAGAGGAAGAGAAGAGATTGGATTTATACCTTGCCCTTCTCTACCCAAAGGAGTCTCAGAGCAGCTTACAAACTCCTTCCCCTCCCCCTAACAGACACCCTATGAGGTAGGTGGGGCTGAGAGAGCTCTGACAGAAACTGCTCTTTTTCATGAATAACTGTGCCAGAACTGTGGCTTGCCCAAGGTCATCCAGCAGCTGCAAGTGGAGGAGTGGGGAATCAAACCCGGTTCCTCCAGATTAGAGTCCGCGCACTTCACCACGACCCCAGACTGGCTCAGGTGCCAGATGACAAAGGGCTGCTGACGTCCAGGCCTGCCACCCCCTCCCCCCCCAAAGCGGCTCTGGCGCTCCCCGCCCTCTGACGGTACCTGATCGGAATGTCATTCATGATTTCTCTGAACATGGAAGGAGAGACCACCGGGTCGCAGTCGCTGGGCAGCAGGGGGTCTGTCCCTTTGTCCACCACCTTCCGCTCCAGCATCCAGCGGTTGAAGGACTCTCGGGGGGGGTCGATCCCTGGGGGGGGGGGGAAGGAAGATGCGATCACGGAGGAGACTTTTGGACCCAGACCCAGAGCAGTGCGCCGGGGGGACATGGAGGGGGGGAGCAGCTACCTTCCCGCTGCTGGCAAAGCTCCCGGTAGTGCTGGCGCAGCTTCAGCATCAGCTGGGACCGGAGGAGCTCCACTTCCGGGTGGGGAGGCAGCACCTCGGAGGGGGGCCTCTGCTTAATGACGGCATTGGTTTGGATGTCCAGGTCCCAGTACACCCTGCCGGAGAAGGAGAGGCGTTGCCAGGCGCATGGCCAGGCTCGGGGAAAGAACTCAGACCTGACCCACAGCAGGGGGGCCAAAGAGCCCCCTCCCCCCCAAAAAACTTGTGACTCACTCGGTTGGTCGTAAAAGAGCTGCCTGCTGTTTGTCTTCAGGAGAGACCCCCCACAACTTCAAAAGAGGGGTCCCGGGAGTACTGGAGGAGTTGGGGGTGGGCTGAGCGGGAGGTACGTCAGCCTGAAAGGGAGGAGGCATGAGCAGGATCAGCTTTGGCGGGTGGCCACCCCTCAGCCCAACGCTCCCCTACATCACACTGCCAGGAGGACGGCCCTGACGCAGCAGGCAAGCCCTGGGCCCGGGGGGGGGGGGGCATCCAACCCACTCCAGACCAGATTAGAAAATGCTGGATGACTGCGACACTCACACACACAAAGTTCCTGATACAGATGGTCCGGCAAGCTCAGACTGGCAGCGGCTCTCCAGGGTCTCAGACAGAGAAGAGTCTTCCACATCACCTCCTGCCTGGTCCTTTTAACTGGAGATGCTGCCGGGGATTGAACTGGGGATCTTCTGCAGCAAGCGGATCCTTCAGAAGGCTGGGCCTACGAGGCCCTGGCAAAATGAAACCAGGTGACCGCAGAAAGCCAGTGAGCCTCAAGAGAGAGCATCTGCTTGGGAGGCTGA
This sequence comes from Lepidodactylus listeri, assembly GCA_029233225.1. Classification (NCBI taxonomy): domain Eukaryota; kingdom Metazoa; phylum Chordata; class Lepidosauria; order Squamata; family Gekkonidae; genus Lepidodactylus; species Lepidodactylus listeri. The sequence goes on from JARCFY010000002.1 coordinate 1,103,971, forward strand.
AGGGTCCAGGTTCAATCCCCTGCATCTCCAGTTGAAGGGATCAGGTAACAGCTGATGTCAAAGACCCCAGGCTGTGTCAGACCCCCGGACAAGTTACTCTCAACAACCCTCTGTTTGGCAGTGATAAGTTTTTTGAGATGGATGCATGATCCAGAACACAACTTGTGTTAGAACTGGAGCATTTTGGCAGGTACAGGCTTAATACAGGCAATTCAAAGAAAAGCCCCTCCCTTCCCCCAGGCACACGACATTCACGCACCACACCTGGCGCTGCCATCTCAACCAGGGAGGGGGAATATACGGTTCGGTTATCTACTGCTCAAGCTGGCACCAGAAAGCTTCAAGGGCACCTTTCTGCGGGAACCCGAAAGGAGCAACGATTGGCAAGGAAAGTTGTGGCTGCTAGAAGGGAAGGGTCCCACTCTCTCCCCCACCCCCGTATCTATGGCAACCCAAAGCAAGCAAGGTCTGACAGGCTGAGACCCTGGCGAGCCACTGCTGGTCTGAGTTGGCGACACGGACCCCGATGGTGGGCTGAGGGCCTGATTCCGCAGAAGGCCGCTTTCGCTCAGCTCTGTCGGGAGGCTGCTGGAGGGCTGCACCTGGGATGGGCTGCTCAACCCCCCGCTGCTCTCGATGGAGGACGGGGGCCTACCTTGGGCTTCTTCACACTGTTCCCGCTGGGCTGGACCTCCTCCGACAGCCTCCGTTTCCGTGGCTTGCCTTCAGGGGCGGCGGCGGCGGCGGCATCACCCACTCCCACTTCCGCAGGCCCTGGGGCCGCGTTCAGACCTAGGGGGTCAGACTGGGGAGGCCAAGACAAGAGCCATTAGGATCCCCGCCTCCCGACGTCACCGGAAGCAGGGTCTGTGGCCCACGCAGCATGCCTGCCACAGGCATCGGAACAACACACCCGGCTGCTGCCCCCCCCCGCCCCGCCCCGCCCCCCAGGAACTCACAATGACGTCATGCTGTCCCAGGAGCGGCATCTCCCAGAGCGACTGGTTGGTGAAGCGGTTGAAATAGTACGGGCGGCTCTCCCGCTTGCTCCAGCACTTCTCCCAGCCGGCCTGCACCAGCTCATCTGGGGAGAGGAAGGGCGTCATGGGCCAGGAATGGGAGGAGGACTCAGCCACTTGCTCACCCGCGGGCACGCAGCCCCCAACTGTTACCTGGCAGATCCTGGACCAGCCGAACGGGCTTGGGGGAGCTCGGCTGGTTCTGGTGGGATGTGCCGGGGGAGTGGCTCATCAGAGCAGCGTCCTCCCTGGAGCTGCCGTGGTTTTCATTGGCCATGGCTGGTCAATTGCCCTGGGGGTGGGGGAGAGAGAGGGAGAGGGAGCCCCCTGTCAGCAGGCAGCGTGGTGTCAGCAAGGGGCCATGCCCGCACCCAGGCCAGAGGAACACTGGCACCTCTGGCACGAGCCAGGCTCGAGGGGGTGGGGCAGAGTGCTGGGCCCCCCCTCCTTCCCACAAGCAGGAAAGCACAGGTCAGCGCAGGACCCGCCTGCATCTCTGCGGCAACACAGACCCAAAGCAGGGTGCAGCGAGGCCCGCCTCAAGGAGCAGCTGTGATATTCGGGGGGGGGGGGGGGGGGGAGGCACGCCTAGCCTTTGGAGCCTCCCAGGACTTCTGCTATACTGGTATCTAAAGAAGTGAGCAGTGACTCATGCAAGCTCCTCCCATGCCACCAGCTGTGTTGGTCTTTAAGGTGCTCCTGGATTCTTGCTCTTTTGTACTGCTAGACAGACCAACAGGGCTACCCATCTTCTGCTACCCTCTGGGCCAGCTATTTCCCCTGCAAACCAGAAGCACTGTCACATCACCCATGTGTGCAAAAGCACATGGGCAGGTCCCAAAGGCGCCAGGCCTCCCCCAGACTGTGAGCCAGCGATTCCCAACCTGCTTGAACCTGAGGGCACTTTTGGAATTCTGACACAGGGCGGTGGGAGGCACAGCCCCAAAACGGCAGTGCAGGATGCAGACACAAAGAAAACCCAAGTGCGGTGCAGAACCACTGGGAGGCAGGAGTGAGAGAGAGAGAAACTTTAAAAAGCACAGCAGTGGCAGCTGCTACTTGAAAGGGCCCTGTGTGAACCTGCACAGGGAATCAAGTCTCCAATGGCCGGCCAGAAGCCCTGCTGGGCAAGAGCCCCGCCCTCTTCCTAAAAACAGCTGTTGGGCTCCAGGACAGGCACCTGGTCGGGAATCCCCGCTCTGTGCGGCTGCACATCTGCACCACCACCAGCTTTGCTCCCTGGCACTAGGGCAGCCCCGCACAGTCCTTCAAGCCCCCAGAACACATGGAGAGGGAGAGCAGGAGCATGTGGGTGCTGGCCCTGCCCCATCTCTGCACTAAGGCCAGGTTCCCTGCAGGGGGCAACCACACTGATGGAGCAGCCAGAGGGGCCACCTCTCCCTGGGATTAGGGATGCTGCTTTCCAAAGGCCACCGTCCACTGGGAGGGAGAGTTCAGGCGGCCCCTTCCCCTCTGCAGCCACCCCAGAACGGACTATGCAGAGGTGGGGAGTGAAGCCAGCGTGCTCACGCAGGCGCTCCCTCCCCATGCATTCACTGAACATGTGGGGCTATCTGTGCCGGACTACTGCCACTGAGGTCTGGACCCTATCGTATTTTATCAGCTTCTTTCCTACCATGAGCTAGAAGGGCTAACGGCTTTAAAAGGGCAGGCACGTGGCAGTAAAGTCCACCAACTGCCACTAGCCGTGGTGACTAAAAGGAACCTCCACATTCAGGGGCAGCAAGCCTTTAAGTCCCAGTGCTAAGAGGCAACACTGTGGGAAGGCCCTGGCTTCTGTGTCCTCCTGGCCACTGTGTAATGCAAGGGTGCTGGGCCAGACAGACCGCTGCTCTGATCCAGCAAAATTCTTCTGGTGGTCTCATGAAAAGACAGTCCGAGGTTAACTGATTCCAGGTACCTGCAGGCAAAATGCTCTCTCCCCAGCACTGAAGAGTACCGTGTCCCTTTGCAGGAGGCTCTCTAGGGCTCTGGGAAGACCAGGGGGAGCAAGATGGGCCACTGTCCGTAATTGTCCCACCAGGGTCCTGGCACAGCTGCAAGTGCTGCCCCTCTCCCAGTGCCCAGGCACAAGGGCCGGCCGAGGCTGCTCCACGAACATCCTTTGTGACTCGGGAGCGAGTCCTCTCTGCCACGGGAGAAGCCAGGCACAGGCCAGATGGAGCCTCTCTGACTTGCCTCCCTGCCTAAAGAAGCCGAACTCTCCCTAGAAGCTGAAGTGACCAGACTGAGGCCGTTGCACTTTGGTCCCACCATGAGAAGAGTCACTGGAAAAGACAGCGGCCCATTCTGCATTGAGCACTTGCTCAGCGTTGGAACGGAAATTCCCCTCTGCACTGCGTACCACTTTCACTTTCTCTAACGGTTGGATTTCATGGCAGCCCCCACCCTGCGCACCGCTCTCACGGTTTTACAGTTCCGTCCGCATAGATTTATGGCCATTTTATGGCCGTTCAGGGGTGACCGTGCAATCAGTACAGCGCTGGCCAGGGGTATTTGAATGTGCTTTTGAACTGCATCTTTTTCTGTTCCACTGTGGGTTTGGTAAAACAGCAGGGTGAATGCTAGATGGAGAATGAACATAAGAGAAGCCAACGTCGGATCAGGCTCCGTGGCCCATCCAGTCCAACACTCTTGAGTCACACAGGGGCCAAAAACACCCCAGGTGCCCTCAGGAGGTCCAAGCAGTGGGGCCGGGACACTAGAAGCCCTCCCACTGTTGCCCCCCCCCCCCCCCAAGCACCAAGAATCCAGAGCATCACTTGCCCCCAAATGGGCCAAAGCCTGGAAGGCAGCAGGGAAAGAGGAAGACCCCCCCCCCCCCGCGGGTAGGAGATGGCCGGGCTCCGTCCAGGAAGCTCCAAAGGCCCCCTGTGGGCCAGACCTGAGCCAGGCTGCCAGCCAGCCGCAGGGCATTCCCCTTCGAGGGAGCGAGGGAGGGACACGCGGGGGCCGCCCCCCCCCCCCGAAGCCCAGTCCGCGGCCTCTCCTATCTCCGTCCAGTCCAGTCCAGTCCAATCCGGCTCGCCCCCCCCCCCCGAGGCTGAAGGGCCCCAACCGGGGTGGGGGTGGGGGTGGGGGGGAGAAGGCGGCCTTCCCGGGGCCATCAGGAGGCTCCTCGGCGGGGCAGGCGCCCATTCCCCCACCCGCCCCTCCCCTCCCCGGGGTTTCCCGCGCTCCCGCCCCATCGAACCGCGCGCGGCCCCGGCGGAGGGAGGGAGGGAGGGAGGGAGGGAGGTACCCACGAGGAGGCGGGAGGCGGCGGGGCTCCGGGCGCGGCTGTCGGCGGGCTGGCCGGGCTAGCGGCGGCAGGGGGCGGCTTCATGGTGGCGGCGGCGTCTGGGGCAGCGGCGTCTGGGGTCTCGGTCTCCTCCTCCTCCTCCTCCCCCCCTGCGGGCGGCCCTGGGCCCGGCCTCCTCCTCCTCCTCCTGCCGGGACACAAAACAGAGGGCGGCGGTGGGGAGGGAGGGAAGGGGGGGGCGGCGGCGGGGGGGGGGGGGGGCGGCGGGAGCGCGCGGGGGGGGGGGAGGGCGGTGGGAAGCCCGGAGGGGCGGCGGCGGGGGCGCGCCCCCCAAGATGGCGGCCGCGGCCCCCTCCCTCCCTCCCCTCCCCCCCCCGCGCGCGGCCCGTCCTCGGAAGGGAGCGGGGTCCGGGCGCGGGGCTCCACCGGGGACTCACTGGGCGGGGGGCCGGGGGGGGGCTGTGGGGGCCGTTCCGCGCCGCGCCGCCATCGCGGGGCCGCCTCACCCTGGCAGCGACCGCCGCCATCTTGCATTCGGGACCCGCGGCGAGCAGCGCGCAGGCGCCGGACACGCCCCGCCCCCACGCTCTGCGCACGCGCCGGGCCGGGCCTCCCCTCCCGATGCCGCGCAGGCGCCGGACGGAAAGACAGGTCGCTCAGTTCGAGACCCGGCCGGGGGCCGCCGAGGCGCCTCAGTCGGCTTCTCGCGGAGGTAGAGCCAGATGGCGCACCCTCTTCGGTCGCCCGCCCGCCCGCCTGTGGCAGCAGAGGAGCCCATGCCGGGTCAGGCCAGTGGCCCCTCCAGCCCAGCGCCCTGTCTGTGTCGCACAGCCAACACGACACTGCTGCGTCCAGTCTGCAAGGTGCTGCGTGGCTCTGGCTCTTACCTCTGCCTGTCTGCGGGCTTAGAGTGGAGCGCTCCCATCCCAGGGGCCCCGGCTCCGTGGGAGAGCAGTTGCTTGGCGGGCAGAAGGTCCCCAGTTCAATCCCCAGCAGGGCCGGGCCGAGAGAGGGGGGTGCGAGAGACCTCCGCCTCCTGGCTGAGACCCTGGGGAGCCGCCGCCATTCAGAGGAGGCAATACTGACTTTGACGGTCCGATTCAGTGTAAGGCAGCTTCACATGCCTGGACAAGAGGCCATCATCCCCTTTCTTATCTGCCATTGGGGAGAATGAAGCTTCCATTCTGCAACTTGGAGGGATCTTTTGTGGAATTTAATGTTGAGAAACGCATGGGATTCCATGTTTCTGAGCTCATATTGTGGCATCTGCCCAAGGCTTGCGAGTTGCTGCAGGCTTCTGTCTCGCAGCGGTGCCGCCCTGTGTCGCAGGCACGCCTTTGGGGGAGGCTGGGCAGGCCAGGATCGAGGAAGTCACCAAGCTATGCCGTTGCCTCGGTTGCCAGCCTTTAGTCCACCAGAGAAGGGGGAGAAGGCATTAACAGGATTCACATATTACCCTGACCCAGGTAGGCCAGGAAATCAAGATTTCGGAAGCGAAGCAGGGCTGACTCTGGCAAGTATTTGGATGGGAGGCCTCCAAAGAATACCAGGGCTGCGATGCAGAGGCAGGCTTCCAAGCCACTTCTCTGAACATCCTCCATGCCCCCGGTAGGAGTTGCCAGAGGTCGCCATGACTTCCAGGCACAGGGGCGCGCACACACACTGACACAAATGCAGAAATACCCCCCCAAATGGGATTAGATTATTTGTTTGTCTTATTTATGGGCCACCTTTCTCACCTGGTCTCAACACAGATCACAGTTGGGCCATTCAGTAACAGTGCAACATGATTAGGGTTGCAGATCCAACCAGAAGTCTAAAAACACAACTGAAGCAAAGCACAAGTGTTAACATGACACATGGGATGATGCAAAATGCCACAGCTGGATCCTCATTTCAGCAAGCTAAATACACTACTTAAGAACATAAGAGAAGCCATGTTGGATCAGGCCACTGGCCCAGCCAGTCCAACACTGTCTCACACAGTGGCCAAAACCCAGGTGCCCTTAGAGGTCCACCCGTGGGGCCAGAACTCCAGGTTGCCCCCCCCCCACGCACCGAGAAGACAGAGCATCACTGCCCCAGACAGAGTGTTCCATCTAGAACTTGTGGGTAATAGCCACTCGTGGATCTCTGCTCCATACAAGAATACAAGAGAAGCTAGTGTGGATCAGGCCAATGGCCCATCCAGTCCAACATTCTGTGTCACACAGTGGCCAGAAATACCAGGTGCCCTCAGGAGGTCCGGCAGTGGGGCCAGGACACCAGAAGCCCTCCCACTGTGCCCCCAAAGCATCAAGAAGACAGAGCATCACTGCCACATAGTCCTTAATAATTTTTCTAAGTGACTTTGTGGATTATTTAGTGCAAGCCCTACATAAGCATCTTACAGGAACTTGGAAAACAGTGTAGCATCCTCCTGAATGGATTGGTGCAGCATTCTGAGTGGAATTTAAGCTCGCTACCAGGGTGGAGTTGGGAGTATGACAGCATTTATGAGAGGCTCCCATAATCAAGGCTAGTGCCCATCTCTGTGCCAAAGACCTGTGCCATAAGCATTTGTGGCACTCATGAACAGGCGCATGCTATTAGGAGGCAAACCCCAACTCAATGCCACCTTTGATGAAATTGACAAGGCCCTATAAAACCGAGCCTGGGAAAGAGAGGGCTTGTGGTTTCACATCTGCTTTCCAGGCTCGGCCTGGCCTGGCCTGGCCTTGGCTCAGAGGGAAAGCCACAGTATGGCACGGGGAGCGGCCGGAAAAATACTTGGGCATGCCTCTGAGGGGCACTGCTTTTTTCCCCTTTGATGGGACTTTCTGAGCATGCGCACCCAAGAGGCTGGTTGTCACTTGAGTGTGCTAACTGTGTGCCATGCGGGCCTGCAGAGGTGAATTTTTAGTGCCTATCCTTCACCCAATCGAGTGCTTTTCCCCTGCAGTTCCCTCCAAAAGTATCTCCTGGGAACCATACACTTTTAAATCATTTGAAACTGAGCTGGCGTGGAAATGGAGTGTTACAGCCAGTTTGGTGTAGTGGCTAAGTGTGCAGACTCTAATCTGGGAGAATCGGGTTGATTCCCCATTCCTCCACTTGCAGCTGCTGGATGACCTTGGGCAAGCCATAGTTCTGTCAGAGCTGTTCTTGAAAGGGCAGTCCTCAAAAGAGCTTTCTCAGCCCCACCTACCTCACAGTGTGTCTGTTATGGACTGGGGAAGGGAAAAGAGTTTGTAAGCCTCTCTGAGGCTCCCTTGGGTAGTGAATCCAATCTCTTATTTTTCTTCTACTTGTTCCCGGTTTTTATTAAAATTTCTTTCCACTTTGCCTGGTATTGTTCAAAAATATATTTCAATTTTTCACTGTTGTGAAGCCCCTGTTGGCAGGATCCCCTCACAAAGCGGTGACGTCCGTACCAGCCCTCAGACGGATTGCCAGATTCCCTTGGGGCTAGTCTGCTCTCTCTCCTATTCAATATGCCTTCTTACCTGTAAAGCACCCCTGCACACCACGTAAAGCCCAGCGGACTCAGCAGCAGCTTCAAAGAGCGGCTCCGTTTAGCAAGCGGAACACCAGTGGGGGTTTATAAACACTTCAGCCATATATGTGTTTGGAGGGGGGGACTTTAACATGGAATAATGAATTATTGCTGTCATGTTCTGTCCGCAGGCAGCCTTCCACAAAAATTCAGGGGGATCTTCAAAAGGATTTGTTCTTTTTCCAGTCCAAAAGCTCCAGTGCTGGATCCGTAGCTGGCACTCTGTGGTCTGAAATCGTCTATTTTGCAAAGTCTCTTTTAATAGATACATGCAGCCATTGCTGTTTTCAAGTGCTCACGGTAAAACAATCCTAGTTCACCCGTTTTATTATATTTGATTGGTAGTATTTCATTATTTTGTAGGATTGTTCTTGTGAGGCTTCTGCCCTAAGCAGACAAAGATCAGACCTTTGTTGTTGAAACAGAGTTCTTTATTGTCTTATTACTGCATGACAGGTTCTCGAATGTTTGTTAGAGATACTGTATACAAAACAGCTAGGGTTAATATACCCTCCAGTACAGTTTGAAACCCCGATAACCAACCAATCACAAAAAAGGAAAAAAGCGCGGTTACAGATCTTCGGCCGTTTTACTTCCCACAGGAAAAAGGTGAGGTGTTAAAAGTTGTAAATTTTCCTCTCTTGAATTAGGCGCCACAGATGTGCCCCCACTATCCATAACAAAGGGCCTTCCAAGGCCTTCTCACAGCGATAAGAGGTGCCGTGTTCCGGAGGGCGGGGGAGCGGAGGAATGCAGGAGGGGACGAGGCCATTTGGTCTCGGGTGACGTGTCAGCGTTTGAGGACGCCACTCTCCCGGATGGAACTGTTACATTGATCAGACCTTCACAAAGCAATATAACTCTCAGCAATAAAGAGAAGGGAGGAAACCTGAGACAGCTTGGTGCAAGATAGCAAGGGAATGCAGAGACATAAGGCAAACAGTTACCATTTGTGATTGAGCTATGCTGGCATAATTCATGTAAGGCATAAGGAAACATTGTTAGGGACCCTGCCACCCTGCCACCTGCATAATCTATTCTACCCATGCTTATCTGGAAAGCGCTTATGAAAGGATTTAACTAATTTAGGAACATGAACATTATCAGAAAAGACCCATTCATTAAGTTCAGGGCCGAAATCTACCCATTTGACTAAATACATCAAACGGCCCCTACGCATTTTTGAATCAAAAATTTCAGAGATTTCAAAGTGAGGCGCCCCCTCCTTCATCAGCGGAGGAGGAATCGGAGGAGCTGGGTGCCACGCATTCGGCCCAGGATTCTTCTTCAACAGGCTGAAATGAAAAACAGGATGCACAGAGCTCAGTGATTTAGGCAGTTCCAGCTCAAAAGACACACCAGAGATTTTACGCAACACCTTATAGGGCCCCACATATTTCCACCCCAACTTCCTACTGGGTTGGAGGCCATGAATATTCTTTGTAGACAAATATACAGAGTCCCCTGGCTGAAGCTCCCAACCTTCAGCACGTCCGCGATCGGCATACTTTTTGTAATCCGCTTTGGCTTTATCTAACGTCTTGGCAATTAGGGGCCAGGATTTCTGTAGATCAGCCCACCATTTGGTAAAGTCAGAGAGGGGGGCCTCGTCCAAGGCATCAGTCGTTGGCAAGGGCTTCCCCTCAAAACCTCCTACTGCCATAAAGGGTGATACTCCTGTAGAGGAATGCACTGCATTATTGTAACTATATTCAGCAAAGGGCAACAGGTCCACCCAGTTATCCTGGTGGTAGTTAGTGTAGCATCTCAAGAACTGCTCCAAGATTTGATTGATTCGTTCGGACTGTCCATCGGTCTCTGGGTGGTAACCCGAACTCAGGGCGGGTTCAATGTCCATCAGTTTCAAAAGCTCCCGCCAGAAGTTGGCAACGAATTGACTGCCCCTGTCGGATACCACGCGTTTAGGAAAAGCGTGTAATTTGATCACATGGTTAAAGAATGTCTTGGCTAGTCCCTTTGCTGTCGGTAACTGTTTAAACGGGGCAAGGTGTGCTTGCTTCGAAAACATGTCCACCACTACCCAGATCACAGTCTTCCCTTTCGAGGGTGGTAAATTAGTAATAAAGTCCATGGACACTGCTTCCCAGGGTCTCGAGGGGGTGGGCAAGGGGTGCAATAGTCCAGGAGTCTTTCCCCCCCTCCTTTTACACATTAAACACACCTGGCAAGCCATAACGAAATCGGAAACGTCTTTGCGCATGCGTGGCCACCAGAATTGTCTCTGGACCAAATTAAGAGTCTTAAGGAATCCAAAGTGCCCAGCCAGTTTGGATGAATGGCAGGCTACTAGAATGTCTCTGCGGCGGGACAGGGGCACCACCAGCTTAGTTCCATGATACCAACACTTGTCAGCGTGTAAAGAGCATTCTTCAATCATGCTCAACTCCTCTACTTCCCCTGCCGAGTAACCCCCTGCACATTTTTCACTCCAGGATTCCACGGCCACACTTTTACTCTGGCTTCGGGTTGTAACTGCCCCCCCAATTGCTGCTGGGAAAACATGGAATCAAAAACCTCTTCCCTCTGACTCTCGTGTTGGGGTAATCTGGACAGGGCGTCTGCTAAGGAGTTCGCCTTCCCAGGGAAGTGTTTTAGGACTAAATTGAATTTGGAAAAGAAATCAGCCCATCGGAGCTGCTTGGCATTGAGGGACCGTTGGGTGCGCAAAGCCTCGAGATTTTTATGGTCAGTCCAGATCTCGAACGGGACCTGCGCCCCCTCCAGCCAATGCCTCCATGTCGTGAGAGCCAGCCGGATGGCTGCTGCTTCCTTATCCCACACCGACCAGTTTCTCTCTGTTTCGTTAAACTTTTTGGAAATATACGCCAATGGATGTAATCAATTGTCGGACCCTTTCTGAAGGATGGCTCCACCCATGGCCACATCCGAGGCGTCTACATGGATCACAAATTCTTTGGTCTCGTCGGGGTGAGCCAAGATCGGTTCTGAGGTAAACAGGGTCTTTAGAGTCTCAAATGCCTTCTGGCATTCCTTGGACCAATTAATCTTTTCCCCTGGCTTCCCTGCCTCTGGCCCTTTCCCCTTAGTCTTCAAGAGTTCTGTCAACGGTAGGGTGACAGTAGCAAAGTCTTTTAAAAAGGTGCGGTAGAAGTTGCAAAATCCCAAGAGGCTCTGTAATTGTTTTCTGGTTCTGGGGGCCTCCCACTGCACCACGGCTTCTACCTTAGCCGGGTCCATCTCCAACCCTTTCTGGGAAATACGGTACCCCAGGAAATCTACCGCCTCTCGATTGAACTCGCACTTAGACAATTTAGCATACAGTCGGTTTCTCAGCAGAGTAGCCAGTACTTCCTTAACCAGTTTTACATGTGACGCCTTATCAGCAGAATAAATCAAGATATCATCTAAGTAACATAACACCCCTTTGAATAGATGCTTGTGCAGCACTTCATTGATTAGACTCATAAAAACTCCCGGCGCGCCACTTAAGCCGAATGGCATCACCAGATATTCGAACTGTCCCAACGGTGTGTTAAAGGCAGTCTTAAACTCATCCCCCTCCCTGATGCGCACCCGAAAATAAGCATCCCGCAAGTCCAACTTAGTGAACACTTTCCCTTTGGCGGCTTCGGCCAACAAGTCTTTGATGAGCGGGAGAGGGTAAGCATTAGAAGCGGATACAGCATTTAATCCCCGGTAGTCGGTGCATAGTCGCAGCCCCCCATCTTTCTTTTTCCAGAACAGCACCGGGGCTGCAAAAGGGGACTTGGCGGGACGGATGAAACCTCGCTCCAAGTTCTTGTCTAGGAACTTTCATAGCTCCTCCCACTCCACGGGGCTCATAGAATATAATTTCCCCTTCAGCAGCTTTTCCCCGGGGAGCAGTTCAATAGCACAATCGGACAAGCGGTGAGGGGGCAACTCATCCGCTTCAGTCTCACTGAACACTTCAATTAAGTCTCGGTACTCTCTGGGCACCTGAGAGGGTGCTAACGTGAGAGCCGCTGCCTGCAGGGGGGTCGGGGGCCCGGGACCCCACTCTTTATCCCACTTGTGGTGGTGACATTTTTCATCCACCCAGGAGATCTTCCCCTCACTCCACTTTACATAGGGGTCGTGTGCGCTCAGCCACGGGCTGCCTAATACCATGGGGAATTGGGTATTGGGGGTGATAATGAAAGCCCTCTTCTCCCAGTGTTCTCCCATCCCCAATACTAGTGGTTCGGTCTCTGCCACACACGCTTCTTTCATCTCCGAACCGTCCATCTGTGTGAAAGTGAGTGGTTCCCTTAACGGGGTAACTTTGGGTGCCAGCCCATCCACTACCAAGGGGCTTATTAAGTCTCTAGCACACCTGGAGTCAATTAGGGCACGAACCCACACGTGGGTTCCTGTGCCAGGGGCTATCACAGTCACGACCATATAAAGCAAGGGGCCGGGGATGCTCACCGGAGATGGCGCGTCGGGATTAGGGACCTGCAGCTTGGCGCCGTTTACTGCAGGTCGTTGGAGTTTCCCGGCATCTGTGCTTCAGTCAGCTCCAGCTCACCTTGCTTGCTCGCTGCCCCTTCCAGCTGTAATGCCCGGGGTTTGAACGAGGTCTTCCCTCGGCTTGGGGTGCTCCCGGTCACCGGGGTCGAGGTCTTGGGGACCTTTCCGCTTCCGCGGGGGCAGGCTGATGCGAAGTGCCCACTCTCCCCGCACTTCATGCAGAGCCCTTGCCTGAAGCGGCTGTCCCGGATCTCCTGGACGCTCAGCTTTGCCTTCATCTTCTGGGTAGCCTTGGCTTGGGCTGTTGCGGAGGTCCCCAGCTTGATCAGAGTGAATCTCTCCTCCACGTCCGCCGCCGCTCTCATCCACGTTGCTAGCGACCCGGGTCTTCCACCCCTCAATATAGTCTCGTAAATCTCGGGGTTGAGACCCTCTCGATACTTCTCGATGAATAGGTCTTGGGACCAACCTTGCACTTTGGCTGCGATGCGCCGGAACCGGTCAGTGTATTCTCTCACGGAGGACCTCCCCATCACCAACTTCCGTAGTTGATTTCGCGCCTTCTCCTCCCCAAGGGGGTCCTCGTAGTGCTGTCAGAGGGCCCACATAAAATTATGCACGGGCCGCAGCTCGGGCCCCGGGGGGTTGTGTAGGCTGACATACCAGTCACTGGCGGTGTCGCGGAGTTTGGAGCCAATGTAGCCCACTCGGTCGCGTTCGGTAGGGTAGAGGTGGCCCCATGCATCCAGGAATCTCTCGATTTCGATCAGGAAAAACCAGAGCTTCTCGGGGTCGCCATCGAACGTAGCTGTCAGCGGGTCGTTCGGGGCCTGTCGGATCATTCGTTCCACGGGAGCGGGAACCGGCACCGGAACGGGGCCCGGGACAGGGGCCGGCACGGGGGCCTGTTGCGGGACCCCCCCTGGAGGAGCCTGTTGTGGTAGGGCTCCCCCAGCCGGCACACCCGCTCCCCCCAAGTCCTCCAGGTGGCTGCCTGAGTACCTGCACCGCTGTTACGTCTCGAATCTGGTGCTGCATTTCCGCCATCACTTCTCTCAACTCTGCGGTTATCTGTAACCGCATGTCTCCCATCATCTGATCCAGCGTGCGGCTCGAATCTTCTCCATATAGGTCGGCCCCATAGGGAGCTCCCCTCTCCTCGTCCAAGGGTGGGAGGCGCCAGTCGCCCCCAAGGTAATCGCTCTCGCCCTCCAGGAAACTTGGGTGTCCCATCTCGGAACGGTCCCCAGGGACCGAGACGAGCATCCCCTTCCGATCGTGGACCCACGAGTCGGTTGTCCCACGTCCGAACGTGGACCATGAGTATCTCGGGGTTCCGGCCGGGTGAGGGGTCGTCCGCGAGAGATAACAAGCCCCCTGTGCGGTGGTCACTGGTTTCTCGGGCTCCCCGCCGCCGCCTCCTGCTCCCGCGCCGGCTCCTGCGCCGGCTCCTGCACCGGCTCCCTGATCCCTAGGGGTTACCGGTTCCTCTTGGGTTACGGGAATAGGAATAGTACCGTCATCTGACATGATCAGGAACGGTCAAGTCCCAAAGACAGATCTCTAACAATCTGTGAGGCTTCTGCCCTAAGCAGACAAAGATCAGACCTTTGTTGTTGAAACAGAGTTCTTTATTGTCTTATTACTGCATGACAGGTTCTCGAATGTTTGTTAGAGATACCGTATACAAAACAGCTAGTGTTAATATACCCTCCAGTACAGTTTGAAACCCCGATAACCAACCAATCACAAAAAAGGAAAAAAGCGCGGTTACAGGTCTTCGGCCGTTTTAAAGTTGTAAATTTTCCTCTCTTGAATTAGGTGCCACAGATGTGCCCCCACTATCCATAACAAAGGCCATTCCAAGGCCTTCTCACAGCGATAAGATGTGCCATGTTCCGGAGGGCGGGGGAGCGGAGGAATGCAGGAGGGGACGAGGCCATTTGGTCTCGGGTGACGTGTCAGCGTTTGAGGACGCCACTCTCCCGGATGGAACTGTTACATTGATCAGACCTTCACAAAGCAATATAACTCAAAGCAATAAAGGGAAGGGAGGAAACCTGAGACAGCTTGGTGCAAGATAGCAAGGGAATGCAGAGACATAAGGCAAACAGTTACCATTTGTGATTGAGCTATGCTGGCATAATTCATGTAAGGCATAAGGAAACATTGTTAGGATCAGGGATCCTGACAGTTCTACAGAATAACAAAGGATCCAAAGCATGATTGCTCCCTTTAAATCTTAAACTCATAAATAAAGATTTTTTAAAAAAAAATCTTTGTAGGGCTGTCACTTAGAGGAGGGCAGGGAGCTATTCCTGTTGGCAGCAGAGGAGAGGACTCACAAGAATGGGTTTAAATTAAGGTCGGGGAGGTACCGGCTGGATCTTAGGGGAAACTGTTTTAACAGAGTTGTGCAACAGTGGAATCAGCTGCCTGGGGAGGTGGTGAGTTCCCCCTCACTGGCCGTCTTTAAGTAGCAGCTGGACAAACACTTGTTAGGGATACTATAGGGTGATCCTGCATTGAGCGGGGGGGGGGGGGGGGTTGGACTAGATAGCCTGTATGGCCCCTTCCAACTCTGTGATTCTATAAGAACATCACAGAAGCCAATGTTGGATCAGGTCAATGGCTCATTCAGCTGAACACTGTCACACAGTGGCCAAAAACACCAGGTGCCCTCAGGAGGTCCAGCAGTGGGGCCAGGACACTAGAAGCCCTCCCACTGTTGCCCTCCCTCCCCCCCCCCCAAGCACCAAGAATACAGAGCATCACTTGCCCCAGACTGAGAGTTCCTATCTATACCTTGAGGCTAATAGCTACTGATGGACTTCTGCTCCAGATGTTTATCTAATTCTGTCTTTGAAGCCGTCCATGCTTGTAGCTGCCGCCACCGCCTGTGGCAGTGAATTCCATGTCTTAATCACTCTTTGGGTGAAGGACTTCCTTTTATCTGTTCTAACCCAACTGCTCAGCAATTTCATTGAGTGCCCACAAGTTCTTGTACTGTGAGAAAGGGAGAAAAGTACCTCTTTCTCTGCCTGCTCTATTCCATGCATAATCTTATAAACCTCGATCATGTCACCCCTCAGATGTCGTTTCTCCAAGCTAAAGAGCCCCAAGCACTTCAACCTTTCTTCATAGGGAAAGTGTCCCAACCCTTTTATCATTCTAGTTGCCCTTTTCTGCACTGTTTCCAATGCTATAATATCTTTTTTGAGGTGTGGCGACCAGAACTGTACACAGTACTCCAAATGAGGTTGCACCATCGAGTTATACAGGGGCATTATGATACTGGCTGATTTGTTTTCAATTCCTTTCCTAATAACCCCCAGCATAGCGTTGGCCTTTTTCATTGCAGCCGCACACTGTCTCGACATTTTCATTGAGTTATCTACTATTACTCCAAGATCTCTCTCTTGGTCAGTCTCTGCCAGTTTGGACCCCATCAACGTGTATTTATTAGGATTTTTGGCTCCAATGTGCATCACTTTGCACTTGGCCACATTAAACCCCATTTGCCCACTCGCCCATCCTCGACAGATCCCTTTGGACTGCCTCACAATCCTCCCTGGTTCTCACCACCCTGAACAACTTCGTGTCATCTGCAAATTTAGCCACTTCACTGCTTACTCCCAACTCCAAATCATTAATAAGCAATTATGATTCATTGTGTTCTTTTTGTGGTTTTTTTTTAAATTATAAGAATATATATACATATATATTCATATACATACATGTAGTTAGTAGGTTTTAAGGAACAAGCATGAGTAAAATACAGTCTGGCATCATTTCAGGTTGTCTGTCCTAGTTGATTCCAGCTCCTTTTTAAAGCTAAAAGTTCATGAAACTTTCCACACAGCTTCGCAGAGCCACACGCCAGGATGGTGTGCCTGTACCGGCAACAACAACTGCAGCAGGCAAGACGAGCTCCTTCAGGCAGGGGTGGGGTGACCTCCGGGAAACGCCACAATCTTTGTTTTCAGAAGTGCTGAGCAAGGCCGTCACACAGAACGGAAACTTTTCAGTCCTCACAAACCAGAGTCGTTGACGGGGCATCGTGGATGTTTTAAGGCATCGTCCTGTGGCCAGCCATGACGCCTGGCAAGTAGCCCTCTCCATCCCCAGCAGAGCTTCTTGGACCGAGGGAGTGGTCCCTGGGCCAGCCGCTCTGAAAGAAGCCCTCTTGACGGCCTGATGGTTTTGCTGAATGCCAGCTATCTAAAAAACGACCCTTTTAGCAACGATGAAACAGCATCTAGTGGTGTGACAGAACTGACTCCGGAGTAAGCTGGTTTGAATCAGAGGCAAGAAGTAAACATAAGAAGAGCCCTGCTGGGCCAGGCCAGAGGTCCATCTCAGCTGCACACCCGGCTTTCCAACAGCGATCACTCTTGTACCAGAGGTCCAGTGACAAATTGGGGGGGGGGCACAGAGGCCAGTAAGACCTCCCCCCCCCCCCCCCCCGATTCTCTGTCCTCGCAGTGGTATGCTGAGGCTCACCATCTTTGAACGTGGAGGTTCCCTTTGGGAATACAACCATTAAGTAGATAAGTTAATATTAAAAGCTGTAAACAGAGGAAGAGGTGGGCAGAGTAGGATCAACATAAAATCAGATCTGGGAGAATGTGTGGTGAAACATAATCTAATTATAAACCTAGAAGTGAGGGAGTAATGGGCAGGAAGCCCTCCCAATGCCCTCACCCGCTTGTGAGGTGGGCCTCTTACAGGCCGGCCGGCCAGCCTGCAGCACTACAGCCTCTGTCTACCAGCCCATTGGCAGAGGGGGCAGGCTGGGGCTGGGGCAGCTTCCGCCCGCTACCTGTCCACCTTTTTTTTAAAGTACGTTTTATTAAGTTTCACATACAAAGAAAACACACAGACGACAAAGCTGGGGAAGGTTTGATATTATCACAATATCTGCTTGTTACTTCTAACTCTAGGATAATTAGTTTATCTGAAATCAGTACATGTTTTTGTCATATTGCAAAAGGAAATACAAAATCATGTCTCTAATTCCATACAAGTCAAAGAATAGTAAGTAAATTGCGTCTCTCTTTTGACCCCATGATCTAGAAGTTCTCTATGTTGTTATATTTTAACAAGTAAAGAGGAATTCGTCTATCTGTATTATTTAGTAAGTTTTTATTTTTATTTCTTCCCTCACTAAAGGCTGTGCTACAAACAACGAAGTAAAAACCAGGTCCCCTATTGGATCTTCACCCTGATATTAGTAGTTGAGCCCACAAATCTAAAGTTGGTATGAAATAAAATGAAAACCTTTAATATGTGGTCTCAAATATTATATGTGGGATCAACCCAAGTTCCAACTTCTTTAAGTCTTAACATTATATAATAATCTGCCCTCCATTTATCAAGCCTCCACTTTTAGATCATCAAAGGACATGGGGTATTCTCAATACCAGTTAAGAAATCCTTAAAAAGTCTCCCTAATTGTGCGATTTAAATTTTTTCTTGTTATTTTTAATCCTCTGGTTTCTGGCAATAAATCAAAGTCTTAATACGGTGTCGTTTATCTGCATATATGTTAAAAGTTCTCCCAAAATAACGATTTGTAGCCCATCGTGAAACTGAGTTGCAATTTCAAATGTCGAGTTTCTGGGACTGTCAAAAACAAAGAGATTGCATTTATTTCAGAGGCCTCAGAGAAAGTGTTTCCTTGTCAGGGTCTGAGTTGTTCATTCAAAGAAGTCTTCAGTTTCAAAAATGACCATTTATTTCTGTAGGGTCTTCCAAATTGGTTGTCAATATCCAAGGTACCCTCAACACCTCTGCCTGGACGGCGCATGGGGGAGGGGTGGCTCCCCCCCTCCCCTGCTCCTGTCACCTGCCTGCTTTGGGGTGGGGAGGGGCTCCACCTCACTGTGGTGGCCGGGGGCAGTCCCTCCCTTCTTTAAGCCTTATATTTTTAGGGATTCCTCCCCCCTTTTTCATATTTTTATGCAAACCTCAGCGAAGGATGTTTCCCAGGTCTGTCAGGAAATATTTCATGTCTGTATGCGGCCCCATTTTCTGTTGTTGTTTTTGTAATCCACACAGGGACCAGGTTCAGAATTAGATTTGTGATAGAAGTTTAGCAGAACTATTTAGCATCTGTAAGGGGTAAAAGATGCTATGGTATGAGCACCTGTGGCTGAGAGAGAAATACCAACTCCTTCTTCATACCTGCGTGTGTGTGTGGGGGGGGAGGGGGCCTAGTAGTACTGAGCTGCTTGAGGAATCCCAGTTCAGCACTTTTGCATTTGATTCTTCCTTTGAAATTGCCGCCAGAGAATAGTGACTTTTAGATCAGTGAACCGGACTCCTGTTTCATTTTGCTGTGACTGACAGTGGTCAGGCAGAGGGTGATGGCTGGATTCCAAAGATTTCAAGGTGAAATGGATTTTCTGGGCACACTCAGTATAGGTTTTGGAACTGAACCTGCCTTGGTTGTCCTGGTGGGTGATCTACGTCAGGAGTCCCCGAGATTTTCAAGCTTGCAGGCACAGTTGGGATTTTGAGAGGGGGAGGTGAGCGCCACCCCAAAAAGGGCTTCTGGAGGAGGTGGGGTCAAAGGGAACACTTCCCTCCTCGCACCACCTGGGAAGAAGGGAAGCCAGAATGGGGAATGGATGGGCACAGTGACACTAAGGGAAGCCCAGGTGCTGCTTTCCAGTCCTCCTGATTCTCCAGTGGAAAGCCTTTTCATTTGAATGACAGCAGCTAAGAGGAACATCAGAAGAGCCCTCCTGGATCACCCCAGTGAGGGTCCATCTCATCCAGCCTCCTGTCTCATGCAGTCTCTCAACCAGTTCCTCTGGAGGGCCAACAACAGGGCAGAGAGGCTGAGGCCTTCCCCTGTTGCCTCCTGGTTCTGGGATTTAGAGGTTTAGTGCCTCTGAATGTGGAGGTTCCCCTCAGCCACCATGGCTAGGAACCATTGACAGACTTATCCTCCATGAATCTATGTAATCCCCTTTTAAAACTGTGTGTTTCTGTAGCCATCACTTCTGGATTAGCTCTCTGGGATGGAAACTGGGGACATTGCAGTTGGGTGGCTCTGTTCCTCCTGTTTGGTGCGGAGAGACGGTTTGCTCTGCCCCGTAGTGTTTGCGTTGGGGGGCTCTGGGGGTTTCCATCTTGTCCCTGTAGTGTTGGCCATTTGCATGAACCCACCAGAGTAGGGAGGTCATTCAGGGATTCAGAGGGTGCATTTTCACTTCCCTCAGGCGTCATCTGTGGCACCCAGTGCCTTCCTCCAACTTTGATTTGTGTTCCTGCTGCGGACCTTTATAGAGAAACACGAGCTTGCCACTGTTTCCCCTCTCCTGGTGAGGTCCAGGTTGGACTTACTGTCTTGTGTGATCCTTGAGGCTGCTTATAAAGACTGCCTGGGAATTTTAGCTGGTTCCAAGTGTTGCAGGGGGGCCATTGCCTGGGAGAGGAAGAAATTGCTGCATTTTACCAGTGCTGAGAAGACTGCTGGCCCCTTTCTCTCTGGGCACAATTTCAAGCGCTGGTTTGGGTGTCCGAAGAGCTCGGGGCCAGAGAGTCCCAGGAATGGCTCTCCTCCCAGACTACTCTGTCCACCTGTTAGGCTTTTTTGGTGAGGCCCTGCTCTGGGTACCTACTCCACCTTGGGAGGGGAGGGGAGGGGAATGGCTCCTTGGAGGCGCTGGGTGTGCATCTCCTGCCACACCACAATTCCCTGAGCACCAGCACAGGAGAGAATCCGGCGGCTTCCCTCCCAAATCTAGCGTTGTGTCTGCTCTGGTTTGGTGGCTTATATTGATATTTCACTATACAATCGGTGTTTTGTGTGTCAGAATAAAAATATTTGAAACGAGCACAAGATTAAATTTCAGCAGTGATCATTCAGTCCTTTAAAGTTAAAAATACGGCCCTGGTCCTCCTGGGTGGTGCCGCGGTCTCCTGTGTTGTGATTCTGCTGCGCGCTCAGTTTATTTTTTTCTTGCGTTGTCCATTTATAGGGCTGGATTTTTGTTTCTGTTCTTAATTGGTTTGAATCTTGCTGGCCATGGCCCAAAGGCAGGCAGTCTGCTCGAAAGCAAGCGGAAGAGCCCTCGATCTCTTATCACCCAGAGGGCTGGAAGAAATGGAGAGGCTGACAGGAACATGTTCTCACCGGAGCATCCTTGGAGGAGTTTTTGGTTTGTTTACTGACTCAAGATAGTCTTGTGATCCTGCATCACCAACCCCGGCTTCCCAGCAGCTGTAACTCGGGCCCAGCTGCGATTCTTTGGTGTGCGGTGATGGGCAGTGTTGTGATAAAAATGTGGGGGGGAGGGAGGAGGAGAGAACTCCTTTCAGGCACCGCATTTTGCCCCTCAGCTTCCTCCTGTCTCCCCCCAGAGGGCCCAAGGGCGCTCAGCTAGAGAGAGGCACAAAGAGCTTTCTCTTTTTAAAACTCTAATTGAGTTTTTTTTTGGGGGGGGGCCTAGAATATGATGGTGGCTGTAGAGGGGGGAAACCGGTTGCTGGCCGTTTCTCCAAGGGCTGGTTGCAGAAAAGGCATTTGAAGCTGATTTCCCTCTGTGCGGGAAAGAAATGGCAGGGGAAGTGGCAGGGGAAGGGAAGGTTGGACTGGAGAAACAGTGGGGGGGGGGTCATCTCTCTCACCTCCCCCCCCCCTTAAGTGCATCAAAGTCACAACCCGCCCAAAGCTGGGAAGGAGCAGCCGGCTATTCTTCCCACATGCGTCTCCTGCCAAGTGCATTAGGTCTGGCTCTGAACTGCCCTTGGCGGTTGCAGGGAGGCCCTGCCTGTCCTGCCCTGAAGGACTGAGAGAAAACCCCCGAGTGAGTCACTCCGGCCTGCTATTTCAGGCTGAGGAAGCCTTTCATCTCCCTGGCCAGAGCCTCTCCCTACCCAGCTGTGGTCCTTCATCCAGCCGCCCAGTTTGCCGTCAGCTCTGCTGAGCCGGCACTTTGCCCCGTGGTTCGGCCTGGGCCACCCAAACAACCCCAGGTCTGGTCATCAGATTTGAGGGTGGTGGCCTGAGGCTCTCAGCCTGATCCAAACCATCTCTAAAAGGCTAGAATGAGAAGGGGAGGGGAGAAGGCGGGGAGGTCTCTTTCGTGGAAACAGACAGCAGCCCTGGGAGCTCCAACACAGGAAGTGGCCTGATCCTGACTCGGTCCATCAGGGTCCGGATGGTCCAGTCAGACCAGCAGGGGCTCTCCAGGGATGCCAACCTCCAGGTGGGGCCTGGGGATCCCCTGCTTTTACAACCAATCTCCAGCTGACAGAGCTCAGCTCCCCTGGAGAAAATGGCTGCTTTGAAGGGTGGCCTCTATGGCCTTGTACCCTGCTGAGGCCCCTCCCCTCTCCAAACTCCACCCTCTCCCGGCTCCACCCCCAAAGTCCCCAGGTATTTCCCAACCTGGAGTTGGCAACCCTAAGTGGCTCTCCAGGGTCTGTGGCGGAAAAGGGCAGTGTTCCCTCTCAGCTGAGTTAGTGTGAGCTAGCTCACTGTTTTTTAGCCTCCAGCTCACAACATTTTTGTCTTAGCCTAGGAAGGATGGCTCCAGAGCAAACTAATGTATGCAGTAACCAAATTACTCGCTCACAACTTTAATGCCAAGAGCTCACAAAGTAGAATTTTTGCTCACAGGACTTCACTGCTTAGAGGGAGCTTTGGAGAAGGGTCTTTCACATCGCCTGAGACTTCAAACTGGAGATGCTTCCAGGGATTTAACCCGGGACCACCTGCATGCCCCTGTGTCTGATCAGTTAGCCTTCCAGGGTAACTGCTTGGCCCCAGTGTGAGAGGCAGAGGGGCAGAGCAGGAGTGGGCTGGGGGGGGGATTTTCTTGAATATTCCTGACTGCTATGAAATTAGCCTCTCTTTGGGGCACTTGTGGGCAGGGGGCACGGAGCTTTGCCATCCTGGCTCCTTAGTGGGCATTCATGGTGAAAAGACAGTCCAGTTGCATTCCCTCACTGCCAAAGACTCATTTCTGTCCCCACCCAAGTTCTGACACCCGGGGCCCAATTTCTGGCTTTTATACACTTGTCCCAACGCAGGGTAAGAGCTTTTGGTACAAAGAGTTGCTGCAAACCAAAGCTGCAAAATACCAGAGAGAGAGACTAACCCTCACCCTAGTCTTGGCAGGGGCCACCAGTCCGCTCAGTCTATCCCAGCAGACCAGGAGGGGGAGGACCAGTCTCCTGGCTTCTCTCTCAGGGAATCAACAAGAAAAGTCCGCCCTGCAGAGTGGGACTGCAGACTGAGTTTCCAGACACAAAACAGGGAGCTGGTAGGTTAGCTGGCTGGCGGGCCGAGGCTCTGGAAGAAGGCTTTGAGGTCAATGAAGGCAAAATCCACGACAAGATAAATGAAGTAATTACTTAAGGTGCAAAAGATAGACCAATAAAGGCAAGACTGTGAAGGAATAAAGCAATTAAATCCAAGCATATCCAGCATAGCTAATACATAGAGCAAACGTTCCGAGTTACCCACTGTTGGTTCATCTCAGGTAGTTAGTTCCGGCAATCCAAAAATATCCAAGGGCATAGCCCTTCCAAGCAAGCAGTCAAGAGGGATGCCAATAGCATGCCAAGTGGAGCTGGGTAACCTCTGCCATGCTCTGGTGCGAAGAGATTACAAAGCCTGCCCTGTCTGTGGTGGGGAGGGGAAGGGAAAGGAGGTTGTGAGCCACTCTGAGACTCCGAGTGAGTGAAGGGCGGGGCATAAATCCAGTTGTTGCTGTCATCATCATCATCGTCTTCTTCTTCTATTGAACTCAGGCCTGTTAGGCCAATCAGTAACCTGAGAGATGATGTAACTCTCTCTGTGTTGCTGAGCACGTGAGGTATAGGGTGATGGACCTGAAGGGGGAGAGACAAAGCCATCCTGCAGTTGGGCCTGGCCTCTTTCCCACAGGTGCCCATAACTTCAGTTGCTTGGAATGTGCTAATTGGAAGACCAAAGTAAAGTGGTACCTCCTCGCACCCACAGCTGCAGACAATCTAGTGGGCAAGGTCACGTGGTTCTATCCGTCTCTAACTGTCTCTGGGAGGGTTTCTGTAGGCCGCTTTGCAGCCTGAACCAAGGATTTTCTTTCACAGAGCAAAGCAAGAAACCATTTTTCTTTACATACACACATATTCTGGCAACTTGTTTTGAAGGTTAAACAAAAAAGCCCAGGTGGTTTTCATTTGGAGGCTCATTGGAGGGCTTGGTTCTGGGTTCTGGGCCTGGTACTTTTCAGTATTTGTATAAATGATCTGGATGAGGGGGTGGAGGGGCTGCTCATTAAATTTGCAGATGAATAACCCAGAAGACGGAGATATAAAAATGAGAAGCACGCATCGCTGACGGGGATATACTTCTGGGTAGCAGTGTGTGTGAACAAGATCTTGGGGTACGGGTGGACTGTAATATAAATATGAGCAGCCAGTGTGATGCAACGGTAAAAAAGGCTAAGGTGGTCTTGAGGTATATCAACGGAGACAGAACATCCAAATTGCAAGATGTGATAGTCCCACTGTACGCTGCATTGGTCAGGCCACACCTGGAGTATTGTGCGCCTCCCTTCAAAACGGATGTGGACAGAGTAGAGCAGGTGCAGAGGAGAGTGACGAGGATGATCGGGGGCCTGGAGACCAAGAAGCCCTGTGAGGAAAGGCTGAGGGCCCTGGGAATGTTCAGACTGCAGAAGCAGGGGTGGAGGGGGGACAGGATTGCTCTGAAGGGCTGTGTCACTTAGAGGAGGGCACGGAGCTGTTCCTGTTGGCAGAAGAGTGGGTTTAAATTAAGGGCGGGAGGGTGCCATCTGGACATTAGGGAAAAAAATTTCACAGTCAAGAGTTGTGCCACAGCAGAACCAGCTGCCTGGGGAGGTGGTGAGCTCCCCCTCCCTGGCAGTCTTCAAGCAGCGGCTGGACAAACACTTGCCAGGGATGCTCTAGGGATGCTGATCCTGCCCTGAGCAGGGGGTTGGACTAGATGGCCTGTCTGGCCCCTTCCAACTCTGTGATTCTGCCCCCGATCTTGCTTGGCTATCCATTGGCAAGGCCAAGCCCGGAGGTTAATTAATATCAAGGCTTCCCAACTAAAGCCTGACAGGAGAAAGATGTTTGATTCAGTCACAGTGCATCTTTGTTCCTCGGCTGAATTTCTAATCTCTGGGAGCGGATTTTAATTGTGTTCTGAGTAATTTAGACCTGGGCTCGAGACTGCAGGGCGATGGCGTACAGTGTGCATTCCTGAAGCTCGATAATTAAAGCCGCTTCCCTGGAGGAAATTTTGTACAGAATGTTGCATGAAAGATTGGGCTGTGGCTGCTGTGAGCGGATGAGGAATGGGGCATGGCGGAGAATCCTGCGCCAACGGGATCGGGATCATGGAGCGCTCAGCAGAAGCCCAGCACGCAGACGAAAGGCCAAGAACTGAATTGGTGCCAGGACTCTCCCGAGCTCAGCCCTGGCAGCTCTTTCTGTGCCCATACAAATTGAAGGTGGTTCTCTGAGCACACACAGGATGCTTACCTTTCACCACAGCTGTGTCCGGTTCACAGGAATTTGGAGCAGAGGGGGGGGGCAGGCTGTTGCTCTCAAGCTCTCTTGAACCCCAGCACCTCTTTTCTTACAAATGAACGGCCCATTCCAAACACTTGGAATCACTGCTCAACCCCCTACTCTGTGCTGTGTGGACGGTCAGCTTGGGGGGCTTGATTCACTTCCTTCTGCATGGTCATTGGGTTCCAGTACGGAAGAAAGGAGCTTCAAGTGCGGAGGGCAAAGGGGTTTTTGCAGGAGGCAAATATTACGGCTCTTTTTCAGACAGACGAACACGGGCTACCCATCTCAATCTATCCCCTGGATAAAGGTCTCTGCTAATCCCCCTGGAACAAAACGGGGGTGGGTGGGGCAGAGGATCCCTGTCGGTCGGGGTCTTCCCAGCAGCCTTTGGTGTCCTCTCCCCACCAGGTTCTTCTGCTGGGCCTGGAAGAAGGGACACTCGAGGAGGCCTTTACTGTTGTGCTCCCGTGTCTCCCTGAGGCCTTGATTCCTGAAAAGGGAATTGAGGGTCGCCTCCTCTGCTCTGCCAGGCTCCGGCCTGGCTCCACTGGCCCACTGATCCAGCATAACTTCTGGCAGAGGTTTAGGAGTTTGCAATGTGTTCCCACTCCAAGATGCCCGGGCCCCCTCCTTTTCTCTCGCCTCCCTCGCCCAGCCAGTGGCTGCAGTAGGGTTGCCAGCCTCCAGGTGGGGCCTGGGGATCTCCCGCTTTTACAACTGATCTCCAGCTGACAGAGATCAGCTCCCCTAGAGAAAATGGCTGCTTTGAAGGGTGGACTCTATGGCACTATACCATGCTGAGGCCCCTCCCCTCCCCAAACCCCACCCTCTCCTGGCTCCACCCCCAAAGTCTCCAGGTATTTTCCAACCCAGACTTGGCAACCCTAGGCTGCAGAGTACCCAAGTGAATGGCTAGATGGAGTGGGCATCCAGGGGAAGACGGAGAAACTGGAACAGGGCCAGAGAGTTCAGAGATTACGGTGTGGTTGGGAGAATGTGAGGGTCTAGAGCAGTGTTCCCTCTCAGCTGAGTTAGCGTGAGCCAGCTCACAGTTTTTTAGCCTCCGGCTCACACATTTTTTGTCTTAGCTCAGGAAGGAGGGCTCCGGAGCAAACTAATTTATGCAGCAGCCAAATCGCTGGCTCACAATTTTAATGCCAGTGGCTCACAAAGCAGAATTTTTGCTCACAATTCTCCACAGCTTAGAGGGAACATTGGTCCAGAGCAGGGATCCCCAACCTTTTTGAGTGGGGGGGGGGACCTCTGGAATTCTGACATGACATGGCAGGTGCAGCTACAAAATGGCTGCCGCAAGAGGCAGATCTGGCCACAAAATGGCTGCTGCGGCTTATCTTCAACCACACAGTGAAGGTCCTTGTGTTGTAGAGGCAGCTGCCACCAAAGCAACATTTTTTAAAAAAATCTGAACTGCCAGTCTCATCTCCAGTGGCCAATCAGAAGCCTTGCTGGGGAAAAGTCCCACTTGGCCCCACCCACTTCCGAAAAACACAGGGTGGACACCAAGAAAGGTGTCGGAGGGTGCCACAGCGCCCATGGGCATGATGTTGGCGACCCCTGACTCAGAAGGATGGTGTTTGGAGCAACACTGCCCCCCCCCCAGCCACAGCAAAGGCCCCTGCTGAGACAAGGCTGTTTCCTAGGGTGGCCAGCTTCAAGTTGGGAGGTTCCTGGGGGTGGACTCCAAACAGGTGGAGTTTATGGAGGTGAGGGAGCTCAGCAGGATAGAATGGCATAGAGCTTATTATTTATTTATTTATTATTTATTATTGATTTTATTTGTACCCTGCCATCCCCGCGTGAACAGGCTCAGGGCGGCTTACAAGAATTGGTAACCAGTTCTGTAAAAACCATTGCAAAGTTAAAACATCACATTAAAACATCACAGGAATTCTTAAAGTGCTAGTATAGTGGTCTTCATCCAGCTCTGAAGATGGCATGCTGTAGGATCTCCAACGAGTTCATTGGTCTTCAGGCTGCACAGTGGTGTAGCTCAATCTCCAGGCCAGGGCCGACCCATACCACAGATGTCGATAGTGGTGATGTTAGTGGTGTGGCGGCTCCTAATCGAAAGCCTGGCGGAAGAGCTCTGTCTTGCCGGCCCTGCAGAACTGTAAAAGGTCCCGCAGAGCCCTGATCTCTTCCAGGAGCTCATTCCACCAGTAAGGAGCCACCACCAAGAAGGCCCTGGCCCTAGTGGCTGTGCCCCTGACCATAGTGCTCTCTGGGGTATATATAGGAAAAGGAGGTCCCTCAGGTATGTCGGACCCTGGCCATGTAGGGCTTTAAAGGTAAGTACCGGCACCTTGAAGCGGATTCGGTATGCTATAGGCAGCCAGTGCAGTGCCTTCAGTGCAGGCCGGAGGTGCTCCCATTTAGGGAGACCCATCAAAAGCCTGGCCGCGGCATTCTGCACCAGCTGCAGCTTCCAGATCTGCGACAGGGGCAGCCCCATGTAGAGAGCATTACAGTAGTCTAATCTTGAGGTGACCATCGCCTGGATCGCTGTAGCCAGGTCATCACGGCCGAGGAAGGGAACCAACTGCCGAATCAGCTGGAGGTGGTAAAAGGTTGACTTAGCAGTGGCTGCTACTTGGGCCTCCATTGTTAAGGAGGTATCCAGGAGCACTCCAAGACTCCTAGCCTCTGGCGCTGGCACCAATTGTGCCCCACCAAAGGCCGGGAGTGGGAACCCCAACTCCAAGCTGCCCTGACTCAGGCATAGGACCTCCGTCTTCGTCAGGTTCAGCTTCAGCCAGCTCAGCCTAAGCCACCCAGCCATGGCTTGCAGTGCCTGGTCTAGATCTTCCAGTCTGGAGTTCGACTGGCCACCCAGCATCAGATAGAGCTGGGTGTCATCAGTGTACTGGTGGCACCCCAGCCCATACCTCCAGAGGCTCCAGGCAATCTAGGCAAGGGGGCACATATAGATGTTAAATAACATCAGGGACAGCACTGCCCCTTGAGGCACACCACACTCCAGCGGGGGTCTCCTCGACTGCTGTTCCCCTAGCGCCACCCTTTGTCCCCGACCCTGGAGAAAGGAAGAAAGCCATTGCAGGGCAAGCCCCTGAATCCCCATGTTGGTGAGGCAGTGGGTCAGCAACTGATGGTTGACCGTGTCAAATGCAGCCGACAGATCTAACAGCAACAGTACCGTCGAACCGCCCCAATCCAGATGTCTCTGGAGGTCATCCGTCAGGGTGACCAACGCCGTCTCCGTCCTGTACCCTGGGCGGAAGCCGGACTGGAAGGGGTCTAATATGGAAGTGTCATCCATAAAGCCCTGCAGCTGTATCTCAATCAATTTGCCCAAATAGGGCAAATTGGAAACCAGCCGATAGTTGGCCAATTTGGCTGGATCCAGAGATGGTTTTTTTAAGAGAGGGTGGACCATCGCTTCCTTGAGTGCCCCTGGGAACTGCCCCGCAATGAGGGACTTGCTGATAATTTCCCTTAGGGCACCCCGAAACCCTTCATGGCCAGCTTTAATAAGCCAGGAAGGGTACGGATCAAGGCTGCATGTGGCTGGGCATACAGCTACGAGCAATCTGTCGACCTCCTCCAGGCTGAAATGATCCAAACCCAGAAGTGAGGACGTGCAAGGGACCTCGAGTTCGCTCACTGTTTCAACTGTGGCGGGGAGGTCCCAGCGGAGCGTCAAGACTTTATCCACGAAATAGCTTGCAAATGCCTCACAGCCGATATCCAATTCCGTAACATTTGGTCTGCCCTGTGGCAGAGTTGTTATAAACCAAAGTGTTCTAAACAATTGGACTGGGTGTGAGCTCGCGGCCACAATCGTGGCCGCATAGAACTGCCTCCAGTTAGGGATGCCAGCCTCCAGGTGGGACCTGGGGATCCCTCGGAACTACAGCTCACCTCCAGGCTACAGAGCTCAGTCCCCCTGGAGAAAATGGGTTCTGTGGAGGGTGGACTCTGGGGCACTCTACCCCACTGAGGCCCCTGTCCTCACCAGGCAACGCCCCCAAATCTCCAGAGGTTTCCCAGTTTGGATCTGGCAACTCTGCCCTCCTGTCCCCTGCCAGTGGCTTGGAGGAACTGGCACCCCCTACTCAGAGTCCACCCTCCAAAGCAGCCATTTTCTCCAGAGGAACTGATTTCTGCCATCTGGAGATCTGCTGTAATTCCTGGGGGTCTCCAGACCCCACCTGGAGATTGGCACCCCTAGTTTCCTCCTCCAGCCAAACCGATTGGCCTGGAGACCCTGCAGAAGCGGGGTGGGGTGCAGGCTCTCTGTTCAGCCTGAAGGGACAACTGGTCTTTTGAAAGGGCAAATCCAGCCTGACCCCCTGGTTTGGGGAAGGGCTTAATTAGTGTGGGGCGGGGCGGGGGCAATGCCCTGGTTCCAGCTGGCACCAAAGAGGGAGCTTAACCCCGCAAGCCGCTTTCGCAGCTGGGCTGGAGGAATCCCAGAGGGCCCCACATTCCAGAGGGGCTCAGGAGGCGGAGCAAATTCCAGGGCAGCGAAGAAGAAGGCTTTTGCTCCGGCCCCTTGGTGGCTAAGGGGGACTCTCTACGGGAAGGAGCACAAGGGAGGGGAATCTCTTCGGCAAAGGAACTATCACCCCCGGGGCCGCACTCCTTGTCTGACCCACCGATTGCCAGACTCTGCAGATCTTGGAAGCAAAGCAGGGCCGGCCCTGGTTAGTTTTTGGCAGAGAAACTGCTAGGGAAGTCCAGGGTCACGACAGAGAGGCAGGTGATGGCAACCACCTCTGTCCTTGCCTTGACTGGAAGGCCCAGGGTAGCCTGGCTTGGTCAGATCTTGGAGGCAAAGCGGGGGGGGGGGGGCCCTGGCTGGTTAGTATTTGGATGGGAGACCCCCAAGGAAGATGACCAAAACAAAACAAAACCCTCCAGGATCTCCAGCCAAACCAGCCTGGAGAAAAACTGCTTCCTGACCCCGAAGCGATAATCAGCCTTTCCCTGGGCGTGTCAGAAAGGGCCACAAGAGTTGCTTCTCAAGCACCGCAGCGTCTCTCCTCCACCCCACCCACCTCTGGAGCCACGACTCGGCCTTGGCCTCCCCTAGAGAAGGCAGCCCCCGGAGAGTGAGGCCGGCAGCCTCCCCATCGCCCATCTCCTCTCTTGTGCACCAGGTGAGAGGGCCCCGGAGGAGGAGGAGAAGGAGGAGGAAGGGTTGAATACCCTCTTTCCTGTGCACTGGAGATTTTCAGGGCCTGGGCTATTGCTGTGAAGGGTTTGTGAGGGACCAAGGCTCAGTGGCGGCAGAGCATCTGCTTGGCATGCAGCCAGTTCCAGGTTCAGTCCCCAGAATCTCCAGACAGTTAAAGGGACCAGGCCACAGGTGGTGGGAAAGACCCGCCTCTCTCTCTCTCTCTCTCTCTCTCTCTCTCTCTGCCTGAGGCCCTGGAGAGCTACTGACTGTGGGAGGAGACCATGCTGACCTCGCTGGACCAAAGGCCTGAGTCTGGGTAACTCAGGCAGTTTCATCCTATGTTCATAAAGGAGGAGAGGTCTGTGGGTGGCCATCAGCCACCGTGGCTCAGTGGCCCCGGTCTGTTGTCTGCACTTTTATCATGCTTCCCCTCCAGGGAGTTCCAGGCAGCTGTCAATGCCCTGCCTTCCCCCATCTGTGTCCTCACAACAACCCTCATAGAATCATAGAGTTGGAAGGGACCTCCAGGGTCATCCAGTCCAACACTCTGTGTCACACAGTGGCCAAAAACACCAGGTGCCCTCAGGAGGTCCAGCAGTGGGGCCAGGACTCTGAAAGCCCTCCCACTGTTGCCCCCCCCCAAGCACCAAGAATACAGAGCATCCCTTGCCCCAGGCTGAGAGTTCCTATCTATACCTTGTGGCTAAGAGCCACTGATGGGACCTCTGCTCCAGATGTTGACCCTATTCCCATTTGAAGCTGTCCATTGTAGCCGCTGCCACCTCCTGTGGCAGTGAATTCCATGTGTTAATCACACTTTGGGAGGAGGAGGAGGAGAAGAGATTGGATTTATACCCCGCCCTTCACTCGGAGTCTCAGAGCAGCTTACAATCCCCTTTCCCTTCCCCTCCCCACAACAGACGCCCTGTGAGGCAGGTGGGGCTGAGAGAGCTCTTTCCAGAACTGCCCTTTCAAGGAGAGCTTTTGTCAGAACTATGGCTTGCCCAAGGTCACCCAGCAGGTGCGAGTGGAGGTGTGGGGAATCAAACCCGGTTCTCCCAGATTAAAGTCCACTCACTTAACCACTACACCAAAATGGGTGAAGAAGGACTTCCTTTTATTCATCCTAACCCAACTGCTCAGCACTAGTTCTTGTACTGTGAGAAAGGGAGAAAAGTACTTCTTCCATCACGCCCTGCATTTGGCCCCTTCCAGGACGAGTGTGTGGTTGTGTCAAGTTCCAGCAACTTGCAGCTGACTCAAGGTGTGGAGCAGGGGTCACTGGGAGTGTGTGTGCGTGAGGGGAGGTATTTGAGAATTTCCTGCCTTGTGCCAGGGGTTGGACTAGATGACCCTGGAGGTCCCTTCCAACTCTTATGAGTCCATGATTCAAGGGGTTTTCAAGGCAAGAAGCGTTCAGAGATGCCTTGCCGTTCCCGGCTTCTGTGTAGAAACCCTGCTTGGTCCTTGGGGCCCTTTCTGACACACCCAGGGAACTGCCGATCACCACTTTGGGGTCAGGAAGCAATTTTTCTCCAGGCCGGTTTGGCCGGGGATCCTGGAGGGGTTTTTTTGTTTGTTTTGGAATGCTGTCATCTTCTGGGGATGGAGCAGAGGTTGCTGGGGGTGGGGGGGGGTGGGGGCAGAGGTTTTGTGAATTTCCTGCCTTGTGCAGGGGGTTGGACTAGGTGACCCTGGAGGACCCTTCCCACTCTGTGGCTCTATGGTGTCTCTGGTGCCTGCACTCCTCCCCCACGGCTGGTGCAGGGTGAAATCCGGCTTAAGGCCTGCCAGTTCCCTGGCCCAGATCCGTCTCCTCTTCCCCAACAGGTACCTGACTCCTGTCTTTCGCCCACTCCGGGTCCCTCCCGAGCTTCTCGCGGCACCTTGAAGGGCCCCTGGATGTTGTTGCCTGAGTCCCTGTCTAGACTGGGGGGGCCCTCGAAGCCAGGCGCAGAACCCCGGCCGGCGCCTCCTGGGGCTAGTGGGGGGGGGGGCCTGGAGGCCGGAGCCTGACTTCACCGTGGGCCCCATTCACGGGCGTTTGAAGAAGAAGAAGAAGAAGAAGAGGTTGGATTTATACCCCGCCCTTCACTACCCAAGGGAGTCTCAGAGCTTACAAACTCCTTTCCCCTCCCCTCCCCACAACAGACACCCTGTGGGGTGAGTGGGGCTGAGAGAGCTCTGAGACAACTGTCCTTGAGAGAACAGCTGGTACAGAGCTATGGCTTTCCCAAGCTCATCCAGCAGGTGCAAGTGGAGGAGTGGGGAATCAAACCCGGTTCTCCCAGACTAGAGTCCGCGCACTTAACCACTACACCCAACTGGCTCTCAAACTTTGGCCTCTGACCGGAAAGGGGGCCCTATTCCCACTAGCGTAGGGACAGCATAGACCTGTCTTCCTGGCTGCACCTGGTCACGGTTATTGGAGGTTGTTTGTTTGTTTGTCCGTTTGCCTTCTGTTTGTTTGCCCTGCTGGCTCTTGGAACAAGCTGTGTCTTCTTCAAGGGCAGGAATGTTGTGATTCTGCTCCTCAGATCTCCCACGCTGGGATCCGCGTTGCCCCCTGGGGAAAGGGTCCCCCGGAGGCATCCTCTCCTATAACAATGCCAGCCTCCTGCGGGGGGTGGGGTGGGGTGGGGAGGCGTTGAGGGAGGGTGCCTCGCCCCCGTGTCCCTGGCACAGGCTCCTGCACCACTGAGACATGTGACCCTTTGTGGGCTGAGATCAGCAGCCCTCCCGCACACACCCCTGCTGGCTTGCTCCGTTCAAACAAAGAGAGTTGAAAAGGCTTATCATAAACAACCCAAGTTTTTAGGTAGCAGGAAGAGACTTGCCCGGCCTGGCCCCTGTGCTCCGTTCCGGAATGTGCTCAAAGCTCCCTTGGCTGGGCGGCGCTACTAGAAGTCGGTCTCCTTGTCGTAGCAAAGCAGGGCTCTGGCTTTGGCCCTTGGAGGCGGCTGTGGCGTAGGGGCACAGCAAGGCCACTGGGGCTCCCTCCTTCGCATACAACTCCTCTGCTCCAGCTCAGATCATGACACAGAGCAAAGCTGGGGTCCTGTGGCACCTTTAAGACCAGACCAACAAAGTTTAATTCCGGGGAATAAGCTTTCGTGGGCATGCCCACTTCCTCAGAAGCATGTTATCTGAAGAAGCGTGCATGCACACCACAGCTTGTACCCAGCATGAAAGTTTGTTGGTCTTAAAGGTGCCTGGCTGGACTCTGACTTTGCTCTGTTGCTTCAGACCAAGACGGCCACCCACCTGGATCGAAGTATGGCCGGGCACTCGTGTGTGTGTGCGTGGGGGAAGGCGGTGGCAGAGACTGGAGGCCAAGGTTCTCCCTTGCGTTTAGAACACTTCCTCGCAAGCAGAAAACCAGCCCCACTGGAAGAGAGCTGGGCGGGATGGTGCTGCCTTTCTGCTTCTTCTGAGAGCCGGGGGGGGGGGGGGGGGCGGTGCTGTGCTTACAAGCGCTGGGCTGGTATCTGGCAGCCCCAGGTTTGAATCCCCACTCGGGACCCGGAAGCTGGCTGGGTGGCCCTGGGCCAGTCACGCCCTCCCAGCCTCACCTGCCTCAGAGGGTTGTTGTGAGGATAAAACGGAAGAGAGGAGAATGGCGCCAGCTGCCTTGGGTGCCCACTGGGGAGACAGGCAGGGCACAAATGCATTAAAGCAATCAATATTTGCATGGAGTTTTTCATGTGGAGGAACACTCAGAGCTGGAATTTGCAGTCTGGCCATTCTACTGCCTCGTCATGTGACCTGGGGCTGGGGGTGGGCGGGCTGAAGGACTGCCTCCTCCTATCCTGCCCAGCCCCCCAAGCCCCCCTTCAAAGGGGAGGTGGGTGGCAACCAGACAGGGGGCTTGTTAAGCGATGGCATCCAACGCTCCCTCTAAGCTCTGGAGTCTTGTGAGCACAAATTCTACTTGGTGAGCGGAAACAAAAATGTGTGAGCTGGAGACTAAAAAACTGTGAGCTAGCTCACACTAACTTTAAGCTGAGGGAACACTGGTGGCATCTCACTCTCATCATGGAAAGCTGTGTTCTTGGTTGCTTGGGGGGGGGGGAGGGCAACAGTGGGAGGGCTTCTGGTGTCCTGGCCCCACTGCTGGACCTCCTGAGGGCACCTGGTGTTCTTGGCCACTGTGTGACACAGAGTGTTGGACTGGGTGGGCCACTGGCCTGATCCAACATGGCTTCTTTTATATGTGGAGCAGTGATGCTCTGTATACTTGGTGGTTGGGGGGCCACAGCATAGGCGTAGAGTACGGGGGGCGCAAGGGCTTGAGCCACCCCCGAAATTTCCTGGGGGGGGGGGCTCAGCCACCCCCGGGAAAACAGAGTGCCTGCCGCCACGCCTCCCTGGGTCCTTCCGAGGCCGGCAGCCGCTGCTGGAGAGGGAGAGGGAAGGGGTGGCGGGGGGGAGAGAGGCACTGGCAGCAGCGGCTGGCGGGCCTCGGAAGGGCCCAGGGAGGCGGGGCGGTTTCGGTGGGGGAGAACATCGCTCCAGCGAGCGCACGCGCTTTGCGCACACGCTAAGGAGCCCCCCCCCCCCCCGGGATTTCCAAAACTCTACGCCCCTGGGCCACAGTGGGAAGGATTCTGGAATTTGGTGTAGCGGTTAGGTTAGACTCTAATCTGGGAGAACCAGGTTTGATTCCACACTCCCCCACATGCAGCTGTTGGTGTGACCTTGGGTCAGTTACAAGCTCGTTCAGAGTTGTTCTCTCATGGGCAGTCCTCAAGGGAGCTCTCTCAGCCCCACCTACCTCAAGGGGTGTCTGTTGTGGGGAGGGGAGGGGAAGGGAAAGGAGTTTGTAAGCTGCTCTGAGACTCCTCCCAGTAGTGAAGGGCGGGGTGCAAATCCAATCTCCTCCTCCTCCTTCCCCTGCTGGTGGACCTCCTGAGGGCACCTGGGGTGTTTTTGGCCACTGTGCGACACAGAGCACTGGACTGGAGGGGCCTCTGGCCTGATATCTGACATCGGCTTCTCTCATATGTTCTTATGAGCTGCTGCTAGTCTGAGTAGACAGTCCTGAGCTTGGTGGACCAAGAATCTGATTCGTTTTAAGGCAGCTTCATGTGTCCTGTGGACAAGTATGGGGTGGCCAAGTGAGCCCAGATAGTTTGGGCCATGGCCCTCTCCCCTCCAAAAGAGACGCCTATAACCAGTGTTCCCTCTAAGCTGAGTTGGTGAGAGCTAGCTCACAGTTTTTTAGCCTCTGGCTCACACATTTTTGCCTCAGCTCAGGAAGGATGGCCCCAGAGCAAGCTAATTTATGCAGCAGCCAATTCACCTGCTCACCACTTTAATGCCAGTAGCTCAAAAGTAGAATTTTTGCTCACAGGACTCCACCGCTTAGAGGGAGCCTTGCCTATAATAACTCTACTGTGGAGTTTGCCTGTTTTGGGGGGGCGGGAGGCGGAGGCGCTGTGTGGCGAAGGGCTGGGAGCTCTTCTCCTAGAATGGCAGCATGACCTGTCTCACTGGAGTCCCAAGCCATGGGGTGAGGCAGCCGACGACCCTTGGCCAGCTACAAAAAAGGCACCGAGGCACGTGCTAAGGGAATGAGCAGAACTTAAGGAGGACAGAGGCAGCCGCCGCCACTGGGCTGGTCTCTCAGGATGGGCGTGATGCAGACCTTCCAGGGTGAGCAAGATGAAAGCTGGGAATTCCAAAATGCCCCCTCTCGGCCTTACAAGGCAGCCCAGGGCAAGGATGCCTCCTCCTGGAGTCCTCTTGCTGAGGATCCCTCATCTGGGCCGGATCAGATTGTGTAGCTTCCCTGGTCAGTGTGGGTCTCTCTCAGGTTGTGAAGGGCCTGAGGGCCCATGAAAAAGGACCAACCGTATCCTTGTTTGCTCTGAGCCTTTGGGGGAAGCTTGGGGGGCGGGGGGGGGGGGCGGCCAAGGCCATGGTCTGACCACCATCTTCTCAAGGCACAGGTGAATAGAGCACCCACAGTCCTCAGCAGTGTTCCCTTTCAGCTGAGTTAGTGTGAGCTAGCTCTCCGTTTTTTAGCCTCTGGCTTACACATTTTCGTCTTAGCTCAGGTTTTGCTCACAAGACTCCACAGCTTCCAAGGATCATTGCTTCTCAGAGGTGGTGGGGCTACTTCAGATGGTTCACCCACAGACTTATGGGTCCTGCTGGACTCTGGAACGGTCCCCTACAAAGCCCTTTGTGGCCTTGGACCCTCATATCTGTGGGGCCACCTCTCCTGCTGGGCTGCAGCTTCTGGGCAAGGCCTTCGGGAGGGGCCAAGTGGGTCATGTGAGATCTGCAGCTGCCAGCATGCCCCCCCACCCCCACCCCCCGTTCTCAGGGGTGGTCCCCACACTTCTCTCACTCCGCCAATCACGCGCAGCAGAATTGTCCAGGAGGGCCTTTCCCCGAAGGGAACGTTCGGGAGGATCCGTCTCCATAAAAGGAACAGGGCTGCAGTCTGTTCCACTGTTGGTTGCATGTTTTGCCCAGCTCTGACTGCACTGTCTTCCAAGTTCAGAACTGTCATCTAGAATGCCATTTCCGGCATCAATCAATCAATCAGCCAATCAACCACAGGAGAATCTTCCGGCATTGCCTACTCTGAGGCCCCCATCTGTCACTGGAGGCGGGGCCAGGGACTGGCGGTGGGATCTCTGTGGCAGGCAAAGGAGACCCTGGGTGTGTGCGTGGGTGTAACCAGAGCGGCTCCTTGGGAACCTCCTCCTTCCTTCATTCTCTGGGTCTGGATCAGCCTGGGCCTGTCTCCAGCACAGGGTGTCCAAGGTTAAATTCCGGGGGGGGGGGGGGGAGAGAAGGTACAAGGGTTCTCTCTTCGGACATCTGTGCCGAAAGAACGGTCCTGTGAGGCTCCAAAATGAGAGCCAGCTTGGTGGAGTGGTTAAGAGCAGCAGACCCTAATCTGGAGATCCGGGTTTGGTTCCCCACTCCTCCACTGGCAGCTGCTGGATGACCTTGGGTCAGTCACAAGTTCTCTCAAAGCTGTTCTCCCTCAAGGGCAGTCCTTGAAAGAGCTCTCTCAGCCCCACCCACCTCACAGGGTGTCTGTTGTGGGGAGGGGAGGGGGAGGGAAAGGAGATTGTGAGCCACTCTGAGACTCCCTTGGGGAGTGAAGGGAGGGGTATAAACCCAATCTCCTCCTCCTCCTCTTCGGGCCCTTTGGCCCACTGGGCCCTCCAGGCAGGCAGGGCTCCCCTTGTTTGGGGTTTCTAGGCCAAGCCCCCCCGCCCCCCCCCCCCGTGCCATTGCCTGTCACACCAGAGGCCAGTGAGAGGCCCAAGGAGGGCTTTTTCTCCTGAGGAGGCCGTGGGGACGTGCTGGGGGGCTCCAGGGCAGCTTTGCAGAGAGGACGTGCAGAACTGCACATCAGGGGCAGGAGAGGAGACCGGAAACCAGAGTTCCTGGAGGAAGCAGCTTTGACTGGGGGGGCTGGGGGGGTCCGGTGGCGCTGCCTCCTGGGGAGAAGAAAACAGCCTGCGCTGTAAACAGGAGGGGTGCGGAGGAAGGCCAGGCGGGAGGCATCAAAGCTGACAAAGGCAGAGCTGGGCAGCTCCTCACTGGGGGGGGGGAGGGGGGGAGGGGGGGCCGCTGTGACCCTGCTCTCTCCCACCAGGGCCAGAGCCAGGCATGTGGCTGCTTAAGGGGCAGCGGTCTGGCAGCCCGGTCGGGAAGGGGGTGTGTCCCCAGTGTCCAGAGCAGCTGCTCCCTCCGGGAGGGCCTGGCCATGTGGGGGTGGACTGCAGAGCCTATCCTAGACCCTGGCAGAAAGAGAGCGCCCTTGCGGGAAAAGAGAGCCATGCTTTGTCTCGGTCCAGACCTTGCTGGTTTTAGCTCCGCTTCCGGACAGGTTTGGTCTCCCATCCAAAAACTAACCACGGCCGACCCTGCTTGGACCCACTGGAAATACACTGAATTCAGGAGACAAATTGACGGTGTTTCAAGGTGATTTTATAGTCAGTTAAAACCAGCTTAGGTGCTGCATTTCCATATTCACACACCCTGGCTGATTCCGTTCGCTTTTATAAGAACCTCAGAAGAGCCCTGTTGGATCAGACCAGTCCCTCCAGTCCAGCATCCCATCTCACACAGTGGCCAACCAGCTCCTCTGGAGGGTCAACAGCAGGGCAGAGAGGCCGAGGCCTTCCCCGGACAAGGACATTCAGAAGAGCCCTGCTGGGTCAGACCAGTGAGGGTCCCTCCAGTCCAGCATCCTGTCTCACATGGTGGCCCCAACCGGTTCCTCTGGAGGGCCAGCAACAGGGCAGAGAGGCCGAGACTTTCCCCTGAGAAGAACCTCAGAAGAGCCCTGCTGGATCAGACCAGGGAGGGTCCCTCTAGTCCAGCCTCCTGACACACAGTGGCCAGCCAGTTCCTCTGGAGGGCCAGCCACAGGACATAAGAGGCTGAAGCCTTCCGCTGATGTTGCCCCCTGGTCCTGGGATTCAGAGAATCAGTGCCTCTGTATGTGGAGGTTCCCCTCAGCCACCATGGCCAGTAGCCATTGATAGACTTATCCTCCAGGAATCTGCCTAATCCCCTTTTAAGACTGTTTATTCCTTTGGACATCACAACATCCGCTGACAGCAAATCCCACATTGTAATCACTTTCTATGTAAAGTATTTCCTTTTGCTCCTCCTGAATCAATTGTCCACGGGCCTCATTGGACGCACTCAAGTTTTGGAAGAAGGTGAACAGGACAGCCCATCTCTCTCCTGGTTGTCTGGATTCAGGTGTCCTTCGGGTAGAAGAGGGCTTGGCGGTCAGTCGTGTTGCTTTGAAGGGAACCTTTATTACGGAGTTGAACGGCTGCCTCCTGTTGGAGAAATGAGGGGTGCAGGAACCTTTCCATGCCCTCCCTTTCCCACGGTGTTCATTCTGGGGAGGGAGAGAAGCTGGCTTCCCATTGGCTGGGGGGGGGGGGGGGTGTTTCTCAACCAAAACTCAGCTTATTCCATCACAGGCTCTGAAGTCAGAAAACACTTTTGTAGCATGTCAATATTTATCACGGAATATTTCAACACATAAAGTACTGCACTTGCAATTCTATGAAGGATAGTCTCGGTTGCTCTGTCCAGACCCACAGCGGTTAAGGGTGGTTGGCCAGATCAACAAGGAACAAAACTGAACCCAGAAATTAAGTACTCTTCCCTCCCCCCACACACCAGAAGTGGCGGTAACTGTCAGTCAGTTGAGATCCAGGTGGGCAGCCATGTTCATCTGAAGCAACAGAACAACGTTAAGAGTCCAGTGGACGCTTTAAGGCCAACAAAGCCAGTCGGGTGTCGTGGTGAAGTGCGTGGACTCTAATCTGGGAGAACCAGGTTTGATTCCCCACTCCTCCTCCACCTGCACCTGCTGGATGACCTCGGGCAAGCCATAGCTCTGTACCAGCTGTTCTCTCAAGAGCAGTTAATGTCAAGAGCTCTCTCAGCCCCACCTGCCTCCCAGGGTGTCTGTTGTGGGGAGGGGAAGGGAAAGGAGTTTGTAAGCCGCTCTGAGACTCCGAGTGAAGGGTGGGGTATAAATCCAGTCTCCACCACCACCACCTCCTCCTCCTCCTCCTCCTCTTCGTGTGAGCTTTCATAGGCATGCCTACGAAAGCTCACACCCTGAATAAAACTTTGTTGACCTGCAAGGTGCCACTGGACTTGAACTTTGTCAGTCAACTTGACATCCCTCTGTGACTGACACGGCCCAGCTCAGCCTCTTCTCTTTCCATCTCTGGGGTCAGGGAAGTCCAGGGAAGTCAGGGTTAAGCTAGGCTGACTCAGAGAGTCAAGGCTGACCAAGAGAGTCCTAGGAAGCCGGCTTCAGACACTCTTGTCTGTTTAGAATTTGACAGTGTGTTTATATTCTTAGAAGGCAGAAGTCACGTGAGGCAAAAAGGCATGTACAGAGTTATCTGTACCCGAAGGTCACAGCACTTGGCGGAGTCCTGAAGCCTCCTGGGAAACAGAACCACAGATTCAACGATAGAGGCTCATTGCGATAGAAATTAAAGTACCAGAGGCGCCCCAGAGGTTTAGCAGAGGGCTGAGGCTCAGTCCCGCCCTAATTCTGCGACACATTCTGCCTCGCCCTTTCATGGCAACTCGCCACGGTAATCTTTGTTGTCTGCCAGAACATCCACCAGGTCTTGGCACAGAGAGGGCAGCTCATCAACAGCTCAGAAACATGCTTAACATCAGTCACTTTATACTGTGCAACCTTTGGCCTGATGAAGAGTTTTGGGGAGCGGGAAAGCCTGCCCCATGGTGATTCATCATCAGGTTGTTATACAGTTTTAGCCCCCTCGTGATGCTGGGAGTGCGTGGGGGTGAGGTTACTTGAAGCAGGCACATGGAAAACAAAAAGTCACTTTGAGCATTTCAAAGCAATGCCTTAGTCACAAAACCAGAAGGCGGTGTGAAGAGCTGTCAGTCTCTCCAGCGACCAATCAGTAGAGGCACCCAGTCTTCGGACTGAAGAGAGGTCAGAAGCTGACTTATTCCAGGTCTTGCCTCCCAGCCAAGAATCGCTCCATGTAAACAGCCGGTCTTTCCCGCAACATTCAGAAGGCCATCGGAGAACATTTCGGTCTCTCAGGGGCCTCCGTGGCTGACAAGATTGAACAAACACAAAAGGATTCTTGTGGCACCTCAGATCTCTGTTAATACACCCCAAGATCGCATTAGCTTTTTTTGTCACTGCATCACACTGGCTGCTCATATGTAACTTACAGTCCACCAATACCCCAAGATCTTGTTCACACACACACTGCTACCTAGAAGTGTATCCCCCATCCAGTATATGTGTTCCTCATTTTTGTTACCCAGATGTAGAACTCGGCACTTATCCTTGCTGAATGGCATCTTGTTCACATCCGCCCACTTTTCCAGCGTGTTCAGATCTTGTGGAATTCTTTCTCTATCTTCTGGTGTCTTTGCTGCTGCTCCTCCCAATTTGGTGTCATCTGATGAGCAGCCCCTCCACACCCTCATCCAAATCATTTATAGAAAATACTGAAAAGTACCGGGCCCAGAACCGAGCCCTGCAGCACCCCAATGGACGCCTCCCTCCATTTAGACGAAATGCCCCTGACAACTACTCTCTGAGTGCGGTTCTTCAGCCAGTTCCCCATCCACCTAACTTATCACAAGAAGATCAGAAGAGCCCTGCTGGGTCAGACCAGTGAGGGTCCATCTAGTCCAGTCTCCTGTCTCACACAGGGGCCAGCCAGCCAGTTCCTCTGGGAGGGCCAGCGACAGCACTTGGAGCCCCCCCCCCCCAGATGTTGCCTCCTGGC
The DNA here is from genome assembly GCA_029233225.1 of Lepidodactylus listeri. Lineage (NCBI taxonomy): Eukaryota > Metazoa > Chordata > Lepidosauria > Squamata > Gekkonidae > Lepidodactylus > Lepidodactylus listeri. The sequence goes on from JARCFY010000002.1 coordinate 1,145,264, forward strand.
ACCGGGATTCAGAGGCTGAGGGCCTCCAAACGTGAGGGTTCCCTTCAGTCACCAGGGCTGGTTGCCACGGACAGACCTCCCCTCCATGAAGCTTCCTAATCCCACGCTGTCTGAATGAACGTACGCTAGGTAATCCACCTCAAGACCCAGTGAGAAAGGCGGACTATAAATGAATAAATAAATGCAGAGCATAAATAATGTAAATAAAGAAATACCATGGATCTGCCGAAGGGGGTGCCCTTCCGCGGTGGCTGAGCCCAGGATGGAACTGTTCAGGGGGCTACCAGAGCCCCCGTTCCCCCAGATGTGGCCCCAACCAGTCCTCCTCCTCGATGATTCTTCACACAGGACGCCCCCCCCCCCGCTACCCTAGTTTCAATAGGAAGAACTGAAAGGGGGGGGGTCACTGTCCGGTCAGACCGTGAAGTTTGACCCTCGCCATAGATTCAGGATGAGCAGAGCCAGGAAGCAGGCTCAGTTCATCGCCCCTCCAGCCTCAAAAACCTCTGTCAAGAAAAGTAATTAGCTGTTTGGGACTGTGAGAGATTCCTCAGGAACAGACATGGAGCTGAGCTGTTCAAGATTCCAGGGCCTGCAGGACGGGACGGGGCACTGAGTCCAACATGCAGGAGAGCTTCACCTCTGACTAGGGGTGCCAGCCTCCAGGTGGGACCTGGGGATCCCCTGGAATCACAGCCAATGCTCCCTCTAAGCTGTGGAGTCCTGTGAGCAGAAATTCTACTTTGTGAGCTACTAGCATTAAAGTTGCGAGCGAGTGATTTGGTGCTGCATAAATGTTTGCTCTGGAGCTGTCTTTCCTGAGCTAAGACAAAAATGTGTGAGCCGGAGGCTAAAAAAACTGTGAGCTAGCTCACACTAACTCAGCTTAGAGGGAACACTGGCCACAGCTCATCTCCAGTTCCCTGGGAGCAGAGATCAGTTCCCTGGGAGAAAATGGCTGCTTTGGAGGGTGGGCTCTATGGCATTACACCCCACTTAGGTCCCTGTCTCCCCTAGGCTCCACCCACGAAATCTCCAGGAGTTTCCTGATCGGGAGCTGGCAACCCTCCCCCACTGGTGGTCAGACTCAGCGGGGACCTGGGGACCCTCTGCGGAGGAGCCCCTTCATCGGCCTGCGGAGCAACCTGTCGCCCATCTGGAGGGGCATCTTGGGTGGTCCCCTGGTTGGCAGGGACCAGAATGTCCCCCTGGAATTTCTTGGAGCAAAGAGCAGGGAAAGACCCCAGTCTGCCGCTGCTGGCTCCGCTCCCTCGCCCAGCCCTTGTGTGGACTTCTTCCTGGCCTCCTGCCTTCCCAGCCTGCAAGAAGAGACATGCCTTTCCCCGGGCGCCTCCTCCGTCACAGGCTGTGCGAGAGAGGAGGAGGAGGAGGGCCACGGGCCCCCACGATGCTCCCAACAGGGTGTGGTGCAGGCGGCAGAGCAGCCTCTCTCTCTCGCTCTCTCTCTCTGCACTCTCAGCAAAGCACGTGGCTCTCTCTTGGGCCCGGGGACCACCTCCGGGAAAGTTGGCATCACACCCGGCGGCCTGCCAGCCCCGTGGCTGGATCTGGGCAGGTGAACTTCCCCCAGCAGGTTGAAGGCTCTGTGCTGGGCAGCAAGACATTTGCGAGTGAACCCAGGCTGCCTGGCTGGCTGAAGGCCGGACCCCTCCTTCAAACAGGATCCGGATGGCTGCTCCACACAGACAGGCATGCGGGCAAAGGGGCAAAGGCTCCCACTCGGCTGCCAGCTCTGGGCATTGGGTGACTGTCTCACTTTGTGTGGAGCCTGCTTTTCTCAGGGGGACTTGAGGCGGATGGCACCATTTCAAAGCAAAGAAATAAGGGGAGTATCAGACATGCAAAGAATACATTAAAACTGGATTGCAGAATCTGAGAACCGTGCAGCAGTATAATGCAGACAGAACCCCCCCCCCCCAAAATGTAATAAAAACAGAATACACAGAACAACGCCTGAGTCCGGTGGCACCTTGGAAACCCACGAAGTTTCATTCTAGGTATACACTTTATCTGAAGAAGTGGGCGTGCACAGGCAGGCTCATACCCCGAGTAAGACTTTGTGGGTCTTCAAGGTGCCAAACTGGACCCAGACTTTGTTCTGTTGCTCCAGACCAAGAGGGCCACCCACACAAACTGAGAACACATACAATTAACAAGGCAATGGAAATTGCCCAACATTTTCACAGATGTGAAAATGACAAGCCTGTTTCCTTTTTTTTTTTTTTTTTAAAAGCCTCCTGAATGGTTCAGTTTTCCTCATATTGTGGAATGCCAGGAACGTGGAGGAGCGTGGTGGGGGGAAGCCCTCCCCCCTCCCCAGCCTCCTCAGGTTGGACATTCCACCAAGTGGAAGCCACGATGGGAGGATGCAAAGGAGCTGGCAGCTGCTGTTCTGATGCAGGGCCGTACCTTCAGGGCGCTTTGCTGAGCTGAGCAAAAGCTCTCTTGGTTGGCGGAACACAGCCAGAAAGGTGGTCCTGCAGACAGGAGTGCTGTCACACTGGTTACCAATGGCGTGACCGCAGAACAGGCATGGGGAGCCTCCTGCTCCTAGCTCCTGGGAGGAATCAAGCCCTGGTGCTCTGAACTAGCCGGAGTTCCTGGGCAGTCATCAAGCGCAGACCCATGTAGAGTGCATTGCAGTAGTCTAGCCTGAAGTTTGCTGTGTGGCTCAGACTCTATGGCCAACTTGGCTGAGTCAAGGTAGGGGACCCCCTCCTGGGCTACATGAAGATGGAAGAGAGCAATTTTTTTTTTGCCGCAGAACTAGCTTGCGGTCATCCCTAGATCCTGCCCCCTGCAGAGGTCTGCCTTCCCCTCCCCGCAGCGAGCCACACAGGACCTCGTTCTGTGCAGCTACCCTGGAGTACTGGGGTGGTTCAGAAGGTGACCCTGGCCCGAGGGCCCCTGTGTGTGCGTGATCCTTCCCAGCCACAAGGACAGCGAGAGGCCAGGGACCGCTTGCCCTCGAGGTCAGCCCTGTTATGCACGGAGAAGGAGAGGAGCACACCCCCCACCCCACCCCACGCCCTGGAGCAGAAGGCACTGCTCTTCCTTGTGGCCTGGGTCACTGCATGCGTGGAGCTGCCTCCCCCAGAGCCAGGCTGCTGGTCTGTCAGGTGCAGAACTGCCGACTCAGCAGAGGCTGAATCGCAAGAGGCATTTCCCCGGAGCGCACGAAGCCCACCTTACCGTGAATCAGGCCACCGGTCCGTCAGGGTCCGCCCCGTCTGCTCAGACTGGCAGCCGCTCTCCAGGGTGTCTCAGGCGGAGGTCTTCCACATCACCTCCTGCCCGGTCCTTTTAAACTGGAGATGTTCCTGCGGGGATTGAGCCCGGGACCTTCTGCATGCCAAGCTGAGGCTCCACCGCTGAGCCACAGCTCCTCCCAAGTACCCCTGGGCACACCCCCAGGTCAACAGACGTCTTCTGGGAACCCATGCCTCCCAGGTTTCTGTGGGGCTGGTCTGGACTGGGACCACGGTCAGTGGGGGGAGAGGGCTCCTGTCTCCTGCGGCAGCACCCCCCCCCCCAAACCTGCAGCATCTCCAGGAAGTGCTCTTTGCCCCTGAGAGTTTCCCCTCTCCTGGCGGGGGGGGGCGGGGGGGGCCCACGCAGAGCTCCCCCCAGATGGCACTCCTCCCCAGGCCTGCTTCCGGTCCAGGCAGTGGCAGTGCAGGGGGCGGCTTCAGTCCCCTGTCCCCAGGCATCTCCAACTCAACCCCCTGGCAGCATCTCCTATGGGTTGGGTTGGCAGCAGGGGTGTGGCTGGCCCAAGAGGGGTCTCTGAGTCAGGATCCGGCAGCTTCCGGGGGGGGGGGGGGGTGCCACCCATTTCAGAGGGGCCCTCTGGACAAGCCAAGCAGGGGCTCTGCCACTGAGCCTGGGGCCCTCCCTGTGCTCCCCTCCCCACCACCCTCATCTTTCTCTGGCTTTTCAAAATGCATATTCGGCCAGTGGTCCCAAGAGGTTATGGGTTCCTGATGCAGATGATGGTGGCTGAATTCATCCATGTGCCCCTTCCCACAGGCGCCTCTCGCCCTCTCTGCTGTCTGGGGGTCTGCAGTTCATGCCTCCTTTTTAGAGAAGAGGGTCAGCATCAAGAAATTGGGGGGGGGGGGAGAGGCCTTTCGGTGCTCCCCAGGCTCCTCCCTCCCGGACTCTCCGGTGCTGCCTTCCCTGGTCTCCCTCGCCGGAGGGGGAGGTGTTGCAAGCATGGCGGGGGGGGGGGGGGTCCTGAGTGGGCACAGTTTGGGCTGGGGGCGGCAGCTAGAGGGTGGAATCTATGCAGGTGCCAGCCCTGGAGCCAGAGTCCCTTGCCCAGAGAACCCCAACATTGGACTGCCCAGGGACTGCCCAGTTCTGGGAGAGAGCGCCCCCCCCTCCCTCCTGCGAGGAGGCCATGCTGGCCTTGGCACCGGCTTACCCACTGGCCTCACTTCTGCCACAGGTGCGGGGGGGGGGGCTCGCAGAGGCGGGATCTGGAGCAGTGGCCTGGGGGGGGGGGAGGCAGGCAGAAGAGTCTTTGCTGGAGGGACAGCCAAGGAAGGCACCGTCGGTTCCAAGCCAGGCTCATGACCTGCACTTGGGTCAGCCAGTCCCGTCCCCCCCACCCCCCGCCAGCAGTGCAGGACTCTGAGGCTGGAGCATTCCGGGGGGGGCCCTGATGCCTCTGCAAGGGAGAGCCTTCCCCCCCCCCCCGCCACCGCCTTTGCGGTCGTGGGTGCCACCGGGGGGTGTTTCCACCCTTGGGCAGTTTCTCTCAAAGTTCACCCCCCCCGGGGACTCCAGCCCAGCGGGATCGGGTCTTGCCCCCTGCCAGGGGACCGTCGGCCAGGCCCTAGCCAGAAGAACCGCCGCCCCCTCCAGGAGAGACAGAGCCGGTCCCTTCCCAGACCGCCCCGCCCGCCCTCCCTGAAGCCCCTCCCAGTTCCTTCCTCGCCTTTCCCGAAGGGCAGCGGGGGGGGGGGGGGGGCAAGCAGGAGGAGCCCCGACGGAGCCGGGCAGAGAGCAGAAGGGTCCCGCGCTCCACCTCCAGCAGCCGGGAAACCGCCTCGGCCGCCTCTCTCCTCGGCCGCCTCCAGACCGTCCAGCCGGGGAACCCTTTGCTCCGGGAGGGCCCCCCAGGCAGGTTAACCAACCCCCCCCCCCCAGCCCCCGTGTCTGGCTCTGTCGCCCGCGGGCAGAGAACTCGGCCTCGACTCCTCCCGGTTAGCCTTTCTCTCCCGCCGGGAGGGGAGGGGAGGGGAGGGGAGGGGAAGGCAGGGGAGGGGGGCTCAGCTGTCCTGGCCTTCCCCCAGGTCGGGGCCTCAGTGGGCACATCTGCCGGGGGGGGGGGCGCGTCCCTCCAGCCTTCCCCCCCGGGGGCGCCCGCCGCCTTCTCCCTCTCCCCCCCCCCAGGCCCGGGGGCGGAGGGGGAGCGAAGTGTGTGTGGGGGGGGGGGGGGAGTTCCAGCAGCAGCAGCAGCAGCGCTCCCGTCGGGCCGCGTTCCGCAAAGGGCGGCCGAGAGAGGCCGGCGGCTCCGGACTGAGCACCCCAGCGCTTCTCCTCCTCCTCCTCCTCGGGCGGGCGCGGCGGGGGGAGGCGGCGGGCGAGTCCCGGGCGGCGCGAGAGGTGGGGGTCCGACCCGATAAGGGGGCTGGCCGGCCGGAGAGCCCCCCTCAGGCGCGGGTGGCCGAGGCGCTTGGCCCGAGGGAGGGGAGGGGAGGGGAGGGGAGGGGACGCGCGGCCAACCCATCTCCCTCCCCCGAGAAAGCACCACGTCGGGGCCGCAGCCGCCCGGGCGGGCCCTTCTCTGTCCGCTCCCCGTCCCTTGCCAGGGCTCCGGGAGCCGGGCAGAGCTTTGGCCTCGTGGCCGAGGCGGGGGAGATCCCAGGCAAGCAAGCGGCGCCCCCTCCCCCCGGGACCCAGGCAAGCGGCGCCCCGTCCGAGGGCTGCGCGGAGGAAGGCAGTTCGCCCTCGGCCCCCATTTGAGGTCCCGTCCCCCCCCGTCCCGCTTTCTTCCTCTGCCCTCCCCCTCCGCGGGCAGCCGCAGCAGGTCAAAGCCGCGAAGCCCCCTCCCCCGGGCTCCTCTACCTGGGGCTCCGCGCAGCGCTCAGCTGGCGCCCGCCCTGGCTCTCCGCGGAGGGAGGGAGGGAGGGAGGGAGGGAAGAAAGCGTAGCCGGCTCGGGCCGGGGCCAAATGCGGCACCCAGCCAGCCAGCCAGCCAACCAGCCAGGAGGGAAACGCCGCCGCCGGCCGGAACGCCCGACGGAGCAGAGAGAGGCCACGGAGAGGCCGCCCCCCTCCTCGACGGCGCTCCCTCCCTCCCTCCCTCCCTCCAGGGGGTCGTCGTAGAGACCCTGCCGGACTTCCGGGGCGGCAAGAGCGGGGCCGCGGTTGGTCTGTCTGTCGCCTCTGCCGCGTCGCTCCCCGGGGGCCGAGTCCTGGTGCCGCCAGGGCTGACGCGAGATGGGGCTAGCCCGGGCCGCGCAGGGCGGATTCTGCAGGACCCCGAGAGGCAGCGTCAGCGAACCGGGCCACTGGGCGAGTGGATGAGCAGGGCTGCAGAATGGGGGGGGGGGGGGGGGGGCGCGACGCCCGCTGCAGGAAGACCCCCTCGGAAGGGTGACTAGTGCGGACCGGGGATCCCGCAGGGCCGAAACCACGCCGTGAAAGCCGGCGGCACAAGCCTCCCTGCAGGGCTGGACTGTATGCCTAGGGGGGGGGGGGGGGAGGGCGTCCTGGGGCGTCGCAAACGTGTCCTCCATTCTACAGTGCAGAACCACGGGCAGTTCACAGTTCGAAACTCTGAGGTCCGATTCGAGGAGAGTTGTGTAAACGGGAATGGTTCTGCATCTTTTCTCGCGGGGCGGGGCGGGGCACTAAAGCGAAAGCAAAAAAAACCCCAGCGGCGGCTCGAGAACGAAAGTCCGCGCGGGCGGCCGGCGGCTCTTCCTCCCCTGAGGCGCTTGCAGTTCCGGCAAGTGGCCGCCAGGGGGAACAGCTGCGCTCCGCTCCCCGCCCCCCCCCCCCCCCGACGGCTCCGCAGCCGCTCTGGACTCGCTTCGCCCTCGGCCCGGACAGGGGGGTCCCTTCCACACCGCGGCGCGTCCCCGCCCCCCAAGTGGAGGGCGCCAGAAGTGGGGAAGGGCCTCCTTAAGAGCACGCGCGCACACCTGACCCCCAACAGCAGTAGGATGAGTGATGGGGGGGGGGAATCACTTGCAAATGCCCTGAGCGTGGCCCTCCTCCTCCTCCCTGGGCAGAACCGGGGCTCCTTCCGTGTCCTCCTGAGACCCACCACCGGCTCTCTTCTCTCTCCGCCCAGGGACTGTGCAGGGTGACTTCCAGGATGGTTCTGTACAGCCTTCTGCTCCTGCCGCTCTGGCTGAGCACCGCTGCCGGCAGCACTGGAGTGCCCGGGTGCAGGATCCGAGTGACCGCCAAGGGCTTGGAGCTGGGTAAGGGGCTGGGGAGGGACGCGGGGTGTTTGGGTCAGGACCTTGTGGAGGAGTCCCCGTGGGCTGCCTGGCCTAGCTTGCTCAGGGCCCTATACCCACCTGGCATGGGGGGAAGAAGGAAAGATGGGTCATGCCTTTGGCTCACTCTACCTGGCAGTGGAGGGGACAGTGACCGTTGTCTGGTAGTGGAGGAGATGGTGCCCTTTGCCCAGCAGTGGTGGGGAAGGTGTCCTTTGCCCGGCAGTGGAGAGGATGGTTTTCTTTTGTCAGGAGTGGAGGAATGTTGCCCTTTGCCTGTCACAGACTGCTTGGTGGCACTGCCGGATCCACAGGAAGGGTGGTGGCAGCGGTGGTGCGCGTGAGCTGGTGCCTGTTGCCTGGAACTCCCACCAGGTTTCCTGATGGCTCTCCAGGGGGAGACCAGGGCAGGGGGAGAGGGTGACCCTGTGGGGCTTTTGCAGTGAAGCAGGAAGGGCTGCGCTTTGTGGAGCAGGAGCTGGAAAACATCACCCTGGGCGACCTGCACGGCAAGGAGGGCCAGTTCCACTACAACATCAGCAAGTGAGTCCCACTCTCCTGGGTGCCGCTGGGGCTGATCCCCCTGGAGCTGGAGTGGCTTTGGCATCCTCCCAGCAAGAGGAAGCTGCGGGGGTTCCTGCGGGGAGGGGGGCAGGGGTGCTGCTCCTGGAGGGTGGCCTGGCAGCAGGCAGAGCGGCGTGGCTCTCGAGGGAGGCCCAGGGACTGCCAGCCGGATGTGGCCCGGGGAAGGGGCTGGCCCCAGGGATGCTTTGTCGGAAGGGGCACAGTCCTTGGCAGAAGTCTGGGCATGGGGGGGCGGGGGGGGGGGGAGAGTGGGCAGCCTTGCAGCCTGGCGTCTCCCTTACAGCATACGGGTGACCCACCTCCAGATGGCCCACTCGGACCTGCGCTTCCAGCCTCAGCAGTGCCTGGCCTTCGACATCAACAATGCCTCCATCAGCCTGCGCTTCCGGCGCCAGATCCTCTACTGGTTCTTGTAGGTGCTCTCTGGGCCCCCAGCTGGCATAGGTTGCCTCGGACTGCCCCCCTCCCTCTGGATTCTGACCCCCCCCCCCCCCCGCGAGTGTGCATGTGTCTGTGGGGGGGGACTGAGCCCCATCTACTTTTGCTGATCTGCAGCCCCCCCCCCTCCAAGGCAGGGCTCTGGATCCTGACAGTGGGTTGGGTAGAGGAATGAAAGGTGGCTGGAGGCCCCCCCCCATGCCTGCCTCACTGGCCTTAACCCATTGCTCCCCAGCTACGACATCGGCTCCATAAACACCTCTGCGGAGGGTGTGCACATTCACACCGCGCTGGAACTCTCCAAGGACAACGCTGGGCGTCTGAAGATCTCCAACAGCAGCTGCAACGCCTCCATCGGCCGCATGCGAGCAGGATTCAGCGGAACGCTCAGGTACAGGTGCTGGGCCTCTTGTCTCTGGCTGTGCACCACGGGGGTCTCCCCCTTGGCAGGATCCGCCCTGCTCCGTTTCCAAAGGTGCCTCTGAGGGGATTGCCTCTCCGCTTGGGCTGGAGACACTTGAGAGAAGAAAACTATTGATCCTGTAGTTACCCAGCAGCTGGGTTTTCGTCTTCACTGTTTCAAAGAAAGGTGCACTTCTGGGTGGAGCTTTTTTGTTTCCCACCCAGACTGGGATGAAATGTTTGTGGGTGGTTTTCTCGCCCAAGCAACCCTCTTGACCTGGCTGATATCATCATCATCATTATTTCTGGGTCAATGTGAAAACTTTGAGTTCACGACCAGTAATCACTCAGCTCTCTAGTTAAAGAAATTATTTTAAAGTAGTCTAACTGGCCTTAAGCCAGTTTGTTGTGAGAGCCAGTTTGGTGTAGTGGTTAAGTGTGTGGACTCTAATCTGGGAGAACCGGGCTTGATTCCCCACTCCTCCACTTGCACCTGGCTGGAGGACCTTGGGCAAGCCATAGCTCTGTACCAGCTGTTCTCTCAAGGACAGCTTGGGAAAGAGCTCTCTCAGCCCCACCTACCTCACAGGGTGTCTGTTGTGGGGAGGGGAAGGGAAAGGAGTTTGTGAGCCGCTCTGAGACTCCAAGTGAGTGGAGGGCAGGGTATAAATCCAATCTCTTCTTCTTTTTCTTCTCTCTAAGTGTGAAAAAGATTTAGGTGGGCAGCCGTGTTGGTCTGAAGCAACAGAGCAAAGTTTGAGTCCAGGGGCACCATTAAGACCAACAAAGTTTTATTCTGGGGATCAGCTTTTGTGGGCACGCACGCTTGAAAGCTGAGACCCAAAATTAAACTTTGTTGGTCTTAAGGGTGCCCCTGGACTCGAACTGGGTTCTAAATGTGAAAAAAATAGGCATACAGAATCAAATATATTTGTTTGTTTGTTTATTTATTTATTTCTATCCCGCCTTGCCAGACAAGCTGGCTCACCCTGGCACATGGAAAAGCTATTTAAATATGAATGCCTGAATCTGCCTCATACTGGATGAGACCCTCCATCCATCAGGGTCACTCCTGGGACCAGTGCTCCCTCTAAGCTGTGGAGTCTTGTGAGCAAAAATTCTATCTTGTGAGCTGCTGGCATTAAAGCTGTGAGCCGGCGATTTGGCTGCTGCATCAGTTAGATTGCTCTGGAGCCCTCCTTCCCGAGCGAAGCCAAAAAGGTGTCAGCTGGAACACGGCTCCTGTCTACTCAGACTGGCAGTGGCTCTGCAGGGTGTCAGACAGAGATTGTTCACGTCACCTCCCACCTGATCCTTTTAACTGCAGATGCCGGGGATTGAACCTGGGACCTTCTGCATCTTAAGCAGACACTCTTATCACTGAGCTATGGCCCCTCTTTGAATGTGTTGTTGTTCAGTCGCACAGTCGAGTCCGACTTTTTGCGACCCCATGGACCACATCACGCCAGACCCTCCTGTCTTCTTTCATGTTCCGGAGTTTGCTTAATTTCATGTTGCGTTGGTGCACTGATGGCACTGGTTAACCATCTCATCCTCTGCCGTCCCCTTCTATTTGCCCAGGAGTGATGGGGCCGAATGCCATGATCTTAGTTTTTTGGATGTCGAGTTTCAAGCCAACTTTTGCGCTCTCCTCTTTTTCTCTGAGCAAGAGGCTCTTGAGGTCCTCTTCACTTTCTGCCATTAGAGTGGTATTGTCTGCATTGATGTTTTTCCCCAGCAATCTTAATTCCGGCTTGTGATTCATCCAGGCCGGCATTTTGCATGATGTACCTTTTCCAATCCTGTGGCCACTGCTGTGCTTTCCAAATTTGCTGGCAAACTGAGTGTAGCACTTTAACAGCATCACCTTTTAAGACTTTGAATAGCTCAGCTGGGATACCATCACCTCTACTAGCTGTGTTGTCTGTAATGCTTTCTAAGGCCCATTTGACTTCGCATTCCAGAGGGTCTGGCTCAAGGTCAGTAATTACACCATTGTGGTTGTCAAGGTCACTGAGGTCCTTCTTGTTTAGTTCTCCTGTGTATTCTTGCCATCTTTTCCTAGTCTCTTCTGCTTCTGTTAGGTCCCTACCATTTTTGTCCTTTATCATGGCCAGCTTTGCATGGAATGTTCCCTTGATTTTTCCAGTTTTCTTGAAGAGATCTCTAGTCCTTCCCTTTCTATTGTTTTCCTCTATTATTGCATTGTTCATTCAGGAAAGCCTCCTTATCTCTCCTTGCTGTTCCCTGGAAATCTTTCCTTTTCACCTTTGCCTTTTGCTTTCCTTCTTTCCTCTGCTATTTGTAAGGCCTCATCAGACAGCCACTTTGCTTTCTTGCATTTCTTTTTCTTCAGGATGGTAGTGATTGCTGCCTCCTGTACAATGTCACGAACCTCCGTCCATAGTTTGCCAGCAAATTTGGAAAACACAACAGTGGCCACAGGATTGGAAAAAGTCAGTTTACATTCCCAACCCAAAGAAGGGGGATGCCAAGGAATGTTCAAACTATCGCACAATTGCACTCATTTCGCACGCTAGCAGGGTCATGCTCAAGATCCTACAAGCTCAGCTTCAGCAGTACATGAATAGAGAACTGCCAGAAGTACAAGCTGGGTTTCGAAGAGGTAGAGGAACTAGAGATCAAATTGCCAACATTCGCTGGATTCTGGAGAAAGCAAGGGAGTATCAGAAAAAAAAATCTACTCCTGCTTAATTGACTACGCTAAAGCCTTTGCTTGTGTGGATCAGAACAAACTGTGGCAAGTCCTTAAAGAGATGGGAGGGCCAGACCACCTCACATGTCTCTTGAGAAACCTGTAGAAGGGTCAAGAAGCGACAGTTAGAACTGGATGTGGAACAACTGATTGGCTTAGCATAGGAAAAGAAGTACAACAAGGATGTATATTGTCTTTGAATGTCCATGAAAATAAATGACTGTTCTACTCTACTTAAATTGGATCTAAGAATGAATCCAAATTTTAAGTCTCTTCCCAAAAGCAAATGTGGGAAATGGGCACCCTCCCTGAATTCTGAGACGTTCACGTGTTCCAGGGTGCTGAGAGCTTATACGGTGGCTGTGAAAAACCACATTTCCGCTGAATTGCCTGTCCCTCAACATAGGAAAGGAAGCCCTCGGTGTAGCATGCGGATGATTCTCTAGCAAGGTGGTGAAGGCAGAAGACTCGCCTCCAAGCACAGGATCAGGGTCCTTTTTCCTGGGACTTAAGTTTGTGCTGAGTGAATAATGGTCCCAAGGACACGAACAATGAGAAAGAAAATGTCTGATAATTATTATTTATATTTATTTATTTATTAGTTTTGATTTATATCCCGCCTTGCCTGCACATTCTGTGAATCGTCAAGCGAACTCATGCTAGATAACAAAACAAAACTCAAAGCAGCAATTTTCTCAGGGGAAACTGGTCTCTATAAATTTGGAGACCAGTTATAATTAGCTGGGCAGGAACCTGGTGTTACCATTCAGTTGACAGCTGATATTGGAAGAGTTGCCTCTTTTAATGTAGATTATGCTTATGTAATGGTTTTATTGACTGATTGTTTTAATTGGTATTTTAATGTGTATTTATGTATGTTGTTAGCCGCCCTGAGCCTGCCAAATGGCGGGGAGGGCGGGATAGAAATGTAAATATAAAATAAAATATAATTCAGGGAGCTCTCCAGGCCCCATCTGGAGGTTGGCAACCTTCCTTGCAAGCACTGGCAGTGCTTAGCGAGTTATTTGCAAACTAAAAGCGCCTGGAGGAGGCACCATTTTTAGCAGGAACTGAGAACATGCAGGGGAGGGGATTGCTGGAGGGCAAAGCTGACAGAGACCCCCCCCCAACCCGAACCCTCTCTACCCTGATGGCACTGGTTGTGTGTGTGTCCCCCTCCCTTTCCATAAGAGCAGAACCCCGTCTTCTGGGTCACTTTGTGTGTCTTCTTTGTGTGTATTTGTGGGATGGAGCCATGATGCAGGGGGCACAAAAGGTGGGGCATGGACATGGCAGAGAAGAGCTTGGTGCTTGGGGGGGAGGCAGCAGTGGGAGGGCTTCTAGTGTCCTGGCCCCACTGATGGACCTCCAGAGGGCATCTGGTGTTTTTGGCCACTGTGTGACTCAAGAGTGTTGGACTAGAGGGGCCACTGGCCTGATCCAGCATTGGCTTCTCTTATGTTCTTTCGAGGATGGAATAGCTTGGCCTTTGCCTCCACTCCCCCCCCCCCCTGAAGCTTCCTTCTACTGAGTCAGACTCTGGGTTTTTCGGGGCAGTCCTCACCTCTCTGGCCAGCAGTGGCTTTCCAGGGTCTCAAGCTGAGGTCTTCCCCATCCCTCCTTGCCGGGTCCTTTCAACTGAAGATGCTGATGGGGACGGAAACTTGGACTTTTGTCTTAGAAAGCAGCTGCTGCCCCACTGAGCCCCCCCCCCCCTTACGTGTTCAACCCTGCATGCTCCCAGTAGGGCAGGCAAGCCAAGCATTGGGCTCTGGCAGCTTGGTGGGAGGACAGTACAGCAAACAAACTGGAGACACTGCTTAGAAGAACCAAGAAGAGCCCTGCTGGACGAAAGCAGTGGTCCAGCAGATCCTGTCTCACCCAGGGGCCAACCGGTTCCTCTGGAGGGGGAACAACAGGGCAGAGAGGCCGAGGTCTTCCCCTGATAAGGACCTCAGAAGAGCCCTGCTGGGTCAGACCAGTGAGGGTCCCTCTAGTCCATCCTCCTGTCTCACACAGTGGCCAGCCAGTTCCTCTGGAGGGCCAAACAAACAGGGCAGAGAGGCCGAGGCCTTCCCCTGATAAGGACATCAAAAGAGCCCTGCTGGGTCAGACCAGTGAGGGTCCCTCTAGTCCATCCTCCTGTCTCACACAGTGGCCAGCCAGTTCCTCTGGAGGGCCAAACAAACAGGGCAGAGAGGCCGAGGCCTTCCCCTGATAAGGACATCAAAAGAGCCCTGCTGGGTCAGACCAGTGAGGGTCCCTCTAGTCCATCCTCCTGTCTCACACAGTGGCCAGCCAGTTCCTCTGGAGGGCCAAACAAACAGGGCAGAGAGGCCGAGGCCTTCCCCTGATAAGGACATCAAAAGAGCCCTGCTGGGTCAGACCAGTGAGGGTCCCTCTAGTCCATCCTCCTGTCTCACACAGTGGCCAGCCAGTTCCTCTGGAGGGCCAAACAAACAGGGCAGAGAGGCCGAGGCCTTCCCCTGATAAGGACATCAAAAGAGCCCTGCTGGATCAGACCAGTGAGGGTCCCTCTAGTCCATCCTCCTGTCTCACACAGTGGCCAGCCAGTTCCTCTGGAGGGCCAAACAAACAGGGCAGAGAGGCCGAGGCCTTCCCCTGATAAGGACATCAAAAGAGCCCTGCTGGATCAGACCAGTGAGGGTCCCTCTAGTCCATCCTCCTGTCTCACACAGTGGCCAGCCAGTTCCTCTGGAGGGCCAGCAACAGGGCATGGAAGTCGAGGCCTTCCCCTGAGAAGAACCTCAGAAGAGCCCTGCTGGGTCAGACCAGTGAGGGTCCATCCAGTCCAGCCTTGTGTCTCACACAGTGGCCAGCCAGTTCCTCTGGAGGGCCAGCAACAGGGCACAGAGGCCGAGGCCTTCCCCTGAAAAGAACCTCAGAAGAGCCCTGCTGGATCAGACCAGTGAGGGTCCACCTAGTCCAGCATCCTGGCTCACAGAGTGGCCAACCAGTTCCTCTGGAGGGCCAAACAAACAGGGCAGAGAGGCCGAGGCCTTCCCCTGATAAGGACATCAGAAGAGCCCTGCTGGATCAGACCAGTGAGGGTCCATCTAGTCCTGCATCCTGTCTCAGACAGGGGCCAGCCAGTTCCTCTGGAGGGCCAGCAGCAGGGCAGAGAGGCCGAGGCCTTTCCAGGGTGTTGCCTCCAGGCACTGGGATTTGGAGGTTGACTGCCTCTGATTGTGGAGATTACACTGAAGCAAAGTGTGCTCCAAGCCAGATGAGCCAGGAAGGTGGCTGCTGTATTGCTGACTGGAAAACAACCCTGTCAGTCACATGATCTGCCGAGTTAAGAGGTTTGTTGTTGTTGTTCTTCAGTCGCACAGTCGAGTCCGACTCTTCGCGACCGGGCCCACCTGTCCTCCGTCATGCTCTGGAGTTTGCTTAATTTCAAGTTCTTTACATCAATAACGCTGTCTAACAGTCTCATCCTCTGCTGTCCCCTTCTTCTTTGACCTTCAGTCTTTCCCAGCATCGGGGTCTTCCCCAGGCAGTGCTCCCTTCTCATTAGGTGGCCAAAGTCTTTGAGCTTCAGCTTCGGGATCTGGCCTTCCAGGGAACAGTCAGGGTTGGTTTCTTTTAGGACTGACTGATCCGATCTCCCTGCAGTCCAGGGGACTCTCAAGAGTCTTCTCCAGCACCAGAATTCGAAAGCATCTATTCTTCGGTGCTTCACCTTCCTTATAGTCCAACTCTTGCAGCCATACATACATAACTTGCACTGATGTATGGCTGTGATGTATGGCTTCTGTGCTTTCTGCAGAAAGGTGTATGAGTTCCTGGCCACCTTCATCACCAGCGGTATGCGCTTTCTCCTCAACCAGCAGGTAAGAAGCAAGTGGAGAAGGGGGGGGGGAGAGCAAGCCCCACCCCCTCTCGGGTGCTCCTCCATTGCTGCGGCTGAATGGGACCCAGCCCCCCCCCCCAAATCACTGGGGGGAGTGGCTCAAGCAGCAGCTCAGTTCCTCAGGTGGCTGTTTTTCTTCTCAGATCTGCCCCGTGCTGAACCACGCAGCGCTGGTGCTGCTGAACTCAGTCCTGGACACGGTGCCCGGTGAGTCTGCACGGGGTGGGGGCGCTTGGGGGTGGGGTGGGGAGGGGAGGGCTTGTCCACTGCCAGGAACACACGCTGGCAAAGGGAGCAGAGGTGTAGCATTGGGGGCCTGGGGGGGGCTCTCTTCTGGGCACACGTGTGCACAGGGTGACGGGGTGCTGGAGGCCAGGCTAGCGTGCACTCTTGATCTCCCCTCCCCCATAGTACGCAACCCAGTGGATGATTATATTGGGATAGACTACTCCCTCCTGAGGGATCCCGTCATCACTCCTGACACCATGGACCTGGATTTTAAGGTATCTGCCACGAGAGAGGGAGAGGGAGGGACCAGCCGGGGTGGGGCAGCGGTTGGCATGTCAGAATTGGCGCTGGGAGAAATGGGCCGAGCCCCTCCCCCCCCCCCACCATGAAACTTGCCAGGTGACCCGAGGCCAGTCACTCCCTCTCAGCCCAGCTGGCCTGTCTGGGTCCTTGGGGGGAGGAGGAGAGCCCCCCCCACTCTGTGGGGGAAGGGGGGGGATAAAACAGCAGGAAGTGGCCGGGGAAGCTGCCGGCTGGGGCACGGCGGAGGAGGTGGGAGGAGTGGCTTCTAGCCCACCTCTGCCCCGAGGAGAGCAGGTACCGTCCTCTCAGGAGAGTCCTGGTGCGGGGGGCCAGGGGGGGCAGGCCCCTCCAGGGAGCCGAGTGGGGTGGCAGCTCAGGGAACGCAGCGAGACTCACCTGCCCAATGCCCCTGGGCGAGTCTTCCTCCCCCAATGTCCAGATGTGGCTAGAGCCAGGCCTGTAGGGCAGAGGGCTTCCCCTGTGCCTCCCCCAAAGGCAGCTCCTCTTGCTGAGCTCCGAGTCCTTCTCTCTGGGGCTCAGCCTGTGGCCAGTGTGGCCCCCACGCAGCTCCCAAAGGAAACCCTTCAGCACCCAGCAAACAGCCCCGTCAAACGTGTCTGTGGCTGGCATTCCTTGGGCCACTTGAAGGCGGCCAGAGGGCCTGGGGAGAGGGCGGGGGGGGGCCCTGGGGAGGTGCTGGGGAGGCCAAGAGGAGTGGCAGGATGCAGCCGGGGGGGGGAGGGGGAGAAGGGTCCAGGGCCTCCCCTCAGGGTCACCAGAAGCGGTCAGTCAGCAGGGACAGTGTCCCAAGCAGGTGGGGGGCTGGGGTGTTTGTGAGTCTGAAAGTGGGGGGGGCTACCTCTGACCTGCCTCCCCCCTCCCCAGGGCTCATACTTCCCTCTGGAAGATGAAAACCGGACCCTCCCCAACTTGGCCCCGGAGCCTCTTGTCAAGGAGACGGAGCGCATGGTGTACGTGGCCCTCTCCGAGTATTTCTTCGACTCCGCCCTGTTTGCTTACTACCATGCCGGGGTCCTGCAGATGAAGCTTGCTGGTGAACAGGTGTGTGTGTGTGTGTGCAGGGGGGGGGGACCCTCAGTGAAGGGCATTCTGGGTAGGCGGGGGGGAGGGGCACACACGTCCTGAGGCTCTGCTCTGCTCCCCTCCCAGGTGCCCAAAGACTTGGACGTCCTGCTGCGAGCTTCCTTCTTCGGGAGCATCATGCTCATGGTAGGTGGCAGAGCTGGGGGAGGCTCCTGGTCTGCCACCCTGGGCAGGAGGAAAGGGGAGGGGGGCAGGCTGAAGTGCCCAGCACCGCCTGCCCCCCTCCATGAGCCCAGTGCGTGCCACCCAAGGCCTTCTGCCCAGCATCCCTCTGCCAGCCAGGCCGAGTGGCGGTCTCGGTCTGCTCTGCAGCCAGAGCTCGCTGGGGTCAAAGGGGCCTCCGTGGTCTTCAGGCAGGAGGCAGAGACTGGCCACGTCTCCAGCAACAGGTAGGTTTTGCAGACTCCACCCCCCCCCGGACGATAGACATGATGCCAGCATGGGCAGTGAGTGCCCAGGTGCCCTGCTCCTGAAGGCTGAAGCTGTGAGGGGCAGTGACCATCACCAGCGCTGGGTCCAGGCCCAAGCTTCCTCCACAATCCCAAGTCTCTTAGCCGCGAGGTCTGTCTCCATCAAGGAAGTGGCTTTTGCATGCAGCACACCTGGGAAGGGGAAGAGACTGGGCCAGAAAAGGGAGGGGGGGGCCTCCTGCTGCCATTCTGCACCTCACCTCACCCCCCCCCCCCAGTCCTTCAGCGTCTACTCTTAAAGCTGTGACAAACTTAAAGAGGCATCTGCTGGATCGGGCCACAGGGGGACCACCCAACGCAGCCTCCGGTTTCCAGCCAGCCAGCTGCTGCCCAAAGCCCATGAGCTGGGCTTGAAGGAGGCAGTTTCTTCCCCAGCAGTTAGGCAGAGGTAGACTGCATCTAGCCATGGAGGCCCCAGGGCAGGACGAGCACCTTTCAGACCGCTGACACCCACTGGCCTCGGCGGGGCCCGCCCGCACAGTCAGGGCACAGGGCTCTTCCGCTGTGGGGCCGGCCAAGGGCCTCTCCCGGGCTGATCGGCCTCCATCTGCCCTCCAGAACCCTTCCGTGGTGGATGCGCCTCTGATGCTGCAGCTGCGGGTGACGGCTCCCCCCGCCTGCGTCATCAAGCCCTCCGGCACAACCGTGTCCGTCTCGGCCAACCTTGGGATCTTCTTGACGCCCCCCAACGAGCCCCTGGTCCAGCTTTCCAGCATGACCATGGTAAGCCAAACAGGGCTGGCGTTCTCCTACCCCAGAATCCCCCCCCCCGGCCATCCCCCCCCCCCCCCGGTCACCCCCCGAGTCAGCAGGCCCTTCTCTTTGTGGTGGGTGCACACACACATGCCGGGTAGAAAGGGCGGTCGAGCCACAGCCCCTTTATGACACCCCCCTGGAGATTTCCAAGGCCATCGCCCGCCTCTGCCTAGCGACCCTGGTCCTCCTTTGGGGGGGGGGGAGGGGCTCCCATCAAATACTAACCAGGGCCCCCCCGCTCATCTTCTGAGCCCTGAAAAGACCAAGCTGAGGCCAGAGACCTTCAGGTCGCTCTGTGTAGCGGCCTGGGATTTCTCTAGTGGTCTCCCATCCAAGCACAAACCAGGTTCAACCCAGCTTAGCCTCTGAGCTCTGAGGAGATCGGTCTAGCCTGGGCCCTCCAGGTCAGGGCAAGAGATGGACAGAGGTGGTCTGCCACTGCCTGCCTCTGCGTAGCGACCCTGGGCTTCCTTGGGGGTCTCCCATCCAAAGACTAACCAGGGCCAACGTTTGCTTGGTGAGCACAAGCGTGAGACAGATCAGTCCCATTTCACAGAGCAGTGAGCAGCTCCTCCATTTAGATGTGGATGGTAAGATATGGTAAGTAAGAAAAGCAGCCAGGTCCATAGGGTTATTCACTAACCCTGCTTAGCTTCCGAGCTCTGCTGAGCCTGAGCTTGCCTGGGCCATCCGGGTCAGGGGAAGAAAGAGGTGGTCTGCCATGGCCTGCCTCTGTGTAGCAGCCCCGGGCTTCCTTGGGGGTCTCCCACCCAAGGGCTGAGCAGGGCTGACCCCGCCTGCTCAGCTTCCGAGATCTGGCTAGCCTGGGCCATCGAGGGCAGGGCACATCCTGGACAGCTCGGATATTCTTTTCGGGGTGGGGGGGTGGGATGCTGCATCTCCTGCTATCCTCTGCAGTGCAGCCTTTCTGCTGGGTGGGGGCGGGTGGGAAGCAGGGCCTGGGGGAGGGACTCCTGGCCGTTGTCTCTTTCTCTCCTTGCAGGACGCCCGGCTGAGCGCCAAGGTGACGATGCACAAGAAGGTCCTACAAATCCAGCTGGACCTGAGAAGGTAGAGCAGGAGGAGACGTTGTGAGGGGGCCGGTCTGTCTGTCTTGTCTGTCTGTGTGTGGGGGGGGGGCGCAAATAGGCGGCTGGCCTCTGCTCATGTCTCCCTCCTCCCCTGCCCCTTAGGTTCCGGATCTCCTCCAACCAGTCGGCCCTGGAGTCCTTGGCGGTAAGGGGCCCCCTTGACCTGCCCAGAGAAGACCCCCGGGGCAAAAGGGACTCTTTCCCCCCCCCCTCCCCGGCCAGCCGCCCCCTTTCCACCCACCTGTTCTCCCCCTCTCCCTCCAGCTGATCCCACTCCAAGGGCCCCTGAAGACCCTGCTGCAGCTGGCCATCATGCCCCTCATCAATGGTAAGAGCCTGGCTTGGCGAGGGGCCGGGGGGAGCGGAGGGGGCCAGGCGGCCAGGGAGGGGCCCCGGCAGAAAGAAGCCCCTCCTCGCTTGACACCGGGCCCTCCCCTCCCTCCCTCCCCCCCCTGCAGAAAAGATGCGGAAGGGCGTCCAGGTCCCCCTCCCGGAAGGCATGGACTTCACCAAGGAGGTGGTCACCAACCACATGGTAGGTAGGGGGGGCTGATCCGAGCCCCCCCCCCGGGGAGGAGGCAGTCTCTCTGTTCCGCTGCCCCCCTCCCCCGGAAGTGCCCACCTGCTCCCTCTCCCCGCAGGGCTACCTGACCATCGAGGCCGATCTCCACTTCTCCAAAGGCCTGAAGGAAGTCATTGAGAAGTACCGGGCGGCATCTGGCCCCAGGCCGACCCCTCGGGCTGCCTGAGCACCCCCCCCCCCACTCTCTCTTTTTAAGGAAGGGCAGAGCCCCCCCCCCCCGCCTGGCGTCATCTTGAGACCTCCTCCCTGTTCCACCCCCAAGCAGGCTGGAAAGCAGCGCCAATAAACAGGTCTCCTCTGACATAGTGGCTGCAGGGTCACTCTGACTGGGGGCCGGCCGACACTCTCGCAGGGGAAGGAAGTGATTTGCAAGTCCCAGCCAGGAACTGAGAAACCACAGAGCTTCTGCTTTCAGTGTGGGCTGTTCTCTCCCCCTCCTGTATTGCTCAAGGGACCAAAAGAGGATACAAATGGCAAGGGGGCGGGGGGGAGAGGAGAGCAACCAGCATCCACAGTGTGGAATCTCCCCCCTTCCCATTGCAGCAGCCAGCCCAAGGCTGCCCAGGGCATGCAGCAGAGGCGCATCAGCTCCAGAGCCTGAGCTCCGTGCTCTACACACCCCTGACAGGCAACGGTTTCCTCTAATCCCCCGCCTCCCCCACTGAGCAGAGCAGTTGACATCCAGAGCAGAATGTAACTGCTGTAACCTTAAAATGGGCCATAGGCCGTGCAAAGGACTGTGCTGCTCCCATTTGCTGCTGAGCAGGGCTTCCTGTGTCAATGAGCGGCCGCTCACACCCACAGCTTGGAGGGAGCGCTGCAGAGGCTCAGAACCGCACCAGCCCCTGCAGCTGCATGGACAGAGCTTGGTCCAAGTGAAGGGAGAGGGGTGAGAAGAGGCACCAACCACTGGAGCCCTGGGGGGGGGGCTGGCTGGAGCCCAGAGCTTCAAGGACCCTGCAAAGTGCCCGTACCCTTAGCAGAGGAACCCCACCCCCAGCATGTGCCAGTATGCACACCCCTTCCACCCAGCTGCACTGAGCCAGCTCCCTCTTGGGGGGGGGGGGGAGCTTGTCACCAGCAGCACATCCCACAGTTCTGCAGCTCAGAGGGGCAGGAGCACCCCTCCCCCCTTTGCCTGTCTCTTTACAATGGAATGCGGCCCACAGCTTCCCCAGGCAGGCGGGTGAGCAGTGCTATAAAGGAAGGAGGTATCACACCCCCATCACTCAGCTGGCAGGATTATGAACTTGGGGGGGGGGCAGTAGGTTTTGTCCGCCCCCCTCATTATCCACTTCTCCATTGGGCCCCAGAAACAGAATTTGTAAGAGTTCAGCGGGCAGCTCTGCAGTGGCTCCTCCCTCCGTCGTTTTATCAAAGGTGCAGCTCCAAACCTCATCCAAAAACCCAGGGCAACGCTGTACTGACTGAGAAGTCATTCCTGAACCGCCATAAATCTATGCAGAAGGTACCATAAAAACCCGAAGGGAGGGAAAAGCTAAGGCAGAATCGCCCTTGGTCACACCTTTAAGACCAACAAAGTTTAAATCTGGCTTCCGTGTGCTTGCACGCTTCTCAAAAGTCGAGACCCAGAATTAAGCTTTGTTGATCTTAAAGGTGCCGCTAGACTCAAGCATTTTTCTGTACCCACCCGAATCTGTCAGAAATGGTAAGAGACAGGCTTTGGTGCGGAAGCCTAACTACATTCGAGTCCTTCATGATGTCATGGAGAGGCTGCCCCACCAGCAGAGATGGAAGGGGGCTTCAGGAAGTGACTGCTTCCCTCCCCCCGCCTGTGGGGCCTGGAACCAAGGCGGTCTCCCCCCACCCACCCACCCACCCACCCACCCAGCTGAACAGAGCAGCTTCCTCTTTTTTAGATTCACATGACTCCTCCCCCCCACCCAGACACAGGCTCTGTGATGCTCCCCCCCCCCCAGCCAGCCAGCTTCATTTCATTTCAGCCAAATCGTGGGGGCAGCCCCAGAGAAAGGGGGGGCCCCTGACGCTGGAAGAAGACACAGACCTGCTGTTCCTTAGGAAAACGGTTTATTAGCATGCCCTGCACCCCCGCCAGAGCTCCAGAGGTTGGGGGTGCAGCCAGGCTGCCCTTTTACCTATGGTTCGGATTCCTTCATCATCTGGAGTGGTTGAGAACTTGGGCTGAGAACGGAGGCCCCCGCAGAGGCCCCTCTGCCCTATCCAGAGACAGTGCCACAGAGGAAGCAAGGGGGGAGAGCCCTGCCACAGGCACACACCCCCGACCACCAGGGAAGCCCAGGGTGCCCACAGGGCGGAGGCGGGGGGTCAGTGCAGAGAGCCGCCCTGGCTGGGGATGGGGAGTGCAGGATCTGGTCTTTGCAGTCGCCACACTTCGCGCTCACAGCAGCAGCAGCAGCCCCATTGGGGGGGAGAGGTGAAGACAACGCACCCCCAGAGGTGCCCTAGAATGGCTTCTTGTTGATGAAGCGGTCAAACATGTTGAAGGCGGCTCGCGGGGTGTCTGTGGGGACCATGTGGCCAGCACCCTGCAGAAGGGGGACACGGAGGATCACGGAACGGCCCTTTCTGAGCCCGCCTCGCCGCAGTGCCCCTCCCCTCAGCTCTCTCCTGGCTGTGATTGGGCCCGCTTGGGCCCGGGCTTCGGCTGCAGGCTGACCTCCAAGGCCCTACCCTGACGGCAAAACGACCCACCTGGGTCAGAACAAGAAGTCTGCCTCTGCCCTTCCTTGCCAAGGAACAGAATCATAGAATCATAGCGTTGGAATGGACCTCCAGGGTCATCTAGTCCAACCCCCTACACAATGCAGGAAATTGAAATTCACAAATACCTCCCCCTCCACACACACCCAGGGACCCCTGCTTCATGCCCCAAAGATGGCAAAAAACCTCCAGGATCCCCGGCCAAACTGGCCTGGAGCAGAATTGCTTCCTGACCCCAAAGTGGCCATCAGCATTTCCCTGGTCATGTAAGAAAGGCCCACGAGAACTAAGCACTGAGGCAACCCTTCCTCTCATGATCTGCCTAAGTTCACAGTCAGCGGTGATGTCAGATGGCCATCTAGCCTCTGCTTGAAAACCTCCAAAGGAGGATAGCCCACCACCTCCCGAGGAAGCCTGTTCCACTGAGGAACTGCTCTAACTGTCAGGAAGTTCTTCCAAAGGTTTAGCTGAATGCTCTTCTGGTTTAATTTCAACCCACTGGTTCTAGTCCGACCTTCTGGGGCAACAGAAAACAACTCCACACCATCCTCTACATGACAGCCATTCGAGTACTTGAAGCTGGTGATCATATCACCTCTGAGTCATCTCCCTTCCAGGCAAAACAGACCCAGCTCCTCATAGGAGGAAAAATTTATTATTATTTTATTTATTATTTCGTATTTCTACCTCGCCCTCCCCGCAAGCGGGCTCACAAGGAAGGCACCTGGCCCTGAGAACAACCAACTCAGAGGTAGACTGCTTCTGACAATGGAGGTTCCATTTAACGACCACCATTAAAAGGCAGCATGGGGGTCCACTTTTGTTCCTTATCTCGCAAAAGCCATCCAAATAGCTGCTGTCTGCATGTCTTGTGGCAGGACGTTCTGTCATTACACCATCCTGAGTCTGGGCCCATCGAGTCAGTTTTACCGAGGGGTTCCAGCCCCTCGTCCTGTGCTGGAGAAAGCACCCCCACCTCTCATTCCACTGAGGCAGATGGGGGACAGGCCAGGAGACCCAGCTCAGTTCAAGTTCACCTGGCGGGGGGAGTGTGGGAGAAACCTGGAGTTGGAAGGGACCCCAAGGGTCATCTGGTCCAACCCTCTGAGGAAGGAATGGAATTCACAGCCCCCCTGCTCTATGCTGGTGGGGGTGTCAAACCCCTCCGGGGGAGTTCCAGCCACACAGCGCCCCCCCCCCCCCACAAAAGAGGGCCCCAATTACCTTGATGGTGAGGAAGGAGATGCCGGTGAACTCTTTCACAAAGCCTCCGATCTGATCCTGCCCGTTTTCGTCTTTGTAGATCCAGGGCCGACGGCTAACTTCCACCTGGGGGGCAAACACCAACCCCACCCCCACAACTTTAGGTCACCCAACTACAACTGCCTCTGATTAGCTGTGCAGGTGCCTCGAAGTTACAGAAGGGGCTGCCCAAGAAAGCTGGTCCTATTGACCAGGCCCGAGTCCTGGCCAAGGAGAAGCAGACGCTGGGCGGGAGAGGGGTGCGTAAAGGTTGGCTGTGCACCTCCAGGGAGATCTGCGGAAGGGCTGAGCAAGCTGCCCTTCTCCTGCTGCTACAGGCACGCTGAGAATTACCACACTCCATGAGGCGCACGGCTACTTCAGGGCCCCGATCAGACCCACACTGCCATTCCCTAGAGTGCCCTCAGCCGCCTCCCTCAAGGAGCAGTGGCCTGAAACTTGGGCTTCACTGGCCCCCCACCCTGCTTAACTTGGTACCAAGAGCATTCGAGCAGGGCAAGAAGAGATTGGATTTATACCCCGTCCTTTACTACCCAAAGGAGTCTCAGAGCGGCTTACAAACTCCTTTCCCTCCCCTCCCCACAACAGACGCCCTGCGAGGTAGGTGGGGCTGAGAGAGCTCTTTCCAGAACTGTCCTTGAAAGAACAGCTGGTCCAGAGCTATGGCTTGCCCAAAGTCATCCAGCAGGTGCAAGTGGAAGAGTGGGGAATCAAACTTGGATTAGAGTCTGCACTCTTAACCACGACACCACACTGGCTACACTAAGGTAAGAGGCCCTCGGGGGGTTGAACAGAACTTTGTGCTGGGTTGAGAAGCAACAGAGGGACTCGGAGAAAGGAAGAGAGAGAAGGCAGGTGGAGCTGCTGCCCCTTTGGGGAGCTCTTGCCTTCAGTAGCGTCACCTTTGCAGGGTTTTGCAGCCTCCACAAGGACTGGATTGCTTCAACAGCAGAGTTGCAAATACAGGGAGACTGGGACTTGCTTAAAAAACACAATGGCAGCAGTTGCCGCCTCCCCCCACCCCCGCTCAAGCCGCTCAAGCCCACCTTCTGTCCCAAGGAGTTCACGAACCACTCGTCCCCCAGGAAGTTGCAGGCCATGTCCACATCCCCGTTGTACAGCAAGATGCGGTATTTCTGTGGGAGAGCCGGCCGGTGAGTGGCGCCCCAACCAATGCCCCCCTCCCCCGCAGGGCAGGAGACCAGCTCCCCTCCGAGCAGGGGTGGCTCCGGCCCGGCCCCCCTTCCTCCTCACCATGGTGCCCAGCAGCTTCAGGTACTGGTCATTCATCTTGCTGAAGATGCGCTTGTAGCCCCGACTCACTGCAAAGCTGCAAAGGAGGACAGGGCAGAGTCAGGCCCTCTCCAGCAACCCCCCCACACACACCCCGGCTCCAGCCCCCAGCCCCCTTACCTGCACATCTCCCACTCGGGGGCGTCATCAGTGATGTGGAGGGCCTTGCGCACCTGCAGGTCATTCATGTAGTTGGAGGGGGCCGTGGTGTTGGTGCAGGGGGGATCCAGCCGCACGCCCCTCTTGCCTACGGGCACCGCCAGCAGATTCTGGGGAAGGGGGGTGGGGAAGGAAGGAAGGAAGGTCCAGCGGCTGCTGCCAGTTGCAAACCTGCCCTGTCTCACTGTCACAAAACCAGACGTGTTCGGATACAAGAGCATCAGAGAAGCCAGCGCTGGATCAGGTCAGTGGCCCCTCCAGTCCAACCCTCTCTGGGTCACCCAGTGGCCAAAAATATACCAGGTGCCCTCAGGAGGTCCAGCAGTGGGGCCAGGACACTAGAAGCCCCTCCCAGCACCAAGAATACAGAGCATCACTTGCCCCAGACTGAGAGTTCCTATCTATACCTTGGGGCTAAGAGCCACTGATGGACCTCTGCTCCATAGAAGAACATAAGAGAAGCCAATGTTGGATCAGGCCAGTGGCCCACCCAGTCCAACACTCTGTGTCACACAGGGGCCAAAAACACCAGATGCCCTCAGGAGGTCCAGCAGTGAGGCCAGGACACCAGAAGCCCTCCCACTGTTCCCCCCCCCCCCCGCCCCAAGAAGACAGAGCATCACTTGCCCCAGACTGAGAGTTCCTATCTATACTTTGCGGCTAAGAGCCACTGATGGACCTCAGCTCCAGATGTTTATCCAATTCACAGGGAAAACCTGTGAGGGCAGAAAGCCCGAGGCTGAACTTGGCCACTGTCCACTCAAGTCGTGCAACCAGCTCCTTGCTGAGCTTTGGGTGTGGATGGATGGGAGCGTTGAAGTCAGGAAGTGCCAAAAAAGGGGGCCCAGCTCCACGACCACCGGCCAGTTCTCAGAAGCCGCAGGAACGGTGGCACTCCGGCACAGGGAAAGGGCCAAAGCCCTGCTAATGGCTCTCTGGTACCTTTCAGCCCACCCCCAAGGTCCAGCTGTCAAAGCCTTCCTCCCCTGATCACTCAGAAGGGGTGGGGCTGATCGCCCACTGGAGAACAGGAAAGTCGCCCCCCCCCCCATGCTCTCACCTGCCTCCAGGAGTAGCGCATCGGCTGCCTTATGAAGTTATTGCCCAGATCGTGGGTGACCAGCTTCTCGTTGTGGTATCTGGAAGCAAAGCAAAGCAAAACACCTCCTGGGCTCAACCCTGACCGGCAGGGCTCTGATCCTCCACCCCCCCCCCCCGGTAGTGAGGATGTTTTCAAACAGGTGCTGGTCACTCAGACCACACCCCAGGGAGGCTCCTGTCAGACAGGTGGGCATACCTGTAGCTTCCGGGCACTCCGCCAGCACATGGGGCGTAGAGATTATAGATGTTAAGGCCCGACTCGTCTACGATGCGGATTACCTCTACCATCTGCAGTCAGCCACGAAAAGGGCATTGGGATCCAGCCCAAAGACATGTAGCAGGGACGGGGTCCCCCCCCCCACTGAGAACACACACGTGGCCTAGCCCTGGGGGAGTGGAAAGGGGGCGCCCCCCAAGACTACTGCCCCACACTCACCGCAAGGGTGCAATTCTGACTGGAGCTATCGTGGAAGTTGCATTTCCCCTGGGGACAGCAGAACTTCTGCAGGTCTGTCCACAGCCTGCAGGAGGAGAGAGAAGACAGCAGTGATCCTCACCGTGATTCTCTGCTGCCCGCCCACCCAGGAGCTGGCAGTCACCATGGCACCGTGCTTGCCCCCTTTCAGGAGCCATGAAGCAGCGCCACACCAGCCGCCCCCGGTCTCCTCCCCACCACCACGCCGGGCCTCTCACCTGGTGCCCAGGAGGCCATGATAGTAGGCAAAGTACACCAGAGAATTGTCGTTGGTCTCATAGCAGGAGAGGCCGTTGCCCACCGCCAGGCCCTGGCACACACAGGACAGCCGGGTCAGCCAGAGAACCCACCCCCCCCACCCCGCCCCCCCCCCCCCAAGGACCACGTGATCTTGCGGGAGCTTTCGTGCACCATTGGCTCTGCCCCTTCCGAGGAGATGTGGATCCCAGATAAGGGCCGTTCGGACTGCAGCGCTGCCTCTGGGGCTCTCATTTCCCCCACCAAAGGGTTGCCTGGCCCCTCCCTGATGTGCGACACGTGATGACACCCCCCCCACACACACACACGGGGTTTCCAAGGCAAGAGACAGGCAGAGGCGGTTTTGCCACTGGTGCTTTCTGTGTTTCTACCCCAGACTTTCCTGGCGGTCTCCCATCCAGTACTAAGCGAAGCCAACCCAACATGGCTTCCAAGATCGGCTAGCCAGCATCTTCTGCTGCTATAGTATCTCCCCCCCCCAAAAAAAGCATACGTTTTGGAATAGGAGTGTGAGCAACAGACATTCTGAGTGATGATGCTCTCCGCTTAGGCTGTCTATGACTTGAACAGTTTCTAAGGCACTCTGAGTCCTGAGTCCGAGCAGAAAAGTATCCTATCAATATCCAACAAACAAATGCCTGCACAGGGGCCAGACTGGGGTGGGCCTTCCGTGTTTTGCTCCTCCAGAACCCACAGAAGGCAGGCACTGCATGAAGCCAAGTCATAGCAGAGCCATGGAGGATAACCTCCCCCACCACAAAAAAATACCCAGAATAAAAAAAAAAAATACATTCTGACTCTGAATGCCAGAAGATCAGCAAATACTTTTGCCTATCTTCAGTGTTCTCACCACACCCCTGACACCTTTAGGACACAAAGAAATTCAGTCACTTCCTCCAAACTGCTTGCAGTTCCTGTCTAAAAGCAGCTCTGGGGCTCTGCTGGAAGTCTCCGGAGGAAATGCCCCATTCCAGATTCCTGCTGAACTTCAGGGGACAGATAGAGCGTGCCAATCTGGCTGTACCTACAGCACCACCCTCCTCTCTGGAGCCCAGGCACGGTGCCAGGAACCTGAAATTGGCAGCACTTAGGATCTGCCCACGCCAGCCTGCTAGCAATCTTGCTTTCGCCGACAGGGTTTTGTGGCATCGCCGCCCCACCCAAGCTTCCTCCTCGGGAGGCTGCTACCGCTCAGTCCAAAGGAGGGAAGCCCTCCTCCTGGGCCCCCCCCACACCTTCAAGTTGAGGCTGGGATCCTGCATCACCAACACGGCCAGGGTGGGGATGTAGATGCCCCCATAGCTCTCGCCAGTGAGGTAGAAGTCCTTGCCGCAGTACTCTGGGAAGAGGCGGAGGAACTCCTTCAGGGCCAGGTAGTTCACGCGGGCCACCTGCCAGGAGAGAGGGCAGAGGAAGTGACCCCCGGGGAAGCCAGCAGCAGGCGGGGAGAGCCCAGCCGCCCAGCCCCAAGGGAGCCCCCACCTCGGTGTCGTTGGTCCGGTAGTCTTTCCCGTCCGAATAGGAGTAGCCGACGCCGATGGGGGACTCCAGGTACAGAATGTTGGCAAGCTGCAGAGGGAAGCGCCAGGGCAGAGTTTAAGGCCAGCAACACCGGGAGCCAGCTGCCAGGGCCAGCCCTCTCCTCCTGGCTCCCAATGGCCCCTCCAAGGCTGGCAGGGGCTGGGAATGCCCTACCTTGTTCCAGGCATAGTCGTTGTACTCCAGGGTGGCCCCGTCCTCCTGGATCTGTGGGAGGAGAAGCAGCAGCCGCTACTTCACAACAGGCACCAGAGAGACCGAGAGAGAGAGCGAGAGAGTGCGCCAACAGCAGCTTGCCCCCCACCGGACAGATGCCCCCACTGGCCCTCCGGCCACACAGGCACAGCCAGCAGCCCAAGAGCACCAGGCCCTCTGCAAAGGCCGCTCACACCGCTGAGCCCGCCAGGCTGGGGAAGCCCAGGGCAGATCCGGGGCCTGCCATCCCCCCCCTCCGGGGGCCGCTACTGACCGTGAAGGGCCCGTGCTCGGTCAGGAGGCCGGTGACGGAGCTGCAGCCGGGTCCGCCGTTCAGCCACAGCACCAGGGGCTTCTCCGCCGCGTCGCGGCCCTGCGCCTCCACGAACCTGCGAGGGAGCGAGGTGCCGCCCGTGGGGGGTGAGTGCCCAGCCAGCCAGCCAGGATCCCCTCGCCCCTTCCCCGTCCCCCCCACCCCTTACCAGTAGTGCAGGTGCTTGTCCTGGTCCACGTCCAGGTAGCCCGAGTAGTGCCGGAAGGACGGCTGCTTGGCCAGCCCCGGCAGGTAGCCCACCTCGTGCCCCGGCGGCGCCGCCCCGACACCAGCAGCAGCCACCGACACCAGCAGCAGCAGCAGGAGGGTCGATCCCGTCGCGCGCACCTGCCGGGGAGAGAAGCGATCAGGCCCGGGACCCCCCGCCAGGGACCCCCTCCCCTCCCCTCCCGGGTCGCCGCCCGGCCCCTCACCATCCTTCCTTCCTCCCTGCCTCCCTCCTCCGCTCGGCCGGTCGCTGGGTCCGCAGAGCTCCGCACCGGCGAATGGGGCCAGGCGCACGTGACCGCCGCTCATATGACCCGGCCTCGCCCACCTGACGGCGGGGCGGGGCCAAGGCGGGGCGCCCGGGCCAATCCCAGCGCCGCGCTGCAGCCATTCCCTCTTTCTCCCGCCCTCTCCTCCTCCGGCCCGGCCGGGACTGGCGGGGCGAGTGGATTGTTTCCTGCCTGCTGCAGCGGGCTGGACTAGATGACCCTGGAGGCCCCTTCCTCCCTTCCCTCCCTCCCTTCCCTCCCTCCCCCTCGACGAGTCTAGGGATCCTCCTCTCCGGAAAGGCCCCTGGCGGCAGAGCGCGGCCTGGGTCTCTCCGGACGGGGGCCACCGCCAAAAAGGCAGCCGCGGGGCGGGCTCCGGCGAGGAGAGGCAGGCGGCCCGTCGTCGGGTGGGCCACTGTGGAGAGCCGGCGCCTTGAGCCGAGCCCGCCTTCTGCGCCCTGTGGCTCCCAGTCTCTAGACACAAGGCAAAGGACTTCTTCACGCCAGGCATCCTGCACTGCCGGTGGAGCTCGTTGTGAGTCCAGCAGCCAGGCACTTTGGAGATCGCCCAGGTTTAGTCCTGGGTGTAAGCCTTCCTGTGCGCGCACAAAAAACTGTTGTCCCCCTGCTTCAGGCCGACAGGGCGGGCGGCCCACCGGAATCGATTATCGGGGGGGGGGGGGGTCATGAACACCTGTGAAGCCGCCTCGGACTGCATCAGAGCCCACTGGTCCTTCGAGGCCAGGCTGGTCTCCTGGGACTGGCAGCCGCTCTCCAGGGTCTCCGGCAGAGAGAGAGGTCTTTCACACCACCTCCTCCCTGGTCCTCTTCACTGGAGATGCCGGGGACTGAACCTGGGACCTTTGGCGTGCCAAGCAGAGGCTCTCCCGTTGAGCCACAACGTGCACTTCTGGCGACTGGCTTGAAATGCTTTAAAGGGGGACCTGACAAATTCAAGGAAGAGGAGAAGTCAGTCAAAGCCTCCATATCTGAATACCGGTTGCTGGGGGGGATGGACTGGGAGCAGGGCCCTGCTTGGGGGCCTTCTAGTGCTTTGCCACTGTGGGAAACAGGCTATGAGACCACGCGGGCCACCTCTGATCCTGCAGGGCTCTTCAGGTGTTCCCAAAAGGAGCTCCAGTCTACAGCATGGCATGCCACTTCGGAATAACGTGCTTTTGCTACAAACAGCCAACAACGACACAGCCTCACATACAGCTTGCCAGCCAGGGATCTGGCTTCTGGGGTGGGGCAGGGGAGAAAATTCATTGCCAGGCTTACTTAGAGACTTGTCAGCATCCCAAAACTGTTGGGTGTCTATCTCCCACCACCACCACCACCACAGTGACTTGGCGTTGACCACGGTGGGTGCAGGGATGGAGGCCCATAGCTAACTTCCAGGGCTGCAGCCCAAATGAAATCTCAGTCCCGTCCCACCACCCCCGCCAGCCCATCTGCTGCCCACAATGTTGGCATTTTCAAGAGGGGGTCCCTCTCTGACCCCCTCCTCTATGTGTCACAATTTGGGTCCAGATATCAAGGCCTCATTGTCCTTTGGTCACTCAGGGTATCCATTGCAGGACTGGGGTGGAAAGAGCTTGCTGACAGAGCCCTAAGACCTGCTCTCTTATTCAGTAGCAACCCCAAATAGAAAGGCCAGGCCTGGCAGGGAGGGGGCGTGGCTCAGTGGAAGAGCCTCGGACTTGACGGCAATTAATTGCCCTGACCTGGAAAGCCCAGGCTAGCCTAATCTCACCAGATCCGAGAAGCTAAGCAGGGCTGGCCCCAGTTAGTACTTGGATGGGAGACCACTGAGGAAGTCCAGGGTCGCTGTGCAGAGGGAGGCAAGAGCAAGCCACCTCTGAACATCTCTTGCCCTGAAAACCTTACAGGGTCTCCATAAGTCAGCTGTGACTTGAGGCACCTTCCACCACCAAGGTGGGAGTGGACAGCCATTAGTCCATCATGCTGGTGGCATTTGTTGTCTATAAAGCACTGCTTATGACTCCTCACAAAACCACTGTGGACCAGGCAAGGGCAGGAATCTGCCTGCCAAGGTCCTGGGTATATTCAGAGACCAGATGGCATCCACTGTACCATACTGGCATCCAGAGTCATACTGGTGTGCCCTGGATCAGCTGAGTCTGGCACACCGATTATGACCCGCCCTGGACTAGCGCAGTGCAGCCCCAGTGGCACAGGGTTTGGTAGCCTGCGGGATGTAATGCGCTTGCAGTAGGTCAAAGTGCGGCTGCGGGACTGCCCTTTGATCATATGACTCCAATGCAAATCCAGCTTCACTGGTTGCCAGTTTGTTTCCGATTTTACTCTTCCCAAGTAGTCTGGGACCAGACTTGAGCTGCCTTCTCCAGGCAAAACCTCCCTGGTGATGTACGACAGGGCCTTTCTGCTGGTGGCACTAGAGCTCTGGGTCTTTCCCCTATGAAACACATTCCACACCTTCTCTTTTGGTTTTTTTCTTTGGGAGGGGGGTTTGCAGCTGGAAACAAAACCCTTTCTTTTTGCCAGGCTGTCTTATATTTAACTACCGGGGGATGGGGGGTGGGATTTGCTTCTTGGATTTTTGTTTTCAGAAGTCTTAACAGCTGTCATACTTTAAAAATAATATATGCCACCTTTCCACCTGATCAGCATCCCTGAGGTGGCTCACATCAAAGCATCAAAACTTTTGAGCCATTAAAAACAACGTTTAAAATTATAAAATCATTCCACGAAAACACACAGACAATCCCAGAACCAGGGAGGAAGGTGAATAACAGTTATTGGAGGGATGCCAAAACCAAGCAAACAAAAAACCCCAAAAGGTCTTCACCTACTGGTGGAAGACACCAATAGAGGGAGACAGATGAGCCTCCCTGGGGAAAGAGTTCTAAAGTTTTAAATAGTCACTTTTTCCTGCTCTGTATTTCAAACTTTGTGACGAGCGCTGAAATGCAGGATATCGAGATCTGGCTGAACTCAAAAGTCTGGCAAGGTGGGGCCATTCTGCAGGGCCCAAGCCAGCCCTGTGGTCCGTGGGAACCACCGGGCACTAGGACCTGGCCAGTTCCAGCGGGCCTCCCCCCCCCCCCCCCCCCCCCCCCCCCCGGGTGTCCCAGGCCGGCTGTGTCAGCAGCTGCCTCCGCTCAGAGCCCACTTAAAAATAGCCACCGCTCTGCCTCTGGGAGAGCGGGCCGAGATGGCGGCCGCCTGCTACCCGTCTAGCCAGTTCCACCGCATCCACGGGGCCAACGTCCGCTTGGATCCCTCCCGCACCCAGGCCACCCGCGTGGAGAGCTTTGCCAACGGCCTGTGCTTCAGCCAGGAGCCCCTGGCCCCGGGGCAGATCTTCCTGCTGGAGATTGAGGAGAAGGAGCTGGGCTGGTGCGGCCACCTGCGGCTGGGCCTGATGGCCCGCGACCCCTCCAGCCTGGACGCGGTGCCCGAGTACTCCCTGCCTGATCTGGTCAACCGGGGCGACAGCTGGGTGTTTGCCATCACCCGCAACCACAACCGAGTCACTCCGGACGCCGCCGTGGAGCAGGCCTCTGTCCGGGTGCGGGGCTTCCTCGCCGACCCCTATTTGCTCATCGAGCAGGTCCGGATCCCCAGAGACAAGCTGGTGGGGCGCAGCAGGCCCGGCCGGTACAGCCACATCCTGGACGACTTGTACAAGAGCAACGTGCTGCCCGCCACGGCCAGGAGGAGCCGCATTGGGGTGCTCTACACCCTGCAGCCCGACGGGACAGCCGACATGCACATGGTCATCAACGGGGAGGACATGGGGCCCAGTGCCAGGGGCCTCCCCGCCGCCCGCCCCCTCTACGCCGTGGTCGATGTCTTCGCCTCCACCAAGAGCGTCCGACTCATCCAGGTGGAGTATGGCTGTAGGTACTGCGGCTCTGTCCTGGCGCCAGGCCTGGGTGGGATGACGAGCACGCCGCCTGGAGGCTCAAAGGAGCACCTCTGTGGCCAGCGGCAAGGGAGGGGCGGCGGCTTCCTGTGCCTCCGGAGGGATGCCAGGTCTGACCCCAGCAGAGATTTCAGGTGGAAGGGAAGGGGCGAGCCCCCTTGGTCTGCCAGAGACACTGGCAAATGGCGGCCAGGCAGAGGAAGAAGCAGTGAACATGACGGAACAGTCCTCTCGTTTGTGTGGGCCAGCCCAGGTAGGAAGGAGAAACAGGAAGAAACAGCCTTACAGGGGGATTAGGCAGATTCATGGGGAATAGGTCTATCAGAGGCTACCGTGGCTACTAGCCCTGGTGACTAAAGGAAACCTCCACATTCAGAGGCACTCAGCCTCTGAATCCCTGAGCCAAGAGGCAACATCGGGGAAGGCCTCGGCCTCTCTGCCCGGTTGCTGGCCCTCCAGAAGAACCAGTTGGCCACTGTGTGAGACAGGATGCTGGACTAGATGGACCCTCACTGGTCTGACCCAGCAGGGCTCTTCTGAGGTTCTTCTCAGGGGAAGGCCTCGGCCTCCCTGCCCTGTTGCTGGTCCTCCAGAGGAACTGGCTGGCCACTGTGTGAGACAGGAGGCTGGACTAGATGGACCCTCACTGCTCTGATCCAGCAGGGCTCTTCTGATGTTCTTCTCAGGGGAAGGCCTCGGCCTCCCTGCCCTGTTGCTGGTCCTCCAGAGGAACTGGCTGGCCCCTGTGTGGGACAGGATGCTGGACTAGATGGTCCCTCACTGGTCTGATCCAGCAGGGCTCTTCTGATGTTCTTCTCAGGGGAAGGCCTCGGCCTCCCTGCCCTGTTGCTGGCCCTCCAAAGGAACTGGCTGGCCACTGTGAGACAGGAGGCTGGACTAGATGGACCCTCACTGGTCTGACCCAGCAGGGCTCTTCTGATGGTCTTATCTGGGGAAGGCCTTGGCCTCTCTGCCCTGTTGTTGGCCCTCCAGAAGAACCGGTTGGCCATTGTGTGAGACAGGATGCTGGACTAGATGGACCCTCCCTGGTTTGACCCAGCAGGGCCCTTCTGATGTTCTTATCAGGAGAAGGCCTCGGCCTCTCTGCCCTGTTGCTGGCCCTCCAGAGGAACTGGCTGGCCACTGTGTGAGACAGGATGCTGGACTAGGTGGACCCTGGTCTGATCCAGCAGGGCTCTTCTGATGTTCTTATGAAAGCCTCAGCCTTTATGCCCTGTTGCTGGCCCTCCAGAGGAACTGGCTGGCCACTGAGTGAGACGGGATGCTGGACTAGATGGACCCTGGTCTGACCCAGCAGGGCTTTTCTGATGGTCTTATCAGGGGAAAGCCTCGGCCTCTCTGCCCTGCTGTTGGCCCTCCAGAGGAACTGGCTGGCCCCTGTGTGAGACAGGATGCTGGACAAGATGGACTACTGGTCTGATCCAGCAGGGCTCTTCTGCTGTTCTTATCAGGGAAGACCTCGGCCTCTGTGCCCTGTTGTTGGTTCTCCAGAAGAACTGGCTGGCCACTGTGTGAGACAGGATGCTGGAGCAGATGGACCACTGGTCTCATCCCTCAGGGCTCTTCTGATGCTCATATGAGAGAAACAGGCCAGCTGCAGAACCAGGTGGATCCGTTGGTGGACCTTGTTAGAAAGTTCTGGCGATATGTTTCGCACTAGACAGTGGGAGAGAAAGAGAGCTGTGGCCCACAAGGGTTTGGTCTGCTTCAGACAAGGACAGGGGCCAGGTGGGCAGACGAAGGCTGCAGAGGGACCCGCAAGTCGCTTGGGGGAGAGTAACAGCAGATGGAGTTCAGTGACTTACTGATGATGACCTCTGAAGGCCAGCGTTCTCCGCCTGAATCTCTTCTCTACGAAACTTCTATCGTTCCCTTCCTCCAAGGATCTCAGGATTGCGGACATGGTTTCCCCCTTCTCTATTACTGGGGAAGAGCTGTGGCTCAGCGGAGAGCCTCTGCCCGGCATGCAGAAGGTCCTGCGTTCAACACACTGGCATCTCCAGTACGGATCAGGTTGCAGAGGGTGTGAAAACACCCAGTCTGAGTCCCTGGAGAGCCGCGGCCAGTCTGAGTGGACGATCCGGATCTCGATGGCTCAGGGGTGAAGAGGGGCCACGGCTCAGTGAGCAGAGCTTCTGCTAGGCATGCAGAAGGCCCCAGGCGCAATCCCTATGGGCACCTCCAGCTAAGGCGGCTCTGGTAGGAGGTGATGGGAGAGACCTCGGCCTAAGAGCCGCTGCCAGTCCGAGTGGACAGTACCGACCCCAATGATGAGCCGAGGGTCTGGTCCAGGAGAAGGCAGCTTCCCGTGTTGCTCATCATGGATGTTCACTTCGTAGGCTGGGGTCGGAAAGTCTGTCCCAAGATGATTCATTGAGCTTCGTGGCTCAAAAGGAGTTGCATTTGCCTCCTCCAGATCCCAGCCCCCCCCCCCGCCCCCGTGCCCTGCTGTCTCCTCCATCAATGACTCACTCTGGTTACCTTAGATAAGCCACAAGCTTTTGGCCTCTGCCCCACCTGCGGTGCAGCCATAAGAATATAGGCCCGCCTTGCCGGGCTGTCATCAGGGGTGCCGGAAGGTAATGTCTGAACTCAGAGAAGCGCCATACAAATCCAGAGCAGTCTCTTGGGAGCAAAGTGCCCAGGGGAAAGCTGGGGTTCAGTGGCAGGAATGGGAGTTCAGAGTCAGGCTGTGAGGGGCACCCAGGCCCCACAGAGAAGGGGCTGGAGGACGGGACCGTGCCTCCCCCCAGGATTCGGCAGCAGTCACATTCGGGGCTGCAGGGAGGACCCTGGGGAGGGGACGGTTTGGAGAACAGAAACATCGGGGGGGGGGGGGCAGGCCCAGGTGCAGACTCCAGCCCCCTGGGGCAGCAGGACTTCCCCCTCCGAGTCTGACCTGCTCCCTCCCTTCCTCCCTCTTGCTCCTGGGACCCTTTCCTGCTTCTTGCCTCCCCTTGCTGGCCCTGTTGATGAGGTGGGTGAAGAATGAGGGCCTCCCGGGGGGTAGGAAGCCCTTCTGCCCCTCCCAGAGCCAATTTGGTGGAGTGATTAAGAGTGCAGATTCTAACCTGGGAGAACCAGGTTTGATCCCCCCCTTTTCCTCCACATGCAGCTGCTGGGGTGATCCTGGGTCAGTCACAAGTTCTTTCAGAGCTGTTCTCTCAAGGGCAGTCCTCGAGAGAGCTCTCTCAGCCCCACCTACCTCCCAGGGTGTCTCTTGTGGGGAGGGGAAGGGAAAGGAGATTGTAAACTGCTCTGAGACTCCGGGTGAAGGGCAGGGTATAAATCCAATCTCTTCTTCTTCCTCTTCCTCCTCCTCTCTGTCTCTTGGTGGAGGAAGCAACAACTACGGGCCCAGTCCCTTCCACGCAACAGCCACAACTATCGGGAGGCCACAGGGGCCTAGATCCATCAGCAGTGGGCCTCGCAGGTGCCTGCTCTTGGGCTTTCATAGGGTGCCCATGCTGATGGCCAAGATCAAATCAGGGAGGGGCACGTCCCACGCCCTGCTTGCAAACGTTCTGCAGCTGCGTCCAGGGCATGAGGCCAACCCACTGGACAGCACGCGTGAACGGCGACAAACTGCAGTGTGGCCAAGATCTGCTGTGGGCACGGCCTTCCTTGAGGCGTGAAGCTGCTCTTGCTTTTCAACTCATTTGTCATGCAAATACAAAACTCACAGAGACTCCTGACGCACATTTACATACAAATATCTCCCTTCTCATTTTTATTTATTCAAAATATCTATGGCTTACCTTTCCCTTGCGACTCAAGGCAGCTGACAGCACTAAAATAAAACCCTGTAACCACCTCCCCCCCCAGAAGACACCTGCGGCTCAAATCCCATTAAAAGCCATAGCAAATAAAACATCCTTACAGCCCCTACTCAGTACTCCTGAGGACAGTACCCCCTCTACTCGGACTGGCTGCAGCTCCCCTCCAGGGTCCCAGGCGGAGGTCTCCCACATCACCTCCTGCTTGGTCCTTTTAGCTAGAGATGCCGGGGATGGAACCTGGGGCCTTCTGCATGCCAGGCAGATACTCTGTCACTGAGCCACAGCCCCTCCCCATGAAGCCGCCTTCTAGTGAATCAGACCTTCTTGGTCCATCAGGGTCACTGCTGCCTACTCAGACTGGATGAGGTCTTTCCAGGATCCCAGGCGGAGGTCTCCCACATCACCTGCTGCCTGGTCCTTTTAGCTAGAGATGGTGGGGAGCGAACCTGGGCTCTTCTGCACGCCAGGCAGGTGCTTTAGAAGAAAAAGAAGAAGAAGGGATTGGATTTATACCCCGCCCTTCAGTACCCAAGGGAGTCCTCTCCCTTCCCCTCCCCACAACAGACACCCTGGGAGGCAGGTGGGGCTGAGAGAGCTCTGACGGAAACGGCTCTTTTTCAAGGACAGCTGTGCCAGAACTACGGCTTGCCCAAGGTCATCCAGCAGGTGCGAGTGGAGGAGTGGGGAATCAAACCCGGCTCTCCCAGATTAGAGTCCGCACACTTAACCACTGCACCAAACTTTACCACTGAGCCATGGCCCCTCCCCCTTCCCAAGAAGCCCACTCCACAAGGTGGGGGCTACTACTGAAAAGGACCAGACAAGCAACCTAAACCAAGAGACCAAGCCAGAGGACGCCAGCCGGCTCAACTTGGGGAGACCGGGTCCTTCAGACGTGTGGGACTCAGGCTGGGAGGGATTTAAAGGTCATAACTAGCAACATGAATTTCATCTGAAAACAAACTGGCAGCTAGTGTAGTTGCTAAAATAAGTGAGACGTGTTCCTGTCAGTCAGCCCCTGACAATCGCTGAGTTGCTATATGCTGAGCTAGTTGCAGTTTCTGAATTTTAAGAGCACCGATTATCGTGTGGCCCAGCTGGCTGAGCAGGGGCACACCCTGGAAATTGGGCTGCCAGCTCCGAGGTGGGAAGTACCTGGAGATTTGGGGGGTGGGGCTTGGGGAGGGGAGGGACCCTAATGCCACGGAGTCCAGTTTTCAAAGCAGCCATTTTCTCTAGGGAAACAGATCTCTGGCGCCTGTAGATCAGTTGTAATCCCAGGAGATCTCCAGCTACCATGTGGAGGCTGGGAACCATATCACCACTACACTCCCATCTGTCCCCTCTTGGCGTGGCGGCCGGGTCTCAGTTAACTGCTCTCAGCATTCCACAGTTAAGGAGACATCTGCCCACCAGTCTCTGACACATTTATTCTGACACATTTATTTCCTTCACTATGTTTCCCCCCTTCCCCAGGATGAAACCCAAACAAATGGTGACCATATAAACTAATCCCTGTTCGGCCCTTGCATCTGTTACACATCTTCATTATGCTGTATGCTAATTTACTGCTCACCCTCTACCAGTATGTCTGGACTGGTAACTTCCATTTCATTGCAGCTGAAGAAGTGTGAATGCACACAACAGCTGATATCCAGAATTAAACTTTGTTGGTCTCAAAGGTGCCGCTGGACTCAACCTTTGTTCTGCTGCTTCAGACCAGCACAGCTACACCCACCTGGACTAAATGAATCCTGTTGCTCTTTAGAGTGAACAGCACCAAAAAAGCTCAGTGAGACAAACTCCAGGTCCCTTTCTAGGGTGCCAGCTCTGGCATGGGGAATTCCTGGAGGTGGAGCCTGGGAAAGGCAGGGGTTGGGAAGGGGAGGGACCTCTGCGAGGATGTGAAGCCACAGAGCCCACCCTCCAAAGCACCCATTTTCTCCAGGAAAACTGATCTCTGTAGTCTGTAGATCAGCTGTAATTCTGGGAGAGCTCCAGCCCACACCTGGAGGCTGGGAACCCTATCCCCTGCAAGGACTTGGGGGGGGGGCTTTACGGTAACTGCCTGGTGGAGCATTTGGCCTTGAGAAAGGAACCACATTGCACCAAACAAAACCCATGAGGAAACTGCTTAACATTTTCAGTTTCCTCTCTCGTATTCAAGCCTCCAAGGATGTGGCTATGGCTAAGGAGAAGGCAGAGAACCCCAAGACAGTTTATTCTCAGTTTATTCTCCATAAACTATTCCATAAAATGCAGTTGTTTGTTGAACTTTCCCAGGCTGGGCTCAACAGCAATGTTCAGTAATATACAATACACAAACAAACACAATTCAGAATCAAAAGGCTCATGCAACAAAATGATAGGGCTGGTACATATTAAAAGTTAGCAAAAATATCAGTAAGCCTACTGTAAGAATTCAATTTGGTCAAGTTCTGGAGGCCTTTATATAGGAAGGGTTTATGTTATGGTTGGTTTTAAAAGAGACAGGCGTGCCACACCGCATGATTGTTTTGAAGTACTCTGGACAAGAGGCTGCTGTCAGAATATGGAGGAACCGAATGGTTTCCAGTTGGCAAAGGTGTCAGACGAGGATGTATTTTATCTCCCCATCTCTTCAATCTATATGCAGAACATATCATAAGAGAAACTAGATGTAGATGAAGGTGGAGTGGAAATTGGCGGAAGGAACATTAACAACTTGAGATATGCAGATAACACCACATTATGGGCAGAAGACAGTGAAGACATGAAACGGCTACTGCTGAAGGTTAAAGCAGAAAGTGGCACAGCAGGATTACAGCTGAACATCAAGACGACAAAAGTAATTACTCCCTGGGAATTGCACAAATTTAAGATTCTAGTCCAGTGGCACCTTAGCAACCAACTTTCATGAGTCAAAGCTCCTTTCATCTGACATGAATAGAGTAGAAATGGGGGCAGAAATTTATTCCGAACAATGGACCCCCAGGACTGAATAGGGACCTAGGATTCTTATCTCACTACAGATGCTAACTTTCTGCCCCCAAGTACTCTGCTCTAATCCAGCTGTACACACACTCTAATCCAGCTGTACACACACTGTACCTTTGCACCTTTTATAAGCCTTCTTTACAGCACTCTGTACACCTTTTTGATAGATATGTTCCCTCTAAGCTGTGAAGTCTTGAGAGCAAAAATTCTACTTTGTGAGCTACTGGCATTAAATTTGTGAGTGAGCGATTTGGCTCCTGCATTAATTAGTTTTTCTGGAGCCCTCCTTCCTGAGCTGAGACAAAAATGTGTGAGCCAGAGGCTAAAAATCTGTGAGCTAACTCACACTAACTTAGCTTAGAGGGAACACTGGCTGCCACTGGGATAAAAGGACTCAGGGATCTCTATTCCAACTTGTATCTGATGAAAAGGAGCTTTGACTGTTCAGAGCACACACTCTGAAAGAGCTTGTTGGTCTCTAAGGTGCTGCTGGATTTGAATGTAGATGTTCTACTACAGATCAACAGAGCTACCTGTTGACTGACAGTGAAGAGATTGAAATTGTTCAAGGTTTTCTATTCCTTGGCTCCAGCATCAACCAAATGGGAGATGGCACCCAAGGAACCAGAAGGAGCCGGAGACTGGGAAGGGCAGCCCTGAAGGAGCCGGAGAAGCTTCTTAAGTGTAAGGACGTGTCGCGGGAGACCAAGATGGAGATCATTCACGCTACAGCATTCCGTTACGATGTTATGGGCATGAAAGTTGGACATTGAAGAAAGTGGATTCCTTTGAAATGTGGTGTTGGAGGGGAGGAGAGTTTTATAGATACAGTGGACTGCCTAAAAGACACCTAAAGGGGTTCTGGATTGAAGCAAGCCTGGACTCTCCCTAGAAGCTAAAATGACTAAACTGAGGCCATCGTACTTCAATTGCACGATGAGAAAGATGAGGGTCACTGGAAAAGACAAAAAGGCTCAGAGAAGCTGAA
Organism: Lepidodactylus listeri; assembly: GCA_029233225.1. Classification (NCBI taxonomy): domain Eukaryota; kingdom Metazoa; phylum Chordata; class Lepidosauria; order Squamata; family Gekkonidae; genus Lepidodactylus; species Lepidodactylus listeri. Next base: position 1,186,768 of record JARCFY010000002.1, read on the forward strand.
GGCAGCAGGAAAAGAGGAAGAGCCAACCTGGGATGGACGGACTCCGTCAAGGAAGCTGCAGCCAGGCTGTGAACGGGAAGAGGTCTTGTTGCTGTTGTTCAGTCGCACAGTCGAGTCCGACTCTTCGCGACCCCAGGGACCACATCACGCCAGGCCCACCTGTCTTCTGTCGTGCTCTGGAGTTTGCTTAATTTCACGTTCATTGCAGCGATGACACTGTCTAACCACCTCATCCTTTGCCGTCCCCTTCTTCTTTGACCTTCAGTCTTTCCCAGCATCGGGGTCTTCTCCAGGGAGGGCTCCCTTCTCATTGGGTGGCCAAAGTCTTTGAGCTTCAGCTTCAGGATCTGGACTCCAGGGAGCAGTCAGGGTTGATTTCTTTTAGGATTGACTGATCTGATCTCCTTGCAGTCCAAGGGGCTCTCAGGAGTCTTCTCCAGCACCATAATTCAAAAGCATCTATTCTTTGGTGCTCGGCCTTCCTTATGGTCCAACTCTCGCAGCCATACATTACTACTGGAAATACCATGGCTTTGACCATACGGACGTCTGTTGGCAGGGTGATGTCTCTGCTTTTTATCGTGCTGTCTAGGTTTGCCATTCATAGGGTTTCCATAGGTCAGAAATGACTTGAGAGCACTACACACACACACACACAAATTTAAAGCAGTGCAGAGGAGAGAGACCTGACTGGGTTTCAGAAACGAAGCCTTATGAAGAAAGGCTGAGAAGAGTCAGCCTGGAGATTGAGGGGGAGATACGATTATTCTTTTAAAAGTATTTGAGGGGGCTGTCATTTAACGTAGGGCAGGGTGCCGTTTCAGTTGACAGTGGAAGATGGGACTCATAATAACGGGCTTAAATTATGGTTCGGGGTATTAGGAAAAACCTTGTAACAGTAAGGGCAGCTCAGGGGTGGACTCAGTGGCTCAGGGATGCTGCTGCGGGTTCTCCCCTCCTTGGAGGTTTTTAAGCAGAGATGGGGTGATGATTGGTCAGGGATGCTTTCGGATGTCCTGCGTGGTGCCAGGGGGGCTGGACTGGCTGGTCTTTAGACCCCCCCCCCGCAAAAAAAATACTTTTAAAATTCTGTAACTCTTAGATTCAAGTCCTCCAAGCCCAATCAGTCAAGAGAGTTTCAGGTCTTGGTCATGGTGTTTTAAAACTGGACAAACTGAATGGTGGGTTCAGCAAGATGCTTCTCATAGCAAGGAAGTGTGCCCCCCCCCATGCACCAGAAGAGCCAGTTTGGTGTAGTTGTTAAGTGAGCGGACTCTAATCTGGGAGAACCGGGTTTGATTCCCCACTCCTCCACTGGCACCTGGCTGGATGACCTTGGGCAAGCCATAGCTCTGTACCAGCTGTTCCCTCAAGGACAGGTTGGGGAAGAGCTCTCTCAGCCCCACCTACCTCACAGGGTGTCTGTTGTGGGGAGGGGAAGGGAAAAGGAGTTTGTAAGCCGCTCTGAGACTCCCTTGGGGAGTGGAGGGCGGGGTATAAATCCAGTCTCTTCTTCTTCTTCTTCTTCTTTAGTGGCCACAAGATAAATTCTGCTGCTGAAGGCAAAGGCAGCTTGTAGTTTTAGTAACATGGAAGATAAACCTGGAAAGCACAGGCTGGGATCCACTAGAGCACTTCTGTGGACAGAAGGCTTTCTTGGTGCAGGGTGTAACTTTCTTGCCTCCCCCCAAGGGGTTTTCAGCCTCCACAGCCGGCACGATGCCCGTGGACAAACTGAATGGTGGGTTCAGCAAGATGCTTCTCATAGCAAGGAAGTGTGCCCCCCCCCATGCACCAGAAGAGTCATTCCCTTGAAAAAGGACACCATGACACACTCTTCTGCTTTATTGTTTAAAAATGGAAAGTGCACAAATATTTAGAAACAGCTGCAACAGCACAGCTGGGCTGGGAGAGGCCCTGGCTAATGGACACCCCTGAGAGGTTTTTTGTCCCTCCTGAAAGCGTGTCGGGATTTCAGAGCTCAACCAGGACAGACTTTTTTTTTTAAAACACCCCTGCCTATTTTGGGAGGCCACTGCAGCGCAGGGAGCAGAGGGACCACCCGCTGAAGCCCCCTGGACCAGGCAAACAGGGTTCCTTTGAGGTGGCCCAAGAGGAAGGTCCGAGGCAAGGAGCTGAGCCAGACGGGGCATCAGAAAAAGGGTAGGAGAGGAGGTGGTGATGGGGGGGGGGGGATCTGCGGGGCAGCAGAGAAGAAGGGACGAAAGAGTGAGCCCGGGGAAGATGGGACATCTGGTTGAGGACAAGGAGAGACAGGGAGGATAGGGAACAAAGAGGAGCTGTTAATTCTGGGACATACTGAACTTGCCGGAGAGACGTGAGACATTCCAGTAAAAATACTCCAGGAGGAGTTGGAGATGCAAGACTTGGGGGCAAGGGGGAGCAGGTGGAACAGATTCAGTGAGGTTGCTCGAGAGACAGGTGGGAAGCCAAGAAGAGGTTAAGAACGTAAGAACATCAGAGAAGCCAATGCTGGATCAGGCCAGTGGCCCATCCAGTCCAACACTCTGTGTCACACAGTGGCCAAAAACACCAGGTGCCCTCAGGAGGTCCAGCAGTGGGGCCAGGACACCAGAAGCCCTCCCACTCTTGCCCCCCAAAGACCAAGAAGACAGAGCATCACTGCCCCAGACAGAGTATTCCATCTATACTTTGTGGCTGATAGCCCTCTGATGGACCTCTGCTCCATATGTTTACCCAGTCCCCTCTTGAAGCTGTCTATGCTTCTGCAAAGGATCCTTCTGCAAAGCTAGCAGTGAAAGGACAGCAGCTTCCTCCACTGGCAACAGTCAGTCATTCAACAGGAAAAGGGCTTTCTCGGCCAGCCAATCTCACCCCTGGCTCAAACCCTCAGCTTGTCTGAGGCTCAGCAGAGAACACGCTAAGAACAGAACCGCCAGCTTAAGGAACGGCCGGCATTCTGAAGGCGCGCAGAGGCACAGCACCCCACCCAGTCCTACGACGAGTGACGATTCCCCTTCAGCCCTTTCAAAATCCTTGCCAGCAGGACCTCAACTGGGACACACTTTCCCCAGCTGTACCGCTGAGATATAAGCGTGACTCAGGGTGGAGGTGAGAGGTGGAAGGAGAGCGAAAGAGGCACACTCATCCTGTGATCATCTCGGCCAAACGGGTTTCATAACCTGGCAGGCCTGTGGACCAGAGGCGATAAAGAGGACAATGGAGCCAAGGGTGCACATCACAAGCCAGTGGTGCCCCTCGCATCGTCCCGTGCCCCAAAGGAGGCCTGTCTCCCACCTGCGGAGGAATGCCAGGCAGGGCACTCTGGCGAGAAGAGGCAGGCGGGGAATCTGTCTGGAAGCAGGTGCTTCCTCCTGGGCACGCCCGCTCAGGATGCCCGACGGGAAGGAGACCTGGAATGCCAGGCCAAGAACAGCAGTCCAATAGAAAAAGTACCCAGAGGCCTCTGAGGAGCTGGCTGCTTTGGGGCCTTCAGACGCTTCGGGGGGGGGGGGCATGATGGGAACGGCAGCCTGCGTGGTCCCACCGCACCGCCCTTGTCTTTCGGCCAGCCCAGGGCCTGCTCACAACCCATTCCGACTCTGGCCTGGAACAAAGCGTGGAAGGTAAACACATTCCCACCCTCTGTTTGAGTTCAGTAGCACCTCAGAAACCAACAAGATTTTGGGGGCATGAGCTTTTGAGTGGAGAGTCAAGGCTCCCTCTGTCAGATACCAGATCTTTGGCTCCCAAAAGCTCACCCCCCCAAAAAAACCCAGGTTGCTCTCGAAGGTGTACCTGGACTCAAATATAGCTGTTCTCCTGCAGAGCCACAGGGCGGCCCTGTGAACAGCGGGGGGGCGGGGGGTGGGGGTGGGGAAGCACCCTGCCCCAGAGTGGGCAGAAGCGTCCAGCACCATGGCTCATGGCCCAAGGTCTAATCCTGCCATTCCTCATTCCTCTTTTTGCAAAGTCTCTCCAGCCCTCCAGGAACTCATTTGCAGAACAAGGCAACAAAAGGAGGAGGAGGAAAGCCCCTGCCCAGAGGAAAGGAAGGGACCGTGGTTCTCTCTGCAGGAAGTCTTGCCCTCTCCCTAGCAAGCCAGGTTCATGCCAGGCCCAGCGAACCTCCCCCCCCCCCCCGGGGGGGCCCTCCAGCCACGAATCCAGTCCGATGGCTCGCCTGTGACAGAGGGAAGAGTTTGTGGAGGCCGACAGCGTGCCTGTTTGGAGACAGCAGTGCTGGGGGATGTCACCGGAGGCTAGGTGGATGCTTTCACGTCTGGAGAATGAAGCAGTCAGGGGTCCTTTTGCAGGACTCCAGGTGGATGGCCAGCAGGATTTGGGCAGGCGAAAGAGAGGCAAACCCCGTGAACAGACTGGCCTGCCACCTCTGGCCCAGCGGGAAAGGTGAGGCTCCAAAGCAGTCTGCTGGCTGGCTGGGTGTCTGCTGGGGCTGCCGGAAGCTCTGCCAACATGCATTCAGCCCTCTCCTCTTGAGGGGTATCGGGCAACACTGGGCAGCTGTCTCGGCTTTCCTTAGCGCCTGTACCTCCGCTTTGTAGCCTTGTCTCTTTATGCTCAAGGTGTGTCCAGATGTTGCAGTGAACAAAGCTTTGGTCTGTCTGAGGAATTAAGGCTGCACTGGTGTCCCTGACCATGGGCAGACTGCTCTCTTTCCCACTTTGCCTCACTTGGTGTCCCGCTGGCCCCAAACCGGCGTTTGAGGAGACTAAATAAAGAGGGTTCGGGTGGCACTGATTCTCACGGAGCACCCCAATGCTCTGAACGGGGTCTTGGGGAGGGGGGTGAAGGAATCGTGGAGGGGAGGTGGGTTCCCTTTGCAAACCCTGCCCAGCCGTTGGCCCATCATGGGCCTCTTCTTGGCTGCTTGCTGGAGCAGGGAAGGGGGGGGGGGGTGGAAGCAAGCTCTGAGGAGCTGGGAGGGAATTGTGAACAGCCTCCAAGACGGTCACTTCCACGCTGATGGCAGTCTGCCTGTTGAGTCTGGGCGGCCACGCCCACCTGCACAGCGCCCAGTGACCCAGAGCATAAAGGTTTTTCCAAGCTCTGTCATGGACTGACACTCCTTCCGCAGTCAAACAAACTGTCCAGCTCCAGGCTGGGTGTTTTCGGCATGGAACGTAAGAAGAGTCAGACCAGTGGCTCGGCATCTTGTCTCACACAGCAGCCCATGAGTTGCCTCGGAGGGCCAAACAAACCGGGAAGAGTGGCCGAGGCCTCCCTGCTGCTGCCTCCTAGCACTGGTTTCCAAAGGTTGACTGCCTCTGAATATGGAGGTTCCCTTTAGTCACTACAGCTAGTAGCCATTGATGGACCTCTCCTCCAGGAAATCTGCCTAACACACTTTTAAAGCGTGGTGGTGGGGGGTCATCACTCCACGATCAGTGAATTCCAGTTTGATCACTCATCGAGTAAGAAGTATTGCCTTTTGTCTGTCCAGAACCTTTTCCCCAACAGAACAAAGTTAGAGCCCAGCGGCACCTTTAGGACCAACAAAGTTCTATTCAAGGTGTGAGCTTTCGTGTGTGCGCACACAAAATAAATTTATTTATTTATTATTACTTGTATTTAAATAAATACAATTTAAATACATACTTGTATTTAAATAATACTGTATTTAAATACTGTATTTAAATAAATACTTGTAAATAAAACTTTGTTGGTCTTCAAGGTGCCACTGGATTCTTTGTTCTGTTGCTTCAGACCAACACGGCTGCCCAACTTGATCCATCTTTTCCTCAACAATTTTATTGGGAGCCCCTGGATTCAAGGATTGTGGGAGGGGAAGAAAAAGCTCCCTCTATCAACTCTTTCCATCCCGTGTGTAATTTTATAAACCTCTATCATGTCTCCCTTTAGCCTTCTCTTTTCTAAACTGAAAAGTCACAGGCTCTCTAGCCTTGCCTCATGGGGAAGGTGCTCTGAGACAAGAACATGAGAGAAGCCAATGTTGGATCGGGCTAGTGGCCCCTCCAGTCCAACACTCTGTGTCACACAGTGGCCAAAAACACCAGGTGCCCTCAGGAGGTCCAGCAGTGGGGCCAGGACACCAGAAGCCCTCCCACTGTTGCCTCCCCCAAGCACCAAGAATTCAGAGCATCACTTGCCCCAGACTGAGAGTTCCTATCTAGACCTTGTGGCTAAGAGCCACTGATGGACCTCTGCTCCAGATGTTTATCCACTTCCCTCTTGAAGCCTGTAGCTGCTGCCACGTCCCATGGCACAGTGATTTTGAATCTAACATCAAAGCCTGTTCAGAAGAGCCAGAAAGCTTCAGGACTCTCTGTGGCCACGCCGACTGAGATGAGACAGTCTGGCAAGGGGCCAAACTAGCCACGGGCCAAAGAGATGGGGCGGCCGGGGGGGGGGGGGGAGAACCCTCATTACTGAACAAACAAGACATGAATTGTTCTCTCACAGGACTCTGAACAAGCAGAGACAAAGGGGCCACCCCCCCTTTCAGTGAATTCCGGGGGGGGGGGGATTTGAAAATAGAGAATGGCATAGGAAGGAGAAGCTGGGGGCGGGGGGGGGGGAGGAGAGAAAGAATTAGGACACACTCGTTAAGATGTGCGGCCAGGTTGAATTAACCCATTCCAGCCAGACTGGGCATCGCTTCCGCCTGGGGTTTTTGGAGAGGAGTTCTGAACGCTCCTGGGAGTCTGCGGCTGGCTCAGGGGCTCAGGTGGGCACCTTCCTCACAGGCCTCGGCCTGAGCAGGGGCCGCCTCCCTGCAGACGCCAACCCTCCTCTTGTGTTCCTCCCCAGTCCCTTCACTCCAGACCCTCTGTCGCCTGATCATCCAGAAACACGTTGTGCACCGGCTGGCCATTGACGGGCTCAACCTCCCGCCACTGCTGAAGAACTTCTGCAAATACGAATGAAACCACCCAGGCCGCTTGTGTGCGTGCCCCGTCCTTCATTCAGCCGCGGGGTTTGGATTTACGCCAGGCACAAAAAGCTTCGCCCCTCCTGCGCTGCCAGTGGAATACCCAGCTCCTGGACCTCGCAACCGATGGGGTGGGGATGGGGCAGTCGTCTGTGGGACCACGAAAAGGGTCCTGAGAGGGTGGGAGAAGTCCAGTCCTGACGGATGGTATTGGGCAGAATTCAGAAGAGGAAACACTGGCGCACTCTGAGGGCATGGACAAAGGGGGCCAGGAGTGGGAGGGATGGACACACCCTGGAGAGCTGCAGCCGGGGCCGGGGCCGGGGGCAGCACGAGGCATGCTGGGCTTTTATTACCAAGACGACCATTCAATAAAAAAGTGCCGCTGATCAAAACCAGTCCAAATGGGGGAATGGAAACTCTGTGGGCAGCCTCTGGGATCAGACTGGTCACAAAAGAAGCAGGATTGGTAGAGCCACAGGGCAGGCCTGGGCCTTCGTCACCCCCCCCCCCACACACACCCTGGGGTGCGGGGGGAGTGGTGCCTCCTCTTTGGAGCAGCACCAGCCCAGCGGCTTGGGCAGAGGGGCACGCGGCGGCCACACAGTGCCTCTGTGTGAGGTAAGGGCTGAGCCCTGTGACACCTGTTCTAGAATGGAGGGAGCTCAGGGCGGGCCCAGTGCGGAGGCAGCGGCGGCATTGGCTGAGTCCCACTGCTGCCATGGCCGAGCACGGGAGGGGGGAAGCGTCCCCCACCTTCCTCCTGCCTCCCCATCAAGGTAAAGGTTCTGCTCTCTTCGCCCCGGTATTTTGTGCAGGACGGCACCCCATACCGACTGAGATGAGACAGCCTGGCAAGGGATGGGCAGCTGCCCTCAAACCCACTGGCGGGCAGCCCCCTGCTGCTAAGAGAACCTGGGTCACTAAAAAGTGGGTGGGGGGGGATCCTGAGCGGACAGGAGGTGCAGGGTCAAGTCCCATTTCAGCACTAGAAGCCCACGAGGCCTCTTCCCAGCACCAGAGACAAGAAAGGCAGGGGAGCCCCGACTCCCACCCGGACTGATCTAAGGGAAATAGTCTCCCTCCCTCCCCTCTTCTTCCCAGGAGCTCAGAGTGGTGTCAGTGGTTCTTCCCTCCCCTTGGTATTCTCACAACAACCCCGCAAGGTAGGGCAGGCTGAGAGAGACCCAGTAGGGTGTGGAGGCTGTAATGTCACTCTGGGATGAGCGAAACCTGTGTTTAAAGCACTGCTCCACTGGGAAGCTCTCTGGGTGTGACTCGGGGCCAGCTGCTTCCTCTCAGCCCAACCCACCTCACAGGGTTGTTGTGACCACAAAATGAGGGACAGAGCCACATGGCGCAGCCCTAAGCTCTTGGGAGGAACAGAGCACAAAAGGGAGGGACAGGCCAGGAGGACGGCACAAAGAATGTGGACGGGCCCAGAGTCACCCATCAAGTGTTCTGCCTCTATTTGCTGGGTTATTCCCCCTCCCCAGAAGGCGCTGGGTGGCTCCCATCCAATGCTTCCTCTAAGCTGTGGAGTCTTGTGAGCAAACATTCTAATTTGTGAACTACTGGCATTAGGAGTTGAGAGTGAGCGATTTGACTACTGCATCGATTAGTTTGCTCTGGAGCCATCCTCCCTGAGCTAAGACAAAAATACGTGAGCTAGCTCACACTAACTCAGCTGAGAAGGAACACTGCTTGCATCATATACTAACATACTGAAAATAGAAGGTAATACACTTTAAAAGCCACAAAAGGGGGCTAAGGTCAAAGAGGGCAGGGAGCCAAACTGCCCGCAGAAAGAGATGCTGTTGGGAGGGTCACAGCTACCACAGGGCACCGAGGGGCTCATGCAGGTGGGACGGAAAGCTCCGCCTGGCGCTCCGCCACCCTGGCTCGCCCATGGGCAGGAGCATCCTTCGCATGCCCTGGAGCAGAGACCTTCGCTCCCACCTGGTTCTGGGCCCGTGGCTTCTCCCAGCCCGAGTCCTTCCTTGTGCGGCCTGTGGGCTTTGCCTCTCTCCTTCCGCGCTGTGTGCCGCAGAGGGGAAGGGCCTGGCAGATGCCACCTCGTAATCCTGGCCTGGCACTCCACACGTCACCTCTCTCCTACGCTTTCAGCAAGCTCGAGGCGGGGTGAGAAACTGGGAGCCGGTGGAATGCAAATTGCAGCTCTGGCGGCCCCTGCTACAGAAAGATGTTTACTCAGCCGGAAGACGAGTGGGCGAGGGAGGGCGATGCCTGTCACACTTTGCTCGCCAAAGAATGTGCCCCCCCCATCTCCAGGATCCCTTAGGGAAGGCAGCAGAAGCAGAGCCTGCCCCCCACACTCCAGCTGACCTCTCTTCTCCCCCCACCCATTTCAGGAGATGCCAACAGCAGAGAGCTCAAACTGGCACCCAGCGGCCTGCTGAGACTTCCCGCTGCCCCTTCAGCTGCGGGGGCCTCTGCTCTGAGGCTGTTCAGGAGGAAAATGCCAGCCAGGAGGGGTCCTCCCCCCAAGGTGAGCACCGCCCAGCTGCTTCCCGAGTCAGACCTCCAGCCTCCTTGCCTGTCACCCAGCACCCCCCACCAGGGGGCCACACAGAGATTCTCCAGGAGTCTCCGCCATCTGGGTCCAGTACAGGAATGTCTCACTGAGCAGACTGGCAATGGGGCCCTGGGCCTCCCCCCAACAGTGCTGCACCTCCTCAGCCAGCAGTCAAACGACAGTGCCAGCACCAGCTCCCGGGGAGACCTCCCACTGGCCCGGTGGTGGGGCTTCTTGCCAAGCGGCATCGTCTGGATGTCGGCACAGCTTGACCCAGAGGGAGGGGCTCTGCCGGCGCTCTGCTTGCCCCCCAACATCTGCATCCTGACCCTGGCCATGATGATCGCCGGCATCCCCACGGTTCCGGTGCCAGGAGTGCGCGAGGAGGACATGATCCTGGCTGCCCAGAACTTCATGGCAAAGCACCCACAGCCTGGCGAAGTGGAAGGGGAGGGAGCCTGGCAGAGGAAGTGGGCTGCAGTGCCACACCAGGGTGGCCTTTCCTGCAAGAGAGACAAGCAGCAGCGGAGGAGGACAGCCGGCAGAAACCTTCTCCCCCTCTTCCTAGCCCAGCTGGAGAAGTAATGGGGAAGGGGAGGGAGGGAACTGTGCCCCCTGCTGCTGAGCACAGAAAAGGGACATAAAGGGGTTACAAAAACCACCACCTCTGTGAGTGGCTTATTGACTACATGGCCAAACAAGGCTCTCCCACCACCTGAGTGAACCACAGCCAGGATTAAGAACCTCAGAAGGGCCCTGCTCAAACCAGTGAGGGTCCACCTAGTCCAGTCTCCTGTCTCAGACAGTGGCCAGCCAGTTCCTCTGGAGGGCCAACAGCAGGGCAGAGAGGCCGAGGCCTTCCCCTGACAAAGACATCAGAAGAGCCCTGCTGGGTCAGACCACGGAGGGTCCATCTAGCCCAGCCTCCTGTCTCACACAGTGGCCAGCCAGTCCCTCTGGAGGGCCAACAGCAGGGCAGAGAGGCCGAGGCCTTCCCCTGAGAAGAACCTCAGAAGAGCCCTGCTGGATCAGACCAGTGAGGGTCCATCTAGTCCAGCCTCCCGTCTCACACAGTGGCCTCAACCAGTTCCTTTGGAGGGCCAGCAACAGGGCAGAGAGGCCTTCCCCTGAGGTTGCCTCTGAATGTGGAGGTTCCCCTCAGTCACTAAGGCGAGTGGCCACTGACAGACTTATCTTCCAGATAAGTCTCATTCCCGTTTTTAGCTGTTTATTCCCGTGGCCGTCGCGATATTCTCTGGTAGCGAATTCCACATTTTAATCACTTTCTGTGTAAAGAAGTATTTCCTTTTGTCCGTCCTGAACCTACTGCCCATCAGCTTCAGTGGATGCCCTCGAGTTCTAGTCTTGTGGGAGAGGGAGAAAAAGCTCTTTGTCCACTCTCTCCACCTCGTGCATCATTTTATAAACCTCTGTCATCTCTTTTCTCAACTGAAATGTTCCAGACTCTTCAGCCTTTCCTCCAGTCCCCTTAATTGGAGATACAATTACCACAGCGGCACACAGTATTCCAAATAAGGCTGCACCACAGGGGCATTAAATCAGCCATTTTATTCTCAGTCCCTTTCCTAATAATCCCCAACACAGAGCTTGCCTTCCCCACCACTGCTGCACAGGGGGGTTGACGCTTTCATGGAGCTCTCCACAACAACCCCAAGATCTTTCTCCCTCTCAGTCTCCGCAAGTTCAGACCCCGTCAGCCTAGACTTGAAGCTGGGATGTTTTGTCCCCGTGTGCATCCCCTGACACTTAGCATTGCTCACCCCTCCCCATCTGGAGAGCCCAGGCAAGGGGCCTGTCACAGTACGGTGCTTGGGACTGAATGGAAGGTGTGCCTCCCCCTGCCATCACACACATGCAAACACACGAAGCTGCCTTCTACGGACTTGGACCATCCGCCCATCAAGGTCAGTACTGTCGACTCAGATCGACAGCCGCTCTCCAGGTCTTTCACACCACCTGCCTCCTGACCCTCTCAGGAGATACTGCGGACTGAACCCAGCGGATGCTCTGCCACTGAGCCACAGGCCCACCTGATGCCCTCCACTTCTGCCCCAGAGTCCACTGCAGCCACAAGGGGTCTCCTTGAGTTCAGAGGGGTCTGGTCCTGAGGCGGTCTTTCCTGCCATCACAGCTTCTGTCTGACACATCAACTGATCGCCTCTCTGACCTGGAAATTGGCTGCCTGCCTGAGAAAGGTGACTCAGAACTTGCCAAACTGCTCCCATTTGACCAGTTTGCAGAGATGCCCCACCCACTTCCATAACTAGAAGGTGGGTGATAATTAACAGATGAGAGATCAAGAACGGACAGACAGGAAAGATCCGTTTATTAACAACCTTGAGTTTCAGCAGAGACGGTTCTGCTCGTCTGGGTCCCAGAGCATCTCCCTCCACAACAACAGGGGTGGGATGGGGGGAGAGGAGGAAAGGGGGCAGGGAAGCCCCAAGCCACCCTTGCCCCAGGAACCAGCAGGGGCGGCGCCCTGTAAAAAACAACAACAACCACACCGCCTCTGTTGGTGCAATCACCTCTGGGGATTCCCCAGGTGGCGAGCTCGGATGTGGCCTGAGCATGCTGACCCCAGCTCTCGGCAGGCATCCTCTGGGCCTCTCCTGGAAGGCTCCCAGTCTCCGAGAGAGCAAGGTAAGGCAGGTGTGTTCTCGACCCCTCACACAACAAGGGGGAAGGAAGAGCCCCACGGGCAAGTCATTTCTGGGGAGAGTCACGTCCAGGCAACGGCCCCTGGACAACAAGGGCCCCGATCACAACTTTACCTGCACGTAAGGCCCAATCCAGCTGTCCGCCAGCTCACGCAGGGTGCTGTACCTGCGGTCAAACTCCTCTCCACTGCACTGGCTCAGCAGCCGGCTGATCTCCTCTGTCAGAAACGACACAGCCAGATACTTGTCCGACGAGGCATCCCACGAACTCCTCAGGACTTCCAAGAGGTCGCTGGTGCTTCCCTGCCCCGGCTGGGAGTCGCTGTGCCCTTTGCGCCACTGTTCGGGGACCCTCTCCGGCTCCAGCTCCTTCCCCTCGGAGTTCAGCACAGCCACGCTGTGCCTGCAGGGCAGCTGGAAGGTCTGGCTGAAGTAGCAGGTGCAGCTGTTGAGGCCCTTGTGGCTCACCATCTGGGCGTCTTCCAGGATCTGTACGCTGACCGCATCTGCGCTGCTCCCCATCAGACACTGAGAACTCTGGACCACGGCAAACTCATTCAAGCAGAGCCGGGCAGCGGCCTCCGTGCAGACGTCGCTCAAGGACTGGCGGAGACTCTCAGAGGCTGCTTCCTCCGGGGCCACGGCCTCCGGCTCGCGCACGACATCTCTGGCAGAAGCCTCCTGCCTTGCCACTGGGGAACTCTGGGGGGCTGCCACAGGGGGATCCCGGGGAAGCAGAGGCCTCTGGGCGTTTGGAGGAGGGGAGTTGAGAACCACCAGCTTTGCCATGGAGGAGATGTTCTGGCTGAGCAGGGTGGCCTGGCCCGGCACAGCCTCCCAGGAGCGCTTCAGAACCTTCTTCCGGTTGTGCTTTGCGATGTTCATGATGCAGGACTCCAGGGAGAGTCCCACACAGAAGACCTGGCTGAGGCTGCGCGTGATCATCTCCAGGTCTTTGAAATACTGGCTGCATTCCTCCCAGGTGCGCCAGCGGTGCAGAGACCAGATCTTCTCGTTGAGGAGCCAGTTGGTGTGATGCTGGGGCAGCAGGTTTGGTTTCACGAAGTCACTCAAGATGGAGTGCATCTTCTTCAGGTTGCTTTCGCTGGGAGCACACATGGCGTTCCTCAGAACACTCAGGAGCAGCCTCCTTGTGTGGAACTCCAGGCTGGCGTTGCAGATTTTCTGCTGCAGATGTTTGCAGATATGGAAGACAGACAGCTGGACATCGGCGGAGGGGAACGCTTTCGAAAGCTTTGGCAGCAGCCGGGAGCACGGGTCAATCAGGAATGTCTTGATCTGCTTCCACTCGGGGTTGAAGGCCTTGAAGGTGCGGTACATGTGAGCCAGACCTTGTGCCGATTCTTTGGCCGGGACTGCAAAGTGGATCACTTTGGTCATCTCTCCCTCAAGCTTCAGGAAAGGCTTGTCCACCATGAACACATAGAGAGCCTTGCCCCAAGGGTTGTGGATCCGATGAATAAACACCACCTCCGGGTGACTTAAGAAGACGTCCCTCATCAGCATGGTCTGGAAGCTGATGGACTCTAGGTGGGAGCAGCTGTCCAGCTGATAAGCCACCAGCGAGCCACAGTCCAGGCTCAGCAGCTCCTTCACCGTGTCCAGAGCCATGGTGCCCCGGGACTCTATGCACCCGTGCCTTGAACCGCTGCGGTGGAAAGTTTTTCCTGGTGATGCCAGCTGGCTAAACAGTTTGTGTTTCTGCCGCTATTCTCACATTATTACCGATGCCAGTTATTTCAGACTGAAGGGCCTGGAGGGGCAGAAACATGACTTGGTTGTTGTGTCCATGCTGGTGTGAAAAAGGCAGCGCGCCCCCCCCCCCCCCCCCGCCAACCCCTCAAGAGCCAGGGGAAGAACAGACACACCTGACTATTTATGCAAAAAGCCATCTAGTTTATAAACCACCTCATCCCACAAAGCACAGCTCTGAGAGGCTGTGACCCCTTGTGGCAGAGGTGAGTGTGTTTTAAAGACAACGGAAAATGTACCAGAAGGGAAGGCAGCGTGGTACAGATCTCGAAAGCTAAGCAGGACCAGTACTTGTGAGGGAGACCTGTCAAGGAAGGCAACGGAGAACCACCTCGGCTTAATCACTTGCAACTGGACAGCACAGAAGGACACAAGAAGAGCTTGCTGGAGCAGATCCGTGGTCTAGCGTACTGTCTGCTTAGCAATTTGATTGTGTCCCCCAATATCAGGGGAGCGGGGAGAGAGAAAAAGCTTCATTTGTCTACTTTCTTCACCCCATGCATAATTTTATAAACCTCTGTCGCGTCCCCCCCTTAGCCAAGCCATCTTTTTTCTCGACTGACCATACCCAGCTGCTTCAGCTTCTCCTCACAGAAAAGGTGCCCCTTAATCCTCTGGGTTGCCCTCTTCTGTACTTTTCCTACCCGCGCATCCGACAGCTAGGCAGATGTAGTGCTTTGAATGATCCTGCATATAATCGTACCATGAAAGAACAGGAGGGGAAGGCCTTTGGTTTCCATAGCTGGAAGCCTCAGTGTGTCACCACACTAGGGTTGCCAACCTCCAGGTGGAGGACAAATAAATGTAAGTACAGCAAAGAAGGTTGTGCATATAACAACACAGTCAAAAACTGTACCCCAAAATACTTGACACTTAATTCAAAACATTCTTATATTAACAGTATAGTGCTCTAAATAACCATTCAGATCCATTCCAAAGACACCAATGTAAATAGTTAAATAAAGTTCAACGAATTCCTAACAGTTAATAAATGCCCACAAAACCCAGTTACTAACAGGAAGAACAGTTAGTAGATGTCCACAAAACACAGTCACTAAGAGGTGTATTTGACTGGAATGGATCTGAATGGTTATTTACAGTAAAGGTAAAGGTTTCCCTTGCTCAAAAGCCGATTCCAAATCTAGGGGGCTGTGCTCATCTCCGTTTCCAAGCCAAAGAACCAGCGCTGTCCGAAGACATTTCCGTGGTTATGTGGCTGGAATGACTGGACACCGAGGCGCACGGAACACTGTTACCTCCCCGCTGAAGCAGCACCTGTTTATCTACTTGCAATTTCTTGCTTTCAAACTGCTAGGCACTCGTAGGCGGCACTCGGGTCTTGAACTGCCGAGCTACTGACCGGCATCTTGACCTCTGAGCCACTGCAGTACTTATTTAGAGTACTGTACTCTTAATATAAGAATGTTGTGAATCGAGTGCCAAGTATTTTTGGGTGCAGGGTCATCGTTTTTGACTGTATTGTTATATGCACAACCTCCCGGCCGTGGCGGGAGATCTCCTGGGATGGCCACGGGTCTCCAGGCGACAGAACGGCAGTTCCCCTGGAGGAAACGGCCGCCGTGGAAGATGGGCTCTGTGGCCCTGTACCCCGCTGGAGCCCCTCCCCCGCCTTCCGATATCCAGGAATGTCCCGCCCTGGAGCTGGCAACCTCACTCCCTGCCCCTGGGGACCCAGGCCCGAGACTCTGAGGACCCTCCGCCCCACCTGGAAGAAGACGACAGCGGCCGACACGTATCCCTCCCTTACCCACGCTCAAGGCAGGCCACGCGCGGTACTCCCACAACAGCCCTGCAGGGCAGGCCCCACCCCCGCCTCTCACCGGCCACCGGAGCCGCCATTTTGCCTCCTCCCGACCATGACGACGGCTTCCTCCACAACCCGGCCGCCCCCCCCCCCAGGTGAACGAGCGGAGGAGGCGCCAATCAAAGGAAGGCTTCTGGGATACCCGCCAATCAGCTAACGAGCCGCCGCCCCGCTTAACCTATCAGAGCTTAGGGAATCGGAAGAAAGGCGGGCAGGAGCGGAGTCCCCGAGGTAAGAGCGCCTCAGCCAATGGGCGACTCCCCCTCCCGTAGGCTCGCCCCCCCCCGTTCTGTTTACCTGCCGGCCTGTCCCGTGGGCTGCGCGCGCAGCAAGGGAGGTGCCTTCGGGCCGTCGCCAGTGTTCCCTCTAAGCTGAGTGCGTGTGAGCCTGCTCAGAGTTTCTTTCTGGAGCCTCCGGCCCACCCGTATTCTGGTCTCCGCTCGGGAAGGGCGGCTCCAGAGAGAGCAGACTGACCCTCGCCCCCGCCCAGCCCTCGGATGCCAGGAGCTCGCCGAGGAGGCGGTCTGCTCCCAGGAGCACGGGTCGCCGCCCACGCCCACCCGGCCGGGCTGTCGTTGCTGGGAGGGCCTCGCTGGCTCGGGCGCTGCTGGAGCCCCGCCGTGTCATGACCATGCATGCCCAGCCCTAGAGCCAAGAGAAGTCTCCGATGCTCCCCCCCCCCCCGCCCCGTCGCCAGAGATCCCCTGGGCGGGAGTTGGCAACGCAATCGGCTCGCCCCCTTTCCCTCCCGGCGAGGGCCATCCCCCCCCCCCCCGCGGCTCAGCTGCTGGAACCCGGCGACCCCCGGACTGGGGGCTCCGTTAAGGCCCCGCGCGCGGCCAGGAAGCGCTGCTGCAGCAGCTGCAAACGAGCGTCGGGTCCGCCGCCCGCCCCCTCCTCTGTCCAGAACAGGCGCCCCGGGCCGTTGGGGGATCTTGGTCCCAGTAGCTCGGGAAAGCCGCCCCCGGCCCACAGGACAGCTCCCCCGGGGGGGGGGGAGGAGACCCTCTGCAGAGCGCCAGGCCGGCGGCTTCTTCCTCGGGTGGGGGGGGGGCAGAGGCCGGGGTCTCTCTTGCAGATGCTGCTGCTGCTCATGGCAAAGAGCCAGGGGGGGGGGGGCTTCATGCCATGACCACTCCCACCAGGACTCAGATGGAGAGGAAGGACCCGACCCGACTCTCCCCCCCCCCCCCTTCCAATGCTCCTTCTAAGCTGATGAGTCCTGTGGGCAAAAATTCCGCTTTGTGAGCTGCTGGCATTAAAGCTGTGAGCCAGCGATTTGGCTGCTGCATAAATCAGTTTGTTACAGAGCCCTCCTTCCCGACCAAAGACAAAAATGTGAGCCCTGGGGGTAAAAAAACTGTGAGCTGGCTTACACTGACTCAGCTTAGAGGGAACACTGGCCAGGAGTCTCTCCCACCCCCTCCTTTGCCCCCCTTCCAGTGCTCCCTCTAAGCTGTGGAGTCTTGTGAGCAAAAATTCTACTTTGTGAGGCACTGGCAATAAAGTTGTGACCGAGCAATTTGCTACTGTGTAAATTAGTTTGCTTTGGAGCCATCCTTCCTGAGCTGAGACAACAAATGTGGGAGCCAGAGGCTAAAAAGACTGAGCTAGCTCACACTAACTCAGCTTAGAGGGAACACGGCTCTCCACACAGCTGACCAGTGTTCCCTCTAAGCTGAGTGAGTGTGAACCAGCTCAGTTTTTTAGCCTCTGGCTCACACATTTTTGTCTTCCCTCTGGAAGGATGGCTCCAGAGCAAACTGATTTATGCAGTCGCCAAATCGCTGGCTCACAACTCTAATCCCAGTAGCTCACAAAGTAGAATTTTTGCTCACAAGACTCCACAGCTGAGAGGGAGCATCGGCTGCTGATCCTTTCCTGCTAGCCCTTCTGTCTTACAGGCGAGAGTTCTCATTCTCTCCACCCTTTTTTTTGGGGGGGGGGGGTCAGGCCAGTATCCTGCAAGAGAGGCAAGAAACCGCTTCCTCCACTCTACAGGAGGAGGAAGGTGCCATACCCCTGCTGTCACGCAGGGCAGCCCTTGTGCAGAATAAACCATTTCCCCCTCTGAACTTTGGCTAACTAGATCTGAGCCTGGCCCCAGGGGCTAGTCCCAACATATTCTTTCTTAACTCAGGAGGAGAGATGTGAGACAGAACTCCCCCCCCCCCCCCCTAAAATTCCACTGCTTGTTTTTCTGCAGAAAAAATGTCCACTTCTGCAGATTTATCAGTTCATAAAACAAATAGCAATGGATGGGTTCCATTACCAACACAATATTAAGAACATAAGCAGAGTTCTGCCGGATCAGAGTGGCAGTCCATCTCATCTGGATCCTGTCTTGCACAGTGGCCAACCAGTTCCTCTGGAGGGCCAACAACAGGGCAGAGAGGCCGACGTCTTCCCCTGATGTTACCTCCTGGCACCGGTATTCAGAGGGTTAATGCCTCTGAACATGGAGGTTCCCCTCAGTCCCCATGGCTAGTAGCCACTGATAGACTTAACTTCGAAGAATCTAATCCCCTGAGCTATGTTTGTGGTCATCCCTACACCCTCTGCTAGCAAGCTCCACATTTCAATCACTTCTTCTGCAAAGAAGTATTTCCTTTTGTCCTTCCCGAATCTACCGCCCAACAGCTTACACAAGATTGGCAGATTCAGAATTCCAACTAATGATTTGATTGATTTGATTTCTATCCCGCCCTCCCTGCAAGCGGTCTCAGGGCAGCTTGCAACATAGAGGAAACAATACCAACTTTAAAAATGTTTTTCCAGGGGATTATCTCTAGGAGTCACATAAGGGAGAACATGTTTTGTTGATTTGTGAATGGGGGGGGGGTAAAACCACAAATGCATAAAAGTCTCAATTCAAATAATAAAGTTATCAATCCCTTTCACTGACCCGCCCAGCCACATTCTTATTTGTCTCCTCTTGTATTGCCGAAAAGATACTGTCATCACCAGTCTGATATGGAACTCACAAGTCCTGCCACCAATGCTATCCATTATTAAAGACAAAATTCGTCGGCACCTAGATTAACAAAAGCTATTGAGGAAGAATCAGCATGGGTTCTGCAAAAGATAATCTTGTCTCACTAACCTGTTAAGAGTTCTTTGAGGGGGGTGAACAAACGTGTGGACCAGGGTGACCTAATAGATGCTGTTTACCTTGACTTCCAGAAAGCTTTTGATCAAAGTTCCTCATCAAAGGCTCTTAAGTAAACCCAGCAGTCATGGGCTAAGAGGGAGGGTCCTCTTGTGGATTAAAAGCTGGTTAATTAACAGGAAACAGAGAGTGAGTCTCAATGGGCAGTTTTCACAGTGGAGGGTGGTAAGCAGTGGGGTACCGCAGAGCTCGGTACTGGTCCAGTGCTTTTTAACTTGTTCATTAATGCTTTGAAACTGGGAGTAAGCCGTGAAGTGGCTAAGTTTGCCGAGCACACTAAGTTGTTCAGGCTGGTGAGAACCAGGAAGGATTGTGAGGTGCTCCAGAGGGATTGGGCGAGTGGGCGTCAATGTGGCAAATAAGGTTCAATACAGGTAAGTGCAAAGTAATGCGAACTGGAGCCACAAATCCTAACTATAAATACACACTGATAGGGTCCGAAGTGGTGGAGACTGACCAGAAGAAAGCTTGTGGTATATAACTCACTGCAAATGTCGATTCAGTGTGCGACTGCAATAAAAAAGGTAAATGCTATGCTGGGGATTACTAGGAAGGGAACTGAAAACAAATCAGCCTCCATCACAATACCCCTGTCTAAATCAATGGTGTGGCTTCATTTGGAATACTGCATAAAGCTCTGGTCACTGCACCTCAAAAAAGATATTACAGCATTGGAAAAAGTCTAGAAAGGGGGCCAATAAAATGATTAAGGGGATCAAACACCTTCCCTATGAGGAAAGGTTAAAGAGGTGAGGGCTCTTTAGCTTGGAGTAAGGACAACTGAAGGGTGACATGATAAGAGGCTTACAAAATTATGCATGGGATAGAGCAGGTAGAGAAAGAAGCACCTTTCTCCCAGTACAAAAACTTGTGGGCAATCAATGAAATTAATGAGCAGTAGGCTTAGAACAGATAGAAGGAAGTACTTCTTCACACCAAGAATAATTATCACAGGGAATTCACTGCTGCTGGAAGTGGTGGTGGCTACAAGCATGGACAGCTTTGAGGGGGGATTGGATAAACATCTGGAGCAGAGGTCCATCAGTGGTATTCGCCACAAGGTTTAGATGGGACACTTCCTCTGGGGCAGTGACACTCTGTATTCTTGGTGCTTGGGGGGGGGGGCAACAGTGGGAGGGGCTTCTGGAGTTCTGGCCTTGCTGGTGGGCCTCCTGGTGCACGTGTGTTTTTGGCCATTGTGTGACACAGAGCGTTGGAGTGGATGGGCAATTGGCCTGATCCAGCATGGCTTCTCTTACGTTCTTATGAGTGACAGTGAAACCAAGGTGCTCCCAGGACATCTGTGGAAGACAGTTGAGTTTTTCCAAAATACATGCCTAGGCAACTACGTTCATAGAATCGTAGAGAGGGAAGGGGCCATAGAG
This sequence comes from Lepidodactylus listeri, assembly GCA_029233225.1. Classification (NCBI taxonomy): domain Eukaryota; kingdom Metazoa; phylum Chordata; class Lepidosauria; order Squamata; family Gekkonidae; genus Lepidodactylus; species Lepidodactylus listeri. The sequence continues at coordinate 1,207,032 of JARCFY010000002.1, forward strand.
ACCATCTAGCCCAACCCCCTGCCCAATGCAGGACCAGCCTAAAGCATCTCTGACCAATATTTGTCCAGCCTCTTCTGGAAAGCGGCCAGTGAAGGGGAGCTTCTTACCACCTCCCTAGGCAGCTGATTCCACCTTTGAGCCACTCTGACCGTGAAAATGTTTTCCCTAATATCCAGCTGACACCTTTCTGCCTGTAATTTAAACCCATTGCTTCGGGTCCTGTCCTCTGCTGCCAACTGGAACGGCTCCTTGCCCTCCTCCAAATGACAGCCTTTCAGATATTTAAACACAGCAATCATGTCCCCCCTCAGTCTCTTCTCCAAACTCAACATCCCTAGGTCCCTCAGCCTCTCCTCATAGGGCTCCGTCTCCAGACCCCTGATCATCCTCTTCGCTCTCCTCTGCACCCCCTCGGTTTTGTCCACATCCTTTTGGAAGTGGGACCTCCAGAACTGCACACAGGACTCAATATGATTCACAGCATCACATGCACTGTATTTTGTGTGTGTGTGTGTGTGTGTGAAGAGTCATCAAATTGGTTCCGACTTACGGTGAAGTTGTGAATTAGTCCAGGTGGGTCGCTGTGTTGGTCTAAAGCAACAGACCAAAGTTTGAGTCCAGCGGCATCTTTAAGACCATCAAAGTCTTATGCAGGGTATGAGCTTTAATGATGTAAGTTTTAATGTTTAATGTTTTATTGTGGACTTGGTCCACTAAAATGTGTAAGCCGCTCTGAGCCTGCTGTGCGGGGAGAGCGGCCTAGAAATGAAATTAAATAAATAAAATTTTGTTCGTCTTAAAGGTGCCGCTGAATTCAAACTTTGCTTTCTGAATTAACGACCTCCAAAACATCCTGTCATGAACAGCATCACTCAGGTCTTGCAAACTCAGGGCCCTCGTGAGTTTCCTCTCGAGTCCACCTGTCTGCTGTTGGTTCTGATTCTTTCCTGGCTGCTTTCAACTATCCCTTGCATTGTTGTCTTCTGGCAGTAACAGAATTAGTATGTGTAGTGCTTTTCAGTGCCTCTCACTCTCTTAAATAATGTAGGGGAAGTACATGTGTGAGGAACAGCCACTTTTGAGAGCCTTTAGGTTGTCTGGGTTCATCACTTTCCTTAGGCTGTAAGTTCTGGCAGGCCCCTAGCGCAGCCTGCCAAAAGCAATGTGCTTCTTTTAAGAAGAGGAGACTGGAGCTATACCCCGCCCTTCCCCTCCCCAAGGGAGTCTCAGAGCGGCTTGCAATCTCCTTTCCCTCCCCCTCCCCACAACAGACGACCTGTGAGGTAGGTGGGGCTGAGAGAGCTCTGATAGAAACTGCTCTTTTTCAAGGACAGCTCTGACAGAGCTATGGCTTGCCCAAGGTCACACCAGCAGTTGCGAGTGGAGTAGTGGGGAATCAAAACCCTGTTCTCCCAGATTAGAGTCAGTGCACTTAACCAGTACATCAAACTGACTCCACCTGTGGCTTTAGGCTGTTAACAGAACCCTCCTTGGGAGTCTCTCTAAGTTGTTTCAACCAACCAGTGCCAATTTGCAAGTCTGTCCTCACTGGTTAAGAGGTTCATGGGCTGAGGTAAAGAGGCTGGGTATTCCATGAGGAGGTGAGAAGAGGCTACATCTTCAATTCCCCCCACAACATGGGCTGTCTGGCAGGCGAGGGATGGACTTGGCTCTCTCAAGCCTGCAAGCAAGAGCCACGCGATGGACCTGCCTCTGATGAGCTAGCCAGCAAGCTTTTAATGTACAGTAAGACAGATATCAGGCAGATGTAGTTCAGTATTATTCCTTCTTTTATTTGCCACTGCTTGGTGCCTTACGAGGGGCTCTGCCCAGCATTCACTCTTTGTAACTAAACCCGGAATATTATTCTACCTTCTAGTGCAGGGGTGGCCAAACTGCGGCTCAGGAGCCTCATGCGGCTTTCACACATTTTGTGTGGCTCCCGGCAGGGCGGCTGGGGAAGTGAAGGGGAGGCATGCCTACCTGATCGGTCTCCCCTTCCCCAGCCAGTGTTCCTCTCCCTGGGTAGGCTGGAGGTGTGGGGGGGGGGGGGGGAGAAGCAGAGAAAGAAAGCAACTTTAAATACATTTTCAAAGCCCCCCCCCAAGATGGCTTGGAGAAGACACTAGTCTTTTTAAATCCCTTCTCCAAGCCAGCCAGCCAATGTTAAAGTTAAAGTTGCTTTCTTTCCACCACCCTCCCCCATCTATTTGCTTTCTTTCCACCTTTCTTTTTCTCTCTCTCCTTCTAAAGTTAAATGTGTTCTCCAAGCCTCACCATACCGCCACTCTGGCCAGCTGGCTTGGCTCGGAGAAGACATTTATCTCTTTAAATCCCTTCTCCAAGCCAAGCTGGCGCAGCAGTGGGGGCAGGGGGCTTGGAGAACACATTTAAAGTTAAACAGGGCTATTTTTGGGCAGGAATGCACAGGAATGGATTTCCAGCTAGCTCCAGAGTTGGAGCTACAACCAAACCTCTGGCATATGTGGCTACAGAGCATGCTGCCCTCCCCACGTTACACACAAGAGGGAAAGGGGGCATGTTAAAATGCGGTCTTTCCCTCTGGGGAGCCCCTGGGGATTTCCTTGTCAATTTCACTCCCCTCCAGTCAGCTGAGAGTGAAATTGACAAGGAAAAGCCTCTCTCTGCCTTCCCTTCTCTAGCTGACATGTGGCATCTGGAAAAGGGCAGGCAGGGAACCCAGGCACCTTGAAAATGCCCCTCCCCATGTCTGCCCTGTGCTTTCCCAGCCCCCCCCCCCCGCCTAATATGCTAATAAGTTTCTGCTGTTGGGTGTGGCCTATTATGTTGAGCTCCTGCTGGGCTCTTTCTACAAAAAAAAAAGCCCTGGTTAAATACAGATCACTGGACAAATAAATATTATTACCAACATCTGCTTTTTACCCCTTTTGTTTTAATTTTGGCAGTCTCATTTAAGGCTAATAAAAAGCAAATCTGCATATTTTTCCATTAAAATTTCTGTGTAATATTTGTTCATGTCTTGCAGCTCTCAAAGATCTGACATTGATTCTATGTGGCTCTTACCTTAGGCAAGCTTGGCCAGCCCTGTTCTAGTGTCTGGAGTTTCTTACGGAGTGTGTGCAGATAACCTCAGAGGAGAACCTGGGAAGCTGAAAGCCTCCGGTAAAAGGTCTAGAACCCCAGAGGCTCCTGGCTGGCCCAGGTTTCAGCGCCTGGGAGCAAGAGTAGGGCTCTCTAGGACCACACAACATGCTATAATCTGCTTCTGAGTTTTTAGAACTATTGTTTCAATGAAAAACAAATGCCACAAATCTTTGAGTTCAGCAATTAAACTACTCCTCTCGGCATGTGAGAGAATAGCAGTATATGACTATTCTAAATAAATTTTTAAAATAGGGAAAAACCTTAACTGACTCAAGTATTTGCTGCTGGGGGAATGTCACTAACATGAGGTACGCGTAAAAAATGTTATATCAGATCATGCTCCGTTTTCCCATTCAGCTTTTCTGGAAAACTTACATCACTCCTCTGGAGGACTACGAGGGTCAAGTGAGCATTCCTGTCCTGAAATATTTGGAAAAAATATTTTGTCAAACACCCTTCAGGAGCAAAGAAAAGTCCTGGGCAAACCCACGTTTCTTTCTTGCAACCAACAAGGGCTCTACCTGCCCATCTGGTACTACTTTGCAGGAGAAATGTGTGCACAACAGTTGTTAAAAGCTGAGAGGCCAAGAGCTCTGAAGGAACAGCATTTCAGGACTTCCCCTCAGCATTCCCTGCGATCTCCCCACACCAGAACTTCCAAAGTTTCAGGCTCTGTCAGAAGGACTGGGAGTCTGGAAGGAAAAAGCCCTCCAAGTTTGACATCTAACAGGCACCAAAGTTACCCACCCAGTCTGCATCGTTTAGTTTCGCTGCAGAGGCAGAACATATTAACTCAGGAATCAATGTTTCTGCACGCTGAAGAAGGGGGGCCCTCCAGACCCTCCAGCCAACTAGAGTGCACCTAACAGCTCCCTGCTCTACAGCACCTGCCCCAGACAGAAAGCATCCCTGCCAGATGCTGGTCCCAGCTTTCCTTTAAAGCCCTTAAGCAAGATGGCCGTTCAAGCCACAAACTGGTGACGGAAGAGCTACTTTCTAGCCAAGGCTGCCTTCTGCTTCTGAGCCTATGTTCAGCGGCAAGGGATGATTCCCCTTTCCCGTCTCTCTCCAAAGGCCTCCAAGTATTTAAGATGACCAAGAGCAGGCACGTCTCCCCACTTGGAACACAGTCATGTTCCCCGACGGAGGGATCCAGCCTGACCGCCAGTGAGGCCTTGCCACACAAAGCCGTGACAAAGCTTCCTTGCGAAGCAGGCGCCCATTAGGGCCATGTCAACAAACACAGGCACAGTTCGGGTGTGCCGCACACTTTGCACTGCTAATCCCTGACCTCTCCTCATGGGGACAAGGCGACAGGGACCTGGAGAACAGCTTGGGAAGGCCCTTTTGGCCTTCTCCCATCCATCACACTTCTTCACCCTAAGCTGACCTTCTCCCACCACACATTTCCCCTCCTACACCAGTCTGGGCTGCAGTGCCAGGGTGTGTGTGTGTGCTATGTGAGGCTGAAGTGCTGTGGTTAAGGAAAGGGCTAAGCCCCCCTCCACCCCACCTTCTCATCACCCCCTTCAAAAATCACTTTCTAGCGTAGGAGGACCTTTGGGCTTGTAGGCAAGGGCTAGTTCTGCCCTTGAGAGGACACCTGGGAACTAACCCAAACCTTCCTGGGTGTTCCCTTGGTGTTGTGTGCCAGCTAACTTGTGAAAAGTGCATGTCCAGGGAAAGGGAAGTCCCTGTGAGGCTGCAGTGTGTTTTGTGTGTCCCACGCTCACTTCTGGACGGCTGCAAGGGTCTCTGAACCTGTCCTGGCCAAGGTGCAGACTTGCTCACTAGGCAAAACAGATGATAAGCTCACTCAGCACCAAAGAAGCACATTTGTATTTCCAACAATTAATTTGGTCTACATAGGTAGCAGCAAAACTCGCCACTGCGAGCAGAGGCTTCAGAACAAAGAACAAAAACTCCAAATCGACAGTCCTCCCCTCCCCCCACCAGGGCCTTGTTTTCTACGGGGAAGTGGGGGCCCAGCCTCCACCCCACGGACACCACGGCCGAAGAGCAAGATCTGAAGATGCTGGCATGCACCGGGCCTCGAGAGCCAGAGGACACAAACGTTCTGGAGCTCTTTGTTCCAATCACTGAGCTATACGAGAGCAGCAGTGCTTGTCTCTGTGGAGAAGACTGGTAAGAAGCGCACCGAAACCCCAGAACAGGTGGGCCTGCGGATAAAGCCTTCCCTACGCAGCAAAGACTTCCCGACTGACAAGCCCAAAGCTGTACGCTGCAATTCTGGAGGCTGTCGGGCTCCGCCCACCTGACTGGCCTGCCTTGAGATTCTAGGGGGGGGGGGGGGGGAGAGTGTCAGCTCTGTGGGCCTCTGTTGCATCCAGGGCAGGAATTAACCCGGACTGCTTAAACGTTTCCCTCACAGGGGCGGAGGAAGGATTAGAGATATTGCTGAGACATTGCTCAGTTACCCTGAGTTTCTTGGCAGAGGAAGGAAGGGCCACTGTGGGCGTGAAGTGTGGCCACCGCAGGCTAGACTGCTTGGGGAGGCAGCGGGACGGTTGCGGCATCCTCTGCAGAGGCCCCGGGAGCTCCTTCCGCCGCCTCCATCTCTTCCTTCTTCACCCAGAGGAAAGGGAGGTCCTCCATGTTCTGCGCACGAAGGTACTTTCCCTCCGCCTCCTCCTCCTCCTCTTCCCGCAGCTCACGGGACTTGGCCCAGATGTCCACAATCATTTTGAGCGTGGAGGTCCGCTCCTCGAGTTCCTCCGCCTCACTCTGCAGCAGGAGGTTGCCCAGCTCCTGGCTGAGAGACAGGATTTTGCCCCGCCGTTCCTCGGACAGTGCTGCTGCCGCCATTGCCCCCGGGGAGCCTCTAGAGGGCGCCGGGTACTCGGGCAGGTTCTCCCCCCGAACAGAAAGATGCTGGTACTTCTTCTGCCAGCGCTTGCACACCATCCCCTCTTCCACCACCTGCCGGTTGGCGTGAAGCACAGAGAGGATGTGCCGGCAGGGCAGCTGGTAGCGGCAGTGGAAGTAGCAGCTGCACCTCCGGCAGTCCTTGCTCACCTGGTGAGTTTCCTCCAGCAGCTGGACCTTCGTCTTGCTCTTGGTGGAGCTCATCAGCTGGGTGGACTTCTGCACCACGTCCCACTCGTTCAGACACAGCTGGTAGGCCAGGTCAGTGCAGGTCTCCCGCAAGGCGACCAGCATGGTGGAGACCGGTTTGGCGGGAGGGCACCTGGGCAGCTGCTTTGGGGGCCTGGCGATGGGGGCCTGCTGAGAGGTGGCACTGGAACCGCGCCGGACGGAGGCTCGGGTCTGCGTCGCCTTGAGCTCCTCCATGAGGCCGCTGCGGCCGTCCTCCTCCGAGTGAGAGGAGCCCTGGTTCAAGTGCTCCAGGCCTTTGGTGTTGAAGCAGTCTGCGTATTCCACAAAGTGAAGGATGTTGGTCTCCAGGGAGAGCTGTGTGCTGAAAAGGTTGGAGAGCTTTTGCGTGATGAGGTCTAAGCTGTCTATGTAGGTGCTGCAGGAATGGAGGCCTTTCTTGGCGTGCATGTACCACAGCATCTCACAGGAGAACCAGTTGGTCTGGAGATAGTTGTACAGCTCCCGGTCCACCAGCCGCTTGACCTGCTGAGACAGCGTGTCCAGGTTAGTGCTGGAGGTGGAGAAGACCGCCTCCCGCAAGGCCAGCTTCAGGTTGTGCTTGACGGAGAAGGAAGCGCGGGACTCCTTCAGCTTCTTCTCCAGCAGTCGCACCGTGTGGTAGACAGAGAGCAGCACCTGCGCCGAAGGGAAGAGCTCCTGCAGAACGGGCCGGTGGAGGAAGGACATGTCCACAAAGACCACCTTGGTCTTCTGCCACTCGGGGTTGAACTCCTTGAAGACGGAGAACATTTTCCTGGCGCTCTCTGCCGTGTCCTCCTTCAGGATGGCAAAGTGGACGAGCTTCCCCACCCGGTCCTTGCTCTCCACCAGGAAAGCGTACAGCAAGTGGCCCCGCTCACTCTGCACCTGGTGCAGCAAGAGGCTCTCGGGGAACTTCACAAACAAGCTCTTCATCTTGCTGGTCTGGAAGTTCAGTCTTTCCAGGGCCTGGTCGCTGCCCACGCTAATGGAGGCCAGAGATCCCATGTCCACCCGCAGGAAGTTCTTCATCACTTCACCAACTCGAACCAGAGCGGAATTGGGGGGACTTTCCTTCTCTGCCTCGGGGATCTCTGAACCTACGTGGGGCGAGGGAGGCAGAGGGTCCTCCGAATCCATTTCCAGCTTCACCCTTGCGTGGCTGTCCGTGTTGACCTTCGCACTCAGCCCGTTACCCAGGCTGCCGCCCGCCCCCTCTGAAGGCTGCTGCCTGCGCAGCTTTGCAGGGGGGCTGCCCTGGGCTTTGCAGCCAGACTTCTGGGCAGTCATTCTGGTCACCGGCGGTGGGTCACAGGAGACGGAGGAAGCCTTCGATTCTGCGTGGATGTGGTTGCTGTTCAGCTCACTGATCACCAGCCGGTCCAGCTCCTCGTTATACTGCAGGACAAAATACGCTGGGCATAGCTGGGGATGCTGCTTCCTCTTCTTGCTGTATTCCCTCGACCGACCACAGCCAAACTTCACCTGCATGAACCTGGTGGATGAAGAGAGAGGGGGGTTCTGGGTAAGATGGGGCACTCATTCCAAGCCTGCGCTGACCGCAGGACCCCGGAGCAAAGATCTGGTGGGCCATGTTTGCCAGCCTCAGGCAAGTCCTCCGTCCTTCCTTCATTAAAACCTTTATATCCTGCCTTTCCTTTGGTTCAAGGCAGCTAATAACAGTTAAAACACCTTCAGCTTAAACCAAAAATAAAACAGCAAGCCCCAAATCCCTCCCCCTCCCCCCCTTAAAAGATGCCTGCTACTCAAACCCCCTCAAAAGCCTTGCAGGACCTCCTGAATATCTCCAAAAAGGAGGCCCCCTACTCTTCAGGGAGCCCCTTCCACAGAGCAGGGGCCACAATGGGAAAAGGCCCAGGCTCTGGTCGATGCCAGACGGGCTACCCTGAGGGGGGAGATAACCAACAGATGGCTGCCTGATGACACATGGAAGGAGATGGTCCTCTCTTTGGCCAGCCTACCTCATGTCCTGGTGGCCATCAGCAAACTGCAAGTCAGGCACCCGTTCTCCACTGTGGACACCCCCAGCGCAGCTGTTGGGAGGTGGCAAATGCCAGCCTATGGGCCGTGGCTGGCTGGAATGGTCCCTAACTTGGAAGCCAGCCCTGTCCTACTCCCTGGCTTCATCCCCCCCCCCCCCACAGGGCCTGCAGCACTCCCTGGCTGTCCGAGAAGCCACTCAGCTGACACTCTGGGCTACCAGACCACGCCTTGGCCATCCCCCTGCCTAGTTCTTGCGCCTGCATCATGCTGTGCTCCTTGGCCTTAGGAACAGTGGTCAGGTTCTCTGACTGGGCTACAAACATCACCCAAGCAGAGAACGAGGCAGCTCTCTGCAGCCTCTCCAGAAGCGGCGGCCTGATCCTACCACCAACACTTGGGTAAGTTAACCAGGAGCTGAGGTCACAAGGGTGGGAAAAGACCCGCCTCTCCGACCCAAATCCCACACCACAAGCAAGGCAATTATGCAGGAGGGCATGCCTGTGCATCTGCCACTGAAGTTTTGCAGGAAGCTTGATTGTGCTTAAAGCAAAAGTCCAGCGGAAAGAGACTCCATTGCTCCTGTCCATCATTCTGAAAGGAAAGAGGAGGGATTTGCTCTTGCGCATATGGGATGTTTGCTGAAAGTGAAAAGTGTTCCTCAGAAGCGGAAGCGAAAAGTAACAGAATCCTAGCTAAACAAACCAGTGGTCTAACTTGTGATCAGTCTGCTACGTGCAAATAAAAATGCAGAAGAAGGAAATCTTTGGGACAGTTAGGCTGTGATACACATTGTTGGAATTTCTGCATCCACAGAGTGCTAGAGAGTCCCAGCCATGAAGAAAGAGTAACTAAAACCATGGAATCTTAGAAACAAGGAGGAGAAGAGATTGGATTTATACCCCGCCCTTCACTACCCAAAGGAGTCTCAGAGCGGCTTACAAACTCCTTCCCTTCCCCTGTGAGGCCGGTGGGGCTGAGAGAGCTCTCTCGAGAACTGCCCTTGAGAGAACAGCTCTGACAGAATTTATTTATCGAACTTATAGGCCGCTCTCCCCGCACGCAGGCTCAGAGTGGCTTACATGGCTTGGCTAGATATGCCAAGGTACATATAAACAGTAAAATCAGTTAAAACACAACAGTCAATAACAATTAAAGTGCTCGGTGATATAACCATACCAGATGGCGTAATATATATACCCAGCATTCTCCAGCTCTCTAGAGGTCATGGCTTGTTCATAACCGTGGCCAGTCACAGTCCACAGTATGGGTTGTGGCCATTGGTGGTAGTGGCAAAGGGGAGGGTGGCAGCTCCTAGTTGTAAGCCTGGCAAAAGAACTCCATCTTACAGGCCCTGCGGAACTGCATAAGGTCCTGCAGGCCCCTGAACTCCTCTGGGAGCTCATTCCACCAGTAAGGAGCCGCCACCAAAAAAGCCCTTGCCCTGGTAGAACTATAGCTTGCCCAAGGTCATCCAGCAGGTGCGAGTGGAGGAGTGGGGAATCAAACCCGGTTCTACCAGATTAGAGGCCGCGCACTTAACCACTACACCAAACGACATTTTCTCCAGGGGAACTGATCTCTGTAGCCTACGGGTCGGGTGCAGTTCCAAGAGATCTCCAGGCCCCACCTGGAGAAGAGCAACTCTATCTCCCTCCCCCGCCGCCGCCACTTACACCACATCCTCCCGGATGTTGGTCCTGTTCTTCCGATTGTAAAACCGGACGGAGACGCAGTTCTTCAAGCCGTACTGCAGCCGGTTCTCCTTCTTGTAGGTCTGGAAGCACTCTTTGAAGTCCTCATAGTTCTTGAAGCAGGAGCCCACCTCCATCGCCCCCTCCTAGACCGGGGTGGGAAGCCACCCCACACCCCTCAGCACTGCATCCCTCCGGCCAAGGGGGACCTGAGGACCCAGAGGTGGTGATGAGCAGGGGTGGGGTGGGGGAGGCTGTCTACCCAGCCCTTTAACCCCTCCCTGCCTGCCTGCCACAGGCACCTGCCTCCCCCCTCAGGTCAAGGGGGGGGATCTTTGGTCCTTCCCTGCCCCTCCCCCACTACTAGGGGGCCCTTCCAGCTGGAGGGGGAGACCACCCTGACCCCCCCCACCCACCCAGGTTAACCCCTTCCAGCCCAAGGGCCACTCTCCAGCCCTCCCTCTCAATGTCTGACCCCCTAAACGGCCAAGGGAGGGATGAGGAACACGTGACCCCTCGCCGCCCGCGGCGCCCCCCAGCCCTCTCCCCCGTCGCCGCACTACAGACAGAGGCCCGGCGGCGCCGCTTCGCCCTCCTATAACCCAGGCGGGGACACCGCCCCCGACGGGGAAGTGTCCAATCAGAGGCCATGCCGAAGAAGCGGCAGCCGCTCGACCAATGGGGAAGGAGGCTTGCCCCCACGTGCCCCCAGAGCGACGACCCGGCGCGCCAACCGCCTCCCGGGTGGCCGCTGGGCGGGAACTTCCTGTTTCCCTGGGCCGCGGCAGGAAGTGCCGCGCCGCCGCCGCCTCCTGGGGAGAGACGCTTCCGGGCGCACTTCCGGCCTGGGCGCCTGTCATGTGACCGAGCAAGATGGCGGCCTGTCCCGATGCCGGCGGCTCCCGGGTTCTGCCCGCGGAGGGCGGCGGGGTGCCCGGCGAGAAGGAGGCGGCGGCGGAGGAGGCCCAGCCGAGGGACCTGCGCAGCGTCCTGGTCACCAGCGTCCTGAACCTGGAGCCGCTGGACCTGGACCTCTTCCGGTCAGTCGGGCGGCGGCCGCTTGGGGGTGGGGGGGTGGGGAGGAGCCGCACCGGTTGGATTGCCGCCCGTGGGGGTCTCACCACGCCTCTCTCCCGCTTGGTGGAGGGGTTAACAGCGGCAGACTCCAGTCTGGGAGAGCCGGGTTCGATAATCCCCACTCCTCCTCCTCCACCACCTGAAGCCTGCTGGGTGACCTGGGGTCTGTCACAAGTTCTCTCAGAGCTCTCTCAGCTCCACCTACCTCGCAGGCAATGCTCCCTCTCAGCCGTGGAGTCCTGTGAGCCAAAATTCTAATTCGTGAGCTACTGGCATTTCAAGTGGTGAGCGAGCGATTTGGCTGCTGCATGAATCAGTTTGCTCTGCAGCCCTCCTTCCCGAGCTGAGACAACAATGTGTGAGCCGGAGGCTCACAGTCTATTTAGCCTCCGGCTCACACATTGTTGTCTCAGCTCGGGAAGGAGGGCCCGCTGGCTCACAGTGACTCAGCTTAGAGGGTAGATCCAGATGCTGCTTAGAGGGAACATTGCTCACAGGGTGCCTGTTGTGGGGAGAGGGAGGGAAGGAGGTCGTCAGCCGCTCTGAGATGGCGCGTGAAGGGCGGGGGTATAAAGCCCGTCTCCTCTTCCCCTTTTTCTTCTCTCTCCTCGTCTGGCCGGCGCAGGGGGAGGCACTACTGGGTGCCCGTCTCGCAGCGGCTCTTCGGCGGGCAGATCGTGGGCCAGGCGCTGGTGGCGGCCGCCAAGGCGGTGGGCGAGGAGCTCCAGATCCACTCGCTCCACTGCTACTTCGTCCGAGCAGGTGGGGGAGCGGGAGAGGCGGGGCGGGGCCGAGGTCTACGGAGGGCTGCGGTGTGTGGGGGGGGGGGAGGCAGGGGAGAGAGTTTGCTGGCCTTCTCCGAGCGCCCCATGGGAGGGTTGCCTGCTCCGGGGGTGGGGAAATATCTGGAGATTTAGGGGGCGTGGAGCCTGAGAAGAGCGGGTTTTGGGGAAGGGAGGGGTTTTAGCGGTGTAGAATGCCATAGAGTTCACCTTGCAGCGGGGCCATTTTCTCTAAGGGAGCTGATCTCTCATCGTCTGGAGATCAGTTGCTATCCCAGGAGCTCTTTCACCACCACTTGGAGTTTGGCAACCCTGACACTGGACTGTTTGGTAGCAGTAGTTTCAGGAGAGGCAAAAGGGCAGGCGGCTTCCTACCAGGAGCGGCTCATTTGTGGAGCTCACTGCCCCGACATATGGCGCAATGGCCGCAAGCCTCAGCAAGATTAAAAGGGGTGTGTGTGTGCTCTATTGTTATTGGACATGATAACAGAAATGGGGCCTCCAGATGCCCACAAGGGCTTTCTTTGTGTGTATGGTCCAGCAGGACTGCTCTAGCCTGCTTCTAAGTGCTGGTATAGCAACTGTACTGTTTAGCTGGAACTGACAGCAGTTCCCTCTGCTCACAGGGGACCCGTCAGTGCCGGTCCTCTATCAGGTTGAGCGCACCCGCACAGGCCGCAGCTTCTCCGTGCGCTCAGTCAAGGCCATCCAGCATGGGAAGCCCATCTTCATCTGCCAGGCCTCCTTCCAAGAGGTTCAAACCAGCCCCATGCAGCACCAGTTCCACATGCCGGAGGTGCCCCTCCCAGAGGAGTTGCAGACCCAGGAAGAACTCATCCAGCAATACCTGCGGTGAGTACAGCAGAAAAGATGCTCTGATGCTGTTGGCTTTCGTGCCACTGGGTGGTCCAGGGAACAGCTGTTGTCCAAGCAGAAAGTGCTGGACCAAGTGGGGGGGGGGGAGGCCTCTTTCTGCTTCTCTGGCGTTCTGTATCATGGCAAGAACCTTTGGTTGGATAGCTAGGCTTTGCTTTGTACTTTGCATCCTGTCAAAAACACCCTGGGTTTGGGTGTGCCCTGGGTCCATATTCCTCTGTCTTGCACAATACAAGATGCTTGGAGCCACCCCAATCACTGGTCTTTGAGCCATGTTATCTTCTGCCAGGCCCAGTCTGTATATTGGGTTCAGGCAAGAAAACAGCACTGGCAGCTCCTGAGGTCCAGCCGGTGCCCCAGTCCCCTCCCCCCCAGGTGGAGACCGGGTTCTCCCCACACATCTCTTCCCAGCCTGGCATCTTCCTTTTCAAAGGGACCCAAACCTCATGGAGAAGTACCGACGGGGACTTAACAAGATACTGGCACAGGAAGTCCCCATAGAGATGAAGCCGGTCAACCCGCCTGACCTGTTCCACCAGAGCCCCCAGGAGCCCAAGCAGCTTTTTTGGGTCCGGGCCCGAGGCCACATTGGTAAGAAGCCCCATGTATTTGCGCCCTCAGAATCTGTCCCACAGGAGACTTTGGCACTACAAAACACCATGCTTCCATACACTTTGCTTTGAATTTCCTGATTGAAGAAGAGTAGGTTTTTATACTCTGTTTTTCTCTACTGGAAGGAGTGGCTGACAATCACCTTTCCTTCCTCTCCCCTCAACAGACACCCTGGGAGGTGGGTGGGGCTGAGAGGGTTTGGAGAGAAGTGGGACTGGCCCCGAGTCACCCAGCAGGTTTCATGTGGAGGAGGAGTGAGGAATCAAACCTGGTTCTCCAGATTAGAGTCCGGTGCTCTTAACCACACCACACTGACTGAGAGCTGGAGGAAGAAAAGCAGGCCTCAACTCTGCAACTGGAGGTGTAGCCCTGTGGCCAGGTTTTGGTGCCTGCCTAAGTTGCTGTAGACTAGAGATCGCTTCCTGCAGTCCCGGGTTTTGTTGCAAGGGGCTGGCACGGCTGTGTCCCCAGTAGCTTAAACTGTACCTCCACAGCTGTGAGGGCTTGAAACTTGCCTTATGGGTCATTTGATGCAGTTCCGCAGGGCCTGTAAGACGGAGTTCTTCCGCCAGGCTTTTGAATAGAGGCCGCCGCCTCCGTTCCTCTCCCCCCCTATGCTTTTCCATCAACAAGGGGCCCAGTGAACATCATCTGGCTCCGTGACATTGTTTCGGGGCCGGGAGGGGTATGGGTAGTTGGTTCGCCATCAAATTTTCAATGGAGTTGTACAAAATTTCCTGTTTTATCTTTATTGTATTTATTGTTTTATGATTCTTGGCATGTCCAAGCCATGTTAAGCCACTCTGGGCCTGCAACTGTGGGGAGAGCGGCCTAGAAATCCAACAAACAAATAAATAAATAAATTTGCACCTTTCTGCCTGTTAGCATTGGACTGGGAAGCCAGTGGGTGGCTCAGGCATGCAGAATGTTGCCTCACAGACCAGCTGGTGCTGGCAAAATGCCACCCTCGAGGCTCAGGTATACTTTGGCCTTCTTCCGAGGAAAATGGGGCAGGGCTCTGAGGAGGGAACCTCTGCCTTGCAGGTGACTGTGACATGAAGCTGCACTGCTGCGTGGCTGCCTACATCTCCGACTATGCGTTCCTGGGCACGGCCTTCCTACCTCACCACCACCGCTACCGCGTCCGATTCATGGTCTCGCTGGATCACTCCATGTGGTTCCACGCCCCCTTCCGAGCAGACCACTGGATGCTGTACGAATGCGAGAGCCCCTGGGCCGGTAGGTGCTGCCTGTGCATGGGGATGGGGTGGGGCCCAGATAAGTCCTTGGTTTATAGCTGCTGCAGTCACCCACCCCCTTGTGTGTGTGTGTCTTTCTCTCATGCAGGCGGCTCCCGAGGGCTGGTGCACGGACGGCTGTGGCGCAGGGATGGCGTGCTGGCAGTCAGCTGTGCCCAGGAAGGAGTCATCAGAGTGCAGCAGCCTCCCCCCCGCGAGAGCAAACTCTAGCAAATGCCTCCCCCCCCCCTCCGCTTCTGCTGGGTCCTCCTGGACTTAATGGACCAGCTATGGAGGCAGTAGGCAGTGATGGGGGGGGGGCAGGGCAGGGCAGGTGCAAAGAAATCCAGACACACAGCCACCAGGGTCGGTAGCACTTATTTTATTACTGGGCTTGTCAATTGCAGGCTGTTCCTATGGCTAATAAAGTGGCTGAGACTCCCCGTGAGGCTCTGGTCTCCCGTGACGGGGTGGGGGGGCCGGGCCCTCCATCCCTTTCTTATTGCACCATTATTGGGGGAGGGATGCCATGGCAACAGTGCAACAATGTTCCTGTTGCTGGAGAGACCATGTGACTGCTGGGGGCTTCTGCTGCCAAGGGGAGGGAAGTACCATGGCAGCCCCCCCCCCCCCCCCCCAGCTTCCCTTTGTCATTTCCCTGACAGGACCTCAACTGTTCTCCCCTCCCAAAGCAGCAGCAGGGGCTGGAAGAAGCTTCTGCTAGCCGACGGGTTCCCTACCTGCCCTGTGGCTTTCCTGCCTGTGCCGGGCAGGGGTTAGTGTCATCCTGCGCCGGGCAGACGGTTGTCCCCTCAAGCGTTCAAGTACTATTAAGAATCCCGGGCCAAATCCCCAGCACCCCTTCCTCCCCCAGCAGAGATGGCTGCCAGCAAGTTCAGCCAGGGGAGCAGCCGGGCGGTCCTCCTGCAAACTCAGGGCAGCGGCTGCTTAATGAGGAGCTCCTTCAGGGTGGGGGGCTGGGGTCCAGCCAGTCCGGAGTCCTGCAGGCGCTGTAGCCAGGCTTCTGCCTGCCGCTTGTCCTGGCCCAGCATCCAGGTCAGGTGGACGTGGGCCTGCAAGAAGGGGGCCAGCAGTGGGTGGCTGTCCTGGGCCTCCAGGAGCCGCAAGGCCTGTTCGGTAGCAATGTGGGCCTCAGCCAGCTGGGCCAGCTCCTGGTGGCAGACGGCCAGCCCCGCCAGGGTCAGCAGGAATTGGGCCGAGCGGCAGGCACCCAGCTTGTCCTGCAGCCGGTGGGCATTAGTCCACGCTGCCAGGGCCTCACAGTACAGACCCGTGCAAGTCAGGCGCTGCGCCGCTCGCAGGTCGTCCAAGAAGAAAAACTGTTGGAACTCGGTGGACTGGCGGATTTCGGGCAGGGAATGCAGGTGGGAGAGGAACTGCTCAAACGCCCGGCTACGCTTGGCAATCGTCTCGGCGGTGAAGTTGCGCCGCAGCCGCTTCCGCGGGAAGGAGACGCCTGTCATGTCGCTGCCAAAATGGCGGCGCAGGTGCCGGTTCAGCTGCTCAAAGTCTGAATAGCGTCGGGTGATGGTGGCGGGGGCCTTGTCGAACTGCCCCGCCCGGATCAGGTAGATGGTGTAGAGCTGTGGATGGGACAGGAGAGATGAGGGGAGGCACCCAGAAGCAACCCGCTCCCTCTAGCAAGACAAGAACACCCTCCACCACACCCACGGACTCCCAGCGCTCATGCTCGTAAGGTGGGGGAAGTGGAAGTGGCCTCCGGCACAAGTTACCTGAGGCTCTTCTGAGCCAGCCATGCCCCAGCCGCAGCAGAAAGGAAGGAAGACAAGAATCAGGGCCAGAACCCACCAACCCCCCCTCCCCACAAGGCAAAGAGCCCTCCCCCCCTGAGAGAGCCTGGGGGTGCGCAGCCAGGGAGGCCTCCATCTCAGCGGGCCCCTGCCCCCTCCCAGCGGCAGCCCGGAGCCACGCCCGAGGGGGTCTCCAGGTTGCTTCCCCAAGCAGCGGGCTGGCTGGGCTCAAGGGAGCCCCGAACCCTTGCCCACTCTCCCCAGCCGGGGGCCTCCCGCCTCACTCACCACGTACTTGGAGCTGCGCTCGCTGACCACATTGGCGCTGGTCACCTCAAAGAGGAGGCGCTGGGGCACGAGGCTGCCCCGCGACTTCCGCCAGAGCTCCTGCAGCTGCCGTGTCAGCATGTTGCTGCCCTGGCGCTCGGCCAAGGGGGGGCCGTGCTCTGCACCAAGGGGGGGGGCAAGAGAGGAAGCGGTCTGGAGGAGGGGGCAAAGACTCCGTGGGGCCCTCCTCCTGGCCTGAAATGCGTTGCTGTGGCTTGTGTGCTACCCGCCTGCCCCCCAGATGGCCACTGCTGCCTGACAGAAGACCGCCCCCCTATTGTCAACTGGAGGCCTCTGCAGGGGGGCGCCTCAGCTAAGTTTCTGATGTCGACTGTTGCTTGGGGGCCAAAGACCGGTCCCGCTGGTGGGGTTGTGTCCCACTTCCCACTCCAGGCCCCTACCTTGGTCCTCCGAGGCCATGCCCGGAAGCAGCTCCGGATGCAGGGCTTCTCCCCGGCCCAGCCCGGTCCCATCCGGGGCGGCTCCTTCCTCTGCCTCCTCATCCTCATAGTGACTGGTGAAGCTCAGAGTCCCGCTGAGGCGGGTGGAGAGGCCCTCCGTGTCGTCCTCCTCCAGCTCGGAGCTCTCTGGAAACTCTTCCGCTTCCGAGCCGCAGGCCGGCAAGCCCTCCTGCTCCACGTCTCCGGTCAGCGCGTGCCGCAGGCGGTGCAGGATGCGTGAGGCCATGGTGCCCTGCAAGGGAGACCTGCCGTCACAAATGACCCTGAGGCAGCCCCAGCTCGGGCAGAGCCTCCGCTTGGCACGCGGAAGCACCCAGGTTCAGTCCCCTGCAGCGTCTCCAGCTAGAGAAAGAGGCAGGAGGTGAGGGGAAAGACCTCTCTCCGCCTGAGACACTGGAGAGCCGCTGCCAGTCTGAGTAGATGAACAGGGGCTTTGGTGGACCCGGGGTGGGGGTGGGGGTCTGAAGCAGTCCTGTGGCAGCTTCACCTGTCAATGTGAAGGGGATGGATCTGCCTATGCCCAGTGTGGCCTTGGAGCCTCCTGCAGCCCCTTGGGAGCATCCAGGGTTGGTGTCAGGCTTTTCTGCACACTAGGCAAGGCTACCTTCTGGCGCCCCCCCTCCCCCCATGTGCTCACCAATTTTCAAACAAATGCATTTTAGGAAGAATGAAAAAAAAAAAAGGATTCCTGCTTGTAATCAGGGCTGCTCTCCCCATCGTCCTCACCCCGCTTGCTGGCCTCTGTGCCTGTCAGTGTTCTGTGCCCCTAGGTGGTCGCCTAACCTCGCCTTATGGTAGCACCGGCCATGGGAGCATCTCTCTCTCTCCTCCCCCCACCCCTCTGCGCGGAGCTGAGCGGCTTCCCAGGGCCCTGCCTCGGTCCTCCAAAAGACCGAGCGAAGGAGGATCTTGTGGCCGCCGGAGGAGGGGGGGGGGGGGAAGGCCCTCCGAACCACGCTGGAAAAACCATCAGGCGCCAAAGATTCAAAACATGCCCTTGCTTGGCTCAAGGTCCTGGCAGGAGGACTTGGGCCGCTGGTTCCAGCCAGGGGGCTCCGGGGAAGGGGCCGGAGGCGCAGGCAGAGAGAACACTCCCAGGCAGAAACCTCCCGCACAACCCAAGAGCAGCCCAGCCTCCCCGTCTCCCACCGGGGCCGAAGCCAGGGCGCAGAGGCGGAGGCCCTCCGCTGACCTTGTCGCCGGGCCCTGCTGGCGCGCCCTCCCCGCCTCGCGCCGGGCCCCCTCCTCCCTGCACGGAACCCCATCGTCTCACCTGTGGCGGACAGGAGGGAGCCCTTTGGCCAGTCCCGACTCTCGGGCCACGCAAGAGGCTCCAGGTGCCCCCCGGGCCCTCTCCGTCCACCCCAGGGGGGGCCAGGCTATCGACCTCGAGTCATGCCTTCCCCCCACCGCTCTCCAAAAAGCCGCCTCTCCCCCCGCCCCCCAAGGCCTCTGCTCCGGCCTAGCCTCCTCCTCCCTGCGGCCGGCCATGCTGGGAAGCCTCTGGCGGAAGGGCCCGGGAAGCACCCAGCCTGGCCCTCCTCCGCCCACTAGGAGGTTCGCCCGCCTCCGGGGAGGGCGGCACGGGTTTCCCTGGCGGCGGCGGCTGCTGCTTCTGTGGTTTGCAAAGGGGCCCAGCGGACGAGGAAGGCGGCGCGGGGCTGCTTCGACGCACGTTCCTCGGGCCGCTTGCCAGGCCGCGGCGGGGCCCGGAGAACGGGGGCGGCCCGGCTGTCTGGAGCCTGGCGGGCGGGCTGGCTCCCTCGGCCTCGGGGCTGGCGGGGCGGCCGCGTACCCGGGGGTGAGGGGCGGACCGAGCACGGCCGGGGGGCGAGGCTGCGCGCTCTGCACGTGCTCAGAGGAGCCGCGGCCGGCCGAGCGCTGGACCCCCCCACGCAGGGCTGGCTCACCGGGCAGCTGCGGCGCCGCTCCTCTCCGACTGCTGCGATGGCCGCTGGGGCCGCGGGCGACTCCTCCTCCCCGCCCGGCGCCGAAGCCCCGCCTCGCCTGACCTCCAGCTGGCCGGCCGAGCCCGGAGCGCCCGCGAAGGCGGAGGGTCGGTTGCGCGGCGCGGGGCACGCCAAGCGGACGCCGCGGCTGCTCGGGAGGGGGGTATCCTCCGCCGCCTCTCTGCGTCGGGGGGAGCGCTCGGCTGGCTGGCCGCCCGGCTCGCGATGAAGCCCCCCCCCCCCCCCGTAAGCTCTGGCCGCCGGTGCGGGGGGTGGTGGTGGTGGTGGAAGGGGCGGTCAGGGAAGCGGCCGCGGAGAACCCCCGGGCCGTCTCGCTCGCTTGGCATTCATTTAGATCCCGCTTCCCCCCCTCCCAGCGGCTTAGGGCACGGCCCTCCCCCTCGCTGTCGCGCAGCACAGCAACCCTGTGAGGGAGGCCAGGCGGAGAGTCTGTGTCCACCCACTGAGCTCACCCTCCCCCCCCCCTTTCACACCCCGCTTTTTTCTCCCTTTCCCTTCCTCTCCCAGCAACAGACATCTCATGAGGCGACTGGGGCTGAGAGAGTGCTGAGAGAACTGTGATTGGCCCAGCAAGCTTCATTGGGGGGGGGGGGGGATCAAACCCAGCTCTACAGATTAGAGGCTGCTGCTGCTCTTAACCAGGACACTGCGCTCCTTCTGATACTTTGGCTTGGAAAGGAACAAGCATGCCTGTGCCATAACTCTCTGTGTCCAATGCTCCCTCTAAGCTGTGGAGCCCTGTGAGCAAAAATTCTACTTTGTGAGCTACTGGCATTAAAGCTGGGAGCAAGCAATTTGGCTACTGCATAAATTAGTTTGCTCAGTCTGGAGCCATCCTTCCTGAGCTGAGACAAAAATTCGTGAGCCAGAGGCTAAAAAACTGAGCTAGCTCACACTAACGCAGCTGAGAGGGCACCCTGACTGCGGCCCTCCCTTGCTATGGGGCAGGTCAACACCAGCTTGAAAGGAGGGATTAGAGAGAGACCAATAAATATTTTATTCTTTTAGTTAGAATATTTCTCCCGTCTTATTTCCTTGGTCTCAGGGTGGTTCGCAGTGCGTTTGGGTTGGGTGGTGAACACTTCCAAGTCCTCTGGCACAGGTCGAAGAAGCTGTCTGGCCCTCAGTGGAGCCACGCTTAGCAGTGGCCCTCTTCCCGTTATGACAAAGGGCCGTGGCTCAGAGGCACAGCATCTGCTTGGCGTGCAGAAGGTCCCAGGTCCAATCCCTGGCCGCATCTCTACTTGGAAGAAGCAACTCATCAATGATGGGGCAAAGACCGCCGCCTGAGACCCTGGACAGCCGCTGCCAGTCTGAGTAGACAATCCTGACCTCAGTGGACCACGGGTCTGATTCTGTGTAAGCCCACTTCATGTGTGTACTTTGGGAGGGGCCAGCGGCTGACTGGTAGAACATCTGCTTGGCATGCAGAGGGTCCCAGGTGCAATTCTTGGCAGCATTTCCAGTTGAAAGGAACAGCTAATAAATGATGTGAAAGATCTCAGCCATGTAGCAGAAAAAAGCAGTCCAGGAGCACCTTTACGACTAACCAAATATGAAATATGTGGCAGGGGAGGAGCTTTTGTGAGTCACATGCAATAGGTGATATGAAAGACCTCAGCCAGAGAGCCCCTGCCAGTCCGAGCAGACAATGCTGTCCTTGATGGACTTCTGGCCTACTCCAGGGGTTAGGCAGCTGCCTGGGTTCATGGTTTAAGGCCACTTCCAAGTTAAGGCCTTCAGAGAAAGTCCCACCAGATCAGGCTGCGCACCAAAATGAGCCCACCGGCCAGCTGCGTCTGCCTTTTCCCTCCTCATTCAACCCAGGCTAAGTTTGAACTCTGAGCCTTCCAGATCTGCTTTTCGCTGAAGCACAGTGCTGCAGGTCCCAGTCACGCCCGAGAAGTGCTAATGGCTTGGCCCCCGTCCTGTGAAGGCTGTGACTGGTGCTGACAGGCAGAACATGGAGGGGCAAGGAGAAGTCGTTTTCTCTGAATGGCCTCTGGGGAAGGGAGCTCTCTGACTCACGAAAGCTCATGCCGGCATCTGCCATTAGTCTTGAAGGTGCGAGCAGACTTCTGTTTTATTCTGGTCAGATCTATTCAAAGAGAGGGGCAGGGGCTGATTTGCTCGACAGAGTATCGTTTAGGCTCCAGATAGCCTGTTGGTGCCGGAGATTCTCACCCCAGTGTAATTCCTCCTGCTCAAAAGTTTGGGTCATGTCTTCCTTCCTACCTCTGGAAATAGCGGGTTGATGATGGCAAAGTCCTCTCCATTGGGCCATGGTTCTTTTTGTTCTTGTTAAGTTGTGCACGGTCTGTAACCCCAGGCGCTCCAGTCTGAAGGGAAGGGACAGCCAGGGTCAGCTCCGGTGTGAACACAGCATTGTTAGTTCCTGCTACATTTTTAGCATTGTACATTTGGGCAGCTCCAAATATATGTAACTCCACTGATGGTAGCCAGGGACTTCAGAGAGGGGCTTTTGTTGATGCGGGATCATTGTAACGGATGGTCACTATAAGAAGCTTCCTCTGTCAAATAGATCATGCTTTTGCCCATTGGGGTGCACTGATACAGCGGAGCATTGTCTTTTGCAGTGTGTTTTTTAATTCTGATATAAGAGAATTACAGGTTTTGCCGTTTCTCCGAGTGAGTGTGTGTGTGTGTGGGGGGGGGAGGTATTTGTGAATTTCCTGCATTGAGCAGGGGGTTGGACTAGATGATCCTGGAGTTCCCTTCCAGCTCTATGGTTTTATGGAGGGCAAATGTGCCCACCGGAGAGAAACTGAGAGCGCTCCAAACAGGTATTGAACACACGGCCCTATTGGCTGTTGCAAAGTTCTTTCCCCAAGCTATAGCAAGATAAAATGATACAAAGAAATGAATTATGCTGTGATCCACCCCAAGCCCGCTTGCTGGGAGGGCGGAATATACATTTGAGTAATAAATTTTAAAAATAAATGAGTCAGAGTTTGGAGCTGGGTTATTAGGACTGTTTTAAACTTTATTAAATCGCTCAGGGCCACTGGGTCGAATGAGTAGATTCGTTAAGTCAGAAGCATGGTCAGGTCAGTTTATCTGCCGGGAGACCTGTGCTCAGCATATGGAACAGCCATCAGTTCCCCTGGAGCAGGGGTGGGCAAACTGGCTCGGGAGCCGCATGTGGCTCTTTTACATATATTATGTGGCTCCCAGCAGGGCGGCTGGGGAAGCTAAATATCATTAGCAAACAAATAAATTTGGACAAATTAATATCATTATCAATATCTGCTTTTACTCTTTTGTTATTATTTTTGGCAGTCTCATTTAATGTTAATAAAAAGCAAATTTGCTTATTTTCCAATAAAAGCAGATAATATTTGTTCATGTCTTGTGGCTCTCAAACATCTTATGTTTATTCTATGTGGCTCTTGCGTTAAGCAAGTTTGGCCACCCCTGTTCTAGGTGGCTCTTACGCTGAGCAAGTTTGCCCATCCCTGCCCTGGAGGAAATGGCTGTTTGGGAAGGTGGATTTTGTGGCATCGGCCCTTGCGGAGGCCCCTCCCCTCCCCAGACTCCACCCTCAAAATCGCCAGCCTTGGGCATCAGACAAAAGAGAGCTTCCTTGGCAGCAGCGTGGGGGGAGAGTTGCTGTCTTGCAGGACACAATGTGATAAGTATTGGAGTCGGGAGTCCGTGGAACAGTGAAACAGCATGATCTTTATTGCTGGTCCGGATGAAGCATCCAACCCAGGGCTCGAAGCCCTCCTTTTATGCTGGTCAGGGACAATCCCCTGACCTCACCCAACTGGCCTGATAGGCTATTAGAAGTCTATTTATATTTCATAGGTTCCCTGGGAGAAACCTAGGTACAGGATTGGTGGCCGGTTTGAATCCACTTGGCCTTTGTTCTACCTGGCTGAAGCTCAGGTAGTTTCTTGGCCATGTGCTCTGGCCATGCTCTGGCCATGTGCTCTGGCCATGCGGTCGCAATGAAGGGAGCACATGGCGACCGCATGGTCAATACATAACACCCCTCCCCCCATAGTCCAGAACCCCTCTGCACACATAGTCTTTGAGATAGTCCGGGCGTCTGCGCTCACGTCCAGAGCGCCGGGGGGTTGTAAGGCGGGGCGTGTTGCTTGTGTCGGCAGGTTGCGGTGTGGGTAGTTGTTCTGCTGGCGGGGCCTGTCTGCTCGGGGGTCGTTCAGGTGTGGATGGTGCGACTGCTTCGTCCGCAGGCAGGAGCGGCATCTCCACAGTCTCCGGATCAGGGTCTGGCGCTGCTTCTGGAGTCGTGTCGATGTCATGGTCTGTTGGTGCAGGGAGTTCGGGGGCCTGGGTATCATCGTGGTTCTGGGTACGGCGTCGAATCTGGTCAATGTGCCGTTTCCAGACTACGCCATCTTCCGCAAGGACCTCGTAGGAATAAGGCCCTGTGACTCGGACAATCCTCGCGGGGAGCCATGTCGGACCCCGCGCTAAGTTCTTTGCATATATGGGGTCTTTGGGAGCGAATCCTCGGGCAGCTGGCCGGTCTTCCGTTGTCGGGTTCCCCTCGATTGCTCGGTCGGGATGTAGGCGGTCCAGTACGGTTCCCAGTCGTCTTCCCATCAGAAGTTCGGCTGGCCGGCGCCCGGTCCCTGAGTGGGGTGTGTTCCGTTGGCAGAACAGGAACTTG
Source organism: Lepidodactylus listeri (assembly GCA_029233225.1). NCBI lineage: Eukaryota > Metazoa > Chordata > Lepidosauria > Squamata > Gekkonidae > Lepidodactylus > Lepidodactylus listeri. The sequence goes on from JARCFY010000002.1 coordinate 1,230,724, forward strand.
TACAGCTGCTCTTCCCAGTCGCCGTGCTCCATCTTCTTTAACGCGTCCTTCGTTGTCCTCACCATGCGCTCGGCCTGGCCGTTGGTTGCAGGGTGGAACGGAGCGGAGCGGATGTGGCGCAGACCGCAGGCTTCCACAAACCGTTGAAACTCACCGGAGGTGAAGGCAGTCCCGTTGTCGGTCACGAGAGTTTCTGGCATTCCATGTGTCGCGAAGATCGGCCAGAGACTTCTTAAGGCAGCGTTGGTGGAGGTCGAAGCTACCGGCACTACCTCAAGCCACTTGCTGTAGCTGTCAACAACGATAAGAAACAACCGGCCCTGGACCGGTCCCGCGAAGTCTAGGTGCAGGCGGGACCAGGGCTTGTTAGTAGATTCCCAGGATCGAACAGGAGCATGTGGCGGATCTGGCCGCGACTCCTGGCATTTGGCACACTTCTGGACCCGCCCCTCAATGTCTTTGTCCAGGCCTGGCCACCATACGTAACTCCGGGCCAGAGCTTTCATGCGCACAATTCCTGGGTGAGCCTCGTGTAGGGCCTCTAGCACTCGGGGCCGCAGGGGCCCGGGGATCACCACTCGAGATCCCCATAGCAGGCATCCCTTGTGGGCCGATAGTTCGTGCCTGCGTGCTGTGAAAGCGGCGAAATCTGGTCCCGGTTTTTCCGGCCACCCCCTTCCCACCCAGTCCGAGACATGGGAAAGGATGCGGTCCCGCCGCGTGCGACAGGCCACATCCGATACCTGTACGGGGCGCTCCGGTAGGTCCTCTAGGAGCGCGATGTGGAAAGCGGTAGCCGGATCAGGGTCGCAGGACGGGAGGGGAAGACGGCTGAGGGCGTCTGCATGACCCATCGCCTTCCCCGGGCAATGTACCAATTCGTAGGAGTAGCCTGACAAAAAAATTGACCACCGCAGGACCCGCGGGGACAGCATGTGAGGGGTCTGCCTGTGGGGGGCAAGGAGACCCAGCAGCAGCTTGTGATCTGTGGCCACGGTGAACGACCGCCCGTACAGATAGTCATGGAATTTCCTGACGCCGGCTACGATCGCTAGAGCCTCTTTGTCGATCTGGGCGTAGTTCCGTTCCGCCGACGACAGGGTCCTGGAGTAGTAGGCAACCGGAACCTCCTTCCCGTTGGGTAGCTGGTGCCCCAAGACCGCCCCAAAGCCGTAGGGGGACGCGTCGCAGGCCAGGATGACAGGGAGCCTCTCATCAAAATGCGCCAGGACCGCATTAGAAACTAACAGGTCCTTGACGGCCCGGAAGGCCGCATCGTGCTTGGGGCCCCAGGCCCAAGCTGCTCCCTTGTCCAGGAGACGATGCAGGGGTTCGGCGACTGCCGCCTTGTGCGGAAGGAAGGCGTGGTAGAAGTTCACAAGTCCCAAGAACGCCTGGAGTTCCGCCTTTGAGGACGGGCGGGGTGCACCTGTAATCGCCGCTACCTTCTCCTTTGTAGGGTGAATGCCGTCCGCGGAGACTTGGAACCCCAAGAAGGTCACCGAGGAGACTCCCAGGGTGCACTTGTCTTTTTGAACCTTGAGACCCGCGTCCTGGAACCTTTGCAGCACCATCCGGAGGCGAGCTGCGAATGTGTCGGCGTCCGGGGCGGCGATGAGGACGTCGTCGAAGAACGGCTTCACTCTTGGAACATCTTTTAGGAGAGAATCCATTAGATTTTGAAAGATTCCGGGTGCTACGCTGACCCCAAATTGGAGGCGTTTTACCTTGAATGCTCCCTTGTGAGTCACAATCGTTTGTGCCTCGGCCGTTGCTTCGTCTACGGGAAGCTGCTGATAGGCTTGGGCCAAGTCTAATTTTCCAAATATTTTGGCGCCTGCGAGGGAGGCCAGAACATGGCTGACCACCGGCACTGGGTACGCGTGGTCCTGTAATGCCTTATTAATTGTACATTTGTAATCTGCACAGATGCGGACTTCCCCGTTAGCTTTGAGGGGGGTCACAATGGGAGTCTCCCACTTGGCGTGGGAGACCGGCTCGAGCACCCCTTGTGCCACGAGCTTTTCCAGCTCCGCCTCCACTTTGGGCTGGAAGGCGAGCGGTGGCCGTCGGACGGCCACGCGGATGGGCCGGACTGCCGGGTCCAGGTCGAAGGAAACCGGGGGTCCTTTGTAGCAGCCCAATGAGCCATCAAAAACGGCGGGGAATTCCTCGCAGATGGCCGAAAAGTTGGTGGAGCCCACACGGTGTATTCCTGTCCACTGCACTCCGAGCGGCTTGAACCAGGCGCGACCTAGGAGACTGGTTAGATTGCGCTCCACCACGAGAAGGTCTAGCAGGCCGTTAAAGGCATGGTACTGGACCCGGACCCTGGCTAGCCCCTTAATAGCCACGGGGTTTTTCTGGAAGTCCCGGAGGACCAACCCGGCCGGCAGCCGCAGCCAGCGTGCCCCCTTCGGGCAGAGGCGGCGGAACGTAGCTGCGGACACAATTGAATATGCTGACCCTGAGTCCAGTTCCATGGAGCAAGGAACTCCCTCTATTCGGAGAGACACGGAAATCGCGCCCGGAATGGGCTGGGGCAAGTTCATTACCGTAGCCGTGGGAACAACACTACCCACTTCTTTGAAGTTCGCTGCTGGGGCACGGTGGCTGTTCCTCCGGCGGCAGGCCCGGGCGAGATGTCCTGCTTTCCCGCAGGCACGGCAGATGGCATCACGGAAGCGGCATGTCCGTCTGTCGTGGGGGTCCCCGCAGCTGGCGCACGTTGGGGCCTGCCTGTTGAGGGAAGCAGAAGAGGGAACAGAGACAGATGCTGGGCGCTGGCCCTTGGGCCTGGGGACGCCGGGCTCACCCTTCTTCGAGCGTGGTTGCATCCGGTGGACGTCCTCTTCTTCGCTTGAGTCGGGTTCGGGAGGAGCCGCCTGGTGGACTTTGGTAGCTGCCTTGTCCTTTTGCATTGTCTCAAAGGCTGCTGCCGTTTGGAGCATCTTTTCCAAGGTAGGTTCCGGCATTGCAATGAGGCGCCGGCGGAGCTTGGCTTCCCGGAGCCCTCCCATGAAGGCGGTCTCCACATGGTCATCCACGTGGCGAAATTCGCAGCCCATGGCTAGTCGACGGAGTTCAGCCAGGAAAGTGGCGGCTGACTCCCCCGGCTGCTGCTGGCGCTGTATGAACTCCCAGTGCCTGGCCAGTTTTGATGGCTTTGGGGTGAAGTAATCGCCGAGGGTCTTGGTGAGCACGTCGTAAGACACCTCGGTGGGGTCTTGCGGGGCTAGTAGGTTCTGGGCCACCTGCATGACCTCCACCCTTCCGGAACTCAAGAGCCAGGCGCTCTTCAGGTCCGCATCTGTGATTCCGCGGACCTTAAAGGCACAACCCAGCGTCTTGAGCCAGGACTCCCACGTCTCGGGGCGAGACGTATCGAAAGGGGTAATTGGTCCCGGAGCGTTTGCCATATTTACCAGAGCAGGAGTGGCGGCGGCTCTTTGAGCGATGTCCTCGTGTCTTGCGGCGGTGCCGGGGAGCGCTGAGGCTCGGCGCTGGCTAGTGCCGGAGGATTGGGCTCAGAGCGGCTTGCGGTGAGCGCTGGAGCTCGGAGATGCCTGCGGCCGGCGGGACGGAGCTCGCTGTGCTGCTGTGGTCGGCTGAAGAGTCACTCATCGGGATCCCACCTTCGTCGCCACTGATAAGTATTGGAGTCGGGAGTCCGTGGAACAGTGAAACAGCATGATCTTTATTGCTGGTCCGGATGAAGCATACAACCCAGGGCTCGAAGCCCTCCTTTTATGCTGGTCAGGGACAATCCCCTGACCTTACCCAACTGGCCTGATAGGCTATTAGAAGTCTATTTACATTTCATAGGTTCCCTGGGAGAAACCTAGGTACAGGATTGGTGGCCGGTTTGAATTAGGGCTGCCAAGTCTGGGTTGGAAAATACCTGGAAACTTTGGGGGTGGAGCCAGGAGAAGGCAGGGTTTAAGGAGGGGAGGGGCCTCAGCATCATACAATGTCATAGAGTCTACCCTCCAAAGCAGCCATTTTCTCCAGGGGAGCTGATCTCGGTCAGCTGGAGATCAGTTGTAAAAGCGGGAGATCCCCAGGCCCCACCTGGGGGCTGGCAGCCCTAGTTTGAATCCACCTGGCCTTTGTTCTACCTGGCTGAAGCTCAGGTAGTTTCTTGGCCATGTGCTCTGGCCATGCTCTGGCCATGTGCTCTGGCCATGTGCTCTGGCCATGCGGTCGCAATGAAGGGAGCACATGGCGACCGCATGGTCAATACATAACACAATGCAACAGGAGCGGTGGTGTGGCTTGCTTGCAGGGCTGCCTCTTCACCTTCCTCTATGCTCTGCTTATGTGTTGGTAGGGAAAACATTATTACCGAGAGCCCCGCAGTGCTGCATGCTTCTGAGTCACCCCCTTGGCCTCTCCAGGCAGGGTCTCCCATCTGCGCCTCAGGTGGGAGGTCTTTCCCATCACCAGCGACCTGGTCCTTTTCAGTGGAGCCAAGGACTGAACCTTACCTGGGACCTCCTGCCTGCCAAGCAGAGGCTCTGCCACTGGGCTTTAGCCCCAATCCGCACCTCTCTCGGAGACTAGGCCTCCTCATGCTGCCTCTGGGGAAAGGGTTAACGTGTGCATAAGCCCCACATGGGCCATGGCAGCAGCAAGGGGCTGAAGGAGTGTGTGTGTGTGTCCACCCCCCTCGGAGCCCTGGCAGCGCCTCTGGGAACCCGAGAATCGCGGAATGTTTTTTCTCCAGACAGTAGCCACCCCCCCCCCCCATACGGGAGGATGCCTTAGCTGCTTCTGAAGTGTTTCCACCTGAGACAACAGAGGGAGGGTGGGGTTTTCTACATCTCTGAGCTCATCCTGGTGCCTTGCATTTCGGTGGCTCCCCCGGAGCGGCCTGGCTCCTCACAAGTCAGGGGGTTTCTCCTGCCAGCCTGTTGAACTAGTTGGGGTTGCCTCCAGTCACAAGGGGGATACCAGTGTGGTGTTGTGGTTAAGTGCGCGGACCCTGATTTGGGAGAACCGGGTTTGATTCCCCACTCCTCCACTTGCAGCTGCTGGATGACCTTGGGCAAGCCATAGCTCTGTACCAGCTGTTCTTCTTCTTACCCCACAGCTCTGGGGAGTTGGCACTCTGGGCCCTGGAGCCAGGTGCTGTGGTTGGACGACTGACCGTCTGACCACTGGGTGCTTCCCTGCCAAGGAGGCAACCTTCCCTCCCCAGGGGTGGTGCGTTGTGCCCAGAAGAGGGAGTATCAGGCATGGAAAATAGGTGAGCTCATCTTTCCCCATTTGTTCATCTGCAGCCCCAAGGACTGGATGGGGCTCCGGAAGTGATTTGGGAAAGCTCGGAGTTAGCTCTTGAACAGCCCAAGGTCAGGATTGGAGAGGGGTGCATGAGCAAGTACAGAGTGCATCTTTCCCGCCAGGGGCTGCTGTTCCTTGCCAGCGACTTCTTTGCCAGCCAGATGCCAGCATGCCCTATTCTGCTCCCCCCACCCAACCCTAGGGGAGGCCGTGGTCCCAAAGATATCTGGGTGGAGAGACTTCCAAGCCTTCTGGGGCCCTCGGTCGGAGGAGCTCCGGGTCTGGATCCATGCTGGGTGACTCTCGGCTCGGCCTACCTGATAGGGTGGTTGTGAGGATCACATGGAGATGAGAAAGGCCACGCTGTCGATGGCTTTCAGACCCCACCGGGGTGTGGGGGGGTTATAAATATCTAAATAAACAAAGAACGTGAGGTCAGGCGGGGGAGGGACAGAAAGCTCTGGACCCTTTTGACCACAATTCCAGAATGTGAATTCCTCCACTCGGCTTTGTGGGTGCTCCCTTCTGCTATAGGTGCTTTGTTCTCCCCCCCTAAAAAAAACTAGTGACACCCTTAAGCTTGGGGGAGGGAGACCCGTCCCTCCCCCACCGTGACCCAGCTGCTCCTCTGCCTTATTTAGTGATGCCCCCGCTGGCCGCCTTAGCAGCTTCCTCAGGAATGCCTATTAATAGGAGGAGGAAAGGGGTGGGGGGGCACCTGTTGCTATCACTCAAGTGCCTCCACTGTTCCCTCTAAGCTGAGTTAGCGTGAGCAAGCTCCCAGTTTTCTAGCCTCCGGCTCACACATTTTTGCCTTAGCTCATGGAGGATGGCTCCAGAGCAACCTAATTGATGCAGTAGCCAAATCGCCCACTCACAACTTTAATGCCAGCGGCTCACAAAGGAGAATTTTTGCTTGCAAGACTCCACGGCTCAGAGGGAGCATTGACTGTGACCTCCCCCCCCCCCCGCCTGCCTTTCATTCTAGAGGAGACCGTGGCTAAGCCATTCCTTTGCCTCAGGTGTGCAGGGGAAGGGATGGGATTGGGGGGGGGGGCCCTGCATGCCTTCCACAAGACCACTGCCCAGAACTCTTCTCTCCCTCCCCACAGGCCCTTCCTCGCTCTGCTCCCACTGCTGGTTGCTCTCCTGTAGCTCCTGAGAAACCGGATCCTGCTGTCCACAAGCACTGCCTCCCCAAACTGGTCCCAAGACCCAAAGAAAGGGGGGGGTCAAGCAGAGGAAGCTGTGTGTGTGTGGGGGGGCTACAGAAGATGGTGCCTGCCCCCCCCAGCCCCTTCAGAGGGCCAGCTGGCTGCAAGGATGGTCTTTGGCAGTCCCTGCTCTGGGCTCAGCCCAGGAAAAGTGTGTGTGTGTGTGTGTGTGTGTGTGTGTGTGGAAGCACCCCCAAGAGAGAAAGCAGCTTTGTCCTGGTCCTATTTTTAACTCTCTGCCTGCTGGCTCGCAACAGATGGCCCCTGCCCGTCTCAGGGAGACGCCCGCCCTCAGTCCGTTGCCACCACCACCTCTGGAGGGCTCGAGTTTCTCTTTGTGACTTTCTCCTCCCCCCACCCGGCCTGGCTAAATTTGGTAAAATGGCCCCTTGTCCAATGGAGAGACAAGGGAGGTGGTGATTGGCCATTCAGCAAGCGGCCTCCCTTGATGTTCACCCTGAATACAAATTGGCGAGCCAGAAGCTGTGGAGGACCCCTTGGCACCTGTGAGGACCGGAGCGGGCAGCGGTGGTTCTCTCTCTCTCTCTCTCTCAGCGGGTCGCTGCAGGGTGTTACCTGCCAACATGGTAAGGACGATCTCAGGGCACGGACCGGGGATGCTGAGGATCCTGTTACACTCTGGAGAGGGTACCGGGCATGGCCTGTCCCAGGGATGCCAAACATGGGCAGGCCGAAAGAGGGATGGATCAGCAGTGCGTCTGATGGGGCAGGCCAGCCCTGGAATTGGCAGAGCAAGAAAACGGAGAATCAGCGCTGCCCTGGTCGGCGGAGACACTCTGGGGGAGGCCGCAGGGCCGGCAAGACCCTTGGCAGGGGCTGCAGGCTCATCTGGTGCTCTGAAAGAGAGCCGGGCGGAGGAAGACAGCGGGGTGGGGGGAGGAAGCCCCTGCCCTCGGCCGTGAGAAACAGGCCTCGGGTGGCAGGCAGGGTTTCTCCCCGAGGACGACTTGGATGGGGATGAGTTTAGAAAGGTCCCTGGGGATGGTAGAGGAAGTCCGGGGGGTGAGGAAGCTTTTGCTGGGACCCTGCGTGGCAGTCTCCTAGTGTGTGTGTGTGGGGGGGGGGGGGGGGTTGGTTTAGAATCTTTCTTAAGTTGACCTTTAGCAGGGATGAGGAGCTAGTTGGGAGAAAGAGGCGCTGGCCTGGGCCGGAGCCCAGCCAAGGACATAAAGGAACCGGCTGTGCAGGAAACTGAGCCGCTGGTCACAAGGATCCGTCGGCCGCCTTCCTGGCCCTGGGCTCTGAGCCCCCACTCCAAGGAGTAACCTGATCCGAGAACAACAGGTGCTGGGGCCGCTGGCTGCCAGCCACTGCGCTCCCTAGAAGGAGGACACAGGCGCTGCTAAGAATAGCCCAGGGCCAAGGTCCTGGTTACCAACCCCCCTAGAGCTCCACCAGCCAGGAACTGAAAATCTGGGCAAGCAGTGGCACCCAGGGAGAGAGAAGCCCCTGGAAACCGGGCCACAAGGGACAAGGAGGGTCAGAGGATCAGGAATCAGTTGCTGAAGGACGGACTCCGTGCCGGGAGATGCTGGCTACTGGGAAAGGCCCTCCTGTCAGCCGTGGCAGCTCAGGGTGCCTTTCCCATTCCTGTCTTCTGGAGGAGCTGCTCAGCACGAAACTTGAGGAGGGTCTGGAGCTCAGGGGTGGAACACTTGCTGAGCATGCAGAAGGTCCTCGTTAAAAGGACTGGGCAGGAGGTGATGGGGAAGCCCTTTCTCTGCCCGAGACACCCTGGAGAGCCGCTGCTGGCCCAAGTAGACAAGACCGACCATGACGGACCAGGTATACGGCAGCTTAATGTGTTGGGGGTGCGCGTGTGTGTGAGTGCTGAGGCCTGCCACAAGACATGTGGAAAGGGGGTTCAGTTCCTCATGCCTGATACAGCCCCATCTTCTCCACACACCCCTTGCAAGGCCCATTCTGTCCCACCACAGCCGCCTTACCTGCGCCCCTGGTATTGCCAGTTCTGGGCTGGGAAACTCCTGAACGGACCGGGTGCAGAGGAGAGCGACGAGGTGCAGAAAAGGGCAACTAGAATGATAAAAGGGTTGGAACACTTTCCCAGTGAAGAAAGGTTGAAGCGCTTGGGGCTCTTTAGCTTGGAGAAACGTCGGCTGAGGGGTGACATGATCGAGGTTTATAAGATTAAGCATGGGATAGAGCAGGTTGGGAAAGAAGTCCTTTTCTCCCTTTCTCACAAGACAAGAACTCCTTGTGGGCACTCCATGAAATTGCTGAGCAGTCGGGTTAGAACAGATAAAAGTCCTTCTTCACCCAAAGAGTGATTAACAGGTGGAATTCACTGCCGCAGGAAGTGGTGGTGGCTATAAGCACTGACGGCTTCAAGAGGGAATTGGATAAACCTCTGGAGCAGAAGTCCATCAGTGGCTGTTAGCCACAAGGTATAGGTTGGAACTCTTGGTCTGGGGCAAGTGATGCTCTGTATTTTTGGTGCTTGGGGGGGGGGCAAGAGTGGGAGGGCTTCTGGAGTTCTGGCCCCACTGCTGGACCTCCTGAGGGCACCTGGTATTTCTGGCCACTGTTTGACAGTGTTGGACTGGATGGGCCATTAGGTTGATGCAACATTGGCTTCCCTTATGTTCTTATGAGGATGATCCGGGGGGGGGGGGGGGGGCTGGAGACCAAGCTCTATGAAGAAAGGCTGAGAGGGACTTGGGAATGTTCAGTCTGGAGAAGAGGAGGGACATGGTTGCTCCAAGTATGGGGAGGGCCGTCACTTAGGAGGGCAGGGAGCTGTTCCTGCTGGCAGCAGAGAAGTTTACATTAAGAACGGGGAGGGACCGGCTGGATCTCAGGGAAACCTTTTTTGACAGTCAGAGTCCCGCAGTGGAATGGGCTGCCTGGGGAGGTGGTGAGCTCCCCCTCCCTGGCAGTCTTCAAGCAGCGGCTGGACAAACCCTGGTTGTCAGGGATGCTCTCGGCTGATCCTGCCCTGAGCAGGGGGCTGGACCAGATGGCCTGTGTGGCCCTTTCCAACTCTTGTGATTCTCTGAATCTGAAGATTTGGGGGTGAAACCTGCGGTGTAGTTCGAGTCCCCCCCCCCCAAAAAAAAAACAGCCATTCCCCCCAGGGGAACTGTAGTCTGGCTGTAAATCTGGCAAATGGGCCAAACCCCCCCCCCCCGAAAGCTGGGGACCGTACCTGCAGCAGTAACCTGTGTGGGAAGGGAGGCAGAGGGCGGAAGGCCCTGACCCACTGCGTCCAGCACTGGGGGCCAGGGCTGAGGGGAAGGGTCTGGAGGCAGCCTTGTTGAGTGGGGGGGGGGGATTGACCTGGGGCTGGAATTTGTGCAGGCCGGAAGTGAGACCTGGGAGATGCTCCCAGTGTCCTCCCCCAGGCAAAGGCAGCTGGGGCTCTGGGACATCCGTCTTGACCAGTGGGGCTGGGTGGGGGGGGGGGGAGATAGCAGCTATGGGGCAGAGCTCAGTTGAGCACCTCCCGCAGGCTGGGTCTATCAGTAACTCTCTTTACTTGCCTTGCAGACGGACCAGCAGGCCGAGGCCCGGTCCTTCCTCACTGAGGAAATGATTGCGGGTGAGTTTGGGGTGGGGTGTGCGTGTATGTGAAATCACCTGGTTGCCCCCCCATCTCTGGTTCTAAGGAGAGGCAGAGCAGCTGAGATCCATCTGGCTGGGCTTACCTGGAAGAGAACGGCTCTCCTGCATGCGACCCCCAAATGGACTGCATCCAGCTGCCCCTCTGCAGCCCAGCCCCACAGGGGCCCTTGGACCACTGTGGGTCTACAGAGGAGATGGGCCTGGGAGGAGCATGTGTGCCAACACTTTGTCCGGTCTGCTTGGGCTTTGACTAGGATTGCCAGATCCAGGCTGGGAAACACCTGGCGGTTAGGGTCTGAGGAGAACAGGGACCTCAGTGGGGTACAATGCCATTGTTCTCTCAGGAACAGTTCTCAAAAGAGCTCTCTCAGCCCCGCCTGCCTCACAGGGTGCCTGTTGTGGGGTGGGGAAGGAGACTGTAAGCCTCTCAGAGCCTCTGAGTGAAGGGCAGGGTATAAATCCAGTCTCTTCTTCTACAATGCCACAGTCTACCCTCCAAGGGGAACTGATCCCTGTGGTCTGGAGAGGCACTGTAATTCCAGGGAATCCCCAGGCCCCACCTGGAGGCTGGCATCCCCAGGCTTCGACCCATATGGAGTCTGAATCCTAGGACAGGGGTGGCCAAACTTGCTCAGCGTAAGAGCCGCATAGAATAAACATCAGATGTTTGAGAGCCACAAGACAGGAACAAATATTACCTGCTTTTATTGGAAAATAAGCAAATTTGCTTTTTATTAACATTAAACGAGACTGCCAAAAATAAGAACAAAAGGGGTAAAAGCAGATATTGATAATGATATTAATTTGTCCAATGATATTTGTTTGCTAATGATATTTAGCTTCCCCAGCCGCCCTGCTGGGAGCCACATAATTTATGGGAAAGAGCAGCATGCGGCTCCTGAGCCACAGTTTGCCCACCCGTCCTAGGACATCTGGCCAAGCGTCCCTGCCCTTTCTGTCGCCACCTGTTGGCGGACCGTGCCACCCCGCTGGCAGTGTAGGAGCGCGTCTTCCTTCCTCTGTGGGAGCCAGGGGGCTGCTTCCAGCTCCGCTTCTCCCCTTCCCAGGTAACCCCTCGCTTCCTGTCCCGCCTGTGTTGCAGAATTCAAAGCCGCCTTCGACATGTTCGATGCTGACGGGGGCGGCGACATCAGCACCAAGGAGCTGGGCACCGTCATGAGGATGCTGGGCCAGACGCCCACCAAGGAGGAGCTGGACGCCATCATAGAGGAGGTGGACGAGGATGGTAGGGAGCCACGGCGGTGTGGGAGGCGGGGTGTGTGTGTGTGTCAGGGGAGGGGGAAGCCGCCTGACCCCCGGCCTGGCCCTTCCCTGCAGGGAGCGGCACCATCGACTTCGAAGAGTTCTTGGTCATGATGGTGCGCCAGATGAAAGAGGATGCCAAAGGAAAGTCCGAAGAAGAGTTGGCCGAATGCTTCCGCATCTTCGACAGGTCAGGCCTGGCTCTGGCCCCTCCCTCTGGGAACAGGATTCCCCTTTGGAATTTAAGGGATATTTAGGGCGCACACGTACCCCCCCCCCCCCGCCGCCAAGGAGGAGGAGACATTCTTCCGAAGGCAGCTGGACACTCTCGTGGTCTGTGCCTGGTCTCAGACTCGCAACTCAAGAAAGGCTGGCCTGCCTCCAGCGATGCCGTTTGTCTCTGCAGCGGGCCTTTATATAGCCTTTGTCCCACAGGCAGGAATCTTTGACCTCTGCCCTCTCCAACCTGGCTCCTCTCTGGCCTCTGCCATGGGTCAAGCTGGGCGATACACAGCGGTGTGTTGCATGCCGGGAGCCGCATACTTGGGGACCAAGCCCTCCGCTTGCAAGGGAAAGCAGTGCCCACCCCCAAACTCCTGCCTAGAGACCAGCCCAGGGAAAGCCAGCCACAGCAGTACTCCTGCCACTTCTCCACTGCCCTGGAGAGCGGCTGCAGGTCTGAGACAGAACTGACTCTGATGGAACAGGGTGTGTGTGTGTGTGTCTGATTCAGAGTGAGGCAGCTTCAGGGGTGATCACTCGGGGACCATCGCTGAGGCCAAGGCCTGGAAGAGCACAAGGGCCCCTAACCCTCTCCCCTCACACTGTGCCCTCTTCTCCCCCTCCACGCCCCACCAGGAACGCAGACGGCTACCTGGACGCCGAGGAGCTGATTGAGATCTTCCGGCAGTCTGGGGAGACAGTCACAGAGGAGGAGGTCGACTGGCTCATGAAGGACGGAGACAAAAACAACGACGGCCGGATTGACTTTGACGGTGGGCGGGCTTGTGGCACAGCACTGAAGCCCTTGGCTAAGGCTCCCCCCCTTTCTTGCAACCCAGCCCCACCGCCCAGGGGGCTCTCAGCTGCTGCGGGAGGGCACTAGAGGCCCCTCCCACTGCTGCCTGCCCCCCCCCCAAGCACCAAGAATACAGAGCATCCCTTGCCCCAGACTGAGAGTTCCTATCTATACTTTGTGGCTAAGAGCCACCGATGGACCTCTGCTCCAGATATTTATCTAATTCCCTCTTGAAGCCGTCCATGCTTGTAGCCACCACCTCTTGCCTCAAAGCCTTATAGGGTTGCCATAAGTCGGCTGCGACTTGATGGGACTTTTTATCCATCATCATAGAATATAAATCTAAATTATCCCAGTATATCCCCCCGATCCCCGGGGTTTTTGTGGCGGCCCAGAGCACAGAACTCATTCCCTCTTGGCTCAGGAGCTCCAGGGTCACTTAGGTTGTGGGTCCCAAGTATGGGGGGGCTTGACGGCTAGTGCTGGGCTCCAAGCAGTGAGGGGAAGTGCGTGTTCTGGTGCCCAGCCCTGTCTTGGGGCTAACCGAGGCTTCCTTCTCTCCACAGAGTTTCTGAAGATGATGGAAGGTGTGCAGTAAAGCGCCTGGACATTCCTGCAAGGGTGGTGGCAGCGGCCGGCTAGGCTGGGTCTGTCTTGCCCCCCCCCCCCCCCCCCCCCCCCAAGATTCCCTGCTTCTGGTCCAGCTTGCTCCAGATTGGAGATTCCACTTCACCTCCTCTGAGGACTTTCTTCCTCCTGCAACTCTGTTTATAAACACTTCAATAAAGAGCAAAGGACTGGAACTGCCTGGAAGGGAGGACGCTGCTTGTGAGGGGCTGGGGGAGCAGCTGCAGCGTCCCTGGGCGGTGGCTACGGCTTTGCTTGCTGAAGGAAATCTCTGCCTCTGTAGAAGCCAGTTAAATAAACAGAGCCCTGCCTGGGGGGGGGGGACCAGGGCTTTGGGAGAGAGGGAAGCCCTTGCAGGGATACATCTCCCCTCTTCAATCAGTGTGATGCAGCAGCAAAAAAGGCTAACACAGTCAGAAGACATCATAGCCCTGCTGTGCACTGCATTGGTCAGGCTGCACCTGGAGTCTTGTGTGCAGCTCTGGGGGGTCTCACTTCCAAAAGGAGGTGGACAGAATGGAGCGGGGGCAGAGGAGAGTGACAAGGATGATCAGCGGCCTGGAGACCAAGAAGCCCTTTGAGGAAAGGCCGAGGGACTTCTTGGGAATGTTCAGTCTGGAGGAGGTTGAGGAGGGACAGGATGGCTCTCTTGAAGCATCTGAAGGGCTGTATCACTTGGGCAGGGAGCAGTTCCTGTGGGCAGCAGAGGAGAGGACTCGCAAGAAGGGGTTTAAATTATGGGCGGGAAGGGACCGGCTGGATCTTAGGGGAACCTTTTGTACAGTCAGAGTTGTGTCACAGTGGAACCAGCTGCCTGGGGAGGTGCTGAGCTCCCCCTCCCTGGCAGTCTTCAAGCAGAAGTGGGACGAACACTCGTCAGGCATACTTTATGCTGATCCTGCACTGAGCAGGGGGTTGGACTGGATGGCCTCTATGGTCCCTTCCTACTTTATGACTACAAAAACCATCTCCTCAGACCCAGCAAACAGCTCAAACCTTTGCCATTCCCTCTTCTCTGCAGCTGGGGGGAGGACCACTGCAACAGCAACAAAGGGAAACCACTTCAAAGTCTGCCTAAGCTCTGGCATATTTTTTTCTGGCATAATTCTCACAGCCCCCCCCCCCCACAAGTGAGTGCCCACAGAAGCACCCTGCATGACTTCTGGAGCTTGTGCAAACGGCTGCTCAGGCCGAAGGTCCTGCCACACCAGATCCTGTGGTCCCTCCCTTGTGAGGTACACGCTTGGGCTCTGTGAAGGGGGCAAAGAGGAGTTGGCAAATGTAGCCGAGCATGCCACCACTCAGATGGAGGCGACACAGGAGGCAGCAATCTGTTCGGCAGGCAAGCAAGCGGTGGTGGTGGTGGGGGCACTGCCAACAGGCAAGGCGGGCTCAGGTGTCTTGCAAACCATCTAAGAAGTCTCCACTTCCTGTGACTTCTAAGTCTGCACTGGCCAGTGTCCTCCTGAAGCAGCTCACCCTCTACACCGGCAGAAATCTGATGAAGGAGAAAGTCTCGAGAGGGGTGTGTGAGGCCCTCTCACACTCACCTTTCTGGGTTTCAGTGCAGGCAAGACAGTGCACAGAAGGGGGAAAGCCCTCGCAATAGAAAACACAACACACATTTATTTATACATTAACCAGCAAGACAAACCACCAAATAATATTAAAAACAACTTATAATACAACCTGGCATTCATGGTCAGCATGGCGAGGGACAGGAAGAGAAAAGAGCCACCACCAGGGTGGAGTCAGCCGGCGGCCCCCATCAGGGGTCCTGGCTTTTCACGTGCTTTGCATAGAATTCATGGAGACGTTTCTTGTAGGCTGTGGGAAGAATCAGGCAGCACAGCTCAAGGATCGCGGCAGGAAGGGGGCAGGCATCGCAGCCTGGAATCAGCCCTCCCCGGGGCCTGTTTATGTTTCCCTTCCTGGCGAAGAGGGGCTTCGAACCTCACTCCGCTGGCTCTCCATCTGCCACCCCCCCCCAGCACCTGGGACATAAACGAGCAGCCAGGCTAGAGAGACAAGCCCCCACCAGAGCATGGGGTACAGTGCCAAGAGATCCAGAGTCTCTGGTCCTTAATGACGGGGGGGGGGGGGGGGGGATTTTGTGGTCAGACAGGGAGCATCTAAGACAAGCGCCCCCAGCCTTTTTGCGCCTGGAACACATTTGCTATTCTGACGCTGCTTGGTGGGCACAGCCACAAAACGGCTGCCACAACTGACCTTCAGTCACACGGTGAAGATCCTTGTGTTGCGGCGACAGCTGCTGCCAAATTTGTACAACCAATCAAATCTGCAGTAGCCAATCAGAAGCCTTGTGGGACAAAAACTCTACTGGGCCCTGAGCCAGTTTGGTGTAGTGGCTAGGAGCGTGGACTCTAATCTGGGAGATCCGGGTTTGATCCCCCACGCCTCCACTTGCACCTGCTGGTGTGACCTTGGGTCAATCACAAGTTGGGCCGTCCTCGAAAGAGCTCTCTCAGCCCCACCTACCTCACAGGGTGTCTCTTGTGGGGAGGGGAAGAGAGAGGAGATTGTAAGCCACTCTGAGACTCCTCCGGGTAGTGGAGGGTGGAGTACAAATCCAATCTCTTCTTCTTCTAACCACTTTCCAAAAACACTTGGTGGGGCCAACGAAAAGAGTTGGCAGGCACCTTGATCTAAGAGTTCAGACGGGAAGGGGCTTCTTATATAGCCCCCACCTTCCCCTTCATGTGCTGTAACTCATCAGTCCGAGTGACATTCTCTGTATGCGGCTGTGGCGCCCGTCTGCCCAGAAGCCCGATCCCCTCCCCAGGGTCTGATCCCCCCCCCCGACCCAAGGACTCACCTGCCTGGTTCTTCCACAACTCTGCGGCGTCTGTGTTCAGGGGACTCTCGATGTTGGGCTCTGGGGGGTGGGAAACAGAAGCTGCGTCAGAGCAGGCAATCTGCTCGGCTCTCCCCAGCCCAGAACCCCCACCTCAGAAACAGTGTGTGTGTTGTGCGCATCTGGACTGGAGCCCAACAGCACACCAGGGGTGGGGTGGGGGGAGAAGTGCTGCTCCCCTCCTCTCTTACATGGGAGAATATGTGGTGGAGAAGACCGGCGTCCCACACTTTGATCTCAGGCCTCTTGGGCAAAGAAGGAGCAGAGGGCAGAAAGCAAGAGGGAGAGTGTGGCACTGGAGGGCACAAAGCAGCGAGAACGTGGCCGCAGTGGGTGATTCTGTGGGCCTTTCTGACACACCCAGGGAAATGCTGATCGCCACTTTGGGGTCAGGAAGCCATTTTTCTCCAGGCCACTTTGGCTGGAGGTCCTGGAGGTTTTTTGTCATCTTCTGGGTGTAGAACAGCGGTCCCTGGGGGTGTGGGAGGCATTTGTGAATTTCCTGCACTGTGCAGGGGGTTGAACTAGATGACCCTGGAGGTCCCTTCCAACGCTATGATTCTGTGAGTCTCCTGAGGGGGAGAAGAGTTTTTCCCCAGGGCTATGAAGAAGGGCCAAAAGAAGCTGGTGCAAGATGGGGAGGGCCCGTGGCTCAGTGGCAGAGCATCTGCTTGGCACGCAGAAGGCCTCAAATTCAATCCCCGGCAGCATCTCCAGTTAAGAAGGACCAGGCAGGAGGTGATGGGAAAGACCTCTGCCAGTCTAAGTAGACGATACTGACCGTGATGGACAAGAGTCTGATTCAGTATAAAGCAGCCTCTTGGGTGTACTTTGGGAGGGACCAGTGGCTCAGTGGTAGAGCACCTGCTCATCATGCAACTGGTTCCGGGGTCAGTCCCCGGCAGGAGGTGATATGAAAAGCCAGAGACCCTGGAGAACAGCTGCCCATCTGAGTAGACAACCCTGACCTTGATGGACCAAAAGTCTGATTTATTATAAGGCAGCTAGCTCCATATGATCAATTATGATGGCGCTGATAAATCTGGACGCAAACAAGCGTGTCTGCTGGCTTCTTAGAATACGGGCATAACATGGGGTGGGGAGGCTGCCATGACTCTGATGGACGGATTCCGCACAAGGCAGCTTCAGGCACGTTCAAGGGGCCGTGTGCCCCTCAGGCTTCCCCCCCCCCTTGAGCCTGCTCAAAGTCAATAGGAGGAAAGCCTGCCTTCACTGGGTTGCGTCCGTTAAATCACTACAGATTTTTTTTTACTGGGGGCTGAGTCTCTTAACGGGGCACCGGGAAGTGGGCAGCCCAGGGCCAAGGAGCTTCCAACTCACCCCCCAGCAGGCTCTGGATGGACAGCAGGATGGTCCGGACGTCGTAGAGGGCTGACCACTGGTCCTTAAGGATGTCCAGGCAAATGTTGCCCTGCAGGTCCACGTTGGGGTGGTAGCAGGGGGTGAGGAATTTGACAGTGGGGGCATTGTAGGGGTACCCGCTGGGGAACTCCAAAGACAGCTTGTAGCGCAGGTCTTCATACACCTGGGGGCAGGTACGGGCACCAATCAGAGGCAGGGGAAGCCTCCATCTCCCCGCCCAGAACTACTGTTAGCAAAAGCAGAACACCATCTCTCTAAGCAGATGGACTGGGAAGAGGGGCCTCCCTGAAAACTTCAACACCTACTCATTAAAAACGAGAGGTTTACAAGACCTCACCAGCAGCCAGACTTTCAAAATTAACCGAGATAATTTAAGAGATGGCAGGAAATCAGTAATGAGGCTTGGAATCAGAAGAGAGATGGGACGTAGATTGTTACAATTCCTGTGCGCTGATTTGGAATTGGCCTCAAAGTAAAACAAATGGAACAAAACAGACATGGCAGAAGTCTTGGGTATGCTGAGCGAGGCCGCTTGTCTTGTGAGCATCTTGCTCGATACATTGTCAGGATCTTTCATGAACACAGACTTCCAACAAAGGAAGCGACGGAGGAGATTGGATTTATACCCTGCCCTTCACTTGGGAGTCTCAGAGCGGCTTACAAGCTCCTTTCCCCTCCCCTCCCCACAACAGACACCCTGTGAGGTGGGTGGGGCTGAGAGAGCTCTTTCCCAAGCTGTCCTTGAGGGAACAGCTGGTACAGAGCTATGGCTTGCCCAAGGCCATCCAGCAGGTGCAAGTGGAGGAGTGGGGAATCAAACCCGGTTCTCCCAGATTAGAGTCCACGCATTTAACCACTACACCAAACTGGCTTTCTGAAAGGGGAAGGCAAAGACCTGGCAGGAGTGGCGGGCACAGCCCGGATCTGGATCACCCACGCTGTTCCACTCTCCTCCCCCGACTCTTGATGGGCAGCACCCCCCAGACTCTTCAGGAAAGAGAGACGCCTCGGGCAGCCCCGGTGGTCGCAAGGGGCTGCGCTTTGCACATGCCCAGGGACTCGGCTGCTTCCCGAGCCCAGCAGCAGCAGCGCCTCGTCACTGCAACCCCCCCCCCCTTCTCACCGTCCCCGCGGCCCCGTTGATGGTCCCGATCCACTTGAAGAGGTTGTCCGACTCGGGGAAGGCCGAGATCCCTTTGTCGCCGGACACCTAGGCGGAAAAGAAAGTCCGATTGCGCGGCGCCGGGAGCACGCGGGGTGGGGGTGGGGGGAGGGAAGAGCCTCTCAGGCCCGGGAGGCGGCGGCGGCAGCAGCAGCAGCGCCCCGGAGCCAGAGAGGAGCGGAGCGGAGCGCGGACTCACCATCAGCGTCATCAGCTCCTGCTGCAGCCTGCGGGGCAGAGAAGGGCGCCCATTAGGAGAGGAGGCAGAGAACCAGCAGCCAGCCCAGCCCAGCCCGGCCCCCCGCCTCGCCTCCCTTCCCTTCCTACCTGCTGCGGACCGAGCCGCGGGCTGCCCCTCCGCCGGGCTCGGCCGCCTTGCGCGGGGTTCGGGCCGCAACAGCCGCCGCGGCGGGGTCGGTGTTCTGCGAGGCCATCTCCCGGCTGCCCAGCCCTGCCCTGCTCCGGCTTCGCCTCCCGCAGCAGCCGCGGCCCCAGTTTGAATGTTGCAAAGCTCTTGCGGCGCAGCCAATGGGTGGCCGGCTCGCTTTCGACAGGGCCAATGAGAGCGCGCGGGGACGCGGCCCCCCTTTCGAAACGGACCTGGGGCGTGCCGCCATTGGCCGGCGGGAGAGCGCCCGGAGCGCCCATTGGCTGCCGGCTTTCGGAGGGCTCCCTTTCGAAAGCGCGCGCGAGAACCAATGCGGGTTTCTCTTTAAAGTCCGCCGCGCTGCTAAAAGGTCGGCGGGCACGGCATTCATACGTGACGGGAGGGAGACGCGGGCTTTCCCCCCTCCCCTATCACTCGTGTGAATTTACTTTCAGGGAACCCTCCACGTCTCTCTCGTGATTGGGCCAAGCGCCCCCCCCCCCCCCAACACATAAAACTCCCCGCTGGATTCCGAGGCGGGACCCTTGCATGGCACCGACCTTCAGCTCTTGAGCGCCGCTTGGGCTCAGAGCCCGGGCTTTGCTTGGAGGAAGTCACGCGTGAAGGTGCCTGAAGAGCGGCCCATTCTGCAACCATTTATTTATTCATTTGTTGGATTGGTGTCCCGCCCTCCCCGCAGAGCAGTCTCAGGGCAGCTCACAGTGATTGGTCTAGCATTTGCTCCCTTGTTCTACCAAACCCACCCTGGAACAGGAAAAGATGCGCCTCAAAACCACATCCAGATACCCCAGTGTAGGACAAGGGGAAAAGAGTGGGATTTCTGACACTTTCTCTGCATATATATATTGACAGCTGTCACTGTGCCTTCAAAAGTTCAATCATAACAGATCCAGATCCTGGTATTTATTTATTTATTTATTATTTCACATTTATATCCCGCCCTCCCCGCAAGTGGGCTCAGGGCGGCTCACGTGGGCCCAAGGCCAATTCAATACAATAATCTATAAAATCACTTAAAACATTCTAATAAATATCATTAAAACATATAAATTACCCATAAAAGCTTCCATAATACAGCGTTTGATGGCAACCAAGTGGTAGGTCTCGGTATGTAACCGAGAAGCTTCTGATTGGAGAAACTTATAGCAGAACATGTATATTTTATAATTGCATTTTTTGGTATAAGAAGCCATATTAAGCAAAAGTATTATTAAAAGCCTCTGTAAAAGGAATTAGGATGCAATACGAATGGAATGTTGCCAGGCCCAGGGGGGGGGTGTCTCTCGCGCTTTGCGCGCACACTGCCACCTGGACGATGTCCCTGCTGCCACCTCCCCCCCCCCACCTGGCTCCCATGCACTCCTCGGAGGGAGTGGGTGTGGGGGAGCTGGGCGGGGGGGGGGGCTCTTGTGGTGGCTAGGAAGGCTTGCGGCAGGCGGGGAGGCGTGGCAGTGGTGTCCCCCCCGCTGCTGTACTGCTGCCGCTGGGACAATGTCCCCACCGCCAGAGCTACCGCTTTCCGGGAGGGAGGAGTGGGTGGGGAGAGCGGCTCTGGCGGCGGTGGGCGCTCCAGTTTGCCGGGGGGGGGCTGTCTCCCCCGGGAAATTTCGGGGGTGGCTCGAGCCCTCGAGCCCCCCCGTAGTTTATGCCTATGGCCAGGCCACTCCTTATCGCTAGCTCTCCATATGCGAGCCCAGGAAGTAACTCAGTGTTCTGAAAACAAGTGAAATTACCGACACCACTGAGAGAGGCGCTGAGTCAAATGATGCCTGTATGATGGTAACCGCTTGGTACCAGTTAGAGACCCTTTACTGTGTAAACTATATATGTGATGTCCTTTGGGGTATAAGACCTTCTGCCCTTCCTGGTTATGGCAGAATACGGCTTTGGAGTTGCTGGCGTGCTCAGGCACTCGTCAGCCCTGTATTCCCTGTTCGGAATTCATTAAACAGATATTCATCTAACTCACTGGACTCAGGCTGCGTGATTCCAGTTCAGCCAAGGGATCATGCAGGGACAGATTTGTGTATCCCCAGGCCAACACCATCCGGACTGCAGAGTCACCCGTGCTCGGCCATATAGCGGTCATAAATCGATGCAGACGGTCCCATGAAGTGAAAGCGGCTGGCAGAGACAGAGGTCTTTCCTGTCGCCTACTGCCTGGTCCTCCTTAAATGGTGGTGCTGGCAGGGACTGAAGCCGGGACCTTCTGCTTACAAAGCCAAAACTTCTTCTACCACTGACACATGGCCCCCCTCCCCAAGTCCCGGGTTCAGCCTCCAGTTCATGGGACCGGGTCCATAAGTGACGTGAAAGGCCTTCAGCCGAGGTCACGGAGAACTGCCGCCAGTCCCAAGAGGCAAGGGCTGCCGGCCTCAGCCTAGGGGCCCAGATCAGCAGAAGGCAGTGGGTGGGTTCCTGCCATTTACTGCGCCACTTCACTCTGGCTGGACAAGGCCCTCGAGGAAGGGAGAGGACTACTGCTTACTATCGCTTGATTTAATAGGCCGCCCTTCCCTGCAAGCAGGGATCCGGGTGGCTTACGTTTCTACGGGGCAGCAGCTACAGGTGTTTGCTTCCTGCAGAGACAGACGCACAAGCTCTCCTCCTGCTCATGAAAGCCCCCTCCCCCCCCCCAACACAGGCAAGAGGCTGCTGGGCCCTGGTCCAGAGCCTCCCCTTCCCTCCCCTCCCCCTCCCTCCCCACCCCAAGGCAGGGAAGGCACCATCCCAGGCAGAGGTGATTTTCAAGTAGAGACCTTTATTCAAAACCTGATTCTTACAGTAACAGCCAGAGACTCAGCTGAGCCCTGCATTCTTCTCTCCACCCCCCCACCCACCCCCCGGTGTGTGCCTCAAGCAGGCCAGAGGCCCGAAGTCCGCTGCAGCTGCGGTCCTAGGGGTCAGGCGGCCCCTCCACTGGTGGCAGCGGCTGGTCCCCTTCGCTACGGAGCAGCTCCATGTACTTCCGCATCTTGGCAGTCATCCATGGCGGTGGGACAAAGGGCTTCAGCTCCTCCAGTTTCAAGTCAAGAGACCCTCTGGGGGTAAGAGAAGCAGCAGGGGGGGGGGCGGGAGAAGCAGCTCTAGTCGGGGAAAACCTCCTTGCAGCCTCTACGGTGACTCCCACCGCCTCCCCTGATCCCCCCCCCCCCCAGAAGCCCACCTGGTCCTCATGCCCAGGGCCTGGCGAAGAACCCGCTCCGCCTCTCACCTGTACTCGTCACTGGCGACCAGGTCCTGGATATCCTCTTCCAGCAGGAGATACGCCTGGGATGGGAGAGAAGCACAGGGGTCTGAGGTGCCGGGAGAGCCGCCCTGCCCTTCCTTCTGCGCCAGGAGGCCACTGCTGAGAGCCCGCGTGGCGTCGTGGTTGGAGAGAGCGGGGGCAGCAGCTGGGAGACCCGGCCTGGAAGTACCCTCTCTGCCATGGAAGCTCACCGGGTGACTGGAGGCCAGTCACACTACCTTACGGGGTTGTTGTGAGGATAAAATGGAGGACAGGAGAACAATGTAAGCCACTTTGGGTCCCCACTGAGTAGAGAAGAGGGATATTTATTGATTGATTTGATTTGTAGTGCACCCTCCCTCCCCCCAAAGGGCTCAGGAAAGGAAGGGAGGAAGGAAGGGAGGGAGGGAGGGAGGGAGGGAGGGAGGGAATAAACCTAACACTCTGGCCCGGGAAGGGAAGAGGCTGACCCTCATCATCAGGCATTTGCAGAGTCCTTTCTGAAAGGGCCCCAGTGGCCTCCTCCCCTTGGAAACGTGAACTCCCAGCCCAGCTTCAGCGGACTCACCATCTTGCCGCCTGTGGCCCTCATGTGCTGCTGCTCCGCCAGCCAGTGCTTGTCTTGAGGGTCAGCAGCGTACTGCGTAGAGGGGGCAAAGTTGGAAACTTCCACTGCTGCTTCTGGGGGCCCAGCAGACCCACAATGGGCTCCTGCCCAGAGACCAAGCAAAGGGGTGCTCGACCCTCTGACTGGCTGCTGTGCAATCCTTCCTTCCTTCCTCCCACCCCGGCCTCTGCCCTTGGCGGGGAAGGCAAACGGGGATCTGATCAGGGTGGCGACAAGGAAGTGCCAGCAAGAAGGCTGCTGAGAAACTCAGCCTGTGAGACCAGACCACCCCGCCAAGTTCAACACACAGCCCTCGACAGGCAGAAGACAACATGACAGCAATGAGGGAAGACCACGGCCAGCACCAGTGGACGGACAGGCCGGCCAGCCTTTGGCAAAGGGGCCCTCTCCAGCTGCCTTTGCTTGGCATCCAGAAGGCCCCCCAGTGAGGTCCCAGGCGTCTCCAGCTAAAGGGGCTGGGTGATGTGAGGGCTGGAGAGCGGCTGCCAGTCTGAGCTCGATGGAAGAGTGGAGTGATGCCTTATGAGGCAGCTTCGTGTGTTCAGCTACCTGCACTGACCTTAAACAGGTACGGGTGTTTGATGTACAGCCTGCCTCTGGTTCCTCCCATCCCCAGGGCCCTGAAGCAGGGAAAGCAACAGAGACTCCATTTTTGCAGCTGGACAGGTCCGCCCTCTTCTTTGCCCCACCTCGCCCCCCCCCCCGATGTCTGGCTGCCTGGAGTCCCCATGGTCGGCTTGAGCCATCCCCCTCCCACCCACTCATCCGGCAGTCACTCACTTGTTCGCTCTTGAGCCCAGGACGAAGGCTGTGCCCTCCGTGATCCGCGAGGGATTCCACTGCATGGCAACGGGAAGGGAATTGCTGAGTGCTCTTGGGGCACATTTGCCACCCTCCAGGCTCCTGCCCGGGGCGGGGGGGGGGGGCGGGGGGGTCACAGCTCTCCCCTGCTGCCCTCGCTCCCCAGCCCCCTTCCCCCTTTTTGCCACTTGGCAGGCAAGCGGCAGGATCCGGCAACCAGCCTCCCCGCCCGCCCCCTGCTCCCCTCTCCGCAGAAAGGCCCCCTTTGCCCGCTCTTGCCAGCAGCTCACCTTGGGCCCGTCCCTTTGCAGCGGCTCGCAGGACTTGGTTTTCCACCTGGAGGGAGGAGAGGCCTCTGGGCTACGGGGCTTCCAGAGGGGAAGAGGGGAAAGGGCCGGGGGTCTGGCAGAGGGCTGCTTGCCAGGAGGCTCATCCCGCCCAAACCCAACTCCTTTCCCCCCCACCTGTGCAAGAGCTGATGAGCTCAGCACCAACCCCAGCTGCCAGGATCAGTGCCCGAGCCTGTGGCTCAGCATCTCTTGGCACGGCCTCCCTGGCCTGTGCAGCTTCCAAGAGACGCTGCTCCTCGCCCTTATGGCTTGGGGCCTCCCTACCCGCTTCCACGTTCAGCCCCTCGCTGTCAGGGGGAAGAGGGGCCGTGGCACAGTGACAGGACGGCTGCTTGGCATGCCGAAGGCCTCGGGCTCAGTTCCTGGCATCACCACTCAAAATGGTCAGGGAGCAAGTGAGACAAAAGACTGTTCTCTGCCTTAGACCCTGGAGAGACAATACTGGCCTTGATGGACCAGTGGTCCAGTTCAGAACAAGGCAGCTCGGTGTGCGTCTCTGGCCAGAAGTGCCTCCCGGCAAAAAATGCCCCCCCCCAGCTGGGGGCTCTTCCCAGGGAGCACCACAGGAGGGGCCCAGAGACACACCAACGCCCCCCCCCCCCCAATCCCCTGAACTACACTTACATGCTTGTCCCCGAAGCCCCTCGGTCGTTCACCTGGCTCTGTCCGGGAGGCCGCCCCTTCCGCTGAAAGGGTGATCCCTGTGGTTAGTCCTTCCCCACCGAGGAAGGTCCTCTCCTCCCTGCAGAGCCCCCCAGCAGAAGCAGACCTTCCCCAGAAGAGGGAGGGGTTCCCGTGCCCTCCTCAAGGGACAGAAGGCGGGCTCTGGGGGAGCGGCACATCTGGCAGATGCTCCGTTCGGAGGGCCTCCTTGGGGCTCTCACCTTTTTGGGCATGGGGCTCCCTTGCTGGCTGAGCTCTTCATCTGCTGGGCGGCTCCGCTGGACCAAGGAAGGGAAAAAGGGCGTGAGGAAAGGAGAGTCACTTGTCTGCACCAGCAGCCCCATCTCAGAACAAGTGGCACTCCTGGGCTCAGCACGACTGGGCGCCTCCTCAGCAGCAGGGACCTGGCAGGGAGGTCCCTGCTGGACAACCACTGGCCTTCTGGCCAAGGGCTCCTCGGCAGGCGACCCTGGCGATGCTCTGAGCCCCAGCCTTTGCCGGAGACAGGCCGGTGGCTACCTTCATTGCCGGGACTTCGTGGGGCAGCCTGGCCACAGACTTCTTGCCGTCACAGAAGAGGAGTTTGGCCTGCAGAGAGAAGAAGCAGTCAGGGCCAAAGATGGGGCCTCAGAACTGGCCCTAGAGGGAGCGCTCAGCCACTGGACGGGAGCGCCCAGGGATTCCCTCCCAGCAGCCCTCTTCAGCTGTGGGGGAAGTGGGGGGATGCTTCAACTGAGGAAGCAGCTGGGGTGGGAGGGGGTGAGGATTATGCAGGGCTCCTGCGGGGCTCTGAATTGCTTGATGTTCCCTGGAGCTGCTTAGATTGTTTCCGTATTTATTAGCTGCCTTTCTCCCTTGCAGAATTCAAGGCAGCTTACAATATAAATAAAACAACAATAAAAACCTCACCAAAAACAATATCAATAAAATCACACTTATAAAAGCACATAAAATTTAAAAACTCAAACCAGGACTGCCAATAAATAAAAACTAGATCAGTCAAATGCAGTCCTAGATAAACCAGTCTTCAGCTGCCTCCTGAAGACCACAGAGCGAGGGGGGCCCGGCACACCTCCTGGGGAAGGCTGTTCCATAACTGAGGGGCTGCCACTGAAAGGGCCCTTTCTCGTGTGCCTGCCAGACGAGCTCATTCGACTGTGTTGAGACAATCGAGAGGGCCTCTCTCTCCCTGCGATCTTAAGTGTAAGGGAGAAGACAGTCCCGCAGGAACCCTGGTCCAACGCTCCCTCTAAGCTGCGGAGTCTTGTGAGCAAAACTTCTACTTTGTGAGCTGCTGGCATTAAAGCTGTGAGCGAGAGATTTGGCTGCTGCAGAAATCAGTTTGCTCTGGAGCCCCATCCTTCCTGAGCTACAGCAAAAAGCTGTGAGCCGGAGGCTAAAGAACTGTGAGCTAGCTCACACACTAACCCAGCTGAGAGGGAACCCTGCCCTGGTCCCAAGCCAGGCAGGGCCTTTTATGTATTTTGGTATAATACGGTTTCAATTTCTTACAAGTGATTTTGGATCTCTGCGGAGAGAGGAGGGCAAGTTAAAAGTCTTAGATCACAAGAAGTAGCGGCTGGGTGTGTGAAGGAGGGCCTGCCCTCTCCTTTGCCCCCCCTCGCCCCCCCTCTTCTACAGGTCTTCACTACTCCTAGTGCCCCCTGCTGGCGGATCCTCAGCCTCTCGGAGGCCCACTTTTAACGGCAACAGAGGGAGGGTTTGTGAGAAGGGGTGGGGGGGGAGTACGTAAAGGCCCAGGAAGCCGTGGAACAAAGGAGGGGGGAAAAGGCCCAGGGTCCCTCATGCTCTCTCAGCCCCAGAGCAATGCTTGGCCGAGTTGGTCATCGAGCAGATCCCAAATCTGGTGCTGCTCTCGACCGAGCCACTGCTTTGGGGCTCTCACCCTCAGCACGAGCAGCGGCAGGGGACACCCACCTGCTCCAGGCAGCTCCGACACGTGTCCTGGATGAGCTGCTCAGTGTCCACGTCTTCCCCAACGTTTTCTCGCACGTTGCCTGCAGCTTTCTGGAAGAACTGGGAAACAGGAATGGTGTTCTTGGAGCCACGATGGCACAAGCGGACAGAGCCTCTCCCCCAAACGTCATGCTTCCTCTTGCTGTCCCCCCCCCTCCCGAATTCAGCACACTGCAAACCTCTGTACCAAAGCCTGCCCTTTACCTTCATGTATTTATTGAAGACAGCCTGGATCTCCTCATTGATCGTGGGCTGCAGAACAGCTCGCAGGAGGTCCATGGAAACCACCGGGTCTGTGAAACTGGACCCAGGAGAGCAGTGAAGACAACACACCTCTGTACAGGCACACATGCAACACCCCCACTCCCCACCCCAACGGGGGCTACTGCTGGGCCCTGCAGCCTCACCAGCCTTTCCAGCCTCGGGCCACCCCCTCCTCCCTCCTCCCTCCCTCCCTCCCATGAAGCCAGTTTCAGGGGGCAGCCATGTTGGTCAGCTGCAGTTATCGGATGGAGGGAGCTTGGACTTGTGAAAGCTCCTGCCCTGAAAACTGTGTTGGTTCCTAAGATGCTGCTGGACTGGAATCTAGCTGTCCTCCCACCCAGCTGCCTGTGAGAAAAGAGACAGCACCGTCCCTAGAGCATCACTCCTCTTCATGGGGATCATTCTAGGGGGAGGGACAAAACATTCCAGTGGAATAACACCGCCACACGGCAACAAACCTGCGCTCGAGGGACTCTGGCACAACTGCTGCCATGGAGCCTGCGCCTCGGAAGCTACAGAGTGTCAGCTGGAGGAAGCAAGCTAGAAGCCACCACACCCTAGCTGATTCTAGGCAGGAGGGGGAGACCGAGGGGCTCCAGCACTAGAGTGGACAAGATGGCAAAACAAGTGGCAGGCAGTGGCCAGCCCTTCACATATGGGGGGGGGGGGACTGGATCATGCTGAGGGCATAAGCTTAGAGATGCTTTAAAGATACAGGGCTGAAGAACAAGAGAAGTACAGGTTGGCCATTCTGAACTTCTTAGGCAGCAGAAAAACCAACAGAAATCACTGCTGGCTCTGTTAATTGGGATCAAAGGAAATACAGTAGGGTTGGGTGTGGAACAGAGGTCACTGGGGTGTGTGGAGGGGGAGGTATTTGTGAATTTCCTGCCTTGTGCAGGGGGTTGGACTAGATGACCCTGGAAGTCCCTTCCGGCTCTATGATTCTAAGGCCTGACACTTCTGCAGTGCCGGACAGCATGAATGAGGAAAGCGCTGCGGGAATTCGCAAACAAGCAGCACATCCTCTGTACAGCACAGCTCAGAGTCAGCCTCTGCCAAGGGAGTAAGAACCTGGTAAGAGTAGAGAAGAAATGCAGAGGGGATTACTGGCAGCCCACCGCAAAGCTGCACCAAAGCAGGGAAAGTGGACTGACAAGCAGGCCCCAGGAACATCCCCGCCTGCCCCCCTCAAGTGGAGGAAACGGACAGGAGAGAAGGTTGGCAGTGGGGCAATATCAGACTGGGAGAAGATGCCACGTGGAGCTGGGGACATGATGTGCTTGACTCCGCTAGATGTCTATTAAGGGGTCTGAAACGCACAAGGCGCATCTCAGTCACTAAAAGCACGGTGTGAAGAATTTACCACCTCTGCACCAGACAAAAGTGGCAGTCTCCAAGGCCCCCAGGCAGTGTTCCCTCTAAGCTGAGTTAGTGTGTGAGCTAACTCACAGGTTTTTCACACATTTAGCTCAGGGAGGAGGGCTCCAGGGCCAGCTAATTTATGCAGCAGCCAAATCGCTCGCTCACAACTTTAATGCTCACAAAGTAGCTCACAAAGTAGAATTTTTACTGACAAGACCCCACCGCATAGAGAAGAAGAAGAAGAGATTGGATTTTTACCCTGCCCTTCACTCACTTAAGAGTCCCAGAGCGGCTTCCAAACTCCTTTCCCTTCCCCTCCCCACAACAGACACCCTGTGAGGTAGGTGGAGCTGAGAGACCTCTGAGGCAACTATCCTTGAGAACAGCTGGCACAGAGCTATGGCTTGCCCCAGGTCATCCAGCCAGGTGCAAGTGGAGGAGTGGGGAATCAAACCCGGTTCTCCCCGATTAGAGTCTGCACACTTAACCACTACACCAAACTGGCTCTCACATAGTTTTGCTAAACTGGCACGCTCCTAGTTTTGTCAAAGCCCCAGCTCCTGCCCCCAACACCCCCCCCCCCCAAGCCAGCCATGATTGGCCCAGAGCCATTAGGAGACACCCCACAGCACAGGGCAGATATTGCCTCCTTCAGCATGTTGGGTCAGGAAGAGGAAACAGGGCCACACACCACTATGGAGACAGCTGCAGAGAGCTGCCGTGCTGGACTGCCATAGAACAGTTAAGATTCGAGTCCAGTCACTCCTTAGAGACCAACCCGACCAACTCTGAGCTTCCAAGAGTCAAAGCTCCCTTGGTGAGACAGGAGGAGGAGGAGGAGGGGAGAGACTGGATTTATATCCCACCATTCACTACCTGAAGGAGTCTCAGAGTGGCTTACAATCTCCTTTCCCTTCCCCTCCCCACAACAGACACCCTGTGAGGTAGGTGGGGCTGAGAGCGCTCTTTCCCAAGCTGTCCTTGAGAGAACTTGTGACTGACCCAAGGTCACCCAGCCAGGTGCAAGTGGAGGAGTGGGGAATCAAACCCGGTTCTCCCCGATTAGAGTCCGCACACTTAACCACAACACCAAACACTGGCCCTGGGGAAGTCCACAGATGGCATCAGGCCTGAGAGCTGCTTTTTTCCTCCATTTTCTCAATGCATGTCCCTGTGAATATCTGGATGCAACAGGGGGTACGGAGCAGTGTTCCCTCTAAGCTGAGTCAGTGTGAGCTGGCTCACGGTTTCCTAGCCTCCAGCTCACGCCTTTCTGTCTCAGCTCGGGAAGGGTGGGACTCCAGAAGAGCAAACTGATTGATGGGGGGGCCAAACCGCTCGCTCGGAGCTTTCATGCCTGGGGCCCGCGGAGGAGGAGGAGGATTTCTGCTGACAGTGGAGGGATGGCCGGGGGGGGGGGGGGGAGGGCTAGGGTTGCCAAGTCTGGGTGGGAAAATACCTGGAGACTTTGGGGGTGGAGCCAGGAGAGGGCGGGGTTTGGGGAGGGGAGGGGCCTCAGCATGGTACAATGTCATAGAGTCCACCCTTCAGAGCAGCCGTTTTCTCCAGGGGAGCTGATCTCTGCCAGGTGGAGGTCAGTTGCAAAAGCGGGAGATCCCCAGGCCCCACCTGGAGGCTGGCAACCCTAGGGAGGGCTCACCTGCTCATCATCTGGGAGCGCCGCCCTCGCCGCTGCACCAGCCGGTGCTTGATCATGATGTTCCAGGGGGGGCTCTGCGGGGACACGAGAGAAAGGGGGGGGGCGCGTCAGTGGGGGGGGGGAGGGGGGAGAGGAGGACGCCCCGCCCCTCCTCCCCTCCTCCCCCCCCCCTCACCGCTGCGCCGCCGGGTCCCCCCCCGCCCTCCGTCCGCTCGGCCGCCGCCGCCTCTTCCTCCTCCTCCTCCTCCTCTTCCTCCTGCTCCTCCCGGCCCGGCGGCGGCTGCGCCTCGACCTCCCGGGCGGCCCCCATCCTGCCTCGGCCGCCTCTGCCGTCGCCCTCCGGGAACGTCATCGCCGCGCGCCGGCTCCCCCGAGAGGAGGCGGTCTCCTTAGCAACGGCCCGCTCTGCGCAGGCGCACCTGGAGCGCTCCTCCTCGCGGTTCGCTCGCTGCCGCCGCCTCGGTCCCGGCGGGACCCCCCCCCCCCCCAATCCTCCACTCCCGGGCGGCGGCTGAGCGCCGGGCCGGGCCGGGCCGGGCCGGGGGAGGCGAGACGGGGCCGGGCTGTGGCCCTCAGAGGGGACCCCCCCCCCACGCCGGACAGCGAGAACGCCCGCCCCGCGAGGTAGGCTCGCCGCCCCGTCCCCCCCCAGAGTGACGGACCAGGCGCCGCGGGCCTTCCTTTCCGGGGGTGGCGGCGGGCAACGGTCCCTCTGCGCCGTGGAGTCTCGGGGGCAGCAGCAGCCGCAGCAGAGAATGCGCTCTGTGAGCTGATCCGGGCGTTGAGGGGTCGTGTGAGCCGGCGGTCTGGCTGCCGCGTCCCTTACTTCGCTCCGGAGCCGTCCCTTCCGGTGCGGTGCCCCCGCCGAGCTTGGGGAGAGTCCTGGGAGCACAAATCCTACTTGGGGAGCCTACTGGGCCTTAAAGTGGCGAGCCAGCGATTTGGCCGCTGCATCAGTTAGTTTGCCCTGGAGCCCCATCCTTCCTGAGCGAAGGCAAAAAGGTGTGAGCTGGAGGCTAAGAAAACTGTGAACTAGCTCACACTGACTCAGCTTAGAGGGAACACTGGTTGTGCCGGGGGGGGGGGGGAGGATTGCTTTAGAAGGGACATTGGTGCGCTTGGAAGTCGCCCAGAGCCTGGGAAGAAAGGGTTGCGTACTTAATGTACTTTTTGACATCATCAGTGTGGCACTCCCCTCCCCCCCCCCCCCCAGTTGTTGTTCTGCCACACAGTCGAGTCCGGCTCTTTGCGACCCCACGGACCACCTCACGCCAGGCCCTCCTGTCCTCCGCCACCCTCTGGAGTTCACCCAACTTCACAATCTTGCACTGATAAACACTATCTAACCAGTTTTATTACAAAGCTGTTTTATTACAAAGAAACTTCAGGAACAGAGATAAAGGCAAAGGTTTCCCTTGCTCAAAAGCCAGTTGAATACGACTCTAGGGATGCGGGGCTCATCTCCGTTTCCGAGCCAAAGACCCAGCGCTGTCCAAAGACATTTCCATGGTCATGCGGCCAGCATGACTAGACGCCAAGGTGCAAGGAAAGGTAAATTGCTGGATTACAAGTTTTCACAACACTCGGAACAAAGACCTCCCCAGGACTCAATAGGAATATTGGGTTTTTATCCCATTACATATGCTAACTCATTCAGACCTCACACATATATTCTCAACACAAAGGACTATAAGTCATCTGAATTTTAGTGTATTTCTTTTTCAGAATAGTATATTAGAATACTGAATGGAGGTCTGTTGACAACATTACCTCCAGCTCAAAGTGCCCTTCAGGTGCCCTCTTTGCCTCAGAGGAGATAATTAAGATTCTGTTACTTCCCACAATTAGAAAAAACACCTTTAGACATTTATCTGCTATTGTGACATATTTATTGCTTTACTACTGTTGACCTTAACTTGTTATTCAGTTTTTCACTTTGCATAACTGAAACATCTTCATGTTACGTGCTAATTTGCTGTTAAATCCCTGTCTAGAAGTCTATAAGAACCTCATCTCTCATTCCACTTGTATTTGACAAAGGGTGCCTGGCACACAAAAGCTCATTTCTTGAATAAACCTTTGTTGATCTTAAAGGTGCCACTGGACTCTAAATGTGTTCTGCTTCAGACCAACACAACTGACTACCTGGAACTGTCTTAACCATCTCATCCTTTGCCATCCCCTTCTTCTTTGACCTTCCGTCTTTCCCAGCATCGGGGTCTTCTCCAGGGAGTGCTCCCTTCTCATTGGGTGGCCAAAGTATTGGAGCTTCAGCTTCAGGATCTGGCCTTCCAGGGAACAGTCAAGGTTGATTTCTTTTAGGACTGACTGATCCGATCTCCCTGCAGTCCAAGGGACTCTCAAGAGTCTTCTCCAGCACCAGAATTCGAAAGCATCTGTTCTTCGGCGCTCGGCCTTCCTTATAGTCCAGCTCTCGCAGCCATACATTTCTACTGGGAATACCATGGCTTTGACCGTACAGACTTTTGTTGGCAGGGGGATGTCTCTACTTTTTATTATGCTGCCTAGGTCTGCCATAGCGTTCCTCCCAAGGAGCAGGCGTCTTTTAATTCCATGGCTTCAGTCTGCAGTGATCTTGGATCCCAGGAAGGTGAAGTCTGTCACTGCTTCCACAACTTCCGCTTCTATTTGCCAAGGGGTGATGATGGGGCCGGATGCCACGATCTCAGATTTTTTGATGTTGAGTTTCAAGCCAACGTTTGCCCTCCCGCCCACACACTGGCTTTAAGCCCCAGCTCGTTTTACCTTTTGCTCAGGGACGTCTCCTTTTAGCTGCAACTCCCATGGCCCCGCTCAAGCTTCTAGTTACTTCCCCAGATGCAGTAACCTAAGACAGAAGGCTGGGAGCCCAGAAACCCCACTTGGGGGAGCAGAGTGGTGGGGGCAGTGAGTGCCCCCAAGTCTGGCCCTCCCTAAAGCCCCGAATGGAGACTCTGTGGTGGGCAGGGCTGGCAGCCTCCAGGTGCGTAATAGACACGACAGAAATTGCATATGATACCCTGCCATGTTTACAGCTTTTTCTAAGGGTGTGAATAACATTTGTTTACACAACACTCAATACTTCCACAATTCCAAACCGTGAATAAGCACATAATATTCTCCCCACTTCAATGAAGCAGTTTGCTTCATTGAAGTGGGGAGAATGTTATGTGCTTATTCACGGTTTGGAATTGTGGAAGTATTGAGTGATGTGTAAACAAATTCTCCGCATGTCATTGCAAATTGCTTCATTGCAAATTGCAAGAGCTTTTCTCTCCCCAAAGGAGTCTCCAAGCGGCCTACAATCTCCTTCCCTTCCTCTCCCCACAGCAGTCCCCTTGCGTCTCCTGTCTGTCTGGTGGGGGTCTTCAGATTCCCTCCAAGCCTCTCAGTGGTGCCAAAACTCGTGGAGCGATGTATTATACATGGTGTTGGTGGTGGAAAGTCGTCAAATCGCAGCTGACTTGTGGCAGCCCCGCATGAGGTTTTCAGAGCAAGAGATATTCAGAGGTGGCTGGCTGTTTCCTGCCTCTGCGTAGCAACCCTGGACTTCCCTGGGGGTCTCCCATCCAAGGACTGACCAGGGCCGACCCAGCGTAGCTTCTGAGGTCAGACAAGATCAGTCCAGCCTGGGCCATCGAGGTCAGGGCAAAACATTACAAGATCCAGGGAGAGCAGATGGAACCCTTGGTGGTGGTGGAAAGGGCCTTCCAGTTGCAGCCAGCGTATGTCAGCCCTGAGAGGTTTTCAAGCCAAGAGACGCACTGCGGTGGTCTGCCACTGCCTGCCTCTGTGTAGCAACCCTGGAGTTCCTTGGGGGTCTCCCATCCAAGCACCAGCCAAGATCTGAGGAGACTGGTCTTGCCTGGGCTGTCCTGGACGGGGGGCCTGATACATAGACAGGTGGAAAGATCACGGGAAACGGGAGTCATCAGTCACCAGAACAGGTGTGCCTTAATTATATCCTTGGTGCCCTTGGGTATGGGCGGCCCCTGAATGGCCTCCCAGAAACCAGTCCGCTGAGCCAAGAGGTGCCCGGCCAGGACGGGGCTTGTGCAGCGATGTCGGAAGAAGCTGTTCAGGGGGAGCTCCAGAAGCCCCCAGCATTTGTCCGTGGCTGCCTGCCACGCCCTCTTCCTCCACCTTGGAGGAGCCTGGCAGTTGCGCCATGACTGAGCAGCCCGGAGGCCTGATGGGGTGAGGCCAGGCATTGTTCTGTGTTTCGGGAACGGCTGTTCAGGGCTGCCGTTGCTTCTGGGGCCCTCCTAAGTGGGGTCACACCCTTCTGCGTCCATCAGTGTCAGTGGGCTTAGAAGGGTGTAACTCTGCTCAGGATGGCATCGGGAGTGGCTCTGCACCATCATCCCTGAACGGAAGAGCCCCAAGGCCCTCTCTCCGTTTGCTCCGGGGGCCACAGGCTGACTCTCGCGTGGGAACAAGCGAGGCTGCAGACTCCAGGCGGCTGCGGCTTTAGGTGGTGAAGCCACGAGAGAGCTTCTGCTGGGGCCAGAGGATGTGATCCTGGCCCTCCCTTTCTCACTGCATCAGTCTCCTAAAGAACTTAGATCGGGCCGATATGAAGCCTGCCAGTTGCTGTGCACAGGGGGTCAAAACGTAGCCGTGTGTTTGCGTGGGCCAGCGTGGTGCGGTGGTTAAAGCATCAGACAAGGATCTGGGAAACCCACATTCAGACCCCCACTTTGCCGTTTCCAGAAACAGGCCAGATGCTGGAGCCTGGGCCTGCCAAGGGCTCCTCCGGGGCCTCGGGATGCCGCTGTCCACGTGAAAAGGCCGTTTCCCCCAGAAGAGGAGTCTGGCAAGCTCCCAGCCAGATGGGAGTATTGTAAGGAACGGAGGACTTATATTTTGTTGGCTCTGCTGGTGGGAAAGGGTTATGAGTGTAGCAGGACCCAGCCTGGCAAGTCGCTGGAAGCAGTCTGCTTGCAGCACAGCTACATTCGGCTGCAAGATATTGTTATGGTGGAGAATCCTCCTTGTGAACCTCCCTAATCTTTTCACAAGCCAGGGGGGTCAATTGGGGAGTTGAATTCTTATCAGCCGGCTGCCTTGAGGATGGACATGAGAAAAGGGAGCCACGGTTGTCACTCGTTAGGCTCTGCAGGGTGGGGGCGGCTACACTGCGTTGAAATGACCCTGATTGGTATAGTGGTTAAGTGCGCGGTCTCTAATCTGGGAGAACCGGGTTTGATTTCCCCACTCCTTCACTTGCACCTGGTGGATGGCCTCGGGCAAGCCATAGTTCTGGCACAGCTGTCCTTGAAAAAGAGCAGTTTCTGTCAGAGCTCTCTCAGCCCCACCTACCTCCCAGGGTGTCTGTTGTGGAGAGGGGAAGGGAAAGGAGATTGTAAGCCACTCTGAGACTCCAAGTGAGTGGAGGGCGGGGTATAAATCCATTCTCCTCCTCCTCCTTCTTCTCTGATTCTCTCCAACCTGATAATAGACGTATCCGAAGAACTGGCCTCCCAGGAGTCAGCTCCTGTTTCTATTAGTCCAGAGACCTGGCTTTTGACTGTTTGTTTTGCTGTTGCTTGTTATTATTGGATGTTTCCTGCTTTGCATACATCCCTTCAACTTCCACTGATTTTATTCAATTAAATCCGGTAGTCTTTTTTTAAACCTTGCGTGTCCAGAATTTATTTTGCTGAGTGAATGTGTTTATCTACACTAGTGAACCCCAAGGTCTTTTAGACCAGACAAGTATGCAAACAAGGGACTGGTTCCAGAGGCCCAGGAAGGTCCAAGGAATGGCTGGGCCATTATTACGAAGGAGGAGGTCCTCTTCTCATCCCAGGAGTGGCTGGGCCAGAAGGAGGAAGGCCTCCCTGGAAATCCATTAATGCTCCTATAATTAGGGTGTCCTTGAAAGGCGGAAGAAGGTTGAGCCTCTGCCGAGATCCAGGAAGTCCCCCATCCAGGAGTCAAGGGCCAGGCGTCAGACGAAGGGGTTGGGCACGTAGACCAAACTAGAGGCGGTCATTGGAGGTGGCCAGACTCGAAACTTCAGCCAACACAGGTGGACTTCTTCTTAAGTGCCACTGTATTTATTTACCACATGAAACAATTCCAATTAAATGACAATGGATTTAGAAATAAAGCAATGGTAACACACATTTGAACTGGATGGCCCAGGTTAGCCTGATCTTGTCAGATCTCAGGAGCTAAGCAGTTTACCCAGGTTTGTACTTGGATGGGAGACCTCCAAGGAAACCCAGGGTTGCTACACAGAGGCAGGCAGTGGCAAATCACCTCTGTTTGTCTCTTGCTTTGATCCGGATGGGCCAGGCTAGCCCAGTCTCCTCAGATTTCGGAAGCTCAGCTGAGTCAGCCCTGGATAGTACTTGAATGGGAGACCCCCAAGGAGGTCCAAGTTAGCTGCACAGAGGCTGGCAAGGGCAGACCACCTCTCAATGTCTCTTTCCTTGAAAGCCCCGTGAGTCAGCTGCATCTGGAGGGTATGAAACACGTCAGCCGTTAAAAGACAAGTACCTGGGGGAGCAAAAATGGCTTTGCCTGGCTCCGTTTGAGGGTTTGTGACTCAGAGGCAGAGCCCCTGCTTGGTGTGCAGAAGGTACCAGGCAATGCTCCCCTCTAAGTGGTGGAGTCTTGGGAGGGAGCAAAAATTCTTCTTCTTCAGCTACTGGCATTAAAGTTGGGAGCAAGCGGTTTGGCTCCTGCATAACTTAGGTTTGCCCTGGAGCCAGACTTCCTGAGCCAAAACAAAAATGTGTGAGCCAGGGGCTAAAAAGCTGTGAGCTAGCTCACACTAGCTCAGCTTAGAGGGAACACTCCCAGGTCCAGTCTCTAGCCTCTCAGGCAGCAGGTGATGTGAAAGATCTCTGCCGGAGACCTTAGAGAGCCACTGCCAGTACCTTCAGGTGGGTGTTTATGTGTGACTGAGTGTTGACTTAATATTAGTGCAGTAATAGAGTGGACAAGGTGTGTAGTTTGAGCTTAAAAGAACAATCCTTATCTAATCAGGGAGGGTAAACTCTGGAAGGTAAAACAAAGAAATACAGTGTAAGTTTCTAGGGCTACCTGTAAACGGTTGCATGGTTAAAACCCTAATGGCTTCTTCTCTCTCAAAACAGAGAACGGAAATCCTATTACAGAACATGCAAACAAACGCATACATGATCAAAGCACAACTTCAAACCAATATATTGGTTATTTATTTATTGATCAGAGTTATATCCCGCCCTCCCCACACGGCAGGGTCAGGGCGGCTTCCATCAGATAATAACTGATATACAAAATATATGTATGTACAAAATAAAAGTCCAATTAAATACAGTCGTAATTGTATCATGCAGATCAAAGTCAAATGTCACAGATGCCCTCTGTCACAAGTTGCAGCCCATCGATGATGATACAAGACTGACCCTCAGAGGGGAGGCCAAGAGAAGGGGGGCGTCTGCCACCCTAGCTGAAAGCCTGGCAGAGGAACTCTGTCTTGCGGGCCCTGCGGAACTGCAAAAGGCCCCCCTGCAGGGTCCTGATCTCCTCTGGGAACTCATTCCACCAGGTAGGGCCTTGAGGCAAGGCCGATGTCCCCTGAGGCCGGGGACCACCAGAAGGTGTTGACTGGCAGATCGGAAAGCCCTTCAGAGATGTTACAGATCATTCATTTAACTAATCAATACCCACATCGCCCCCCCCCCCATCTCTACTTCTCATTGGTTACAGCTAAGTTAAGTAACATCCTGTTTACATGCAACATCAATTTAACTCTCTCATGACTGAAACGTTGCCAACTTGCTGGCATTCCAACACCCCTTCTCAAGTTCCAACACGGAAATCACGCAGATTCAACTTCTTGCGTAGAAACTCAAAACTTCCTTTTGTCGAGTGGCTTGGTGAGTAGATCCGCAACCATCTCTTCAGTAGGACAATACTTGCTTTCAATCAGTCCCTGTCATTGTATATCTTTCACTGAATGACATTTGACAGCGATGGATTGGCTTTTTGATTTGGTGCTTCCACCTTTGCATGTGGTTATGCAAGCCGGATTGTCTTCAGACAAAATTGCAGACTTAAGTTCATCCATGCTAAAGTCCTTCAGCAGATGAATGATCTGTTCCAGGTCACTGCAGGGACTTGCAGCAGGCACGCGTCCTGCCTCCGCAGTAGATTGGGCAACAATTGTTTGTTTTTAACTAGTCCAGTCGATCCAGCTGCCTCCACAGAAGAACAGGTAACCACTGGTTGGCTTGCCATCAGTTGTGTGTCTTCGCCCCAACTGGCATCCACGCAGCCAATCAATCTTGTGTTGTCACAAGCTGAAATCTTTCATCGGTGTGTTTATGCGTGACTGAGAAAGGGAGTGGATGAACTGCTCAGAAAAGGCCATGGCCATGCTCCTAGGAGCAGCAGAGGGAAAGGAGTTTGTGAGCCGCTCTGAGACTCCTTCGGGTAGTGAAGGGCGGGGTATAAATCCAATCTCCTCTTCGTCAAATCACATCTCTTGGGAAGGTGGTCCTCCAAGCAGAGCGCCTTGGTGGAAATGGGGGTCTCATTGGGGAGGGGTCCTCACCTGAGCTAGGCCGGGCCCAGGGCATGCAGGGCTCTCAAGGTCCAAAGCAGTCCTTGGAATGGGGCTCAGAATCCACCTGCCAACCGGGGCCGATGTTTCACAGCTGGTGTTGTCCCATTTCACTGGCTGTTGAGCAGAGGGTGGCAACATCTTGTATATTTTGTTTGCAGACAGTTTTCAAAGCCAGCCCCATGCAGAGCACAGTCCAGGGGTCCAATATGGAGTCCCCCGTCCCCCCCGGGCATGAGTGATCAGAGCCAGGGGCCTTTATGTTAGCTGCCTCCCCCCTCCCCGTGCCATCGGGGGTTAAAACTGCATTGTGACACCACATAGGTTTTATGCTTCCGTATACATTATCTGTTGTTTTAAGATTTGCATTTTATTGGCTGTATTTAGGCTAATGGACTGTTTTTATGTAAAATGCTTCATGCTGCTCTGAGCCCACTCTGCAGGGAGGACAGTATAAAAGTCAAACAACAACAA
The DNA here is from genome assembly GCA_029233225.1 of Lepidodactylus listeri. Classification (NCBI taxonomy): domain Eukaryota; kingdom Metazoa; phylum Chordata; class Lepidosauria; order Squamata; family Gekkonidae; genus Lepidodactylus; species Lepidodactylus listeri. The sequence continues at coordinate 1,269,511 of JARCFY010000002.1, forward strand.
TAACTAATAATATCTTCCCGCAATGTGCACAGCAGGTGGATTGGCCCCACATCACAGAAGGTGCTCCAAAACTCAGGCAGCCTTTGAGAACAGGGCAGCAATTCCGGGCCCAGGAATAGTCCCCAGTGATGAGGGTGATGCCCCCCCCCCTTAATGCAGGCATTTCCGAAATGCCTCGGCTCTCCTTGAGTTCCCCCACCGTCCTCAACCTCTGGTTTGGGCTGAGCTGCCACTTCTCCCAGCCTGTTTCTCACTGCCACATCCCCGTCTGATGGAACGGAGAAACCCCGCCGGGTGTTGTCAGGAGAATGACGGCCTCAGTGCCACCCTCCGGGACAAACTTCCCCGGCGCCTCCATGTTGATGTTGTGAACCGCAGCGGACAAAGCCGAACCCTCTGGAAAGAGCTGCCCTGGGAGATTCTGGCAAGGTGGCAAAGCAGCCTCCCTCCAGGCAGGTGTGGGTGGGAGTGGGACCCCCGCAAAACGATGTCCCCTCCCAGTCCAGCCCAGGGAGGCACCCCCAAAAGACACCGTGGGGGAGGGCCCTGGAGAGGCCCACCAGCAGGATGGAGCAGGGGACACACTTGCTCCCTTTCCCTATGGAGTCAGAGAACCAGGCTGGAAACAAGGCAGCTGGAGGGTGTTTATTTATGTCCTCCCCAGTTGGGGGGTTCGCTTTTGATCAGTGACAAAACTGCAAGAGTCAACCCCCCCCCCCGAAATGGGCTCTTTTTGTGTTTATAAATTAAGGGGAGGATCCAGGGGGGGAGTGCCCAGCATCTCACCTAGTTTGACCCTGAGGGGCTTGGTTCATGTGACCCCGCCAAGGGCCGGCCTTGCATACAGATTGCAGCCGACCACTGAGGGCCAGGCAGGGTCCCTCTAAGCATTTCCAGAGGCTCAGCTGGGGACTTCAGAGAAGTCAGGGGAAGTATTGTGGTGGAGGTATCATGCCCGGGTCACGCAAAGTGATGGTATTGCTTTACTCTGTTCTGGTGAGACCTCACCAAGGGTACTGTGTTCAGTTTTGGGCATCACAATTTAAGAAGGATACAGACAAGCTGGAGCGTGTCCAGAGGAGGGCAATGAGGATGGGGAGGGGTCTGGAGACCAAGTCCTGTGAAGAAAGGCTGAAGGAGCTCTGGGTCTGTTTAGCCTGGAGAGGAGATGACGGAGAGGTGATGCGATCACCATCTTCAAGGACTTGAAGGGCTGTCATAACAGAGGATGGGGCGGAGTTGTTTTCTGTTGCCCCAGAAGGTTGGACCAGAACCGACAGGTTGAAATTAAATCAGAAGAGTTTTCAGCTCAACATTAGGAAGAACTTCCTGAGAGTTAGAGCGGTTCCTCAGTGGGACAGGCTTCCTCGGGAGGTGGTGGGCTCTCCTCCTTGGGAGGTTTTCAGACAGAGGCTAGAGGGCCATCTGACAGCAATGCGGATTCTGTGAACTCAGGTAGATCGTGAGAGGGAGGGCAGGAAGAGCTGCCTCAGTGCTTCGTTCTTGTGGCCCTTTCTGACACGCCCAGGGAAATGCTGATGGCCACTTTGGGGTCAGGAAGCAATTTTCCTCCAGGCCAGTTTAGCCAGGGATCCTGGAGATTTTTTGCCCTCTTCTGGGCGTGGAGCAGGTGTCACTGGGTGTGTGTGTGTGTGGAGGGGGAGGTATTTGTGAATTTCTGCATTGTGCAGAGGGTGGGACTAGATGACCCTGGAAGTCCCTTCCAACTCTATGATTCTCATTACGATTTCTCTGCTGCTAGTGTCAGCAGCATGGAAGAGATCTTTGTGTGTTGTGTTTAGCTTGATCCCACCAGAGTTTTCCACAGCCAGCCCTCTAGATGCATGGTGGGTGGCAGGGTCAGATCTACTATGAAACGAATGAAGCTTAAGCTTCAGGGCCCCTAATCCTGGAGAGGCCCTGAAGCAACTTATTTTTTTTAAAGAGGGAATTTTTCAATACAATTGATGGAGATTTTTTTAAGTGTTTGTTATTAAAATAAGGCTATTTTAGAGACAGAATGATAAGCCAATGGGTTAGAGTACTTAATATTGGCCTTAGAATATGCTCTAATACCTGTTCCATGTGGCCTCAAAATGTCCCTGTAATTGGTCACACTTCAAAGTTTTCGCAGGGTTTGCCAGAATCTATTCACTGGTGGACCTCCTGAGGGCCCCTGGGGTGTTTTTGGCCACTGTGTGACACGGATTGTTGGACTGGGTGGGTCACTGGCCTGGTCCAACATGGCTTCTCTTGTGTTCTCATGAGCGGGAGTGGGAGGGTGGCTCTGCACTGTCATGACCAAACCTGATAGCTTCAGGGTCCCCCCAAAACGAGCCACCCTGAGCCTAAAAATGTAGGTCCACCGCTGGTGGGTGGCAGATGCAGTCCGGGAAGGGTGGCTTCTTAGGGACCAGGATCGATTTGCCCCAGGGGAGCTCCCTGCCAGCCAGGCTGCAGGCGACTTCCTCCACTCCCAGACTGGCTCCTCCCAGCCATGGGTTTATAACGTGGTGTGGCTCGGTCCCTCTTTGACGCGTGGAGCTGGCACTGAGGAGCATCACCGCCACCACCGCCACCATGAAGCCCAGGGGCCTCCTGCTCGTCCTGGCATCCTCTGCCCTCTGGACCGAGCTGCTGGCTGCACCAGCCAAAGGTGAGGAGAGGCAGGAGGGGGACTGGGTTCCGGTGGGTCAGGCCACAAGGCCAGGACACCCGAGTGCATGCACCAGCCCTGGGAGGGAGGGAGGGAGGGAGGGTGTTTGTCACTAACCGTGGTGGTGTGCAGATGTGGCCTCTTGAGGAGGAGGAGGAGGTGATGGATGGGCAGCTCTTGCCACTCCCAGGCGAGGGCAGGGGCCGGATCTGTAGCAGGGGGTGGGAAGGGGGGGGGGCAGAGCGCCAGGCACGGATTGCAGAAGAGCTCTGGAGAAGGAACGGCAGGCTGCCTGTGTGGCTCAGCTTCTGCGCGAAGGCGGCTGTCTGAGGGAGCTGCTGGTTGCCGCATGCATGCCATGGCAGGCAGAAATTCAACAGGCCACAGTCTTCTGGCTGTGCTTCGCCTGCAGGATTTCTGCATGGCGTTGAGCTGTGAAAGGCACAGGCGCCTTGGCTGCAGAAAAGGTGGCCACCCCTCGGTGCCGGCAGAAGCCTCTTCGGGAGAGAAAATGCGTTTTGCTGAGCGATGCTGTTAGGTGAGCCGAGGAGCCGGGAACTTCCTGGGAAGCCAGACTGGGAATGAGTGCAAGTGAGAAAACCCGGACCCAACAGAAAGTGACGCAGCGGCTTCTGTTTCCTTGGAACGCCGGGTTCTCCACCAGCCACAGCCCCCAGAGCAAAAGAGCACGCCCAGGCGAGGGTTGCTGGTTCCCATAGCCAGGAACTGCATGCCAAAAGGGCTTTTGCCTGGAGCACAGAATCTGCTTTAAAAAACAATAACTCTATCCTGCGTTCCAGTTCTTTAAAAGAACAAAGTGTCTAGCAGCTTATCACAGAACAGTCTCCTCCTCTGCCTATGAATGCCGTCGAGGGGCTTCTGGTGACCTCCAAAACGTCCTGTCGTTTGGAGCAACAGCCTTGCTCCGGCTTTGCCAGTGGAAGGCCTTTGTGGCTTCCTCGACGGAGGAGTGGATCCGTCTCATGCTGGGTCTTCTTCTTTTCCTGCTGCAGTCAGTTTTTCCTTGTATCATTGAATTTTCCAGGGAGTCTTGTCTTCTCACAGTGTGACCAAAGCATGTCATCCTCGCTCCATGGATCTCAGGGCAGCCAGCCGGCTTCTCCCTTCCTGGATCTTTACCCTTTCCCTCGCCCTGGAAGTCGGCCAAGGCTGTGTGATGCTAGAGGGGGCAGTTTGGCACTTGGGTCTCCCCAGCCCCAGCCAGGCATGCGGGCCTTCCCATCACACCCAATTCCTGCCCTCTGTGTATTTACCGTACTTCAGTCCCCTGCGGTCAGCTAAAAAGCCCCTGAGGCAGCTCACAATTGTTAGGACTTTTGTCCAATAATCAAGAAAATTCAGAGTAATGAATCTTGCTTTTCTGGAAAGAAGAGATTGCTTCTTTTAGTTTTAAAAAAGTTTATTACTAAAGGAAAAAGATAAACGGGATTAGCTACAAATAAACAAAACATGCTTCCTAAGCAGCATTGTGCTGCGTCTGCACACTAAGACATCCTGATAGAGAATGAGGGAGATTGCAATGGAGGATCTTTCCTTCTTCTTGACCCCTGAAAGGAAACACCTGATATCAGTAACCAATTAGCAGAACAGTACACCTTCAGCTTTCCCGGGCTTAGAGTTAATTGGCCAGCTGCCAGGTATCACTTCCAGGCTAAATCTAGGTAAACAAACAAGTTGCATAGGTTAACCCTATAATGACTGAATTTCTCAGGCCTTGCGTTACATGCTCATTTTTCCAACAACAATCACCACCATTCAAACATGAAAATCAATTTACCCGTCCAAATAACAGATAAAAGAATAAGCGGCAGAGCGAGAGAGATTAAAAAAACACAAACAAGCATGTCCCATAAGGCCGTGTTAGATACTGGATCACTGGAGCCATCATCACCCTCAAACACGAAACACGGGCAGGAAACACCAAACACCCAAGAGGAGCTGCGGGCATTGGGGGACCCTCCCTTTCCTCCCACATGTTGCCCAAGTCCACCAAGGGAAGCAGGAGTGTTTCCCCAGACCCTGCACACCACATCTGCTGCATTCCCCGCCAACAGCCGCTCAGTCATGCCTGGGGGAGTGTCCAGTTATGGGTCAACAGTGAACCCTCCGTTTACCCTGACCCAGCTGGCCCAGGCTAGCCCCATCTGATTGCATCTCAGAAGCTAAGTAGGGTCGGCCCTGGTTAGTATTCGGATGGGAGACCTTCCGGAAAGTCCTGGGTCCATACACAGAGGCCGGCAGGGGCCAGTCCCGTTGAGAACAGACACGTCCCACCCGACTGGGTTGAAAAGGAGAAAGGGAGAGCTGGAAGGTGTGAGCGTATGAAGCGCTGTGCTCTCCTCCAGATCTTCAGAGGAGACCAGTCTCAGAAATGAAGCCTCTTTGGGGAGTGTGGAGGCCTCCCCTTTCCACAGCCAAGCCCACGTTCTGCCGGGGTCCCAGTCCTGACCTTGGAGCTGTGGGAGGCTGGCAGTGGGGCAGAGGTCTTTGAACAACCCCATAGGCCATTCTCTCCCTCCCCATCTCAGGAGTCATGTCCCCACTGTGCAGGTTCCCCCCCCCCCATCTCTTCTCCTGCCCGCCCCTTGCTGGTGGTGGGAAGCCTCAATGGACCACATCATGAACTGCCTTAATCCTGTGTCAGACCTTTGGTCCATCAAAGCCTGGGGTCTCAGGCTGGGGTCTCTCACCTCCCCTGCTGCCCAGTCCTTTTGACTGGAGATGCTGGAAATTGAACCCGGGACCTTCTGCATGCCAAGCAAGGCCTCTCCCCCCCTTGGGACAGTTCATCTTTCTGAAATGCTCAATAAAGGAAACTGGAACCTCAGCTCAGAGAAGAAGAAGAGACTGGATGTATACGCCACCCTTCACTACCCGGAAAAGTCTCAGAGCGGCTTACAAACTCCTCCCCCTCCCCACAACAGACCTACCTTGTGAGGTAGGTGGGGCTGAGAGAGCTCCCTTGAGGACTGCCCTCGAGAGAACAGCTCTGAGAGGACTTGTGACTGACCCAAGGTCACACCAGCAGCTGCATGCGGAGGAGAAGTGGGGAATCAACCCTGGTTCTCCCAGATTAGAGTCTGCTGCTCCTCACCAGTACACAAAACTGGCTCTCTCTCATCTGATCTGATAGGAATAGGGCTGGATATCTCTGCAAATGCTTGGCACAGATGCGGTGAAGTTCTCCATAAAGATGGGAGTGAGAGGATACACCTGAAACGTGTGAGCTGGGATTGGGTGGTCTTACATGGCAGCCAGAGCTGGCAGGACTTCTGTGACCAGCTGTAATTTGTGCTGGAGGCCTAATGAAGAGATGGGATCTTTCTGATCATGCCTGGTGGCCACCTCCTGCAGGCACCAAGCTGGAGGAGGTCCGGAGTGGGGAGAGCCTCTGGTCAGCCTAGAAGGGCCTCCTTAGGACGCCCCCCCCCCCCAAGGAGAGGAGAGACCATCAGCCTTTGTCAAGAATCTCAGCAGCACAGCACTGGATCATGCAGCAAACAGCACCAAAAGCTGACACTTTGAATACATAAAGTCTGGTTTATTATAATAATGGGGGGGGGGGGTTGAGAGGAAATCAGGGCATCTAAAACATCTGTGGAAGCAGAAGGCCCCTAAAACATCTGTGGAAGCAGAAGCCCCCCCCCCCCCCCCCGTTTCTTAATGGCACTTTTTAATCCAGTCCTGGCCCAAGGTCAAACCAGTCCGTCAAACAAACCAATCTATCCTGTGCGGAACACACTTGGTGGTGACTTTGTATGCGTTGTGTGGAAGTGTGAAGGTATCCGGAACTTCTGCCTGTTCCCTAGCGCCTCCTCCTACCTCCCCGGTACTTCCAGCCGAATTTCTTTTTTTGGCAGGCAGGCAGGCGGGGTCATTCCTGCCCCCCCCCCCCCCCCCGCCCGGACGCCTGGGCTGCCTTGCCTGCAGTGTTCCCGGAGAGCCGCGGGGAGGCGCGGCGGCGGCGGCGGCGGCGGCGGGTTGCCCGCTGGCTGGAGCGGGTCCGGGAGCCTGGCGGACGTGGGGAGGCCGCCCGGGCCGCGCTCTTGGGAAGCAGCCGGTCCCCGCCGCCGCGTCTGGCGTTGCCACAGGGCCCCCCCCGCCCCTCCCCTCCCCACCCCACCCCGAGGAGGCAAGGGTTGAGCTGCCTCCGTCGCGGAAGAGCCAGCGGCCGGACCCTGATGCTGACGGTGCATTGGAGAGGGGGCGCCTGGGTGGCCCCGGCCGGTCCGAGAAGGCACCGCAGCAGCAGGCACGGAGGCAGGCGGGGGGGGGGGGGGGGCGCACGCACGATGTGGGGCTCCTCGAACTCAGTGCTCGGCGGGCTCCTGGTCTGGCGAACCGCCCCCCCTCCGTGACACCACGAAGACCAGCAAAGTTTTTGTTATGTTCTGTACGGGATTCTCTAGTCTAAACTGAAAGCCTCTCTAGGGTCCACTTAACTTCCTGTAAGCGCCCTGCGACATGTCTGGGCATGTCCGCCCCTAAGGCCAAGCGATACCTGCCTGAGCTTCACTCCAAGAGAGCAACGGACCCCCTCGGATCCTGATTGTCCCCCTACGGGAGGCTGAGGATCTTCAAATGGACTTATGATAGCCTCCGGCGGGAACTTAATCCCTGCCCACCCAATCCCCGCGGGAGGGGGGGGGAGAGAAGTCGGGGGTGCAGTCTACCTGGAAATATAAGCAGGCTCCCTGACCCCCTTCCCCCCCCTGCTTGTTCCTGACCCCTAATAAAAAGAGCTACGCTGGAAATCACTCCACCGGCCTCCCGAGTCCAGTACTTTATAGTTTTATCTTTCTCCGCCCTTATGCAGAAGGTAGAGGAAGGGTGGGAGGGTTGCCAGGAAGGGCAAATTGGAGTCACCTCTGCATCCAGCCCTTCCTGGCAACTAAACACCCCCCCCCCCATCTCTCCTCCATGGAAGGAGCGTGATGGAGAGGCCGCCCTCTGCTGCTTCAGACCTCCAGGGCCTGGAAGGCTGGCCCGAGGCATTCCCTTGCTCTGCCCAAAGGCACTGCAGGATCCTTTGTGCTCAAGCCAAGGATGCTTGCCCTGGGGCGTGGGGAGGCACACACCTCCGACTGCTTGCTGCGCCTTCCCTGGTGCAGAGGAAAATGTTGCTGCCCCGGGACTTGTCGGCGTCCCTTGAGCTGCCCAACTGCAGCAGCAGGCTGGCCTCAGCAGACCTGCCCTCTGGGTGCGGAGCCCCACCCGCCCGCCCACCTCGCTCCTCGGCGTCCTCTGGGGCCTGGGCTCCCATCCCTGGTGGTGCGGCCTAGCAGGTGGCCGGGGCCTGGGGCTCTCCTGCAGATCTGACCAAGGGGTGGTGGTGGTGGCAGGCAGCTCAGCTGTGTCTCTTTCCTCCAGCGGGAGGAAGAAGAAGAAGAAGAGATTGGATTTATACCCCGCCCTCCACTCCCCAAGGGAGTCTCAGAGCGGCTTACAATCTCCTTTCCCTCCCCCTCCCCACAACAGACACCCTGTGAGGTAGGTGGGGCTGAGAGAGCTCTTTCCAGAACTGTCCTTGAAAGAACAGCTGGTACAGAGCTGTGGCTTGCCCAAGGTCATCCAGCAGGTGCAAGTGGAGGAGTGGGGAATCAAACCCGGTTCTCCCAGATTAGAATTCACGCACTTAACCACTACACCAGACTGGCTCTCAGAAAAGCCCATTGCTGCCATTCCTTCCTTGTGAGGCTGCTTTAGCACACGCCTCTCCCTCCCTCCCTCCCCTGAGGCAAAGTGGTGCTGCAACAGAGATCAGGGACAGAGCCCTAATTGCCTCATTAGTCAGCTTAATCCCCCCCCCCCCCCCACAGCTGACTGAGGAAGGCACCATGAGCCTCTGCCCCAGGGCCAGCGGCCACGCCTGTGCCAACCCCCTCTGGGGTGTGTGTGTGTGTGTGGGAGCAGAAGAGGTGAAACGTGACCCTTCCTGCTCCCTCCGCCATGATCTGTCACCAGGGGACTTTGAAGGCTTCACAAGCCCGGGAGAATGGCGTCCCGTTATTTGGACCCGGGGGGGGGGGGGGGGGGGTTGCATTGATCCTCCCTGTTGAAAGAAAGTCCCGTTTCCTTTTCCCCTGAGGACCCCGGTTGGTTAAAGTCCTGGGATGATGATGACGATGATGACGATGATGACCTCTTGCCGTTATCATGAAAATTCAGCTCCAGGAGATGAACTGTGCAGTCCTAAACAAATCTCCTCCGAATCCTACTTAAGCCTACTGAATAGATCTTACTCCCAAGAAAGTTAGATTCGAGTCCCGTAATAGTTTAGGACTGACAAGATTTTTGGGGGCGTGAGCTTTCAAGAGTCAAGGGTCCCTTCGTCAGATATCGGACTCTCAAAAGCTCATCTCCCCCCCCCCCCCAAATCTAAGAATCATAGAATCATAGAGTTGGAAGGGACCTCCTGGGTCATCTAGTCCAACCCCCTGCACACCCCCAGCGACCCCTGTTCCACGCTTTTCAATTGTCTCCTCTCCAGGCGCCCTCCTCTGGACACGTTCCAGCTTGTCTCTATCCTTCTTAAATTGTGGTGCCCAAAACTGAACACAATACTATAGGTGAGGTTTAACCAGAGCGGAGTAAAGCAATACCATCACTTCACATGATCTGGACACTTCTTGGCCTCTAAGCTGCTGCTGGACTCGAACCCAGCTCTCCCACTGCAGACCAACATGGCAGCCCTCTGGAACTCTCCCAAGGAAGTGTTCTGAGGGTTGTGCTGTCAGCCACACAAACCAATCCAATCCAGTCCAGTGAAGGTCTGGGTCACTGGTTCACTGGGTCTGTGCAGAGCAGCGGTTCTTGCCCTGCAGTTCATAGAAAGCCACATTCACCATTACTGTCAACCCAGAGAGCCGCCTTTCCCCGGCTGGAGTGCTGTCTCTCAGGAAGGCCCTCAGCTCCCCTGTTTCTCTGGCAGGAACTGTTTCAAGGGGGGGAGCTGCTGGTCCACCACAAGTCCCACTGTGCAAAGGCCTCGCTTGCTCTCCTGAAACGGGGGGCACGTGGCAGCCACACTGGGGAACAGAAGCCACAGAGGGCTCCTGAGACACTGTGAGTGAGTATCCCTGAGGGGAGGGAACCTGTAGAGCCAGGTTCCAGTCCCGTGTCAGGAGCTCTTAGTGCCTCTTAGTGCCTTGCTTTGCTTCCTGGAATCTCACGAAGCACATAGCTTTGGTCATCAGTCTTTAAGGAGGAGGTGGGGGGGGGGGGGACAACCACAGAAACTGGCCTAAACCGAGGGCAAGACTGGGCCTGGCGCCAGGCTCGTGGCCTGGGGTTGCCCACAGAGATGAGCGCCAGCCTCCCCTTGGAGCCTCGCTGTGGATTTCCAAACCAGGGGAGACTTCCAGGGATCGGGGCCAGGCTGGCACTGCAGGAAACCCAGAACCACGGCTGGTATTTCTCATGTGGGCAGAAATATAAATACGGATAATTACCCCTGCAGGATCAGGAAGAAGGAGAGGAATAATCCACACCCTCTGTGCTGAGCTGCCTCCCAGGAAACCCCAGAGCCCATCATGAGTCACGGGCCCCGGTTGCTCAACCGTTATTGGTCCGTGGGACTGGGGCTGCAGCAGGCCGGGTGGCTCCCCCGGGGAAGGGAGATGCCCCAAACCTGACAACCATCCAGCCAAAAACTACATCTGTTACCACAGAGTCTGGCATTCCCTCACAGCGGGCACCCTGCTGTTGTTCAGTCACACAGTCGAGTCTGACTCTTCGCGACTCCGTGGACCCCACACCAGGCCCGCCTGTCTTCTGTCGTGCTCCGGAGTTTGCTTAATTTCATGTTTGTTGCATCAATTACCCTGCCTAACCGTCTCATCCTCTGCCGTCCCCTTCTTCTTTGACCTTCCGTCTTTCCCAGCATCAGGGTCTTCCCCAGGGAGTGCTCCCTTCTCATTCGGTGGCCAGAGTATTTGAGCTTCAGCTTCGGGATCTGGCCTTCCAGGGAACAGTCAGGGTCGATTTCTTTTAGGATTGACTGATTTGATCTCCCTGCAGTCCAAGGGACTCTCAAGAGTCTTCTCCAGCACCATAATTCAAACGCATCTATTCCTTGGCGCTCGGCCTTCCTTATAGTCCAACTCTTGCAGCCATACATCACTACTAGGAATACCATGGCTTTGACCATACAGGCTTTTGTTGGCAGGGTGATTTCTCTACTTTTTATGATGCTGTCTAGGTTTGCCATCGCTTTCCTCCCAAGGAGCAGGCGTCTTTTAATTCCATGGCTGCACTCACAGTCTGCAGTGATCTTGGATCCCAGGAAGGTGAAGTCTGCCACTGTTTCCACGACTTCCCCTTCTGTTTGCCCAGGAGGGATGGGGCTGGTTGCCACGATCTTAGTTTTTTTGATGTTGAGCTTCAAGCCAACTTTCGCGCTCTCCTCTTTCACCCTTAGCTAGAGGCCCCTTTAGGTCCTCTTCACTTTCTGCCATTAGAGTGGTATCGTCTGCATATCTGAGGTTGTTGATGTTTTTCCCGGCAATCTTACTTCCGGCTTGTGCTCCAGAGCTTCTAAAAAGTGGAAGAAAGGATTGGCTGCTGTCCTGGGAGCGCTGGGCAGCAAGAGAGAGAAAGAGAGAGAGAGCGACAGGAGAGAGAGAGAGAGCTCTCATTTCCCTGTACTGCCCTGAGCAGAGGTCAGCTTCCTTGTAGGAAATGGGAAGCCAAAGCCTGGGCCTTTCCACTGAGGGTCGGGGTTTCAGACACACAAGGGGACCGGCACAGTAGATGGCAATGACTGGAGAAGAAGGTGACTGCCTGTCCCTTATGTATGTCTGTCCTTCTTCCCCATGCCCAGGCTCTGCCGGATCCTCACCTCTTCTCCCGCTTGGTGACACAGGGACGCCCCAGCCGGGGGAAATCCCATCGAAGGACGAAGGCAGCACACTCCCCTCTGCAAGGAAGAAGGATGCCCATGTGCCCGGGAAGGACCCCGTGCCGGCAGGAAACCCTGTGCCTCAGGGATGGCTGGGGAGCAAGGAGGCTAATATCCCCCCCTCCAAGGGAGAGCTTCCCAGCACCGACACCCTTCTTCCCTCTGGGGGCACGAAGCCTGTCCCGAGAGAAAACCCTGCCAGTGAGAAAAGACCTGGGAACAAAACCAAAGCAAGATCTGCTTCAGGGAAACCTGCAGAGCGGCCCCCAGGGGGACCCATGAGAAGCCTGCCCCTCGGGAAGAAGCGCGGCCTCGGGGAGGGAAACCTCTCTGGTGGGGGGCGAGCTTGGTCTGCTGTGGGCGGCCTGAGTCCTGCCACAGTGGGGCCACCGTGTGACACTGGGCACGTTGCCCACGGAGAATCCACCCCCGAGAGGAAGCCCAACCCCGGAGAAGAGCCAGCCTCCGGTTCGGCCCTTGAGAAGCCCACGCCCGGCATGAAGCCACGGCGACCCCCCGGGAATGCGACCGAGCCGCTGGAGGGAGGGGAAGATGCTCACGGCAACTACGACGATTACAATGAGGACAAAGATGACTACGATGACAGCTACGACGACTACTATGGTCATGATGATGGTGATGATGATGAAGACGACGACGACGACGATGACGACGACGATGACGATGGGGGTGGGGACTGGGTGACGGGCCACAGTGGCCGGTCTCTGGGTGGGGGGTGGCCAATGTGCTGAGCAGGACCCCAGAGGGGAGGGGGAAAGGGTGGGCTTCGTGGCGGTGGCACTCCCTGGTATGTTCCTTCCCACAGGCTGGAGTGGGGTTTGCTGCCAGGCTTCCGTACACACACGCACACACACACGCACACACACACACACACACACACAGAGACAGCTGCCTTGTACTGTATCAGACCCCCCTCAGTCCCTCAACTGGCAGTGGCTCTCCAGGGTCTCAGGCAGAGAAAGGTCTTTCCCATTGCCTGCTGCCCGGATCTTTTCAAACTGGAGATGCCGGGGATTGAACCTGGGACCTTCTGCATGCCAAGCAGAGGCTCTTCCACTGAGCCACAGCCCCTCTTGACAGCTCTCCAGAGTCTCTGGCGGAGGTCTTTCACATCACCTCCTGCCTGGTCTTTTCAAGTGGAGATGCCGGGGATGGAACCTGGGACCTTCGGCATGCCAAGCAGAGGCTCTTCCACTGAGCCACAGCCCCTCTTGACAGCTCTCCAGAGTCTCTGGCAGAGGTCTTTCACATCACCTCCTGCCTGGTCTTTTCAAGTGGAGATGCCGGGGATTGAACCTGGGACCTTCTGCATGCCAAGCAGAGGCTCTTCCACTGAGCCACAGCCCCTCTTGACAGCTCTCCAGAGTCTCTGGCGGAGGTCTTTCACATCACCTCCTGCCTGGTCTTTTCAAGTGGAGATGCCGGGGATGGAACCTGGGACCTTCGGCATGCCAAGCAGAGGCTCTTCCACTGAGCCACAGCCCCTCTTGACAGCTCTCCAGAGTCTCTGGCGGAGGTCTTTCACATCACCTCCTGCCTGGTCTTTTCAAGTGGAGATGCCGGGGATGGAACCTGGGACCTTCGGCATGCCAAGCAGAGGCTCTTCCACTGAGCCACAGCCCCTCTTGACAGCTCTCCAGAGTCTCTGGTGGAGGTCTTTCACATCACCTCCTGCCTGGTCTTTTCAAGTGGAGATGCCGGGGATTGAACCTGGGACCTTCTGCATGCCAAGCAGAGGCTCTTCCACTGAGCCACAGCCCCTCTTGACAGCTCTCCAGAGTCTCTGGCGGAGGTCTTTCACATCACCTCCTGCCTGGTCTTTTCAAGTGGAGATGCCGGGGATGGAACCTGGGACCTTCGGCATGCCAAGCAGAGGCTCTTCCACTGAGCCACAGCCCCTCTTGACAGCTCTCCAGAGTCTCTGGCGGAGGTCTTTCACATCACCTCCTGCCTGGTCTTTTCAAGTGGAGATGCCGGGGATTGAACCTGGGACCTTCTGCATGCCAAGCAGAGGCTCTTCCACTGAGCCACAGCCCCTCTTGACAGCTCTCCAGAGTCTCTGGCGGAGGTCTTTCACATCACCTCCTGCCTGGTCTTTTCAAGTGGAGATTGAACTTGGGACCTTCCATGTGCCACCCTAGGGCTGCCAAGTCCCCCGGTAGAGCGGGGAAACACCGATTTTTGAAGCTTTCCCCCGCTTTTTCAAAATTGGCCACCGGGGGGACAAAATGGCTGCCAGCAGGGGAACCTCGGAGCCTGCCCTGGCCAGCCTCTTGAACTTCTTAAAAGGGAAATTTCCCCTTTAAGAGCTGAGCCAGCAAGAGAGCCCCGCCCAGAGATTAAGGAGGGACTAAGCTCTTTCTACTGCGTGCAAGGTTGCTGCTGAGTAAACTGCTGGGGTAAGCTGCTGGGGTCTGCGAGCTCTTTTCCTTCTCTGTCTCTCCCCCTCTTTCTTTTTTCTGTCTGTCTGTCCACTGTGGTTTTGTCAAAGGAATAAACTGTCACTTCCAAAGAGGTAAACATCACAAGGAGAGGTTGCCTGTAGAAGGTCTGGGAGTGGGATTGTTTAAAATGTCTTGTGGCTGTTTGGGTCCCCCCAATCCTCATTTCCCTTCTGCAAATAAAAGTTGGGATTCCTCATTTTTATGCCAATTTTCTGTTTCTTTCAACCGTGCCCCCCCCTCCCCCGGGCAGTAAAAATATGCATTTTTAAAAGCATTTGTACATCAAGTAACCGGTATTTTAAGTTAGGGATGGAGCCAACTAGCTTTTCTGCTGGCGAAAAGGGGAGGACAAAGGTCCTCTTTAGCCACCAAAAAGCCTATGCTGGGGGGGGGGGGGGAGAAGTTATGGGACTTACATGGACAACAGCTGGGTGAAACAAGGGCCAGAAATAAAGCCTGGGAATTGGGCAAGAGTAAGTGAAAAAGCTGTCTGTCTGTCTGTCTGTCTGTCTGTCTCTCTCTCTGTCCCCATCCAGCAGAGGTCTATCAGTGGCTATTATTAGCCACAAGGTCTAAATGGAACCCTTTGTCTGGGGCAGTGATGCTCTGAATTCTTGGTGCTTGGGGGACAACCGTGGGAGGGCTTCTGGAGTTCTGGCCCCGCTGCTGGACCTCCTGAGGGCACCTGGTATTTTTGGCCACTGTTGTGACACAGACTGTTGTACTGGATGGGCCGATCCACTGTGGCTTCTCTCCTGTTCTTATGATATGAAAATCCTATTTAGCACTTGTGTAGCACTTAGGGCTTCATATTCTGCCGAGATGAGGAAGGATTCAGTAGGGCCATTGCTCAGTGATAGAGCATCTGCTTGACATGCAGGAGGTATCAGCCTCTTCAGCTAAAAAAGGATCAGGTAATAGGTGACATTAAAGATCTCAGCCTGAGACCCTGGAGAGCCACTACCAGTCTGAGTAGTCAATACTGACCTTGATGGACCAATGGCCTGATTCAGTATTAGGAAACTTCATGAGTTCATGTGTCAGCATGTGGAAGCAACATCACAGGATGTGACATCACAAAATGATGTCACTTCCTTTCTCCTGGCTCCACCCCCAAAGTCTCCTGGCTCCACCCCCAAAGTCCCCAGATATTTCCCAAGTTGGACTTGGCAGCCCTGTGCCACCCCCACATGTGACTTTGACACGATCAGGTCACAGAGAGCGCCATCTCTGCACCATAGTGAACAAAGTACAAGAACTGCCTGAATTCAGCTGTACTGTTGCTTAAAATTGGGAGGGCTTTTTTGGTGGGGGACAACAGAGGAGACCCCTGAGGCCGACTTCCCTTTGCTGTATCCTCTCTGAGGTGGGGTCACTTTTGCTGCACTCTCTGCTTTCTGCAGGGTTGTGGGGAAATTTCAGGAACTTTCGACATGCAGTGACTATTAGTCAGATGAAATCCCTGTGGATCCTGCTATGTAATTGCTCTGCTATCGATCTGCCGCTTGATAATATAATAGTCCATGCTACTGGGGTGGAGATCGGTATTGGTGATGCTCTAGTGTGTCAGTAAAGATTGCGTGGCAGCAGCCCTAAAGACGTTATTCAGCGGCTGGCTGCCAAACGGGACCAGAGGCCCCTTCCGCAGCTGCTATGGGTGCCAACTGTGGGTGGGGAAATTCCTGGAGGTTTGGGGCGGAGCCTGGGGCAAGTGGGGCTTGGGGAGGGGAGATTGCCCAGCGGGAGATGCAATGCCCTGGAGTCCACCCTCCGAAGCTGCTGTTTTCTCCAGGGGAACTGATCTCTGTTGTCTGGACGTCTGTTGGAATTCTGGGAGATCTCCAGGCCCCTCTTGGTGACAGCAACAGTAGCAGCCGCCAAGGGCAGAGTGTCAGAGAGAGGGGAGATGGGATCGCCTGCCACCTCCAGCATCTCCTCTTGGAGTGTGGCCGCTGTGATGCTGGGGGATTGTCCCCCCTCCTCCCCAACCTGCAATACAGGGGAAGAGGAGGATGACCATCTTGGGAGGCCGCATAAAAATCCCCTAAGTAGATGGGGACACAAGAGGACCCTTGCCTTTCCCTGCCACGCCCAGCCACCTGGGGATGTAAGCAGTGGCAGATCAGATTCCAGTGCTGTCCTAAATCAATCAGCCACAGCTCTTCCATTCAGCCATCTGGGAGTACATAAGAACAGAAGAGAAGCCAATGTTGGATCAGGCCAGTGGCCCCTCCAGTCCAGCACTCTGTTATCATTCAGTGGCCAAAAACACCAGGTGCCCTCAGGAGGTCCCGCAGTGGGGCCAGGACACTAGAAGCCCTCCCACTCTTGCCCCCCCCCCCAGCACCAAGAATACAGATCATCCCTTGCCCCAGATATAAGAACATAAGCCATGTTGGATCAGGCCAGTGGCCCATCCAGTCCAACACTCTGTGTCACACAGGGGCCAAAAACACCAGGTGCCCTCAGGAGGTCCCGCAGTGGGGCCAGGACACTAGAAGCCCTCCCACTCTTGCCCCCCCCCAGCACCAAGAATACAGATCATCCCTTGCCCCAGATATAAGAACATAAGCCATGTTGGATCAGGCCAGTGGCCCATCCAGTCCAACACTCTGTGTCACACAGGGGCCAAAAACACCAGGTGCCCTCAGGAGGTCCCGCAGTGGGGCCAGGACACTAGAAGCCCTCCCACTCTTGCCCCCCCCCAGCACCAAGAATACAGATCATCCCTTGCCCCAGATATAAGAACATAAGCCATGTTGGATCAGGCCAGTGGCCCCTCCAGTCCAACACTCTGTGTCACACGGTGGCCAAAAACACCAGGTGCCCTCAGGAGGTCCCGCAGTGGGGCCAGGACACTAGAAGCCCTCCCACTCTTGCCCCCCCCCCAGCACCAAGAATACAGATCATCCCTTGCCCCAGATATAAGAACATAAGCCATGTTGGATCAGGCCAGTGGCCCATCCAGTCCAACACTCTGTGTCACACAGGGGCCAAAAACCCAGGACCACCAGGAGGTCCAGCAGTGGGGCCACAACTCCAGAGGCCCTCCCACTGTTGCCCCTCTTAAGTACTAAGAATACAGAGCATCACTGCTCAAGACATAAGAACATAAGAGAAGCCAGTGTTGGATCAAGCCAGTGGCCCATCCAGTCCAACACTCTGCCACACAGTGGCCAAAAACACCAGGTGCCACCAGGAGGTCCACCAGTGGGGCCAGGACACTAGTTGTATGTTCCTCTCTGCCAGGCTGTGGTCTCCCCCCTCTGCTCCTCTTGACACAAGGTCCCTCAGCCTTCATCCCCCCCCTCTGTCATTACTGGGACAATACTATCGATTTGTTTTCCCCTTGGGGTGGGCCAGGGGCAACTGTGAGCCTCATAATTCATGTGCCTTGGCCGACTGTGAGCCCCTGGTAACGGAGGGTGCTGAGCAAGTGCCCCTTTGCCCATGATCTTGTGATGCTTGTTGCCAGCCTCAGTGGGGGGGGGGTGCCCAGGAGATCTCCCAGAATTACAACTGACCCCCAGACAACAGAGATCAGTAAATGGCAGCTTTGGAGGGAGGAATTTATGGCATCATACCCTCCTGAGGTCCCTCCAGTTTGGTGTAGTGGTTAAGTGCGGGGACTCTAATCTGGGAGAACCGGGTTTGATTCCCCACACCTTCATTTGGAGCTGCTGGTGTGACCTTGGGTCAGTCACAAGTTCTGTCAGAGCTGTTCTCTCAAGGGCAGTCCTCGGGAGAGCTCCCTCAGCCCCACCTACCTCACAGGGTTTCTGTTGTGGGGAGGGGAAGGAAATGGAATTGTGAGCCACTCTGAGACTCCTTCTGGTAGTGAAGGGCGGGGTATAAATCCAATCTCTTCTACCTCTCCCCAAACCCCTTCCTCCCGGGCTCTGTCACCAAATCTCCAGGAAATTCCCATCCCAGAGTTGGCAAACCCACCTGCTGTATTTTCATTAACATTTGAATATGAGTTTTGGGTTTCAGCACAATCCTAGTAATATTCCCACTCAAATTTATGGACACGCAGCAATGTCATTAAAGTGGCTTTAACCCCCAATTTCCTGAGCTGAGGGGCAAGAGGCTCCTTCCCGGGGACTGGGCTTTTGGGGCACCCTTTCCTTGAATGAGAGAAAGGCTTCTGGAAGCTTCTCCCGTGACCTGAAGCCTACAGCCATGCCCTGCAGTACACAGATGTCTGTTCTGGTTCGTTTGGCAGGGGTGGAGGAAGCCTTTATGGACAGGGATCATAAAAACACAATATTTAGCCCTCCAGGGGACTGAACATCACTTCCCCCTTGCTTTGCCACTGGCCTTGTGCGCGAGAAAACAGCCGCCGCCAGAAGAGGTCTGTGGGGAAGGGCTGAATTGGCGCTCCCCCCCCCCCCCCAAGCGCCCTTTCCTTCCAGGGCAACTGATTTCCTACATCATTTGAATTGTAAACTTCTTACATGGTAAACTGCCTCCGGAACCCTTATGGCTGAAAGGTGCTCCAGAAATAGAGCGTCACCATAAGAAGAGAAGAAGAAGAAGAAGAAGAAGAAGAGATTGGATTTATACCCCGCCCTTCACTTGCTCCGAGTCTCAGAGCGGCTGACAAACTCCTTTCCCAGATTAGAGTCCGCGCTCTTAACCACGACACCAAACTGGCTCTCCTAACTCATTGTTGTCAGCTCTGAGTGGCAGCAGCAGCAGCTCTCCAGGGTCTTTCATGCCACCAGTTATGGTTGCCAGTCTCCAGGTAGGGGCTGGAGTTCTCCTTTCATCACACCTGATCTCCAGACAACAGAAATGGCTTGCTTGTTTATTATTTATTTATTTAAAGCATTTATTCCTCTTCTCCTAGTGGAGAAGCCTGCTGTGGAAGGTAGGCTGAAGGGCATCATACACCCTCGCGAGGTCCTTCCCCCTCCCTAAGCCCCGCCCTCCTCCGCCTCCACCCTCAGACCTCCAGGGATTTCCAAATCCCGGCTTGGCATCCCTGTGCCACCTATCACCCAGTCCTCCCAGCTGGAGATCATCGTGGGTGCTGAACCCAGGACCTTCTGCATGCAAAGCAGATGCTTCCTCATTGAGCCATGGCCCTTGCAAAGTATAGTAATTAGGCCTTCTGCAATTAGCAGGAGATGTAAGTCTTTTACAACTCTATTGTGGGCCAGTGTTGTCATCTAGCGGTTACAGTCTTGGATCAGGGCCGGACAGACCTCGATTCAAATCTCCACACTGCCCTGAAGCTTTCTGGGTGACCTTGATCCAGCTGGACTCTGGGCCTCGGAGACGATAAAATGAGGAAGGCAGAACCACAGCTTGATCCAGTGCCCAAACCTGACCTCTGAACCCTAGAATCATAGAAATAGAATGACAGACTTGGAAGGGGCCACACAGGCCATCTGGTCTAGCCCCCTGCTCAGTGCAGGATCAGCCGAGGGCATCCCTGACCAGGGTTTGTCCAGCCGCTGCTCAAAGACTGCCAGGGAGGGGGAGCTCACCACCTCCCCGGGCAGCCGATTCCCCTGTGGCACAACTCTGACTGTCAAAAAGAGATCTAGCTGGTCGGGGAGGAGCCTCTTGCCCCTCAGCTCAGTAAATTGGGGATTAAAGCCACTTTAATGACATTGTTGTGTGTCCATAAATTTTACTGGGAATATTACTAGGATTGTGCTGAAACCCAAAACTCATATTCAAATGTTGGCCGTTATGTGAGACTGGGTGCTGGACTAGATGGACAACTGGTCTGACCCAGCAGGGCTCTTCTGAGGTTCTTCTCAGGGGAAGGCCTCGGCCTCTCTGCCCTGTTGCTGGCCCTCCAGAGGAACTGGTTGGCCACTGTGGGAGACAGGATGCTGGACTAGATTGTCCCTCACTGGTCTCCTCCAGCAGGGCTCTTCTGAGGTTCATACAGTCCAAAACATGCCACATCTGTCCTTTCATTAAACTGACAGCCGAATGAGTGCCTTCACCCACTCTCCACCCCCTCCAAGTGCCTGAGGCTAGATGATCAGGCTGCTTCCACTCACAGGAAATTTTTTTTGTTCTTTGCAGGTCGGCCGTAATAGGCCAGACTCCAGGTGGTTCTCCTGAATGCCTGGGCTCCTTTAGGGACTCACAATGATGGGTTTAAATGAAGGGTGCTCCCCGTCTTCTCTTTTCTAAACTGAAAAGTCCCAGAGACTCTTCAGCCATTCCTCCTAGGGAAGGTGCTCCAACCAGGGCAGTCGCCAAGTCGCTCGCTCACAACTTTCATGCCAGTAGCTCACAAAGTAGAATTTTTGTTCACAAGACTCCACAGCTTAGAGGGAGTGTTGGCTCCAACCCCCTCATCCTCTTGGTTGCCCTCCTCTACAACTTTTCCCAGATCTGCTGTTTCCTTTTGGAGATACGGTGATCAAAACTAGACACAGGTTGCGATCAGACAGCTCTTTAGCTCTGACTCAGACACAAGTGCCTGGTGGATTTAAAGGACACATCTAGACAGTGACCTCTGGGAAAGGTGCTGCTTCTGTGATCAGCCCGTCAATCCCCGCCAGGGAGCCATACTTTAAAGATACCAGTGAAAGTCTGGTCTAAAGCTTGCTGACGGGCCAATGACGGACTTTCCCCTGTCTGGTTGTTCCAGCGCGCAATCACTCCGTGGGGATGGTCTGACTCTAAACCACCCCGAACAGCCACCGTTAAAAAAAAATCATAGTGGTATGCGCATAAATGCGTAAACGTGTGATGGCTGCAAAGCTCCACTTTGCTCAAACGTGGACAATTTCATGTTTCTGAAGGGCCCGTGAAACTTATGAACTTTGTTCATTGAAATGGTACCTAGAGGAAGGTACCACTGGCAGTGCTTTTAACATTCAACTCCGTGCATGTGTAGAAAAACAAGTAGATGTTGAGGCACATATGCACATGCGCAAACAATTTTTTAACCCCCCCCCAACCACACGGCTCCTTCATGTGGACACCGTCTAGACAATCCACCGTGGAGCCTGCATGCGGTAAGGGATTCATGGTGGAGCTGTCTGGTTGTGCAACTCTGGATAAAAAGGATCAGGATCAAATTAGAGCCGGGCCAATGGCAGGATTAGCTGCCCGTCTGAACACACCCACAGTATTCCAAAGGAGGCCACATCATAGATTTATATAGGGGTATTACAACTCATTTCATTTTCAGTGCCTTCCCTAATAGTAATTCCCAGCATGAGGCTGCCTGTGTGATGTCAGAAGGATGGAACAGAGGGAGGAGCAGCCCGGGGGGGGGGGGGGATGCCGGGGAGAATAAACGATGACAATTGTACGCGAGCCAGGCTGGTGTCGTGGTGACGGGGCAGGGCTCGGATCTGAGAGACACAGGTTCAAATCCGTAGTCCACTATGGAAGCTTGCTGGGTGAACTTGGAACCTACCTCACAAGGTGGTTGTGAAGATGAAATGGAGGAGAAGAGGACAATGTAAGCAGCTTTGGGTAAAACAAATGAATAAAATAAATAAGCAAGGAGGGGCTGCCTCTGATGACTGAAAAAGCACGTCGAGGGTGAGATTCCCCTTTCAGACAATCCCCGGCTTTCCGCTGCCTCAAAGCCAGTCCCTTCCCCCCTTCCTTTCCGGCAAAATGGATCGCCCCCGTTGCTTTGCTGATTCTAATTTCAGTATAAGTTTTAAAGTGTGGCTGTGTTTTCCCTTTTCTCTTTGCCTCTCTGGGATATTTTGGCAGTTCCTCCCCTCCAAGGAATGATTCTGTCCAAGGACTCCAGAGGAAGAAAAGGTCTCCATCCCAGCTGCTCGCTGCCAGGCAGAGACAAGGAGCAATCCCACGCGGGGGGAGTCTGCTGAAAACAGTCCCAGCCAGGCAAATCTCTTGAGGGATGCAGGCTCTGAGGCAGGGTTGCTAACTCCAGGTCAGGAAATTCCTGGAGATTTTTTTTTTTGGGGGGGGGAGCCTGGGGAGAGCTGGGTTGGGGGAGAGGGAAGGATCTCAGTCAGGTCTTATGCCATAAGCGTCCGACCTCCAAAGCAGCCGTTTCCTCTGTAGACTGGAGATCAGTAGCAGTTCTAGGAGATCTCCAGGCTCAGCTTAGAGGAGGGCTTAGCGGGCAACTAGGTGGGCTGGAGGCAGGGTTGCCACGTGGCACCTAGAGATTCCCCGCTGTTACAATTTATCTCCAGCTGATAAAGATCCGTTCCCCTGGAGAAAATGGCTGCTTTGGAGGGTGGACTCTGTGGGCACCAGATGCTGCTGAGGCCCCTCCCCTCCCCAAACCCCGCCCTCCCCAGGCTCCACCCCCAAAAATCTCCAGGTATTTCCCAGGCCAGGGCTGGCAACCCTAGCAGGAGGGGATGGTGAGGTGAGGCCACTGTGGAACTCAACATCACGTTGCCACCGATGGCCAGTCGGCAGGTTTTCTTTTTGACTGTCCATAGTGGTCTCTGTCATTGATTCATTGCTTTGGCTGAAATGAATTAGAACTTTATCCATTTTCCCACTCCCTCCCCCCCTTTGCATTTTCCCCCTGTATTCTGTATTCTGTATTATTTTCTCGTGGCTTGAAGGGTATACTGCTTTTGAGTTATTTTTTCTCCTGGGGCGTGCATCATGCCTCGTAAATAATTTCTATTCATTGTAATCCAACTGTTCGATCTGCGTGTTTGTCTCTGGTCAGTAGAACAGAGTTTGAGTCCAGGGGCTCCTTTCAGACCAGCAGAGTTTTACTCAGAGAGAGCCAGTTTACTTAGAGAGAGCCAGTTTGGTGTGGTGGTTAAGTGTGTAGACTCTAATCTGGGAGAATCGGGTTTGATTCCCCACTCCTCCACTTGCACCTGCTGGATGACCTTGGGCAAGCCATAGCTCTGTACTAGCTGTTCCCTCAAGGACAGCTTGGGAAAAAGCTCTCTCAGCCCCACCTACCTCACAGGGTGTCTGTTGTGGGGAGGGGAGGGGAAAGGAGTTTGTAAGCCGCTCTGAGACTCCCTTGGGGAGTGGAGGGCAAGGTATAGATCCAATCTCTTCTCTTCTTCTTCTTCAAGGTATGAGCGTCTGTGTGCAGGCACGCTTCTTCAGATACCTGGCTTCTATTCAGAATAAACCTTGGCTGGTCTTCAAGGTGCCTGACTGGCCTCAGACTTTGTTCTGCTGCTTCAGGCCAACACGGTGACCCATCCGAATCCCTCTTCACTGGTCAGTGTGGGCCCAGTGGGGCCAATGAGGACACAAATCATGTAGGGTGGCCCGAGTGACCTCCCTGAAGGAAGGAAGGAAGGAAGGAAGTGGGGGTGGATGAAGATGACGAACTAGGCAGGGCTTCAAGAATGAATCTGAAAATGCCGCATGAGAATTTGTTGGAAAGGATGACGGCATTTCTCTGGAACGGAGCTGGGCTGGTGCAACCACTGCTGCTGTGAATGGGCACGGTGGATTTGGGGCGGGGCTCTGAATAAAGAAATGCTGCAGACCCTCCTCTTTCATAGCCCTTTCCCCATTGATCCCCCCTTCTTTTCAATCTGTCTTTCATAAGGTTGCCATCTTCCAGGAGGGGCCTGGAGATTTCGAAGAATCACAGCTGCCTGCTGGACTACGGAGACCAGTCCTCCTGCATAAAATGGCTGTTTTGGAGGGTGTATTTTATGGCCTTATTCCCTTCTGAGGTCCCGCCCCAAATGCCATCTTCCTCAGGCTCCACCCTCAGATCTCCAGGAATTTCCCAGCTCGGAGTTGGCAACCTTGTGCTGTCACAGGACTTCTCTTTTTGCCACTGCAGACTTCGCCCCGCCCACCATGCACTCGATGGGGTTTTCGTGCATCAGCAGAACAGCAGCAGAGGCAAAGCGATGCGCCTACACAGAATAGGTTTGCCAGCCACAAACAGACCACAGCGATTAACCAGAGGTTGGAGACCACCAATGATCACTGTGCAGAAATGATACTGGTCCAATTGCAGTCCACGGATATACCTCTTCTTCTTTTGTTTCTTTATTTTACGTCATGCAGTGCTGCTGCTGCTGCTTCTAAACAATGGCTACAGATTTCGTCAGGTCGCTTTATACTTGGAGCTGTTTTACAAATAAATTACAATATAGTTACAACTCTTATTCATTCATTCTCTTTCAAGTGGGCGTAATCAAGGAAATTCTTCCCCGATGCTCTCCGTCTCCTATTCCGGGTGGTGGCTAGAGATCTCCCGCTATTATATCTGAACTCCAGACAACCACAATCAGTTCCCCCAGAGAAAATGGCTGTTTCTGAGGTTGGACTCCTTGGCATTATGCACCCTGCTGAGGGCCCTCCCTGGGCACACCCCCCCCAAATCTCCAGGTATTTCCCAACACAGAGATGGCAACCCTACCAGAAAGCACATCTGCTAGATCCCACAAAGGATCCCCCAAGAGAGATGTGCCACCCCCCACGGTGCTTCACCTTCAGCCAGCCATGCTCGTCTCTCTCTTTTTCACCTCCAAGTTCAAAACTGCTGACTGCTCAAAAACCACCCTGGCACCTTAATTGAAGAGGCAGACCAAGGGGTGGTGGTGGTGGTGGTGGTAGGGCAGAGACAGCTTTCCATGGCCACTGTTGACAAGCCACGAGCCTCAGACCTCACAGAGGAACACCAGGAAGAGGTACACAGCTTAAAATAAAAGGGTGAGGGAACTGCCCGCATGGGACCGGAATGAATCTTTGTGGGATAGATAGACCCTCAGCACCTTGGGTTCGGCCCCTTCCGTCTGCTGCACGTGTCTGGCTAGACGTCCCACAACCACTGCAGGGTTGTCTGGTTATCTGGACTCCATCCTCAAGCTCTGTGCTGTTGCCACCTCTAGTGACTTGTGAAATATCCCTGACCTTCTCAGGAAACGGAAGGTACCAGCTGTCCTGGAGAAGGAAAGAAGAAAAACAGATAAACAGGTGAAGCCGTGTACAGAGATGAAATTGTAACAGTATAATAACATATTCAGCAAATCTGACACAACTTTTCTAACTTCCATATTTACTTTGAGTGTAATATCATGTGCTGGAGAAGACTCTTGAGAGTCCCTTGGACTGCAAGGAGGTTGAATCAGTCAATCCTAAAAGAAATCAACCCTGACTGTTCCCTGGAAGGCCAGATCTTGAAGCTGAAGCTCAAATAATTTGGCCACCAGATGAGAAGGGAGCACTCCCTGGAGAAGACCCTGATGTTGGGAAAGACTGAAGGTCAAAGAAGAAGGGGACGGCAAAGGATGAGATGGTCGGACAGCGTTATCGATGCAATCGAGCAGACTCCAGAGGACAGCAGAAGACAGGAGGGCCTGGTGTGAAGTGGTCCATGGGGTCTCGAAGAGTTGGACTCGACTGTGTGACTGAACAACAACAACAACCATGTCTAACCTACAGTACACTTAGAAGTATAGCAAACTTTTATAAAGTGGGTTATTCGGAATTGTTCCACTGTTTTCCAGATAAGCCATTATCGGGAACCACACTGTCTGAAACCATTTTTTCCCCTGACTGTGTTGCAAGCCCGTTATAAGAGGTGTGGCTATGTTATCACCCCCCCCACCATCATTATTATTTTATTATTTTATTTATTTCTACCCCGCCCACTCCGGCCTAGGCTGGCTCAGGGCGTCTCACAACAAGGTAAAACTTTCAAATACATAAAACGTATACATCATATTTAAAACAATATTAAAACCGACAATCATGAAGTGTTAGTAATTCCAATGTTTACAGTAATTCTGTTGGTCCGCTTCAGTGGTGGTGGTGGTGTGGGGGGTGGGAAGGCTAGGCCAGGCAAGATATATAAAGCATTCCCATATTTTCTTTTTCCAAAGAGATATTGTAGGGCTATTTTTTTTGTCTCCAGTTTTGTGCTACCGTTATTTTCGCTGCAGTTAACGATATAGAAATTAACGTTTCTTTACTTTTGTTTTTTATAAATATATTCCATGTCTCCAGGAGCACGGATTCCGCATTGCAAGGTAAGTTGATATCTGTTATTGTTAAAAGCTGCTGCAATACTGAGTCCCAGAACTTTTGTATCTGCGGGTGAGCCCACCAACAGTGGAGAAAATTTGCAATAGACCCACCTTTTTTCCAACATTTATTTGAGAACTTCGGATTCATTTTGTATAGGACTGCTGGGGTTAAATACCATCTGTTCAAAATTTTAAAATATGTAAATTGAATATTAAATTTTTTGGAGGTATTACTTGGGGAAGACCAAATTAAATTCCATTGTTCTTCCGTAAATGTTTTTTGACAATCTACTTGCCATTGATGTTGAGATTAGAGAGTAGATTCTATGTTGCTTCTTAGGAGAAGTTTGTATAGTTTGGCTATCATACCTTTGATTTCACTTTTTGAGTGTTTTAGAATTAATTCAAAATCATTCAAAGGTCTAGAGAATACCTGTGCTCCAAGAAGTAGCTTTTCATAGCCTGCTTTTCTCTACCTTGAGCAGTCTCAAGGCAGCTTACAGTCTCCTTTCCCTTCCCCTCCCCATAACTGACGCCTTGTGAGGGAGGAGGGGCTGAGAGAGCTCTGGAAGAACGGGGGCTGACCCAAGGTCACCCAGCAGGCTTCCCATTGAGGAGGAGTGGAGAATCAAACCGGGCTCTCCTGATGAGAGTCAGCCGCTCTTCGCCACTACACCAGGCTGGCTCTCAGAGGGCACCATCTTGGCCACTGTGGATATTATGTCCCGATATACCAGCATACCTCTGCCTCTCCTGTACTTGAGTCTCACTGATGGCATTTTCACCATCTGGACTTGTGGAAAGAAAGCTCCCAAGAGAGTCCCCCCCACCAGGACTTCAGCCACTGGAAAGTATTGGAGTTGGGAGGCGAGTGGTAGTGATTTCATAGTAAAGCTCTTTATTGAGGGTCAGATGGAACATGGGGAACCCCGGGCTCAGAGCCCTCTTTTATGCCGGCCGGAGACAATGCCCCGACCTCGCCCACAGGTCCTGATAGGACCTTAAGTCCGTGGTTGTAGTTCATAGGTCCCCCAGCGGGAGACCTAGGCTCGTAATTGGTGGTCACTCAGGATCCAACTGGCTATTGTTCTACCTGGCCGAAGCTCAGGTAGATTCTGACCATGTGCGCTGACCACGTGGCAGTCGCCATTACGAGAGACCAGGCGATCGTGGTCTTAGTACACAACAGCCACACTGAACTTTTTGCTCCTGGTTGCTTGCTCCCACCCCAAGGTAAAGGTAAAGGTTTCCCTTGCTTGAAAGCTAGTCGAATACGACTCTAGGGATGCAGTGCCAAACCAAGGAGCCAGCGCTGTCCAAAGACATTTCCGTTGTCTTGTGGCTGGCATGACTAGATGCGGAGGCACACGGAATGCTGTTACCTTCCCACCGAAGTGGTACCTATTTATCTACTTGCAATTTCTTGCTTTTGGACTGCTAGGTTGGCAGGAGCTGGGGCCAGAGACGGGAGCTCACTCCGTCGTGCAGCACTCGGGTCTCTAACTGCTGAAATACTGACCTTCCGGTCTGCAGTTCAGCATCTTAACCACTTCAGCCACTGCCGCCCCAAACACACCACCAAATCCCTTGTTTACAGCCATGTACTAGGTTACAGCTGTGTTTGCACAAATTCCCTGGGCAGGACTCACACCTGAAGGATTTACGATGGACATTCCCTTAGATTATTTACCCACTGAAGTGAAGGAACCGACTGACCAAGCCAGGCTGGCACCAAGTCAGGCCCCGAAGGGACAGCCACAGCACACCTCTCGGCCCGCTCAGAGCTCAGCCCTCTCCAGCACTGGTCAGGGAGCTCCGGATCACCCTGGAGGATTTGTTTGTTTGTTTGTGTCTCAGATTTTTATCCCGCCCTCCCAGCCGGAGCTGGCTCAGGGCGGCTCACATAAAAACAGATAATTACATTAAAACATAGTTGCAGTTAAAACAATTATAAAATCGTAATTAAATGCTGGTAATCATAGATGTTCATTTAAGGGTAGCTGCCAATGTACAGAGTTCTCCGCTCGCAGTCCGCTCTCGGTGTTCGCTTGAGTGTCCTCCTCTCACAGGGACGTCCAGGGCGCTGGCTTTGCCCTGCTGTTGACAGCTCCAGATTAGGAAATCCCTGGAGATTTTTTTTTGGAGGGGGTGGAGGCTGGGGAGAGCAGGGTTTGGGGAGGGGGAGGACCTCCGCAGGGCATAACACAACAGAGTCCACCTTTCACAGCACCCGTTTTCTCCTGGGGAATCGGTCTTTGCTGTCTGGAGGTCAGTTATAATTTCAGAAGATCCCCAGCCCCCTCCTGGAGGTGCTGTATCAACCCTGTCTGGTGTCGTGGTTAAGTGTGTGGACTCTAATCTGAGAGAACTGGATTCTTTTCCAAGGACAGCTGTGCCAGAGCTACGGCTTGCCCAAGATCACCCAGCAGGTGCAAGTGGAGGAGTGGGGAATTAGACCCGGTTCTCCCAGATTAGAGTCCGCGTACTTCACCACGACACCATTTGGCTAGTGCATAAATTAGCTTGCTCTGGAGCCCTCCCTCCTGGGCTAAGACAAAAATGTGTGAGCCGGAGGCTAAACAGATGTGACGTAGCTCACACACTAACTCAGCTTAGAGGGAACACTGTTTGGAAGCCACCGTGAATACCAGCATCGGCAGAAAGGCAGGAATCAGCTTAGAGAAGGAGCCGGAAGATCCCCGGTTCAATCCCCAGCAGCATCTCCAGTTAAAAGGACCAGGTGGGAGGTGATGGGAAAGACCTCTGCTTGAGATAGGGTGGCCAGCTATAGGTTGGGAAGTACTTGGAGATTTTGGGTGTGGAGCCTTGGGCAGGGGAGGTTTGGGGAGGGGAGGGACTTCAGTGGAGTATAATCCCAGAGAGCCCACCCTCCAAAGCAGCCGTTTTGCCCAGGGGAGCTGATCATGGTTGCCTGGAGACCAAGTGTAATAGAGAGAGATCTCCAGGTGCCACCTGGAAGTTGGCAAGCCTAGCCTGAGACATTGGAGGGCTGCTGACCATCTGAGTAGGCCACACGGACCTTGGTGGACCCTCAGTCTGATTCAGGAGAAGGCGGATTCATGTGTTCATGTGTTCAATGAATGCCTGTGAACCCTCTCTCTGTCTCTCTGTCCAGTCACTGATGTACCCACAAACTCCATCTTTTCTTCCCCCCAGAAAGGGCCAGGGGAAGGACACGTCTCAAGAGGCCCCACTCATAGATAGAGCTGGAAAACCACAGCATTTCTGTCCGCCCACCTGTCCCTCGCATAGCAGGCAGGGAAGCCGGCCAGGTTTCCCTTTCAGAACAACACAGTTCAAAACAGATAGTCTCCCGTGCAAACAAGCACCAGGGGAAAAGTGGGAAAGCCGTGCGGCAGGGCCAGTGGCAGGCTCGGAGTCAGCAGGTGAACACATGAATACATGAGAGAAGGGACCGCAGCAGCGAGCGAGGCCACGGTGGAGTCCACCCTCCAAAGCATCTGCTTTCTCCGGAGGAACTGGTCTCTGCAGTCTGGAGATCTGTTGTCGTTCTGGGAGGACGCCCGGCCCCACCTGGGGGTTGCCACCAGTGTTCCCTCTAAGCTGAGCAAGTGTGAGCCAGCTCACAGTTTTTTAGCCTCCGGCACACACATGGCTCCAGAGCAAACTGATGTATGCAGCAGCCAAATTGCTCGCTCACTCACAACTTTAATGCCAGTAGCTCACAAAGTAGATTTTTTGCTCAAAAAACTCCACAGCTTAGAGGGAGCGAGGGAGCATTGGTTGCCCCCCCGCCTCATCTGCGTGCACTCATCCCTGCCCCAGGCCACTCCTGGCCCACCTTGGCTCTCCACAGCAGCTGCTCAGCCCCAGGCCAGCTGGGCACATGAGGCCACGGAGAAGAGCCCCTTGCCTGAGGCCGGCTGGAGCCCGGTGGCTGCACTGGGAAGACTCAGGCAGATGATTCAGGGTGCAGCTGAAACTGTGCAGGGCAGACGGAACTCTCTGGCACAGGATGTGGTTGGAGCCAGGAATGTGCGTGGACCCAGAAGAAAGATGGGAGATTTCCAAGGGTGGCGCGTGCCAGATCTGGAGGAGAGGAAGGGACGGAGCAGGCCTGGCAGCCTGGCAGCAGATTGCTCAACGGAGGTTCCCGCTGGGCTCTGAGCTGCTCCAGGCGTTGGCACAGAATTCCAGTGTGTCTTTCCCGAGAGCAGGGGAAGAGGAGGTGGACCTCCAACCCCCCCCCCCCACTCGGGACCTTCTCAGCCCTTCCACGTGAGCCAAAGGAGAATGCTCTTCTTCCGAGTCATCCAGGCAGGATGCGGGTGCCCTGGAGGAAGTGGGCCGACTGCCAGGATCCAGAACCCTGTTGCGCTGGGCTCCTGTGCCCCCGAGCACTCCTTGGGCGGTGCTTTCCTGGCTGGCTCCAGCCACCGTTTTGTTCTTGGAGGTGGCTCTGAGCGCTCTTCCAGCTCACCCGGGCTGTGTGGGTGGCACGCGTCGTCCGAGGTGGCTCATTAGGGACTGGAATTCAGCTGCCCAGTGGGCGGGCCCCGCCAGTCACTGGCAAGCTCTTTTCCCCGCGCCCAGAGCGGCCCCACCCAGGCAAGGGTTTATAGCCTGCTCCAGATGGCCCAGTCCCTGCTGGCTGCCTGGCGCTGGTTCCTGGCACCACCATGAAGCCCGGGGGGCTCTTGCTCATCCTGGCATCCTCGGCCCTCTGGGCTGAGCTGCTGGCCGCCCCAATGAAAGGTGAGGAGAGGCAGGAGCTGGACCGGACTCTGGTGGGTGGGGACGCAGGGCTGGGGCACCTGGGCATGGACAGTAGCCCTGCGAGGGAGGACAGGGGTGCGGCTATGCATACAACTATGAGTGGGGCATCATGGGCGGCACTGCAAAGCATGCTGGGATTGGTAGCATGTGCAAGCCTGGGAGTGGATGTAACGACTTCTTTGGAGTCTAGAGGGACTGCTTCTGTTGGTGGTGCACCAGAAAGGGAGTAGGGTTCTAGCCTACGGCAATTTTTTATTGCAAGCATCACTTTGTTGTCCTGCATTGGCTTGTGCCCTTGGAAGGCACCTCCTGTGTCGTCACGGTGGGTCAGGCCTTAGGCAGGCTTTGTTTTTAATTTGCTCCGCTTTCTAGTTTTCTCCTCCTGGCCCCATTGCACTGTTTCTTGGATGTGTCATTCTGTCCGGCCCCAAAAGTATCCGGCTGCCCTCAGCCACAGCCTGGTCCTTTTCGGCCCTGGTGCCTCCTTGGCGGAACCCCCTGCTGAATGACACCCCGGCCCTGCGGGACTTCATGCTGCTCCTCAGGGCCAGTAAGACCGAGAGGTTTTGCCAGGCAGAGGGCGGAGGACAGCAACGGGTCCCATCCAGCCTGGCTCCTCTTTCCTCCGCTCCCCGCCGGGAAGGAACATTAAACTGGCTCCTTAGGCAGCATCTCTACGTTCTTGCTGAATTGTTTGGGTGTTTTCATTGTTTTTACTTGATTGCATAGTTAAATTTGTGTACTGGAAATGTTGTTCCCTGCTCTGAGCCCCGCTGTATGACGTAGGGCGGGTCATAAACAAAATAAATATAAATCACGCCGTGCACACGGAAGCTTCTACCCGGAATGAAACTTTTGCTAGTCTTAAAGGTGCCACTGGACTCAAATGTTGTTCTCAGTTGGAAAGACGGGCTAGAAATGAAGTAAAGAAATAAGGAATGTTTCTGGCATCACTGCGGCTCAAAAACCACCAGATCAAACCCCCCCCCCCCACCGGGGACATGTCATTCCTTCATAGCGTTGCC
Organism: Lepidodactylus listeri; assembly: GCA_029233225.1. Taxonomy (NCBI): domain Eukaryota; kingdom Metazoa; phylum Chordata; class Lepidosauria; order Squamata; family Gekkonidae; genus Lepidodactylus; species Lepidodactylus listeri. The sequence continues at coordinate 1,301,277 of JARCFY010000002.1, forward strand.
ACCCTCCAGGTGGTATCTGGCGATCTCCCGCTATGACAACTGATCTCCAGGCAAGAGAGACCAGTTCCCCTGGAGAAAATGGCCGCTTGGGAAGGTGGGCTGCATGGCATTATGCCCTGCTGAGGCCCCTCCCCTCCCCAAACCCCACCCTCCTCAGGCTCCACCCCCCAAATCTCCAGGTATTTCCCAACCTGGAGCTGGCAACCCTTTTCCTTAGGGGTGAGGCTGGTATCCCCGCCTCCTGACCTGGCAGCCCCCCAGGAGAGATGGCTTGGAGGTTCAGGTTTGGATGTGGCGGGTGACAGGCAGAGAAGGGTCTCACCCCGCTTGGACTCCCTGCCCGCCTTGGCTGTCCTGTTGGCTGTCCTGTTGCCCGGCTCTGCATTGTGCCTCTGCCGCTGGCTGGCCCCAAGGCTGCCCCTCCTCAGGGCTAGGATGGCCAGATCTGGGTTGGGAAATTCCTGGCGATTTGGGGGTGGAGCCTGGAGAGGGCGGGGTTTGGGGAGAGGAGGGGCCACCTCAGCAGGGCAGCGTGCCATACAGCCCACCCTCTGAAGTATCCGGCCCGGGTGATTTAGATCTGGCCCTGGCGGCCGTGGCTGGATGGTTCAGGCAGAGTCGAATGAAATTGAATCCGACGAAGACGGAGATCCTGTGCCCGAGTCGGAGCGGACCGGGGTTGGAGATCCCTCTCCCGGCCTTCGAGGGGGTGCCGTTGGTGCCGGCTGCGGAGGTCAGGAGTTTGGGAGTGCTCCTGGACTCCTCGTTAACGATGGAGGCCCAGGTAGCAGCCGCCGCGAGGTCAGCCTTTTATCATCTCCGGCTGATCAAGCCTTGAACGTAATGAACTGGCGACTGTGATCCATGCTTTGGTCACCTCAAGACTGGACTACTGTAACGCCCTCTACATGGGGCTGCCCTTGTGCCAAATCCAGAAGCTGCAGCTGGTGCAGAATGTTGCAGTGCGGCTGTTGTTATGTCTCCCCATGTGGGAGCATATCCAGCCCGCCTTAAAAGCACTGCACTGGCTGCCTATAGCGTACCGGATAAGGTTCAAGGTGCTGGTGCTTACCTATAAAGCCCTATATGGCCTGGGACCTACTTACCTGAAGGACCGCCTCTCTTCATATGTCCCCCAGCGAGCACTTCGGTCAGGATCCCAAAACCGATTGGTCCTGCCTGGACCAAAGGAGGCGCGGCTGGCAGCCACAAGGGCAAGGGCTTTTTCAGTGGCGGCCCCATACTGGTGGAATGAGCTCCCGGAGAACATCAGGGCCCTGCAGGATTTGTTACAATTCCGCAGGGCCTGTAAGACGGGGCTCTTCCACCAGGCTTTCAAGTAGGGGCCGCCTAACGCCTACATTCTGGCCCTGGCCCAATTTCATCTGCCGGCAAGGACATCTGCGCCCATAGGGAGTACATCTGAAGGCTGACTTGATACACTTGAAGATAAACTGTAATTGTTGCTGCCGATCTTATGGTATAAGTTGAACTGTTTTTTGATATTGCTTGTGTTTTTTTATGTTGTTAGCCACCCTGAGCCTGCCATTGGCGGGGAGGGCGGGATATAAATCTCATGAAATAAAAATAAAAAAATATCCGGTTCATCCAGGGGGACTGACATCTGTTGTTTGGAGATCAGTGGCAATTCCTCTGGAGATCTCCAGACTCCACCTGGAAGTTGGCAACCCCATGGAGGGTGCAGGGCCCAATCCGTGCTGCACGTGGCCGGCAACTCAGCACAGCTCTTTCCTTTCCTGACACCGCAGTCAGCTTCTCCTCCCAGGCAGGGGCAAGCCGAAGTGCCCAGGGGATGAAGACTGCCCCCCCCCCCCCGGCACAAGTGTCAATTACTGCAGGAAGGTTGTTCCGCAGGCCTCAGCCTTTGGCACCAGAGAGGCACTTGCCCTTGAGCAAAATGGAACTCTAAGAGGGATTGGGCCCTGCTCTGGTGCCGGGCTGCCTGCGGGGCCTGCTCTTTGTTGGCCCCTGCTCAGTGCCAGCCGCGCAGTGTGTGGGATGGAGCTGGGGTGTGTGTGTGTGTGGCAGAAAAGCCAGCCACTGTGGGAGTGGATGGTGGAGGGTGGGGGAGGACCGGGTCTGGCATCCCTCTGGCTGGAGCTCTCTTGGGCTTTGGCCTCTGCTTCCTTGGGCTGGCTTAAGGAGAGGCTCTGGCGGGAGGGGGGCTAGGGCTGCCAAATCTGGGTTGGGAAATACCTGGGGACTTTGGGGGGTGGAGCCAGGAGAAGGCGGGGTTTGGGGAGGGGAGGGGCCTCAGCATGGTACAATGCCATAGAGCCCACCCTTTAGAGCAGCCATTTTCTCCAGGGGAGCTGATCTCTGTCAGCTGGGGATCAGTTGTAAAAGCGGGAGATCTCCAGGCCCCACCTGGAGGCTGGCAACCCTAAGGGGGGCTGATTCTGGAGAGCAGACATCCTGACCGGGGCCCTGAACCCCTGCAGGGCAGTCACAAGGCCAATGCTGGCTCCCAACAGCCACACAACGTTGGCCTCCCTGATCACTTGATGTGTGCTGGTGTGGGTGTGGGTGTGTGGGGTGCCTTTCTCCAGGGGAGCAGCGGCCCCAAGCAGCCTCCCTTGGGCACAAATTCTTTCCCGAGACCCCCTCCTTCCAACCAGGGGCCCTCAGTCTGGCATCATGCTGACCACCAACAGGAGATTCTGTGAACTCGGGCAGGTCACGAGAGGGAGGGCAGGAAGGGTCGCCTCCGTGCTTAGTTCTCGCGGCCCTTTCTGACACACCCAGGGAAATGCCGATCGGAGTCAGGAAGCAGTTTTTCTCCAAACCAGTTTTGCCAGGGATCCTGGAGGGTTTTTTTGTCATCTTCTGGGTGTGGGACAAGGGTCACTGGGGTGTGTGTGTGTGTGTGTGTGGTGGGGAGATATTTGTGAATTTCCTGCATTGTGCAGCAGGGGGTGGGACTAGATGACCCTGGAGGTCCCTTCCAACTCTGTGATTCTAAGCCGGGTATTGCGGAGAGCTGAGTGCATCCCCACAATCATCTGCTCACACCAGAGTGACTCAGTAGCAAAAGTGGCAGATTGCCTCTTGGAGAAGATCCTGCAGTTCCTCTGTGTGTGTGTGAGTGTGTGTGTGTGTCCTTACCAGGACTAATTAAGAGTAGGAGAGAAGTCACAAAGGCTTCACTTTCCTGGAACATTTGGGCTAAATCTGGAGGACTAACCCCAGGCCACTCACCTGTGCTTTGTGTTACCTGTGCCTTGTCTCTCCTCCCCTCACACAGACTCTGCCGGGTCCTCACCTCTTCCCCGGCTTGGTGACGCAGGGACACACCAGCTGGGGGAAGTCCCATCGAAGGACGAAGGCAGCACATGTCCCTCTGTAAGGAAGGATGCCCACGTGCCCCCGAAGGACCCCGTGCCGGGGGGAGACCCTGTCCCCACAGAAAAGCCCGCCTGCAAGAACAAAACCGAAGTGGGATCTGCTGGGAAGCCGGCATCTGCCGTGGCTCACCTGGCACATCTCTCCCCCACCTCGGATGGAAAGCTGACTTCTGACAAGCCCACGCCTGGGGGGGAGCCCCTGTCTGGAGGGACGCCCTCTTCCGACTCTGGGCATGCGACTCCTGGGATCCCCCCCCCTGCAGAGAAGCCAGCCACTCACGACCAGCCAGGATCCAGCGAGAAACCCGCGGCCGAGAAGCCTCAAGCGGAGGAGGAACCAGCGGAGGAAGATACTGGTGATGGGGACGGTGGTGGCAGTGAAGAAGAAGAAGAAGAAGAAGACGATGACGATGATGACAATGATGGAGACGAGGAGGAGGAGGAGGGGGACAGATATGAAGGGGTCAGCTCCATCTTCAGTGAGGACAGTGACGAGGGACAGGGAGACACTTTCGACCACGACCTCGATTACGGCCTGAACCAGTCCCCCCTCAACAGCGACGAGTACCACGACTGGTGGGGTGGGGGCGATGCTGAGGAGTTAGAGGCCAAACCCGAGGGGGCTGAGGAGGGAGGGGGCGCCCATGATGCCCACGAGGAGCCCCTGTTCGATGTGTGGGGAGACCTCGTGGAGAAAGGGACCAGGTCCGAGGCCCAGTCTGGCTTGCATCTGGCGGAGGCAGCTTCCGAGGAAGCGGAATGAGAGCTCAGGAGGGGAGGGGGCTGAGAGACCCCCGCTCCTGAGATACCGGGGGGGGGGGGGAGGAGGGACGGGTTTCTCCCCTAACCAGCAGCCTTAACGCCAGTCTTCCCCTAGATCTTAACATGGCTCAGTCAAGCAGTCCAGAGGCTTTTGGGGGAGGTGGGACCAGCTCAACCTCGCAGTGGGTCTATAGGAGGCTTTGCTCTGTGAGTGAGGTACAGATTTTGGGCTTCTCTCTTGTACCTGGGGGGGGGGGTCTGTGGGTGTGGGGGTCTCTGTGGTTCCTGGAACCTTTGGAGTTTGGACTTCCAGCATTCATGAGTTCACATCTCTGTGTGTTTGCGGGGTGGGTGTGTGGATTTCCTGGCGGTCCAGGCAGCCTGTCCTTGCGGACTGTGTCCTTGCGGACTGTGACTGTGTCCGTGACTGTGTCGTTGCGGAAGCCTGGCCATTTCCCCAGAGAAGGAGCAGAGACCCAGGTCAGACCTCAGCATCCATCAGGATGAGGAGGGTTCGTGTTTGGAGGTGCTGACGGACTCACGTTGGTTCTGGGAGGGACCACAGGAGCTTCAGGGTGGCCAGAAGGGCCATCAGCTTGCGGCCGACTCATCGCACTCCTGTCTGGTTGGCCGTTGCCTTCCTCTGCGTAGCCGGCCTGGACTTCCTCTGTGTTTTCCCATCCAAGGACTACCCAGGGCCGACTCTGCTTAGCTTCTAAGGTCTGATGAACAAATTTAGAGTCCAGTGGCATGCTAAATTTGTTCTACTGCTTCAGACCGACAGGGCTGACTACCAAGGTCTGATGAGATTGGGCCATCCTGGGCCATCCAGGCCAGAGGAGATAAATAGAGGTGGTTTGCCACTGCCTGCCTTGGTGTCGCAGCCCCAGACTTCCTTGGCGGTCTCCCACTCAAACACTAGCCAGGGCTGACCCTGCTGAGCCTCTGAGGTCTGGCGAGATCAGGCTATCCGGGCTATCCAGGTCAGGGCTGGAGCTTTCCGGCTGGCCTTATACTTCCTTCACCACAGAAACTGCTCTGTTTCAGCCCACAAGAAGAGGCCGGGCACAGGGCACTGGGAAGACATCCGTCTCCTCGAGGATTTTGCAAGAGGACTTCCTGGTGGTTCATGGGGAGGAGTTATGGCCACGTTCAGTCCCCGGCCTCCACAGCTGGAACAGCTAGTTAAGGGTGTGGAAGTCCTCAGCCTGAAACCCCAGAGAGATGCTGCCAGTCTGAGTAGACAAGACTAGCGCCAACATGGTAGTTAAGAGCAGCAGCCTCAAATCTGGAGAGCCGGAAGGTCTGATTCCCCCCCCCCCCACCTCCTCCTCCTCCACATGAGGCCTGCTGGGTGACCTTGGGCCAGTCACAATTCTCTCTCAGAGCTCTCCCAGCCGCACCTGTCTCACAAGGGGCCTGTTGAGGGGAGAGGAAGGGAAGGGGATTGGAAGCCGCTCTGAGACTCCTTCCGGTAGAGAAAAGAGGGGTATAAAAAACTGCTTCTTCGTCCTGGCAAGAGGAAGGGTCTCAGTAGGAGGCAACCGCATCTAGAGCTCAGTGCTGGGCACCCAGAAGGTCCCTGGTTCAATTCCCAGTAGCACCTCCAGGGAAAAGAAGCCAGTATGTTGTTTTCTAATGCAGTTTGGCCATGCAACCCCAGCCATGTGGTCTGGCCACGCGGTCCGGGGCAAGCACATGGCAGGGCACATACAGAGCTTCACTCCAGAACACAATCGACTGGCCGGATTGTGATTTAGACCTATCGGTCAGCCAGGATGCAAACATGGACCAATGATCTGGGGAGATTTAATTGTAATCCTATCAGCTGGTTTGGGTGAGGCCGGGGGCGCAGTTTAGATGTGCATAGAAGCAGACCCCCGAGCCCAGCTCAGACATGTGTTCCTGAACCTCCTAATAAACCATGAGCTGATTTCACTTGAAGGCGTCTCTGGACTGAGTACTTTACACTGGTGATCAGGATGGGATCCTGCTGAGCAACACCAGCGCCGACTCCAGGGCAGCAGCGAGCTCTGATCTGATGGCAACTGGCATCGCTAGGCTCCAGTGCCTTCCTGCACTGCCGACCGCCCCAGAGGACATCGCTCACCGCTCCTGAGAGGATGGCAGCTGTTCCAGGACAGCTCTCCGCATTCGACCCCGCTCGCCCTGAGCTTTGGGAAGCTTAGGTGCAAACCCTGAAGTACTTCTTCCTAGTCCAGGAGACAGACAACGCCGAGAAGAAGAAGAAAGCGTGGCTGATCAGCTCTTGCGGCGTCTCCACAGTCCGCCTGGTCCAGAGCTTAAGCGCTTCCAGGACGCTGGACGACCCCAGCTGTGAGGAACGCATCATGGCGCTGACCACCTGCTTTGTGCCAAAACGAAGGCATTTGTCAACCTCAGGCCTCGAAGACACGACTGAGAACCAAACTAAGCAATACACTTTTAAAGAGTTGGGTCTGGGTCTGCAGCCACATTGGCAGCTGTGAGGACTGGCTTGGAGAGGGGGTGGGGAGAGAGCGAGAGAGAGAGAGCGAGAGAGCAAGAGAGAGAGCAACCAAATGGGCTTGGCCTGGCACTATGTGGGAAGGGTCCCTACTTCTCCTCAAGCCAATTTCCCATGCAGAAACTGCTGTGGGGGGTGTTCTTGCTCCGGCTTTGCTCCTCCATGTGGAATGTCTGTGCAAACCCAGGGCAATAACTCCCTTCAGCACAGTTATTGGCCAGGAAAATACCTGGAGGGGGCAGGAACCCTTCCTTCCTTCCTCTGGGCTGCTGTTCCAAAAGGCAGGCCTGTAGCTACTGCGGGGCCCATGTGCCCCCCCCCAGTGATTTTTACAGGCCCCTCCCCCAATCCTCAGTTCCCCCTCCCTCTCCCTGGCCTCCTCACCCCTCCCATGATCGATCACTTCTTCTGTCCCCCCCCCCCCCCGCACTAGCTGGAGGGGCTCAAGGCGATGCTGAAGCGGCTTAAATCTTTCAGCTCCAAGCCACTTCAGTAGCACCTTGCTTCTTCTGTGCTCCCCCCCCCCCCCCCGCACTAGCTGGAGGAGCTCAAGGTGATAATCTGAAATATCCAAGCCACTTCGGCAGCGCCTTGCTTCTTCTCCCCCCCCCCCCATACACTAAAATACATTCAAATACAGAGGGTTTATTATTTTGTTATTATTTAGAAGTACGGGCACGGCATGGCAGTACCGCACAGACCTATAACGGCAGCCCCCCCATTATAGGTCTGTGGGGAACATGAGTTGTGTCCCAGGAACCTGGACCCAACTCCTTAAAAACCAGTAGCGTTGAGTTTGGCCCTGCCTTTGTCGGTCGAAGGCAGCATTGCTCTGAATGAGCCCAGAGCTTCCCTGGGGTTCCTACCCCCACAGCCCTGGGGTAGGCCTGGCTCCCGCCCTGAGGGTGCCTCTTGCCCTGATGGAGGACGGGGGGGGGGGGGGGGAGGACGGGGGGGGGGGGAGAAAGGCTTCCTGCTTGCTTGTTATTGCAGCAGGTGACCACTCGGGGGCAGACTTCTTCTGCAATGAAGCAATACCAGTTTGTCAATGGTTTAATTGGCCTTTTTAATCTTCACCGGTTTATCTTTCCTGCAGAGGAGCTCCATCTCCATTCACGGCAGAGAGGTTATAATTTACTTACTTATTTATGTATTTGTGTCCTTTGTTTATAGCCCGTCTTCCTCACTCAAGGCTGCCCCCCCCCCCCCCCCCGCAAACCCATGGAATCTCCTGGACTGAAATAAACGGATGGGTTGCTGGCTAGCATGGTTTGTTTTTAATACCTGGATTAAGAAATGCAACTCAACTGTTATTCATTATGCAGTTGTAACTGGAACAAACGGTCTGTGCCCGTTGAAATCGCAGAGCCGGCAGAGGATGGGAGAGGAATAAAATGCTCTCTGAGCCTGAACTGGCAGACCCGTGCCAAGGTTGCCAGTGTTTCACGGCTGCCCCGTTCCTGTGGCTTACAAAGCAGGCTGGTCTACCAAACGTAGGGGTGGGGTGGGGATCGTGTTGCTCTCTGTGCAAAACCAGGCTCTTTCACTTGCTCACGGGGGTCGGGGGGTGGGGGGCAGATCCAGTGAGTGGCAAGGACAGGCTGAGCCCCTTTTCCTGGTCCGTTGGCAAAACCAGCCAGCACCTCAATGGGCTGGATTTGAGTCCAGGAGCACCTTAGAGAGCTTTTGAGAGCCAGAGATCCCTTGCTTTGAGTCTCGGAAGCTCATACCCCCCAAAATCTTGTTGGTCTCCTGGACTCAGATCGAGCTGTTTTACTGCAGACGAACCCGACTGCCCTCTGGAACCCTCACCTGAACAAGGCAAAACAAAACATCCCCCCCCCCCATCCTTCCTGGAGCCCTCCACAATCTTGAGCCACTATCATACTGCCCCTGTATAAATCGATGGTGCGACCTCATTTGGAGTTCTGGTTGCCACACCTCAAAAAAGATATTATAGCATTGGAAAAAGTGCAGAAAAGGGCAACTAGAATGATCAAAGGGTTGGAACACTTTCCCTATGAGGAAAGGTTGAAGCGCTTGGGGCTCTTTAGCTTGGAGAAACAACGGCTGAGGGGTGACATGATCGAGGTTTACAAGATTATGCATGGGACAGAGCAGGTGGAGAAAGAGGTACTTTTCTCCCTTTCTCACAATACAAGAACTCCTTGTGGGCACTCCATGAAATTGCTGAGCAGTCGGGTTAGGACAGATAAAAGGAAGTCCTTCTTCACCCAAAGAGTGATTAACACGTGGAATTCACTGCCACAGGAGGTGGTGGCGGCTACAAGCATGGACGGCTTCAAGAAGGAATTGGATAAACATATGGAGCGGAGGTCTAGATAGGAACTCTCAGTCTGGGGCAAGTGATGCTCTGTATTCTTGGTGCTTGGGGGATGGGGCGGTAGTGGAAGGGCTTCCTGGCCCCACTGCTGGACCTCCCGAGGGTACCTGGTGTTTCTGGCTACTGTGTGACAGAGTCCTGGACTGGATGGGCCACTGGCCTGATCCAACATTGGCTTCTCTTATGTTCTGTCCTTAAGCATGGCCTTGTTGGCCTGATACAACAAGCGTGACCTTGGGAATGTTGAGTTTGGAGAAGAGGAGACTGGGGGGGGGGGGGGGGGGACATGATTGCTCTCTTTAAATACCTGAAAGGCCAGGGTCATTTGGAGGAGGGCAAGGAGCTGTTCCAGTTGGCAGCAGAGGAGAGGACCTGAAGCAGCGGGTTTAAATTACAGGCAGAAAGGTACCGGCTGGATATTAGGGAAAGCTTTTTCACAGTCAGAGTGGTCCAACTGCCTAGGGAGGTGGTAAGAAGCCCCCCTTCAGTGGCAGCTGTCAAGAAGAGGCTGGAGGAATATCGGTCAGAGATGCTCAAGGCTGGGCCTGCATTGGGCAGGGGGTGGGGCTAGATGGCCTGTATGGCCCCCCTTCCCACTCTACGATTCTGTGATTTTGTGGCACAGTCCCCCAGTGGCAGAAGAGGCTTCTGGGCAAAGCAGAGGAATTTCCATGGCCATGCTCAGGCTGCCAGCTCTGGGCTGGGGATTTCCTGGAGATTGTGGGGGTGGAGCCTGGGGAGGGCCTTAGTGCAGTCTAATGCCACACAGTCTACCCTCCAGAGCAGCCATTTCCTCCAGGGGACCTGCTCTCTAACCCAGAGGCCAGTTTTAATTCTGGGAGATCTCCAGATCCCACCTGGAGGGTAGCAACCCTAGACCACGCCGAGCCATGGCACCACAGGTCAGGATCCATCAGAGTGATTCACTGGGCGGACTCTGATCTGGGAGATCCAGGTTTGATTTCCCGCTCCTCCTCCATATGCAGCTGTGGGTGTGACTTTGGGCTAGTCACAAGTTCTCTCAGAGCTGTTCTCTCAAGGGCAGTCCTCGAAAGAGCTCTCAGCCCCACCTACCTCACAGGGTGTCTGTTGTGGGAGGGGAAGGGAAAGGAGTTTGTAAGCCGCTCTGAGACTCCCTTGGGGAGTGTATAAATCCAGTCTCTTCTTCTTCTCTCTTCTTCTGCCGTTCACTGCCAAGAAGGCAGGGGTCTTCTGAGCCGGATCAGCCTGGGTCAGCCTGCCCACCCTGATCCTTGCAGCTTCCTGATTTCTGGCCACCCCTGTCCCGGCTGCTGGCCCTGCCCTCACATAACTGGCCTAAGCCAGGTTGCCAGCTCCGGGTTAGGAAATTCCTGGAGATTTGGAGGGGTGGAGCCTTGGGGAGCAACTCAGTAGGGTATAATACCATAGAGACCACCCTACAAAGCATTCATTTTCTCGAGCAAAACTGAGCTCTCTGGAGATCTGTTGTAATTCCAGGAGATCCCCAGGCCCCACCTGGAGGTTGGCGGCCCTAGCCAGGCGGGACCCACAGTGTAGGAAGGAGGGCAGGCGATGGCTTCCCACCTCTCTGAGGTGCTGGGGGTGAGGAGAGCAGGCAGCAGTTGGGGTGCCAAGGGAGCCAAAAAGTCTTTGAGCGGGCCTGGATCAAATGTGTCATGGGCAGTACAGGGGCTGCAATGCCATCCCTCCTGCTTGGTGGCCATTCAGATCCCAGAGGGCTGCTTTGTGCTGCAGAGAAGCTGGGATATTGCTTCCCGAGTCCCCAAGGCATTGGACTGAGTACTGATCCCTGCGGTACCCCACTGCTTGCCACCCTCCACTGCAAAAATGGCCCATTTATACTCACCCTCTGTTCTCGTTTAATTAGCCAGTTTTTGATCCACAAGAGGACTTGTCCTTTTATCCCAAGACTATTGAGCTTGCTTAGGAGCCTTTGATGAGGAGCTTTATCAAAAGCTTTCTGGAAGTCAAGGTAAATGACATCTATTGGGTCCCCCTTGTCCACATGTTTGTTCACTCCCTCAAAGAACACTAACCTGTTAGTGAGACAAGGTCTTCCCTTACAGAACTCATGCTGAGTCTTCCTCAATAGATTTTGTTCATCAATGTGCCTACTAATCTTTTCCTTAATAACAGTTTCCACCAACTTACCCGGTATCGACGTCAGACTGACTGGCCTGTAATTTCCTAGATCTCCTCTGGAACCCTTTTAAAAGATAAGAGTGATATTCACTACCTTCTAGTCCTCAGGAAGGGAGGCAGACTTTAAGGAAAGATCACATATTTTTGTCAGGAGATCCACAAGTTCCCATTTGAGTTCTTTCAGAACTCTCAGATGTTCTAACCTTTTGGGTGCTGGTCCTGTCTCTTTGGCCTGCTCTGCAGTGAGTGAGAGGCAGTCCCGCTGACACAGTGCCTAGAGCAGGGGTGGCCAAACTGCGGCTCAGGAGCCACATGCGGCTCTTGCACAGATTTTGTGCAGCTCCCAGCAGGGCAGCTGGGGAGGCGGAGGGGAGGCCAACTTTCCCTCCCTCCCATCTATTTGTTTTTTTGTTTATCTCTCTCCTCCTTTCTTTTCACCTCCCCTTCTCCCTCTCTCTCTCTCTGACAAATAAATATCACTAGCAAACTAATAAATATCATTGGACAAATAAATATCATTATCAATATCTGTTTTTACCCCTTCTGTTTTTATTTTTGGCAGTCTCGTTTAATGTTAATAAAAAGCAAATGTGCATATTTTAAAAATAAAAACGTGAATAATATTTGTTCTCTACAGCCAGTTTGTTGTGGTGGTTAAGTGCGCAGACTCTAATCTGGGAGAACCGGGTTTGATTCCCCACTCCTCCACTTGCACCTGCTGGGTGACCTTGGGCAAGCCATAGCTCTGGCACAGCTGTTCTTGAAAAAGGGCAGTTTCGGTCAGAGCTCTCTCGGCCCCACCTGCCTCCCATGGTGTCTGTTGTGGGGAGGGGAGGGGAAAAGGAGTTTGCAAGGCGCTCTGAGACTCCCTTGGGTAGTAAAGGGCGGGGTATAGGTCCAGTCTCTTCTTCTTCTTCTCTTCTTGTGGCTCTCAAACATCTGACATTTATTCTGTGTGGCTCTTACACTGAGCAAGTTTGGCCGCCTCCGGCCTAGACGTCAGCAGTCCAGCCCCCCCTCCCTCTGCCAGTTACATTCCTCCACCAACAGGCAAGTTCAGAGACTGGATGCTCAAACTGGTTTTTTATTGGGGGTGGGGGAGATTAGGTACATGACTGCATTACATCTGGGCAATCTGCTCTTCTCCCCCGCTCCCCAAGAAGACAGCAAAAGAGCCTGGCTGCAGTGTGGTCCTGGTCAGCAGAAGAACCCTGGAGATGGTGGGTGGCAGGTTGGCTGCTGCTGCCGCCGCCATAGCCAGCTCAGCCTCTCGGGGGCCCTGGAAAAGAAGAGAAAGCCCGTGTGTCATCAACCCTGGGTGGGTGCGCTCTCCTTAGGGCTGCCAGCCTCCAGGTGGGGCCTGGGGATCTCCCGCTTTTACAACTGATCCCCAGCTGACAGAGATCAGCTCCCCTGGAGAAAAGGGCTGCTTTGAAGGGTGGACTCTATGGCGCTGTACCATGCTGAGGCCCCTCCCCTCCCCAAACCCCGCCCTCTCCTGGCTCCACCCCCAAAGTCTCCAGGTATTTTCCAACCCAGACCTGGCAACCCTAGCTCTCCTGCTTGTGCTTGACCCTTCCTGGAGGGAGCCACTGCAAAACCACTGGGGGATTGTTGTGTTCTAATGGCGACTGCCATGCAGTCAGAGGCATGCATGTGGCCAGCCCTGGTACGGAGCTTCACTCCGAGAAACAATAGCCCGGCCGGATCCTAATTGTAACCAATCAGCAGGCCGGGATCCAAAAGGGAACCAATGGTTTAGAGTGACTCCAGAGTGGCCCTATCCGGGTGTTTGGGCGAGGCCGGGGGCACGGTCTAGTTGTGAATATAAGCAGAGCCCCGAGTCCTGTCAAAGCATGTGTTCTAGAACCTCTAATAAATCTATGAGCTGATTTCACTGCAACGTGTCTCTGGACTGAGTACTTCATAGGGATGTTGCAGAGATTGGGGATGGCCCAGACCGGACCAGCCTCCTTGGATCTTGGAAGCTAAACAGGGGGGGCCCAGGTCAGTCTTTGGAGGGGAGAGCACCATGGAAGTCCAGGGTTGCTATGCAGAGGCAGGCCATGGCTGATTCACACATGTCTGGGGCAAGTGATGCTCTGTATTCCTGGTGCTTGGGGGGGGGGACAGTGGTGGGGGGCTTCGGGTGTCCTGGCCCCACTGCCGGACCTCCTGAGGGCACCTGGTGTTTTTGGCCACTGTATGACTCAGAGTGTTAGACTGGAGGGGCCGTTGGCCTGATCCAACATTGGCTCCTCGTATGTTCTTAAATGGGCTGCAGCTCTCCTGGGTCTCAGGTGGAGGTCTTTCCCATCACCTCCTGCCTGGTCCTTTTAACTGGAGATGCCAGGGATTGAACCTGGGGCCTTCTGCATGCCAAGGAGAGGCTCTCTCTCTTGGTGTGCAGCTGTCCTGCAGAACTCCCATGGGTTGAATTCCCTCCCTGTGCCCTGGTGGCGCCCACATCAGAGGCAAGGCGGTGGCATCAGCGGACTTCCCTTACCTGTAGTGACCCTCATGCACTCGCGGCCACAGCCGTTGAAGCAGCATTTTTCTCCGGCACCACAGTCGCTGTCCCTTTTGCACCGTTCCACACAGATCCCAGGGCCTTGAGGCTTGGGGCATCTTCCAGGAGTCGTTGGGGGAGGCACTGGAAGGAACACAGAAACGCTCAGAGGGTAGGGAAGGGAGGACCATTCCAGGCAGCGGGTGCAGGGGGGAAGGTGGGTACAGCTGCCAGCTGGGAGAGCTGGTTTTGCCTGCCAACCTGGAGACCTTCCAGAATCACAACAGATCTCTACACTGCAGAGATCCATCCAGACCAGTTCTCCTGGAGAAAATGGCTGCTTTGGAGGGTGGGTCCAATGGCATTACACCTCCTCTCCCCAAACCCCACCCTTCCCAAGCGCTACTCCCAAATCTCCAGGAATTACCTGACTTGGAGTTGGCATACCTAGCGGTGGGGTTCTGTGAGGATCCAGGACACCCCTGCTCCCGTTCTCAGGTGCTGAAACCACAGCCCCTCCCCCCAAGACTCCCGGAAGCATCTCAGGGTTCTGCACCTTTGTCTGAGGCTTTTCAGCCCCCGGGTTCCCCCCTGAGGGTTGGTGCGCTGGGCATTCAGCAAGGGCTCTTGACACCAAGGGTAAAAGACCTTTTAAGTTTATTGGACTGGCTCAGATGGTCAGGAGTGTTTGGCAAGCAGGAACCGCTCTATAAGCACAAGCGACAGGCAATCAGACTTGACTATCAATGGCTAAGGGCTGACTTATTAGACACTAAGAGGTTGCCGACTTGCTCCCCCAGGGGAGCTTCCTGGCATGAAGTTCTGACCTGCAGGCTTAAGGGAGGAAGTCCATCTCATGCCCAACAATTCTTGTCATCCTGGCGTGAAAGCACAGGGGCCACAGCCTCCCCTCACACACTGGGGGAGTGGTCTTCTTACCTGCCAGCGAGCATCATGTTTTCAGCTGTCCTTGCTTCAGCCTTGTAAGACCCTCAGCCAAGGAGGGCTCACTTAACTAATTAGCGATCAGTTGTAATTCTGCAAGATCTCCAGCCTGGTCCCACCTGGAGCTTGGCAACCCTTGAGGAAGCACTTGGAGCTCTGGAGCCAGTGGTGATGGGGGGTAGGGTTGCCAGATCTTGGTTGGGAAACTCCTGGAGATTTGGGGGTGGAGCCTGGGGAGGGCAGACCTCAATGGGATACGAGGCCACGGAGTCCACCCTCCAAAGCATCCCCTTTCTCCCAGGGAACTGATCTCTGTAGTCTGGAAATGAGCTAGAATTCTGTTGAGTCCCCAGATCCCACCTGGAGGCTGGCATCCCTAGTCACTGGGCATCTGCCAGGTTTGTGCAACGCCAGAATGATTCCACAGGGGAAAGCATCACGGACTTGTCTGTTTATTATTTAAACTTCTAAACCACCCTCCCCCAAAGGGCTTAGGTCGGCGTACAACATATAATAGAATCCTAGAATCCTAGAGTGGGCAGGGGCCATACAGACCATCTAGTCCAACCCCCTGCCCAATGCAGGACCAGCCTAGAGCATCTCTGACAAATATTCCTCCAGCCTCTTCGTGAAAGCGGCCAGTGAAGGGGAGCTTCTTACCACCTCCCTAGGCAGCTGATTCCACCACTGAACCACTCTGACTGTGAAAAAGCTTTCCCGAATATCCAGCCGGCACCTTCCTGCCTGTAATTTAAACCCGTTGCTTTGGGTCCTCTCCTCTGCTGCCAACTGGAACAGCTTCCTGCCCTCCTCCAACTGGAACAGCTTCCTGCCCTCCTTGCCTTTCAAGTACTTAAAGAGAGCAATCACATCCCCCCTCAACCTCCTCTTCTCCAAACTCAACATTCCCAAGGCTCTCATAGCCTTTTCTCCTTGGACTCCATCTCCAGAGGACCATTGCCTTGGGCACAGTTTGGCATTGCCCAGCAGTGCTGTGATGCCTGTGCAGTCGCTTTTCAAGGTGACCCCCCCCCCCCCCAGTGTGGTCAGGGAGTGCTTTAGGCAACTGGTGGGCAAGGTGACCAGAAAAATGCCCACAGGAAAAAAGCCCACAAGAAAAACCTCACGGACATAAATGCTCACAGGAAAAAGGCCCACATGGAAAAAGGCCCATACACATAAAAGCCCACAGGGGAAAAAGCCCACACGGAAAGAATGTGGGGCACCATCCAATATACCTATTGCTTCTGTCACAGTCAGCATCCCAGCCCAGATGGTGAGGAGTCCCATGAGGAGGAAGAGGGGGCGGATCCTGGCTGCCATGGCGCTGCTTGCAGAAGAGCCCAAAGTGCCTCGGCTGGTCCAGGCCAGCCGGCTTATAAACCCTTCCTAGCCTGGGTGGGGTCCGGGACGTCCACCGTTGAGCAAGAGGAAGTGGGGTTTTTCCAGGGCTGCTTTCCCAATGAAGATTGCCCTTGCATTTGCATCCTCTGAATTCAGGGTTGGCCGCCTATGAGACGGGAGGCCAAGCCTGTCTGGGGTTAGAGCCAAGAGTGATGGTGCCCCACACCTTTGCCTGCCAGGAGGAGGAGGAGGGGACCCCTGTTTTCACTCCTTCTTCCCCAGATCCTGGACCGAAGGGAATTTACACCGGACAACGGCAGAGGCGAAGTGATTCTCTTCACCAGCAGTCATGTTCTGATCCAACCAGGAGCATGTTGTGGTTGTTCAGTCGCACAGTCGAGTCCGACTCTTTGTGACCACATGGGCCACATCACGCCAGGCCCTCCTGTCTTCTGTCATCCTCTGGAGTTTGCTTAATTTCATGTTTGTTGCACCAATGACACTGTCTATCCATCTCATCCTCTGCTGTCCCCTTCTTCTTTGACCTTCCATCTTTCCCAGCATCAGGGTCTTCTCCAGGGAGTGCTCCCTTCCCATCGGGTGGCCAAAGTATTGGAGCTTCAGCTTCAGGATCTGGCCTTCCAGGGAACAGTCAGGGTCGATTTCCTTTAGGACTGACTGGTCTGATCTCCTTGCAGTCCAAGGGACTCTCAAGAGTCTTCTCCAGCACCAGAATTCGAAAGCATCTATTCTTCAGCGCTTGGCCTTCCTTATAATCCAACTCTCGAGTCGCAACCAGACATTACTCCTGGGAATACCATTGCTTTGACCATACGGGCTTTTTGTCAGCTCTGCTGCCATGGAGAAGGTCTCTTGTTCCTGTGTTGGGCAAGACATGCAGCCTGCTGTGTCTGGACATGGGCAGTCTTCCACTCAGGCCTAACGGCCGCCTAAGGAGGCCTGCCTGGACTGGACTGGGCAGGCCACCTAGTTGGAGCCTGAAGCCCCAGAACAAAGGCAGGCAGGGTCCTGGACCCTGCCTGCGGATTGGCCCCTGAGGGCTGCCAGCCAACTGGGAGTCTGGAGGCCATTTGAACTCACCGGTGGCAAGGGGGCTGGAAGTGACCGAGGTGTATAAAGTCAGGGCCCTTGCCCCATGTAAAGCATTCCTGTTGAGATGCAATACACTGCTGCTTGTTGAAACCACGCTGCCTTCCTAGGTGCCGCTTGACTGACGCAAGGTCCGCAGGGGATGCCCAGACCCTGGGCACATCCTCGTTCCAAACAGCAGCCAGAAAAACCTGCCTCCTGCCACAGGAGGGACTTGTGCTGATGCAAAGAAGCAGGGAGCAAAAACAGACCTGCATCTCCTGGAGACCAACGAATGGCACAGCCAGCAGGGAGAGAAAGGAGAGGTGTAGGCAGGGGTCATTTCGAAGAAAAAGAGGTGCAGGAGCTCATTAGCATAACTCATTGCATAACTTATTTGCATATGCCACCCCCCCCTAACATACCCGAAGTGTGTCAGAAGGCGACACCCACCCCTCAGGCTCCACTCCACAGGTGAGTGAAACTGACCTGCTCTTCCTTCATTCCCTTCCCCATCCAATACTTTGTGCAATAAAAATAAGCGTAAAGAACCCATCCTCATTCTCTTCCTGCTCCCTTGAATCCACCAGGTTTCAAGTAGACTTGAGATACCCAGGACATGTGCACCACCCATCCCTTCCCCTTCCCCTCCCCACAACAAGACACCCTGTGAGGTAGGTGGGGCTGAGAGAGGTCTTTGGAGAACTGTTCATGAGAGAACAGCTCTGAGAGAACTTGTGACTGGCCCAAGGTCACACTAGCAGCTGCATGTGGAGGAGTGGGGAATCAAACCCGGTTCTCCCAGATTAGAGTCCAACTCCTGACCACTATACCAAACTGATGGGGTGGAAGCTGCTGAAGGGTTGGTGAAATTTCTCCAGTACTTATGTGCCATGTGCCCAGATAAAAAATGGTATACTTAGAAAATTTATATGCCACCTTGAGCAAGTCTCTGGAAAAGCAGCACACAGTCATAAAAGGAACAATGATAAAATTATCAGTATTAAAACAAAACATTAAAAACAATAAAGACCCTAGCAGGGCTATCCCTGGGGCGCTGCGCCTCTGCACTGCTCAGGGAAGCCGAGGAGGGGGTGGGGCTTGGTCATGTGCCCGCCCCCTGGGCTCCTCACTCCTGGAGCTGCGCTCCTCTGCGCTCCCGCTCCAACGGACCCCTGGGTGTGGGTGTGTGGGGGTTGCACAGAGGGGGGGGGGGGCTCCCTTCCTGTCCGGTGTACAGACCAGTTTCTTGTTCTTTGTCAAATGCTGCAAATATATGCTTCCAACTTTTTTCCCAGAGGTGCCAAAGCGGGGTTAGAGTGCTGGCCAAGTACCTGGGAGCAATGCTCCCTCTAAGCTGTGGAGTCTTGTGAGCAAAAAGTCTACTTTGTGAGCTACCAGCACTAAAGTTGTGAGCCAGCAATTTGGCTACTGCATTAACTAGTTTGCTCCGGAGCCCTCCTTCCTGAGCTGAGACAAAAATGTGTGAGCTGGAGGCTAAAACATGGTGAGCTAGCTCACACTAACTCAGCTAAGAGGGAACACTGCCTGGGAGTCACAGGTCCAAATCCTCTCTCTGCCGTGAAGCTTGCTGAGTGGCCACCGGCCAGGCACGGGCTCTCATCTACCTCACAGTGCCATTGTGAGGAGGAAAATGTACAAACCATTTGGCCTTCCTGCCCAGAGGAGGTCTCAGGGGAGGAGGCCTGCTTTGACCCAGTGGCACTCCTGCTACTGCACCGGTGGACGTTCCACTCGGCCAGTTTCCAAACTGCAGCACTCTGTTTGTTTGAACGAACCCACACATTCTCCCCAAACCACCCATTTGCCAGGTCTTCCCCTGCTTTGCTTTGATTCCCCCAAACTTGCTCCGATTTTTGGGGAAAGAGCGTGGTCCAACCATGTTTGCGTGCCAGGAGGACAGGAAGGTGCCCGTTTCCCTGCTCTCAAAAGGTCCAGTCTACCCCGCCGCCGTTTCCCCTGGCAATGCCAGCTTGAGCTCCCTCCTCCAGCCCCAGAAACGTTTTCCTTTTAACGGAACTGCGATTGCACCACGTTGCTACAAAGGCCTCTCCCGTCTCCTCCATTCCAAAGTAGCAGTCCTGTTTTTGTATCATTTTGGCAGTCCTGAACGTGCATGGAAGCAGCAAGGGCCAAGCAACCAAAGCAGTTCTGGGGGGGGGGAGGCCTGGATCTGGCTCCTCCTTTTCTCCTCTGCACCCCCCCCCCCCCCCCGGGCAAGTGCTATGTTCTGAAAATGCTGCTAGGTACTTTTTATTTCCTTTCGATGGTGCTTGGGATCTATATTTCAAAGAGATGTTTCTCTTTGTTTTTCTCAGCATGGTCCATCTTCCTAGAAGAGCCCCTAAGGATCAAATCTCTGCCATTTTCAGGTCAGGAAAATTGTACAGGGAAACAACATAACCCACCCCCCCCCCCGTCACTTTGCAGAAATCACACCTGATTAGGGTTGCCAAGTCTGAGTTGGAAAATACCTGGGGACTTTGGGGGTGGAGCCAGGAGAGGGCGGGATTTGGAGAGGGGAAGGGCCTCAGTATGGTGCAATGCCATCGAGTCCGCCCTTCAAAGCAGCCGTTTTCTCCAGGGGGGCTGATCTCTGTCGCCTGGAGATCAGTTGTAAAAGCGGGAGATCCCCAGGCCCCACCTGGAGGCTGGCAACCCTACACCTGGTAAATCATGGGCGCTCTAGGAGACTCCAAGAAACTGTCACAGGGCTGTCGTCTGGGTCTGCAGGAGAACAGCTAGATTGGAGTCCGGGGGCACCTGAGAGACCAACCAGCCTGGGGGGGGGGGAACATGAGCTTCCAAAGGAGGAGGAGGAGATTGGATTTCTACCCTACTCTTCACTACCCAAAGGAATCTCAGAGCAGCTTACAGTCTCCTTTCCCTCCCCCTCCCCACGACAGACACCCTGCGAGGCAGGTGGGGCTGAGAGCTCTTTTGAGAACTGCCCTTCAGAGAACAGCTCCGAGAGAACTTGTGACTGACCCAAAGTCACACCAGCAGCTGCATGTGGAGGAGGAGTGGGGAATCAAACCTGGTTCTCCCAGATTAGAGTCCGTGCTTCTAACCACAACACCAAACTGGCTCCCTGCCTCGGATACAAGTAGGAGTGGAGATCCCGGAGTCCAAATTACGTCTCAGCCAGGAAGGCGGAGGGGTGCTGCAAAAGGAGGGAGTCGGGCAGGATGCAGAGCTGCGATGCAAAATGTAATCAGTTCATATACCTTGAAAAATCTGGTTGTTCTTGAAGGTGCTTCTGGATTCGAATCTCGCTGTTCGACTGAACGCCAACAGGGCTCCCCTCTAAAGCAGACTGCAAGAGCCCCCTGCATAATAACCCCCCAAAGTGTTCCCCTGAACTAAAGCAGATCTGCTCCCCGTCCCTGTGGCGCTCAGGGTCCCTTCCTCTGCAGGAACCTGAGGTTTCTCCAGCCCCCTCCTCCCAGTCACCTCCTGCCCTCTGCTCTGGAGGTGCTCAAGGCGGGGGTGCCGGCCACCACCCTCCTTCCTCCTAGAACTGCGCAGGCGGGAGGTGCACATACCGGGAGGTGCCTTTCTGGGAAGCGCCAAGCAGGAAACTGGTGGTGACCTCGGGCGAAATCCAGGGCATCAGGAGCCAGATTCCAAAACAGGGCAGGACATTCAGCAGGGGAGGCGTCTTGCTCAGAGAGACCTCTCCCCAGCCTGTTTCGGGCTGAGCCTGGGAGCAGTGAGAGGGCAGCTTGGTTGCTTGAAGGGAGTTCTTCAGCAAGAGCCCTCTCACACGAAAGCCGTGTGGTTAAGCGGGTCTGCAACAGACTGGGGAACTTCAGGTTCTGAAGCTCACGGCAGGACTCTGGGCCGTTTGCACTCTCTCAAGTCTTTCAATCGGCTAACGAAAGGGTCATTGAGAAGCAAAACACAAAATCACATAGAAGAAGATGTTTGTGAGCTGACACTGAAGCCAGCCAGAGCACAGCTGAGAGGATCCCGGAAGCAGCCTTGCCTGTCACCTCGGAGGCCGGAACACTGGCAAAGGGACTAGCTGGGGGGACCTCCTGGCGGCAGAGGGGGTTTCGCAGCCATCCTTCCAAGACCCAGGGCTCCTCAGGAGTCACGGTCTCTTTCACGAGTGGGGGAACTGGGGGATAAGTCAGTAATAAAGTCCATAGAGAGCACGCCAGGACCTCCTGTCTTCTGTCGTCCTCCGGAGTTTGCTTAATTTCATGTTTGTTGCATCGATGACACTGTCCAGCCATCTCATCCTCTGCCGTCCCTTTCTGCTTTGACCTTCAGTCTTTCCCAGCATCATCGGGGTCTTCTCCAGGGAGTGCCCCCTTCTCATTGGGTGGCCAAAGTATCTGAGCTTCAGCTTCAGGATCTGGCCTTCCAGGGAACAGTCAGGGTTGGTTTCTTTTAGAATTGACTGATTTGAGATTACGTCTCAGGGTCTGGTCGGGGGGGGGGGGGGGGCTCCAAGGATTTCAGTAGTCCTGGAGGTTTCCCACCCCGGTGCTTATTCGTGAGACAGGTGGAGCAGGAAGTAACATACTGGGAAATGTCCGTCCGCATGTGCGGCCACCAAAACTGGCATTGTAACAAATGCAGAGTCTTAAGAAATCCAAAGCGTCTAGCCCAGGGGTGGCCAACCTTGCTTAACGTAAGAGCCACATAGAATAACGTAAGAGCCACATAGAGATGTCTGAGAGCTGCAAGACAGGAACAAATATCACACACACGTTTTTATTTGTAAAAATATGCAAATTTGCTTTTTATTAACGTTAAATGGGACTGCCAAAAATAAAAACAAATGAGGAAAACCAGTTATAAGAAAGAGAGAGAGAGAAACTAGGAAAGCAAATAGATGGGAGGGAGGAGGGAAGGAAGGAAGGGAGAAAGAGAGAAAAAGCATGCCTCCCCTTTGCTTCCCCAGCCGCCCTGCCAGGAGCCGCACAATATGTGTGAAAGAGCCGCATGTGGCTCCCGAGCCACAGGTTGGCCACCCCTGGTCTAGCCATTTTAGACTCGTGCCCCCATCTCAGCACTTCCCCCTGCATAGATTGAGGTACAAAGACTTGTAATTAACCCCATGGCCCGATTCCCAATGGTGCTGGGAAGCCCCTGGTTCTGTGGACACTCCCTCTACATCCAGTGGAGTAGAGGGCTGGTGCGTTTTGTCAATCCAGGGTGCAAAGCTCACACCTGGTCCCCCGAATGGAGTGAGTCTCCGCCGGCAGAACCGGTGCCTGCTTGCTTAGTGGGGGAGGAAGTAGCTAGACTCCCCTATGAATATCTGGCAGAGGTGTTTGGGGAAGTGGAAGCAGATGAACTCCCCCCCCCCCCCCCGAAGCTCAGACTGTGCTATTGAACTGCTGCCGGGGCACAAGTTACCAGCAGGGAAGTGGTATTCTATGAGCTCCGACGAGAAGGGGGAGCTGCGAAAGTTCATTGACAAGAACTTGGCACAGGGTTTCATCCACCCTGCCTCCTCTCCTTATGCGGCTCCTGTGCTTTTCCCGAAAAAGAAGGGGGGGGGGCTCAGGTTGTGTACGGACTATCGGGGCCTAAATGCAGTGTCGACTACCAACGCATACCCCCTCCCGTTAATTAAAGACTTGTCAGCTGAGGCTTCCAAGGGTAAAATCTTCACAAAGTTAGATCTAAGGGATGCGTATTTCCGTGTCCGGATTCGGGAGGAGGATGAACCTAAAACGGTTTTCAACACACCCCGGGGCAATTTGAGCCCTTCGTTATGTCCTTTGGCCTGCAGGGGGCGCCTGGATTTTTTATGAGCCTGATCAATGAAGTCTTGCACAAGCACTTGTTTTGGGGGGCGCTGGTGTATTTAGATGACATTCTTCTGTACTCCCCCGACAAAAAATCCCATGTCAAATTGGTGCGGGAGGTCCTCCAAACCCTCCTCCAGCACAAACTGTTTGCCAAGCTGTCCAAATGTGAATTTCATAAGGAGGAAGTGGATTTCCTGGGCTATCGCATCTCTTGTAGGGGTTTAGAGATGGATCCTAAAAAAGTAGCAGACGTGGTGGGGAGGGAGACGCCCAGAACCAGGCGCCAGCTCCAATCATTCTTAGGATTTGTCAATTTTTACAGAAATTTCATCTCCAGCTTTGCCAAAGTCACCCTCCCCCTCACTGACTTGTTAAAAACGAAAGGGAAAGGTGCAGACAGTATGAAACCTGGGGCTAAATTGGACTGGTCTGTAGAGTGTCAGGAGGCGTTTGAGGCACTCAAAAAATTGTTCATTTCAGAGCTGGCGTGAGCCCACTCCGATGAGAATAAAAAATCCATTGTCTAAGTGGATGCTTCAGATGTCGCCATGGGAGGGGCTATCTTACAGGAGGGGCAGGAGGGGGAGCTTCACCCTCTTGCTTACATCTCTAAGAAATTCAACACCACTGAGCGAAACTGGGCGGTGTGGGACAAGGAAGCGGCGACTATCAAGTTCGCCTTGTCGACATGGCATCATTGGCTGGAGGGGGCACAGGTGGCTTTCGAGGTTTTGACTGATCACAAGAATCTGGAGGCATTGCACACCGCCCCCCCCCCCCCCCCCCCCCGGAGCCTCAATGCCAAACAACTGTGTTGGGCTGAGTTTTTCTTTAAATTCTGGTTCACCATCCACCATCTCCCTGGGAAAGCAAACTCTTTGGCTGAGGCCTTGCCACGCCTACCCCAGCATGCCAGCCAAAGGGAGGAGGTGATTGACTCTATGTTCATGCCCTTGCAGCTGGGAGGGGTGGTCTTGACATGCAGCGAGGCGAAGGTGGCGGGGGGAAGGAGGGGGACCTGTGGGCAATGCTCCCTCTCAGCTGTGGAGTCTTGTGAGCAAAAATACTACTTTGTGAGTTACTGGCATTTGTTTGTGAGTGAGCGATTTGGCTGCTGCATAAATTAGTTTGCACTGGAGCCATCCATCCTGAGCTAGGACAAGAATGTGTGAGCTGGAGGCTAAAAAAACCTGTGAGCTAGCTCACACTAACTCATTTTAGAGGGAACATTGCCCGTGGGCTGTCAAATTTCGAGAAGGAACTTCTGAAAAGGACCAGGAAGAAATTGCTTCTCTTCAGGGACTAGAGCAAAGAGAGAATGGCTGTTGGTATAAGGGGGCAAAAGTCTTTGTCCCTAAATATACGCGGGGGGAAGTGCTGAGATGGGGGCATGAATCTAAACTGGCTGCACACTTTGCATTTCTTAAGACTCTGCATTTGTTACATCAATTTTGGTGGCTGCACACGCGGACAGACATTTCCCAGTACTTCCTGCCCCACCTGTCTCATGAATAAGCCCTGGGGTGTTAAACCTCCAAGACTACTGAAACCCTTGGAGCCCCCCACCAGACCCTGGGAGGTAACCTCTATGGACTTTATTACTTTATTACTGACTTACCCCCCAGTAAAGGGGAAACTGTGATTTGGGTGGTGGTGGACTTGTTCTGGAAGGAAGCCCGTTTCATCCCGTTCAAGCAACTCCCCACTGCGAAAGCATTGGCCAAGATATTTCTACATCACATTGTGAAACTCTGTTCTTTTCCAAACAAGGTAATCTCTGACAGAGGGGTGCAATTTGTTGCATGATTCTGGAAAGAACTTTTACAGCTCTTGGTCATTGAACAAGGACTCAGTAGGGCCTACCACCCAGAAACTGATGGCCAGACAGAAAGAGTTAATCAAGTATTAGAACAGTTTCTCCGGTGTTTTACTAATTATCAGCAGGATGACTGGGTGGATCTACTACCCTATGCAGGGTATAGCTACAACAACTCGGTGCAGTCTTCAACTGGGGTGTCCCCTCTTATGGCGTTGTATGGGTATGAGGGGGCTCCTTTCCCAACGATGTCTGATCCTGCTGCTGAGCTGGGAGGGGACTTACAGGGTTGGTGGCAAGGGTTGCAAGATCAATGGCCTGTGACCCAAAAAGCACTGACGAAAGCTAAGGCTGCTTACAAAGCTCAGGCCAACAAGTACAGAGCTGAACCTTGGGACATTAAGCCGGGTGATTCTGTGTATTAATCCGCAAAGAACTTGAGAGGACTGCAGCCTAGCAGAAAGCTGGGCTGGCGATACGTGGGGCTGGCGTTCCCTGTAGTGCGCAAAATCAACGAGGTGACTGGTGAACTGGCCCTGCCCAAGTCTCTTAGGGGCATTCACCCGATTTTTCCATTTCAGCCTCCTGAAACGAGATCCTAGGCCGAATGCACGGCGTCCTTGTCCTCCTGCTCCCCCGCTTCTGATTCTGAATGACGAGCCGCACCAGGAGGTGGCACAAATCTGGGACCCTAAAATGCTGTTTTATTTGGTTTTATTTGGAAAAAGTGCAGAAAAGGGCAACTAGAATGATAAAAGGGCTGGAACACTGTCCCTGTGAAGAAAGGTTGATGCACTTGGAGCTCTTTAGCTTGGAGAGAAGACGGCTGAGGGGTGACATGATCGAGGTTTATAAGATTATGCATGGGATAGAGCAGGTAGAGAAAGAAGTCCTTTTCTCCCTTTCTCACAATACAAGAACTCGTGGGCACTCGATGAAATTGCTGAGTAGTCGGGTTAGAACGGATAAAAGGAAGTATTTCTTCCCCCAAAGAGTGATGAACACATGTGGAATTCACTGCCACAGGAGGTGGTGGCGGCTACAAGCATGGACGGCTTCAAGAGGGAATTAGATAAACATCTGGAGCAGAGGTCCATCAGTGGCTATTAGCCACAAAGTATAGATGGGAACTCTCGGTCTGGGGCAAGTGATGCTCTGTTATCTTGGTGCTTGATGGGGGGGGGCAACAGTGGGAGGGCTTCTAGTGTCCTGGCCCCACTGCTGGACCTCCTGAGGGCACCTGGTGTTTTTGGCTCCTGTGTGACACAGTGTTGGACTGGATGGGCCACTGGCCTGATCCAACACTGGCTTCTCTTATGTTCTTATTAGTTAAGAGGAAGGACTTCGGGCCTGAGGAAAATGAATGGGTTCAAGATTGTCCTGTTAATGCTCCCAAACTGTTACGTGCCTTCCATGCTATGTATCCTATGAAACCTGGGGGGCAGAATGTCAGCTATGCTGCCGTGGAGAAGATGGGGGGCGGGGGAGCTCGCCTCTGGTATTCTAAGTTTTGCTTCTCCTGCCTCCTTTATCTCCTGCTCTGACAAGGGCTGGCCTTGGAGCCTTGGGAGACGTTCACTGCTTTCCCGCTGGGAACTGAAAGCTGTTAGCTTAAGCGTAAATGTAACCTGCTGCTTATTGGCTTGTGTCCATCAGAAGACCCTTGTTTGAACCTGGTATACCTCCCCCTTCCCGCCCTTGTTCCAGTAGTCTTAATAGAGTTGGTGTCGAGCCACGCTTGCGGGGAGGGGGGGATATAAAAACTTAAATAAATAAATAAAAAAATAAAAAAATATGAAAAGTGTTTAGAGCAATGCAGTATACTGAATCAATAAACTGATCCTGTTTAAGGAACATTGTTGGTTGCTGATCACTGGGGACGCAGGCAACTGGTAGTTAGGTAGGACCGATGGGTGTCAAGTAGAAGTTCCCACACTGGAAGGGGAAGACCCTCACATAATGAACTGACCTCTAGTCTGGCCATTGGTCAGTTTGTGATTGGGAGACGTTGCCTGAGTTTTGTTATGTAGCCATTTTGGGTTTCCTTCCCCCTTCCTTTGTTCTAAGATCAGATGAGGGCATCCATCTTGGTGCTAATAGTTGCTAGCAAGATGCAGCTAGGTAGAGAGATTGTTTTCTTGTTTTATTCCTCCATGTAACCCTCCCTGATTTCTTTAGTACGCTTTCTTTTAACTATGTCACATGCATGCACTGCGTTATTATTTTTATGTTCCAACCAAGCGATGCCCATAACTTGAGGCAATTCAGTTCCGTAGGGTCAATGGCCAGGGGATCGTTCTGTAGAAAAACAAAGAGCCTATTGCAGGATATTTCAGGGAGGACGGAGGTTGTCTGTGCCCAGGGGAATACATGTACCTATTTGTTTCCCTAAAAGAAAAGGTCCCAAAACAGAACTTCAAATTAGGGATCCTGCAAATTTCACCGTGAATGTCTTTGACAGTTGAAGTTAAATGTTTTAAGGTGTCAGTCAGCTTATAGAGGGCTGCCATCCTCCAGGTAGGTAAACAACATTATACCACCATGATATGACAACTGTGTCTTTGTATTATCAAAGCTTAGGGTGCATTCAGATGCACCGTTTAATTGGGTTTCATGACTGTTCAAGAATGGATTTTATATGCACGATCACACGGCAACATCTGCCTCCCGTCCCGATCCGTTGGTTTCCTGCTCAACCCCCCCCCCCCCAGCAGGCGTATTTTGTTACTGGGTCCCAAGTTGTGTTTTCTCAGCTCTCCTGGCTAAAGCCGCAGTTTCCCCTGTGTGGTCGCTCCTCCGGTGTCGAGCCACGTCCGATGGTTTAAACCCCCTCCCCGCTCAGAAGTCCAAGGCTTCCGCTTTTCGCCCGCCATTTTTTGTGTGCGTTGGTGGCATGTGCATAAGCGGAGGTCTGCTCCCACATTTATAAAACCAATGTTTAAACAGTCACTAGTTTTGAGTTCAGGATCCCAAAGAGGCCAGTTTCGGGTGAAAAGTTTAAAGAAAAGTCTTCTGTCACAGCGGTGAAATCACAGTGCTCTGCAGAACTGTCAAACGAAAGCTGTGCTTTGCCCTAGTGGTTCTGTGCATGCATGAGGATAAAGTTTTTTCAATTCTACGGATGAGCAGCTATGCGCATGCGCAAACGTAGAAAAAAACAACCCCCCCCCAACACACGCTCCCATGTGATCGCAATTGTCTAGAGTAAAAATGATCGCAACGGAGCGGGGGCCATTTGAACCGCCACCAGCACGACCGTCTGAACACACCCTTAGTGTAACTCCTTCACCTTATCACAACCAACAAAAGTTTCTGTTTGCAAACACCCCAGCAAACTTTTAAGGATGAATCCACGCCAACAGATACATCAGGGTAAACAGTCCTATTTTGTGGTCCATGTCTTTTCTTTTTCTTTTCTGTGTTATAGTTTCACACAGCACCTCCTGCGGTTTCCACAACGGGACGCCTTGGACCCTGTTTGTTGGAATGTTTGATGGGATGTTGTGGGGTTGGCGGCTCTGAGCTCTCCTTGACCTGGGTGAATTCCAGGGAAGGGAAACAGGATACTAAACAAGTTCAAAATTTCAGAAAGCAAAGGTCAGTGTTTGAACTTCAGATCTTTCCAAACTCTGGCTTTTGAAATGCAACTTGAAATACAGAAGAAAGTCCTCCAGTGAAGCCACTGAACCTACTGCTTGGGGTGCCCAAGGCGGCGGTGGCGGTGGCAGGGAGATGATGCACTGTTTGAATTGTTCCTGGCGGGCAGTGGCAGAGGAGGTGGGAGCGTGGGCATCTTCCTTGGAGCAACACAAATGAAACTGGAACTGGCCCTGGGGCAGACGGGCAGCATTACCACAGGCAGCCACGCGAGGGCAGCAGGAGGCAGCTGTAGGACCCCAGCAAGGGCTGCCCTGGGGGTGGAGGGGCTGGCCTGCCCTTCCCCCGAGAAAGGGCCTGCCCAGGCTGTCCTCAGTGCAGCAGGCCTTGCAACCCATGGCCAGAATGGACAGGGCTTGCAGACAGGTTGCCTTCGGAGATGCTGCCTTTGTGATACTCTGGATGAGAAGAAGAGCAATCCATTCCTCAGGGAGGCACAGCACTCTCCCGGGCCAGTCCTCCCCCCCCCCCCCCCCCCAAGAAGGCAGCCCTGAAGTCCGGTGCCAGGCATCTGGGAGGGGCCGCGGTGGCTCAGGGGCAGAGCCTCCGCTTGGCGCGCAGGAGGTCCCCGGTTCCATCCCTGGCTGCATCTCCAGTTACGAAAGACCAGGCAGCAGGTGGTGGGAAAGCCCCTTCTCTGCCTAAGACCCTGGAGAGCTGCTGTGGGTCAGAACGGGCCACGCTGGCTGTGATGCACCGAGGGGGGCCTGAGTCAGGAAAAGGGCAGGTTCATGTATCCCCCCCCCCCTCTCAGCTGTGTGCCCTGGCAGAAGAACCGGCTTTTGAGCCGGTCCCCGCCAAGGGGGTGCTTATATTTGCTCAACAATCCACCACCTCTGCGGCTCTGGGTTCAAGGGGTAGCTGGATCCCGACAGGGGAGAGGGATGGATCCTGTCTGGGAGACGATTGGGAGCCACTTCATGCCCGCGAGGGGAAGTCCGGAATGAGAGGGTGGCGCCTGCGTCCTTCTCAGGCCAAGCAGGCTGCGGAGTGGCTCGTCCTTCACGGTGGCTCAGAAGGGAAACCTTGCAAGGAAGGGGGGGGGGGGCTCACCCTCCCCCACCGGCACAAGTCCAACTTCCCAGCCTTATTTGCCTCCGCAGGCACAAGGAGATGGGTTGCTCTTCGGCCGCTGAGCCACGCCTCGTCCTGCCAATGGCCACAGCCGGGGGCGGGCGGCTTCCTGGTCTGGGAGGCTGCCTTCTGTCCCTGCTCCACCCCCTGGCCCAGTGTCAAGGCACTTCATGGAAGAGCCGGTGAAGCAGCACTTCTTCACGCCTGCACACTCCTGGTCATGCAGGCAGGTGTCCACTGAGGGGCCGGCATTCTTCTGAGGCTGCCTCTTGGGGCATTTCCCAGGTTTCTCTGTAAGACATGGATAATGGGGGGGGGGGGGGTGTGGGTGTCAGTCCTAAGTACTGTGTCAAGTCTGGAGTGGGAGGGGGTCAGGCAGCTAGAAGCCCCTTCCTGGGGCTGGAGGACGCAGCGGTGGTTTCAGGGAGGTGAGGACCAATGCTCCCTCTAAGCTGTGGAGTCTTGCAGGCAAAAATTCTACTTTGTGAGCTGCTGGCATGCAAGTTGTGAGCGAGCGATTTGGCTGCTGCATGAATTAGTATGCTCTGAGCTAAGACAAAAATGTGTGAGCCAGAGGCTAAAAAACTGTGAGCTAGCTCACACTAGCTCAGCTTAGAGGGAACATTGGAAAGGCCACATTTTTTCTGGGGCACATTACACCCAGGCCCGGAGCAACAGTGGGCACCTCGGGGCTAGGCCCCCCAACTTACTGGCAAGCCCCCCCCCGACTTCCCTTTCCCCTCAGGGCCCCGGGGGGCAGCAGGTGCCGGGAAGGAGCTGGGTATTCCTCTGCAGCTGTCCGGTGCAAGGGTCCAGATCAAATCACCTTCATTTCGATTAGCCAGTGCCCCCTCCGAAATTTAAATGCCCTCGATTTAAAAAACCATGGCTGTGGGCCTGATTGCACCCCCCACCCCCCCGGCCTATTCTGGGAAATGAGTGGCTTGCCCCAGGGAATCAAGGACAACATCCGCCCCGAGCACCCCAGGGCCGGGTCTTCTCGCAGGGCTGCAGCCACTGACCTGGAAGGGGAAGCCTGCAGGTCCGTCCGCAGGAGGTCTCACAGCACTTCTGGGCCCCGGAACAATCCTCGTCTGCTGCGCAGGTGGTTGTACATGGGGCAGGCACATACAGCTTCTTCATCAGTGGGGAGGGGCAGGCCCCAGGCTTATCTGGGGGGCAGGAAGGGGAAGTGGGGTCAGGAAAATGCAAGTCCTGGGCCCTGGATGGGGATGAAAGCACACCCCTCCTGGCCACCAGCGGGGAGTGGGGGGTGGGGAGGTAGGGTTGCCAGATCCAGGCTGGGAAACTCCTGGAGATTTGGGGGTGGCGCCTGGGAGGATAGGGACCACCTCACTGGGGTGCGATGCCACAGAGCCTAGTCCACCCTGCAAAGTATCCACTGGCTCCAGGGGAGCCGATCTCTCATTTGGAGATGAGCTGTGATTCCAGGGGATCTCCAGGCCCCACCTGGAGGCTGGCACCCCCACAAGGGCTGCCGGAGCTTGGCAGGCACCACCTAGCGGAGGAGGGCACACTGGGGGTTGCCTGCCCCATGCTGAGCTTCGATGCCCCCACAGTGCTTGCTTCCCCAGAGCCCCCCCGCCCCTCCTCAAGCTGCCCTCACAACCATCGACTGAAAGGTGGTGATTTGGATGCTGGACTCAAAGCAGAGAGATCTGGGCTCCAATCCCCACAAGCCATGAACCTCACTGGGGGGGGGGGGGGCTCAGGCTAGCCAGCCTCACCTCCCTGGAAAGATACAGTGGGCGGGAGGGGGGGGGGGAGAGCCACACCCACTGCCCTGAGCACCGGGGAGGAAGGGCAGGATCCGAAAGCGAGACCCACTGCAGCTCCTCCCCAGCTGAGGCCACCCCCCAGGCCTGGGAGTTGTGGTTGGGGGCGGCACACAGCAGGGGGTCTTCCTGAGAAGCCAAAGTAGGAGAGAGCCACTGAGGCCAAAGCCTGCCTGGAACCCGGAGTCTCTGGCCCCAATCCCACAACTCATTCCAGGTGCGGGGAAGAGCACTCTGCACACGCACATTCGCACTCATGCCTTCACAGTTATTTTGCCTTGTCCCAGAGCTGGCTGAGCTCCTCCCTGCAGCAGCCGCCTTTGTGGGGTCCAGCAGCCCCTGCCCAGCCCGGCCTGGCCCACCAGAAGCCCTCCGCCCCCCCGTGACTACCTCTCCTGGGCGGCGTGCAGCTGTAGCGGCAGGCAAACTCGCAGCACTTCATGGCCCCCCCGCACTCGCTGTCCGCTTCGCACTCCACTCTGCACGGCGGCTGGTACAGTCCAGTGGGGAATGCTGGGCAGTAGCCGGATTTCCCTGCAAGCAAGAGAAGAGGGCAGGATCTTGGGTGGCCAGGCTCCAGGGGGCACCTGGAGATCTCCCACTGTCACCACTGATCTCCAGACAACCAAGGGCCCCCTGGAGAAAGTGGCTGCTTGGGAGGGGGGATTCTAGAGCATCGACCCCCACTGAGCTCCCTCCCTCCCCTCCCCAGGCTCCCTCCCCAAACCGCCAGGAGTCCCCCAACCCAGAGAGAGCAGCCCTAGCTGGGACAGCACCCGTGCTCCCTCTCAGCTGCGGAGTCTGGTGAACAAACATCCTACTTCTGGTGAGCTCCTGGCATTAAAGTTGTGCAGCGAGACATTTGGCTCCTGCATAACTTAGTTTGCTCTGGAGCCATCCTTCCTGAGCTAAGACAAAGATGCATGAGCCGGAGGCTAAAAAACGGTGAGCTAGCTCACACTGACTCAGCTAAGAGGGAACACTGGACACTACACAGAAGAAGAAGAAGAAGAAGAAGAAGAGGAGATTGGATTTATGCCCCACCCTTCAATCAGAGTCTCAGAGCAGCTTACAATTTCCTTTCCCTTCCCCTCCCCACAACAGAAACCCTGTGGGGCAGGTGGGACTGAGAGAACTCTTTCCAGAACTGCCCTTGAGAGAACAGCTCTGAGAGAACTTGTGACTGACCCAAGGTCACACCAGCAGCTGCCTGTGGAGGAGTGGGGAATCAAACCTGGTTGTCCTAGATTAGGAGGAGAGGAGATTGGATTTATACCCCGCCCTTCACTACCCAAGGGAGTCTCAGAGCAGCTTACAAATTCCTTTCCCTTCTCCCCACAGCAGACACCCTGTGAGGGAGGTGGGGCTGAGAGAGCTCTTTCCCAAGCTGTCCTTGAGAGAACAGCTGGTACAGAGCTATGGCTTGCCCAAGGTCATCCAGCCAGGTGCAAGTGGAGGAGTGGGGAATCAAACCCGGTTCTCCCAGATTAGAGTCCGCGCCCCTAACCTCTCCCTGCGTGAAGCGCCATCTCCTCTGCATTCACAGCAAGGATGAAAGCAAAGTGGCGAATCCCTGCCCTGTGGAAACACCCACCGTGACCGTGACCGTCTCAGATGAAGGGAGCAGGGTGGAGTCAAGTGGGTCAGCGGCATGGGAGGCAATGTGGAGCTCTAAGCTGTGGAGTCCTGTGAGCAAAAATCCTACTTGCTGAGTGGCTGGTATTAAAGAGTTGTGAGCGAGTGATTTGGCGACTGCATAAACTAATTTGCTCCGGAGCCCTCCTTCCTGAGCGAAGCCGAAAATGTGTGAGCCAGAGGCTGAAAAGCTGTGAGCCAGCTCACACTGACTCAGCTTAGAGGGAACTCTGCCTGGGAGCACCATAACCAGTGAGTGTGCAGGAGAAACCCAGAACTGCTGAAGTCCCGTCCCCGGATCTGGCTCCATTTTCCCCTGGCCCCAAGATCTGGCTCCATCTTGCCTCTGCGAGGAAGTTTGCCCCTGCAGAAGTCATCTCCCAAACAGAGGTGTCCTCTTCTTCTCCCAGCTTCTTCAGCCTGGTCCGGTCTTTCCGGCTCAGCCACCCTGATGACAACTTGGAGCTGGCACTGGCAGCACCCCTGGCACGCATCGCCGGCCCTGGTGGAGCAAGAGCCAAGAAGCTTCCTGCCCACACATCCTGGCGCCAGTCCTGGTGCTGTCCCCCACTCCAGCAGCAGCAGCCCCTCTCGGCCCTGGTCTCCATCCGCTAGCCCCTTTGGCCTCTGGTGACGCCGGCTGTCCCTCTGCCATCTTAGAAGCCTCGTGGCCCCAGGGGCACCGTCCCCTGCAGCCTCCCGGGTGGAGCTAAGCCGGCCCACAGCCGTTCCCTTTCTCCACCAAGCACAGCTCCGGCAATGCCAGCCAAGAACTCACCAATCTTCTCCTCCCCGTAGTCGGATGCCTCTCCCCCCCGCAGCACAAGGAGGCCCGTGAACCACCAGAGAGCCTCCGGCCTCATGGTGCGCTTGGGATCCAGGCTGCAGTGGCCAGGAGGGAGCCAGGCCCGTCTTTAAATGCCTTCCCGGGTGGGGCTGACTCCCACTGACCTGACCTGGCTCTGCCAGCTCCTCCTCCCCATGTTTATGGATGCCACGGATGTTGTCAGCGTCCCCAGTGATCAGCAACCAACAATGTTCCTTACACAGGATCAGTTTATTGATTCAGTATGCTGCATTGCTCTAAACACTATTTGTGTTAAGACTACTGGAACAAGGGCGGGGAGGGGGAGATATACCAGGTTCAAACAAGGGTCTTCTGATGGACACAAGCCAATAAGCAGCAGGTTACATTCACGCTTAAGCTAACAGCTTTCAGTTCCCAGCGGGAAAGCAGTGAGCGTCTCCCAAGCTTCCAAGGCCAGCCCTTGTCAGAGCAGGAGATAAAGGAGGCAGGAGAAGCAAAACTTAGAACACCAGAGGCAAGCTCTCTCTCTCCCCCCCACCTTCTCCGTAGCTGACAGATGTGGGGAACTCAGGACCAAACAAAGGAGACCAGGGGAAAACAAAACTCAACCCCAAACATCCTGGAAATGCTATAAGGCTCAAGCTACAGCAAATAAAATAATAACAAAATAAATATTTCTTACATGTTGTACACAATAGTAAAATTAAAAACACAGGGTCTTCTGGGCCGGCAGCTGGAGGCATTTCCTATCCTGGCAGGCAGCTCTTCCCCATGTCAGTCTAAAGGAATACAGGCTGGTCTTTACCGGGATGAGCTGGCATTAGCAGAAGGGGCAAGAAGGGACAGGAAAGGAGCGCACAGATAGGGGTCTGCACCAATGAATCCTGAATCTGAGAACCGGCCAGTCCAGTCCAGGAAAACCTACCTTGGCTAGGCTGGAAGGTCTAGGGCCATGATCCTTCCCAGAGGACGGGCATGACCGTAAGAACATAAGAGAAGCCAATGCTGGATCAGGCCAGTGGCCCCTCCAGTCCAACACTCTGTGTCACACAGTGGCCAAAAACACCCCAGGTGCCCTCAGGAGGTCCAGCAGTGGGGCCAGGACACGAGAAGCCCTCCCACTGTTGCCTCACCCCCTCAAGCACCAAGAATACAGAGCATCACCTGCCCCAGACTGAGGGCTCCTGTCTATACCTTGTGGCTAAGAGCCACTGATGGGCCTCTGCTCCAGATGTTTATCCAATTCTCTCTTGAAGCCATCCATGCTTGTAGCTGCCACCACCTCCTGTGGCAGTGAATTCCACGTGTTAATCACTCTTTGGGTGAAGAAGTACTTCCTTTTACCTGTTCTAACTCGAGTGCTCAGCAATTTCATGGAGTGCCCATGAGTTCTTGTCTTGTGAGAGAGGGAGAAAAGTACCTTTTTCTCTACCTGCTCTCTCCCATGCATCATCTTGTAAAGCTCGATCATGTCACCCTGTCGTTTCTCCAAGCTAAAGAGCCCCAAGCGCCTCAACCTTTCTTCATAGGGAAAGTGTTCCAACCCTTTTATCATCCTAGTTGCCCTTTTCTGCACTTTTTCCAATGCCATAATATGTTTTTTGAGGTGTGGTGACCAGAACTGTACACAGTACTCCAAATGAGGTCACACCATCGATTTATACAGGGGCGTTATGATAGTGGCTGACTTGTTTTCAGTTCCCTTCCTAATAACCCCCAGCATAGCGTTGGCCTTTTTCATTGCAGTTGCACACTATCTCGACATTTTCACTGAGTTATCTACTACAACTCCAAGATCTCTCTCTTGGTCATTCTCCACCAGCCCAGACCCCATCAACGTGTATTTAGAGATAGGATTTCTGGCTCCAATGTGCATCCCTTTGCCCTTGGCCACACTGAACACGAGAGACCTGCTGGGAAAGGCCCACAAGCCCCCCCCCCCCGAGTCTCCCCCTCAGGGTCCCAAAGCCCAGCCAGGCTGTCCGTTTCAGGATGCTTGCCAAGTGATGACAACCGGAGCGACCCCTGAGTCTCCTCTGGGTCCGGGCTGCAGCCCCATTCATTGCTCCCCTCACTGCTGGCCCCTCGGTGCTGCCTTGCTAGTCCCAGCGTGGGAAGAGAGATTCCGGGAGGGCCAGGCAGGTAGAAGGCCGCCCGTTTACGGGATCCCTCATTGCACTGCAAGGCCTGGGGGTGTCTGTAGGGCTCCTTGATGGTCCCCATCATTCACAGGCCACGTATACACCCCTCTATCAAAGGAGGAGGTTGAACTTCTCTCCCCTGTATGCCACGGATCCCCCTGCCAACTTGTGGGAAAAGTCAGCTTGGGAAGAAGGAACAGGAAAATGGCCCCTCTTGGAAAATGACCTAAAAGACAGCCTTGCCAGGAATTACTCAGACCCATAGCCATGGTGGGGCTTTTGGGGGCTCTGTTCCCTTTCTAAAAGGCACAGCCCCACAAGAATTTCTCCTGTAAATACTTTTTCCAATCATTTAAAAACGTTTTTTAAAAGGTGTGTGCTCCTTTAAGCAGAGTGGGGTGCTATAGTTGACTAATTCCTGCACTGAGCAAGGGGGTTGGAGTAGGTGACCTCTAGAATCCCTTCTAACTCTGTGTCAAGAAACTGGTCTCTTTTAAGAGTCTTTCTGCCTAAGCATTA
Source organism: Lepidodactylus listeri (assembly GCA_029233225.1). NCBI lineage: Eukaryota > Metazoa > Chordata > Lepidosauria > Squamata > Gekkonidae > Lepidodactylus > Lepidodactylus listeri. The sequence continues at coordinate 1,337,524 of JARCFY010000002.1, forward strand.
GCTTTCTTGACTATGGAAGTCACCACCCCCACCGGCCAGCTTGTTATCAGGACTGTCACTTAGGCTGGCAAAAGTGATTAACTTGCAGCAGCTGAGAACTGTTATCTAAAGCAGCTGACAGTTTGCAATTTAGAGATCTATCCTGGTAACAGCTTTCTTTTGGCTAAATGGCTTTTCTTTCTGGACTTTCAGGCCCACCAGAAAAAAATTTGTCCCACGTGCCACAAAATCCTGACTACAGGCCTGGAATTGTCACACTGGGTCATTTGTTTTTATGGACCATCCAGAAGTTCCCATGCTTGGTCTGTTGAATTCCTGTATTTCCTGTGAAACTTAGCAGGAGTCCGGTGGCACCTTAAAGGCAAACAACATTTATTCCAGCCTGAACTTTCTTGAGTCATAGCTCAAGTCCTCAGATGCCTGACTGCTACATCCATGAGGTCACAGCTTTAATATTCACAGAATATTAAATGTGCATGCATATTAAACAGAAACATGTGTGCATGAATATGTATGGGGGCTGCATTACAAGAAGAGGTTGCCTGAAAACCAGATCTGCTCAGAATGGGTGAGGGCCACTCCCAGCTGATAGACAGGCTACCGAAGATTAACATAAAACGTAGTGCAAAACAATCAGACATAATAGGAAGTTACAGATGAACTAAGGGTGAATTATGAAAGACGTTAGCACCTATAATGAGTATGGAATCTCATGTCTTTGTTAAGACCGGGGGGGGGGGGAGAGTAAACAATCCTGAACTTGTTAATGAATTCTAATTCTGCAATTTCATGTTTGATTTCCTTTTGACTTCCTTTGAAGGGATCAGCAACAGAATGCTTTGGAAGGACAAAATGCTCACCCCTTGGCTTTTGAATATTGCAGTTTTAATGTCAGATTTGTGTACATTTTTCCTTTTGCATAGAAACTGACTTGCATATTCACTGGGGATAGCAGAAATTCTCAGACAAAGAACCTCAAAGGGAGACTTCAGTGCAAAATTGCTGAATTAGAATTAAGAAAAGAAGAAAAAGGAGGAGGAGAAGGAGACTGGATGTATACCCCGCCCTTCACTCCGAGTCTCTGAGCGGCTTACAAACTCCTTCCCCTTCCTCTCCCCACAACAGACACCCTGTGAGGTGGGTGGGGCAGAGAGCTCTCTTGAGAACAGCCCTTGAGAGAACAGCTCTGAGAGAACTTGTGGCTGACCCAAGGTTATGTCAGCAGCTGCATGTGGAGGAGTAGGGAATCAAACCTGGTTCTCCCAGATTAGAGTCTGCCGCTCTTAAACACTACACCAAAGATCCCTTCTGGAACAGACCAGTGGTCCATCTAATTCAGCATCCTGTCTCACACAGCAACCAACTCTCTGGAGGACTAGGGCAGGGGTGGGCAATTGTTTTGGCTCGGGGGGCCACTTTGTGGGAGCGGAGGTCAGCGGAGGGCCGCACCTTTTAAAATGATTGCATTCATTAGTTAACTTTGCATTTCAGAAAAGGTATAAATTGTATCATAAAAATCAATAAGTATAAATTAAATAAAATGGTGGTAGTTTTATTCAATTTATTTATTGTGCTGATTTCATATCATCTATAGCTGCAAGCACATTTAATTTTAGAATCAGTTTAATGAGACAAATGTACCCTATCACACTTTTCTACAATTTTTTTGAAATCAGGAATGAGATTGCTTGTTGAGATTCTCATCACAGCCTGCAAGTTAATGTCTGTCAAAGAGCAACTTACCTTCCTTTTTCTGCCTCCTCGCTGCCCAACAGGGCTGCTGGGAGCAGAGGGTGGGGCTTGGTAATGTGCCCGCCCCCTGGACACTTCACTCCCGGAGTGCCACTTCTCAGCGCTCCGGGCCCAACAGAGGCCTGACTGAAACCATGTGGCCGACTGTCTTGGCGGGCTGCAAAAAACTCTGTGGCAGGCCGCATGTGGCCCGCGGGCCACAATTTGCCCACCCCTGGACTAGGGCATAGAGACAGAGACCTTTCTCTGATATTGTCTCCTGGTGCTGGAATTCACAGCTTCACTGCCCTTTTAGTCACCATGCTTTAAGAGTGAATTCATTAAGAATGAGTTAGAATTCATTAACAAGTCCAAGACTCTGTATCTCCCAAGTCCTAACAGGGAGCTGGGATTCCTCAGTCATCACTGGAGCCCGTGTGGCCTGTGTCTGTGTAAAATGCCCCAGGTCATAGCTGATTTATGGCGACCCTGCAGAGTTTTCAAGGCCAAGGGATTAACTGGAGGAGGATGTCCATCCAAGTACCCACCCAGTTTAGCCACTGGACAAGTTTCTGGGTGTGAAGAAATGTATTTTTTCCTCGGAGGTTAATCAAAACCTTCACCAGGAAGTTTTAAAAGTTTTTCTCTCTGGGCAGAGAACAAGCAGGTAGTGGGAAGGCAGTGAATAGCTTTCCAGGCTCACTTAAGCTACCTTTTAGGACATGCTAATAGGTCTAGCTAGAGACAATAGGAAGGTCCAGTCCCCACCCCAAGCAGGGAACAGAGATTTGGATAATGCTAGAGAGACTTCAGGAAGGAAATTTCTGGAGGCTTCAGGAAAAGTTGCTTTTTGACCCAGCCTGACCTGGTGGGTGGAGAAACAGATATGATAAAAACTCCTTGCAGCAAGGAGGAGCTCTCTTACATGCTTTCATCAGAGGAGACAGAACTCATAACTGAGATTTGGAGAAGGCAGCCATTAACCATATGCTGGCCTGAAGAGCTGGGTGAAAACTTCAAGGTAATGGTAACTCTGTAGAGATCTGTAACTTCCTAAGCTAAGGAGCCTGTCCTAGAATCATAGAATGATAGAGCTGGAATCATCTAGTCTGACCCCCTGTACAATGCAGGAAATTCACAAATGCCTTCCCCCCCAGTGACTCCTATATTTTTACATCTGATAGGACATGTATAGAGAAAGTGGCAGAATAATTGCATTTTACCCATTTCTTTTGAATCCCTTGCTCAGTCTGGTGCTGTGCAAAGTGTGCTTGTGAACATTTTCTCTTTAATAAATTATAGCTTTGGATGCAGGTAGTGGTTCTTTGTACCACACAGACCCCCATCGCCTTGGACACACTATTTTAAAAGGGGCACCAGGGGAAGGCAAGCAGTTAGCACTACACCAGTATGGTGTAGTGGTTTGGAGTGCAGATTCTAATCTGGGAGAACCGGGTTTGATTCCCCATTCCTCCACATGCAGCTGCTGGTGTGACCTTGGGTCAGTTACAAGTTCTTTCAGAGCTGTTTTCTCAAGGGCAGATCTTGAGAGCTCTCTCAGCCCCTCCTACATCACAAGGTTTCTGTTGTGGGGAGGGGAAGGGAAAAGAGACTATAAGCCCCTCTGAGACTCCTCCACTTGCACCTGCTGGATGACCTTGGGCAAGCCGTAGCTCTGGCACAGCTGTTCTCTCAAGGACAGTTGTCTCAGAGCTCTCTCAGCCCCACCTATCTCACAGGGTGTCTGTTGTGGGGAAGGGAAGGGAAAAGGAGTTTGTAAGCCGCTCTGAGACTCCAAGTGAGTGAAGAGCGGGATATAAATCCAATCTCTTCTTCTTCTTCTTCCTTTGGGTAGTGAATGGTGGGGTATAAATCCAATCTCCTCCTCCTCTCTTTTTCTTCTTCCTCCTCCTCCTCCTCTTGTGGTGACCTGGTGCTGGGCAGCGCGAGACACAGAGGCCAGGCCTCAGAACTCGGGAGGGAAGCTGGGAGTCCCAATCCCCCCCAGTGGGCAATTCCTTACCAAGGTCAGGTGGTGGCAGCAGTTACCTGAGAAAGAAAAGCCTCTCCAGGTGTTGGGAAAACCTCGGGAGGCCGGGTGGCCCAGGGCCTGCCGCACTGACACAGAGACCTGGCTGCTAGACAAACGGAAACCCCTCAACCAAAGCTCCGTGGTTCATGCCGCAGAGACGGCCGGGAAGGATCCCTTGCTGCCAGCTTCAGCTGAGCCTTGCACGGCACCCAGGGCTTCCTGATGGGGACGTGGCTGGAAAAGGGAGCCGCCCTTCCCCAACCTCTCCTGTTCCCAGATGTGCCCTCCAGAGGGCGAAGGCTTTTCTGCTGCAGCAGAAGGGGTGGGAGTCCTCCTGCTCCGGATGCCTGACTGCCAGAGGCGAAGCTGGGTAGGGGAAAACAACACCCCGCACATGGTACAAACCAGAGCGTGTAGGTTGGACCTCAGGAGGGCCGCTGGTGCCCAAACCCCTGGCACCAATCCTGTGCCAATCCTCTATGAGGATGCCCTGGGCTGTGGAGAAACTGGTCCCCCCCCCCCCCCCAGTTCCACGTCACTCCTGTAAATCCCTTTCTGCCACTCCTCATACCCGAGGCATCCGGACCTCTGCCTTGGCACGGCTGTGCCAGCCTCGCAGGTGGTTTCCACACCAGGGATGCCAGCTTCCAGGTAGGACCGGGGGATCCCCTGGAAGTACAGCTCATCTCCAGACCGCAGAGGTCAGTCCCCCTGGAGGAGAAAGGGGACCCTACGGCCTTGTGCCCCACCGAGGCCCCTGTCCCCCCAGGCTCCACCCCCAAATCTCCAGGAGTTTCCCAGCCTGGATCTGGCAACCCTAAGTGGTGTGGAGAGCCACGGCAGGGCTCCGATCCTGAGTCTGCTGCACGTTCTGGGGTTGCCAGCCTCTAGGGGCGGCCTGGAGAGCTCCCGGGACCCCAGCTGACCTCCAGACGACCAAGGTCAGTTCCCCTGGAGGAAACAGCTGCTCTGGAGGGCGGACTCTCTCCTGCTGATGTCCCCCCCACCTCCCGGAATCTCCAGGGATTTCCTGACCCAGAGTTGGCAACCCTAGTTGTAGCCTTTGCTCTGCCTGCTCCACTGCTCGGGTGACCAACTGGCCAGAGGCTCCTCCTCCCTCCTTCCCCCCCCCCCGGCCTCCCACTTCTCTCTGGGGGCGCCTGGTTTGATGCCTTCCCCAGGGGCAGGCAGGAGTGGGTCAGGCCTCTCCGGCAGGCTGCAGTACTCCTGACCCAAACCCCTGCGGCTTCCCAGGAAGTAGCCTGGTGCTGGCAGACGCTCTGCCGCCCTCTTCCACATCTCTGGCTGATGACTGAGCCTCCTTGGCCCTCTCGGTGCCACTTCTGCGAGTGCCTGCGTGTGTTTCTGTGTCTCTCTTGCAGGGAGCCAGTTTTTGTTTACGACGGGCGCAGTCGGAAGATTACAGAGTCCGGCACGGGAAGGGAGGCGGTGGTGATGCAAGGGCCCTCCGATCCACCACACATGGGATGTGTCGTTATGCACCACCCGGGAATCCTGATGAGAGAGACTCTGCCCTTCGGGATGGAGACGGGGGTGTTTTGCAGGCTGGGTGAGCTGCGGCCTCATCTGGCTCCAGCCTCTCAGGTCAGCCTCACGGTCAGACTTCCTAGCTGGCCGCCAGCGGCGAGCCTACCTCTCCCTGAGCCACACATCTACAGTACGGGGCTCCCCTTGCAGGGCTGTTGTCCAGGAGGGTGGCCAGAGAATATATGTCACGTGGAGCTGCAGGGCGTGACCTGAAGGGCAGATCACCCACGGTAGCCAACTCCAGCCCTGGACATTCCTGGAGACTGGAGAATGGCACCTGTGGAGGGGGAGAATTTGGGGAGAGGTTTCACCTAGAATCTATAATTTGCGCTTGGAACCTACTGTTTTCTCCAGGAAGACTTCCCTCTGCAGTCTGCAGATTAATTATAATTGCAGGAGAATTCCTGAACCCACCTGTAGAGTGGGAACCACAGGACGTCTGGCCCTCAGATCGTGTCTCTGCCAAAGAGGACATGAGGAAAACCCAAGTCCCTGAGCACCCCAGGGGCTGCTTTGGGTTGACACTGTGCAGGAAGTGGGGCCACCCCCCCCCCCACAGCCACGTCCCTTCACTGAAACTTCACTGAAACTCTGCTCCTGCTGCTGAGGGCAGAGGGTTGGACTAGATGGCCTGCAAGGTCCCTTCCAATGCTATGAATTCTATGGTTCTATGAAACTAGTGGCGGCAGGGGGGGGAGGAGTTCCCTTTCCATGTCTCAAGGCTGCACGTGTCTCTTGCGCTTCATTTCCCTCGGACCAGGTCACTGTGGACTGTGAGGTGACCAGAGACGGACCCCGAGCCAAGAGGCCTCGCCTAGTTTTGGCCTCAGTTTCTGCAGAGCAGGGAGGGAAACAAAGCAAGCCTGGGAGAGAAGAGCAGCTTCCTCCTGGGCTCCGGAGGCTGGGACGGGAGACCTGGATTCCTGCAGGTTTCAAAACAACAGCAGTGAAAGGAGTTTCGGGAGAGGGGGTGTGACCTGCTGGGAAACACCTGGAGGGAATGCAGGGCGGAGGCGTGGAGTCGAGGGAGGGGAGGGACCTCGGGAGGGTCTGAGGCTGTGCAGCCCGCCTTCCGGAGCAGCCCTTTGCTCCAGGGGAAGGGGAACGGAGGTTTTGCACAAAGAAATCACCAACCCTGAGATTTATGGGGTCATCCCCAGAGATCTCTGGCTCCTCCACCTGAGGGCTGGTGAAGGGGAGTTGATCCAGAGCAGGATTGTGGGGTGCAGGGGAGGGATTAACCCTTCCCGCCCGTGCACCATCTCTATATCTAATAGCCAAGTTGCCCCCTCCATGCGGATAACTAAATCTGCACATCGGGGGCACTTGGGGGGCAGAGAGATTTTTCTGCACACTTGGGGGACTCCCCAGGTGTGCAGAAAAATCCTAAAACTAAAGAAACCTTTTTTGGGGGGGATATTTAAATCCCCTCTGGAACTCTGCGGCAGCCCGGCGGCTGAGAGGCGCTCGGGCCTCCACACTGGTGCTAGGGTGTGTGTGTGGGAAATTGGCAGCCTGGCGGCTGAGAGGCGCTCAGACCTTGCTGTTGCCTGTGGGGGGGAGAAGGATTAGTGGGTCCAGGCCTTGCCGTGGGTTCCGGGGTGGGTGGGGTGGGGGAGAAGACTCACCTGCTTCCTCCGCTGTCTGAAACTCCTTCTCCCCTCCCCCACAAGTATCGCGGGTCCCGCCTCTTCTTTTTCTTATTTGCATTTGGGGTTGCCAGGTCTGGGTTGGGAAATACCTGGGGACTTTGGGGGTGGATCCAGGAGAAGGTGGGGTTTGGGGAGGGGAGGGGCCTCAGCATGGTACAGAGCCATAGAGTCCACCCTGCAAGGCAGCCATTTTCTCCAGGGGAGCTGATCTCTGTCAGCTGGAGATCATTTGCAAAAGTGGGAGATCTCCAGGCCCCACCTGGAGGCTGGCAACCCTATTTGCATTAGCGGCGCTGAGCGTCAGGATGGGATCGGTAGAAGGAAAAGGAGCATTAACCTCCCCTGTGCCCAACTCTGGAGGATTTGTGATTTTATCCCTTTTCTCCTCCTGGTTCTACAGCTGCCCTCGAGTTCAAGCCTCCCCCCCGCCACCTCCTCGGCAGGATCCCTTGTCGCCTGCAGGCCCGATGGGGGTGGGAATGCCTACAGGTCTCTGGAGGTTCTTCTTTTCTACAGGGTTTCCTCTTCTGATTCCGGCTGCATTGTGTGGGGGGTGGGACTAGATGACCCCGGAGGTCCCCCCCAACTCTACGATTCTATGATTCGTCCTATTCAGCTGTATTTTGCCAGGGTCTCCTCTTCCGATTCCGGCTGTGCCACAAGGCAACGGCCTTCAGTTCCATCCGGGGCCCTCCCCCACGCTCTGTTTCTGACACCAGGTCGTATCTCTGAGAGCCACGAAGGTCACCGGAATGAAGAATGGCTCAAAACAGCTTTGCCAGTCAGGCATCCTGTGCCGCAGTCCCTAGGCCCCATTCTAGAACAAAGTCAGTCCACGAGACTGGAGGGCAGGCCCGCAAGTGACCAGCTCTTCAGGGAAGGTGACTAAATCATCCGTTCTGCATCTAAAAGTTCCCTCCTAGTCCAGCAGCGATGGGAACCCCTAACCCTGGCCTTGTCCCGGGCTCCCTCCCCCCTCCCCCCCTCCTCCCCGCCCCACGGACAAGAGACCGGAGGGGGAGGGATGAAGAAAGACCTCCTCCAAGCTCCTCTGGAGGCAAAATAGCTGTTAGCTTTGTGTGGGATGGAAAACTCAGGTCAGGAGCCGGCCAGGGAGCTCTGCGGGTGATGCCGGTCCGAGTCCATTTAGTGGACCCAGGAAGCTGCCGCCTTGCACTGAGTCAGACCCTCCTCGGTCCATCCAGGCCAGTCTTGTCTGTTCAGGCTGGCAGCGGCTCTCCCAGGACTCAGGCAGAGAAGGGTCTTTCCCTTTCCCTTCCCTTCCCCGCCCCTCCTGCCTGGCCCTTTCAACTGGAGATGCTGCCGGGGATTGAACCTGGGACCCTTTGCATGCCGGGCAGAGGATCTACCACTGAGCCCCACAGCCCCTGCCTGTGTGGTAGGGCTGCCAGCCTCCTGGTGGGGCCTGGAGATCTCCCACTATCACAGCTGTTCTCCAGACAGCAGAGCTCAGTTCCCCTGGAGGAGAAAATGGCTGCTCTGGCGGGTGGGCTCTGTGGCGCTGTACCCTGCTGAGGTGCCTCCCCTCCCCAGACCCTCCCACCCCCCAGGCTCCACCCCCAAAATCTCCAGCTCTGTCCTCACCCAGAGCTGGCAGCCCTCCTGGGAGGGGGGAGTCACGAGAGAAAAGGGCCTCATGTGGAGGGAGAGAATTCAAGACGGAGCCGCCCAAGTCACTGCAAGCCATCCACAGTGGAGTCTGCGCAGATTTCCCTTTATTTCCCCCTCGGTGGACCCCATTGCAGAGAGAGTGTTTTTGCACAGGGGCCTGGAGGGAGGGCAGGGGCCCAGAGGAGGAGGAGGAGGGGGGCTGCAGAGCAGGAGGTGGCGGGGGTGTGTGTGCACAGATTACGGGCGTGGCTTCCTCACGGGTGTCCTCCTTGGCCCTACCCTGTGAGAGAAAGGCAAACATCTCAGATTCAGACCACCACGCAACCACTGGCCTCCAGCCCTGTCCCTGAGTGCCAGCCCCTCCACACAAAGCCTCAAGAATACTCTGCAACCCAATGCTCCCTCTAAGCGGTGGAGTCTTGTGAGCAAAAATTCTACTTTGTGAGCTGCTGGCATTAAAGTTGTGAGTGAGCAATTTGGCTACTGCATAAATTAGCTTGCTCTGGAGCCAGCCTTTCTGACCTGATGTGGGAGCCGGAGGCTAAAAAACTGGGAGCTAGCTCACACTGACTCAGCTTAGAGGGAACACTGTATCTCCTCCTCTCATGGCATGCTCCGACTGCCCTGTTCAAGGCCGTGTCCCTTTCCTGGCAGTTCCCTTCTGCAGACTCAGCTGCTCAGAAGCTGCGAGGCTGACTGTGTGTGTGTGTGGAGTCACTTGCCAGGCTATGGCTGGGGGGGTTCCCTTCATTCCCTTCTCTGCAGAAAGCCACTCAAAGAACATTTCATTTCCTTACAGATAGCTTTTTGTGGAGAGAGTAGCAGCGGGGGGGGGGGGGGGGAGACCCGATTATGTTGTAGCTCCTGGGCGGGACTGGGAATTTGGCAACAGCCACTTTCTGTTTCTCCTCCTCAGTCAGGTCCTGAGCCGAGTGCGAGAAGGCCGAGATTGATGAGAGAGCTGTGTCTCTTAGATGTCAGCGTGAAGTTTAAAGGCTCTTCAAAGACTGAACGTGTTTTAATATAAAGACAGGAATGACACACTTTGAAACAGAGAGGGAGAAACTGTTGGGAAGTCCGGAATGGGTTGCCAGCAAACTGGAGGGGAAATCTCTCCTCCGTTTAATGGGGGCTTTCATGGGTGGAGACGGGCAGGTGAGTCTCTTGGGGGCGTGGGGGTACACAGTGCCACCTGTTAAAGAACATCTGGCTGAGCCTCTAGTAGAAGAGCAGGACATTTCCCCTGCAGGTTGTCGGCAACCCAGTTCTGCGCTTGGTGTGTAGTTTTGACTGACCCTAGGTCAAGTTGCTTCCAATGGAGTGAGCTGCTTTGCTCAGAGGAGAGAGGCAGGGTCGGAATTATTTTAAAAGGGGGGAGAACACTCGCACTCTGATGAGAGCAAGGGAAGTGGGGCACGGATAGGGCTGCCAAGTCCCCGGGTAGGGCGGGGGAAGCACCGATTTTTAAAGCTTTCCCCCGCTTTTTCAGAATTGGCGACCGGGGGAGGCAATGGCTGCCAGCAGGGAAACGTCGGAGCCTGCTCTGGCCTCTTAAAAGGGAAATGTCTGCAGAGAGCCTGCCCTGCAGTAAAAAGCCTCAACAGACATTTCCCCTTTAAGAAAGAGCAAGAGAGTCCCGCCCAGAGAGGCTCTTTCTGCAGAAGGGCCTGCTTTTGCATGTGGCCTGCTGCTGGAGTAAGCGGCTTGGGGTAAGCTGCTGGGGTCTACCAGCTCTTTTCCTTCTCTCTCTCTCCCTCGTTCTTTCTTTTTTCTGTCCGTCTGTCTGTCTGTCTGTCTCTCTCTCTGTCCCCATCCAGCAGAGGTCTATCAGTGGCTATTATTAGCCACAAGGTCTAAATGGAGCCCTTTGTCTGGGGCAGTGATGCTCTGCATTCTTGGTGCTTGGGGGGCAACAGTGGGAGGGCTTCTGGAGTTCTGGCCCCACTGCTGGACCTCCTGAGGGCACCTGGTATTTTTGGCCACTGTGTGACACAGAGCGTTGGACTGGACGGGCTGTTGGCCTGATCCACTGTGGCTTCTCTCCTGTTCTTATGATATGAAAATCATATTTAGCACTTGTGCAGCACTTAGTGCTTCATATTCTGCCGAGATGAGGAAGGATTCAGTAGGGCCGTTGCTCAGTGATAGAGCATCTGCTTGACATGCAGGAGGTATCAGCCTCTTCAGCTAAAAAAGGATCAGGTAATAGGTGACATTAAAGATCTCAGCCTGAGACCCTGGAGAGCCACTACCAGTCTGAGTAGTCAATACTGACCTTGATGGACCAATGGCCTGATTCAGTATTAGGAAACTTCATGAGTTCATGTGGAAGCATGTGGAAGCAACATCACAGGATGTGACATCACAAAATGATGTCACTTCCTTTCTCCTGGCTCCACCCCCAAAGTCTCCTGGCTCCACCCCCAAAGTCCCCAGATATTTCCCAAGTTGGACTTGGCAGCCCTAGGCACGGAAGGGGGGGAGAGAATGAAAGACAAAATGGGGAATCCTGAACCCCAGGGCCTAAGAGGGCATGGAGGCCGAGGCCTTCCCCGATGTTGCCTCCTGGCACTGGGATCAGAGGTTGACTGCCTCTGAACATGGAGGCTCCCCTCCCTCAACCAAGGCTAGTAGCCAACTGATAAGACAATCGCCTTTGACAGCCATCTGTGCCTGTGCCCCTGGCTGCTGCCTCCTCTGGCGGGGAATCCCACCCTTCAGGCACCCTCTGTGCAGAGTGCGGTTTCCTTCCGAATCTGCTGCCCCTCGGCTCCACGGGAGGAGGGCCTGATCCGTCCTGGCGGGGAAAGAGGAGGAGGAGGAGGGCTCGGGGGAGGAGAGGCCGGGAGAGGGAGGGGCCCCGAGCGCAGAGCTCCGCGGAGCGCCGTCCGTTGGGACGTGGCAGGCAGGGGAGGGCTGGCCTGCAGTGCTCCGGCAGTTCCTGAGGGGGGCGCCCTGGGCTCGGGCTCTCGGACTGGCTCCGCGCCTTCCTCCGGCTCCTCCGCAGACTCAGCCTGGGGCGCTGGGGGGACTCCTGCCAATGGGCCGGCGACCCGATGCTCCGCGCCCTCCGGACCAGCCGCTCTCCTCAGTGCATCGGCCGCCCGGCCACGGCTCCCGAGAGCCAGGACGCCGCCTGGGCTGCCCTCTCCTTGGCTCCCCGCGCAGCGAAGAAGACGAAGAAGAAGAACCCCTCCCCGCAACAGGCACCCTGGGCGCAGGGCTCCCTCTGCGCTGGGCAGTCTTGGGGGGCAGAAATCCCACTTTGGCAGCTCCTGGCATTAACGTTGTGAGCGAGCGGCTTGGCTCCTGCTTCAGATAGTTTGCTCCGGAGCCCTCCTTCCTGAGCTGGGACAAAAACGTGGGAGCCGGAGGCTAAAAAACTATGAGCTAGCTCACACGCACTCACCTTAGAGGGAACACTGCCTGTCAGGTAGGTGGGGCTGAGAGAGCTCTTTCCAGAACTGCTCTGAAAGGACTTTGACTGACCCTCGGTCATCCAGCAGCTGCGTGCGGAGGAGTGGGGAACTGAACCCAGTTCTCCCAGATTAGAGACCGCGCACTCAACCACTGCACCAAGCCAGCTTTCCACCTGCCCTTGACCAGGTGACGGCGAGGAGGGGGCCTGTTGCCCACCGCCAGCACTCCCCATTGGGTGCCCGACTTGGTAGCAGGAGGCAGCGTGGGGAGGAGGGGGTTCGAGTGCCGGCTCTGGGATCGGGGCCCAGGTTCGAGTCTTCCCTCTGCCCGGGATGCTTGGTGAGTGACCTGGGGCCAGGCGCGCCCTCTCCGCCTCCCCTCCCACGCAGGACTGTCGCGAGGATAAACGGGAGGAGGAGGAGAGGAGAACCGTCTCGGCTGCTCTGGTTCCCACCCGGGCGGGAGGCGGGCCACCAGTGAAGTGAATCTGGCGTTTGACTAAAACTCGCCCTCTGATCTCATCACCCAGTTTGATCCCGGCTGCGCGGAGCGGGACCTTTCACGGCCTTCTCCTCCCCACCCCCCCCGGGCCATGCTGCTTCATTGTCCGTGGGGTGCGGTGTGGGTCTCTCCTGCTGCTGCACACGGTTCACGCGGCATTGTTTTCCGTTGCCCCCCCCCCCCCCCCCACAAACACCCCTTGCGCCTCAGCGGGCAAGGCCGGCTCCCAGGGAAGGAGGTAGAGGGCGAGAGGTCTTTCCTGCCTCTCCCCAGAGTTGGTTGCCTGAGATGGAGCCCAGCAGGAGAGGCTAGTCTTTAAAAGAAGGCAGACAGGGCAAGTAAGGAGAACGAGGGGACCTGCAAGGACTTGTGGCGGCGGGGGGGGGGGGGGGGGAGATCTCATTTCTCCCTCTCCAGTATCTCTCCTTTCCCCCTCCTGGAAGCCCTCCTAGTCTCTCCCCTTGCCTGGCTCCCTTCCCTCTTTCCCCCAGTCATCTTGGATCTGCCTCCCCATCTTCCGCTTCCTCTCCTTCCCTCTCCCCGGCAGCCTCCGCTCAGGAGAGCCATGGCGGCCCAGTTACCTGATGCTGGCTGCCGGGTCAGGCCAGGCCCTGTGGCGCTAGCTGCAAGGACTTGTGGGGGCGCTTCCCCCTAGAGCCCCCTCCCCACACCCTTTCCTCTTCCCCTCTTCCTGGCAGCCCCCAAGCCTCACCTTTCCCTGCTGTCCTTTCCACTCACCCCCCCCTCCCACCAATGTTTTATCCCCCCCCCCCCCTTCAGCTGTATTTATTATTTATTTGCTTCGATTGTGCCCTGCCTTTCTCCACAATGGGGACACCAAGCAGCCAACATCATTCTTTGGGGCAGACCTCCAGAACCGGAACTCAGGGGCTCAGCTGGGGGGTTTTATTCACTTCATCAGTATCCGTCTTCCTCCCCAACAGGACTCAGAGTGGCTGATATGATTCTCCCCTCCTCCATTCTGTCCAGCTTGTTGGGTGGCCTCAGGCCAGTCACCCGCCTCCGCCGACCTCACCTCGCAGGGTGGCTGGGAGGGTAAAGTGGAGGAGAGGGGGGTGAGGTAAGCGCCTCACAGGGGAGAAGGAGGAAGTATAAATGGACGCAAACTGTAACAATGGTGATGGAAAACCTTCCCTTCTATCTCCACAAGGAAAAGGGCTGGAGACATATACTGGTCACCCAAACGGAGGCTGGTGATTCCGGCAGAGAGCCTGGTGCGTCTGTAAGGGGGGGGGGTGAGCTTAATGCCCCCTCTCCTTAAGGCCTGTTGCACCCCCAAATCCAAGTCCCACAAAACGCTTTCTGTTGCAGGTGGAACCAACTTGCAAACCTTTATGAGTGCAAAAGAAAGACCCCCAGAGGGGGCCAGCCCCACCGCCTCGTCTTGGGGAGGGCCTCTAACCGCTTACCTTTGATCTTGCAAGCCACCTCGCACGCCTTGGCTGTTTTGAACCGGTTCTTATTCCCCTCGCAGCCTCCATAGACATAGCTCATGCACTTCTTCTGTGTCCAGTCGTAGTAGTATCTGGTTCGAGACTCCTCGCAGGGCCCTCGAACCGGAGGAAGATTGCAGGGACCTGGAGGGGGGGGGGAGCAGAGAACGGGGAGAGGGGGGGCACTGCCAGGGAGTGGGCAGCCTGGGGCTGAGTGGTGAGTGGGCAGCCTGGGGCTCAGCGCTGAGGCCAAAGTGCCCAGGACTATCAGCGTGCAGAACGGGGCCCCTCTGGAAGGGCGTTCCCCACCGCAGAGTGGCCTGGCCCAGGTTGGGTTGGCTGCTGCGGCTTGGGAAATTCCAGGCGATTTGGGGTTAGTGCTTGGGGCAGGGGCAGCCTGGGGAGGGGGAGGCTATCAGCAGAGGTGTAATGGCCTAGGCTCCTCCCTCCAAAGCGGCCATTTTCTCCAGGGGAACAGGTCTTTGTGGGCAGGAGATCACTTGTATTTCTAGGGGGACTCCAGACCCCTCCTGGAGTTTGGCAACCCTAGCCCCAGGCCTTGGCAGCTGGCAGCTGAGGTGGGCAAAGGTGGATGCTTACCTTGGCTTAAATCAGGCAAGCCCATAGGGCTCCGTAGGGGGAGTCCGTAGGGCTGTCAGCATCCAGGTGGGGCCTGGAGATCTCTGGGATTACCTCTGGTCTTCCAGATGGGTGGCAGAAGATGGGTAGAAGAAGTGAGCGGGGACTCCCGGAAGCTCCTCCCCTGCCACAAATGTTCTTAGCCTCTAAGGTGCTCCTGGACTCTCGCTCTGTCACTGATCTGCAGACCGCCAAGATTAGTTCTCCGGGAGAAAATAGCTGAACGGGACGGTTCTATCACACCGAGCTCCCATCCCGATCTCTGTCCTCCCCCAGGCTCCACCTCCGAATCTCCAGGAATTTCTGCACCCGCAACTGGTAACCCCAGGCCCCAGGAGAGCGACAGAGAGAGAAGGTGGCTCACTAATGCAGATGGAGGAGGCCAAAAAGGCCCCCACACTTCTATCATTCCACACAATGTGCAAAACGGAACTGTCTAGGAAGGAGTTTTTAGAAAGTTCAGGAAAATTCCCAGGCTCCTGCCATTCTGCAGAATGTCAGGCAGAAACGACCAAGAGAGCTTTTGTGTATAATTAACAAAATTCATGTCTCTGGAATTCAAGATAGTCTTCAGGGTGTGTCTGTGTGTGTGTGTGTAGTATTGTGTCATTTTTAATGCTGCCCCCTAATATTGTCATCCAGTTTGAATACAGTTGTGCAGAGCAAGATGTGGCAGTGCCTTCTTCTCCACCTTCTCCACCCTAGTCGGTGTAGCGTGGCGTTCTCTAATGTTGCTACTTCTTTGTAGGACACTGTTCACACTGCATTATTTTTAGTTGCGTTGCACTTTGCTTCGCATCTCAGCAAGTAAGTAAATATGTATTATTGACGTGAGAGATCTGTTTTCTGCCTTTTCAAAATGAATTGCCTGAGACGGTTCCCAAAAGGTCAGTCTAATCTTTAAAAGAAGCAAACGTAGTAAACAAGGAGCAGGGAACTTGTAAGGATTTGTGGGGGGGGACGACTCATTTTCCCCTCCCCAATATTTGCCCCTTCCCTGGCAGATCCGTCTCTACCCTTTTCCTGCTTCCTTGTCTCCTTCCCACCCACCCGCCAGGCAGCCTACATCAATCTCCCCCTGCCCCTTCAGCTTTCTCTTCTTCCCTCCCGCTGGCAGCCTCAGCCCAGGAAAACTCTTGCCAAGTGACATGGTGCTGGCTGCCAGGCTGGGCCTGGTTCTGCAGTGCTCCCTGCAAGGACTTGGGGGGGGGGGCACTTTCCTGAATATCTCCAACCCCCCACTGTTTCCCTCTTCCTGGCAGACTCCTTATCCTCGCCCTTCCCACCTTCCGTCTCTCCTTTCCACTCACCCACCCACCTATCTATGTTTTATAGCCCTCCCTTCAGCTATATATGTATCATTTCCATCTTCACTTCTACCCCGCCTTTCTCCACAATGGGGACAGAAAGCCCCTTACGTCATTCTCCTCTCCTTCGTTTTATCCTCACCCCACCCCTATGGGGTTGTTGGGAGGTGGAGGAGGTGGAAACAGGGGGAATGGTGCTGGGTTGGCATCGCATTACTTCTGGTGAATGCCTGCAGTGATGTCACTTCACTGGCATGATGTTGAGGCAATGCTCTAGGATGGGGGCAAAACGCTAGAATAGGGGTGACGAACTCATTTGTTATGGGGGCCAGATCTGACATAAATGTAACTTTGCTGAGCCGGGCCATGTGAGCCATAAAATGTAATGCCAGGTAGCGGAGATATAAACTTCTGGGGAACATCTGGGGAAAGGCCCCTGGGGTATGCAGGCCCCTGACCTTGGGGCAGTCACAGATCTGGGTCTCCCTCACCTTGCAGAGTTACCATGGGGATAAAATGGAGGGGAGGAGCATAAGGCAAGCTCCCCACTGGGAAGAAGGATGAAGTATAAATGGACAGAAATGATGATGATAATGGTGATGAAGACCTTCCCTTCTCTCTCCACAAGGAAAAGGGCTGGAGACATATACTGGTCAACAAAATGGAGGCTGGTGATTCTGGTAGAGATCTTGATGTGTCTGTAAGGGGGGTGGGTGCGCTTAATGCCCCCTGTCGTTGAGGCCTGGTGCACCCCCAAACTCAAGTCCTGAAAAACTCTTTCTGTTGTGGTTCCAACTTGCAAACCTTTGTGTGTCTCCAAAAACACACACACACACACACACACGGCCCATTCATGGCCCCAGAGAGGGCCAGCCCCACAGCCTCGGCCCAGGGTGGGCTTTTGACAGCTTACCTCTCTTCTTCCCGCAAAAAAGCTCGCATGCCTCCATAGTCTCAAACCGGTTGTTGTTCCCCCCGCAACCGCCATAAGGAAATTCCAGGCACTTCTGGTATTCCCAGTTGAAGTAGACTTTGAGCTGGTTGGCCCTGCAGGGCCCCTGTTCTGGATCGAGTCTGCAGCGACCTGGAAAGGGAAGCAGAAAGTGGAGGGAGGCTGGGCGCTGCCAGGAGCCGCTTGGGGGCCAGGTTGGGGTTGCCAGCCTCCAGGTGGGGCCAGTTTGGTGCAGTGGTTAAGTGCGCGGACTCTAATCTGGGAGAACTGGGTTTGATTCCCCACTCCTCCTCCACTTGCACCTGCTGGATGACCTTGGGCAAGCCATAGCTCTGGCACAGCTGTCCTTGAAAAAGAGCCGTTTCTGCCAGAATTCTCTCAGCCCCGCCTGCCTCACAGGGTGTCTGTTGTGGGGAGGGGAAAGGGAAAGGAGTTTGTAAGCCGCTCTGAGACTCCTTCGGGTAGTGAAGGGCAGGGTATAAATCCAATCTTTTATCTTCTTCTTCATCCCCCGGAATTACATCCCATCTCCAGACAACAGAGATCTGTTCCCCTGGAGAAAATGGATGCTTTGGAGGGGGGACTCTGTGGCATTGTACTCCTCTTAGGTCCCTGTCCTCCCCAGGCTCCACCCCTGAATCTCCAGCAGTTTCCCGATCTGGATCTAACAACACAAACCCCCCCCCCCATCCTTCTCCAGTCACCAGGCAACTCTAAGCCACAAATTGCCCTCCTTACAGAAGGTGTGTGTGTGTGGGGGGCTCCTCTTGGCCTTGAACGTGGCACGGTGCATCCCCCCCCCCCCCCCGGCTGTGCCTCTTTCTTCGGGCCATCCTGAGGCGGAAGGTCTGTGTGATGGGGAGATGACGTGTATCTGCCCTGTTACCCTGGCTGCCTCTTAGGGGAGGAAATGATTACGCAGGAAACGAAACATGACCTGGAGACCACATGGTCGTGGGGGTGGCTGTCAGCGGTGCCCACACAGCACCTTTGGAGGGGGAGCCCTATGGCAGGGGTGGCCAGACTGGCTTAACATGGAATAAACGCAAGACACGAACAAATATCACACACACATTTTTGTTGAAAAATATGCACATTCACTTTTATTAACATTAAATGAGATTGCCAAAAATAAAAACAAAAGGGGTAAAAACAAATATGGATAACGATAATTTATTTGTTCAATAGTTATTTGTTTGCTAATGATATTCATTTATCTAAGAGAGCGAGAAAGTGAGAGAGAGGTGGGAAGAAAGAATGAAAGGGGGAGAGAGAGAGAGGAAGGAAGGAAGGAAGGAAGGAAGGAAATAGATGGAGAAAGGGGGAGGGAGGGAAGGAAAGAAGGAAGATGAAAAGAATTGAACAAGGTGGAAAGGAAGGAGAGAGTAAGAAACAGAAATAAAGAAAGCAAATAGATGGGGGAGGGGAGATAGGAAGAGAGAGAGAAAGAAACAAAGAAAGCAAATACATGAGGGAGGGGAAGGAAGGAACAGGAGACAGAAGTAGCTAATGAAAAAAAGGAAGGGAGGTGAAAAGAAAGAAAGAGGTGGAAAGAAAGCAAATAGTTGGGGGAGGTGGAGGTGGAAAGAAAGCAACTTTAACTTTAAATGCCTTCTCCAAGCACCCCACGCCACCCCCCACCCCCCACAGCTGGTGTGGCTTAGCTTGGCTTGGCTTGGAAAAGGGATTTAAAGAGACAAATGCCTTCTCCAAGCCAGCTGGCAGGGGGAGGGGCTTTGAGAACACATTTAAAGTTAAAATTGCTTTCTTTTTCTGCCCCCCCCCCCACTCAAGCCTACCCAGGGAAAGGGACACTGGCTGGGGCTCGGGAGATGGATCGGGGAGGCATGCCTTCCCTTCACTTCTCCAGCCGCCCTGCCGGGAGCCGCACAACATGTGTGAAAGAGCCGCATGTGGCTCCTGAGCTGCAGTTTGGCCACCCCTGCCCTATGGCCTCACATCCCTGCCGCCAAGCTCCCTTCCTTCCTAGAGCCTCACCCTCCAGGAGTTTTCTGACCTGGAGATGGCACCCCTAGTAGTCCTGCTAAAATGCAGCTCGGCCTCAGCCAGCAGCTGACTTTGTCTGGTGGGTAGCACCAGTGCTGTCCAGGAGACCGTTTCTTTTCGGAACGGAAGAAGTGGAGAGGCGGGCCTCGCTCAGAGACACACCGGGCTGACTCCCTGAGGATCCCCGGCCAGACGAGGGGCTGCCTCAGCTGATCTCTCCGCCACCAGCTGGGGGACAAGGGTGCCATAGCTGCCTCCCGCTGTGCCTCCCAGTCCCCCTGGCTGCTCACACAACTCACATCTGGAGGGTGCGGCCGGCTGCTCAGCAGAGAGGAGGAGGAGGAGCCCGAGAAAGAGGAGGATGCCCGTCAAACCCATAGCGGTGCCAGGGGGTGAGTTCCCAGGGTTGAGCCGAGCCTGGCTTTAAGTTCTCTCCCAGCCAGTGAGGGGAGCAGTGGTAGGAAGGGCACCACCCCTGATGGCCTGCCAGCCCCTTCTCTCATGCAAGGGCATCTGTGCCATGCACGGGGCAGGCAAGATCCGCTGAGAATGCCCATTCCAGTTTCTATTGACTGTGCATCAGGCCGGTTGCATGTGGGGCAGGCAGAGAAATTCCCCTCTCTGAAGTGCTGGGAATCCCTAGAGGGAGCTGGGTGCCCCCTTCCCCATACGAGGGGCAGTGCCATTTCCCTTTCCTCGTGGCAAGTGGGGGACATTGGGTGCTTCCACACTTCCCCTTCCTCTAGAGTGGGTCACCCTTTGCTCCCTCAGGAATTCTGGAGAACACAGATAATAATGTTACTTCCAGGCTGTTGCATTCCAGTGGTTTCCCTTTTGTCTTCTCATCTTTATAGACCTTGCTTTGTGGCTATTTTTTTCCTCTGCAGTCTCAGCACTAGCCTTTTTCTTCTGGGCTGGTGAACCACCATTGACTGGTGTGGAGGAATCGTTTCTGTTATCAGACAGTTGGCCTTTCGATTTCGCTTGCCCTGCATTTCTCTGTTACCCTGTTTGACTTGCACAATGTACTCTTTCCCAAAAGATGGATGAAGACCTTCCCATGCCCCACCAAACACCTGGTGGCCAGGACTTCCCCGGTATGGTTTTTTTTTTGGGGGGGGGGAATAAAAGTGCCAAGGAAAAGCTGAAATTCCTTGGTTTGGGGTTTCCATGGAATGGCATGATAGTGGATCATTCACTTCTGACTTGGCCATGGGGGCAGGCATTGTGGGGTTGTAACAGGAAATACCACATGCAATAGTTGAAATGCCACGTGGCCCCACTTGGCTGGTTCACCGATGGATGAGCAAAGCCTCAGCACTGCCAGGGGCCCTAGGGGGAGAGGGTCTTGGTGAGCCAAAGGAAGAAACTCCCCCTGCCTCCCCGCCCTCTTTCTCTTGTGACCTGCTGCCCGCTGGTCTGTCTCCATTCCTCGCCCGAACAAGACCATGTCGATCTGTGTTCTAAGGCCAAAAGGCACGTTCGTTCCGGTACTTTTGGGACTCCGTGTGCTTTTCATGCCTCTTGAGTTAACTTGGATGCTTAAACCAAAACCAGGGCACTGGTGTGACCCAACCCCTCTCTGCTTCTAAAAATGGGTAAGGTGTGTCCGCTTGCTTCAGCAAAATAAGAATTCAGTTAGGGTTGCCAACCTTCAGGTGAGGCCTGGACACCCCCAAAGTTACAACTAGGGTTGCCAACTGCCAGGTGGTACCTGGAGATCTCCCAGAATCACAGCTGATCTCCAGCCTGCAGAGATCAGTTCCCCTGGAGAAAACGGTTGCTTTAGAGGGTGGTCTACGACTGAAACAGACCTATGACTGAAACGGGGGCTCTGCCTGCGCTGCGGAGAAGCTGGCCATTATGCTTCATCCTGTCTAGCGGGGAGTGTTAATTCCATCGATCACCGCCACTCATGGTACAAAGGGACCCATGCCCCAAAGCCCAAGCCCTACAATTTAAAGCTGAGCTGGAGCAAGAGCTCATGGCGGTAGTGGAAGCTAACAAGTCAGTGGGAAACAGGTAGGACCTGCTCTAAAAGACGCTACCCAGCAAGTCCCTCAACAGTTGGCGCCACCCATGGTGAGCAACCCCACCCCTCTCCTTTACGTTATACTCACAGTTGTCAACCCAGATCTGGGAACCTAAGTCAGGGTACGGGCCCTCATTGACTTGGGGTGTGTTCAACAATTTGATTAACCCTCTTAGTTTGGCCATCGGTCTCTGGGTGGTAAGCACTGATGAGTGCTTGTTCCACTCCTAACACTTGTAGTAACTCCCGCCAAAAGTGGGAAACGAATTGCGACCCACGGTCCGAAATTATCTTGCGGGGGATCGAATGAAGTTTGATAATATTACTCAAAAACGTTTTGGCCAAAGCCTTTGCAGTGGGTATCTGCTTGAATGGTATGAAATGAGCCTGTTTGGTGAATAGATCAACCACCCCCCAGATGACCGTCTTGCCCTTGCTGGAAGGCAAGTCTGCGATAAAGTCCATGGAAATAATCTCCTATGGTTGACTGGGGGTTTCCAGAGGTTTCAAAAGACCTGGGGTTTCCCACCCCTTCATTTACACATCAAACAAGTCTGGCATGATCCCAGATATGTAGACACATCACCACGCATACGCGGCCACCAGAATTGGCATTGCAATACATGGAGGGTCTTTAAAAATCCAAAGTGACCCGATAACTTAGACTCGTGAGCAGAATGCATGACTTCTCCGCGCAGGGAGTGTGGGATTATCAGCACATCCCCTTCAAACCAGCAGTTATTGGGCCCTTGTACTACCTCCAGCTCTCTCTCCAGCTCGGCCCGATCAGAGTCAGTGAAGGCTTGGACTCATTTAGCCTGCCAAGCATTATCAGCCGCTTTGCAGTCATCCCGGCTTTTGCTTTGGGTGATTACTGCCCCCCCCAATTGGGAGGGGGTAAACATAGAGTCAATGACCTCATCACATAAGCGGTCATCTTGATAGCAGAGGACCCCCTTGAATAAGTGCTTGTGCAAAACTTGGTTTATTAAGTTCATGAAGACCCCAGGAGCCCCTTGAAGGCCGAACGGCATTACCAAGTATTCGAACTGGCCCAGTGGGGTATTAAATGCAGTCTTATACTCATCCCCTTCTTGAATGCACACAGAGTCCGTCACAACAAGTGTCCTTAAAGAAGGTTGATCTTTATCGAAAAAGGTCTGCTGTGGTCATCTACACATTCTGTGTCAGTAATGGTTAGAACAGTCCCCAGGCAGGACAATTACACAGAATCCAAAGAAGGTCAGGAACTGGAATGCAACCAATCACATAATTCAGAAAAAGGCGCCCACTATACCAGTTACAGGTTCTCACACAAAAAGCAGGAAGATACATTCCCAGACACTACCAGGCTACCAAGCTCAGAGCTAGCCAATGAGCGATTAAGCAAGCAGGGGAGAATCAAAACTAAACATTCTAAGAAGTCTATGTTGTAGGGTGACCCATGCCACCTCCTGGGCTGGAGATGGCAGCATTAGCTGACATTTTGGGGCATCCCCCCAATTAGTTTCAAAAATCATCTCACCACTAATTGTTCCAGACCCACCACAAGGCCAAGTGTCTTAGACGAACGGCCTGGCCCATCATGTCAACGGCTGTGCCAGCGGTTCTGATAGCAGCGACAGATATCCATTCCCTGTGTCCATCAGAAGACAGAGATCATCCACAAGTGCCACTAGAGCCGTCTCTGTCCCAGACCCGGGTCTGAAGCTAGAATAAAAATGAACCAAAGGCAGATATGTCATCCGACTGTCCCTGGAGCTGCTCAGCCACTCCCTGCTAAATAAACTTCTCCCCAAAGGCAAAGTTCCGGACGGCTCTGTGATTGGCCAAGACCTGTTCGGTTCGGGATATCTTCTTGAACAAAGTGAATTGCCTCTTGCGGAAGCTTTCTGAGGCAGTTATGGTTGCCTTATGGTTTTCAGTTACCCAACTTGGGTTTCACTTTGGTGGGGGAGGAAGGCTGGATAGAAATGATGTAAGTTAAACAAATAAAATTTGGCCATGGGAATTCCGATGAAAACTTAAATCTGTTTGAGGCAGCCCTGTAGCCAGAAGTCTTGGGCTGGTGGGGCATAGAGAAGTTTTGTGGGGCAGCAGGGGAGGGGGAGGAAGAGGGGTGGCCACATACCATACTTGGAGATCAGGCGCGGGCAGCCCCCACTAGAAAAACAGCATTTAAAGGGGGTTCCCTTTAGGGACAACACTGCCCCTTGGGGCACTCCGCATTCCAGTGGGTGCCTTTGGGACAGCTGATCCACCAGTGCCACTCTTTGTTCCCGACCTTGGAGGAAGGAAGCGAGCCACTGTAAGGCCAGTCCCTGGATTCCAGTGTCGGCGAGGCAGTGGACAAGTAGCTGACCGCGTTAAACGCAGCCGACAGATCTAACAGCAACAGCACTGCCAATCCACCCCCGATCCAGATGCCTCCAGAGGTCATCCATGAGGGCGACCAGTACCATCTCCGTCCCTTGGCCTGGGCGGAAGAGGTCTAGAATGGAAGCGCCATCCAAAAAGCCCTGCAATTGTTTCACCACGGCCCTCTCTATTATCTCGCCCAGGAACGGCAAGTTTGTCCATTCATCGGTAGTTCTCAGCAGGCCTCTCCTACTCTGGACAGACAAATCCCTCGTTTGATTGGATGCTGCTTCTCCCCCCATCCCCACCCCCCAACATTACCTTCTCGTTGTCCGCATTTGGAGCATACATACATCTGCTTCACGGTTCATCAATTCATACATCTTTTTTGGGGGGGGGGATTTTTCAGTTTTATTTTCTACACCCTACACAAAAAACTAAAAACAACTAAAAATACTAAACTACCCTAAAGTATACAAACACTAAAGAATACAAACTAAACACTAAACACTAAAGTATACAAACACTAAACTACCCTAAAGTATACAAAGACCAGGCTGTACTAAATATAAATACGTCTCTTCTAATAATTCAAGAAGGAAAATTAATATATCAGGGCAAGTTACATCTTCAAAGATGTAACCCCATATCGGCCCCAGAGGTTACTGAGGTCAGGCACTCAACATCGCCTGACTCTCCCCAGTCCGAAAGACGCCCGGCTGGCCTGTACCAGGGCCAGGGCTTTCTCGGAGGCGGCTCCTTACTGGTGGAACAAGCTCCCGGATAACATCAGGGCCCTGCGGGACTTATTGCAGTTCCGCAGGGCCTGTAAGACGGAGCTCTTCCACCAGGCTTTCAAATAGGAGCCGCCATCGGGTGGAGAACTGATTTTTACCATCACCCTGGTCCTGTTGGTGCACCCCTGCAGCCTTGTCTGCCGGGAAACTCTGAAGTCGCCATCTTATGAAATTCTGAAATTTTGTAATTTTGTAATTGTATTTTAATGTTTTAGCGGTTTTATATTGTAAACCTTTAGGGTAATTGTGTATGTTAGCCGCCTTGAGCCGGTTCGCTGGCAAGGCGGGATACAAATGGAATAAATAAATAAATAAATAAATAAATAAATAAATAAATAAAGAGTTATTAACCCTAAAAATTTCAGTTAAAGAAATGCCAGACTTCGAAACAGACAAATGCAAATGCCAATAATCATATCAAACTTTCAAAACAATAAAAAAGGTTATTCGTTCTTCTTTCTTTTTGCTTCTTCAACCAAGTTTTTATTTGGCTTTCCAGGACTTTGGAGCGGCCGCTCCTTTTTCCCCATCAAGGTCTTCTCCCTCAGATTCCGCTGACGACTTGGAAGATTCAAATCCATAACATTCTTGTGGTTCCAGTTCTTCCTCTGTGGATGTTTTCTCTCTCGCATCTCAATATTTTCCCAGAAATGTCTTTGCCTTTGCAATTCATCACTTCATACATCTGATGAAGTAAGCTCTGAATTGCAAAGGGTGAATTTCTTTAGTCTCTCGAGTGCCCCTGGACTTAGGACTGCCGGATCTTTGTGGGGAAACTCCTGGAGATTTGGGGGCACAGTCTGGGAACGGCAGAGTTTGGGGAGGGGAGGGAGCTCGGGGTAGAGACCACCCTCTAAAGCTGCTGTTTTCTCCAGGGGAACTGATCTCTGTAGGCTGGAGATCAGTTGTAATTCCAAGAGGTCTCCAGGCAGCACCTGGCAGTTGGCAAGCTTAATTGCAACTCTGGGAGGTGTCCAGACCTCACCTGGAGGCTAGCAACCCTAACTGGACTGAAGCATGTGGACACACCTACCCATTTTTACTCAAGAGGCATGAAAAGCACACGGAGTCCCAAAAGTACCAGAACAAATGTGCCTTTTGGCCTTAGAACAAAGATCGACGTGGTCTTGTTCGGGCGAGGAATGGAGAGAGACCAGCAGGCAGCAGGTCACAAGAGAAAAGAGGGCGGGGAGGTGGGGGGAGTTTCTTCCTTTGGCTCACCAAGACCCTCTCCCGCCAAAGCCCCTGGCAGCGCTGAGGCTTTGCTCACGCATCAGGCGGGCAGCAGCAGTGCGGCCGAGTGGGGCCACGTGGCATTTCATCTATTGCGTCTGATATTTCCTGTTACCGCCCCACAACGCCTGCCCCCATGGCCAAGGCAGAAGTGCCCGATCCATTCTCATGCCATCCGTGGAGACCCCAAGCCAAGGGGTTTCAGTCTTCCCTTCCCCTTGTTGTTTCTCTGTACTCATGGCTCAATGCAAAAGTACAATGACTGTTTTAAACATTGAGGGGGCGGGGACTGAGAACCCCCCTGCCCGGCCCATACAGGTGCAGTCCTGACCCTCAGGTGTTTGGTGGGGCCTGGGGAAGAAGTCTTCAGGCAGCTCTCTTGAGCAGGTGATCTGTGGAAGGACCCTCTTATTGTGCAAGTCAGAGAGGGCTGGCAGAGGCCTGCAGGGCAAGCAAAACCACCTGGTAATGCAAACCATTTCTTCATGGCAGCCCTGAAGAAAAAGGGTGGTGCTGAAACTGCAGAGGAAAAAGTAGAAAAGATAGCCACAAAGTGGGGTTCAAAAAAACGAGAAGATGACAGGGAAACCACTGGACTGCCACAGCCTGGAAGGAGCATGATGATCTGCACTCTCCAGAATTCCTGAGCGATCAAAGAGTGAGTCGCACTCCGGAGGAAACGGTCAAGGGTGGAAGCACCCAACAGTTCCCCCTTGCCCTGAGGAAGAGAACTGGCGCTGCCCCTCAAATGGGCAGGAGGGCCCCCAACTCCCTCAAGCCCCTCCAGGGATCCCCCAAGGCTTCAGACAGGAAGATTTCCCTGCCTCTCCCACCTGTGACCAGACTGCTGCCCAGGAGCGGTCAACTGGACTGGGCATGCGGAGCTGACCTTGTCCCAGACGTGGCACAGATGCCCCTGCACACGAGGAAGGGCGGGCAGTGCCCTTCCTACCCACCCCTCCCCTCCCTGGCAGGCAGAGAACTTAAGGCTTGGCTGAGCCCTGGGCACTCACCCCCTGGCACCGCGATGGGTTGGAGGGGCATCTTCCTCCTTCCGGGGCTCCTGCTTCTCTCTGCCGAGCTGCCGTTGGTGGCTGGCGGCCGTAAGTGCTGGGAGGAGCCCGGGGAGCAGAAAGGGGGAAAGACCATCAGGGGCAGCCCCCTCCTCACCCAGCTGGGGGGTCTCAGGGGGTCAGCCGGGCGTGTCTCTGGGGCTGCCCTCTCCACTTCTTCCATTCTGAAAGGAAACAAAGAGGGCTTCCCCATTCTTGGAAATTCCCTTCTGGGGGGGGGGCGGGGGGGGGGGGGTTCTCCAAGGTCTGAGCCCCAGCAATTCCCGATGGAGTGCCAAACATTCTTGCCTGGGTTAGCCCTTTAGCGGGGGGACGGGGGGGACGCAGTATCCTAACCCTTTCCATCAGTTTTGGCAAAGTATCTCGCATTCATTTTTATTGTCTCCTGCTGTTAAAACTGGTGTCTGCTGCCAAATTCAGCTGTGGCCTGAGGCCAAACTGCGTTTTATCAGGACTACTAGGGTTGCCAACTCCAGGTCAGTAAACTCCTGGAGGTTCAGAGATGGAGCCTGGGAGGGACCGTGGCTCAGCCGCCGAGCATCTGTTGGACAGGCACCGGACCCCCAGGCTCGACCCCCGGCAGCCCCTCCGGTTACAAGGACCAGGCGGGAGGGGATGGGGAAGATCTGCTGCCAGTCTGAGCAGACACGACAAACCTTGGAGGGCTGAGGGTCTCATTCAGGAGAAGGCAGCTCCAGGTGTTCAAGTCGGGGGGAGGTTTTGCAGCGGGGACGTGAAGCTGCAGGGCCCACCCTCCAAGGCAGCCCTTTCCCCCAGGAAGATGGTTCCAGAGGGCAGCCAAGTCGGTCTGCGGCAGAACCGCTCGATTCGAGTCCGGGAGCCCCTGAGAGACCAGCATGGTTTTCGGGGCACGGCCTTTTGGGAGTCAAAGCTCCCTCCCTCAGATATATCTCCTCCAGGCAGATGCGACACCTTCTCCAGGGGAACTGATCTGTGTTGCCTGGAGATAGGTTGCAGTTCCGAGAGATCTCCAGACCCAACCTGGAGATTGGCAACCCTAATCAGGAGCCGTGGGGGGGGGAATCAAACAGCTTCACGCCCCACCCCACCCCACCAAATAGCTACACGCTCGACGTGGCTGGAGGAAAACTGTGGCGTTTGGAGGGGGGGAGGGACACACCACGCCATGTTCAAGGCAAGGAGAACCCCTTCTGTAGGTGAGCCAGCCTCCAGGTGACAGCTGGAGATCTCCTGGGATTACAGCTGATCTCCAGGTAACAGAGATCGGTTCCCCTGGAGGAAATGTCTGCGTCGGAAGGTGGACTCTATGGCATTCTACCCCACTGAAATCCTCCCCTCCTCAAACCCCACCCTCCTCAGGTTCCACCCCACAAGTCTCCAGGCATTTCCCAGCCCAGAGATGGGGAGGCTTTGGCCAGGTGACCCAACTATCGGCCAGGGCTGCTGCTCGGCCCCAGGCTGCCCTCTCCCTGGCAGGGCTCCCCTCTCCCCACTCTCGGCTTCCCCTTCCAGGTCGCTGCGCTCTTCCTCCGTCCCGCGGGCCCTGCAAGGAACACCACACCAGGTACTTCTATGACCGGACCCACAAGAAGTGCCTGCAGTTTGACTACGGAGGCTGCAAGGGGAATGACAACCGGTTCAAGACTATGAAGAAATGCGAGCTTGCTTGTGCGAACAAAGGTAAGCTGTCAGAAGCACTCCTCGGGCCCAGGCTGTGGGGCTGGCCCTCTCTGGGGCCACGAAGGGGGTGGGGGTGGGGCTTGCATTTGGGGGTGCAACGGGCCTTAAGGAGAGGGGGCATTGAGCCCACCCCCACCCCCCTTACGGACACACCAGGTTCTCTGCCGGAATCACCAGCCTCCATTTTGTTGACAAGTATATGTCCCCAGCCCTTTTCCTTGTGGAGATGTAGCATCCAGATCGCAAGATGTGATAGTCCCGCTGTGCTCTGCACCTGGAGTCTTGTGTGCAGTTCTGGAGGCCAAAAAGGAGGTGGACAGAACGGAGCGGGGGGGGGGGGGGTGGGACAGAAGAGGGAGGGGAGGATGGGGGGCTGGAGACCAAGAAGCCCTTTGAGGAAAGGCCGAGGGACTTCTTGGGAATGTTCAGTCTGGAGGAGGTTGAGGAGGGACAGGACTGCTCTCTTGAAGGACAGAGGAGGGCAGGGAGCTGTTCCTGTGGGCAGGAGCTGCAGGAGCACTGCAAGCGAGCCGTCCTCTGGTGGTGCTCCTTTTGCTGTGAGGTCCACAAAGTCTGTGGCTGAGCTCTGCGCTCAGGGCCCCTCTCCTGTCCTCTCCTCTGAGTCCTCCTCCTGTTTCCTCAGGGCAGGGGGTTGGGTGTGTGTGTGTGGGGGGTGGATAAGGAACTCATCCCGTGAAGTTGAGGGGCAGCAGATTCAAAAGGGCCAAAAGGAAACCGCACTTTACACAGAGAGTGACTGAAGGGTGGAATTCCCCGCCAGAGGATGCAGTGATGGCCATGGATGGCTGTAAAAGGCAATCAGACATGGAGGATAAGTCTTGTCAGTTGGCTACTAGCCTTGGATGATGGAGGGGAGCCTCCATGTTTAGAGGCAGTCAGCCTCTGAATCCCAGTGCCGGGAGGCAACATCGGGGAAGGACTCGGCCTCCATGCCTTTTGTGTCTGGCCCTGGGGTTTAGGGTTCTCCCCCATTGTTTCATTCTCTCCCTCCCCTCCGTGCCCCCCTTCCCTTCCTCTGCTTTCCATCAGAGTGGGAGCGTTCTCCCTCCCCTCTCTTAAAAATAATTCTGACCCTGCCTCTCTCCACCGAGCAAAGTGGCTCACTCCGTTGGAAGCAACTTGGCAAAATCAAAACTACACACCGAATGCAGAACTGGGTTGCTTTGAAAAGGGGCAGTTGGAGTGCGTGGGGAGAGGAGAAGTGGTCCAATCTGTGTTGCAGCGTATTCTCGAAGTTTCATCCAAAGGGTGATTAACACATGTGTAATTCACTGCCACAGAAGGTGGTGGTGGCGGCTTCAAGAGGGAATTGGGTAAACATCCAGAGCAGAGGTCCACCAGTGGCTCTTAGCCAGCATGTCTAGATAGGAACTCTCTGTCTGGGGCAAGTGATGCTCTGTCTTTTTGGTGCTTCACCGGGGGGGGGGGGGGGGGGGGAACAGTGGGAGGGCTTCTGGTGCCCTGGCCCCACTGCTGGACCTCCTGAGGGCACCTGGTGTTTTTGGCCATTGTGTGACACAGAGTGTTGGACTGGATGGGCCATTGTCCTGATCCAGCATTGGCTTCTCTTAAGTTCTTATATGGAGCAGAGGTCCATCATGTTGGAGAAATGAGTATGAAAGACAAGACCTGGGATTTCAGTCATTATAGGGTTAACCCATGCAACTTGTGTTTCTTAGTTTAACCTGGAAGTGCCTGGCAGCTGGCCAATTAACTCTAAGCCCGGGAAACCTGAAGGTGTACTGTTTTGCTAATTGGTCAATGATATCAGGTGTTTCCTTTCAGGGGTCAAGAAGAAGGAGAGATCCTCCGCTGTAATCTCTCCTCACTCTGTAGTAGGATGTCTTGGTGTGCAGATGCAGCACAATGCTGCTTAGGAAGCATGTTTTGTTTATTTTGTAGCTAATCCCGTTCCCCTTTTTCCTTTAGTAATAAAGTTTCTTTTAAACTAAAAGAAGCAATCTCTTCTTTCCAGAAAAGCAAGATCCATTACTCTGAATTTTCTTCAATATTGGACAAAAGTCCTAACACACCAGTGGCCATTAGCCACAAAGTATAGATAGGAACTCTCAGTCTGGGGCAAGTGATGGTCTGTCTTCTTGGTGCTTGGGGGGAGGCAACAGTGGGGGGGCTTCTAGTGTCCTGGCCCCACTGCGGGACCTCCTGAGGGCACCTGGTGTTTTTGGCCACTGAGTGACACAGAGTGTTGGACTGGATGGGCCACTGGCCTGGTCCAGCACTGGCTTCTCTTACGTTCTTACATGGAGCAGAGGTCCATCAGTGGCTCTTAGCCACAAGGTATAGATAGGAACTCTCGGTCTGGGGCAAGTGATACTCTGTATTCTTGGTGCTTGGGGGGGCAAGGGTGGGAGGGCTTCTAGTGTCCCGGCCCCACTGGTGGACCTCCTGAGGGCACCTGGGGTGTTTTTGGCCACTGTGTGACAGAGTGTTGGACTGGAGGGGCCACTGGCCTGATCCAACATTGGCTTCTCTTATGTTCTTATGTCTGGGGCAAGTGATGCTCTGTATTCTTGGTGCTTGTGGGGGCAACAGTGGGAGGGCTTCTGGTGTTTGGCCCCACTGCTGGACCTTCTGAGGGCACCTGGTGTTTTTGGCCACTGTGTGACAGAGTGTTGGACTGGATGGGCCACTGGCCTCATCCAACATTGGTTCCTCTTATGTTCTTATGTTCGTGTGTGAAGGGGCTGCCTCCCAGGTACAGGGCTGGAGGTCAGTGGTTGTATGGTGGTCAGCTCCAGCCACGGTCTCAGAGACCCCAAACTGAATTTGACATGTTTGCCTTTCTCTCACAGGGTAGGGCAAAGGAGGACACCCATGAGGAAGCGATGCCCGTAATCCGTGCACCCCCGCCACCTCCTGCTCTGCGGCCCCCCCTCCTCCTCTGGGCCTCTGCCCTCCCTCCAGGCCCTGTGCAGAAACTCTCTCTCTCTGAGATGGGGTCGACCAAGGGGGAAATAAAGGGAAATCTGCGCAGACTCTGCTGTTGATGGCTTGCAGTGATTTGGGCGGCTCTGTCTTGACTTCTCTCCCCCAACATCTGGCCCTTTTCTCTCGTGACTCCCCCCGCCCCCAGGAGGGCTGCCAGCTCTGGGTGAGGACAGAGCTGGAGATTTTGGGGGTGGAGCCTGGGGGGTGGGAGGGTCTGGGGAGGGGAGGCACCTCAGCAGGGTACAGCGCCACAGAGCCCACCCTCCAGAGCAGCCATTTTCTCCTCCGGGGGAACTGAGCTCTGCTGTCTGGAGAACAGCTGTGATAGTGGGAGATCTCCAGGCCCCACCAGGAGGCTGGCAGCCCTACCACACAGGCAGGGGCTGTGGGGGGGCTCAGTGGTAGATCCTCTGCCCGGCATGCAAAGGGTCCCAGGTTCAATCCCCGGCAGCATCTCCAGTTGAAAGGGCCAGGCAGGAGGGGAGGGGAAGGGAAGGGAAAGGGAAAGACCCTTCTCTGCCTGAGTCCTGGGAGAGCCGCTGCCAGCCTGAACAGACAAGACTGGCCTGGATGGACCGAGGAGGGTCTGACTCAGTGCAAGGCGGCAGCTTCCTGGGTCCACTAAATGGACTCGGACCGGCATCACCCGCAGAGCTCCCTGGCCGGCTCCTGACCTGAGTTTTCCATCCCACACAAAGCTAACAGCTATTTTGCCTCCAGAGGAGCTTGGAGGAGGTCTTTCTTCATCCCCCCCCCTCCGGTCTCTTGTCCGTGGGGCACGGAGGATGTGGGGGAGAGTGGAGGGAGCCCGGGACAAGGCCAGGGTTAGGGGTTCCCATCGCTGCTGGACTAGGAGGGAACTTTTAGATGCAGAACGGACGATTTAGACACCCTCCCCGAAGAGCTGGTCACTTGAGAGCTGGCCTGCCCTCCAGTCTCGTGGACTGACTTTGTTCTAGAATGGGGCCTAGGGACTGCGGCACAGGATGCCTGACTGGCAAAGCTGTTTTGAGCCATTCTTCATTCCAGTGACCTTCGTGGCTCTCAGAGATACGACCTGGTGTCAGAAACAGAGTGTGGGGGAGGGCCCCGGATGGAACTGAAGGCCGTTGCCTTGTGGCACAGCCGGAATCGGAATCGGAGACCCTGGCGAAATACAGCTGAATAGGAAGAATCATAGAATCGTAGAGTTGGGGGGACCTCCGGGGTCATCTAGTCCCACCCCCCGCACAATGCAGGAAATTCACAAATACCTCCCCCCACACATACCCAGGGACCCTTGTCCCACACCCAGGAGATGACAAAAAGCCTCCAGGATCCGTGGCCAAACTGGCGTGGCAAAATACTGCTTCCTGACCCCAAAGTGGTGACCAGCATTTCCCTGGGCGTGTCAGAAAGGGCCACGAGAACTGAGCACTGAGGCAGCCCTTCCCGCCCTCCCTCTCATGATCTGCCTGAGTTCACAGAATCCGCATTGCTGTCAGATGGGCGCCTAGCCTTTGTATGAAAACCTCCAAGGAAGGCGAGCCCCCCACCTCCCAAGGAAGCCTGTTCCTCTGAGGAACCGCTCTAACTGTCAGGAAGTTCTTTTCCTAATGTTTAGCCAAAAACTCTTCTGATTTAATTTCAACCCGTTGGTTCTGGTCGGACCATCTGGGGCACCAGAAAACAACTCCGTACCATCCTCTCTATGACAGCCCTTCAAATACTTGAAGACGGTGATCATACCATCCAGGGGTCATTTCATAGAAAAAGAGGTGCAGGAATTCATTAGCATAACTTATTAGCATAACTTATTTGCATATGCCACCCCCCCCCCGACAAAGGGGGTTCCCTGCCCAATCTTCTCCAGGTGCCCCGCAGCCGCGGGGCACCTGGAGAAGATCGGGCAGGGAACCCAGGCATGTTTAAAATGGCTTTCTTTCCCTCTCCGATCCAGGGAGGGAAAGAAAGGCATTAAAACATCCCCTCCCCCACTTTTCCTCCCCTCTCCAAGTTTCTCCGCAGTCGTGGAGAAGCTCAGATAGGGAAAGGAGAAGGAGGAGGCATGCTTCCATGCCAGCTCTTCTCTCCCCTTCCCCAGTCAGCCCGCCATGGTGGGCTAGCTGGGGAAGCAAAGGGCAGGCATGCAAGCACGCCTGGGTTTCCCTACTCCTGGGTTTCTTACTCCTGGAACGCCTTTCCTGCTCGTTCCCCCTCAAAGTGACCCCTCACCTCTCAGTCGTCTCCTCTCCAGGCTAAACGTGCCCAGAGCTCCTTCAGCCTTTCCTCACAGGACTTGGTCTCCAGAAGACCCTTCGCCATCTTCGTTGCCCTCCTCTGGACACGTTCCAGCTGGTCTAGATCCTTCTTAAATGATGGTACCCAAAACTGAACAGAATGCTCTGGGGGAGGTCTACCCAGAGCAGAATAAAGCGATGGCGTCACTCTGTGTGATCTTCTACAGCCCAAAATCACATTTGCCCTTTCAAACTACCACATCACACTGCTGACTCATGTTCAGTGTACGGTCTACTAAGACCCCTCGATCCTTTTCGCACCTACTGCTGCCAAGACAGGTCTCCCCCACCCTATAATTGTGCATTTGATTTTTCCAACCTAAATGCAGAACTTTACATTTATCCCCACTGAAATTCATTTTATCTGTTTTAGCCCAGTTTTCCAGCCTGTCGAGATCATCCTGTATCCTGACTCTGTCTTCTACCGTATTTGCTACCCCTCCCAGTTTCATATCACCTGCAAATTTAATAAGCATCCCCCTCTATCCCTTCATCCAAATCACTGATCCAGGTGTTGAACATCACAGGTCCCAAGACAGATCCTTGAGGCACTCCACTTGTCTCTCCTCTCCAAGAGGATGAGGAACCATTCACAAGTGCTCTTTGGTGTCAGATTCTCTGCCATTCATTGTCTCTTGTCTGGGTCTCAATCATGAATTTACTGCTAGCCTTGAATTTATTGTCTGTCTTGAATACTATGTCTCTTTCTTCCGGCGGGAGGGTGGCTTGCTGTATACTCCCACGTCATATAACACTCCGCGCCTCCTCCTCCCGTCTCACATCCTGTCATCTCGGGACAGCTAATCTTGCTTTGGTAACCTTGAAGACTCCTGAATTGATTTAGGCCAGGTGCCTGGCCTGTGAATTGCAAGTAGGGTTCCAAGGGGCGGCAGGGGGGGGGGGGGTTGTAGTGCTTTTGCGCCTTTTTTCTGTGAGAACATAACGGTTTGGGTTTTTCCGCGCTTATTTTACTTGGCTCTGATTGGTTCTTTACCTGCCCTTACCTTTTGAATACTGTATATGAATCCCAGCTGCCTGTAGCTGGTTATCACTGACAAACATCATGTACCTGAAGGATCATTAAGAATAAAAGGATTTTGCTTTTACCAAAGGCCTGGCTTATTGGATCTACTCAGAAGCCTCACATTTGGGTGTGATCTGTCAGTCAGTAACAGATCAGCCTAACAGTCATAGGATCCAAACAACATTTTACCAATTTATCAACAGGACTGTTATGTGGTACCTTATCAAAAGCCTTACTGAAATCAAGATAAACTATGCTGACAGCTTTCCCCTGATCCAGCAAGGTAGTAACTTTCTCAAAAAAAAGAGATACGGGTAGCCTGACATCACTGCCCCAGATAGAGTGTTCCGTCTATCTCTTGTGGCTAATGGGCACTAATGGACTTCTGCTCCATGTGTTGATCCAGTCCCCTCTTCAAGCTGTCTATGCTTATAGCCGCTGCCACTTCCTGTGGCAATGAATTTTACATGTATTAATTACTCTTTTGGTGAAGAAGGGCTTCCTTTGATCTGTCCTAAACCTAGGGCTCTTTAATTTCTGTGAGTGCTGGATGGCTGTGATATTCCTGCATCTGTGAGCTCTGAACTGTAGAGGATGAGGGGATGAACAGTCTCTGGACTTACTTAGTGCCACTGGATTCAGGACTGCCATCTCTGGGTGGGGAAACTCCTGGAGATTTGGGGGCATAGCCTGGGGAGGGCAGAGTTTGGGGAGGGGAGGGAGCTCAGGGATAGAGACCACCCTCTGAAGCTGCCGTTCTCTCCAGGGGAACTGATCTCTGCAGGCTGGAGATCAGCTGTGATTCTGGGAGATCTCCAGGCACCACCTGGTAGTTGGCAACCCTAGTTGTAACTCTGGGGGGGGGGGTGTCCAGGCTTCACCTGGAGGTCAGCAACCCTAATTGAATTCTTATTTTGCTGAAGCAAGCGGACACACCTTACCCATTTTTAGAAGCCGAGAGGAGTTTGGTCGCACCAGTGCCCTGGTTTTGGTTTAAGCATCCAAGTTAACTCAAGAGGCATGAAAAGCACACGGAGTCCCAAAAGTACCGGAACGAACGTGCCTTTTGGCCTTAGAACACAGATCGACATGGTCTTGTTCGGGCGAGGAATGGAGAGAGATCAGCGGGCAGCAGGTCACAAGAGAAAGAGGGCGGGGAGGCAGGGGGAGTTTCTTCCTTTGGCTCACCAAGACCCTCTCCCTCTAGGGCCCCTGGCAGCGCTGAGGCTTTGCTCATCCATCGGTGAATCAGCCAAGTGGGGCCACGTGACATTTAATCTACTTCATGTGGTATTTCCTGTTACAACCCCACAATGCCTGCCCCCATGGCCAAGTCAGAAGTGGATGTTCCACTATCATGCCATCCGTGGAGACCCCAAACCAAGGAGTTTCGGCTTTTCCTTGACACTTTTATTTCCCCCCCCCCCCCCAAAAAAAACATATCGGGGAAGTCCTGTCCACCAGGTGTTTGGTGGGGCATGGGAAGGTCTTCATCCAGCTTTCTTGACCAGGTGATCTGATCTGTGGAAGGACCATCTTTTGGGAAAGAGTACATTGTGCAAGTCAAACGGTAACAGAAAAATGCAGGGCAAGTGAAACCGAAAGGCCAACTGTCTGATAAAAGAAACGATTCCTCCACATCAGTCAATGGTGGTTCACCAGCCCAGAAGAAAAAGGCTAGTGCTGAGACTGCAGAGGAAAAAAATAGCCACAAAGCAAGGTCTATAAAGATGAGAAGACAAAAGGGAAACCACTGGAATGCAACAGCCTGGAAGTAACATTATTATCTGTGTTCTCCAGAATTCCTGAGGGAGCAAAGGGTGACTCCCACTCTAGAGGAAGGGGAAGTGTGGAAGCACCCAATGTCCCCCCCCTTGCCACGAGGAAAGGGAAATGGCACTGCCCCTCGTATGGGGAAGGGGGCACCCAGCTCCCTCTAGGGATTCCCAGCACTTCAGAGAGGGGAATTTCTCTGCCTGCCCCACATGCAACCGGCCTGATGCACAGTCGAAAGAAACTGGAATGGGCATTCTCAGCGGATCTTGCCTGCCCCGTGCATGGCACAGATGCCCTTGCATGAGAGAAGGGGCTGGCAGGCCATCAAGAGGCGGTGCCCTTCCTACCACTGCTCCCCTCACTGGCTGGGAGAGAACTTAAAGCCAGGCTCGGCTCAACCCTAGGAACTCACCCCCTGGCACCGCTATGGGTTTGACGGGCATCCTCCTCTTTCTTGGGCTCCTCCTCCTCCTCTCTGCTGAGCAGCTGGCCGCATCCTCCAGACGTGAGTTGTGTGAGCAGCCAGGGGGCCTGGAAGGCACAGCGGGAGGCAGCTATGGCACCCTTGTCCCCCAGCCGGTGGGGGAGAGATCAGCTGAGGCAACCCCATCCTCGTCTGGCCGGGGATCCTCAGGGAGTCAGCCCGGTGTGTCTCTGAGTGAGGCCCGCCTCTCCACTTCTTCCGTTCTGAAAAGAAACGGTCTCCTGGACAGCACTGGTGCTACCCACCAGACAAAGTCAGCTGCTGGCTGAGGCCGAGCTGCATTTTAGCAGGACTACTAGGGGTGCCATCTCCAGGTCAGAAAACTCCCAGAGATTCAGGAGTGGGGCCTGGGAGGGTGAGGCTCTAGGAAGGAAGGGAGCTTGGTGGCAGGGATGTGAGGGCATAGGGCAGGGGTGGCCAACTGCAGCTCAGGGGCCACATGCGGCCCTTTCACACATATTGTGCAGTTCCTGGTAGGGCGGCTGCGAAAGCGAAGGAAAGGCATGCCTTCCCGATCCATCTCCCCTGCCCCAGCCAGTGTTCCCCTCTCTGGGTAAACTTAAGTGGGGGAGGGGCAGAGAAAGAAAGCAATTTTAACTTTAAATGTGTTCTCAAAGCCCCTCCCCCTACCAGCCGGCTTGGAGAAGGCATTTGTCTCTTTAAATCCCTTTTCCTGTGAGAATGTCCCAATGAATATAGTCCACAACAGGTCTTGTAAATAAAAGTCCTTTACTTGCAGAAAAGATTATTGGAGTCATACACTTCTTCTGTTAGTAATGAATTGCTTTGGGTTACGTGCATAGATATACTAAACTCATAAATGGCTACAGGTGTTCTACCAATCAGGCTACAGTACTTTTAGGCGCGCAACCAGGAAGACTAACCGTTCCTGCAGAATACGCGGGAAAACCTTTTCTCAGGGAATAAAAGTGTTGAACATTCTAAAAACCCAGTTCATAGAGACCTGAAACCATAACAGCAAAATAGTTACTCTCTACAGCAGAGCCTTTCATGTTCAAGGACAAAACATGAGATAGCTTGGCAGAAGGTAGTGAGCAGTCTGCGCAGGCGCTGATAATCTGCCAAGTGAAGCATAAGCAAAACAGGAAAGCAAGGAGGCAGGGGTAGCAGGCTGAGCTCTGGCTGACTCCACATTCCTAAGGGCTGGGCGCAGGTCCCGTTGTGAACTCCCAGGCAGGACGTATGGAGCAACTAAAGCAAAGTGAAAATTAGAGCAAGAGGCACATACCGGTATGGCAGAGGTACACAAGTAGGCACGGAATATATGGCAGGCACTGCTAGGCACAGACTATATAACAGGAACAGAATATATGGCAGGCAATATATGGCAGGCACTGACATTTCCAAGCCAAGCCAAGATAAGCCATACCAGCCAGGGGGGGCGGGCGGTGGCATGGGGGGCTTGGAGAAGGCATTTAAAGTTAAAGTTGCTTTCTTTCCACCTCTACCTCCCCCAACTATTTGCTTTCTTTCCACCTCCCTTCCTTCCTTTCATTAGCTACTTCTGTCTCCTGTTCCTTCCTCCCCCCCATCTATTTGCTTTCTTTGTTTCTTTCTCTCTCTCTTCCTTTCTCCCCTCCCCCATCTGTTTGCTTTCTTTATTTCTGTTTCTTACTCTCTCCTTTCTTTCCACCTCTTTCAGTTCTTTTCATCTTTGTCCCTTCCTCCCTCCTTCCCTCCCTTCTCTCTCCTTCCCCTCCTTCCTCCATCTATTTGCTTTCTCTCTCTCTCTCTTTCTTTCCACCTCTTTCATTCTTTCTTCCCACCTCTCTCTCTATTTCTCTCTCTCTTAGATAAATGAATATTGTTAGCAAACAAACAAATATCATTGAACAAATAAATTATCGTTATCAATATTTGTTTTTATCCCTTTTGTTTTTGGCAATCTCATTTAATGTTAATAAAAAGTGATTATGCATATTATGCATTTAATGTTAATAAAAAGTGATTATGCATATTTTTCAACAAAAATTTGTGTAATATTTGTTCATGTCTTGCATTTATTCCATGTTAAGCCAGTCTGGCCACCCCTACCTTAGAGCCCCCCTCCAAAGGTGTTGTATGGGCACCGCTGACAACCACCCCCTCGACCATGTGGTCTCCAGGTCACCTTTCATTTCTTTCAAAGGACCGCATGATATTCCTGCATAATCATTTCCTCCCCTAAGAGGCAGCCAATAAAACAGGGCAGATACACGTCATCTCTCCATAACACAGACCTACTGCCTCAGGATGGCCCGAGGAAAGATGCACAGTCGGGGGGGGGGGGGATGCACTATGCCACGTTCAAGAAGAAGAAGAAGAAGAGATTGGATTTATACCCCGCCCTTCACTCACTTGGAGTCTCAGAGCGGCTTACAAACTCCTTTCCCTTCCCCTCCCCACAACAGACACCCTGTGAGGTGGGTGGGGCCGAGAGAGCTTTTCCCCAAGCTGTCCTTGAGCGAACAGCTGGTACAGAGCTATGGCTTGCCCAAGGTCATCCAGCAGGTGCAAGTGGAGGAGTGGGGAATCAAACCCGGTTCTCCCAGATTAGAGTCCGCGCACTTAACCACTACACCAGACTGGCTCTACACTACACCAAACTCAAGGCAAGGAGGAGCCCCCCCCCCCTTCTGTAAGGAGGGCAATTTGCAAGTTTGGCCAGGCAAACTAACTGGTGACCAGTGGAGGATGGGGAGGGCGGGTAGTGTTGTCAGATCCAGGCTGGGAAACTCCTGGAGTTTTTTGTTTTTTTTGGGGGGGGGTGCCTGAGGAGGAGGGGGACCTGAGTGCCGGGGTGCGGTGCCACAGAGGCCACCTTCCAAAGAAGCCGTCTTCTCCGGGGGGAGGGGTCTCTGTAGTCTGGAGATGAACTGTGATTCCAGGAGATCCCCAGGTCCCACCTGGAGGCTGGCAACCCCAACGTGGCTCCTGAATGGCTCCTGGCTGGTGCCCCATTCCCTGGCAGTGCTCTCCCCACACTTTCTGCTTCCCTTCCCAGGTCGCTGCAGACTTCATCCGGCCTACGGGCCCTGCAAGGAAGTCGAGGTCAAAGTCTACTTCGACTGGGGATACCAGAGGTGCACCGAATTTTTCTACGGGGGGTGCAAAGGGAACAACAACCGGTTTGAGACTATGGAGGAATGTGAGCTGGTCTGCGGGAAGAAGAGAGGTAAGCGGTCAGAAGCCCTCCCCGGGCCAAGGCTGTGGGGCTGGCCCTCTCTGGGGCCACGGATGGGCACGTGGGGGGCGTCTTTCTTTTGAAGACACACAAAGGTTTGCAAGTTGGCACGGCAACCAAAAGAGTTTTGCAGGAGTTGAATTTGGGGGTGCCATGGGCCTCTGCGACAGGGGGGATTAAGACCAGCCCTCCTCCCTTACAGACCCATCAGGATCTCTTAGTGTTAGCTAAATTGCCTTATATCGTAATAAACATGGGGAATGATGACTATTTGCTATGGGACCAATAACCTATGCATACGGGAGTCCGATTTCCCAGAGCCCAGAAATAGACACTGAGGCTAGATGTGCTAAAGCAGTGATTTCTTTACTAAGGATTCTCACGCATACAATATAAAGTCAAGCATCCACACAAGCAGTACAGACCTAGGAATTCAGACAGGAAGGTACAGAGACAGTTGCATGAGAAGGAGTTATCGTTGATGGGGCGATACATTGCCTCTCTGAGGAGAGGAGGCAGCCCTGCCGTGAAGAAGGGATAAAAACTATGGAAAGGGAGTGGTGAGCTGGCCAGCAACTCACGTGGAAAGTTCCAAAGAGGCTGAGGCCTTGTTGGTCACGTAGTCCCCAGGAAATATTAGGAAACTAAAACAGTTAATGGGTCAGAAAAAGGGATAAATTGTTGGGCAATTGAAATAATGGCTTGACAGACAGTGACACCTCCCAGGGGGAAGGGTGGAGACAAAGCAGAGGAAAGGAGAGCAACACTCCGGCTACATTGCCGGTAGTTGCGTCATCTTGATGGGCGGACGGGCGGCTGGAGGACTTGGGGGTTCGTCAATCCCATCATGGAGTACATCCTTTTGGTTAGGCTGAAGAGGAGTATGTGCTTCACCTGGTGATGTTAGTATGTGAAGGTGTGTGTGTGTGTGTGGGGAAGCCTGCATAATGAATAAGAATATAAGAGAAGCCAATGTTGGATCAGGCCAGTGGCCCATCCGGTCCAACACTCTGTGTCACACAGTGGCCAAAAACACCCGGTGCCCTCAGGAGGTCCAGCAGTGGGGCCAGAACTCCAGAAGCCCTCCCACTGTTGCCCCCCTCCCCAAGCACCAAGAATACAGAGCATCACTTGCCCCAGACTCAGAGTTCCTCTCTATACCTTGTGGCTAAGAGCCACTGATGGACCTCTGCTCCATATAAGAACATAAGAGAAGCCAATGCTGGATCAGGCCAACGGCCCATCCAGTCCAACACTCTGTGTCACACAGTGGCCAAAAACACCAGGTGCCCTCAGGAGGTCCAGCAGTGGGGCCAGGACACTAGAAGCCCTCCCACTGTTGCCCCCCCCCAAGCACCAAGAAGACAGAGCATCACTTGCCCCAGACCAAGAGTTCCCAGCTGTACCTTGTGGCTAAGAGCCACTGATGGACCTCTGCTCCATATAAGAACATAAGAGAAGCCAGTGTTGGATCAGGACAGTGGCCCAGAGTGTCACACAGTGGCTAGAAACACCAGGTGCCCTCAGGAGGTCCAGCAGTGGGGCCAGGACACTAGAAGCCCTCCCACTGTTCCCCCCCCCCCCCCCAAAAAGCACCAAGAACACAGAGCATCCCTTGCCCCAGACTGAGTTCCTAGCTGTACCTTGTGGTTAACAGCCACTGGTGGACCTCTGCTCCAGATTTTTATCCAATTCCCTCTTGAAGTTCTGGTATTGTGAGAAAGAGAGAAAAGTAAGGGCGAATCCCCTGTGGCGTTTGGAGAGGAATCTCCTGGCTCTTTTTGCAGAGCATGGCCTTCTCTCAGCGATCTGCTGCTGGTTCCGTGTGGAGGAGTCAGGGTGGCCGGTTTACCTTCTGGCGCTGTTCTGGCTGCAGAGGTGCCGGAGCGAGAGGCATCTTGTAGTCCGTGGGTCCATGTCTGGCTTGGTACGCTGCTTCAGCACAAGGTTCCCCTTGGCTAGAGCACAGGCCTTCAGTCCAGTGTAATGGCTACTGTTCGGTCCGTGGCCCTGACTGACTTTTTTCACAGTCCAGCTCTGCCGTCATATTTAAGAGCCTCTAGAAATGCTTTATAAAGTGGCTGCTTGGCAACATTAGGGTTGCCAGCCTCCAGGTGGGGCCTGGGGATCTCCCACTTTTACAATTGATCTCCAGCTGACAGAGATCAGCTCCCCTGGAGAAAATGGCTGCTTTGAAGGGTGGACTCTATGGCATTGTACCGTGCTGAGGCCCCTCCCCTCCCCAAACCCCGCCCTCTCCTGGCTGCACCCCAAAGTCTCCAGGTGTTTTCCAACTTAGACCTGGCAACCCTAGGATTTCTACCAGAATCACCAGCCTCCATTTTGCTAACAAGTATATGTCTCTAGCCCTTTTCCCTGTGGAGATAGAAGGGAAGTTTATCATC
This sequence comes from Lepidodactylus listeri, assembly GCA_029233225.1. NCBI lineage: Eukaryota > Metazoa > Chordata > Lepidosauria > Squamata > Gekkonidae > Lepidodactylus > Lepidodactylus listeri. The sequence continues at coordinate 1,379,676 of JARCFY010000002.1, forward strand.
ATTATTTCTGTCCATTTATACTTCATCCTTCTCCCCAGTGGGGAGCTTGCCTTATGATCCTCCCCTCCATTTTATCCCCATGGTAACTCTGCAAGGTGAGGGAGGCTCAGATCCGTGACTGCCCCAAGGTCAGGGGCCTGCATACCCCAGGGGCCTTTCCCCAGATGTTCCCCAGAGAGAACTACGCACACTCAGGGTGGCCAAATCTTCTGGCTCTCCCCGGCCCCAGCACTAGGGCTTTTTCTGTGGTGGCTCCACACTGGTGGGATGAGCTTCCAGAGGGTATCAGGGCCCTGCGGGATTTAATCCAATTCTGGAGGGCCTGCAAGGCGGAACTCTTCCACCAGGCATTTGCCGCACTTAATAGTTCAATACGGGCTTAAGACCCTATACTGTGGAAATCATCAGTGGCGGCCTGTGCTACGCCGATTCAAATTAAAATATATTTGGGACCTGGACAGCAGTCATATAACTACTGCTGCCTGTTTACCCACTATGGCTAATATCAGAACTGTGTTCTCGCCATCCTTATGTAGAATTATATATTTAGCACCTTATAAATGTTTTATGTTCTTAACAGTTTTAACTTTTGATGTAAGCCGCCCTGAGCCTGCTTTGGCAGGGAGGGTGGGGTATAAATCAAACAAATAAATAAATAAATAACATAAGATCACCCAGCGATAGGGTTGCCAGCTCTGTGCTGGGAAATACCTGGAGATTTTGGGGTGCAAATAAAAATAATGAACAATAAAACTGGGGGACTAGAAACTTCCAAAATAGTAGAAGCAGCACCTGTACCTTTCAAGAACAGCAATGCTCTGCTGTTGCCATTGTGGGGATTGTGAGGCAAAGTGACAATATTGCCAGACTTCAAGCCTTGGTTTCTGTCTATAAAGGGCATGTAGAGGGGGGGAGGGGCCTCTCCAGGGCTGCTTTGGCCATTTAGGGAGGACTCATCTAGTCCAGCTGGAGACCTGCTACCATGTAACTTACATGACTCACCCAGGACTTGCTCCTTGCTGCTGTTCAACAGGAGTTACCCCGTAATAGCCAGTGTGGTGTAGTGGTTATAGTTTCAGATTAGGAAACAGGAAATAACAGGTTTCCAGTGTGGTGCTCATGGGGTGACCTTGGCCTGGTCACACACTCTCAGCCTAATCTGCCTCACCTGGGGAGACCTCCCACGCCCACTTTATGTTGTCCGTCAGCATGCTAAGGGCCGCTGGATGGATTTTTTTAAGTGGCGCCCCACTGGCAGTGTGAAGACCCCTAGTGAACACCTAGAAGTGATGTCATGTCACCAGTGTGACAACGAGGCAATGCTCTAGCATTTTGTCCCCAACCTAGAGCATTGCCTCGACATCATGCCAGTGAAGTGACATCACTACAGGCATTCACCAGAAGTAATGCGATGCCAACACAGCACCATTCCCCCTGTTTCCACCTCCTCCACCTCCCAACAACCCCATAGGGGTGGGGTGAGGATAAAATGAAGGAGAGGAGAATGATGTAAGGTGCTTTCTGTTCCCATTGTGGAGAAAGGCGGGGTAGAAGTGAAGATGGAAATGATACATATATAGCTGAAGGGAGGGCTATAAAACATAGATAGGTGGGTCGGTGAGTGGAATGGAGAGACGGAAAGTGGGAAGGGCGAGGATAAGGAGTCTGCCAGGAAGAGGGAAATAGTGTGGGGTTGGGGATATTCAGGAAAGTGCCCCCACAAGCCCTTGCAGGGAGCACTGCAGAACCAGGCCCAGCCTGGCAGCCAGCACCATGTCACTTGGCAAGAGTTTTCCTGGGCTGAGGCTGCCAGCGGGAGGGAAGAAGAGAAAGCTGAAGGGGCAGGGGGAGATTGATGTAGGCTGGCTGGCGGGTGGGTGGGAAGGAGACAAGGAAGCAGGAAAAGAGTCGAGACTATAGGGGTTGCCAGGGAAGAGAAAGAGGAAATACTGGGGAGGGGGAAATGATTCCCCCCCCACACAAGTCCTTACAAGTTCCTTGCTTCTTGTTTACTATGTTTGCAGTCTTTTAAACTGACCTTTTGGGACCCGTCTCAGGCAATTCATTTTGGAAAGGCAGGAAACAAATTTCTCACGGCAGTAATATGTATTTACTTACATGCTTGTTTGGTGTAGTGGTTAAGTGTGCCAGTTTGGTGTAGTGGTTAAGTGCACCAACTGTAATCTAGGAGAACTGGGTTTGATTCCCCACTCCTCCACTTTCACCTGCTGGATGACCTTGGGCAAGCCATAGTTCTGGCACAGCTGTTCTCTCAAGGACAGTTGTCTCAGAGCTCTCTCAGTCCCACCTCCCTCACAGGCTGTCTGTTGGGGGGAGGGGAAGGGAAAGGAGATTGTAAACCATTGTGAGACTCCCTTGGGGAATGAAGGGCGGGGCATAAATCCAATCTCTTCTCTTCTTCTTCTGCTGAGATGCAAGGTGGAGTGCAGCGCAACTAAAAATAATGCAGTGTTTTAAATTATAAGTATTTATAATGCAGTGTTTTAATAATGCAGTGTTTTAAATTATAAGTATTTATAGCGGCTAGGCGGGATATAAATCTAAACAAACAAATAAATAAATGCAATTTTGCATTGTAACGGCCAACATGGGGAACGCCCTTCCAGAGGGGCCCCATTCTGCATGCTGATAGTCCTGGGCACTTTGGCCTCAGCGCTGAGCCCCAGGGAGTTTTGTTCCATGCGGGGCCTCAACCCAAGGCTTCACAAGCCCTGTCGCTTCAGAGTCTGTGACTACTGGGAGAAGCGGCAGCGTGAGGAACTGGTGGACGGGGGCTGCCAAGGACAGTATTTCTGTATTCACCTTGTTTATGCCCCCCCTCCAGGATGGAAGCCAAAGCAGCTGACACAGGTCTCCTCTCCTCCAGTTTATCCTCGTGAGGACTCTGCGTGGGAGGGGAGGCGGAGAGGGTGTGACTGGCCCAAGGTCACCGCTGTGCCCCAGGCTGCCCACTCCCTGGCAGTGCCCCCCCTCTCCCCGTTCTCTGCTCCCCCCCTCCAGGTCCCTGCAGTCTTCCTCCGGTCCGAGGGCCCTGCGAGGAGTCTCGAACCAGATACTACTACGACTGGACACAGAAGAAGTGCATGAGCTTTGTCTATGGCGGCTGCGAGGGGAATAAGAACCGGTTCAAAACAGCCAAGGCGTGCGAGCTGGCTTGCAAGATCAAAGGTAAGCGGTCAGAGGCCCTCCCCAAGACAAGGCTGTGGGGCTGGCCCCCTCTGGGGCCACGAAGGGGGGGGTCTTTCTTTTGCACTCATAAAGGTTTGCAAGTTGGTTCCACCTGCAACAGAAAGCGTTTTGTGGGACTTGGATTTGGGGGTGCAACAGGCCTTAAGGAGAGGGGGCATTAAGCTCACCCCCCCCCTTACAGACGCACCAGGCTCTCTGCCGGAATCACCAGCCTCCGTTTGGTTGACCAGTATATGTCTCCAGCCCTTTTCCTTGTGGAGATAGAAGGGAAGGTTTTCCATCACCCTTGTTACAGTTTGCATCCATTTATACTTCCTCCTTCTCCCCTGTGAGGCGCTTACCTCACCCCCCTCTCCTCCACTTTACCCTCCCAGCCACCCTGCGAGGTGAGGTCGGTGGAGGCGGGTGACTGGCCCGAGGCCACCCAGCAAGCTGGACAGAATGGAGGAGGGGAGAATCATATCAGCCTCTCTGAGTCCTGTTGGGGAGGAAGACGAATACTGATGAAGTGAATAAAAACCCCCAGCTGAGCCCCTGAGTTCCGGTTCTGGAGGTCTGCCCCAAAGAACGATGTTAGCTGCTTGGTGTCCCCATTGTGGAGAAAGGCAGGGCACAATCGAAGCAAATAAATAATAAATACAGCTGAAGGGGGGGGGGATAAAACATCGGTGGGAGGGTGGGGGTGGGTGAGTGGAAAGGACAGCAGGGAAAGGTGAGGCTTGGGGGCTGCCAGGAAGAGGGGAAGAGGAAAGGGTGTGGGGAGGGGGCTCTAGGGGGAAGCGCCCCCACAAGTCCTTGCAGCTAGCGCCACAGGGCCTGGCCTGACCTGGCAGCCAGCATCAGGTAACTGGGCCGCCATGGCTCTCCTGAGCGGAGGCTGCCGGGGAGAGGGAAGGAGAGGAAGCGGAAGATGGGGAGGCAGATCCAAGATGACTGGGGGAAAGAGGGAAGGGAGCCAGGCAAGGGGAGAGACTAGGAGGGCTTCCAGGAGGGGGAAAGGAGAGATACTGGAGAGGGAGAAATGATATATCTCCCCCCCCACACACACACAAGTCCTTGCAGGTCCCCTCGTTCTCCTTACTTGCCCTGTCTGCCTTCTTTTAAAGACTAGCCTCTCCTGCTGGGCTCCATCTCAGGCAACCAACTCTGGGGAGAGGCAGGAAAGACATCTCGCCCTCTACCTCCTTCCCTGGTAGCCGGCCTTGCCCGCTGAGGCGCAAGGGGTGGTGGTGGTGGTGGGGGGGGCTGCAACGGAAAACAATGCTGTGTGAACCGTGTCGTACGTTGAGCCAGCAACATGAGAGAACACACCGCACTCCATGGACAATAAAGCAGCATGGCCAGGAGAACAAGGCCGTGAAACATTTTGGGCAGCCGAAATCAAATTGGATGATGATATCAGAGGGCAATGGTAAAAGCTACACAGTGACGACTATAATACCCCCAAGCCCCCAGAAGTCTACCTTGAATTCCAGATATATGAATTATGTCAATTTTATTCAAATACTCTCTTGGACAGTTTTGTCTTCAGTTCTGCAGAAGAACAGGAGCTGGAGCCAGTCTGGTGTCGTGGTGAAGGGCGAGGACTCTCATCTGGGAGAACCGGGTCTGGTCCCCCACTCTTCCATAGGCACCTGCTGGATGACCTCGGGCAAGCCATAGTTCTGGCAGAGCTGCCCTTGAAAAAGAGCAGTTTCTGTCAGAGCTCTCTCAGCCCCACTTACCTCACAGGGTGTCTGTTGTGGGGTGGGGGAGGGAAAGGAGTTTGTGAGCCGCTCTGAGACTCCTTCAGATAGTGAAGGGCACGGGGTATAAATCGAGTCTCCACTTCTTCTTATTCCTCCTCCTCCTCCTCTTCTTCCTGAACTTTATAAAAATCCCCCCCTAGGTGGTTCTGTTTTGCGCTTTTTGTGGAAGTGGAGTCGCGCAGGAGGCCTTTTGACCTTCCCAGGCGGACTATTCCAGAGCAGAAGACAGGCAAAGACGGGCAGCTGTGGCCTCCGTTGGGGAGCCACCTAGTTCTGCCGCCCCCCCTCTCCCCCTCCCTCCTGGGGCTTAGGGTTACCATTTCTGGGTGCAGAAATTCCTGGAGAGTTGGAGGTGGAGCCTGGGGAGGAGAGGTTTGGGGTCGGAGCTTGGCAGGATAGAATGCCGCAGAGTCCACCCTCCAAAGCTGCCCTTTTCTCTTGGCGAACTAATCTCTCTAGCCTGGAGATCAGTTGTAATTCCGGGAGATCTCAAGGCCCAGCCTGGATGTTGGCAGCCCTGTGGACTCACCCCCTTCTTCCTGCCATTTGCTGTCCGGCTCCTGATCCCAGGCCCAATCATGCCAAGAAGGACAGAGTGCACCGTGACTGGAAAAACAAGAAATGCAAACAATTCATTTACGGGGGATGGACGCCAGGAAAATGGCAACCGAATCAAAACTGGCAGAGCGGGCAAGAAGGCCTGCCTGCTGTAAGCCAAGGGAAGCGTCCGCCTTTGCCCACCTCAGCCACAGGGAGCATAGGGTTGCCAGCCTCCAGGTAGGGCCTGGAGTTGTTCCCCCCCCCCCAGATTACAAGTGATCTCTGGACCACAAAGAGCAGTTCCCTGGAGAAAATGGCCACTTTGGAGGGAGGAGCCTAGGGCATTACACCTCTGCTGATAGCCTCCCCCTCCCCAAACCGCTCCTGCCCCAAATCTCCGGGAATTCCCCAAGCCACAGCAGCAGCCCACCTGACCTGGGCCAGGCCACTTTGCAGTGGGGAACACCCTTCCAGAGGGACCCCGTCCTGGGCACTTTGGCCTCAGCGCTGAGCCCCAGGGGGTTTTGTTTCATGCAGGGCCTCAACCCCAGGCTTCGCAGGGCTTCAGAGTCCACGACCGACCACTGGGAGAAGCAGCAGCCTGAGGAACCGGCCGGCGGGGGCTGCCAAGGACAGTATTTCTGTTTTCACTTTGTTTATGCCCCCCCCCCCCCCCGGGATGGAAGCCAAAGCAGCCGAGACGGTTCTCCTCTCCTCCTCCTCCCGTTTATCCTCGCGACAGTCCTGCGTGGGAGGGGAGGCGGAGAGGGCGCGCCTGGCCCCAGGTCACTCACCAAGCATCCCGGGCAGAGGGAAGACTCGAACCTGGGCCCCGATCCCAGAGCCGGCACTCGAACCCCCTCCTCCCCACGCTGCCTCCTGCTACCAAGTCGGGCACCAATGGGGAGTGCTGGCGGTGGGCAACAGGCCCCCTCCTCGCCGTCACCTGGTCGAGGGCAGGTGGAAAGCTGGCTTGGTGCAGTGGTTGAGTGCGCGGTCTCTAATCTGGGAGAACTGGGTTCAGTTCCCCACTCCTCCGCACGCAGCTGCTGGATGACCGAGGGTCAGTCAAAGTCCTTTCAGAGCAGTTCTGGAAAGAGCTCTCTCAGCCCCACCTACCTGACCGGCAGTGTTCCCTCTAAGGTGAGTGCGTGTGAGCTAGCTCACCGTTTTTCAGCCTCCGGCTCACACGTTTTTGTCCCAGCTCAGGAAGGAGGGCTCCGGAGCAAACTAACTGAAGCAGGAGCCAAGCCGCTCGCTCACAACGTTAATGCCAGGAGCTGCCAAAGTGGGATTTCTGCCCCCCAAGACTGCCCAGCGCAGAGGGAGCCCTGCTCCCAGGGTGCCTGTTGCGGGGAGGGGTTCTTCTTCTTCGTCTTCTTCTTCGCTGCGCGGGGAGCCAAGGAGAGGGCAGCCCCAGGCGGCGTCCTGGCTCTCGGGAGCCGTGGCCGGGCGGCCGATGCACTGAGGAGAGCGGCTGGTCCGGAGGGCGCGGAGCATCGGGTCGCCGGCCCATTGGCAGGAGTCCCCCCAGCGCCCCAGGCTGAGTCTGCGGAGGAGCCGGAGGAAGGCGCGGAGCCAGTCCGAGAGCCCGAGCCCAGGGCGCCCCCCTCAGGAACTGCAGGAGCACTGCAGGCCAGCCCTCCCCTGCCTGCCACGTCCCAACGGACGGCGCTCCGCGGAGCTCTGCGCTCGGGGCCCCTCCCTCTCCCGGCCTCTCCTCCCCCGGGCCCTCCTCCTCCTCCTCCTCTTTCCCCGCCAGGACGGGGGCGGCGGGGGGGGGGGGGGGGGGCGGATCAGGCCCTCCTCCCGTGGAGCCGAGGGGCAGCAGATTCGGAAGGAAACCGCACTCTGCACAGAGGGTGCCTGAAGGGTGGGATTCCCCGCCAGAGGAGGCAGCAGCCAGGGCCACAGGCACCGATGGCTGTCAAAGGCGATTGTCTTATCAGTTGGCTACTAGCCTTGGTTGAGGGAGGGGAGCCTCCATGTTCAGAGGCAGTCAACCTCTGATCCCAGTGCCAGGAGGCAACATCGGGGAAGGCCTCGGCCTCCATGCCCTCTTAGGCCCTGGGGTTCAGGGTTCCCCATTTTGTCTTTCATTCTCTCCCCCCCTTCCGTGCCCCGCTTCCCTTGCTCTGCCTTCCATCAGAGTGGGAGAGTTCCTCCCCCCCCCCACCTTTTAAAAGAATTCCCACCCTGCCTGTCTCCCAGGAGCAGAGAGAGCGGCTCACTCGGTTTGAAACAACCACAGGGCAGAGTTCGGACAACCCACCACGAGACCAGACTCCCCAGCAACTTCTCAACTGTCATTTCCCCCTCTGCTTCTCCGGGTGTCATCTCTGTCTTTGGGAGGGGAGGCCGCCTGGGGCAGCCCGATCTTGCTGGATCTCAGGCGCTTGGGACTTGGATGCGAGAGAGACTGCCAAGGAAGACTCTGCAGAGGGAGGCCATGGCAGACAAACTTTGAACAAACTTTAAACTTCATGCTGACGCCTAAGAGACAGAAGAGCTCTCTCAGGTCTTGAGGCCTTCTCGCACTCGGCTCAGGCCCCGACTGAGCGGGAGAAACAGAAAGTGCCTGTTGCCAAATCCCCGGTCCCGCCCAGGACCTACAACATAGTCGGGTTCCCCCGCACACACTGCTACACTCTCCAGAAAAAGCTGCCTGGAAGGAAATGAAATGTTCTTCAGTGGCTTTCTGCAGAGCAGGGGACGAAGGAGCCCCCCCTCAGCCATAGCCTGGCCAGTCCCTGCCCTCCCCCACACCCAGCCACAAGGAGCTGCAGTCTGGCGTCTTGGGGGCAAAGGAGCCCACCGCAGCAAACCGCCGGAAAAGTGACATTGCCCCCTTTAAAGGGCAGGGGGGCCCTGGAGCATATGGGGAGGGGTGGTCCAATAGGTATTGCAGCAGGTCTTTCTAGCAGTTTCGTGTGTGGAGGGCCTGCCTCCCACACATAGGGCTGGAGGTCAGTGGTTGTGTGGTGGTCAGGTCGGGCCACGGTCTGGGAGCCCCCGGACTGAATCTGACATGTTTGCCTTTCTCTCACAGGGTAGGGCAAAGGAGGACACCCGTGAGGAAGCGAGGCCCGTAATCCGTGCCCCCCCCCGCCACCTCCTGCTCTGCGGCCCCCCCTCCTCCTCCTCTGGGCCTCCGCCCTCCCTCCAGACCCCTGTGCAGAAACTCTCTCTCTGCAATGGGGTCAACAGAGGGGGAAATAAAGGGAAATCTGCGCAGACTCCGCTGTGGATGGCTTGCAGTGACATGGGCGGCTCCGTCTTGAGTTCTCTCCCCCAACATCTGGCCCTTTACTCTTGTGACTCCACCCCTAGGGAGGGCTCAATGGGAGAGGATCCGCTTCACAGGCAGAATGTCCCCGGTTCAATCCCTGGCAGCATCTCCAGTTATCAGGGCCAGGTGATAGTTGAGGTGGAAGACCTCTCCCCCCCCCCCCCCCCCCGCAGACCCTGGCGAGCAGCTGCTGGTCGGTCGGGGTGGAAAGACTTTGATGGGCTGAGGCTCCCACTCAGTAGCAGGCAGCATCGTGTGTCGGGGTGTCTATTCAGTGGACTCACACTGGCATCATTCACAGATCTGCCCGGCTGGCTCCTGACCGGAGCTTCACACCCTACACTCAGATAGCATCTTAGTCTTTAAGCAGTGGCTGGACACACACTTGTCAGCGATGCTCTGGACTGGTCCTGCATTGACTGGGGGTGGGGGTGGTTTTGGACTAGATGGCCTGTGTGGCCCCTTCTAGCCCTGTGATTCTATGGCAATTGGCAATTTAGCAATGTTCCCTTAAGAACTGGCCATTGGCGGTCTTGCCTTCCGATCTCATGAACTTACTTTTGTTTCAGATTTGTGTTTAGATACGGTACAATATGCGTGAATTGTCCTTCATATTAACGGCGTTTCCCTCATTCTGGTAGCCTTTATGGCTGTCACGGGAACAGCATGGTCTCAGAAGCAGAACATGCAGGCAGGGAGCTAGCAGAAGAAACCTTGTAGAAATACAGCTGAGCAGGAAGACCCTTCGGAGACCTGGGGATGATACAGCCTCCATCCGACCTGTCGGCTGCAGCTGTAGGGCTAGGGGGATCCTGTCCAGAATGCCCGGGGAGGGGAGGCAGCCAAACTACTCTGGCTGGAAGTGGACCGGGCAGCTGTAGAAGCAGAGGACAAAAGGGATAAAATCACAAATACTCCAGAGTTGGACAGGAAGGGGGTTACTGCTGCTTTCCTTCTGCAGATCCTGGCCTGCCTCTCAAACTTCTGCCGCTGCACAGGTAGCATGCCATGGTAGGAAATGAGCCCCAAACGTGTGGGACGGAGGAGCTCCTGACAGAGCCGTAGGCAGGAGGTGTGGCGCTCATTCCAGTGGGCCTGGTGGCTGCCTAATTGCCGGGGAGACGCTGGGGCCGAGGTCGTCTGGGGCTCAGAGTGGGAGGAGGGAGTGTCAACAGGCCTGGCCTCTTCTGACTGGCGCTGAGGCTGGGAGGAAGGGGAGACTGGTGTGGGTAGGAAAGGGAGAGACCAGAAGCCTCCTTTAACCTTTCCCCCGGCTCGGCCATGGCTCAACTGAACCAGCCTTTCATTCACTGCTTCGGAATGCTGACCTCAGTTCAACATACACCACTGGTTTCCTCCTGTTATGCTCTTAATGCTGAGCTTAGGCTGCTACAGTGTGCTGGACCTGGGTCCGTCCTTGAAGGTTGTTTGAAGGCTATGACCAGTTGTAGTGGATTGGTCCTGCTCCGGCCTGCGGGCCCTGTTCCACCCTGCTCTCCAAGGATTTCCCAACACCAGAAGGGGTTTTCCTTTCTCTCTCCGTTCAACCACTGCCACCACCTGACCTTTGTAGGAATTGCCCACTGGTAGGGTCAGGACTCCCAGCTTCCCTTCCAAGTTCTGAGGCCTTGCCTCTGTGTCTCCCACTGCCCAGCGCCTGGTGACCAAGGGGGCAGCTTACTGCCTTGTGCACCAGTAGGGGAATAGCCACTTGCCCTCTCCTTCCTCCTGGTGCCTCTTTTAATATAGCATGTCCAAGGTGGTGAAGGTCTATGTGGCACGGAGAACCACCACCAGGATCAAAAGTTATAAAGCCTGTATTAAAAAGAAAATATTCGCAAGCATACTGTCGGCCCTGCACCAGCCGGAGCAAGGGATTCAAAAGAGAAGGGTAAAACACAATTCCTCTTCACCTCCGTCTATACATCCCCTAGCAGATGTTTAATATAAGGCAGGCTCCTTAGCTTAGAAAGTTACGAATGTTTGGTAGGGTTTCCATTACCTTCAAGCCTCTTTTGGGTGTGCAGGCCAGGACATGGCAATGGTTGTCTCCCTCAGACCTCAGATAAGAGTTCTGTCTGCCTTAATGGAATCAACACCAAAAGAGCCCTTTCTCCTGGCTCCCAGGAGTTTTATCCTTCCTCTTTCTCCTCCCATGGGCTAGGTGAAGCTGGCTCAAAGAGGCCTTTCGTGAAATCTCCAGGAGTTCCTTCCAAAAGCCTTTCTAGTACTTAAAACCTCCAAATCTCTGTTCCTGCTGAGACATGTGTGGAACTGGTTCATCGCCTCCCTCTAATGATCAGTCTGATATTACTTCACTTTATGTCCAGCATCTTCCCCGGCAGATTTAAACTCCAGCTTTTTTATGTCAGACATAAAGTGATGTAATATTGAAATGACCAGTAGAGGGAGCAAAACATGTGTGGAATAGAACACCCCCCCACACACACCACAACAAGAACAGACACACAAGGGAAAGGAGAATGTGGAAAAGCCCAATAAGAGTTTATTTTTTTAAAAAATATTGTGTTTATAATTTCTGTCTGACTGATCAATTTGCTCACTTATTTATACAATTGGCTGTAGAGCTGCCTGCAGCAATGACAGGTCTTTGAGGGAGGGGGAAGCCAGAACCCTTGATGGGTTGCGTGGGATCATGCACGCAAGACATACTGCCGATTGCGCAGCGCTTTGCTTGAACACATGAGCAGTAGCCTGAGAAACAGGATCAAGCTGCTCAGGAACAGCTGAACTGATGGATGACAAACTGTCTCCCTGCTTGAGGCCAGCTGACAGAACTTGAGCTGAACCAGCAGGCGCTCAAGAGGGAAGGAAGAGGAGGACAAAAAGCTTAACCCCCCCCCCCCGCCCAAAAAAAGAATTGCATGAAGAACCTGAAAGGTTAAATGAATACAAACTAGGGGGCCCAATGTTAAAATCAATAAATGTGCAACATAAATATTACACATTATCAAAACAATACATGTATTCATTACAAACAGAATCAGTCGGCATCCATGCATCTCTACTCCCTGCAAGTCTTTGCTGTCCAGTTTGGTGAAAGCCAGTTTGATGTAGTGGTTAAAAGCATGGACTCTAAACTGGGGGAACCCGGTTTGATTCCCCACTCCTCTACATGCAGCTGCTTGGTGACCTTGGGTCAATCACAGTCTTCTCAGAGTTCACTCGGCCCCACCTACCTCCCAGGGTAGGTGTTGTGGGGAGGGGAAGGGAAGGGCTGCTCTGAGGGAAGGGTGGGGTATAAATCTAATCTCTTCTTCTTCTTCTCTCTCCTCCTCCACACCCATCTAGAGAGAAGCTGTCCCACGGGACAAGGGACCTCAAAGAAATGTGAGGCTGAGATTTTTGAGGCTTTCCACCAGGGCTCCCCCAGCCTTTTTGACCCTGCAGGCCCCCTGTGGAATTCTGGCCCAGGGTGGGGGGCCCAGCCACAAAATGGCTGCTGCAGAAGGAGATGGCCAGCCACACAACGGCTGCTGCTGCTTTCCTTCAGTCACACAGTGAAGATCCTTGTGTTGTAGTGGCAGCTGCTGCCAAAGCAGCGCAGCCAATCAGAAACCTCTCTGGGCAAAAGCCTCAGCTGTCCCCGCCCACTTTTTAAAGACCCTTGGTGGGTGCCAGGAAACATACTGGGGGGGGGGGTTTCCACCGGTGTCCGCAGGCACCATGCAGGGAACCCCTGCTTTACGGGGCAAACAACCACCTTTGAGTTTTGCCCCCACGGGAGGTGCTAGAGCCCCCACGTATTGTGTTCTTGACAACCTGGGAGACAACCTCTGGAGTGCTAGCCAAGCCCCCCAAACGGCCTCCCAGGACAGACGAGGGCAGCACACTGTAGAACCAGTCATAGCTCATGTTGAACTTGCAGCGGAGATCTGCATTCTGACGCAGTGAGGGAAAGGATGGTTCAGTTGAGCCATGTCTGAGCCGAGGGAAAGGTTAAAGGAGGCCTTTCCTACCCACACCAGTCTCCGCCTCCTCCCAGCCCCAGTGCCAGTCAGAGGAGGCCAGGCCTCTTGACACTCCCTCCTCCCACTCCAAGCTCGAGATGACCTCGGCCCCAGCGTCTCCCCGGCAATTAGGCAGCCACCAGGCCCACTGGAATGAGAGCCACACCTCCTGCCTACGGCTCTCTCAGGAGCTCCTCCGTCCCACGCGTTTGGGGCTCGTTTCCTACCATACGTGGCAACAGAGGGACAGGTGGAACTGGCAAAGTGGAGGACGTCTCTTCCCTTCGGGGGCATGAGGTTCAGGGGGAAGTCTCTTCCCGGTTTCCTGCTGCTGCTTCTGGGTTCATGACTCCAGCCCTGATGCAATCCCTGGCTCATGCTGACCGGAATATTCACGCTTGCCCTCTGTGCGGCGTTGGCACCGGTGGTGGCATGGCCTCGACCGCCAGATTGCAAGCCCACTGAGTCAGCCCCAGCTGCTGCCCAACATGCAGATGGTCCGTGCAGGAACTGGGGAGGGCGGGGAAGCCCAGGCACACCAAGGCTCTCCTGCCTGCCTGGTTTCAGGGGTCCACCTTGGCTTCAGCTCCCAGGCTGGTCTCCTGTCCTGTCCCAGAGTGAGCGAAGGTATTTCTGGCAGCCTAAGGAGAAAAACAAGAGTGAGGCCCACTTAAAAAAAAACTTCCTTCCTTCCTTCCTTCCTTCCTTCCTTCCTTCCTTCCTTCCTTCCTTCCTTCCTTCCTTCCTTCCTTCCTTCCTTCCTTCCGTGGTGGGCAGCCAGTGAAGCTCCTGTATGGTATGTCATAGTTGGGGATGCCAGCCTCCAGTTGGGACCTGGGGTTTTTCTGGAATTGCAGCTGACCTCCAGAGTGCAGAGAGATCCGTTCCCCTGGAGAAAGTGGATGCTTTGGAGGGTGGACCCTCTGTGGCATTGTACTCTGCTGAGGTCCCTGTCCTCCCCAGGCGCCATCCTCAAATCTCCAGGGGTCTCCATACCTGGATCTGACAACCCTATGACTGCCGGTGGCTGGGGTGTGTGTGTGTTTCAGCTAATGCTGCCATCCCCTGCCCGGGAGGTGGGATGGCTGAACTCGTGACGTCAGTGCTGTGGAATGTTATGTTACAGTTCTCATGGCATGCTTATCGCTCTCCCTGCTGCTCCGACCTTGAGAGACTGTTGGTGCCGGCTCATGTATCTTTTCTTCTGTCTGGCTATATGTCTTCCCACCTATTTCCTGGGAACTGTAAACCAGTACAGTTCACTGCCACAGGAGGTGGTGGTGGCTACAAGCATGGACGGCTTCAAGAGGGAATTAGATAAACATATGGAGCAGAGGTCCATCGGTGGCTCTTAGCCACAAGGTATAGATAGGAACTCTCAGTCCGGGGCAAGTGATGCTCCGTATTCTTGGTGCTTGGGGGGGGGGAGGCAACAGTGGGAGGGCTTCCTGCCCCCACTGCTGGACCTCCGGAGGGCACCTGGTGTTTTTGGCCACTGTGTGATAGAGTGTTGGACTGGATAGGCCATTGGCCTGATTCAGCATTGGCTTCTCTTATGTTCTCTTATGTTCTTAGTATTTTAACCGCCTTTTTCTTTATGTAATTATTGGTTACAATGCACTGCCTGGTGTCTCTCTGAATTCTGTATAACTGTCCTGGTTTCAATAGGGCCTGTCATTACTAACACAAGAAGTGCAGATGACCATAGCAGACCTTTCTCAATAAAGCTTTCCTGTTTAAGGACACTTGTTGCTGACTGACTCTGTAGGACTCTCACAGGGGGGACCAGGCAACCCTAGCGGGTGGGGTTGCCAGATATAGGTTGGGAAACTTGGAGATTTGGGGCTGGCGCCTGGGGAGGATAGGGACCTCAGTGGGGTACCATGCCACAGAGTCCCCCCTCCAAAGCATCCACTTTCTCCAGGGGGAACTGATCTCCATAGTCTGGAGATGAGCTGTAACTCTGAGGGATCCCCAGGCCCCACATAGAGGCTGGCATCCCTTGAGCTCAGCAGGGTAGAGTCCTGCACAGGCCACCTTCCAAAGCAGCCGTTTTCTCGAGGGGAACTGACCTATGTTGTCTGGAGATTAGTTGTAATTCCGGGGGATCTCCAGGCCCCACCTGGAGGCTGGCAACCCTAGCATGCTTCCTCTTCTTCCCAAGCTGATGATCTCCTTCTCTTGCAGAAGCTTCAAGGCAAGCAGGTACTACTGATTCAGTATTGATTCATTTAAGACATTTGTTAGCTGCCCTTGTTCAGTTGCAGCTGACTTATGGTGACCCCAGCAAGGGGCTTTCAAGGCCAAGTGATCAAACAGAGGTGGTTCGCCCTTTGCCTTCCTCCGCAGAGCCTTCCTGGGCGGTCTCCCTGCCAGGCTTCTGAGATTAGGCTGTACTGTTCCAAACCCCCAAAGTGGCTTACAATACAAGTAAAACAACCAGGGGTCATTTCGTAGAAAAAGAGGTGCAGGAGCTCATTAGCATAACTCATTAGCATAACTCATTTGCATATGCCACACCCCCTAACATACCGGAAGTGTGTCAGAAGGCAACACCCACCCCTCAGGCTCCACTCCACAGGGGAGTGAAACTGACCTGCTCTTCCTCCATTCCCTTCCCCATCCAATACTTTGTGCAATAAAAATAAGCGTCAAGAACACACCCTCATTCTCTTCCTGCTCCCTTGAAACCACCAGGTTTCAAGTAGACTTGAGATACCAAGGACATGTGTACCACCCATCCCTTTCCCTTTCCCTCCCCACAACAAGACATCCTGTGTGGTAGGTGGGGCTGAGAGAGGTCTTTTGAGAACTGCTCATGAGAGAACAGCTCTGAGAGAACTTGTGACTGGCCCAGGGTCACACTAGCAGCTGCATGTGGAGGAGTGGGGAATCAAACCCGGTTCTCCCAGATTAGAGTCCAACTCCTGACCACTACACCAAACTGATGGGGTGGAAACTGCTGAAGGGTTGGTAAAATTTCTCCAGTACTTATGTGCCATGTGCCCAGATTGGTGTAGAGAGCCAGTCTGGTGTAGTGGTTAAGTGCGCGGCCTCTAATCTGGGAGAACCGGGTTTGATTCCCCACTCCTCCACTTGCACCTGGCTGGATGACCTTGGGCAAGCCATAGCTCTGTACCAGCTGTTCCCTCAAGGACAGCTTGGGAAAGAGCGCTCTCAGCCCCACCTACCTCACAGGGTGTCTGTTGTGGGGAGGGGAGGGGAAAGGAGTTTGTAAGCCGCTCTGAGACTCTTAAGTGAGTGAAGGGCGGGATATAAATCCAATCTCTTTTCTTCTCTTCTTCTTCTTCTTCAGATAAAAAATGGTATACTTAGAAAATTTATATGCCACCTTGAGCAAGTCTCTAAAAAAGCAGCACACAGTCATAAAAGGAACAATGATAAAATTATCAATATTAAAACAAAACATTAAAAACAATAAAGACCCTAGCAGGGCTTTCTCCGGGGCGCTGCGCCTCTGCACTGCTTGGGGAAGCTGAGGAGGGGGCGGGGCTTGGTCATGTGCCCACCTCCTGGGCTCCTCACTCCCAGAGCTGTGCTCCTGTGTGCTCCTGCTCCAACGGACCCCTGAAAACGACAGTTGAGCAGTGACTCCTAAAAGCTCATACCCTGACCGACTTCCCACAAGCAGCTGTGCTGCCAGCACTCTTCCATTTGCCCTGGTTGCATTGGTCAGTTTCACACTATTTGCCACACAGCCGCATTTTGACCTGCAGCTCTCCCCAGTTCCCCCCGCATCTTTTCAATCTTAAAAAACAAGGATCAAGAAGATGCAGAGGAAATGGGGGGGAGCTGCGGGTCAAAAATGCGGCTGTGTGGCGAATAGTGTGAAACTGACCAATGCAATCGGGGCAAATGGAAGAGTGAGGGCAGCACAGCTAGTTGTGGGAAATTGGTCCCTGCCTCACATTTTGTTAGTCTTGAAGATACTACTGGACTCTTGCTCTTTCCTACTGCAACCATTATAAGAACACTTTATTCATTCATTCATTCATTCATTCATTCATTTATTTATTTATTTATTTATTTATTCATACTTTTACCCCGCCCACCCCATGACATAAAAGACCACAATTTAAAAGCTCTCATGAGGATTGTCAATAAATAAAAACTAGATCAGTCAAATGGAGTCCTAAATAAACCTGTCTTCAACTGCCTCCTGAAGATGGACAGTGCGGGGGCCAGGTGCACCTCCCTGGGGAGGTTGTTCCATAATTGTGGGGCTGCCACCGAAAAGGCCCTCTCTAGTGTGCCCACCAGACAAACTTCTTTGATCGGAGGGCCTCTCAGAGGGCCTCTCTGTGTAATCTTAATACCTGGGCAGGAAGGTGTGGGAGAAGATGGTCCTTTGGATAACCCAGCCCCAAACTGTGTGGGGTGCCAGTCCTCCCTGGGGCAGAGCAGCACACCCGCACAGATGCCCCATTGTTGAGCAGAGACAAATGGGGGGCAGGGCCAGAGACTGTCAGCATTTCCTGGCGCATTTCCAGGCGTGCATATCTTATGCAATACATCGACACCTGTTGCTCATGGGTTGCCTGGGAAGATGCAATTATCACATGCGCTGCTACTGAGAGCACACCGGGGAATGTCATAAGCATATAATCACACCTGTGACGTTGCTGGCGTCGAAGGACACAGCTGCCCCTCCCTGACGGTTGCAACACAATGTAATTTTTTTTTTTTAAAAGCCTTTGGAGGCTGTGAGGGTGTCCCTCTGCCAAGCCCAGACAGAAGCATTCCCCCCCCCCCCGTCTTTGAAAACAATAGGTGACAAACCCCATCACTATGGGGCGGGGCCAGGGCTTGGCATTCAGAATTGGGCCTCCCTGCCCCCCCCCGGGGCTTGCCAGCAGCCAGGCTGGGGAAACCAAGCTCCGCTTGAGGTCTCCGAGAGATGGATCTGTGTGCATGGGGCTTCCTGCTACTGGAGTTCAAGGCCACTGCACCGAGCTTCTTGTCGCTTGCCCTCAGCAGGAAGGGGGGCTTGGCTCTCGGACGCTTATGCCCTGGAAAATTTGTTGCTCCCTAAAATGCTGCTGGACTCGAATCTGGCTCCTCTGTGAAGTCGCTTCCTCCCACCAGAATCCAAATCCCAAATTTAAATCCCCCCCCATATCGTTCCCCTCGCCTCCCCCCCTCACTCATCAGCTGCTGTACGCATATGCTCTGATATGCCCTACTGGCTTTTTTGACCCTAAATATTTCTGCTGGAATACCTTCCACTCAACCTAACTAACCTCTCATCTTATTCAGGTTTCCTGTATGTGAAGGGAAGGATCCGCTCTGCAAACGCAAAGGAGGAGGCCGGTCAGCTGCAGTGCCATTCCCCTTTTGGTCCCCAGGTGGCCCTGGGGGGTCTTTACAGGCCTCAACCAATTGGTTTCTCTGGTATCCCGTAAGAGAAGTAGAGGGCCAGCATGGTGTAGAAGAAGAAGAAGAAGAAGAGGAGGAGGAGGAGGAGGAGACTGGATTTCTACCCTGCCCTTCACTACCCAAAGGAGTCTCAGAGCGGCTTACAAACTCCTTTCCCTTCCCCATCCCACAACAGCCACCCTGTGAGGTAGGTGGGGCTGAGAGAGCTCTGACAGAAACTGCTCTTTTTCAAGAACAGCTGTGCCAGAGCTATGGCTTGCCCAAGGTCATCTAGCAGGTGCAAGTGGAGGAGTGGGGAATCAAACTCGGTTCTCCCAGATTAGAGTCTGCGCACTTAACCACTACCCCAAACTGGCAGTGGACTCGAATCTGGAGAGCCAGGCTTGATTCCCCACTCCTCCACATGAAGCTAGCTGGGTGACCTTGGGTCAGTCACATCTCTCTCAGATCTGCCCCACCTACCTCACAGGATGCCTGTTGTGAGAAGAGGAAGGGAAGGAGATTGTCGTCACCACTTTGAGACTCCTCAGGGTAGAGAAAAGCCTTTTTCTTATTCCATCTGCCCTCTGTGGCTTATCTGAGACTCCATTTCTCCCAGTCTCTGACTGAGGTTGCGGTCGCACAACCATCTGATCAGACCATCCTGATGACATGAGAGCTCACTGGAGTGGTCAGACAGGGGAAAGTCCATCCGTGGCCCGTCTCAATCCATTTACTACCAGATTTTCCCCAGTGTCTTTTAACTCCGCTTCTATGGCGGAGCAAAACGGGTTGCCGACGGCTGTGGGACGCTTCTCAGGTGTTGCTGTCTGATCGCTCCCTTAAAATCCGCCTGGCATCCGCGCCCGTGTCGGGTCTAACTGTGCGTATGATCGCAGCCTAACTCCATCCATAGAGTCCACTTTCCAAAGCTCCCATTTCCTCCAGGGGAAATTATCATTGTAGTCTGGAGATCACTTGTAATTCTGGAAGACTTCCCGGCCCTACCCTTATTTATTTCCTGGGATTTTTATCCCGCCCTCCCCGCCAAATGGCAGGTTACCCTGAGGCTGGTAACCATGTGGGGAACTCCAGGCACACTTTAGTCAATAGTTTGTCTGTTTGTCATGAGGATTTAATTGTTAACTTTTGTAGGGATACCAGCAGTGCCTTGGCTAGTGCTGGGAGATTTCGCAGGTGATGCTTGGGGAGACAGTTCAGGATGATATGATGTCACCCCAGGGTGATGCTCTAGAAATTTCCCCTAATTTCTATGGTAAAGACCACAGAGACATGGGGAAATTCCCAGAGTATCACTACAGGTGCATTCATACAGCTCTTTTGAGCCACGCCAGGCACGAGTACCTGGTGGGTTTAACGTGCACATCCAGACCTCAACATCTGGGAATCGTGCCGCTTTCATTAGTAGCCCATCAATCCCTGGCCAACGGGCCAATGCCGGACTTTCCACCATCAAATCATTCCACCAGCGTGCAATCAGCCTGTAGGGATGGTCGCCAGACCATCCTGAACGGCTGCCATTTTTAAAAAGTCTTAGCAATGTGCGCATAACTGCTTAAACGTGACATCCGCAGATGGTGAGGCACATATGCAGATATGCTCGTGCACCAACAGGTTTTTTTTTTAAAAAGCCAACTGCACGGCTTCTTAAGGTGGATGCCGTCGAGACAATCCACCATGGGAGTCACGCGCGGTAAAGTGCTTCACGGGGGAGCTGTCTGGTCGTGCAATGCTGGATTAAAAAGATCTAGATCAAATTACAGCTGGGCCAGTGGCGGGATGAGCTGCCCGTCTGAACACGCCCTACATGGGCCTTCTTTTCTTCTCCCACTCATCAATTTCTACAGAGCAGGGGGCTAAGGGCAAACCTAGACTCTCATCTCTAATAACCCTGATCAATGTTCCCTCTAAGTTGTGGAGTCGTGTGAGCAAAAATTCTACTTCGTGAGCTACTGGTGTTAAAGCTGTGAGCAAGTGATTTGGCTCCTGCATAAGTTGGTTTGCTCTGGAGCCATCCTTCCTGGGCTAAGACCAAAATGTGTGAGCCGGAGGCTAAAAAACAGTGAGCTAGCTCACACTAACTCAGCTTAGAAAGAACATTGACCCTGATCCCCACCTCTGGGCTTCTGCTGGGCTTTTAGTTGAGGCAGTGGATGTCCCCCCCCCCCTTCTGGCTGGCTTCCCCATCAGCGTCCTGGATTCAAACAGCCACCAGGAAACCCACCCTCCTGTTCCATCTCAACTGCTGAGACATTTGATCAGATCTTGCACGGTATTTTATGACTATTGTACTGTTTTAATTTGTCATTTTAAATTGGTTCTAATTGTTACTGTAAATTGTATTAATATTGACAGAACCCGCCCGGAGCCTGCTTGCAGGGAGGGCGGGGAACGAGTCCAGTAAAACAAATAACATGAAAGTGAGAAATCCTTCTTTCAGCTGTGTCGAGAGACTACCTTGACCCAAGGAGATGTGCTGATTTCCTCCATTTTAATTTTGAAAAACACCGGATCAGAATAGTAAAAAGCCCAGTAACACCTTTAAGACTAACAAACTTTATTGTTTGGCCTGGGGCCTGCCTACCTAAGGGACCGCCTTTCCCCATATACACCCCAAAGAGCGCTGCGGTCAGGCAGCCAACACCGCCTGACCCTTCCGGGCCTGAAGGAGGCAAGGCTAGTAGCCACCAGAAACAGGGCCTTCTCGGTAGCGGCCCCTCACTGGTGGAATGAGCTCCCAGAGAACATCAGGGCCCTGCGGGACCTTTTGCAGTTCCGCAGGGCCTGCAAAACGGAGCTCTTCCGCCAGGCCTTTGGGGCCGCCACCGGGGGGAACGGCCCTTAGTAGATGGCACAATGGCCATTCCTAGAACATCTCTGTATCATCAACGGCCATCTCTAAAACATCTCTGGTGGTAGCCTCCTGGTGGGTGTAAGCTAGCGCTGGTTATCTGTTATGCTGCTATGACGCTGCTATTGTGCTGAATGTTGTTGTAATTTTAAATTAGTTTTTATGCTATGTTTTAACTCTGTAACTGAATGATTTTATGTTGTGAGCCGCCTAGAGCCGGCCTGCTGGCTAGGCGGGGTACAAATTGAAACAAACAAACAAATAAATAAATAAATTGTCGCATAAGCTTTCGAGAAACACAGCTCTCTTCGTCAGAGGCATCCAAAGCTGATGCGACAATAAAGTTGGTTGGTCTCAAAGGTGCTACTGGGCTCTTTACTATTTTGCAGCAACCGACTAACACGGCTGAGTCCTCTGGATCGACGACCAGATCGGAATGAAACTTCGGCCGGCCCGATGCACGCACCTGCCAGCAGGTTGACTGGTAGCCTCTGAGAAAGGAAGGCAGGCAGGCAGGCGCTCCGTGCTGTCGGCTGCCAGAGGTTACTTCCCCAGAGTGGCCAGAAGTGCCCACCTGCTGACCTTCTCCCCTGGAGCAAAACGGGTGAAGGTGCTCCCTGGGGAGAGAGGGACCCAGAGGCAAGTCCAAGACAAGGGGAGGTGCCGGTGGGCAGTGGCCAGGTGCCTGCAGGAGGCATCTCCCCAGGGTGTGTGTGTGTGTGTGTGTGTGTGCGCACACACCAGGTCTTGTGCAAGAGAAGCCAGAAGAGAGCCGGAAGGTGCCTGAGAGCCTGGCTTGGAGGAGGCAACTGTGATTGGTGCTCCTCCTTTGTGACTTTTTGCCATTCTTCTTACCCTGGGGGACTCCATGATGGAGGGGGGGGTCTTGGGGCAGGCAGGCACGGGTGTGCCCCACTCCTACCCACGCAGAAGCCAGCTCACCTCAGGGCCTTCGCCTTCCCCGACAGGTCCAAGTGCAAACACGCTGAGAAACTGGCAGTAAACATGCTTGCCAGGTAGGGTTGCCAGCCTCCAGGTGGGGCCTGGAGATCTCCCGCCATTACAACTGGTATCGGGATGACAGAGATCAGCTCCCCAGGAGAAAACGGCTGCCTCGGAAGGTGGACTCTATGGCACTGCACCCTGCTGAAGACCCTCCACTCCCCAAACCCCGCCCTCCTCATGCTGGGAGCCAGTTGGGTGCAGTGGTTAAGAGTGGCGGACTCCAATCTGGAGAACCAGGTCTGACTCCCCACTCCTCCACAGGCAGCTGCTGGGTGACCTCGGGTCAGTCACAGTTCTCTGAGAGGCATTTTCTGCATCAAGAGCCGTTGTGGGGAGGGGAAGGGAAAGGAGATTGTAAGGCGCTCTGCAACTCTGAGTGAAGGGAGAGGTATTAATCCAATCTCCTCCTCCACTTCTTCTTCTTCCTCCTCCTCCTCCCCCCCAAATCTCTGGGTATTTCCCCATCCTAGGGTTGCCAAGTCCAGGTTGGAAAATACCTGGGGACTTTGGGGGTGGAGCCAGGAGAGGGCGGGGTTTAAGGAGGGGAGGGCCTCAGCAAGGTACAATGCCATAGAGTCCACCCTTCAAAGCAGCCATTTTCTCCAGGGGAGCTGATCTCTGTCAGCTGGAGCTCAGTTGTAAAAGCGGGGGATCCCCAGGCCCCACCTGGAGGCTGGCAACCCTACCCCATCCAGAGCTGGCAACCCTATGTAAACATAACTCGTCCAGCCATTGCAACCACCTTGTCATCAGCTGAGACTCAGATTAGTTCCTTTTGCCTTTCGACATTTGTTAGGGACGCCAGCTCTGGGTTGGGAAATTCCTGGAGATTTGAGTGTGGTGCCCGGAGGGGGGGGGGGGAGGGAGGATCTCAGCTGAATATGATGCCATAGAGAGTCTCCCCTCCGAAGCAGCCATTTCCTCCTCCAGGGGGACTGATCTCTCCCGTGTGGTGTGGGGATCAATTGTGATTCCAGCAGATCTCCAGGCCCTGCCTGAAATCTGGCAGTCCTCATTTGGGCAGGACCGTAGCTACGGTGGGGCATCTCAGGGCCCAGCCCCCTGACTTACCGCCAAGGCCCTCCCCAACTTCCTATCCAGCCCAGGCAGTCCCTTGGAAGTATGTGCAGGGGTGTATGCCCCTTAACTTATTTAAAGGCCCTCCCAAATTAAAAAAATCCTGGTGATGGGCCTGCAGTTGGCCCTCTCTCAGGCAACGCGGCTGGCAGTGCCATGGCTGCAGCTGCTCTTCTTGCCCACACAGTCAGGGAGATCAGTCTCCAGCCAGGGCCCTGGTTGGCTCAGGGCATCAAAACTTCCCAGATCCCTCACTGGGCCCTTCTGTTTGTGCACACACAGTAGCAAGGCTCGCATGGCTCAGTGCCCAGAGCTGTTGGCAGCTGAGCAGTTGCAGGCATCTGGAAGAGCCAGATCTGCCACCCAGGGTCATGGGTGGGTCATTAGCCTTTGCATACAGGGTGATACCTGAGCCACAAGCTACTCTGCCAGAGAGAAAATGCATCCGTAACTGTAACAGTCAATTCATTTGAGTCACAGCAGCCACCAAGGAGGTGCCAGGGATTTTAAAAGTCAGGGTTTCCAACGAGGCAGAGATAATGTGGCTTCTTTTATTTTATTTACTTAAATAATTATATGTCCACCTTTCTCTCGGGCCTCCTGGGACCAAGATGAGCAACAGCAACGTAAAAGCAATAGGAACAGTTTTATAAAACAAGACATTCAAAAACAACAATCCCCGACCTGAGCATTTTTAGTCACCAGCGTTGGCTTGTCGCTCAATCATGCCTTTATTATTTTTATAGCTTAAAAATGCTACAAGCCATTTGTTTCTGTGATGTGTGTGGGGCACAAGAAGACGAACACACACACACACACACACACACGAGTCCCAAGCTGCCAGACAGAGTCTGAACCACAAGAAAAAAAATTCCTTTTTACCCAGGAAATTCTTTACTGACTAATCCTTCCTTTCTACAATGGTGGTGAAGGTTAATGCATTTCTGTGCATGCGGAGAGGTGGCCTTTCTGTGGCAGACGTATTTGAAGGCGCCGGAGCCAAGGGCCCACCAAAGGTTCAGCTCTGGGGAATATGACACGTGACCACAGTGCGAGCTGAAGCGGTGGATGCTGGAGCACGTCTAGCCAGGAGCACAAATCCTTCCTCCAAAGTGAACGCTGCCCCCCCCCCCTCAGTAAGCTCTGGGGAGTGACGGGTGTCCCCTCACTAGTGTGAACAAGGCTTTCCCAAAGGGATAGGAGGTGGCTGAGATCAAGGCCAAAGCTTTGAATCACCTTCCTTAGGAGGGAAGGTCGAAGAGTCTGGGACTTTCCTGTTTGGAAAAGAGATTTGGGGGGGGGGGGGGATGATAGAGGTCTGTAAAATTATGCACAGGGTGGAGGAGAGAGTTGACAAAGAGAACTATTTCTCCCTCTCCCAAAATACCAGAACTTGAGGGGATCCAATGAGGCTGATGGGCAGGAGGTTCAAGACAGACAAAAGGAAACACTGCTTCACGCATGGAGTGATTAAAGTGTGGAATTTGCTGCCAGAGGATGTAGTGATGGCCACAGGCATAAAAAAGGAATTAGATTCATGGAGGGAAGTCCATCAGTGGCTACTAGCCATGGTGGCTGAGGGGAACCTCCCCATTCAGAGACACTAATCCTTTGAATCCCAGAGCCAGGAGGCAACATCAGGGGAAGGCCTCGGCCTCTCTGCCCTGTTACTGTCCCTCCAGAGGAACTGGCTGGCTGCTGTGTGAGACGGGATGCTGGACTAGAGGGACCCTCACTGGTCTGACCCAGCAGGGCTCTTCTGAGGTTCTTCTCAGGGGAAGGCCTCGGCCTCTCTGCCCTGTTGCTGGCCCTCCAGAGGAACTGGTTGGCCACTGTGTGAGACAGGAGGCTGGACTGGATGGACCCTCACTGGTCTGACCCAGCAGGGCTCTTCTGATGGTCTTATGAAGGCCTCGGCCTCTCTGCCCTGTTGTTGGTCCTCCAGAGGAACTGGCTGGCCACCGTGTGAGACAGGAGGCTGGACTAGATGGACCCTCAGTGGTCTCATCCAGCAGGGCTCTTCTGAGGTTCTTATGTTCAGCTGTGGCTGGAGTGGGAAGAGAAGAAGGCAGCAACCACACCTAGGATTGAAGGAAGAAGAAGAGGAGGAGGAGGAGGAGACTGGATTTCTACCCTGCCCTTCACTACCCAAAGGAGTCTCAGAGCAGCTCACAACCTTTTCCCCCTTTCCCTCCCTACCATAGACACCCTGTGAGGTAGGTGGGGCTGAGAGAGCTCTTTCAAGGACTACTCTTGAGAGAATAGTTCTGAGAGAACTGTGACTGACCCAAGGTCACACCAGCAGCTGCATGTTGAAGAGTGCCATTGACAACTGCATTGCCTTTGATACTACCACTGGCAGGTTGCATTGCCAGTTGTACTGACTCGTCTGCCTGTCTGCCCATTTTTATCCTACATTCCCTCTAAAGAGCTCAGTGTGGCATACTTGCTTCTCCCCTCTTCCCTTTTTATCTTCACAACGGTCTTGTGAGGTCGGTGAGGCTGAGAAGGAGCGACTGACCCAT
This sequence comes from Lepidodactylus listeri, assembly GCA_029233225.1. Lineage (NCBI taxonomy): Eukaryota > Metazoa > Chordata > Lepidosauria > Squamata > Gekkonidae > Lepidodactylus > Lepidodactylus listeri. Next base: position 1,405,289 of record JARCFY010000002.1, read on the forward strand.
GATCGTGGTTTGGACTTCCTGGAGATTTGAACTCAGGACTTCCCAGTCTAACACGCTGATGGTTACATCACACTGGCTCTGTGGCTTGCCCAAGGCAGGACTTCAACCCAGGCCATGCCCAGTCTCCCTGCAGGGCCCTTCCTTGGCCTGGCTTGTCACCCTGCCTGGTGCCTGTCTGTGTTGACACTGGACGTGCCTCACTACAAGGCTCCTGCCGAGGTGGTTCCCCCGTGTCCGGGCGTCACCTGTCAACGCCACCCCTGCACTTTGGGAACCGGCCTGTCTGGGCAGGGCAGGGCTCCAGGGCTGGATTAGAGGGGAATTCAACTCAGCGCTGGGAGCCAGCTCAGGGCAAGCTGTGGCACATCCCAGGGGAGACAGCCCCTCCTGCCTGGCTCTTTAAAGCCCGCCTGACTCGGCCGACGAGGCTCAGAGGCACAGCAGCTCAGCAGCACCATGAAGACCGTCGGCGGCCTCCTCCTCGCCCTGCTGGCCCTCCTGGCCCTCGGGGCCCAGCTCTCGTCAGCGAGCCAAGGTGAGCGCCATCAGGCAGGAAGGGGGGGGGGTGTCGTCACAGGGGCGAAGGAGTTTCCCCTTGGACATGCTTTCCAGCTGTGAGCGTATCTGCGAGACTAGAGAATGGCAGACTGAAAGTGCGTGCGTATATGGCTGTGTGGCTCTCCCTGCCACCGGAGTTACTGAGCAGGCAAGCTAGACTGCTCCGGCAGGCCGTATGGGGAGGTTCTACTTCCATGGCTGCCAGTGAAGTGGTGAGAGGTCAGGGGGGTGGACCCCAAGGCCCTCTGCAGTGCTGCCGAGGAAGGGGTGCCAGGACAGAGCTAGGGTTGCCAGGTCTGGGTTGGGAAATACCTGGAGACTTTGGGGGGTGAATCTGGGAGAGGGTGGGGTTTGGGGAGGGGAGGGGAGGGGCCTCAGCATGGTGCAGTGCCATAGACTCCGCCCTCCAAAGCAGCCATTTTCTCCAGGGGAGCTGATCTCTGTTAGCTGGAGGTCGGTTGTAAAAGTGGGAGATCCCCGGGCTCCACCTGGAGGCTGGCAACCCTAGGCAGAGCTCTCACACTGGGTCCAGGTGGCCCCCACCCAGTGTTGCCAACTTCCAGGTGGGGCCTGGAGTTCTGCTGGAATTACAGCTGACTACAGAGTTCAGTCGGAGAAAATGGCAACTTTGGAGGGTGGACTCTATGGCGTTATACCCGGTCCCTCCCTTCCCTAAGCCCCCAGGCGCCACCCCCAAATACCCAGGAATTTTCCAACCCAGAGCTGGCAACCCTGCCTCTCCCTCTTCCTCCTCCACAGAGTTGTGAAGAATTCTTGGGCCACCTGGGTGCCGTGCGGGCGCTGGGGACAGCGGATTTTCTTGGGCAAGCTGGGCAGGTGGCTGGGAAAAGTCACTCAGTGAGGCTCAAACGAGACCCGAGTGGCCAGGTCTCCTGCAATTAAACCACCAAAACAAGCCCTAATTAAATGAGCAACATTCCTACTTTGAAGATTGCAGGTGGGGGATTAGCCCTTTCCTTCTGTGCATTTTTCTCCACGTAAATCATCTACTTCCTTGAAGCTCCCGTGAGCTGTGGGAAATCACAGTGGAACTGCTCCATGTCCCGTGGAGAACTTGAACTCAGGTCTTCATGGTCCCACTGCAGATACTACGCCACACCCCGGCTGTCTATCACCCCCCCTGCCCCCGGTTTATGGGGAGGGGCTCTGGGGCCAGTCTAGCTCCAGCCTGGCGCTTCTCATTTTGGGAGCTGAGCCCTGGGGACAGCCACCCTCCAGCCCCCACCGGCCACTTCATGCCCTTCTTTTGGGGCTGCCTTTCCTGGCATGTCCGTCCCCCAAAGAGTTTTATGCTCAAGTGATCAAAACCTGCTGGGGAGCCCCGGACCCAGCCCTTTTGGCCCTTCCTGGCTCTGGTCTGGCGGAACACTCTTCAAGGTGAGATCTGGGCTTTGCGGGACTTGATGGAATTCCACAGGACTTGGAAAACAGAGTTGTTCCACTAGGGCTATGGTCTAGGACCAATGCTCCCTCTAAGCTGTGGAGTCTTGTGAGCAAAAATTCTACTTTGTGAGCTACTGGCATTACAGTTGTGAGCGAGCGGTTTGGCTGCTGCATAAATTAGTTTGCTCTGGAGCCGTCTTTCCTGAGCTAAAACAAAAATGTGTGAGCCGGAGGCTAAAAAACTGTGAGCTATCTCACACTTACTCAGCTTAGAGGAAACACTGTGGACAGCAATGTTTCCCCCTTTCTCTTTTTCCCATCAGGATTGGCCTCCTCCTCCTCCTCTGTCTGCTCCCCTCTCTCCCCCACCTCCTCCTTACTAGACAGACTAGATATCTAGGGTTGCCAGCCTCCAGGTGGGGCCTGGGGATCTCCCGCTTTTACAACGGATCCCCAGCTGACCGAGATCAGCTCCCCTGGGGGAAATGGCTGGTTTGGAGGGGGGGCTCCATGGCATTGTACCCAGCTGAGGCCCCTCTCCTCCCCAAACCCCACCCTCTCCCGGATCCACCCCCAAAGTCTCCAGGTATTTTCCAACCCAGACCTGGCAATCCTATAGCTCTCCCCCCCTAAGAACTGACACCATCAATTTGGTGATAGGTGATTGTATTTTATTATATCATTATATTTAAATGTATTAATGTTATTAATTGTACATCATGCTTATACGGTTTTACCCACCCTGAGCCCATTTATGGGGAGGAAAGAGACAAATAAGAAAGCGTTGTGCCTCTTGCCTTGCAGCCAAGGAAGGGTTCTGCTACCAGGTGGCACCTTTGGGGGACGTCTTTGACGAGAAGGACTGCAGCGCCTGCCAGAAGAACAAGTCCTGCTCCACCTGCACCAACGACTCGCAGTGCCCTGGCACCCAGAAATGCTGCCCGGGAGACTGCGGCTACGTCTGCCAGGAGGCCGTCTTGAGTAGGTTCCTTCCCCCTGTTTCTATGGGGGGTCTATTTCTACGGGGGGTGGGTGGGTGAGAAAAGCAGTACTCAGAAAACCCCTTTCAGTCTCCCACAAGAATTCTGGTAACTTGGACCACTTTGACATTTGATGTTTTACCTGTGGTTCTCCAAACTATTTCCTGCACCAGCAAACACTATCAAGGTCTGAAGAAGGGTGCATGCACACAAAAGCGTATACCCCAAATCAAACTTTGTTGGTCTTAAAGGTGACCCTGGGCTCAAATTAAGGTCTATACTGATTGCCAGTTTTGGATCCTTGGCTCAATGGCAGAGCCTCTGCTTGGCATGCAGAAGGTCCCAGGTTCCATCCCTGGCATCTCCTGTTAAAAGGACCAGGCAGGAGGTGATGGGAAAGACCTCCGCCTGAGACCCTGGAGAGCTGTCAAGAGGGGCTGTGGCTCAGTGGGAGAGCCTCTGCTTGGCATGCAGAAGGTCCCAGGTTCAGTCCCCGGCATCTCCAGTTGAAAAGGACCAGGCAGTGGGTGATGTGAAAGATCTCTGCCTGAGACCTTGGAGAGCTGTAAAGAGGGGCTGTGGCTCAGTGGGAGAGCCTCTGCTTGGCATGCAGAAGGTCACAGGATCCATCCCCAGCATCTCCAGTTTAAAAGGACCAGGCAGGAGGTGATGGGAAAGACCTCAGCCTGAGACCCTGGAGAGCTGTAAAGAGGGGCTGTGGCTCAGTGGCAGAGCACCCGCTTGGCATGCAGAAGGTCCCAGGATCCATCCCCAGCATCTCCAGTTAAGAAGGACCAGGCAGGAGGTGATGGGAAAAGGCCTCTCTCTGCCTGAGACACCCTCGCAAGTGGCTGCCAGTCTGAGTCGGCAGAAGGCAGCTTCTCGTGCGCTTTATCAGAAAGGGGATGCACCTCAGTGGTGGAGCATCAGGACTGGTATGCAGACAGTCATAGGTTCAATCCCCCCCGGCGGCATCTCCAGTTAAGAAGGACCAGGCAGGAGGTGATGTGGAAGACTTCTGCCTGAGTCCCTGGGAGAGCCAATGTCAGTCAGATTAAACAGATTCTGAGGAGGGGCTGTGGCTCTGGTAGAGCACTTGCTTGGCATGCTGAAGGTCCCAGGTTCCATCCCTGGCTGCATCTCCAGTTGAAAGGACCGGGCAGGAGGTGATGGGAAAGACCTCTGCCTGAGACCCTGGAGAGCCAATGTCAGTCAGATTAAACAGATTCTGAGGAGGGGCTGCCCCTCAGTGGCAGAACACCTGCTTGGCATGCAGAAGGTCCCAGGCTCAATCCCCAGCAGCTCCGGTTAAAAGGGAATCAGGTAGTAGGGGATGTGAAAGACCTCCGCCAGAGACCCGGGAGAGCGGCTGCCAGCCTGAGGAGACGATGCCGCCCTCGATGGACCGAGGGTCTGATTCAGTGTCAGGCAGCTTCCTGTGGGGCCTGAGTGTTTGACTGGAGAATAGACGGGGGAATCAGTTTGCCCTGCGGAAGGCCTCAGGTTGAATCCCCAGCAGCATCTCCGGTTAAAAAGATGCCGTGGAGGCCCTCTCTCTGCCTGAGACACCTTGGCGAGCGGCTGCCAGTCTGAGTCGGCCAGACCGTCCTTGACGGACCGAGGGGGGCCTGATTCATTGCGAGGAAGTTTTGTGGGCTCCCATGACTGCCTGACAGCATGGCGGGGGCGGTGGGAGCGGCACTGCCAGAGTGTTGACATCCAAACCCGGTTCGGGTGACGTGAGTGGGAGGGGCGGGAGGGCTGCGATGACAGGTGAGGAAACCGGGAGGACTCCCAGCGGCCCTCGGAAGGCGGCTCCCAAGCCTCGAAGCCTCCACGACTGGGCTGGTGGAGTGCGAGTGGACGGTGTGTCACCCTGGCAGGGCAACCCTCGTCTAGCTGCCCCAGTGCCCTGGCTCAAGAGTCTCCATAGCCTCGGCAAAGGTCTGCCAGAAAGCAGGGTTGCCAGCGTCCAGCTGGAACTGGAGAATTCCTGGAATTACAGCTGCTCTCCAAATGACAGGGATCAGCCCCCCTGGAGACAATGGCACTTTCTGAGGGTGGCTTGCCCTACCTAGGAGTCCAAAGCTGGCCAGGGGTGAGGCAGAGGGATCCGTGCCCTGTGCTGGGCAGCCTCTGTGGGGAGGGGGGAGGGCAAGAGGCGTAGCTGGGTGGGGCAGCTCTCGGCCTTCGAACAAGGCCCCATCCACCGAAGGCCCCATTCAAACCAGAGGGGGAATTGCTTGGGGAGGCAGGAATTCTCAAGCATTTACTTTTAAACTGTTACCATTACAATGGCATGGTGCAGTCCCCAACTGAGGATCACTGCACACTAGATCTCTCCAGACCACAGAGATCAGTTCCCCAGGAGGGAACAGCTGCTTTGGAGGGCGGACTCCATGGCGTTAGGCTCCACCGAGGTCCCTCCGCTCCCCAAACCCCGCCCTCTCCCCAGGCTCCACCCCCCTGCCCAAATTATCCAGGACTTTGTTAACAAGGAGTTGGCTGGCCCCCTAGGACAATTCCAGGCGCCCCAGGAAGGAGCACTGAAAGGAAACTGGGTGGACTGCATAACACAGGCCTTAGACTTTTTCACACGAACACACAGAATACTGCCTCAGACTGGAGAAGACCCTCAGTCCATCAAGGACAGTCTTGTCTAGTCAGACTGGCAGCAGCTCCCCAATATCTCAGGTGAAGGCATGTCACATTGCCAAGTACTTGGACCTTTTTATTTGGAGATGCCGGGGACGGAACCTGGAGCCTTCCGCACGCCAAGCAGAGGCTCTCCCACTAAGCCCCAGCCTCTCTTTACAGCTCTCCAGGGTCTCAGGCGGAGGTCTTTCCCATCTCCTCCTGCCTGTTCCTTTTAACTGGAGATGCTGGGGATTGAACCTGGGACCTTCCGCATGCCAAGCAGAGACTCTTCCACTGAGCCACAGCCCCTCTTTACAGCTCTCCAGGGTCTCAGGCGGAGGTCTTTCCCATCTCCTCCTGCCTGTTCCTTTTAACTGGAGATGCTGGGGATTGAACCTGGGACCTTCCGCATGCCAAGCAGAGGCTCTGTCACTGAGCCAGGGCCCCTCCCTTTTAAACTTGTGCTTTTAAAGCTGGTTGTGAGAAATACTTAAAAAAAAATTAAATGCCAGCACAGTTGCATCAACAAGAATCCTTTCTGCTCAAGCAACAGCTTTCCTTCTGAGTCTTGTCTGTCTTCAGCTCCTGGAGCCTGCCCCCCTCTGAAGCTGGCAGGGAAGGAATGGGCTCCTTGGAGCAGGCATCCCGATGGATGAAATTCCAACCAGGGGAGCCCTCCTGAGTCTGAGAATTCCCCCTCCCCTTGCGATTTGTTCTGGCTCTGCTTGGAGCGGTCACGCTGCAGCCTGTGGACCCAGGGAAGGAACAACAAACCCATACGCCCCCCCACCCCTCTCCAGGCAAAGGCAGAGACATTGCCAAGGAGGGCTGCCAGTCTCTAGGCAGGGACGGGAGGTCTCCCTGCATTGCCACCCATTTCCAGACTCCAGAGACCAGCTCCCCTGGAGAAAATGGCAGCTTCGGGGGCTGGACTGTATGGTGCTAGACGCCTCTCTGACTGAGCGGTCTTCCTTCCCCAAACCCCACCCTCCCCAGGCTTCGCCCACAGATCTCCAGGAGATCCATCCAGATGGGTGGCCGTGTGAGTCTGTCCGTAGCAGGAGGAAAGAGCCGGAGTCCAGCAGCACCTTCAAGAGGAACAAAATTTGTGGCAGGGGAGGAGCTTTCGTGCCGTGCGTCTTATCTGAAGAGTTCAGCCGTGACTCAGGAAAGCTCCTCCCCTGCCACAAAGGTTGCTGGTCTTGAAGGTGCTGCTGGACTGGGACGGGACACACACACACAGCAGCTGGAGGCAGTGACCCCCCCCCACACACACACACAGACCCATCCTCTGGCTGCAGGTTCCCAGGTCTGGTCCACTGGGTTTGCACAAGGTCCATCTAACCCCCTCCCCAGGGTTTCCAGGTTGTCCTTGGCCACTGGCAGGGGATGGGTGCTGGTGGTGGTGTCGGGTGGCCAGATCCAGGCTGGGAAACCCCTGGAGAGTTGGGGGTGGAGCCTGGGGAGGTCAGAGACCTCAGTGGGGTACAATGACACAGAGTCCCCCCTCCAAAGCATCCCTTTTCTCTGTAGACTGGAGATGAGCTTGCATCCCTAGGGCCCCTCTCCCTGCGTCCCAAGAAGATCCAGGTGAGGAGGCCCTGCAAATGTCCTGCTGCCCTCTGGCCTGTCTCACACCACTTTGCATCCTCTCCCTCTCCCCCCCCCCCCCCCCCCGGTCTGGCTGTCACAGGCTTCTGCCATTTGCCCTCCGTCTGCGGGAACTGCAAGGCGATGTTCTCCCGCTACTTCTACAACGCCTCCAGCCAGAAATGTGAGCAGTTTGTCTACGGGGGCTGCGGTGGGAACAAGAACAACTTTGAGACGGAAGAGGAGTGCTCCAGGACATGCCTGCCCGCCGGTGAGGCCCTCTGGGGTTCGGGGAAGAGCTGCAGCCTGGCTCTTTGCTGCCCCACCCAAGACCCCACCCCCCAGTCTGACTCACACTCCGGAGCCCCTTTCCCTGGGGGCAGGGGCTCTTCCGCAGAGTTCCCATCACCCATTTACCAGACATCAATTGCAGTCAGATTGTGGCTGCGGTCCCGCACACTAAATAATCCACTTTCAATCCACGTTCAGTGCACTTTCGAATTGGATTTTGCCAGTTCACACAGTACAAATCCAGTTGGAAAGCGCATTGAAAGTGGATTATTTAGTGTGTGTGACCACTGCCTAAGACACCATTTGGGAAGCTGGGGAGGGGAAAGGAAAAGGTTCAGTTTTTTAGTCACATCAACAAAACGGAGCAAGACCTGCTGGGACCGGCCCAGAGTTGGTCTGATTGTGTGGGGGAGGGGGCTTGTGTGTTTCTTAGGGGGTTTCGCTGTTCAGCTCTACAGGGACCATTTGACACACACACACACACACACACACACACCAGTCCTAAGGCACTCAGACTCCTGGCTACAGGGGATTCCTAAGCAGGAACTGAGTTGATTTCCCATCAATGATCTTCCCCCCCTTTCCCCCCACAGGGAAAGCATAGAACGAGAAGACTCTTGGAGAAACACTGTCCTCGGTTCCTGCCTGTCCTTCCCGAGGCGCTAGAGATCCAATATACCGCTCAGCCCCGAAGCCTCCTCTTTCCTGGTCCGGCGGAGGAAGCGGCAAGAGAGCAGCCGTCTTGGACTCTGGCCCAACCCATCATCAGGCAGGAGGACTTGAGGGGTGATGAGGCTGCTTTCCTCTCAGGTCCTGCCTCGGCTGCCCTTCATTTCCCATGGGATAGGAGTGCAAAAGCACGTCTCCCCCCTGACTGGAAGGAGACAGTCTTCCAGTGGCCGGTCTGCGGTAGCATTTCTGCTCCCATTCCCCTTCTGCAAAATTATGGGGGTCAGAAAAAGAGCTTGTGGTCTAGGCCACTCCTCCTCCCTTTTGTGTGAGAGGCACTGCCCTCTTCCTTGGTCTCAGCAAGGCCTTTGGGGGTTAAATCCAAGAGCAGCCGCTTGGCAACTCATGGAGATGGCCTCTGTCTTGGTCCACACCGAAGGCAATGCCTCTCCCTCTCTGCTTGCCCCTTCCCCAGCCAGGTAGGTTGCCCTTTCCTCCTTGCCTGGGGCCAGGTGTGTGCCCAAAACCTCCGCCCCCTGAGGGCAACAAAGAATGTGATTTGCCTCCTCTTTGGGCTTCCGTGTGTGGTGAAGGGCTTTGGCATGAAAGATACTCTGCACCTGCCCACGAAACACTCAGCGCCAGCTTTCTCTCCCTTTGGGAACCGAGAGTTGGATCCTTGCCAAACAGAAGACAACCATCAAAAGAGGGACTGGTGGAGGGAACCAAAAGATGCTCCTCCCCCCCCCCCCCCCCGACCAAGAGGCCAGAATCTGGAATCATCTGAGCATCCTCCTTTCCAGTTCAGGTGGTTCTCACAACAAGCTGTGTGTGGATTCCAGTCCGGTGTGACTCGTGGGCTCCCCTCAGTACCCAGGCATGCGTGGTCCCAGTTCGGACCATCTCCGTGGGGCACCAGGAAAAGGGGATTCTGCATTGCCCGTGCCACTTTCCCAACCCAAAATGGCGCTGGGAGGGGAGGGGCGCTGTTGGGCTCCCCCCCACCATGGCCTCTTTCCAATTGGATTTGCACAACATCCGCCTGACAGTCATGATTTTAAGAAGAGCATGTTTTCAAAAGCCTCGCCAAAGGGCACGGGTGGGTGAAAGGGAGTTAAGTCTCTTGCTAGCCACAATATCGTGGGCACAGTCCAGGGCACACCGGTCTGTGGCATGCCTTCAGCCACACTCAGCACTCAGAAAAGGCACCCATGTGTGAGCTGGGGGGCGAACAGCATCTTCTTCGGTGACAAAACGCCGCGGCTGTTTGAAGGCTGGCTGGGAAACGGCGAACTCCTCCCAGTGCTGGTCAGTTGGGAACCTTCTGCCTCTTGCCTGGGCCTCTCTCACCTCCGTTCTGGCCACAACATGGGGGGCAGTGCGCGTAGCAAGGGAACCATCTGGAGAGGCCCCGGAAGGGAGGGAGGGGGCCTCGCCTTGCTCAGAGAAGCTGTCTGAGGCTTGGAATCGCAGGGAGACGTTCCGGGCCCCACCTCTGGAGGGAGAGAAGAGCCGGCTGGGGCCAGGGACTCGGCTGCTTTGCAACGTGGGCGTTCATCCCACTGTGAACCCCAAATCTTCCTGAAATATATTTTTATATTCAGCTACTTTTGTTCTTGTGCTTCCTTGTGTTCAGCTGGGTGTTTTTGGCCCCTGGGTGACACAAAAGAGTGTTGGACTGGAGGTAGGGTTGCCAAGTCCGGGTTGGAAAATACTTGGGGACTTTGGGGGTGGAGCCAGGAGAAGGTGGGGTTTGGGGAGGGGAGGGGCCTCAGCATGGTGCAATGCCATGGAGTCCACCCTTCAAAGCAGCCATTTTCTCCAGGGGAACTGATCTCTGTCAGCTGGAGATCAGTTGTAAAAGCGGGAGATCCCCAGGCCCCACCTGGAGGCTGGCAGCCCTAACTGGAGGGGCCACTGGCCTGATCCAACATTGGCTTCTCTGATGTTCTTATGTTCTTGTCTCGGGCACAGGAGCAAACAAGAGGGCTCTGTGTGTGTGTGTGTGTGTGTGTGTGTGTGCATGTGTGTGATGGCTTCTTTGCCTGGTCCCCAATTCCAGCATCCGGGGTGAGTGAACCAGTCACTGGCCTACCTGTTGGGTGCAGGTTTGGTTACGGCTGCAACTGCCAGAGGTCCGGAGGGCCTTCTCAGCTATCAAACCAAGGCATTTATTGTTTGTCCTGTCGCGAATGGTGTGCTCTGGGCAGTCACAATGTGTGTGGGTGTTTGTGTGTGTGGGGGGGAGGATAATGTGTGGGCTGGTGCTAGAGTTCCCAACCTCCAGGTAGGTAATACAAAAACGGAGGGTCACAGCGTTGGGAAGAGATGGAAAAATATATGCCGCTGTGTATCACAGATGTATGCTTAAGGTAGACCTATTTTGTGCTTTTTATTTTTATATTTTAAAATTTTCTATATTATTAGAGCCAGTTTGGTGTAGTGGTTAAGTGCGCGGACTCTAATCTGGGAGAACCGGGTTTGATTCCCCACTCCTCCACTCACAGCTGCTGGATGACCTTGGGCAGGCCCTAGTTCTGGCACAGCTGTCCTTGAAAAAGAGCAGTTTCTGTCAGAGCTCTCTCAGCCCCGCCTACCTCCCAGGGTGTCTGTTGTGGGGAGGGGAAGAGAAAAGGAGTTTGTGAGCCGCTCTCCCTTGGGTAGTGAAGGGCAGGGTATAAATCCAATCTCTTCTTCTCTTCTTCTGTTATATAAATATCGGTGTCAAGTATGATCAAACATAGGTTTCACCAAAACAATACATCAAAGTGCAGGTTTACACTGTGTTCAAACATTCAAACGGCACGGTGTCAGTTTCACAATCGCTAGTCCCACTGGACTCAATTGCTGGTCCCACCATATTGAATACAATCTTTTTCAAGGCCAGTGATGTACACACAGGACATAAGGCGCAATAAATTCTCTTCGTGAGTATAAAACTCTTAAAATAGCAAACAGCAGCATATTTTCTAGGGTCCCCTTGGAACCCCTGCAGCAAACAGAACAACTCCTCTAGGAGATCATCTCTCTCCAAGTTCGGTCCGGCTGCCTTGAGAGAGACGATAAGTTATGATGCTTGCCAGGAGGGTCCTAAGGGGACCCTTGAAAATATGCTGCTGTTTTAAGAGTTTTATACTCAGAAAGAGATTGCTCCAGTGTTGGAACGTTATAACAATCCATCTATTTCCTCTAAACTCCCAACTTAATTTTTTAAAATAACACATCTCAGTCTTTTTTAGTAGCTGAAATACACCTGGTCGCTTCTACCTCTGCAACAAAAGGGATTAGAAATGTTTGATTTTCGCATGGAAGCTGGGAATTCAGAGGACTGAACATTATAATGTTAAAACACCATAGAGAGCCAGACAGTGTTGTTTTTTTAAAAAAGATTGTGTGTGTGTGAAGAGGGGAGATGGACTGGCAACCTGGGGCAGGGAAAGTGCAGGGAAACCCACCGCCTGAAATCATTTTGGCAGCCCCCTCCCTAAAGTTGCCAATTCCAGGTTGGGAAATTCCTGGAGATTTGGGGGTGGAGTCTTGGGAAGGTGGGGTTAAGAGAGGAGAGGGCCCTCAGCTGGGTAGAATGCCATATGGACCCTCCAAAGCAGCCATTTCCTCCAGGGGAACTGACCTTGGTTGTCTGCAGGTTGAGTGTAATAGCAGGAGATCTCCAGGTGCTACCTGGAGGTTGACAACCCTACTGGCAACCCTTCTTATGCCTTAGGAATCTGGTTGGTCTTTAAGGGACTGCCGGGCTTAATTCTGGCTGAGTGGGTCTTCCTGAGGGTCAAGGACTGCAGCTGCTGCAGCTGGAGGGGCGAAATCCTTGAGCTTCAAACTTCTTTTCAGCACACTGCAAGATTTGGCTTGGCGCCAGGGAGCATGAAGACCAGCCGGCCGGGATTCCAGAGGCTTTGTGCCAGAGAGTCACGTCATGCGGCTGGCTGGCCCTCACCCCATGCCATGCAGAACTGGAGGCAGTCCTCCTCCTTTGCAAAGTTATTTGCGTTGCCTCGGCAGCCTCCGCAGCGGAACTCCTCACCGGCCCCTGAGGTGGGGTTGTGGAAGCAGCGACACTTGAACTCAGCGCAGGGCCCCAGATCTGGCAGCAGCTGGCAGATACCTGGCAGGAGGGAGCAGCGAGGGACTGCTACAAAAAGGATCCCCCCTCCACACACAAACTCTCTGTGAATTTAGGTAGAGAATATGTCACAAATGCTTCCTGGTATGAGAACATTCAGGGCATCTCAGGAAACTGCCCTACAGAATCATAGAAGAGTTGAAAGGGACCTCCAGGGTCATCTAGTCCAACCCCCTGCACAATGCAGGAAATCCATCATTATCTCATACACACCCACCCCCAGTGACCCCTGCTCCATGGCCAGAAGGTGGAGGCCCCTTTAGGGACTACACAAGAGAGCCTAAAACAGCTGAGCCCGGGGGGGGGGGGCAGGCTGCACCCTGTCCCTCAACTGCTTTTGTGGCTTTCTGCAACCCCCACTTAAAGGGACAGTGGTCCCTTCCAATGGGGCTTGGTGGGGCCATGAACCGGGAACTGGAACCTCCAGTTTGGTTCATGGTTTGATTTATGGTTCAGGCCCAAACCACAAACCAAAATGAACCACACTTTTGCAGTTGGTGCCCATCCCTACCTTTGAGAAGGAGGAAGGGGCAGGGATCAGAGGACACCCAGCCTACTGGGTTGAGGGCTGCTGAGACAGGGTGCGAGACTCCCCACGGGGGGGGGGGGCAGCAGCTGCTGGATGACCCTGGCAGGAGCAGAGGAGCACCCCCCGGAGGGCAGCCTGCCCCTCAGCAATGAAGAAGAGACTGAATTTATTCCCCACCCTTCACTACCCGAAGGAGACTCAGAGCAGCTTACGATTCCCTTCCCCACAACAGACATCTGTGAGGTAGGTGGGGCTGAGAGAGCTCTCTCGAGGACTGCCCTTGCGAGAAGAAGAAGAGGAGGAGGAGGAGGAGGAGATTGGATTTATGTCCCGCCCTTCACTCACTTGGGAGTCTCAGAGCGGCTTAAAAACTCCTTTCCCTTCCCCTCCCCACAACAGACACCCTGTGAAGTAGGTGGGGCTGAGAGAGCTCTCTCGAGGACTGCCCTTGAGAGAACAGCTCTGAAAGGACTTATGAGCTTCCAAGCACAGCAGCAGGGGCGGGTGTGCCATTTTTATTTTTTATTTTTTTGGTAACATCTAACCTGAAGAAGTGTTCTGGTGACCGCAAAAGTTTGCACCATGTTTTGTGTCCTTGTGGCTGGCCCTCATGAAAGGTGTCACCTGGGTTGTGTTTCTTGAGTCCCTGGCTGCCCTGGGAAACACTCACGATGCCCTACTGCCCCCTAGTGGGGCCACAGCCCTGTATTAACTGTGTCTTTCTACAGTCATGTTATTAAGCACCTACTGTGCAGTTATAATGCAGTTTGCTTCTGTAGCATACTATGCCCACCCAACGATTTGTTTAATTTGTACCAGGGACACCTCGGAATCTGCATCAGGGGTCACGATCAGTCGGCTCTTTAGATCTGATTCAGGCACCAGTGCCTGGTGGATTTAAAGGGCACGTCCAGACAGCGACATCTGGGAAAGGTGCCGCTTCTGTGATCAGCCCATCAATCCCTGCCAGGGAGCCATACTAAGATAGTGCTGAAAGTCCGGTCTAAAGCTTGCAGACAGGCCAATGGTGGACTTTCCCTCGTCCGGTCGTTCCAGCGTGCAATCAGTTCATTGGGATGGTCTGACTCCAGACCATCCCGAACAGCCACCATTTAAAAAAATCTTAGCGATAGGCACATGAACGCGTAAACGTGCAACGGCTGCAGAGCTTCACTCAAACTTTCAGGACAATTTCATGTTTCTGAAGGGCCCGTGAAAGTTATGAACTTTGCTAACTGAAATGGTACCCAGAGGAAGGTACCACTGGCGGTGCTTTTAACGTTCAACTCCGCGCATGCGCGGAAAAACAGGTATATGGTGGGGCACACTTGCGCATGCACAAACAGATTTTAAAAAAAAAAAAAACTGACCACGCGGCTCCTTTAGGTGGATGCTGTCTAGACAATCCACCATGGAGTCCACACACGGTATGGGATTCACGGGGAAGCTGTCTGGTCATGCAACACTGGATAAAAAAAAGATCAGGATCAATTCAGAACCAGGCCAATGGCGGGATTAGCTGCCCATCTGAACACATCCTTAGAATCATAGAATCACAGAATCACAGAGTTGGAAGGGGCCATGCAGGCCATCTAGTCCAACCCCGAAGGCCCCCTACCACCTTCACCCCATCTACCATCTCTTGCCTGCTGGTCAATATTAAACCAAGTACGGCCGAGCCCCTCGGAGCTTCCGTCACCATTTGATGAAGGAAGTTGTTGTCCAGACAGGTCAGGAAGTTGGGTGACTGTGGACGCTTTGCAGAGTTTGTCTCCCAGCACACATCTCCCTGTGGAAAGCCACATCCCCATCGTAGGGCTGCTCTCTCTGGGTTGGGAAACCAGATAATTCGGGGGGTGGGAGGTGGAGAGAGGAGGGAGCTTGGCAGAAATTACAAGATGAAAATATTTTTTCCCCGTTGCACAGATATGCTGGTGTAACACTCGGGATCCTCAGCAGTTTCAGCTTGGGGATTGGGAATTGGGCAGTAGATTTGTTTCCTTTCCATGGTTTCGAAAGGGGGCTTCTAGCACTGGGATCATCCTCTTGGCTGGTACCCAGCATCTCACTAAAAGAAACATTACTGAATGCAAGCGTCCCCTGTGGACAGTCCCCCTGCCCTCTTCGCAGCCTGAGAGCCTTTGCAGTTTTCCACAATGCAACCACTTTTAGCTTGTGCGCTTAGGATCCAACGAGGGACCTATACCGCACAATCGCGGGAAACTGACCCTATCCGTTTATTCAGGCGAGACCAGGTGCACAGCTAAAGTGGGAATATAAGCAGGCCCCCGGACCTCCGTCCTGCATGCTCAAGCTGACTATCAAATAAACTTAAGAGCTGGTTTCGCTTCAATGAGTCTCTGACTCCTGTACTTTATAGCACGATTCCCAGATATTGTGATCTGGACAGGCACTTTAAATCCACCAGACCTTTGTCAGGTAACACAGCAGGAGCATGAGGGTGTGGCGGGGGGAGGCTGTTCCTATAAGTTGAAAAAGGGGGCTACCTCTGAGTCATTCACAAGAGAGATGGGGAGGAGAGATTTGATGGAGGAATGCCTAGAGTTGCCAGCCTCCAGGTGGGGCCTGGACACCACCCGCTTTTACAACTGATCTCCAGCTGACAGAGATCAGCTCCCCTGGAGAGTATGGCTGCTTTGAAGGGCGGAATGTAGGGCACTGGACCATGCTGAGGCCCCTCCCCTCCCCTCCCCAAACCCCACCCTCTCCTGGATTCACCCCCAAAGTCTCCAGGTATTTTCCAACCCAGAGCTGGCAACCCGAGGAACCCGCTCGCGGGGAGGGCGGAATATAAATCCCAAAAAATAAATATAAATACTAGATTCTGAGTTCTTGCAGAGAAGCGTAAAAGGAACCTCAGAAGAGCTCTGCTGGATCTGAGCAGTGAGGAGGCTCCATCTAGTCCAGCGTCCTGTCTCAGAGGATGGGGACAGAGCTGCTCTCCTCTTGTAGCAGAAACCTGTTCCTGCATCCTCACCCATTCTGTTCATCTTCTGATGTGCCTTTACCATGTGCCCGGGTGGCCAAATCTGGGTTGGGAAATTCTGGGAGATTTGGAAGGGGTGGAGCCTGGGAGGACGGGGTTTAGGGAGGGGAGGGACCTCCGCAAGTCACAATGCCCCAGACC
This sequence comes from Lepidodactylus listeri, assembly GCA_029233225.1. Classification (NCBI taxonomy): domain Eukaryota; kingdom Metazoa; phylum Chordata; class Lepidosauria; order Squamata; family Gekkonidae; genus Lepidodactylus; species Lepidodactylus listeri. The sequence continues at coordinate 1,421,236 of JARCFY010000002.1, forward strand.
CCGCCCTCCAAAGCAGCCATTTCCTCCAGAGGAACTGGCCTCCGCAGTCTGGAGATCCCTTGTAGTTCTGGGAGATCCCTAGCCCCTACCTGGAGGCTGGTAACTTTATTATTTCCACAAGTTGCAATTTGAAGTTCTGATATTATCTTGTGGGCTACTTTCTTCAGGGAGTTTGGTGAGAGTCAGTTTGGTGTAGTGGTTAAGTGCGCGGACTCTAATCTGGGAGAACCGGGTTTGATTCCCCACTCCTCCTCCACTTGCACCTGCTGGATGACCTTGGGCAAGCCATAGTTCTGTCAGAGCTGTTCTCTCAAGGACAGGTTGGGAAAGAGTTCTCTCAGCCCCACCCACCTCACAGGGTGTCTGTTGTGGGGAGAGGAAGGGAAAGGAATTTGTGAGCTGCTCCGAGACTCCAAGTGAAGGGTGGGGTATAAATCCAATCTCCTCTTCGTCTTCTCAGCCCCCCCCCCATCCCAAATCCAGCAACATTCTTCACTCAAAAACTGGTAAAGATGCAAATTTTCAGAATTCCACATTTTTCCACACAATCCTGAGTGAGGTGAAAATGCTCAAATGCTTTCCTTCCCCACCAAGGAAGCTCAGATGGCAGCACCAGCGAGGAGGGGGAAACAGAGGCCCTTCCCACCCGTGGCCCAATCCTGGCGGTGCTGTTTGGTGATCCAGATTCATTTTTTCCCCTTAGCAGTATTTACAAAATACTGTTTTCATATTTGTATGAGGAAAGAACATTAGAATAACGAGGTCCCAAGAACTTCTGGAAAATGGTTGGACATTTGTGGATGAAAGGAACCACCAGGTTAAGATCGCCAGTAAACAAATGAATATTATACAAACAATTACGTGTCTATATCTAACATGGGACAACCGTTGTGCCAGACCGACATGCAAATATAGAAAAACACCACTACCTCTGAATCCCAAAAGGTTAAAACATGCATTACTCATGGCAGAAACCATCTCTTACAAACGATGCAACGGTACAAACGTTAAACACATAAGAGAAAAGAATATATCACAACAGCACTGTGTACTACATCTGGCAATAACATATCCACAATTAAGACTTAACCCAAGGCACCAGTGCCACAATATTTAGAGGGTAAGAATATTGTTTGTCAACAGCAGGGGGAAGATAAGCACAAGATCCACAAAGGCAAAGTGGTGGCTGACTGAGGGAGCTTTGATTCTTGGAAGCTCAGGCCCCCAAAATCTGGTCAGTCTCCAAGGTGCTCCTGGACTCGAATCTGAGTTCTGCTGACTCTGTGAAGGTTTTTCTATCCAGAGGGGTTCTTGAACACCAGAGATGTAGAAGTTCCAGTGCAGAGAAGGGAACTTGCCTTCTTTATCTTTTCACTGCACCTCTTTTCTTTTGTCATGTTTTCTTAAAATGTTCAGGATAGCTAAGATTGGATTAAAGCAGTTGGTAAGACTTGTGAATAGCAGCAAATTAGCATACAGCTAGTCGGACTCAAATTTAGTTCTCACATCTGTTTGTTCACTCTTTTATTACCTTTAAGACCAAGAAAGTTTAATTTCGGGTATAAGCTTTCATGTGCATGCCCAGAATAAATCTTTGTCTGTCTTAAAGGTGCCGCTGGACTCACACTTTGTCCTGTTGCTTCAGACCAACACAGCGACCCACTTGAACCTTCAATCTTTTCCTATCCGCACGCTAATCTGCTGCTACCCACAGGTCTTAACAACTGCTTTAATCCAACCTTAGCTATACTCATTACTCAGTTACTTATGCATATTGACTCTAATTGGCCCTTCCTGGCAACTAATCCCCCTTTCTACCCATAGGAAGTCTTGTCTCAATGTATCCAAAGAAGGGTGTGCATGCACACAAAAGCTTATACCCAGAATTAAACTTTGCTGGTCATAAAGGTGTCACTGGACTCAAATTTTATTCTGTTTCTTCAGACCAACATGACTACCCACTCTATTACACTGTGGACACCCTAATGGTTTACACACACACACACACACATGCTCGCACACACACACACAATAGCGTTGACTTTGGTTGGCTACAAAGAAATAAGCTGTTCTTATGCCCCGTGTTTCCTCAAGAGAAAAGGAGCTGGTGATGAAGCATCACTTTAGGAGTCCTGGGATAGAGTAATGAGCCGGTCTTGAGAGACGGGATCCGATGGATCAGCCTGAAAACAAAGGAAACGAAAGGAAGCTGCAGACACATGCAGGGCTCGTGCAGAAGGGGCATTACTTCCCAGAAGACTTGTAGGGGGATCTTGCCCATCGGGATGAATTTTGACAGGAAACGTGGCATGCTATTAAGGGTTGTATGGACCCTTCCCCCCTTTCAATGCCACTGGCAGCTGAGTACAGCATGGGAACAAAACAGGAGCATTTTTAAAAATCTGGTTTTGGGGGGGCTGCCTTAACTCCCTGCCATGAAGAAGCACACATCTTTCTATAACTGTTCTTCACAGTTTTCTGGACAGTCAAGCATCTCCTTCACCCGAATTTACTGCTCTTCCGTTATCCCGCCTCCGCTAAAGTCTTCAGCTCAAGAACAGAAGCCGAGCCCGGCTGGATCAGGACAAGGGTCCACCTTAGTTAAACGGCTGACCAGTTGCCCTAGAGGGCAAGCCTGTGGGGCACAGAGGCTGAAGATAGAAGCCCTTTCGTACATGCCCAGAGTAATGCTGATTCCCACTTTGGGGTCAGGAAACAATTTTCCTCCAGGCCAGTTTGGCCAGAGATCCTGGAGGTATTTTTGTCATCTTCTGGGTGTGGAACAGCGGTCACTGGAGGTGCGGAGAGGGAGGTATTTGTGAATTTCCTGTACTGTGCAGGGGGTTGGACTAGATGACCCTGGAGGTCCCTCTCAACTCTATGATTCTGTGATTCTGTGCTTTTCTCTGACGCTGCCTCCGAGCACTGGCATTCAGAGGTTTTTCCTTTTCTTCCCCCTCTTCTTTCCTTCTAGCAATCAAGGTTTTCACCCTTTACTGACTTGGGACCTGTCTCCACCCCCCAGACATCAGTATGGAATCCACTGAGTTGCAACTGAGTGCCCGAAAGTAACGTTGACAGCACACTCACTGGTCAAGAGGAGCAAGAGTGACTCTATTTATTTGTTGGATCTATTGATTTAATCTCAGAGTTGGGAGGGAAGACAGGGTCATCCAGTTCAACCTGCTGCCTGTGGGGGATCTACTACGGCAACACCCCCAGCAAGAAGGCATCCAGTTGATACCTGATGATGTCAAAGGTGGGACTCTGGGTAGCAGATCCAGAGCCCTGGGGACAGGAAGGGCCAGCCAGGAGGTCGAGCGCAGGCCGCTTCGGCATGGAGATGCACTCGTTTCCCCTTCACATGTGGAGGCTTTCACAGCCAGAATGGGAGGTCTAAATGGCAGTGGGGAAGATTCTCTGTTCTTTCCTCTATTTTCACCAGCACCCACAACCCACCCCTCGCGACCAGACAGCTTTTGCCAGCTCTTAATGAAATCAGTTGTAGCAATATCACTATAGTGATATCAGATAAACATCTGGAGCAGAGATCCATCAGGGGCTCTTAGCCGCAAGGTATAGATAGGAACTCTCAATCTGGGGCAAGTGATGCTCTGTCTTCTTGGTGCTTCACGGGGGGGGGGGGGGGGACAGTGGGAGGGCTTCTAGTGTCCTGGTCCCACTGCTGGACCTCCTGAGGGCACCTGGTATTTTTGGCCACTGTGTGACACAGAGTGTTGGACTGGAGGGGCCACTGGGCTGGTCCAGCATTGGCTTCTCTTAGGGTTCTTATGTTTAGTGTAATAACAGCTCTTAACTTGGACCTTCAGTGCTCTTCTCTTGGGCTGGAATGAAAGGCAGGGCCTGAGCCTGCTGCAAGGCGGGAAAAGCGTGGTATAAGCCATCATCATCATTCGCAACACTAGGACACATAACGCGGAGGTGCCTTCTACTGAACCAGGCCCTGGGTCCATCAAGGTCAGTATTGTCTACTCAGACCGGCAGCTGCTCTGCAGGATTTCAGGCAGAGGCCTTTCCCATCTCCTGCTACCTAATCCTTTTGCCCAGAAATGCCAGGGACTGAAGCTGGGACCTTCGGCATGCCAAGCAGAGAGAGAGAGAGAGAGAGAGAGAGAAAGCCATGGCCTCTCCCATGCAACTCTCCTCAAGGCGAGGGTGAAAGATGTTCCTCCTCCTCCTCCTCCTCCTCCTCCATCCTCTTTGTGTCTTACCTGTTGGGATTCTGGCCTCCTGCTTTTCTTCCGAAGGGACTTTTGGCTTCTTCTTAGCTTTGTTCTGGGGAGGCTCAGTGGTTGGAAGCCCTACAAGAAAGCACAATTGTGAGACCATAGCCCTCTTTTTCTAAATTCTTAACTCGGGGGGGGGGGGGCAGTGAGGTGGTGTTTTGTGCCCCCATCGGCAGAAACTCCATTTCCTCTTCTCCCCCCCACCCCCACTTCTGCTTCCAAGTTTTATCAGATCTTCCGCTGTAAAGGGCTTCGTAGCTGGACTATCTAAGGAAAAAAAATACCACCAGGGACTATCTAAGGAAAAAAAATACCACCATTTTTTCCGAAGGAAAAAAAATACCATTAAGAACCTCAGAAGAGCCCTGCTGGGTCAGACCAGTCAAGGTCCATCCAGTCCAGCATCCTGCCTCACACAGTGGCCAGCCAGTTCCTCTGGAGGGCCAACAACAGGGCACAGAGGCCGAGGCCTTCCCCTGATGTTGCCTCCTAGCTGAGATTCAGAGGATTAATGCCTTTGAATGCGGAGGTTCCCCACAGCCACCATGGCTAGTAGCCACTTATCCTCCATTAATCTATCCAACCCCCTTAAAAGTTGCTTATTCCTGTGGCCATCACCAGGGCTGGCTCTATCACTAGGCCAACTAGGCAGCCGCCTAGGGGCACAGCTGGCAAACGGGGCAGCAGAGAGACTGAGAGAGACTCAAACCAGGAGATAGTGTGATTTATGTAAACCATGATTTACCATTATGTCTGAATGCAGCTTTCCAGGCTAAGAACCAAACTTAGCCTTGGGCCAGTGCAGGCAGACTTGTAGACGCTGTGGCCAGCCAGTGCAGGTGGCTGCCAGGAGGGCTGGAGAGCTCCTGAGCCCGGGCAGGTAGGCAGGCAGGCGGGAGCTGGGGCGGGGAGGGGGGTGACCCTTGTGGGCGGGTCTCCGGCAGTGGAGAAGGCGGCTCTGTGGTGGGGCACCACAAGGTAACCTTGCCTAGTGCACAAAAAACCCTGGGGCCAGCCCTGGCCATCACTACATCCTTCGGCAGCAAATTTCACATTTTAATCACTCTCTCTGTGTAAAGTAGTAGTCTCTTTTGTCCATCCTGAATCGACTGCCCATCAGTTTCACTGGATGCTGTCAAGTTCTAGTATTTGGGGAGAGGGAGAAACATTTCTCTTGGTTAACTCTCTCCACGCCATGCATAATTTTAGGAACCTCTGTCATGTTCCCCCCCCCCCCCCCCAGTCATCTCTTTTCTACCCTGAAAAGTCCCAGAGCCTTTCCTCCTAGGGAAGGTGCTCCAACTCCTGAATCATCTTGGTTGCCCTCCTCTGTACTTGTTCCAGCTCTAAAATGTCATTTTTAAGACACATGGACCAGAACTGGACACAGTCTTCCAAATGAGGCCGCACCATAGATCTGTACAGGGGCATTAGAATATCGGCCACTTTAGCTGCCCTGAGCCTGCTTTGGTGGGGAGGGTGGGATATAAATCAAACAAATAAAATAAAATAAATAGAAATAATTTATTCACAAAGGGGGGTACTGGGTGTGTGTGGAGGGAGGTATTTGTGAGGTAGGTATGTGTGGAGGGAGGTATTTGGGAGGTATTTGTGAATTTCCCACATTGTGCAGGGGGTTGGACTAGACCCTGGAGGTCCCTTCCAACTCTATGATTCTATGATTCTAATAATCCCTAACATTAAATTGCCCTTTTCGCTGCTGCAGCACACTGGATTGACACTTGCATTGGGCTATCCACTATCACCCCAAAGCTTTCCTCCTCTCAGTCTCAGCAAGTTCAGACCCCATTTAGCCTGCACTTGAAGCTGGGATGCATTGATGCTTTTTTTCCCTTTTGGTCCTCTTTGGGGATCCCACCCAACCAGTGAAAGGCATCCTGAAGCCCTGCTCAGAGGCCAGGCTGCTGTTCCCGACTCATCCCTTCTGGTCTCCTGCACAACCCTGCTCCCCCTTACTTGACCCTTACCTGGAGAGGGAGCGGTGCAGGCGCGTCCACAGCTCAGCCAGCAGCACTTTTGGCTCTCGGGGCAGTCGTCGTCCCGGAAGCAGAAGGCGACACATTTGGAAGTCATGCTCTTTGCTGCTCTGGGTGGGCAGGTCCCAGGGTGCACTGGGGCAAAGGACGGGGAGGGAAAGAGAGCGTGTGAGGAAGAGCAGGTGAATGAGGCGGGATAAAGGGACAGGAATCTCTGATCAGAACAAAAAGGGAGGGCTTTCCTGTCTCCCAGGAGGATGCTCTTGCCCTGTTCATAAGTTATAGTGACTGCCCAGACCACAGGAGGTGGCCCCTCTGCTCTGTTCTGCTGCGGTCAGACCTCACCTGGGTGACCCATGTTGGAATCTGCACAGCCATGGACGCTCACTGAGTAATTTTGGGGGCCACCGCTCTCTTGCCTCCCTCACAGGATTGTTGTTGTGAGAATAAATTGGGGGGGGGGGAAGGAGTATAAATATCTAAATGAATAAAGACGATAGCGTCAGAATAAACATTTGCCTCTAAGATACCACAGTGCTTTCTGTGGGACAGGAGAGCTCGCTGGGAGGGAAGACGGTTGTGCAACGCTCAGGGAGGCCTGACCTTCGTCTGGCACTACACAGGCATGTCGGCAGCCAGTCCAGCAGCATTTCTTGGCTTCCTCGCAGTCAGAGTCCTCGCGGCACTTCTTCAAAGCCCCCTTGGTGCAGGGCCCCAGGGAGCCCCTCAGCATGACCGGGCAGGCCCCAGGTTTCCCTGCAGCACACAAAAGTCAGGTTGACAGACATGGGTGGGACCGGGCCCAGGAAGTCGACAGAAGAGACAGAACCCCATGGGGTGCAGGGAGGCCGGCCTCCTCCTCTTTCCAAGCCATTATGCTGGCTGGGCCCCCAGCAACACAACCCGTTTGGCTTGCCAAACTCCAGGTGGTGGCTGGCTATCTCCTGGGATTACAAATGATGTTCCGGTAACAGAGGTCAGTTCACCTGGAGAAAATGGCCACTTCGGAAGGTGAACTCTATGGCATTCTACTCCACTTAAGTCCCTCCCCTCCCCAATTCCCACCCTTCTCAGGCTCCCCCCCCCCAAATATCCAGGGATTTCCTAACCTGGAGCTGGCAACCCCCCCCCCCCCCCCAGCCTCCCTCCCTCTCTTTCTTAGAGGCAGGTTAGCAATTCTTGGGATTCCTGTCCAGAGAAACCCCGGCAGGCCCTCCAGATTCACCAGCCCACAGACTGGAAATGCTGGTCTTAGTTCATACACACAAACATGCACTATGCTGAACTGTGTTTATCTGTGTGAAAAAGAAAACCATATACGTGCAGCGCATTGGTGGGCGGGGGAGTCGAAATATATCCAGCGCCTACTTTCCTATCCAGCTTAAACTTATTTTTATTGCTTTGATAACATAAAATCCATTGTTTGTAACTTTGTTAGCATATAAAATTATACTACGGGGGGGGGGGGAGTTGAAAACAGAAAACATTGTGCAGCAAAAATTTCAATTGTTCAAGATTTCCTACTCCTTGCATCCACCATCAACCAAAAGGAAGACTGCAAGAAAGAAATCAGAAGAGAAGAAGAAGAGATTGGATTTATATCCCACCCTTTGCTTGGAGTCTCAGAGCGGCTTACAAACCCTTTCTCTTCCCCTCCCCACAACAGACACCCTGTGAGGTGGGTGGGGCTGAGAGAGCTCTTTCCAGAACTGCCCTTGAGAGGACAGCTGTGCCAGAGCTATGGCTTGCCCAAGGTCATCCAGCAGCTGCAAGTGGAGGAGTGGGGGATCAAACCTGCGTCTCCCAGATTAGAGTTTGAGACTGGGAAGGGCAGCCATGAAGGAGCGAGAAAAGATCTTTAAGAATGAAGATGCATAACTGGTGACCTAGACAGCACCTGGTATTTTTTGGCCACTGTGTGACAGATTTTTGGACTGGATGGGCCACTGGCCTGATCCAACACTGGCTTCTCTTATGTTCTTATGTAGCAAAGAATGGAGTGTAACAGTGAGACAGAGATTATCTCATGCCGCCCCGATCAGCCTGCATTTGGAGATTGTTTGAGTCCAGTAGCACCTTTAAGTCTAACAAAGTATAATTCTGGAGATAAGCTTTCATGTGCCTGCACGCTTCTTCAGATACATGCCCACGAAAACTTATACCCAGAATAAAATATTGCTGTAAAGGTGCCACTGTACTCAAAACTTTGCTCTGTTGCTTCAGACCAGCATGGCTAACCCCCCAAATCTATTTGGAGATTGTGTTAAACTTCATAATGCTGCCAACACTGAACTCTCCTGCAGTGTACTGTCGTCATAACACATCATAGCATATTGAGAGTGGACAAAAGTAGGCATGCTAAACAATAAATATATCCTTGAAAATGGGTGTCTACAGGATGCAGAGGAATTAGGTAAAGGTAAAAGGTAAAGGTTTCCCTTGCTTGAAAGCCAGTCGAATACGATTCTAGGGATACAGTGCTCATCTCTGTTTCCAAGCCGAAGAGCCAGCGCTGTCTGAATACATTACCGTGGTCATGTGGCTGGCATGACTGGACACCGAGGCGCACGGAACGCTGTTACCTTCCCACCAAAGTGGTACCTATTTATCTACTTGCAATTTCTTGCTTTCAAACTGCTAGGCTGGCAGGAGCTGGGGCCAGAGACAGGAGCTCACTCCATCACATAGCACTCAGGTCTCGAACTGCTGAACTACCGGCCTTCCGGTCTGCAGCTCAGTGTCTTAGCCACTTGAGCCACCGCACTCTGACCACTCTTTAATTCTCCTTCCTTGGAGACACATGTCTCTGCAGGTCTCTCCTGTAGAGACAGTGCCTTCATTCTCCCCCCCACGGGATGTCGGATTCGCTAGACCTTTGTGAAAGGGAGAGGCTTCTTTCGATTAGGCTTTTCTCATTTCTTTTGACTACAGCCTGACTGTGAAATGGATCTACTGGCATAAACGTCACTTTACCTTCTTTGAAATGTACTCCTTGGGAGATTTATTTCCAGCCGTCAGGATCATGCTTCTATGACTGGGCAAAACTCTGCTCTGTTGACCAGCTGTCCCCATAAAACAGTCCCTGGGGAAGCTTCTCCTCTTGCCAGTCTTCTTCCCCTGAACAGAAGCCTCGTGCCCAAGCAGGGAAACTCACCCAGGCTGGGTTTGGCGGGGTCCTCTGGGCTGCACCCCTCCCCGCTGCTGCACGGCTGCGCTTCGGAGACCAGGCTGTCCGCAGGGTCCGAGCTGTCCGGAGGGCATGCCTGTGTGGGCTGCTCTGAAATACACAGGCCAGGCAGGGCGTGAGGGTGCTGTGCCCACTCCCCACAGACGACACTCCCAAGGGTCTCTCTGCACGCACCAAATACCCCACACTTCCCGTGGAGACTGACAGGACTCAGCATCGCCACACATCTGGGCAGACATTACAAAGGCCTCACACAGCTGGAACATTGTCGCCCTGTTATGTCCGCTGACCACCACTAGGCGCCAGTGACAGACAGTCCGAGCTCGGCTCCAGGGAACAATAGGGGCCAAGGATCCCGAGCCTCCGAGGATACACCAATAGGGACTTTGGCAGGAGATTCAAACCCTCCAATGGGACGGTGGGTGTGTCTCAGGGGTCTGTGTATAGTTGGCCACCTCGGCCGGTATTTGCCGTGTCTTGTTGTGTACCTAATCAACCGAGCTGTTTATCACTACCTCGTCCTGCTTTTCCATGTGTCGCACCCAGTACACCCCCCCTCCCCATTTCATCTCTTGCACCTTCACCAAAGATTCAGTCTCCAGACTCTATTTCTGTGTGGTGGTGGGCAGGTAGAGTCAATTCCCAGGCCTGTCTTTGCCTCTTTGAAGAGTATGAAGGTTGTGGTCCTCTTAGTGGGCTGAGCCCTCTAGTAGAGTGGGCACACATTCTATCCTTGGCTTGCCAACCTCCAGGTGGTGGCTGGAGATCTCTGGGAATTACAACTGGTCTCCAGGCAAGAGAGTTCAGTTCCCCTGGAGAAGACAGCTGCACTGGAAGGTGGACTCTGTGGCATTAGACCTTGCTGAGGTCCCTCCTGGCTTTGCTAGGCCCCTCTGGGTGACTGATGGGGGGTGGGGGGACTTACAGGGAGCAGCAAGGAGGCCCAGCAGATCCATAGCAGTGCGTCTACATTGCTGCCACATGACCCGGAAGTGCTCCCATCACATCCGGGATGTCAGGGGCAATGCTCTGGTATTTGGGCAAAAACTCTATGGTCAGTTTGGGTTGTCCCTCTTTTTCAGGGTGAGTTCCCCCTCCCACTGGCCAACTGACTGGTGGTAGGGAGGTGGGGCTTGGCAGTGGAGGACCCCCCATCCAATGCTCCCTCTAAGCTCTGGAGTCTTGTGAGCAAAAATTCTACTTTGTGAGCTACTGACATTAATGTTGTGAGCCAGCGATTTGGCTGCTGCATCAGTTAGTTTGCTCTGGAGCCATCCTTTCTGAGCCGGAGGCTAAAGAACGGTGAGCTAGCTCACACTCACTCAGCTCAGAGGGAACACTGCAGGCCCCATCTCCACTGGGAGGTCTGGCGACCCTCGTCTCTCTCCCTCCCCAAACCATTATACTCTGCTGATGCCCACAAACCCTGGCATCTCCACGCTTGTCCCCTAAATCACCAGGAATTTCTCAACCTGGAGTTGGCAACCCTAGCCCTTGCAGAAAGACCCCCCCCCCGCGCCCCCCTCCCTTGCTAAGACCCAAGCGATGCCGAGAGACAGCAGTGGTACCTGTGGGGGGGCTCACGCACTCCAGGCCACAGCCGGTGAAGCAGCACTTCTTGTCCCCCGGGCAGCTCCTGTCGTCCAGACACCGATTCGCGCAGGGGAGGCCGGGGAGCGACTCCCTCTCCCTTGGGCAGATGCCGGGCTTAGCTGGGGCAGGAACCAGCAAGACAGAATTCAGCGGAGGCCCCCCCTCCCACTGCCTTCCCCCAGCCTTTTGATGGGGGGCAGCTCACCCTCTCAAGCTTTCCTAGAGCTGGGGTTCCCCGGTCCACAGCCCCATTTCATGAGCATCATGCCTGCAGAGGCGAATGCTTGGTCCTCGGGTCCCTTTTCAGAGCAAAGCGGCTGCCCTCGGCCACTAGGAGCCAAGAAAAACCAGAGAGCCACCAACCTCCAGCCTCCAGGCGTGCAGTGCTTTAAAAAGCACAAGGGAACACAACATTACAAAACAGGTCACCAAGGAAAACAGTGCTACTATAAATATCCCAATGAACTTTAGGCTGCGATCACACACGCCTTTAGATCTGACAGAGGTGCGAATACCTGATGGATCTAAAGGGAGTGATCAGACGGCAACATCTGTGAAGCGCCCCGCAGTTGTCAGCAACCTGTGCTGCTCCACCGCAGAAGTGGAGTTAAAAGACATTGGCCAAAGTCCAGTAGTAAACGCATTCCGACGAGCCACAGACAGATCTTCCCCTGTCTGACTACGCAAGCATGCACTCATGCTGTCGGGATGGTCTGATCAGGCCATCCTGCTTGGTGCTGTTCCCCCCCCTTGCAGTATGCGCATCATCACATACTCCATAGGGGGCCCTCAGTGCGAAGATGTGACTCCTCGTTTATGCGTATAGTGGAAAAACAGCTCCCCTCCAAAGACTCACCCACAGGTGCATCAGATCACACAGTGATGGGCTGTGCCTGCAGCAACAAAGGGATGTGTGATCTCACAACTGTGTGTCAAATTCCTCTGGAGGAGATAGCCTTGCCTTCCCTCCAACTCTGTGATTTTATTATAGTTCATTGGGATATTTACAGTAGCACTGTTTTTCTCGGTGACTAGTTTTGTAATCACGTGTCAACCTTCAGGTGTGGCCTGGAGCACTCTTTAAATTATGACCAGTCTCCAAACTACAGTGACCAGTTCCTCCAGAGAAAATGGCTGCTTTGGAGGGTGGGCTCTATCGCATTGCACCCCGCAGAACTCCCTCCCATCCCCAAACCAGGCCGCCCCCAGAATCCACGCCCCAAATCTCTGGGAATTTCCCAGCCTGGGGTTGCCCACCGTTGCCATCCCTGTGAGCACTTTTACCTGGCTCAGCCACCACGCAACAGACGTGGCAGCCATTGAGACAACACTTCTCCTCGGGGCCACACCAGGTGTCATCCAGGCAGGTCACCAAGCAGGGCTCCTCCACAGCGGACCACAGCGTGGGACAGTAGCCGGCCCCCACTGAGGAAGGAAGGCAGGCAGGCAGGCAGGCAGGCAGGCACAGGGTGGTCAGCGGGACCTCTGTTTGGTGTCGTGGTTAGGAGCACAGACTTTAATCTGGGAGAACCAGGTTTGATTTCCCACTCCTCCACCTGCAGCTGCTAGATGACCTTGGGCAAGCCCTAGTTCTGGCACAGCTGTTCTTGAAAAAGAGCAGTTTCTCTCAGAGCTCTCTCAGCCCCACCTGCCTCGCAGGGTGTCTGTTGTGGGGAGGGAGGGGAAGGGAAAGGAGTTTGTAAGCTGCTCTGAGACTCCTTCGGGGAGTGAAGGGCGGGGTATCAATCCAATCTCGTCTTCTTTTTCTTCTCTGGCAGACCATGGCCCATTGGCACAGGGCTGCCTCTGCAAAGGGGCTTGCCACAGCCGTAGGAAAGGAAACCAGCATGAGAGAGCACCTCCCTGCCTTGCAGAGGGTGACGAGTTACTTTGCGGAACTCACTGCCACAGGATGTGGCGACGGCTGCCAACTTGGAGCAGGCCTGTACCCAGGATATTTTTGTTCAGGGGGCATTTAAAATTTTAAGGGGGCAGTTAAATTACACTTAATTAAATTAATACCACCATGACCTCAGTGGTAGACAGCAGGACCGGGCTAGCAGAAAGGCGGATTATTGGAGATGTATTGAAGGTGCCCTTCTTGAGTACCCTCTGAAGCTTCCTTGCCCTGTCTGGTGTGAGAGCCAGTCTGGTGTAGTGGTTAAGTGCGCGGACTCTAATCTGGGAGAACCGGGTTTGATTCCCCACTCCTCCACTTGCACCTGGCTGGATGACCTTGGGCAAGCCATAGCTCTGGACCAGCTGTTCCCTCAAGGACAGCTTGGGAAAGAGCTCTCTCAGCCCCACCTACCTCACAGGGTGTCTGTTGTGGGGAGGGGAAGGGAAAAGGAGTTTGTAAGCCACTCTGAGACTCCCTTGGGGAGTGGAGGGCGGGGTATAAATCCAATCTCTTCTTCTTCTTCTGTGGAAGGGAATGCCAAAGGCATTTCAACACCTTCTGACCTGCCTTTTCCCAGGTCCCACGAGGCCTCCTCCAAAACATTTCACAGTGGGAGGGAAACGGAAGCCTGAGGGAAGCCGTGGCACTCTCACTCTGACTGCTGCCAGCATCATGGGTCTCTTCAAAAATAATGTTTTTGGCATGGTTATTTGTGGGGCAGGGATTTTAATTAAGGGGACAGGGCCCCAAAATGCCCCACTGTAGCTATGGGCCTGACTTGGAGGGCTTTAAAAGGGGAGTGGACACATGCACAGAGAAGGGGGCTATCAGTGGCCACAGGTCATGATAGAGATGTAGAGAGCCAGTTTGGTGTAGTGGTTAGTAGCGTGGACTCTGATCTGGGATAACCAGGTTTGATTCCCCTCTTCTCCACATGCAGCTGCTGGTGTGACCTTGGGTCAGTCACAAGTGACCGTGGGTCAGTCACAAGCCCGCGTGTGGGGAGGGCGGGGTATAAAACAAACAAACAAATAAATAAGTTCTCTCAGAGCTGTTCTCTCAAGAGCAGTCCTTGAAAGAGCTCTCTCAGCCCCACCTACCTCGAGTGTCTGTTGTGGGGAGGGGAAGGGAAAGGAGATTGTAAGCCGCTCTGAGACTCCAAGTGAGTGAAGGGTGGGATATAAATCCAATCTCTTCTTCTTCTACTCCTCCCTTCAGTAGCAGAGGCCAGTGTGCCTCCTTGTACCACTTGCTGGGGAGCACGGGTGGGGGGCAGGGGGTGGGAGGGTGTTGCCACAGTCTTGCTGCTTGTGGACTTCCTAGAGGCAGCTGGTCACCCTCTGTGTGAACAGAATGCTGAACTTGACGGGATTTTGGCCTGATCCGGCAGGGCTCTTCTTCTGCTCTTGTTCGACAGCCTTGCCTTTCTGACCTCGTAGGAGAGGGCGCTGGTGATTCAGAAGATCCCTCTTCACATGCTTGGGAGGACCTTCCCACCATCAGGAAAGCAAAACATTCTGGACTTGATTTCTGGGCCTGGCTGAAATTAAACGTTGGGACTGAAAGGACCAGTGCCAAGTGCTTGTTGCGATGTTCAGTGTGCTGCTGAAAACTTCTTCTCTGGGTGGGTGACCCTTGTGGTAAGTAACCTCATGCAGTATTCCCACACCCATCTCACCTATTCCACTTTCTCCATTCTAGGATGGAAACATCTCCCTCAGAAGTTAGAGTGCTGTGACCATTCCGTGACATGAAAGTCACCCAAAGTCATGAAAGTAGACAAGCAACTACTGAGTAGGGATGGGCACAAACCGAATCATGAAGCAAAATTCATCACGATGAACTTCCGCAAACTTTTAAAGCAGTTCATGGCGGTTCGTGGATGGAAGAAGAAGAAGAAGAAGAAGAGATTGGATTTATATCTTGCCCTTCACTCACTTGGAGTCTCAGAGCGGCTCACAAACTCCTTTTCCCTTCCCCTCCCCACAACAGACACCCTGGGAGGTAGGTGGGGCTGAGAGAGCTCTTTCCCAAGCTGTCCTTGAGAGAACAGCTGGTACAGAGCTATGGCTTGCCCAAGGTCATCCAGTCAGGTGCAAGTGGAGGAGTGGGGAATCAAACCCGGTTCTCCCAGATTAGAGTCCGCGCACTTAACCACTACACCAAACTGGCTCTCTGATAGACCTGAATCCCTTTAAACCGAGTCCCTTTAAACCCCTGCGGTCTGTTCCCCTCGAAAGCTGCAAAAACAGCTGAGCAGGGGGAGCAGGTTGACAGCCTTGAAAAAGCCCAGTAGAAGTTAAGCCCTGAGTATTTTTACACTAGTTGGACAAAGTTGTAAGATTGGGCATGCATTGTACTGGCCCACGAGTCCCAAAGTTGCAGGAAGGATCTACATTCCTGATCACAATCTGGGCAAGGTAGCCAGGGTGGGTGTGGCTGCAAAGGACATCTCCCCTCCCTGATCACCAAACGATGCTCTGCTTGGTGGGGCGTTATGATTTCTTGATTTTTTAAATCTTGCTTTCAAACAACAACAAGCTACTTTTCTATGTATCCTTAGAAGAGAAAACTGTTAGATTCAAGTCCAGGAGAACTTTAGAGAGCAACAAGATTTTGAGGGTATAAGCTTCTGACAGTCAATGTTCCCTTTATCAGAAAGAAGAAGGAAGAAGAAGAGGAGGAGGAGATTGGATTTATATCCCACCCTTCACTCAGAGTCTCAAAACAGTTTCCAAGCTCCTTTCCCTCCCCCTCCCCACAACAGACACCCTGTGAGCAGTGTTCTCTCTAAGCTGAGTTAGTGTGAGTTAGCTCGCAGTTTTTTAGCCTCCGGCTCACACATTTGTTGTCTTCGCTCAGGAGGAATGGCTCCAGAGCAAACCAGTTTCTGCAGCAGCCAAATCGCTGGCTCACAACTTTAATGCCAGTAACTTATGAAATAGAATTTTTGCTCACAGGACTCCACAGCTTAGAGAGAGCATTGCCTGTGAGGTGGGCGGGGCTGAGAGAGCTCTCTCAAGAACTGCCCTTGAGAGAACAGCTCTGAGAGAACTTGTGACTGTCCCAAGGTCACCCAGCTGGCTGCATGTGGCGGAGGAGTGGGGAATCAAACCCGGTTCTCCCAGATTAGAGTCTGTGATCTTAACCACTACACCAAACTGACTCATACCCGCCCCCCAAAAAATCTGCTTGCTCTCTAAGGTGCTCCTAGACTTGAATTTAGCAGTTCTGCTGCACAGAAACACAGCTACCCTCTAGAATGATCATGTCATTGTTTATTGAAGGCCCCATCCTGTTGATTGTCTTCACTCTCTCTGGCTGTGACCACATGGGCAGTTTGGCCCGACACAGCGACTCCTCCCCTCAGTGGATCAAATGGGCACAGTCAGACAGCCACATCTGCCAGGCATTCCCCAGCCATGTGGATTTGGCATTCTGAACCTGCAGATCCGTTCTGTCGCTAGGGAGGGTTTTTTTTAATGCATATATGCACATGTGTGTGCATGCACACTTATGCATGTGCATGGATTTTGAATTTTTTTTTTTTTGGCACCACGCTTCATGGCTGAGGCGCTGCAGTAACATGGATGCTTTCCCACAGGATGTCTCCGTGGGTAGCCCGCAGCGGGGTGTGCTGTGTGGCTGATATGCCTCACACAGCTCTTTAAACTGATTCAATGAGATGCAGCACCATGTTGTGCCAAGCCGACGGTGTGACCACAACCAAGGTGTGTAACCTTCCTTGAGTCCCACCAGTGAGACAGGCGGACTATAAATAACATAAAAAGGAAGAAGAAGAAGCCATCCAAAGCGTTCCCTCGTTTCCATCACCGGAAGCAGTGGAACAAGCTGAGTCCCGGTCTTTGAATTGTGGTGGGAAGAGGGGCACCTTCATTCTTTAACCCCTGCCCCCAAGAGCCCAGCAACATGCTCCCCCCCCCCCCGCCCCAGGGTGCCACTTACCCGCTGTCGGCTGCACACAAGTCCTCATCCTGCCCACGTTGCAACACTTCTCGCTTCCGGGGCAGGAGGCATCTGAGAGGCAGAAGCGCTCTGAGGGGGGCTGGTCCTGACCTCTGCCTGGGGGGCAGCTCCCAGCCTTCTCTGCAGCAGGAGAGGGGGGGAGGAGGGGTCGGCTCCTCAGTCCAGCAGCAGCTGCAAGAAGAAATCCACGGGACGAGGAGGACGGCTGCCTTCCTCCCGGCTGGAGCCCAGGGGCCAGGGAGGCTCCCAAGGGGCAGGAGGAGGAGGAGGGCAGGGCCAGAGAGGAGGCTGAACTGGCGTTTCTTCACAAAGCAGGTGAAGTCGGTGCTACGGTTCCCAGCTTCCAGGTGGCAGCTGGAGATCTCCTGCTATTACAACTAATCTCCAGGTGGCAGAGATCAATTCCCCTGGAGAAAAGGGCTGCTTTGGAAGGTGGGCTGCACGGCACTATACCCTCTCGAAGTCCCTCCCCTCCTCAACCCCCGCCCTTTTCAGGCTCCACCCCCCTCCCAAAAATCTCCAGGTATCCCCCAGTCCAGGCTGGGCACCCCTGACTGGTACGGAGCCTGCCCTTCCTTGCAGAGACCACTGGGTGATGGAAATCCTTTCTTGGGATCAGTCTGGGGGAGAGAGAGCGTCTCGGCAGGGGGCCCCCTGGAGTCTATCCATCTTTCCTTCCCTCCAGCTTTCCTCTGCTTCCGTCCCGTTCTAAGAGGCTGACACAAACTCCCTCTGGAGGATGCTCTGGAGCGACAGCAAACCAGCAGAGGGATGCTGCCAGACTCCCTCTCAGCCCCAACGAATCACTGAACTTCACTTGGTAGCTCTTGGAGAGGGTGGGGAGGGACTGGAGCCCCCCCCCCCCCGGGGGCAACGCTCGCTCTGGCCCATTCTGCACCTGGCATTTGCTCCGTTGGAACAGAAACTCCCCTCCGCATTGCATGCCACTTTCACTTTGACTGATTGTCGGGTTTTATAGCAGCCTCCACACTGCATGCCGCTTTCACTTCCTTTGACCTCTCAGTTTTATGGTTACCATCCGCATAGTTTTATGGCCGTTTTATGGCCACTCAGGGGTGACTTTGCAGTCAGTAGGGCATTGGCCCCCAGGGGTATCTGAATGTGGTTTTGAGCCACATCTTTTCCTGTTCCTGTGTGGGTTTGGTAAAACAAGGGAGCGAATGCTAGAGGCAGAATGGGCTTCTCTCTCTCTCTCTCTCTCTCTCTCGGCCAAACTACAGGTTCAGGTTTTTAACAGCACTGGGGGGGGGGGGGTGCCGGAGGGTTTTCAAGGCAAGAGTCACAGAGTCAACAAACATAAAACTATTTATTTTAAAACTAGCCACGGCTTTCAGGGTTGAAGAGGGCTGTGATGTGATGCTTTATCTGACCCGTACACAATGCAGGCATACAGACTGCTCAGCTCTGTTTTTCTCATTCGCTTTCACAACTGCGAGCCCCAGTTGGACCCGTCTGAGAGGGACTTATTTCTTGTAGCACAGTGAAATATTAGGGGTCTTGATGTCTGATCTTATTTAAATCAACATAACTCGAGAGCCAGTTTGGTGTCGTGGTGAAGTGCGCGGACTCTAATCTGGGAGAGCCGGGTTTGATTCCCCACTCCTCCACTTGCACCTGGCTGGTGTGACCTTGGGCAAGCCGTAGTTTTGGCACAGCTGTCCTTGAAAAAGAGCAGTTTCTGTCAGAGCTCTCTCAGCCCCACCTGCCTCACAGGGTGTCTGTTGTGGGTAGGGGAAGGGAAAGGAGTTTGCAAGCTGCTCTGAGACTCCTACGGGTAGTGAAGGGCGGGGTATAAATCCAATCTCTTCTTCTTCTGGTCTCCCATTCACATGCTAGCCAGGGCTGACCCTGCTTAGCTTCCGAACTCTGACAAAGGTTGGCCCAGCCTGGGCTGTTCGGGGCACTGCGGGGGGGGGGGGGGGGGGGGGAGCAAAACAGGGAACTCCCTCTCCCCCCAGCACTGTTTTGTCTTGGGGAAACAGCCGGGGGAGTTCAGGAGCCCTTCCTTCTCCCTCTGGCAGTATTTATAGCCTGTTTGGGCTGTCCATTTTTTAAAAAGGCCTTTGCCACAGCTGCTGTGTGGCTGCGGGGGGGGGGGGGGGACCTGAGTTGGGCGGAGGCAGCTCTGCTGCTCTTTAACACCCTGAGTGTGCAGGTCAGCCCCCACACAAACACATGCACAGGCAGCAGAGTAATAATGCACAGAGGTTGCACTTACCCACCAGGCCGTGCCTGGTCGCCAGCGCGAGGAGCCCCAGCAGCAGCAGGAGGAGGAAAGCCCTGGGCCCCATGGATCTGGACAAACCCAGCCTCCGTGCCAAGCGCTCCTTCTGGGTAGGCTATATAGCCTTTCTCGGCTGGAGAGGCTCATGAACGGGGTGGACCTACCTGCCCCCCCCCCCCCGCCTCCTGCTTCTTAGGAAAAAGGTGAGCGCTTGGATGAATGGGAGCCGGCATGGGGTTCCTCCTCTGGGCAGGGCTCCGCTGGCATTCCGCTGGCTCGGCACTCCCCCGGGATTGAGCTCCTCTGCCTCCACGCAGGCTACAATTTGTCACCCGCAGCGGCCCCCACCCTGACTTCAACCAAAGGGACAAAAGCAGCCTTAAAGGATGTACACAAAATCTGTTTTTTACAAAAAATATTTACAGTGATTCTCAAGTCCAGCCCCCTGCACTCTTCAGGAGAATAGCCGAAAGATAGCCCTGCAACATACCCAAAAGATGGTTGCCCAGCCTCTGCTTGAAAACATCCAGCGAAGGAGCATCCACCACCTCCCTCCAAGGCAGTCTGTTCCACTGCTCAGCCACCCTTTCAGTTAGGAAGTTCCTCCTGATATTTAGCCGGTATTGACTCCCTTGTCATTTCCACCCATTAGATCTAGTCTTGCAATCCAGAGCAAGAGAGAATAGATCTGCTTCGTCTTCTACATGACAGCCCTTCAAATAGTTGAAGACTGCAATCATGTCCCCTCTAAGCCTTCTCTTTCCCAGGCTAAACAGACCCAACTCTTTCAGCCTTTCCTCATAAGACTTGGATTCCAACCCTCTCACCATCCTGGTTGCCCTCTTCTGGACACGCTTGAGCTTGTCAACATCCTTCCTAAAATGTGGTACCCAAAACTGGACGCAGTCCTCCAGGTGAGGCCTGGCCATAGCAGAACAGAGTGGAACTACCACCTCCCGTGATCTCGACACAATGCTCCTGTTAATGCATCCTAAGATTGCATTAGCTTTCTTCACAGTCATAAGAATATAAGAGAAGGCAATGCTGGATCAGGCCAGTGGCCCATCCAGTCCAACACTCTGTGTCACACAGTGGCCAAAAACACCAGGTGCCCTCAGGGGGTCCAGCAGTGGGGCCAGGACACCAGAAGCCCTCCCACTGTTGCCCTCCCCCCCCCCCCCAAGCACCAAGAATACAGAGCATCACTTGCCCCAGACTGAGAGTTCCTATCTAGACCTTGTGGTTAACAGCCACTGATGGACCTCTGCTCCAGATGTTTATCTAATTCCCTCCTGAAGCCATCCATGCTTGTAGCCGCGGCCACCGCCTGTGGCAGTGAATTCCATGTGTTAATCACTCCTGGGGTGAAGAAGGACTTCCTTTTATCTGTTCTAACCCGACTACTCAGCAATTTCATGGAGTGCCCATGAGTTCTTGTATTGTGAGAAAGGGAGAAAAGGACTTCTTTCTCTACCTGCTCTATCCCATGAATAATCTTATAAACCTCAATCATGTCACCCCTCAACTGTCGTTTCTCCAAGCTAAAGAGCCCCAAGTGCTTCAACCTTTCTTCATAGGGAAAGTGTTCCAACCCTTTGATCATTCTAGTTGCCCTTTTCTGCACTTTTTCCAATGCTATAATATCTTTTTTGCGGTGTGGTGACCAGAACTGTACACAGTACTCCAAATGAAGTTGCACCATTGATTTATACAGGGGCATTATGATACTGGCTGATTAGTTTTCAATTCCCTTCCTAATAACCCCCAGCATAGTGTTGGCCTTTTTCATTGCAGTCACACTACTACGACTCCAAGATCTCTCTCTTGGTCAGTTTCTGCCAGTTCGGACCCAATCAATGTGTATTTATAGTTAGGATTTTTGGCTCCAATGTGCATCACTTTGCACTTGACCACATCGAACCCCATTTGCCATGCTGATGCCACTCGCCCATCCTCAACAGATCCCTTTGGAGTGCCTCACAATCCTCCTTGGTTCTCACCACCCTGAACAACTTCATGTCACCTGCAAATTTAGCCACTTCACTGCTTACTCCCAACTCCAAATCATTAATAAACAAGTTAAAAAGCATTAGACCGAGTACTGATCCCTGCGGTACCCCACTGCTTACCTCCCTCCACTCCACTGTGAAAATTGCCCATTTATACCCACTCTCTGTTTCCTTTTAATTAGCCAGTTTTTCATCCACAAAAGGACATGTCCTTTTATCCCATGACTATTGAGCTTACTTAGGAGCCTCTGATGAGTCACTTCTTCTTCATCATCTTCTTCTTCTTCTTCCTGTTTGCCTGTATACAATGCCAGGCGTTACATTCCTTTGAATGTGTAATGGAGTGAGATTTGAGTCCAGTAGCACTTTAGAGACCAACAAAGATTTTCAGGGTTTGAGGGTTCTGAGAGTCAGGCTTTGCCTTTCAAAAGCTCATACCTACAGCTGTAAGATCCGTGAGAAGCAGAATGTCTCAGCGATACTTAAAAGCCCTCCAGCGATGAAGAATCCATCAGCTCGCAAGGGAAATTGTTCCAGTGTCAAACACACCAGTTTAGAAAAGAAACCGCTAAAGGGGGGGGGGCGTGATAGAGGTTTGTTTATTCTTTCATTTATTTATTTCCATACTGCCCTCCCCCAAAGGGCTCCGGTTGGTGTACAACACTGTTTAAGACACCGTTTTACAGGTATTTTTAAAATTAGTATCAAACCCATTCAAAATTAAGAACATTCAGATGGCGTAGGAAATTATCAATTTCTCTTATGGGGAGCAGATCAGGGGCAGATATGATGGTGAATGACTGCTATCCTTGACCATATGCCTGCTGGAACATCTCTTTTGCAAGCCCTTCAGAACTGTCTCAGGCCCCACAGGGTGCGGATGTCACCAGGTACAGAGTTCCACCCAGCAGGAGCCAGGGACGGGAAGGCCCTGGCTCTGGTCGGGAATAGCCAGATGTCCTTTGGGCCAGGGGCCACCAGTAGATTCTGGCCTACTGAGCACAAGGCTCTCCGGGGGATGTATAAAATGATGCATGAGGTGGAGAGAGTTGACAAAAAGAACTTTTCCTCCCTCTCTGAAAAGACTAGAACTCAAGAGCATCCAATGAAGCTGACGGGCAGTAGGTTCAGGAAAGACAAAAGGAAATACTGCTTTACCCAGAGAGTGATTAAAATGTGGAATTCACTGCCAGAGGATGTAGTGATGGCCACAGGAACGAATGGCTTTAAAAGGGGATTAGATAGATTCATGGAGGATAAGTCTATCAATGGCTACCAGACATGGTGACTGAGGGGAACCTCCACATAAAGATCTACATAAAAACAATCTACTTCTGAATCCCAGAGCCAGGAGGCAACATCAGGGGAAGGCCTGGGCCTCTATGCCCTGTTTTTGGTTGTCCTGAGGAACTGGTTGTCTGCTGTAAGGGACAGGAGGCTGGACTAGATGGACCCTCACTGGTCTGATCCAGCAGGGCTCTTCTTAGGTTTTTATGAAGGCCTCGGCCTCTCTGCCCTGCTGTTGACTCTCCAGAGGAACTGGTTGGCCACTGTGTGCAACAGGATGCTGGATTAGATGGACCCTCACTGGTCTGATCCAGCAGGACCCTTCTTAGGTTTTTATGAAGGTCTTGGTCTCCATGTCTTGTTGTTGGCCCTCCAGAGGAGTTGGCTGGCCACTGTGTGAGACAGGATGCTGGACTAGATGGACCCTCACTGGTCTGACCCAGCAGGGCTCTTCTGATGTTCTTCTCAGGGGAAGGCCTCGGCCTCTTTGCCCTGTTGTTGGCCCTCCAGAGGAACTGGCTGGCAACTGTGTGAGACAGGATGCTGGACTAGACGGACCCTCACTGGTCTGATCCAGCAGGGCTCTTCTGATGTTCTTATGAAGGCCTCGGCCTCTATGAGGAACTGGCTGGCCCCTGTGTGAGACAGAATGCTGGACTAGATGGACAGTTGGTCTGATCCAGCAGGGCTCTTCTGATGTTCTTATGTTCCTTCACCTTGCTGCCAGAAAGTTCTTCCTCGAATTTAGTTGAAACTTCCTTTGCTGTAGTTTATATCCATTAATCCATGCCCTGTCATCCATCACAACTGAAAACATGTCCTCCCCGTCCCCCGCATGGCATCCCTTCTGGTATTGGAAAAGACGCCTGTTTTCGCACGACGTCCTTCCCCATTGTTCCTTGCAGTCAGTGAAGGGAGGACAAGGGGGAGCTGGGTCACAGCTGAAAAGGCTGAGGAAGTTGAGGCAGGGCAGGGAAGGAGAGGGCACGACCGAGCTGAGAGGACAATAGAGCAACGCGCCTCCCCAGGCACCCAAGCGGCTCCGAGCATCTTTGCCAAGTTCCTTCTTCTGCTGCCTCCCCTGCAGGCCCCACCTACCGCTCAGACTCCTTGGGGTTTCTGCACAGCTCCCCCTCCCCACCAGCCCCCTCAATGACTTGCAGGGTCCTTCCTGGCCCAGGAACTACACATCACGGAGGACACAGGTTGGATCTGGGCTCCCTTCACTATGATTTTGACGTAGTGGTTAAGTGCGTGGTCTCTAATCTGGGAGAACCGGGTTTGAGTCCCCACTCCTCCACATGCACCTGCTGGATGACCTTGGGCAAGCCACAGTTCTCTCAAGAGCAATTATCTCGGAGCTCTCTCAGCCCCACCTACCTCCCAGGGTGTCTGTTGTGGGGAGGGGAAGGGAAAGGGCACTGTAAGCTGCTCTGAGACTCTGAGTGAAGGGCGGGGTATAAATCCAATCTCTTCTCTTCTCTTCTCTTCTCTTCTCTTCTCTTCTCTTCTCTTCTCTTCTCTTCTCTTCTCTTCTCTTCTCTTCTCTTCTCTTCTCCTTCCTTCCTTCCTTCCTTCCTTCCTTCCTTCCTTCCTTCCTTCCTTCCTTCCTTCCTTCCTTCCTTCCTTTCTTTCCCCACCCTCCCCGTCGAAGGAGGCTCAGGGTGGCTTACAAGGCCAATTGGCATAAAAACATTGACAGTAAAAATCGTGTTAAAATCATAAAAACAATTACAAAAGATGCTAGATATATCAGATGGCATAAATCAGACCCAGTCAGTCCCAGTTGGATCATAATGCCTAAACATGCTCTTTGACATTTTCGTGCAGGTGGCCACGGATGGCTTGCGGGGCCAAAATTACTCGGTTTGTATTGGGCACTTCCCTAGAAGCAGCAGGGTCCCCTCAATTCACACATATGCCTGTGATCATATCAGATTGGGAAGGAGAGGAGGGGCTTCAGTCTCCCCTCTCCCCCTGTGCTGTTTTCCTGACCTGACCTGGCCTTGAGGGGAACGATTTGGCCCGTTGGTGAAACCCAATTTGTATCCCAGTTTCAGGTTGAGGAAATGGGGAGGGAAGAAGAAGAGATTGGATTTCTACCCTGCCCTTCACTCCCCAAGGGAGTCTCAGAGCGGCTTACAAACTCCTTTCCCTTCCCCTCCCCACAATGGACACCCTGGGAGGCAGGTGGTGCTGAGAGAGCTCTGACAGAAACTGCTCTTTTTCAAGAACAGCTGTGCCAGAACTATGGCTTGCCCAAGGTCATCCAGCAGGTGCAAGTGGATGAGTGGGGAATCAAACCCGGCTCTCCCAGATTAGAGTCCGCGCACTTCACCACGACACCAAACTGGCTCTCGAGTTATGTTGATTTAAATAAGATCAGACATCAAGACCCCTAATATTTCACTGTGCTACAAGAAATAAGTCCCTCTCAGACGGGTCCAACTGGGGCTCGCAGTTGTGAAAGCGAATGAGAAAAACAGAGCTGAGCAGTCTGTATGCCTGCATTGTGTACGGGTCAGATAAAGCATCACATCACAGCCCTCTTCAACCCTGAAAGCCGTGGCTAGTTTTAAAATAAATAGTTTTATGTTTGTTGACTCCGTGACTGCATTGTAATTTTTTAAACCTTGCAAACTGTCGCTTTCAGGTTTCTGGAGAGGTGGTATATAGATGTTCTAACTTAATAAATAAGAGAGATGAACTGGACAGGAGATGGAGATGCCCAGTGGATGGCCAGGACTGGAGGGAAGGGCTGGCACCCACCCGGGAAGCCGGAAGAATGGACGGTCTCTGCTTGCTGCGTCATGATGTGCAGACCTCTGTCCCCCATTCGCAAGTAAGTTCCTGAGCATCAGGTCGGGAGCAGCCCCAGGAAGACTGTCCCCCTGGATGCCAACTGTCCCTTGAACATCAGACCGACCACTGATTTCCCTTTTCAGGAGGAAGCAGCCCTCAGTGTCCTGGACAATCTTCTTCCCTTCCTGCTTTGAAACATGGGCTGATTCTGCACTTACCTGTTTCCTCACAGTTTTTCCACAGCCACATCAGGAGGTTAATCTCCCTCTACATTGCATGCTGCTTTCACTTTCTTTGTTCATCGGGCTTTATGGTACCTCCTGCATAGATTTATGGCCATTCAGGGGTGACTCTGCAGTCGGTATTATGGCATTGCCTCGGGTTATCTGAATGTGGCTTTGAGTGGCACCACAACTTGACATGGCTTCATTTATTTATTTATTTAATTTATACCCCGCCCTCCCCGCACGTGGGCTTCATTGATCTCCATCAGTTCCCCTACCCCTATTTATCCCTCTGTTTTTATCACCTCACCATGAATTACTTGGCTCAGGCGGCTAATGACCGCTGAGGCAAGTACTGACACAGGAAAATCTGCATATCAGATGGAATGAAAACAGATATTCCAAGGCACGGGGGAAATCAGGTTGAGCGTTGAGAAAATGTGGAGTGAATGCCAGATGTCGAATGGACCATGACCTTCATTTCACTGAGGAATGGACATAAGAACATAAGCGAAGCCAATATGGGATCAGGCCAACGGCCCATCAGTTCAACACTCTGTGTCACACAATGGCCAAAAACACCAGGTGCCCTCAGGAGGTCCAGCAGTGGGGCCAGGACAATAGGAGGTCTACGATGGCCCAGTAGGGTCTGCTTTGCAAAGAACTTACTTACATTGATCAAAACAAGGTGCTTTGCAAGATCTCTTAGCTCCTCTGGGAGCACCGCGAGAACTAGTTGGCCAAACCTTGGCCTACCTAGCAGCTCAGATTCAGCCAAGTTTTCCCCCTCTTCCCCAAAAGCTCATTGTATTTCTTTGTGGTTGGCTGACAAAGTAAGCAGGTGACTTCTAGCTTAGAGCTTAGCAACAGAATCTTCTGGGCATGGAGCAGGGGTCACTGGGTGTGTGTGTGTGGAGGGGGAGGCAGTTGTGACTTCCCTGCATTGTGCAGGGGGTTGGACTAGATGACCCTAGGGGGTCCCTTCCAACTCTATGAATGAACATTGCTGAAATCTGTTCAAGTGGCATGAGAGGATGCATTCAAACATCTTTGCTTTTAGTTTGGGTGCTGGAATATAACCTGAAAAACTGTTGCCTTTATTGCCTTTATTTTCCTCCCACGTTAGGAACAGGAGATGGGGACTCTGTGGCCAGGTGGGAGGCATCTGTGCTGCCCCCCCTTTTGGATGCTTTAAGTTGGCAGGTGGATAAATTTTCCACTTGGGTCCATCCCGCCCCCCCACTCCTTCAGTTTATCCCCTGATTTCCACATGCATTTTTTGTGTTTCTGTTTTTTTTTAGAAATGTTTTTCTAGAAACTGATTTTGATTCAGCGTTTTCCTCAGGTATTTTATTTATAAGTTCGGTTTATATGCTGCCCTTCCCTGAGTTCACTTTTCTTTGTCCCACCCACTCCCCTTCCAGGTTCAGCACCAGTTTTCATTTAAAAACAAGAATAAGTCTCTAGCCTCCTCCCTTGCAGAGATATGCCTTCTCCCTTATATCTCTGTGAGGGAGGAGGCTAGAGACCTACATTTAAAAAAAATGGAAGCTGGGAATTCAGAGAACCTGCTAAATTTATCATCACATTCAATATAAGCATGCACAAACAGTTGTAAATGGGGTGTGCGTGCTGTGATGCCACCAATGAGGACAGCCCCCTCCCTCAAAGATTCCGGCTATTTAAGAATATAAACGGACTCCACAACTGTGAAAATGCAGAGGGAAGGCAGACATGTGAAAGAACCATGCCCAAACCGATTCCAATGCTTGTGAATCGACCACCAAGGAAACAAGGACCAAGCTGAGCATGCAGAAAAGCCCCGTGCCTGCACATGGGCAAAGCAAAGGAGACCGGGCCCCTGAGGGGAGGAGCAGAGATGGCCACAGGAGACAAGAGTTGCTGTGGAAAGTGCAAGTTTTACTGGGAAAGGGCCTCAGGATGTGGAAGATGGAGAAGCTGCCAGGCAGAGAAGGAGGTGGTGGGAAAGAGGAGGAGCGATGCCATCATATCCTCAGGGACCAGTTCCGGAGAGGCAGCGGATTGCCAAACGAACGGCAGCTGCTCTGCAGCGTCTGGGTTGCATCTGTGGAGAGAAGGTCCAAGACTGGTCAGGTGCTGCTTATTTGAAGAATGGGTGGACATACATGAAGCTGCCTTACACTGACTCAGAGCCTTGGTCCATCACAGTCAGTCTTGTCTACTCAGATCGGCAGCCGCTCTCCAGGGTCTCAGGCAGAGAAAGGTCTTTCCCATCACCTACTGCCTGATCCTTTGTAACTGGAGATGCTGCTGGGGATTGAACCTGGGACCTTCTGTGCACCATACAGATACTCTGCCACTGAGCCATGGCTTGGAGTTAAAATGGAACCGCTGGCGTTTCAGCTTCTGCATGATCCAAGTCAGGTGATACAAAAGCCACTGGATGGAACAAGGGCTCACAGCATTATTTCAGAACAAGGTTTGAGTCAAGTGGCACCTTTGGACCAACAAAGTCTCAGCATCTGGGCTCTGAGTGGCCTCTGCTAATGGCTGACCCGCACCCCCTTTCCCCCGATAACTAGCTTTTGAGATTTTATTCCAGTTTTGTCTGAAGAAGTGTGTTTTGCCCACGAAAGTGTATATCCCCAGAATGAAACTGTGTTGGCCCCAAAGGTGCCTCCGGCCTCAGACTTTGTTCTGCTGCTTTCGACCAAGACGGCTGCCCACCGGGAGCGGACATTATTTCAGTGATCCTGACACCAGCCCTGTTGGGGAGCCGGGCTGCGGGATGGAGGAGGAGGGGCCAGCCCGACACCTGCAGAATGACCTCATGGCTGGGGTGAGAGTTGAAGCAGGACCTTCCCAGCTCTGGGAGCTCTGATGCCTCTGCCTTCACAGGGGGTGCATCAGCTCATGGGCGTGACAGCTAAGGCCAGTCCCTCTACATGGGCCTCTATCACACGCACGGTGCCGGAATGGGTGACGTGTTGAATGGTTCTTAAAGGCCACACATTACAAAGTCTACATGGGGGGCGGGGGCGGGGATGCATGGCTGCCACAAGGGCTTTGGGCCAGACATACGCTTGGAGTCCTGTAGGAGGAACCTGGTTTCCAGGTGTCCAAATGCCTGACAGGTATTGAGACTGTGGCACGCAGGGGGAAAGGGCTTGGGCTTCTCTACCCACGGCGATGTCCTGTTGGCCAGAAACAGCCCTGGAGATCAGAAGAGAAGAAGAAGAGATTGGATTTATACCCCGTGCCCTTCACTCCCCAAGGGAGTCTCAGAGTGGCTTACAGTCTCCTTTCCCTTCCCCTCCCTGCAACAGACACCCTGGGAGGTTGGTGGGGCTGAGAGACCTCTGACCGAAATGGCTCTTTTTCAAGAACAGCTGAGCCAGAGCTATGGCTTGCCCAAGGTCATCCAGCAGGTGCAAGTGGAGGAGCGGGGAATCAAACCCAGTTCTCCCAGATTAGAGTCCGCGCACTTAACTACGACACCAAACTGGCTCCACAATGTTCCCTCTAAGCTGAGTTGGTGTGAGCTAGCTCACAGTTTTTTTAGCCTCTGGTTCACACATTTTTGTCTTAGCTCAGGAAGGATGGCTCCAGAGTGCCAACTGGATGTGCTCAGCAGTGACTTGGGCATTGGCTGCCTCCGCCAGCCCCAGCTCCTCAGAAAGTCACCCCAGCTGCTTTGGGGAAGCGGCCCTAACTGCCTTCGCACTGCAGAGGAGGAAGAGTGGTTGTCAGGGAGAGGGATGGATTGTCTTGAATTTCTGGGATCTTTGTTGGGATGTATCATCCCCTTCCTGGAAGGTGATTCAAGCATGGATAAATAACATGTGTTTAGAAGAAGAGGAAGAAGAGTTTGGATTTATACCCCGCCCTTCACTCACTTGGAGTCTCAGAGCGGCTTACAATCTCCTTTCCCTTCCCCTCCCCACAACAGACACCCTGTGAGGTAGGTGGGGCTGAGAGAGCTCTTTCCCAAGCTGTCCTTGAGAGAACAGCTGGTACAGACCTATGGCTTGCCCAAGGTCATCCAGCCAGGTGCAAGTGGAGGAGTGGGGAATCAAACCCGGTTCTCCCAGATTAGAGTCCGCGCACTTAACCACTACACCAGACTGTTCAAAGTGACAAGGGGTGTAGCTGGCTTTTTCCTGCTAGCTTCCCATGTGCAGGAAGTTTTAAAAAGAGGGGAAAAACCCCAATGATAACCTGGGCAAGATGTATAGGTGGTAATATGGAATTGGATAGTTGGAGAAGGGTCTGGAAAAACAATATTAAAATTACTAGAGCTTCGTCTTATAAAGAAAACTTTTATAAGATGTTTTATCAGTGGCATTTTTCACCTGAAAAACTTCCCAAGTTTTCTTCTTCCATATCCAAAAACTGTTGGAAGTGTAAAAAAAATGTCAGTACCTATTACCATGTATGGTGGGTCTGTATAAAGGCAAACAGATTCTGGTTGATGGTTCAAAAAATACTACAAGAAATAATTAATAGTAAGATTCCGTTTAAACCACAGTTATTTCTATTGAATATAATCCCAGGAATATTCTCCAAAGCAGATCACGCTCTAATTCTGCATGGTATTACGGCGGCAAGACTTGTGTACGCCAAATGTTGGAAACTAGACAATGCTCCTACATCTATGGCAAGACGAACCAATCCCTAATAAGACTAAAGACTTAATCACTATACTTATTGCGGCTGCAAAATCGATAATAGCCAGAAACTGGAGAAACGAAAGACCTCTCTCCATAAATCAATGGTGGAACAAGGTCTGGGATTACTTTATAGAAGAAAAATGTTTAGCACACTTTGACCCTGTAGTAGGAGAGAGGGAACTTAAAAACCCGGTCGATAAATGGTATCCTTTCACAGAAAAGTTTTGTTAGTAAGTTATACATATAACACACATATACTATATACATATAGCTTCAATATTTTGATTAAGGTTGAGAACAGTTATTCAAATATGATTAAGGGCTCTAGTACACGTAAATGAAAAGTATAGTTGACCCAATTTTCCTTCCTGATATTGATCAAGTAAGGATTGACAGTTAACGGAAATGTGGTTGTGATGATATGTACCTTGCTTGTTGTCTTTGTTTGTAGGGTAAATTATA
Source organism: Lepidodactylus listeri (assembly GCA_029233225.1). NCBI lineage: Eukaryota > Metazoa > Chordata > Lepidosauria > Squamata > Gekkonidae > Lepidodactylus > Lepidodactylus listeri. The sequence goes on from JARCFY010000002.1 coordinate 1,451,828, forward strand.
AAATCTAATAAACAGTGTTAAAAAAAAACAACTAGACAATGCTCCAAATAGAGATGATTTTATTAGTAAACTTTTAGAGGAAGCTGAAATGGACAAATTGACCTCTCTATTAAAAGGGAAAAAAGAATTTGAGTTTGAGTCGTTTTGGAACAAATTGTATAATTGGTTAGGTTAACAGCTATAATAGGTATAACGTTTCGTAACGAATATGTTTTTACGAATCCTTTTTTGTTGTAACAATCTTCATTATTTGTTTCAAAAGATGGAATGTATCAGATCTCCCCTTGTATATATCAGGGGAGGCTTCTTGTTTAAAGCGTTTGAACAGAAGGTAGATACTTTATATGTATAAACTTTAAATAAACATGTTAAAAAAATAAAAATAAAAAGAGGGGAGAAACATGCAGACCCTCCTGAGTGTCTAAATCCCTTCTGTTTGTTCACTTTGAGATTCTTCAATTATTGGGTGCATAATAACAAGACAGTGTTGTTGATAGTAAATGGTTTCATAGATAAGCTCCATGGAATAACTGGAACATCACACACAGGGCAGGCTACTGACTTCCCGTTTCTATTCGTGTCGTTTGTAAAAAGAGAAGTTGGATTCTAAATGTCTGAAATGCTCTCAGCCTGGGATTTCTTTCTTTTAGACGGTGTGCTGCCTCACCAGGAAACTGCCTCCGGTTCTATTATATTGTTTCCTAATAAGCCAAGCAGGCAATCTTGAGCAGGTCTCCTAGAATCCTACTCAGGTCTCTTCAGCAGGGCTTTCTCCCAGGAAAGTATCCTTAGGATTGCGCTGCAAACATGCATGCTGTATAGATCACATGTCTGGTTTTAGCATGTTAATTAAAACTGTTGTTAGTGGAGAGTTGTAGTTTCACAGGCCTGGTGTAGACTTAACTCTTCATCATGGTTGATGCTGAGTGTGGTCGAACCTGCTCAAACCTGAATTAAGATCTCAAATGAACACGGAAGCTAGTCCCAAGTTTCCCAAGCTGAGAGATTTGTCTGAATGCCTCAATGTGCAAGCAGAAAGGGGGGGAAACGGGTAAGTGCGGGCCGCCGACGGGGGACAGCTGCGGCAATCTGTCGCAGCTGTCCCCTGTCGGCGGCCCGCACTTACCTGCATGCAGGCCGCTCTCCACGCGCTGCAGCCGGAGACCTCTTCGAACTGGTCTCCGGCTGTCTGGGCGCGCATTGCTGCCGCTTCCTGCCGGTCTGGACGGCTCTCACGGCGCACAGGAAGCGGCAGTGGAAGTCTGGACGCCCTGCAAACGGGACCAGCTGGAAGCCGCGCGCCGGACCAGGCAGAAGCAGAGGAGGCTCCAGGGACCGGCAGAGGAAGAGTGGACGCACCGGTCCACCTCCTTACAGGTGAGGTCCCGCAGCACTGGAGCCAGTGCGAATGGGCAGCCACAGGACAGGTTGGCCCCGGGGCTTTTTCGCCCGCTCGCACTGCGCTCCAGTTTGCCAGTCTGACTTCAGCCAGAGTGGCTCACAATCTCCTTTCCCTTCCCCTCCCTACAACAGACACCCTGTGAGGCAGGTGGGGCTGAGAGAGCTCTTCCGAGGACTGTCCGTGAGAGAACTTGTGACTGACCCAAGGTCACACCAGCAGCTGCATGTGGAGGAGTGGGGAATCAAACCCAGTTCTCCCATATTAGAGTCAGCACTCCTAACCACTACACCAAACTGGCAACTTTTAATGATTTGTGTTAGAAGCTCCATAGGAATTTTGGTCAACTCTTCAGCACTCTTCATTATTCAGATGTTGGATGGACTCTGGTAGGTGGAATAGTTCAGTGTTTATAGCAACTAAATTGCAGGTACTTGTGCTAGAATTGTGCTCAGTTCTTACTTTTCCTCAGTCTTCTCGAGAGGAAAAAAGGTGCTCAACATGGCAAAAACAGAACACATGACGAGGGAAGAGAGTTGCAGCCTAGAATTGCCATGGGGGAATCCACAAACACCCCGGGCTCTTCAGATGAAGAAGAAATCCAAGCAAAAGAATCCAAGCTAAAGAGCCCCAAGTGCTTCAACCTCTCTTCATAGGGAAAGTGTTCCAACCCTTTTCCCATTCTAGTCGCCCTATTCTGCACTTTTTCCAATGCTATCGTATCTTTTTGGAGGTGCGGCGACCAGAACTGTACACGGTACTCCAAATGAGGTCGCACCATCGATCTGTACAGAGGCATTATGATACTGGCTGATTTGTTTTAATTACAAAACAATTACATGAAGTGATTTACTCTGCTCTGGTCAGACCTCACCTGGAGTACTGTGCTCAATTTTGGGCCCCAGAATTTAAGAAGAATATAGACAAGCTGGAATCTGTCAAGAGGAGAGCAACGAAGACGGAGAGAAGGCCTGCTCTTCTATTCATCCATGGCTTTCCCTGGTTTCTCCCTCCCAGGAGCATAAACACAGTTTGCCCCCTCTTGTGATGCAGCATGGGAATAATCCCCCAAAATAGGGAAGACTGATGCTGTGGAGCAACAGGGAACAAACCGCATTTTTGTGCCTGGGACTGCAAAAACATCTGTGGAAACGAGGGAAAGCAGCGGAGGAATACAAGTGCAGGTGCGGGGAAACTTGACACTGAAGAAAACATCATCGTGATGCAGCTGGTGTTTCACCCCCCCCCCCCCTCGGTGTCCCAGCACCCAACCCTCCTGCAGTTTCCAGGCTCCCCCTTGAACCTTGCAGGACCCAGGAGATGCCACTCACCTCATAAGTCGGGGGTTAGACAGCTCCTTTTGCCACATCCGTTCCGACAGCATTTTGTGTCATCTTCGCAGTCGGAGTCCTTCATACATTTGTCCATGCAGAAGCCCAGAGAAGAAATCCCACCAGTAAACTTCGGGCAGGAGCCTGGTTTATCTGCAAGGGGAGAGGAGAAGAGATGGTCACCCACACTTCAGCCTGCCAGGCTGCTGGAGCAAGCCCCTGAACGTGAATTTTGGTTCTCAACTCATTTTATTGTGGATCTCAAAACACGCCGAGCCGTCACCCTTCTGCTCCCCCTGCTCCCTGTCCCGCCACCCCACACCTCCCAGCCAGGCAGGGCTACCCATTGTGCTGTTTATAGCCCACTATTCTACCTGGAGGTTTTTTGGGGGGGGGAACCCAGAGAGAAGAAGATGAAGAAGAAGAAAAAGAAGAAGAGATTGGATTTATACCCTGCCCTTCACTACCCCAGGGAGTCTCAGAGTGGCTTACAAACTCCTTTCCTTCCCCTCCCCACAACAGACACCCTGTGAGGTAGGCGGGGCTGAGAGAGCTCTGACAGAAGCGACTCTTTTTCGAGAACAGCTGTGCCAGAGCTATGGCTTGCCCAAGGTCATCCAGCAGGTGCAAGTGGAGGAGTGCAGAATCAAACCCGGTTCTCCCAGATTAGAGTCCGCGCACTTAACCATGAAACCCAAAGTGGCGGGGATTGGGGAGGGGAGGGACCTCAGCAGGGTGCAATGCCAATACCCTGCAACACAGCCATCCCCCCCCCCCCCCAGGGGAACTGATGTCTGTAGTCTGGAGATCAATTGCAAAAGTGGGAAATCTCCAGACCTCACCTGGAGGCTGGCAACCCTGAGGCATGGGAACAAAATGGCCTGGTCCTCTCATGCTGCGGGCCCCATCGGGATTAGGATGTCACGACGGCATTTTTAAATGGCTGTCAGACTCCTGGACAAAGTTACTCTCAACAACATTCTCTCATCGGTGATTCATTTGTTGAGAAATAATCAAGTTCCAGGCCAGACCTGTACCGTGGCAGAACTGAGGGCTTGGGGGGGAAACCCAAACATATAGACAGGTCAAACAGGGCCTCTCTCAAATGCACCAACCACACTCTGCATTCATCCCGCCTAACTACGGTTCTTCCCCCCCCCCCCCCAAAAAACCCCTTGGGAATACAGGAATCCCTTATCTAAGACAGCTTTGGCTTCAAGGTCATCCCTGGCAGATGGGAGGTATCTCAGGAAGAGTTACAGCAACTACAGCACAGTAGTTTTCGCACTCAGCCACTCACCTCCCCAACTTCCCTCCCCCCCCCCCATCATGGCAAATGAAAGACAGAGCTTGGCAAGGGTCTGAGTTCAGCTCTCAAATGGCAGTGGTATCTTCAGGTCGGACCTAGGGGGGACTGGGGTGGGGGATGCCCAGCGTAATTTTATAAACCTCTATCGTGTCCGGCCTTAGTTGTCTCTTTTCTAAATGGAAAAGTCCCAGAGCCTTCAGCCTTTCCTCCTAGGGAAGGGGCTCCAACCCCCTAGCGCACTGGGTTGACACTGCCGGATTCTGGGGGATCTATTGGCACTCAATGGCTACCTGCTGCGACCCCAAGATCTTTTCCCCTCTTACTGTCAGCAAGTGTGCTTGTTTGTTCGACTTATATCCCACCCTCCCTGCTGGAGCAGGCTCAGGGCAGCTTACATAAAAGTTTAAAAACACATAAAAACAACCCGAATATAAAACATCATAATTAGTCATAACCAAGAAGCCGTGGAGCCTTGTGAGCAAAAATTCTACTTTGTGAGCTACTGGCATTAAAGTTGTGAGCGGGAGATCTGGCTCCTGCATAAATTAGTTTGCTCTGGAGCCCCATCCTTCCTGAGCCGAGACACAAATGGGTGAGCCGGAGGCTAAAAAACTGTGGACACTGGTCATAACAGTTATAAGTTCAGACCTCATTAGCCTATGCTTGAAGGTGGGATTTTTTTGTCCCGATGTGCATCACTTGACACTTACCATCACTGAACTTCACTTGCCCCATTGTCGCCCACTTACCCAGTTTTTGGAGGTCCTCTTGGAGCTCTTCACAGTCAGCCTTGGTTTTCACCATCCTGAATAATTTGGTGGCATCTGCAAACTTGGCCACTACACTACTCACCCCTAGTTCCAGGTCATGACGAATAAATTAAATAGTTCCGGTCCCAATACCGATCCTTGTGGCCATCCTTAATTGCCATAAGTCAGCTGTGACTTGAGGACACTTTCCTCCACCAGTTAAAAGCCGGGGTGAAACTGAAATATTTTTGCTGGCACCAAAAGAAAGAAGGGCCTGACGGGTTTCCAGGTGGGGGGCAGTCCACAGGGTCTTGGGGGTATGCCACCAGGACCTGGATATGTATCAGTTTTTAACTTTCCTAGTCAGTCTAGAACCATCTCTAGTCACCTCAGTTTGGCTCTATTCTTCAGGCTCCCTTCGTGAAAATAGGGGCTGCGGCATGGATTATTGCCACACCTTCCACAATGAATACAGAAATTAAAAAAACATTGCACTTCTCTGCCATCTCCCCATCTTCCTTTAGCAATCCCTTTGTCCTCTAAAGACCCCACTGCTTCTCTTGTTCTCTTGACATGTTATTGGCCCTGCAGAGGAACTGGTTGGCCACTGTGTGAGACAGGATATGCTGGACTGGATGGACCCTCACTGGTCTGCTCCAGCAGGGCTCTTCTGATGTTCCTTTTACTCTTCTTTGCCAGAATTCAGGATCTGGCATTCCCCCATCAAACCCCTCCTCCCCATCTCTCCTGTGAATGACTCAAAGGGAGCCTCCTTTTCCAGCTCACAGGAACAGCCTCCCCCCCCCCCCCCCCCCGCTCCTGTTCCTACTGTGTTCCCTGACAAAGCCTTGGCACAAGAAAGAGGAAGTCCTGCAGGCTGCCTCAACATACAATGGAACTGGGAGTCATGAAGTACCTGGGAGGAAATCTTCAGTGCAAGAAGAGGAGAGGAGAGACTTTTCCATGTCTTTGGATTGTTGGAAGGACCAGATATGATGTTCTAGTGTCTCAGCCTTCAGAAGCAAGTGACCACGGAGTTGCAGGCAGATAGACAGATACTCAGCACCTTCCTGTTTATTCTCCCTGATAATCCCTTTGAGCAAAGGTCCATCAGTGGCTCTTAGCCACAACGTATAGATAGGAACTCTCAGTCTGGGGCAAATGATGCTCCATATTCTTGGTGCTTGAAGTGGGGGGCAACAGTGGAAGACCTTGGGCAAACCATAGCTCTGTACCAGCTGTTCTCTCAAGGACAGTTGTCTCAGAGCCCTCTCAGCCCCGCCTACCTCACAGGGTGCCTGTGGTGGGGAGGGGGAGGGGGAGGAGTTTGTAAGCCACTCTGAGACTCCCTTGGGTAGTAAAGGGCGGGATATGAGTGAAGGGTGGGATATGCATCCAATCTCCTCTTCTCCTCTCCTCTTCTAGTGTCCAGGCCCGACTGCTGGACCTCCTGAGGGCACCTGGTGTTTTTGGCCACTTTGTGACAGAATGTTGGACTGGATAGGCCATTGGCCTGATCCAACATTGGCTTCTCATATGCTCTTACATAAATGTAGATCAACACTCTTTAGGGAGAACCAGCTTCCTTCCACCTCCCTCTTTCCTCTCTCTCTTTCTCCCTTCCACACACACGAGATGGAGAAGCAGGGATGTCTCTCAGCATCTGCTTCCATACCCTAGTTAGAAAGCCCAGGAACTATCCCTATCTCTCTATCCTGCACTATCAGGCATGTATTTCTAGAATAAAGGAGATTGTTTTGCTTGCAACTGAAACGTGGCTCTGAGTAGCTTTATCGTCTTGCAAGCACATGGTGGGTCCGGGACAAGCACTGCTGCATTAAAGCCAGAGCACTGTGCTAACTATAGAAGGACCTGGACCTCCAAAACCAGTACCCCTTCCTACATGGGTACCCCCCCCCCCCGCCTTCTGACCAGGCCACAGCCAGGTGAGGGAGGGCAGAGCCTTCCATCATTGCTGGCTTCTTGGCAAACTTCACTGTGTGGCTCAAAGCCAAGTTGTTGTTTTTTGGGGGGGGGGGGGCGCGTTGAGAGCGGAGAGCACAGCCTAGGGTGAGGAACTGAGCTGCTGCCCTGGAGATGGAGTAACTCCCATGGGATGACTGTGAAATTGCTCCTCAACGTATTCCAGAAACATGCCCCCCTCCCCCCCCCCGCTTGCCCTACAACCATTCGAGCAATTCTTGCTTACAGGAAGCACATTTGTCCCGCTGCTGGTAATGACAGGAGGAGAGGCCCAGTACCCAAAAAGAGTACAGCTTGTTCTTTCTCCAAACAGTCACACCGGTGTGTCCCAAGTGAATTGATTGGATTGACACTGACCTGTCCCAGGCCCTTGAGATAAGTCTGTTGGCAGAGTTGGACAGGTACCCAACGCTGCTTTCGGGACGTTGGCACCCAAACCCAGTTACTGAAATGTGCCTCTCACGCCTCTCTCTTCCGATTGTCTTTTCTTTCCTCTTTGCCACCCCCCCCCCACAGTGCCTGCAGCCTCTCCCCTTTCCTTCTCTCCTGCCCACCCATCCACCTGCCTTTTCCTTTTCTCTCCCCCAGCAGCGTCTGCCTTTGCATCCCTCGGCTGCCTTTTCCCTTTCCCTTCTCCTGTCTCCAGTTTCCCCTTTAACCCTTTTCTCCTCCCCCCTCCACTTTTACCTTCCCTCCTTCCTATCTTTTACCTTCTGTAGTCTCTCTCTCCCTGCACCCCCACCCAGGTGACACTAATGGAGACACGGAATCCTCAGCAATGCTGGTTACAGGTTGCCTAGCAACACCCCAGACAGTCACTGAGATCTCAGAGGCACAATCTTATTAAAGAAGACGACGTTGCTTTTATGGTTGTATGTTTTTTTTCTAATGACCATTCTTCTTTTACATTTCATATTTATAAAAACCTCAGGCTTACCTCAGCCTTAGAGAAAAACCAGCTAGATGGTCTGGTTCATGGCCCAGTTCAGAATTAGATACAACAAAAAAACAACCCATGAAACTCATTTCTGGCTGTATGTCCACTCACCAGCCTGTAGTACTGCTGCTAGGGTTGCCAGCCTCCAGGTGGGGCCTGGGGATCCCCCACTTTTACAACTGATCTCCAGCTGACGGAGACCAGCTCCCCTGGAGAAAAATGGCTGCTTTGGAGGGTGGAGTCTAGGGCATTGTACCCTGCTTAGGCCCCTCACCTCCCCAAACCCCACCCTCTCCTGGCTCCACCCCCAAAGTCCCCAGGTATTTTCCAACCTGGACTTGGCAACCCTAACTGCTACCTCCATCTGCCTGGCTCATGTGGTGGTGGGTGGGTGGGTGGGTGGGGGCTTCTGCTTCTCACCTGACAGCAGCACTATTTACTTGGCTTGAGCAGTGGCAGCAGCTCTCCCTCAAAATGGCCGCTGAGGTCTTGTGACAGCCTTGTGGGATTTTGTCTTTTCTGCACGTGATTTTAATTTTTAAAATCTGGGGAGGGAAGATTGGAGGCTCAGCTATGTTAATACGGACGGTCCTCCTTCTCTGAACCTGACCCGTGAGTGTGGATTTAATGATCTGTACACCAGGGTCCCTGTTCAGAATTAGATACAGGATGGAGGCCCGTCATTCCTAGCACTCAGATTCAGAGATCTTCTCTGGCTACTAATGGTTACCAACCAGACAGCTGTTAAATAAGACAGTAAAGGGGGGGGGGGGAGAGACAAGGACTGAGAGTCAAACTCACTGGTAGATGTAATCAAGGGAGAAGTCACAAACAGATGCCTAGATAAGGTAATGGGCGGATGAAGGCCAATAAACTGAAGCTCAGCCCAGGGAAAACAGGCCCTGTTGGTTAGAAGAGAAGCTGGAAGTATTTCTTCACCCAACGAGTGATTAACACACGTGGAATTCACTGCCATCCTACAAGTATGGATGGCTTCAAGAGGGAACTGGATAAACATCTGGAGCAGAGTTCCATCAGTGGCTACTAGCCACAAGGTCTAGATAGGAACTCTCAGTCTGAGGCAAGTGATGCTCCGTATTCTTGGTGCTTGAGGGGGCAACAGTGGGAGGGCTTCTAGTGTCCTGGCCCCACTGGTGGACCTCCTGAGGGCACCTGGTGTTCTTGGCCACTGTGTGACACAGAGGGTTGGACTGGAGGGGCCACTGGCTTGATCCAACATTGGCTTCTCTTATGTTCTTATATGGAGCAGAGGTCCATCAGCGGCTATTAGCTACAAGGTATAGCTAGGAATTCTCAGTCTGGGGCAAGTGATGCTCTGTCTTCTTGGTGCTGAGGGGGGCAACAGTGGGAGGGCTTCTAGTGTCCTGGCCCCACTGCTGGACCTCCTGAGGGCACCTGGTGTTTTTGGCCACTGTGTGACACAGAGAGTGTTGGACTGGCTGGGCCACTGGCCAGATCCAGCATGGCTTCTCTTATGTTCTTATGTCTGGGGAAAGTGGTGCTCTGTATTCTTGGTGCTGGGGGGTGCAACAGTGGGAGGGCTTCTGGTGTTTTTCCTGAGGGCCCCTGGGGTGTTTTTGGCCACTGTGTGACACAGAGTGTTGGACTGGAGGGGCCACTGGCCTGATATCCGACATCGGCTTCTCTGATGTTCTCTTGTGTTCTTACGCTCAGGGACTGTGGCGTCCTCCTGGAAGGAGCAGATTTGTTGCTCGGGGCTTCTCAGGTCCCCTTCATGCCACGTTGTGCCTTTTGCTAGCTTTGGCTGATATGCCAGCTACGATTGTTTCTCAAAAAGGTTGCGACGATTCACTCTCTGACCAGATCCAGCTTAGATTATGCTAATGCACTCTGTTTATTTACTTATACCCTGCCTTTCTCTCCAGTGGGAACCCAAAGTGGCTTCTTTTGTTCCTCCTCTCCTCCATTTTATCCTCACAACAACCTTGTGAGGTAGGTTAGGCTGAGAGGGTGTGACTGGCCCAAGGTCACCCAGCCAGTATCCATGGCAGGGCAAGGATTCGAACCTGAGTCTCCCAGATCCTAGTCCAGCACTGTAACCGCTACACTACGCCGGCTCTCACTCTACGTGGGGCTGCCCTTGAACTCTATCTGGGAATTTCAGCTGCTCCAAAATGCAGCACCCAGGCCACTGTTTGGGGAGGGATTCAGGGATCCTATCACCCCTGTGCTGAATATGTTCACTGGTTGCTTGCCCGTTTCCCAGCTCAGTTCAAAATGCTAGATCTTACGCTTGAGACCCTAAAAGGCTTGGGCCCAGAGCAGCTATGGGGCAGTCTCCTTCTCAGCAATCCAGCCTGCTGCTTAAGCGCACTGATGGCGGGAAGGGCCGAATTACGGCAACGAGGGATGGGCACGAACCGGCTGACAAACTAAAGTTTGTCAACAATTGTGAGCTGTTCAGGGTTTCGCAAAGGGAAGTTCGGTAAGAAGTACTGCGACGAAGTACCACGAATTTTGGCCCCATTTGTGATGGTTCAGGAAGAGCGAACCACCCTTCACTTGAGAGAGCTGGAACATCCGCATGAAACAGGTTGGAAAATTCCCGGAGAGTTGGGAGGTAGAGCCCTACGGAGGGCAGGGTTTTGCGACGCCAGCCTCCAGGTGGGAGATGGGGATCCCGCAGAATTACAGCTCATCTCCCGACTTCTGAGAGATCAGTTCCCCAGGAGAAAATCGATGCTTTAGAGTCTGGATGGTATGGCATTGTACCCCACTGACGTCCCTGTCCTCCTCAGGATCCTTCTCCAAATATCCGGGCATTTCCCAGCCTGGATCTGGCAACCATACTCCCCACCCCCCGACAGGGGTTGAGGGGAACTGGCAAACCTAGCAAGGTCTGGGGAGGGGAGGGGCCTCAGTGGGGTACAAGGCCATTGAATCCCCCCTCCAAAGCAGCCATTTTCTCCAGGGGGACTGACCTCTGTTGTCTGAAGGTCAGCTATAATTCTAGGAGCCAGAGTTTGTGTCACTCTGGACCCAGTTTGACACTTCTGCCTCTGGCCTGGCCAAGGCTTATTGGGATGGGGGGGGGGGTATTAACAAGGGTGCTTCTGTGGCTCTTGGAAGGCTCTCCCATGTTGCAGCAGCTGTCCTGCCTTCCTGTAGGGCTCCTCTGCCATCTTCTGGTGCCCCCAGGGCTGGACCTGGGGCTGAGGTGTGTGTCCCTGCTCACAGGATCTGGGGGAAATACAGCCAGGTCCAACCCTAGCGACTCCAAAAGGCTTTGGGGGGGATGAGCTTTTGAGCGTCAAATCCCTTCTAAGTCCTGCCTCCAGCTGAAACTCCGCCCTTCCCACTCCCCACCTACAAATCTCTAGCAATTTTGCAAGCTGGAATTGGCAGCCATGAGCCAAACTACAAGTGATGAAGGGAACCGGTCCTTCCTAGGCGAGCCGATGCCATTTCGAATGCAAATTCTTTAAAAATGGTGGTCAGGCCCTGATCCAGAACAGATGTGTGGCTCGGCAGCCCCAGCAGCTCTTGCGGAAGCGTGCCCCCGCAGGGCAGAAACAGGCCCCCATAAGCGGTGGGAGACAGGAGCTGGTTCTGGGCATCCCTCACCCCCACTGGCCTCCTATGGCCACGAGGAAGAACCGGAGAGTGCGCGACGAGGCAGGGGTGTCTGGAGGAATGAGAGGGCGGCTCCCTCGGTCCCCGGTCCCACCCTGCACCGCTGACATTGGGAACACACGTTGCTGCCTACTGGATCAGACCCTCTGTCCATCAAGGTCCATATCATCAGACTGGCAACAGCTCTGCCACTGAGCCACAGCCCCTCCCCGAAAGCCAAAGACGTGGATGGACGTCAAGCTGCCTTCCACTGAGTCTGACCCTCGGCCCATCAAGGTCAGTCTTGCCTGCTCAGGCTCTCCAGGGTTTCTGCCAGGGGTCTTTCCCATCACCTGCTACCCGACCCTTTTAACTAAAGATGCCGCCAGGGACTGGGGCCTCCTGCAGGCCACGCAGAAGCTCAGCCACTGAGCCACGGCCCCTCCCCATCCCCAGCACCTTCAGCCTCGACATGCCCCAGTTCCTTTCTGCAGGCCCGGCCAGTTCAGCAGCCCCTGGGCTGTCAGGCCACAGATCAACTTCCCCACAGAGCTTTGAGACGGGATCCTGGAGGGCCCCACACGATTCCTTGAAGGGGCACTTCCCACACTACGCAGTGCCTGGCCTGTGCTGGCCCCCGTGCGCACCCTAACCCCAGCCACCAGCCGCGCATGCCTGAAGGCAAACATATGTTCATTAAGAGTTACACTAAAGACAGAGAATGCAAGCGCAGCGAAAGCATACTGTGGGAAGTGGGTCTGGGGATTGCCTCCCTGCTTCTATTATGGGATGCCGGGCCATCTCGCCAGGAGCTTGGCTCATCCTCCCAGGGGCCAGCGTCCCGATGCCGGGGGCAGCTCGTCTGAACAGAAGCCCCTTGCTCCTCGGGCCCCCCCCCCCTGAGCCCGACCGGACTGCCAGGGAGGGCCTGCCGTCGCCAACCGGCCGGGTCAGAGAGACAGCGGTGGGAGTCAGAAGGGATGGGAGTCAGAAGGGAATGGAAGCCGGCAGTACCGTCAGGGACTCGACAAGACGCCCCACAGCCCGCCGGGCAGCACTTCTGGTTCTCCTCGCAGTGGGCGTCTGACTGGCACTCCTCGGTGCAGTTCCCGCCGGTCGTCGCCGTCTCTGTCTGGGGGCAGGTGCCGGCTTTTTCTGCAAGGGGAAAGGGCACAGGGGACAGGGAGCCCCTTGGGTTTCCTTCCCTCCACTCGGGCACTCGGCTTTTGGGCCTTAGGGAGCCGCCCTTCCCCATCCCATCCCATCCCGCAGGGCAAGGAACTGACAAACAGGTGCCCGATGCCCTTGCACGGATGTTCAGCAGGGGGTCAGGGTGCCCAGCAGGCCAGGATCTGGGCGGGGTGCCCACTGCTCAGGCGTGACGGGGGCGAGGGATTGTTTCTTTCCTGGAGTGGGGCAGGGGTGGGCTGGGCCTGGAACTCACCCCCACCTGTCACGTTGTGTCCAGAGGTGGCCGGCAGCTGTGCCACGAAGAAGAGGAGCCCCACCAAGGAGAGGAGGAGGGGGCAGCCACTGCCGGACTTCATGGCGGAGCCGCGAGGAGTGTGTGGGGCTGCGGCCGCCCCAGGCTGGGCTTTAAGCTCTCTCCAGGTGTGGCTGACCAAAAGGAAGGGAGGGAGGGAGGGAGGGAGGGGGAGGGGGGAAAGAGGCCCGGCGGCTCCCAGGTGATGAATAGAGAACAAGCCGAGCCGAACACTCTCCTCATTCCATTGCGCAACCCGCACGGATCAGGTATCACCGCTGGCAGGAGGGGAAAAATGCAGGCCAGGAGGGAGGCCGGCTGGGAAGGGCCGGGAGGCTCTGTGCAGCCAGAGGGGCTCTCCTTCTCCTGCTGCTCCCAGCCCTTGGCTCTGGCAGCAAGCAGCTGTCCATGGCAATGAAGCCAGAGAGGACCCCGAAACCCCCAAGGAGGAGTGGGAGCACGCTGGCCCCTTGGAGGGCCGTGTGGCTGGCTTCTGCTGGCATTCCGTGATGGGCCCGTGGGATGCGTGGGGACACCGAATGGAGGTCTGGTCGTATTTTCCAACAATGTATGTCCGATGGATGGATGGATGGATGGATGGATGCCCTAGGGATCCTTGTGGCCACCACCAAGAAGAGCACATTTAAAAATGCTACGAAGAAGGAAACCATTTAGGAGAAGAGAGGCCGGACTTCCAGGCTGCCATGGGAGGGGTCAAAGTGGCAGGAGAGAGCCAGGGGTGGGCAGGAGGCAGACCGAGCAGGGGAGCAGGGGGCTGTGGCATTCCCTGCCTGCCCTCTTCTGGGATGGGCCCTGAGGACCTTGTGGATGAGTTCTGCATGTTCAGTGCCCAGGGCAGGTGGTCAGACAGCGAGGGGTGGCTGCTGTTTTCCCATCCTACTGTGGCACGGTCTGGCTGGGGGTGGCAGGAGAGAGACGGGGCTCTGCAAACCATCAGTGCAACCCGGAACAGATCTGCTCTGCTCTGTTCTGGCTGTGCCATCTCCACTTTGAGGTCAGGCCAGATTGGCTAGTGACCAGTGTTCCCTCTAAGCTGAGTTGGTGTGAGCTAGCTCACAGTTTTTTAGTCTCTGGCTCAGACATTTTTGTCTTAACTCAGGAAGAATGGCTCCAGAGCAAACAGATTCATGCAGCAGCCAAATCGCTCGCTCGCAATTTTAATGCCAGTAGCTCACAAAGTAGAATTTTTGCTCACAAGTCTCCACAGCTTAGCGGGAGAATTGCTAGTGACTCTGGGGATCGGAGTCTTTGCCTGCAGTTTGCGGCTTGGCAAATTGCGGGGCATCCCTTCTGCTTCTGCCCCGCTTTGAGGCTGGATTGCACTGGCTGGTGTTGATTGAGGGGTGGGGGTGGCAAATGGGCCTGTTGCCGTGGATCGCGGGGGCTTGGTGCAGAGGCTGGTCTTCAGTCACATCCAGACAAATGGGGCACCCGCGGCCAGCAGCTGAACGAAGCCAGAGTCTCATCGCACCTGCATCAGCACAGACCCGGACAAGAAATGGCAGTTTCCACAGATCCAAACCGTGGAAACCAGTTTAAAGAGGTTTACACATGCTGCAAAAGCCGGATCAAGTGTGGCAGGCTGAGGGTCTCTTCTTCCTCCCCCTGCAACGTTTCAAGCGCTGAAGCGGGTGTTGCAGCCCTCGGTTGTTTTGGCACTTGGAATTGAAAAGGTGCAGGGGGAGGACCAAGAGAGCCTCGGCCTGCTGCGTTGCAGGCCCAAGCAGGACTGGGCCCTTGAAGCACTCTTAAATGCCTTTAAACTGGCGGTAGTATCCACCAGGCATACCCAAGTGGGGGCCGTCTTGCCTCACTTGTCCCTGGAAAGTGCAGGGCAGACGCTGCCCCCTGCTGGGCCGGGGGACCAAAGGGGCCCACCTGACCCGGCCATTGGGCTGCGTGGTGTGGGGGGGGGGTCAACCTGGCCACTCGGGTAACTGCAAGCATGCCAGCAGGCTCTCCACTGCCACCCGGTGTGGGCTTCCTGGGGCGAGTCCTGTCTCTGCTGGGGTCACAGGCAGTGTTCCCTCTAAGTTGAGTCAGTGTGAGCTAGCTCACAGTTTTTTAGCCTCCAGCTCACACATTTTGGCCTCAGCTCAGGAAGGAAGGCTCCAGAGCAAACTAATTGATGCCGTAGTCTAATTGCTCACTCAAGACTTTAAAGCCAGCAGCTCACAAAGTGGGACTTTTGCTCACCAGACTCCACAGCTCAGAGGGAGCACTGGCCGCAGGTCACTCGGTAGCTCCTCTGTGTAAATTCTCAAGGCTTCTAAATCCCCGCAGTCAGCCAGGAGGCGAGATCTGAGCATGCTGGAGTGGACCGCTTCTTTGTGATGGGCCACACCCACTGCAGCTGTGCTGCCTGAGGGCTCCCAGGATGCCGCCCTGGCTTGGCCCTGGGGCCCAAGGGGGGTGGCGGGCAATGCTCCCTCTAAGCTGTGGAGTCTTGTGAGCAAAAATTCTACTTTGTGAGCTACTGGCATTAAAGTCGTGAGCCAGCGATTTGGCCACTGCATCAATTAGTTTGCTCCGGAGCCATCCTTCCTGAGCTGAGGCAAAAATGTGTGAGCTGGAAGCTAAGAAACTGTGAGCTGGCTCACACTAAACTCTGCTGAGAGGGGAGACTGGTGGCTAATGGAGCCCCTGCTCGGGGCAGAGGGCAGCTCAGGTCCAGCTCCCTTCATTGGTCACAGCTGTTATGTTTGTCTGCCACTGACATGGTTACTGGCTCTTTAATTCCTGGCAATTTGAGGGTGGAGCCTGGGGAGGGTGGGATTTGGGGAGGGGAGGGGCCCTCAGTGGGCCGCAATGTCCTGGAGTCCACCTTCCAAAGAAGCCATTTTTGTAGTACGGAGATCAGCTGCAATTCCAGGGGATCTCCAGGCTCCACCTGGAGGTTGGCAATCCTGCTATTTAACCAGTGTGTCTCACTCCCTGTTCAGCTGACGTCCGTGGCCTTTACCCGAGAATGGCGACAAGATGGAGAAAGACGAAACTGCCAGCTCTGGAGGAGGCGGAAATAATGCCTTGAGACTGACGTCTCTTAGAGAGCAATCCTAAGCAGGTCTACTCAGAGGTAAATCCCATTTTATTCAGTGGGACTTACTTCCAGGAAAGTGTTCTTAGGATTGCAGAGTCAGAGCTAGCAACTAGGATCGAGGAGTCAGAGCCCGGCTGCGTTGAGAGGGGCCGTTTGGCATGATGGGACCCAAATATTGCCCGGGAAATGGGCAGCGTCTCAGTGTGCTGTGGCCAAAAGCTTCTCCCACGGCCTCAACGTGGCCCCCTGCAGACCCGATGAGTGGGCAAGAGCCAGAAGCTGGTGAAGCTGCAATCCGAAGACCAGGCGGCTCTGTGCCCCTGTGGAATGAATCAAGCTCAATGCAAATCCAATCTCTGTCCATGCAGCCACAGGAGCTGGCTAGGACCCCCACTTCACCGCGGAGGAACTCCTGGCCGGAGGAAAGAACAGCCCTTTGCCACTCCCTCGGCGATGGACAGCGCCCGACTCCTTCAGGGACCTGGAGGGGTCACCCTGTGCTTGATGCTGTGACCGCCGGGGGAACAGAGGTGGGGATCTTGCATGCAGAACACTGGAGTTGCTGTGTGGGTGGGTTACGAGCGTTTAGCTTCACTTCTTAAATGTTCTGTTGCATCTGCTGGGATTTCCTCCCCCCCCCCCCCCTGGGCTATCCCTGGCCCATGTAGGGGAGTGCTGAATATCTGCACCCCACTTTGCCAAGTGAAAAGAAGTTCCAGGGGTGGCGCGTGGCCAGTTTGGCTCCCTTTGGAGAAGGGAGGAGCTCTGGTGCAGTGGTAGAAGGCCCCAGGTTCAATCCCCGGCATCTCCAGTAGAGCTGTTGGCAGTCTGAGTTGATGGGTTCATGCGTGCAGGGAGCACTGGCGGCTTGCAGCATCCTTGTGACAAGCGCATAAGGCCCCTTTGCCTCTGCCTGCGCCAAAGTTGATTTAGGGTGCGGGTGGGCAGGCTGTCCTGCCCTTCACTGCCGGGCGCAGGAGGGGGTTGAGCTAGCTGCTCTACTCCAGTTCTTTGACTGTGTCAGTGACACCAAGCGGTGGGGTTCCCAGGGCGCGTCCCAACAAGAGCTCTTCAGCCCAATGACGGCAGACAGCTGGCCGGCTCCATGCCCCTCTTCCTCTGCAACATACACCCGCTCCCAAGCGTTCCGAGTGTCCCGGGGCTTGCAGGCACCCCCCCCCCCCCCGAGACCGAGGTGTCTGCCAGCCAGCCCAAGGCGGTGAATGTATACCAAAACAAGCCAATACGAAAGGAACCAATAATCAATAATGTACTAACAGGAGACAAGGGTGGGGCTGAGCAGGTAGAAAAGCTCCACCCACAATCCAAAATGTTATACTGAGAACATTTCCTTGGTTGGCCACTGCCAACTGAGGGAAAGCGAGGAAATAACTGCAGGCCGCCACGCCTGGAAGTCTACCACGGGGACTGTTCGTCAGACATGTGTTATGAGTTCTGTCCTCAGTTCTCAGGCGTGTGGGGCCCCAATTCAGACTGGACAGCCTGACCAACCTTACAGGGTTGTTGTGAGAATAAAATGGAGGAGAGGAGAATGTCGTAAGTCGCTCTGGGTCCTCTTGGGGAGAAAGGCCAGGTATAAATGAAATAAACAAAGTTGGTGCAGGGGGACTGGGTGCTTTATGCTTTCCCACCTGCTCTGTTTTCTTAACGTGTAATAGATTGGAGGTGTGTGCGCGCGGGGAGGGGGAGGAGGAGATTGGATTTATACCCCGCCTTTCACTCACTTGGAGTCTCAGAGAAGCTTACAAACTCCTTTCCCTTCCCCTCCCCACAACAGGCACCCTGTGAGGCAGGTGGGGCTGAGAGAGCTCTTTCCAGAACTGCCCTTGAGAGAACAGCTGGTATAGAGCTATGGCTTGCCCAAGGTCATCCAGCCAGGTGCAAGTGGAGGAGTGGGGAATCAAACCCGGTTCTCCCAGATTAGAGTCCGCGCACTTAACCACAACACCAAACCACTACACCAAACTGGGGGTGGGTGGGTGCTGTTTGTCCCACTGAGGGCTCCACAAAGAGTTGCCAACCTCCAGGTGGGGCCTGGAGATCTCCTGGAATCACAACTGATCTCCAGATGACAGAGACCAGTCCCCCTGGAGAAAATGGCAGCCTCGAGGGTGGGATCTGTGGCCTTACACCCCGCAGAGGTCCCTCCCCAAGCACTGCACCCAAATCACTAGGAATTTCCCAGCCCTTAAAATTAAAAAAAAAGTTTTTTAAAAAAAAGGATTTTCCCAACCCAGAGTTGGCCACACTAGGTCCGTGGGTACATGTGGATCTCCCCGACGGGGCAGCATGGCTTCCTGCAGGCATTCCAGGCTGGCAGCTGGAGCAGAAGACAGACCGGATCACCCCCTCCCCACACGTCTTGGTCCAGAAGTGAAGGGGCCCCCGGCATCCCTGGGCACTGAGCTCCCAGCACAGAACTCACGCCTGTGTTTGTCTGCACTTCAGACGTCTCCAGGAACAATGTGTGCGGCCCCCACAAATGGGGAAGTGGCCCCCCCAAATCATTATCATGCAATAACAATCTGTGTCTCATGTTCTCTGAATTCCCCACTTTCAGTCAATCTAGGGTTGCCAGCCTCCAGGTGGGGCCTGGAGATCTCCCGCTTTTACAACTGGTCTCCCGCTGAAAGAGATCAGCTCCGCTGGAGAAAATGGCTGCTTTGGAGGGCGGAGTCTATGGCATTGCACCGTGCTGAGGCCCCTCCCCTCCCCAAACCCCGCCCTCTCCTGTATGCACCCCCAAAGTCTCCAGGTATTTCCCAACCCAGAACTGGTAACCCTAAGTCAATCTGCAGCTCTTTTCCTTACTGTGATTAAAAAACCAGAAAGGCCTACCTCCCCAACAAAAGGGGGCTGGAGAATTGTGAAATTAAAGCTGGGAATCCCAATTAACTCCGGACACTGATTGTTATGATCAAGGTCAGCAGCCCTGTGGGTCTGGAGCCATTCAAGGTCCAGTGGCACCTTTAAGACCAACGTAGTTCTATTCAAAGTGTGAGCTTTCGTGTGCTCGCACACTTCGTCAGACAAAGTTACGATGTTGCCATGATATTCATTTGCAAGTTTAAAAAAATGACCCTCCCCCCCCCAGGAGGGGGGAGCTGGCGGACAGAAAGACCGAGGCAAATTCAGCATCCCAGAGGGAATATCCTGGTGACGCTAAGACTCCCCGCCATGTCCCACCCCAAACCCTTGGCGTGGCAAACTTTGCTCCAACCCTCAGGCCGGAGAGAAAACCCCACAACGGTATCTGGTTACTTCACTGTTTTCTCTGGCTGGTCATGCACATCAGCTGAGAGTTCTCACACTCGTCAACTGTCAGGGAACTTAAAGCGGCTTAAAGCTCCTTTTAGTCGTAGACAACTGAAAGAGTTACAGAAGAGGTAGATTAGTTGCTTTTTAACAGCCCTTAAGAATTAAGATTGGCCTCCCTATCCTGCTTCATCAGACGTAATTCAGATGCACTTGATTATCTGCTCATTTGCAATAGCCTTGATTATGTCATACTTCATTCAGAGCTAGGGTTGCCAACCTCCAGGTGGTACCTGAAGATCTCCTGCTGTTACAGTTGATCTCCAGATGGCCAATGTCAGTTCCCCTGGAGAAAATAGCTGCTCTGGAGGATAGACTCTATGGCACTGTACCCTGCTGAGGTCTCTCCCTTCTCCCAAACCCTGCCCTCCCCAGGATCCCATCTCTCTCTCCCACCCCCCCCATCTTCAGGTATTTCCCAACCCAGAGCTGGCTGCCCTATTAAGAACCAATCACACAATTATGACTTCAGAGTTTTAGAGGAAGACAAGACTAAGTGGCAGTGTGTGTGAACAAGATCTTGGGGTACGGGTGGACAGAAAGTTAAATATGAGCAGCCACTGTGATGCGTCGACAAAAAAGGCTAATGCAATCTTGGGGTGTATCAACAGAGGCATGAGAAGAAGAGGAGGAGGAGGAAGAGGAGGAGGAGATTGGATTTATGCTCCACCCTTCACTGCCCAAAGGAGTCTCAGAGCAGTGTATAAATCCAATCTCCTCCTCCTCCACTTCCTCTTCTTCTTCTGCAGGCCCTAGAGGAATATCACAGCAAGAAAGCTGGAGGGCGGGAGGAACTCCCAGTGCAGACACGAGCGGAACTTTGCCTTGAAACCAAAGAATGGTCCTTTGAGTTCAGGCCGCTGATCTCTGCCACACAGCATTCTGTCTTTCTGCACTGGCTAGCCAGGCGCCCCGGGGAAGATGACAATGAGCTTTTGTCTGACTCGGCTAGTAGAAGCCGCCCATTCATTTCCCCTCCAGAGACTCAGCATCCAAAGGTGTCCCCACGGGCCGGTGCTTCTCTGTTTGCGTTGTGGCTGTGGCTCCTCGCTTCAGCAGTTGACTCCCAGCTCCAGTTTCGGAGACACAACCCACGAGCTGCCCTCATTTGTCACTCCCCCCCCAACCCCCATCATCTTTCCCCCCTCCATCGAAACGCACCAGCTCCCCACCTGGACTTCACAGTGTGCCAGCCTCAACAAACGGGTTGCACTGAGTCCAGAATGCAAACAAGGGCAGGGCTGCCTGTGGCCAGGAAGTCCTTTTATCCCCGTGGGCAGGAATGCAGACGTCCACTGCAAAAGTCAACCTTTGGAGGCACCCCAAGTCCCCATGCAAACACGGCCACCTGGACTGAGTCCAGACGGGGTGGGGGGGGCCCCATGGCCAACCAGTCTGCCCTGACTTGCCCATTCCCTCCGAAATGAAGTTTTTGAGGCTGGTTGCTTGCCCAAAGGGTCTGCTCTGCTGGAAAAAGGGGTGTGGGGGAGGTTATTACCAATGCTCCCTCTAAGCTGTAGAGCCTTGTGAGCAAACATTCTACTTTGTGAGCCACTGGCATGAAAGTCGTGAGCCAGTGATTTGGCTGCTGCATCAATGAGTTTGCTCTGGAGCCATCCTTCCTGAGCTAAGACAAAAGTCTGTGAGCCGGAGGCTAAAAAACTGTGAACTAGCTCACACTGACTCAGCTTAGAGGGAAACACTGGTCATTAACTAGGGAGGCACACATGAAGAATGAGTAGAATCAGAAACAGACTTCTATCCCGGTATTACCCTTTCTTTTTTTACTACAAGTGTGTGTATGTGTGTTAACTGTCATCAAGTTGCGTCTTATTTATGGCGGCCCTATGGATTCATAACATCCAGACATCCTATCATCAACAGCCTTGCTCAGGTCTTGCAGACTCAGGGTAGCAGCCTCCCTGATGACATCAGTCCACCTTGGAGGGGCCATAGCCCAGTGGCAGAGCATCTGCTTGGTGTGCAGAAGGTCCCAGGTTCAATCCCCGGCAACATCTCCTGTTCAAAAGGACCAGGCAGAAGGTGATGGGGAAAGAAGAGAAGAAGAAGAGATTGAGTTTATATCTTGCCCTTCACTTGTAGTCTCAGAGTGGCTTACAAACTTCCTTCCCTTCCCTCCCCACAACAGACACCCTGTGAGGTAGGTGGGGCTGAGAGAGCTCTGAGACAACTCTCCTTGAGGGAACAGCTGGTACAGAGCTATGGCTTGCCCAAGGTCATCCAGCCAGGTGCAAGTGGAGGAGTGGGGGATCAAACCGGTTCTCCCAGATTAGAGTCCGCTCACTTAACCACTACACCAAACTGGCTCTGCCTGAGACCCTGGAGAGCTGCTGCCAGTCTGAGAGCACAGCTGTTCTCTCAAGGACAGCTTGGAAAGAGCTCTCTCAGCCGCATCTACCTCCAGGGTGTCTGTTGTGGGAGGGGAAGGGAAAGGAGTTTGTAAGCCGCTCTGAGACTCCCAAGTGAGTGAAGGGCAGGATATAAATCCAATCTCTTCTTCTTCTTCTCTTCTTCTTCTTCTGAGTAGACAACATGGACTTTGATTGACCAAGGGTCTGATTCGGTGTAAGGCAGTTTCATGTGAAGAAGAAGAGAAGAAGGGATTGGATTTATGCCCCACCCCTCACTACCCAATGGAGTCTCAGAGCGGTTTACAATCTTCCTTCCCCTCCCCCTCCCTGGGAGGTAGGTGGGGCTGAGAGAGCTCTCTCGAGGACTGCCCTTGAGACAACAGCTCTGAAAGAACTACAGCTTGCCCAAGGTCATCCAGCAGCTGCCAGTGGAGGAGTGGGCCCACCCTACATAGTAATGGGGAGCCTATGGGCGAACCTAAGAGACCCACAAGATTTTTGGGGTATACGCTTTGACTCTGGCAAGCTTCTGCCCCGAAAATCTAAGGGACAACGGGACGTGAACCTAGTCCTGCCTCCTATAGGCTACGTGAAAATATGAGGGCATAAAATAATGTTGAGAGCAGAGACTTACGCAAACACCAAATGGTAACATGTTTGAAAAATATTTACTCCTCATTCCTGGCTGACTGATCTGTTTACTGTTTGTTTGTGCCGTTGGTAACGGAGTGACCTGCAAGTGACAAGAGGCGTGTGAAGGAAGGGGAGGGGAACCTGCAGGGGTGAAACACTCGGGATTGCCACACGTTTCTCATAAAATGTCTTCAGCAGGCAAGTGTTCCTGTGTTCAGATGTGACGATCAGACATGAGCCAAGCCCCCCTAATCCTGGCTCATGGCCAACACCTTGAATGCCTGGCGAACAGATTTGCCCGGGGGTTTTCAGAACTGACCACGCGCCAAAACCCGGTCATTCGAAACAGGACTGGCAGCTAGCAAGGATCGCTCAGACAAACACCAAACAGTACGACTTTTAAAAGCCAGCATTTAGTTAAGACTGATTTATATTTTTAATGGATTTGACAGCCTGTGGCTCGATCCGAATGTGTACTTCTGCATCATTTAACGTGTCCGGTTAACCCTTCTGCTTTGCCCCAGGTCTGCTTTTTAGACTTTGATTGTTTGTTTATCTGATTTATCCCCCCCACCCCACCCCAAGCAGGCTCAGCCCCTAATTCTGGTCCTGCAGCCCGAACCCTATTGCATCCCATCCGTCAGTTATATTGACCCACTCTGCGTAAGCTGCTTTGAGTCCCAGTGAGAACACCAGATCCTAATTAAGGTAAATAAATAAAATAAACACGCATTTCCCCCAAGACCTCCGCCTGAGACCCTGGAGAGCGGCTGCCAGTCTTGAGCAGGCAATACTGACCTCGATGGGCTGAGAGGGCTCTGGTTCAGTAGAAGGCGGCTTCATGTATTCATCTAAGCGCCTACCACTCCCCTGACCCACTCAGCCAGCTCTGCTCTGCTTGGCTCTGGCAGCTTCCATCAGCCGGAAGGGCAAGGACCAAGAACACAGGTGGAGGTCTCACATCTCCAAGGATCTTGTCCAGATCCCCGGCTTTCACAAGCTCAAGGGCACCCACAGAAACTGGACAAGCAGGGGCTGAAGGTACATCATGGGAACGTGCATCGATGGCCACAATCTCTGAATCCCCAGCTTTCCCTTCCAAAAGTCCTCCAGGGGAGAAATGGCAGCCGCAGCTGCAAGAACAGATGTTTGCCCAACACTGCCTTGTTCGGGAGGAATAAAGAGAAGCAGCAGCCAAAAGTCGGGTTGCCAACTCTGGACTGGGAAATACCTGGAGATTTTTGGGGTGGAGCCTGAGGAGGGTGGGGTTTGGGGAGGGGAGGGAGTGGAATGGGGTAGAATGCCAGGCTGCCCACCCTCCAAAGCAGCTGTTTTCTCCAGGGCAACTGACCTCTGTTTGTCTGGAGATCAGCTGTCAAACAGGAGATCTCCAGCCCCCACCTGGGAGGTGGCAACTTTACTGAGCCAGTCAGCTTGGTGCAGAGGTTAAGAGCAACAGATGCTAATCCAGAGAACTAGGTTTGATTCCCCACTCCTCTCCTCTTGAAGCCAGCTGGGTGACCTTGGGCCAGTCACAGTCCTCTCAGAGCTCTCCCAGCCCCACCTACTCAGAGGAAGGGGGAGGAAGGAAGGGGACGGGGAGAGGAAGGGAAGGCGATTGTAAGCCGCTCTGAGACTCCTTCAGGTAGTGCAGGATGAGGTATAAAGTCAACTCTTCTTCTTCTTCTTCACCACAAATGACTCAATGAGCAGCTGAGCTGGCAAGTTGAAAAATAAGCTCCCTATTTGCTACCAGCAGAAAGGACATGAGCTGAATGGACGGGTTTTTATCCATTCATTTATCTGCTCTATTTAAACCCAGACTTTCTCTCTGAGACTCAAGGAGATTACATAGTGTCACAGTGCAATCAAACAGCCAACAATAATCTCACGTTACTAAGTCCTGAACTGTGCAAGCGTTTGAATACATGAGGAGAGGCATGAACTTCTCGGGAGCAGTGAACTGGCCGCCTGGCCATCCTAAGAAGAGCCCTGCCGGTTCACCCTGGTGATCCATACAGTCCAGCGAACTTATTTCACTCCGCGGTCAATCAGGAACCCTGAAAAGCCAAGAAACAGGACACAGAGACCCAAGCCTCCCCTAGGCTTGCCGGGTAGGACCTGGTGAGTTCCCGGGATGACAACTTATCTTTAGATAAGGTTGCCAATTCCCAGGTGGTGGCTGGGGATTTGCTATTACAACTATCTCCAGGCGACAGACATCAGTTCACCCGGAGAAAATGGCCGCTTTGCAAGGTGGGCTGGGTGGCCTTATACCTCACTGAAACCCCTCTCCACCCCAAACCCCAGCCTCCTCAGTCTCCACCCCAAAATCTCCAGGTATTTCCCACCTGGAGCTAGCAACCCTGTCTTCAGACTATAGAGGTAATTTCCCCTGGAGAAAAAAGATGGTTGCTTTGGAGGGTGGACTCTCTGGCATTATTCCCTTCTGAGGTCCCTCCCTTCCCAAACCCAGTCTTCCCAGACTCCACCCCCAAACTTCAGGAATTTCCCAAGCTGGAGCTGGCAACCCCGCCTTCCCTCCGATGGGGGCCTCCTGGCAGTGGGCTTCACAGGGGTCTGCTCTGAACGGGCAGTTCTTCCTTCCCTTCCCATGGCCCTTGATGGGCCTGCTCTCCGTGAAGAACCCCCTTCAAAGCTACCTTTTCTCATGAACACCGGTGATTCCTTCTGGCAATGAAACCCACCGTTTAATTAGAAACTGAATATAGAAGTATTTCCTTGTCTTTGTCTGGAATCTGTTGCCCAGAAACGTCATCCTAATATTTTTTCTCTTCCTTTATTTACTTAATTTGTGCCCCACCTTTCTCTCTCTCCGTTGGGATCCAAAGCAGCCGGTCCCTTCCCGCCCTTAATTTAAACCCGTTACTGGGAGTCCTCTCCCTCTGCTGCCAAGAGGAACAGCTCCCCTGCCCTCCTCCAAGTGGCACGGCCCTTCAAGTACTTAGAGAGAGCTGTCCCCCCCTCCACCTCCTCTTCTCAGAACCTTCCCAAGAAGTCCCTCAGCCTTTCCTCCGGGGCTTCTTGGTCTCCGGGCCCCCCAATCATCTTCATTGCTCCCCTCTGCCCCGCTCCATTCTGCCCACATCCCTTTTGAACGGAGGCCTCCAGAACCACACAAAAGACTCCAGGTGTGGCCTGAGCAGTGCAGTGCACAGTAGGGCTGTGGCATCTTGTGATTCAGACGTTATGCCTCCGTTGATACACCCAAGACTGCATAGCCTTTTTTGTTGCCGCATCACACTGGCTGCTCATATTTAACTTTCAGTCCACCAGTACCCCAAGACGCTGCCACCCAGAAGCGTATCCCCATCCAGTATGCGTGCTCCTAATTATTGTTACCCAGATGTGGAACTCGGCACTTATCCTTGATAAATTGCTTCTTGTTCACATCCGCCCACTTTTCCAGCATGGTCAGATCTCCTTGAATTCTGTCTCTATCTTCTGGTGTGTTTGCTGCTGCTCCTCCCAATTTGGTGTCATCTGCAGATATGATGAGCAGCCCCTCCACCCCCTCATCCAGATCATTTATAAAAATACTGAAAAGTACCAGGCCCAGAACGAGCCCTCTGGCACCCCACTGGACACCTCCCTCCATTCAGGTGAAATGCCATTGACAGCACTGACTCTCTGAGTGCGGTTCTCCAACCAGCTCCCTCTCCACCTAACTATCCCACGGTCCAGTCCCACAGTCCTCCGGTTTACCCATCAGAAGATCACGGGAACGCTGTCCCTGAGCCCCTGAGCTCCCCAGGGTCCCTCTTCTTGGTGGATCCGAATATGCCAGGGCAATGGGTCAGAGTCACCTGGATATCCCTGGCTCTGGTTCTTGCCTCCTTTGGGCCTGGAGCCAGGATCTCTTGGCACCCAAAGAATGAGCGTCAGCAGAGCATTCGCTTCTCCTCCGTAAGGCCACCGATGTCCGGCAGCGGCGTGATTTGTGCAGCTGCATCACTGCTGAGTCTGAGTCCTCCTGCAGGAGCATGCAGCTGCCCAGAGGGGCCCAGGCATGATGCCTAGGGTTGCCAACATCAGGTGGGACATTCCTGGAGATTTGGAGGTGGAGCCTAGGAGGGTGGGGTTTGGGGAAGGGAGGGACCTCAGGAGAGTACAATGCCATAGACGTAAATGTCCACTGTCCAGAGCAGCCAATGTTCTCTGGGGGAACTGACCAATGTGGTCTGGGAATTAGTTGTAATCCCAGGACATCTCCAGGCTGCACCTGGAGGTTGGCAACCCTACACGATTGCAGCTAGTGGCTCTGAATCCTTCACTGCCCCAGGCCGGTTAGTGCCCCATCCCCACGCGACCCTGTCAGGTGAGCATCAGCTCACAGCTGGCGCTCGGCTAACTTGCGGGAGACCTGAATCCGAACACAGGTCTTGCCGATTGTTTGGAACCTTTCCCAGGTCACGTTCAGAAAAGTCCTACCGGAGTGTTCACCGGGCTCCTCTGTCTTCTGCCCTTTCCTTAGCACGAAGAGGGAAGCCGGGGGGAACTGTGCACCGGCCAAGGGAGGAAGGCAACGACACGGCGCACGGACCCTGTGCTGACATGGAACCACACCACACGGAGCCCCACAGAGGAGGGGCAGGTCTGAGGGCCAGTGGGAGGGGGGCACCCCTGGGGCAGTTCTGCCGCCCAAGACTGGCGATGACTCTCCCATGGACAAGTCTTTCAGGACCGGAGAGATCTCCCCCCCCCGCCCCCCAGTCTCAGACAGCGGAGAGCTAGATACATTTGCCTGTTTTTGTTATGCATATAAGATATTTACGTCCGTTTCCCCACAACAGAATGGGCTCAAAATGGCTGAAACAATGACGAATAAAAATCACAACAATATGGTCTCCCCTCCTTCCTACCCCCTCCCAGCAAGTCCAATTAAACCCCCCCCACTATACTTAAAGAAATAACCCATCCAGTGTCCCTGATCCAGGTGCAAATCCAGCCGACACAGAAACCCCTTAAGAACTGAGCAGGCCTTCTGTTGACCGCTCTCCAGAGGAAGGGCCTGCTGCAGCTCCTCCCTGGCGACCCAGAAAAGGCTTGGGCTCCCAAAGAGGACGAGGGCCCAGCTCCGGGTGGGGGAACAGTGAGGAGACAACTGCCTGGAGCCCTGTCCCAGAGTTAGGGTGGCCAACCTCCAGGTGGCAACGAAGACCTCCTGCTATCACAGATAACCACCATGAATTCCCCTGAAGGAAATGGCTGCTTTGGAGGGTAGACTCAATTTCATTATACCCTGCTGAGGTCCCTCCCCTCCCCTCCCCCTCCCCAAACCCACCCTCCCCAGCTCCACCCCCCAAAATCTCCAGGTATTTCCCAACCCAGAGCTGGCAACCAATGCTCCCTCTAAGCCATGGAGACTTAGTGAACGAAAATTCTACTTAGTGAGCTACTGGCATTAAAGTTGTGAGCGAGCGATTTGGCTGCTGCATGAATTAGTTTGCTCTGGAGCCCCATCCTTCCTGAGCAAAGACAAAAATGTGTGAGCTGGAGGCTACAAACCTGTGAGCTAGCTCACACTAACTCAGCTTGTGAGGGAACATTGCTGGCAACCTTCCCCAGAGCCCTCCTTCGGTCACCTTGAAGAGAAGCAGGCTGGCTATGAATCTGACCAGGAGAGCGCCAGTCCTGGAAGGGCTGTACCAGAGTCCACGTGCTGGTCTGGAAGGGGCACAAGGAGTCTCTTGGCTGGGTCCCTCCCCCCCCCCCCCAACGGGGACCCAGCGTGGCTGACATGGTTCTCCTCTCCTCCATTTTATCCTCACAACGACCCTGTGAGGTAGGGTTAGGCTGAGACTGGCCCAAGTGAGGATTCAAACCAGGCTCTCCCGGATTGTAGCCCAACCCTCTGATTGTTATGCCATCCTGGTTTAGGATTCACCCCCCCCCCCAGTGGAAATGGCAGGGGTGTTGCGGTGGCTTCTGCCTCCCATCACGGCCCTTCTGCACTCACCTCCCCCTGAGGCCTGTGTAGCTGGAGCAGCCTCCGAAGCCTCCGGACCCAGAAGTCCACAAGCAGCCCCACGAAGAGAAGAATGAGCCCCAACTTCATGATGCTGCCGAACTGGGTCTCCGATCCGAGCCCGGACAGGCCGGTTATAAACCCTTGGTGGGGTGTGGGGCAGGGGCAGGGAGGGGACATGGGAGGGGCAATGCCAAGGTGACCTTTGTTAACCAAAGTTCCCCTCCCTGCTGCTCAATCCATCTTGCTGTATCAACAAGGCACTCCTATAATCACCCCCCCTCCCCACAGCGCTGCTTTGCCTGGGGCTGAATGTCTGGGCCTCGAAAGGCTGGCAGGGTGGCGCTGGGGTGGGGAGGAGGCCAGGCTCGGAGGAACAGCCTTGCTCACCGCAGAGTCCATATGCAAATGGATCCCAGTTGATCATCCCGGCCTTTCGTAAAGAAAAGCCGTTTTGCATTCCCAGGAGACCACGTGATACGCTTGAAGAGTGTGATTCCTAGAATTCACAGCTGAGCCAAATTAAACCACGGAAGCCCCCCTCTGCCCCACAGATATGCAGGCCACACACGGCAGACCCACCACTCGGCAAGCCTGGAAATAATGCAACATTTTCACACAGGACCCGGCTGGCTGACCGGCTGACGTCCCTCACGCTGCCACCTTCTGCATTTGCCCACCTTGCCTACAAGGAAGGGACCTGTTTGGTCTGCTCCATGCTGGAAAACAGTGGATTAACTCCTCCCTTTAGGGTTGCCAGGTCTGGGATGGAAAACACCTGGAGACTTTGGGGGTGGATCCAGGAGAGGGTGGGGTTTGGGGAGGGGCCTCTGCAGGGTACAATGCCATAGACTCCACCGTCCAAAGCAGCCGTTTTCTCCAGGGGAGCTGATCTCTGTCAGCTGGAGGATCAGTTGTAAAAGCAGAGATCCCCAGCCCCACCTGGAGGCTGGCAGCCCTACCGGCCTTCCATATCCACAAAGGGAGAGTGCCAGTTTCCTCTCTCCGAAAAGCAATGGATCTGTGGTACATCCTGCGTCCCACTTCAAGACTCCACCCGCTGTAGGCTGGACACTTTCCACCATGCCAGCATATCTGGAAGCGGCTCAGCAGATCTGGTCAGAGTGATCCACGCTACCTCAAATGTGCTCTCCTGAAGACAACTTGGAAACTTAGAATCCTAGAGTCACAGAGTGGAAGGGGGGCCATACAGACCATCTCGTCCACCCCCTGCCCAATGCAGGCCCAGCCTAGAGCATCTCTGACCAATATTCATCCAGCCTCTTCTTGACAGCTGCCACTGAAGGGGAGCTTCTTACCACCTCCCTAGGCAGCTGGTTCCACCTTTGAACCACCCTGACCGTGAAAAGTTTTTCCCTAATATCCAGCCGATACCTTCGAAAAAGTTTTCCCTAATATCCAGCCGATACCTTCCTGTGTGTAATTTAAACCCGCCGCTTCGGGTCCTCTTTTCGGCTGCCAACTGGAACAGCTCCTTGCCCTCCTCCAAATGACACTTGCCTTTCAGGTATTTAAAGAGAGTAATGTAATACTGTGCATTTGTCTTCATTGAATTGCATCCTGTTTGCAACTGCCCGCTTCTCCAGAGAATTCAGGTCTGGTTGAATTTTAACTCTGTCTTCTTGGGTGTTTGCTACTCCTCCCAATTTGGTATCATCAGCAAATTTAATGAGTAGCCCTTCTACCCCTTCATCCAGATCACTGATGAAAATATTGAAAAGTACCGGGCCCAAAACTGAGCCCTGCGGCACCCCACTGGACACCTCCCTCGACTCCACAGGACACCTCCAACTTCCCCTAGGGTAGGATTCAGCTTCTTCACTGCTCACAGTAGAAAGCAAGTCTGAGCATATGAGATGAGTTCTAGAGCAGCAACATCAGTGACTAACTTGCTTCCAGGTTCTCCCACAGGGGCCCCAGCCAGTCCCTCTGGAGGGCCAACAACAGGGCATGGAGGCTGAGGCCTTCCCCTGAGAAGAACCTCAGAAGAGCCCTGCTGGGTCAGACCAGTGAGGGTCCCTCTAGTCCAGCCTCCTGTCTCACACAGTGGCCAACCAGTTCCTCTGGAGGGCCAGCAACAGGGCAGAGAGGCCGAGGCCTTCCCCTGAGAAGAACCTCAGAAGAGCCCTGCTGGGTCAGACCAGTGAGGGTCCCTCTAGTCCAGCATCCCGTCTCACACAGCAGCCAGCCAGTTCCTCTGGAGGGACAGTAACAGGGCAGAGAGGCCAAGGCCTTCTCCTGAGAAGAACCTCAGAAGAGCCCTGCTGGATCAGACCAGTGAGGGTCCATCCAGTCCAGCATCCTGCCTCAGACAGTGGCCAACCAGTTCCTCTGGAGGGCCAGCAACAGGGCAGAGAGGCTGAGGCCTTCCCCTGAGAAGAACATCAAAAGAGCCCTGCTGGGTCAGACCAGTGAGGGTCCCTCTAGTCCAGCATCCCGTCTCACACAGCAGCCAGCCAGTTCCTCTGGAGGGACAGTAACAGGGCAGAGAGGCCAAGGCCTTCTCCTGAGAAGAACCTCAGAAGAGCCCTGCTGGGTCAGACCAGGGAGGGTCCATCCAGTCCAGCATCCCGTCTCACACAGCAGCCAGCCAGTTCCTCTGGAGGGACAGTAACAGGGCAGAGAGGCCGAGGCCTTCCCCTGATAAGAACATTCAGAAGAGCCCTGCTGGATCAGACCAGTGAGGGTCCATCCAGTCCAGCATCCTGCCTCAGACAGTGGCCAACCAGTTCCTCCAGGGGGGCCAACAACAGGGCAGAGAGGCCGAGGCCTTCCCCTGAGAAGAACCTCAGAAGAGCCCTGCTGGGTCAGACCAGTGAGGGTCCCTCTAGTCCAGCCTCCCGTCTCACACAGAGAGGCCAGTCCCCCTTGGAAAATTTCAGGGGTGGCTCGAGCCCTTGAGCCCCCCCGTAGTCTACGCCTATGACCATAACTAGTAGCTGCTGACGGGCCTCTCTCCCACCTCCCCCTCCCCTGCTTTTCAGAGTCTGTGGACAGGCAACTGGTTTCCTAAGCAAAACGCCATCATTGCAGGCCCTTCTGATCTCAACCCACTCTCAGCCAAAGTCATTTTTTTTCAGCCAAAGTCATTCTTTGTTGCTGTGCCGCCGCCACTGTTATGTGCTGTGTGTCCAGGATACATTTCAAGAGTTATATAACGAGCGGCGGATCCAGGATTGTTCAAGGCGAGACAGGCCACCTGAGAGGGCAGCTCTCGAAGGCTGGCTTGATCCCGGGCCAGGGCAGCAGCAGAAACCTTGTGCTCCGGCGAGTAAACAAGGTTGTGTGTTTGTGCGTCTACCGCAAGGAAGGGAGTGCCTTTGCAAAGGGGCTTAAGAAAGAAGCACGGCATGACAGTGCCCCAGAAGGAAGAAAATGTTGCAAACTCCAGAAGAGGAGGAGGAGGAGGAATCAGTCTGAAGCACTTCAGTCCCGACAAGGGTAGCACCTTCTTGGCCAGGCAGCCGTGCTTGGTCGCTTGGGTCTCAGCCAGTCATGCAAAGACATCACACCTGCTTACACCCAGAGAAAACTGGGAAGATCCCAGCAGAAGAACAAAATACCCAAATGGAGTTTTCACTGCTCCAAACAAATAATCGTCACCCACAAACTTCGATGCCTCACTGTTCAGTCCCAATTCCAGGCAATTTATGAATAAATGAAGATACAAAGAGCCCTGCTGGATCAGACCAGTGAGGGTCCATCCAGTCCAGCCTCCCGTCTCACACAGTGGCCAGCCAGTTCCTCTGGAGGGCCAACAACAGGGCAGAGAGGCTGAGGCCTGCCCCTGACAAGGAGCCCTGCTGGGTCAGACCAGTGAGGGTCCATATCTAGTCCAGCATCTGGTCTCACACAGTGGCCAGTAGGGTTGCCAAGTCTGGGTTGGAAAATACCTGGAGACTTTGGGGGCGGATCCAGGAGCGGGGTTTGGGGAGGGGAGGGGCCTCAGCATGGTACAGTGCCATAGAGTCCACCCTGCAAGGCAGCCATTTTCTCCAGGGGAGCTGACCTCTGTCAGCTGGAGATCAGTTGTAAAAGCGGGGGATCCCCAGGCCCCACCTGGAGGCTGGCAACCCTAGTAGCCAGCCAGTTCCTCTGGAGGGCCAACAACAGGACACAGAGGCCGAGGCCTTCTCTGAGGTTGTCCCCTGGCTCTGGGATTCAGAGGTTGACTGCCTCTGAACAGCAAGTTTCCCTTTAGTCATGATGGCTAGTAGCCACTGCTAGACCCCTCCTCCAGAAAACAGCGCCAGTGTGAATACTACCCACGTATTCCCACCCTGGTAGCAGTCCATGAAAATCTGTGTCCTTTCCCCCCAATCATCATCATCACTGTCGTCATCAAGTGGGCAGTGTGTGTTGTATAGCCAGGAGATCCTAAGGTTGTCTGGCAGCCACAAGTTCTAGCTCTTTTTGTATTACGCACCACTAGGTGGCAAGCTAGACTTGTTTTTTGGGGGTTGAGAGAGTTCTGAGAGAGCTGTGACTGACTCAGGGTCACCCAGCTGGCTTCATGTGGAGGAGTGGGTTGTACAGATTAGAACCCGGTTGTCCAGATTAGAATACACCGCTCTTAACCACTAAATCAAACTTTGTGACTTTTTCAGATGCCTTTGGTGAGGCATCTTGTTAAACACGTTTTTGGAAGTCCAAAAAGCCACACTTGTCCTATACGCATGCTAACACTTTCGAACAATTCTCAGCAGTTGATGAGGCAGGACTTCCCTTTTCAGAAGCCAGGCCAATTACTTTTCAGCAAGGTTGCTTGGTCTGGGTGTTCAGCCATTCAGTCTTTAAGGAAACTTTACACCCACACTGCCATATAAACTACAGTAACAAAAATAGCTGCAGGTGGGTGTAGCCCTGCTGGTCTGAAGCAACAGAATAAAGTTTGACTCCAGTGGCACCTTTAAGACCAACAAAGTTTAATTGTGCGTGCACAATTAAGGCTTATACCCAGAATTAAACTCCATTGGGCTTGGAAGAAGAGGCTGTATTTATACCCCGCCCTTCACTACCCAAGGGAGTCTCAGAGTGGCTTACAATCTCCTTTCCCTTCCCCTCCCCACAACAGGCACCCTGGGAGACAGGTGGGGCTGAGAGAGCTCTGACAGAAACTGCTCTTTTTCAAGAACAGCTCTGACAGAGCTATGGCTTGCCCAAGGCCATCCAGCAGCTGCAAGTGGAGGAATGGGGAATCAATCCTGGTTCTCCCAGATTAGAGTCCACGCACTTAGCCACCACCCCAAACTGGCTTAAAGGTGCCACTGGATTCAAACTTTGCTCAATAATAAAATTAGTTCTTTATGTTTGTGTTTTCTCCCCGGTCCCATCTCTTATGATTCTCTGCCAGAGATCTAGAACAAAAAGCAGCGTCACTGCTGTTAAATAGTGGGTTTCATGGGTCCCCAGACGCACTGCTAGTGACCAGCTCTATTTTATTTAGTGATTTCAGCACACTGCAAGGACGAAATCCTGGGCTTCTTGCCCTGTTTATAAAGCATGCAAAGACCACACCCTCACATGCCCACTCCCAACAGCAGGCAATTTACATAATACTGCATCTCTGTTGGCTCTCTCCAGAATCCTGGCAAGCTATTGTTCTGGGGTAATAAGCTCAACTAGTTCCAGGCAGTAGCTCAGGGATGACTCATGGCTCAGTACACCTTCCAGCTACTTTTCGGAGAGGCCACACCTGAGGAGGCTGAAGTGGGTTCCCAGTTCCTTATTCGTTCCTTTTTTCAGAGCGTTTTTTTTGTAGAAAAAGCCCAGCAGGAACTCATTAGCATAACAGGCCACACCCAACAGCAGAAACTCATTAGCATATTAGGCCACTCCCCTGACAGCACAGCTCATTAGTATATTAGGTGGGGGGCTGGGAAAGCACAGGGCAGGCATGGAAGCTTGTCTCTCTCTCCCCCCAGCTTCTCCGCCCCACTTCAGCATCGCCTTTCTAATCTACCCCCCCCCCCCCCCCCCCCCCCAGGTTTCAAAGTTTCAAACCAGACAGCTGGGGAAAGGAGCTGCTGAAGTGCCTGGGATCAGATCAGGGAGGGGAAGAAAGGCCTTTTCCAGGTGCCTGGGTTCCCTGCCTGCCCTTTTCCAGCTCCCACATGTCAGCTAGAGAAGGGAAGGCAGAGAGAGGCTTTTCCTTGTCAATTTCACTCTCAGCTGACTGGAGGGGAGTGAAATTGACAAGGAAATCCCCAGGGGCTCCCCAGAGGGAAAGACCACATGCTGCCTTTCCCTCTTGTGTGTAAGGTGGGGAGGGCAGAGTGCTCTGTAGCCACGCATGCCAGAGGTTTTGGTTGTAGGCGTGGCCAACTCAGGGGCCAGCCGGAACTCCGTTCCTGTGCGTTCCTGTCCCCAAACAGCCCTGCCTTTTTGGTTGCTGTTCAACAGCACAGTTAAGTCTTACTCTTTGTGACCCCACGGACCACCTCGAGCCAGGCCCTCCTGTCTTCTGTCGTTCCTTATTTGTGAACAGACAACAACATTCAGGGGGGTTTAAAAACTCTACTTTGGGCGTGCAGCCATTCCAGTTTTGGATTCAAATCTTCTTCATAGTACAGACTTCTTTGTGGCACTCCAAATGGAAGCTTGTGGTGCCAGAACCAGTGTTTGGACTGGGCCCCACTGTATGTCTTCATGCAGGGGACAGTCTCCAGAGGGTGGGGAAGGGCCCTTTGGGGTGGCCCAAAGAGGGTGTTGGGGTGCAGCCTGGCCCCAGGGTCTGCCTGGGTGGATGTCCTAGGGACAGCCCCCTTTGGAGCAGCTGGCACAAGAACTGGGCTTTCAACCAGGAAACAGCATATGTCATCTGGAATGGCAGAGTCTTCTGAACGTTGGGGTGTATGTGACATAGGGTGGTCCAAAGTATATTTTGGGGTGCAGTGCTTTTAAAATCTCCTGAATGTTTTTGGGTGCGTGAATGAATAAGGAACAAAGAAGGAACGGGGAACCAGCTTCAGTCTCCTACTCACTCTCAGGCTCTTCAGCTGGGAAGGAAATGTTCCGTCCAGCCCTAGTTTTGAGACAGACCTTTCTCTTCTCTCAAGGTGTTGTGATTACATGAAGGGGAGAAAAAGGTTGAAGGAGCTCTGGGTCTGTTTAGCCTGGAGAGGAGACGACAACTGAGAGGGGATACGAGAACCATCTTCAACTGCTTGAAGGGCTGTCATCTGGAGGGTGGTGCCGAGTGGTTTTCTGTTGCCCCAGAAGGTCGGACCAGAACCAACAAGCTGAAATTAATTTAGAAGAGTTTTTGGCTAAACCTTAGGAAGAACTTCCTGACAGTCAGAGCGGTTCCTCGGTGGGACAGGCTTCCTCAGGAGGTGGTGGGCTCCCCTTCCTTGG
Organism: Lepidodactylus listeri; assembly: GCA_029233225.1. Classification (NCBI taxonomy): domain Eukaryota; kingdom Metazoa; phylum Chordata; class Lepidosauria; order Squamata; family Gekkonidae; genus Lepidodactylus; species Lepidodactylus listeri. The sequence goes on from JARCFY010000002.1 coordinate 1,487,381, forward strand.
AGGTTTTTAAGCAGAGGCTGGATGGCCATCTGGCAGCAATGCGGATTCTGTGAACTTGGGCAGATCATGAGAGGGAGGGCAGGAAGGGTTGCCTCAGTGCTTAGTTCTTGTGGCCCTTTCTTACACGCCCAGGGCAATGCTGATCGCCACTTTGGGGTCAGGATAGTGTTGCCATCCTCCAGGTGGGGCCTGGGGATCTACTGCTTTTACAACTCATCCCCAGCTGACAGAGATCAGCTCCCCTGGAGAAAATGGCTGCTTTGGAGGGTGGACTCTGTGGCACTGTACCATGCTGAGGCCCCTCCCCTCCCCAAACCCCACCTTTTCCTGGCTCCACCCCCAAAGTCCCCAGGTATTTTCCAACCTGGACTTGGCAACCCTAGGTCAGGAAGCAACTGTTCTCCAGGCCAGTTTGGCTGGGGATCCTGGAGGGTTTTTTTTTATCATCTTCTGGGCATGGAACAAGGGTCACTGTGTGTGTGTGGGGGGGGGGGGGTGTGTTTGTGAATTCCCTGCATTGTGCAGCAGGGGGTTGGACTAGATGACCCTGGAGGCGGTCCCGTCTAACTCTACAATTCCATGAAATATGGATCCTCTCCTGCCCTCTTTTGGACAAACGTTCGATCTCTTCAATAGGTCAACGCGTGGGAAAGTGTCGTTCCCAGCCGGAGAACAAAGTGCCCTTAAAAAAAAAAAAAAAAAAACCGTTGAAGATTTGGGAAGAAAAGGTCTTCTTCCCCATCTCTCTCTTTTTCAGGATTTCACCAGCTGGTCTGCCATAGGAAGCTGCCCACTCCCACCGAAGAGCGACGACACCTTCCCGTCGCAAGTCTCTCTTTCCAAGCACGTCTTCTGTCCCGTCCTCCCACGGGGCTCCGCTTGTTGCAGGGAACTACATTCCCCAGAAGGCCTTGCAAGCAGTTCCAGGTGTCGGAGGGGCCGGGTTTGTCTCGCCGAGGCGGAGAAGGGAATTTGGGGGGGGGGGGGGAGGTGTTTCCTCCCGGAGTTTGACAGCCGCGCCCGGCTGCTGCTGCCGCCTCGTCCCCCGTCCCCCCCGTCGGGAGGCCTCGGCATGCCTGCAGGGCAGGTGAGCGGAGGACTTCCCCCCGAGCAAGACCTGCGGAGGAGGAGGGGAGGGGAGGGGAGGGGAGGGGAGAGCGGCTCCCCGGGGCCAGAGCTGGGCAGGGTCGCCGGCGGGGTGGTGGCGGGGGGCGTGTCTTGTTTCCCCGCCCACTTGCAGGCAACCCCCCCGGGCTGCTTCGGGTCTGGGAACTTCTGCTCCAGCCGGGTCTGTTGCCCGTCCTTGCTGGCTGCCCGGGCCGGGTTAGTGTTTGCCCGCTCCACGGGCTCACCTGGCCGCATTGCTTGCATTTGGAGCTGCATTTGCAACCCGTGCAGGCTCCTCCTCTGGCCGGCGGCCCCCGGGAGCACCATCCGCCAGCGCCAGGCGACCTCCGCCTCCCTTGGGAACTGGGCTGGAGGGGTGCGACGGGAAGGAGGGCGTCCCCCCCCCCCCCCGGCTTCCTGCTTGTGCCGCCGCCTCCCCGGGGATCAACTGTCACGTCCCTCGCAAACTGTATGGGGGCATTTTTTAAAAATTATTCTTGTTGATCTGAGCCACGATTTGTCCATTCCCTTCATTTTCGGCAGGGCAACTCCCACAGTCGTCCTGAAGCCAATTTTTGAGGCTCCCAGCTTTCATTGTACTGTAGATAAATAATTCCCCACCACCACCAGTTAGAGATTTCCCTGCAAGATGTTTATCTTTGCCTTAAACGGTTGCTGTTCTGTGAAATCCAGACCCTGTTGAGATGAAGCAGGAGTTTGCTTGCAGTTCAAAGGCAGGCTGTACAAACTGCAGTCATTTCACAATGCACAGCTATCTGGGAACGGGGGAGGCTTTCCAGTTTCCGGGGGCTGGGTCAGAGACTTTGCTATGCTGGGTCCTTAAAAATCTATTTATTTGTTAGACTTTTACCCGCCCTTCCAGCATAGCCAGCTCAGCGTGGTTTACAAACAACAAGACAGTACCATATATAATATAAAATCCACTAATACATAAATTTAAAATCATAAATATAACAAATATATAAAGTGTTGGAATTTAGTTCCTTGGCATACAGTCAGCTTCCTAATTTCCATCAGATGTCCACAGTACTCAGGTCAGGGTTGCCCTGGGGGAGGCTCAGTCCCCCCCTGAAAAACAAAATCAGGGGGTGGCAAGGCCTCCCCCCATAGTTTACACCTATGTCTGGAAAGGTCTCAGCAGGCTTGTGCTGGATTTTCTGTGCCCTGCATTTCTCACCTGAGGAGCCCTGAGGATCACACAGCCTGGAATGAGCAGGCCTTGAGTTTGTTTGGGGGGGGAAATAGAATAAAAGAGATGGTGAGCTTAATTAGGCCAGTTTATGTGTACAGAGCTGGATGTAAGTTTTAAGAGTTACACAGAAAGCCTCTGCAGAAAAAAAATGGTTACAACAGAAACTTTGAAACACGATGTATTTCTGGCTTTAAACATGTGACATAGTATAGTGGATGGGTTTTTTTTTACAGTCAATCAGGATTCTTTTGTCTTTAGTTCAATTGGATTGGACTAAGAGAAGCCAGTTTTGTGCAATTTTCTGAAATTTTGAGCATGTTATAACTGGCAGAGGCTGAACCCCCCCCAGCCCCCCCCCCCCCCAGTGCAATGTTTCTTGCCATTGGTTTGATGTACTGCATTCTTTTAATCAGTTGAGTGGGCAATGGGACCATTTCTTGAATGGTCGGGACCGGAATAGATGACCAACTGGGCCATATTTTCCTCTTTCAGAGATCCCCTGTGTCCTTTGAGGACGTAGCCGTGTTCTTCACGAAGGAGGAATGGGCTCTGCTGGATCCAGGCCAAAGAAAAGTCTTCTGGGAAGTGATGGAGGAAAATTATGAGACGGTGTCCTCTCTGTGTAAGCCCTCTTTTTCCTTTCGTTATGGACACGTAAGCAAAGGGAGGGGGTGGCATCAACCTTTGACTCTCTTAAGAACATAAGAGCATGAGAGAAGCCACTGTTGGATCAGGCCAGTGGCCCATCCAATCCAATACTCTGTGTCACACAGTGGCCAAAAACATCAGGTGCCCTCAGGAGGTCCAGCAGTGAATTTTCTTGAATTTTCGAATGCACTTCCACACAATTTCCTTTTTATTCTCATGGTATAAGGCTTCCTCTCAGTGATAAATTGTGAGCAAGCAATATGGCTATTGCATAAATTAATTTGCTCTGGAGCCATCCTTCCTGAGCCGGAGCCATCCTTCCTGAGCCAGAGGCTAAAAAACTGAGCTAGCTCACACTGACTCAGCTTAGAGGGAACACGGGTGACAAGATGTTCAGAGCGCAGTGAGTGTGAAGGCTTTGGGTCACCGCCTCGAGGCAAGTTTTGTACTGAGCCTTAAAAGGACAGAGGTCACTGAAGTGGGTTTCTTGTTGTTGTTGTTGATAAAACAAGGAAGAAAGAACTATCCATCCACACAGGATGGATACAGAGCAACAAATGAGCAAAGAAACCTTCTATTCCACATTTCCAAATACTTCAGTTTTTCAATTCCATTTGGGTATTGCTGTTGCAGGGGACTACATTTCCCAGAAGGACTTGCGAGCACCAGAGAGATCAACCCGGCCTTTTCTAGCTGTCAAAGGCATGGTTTTTCCTCGAGATGGAAATCTATGGAATATGCAGTTCCGTGGGGACTCCCTTCTTTTCTTGTCCCCCTTGGATGGAGGGTCAGTTTGGCCTTGGCTTGTCTGCAGGAAAGGTGAGTTGAGGATTTCATCCACAGCTCTTGGGGCAAGAATAGGGGAGAGAAGAGAAAATCTGTGTGGAGGAGGAAGAGCTGGCTGGAGGGAGCATTAAGGGAGGGGCTCCCTGGGCACAATCCATACACAGGGTGGTGATGGAGAATGGGTTACTTGTGTTTTCACCCACTTGAGTGTGTTCCGTACAACCAGCCTGGACTTCTCTTTATTCTTTATGTCCGGACGGACTCCTGGTCTGATGCAGCAGGGCTCATTACCTCTTCTTACCTTTCTTACTGTCGCCTGTAGCTTGCTGTGCTCGCTGTTCTGTTTTTTGCATACTCTGTGGGCAAAACCCAAAAGACATGTTTGGCCATATTTTGCTTCTATAATGGAGGTATTTCAAATACTACTGTCGGTTCCTCTAGGATATGATTCCAGTGAGCGTCACCTTCAGGAAGATCTGTGAATTGGAAACTGGTCTCTATGTTTGTTTTCTGAAATAGGGGATCTGCTTCGATCTTTGCTGCTTCCACCTTCCTGACTTCTTGGGAGTAAATTGTTGCTCCTTTTGCAGAATGGCAGAGGAATATCCTGGAGTGAATCTGGGCCACAACATTTGTATTCTTTACTGCTAAAGCTGGTGGCCAGTTTCGAGGCTCCTTATTTTCATGTTAGTATTATAGAGAAAAATAATTTCCCTCCCCCAACTCAGTAATGTTTCTGCAATGCTTTTTCTGCGTTCTGATGTGCATCCTGAACTCCAGACAAGAGAGTACTGTTAGGACAGAACAGAATATGGAGAAACAAGGGTTTCCAGGTGGCCAAGGTGTCTGACAACGGTGCATTTTATCTCCCTGTCTGTTCAATCTATATGCAGAACATGTCCTAAGGAAAGCTGGGTTAGATTTAGGTGAAGGTGGAGTGGAAATCAGTGGAACATTAGCATGTTGAGATATACAGATGACACCACATTGCTGGGAGAAAATAGTAAAGACGTGAGACAACAACTGGTGAAGGTTAAAGCAGAAAGTACTAAATCAGGGTTGCAATCATACGCACAATTAGACCCAATATAGGCACAAATGCTGGGCGGATTTAAAGGCCATGATCAGACAACACCTGGGAAGTGCCCCACAGCCGTCGGCAACCCGTTTCGCTCCGCCGTACAAGTGGAGTTAAAAGACACCAGGGAAAAACCGGTAGTAAACGGGTTGTGACGAACCACAGGTGGACTTTCCCCTGTCTGATCGCTCTAGTGGGCTCTCATGGTGTCAGGATGGTCTGATCACGCCATCTCAACTCGGTGCTGGGTCCCCCCCCCCCCCTTCGCAGTATACGCATCATCGCAAACTCTGTAGGGAGCCCGCATTGGGGAGGTGCGATTCATCAATATGTTGTTTAAGCGCATGGGAAAAAAATGGGACAAAAAAAAAGACTCACCCGCAGTTGTGTCTGATCACTCACTGATGGACTGCGCCCGCAGCTGAAACTGCGGATCAAATTCTGCCGGAGGAAATAGCCTCTCTTCCCCCCCCCCCCCCTGCTTTATCTCGGGCATGTGACCGCAACCCAAGGTTACAGCTGAACATGAAGAAGTCAAAAGTAAGGAGTACTAGCGAAGTACACAACTTTTAGGTTAATGATGAAAAAACTGAAATCTTTCAAGTTTTTCTATTCCTTAGCTCCAGCATCAACCATACGGGAGGCTGCCCTCAAGAAATCAGAAGGAGGTTGAGACTGGGAAGGAAAGCCGTGAAGGAGCTAGGAAGGGTTCTTAAGTGTAAGGACGTGTCACTGGTGACCAAGCGATCGTACTTTGGTCACAGTATGAGAAGACAAGAGTCCCTGGAAAAGACAATAATGCTAGGAAAAGTTGAAGGCTGCAGCCTCTTAGGGACACAATGTTTTTGTAGGATCCCCATAACTCAGAAGCAACTTACACATACAAACACAGGTATTTATCTTTGCCTTAAGACGTTTCTATTATAAAAGTCCAAAATCTGTTCAGATGATGCAGTAGCTTAGTTGCAGTTCAAGGACATGATGTACCAACTGCAGTTATTCCACAGTGCACAAATACCTGGAAAGGTCTCTGAGGCAGCAGGTTTGTGCTGAGTGTTTTGTGCCCTGCACCGCTCACCCACCAAGCCCCAAGGATCACCCCAAGGTCTGGGATGAACACAAAACACCGTGCCTTTCACTAGAGTGGTTTATCTTTACACAGCTGGATGCAACCTTTAGAGTATCACAGAATGCCTCTGCAGACAAGAATGGTTGAACTAGAATATTTCCATGTATTTCTTGGATTAAAAGTGGAAGGTAGTAGAATGTCAACTATACAGTCTATTATTTTTTTTCTACCTCATTTCACTGGGTTCGACTAAGAGCAGTCCAGTTCTTTGCAATTGTCTTGCCGTTTATATACTGAATGTCTCCAAGAAATATAATACTGGTCAGCGTCTGAAGAAGAGACAAATGCGGTGGTTCTTAACATCGGTTTTAGATATTGTGGGATTCTTCTTTCTTTCTTGCATGGTCGGGGACAGGAATAGATGACCAACTGGGCCATATTTTCCTCTTTCAGAGATCCCCGATATCCTTTGAGGAGGTAGCCGTGTTGTTCACGGAGGAGGAATGGGTTCTGCTGGATCCAGGCCAAAGAAAACTCTACTGGGATGTTACAAAGGAAAACTTCAAGACCGTGGCCTCTCTCGGTAAGGACCTCTCCCCTTCTGCTGGGTCTGTGATGGGGAGGGGAAGGGAAAGGGATTGCAAGCTGCTCTGAGATTCTGTTGGGTAGTGAAGGGCACGGGGTATACATCCAATTACCACCACCACCACCACCACCTCCTTATTATTATTATTATTATTATTATTATTATTATTATTATTATTATTATTATCATCATCGTGGAAGAGAAGGGAGGGGTGGTGTCTTTCTTTGACAGTCTTTGATTTCAGGGCACAGAGGAAAGAACGGAGCTCCCACACCTGAGAATCTTACAGCACCTGAAAAAGAAAATATACTTTCATGCTGTAAAGAGAAGCCTGTTGATGGCAAGGGCTCTGATGGGGAGAGAAGGGTGATCTCCAGTTAGGTTCCTCCTAGGAAATTCCAGTTGCTCCTGTTTTCTTCTTCAGACTTTCGTTTTTGATGCAGAGTGGCTCTCCCACAGTCCTTTGCTTGAGAGAGTGAGGCTAGGGCTGCCAAGTCCAACTTGGGAAATATCTGAGGACTTTGGGGGTGGAGCCAGGAGAAAGGAAGTGACATCATTTTGTGATGTCACATCCTGTGATGTTGCTTCCACATGCTGACACATGAACTCATGAAGTTTCCTAATACTGAATCAGGCCATTGGTCCATCAAGGTCAGTATTGACTACTCAGACTGGTAGTGGCTCTCCAGGGTCTCAGGCTGAGATCTTTAATGTCACCTATTACCTGATCCTTTTTTAGCTGAAGAGGCTGATACCTCCTGCATGTCAAGCAGATGCTCTATCACTGAGCAACGGCCCTACTGAATCCTTCCTCATCTCGGCAGAATATGAAGCACTAAGTGATACACAAGTGCTAAATATGATTTTCATATCATAAGAACAGGAGAGAAGCCACAGTGGATCGGGCCAACAGCCCATCCAGTACAACACTCTGTGTCACACAGTGGCCAAAAATACCAGGTGCCCTCAGGAGGTCCAGCAGCAGGCCCAGAACTCCAGAAGCCCTCCCACTGTTGCCCCCCAAGCACCAAGAATGCAGAGCATCACTGCCCCAGACAAAGGGTTCCATTTAGACCTTGTGGCTAATAATAGCCACTGATAGACCTCTGCTGGATGGGGACACAGAGAGAGAGAGAGAGACAGACAGACAGACAGAAAAAAGAAAGAAAGAAAGGGGGAGGGGGAGAGAGAGAGAGAAGGAAAAGAGCTAGCAGAGGCACTTACGCCAGCTACCTTGCAAGCCACATGCAAAAGCAGGCCCTTCAGTACAAAGAGCCTAGTCCCTCCTTAATCTCTGGGCGGGGGTTTCTCTTGCTAGCTCTGCTCTTAAAGGGGAAATGTCTCATGAGGCTTTTTACTGCAGGCTCTCTGCAGACATTTCCCTTTTAAGAAGTTCAGGCCTGGCAGGGAGAGGGCAGGGCAGGCTCCGACGTTTCCCTGCGTTCCTGCTGGCAGCCATTGCCTCCCCCGGTGGCCAATTTTGCAAAAAGTGGGGGTAAGCATTAAAAATCGGTGTTTCCCCCGCCCTCCCGGGGGACTTGGCAGCCCTAAGTGAGGCTGATGGGAAGAGAGGAGGAAAGGCCTCACGAGCAGTTCCCTGCATTGGCTGAGGCTCCTCCTCTCTTGGGGATGAAGGGAGGGGGAAAGAGTGAGAGCTTGTTTTGGCTGGCTCCCTCAGCCACACAGGATACAAAGGCAATCCTCTCTTCCCTGCATTGGCTGAGGCTCTGCCTCCTCCTCCCCTTGCTACCGTGTGTGTGTGTGTGTGTGTGAGAGAGAGAGAGAGAGAGAGAGAGAGAAACAAAGTTTGAGTCCAGTGGCGCCTTTAAGACCAACAGAGTTTTATTCAAGGTATGAGCTTTCCTGTGCTTTGCTACAGCTACTCTTTCTGTATGTGTTTTGTTGAGCTCTTTATGCCGTGGCTCTCCTGGGTGCAATTGGGTTCACCTCCCCTCCCCTCCTCTTTCTCACTGTATTCATGCCCTCATGATCCAGGCTTTCTCAGTGTTAGATGAGGAATAACAACACGCCAGTGAGGTGGATTAGGCTGAGATTGTGTGTCCAGACCAAGTTCCCCCAATACATTTCCTTTGTAGACTGGGGATTTTGAACTTAGGCTTCCCAGACAGTAGGCTGATCCTGACCACTGTACCTTGCTGTCTCTCTGTTCTTGCATTGCCTCACAGGAGTTGTAGTTATTTTTCTGGGGAAGACTATAGTTTTGTTGACACTCACTCTGTACAAAAGCTGGCAATGCCCAGCCATTTCATGTTTTCCCCTGGGTTTCACGCTCAGAGCCTTGTGCGTGAGATTTCTGTAATGAATGTCAATAAATCAAAAGTAGGTTTGCAGTTTACAGATAACATACCTGAACAGCATACTCAAGATTTCTACAGCACAGACATTTTCTCCAGATTTTGATGCAGTAATTCAGAGCAAGAGGTGTCAATTATCAAAGACGGTTAAATAAACAAAATATTGCAAGAGTGCTAATGTTTTAATCATGTTTGTGATTTAAGAAAAAAAAATTCTTTAATTGTGTTTGTGTCCTTTATAAAGTTTGTATCTCTGCTACCTGGCATTACATTTTATGACACACATGGCCTGGGCCGACAAGATTCCATTTATGACGTATCTGACCCCCATAACAAATGAGTTCAACACCCCTGCTCTAACCACTATTCAGCACTGATTCTGATAGCCCAGGGAAGTTGGTGAATCCTGTTTGGTTTGTAGAGAGGAGATATTTCCCGCCCTCCCTGTCCGCGCCGTGGCACTTTCCTGGCTTCTCAAGAGTAAACCTTCGCTTTCCGTTGCAAATAGCAGAGGGATGCTGTAGAGCTAATTTGTGCCAGGACGGTTCAGTTCTCTTCATTTTTCGCACTTCAAGTCCCACCATCATCCCGCAGTGGGTGTCCAACACTGAGATGCCTAGCTTTATTTTTGAGGAGTTATGCCTTCTGTTGTCAGTCATAGTTTCCAGTCCAAAAAGCATGTGGGGGTGGGGGTGGGCGGGGGCTTCTCAGGTTGCCTGGTCCAGCACATTCCTGTTCTTTTCATGTTTGGTTTGGCTCAGCTTCTGAAGGACTCCTCATTTTCCACTGTATCCCTTATCCCACACTCTTCCCGCTTTCCAGTTTGGTGTAGTGGTTAAGTGCGCCAGTTTGGTGTAGTGGTTAAGTGCGCGGACTCTAATCTGGGAGAACCGGGTTTGATTCCCCACTCCTCCACTTGCACCTGGCTGGATGACCTTGGGCAAGCCATAGCTCTGTACCAGCTGTTCCCTCAAGGACAGCTTGGGAAAGAGCTCTCTCAGCCCCACCTGCCTCACAGGGTGTCTGTTGTGGGGAGGGGAAGGGAAAAGGAGTTTGTAAGCCGATCTGAGACTCCCTTGGGGAGTGGAGGGCGGGGTATAAATCCAATCTCTTCTTCTTCTCTTCTTCTTCTTCTTCCTTTCTGGCAGCCCCCGTAATCTTCACGTTTCTCTGGGTCCTTCCCGTCTTCCCACCCCCCCAGCCAATCTACCTTTATCTGTCACCCATCTTCACCTTTTCTTCCTTCCTTTTCCCAGCAGCCTCTGCCTGGGAAAAAATCTGGCTCAGTTATGCTGTGCCAGCCCAGTCACTAAAGTGGGTCCAGTTGTGTGGTGCTATCCGAGCAGGGCTCAGTAGCATAGTGGGGAACCCGCAAGGAATTGTGGGGAGTCACTTATTTTCCCCCGTATCCCCCTCCCTAGCAGCCCCCACTGTCCACGTTTCCTTCTCTAGTACCCTCCCACCAACCAACCTATCCTTTAACCTGCTCCCCCGTGTTTAGCTATGTTGATAATTTCTTTCCTTTATACTGCACTTTTCTTGCTACTAGTCATTCAAAGCAGCTTACTTGATTCTCTGCTACTCCATTTGTCAGACTCTTGGACAAAATTACTCTCAACAACATTTTCTGGCAGTGATTTGTTTACTGATAAATAAAGATGATCCAAGCTAAGACTCTTACTGAGTCAGAACTGATATTCTGGCGCGAAACCCCAAAGTTATAATCAGTTCAGACATATGCCCCTCCAATCACACTGTCACGGCAGGCATGACACACACACTTCATTCATTCCTGCCTAGCAGTTTGCACTTTTGCTAATCCCACCTGTAAATCACCATTACATTATCTTTAAGAGTTGCAGAGATACACGTCAAGGTCACCCAAGAAGGGAGGCTGTCTTTGGAAAGTTACTCTTGCCACTACAACAGAGCTGTTCACACACTCAGGCACACACACAGCTTTCCCGTAGGAATTTCCTTTCCCAGTGCTTCCCCCAGAATTTATGGCAAACTAGAGATCAAGTTTGACACCATTCTATACTCACATCAACACTGCAAGGTACATTAGGCTGTATGTATGTCTGTGATTGGTCCAAAGTCACCGAGTTTTCTTCGAGAACAAAATGGGGGTTCCAATCTGGGTCTCCCAGACCCTAGTGTGAAACTCTGATCACTAGACCACACTGACTTTTGCAGTGTGGCTGCTGGTGAACAGTAGCAAGCAGCCAGTCCTGGATGAGTCATGCAAGTCATGTGGTATTGTGGCCTGGCTCCATTTGCTGCTGGACCTGGTCCAGGGTAGGCTTCCCTCAAAGGCCAAAGCAACCCTCTAAAGGGCCTTGTCGCCTGTCCCTGCGTCTGACTGACAGAAACCGAGGCTTGAAGGCTGACAGTACTGTGTGGTGGCATCACAATGGCCACTGAAGGCCTTTGTTTCTTATGTTACAGGCACTGCTTCTATTATTTTTTGGGGGTGTAACCCCCAATGTACTCCCCCCCAGATTTTTCTGCAAACCTGGGTCATTTTCCAGGTTTGTAGAAAGATCTGCCTTGACTGTCCATGTCTCCAGTCTCTAGATTTAAGTGTTCCATATTTTATTCTTTTTGTTTAAACTAAAATATTTCAATAAAATTCAAGATTTTTAAAGCATTTCTTTTTCTACTCTGTTGTATGTGTTTCCTGAATGAACACCAGAAAACTTATTAACCTTAACGTGATCTGACAGAAGGAAGAAATCTCCCTCTTCTTCCTTTGGTCATTCATTTCCCCTTTTCCAAGTTATCGTGTTTTGTGTTTAAATATTGCTGAGGTCTTCTAGGCCCCAGTTCACATTGCAGAAAATATCATTCACTACTCATTTTACCAGTTAACTGGCTTTTGTACCTTTGGATTCTTACTGGATTTCTGTCTCTTTTGCAGTTGCAGATGTGAGGAAGATGGGTAATGAGAAGGAATCAGGAATGAGACTTGTGGAAGACAACAATTTGCAGGCAGAAGCAAAATACAGTGATCAAGTGGTACCAAAGAAGTATTACAGAAGAAAAAGGGAAACGAAACAGAAGCAAAGGAAGGAACTGGTAGCCTGTCAGAGCAGAAATAAGGCTGAGGTCTCAGCCCAAGATGAAGCAGGGAAGAGAAAGAGAAGGCCTAATGACGCCATGAACCAAAACAGGCACAGCTGCAAATCCAGTGTTAAAACATATCAGAATATTACAACATGCTGGAAAAGATATAAATGTGTGGAATGTGGAAAGTGCTTCCATTGGAGTAGTGCAAGAAGAAGGCATCAAAGGATTCACACAGGGGAAAAGTCATATAAATGCTTGGAGTGTGGAAAGTGCTTCTCCAGTAATGGCCACCTAATTGCACATCAAAAGATTCATATTGGGGAGAAACCATACAAATGCTTGGAGTGTGGAAAGTGCTTCTCTCGGAATGACAACCTAAAAATACATCAGAACATTCATGCAGGAGCGAAGCCATATAAATGCTTGGAGTGTGGAAAGTGCTTCTCTCGGAATGACAACCTAAAAATACATCAGAACATTCATGCAGGAGAGAAGCCATATAAATGCTTGGAGTGTGGAAAGTGCTTCTCTCGGAATGACAACCTAAAAATACATCAGAACATTCATACAGGGCAGAAGCCATATAAATGCTTGGAGTGTGGAAAGTGCTTCTCTCAGAATGTCAGCCTAAAAGCACATCAAAACATTCATACAGGAGAGAAGCCATATAGATGCTTGGAGTGTGGAAAGTACTTCTTTCGGAATGACAATCTAAAAACACATCAAAACATTCATGCTGTAGAGAAACCACATAAATGCTTGGAATGTGGAAAGTGCTTCTCTCGGAATGACAGTCTAAAAGCACATCAAAACATTCATACAGGAGAGAAGCCATATAGATGCTTGGAGTGTGGAAAGTACTTCTTTCGGAATGGCAGCCTAAATGCACACAAAAAGATTCATACTGGGGAGAAGACATATAAATGTATGGAGTGTGGAAAGTGCTTCAGTCAGAAATGTGACCTAACTACACATCAAAAGGTTCACACAAGGGATAAGCCATATAAATGCTTGGAGTGTGGAAAGTGCTTCTCTCTGAATGTCAGCCTAAAGAGACATCAAAAGGTTCATGCAGGGGAGAAGCCATATAAATGCTTGGAATGCGGAAAGTGCTTCTCTCGGAGTAATGACCAAAAAAGACATCAAAAGATTCATACAGGGGAGAAGCCATATAAATGCCTGGAGTGTGGAAAATGTTTCTCTCAGAGTGCCCTCCTAAATGCACACCAAAAGGTTCACACAGGGGAGAAGCCATATAAATGCCTGGAGTGTGGAAAGTGCTTCTCTCGGAATGGTGACCTAAATATACATCAAAAGATTCATACTGGGGAGAAGCCATATAAATGCGTGGAGTGTGGAAAGTGCTTTTCTCGGAATGATACCTTAAATGCACATCAAAGGGTTCACACAGGGGAGAAGCCATATAAATGTGTGGAGTGTGGAAAGTGCTTCTCTCGGAATGGTGACTTAAATGTACATCAAAAGGTTCATACTGGGGAGAAGCCATATAAATGCCTGGACTGTGGAAAGTGCTTCTCTCGGAACGACACCCTAAATGCTCATCAAAGGATTCATACAGGGGAGAAGCCATATAAATGCTTGGACTGTGGAAAGTGCTTCGTTCGAAGTGGCGACCTAAGACGACATCAGAAGGTTCACATGGGAGAAGCCGTATAAATGCCTGGAACATGGAAAGAGGTTCAGTCAAAATCTGTGCCTTACCTTCCACTGCAAGATTCACACAGGCAAAGAGCCTTCCGATCACAGAAAGGAAAACTGTTAAAGTGGCTGACCCTGCCCTTTTGTGGTCATGAACTGTTTTATGGTAGCTGCCCTTGAAGAGGATCTTCTCTATCCCTATTGCTCTCCTTTGTGGTCACCCTCCCCTCTCTTTCCCCCAGCCTCAAATAAATGTATGTAGAACAGTCTGGTGACCTAATTTATGCAAACCAATTTATGCACTAGCCAAACCGCTCGCTCACAACTTTAATGCCAGTAGCTCACAAAGTAGAATTTTTGCTCTCAAGATTCCATAGCTTAGAGGGAACATTGTCTGACAATATTCGATTTTGCCTAATATGCCCCCCCTGCAGTATTTTTCTTTCTCCTTTAGAAGCTTAATGCTTTTCACAGCACTTCTATAGGATTCTAATTAGAAGACTGCTTCTCAGACTTTGTTGACTGACCACAACTGAGAGCTGCTGCGTGCTGCCTGAACACTCTGCCTTCTCTCTCTCGATATACGCACACTTCATCGCTCTGCCCACACAGTCAGTCACCAACCAATCACCTCACTCACTCATCTCCCTCTTTCACCCCCCTTGTTCTTCTGAAACTTTAAAGAAAGACTTTAGAGAATCATTACAGTCACTTTCCTGAGCCTGCTTTGGCGGGGAGGGTGGGGTATAAATCCAGTCAATCAATCAATCAATATATAAAATTGATTGATTGACAGTGCAAAAGGTATATATTGCCCGTGTTAGCTTTTGTTCAGGGCTGTCTGCCAACAACTCTTGTGTGGGTCCTTGGTGAACAGGCAGGAATGTGCCTCCTGTATTAAGTATACAATACACTATAACAGGTACGGGGGTTTTCTGTATCATATTGGAATTTTCTATATGCTATTGAGCATTGCTTGCGTATGGATTTAAGAATTAATAAATCATTTTGGTTCAGAGCAACTGCTGTCTCTTCATGTCTCTGGTGGACTCGGTTCCCTGGCCAGTCTCCATCCATCCATAGAAAAGAACCGGGGACGGGGGGCGTGTTGGGGATCCCAGGCAAGACCTCTAAATCCCCCAACACAACATGAAGACTGCTGTAGTTTCCCAGTTAGAAGAATTTTGATTCTAATTTTATCTGAAAATTTATCATATGGCCCCACTGGTGGACCTCCTGAGGGCACCTGGTGGTTTTGGCCACTGTGTGACACAGAGAGTGTTGGACTGGATGGGCCACCGGCCTGATGTTCTTATGTTAGATTCAATTTCTTGGAGGACATGTTACCAGCGGCTACTAGCCATGGTGACTGAAGGGATCCTCTACATTCAAGTGGGCCCTCTGAGTACCAGTGCCAGAAGGGGACACCCGGGCCAAGCCTCAGCCACTTTGCCCAGTTGTTAGCACTCTTCATGACTGCAATGTTTGGATTCATAAAGCATGGTTCCCTTTGCTAATGAACATAGTAACTGCAGTTTTTTTTAAAAAAAATTATGAGATGGGCAAAAAAAATGCAAGAAGAATTTGTTAAAATTTAGCAACCATTCTCTATGTACTGTAATAAAATTAAGAAATAGGTAAGAGAATTGCAGCTTCATAACATAAAGAACCATAGACAACGGAAAGCGGTATGCATGTGCTAGATACAGTTTATGAACTCTAACAGCTAAATACAGACTAAGTTCTCTGGAATATCAATTTGTTTCAAAAAGCTTCATCTGAACATAAGGCTGCCAAGTCAGCCCGGGGGGCGGGGGATCCCCCGCTACAGGGGTTCCCGATCCGCCGGCCAGCATTCGGCCGGCAGGGGGAACCCCACCCCCGAAGTCGTCCTGCCAGGACGACTTTCCCCAAAGTAATGACGTCGCCCAGAAGTGATGTCATCACGTTGGGGGCGTTGCCAGGGCGACGCTGTGGCAATCGCCCCAAAACTCTATGGCACCATAGAGTTTTGGGGCAATTGCCAGAGCGTCGCCCTGGCAACGCCCCAACGTGGTGATGTCACTTCCGGGTGACGTCACCAGGCGCGCGCGCCAAGGGAGCTCCCAGGCCAAGGAGGACTCCCCCCCACCATTAGGTAAGTAGGACTTGGCAACCCTATCTGAACAGGACCATACAATGTAATGTGTCTTCTAGTCTTAGTTCACAGTTGAATACATAGATCATTAAGAGACACCTCATACAGGGTATCAATGATTCAAACATCTAAGCAACATTTCTAAAGTGAAAGTGGGCCATCCAGGTGGAAGAGCACAGAAGCTGTTAGTTCATAGCAGGATAAAACATTAAAACTTCATAACTAGATGGTAAGAAATAAATGCAATAAAATACAATATCCTTAAGCTCACATGGAATTTACAATTTAGCTAAAATTCTTGCAGAATTAGCTAATTTCTTCCTTATATTTAATGATTTAAAAAATTAAAGCCACTTTGAGGGTAACAAAAGTGATAGTACCAGTCAATAAAAAATCAATACATTCCTCATCTGAAAAACTTACAAGAAGTTTTAACAGTTTTGTTTTGAATAGACACATAGAAGGAGGAATGCAGAACACAGTAGACAGTAACTTCTACCTGATCAAGACCACAAGGGCAGAGAGAAGCCTTGTTCAACAGGTATTGGAACCTGCCCTGTAAGTACTCCGATGGAATAGTCTGGAATAGTCTGGAAGTGTGCAATAGTAAATGCCTTTCTTAATGTATCATTAGAAAGGTCAGCTAAGTAACGAGAGAAGAGTATCCATTCTTTTACCCATACAAGAGCCGCAGCATTATAATATAATTGCCAGTTAGGCCGTGCAAGTCCTCCTCTGTCTTTCCAATCTTGCAAAATTTTCCATTTTATTCTTTGCTTTTTCTGAGACCATGCAATTTTTTTTACCAGTCTATCAAAATCTGTAAAAAAAATTGCCGTTTTTTTAATGATAGGTAAATTCTGGGCCAGGAACAAAAACCTAGGTTCATATATTCATCTTTATTGTCAAAATCTTTCCTATTAAAGAGAGTTGTATCTTTTTCCAATTATCCAGATCTTTCCTCGCTTCCTCCAGTAAAACTGTATAGTTATCTTGAAACAGAGTCTCTGTTTTATTAGATAATATTATTCCTAAATAACAAACTTCATGAACTATCTCCATGCCAGTAATTTTAGCAATTTCTTGCATCTGTTCCAAGGTATAATTTTTGGACAGTATCTTTGTTTTTTGTATATTTATTTTCAACCCCGCTCTACCTCCATAGTCTTGAATTTCTTACAGTAATATTGGTAAAGACTTTTGTGGGTCCTCAATTATAAATACTAGATCGTCTGCAAAGGCTTGGAGCTTAAACAATTCCCCTTGTATCCTCAAACCTTTGATCTCTATATTATTCCTTATTCACTCAATCAGTGACTCTAGCACAAAAATAAATAGAAGAGGTGAAAGAGGACAGCCTTGTCTAGTGCCTTTCTGTATTGGAATATTCTGTGTTACATCACCATTTATCATAATTTTAGCACTTTGTACAGTATATATTGAGAGCCAGTTTGGTGTAGTGGTTAAGTGCATGGACTCTAATCTGGGAGAACCGAGTTTGATTCCCCACTCCTCCACTTGCACCTGGCTGGATGGCCTTGGGCAAGCCCTAGCTCTCTACCAGCTGTTCCCTCAAGGACAGCTTGGGAAAGAGCTCTCTCAGCCCCACCTACCTCACAGGGTGCCTGTTGTGGGGAGGGGAAGGGAAAGGAGTTTGTAAACTGCTCTGAGACTCCAAGTGAGTGAAGGGCGGGGTATAAATCCAATCTCTTCTTCTTCTTCTTCTATATTGCTTTTATCATTAACAAAAATTTCCCCCCACAATCCCAAGCCTTCAATTTCTTTACTAGAAAAGACCAACTGACATTACCGAAGGCCTTTTCCACATCCAAAAACATTAATGCTAGTTGTTTACTGGGGTGCTTTTCATAGTATTCAATTTAATTGATTATCGTTCTAATTTTGCTTTGCATTTGCCTTTTTGGTAGAAACCCTGCTTGATCACTATTTATAATGTGGTTAAGCACTCTCTTAAATCTTGTGGCTAATATGTTTGCAAATATTTTATAATCTGTGTTTAATAATAAAATCGGCCTGTAATTTCAAATTTGAGATGCATCTGAATTAGATTTATGTATTAGTGTTATTAAAACTTCATTCCATGTACCTGGGAGAATTCCTGACATTCTAATCTTTTATAAAACCTCTTTAAACGGGGATGTTATTTGCTCTTCAAAAATCTGGAACAGTTCCGATGGTAGGCCATCTGGGGACAGAGTCTTATTTTTCTTCACTTTCTTAATAGCTTCCACTATTTCAAAAGTAGAAAAAGGTTCATTTAATTGAGTAGTTTGTATTTTGTTAAACTTCTTAACCTTTTCTTTAGCTAAGTAGTTTTCAATCTCCTCTAAGTTATTATTGGTTTGCTTATATAATTTTTTATAAAAGTTTTCCACTATTAATTTTAAATCTTGAAGAAGAAATTTTTCCTCATTTTCTAAAGAATGGATCACTCTTTTTTTTCTCAATCCTTCCTTAGTTTATAAGTAAGCCATCTCATTGGCTTATTAGCATTTTCAAAATAGAATTGTTTCGTGTACTCTAATTTAGTTGCTATTTCCTGAGTTAGAAATAAGTTAAACTGGTGTTGATAAGCACACAATCTGAATTTTACTTTTTCCACGTCTTCCACCTTTTTCATTTTAGTCTCTTATTCCAGGATTTTCTTCCTCAGGTCATCATATTTCCTTCTTTCCTGTTTTCTCCTCCAAGCTTCTTGGCTGATAAACCAACCTCTCATATATGCCTTAAACGTATCCCAAACTATCTGAATTGGAGTATCAGGTCAGATATTATTTTTTAAAAAATCTTTAATTTCTATTTTTGCCTTTTTTTAATTACTTGACTCTTTAACAGATTCAAATTCAAAGTCCATCTTTTTCTTTTACCTACACTTAAGAAAGATATCATTACAGGACTATGGTCTGCGAAGGTATTAGCCAAGATTTCCTTCTTCAATATTATATGTTGATACTGACAAAGTCCATATCATATCTATCCTGCCCCATGTGCTATGTCTTGCAGAATAATAAGTGAAGTCCTTTTTTATTACTATTTCTTACTCTCCATGCATCAATTATATTCAATTCTTCTGCCAGACTAAAAAAAGGATTTAGGTAATTTATTTATTTTATTGAATATATTACCAGAAGACATAGATTTAGATAAATATGTTATTACATACATTATTACATCAACTAGGATGTTAATACCGAAAATTGGAAAGGAGACAAACTCCCCTCCAGAGAAGAAATCAAAATAAACATTTTAGAGGTTGCAGAAACGGATAGGCTAAATAAGAGATTATCAAATCAAAATGAAGAGCTAGATGACCAAAAATGGAATAGAGTATACAAATGGTTGGATGTGAAAATGCAATGACGGACTCATACTAGGAAAAACTAGAGTCATAAAGAATATGATTTTGTTTGTAAGAAACTTATGTTTTGACATGTGGATATAAAGGATGTAAATGTAAGTTTGGAAACAATTCAATAAAATGTATTTAAAAACAAAGAGTGTAGACTCTAATCTGGGTTTGATTCCCCGCTCCACATGCAGCCAGCTGGGTGACCTTGGATCAGACACGTTCTCTCAGAGCTGTTCTCTCACGAGCAGTCCTCGAACTCTCTCAGCCCCACCTACCTCACAGGCAGTGTTCCCTCTAAGAGGATGGCTCCAGAGCAAACTAATTTATGCAGCATCCAAATCGCTGGCTCACAACTTTAATGCCAGTAACTCACAAAGTAGAATTTTTGCTCACAAGACTCCACAGCTTAGAGGGAGCATTGCTCACAGGGTGTCTGTTGTAGGGAGGGGAAAGGAAAGGAGATTGTAAGCCGCTCTGAGACTTCTTCGGGTAGTGAAGGGCAGGGTGTAAATCCAGTTTCTTCTTCTTCTAGTATGGCATTAAAATGTGCTTGCCAAGACAAAGACCCATGAAATATTATGCCTAGATATTTAAAGAAGGGACATTGTCCTATTTTGTAAGCATTAATAGTCCATCTGTGCTTCATTCTATTATTACCAAGGACAACAGTTTTAATTTTATCATAATTCTTAATTCCTCTCTATCACAATAAGCAGCCGTCCTAACTAGCATCCTTCTGAGCTGAATTTTGGCAAAAGACGTGATTGCCATATCATCTGCATACTGCAAAAAAGGTACTGGCACAATTAAAACCGAAAAGCAGAAAACAATATCAAACTGTGCACCATTAAATTTGTATCAAATAAAGCTGCATATAGAATTATGCTTATAAATACCATGCAATATTCAGAACAAGGAAACATACAAAATGTGATACACTAGTAGAAAAATCTTGAAATAATCAACAGATACATCATGGAATCTTTCTTATACAGAAAAACAAAGCACGCTCAGTGGAGTGAATAACACTCCAAAGGATGTAAATCTCAGAAAGACAGTTCTCATGGAAGAATCTGCAGTTCCAGAAGACTTTAGCCTCACGAGCTTGGTTGTTTCGCTGAGAAGCTTTCTCAAAGTAGAACCGATAATCCTATATTTTCTATAAAAATAAACAACATATATAGTAATATGCAACAATATCTGTAATGTAATCCCACCATTACACTAACAACATTTACCTGTAACGAAGCCAGTGTATCCACAATATTTCAGTTTCTTCCAAAAGGCATTGCTCAGTGTTGGAAACATCTTGCTCAAAACCCCAAATTAATGCCTCAAGAACTAGAATAGCCAGGACTTTCCAATTACAGTGCTACAGACCATTTAAATAACCCTGATACACACACAGTTTAAACACATAAAGTATCCAAGGGCATGACCAATGTTATGATTTTAATCCTAAAGGGGAATAGTCTGCAGTTTAAATATCCAATTTGGTTCTTATTGTAACAACACCTTAGATATGTCATAATTACCAAACCTTTGTCTGTGAAATTTAAATAACACAAAAAACTGTAAAGAGTCAGCTTCATGTTCAGAATTAATGAAGTGCTCCACCGGGGTGTGTGTGTATGTGTGTGTCCCTACTAATTTTGTTATGTTTAGGGGAGCAATGCTCCAAAATTCCCCTAATTGCATGCAAGAAGTTTCTAGTCACAGATCCTAGAAGACTCAAGGGATGGCTGAAAACGTCTGTCAAACGTACTCAAAGTTCGCTCTAAGCTGGAGACATAGTTTGTTGAATGGTATCATCTGATGCAGGGCCTTTTTTATTTTTTTGCACTGGCACCTGACCTCTGGACACCCTCCCCCTTTGGGGCTTCCTTGTGCCTCATTTACTCTCCCTGAAGAGCCAGACCAAAACACGTCTTCTCACATTGGCTTTTGATTCAGGAATTTACCTTGCCAGCTTTTAAAATGGTCTGCTTCCATTTTATGGCTAGTTTTTATGCTACTTGTCCAATGGCTTGTTCTCAGTGGATGCAACACAGACATATCCTGAATAACTGGACTGTGTTTGGTCCCCCCCCCCCCCCCACCCCTTTGGCTGCTTCTTTTCTGGATCCTCTAGTGTAACTTGAAATCCGATTTGCAGCCCTTCCCATGGAATCTGAGGCTGCAGCACCCCCTGGTCACCCCTGTGAAGAAGTTACAGGCTCTGCTGCTCAGGTGGAAGCATAACATTTCCCCCACTCCTTCTTGATTTATTTACTCAGTTTATTTGCTTAACTTCTGGAGTGATGAAGCATTCTACTAAACTCAAATACTTCTGCTTGCTATTTTGGGACGTTTTGATGGGCTGATTAGAAAGGTATTTGCATTGCAGAGAGAAAACCTAAGACAGTTCCTGGGGAAATCCACAGATGTAGGAGTTGCTGCTGACAGGGGAAATTGCTTCCTGCAACTTTTGTACTGAATAAGACCCAGAATAAAACTGTGTCGGTTTTAAAGATGCCCCTGGACACAAACTTTGTTCTGCTGCTTCAGACCAACATCCCTCCTGCATCGATTTTGTACTGTGGTTTAACATCAATAGTAGTTGGTCCAAAGCAGGGGCGTAGACTTTTTAAATCCCCGGGGGCGGGGGGGGCGGGGGCTCTCTCGTGCGCGCGAAGCGCACGCGCTCGGGACCATGTCCCCGCCGCTCTCCCCTCCGCCGCCCCAGGGAGCCGCCGCCGCCTCCGCTTCCCTCCCCCGGGCCGTGCCCACCCGGCCGTCCGCCGCGCTCCCCACCCCCCTCCCTCCCTCCCTCTCCCCGCTCACCAATTGCTGCTGCTGCCTGCAGCCGGCGCGTCGCCCTTGCGGGCCCCTGGCTCCCACTGCGCCTCACGCGCCAAAATCCTGGGGGGGGGGGGGGCTCAGCCACCCCCAGCAAAATGGAGCGCCCGCCGGTGGCCAGTCAGCCGGCCGTCGCCGCCTCTCTCCCCCCCCCCCCCGCCCCAGGGAGGCCGGAGGGCAGGCTGGGGGTGGGGGGGAAGGAGAGGCGGTGACGGCCGGCACCGGCGGGTGCTCCATTTTGCCGGGGGGGGGGCTCGAGCCCTCAAGCCCCCCCCGTAGTTGACGCCCATGGTCCAAAGGGAACAGTTTTCTTACCTGCACAAGAGTAAACTAATCCATTTGGTGACTCCTTTCTTACATGCTCAGGGAAATGCTGATCACCCCTTTGGGATCGGGAACCAATTTTTCTCCAGACCAGTTTGCCCGGGGATCCTGGATGGTTTTTTTGCCCTCTTCTGGGCATGGAACAAGG
Organism: Lepidodactylus listeri; assembly: GCA_029233225.1. Lineage (NCBI taxonomy): Eukaryota > Metazoa > Chordata > Lepidosauria > Squamata > Gekkonidae > Lepidodactylus > Lepidodactylus listeri. Next base: position 1,509,728 of record JARCFY010000002.1, read on the forward strand.
GTCACTGGGTATGTGTGGGGGGAGGTATTTGTGAATTTCCTGCAGTGTGCAGGGGGTTGGACTAGTTGACCCTGGAGTTCCCTTCGGATTCTGTGATTCCTGCCGGGAACTGTGCTAGGGTTGCCAAGTCTGGGTTGGAAAATACCTGGAGACTTTGAGGGTGGAGCCAGGAGAGAACAGGGTTTGGGGAGGGGAGGGGCCTCAGCATAGGGTTGCCAACCTCCAGGTGGGGCCTGGGGATCCCCTGCTTTTATAACAGATCCCCAGCTGACAGAGATCAGTTCCCCTGGAGAAAATGGCTGCTTTGAAGGGTGGACTCTATGGCACTGTACCATGCTGAGGCCCCTCCCCTCCCCAAACCCCGCCCTCTCCCAGCTCCACCCCCCAAAGTCCCCAGGTATTTTCCAACCCGGACTTGGCAACCCTACCTCAGCATGAGTCCACCCTTCAAAGCAGCCATTTTCTCCAGGGGACCTGATCTCTGTCAACTGGAGATCAGTTGTAAAAAGCGGGAGATCCCCAGGCCCCACCTGGGGGCTGGCAGCCCTAAGCCGTGCTGATTTGTTGCCTCAAAACTAAAAGTGAGTCTTGTGGGACTTGACAGACTAAGAATCTATTCCATCATAAAGTGGAACAAACCTGCTAATCGCTGTTCTCAGAACTGATTGTCGTTTCTTGCACGTCTGTTTCTTGTGCAACCTGATTGCTGACTTGCGTGACTTCTGACACTGTGGGCTAACCGACCTTTGTGCCATCTCCTTGCAGATGCAACAATTGTGCAGTCTTGGGTGTTGAAAGCACCAATATCAGCCCACAAAGGTTCACCAAAGTGCCACCAAGGGATCTCCTGGTGCTTCAGTGTGGCTCAACAGCCCCCCATGTCCACCAACTTGATGTCCAACTCAGCACAACAACGAGAACCATCAGAAGGTGGGTTAAACCCACTCCGACCTACTGGCTGCCCATGCTGTGCCACTTGGCTTCGCCACATCTCCAAAGACAAGATGCTCTTCTCTGTGAATATAGAATCTTAGAATCAGAGTTGGAAGGGGCTATACAGGCCATCTAGTCCAGGGGTGTCGAACTCGTTTGTCATGAGGGCCGGATCTGACATAAATGGGACCTTGTTGGGCTGGGCCATGTGTGTCATAAAATGTAATGCCAGGTAGCAGAGATATAACCTTTATAAAGGACAGAACACAAAGGGTTTTTTAAACTTAAAAACATGCCTGAAACATTAGCATTCTTGCAATATTTTGTTTATTTAACAGTGTCTGATAACTGACACCTCTTGCTCTGAATTACTTTATCAAAATGTCTCTGCTGTTGCAATCTTGAGTATGTTGTTCAAGTGTGTATCTGTAAGCTGCAAACCTGCCTTTGATTTATTGACATTAATTACAGAAATCTTATGCTCAGTGTTCTGAGCCTAGGACCAAGGAGAAAACATGAAATGGCTGGGCATTGTGAGCTTTTGTACATAAATTGCTCCATGTGCTGGTCAAGAACATGAGAAGGCACCATGTATTTGTTTACAAAACTATGGTCTTCCTCAGTGGTCAGTATCAGCCTACTATCTGGGAAGACTAAGTTCAAAATCTCCAAAGGAAATGTGCTGGGTGAACTTGGTCTGGACAAACACTCTCAGCCTAATCCACCTCACTGGCTTGTTGTTATTCCTCATCTAAATAGTTCCCCTTGCTTTTCTACTGAGAAAGACTGGATCATGAAGGCACGAATACAGTGAAAAGGGGGAGGGAACCTAGTTGCACCCAGGAGAGCCACAGCATAATAAGCCCAACAAAACACACACCCTGTAGCAAGGCACACAAAAACTCATATCTTGGATAAACTTTGTTGGTCTTAAAGGTGCTTTGTATTTCTCCCATGCGATTGAGGCAGCCAAGCAAAGTAAGCTCTCCCTCCTTCCCTCCCACCCTTCAGGGAGGACCCTCTTCCAATGGATAGGAAGAAAGGCTTGCCTTTCTCTCCTGTGTGATTGAGGCAGCCTGGCCAGGAAGCAAGCTGTGGCTCATTCCCTCCCTCCCCCTGGAAAAGGAGGGGGAGGAGCCTCAGCTAGTGCAGGGAACAGAAGCTTGCCTATCTATCTCTCCTGAGTGAGTGAGAGAATCTGGCAAAACAAGCTACGATGACGCAGCAGCAGCAGAATTGGAAGAAGAAGCAGGAGACAGCCAGTTCCACTCTGGGCCTGATAGAAGCCCTCTCGGGGCCTGATCCAACCCCCGGGCTGCATGTTTGATACTTCTGATCTAGTCCAACCCCCTGCTCATTGCAGGATCAGCCTAGAGAAAGATAATTGAAAACAGAGTTGCCCATCCACAAAGACATGGCTGACATGAGCCTACCCAGACTAAGATCCTGACACCCAGCAATAAGATCTGCACAAATCCTGCACAAAATTTCAATCTCGGGAATGAATGGTTGCGAACATGGATGCAATCAGTTCCAAATGTGACAAACCCTACACAAAAGGATAAATGGACACAAATCTGACATCAGGAATCACAGGACTGAGAAACCTGTAGGAGAACACTTCAGCCTTCCAGGACATTCAGTGGGTGACCTCAAAGTAGCTGTTTTATCGCAAAAGAATTTCACAGACTAGAATGGGAGACTGCTGAGTTGCGAGTTATTACAAATCTTGGAACAAGCACCTCCCCGGGACTTAACAGGGATATTGGTTTCTCACCTCATTAAATATGCTAAACACATTCTTACCAAGAAGGGCTATATATCCTCTGTATTTTAATGTATTTCTTTTTTGAAATAGTATTTTGAAATAGTGATTGTAATGCAATGCAATATATTGAATAGATTTCTCTAAGAAAAGGATGCGGTTAGTTAATTCCATGCTTGAGAGGAGACCAGTGGAGCATAACAAAGTCTCAGTTTACTACCCTTTACAATTAATAAAGATAACCTTATACATCTGTCTCCTATTTTGATAGATTTATTACTACACTGTTTTCCCTCCTCAATTAAATCCAAACAAATGGTGACCCGGTGACTGTATATACTTAGCTTGTTATTGCTGTTTGGCTTTTGCATATGTCAGAACATATTAAGTTGTATACTAATGTGCTGTTCACCTATGTTGAGTAGGGTTGCCAACCTCCTAGTGGGGCCTGAAGATCTCCTGGAATTATGACTGATCTCCAGACTACAGAGATCAGTTCCCCTGGAGAAAACAGTGATTTTGCAGGGTGGACTCTATGGCGTTATAATCCACTGAGCTCTCACCCCTCCCCAAACCCTGCCCTCTCCAGGCTCCACCCCCAAATCTCCAAGAATTTTTCAACCTGAAGTTGGCAACCCTAAGGCATCTGTCTCTATATATGAACCGTTAACTTCAGTTTCAATGTACCTGAGGAAGTGTGCATGCACACAAAAGCTCGTACCTTGAACTGTTGGTCTTAAAGGTGCCACAGGACTCACACTTAGTTCCACCCAAAATCTGTGACCTGATAAGCACCACCAAGAGGCCTGCAGTAATTTACTTGCCAGGTATGGAAGACAGCTAATTGAATACGGGCTTTGGCCGTTGTGTAGAACTGTTGTTTAAATGGGGCAAAGTATCAAGACCCAAATGCAATTGTGCTGCAGCCCGCCAAACTATTTCCTATGCGTCACAGGAATGTGAGCCTCATGCTTCCCAGGGAGATGTGATGGAGCTCTTTGAACTCTCCCCAGCTGCGACTGAGTGGATTGAAAATCTAGATATTAGTTTTTAGGGGGATTGCCCAGTGTGTCTGCATACCTGTTGTCTCAACTTGATTATGTATTTTATTGAACAAAGTTAGAGTCCAACAGCACCTTTAAAGACCAACAAAGTTTTATTCAAGGTGTGTTTGTGTGCATGCACGCTTCATTAGATGCCAGTGTGAGCACATAAAAGCTCCCCCCTTGAATAAAGCCTTCGTTGGTCTTAGAGGTCCCCCCACCGGACTCTAACTTTGTCCTGTGGCTTCAGGCCAACACGGCTGCCCACCTTGGATGTATTTTATTACAGGCTTTCCCTGTAACTCTGCCATGGGATAAATATTCTGATCCGCAATGTCGCCCTTGCACCACCAGAGGCCGCTCTGACACCGACGCTCAGTCCCGCAGGACTCGGTGGCCCTCCCAGCGCGGGGGATCTTGGGCGTCGTGGTCTTTGCGAGGAACAGACGGAAGGCAGGGAGGGGGCAAAAGATCTCTGGCTGGCTGTTGCTGCTCGCGGCCAGCGGGGAAGGGGGCTTGTGTGGGAGCGGTCTGCTCCTGTCAGGGCTGAGCCTGAAGCGCGCTGGGCACCCCCTGCGCCCTTCCCACAGCAGCTGCGCCCAGACTGGGCTCCGTGCAACGCACACTCGTCAGTCAGTGCAGCACCAAGGGACGCGCACCGACTAACCCCGCCTGGCCCCCGGGGGATTGCAGGGTCCCCGGAACCCTTTGCGCCTTCTGCCCACCAGGGGCGCGCCGGCAGCCTCGCGAGGGCAAAGGCTGCCGGGACTTGTAGTTTCCACAGAGGGCTACGGGAGCCCCTTGCGGCTGGACTGGAGGCGGTGGGGGCGGTGGGTGTATCTTGCTGGTCAGCGTTTGGCGCGGGGCTCTTTCCCTTGCAAAGAAGGGCGATTCTGCACTGGCTTGCCCCACCGCTGTTTTACCAAAGCCACGTCGGAACAGGAACCCCCCTCCGCATTGCATGCCGCTTTCGCTCTCTTTGATCATTGGGTTTTCTGGTCCCGGTTCGGCAAAGATTTGTGGCCATTCAGGGGTGACTTTGCAGCCAGCACGGCGTTGCCCCGGGGTGTCTGAATGTGGTTTGGAGCCGCACCTTTTCCTCCCAGTTGAGAAAATGTGGAGCGAATGCCAGATGCAGAGTCGCCCGAGGACCCCACAAAGTGGAGCCCCAGCGCGCCCTCGAGGCTGTGGAGTCTCCTGAGCAACAACGCTACTCTGTGCGCTGCTGGCATTAAAAGATGTGAGCCAGCGATTTGGCTGCTGCATCAATGAGCTTGCTCTCCAGCCCTCCTTCCTGAGCTGAGACAAGAATGTGGGAGCCGGAGGCTAAGAAACTGGGAGCTGGCTCACACTCACTCAGCGCAGAGGGAACCCTGGAGCCCCAGCCTCCCCGGGCAGTCACACCTGCTCTACCTCGCGGGGGGGGGGGGGGGGGTTGTTGTTGTCTTGGAGGAGGAACCCAGCCGGAGCGTCTTTGCAGGCGGGGGGGGGGGGAGGGATCGTCTTAAGGACCGACCGGGTGGGGATGATGGCGTTTGAGCCGGAAACTCCCCCCCTCCCCCAGCAGCCAGTGGATTCCTCACAAAGTATAAATAGGAACTCTCAGTCTGGGGCCAGTGATGCTCTGGATTCATGGTGCTTGACCCGGGGTGGGGGGGGGGGGCTTCTAGTGTCCCGGCCCCACTGCTGGACCTCCTGAGGGCACCTGGTGTTTTTGGCCACTGTGTGACACAGAGTGTTGGACTGGAGGGGCCACTGGCCTGATCCAGCATTGGCTTCTCTTATGTTCTTATGAAATGTCTGGGTTGCCAGGTCCAGATTCCAGTCATTATAGGCAGCCAATGCTATCAGAGCCCCGGAAAACTGGTTAGTTTTGTAAACACTGGGTTAATGTGTTCAGGTGATTTCCTTCTAGGGGTCAAGAAGAAGGAGAATTCTCCATTGTTGAGTGACCATGTGTCTGCAGCAGTAGGATGCAAAAATGTAGCTCTAGATATGTTTTGTTATTTTGTAGCTTTCCTGTATACCTTATACCCTTAGAAATAAAGCTTTTTAAAGAGAAAGAAATGTCTCCTCTCCGGTGAAGCAAAGATCCATTGCAACCTCTGAGTATTTAAGTATTTTTGACTATTTTTCCCAACAAGGACAGGCAAGATATCAACCGAAAGGGAAAAATGGATTGATGGGTGCCTGGTTTATTAAGAAAGCATTGCCTGCCGAACAAGCCGGTTCAGTTGCTCCAGCGTTTCTTGACTAGAGGAAAGATGGGGTGCAGGGCACTCCCCATGACAGGCACTCCGTGAAGTAGGTGGAGCTGAGAGAGCTCTGACAGAAACTGCTCTTGAGAGAACAGCTCTGACAGAACTATGGCTTGCCCAAGGTCATCCAGCAGCTGCATGTGGAGAAGTGGGAATCAAACCCAGTTCTCCCAGATTAGAGCCTGCGCTCCTAGCCGCTACACCAGGGGAGACTCAAGAATGTTCAGTTGGTGCCCTCTTGGACTCTTTGAAATGATCTCAACACATCTGGAACTTGCAAGGATTTCTTTAATTATGGTTCTGGTCCAGCATGAGCCTTCAGGGTTAAGACAATTAAGAGAGGATCGGGTTATCTTGGTGCACCTTGGGTGGAAAGCATGATGGAAAGAAGAGGGAACTCTGGGACAGGGGAGGCGGATCGGGGCCCGAGCTGGTACACTGACTCTTGACAGGAGCAGTTCTTCTGGACAGGCGGCTGTCAGCGATGCGGGGCTTCAGACTGGGTCATGCTACCAAAGAGAAATGAGCATTAGAGCGTCCACATGCCTGGGAGTGGAACCAGCTTATCTCGATACGGGACCCTCCGGGCTCCGCTTTCACCCCTCTCTCCCCTCCCACCAACCTCTCAGCTGACCGCCAGGACACTCCCCATACCCATTCTATGGCAGCATAAACTGAAACAGTGAATAGAAACCATTTTAAACTGTTGTTAATGTGATATTGTAAACCTCTTTGACGCAAAACTAGGATGTACGCTTCCTGAGCCAAATCAGCCCATGTTGACTTTTCTTTCTGCAAGGAAGTTCTTTGCTCTGAGCCAAGGCTGTGAACCTCTGGATGAGGAGAAGAGTTCTCCGGGAACAACGACTGGTCCCTGGATGGCAGAGATCAGTTCCCCTGAAGGACTCCGTGGGATCAGATCCCTTCCCCAAATGCCTCCCTCCCCTGCTGGCACCCGAATCTCCAGGGATTTCCCCTGCTGGAGTTGGCAGCCCTGCGAACAACAGCTGAGGGTTAAGAGCATAAGAACATCAGAGAAGCCAGTGTTGGATCAGGCCAGGGGCCCCTCCAGCCCAACGCTCTGTGTCACACAGGGGCCAAAAACACCCCAGGTGCCCTCAGGAGGTCTAGCAGTGGGGCCAGGACACAAGAAGCCCTCCCACTGTTGCCCCCCCCCCAGTCAAGCACCCAGAATACAGATCATGACTTGCCCCAGACTGAGAGTTCCTATCGAGACCTTGTAGCTAATAGTCACTGATGGACCTCTGCTCCATATAAGAACATAAGAGAATCCAATGTTGGATCAGGCCAGTGGCCCATCCAGTCCAATGCTCTGTGTCACACAGTGGCCAAAAACACCAGGTGCCCTCAGGAGGTCCAGCAGTGGGGCCAGGACACTTGAAGCCCGCCCACTGTTGCCCCCCCCAAGCACCAAGAATACAGAGCATCGCTTGCCCCAGACCGAGAATTCCTATCTATAAAAAGGTAAAGGTTTCCCTCGCTCAAAAGCTAGTCGAATCTGTTTCCAAGCCAAAGTGCCAGCGCTGTCTGAAGATGTCTCCATGGTCATTTCGTTGGCATGACTAAATGCCGAGGCTCGCGGAACGCTGTTACCTTCCCAGCGAAGTCGTACCTATTTGCCTACTTGCAACTTCTTGCTTTTGAACTGCTAGGCTGGCAGGAGCTGGGAGCTCACTTTGTCATGCGGCACTCATGTCTCGAGCTGCCGAGCTACAGACCTTCCAGTCTGCAGCTTGGCGTCTTAACCTCTCAGCCACCACGGCCTCTTGTGACTAATAGCCACTGATGGACCTCTGCTCCAGATGTTTACCCAGTTTCCTCTTGAAGCCGTCCATGCTTGGGATGGAGTGCCCACAAGGAGTTCTTGTCTTGTGAGAAAGGGAGAAAAGGACTTCTTTCTCTGCCTGCTCTATCCCATGCAGAATCTTGGTTGAGAGACTTCCCGTTGGTTGGTTGGTTGGGGGGGGGGGGGGGGACAGGGACAGCAGGCACTCTGGAGCAGTGTTCCCTCTAAGCTGAGTTAGTGTGAGCTAGCTCACAGTTTTTTAGCCTCCAATTCAGACGTTTTTGTCTCCACTCAGGAAGGATGGGCTCCAGAGCAAACTAATGTATGCAGTAGCCAAATTGCTCGCTCACAACTTTAATGCCAGTAGCTCACAAAGTAGAATTTTTGCCCACAAGAATTTTTGCCCAGAGCTTAGATAGAGAGAACAGTGCTTTTTTTTTTGGGGGGGGGGCTTGTGTTCACAAGGGGCCCCTGGTGGCCACGGGCAAGCACCCCTTCCTTCCCTGAACATCCTCCCTCTGCTCCAATTGCTGCCAGTCATTTAAAGATAAAAGGAGTTGGAATCCAAAACCCAGAGTTCCCCTCGAAACGGGCTCTCGCCCCGATCTCCTGCGTGGGGCGGCTTGGGCAAGAAGCAGCCTGCCCACTGAAGAGCAGGGAGCAGCCAGTGCACAGCTGAAAGGCCAGCCCTCCGGAGGGGGCAGGGATCAAGCCACCGGGCTCATGTGGGTGGGCGGGCTCCTCATGGCAATGCTTTCCAAGCTGCTGGCGGGTTGAGCCTAGGAAGGCTTGGCTGGGAAGAAGGTGGAGACTGTTGTGGGAAGGATTAATGGGCTTCCAAGGGGGGAACACAGCGGCTGACCAGGAGTAGCCCAAATCAGTCTGGGGCCAGTCTGCAGGTTTGGCCAGTCACAGGGATGCCAACCACCAGGTGGAGACTGGAAATCTCCTGGAATTCTGACTGACCTCCAGGCAACAGAGGTCTGCTCCCCTGGAGAGACGGCTACTTCAGAGGGTGGAGTCTGTGCCATTATGCCTCAGTGAGGACCCTCTAGGGTTGCCAGCCTCCAGGTGGGGCCTGGGGATCTCCTGCTTTTACAACCAATCTTCAGCTGGCAGAGATCAGCTCCCCTGGAGAAAATGGCTGCTTTGAAGGGTGGACTCTGTGGTATTGTACCAGGCTGAGGCCTCTCCCCTCCCCTCCCCTCCCCAAATCCTGCCCTCTCCCGGTTCCACCCCCAAAGTCTCCAGGTATTTTCCAACCCAGACCTGGCAATTTTGTCTGTGGCATTAGTGGGCTTCCCTTACCTCTAGTCACCTTCATGCAGACGTGGCCACAGCCGTTACTGCAGCATTTTTCTCCTGCACCACAGCTGGCATCACTCCTGCACATCTCCACACAGATCCCGAAGCCTTGAGGCTTGGGGCACACTCCAGGACGCACTGGAGGGAACACAGAAGGGTTAAGAGGCAAGGGAGGAGATCTCACTGAATTACCACAGATCTCGAGACTACAGAGATCACAGAATCATCATAGAGTAGGAAGGGACCTCCAGGGTCATCTAGTCTAACCCACCTGCACAATGCAGGAAATCCATAAGTCTCTCCTGTTGGCCAGCAAGGCACTTTTAGTGCTCTTATGAATTTTAATGTTCATAAGCATGAACTTTGGGTTGCCTGAAATGGAAGGGCCATGTGCTTTCTTCATGATAGGAGCCAGCTCCAGCCCATGCCAGGAGGCTGACACCCTAGACAGTTCACCTGAGACAGATACAAAGCCATGAGGTTTCTTTCTGTTTCAGCACCCTGGTCAACCCCTGCCCCCTCCAACATACCTGCATAGTTATGCTAACGCAGTTGCTTAGCAACTAATGTTCGGGCCATCACCCAGTCAAAGTCATTGACTAACAATAGATGTGGCCAGGTGAGTCATCGGACCCCAGCCCAGGTGTCCACTTCCTGGTGAGATCATAGTTTTGCAACTTGGTCCATCTCCTGGCCCTCCTCCTTTTGCCCACCTTTAACCTATGGAAGGGTCCCAGAGGGACGGACCGCCTAGAAGGTGTGTTAGTGAGATGTGGCCTAATAATAATAATAATAATAATAATAATAATAATAATAATAATAATAATAATCTACTTTATTGTCATTGTACATAGTACAATGAAATTAAAAAGTGCCATCATTCAGTGACTCACAACATATAATCAGCCCGCCCCAAGACCCCCTCAATAAAAGACCTTGCACAGAGGCATTCGGTCTCTTGAGCCATCGTCCCCTATCTGCTTTAAAATACCTCTTCAGTCCAGCTTGCTGTACCCAACCCTTGCCTCCATCTTTAACCCTCTCTCTCTGGAATTGCGATCCAGGAGAACCACGTGGCCTCGCAGGTTCGAGCCTCGTGTCCCCATAGCCTTCCTCTTTTCTCCCCATCCAATTCTGCCATCGTTCGGACAACTCATCTAAGGTAAGGCATTGCTTCCCCACCAACGATTACCTGCTCATGCAAACGTGCTATTTTCTGTCTTTGTTTCTTAGGCCTGTGTGAGTGTGTGTGTGATTATGTTTTTGGTGTGCTTGAACAACATTGATCAGTAAACTACATTTAACTGGCTATCTGCCTCACGTGCCTCTTTCCTTGAGAACTCCCGGGAGGGGTGGGACCCTGGTATAGTTGGCTAAGATCCCGTGTATTTTGTTGATTGCTAAACTGTAAATTAAAGCAATTCGGCTAACACGCCCCCTCCACACCCCTACAGACCCTGGTTGACTGAGCCGCCGTTTGGCGGGGAGGGCGGGATATAAATCTAAAAAATAAATAAATAAAATAAATAAATAAAGGCAAGCTATAGGAAGGAGAGCCCTATAGTAAGATCAGGTGAGACGTGATCTGCCTTAGTTGGGTGTCATTAAAGATGGGGGAGGGAAACCAACAGATTTGTTCCAGGGGGCCCAACATACTGGGGAGTTCTCTCAAAACCCAAACTGAAGAGCAGGGAGCAGCCAGTGCTCAGCTGAAAGGCCAGCCCTCCAGAGGGGGCAGGGATCATGCCATCGGGCTCATGTGGGTGGGCGGGCTCCTCATGGCAATGCTTTCCAAGCTGCTGGTGGGTTGAGCCTAGGAAGGCTTGGCTGGGAAGGAGGTGGAGACTGTTGTGGGAAGGATTAATGGGCTTCCAAGGGGGGAACACAGCGGCTGACCAAGAGTAGCCCAAATCAGTCTGGGGCCAGTCTGCAGGTTTGGCCAGTCACAGGGATGCCAACTACCAGGTGGAGACTGGAAATCTGGAATTCTGACTGATCTCCAGGCAACAGAGGTCCGCTCCCCTGGAGAGACGGCTACTTCGGAGGGTGGAGTTTGTGCCATTATGCCTCAGTGAGGACCCTTTAGGGCTTACAGCCTCCAGGTGGGGCCTGGGGATCTCCTGCTTTTACAACCGATCTTCAGCTGGCAGAGATCAGCTCCCCTGGAGAAAATGGCTGCTTTGAAGGGTGGACTCTGTAGTATTGTACCAGGCTGAGGCCCCTCCCCTCCCCTCCCCAAATCCTCCCCTCTCCCGATTCCACCCCCAAAGTCTCCAGGTATTTTCCAACCCAGACCTGGCAACCTTGGCTGTGGCATTAGTGGGCTTCCCTTACCTCTAGTCACCTTCATGCAGACGTGGCCACAGCCGTTACTGCAGCATTTTTCTCCTGCACCACAGCTGGCATCACTCCTGCACATCTCCACACAGATCCCGAAGCCTTGAGGCTTGGGGCACACTCCAGGACGCACTGGAGGGAACACAGAAGGGTTAAGAGGCAAGGGAGGAGATCTCCCTGAATTACCACAGATCTCGAGACTACAGAGATCATAGAATCATCATAGAGCAGGAAGGGACCTCCAGGGTCATCTAGTCCAACCCACCTGCACAATGCAGGAAATCCACAAGTCCCTCCCCCTCCATACTCCCACTGATCCCGGTTCCATGCCCAGAAGATGGCAGAAACCCTCCAGGATCTCCAGCCAAACTGGCCAGGAGAAAAATTGTTTCCTGACCCCAAAGTAGCAATCAGCATTTCCCTGGGCATGTAAGAAAGGGCCACAAGAACTAAGCACTGAGGCAATTCCCTTCCTGCCCTCCCTTCTCATAACCTTCTTGGGTTCACAGAATCTGCAGTGCTGTCAGATGGCCATGCAGCCTCTGCTTGAAAACCTCCGAAGAAGGAGAGCCCACCACCTCCCGAGGAAGCCTGTTCCACCGAGGAACCACTCTGTCAGGAAGTCCTTTGTAACGTTTAACTGAAAACTCTTTTAATTTAATTTCAACCCATTGGTTCTGGTCCAACTTTCTGGGGCAACAGAAAACCACTCCACCCCATTCTCTAGAGGATCCTATTACCTCTCAGTCATCTCCCCTCCAGCTCCTTCGGCCTTTCCTCACAGGACTTGGTCTCCAGACCCCTCCCCATCTTTGCTGCCCTCCTCCGGACACGTTCCAGCTTGTCTACATCCTTCTTAAATTGTGGGGCCCAAAACTGAACACAGTACTCTAGGTGAGGTCTCACCAGAGCAGAGCAAAGTGGTACCATCACGTCACGTGATTGGGACACTACACTTCTGTTGCTACAGCCCCAAATGGCATTTGCCTTTTTAAGCTACTGCATCACACTGCTGACTGATGTTCAGTGTACGGTCTGCTAAGACCCCGAGATCTTTTTCACATGTACTTATTTTGGCAACAACATTCCTGGGAGAGATATTAATTAAAAGGGTAATGTTTATAACAGTCTTGAGGAGCATGCGTTCTATCGCACCTTCACACACATTAAGACCAGACAAGGTATAATCCCAAACAGACATCGCACCAGCAGCCAGGTACAGAATGCTGCCCATGTTTGCCATCGACCATAAATACATCAAGGCAAGCTATAGGAAGGAGAGCCCTGCAGTAAGATCAGGGGAGACATGATCCGCCTTAGTTGGGTGTCCTTAAAGATGGGGGAGGGAAACCAACAGATTTGTTCCAGGGGGCCCAACACACTGGGGAGTTCTCTCAAAACCCAAACAGAGCAAGTGGGAGACATGCAAGACATCAGCTTCCAGAGAGTCATGACACCGGACAGCTTCCCAACAGCTCACACCTCATGCCCCATTTTTCTGGTCTGAATTTCTTAACACACCTTGGGTCAGCCCTGAACTATAAAATCCAAGTACTGACACTAAATACCAGTGGAACCCGTGCAAGTCAATTGGCATTCCTGGCTCTCATGATCTCCAGTGGGCCTTCAAGCCTCTCCCATTGTTTCCAGTGGGCAATCCTGTCATTCCTTTTATACAGCCCAGTTGGTTGCCCCTTTGAAACTGTACCACACCATTTTAGGTTCAAGTCCTTTTGCTGCCCCAATTGGTTAGTCTGGGAGGACAGCCTCATGGTAACAGATATGGTTCCCTCCACCCCTGACTTTGGTTGATTTGGGGTTATGCAGTGGCAGCTAAGGTAGAAAAGCACCTCCTCCTATGCCCTGTCTTCTGGAAAGTGGTTGCATAGCCAGTTACAGGGTTGCCAACTCTGGGTTGGGAAATACCCATAGATTTGAGGGGTAGAGCCTGGGGAGGGCTGGGTTTGGGGTGCAGAGGGACTTCAGCAGGGTATAATGCCATAGAGTCCCCTGCCCAAAGCAGCCATTGTCTCCAGGAGAACTGATCTTGGTCATCTGGAGATCAATTGAAATCGCTGGGAAATTTTCTGTAGGGGAAATGATGTGCTGTGGCTGGGGAACACGGTGATTTCTGGGAGATCTCCAGGCCCCACAGGGAGATTAGGAATTCCAGTTGGGCCCACAGCTATCATGGGGCCCACAGGGCCCAGCCCCCTAGCATTTCTTCTGGGCCCCTCCCTCCCTCCCGGGCTGCCCCCAAAGTACCTCAACTTGTTGCCTCCGACCGGGCTGCCAGACAACTGAGCGCTGCTTGGCTGCTTCCCCACCCGCCTCGCTCCACTCCCCGCCAGCGACACTGAGCTCTCCGCTACGACCCCAAGATCTTCCCCCTCTTTGATGCAGCGAGTTCAGACCCCATGAACCTATACTTTTTAAAAAAAAAAATTATTTTCAAGACAAAACATAAAAACAAACATAGATACATAAAATGGGTACATTATTACATATCATTTTTTTCTATTAAACTACTTCATACATAATCTAAAACTGTCAGTTTTCCACCTTATGCATATAATATATGCAAAGATGTCAGTATATAAATCTTATTTTCTACTAATTTAACCTTTGTCTAAGCATTTTAATATAATCTTCCATTAACTATATATGGTTACAAGAGGCGGGACCTGTGGTACTCGCCGGGGGGGGGGGGGGGGAGAAGGAGCTCCATGTATGTAGGTGGGGCTGAGAGAGCTCTTTTGAGAGAAGGAGCTCCATGTCAAGATAGCGAGGCGCCCTCGTGAGTTCACCAGGAATCAAATCACATACAGACTAAATTTTAAGTTTTAAAATCAAAGTTTTAATTGCAAAAGAGGTTTTAAAATTAAACCTAAAATCCAGTAACACACTGCAGAAGCACAGAAAAAAAACAAATAATTCTACCTTTAAGTTGGCACAGCTCCTAGATGGCTTGAAAATAGATCTAGACCGAGGAAAGTTGTATGACTCTGAGAACTTGCCAGGTTGGAAGCCCCTTCCTCCCTTTTAACTGCTAGAAACGCCCCTATTTTGAGAATAAAACCCAACCACCTCAGCTGCACTCTGTTGTTAATTAGTGGCTCTGCCTGACCTTGAGCAGACGGCCAGCTGCGTTGAACGGAGGATGACTCAGTTGCTAGACAAGGTAACCCTCTACAGGGACTTTTGCTTCACATGCCCCTCGAAAAGCTGAGACTTATGGGACAAGCCATAGTTGAAGCTATTACATTTCATAAGCAAAAGGAAGCCTTAACACAATAATTATAATACAGATCATATTGACATCATACATCCTATTTGATACTTTCATTCCCCTCCCTGTCGAGACAGACTGTCAGCCAAGACGTTTTGACTCCCAGGGATGTGGACCACCTGAAACTCAAGATCTTGCAGGCTTAATGCCCACCTTAAAATCCGGGCATTATTCCCCTTCATCCTGTGAATGAATGACAAAAAAGAGCAGGAAAAGGTAACACTTTTTCCCACCATAGAGAACAATGGAGGGGATGGGACAACCTGTTTGGGGGCCCGTAGAATTGGACCCCGTGGTCCAATCTTCTTGAAACTCGGTGAGTATTTTGCGGAGAGGCCCCAGCAGCTACCCTGCAAGTTTGAAGCCTCTCCCGCAAACCCCCTCTCCACCAGCCCCTCATATTCCCTATGAGTTTTTGTTATTGATTTCAATGGCCCATAGGGTATAATGGGGCTGAAACTGACATTCCCTTTCTGACACACTTCCGGTGATGTCAGGGGAAGTGGCATATGCTAATGAGATATGCTAATGAGTTATGCTAATGAGCTCCTGCACCTCTTTCTTTACGAAAGGACCCCTGCCCATTACATAGATTTTTTTTAAAGTATGCTGTTCTCTGTTAAGGGAGAAAATTCCATGGAAAAGAATTCTTGCTCTCTCTTAAAGGTCCACTGTTTTTAATCAGTAATTCTGATCATGCTTTCTCGTCTGTTTTAGCACAGAGCATCAAACGTATGATTTCGAAACACTGACATTTAGTCAGGGGCATGCTTGGCTGTGGAAGATGTCCTTCTCACAGGTTTTCAGAGCGCCCGTTCAGTTGGAGATGCCCTGGTGGCACACACCAACCTGGGGGTTCAGAGACACACGGTGAACCCCCAGGGACACTGCAAATGCGCAGCTTGGACAAATTGCTCCCGGGCATGACAGCTTAAAAGTTTTCAGCACCCAGTTACAGGCAGCAGATATGAACGAAGGCACTTCTCTACTTGTAACTCCCTGTGTGTCATTTATGTGCCTGTGCTGCCTCCTGTATGTAGGTGAGATGAGGCCTCCTTTGAGAATTGGGTTGCCAACCCCCCAGGTAACACCAGGAGACCTCTTGCTATCACAGTTGATCTCCGGACAAACAAGATCAGTCCCCCTGGAGTGATGATTGGGAGAGAGCATGCTCACTCCAGACGATGCACATGGGTTTACTGAGGGGCAAGGGGCGTGGGGGGAAGAGAGAGAGGGCTTGCCACACAGCTGAGTAACTTGCAATGCTCCCTCTGAGCTGTGGACTCTCGTGAGCAAAAATTCCACTTTGTGAGCTGCTGGCATTAAAGTTGTGAGATAGCGATTTGGCCACTGCATAAATTAGTTTGCCCTGGAGCCACCCTTCCGGAGCTAGGACAAAAATTGTGTGCGCTGGAGGCTCAAAAACTGCGAGCTGGCTCACACTCACTCAGCTTAGAGGGAACACTGGTAACCTGAACTCTTCTTTGGAGCTGGATGTGGAAAGGGCAGGGAGACTGAGTTAGGGTTGCCAAGTCTTACCTACAAAAAGTGGGGGAGTCTGGTCCCTCTCCAGGAGTCCTGCGCGCGCGCGCGCACGCCGCAATGACGTCACCCGGAAGTGATGTCATCACACTGGGCACGTTGCCGGGGCGATACTCTGGTAATGGTACCATAGAGTTTTCAGGGTGATTGCTAAAGTGTCGCCCCGGCAACATGCCCAGCGTGATGACATCACTTCCGGGTGATGTCATCACGCTGGGCACGTCAGCCTGATCGGGCCACTTTGGGGGTGGGGTTCCCCCGCTGGTTGGATCCAGACCAGCGGATCGGGGACCCATTTAGCGGGGGAATCCCCGCCCCCCCGGGGGACTTGGCAGCCCTAGATCGAGTCAAGGACATAATAAGAACCTTGTTGGGGCAGGCCTGTGCCCAGGACACTTTGGAGGCATGTCTTTACACAGCCCAAGAGCTCCAGCGACGCATGGTCAGAAGAAAGTATCAATGAAGAAGAAAAAGAAGAGATTGATTGGAGCTGGCTTGTGGGGAGGGCGTGGTGTAAATTGAATTAATCAGGGGTCATTTCGTAGAAAAAGAGATGCAGGAGCTCATTAGCATAACTCATTAGCATAACTTATTTGCATATGCCCCACCCCCAGACAAGAAAAAGATAGAAAGAAAGAAGAAAGAAAGAAAGAAAGAAAGAAAGAAGCTGGCAGAGAGGGGACAGCTACTAATCCAGGCCTCAGAAATACCACTATTCTGGGAGGATAGCTTCAGTGGTGGCTGAAGCCTTCAGAAGGCTGGTCGGAGGAACAAGGACCTTTCCAGGGGATGGGGTCATTTTGCTGCACCCCACGACACAAGCAGGCATTCCACCATGGGGGGCGGGCTGGCACCAACTCCCGGAGCTGCAGTCTCCCGAGCTCCTGCTCAAAAGGACCCCTGGAATTAATAAAATAAATAAATATCCCGCCCTTCACTTGTAGTCTCAGAGTGGCTTACAAACTCCTCTCCCTTCCCCTCCCCACAACAGATGCCCTGTGAGGTCAGTGGGGCTGAGAGAGCTCTGACAGAAACTGCTCTTTTTCAAGAACAGCTGTGCCAGAACTACGGCTTGCCCAAGGTCATCCAGCAGCTGCGAGTGGGGGAGTGGGGAATCAAACCCGGTTCTCCCAGATTAGAGTCCACACACTCAGCCACCACCCCAAACTACACCAGATGCCTGCAGTGTGGGGGCCAGTATCTACCCTTGTTGAATATCCCCGGGAACCGTCTACCCTGGCCCAGTCTGAACTCTGCCTCTGGAGGATTGGGGGGTGGGTGGGGAGGTTGCCATCGCAAGACACATGGCGCAACTGCACCCGGAGAGCGTGCCTGATGACTAATTAGTCTTGCCCTCTCTGGGCTGGAAGAAAGACGGACACTTCAAGGCAGCCCCAGAAAGAGGGTCGCTTACCCCAAGCAGAGACAGGCGGCATCCGGGCACAGAGAGCAAAGACAAGCCCAACGAAAAGGAAGAGGAGGCAGCGAGTCTTCATGGTGAGGCACTGGCGGCTGCCGGGACACTCCCTGAATGCTTTATATATCCCGAACCCAGCAAGGGGCTGGCCACAACTCAGGCCCCACTCAGGCTGAGCAGCGAAGCAACAGGAAACACAGCCAAAGAGCTACTCTTGGGTAACACAAGATACGTGTTACACATATCAGGGAGCTATGCAGCTGAGCCGGTCAGAAGGGCCTTCCTCCACAGCGTGGGTTCTGTTTCCAGCCAGTGGACTGGATCAGGGGCGCATCTCCATGGATACAAACGCACCAAGCCCCAAATGTCCCCCCCCCCCAAATCCTGTTCCTGGAAGTCCCGTCTCCCCAAAGAGCAGGACGTCAGGGGGCATTTCAGGCTCCTGTGGGGAGGGGGGGGAACTTTGAAAAGACACATTCTGTTGGGCAGAGCTGCGTCTGCACTGAGCTTCAGGTTTGGTTTTAATTTTTAGCCGAACAAACAAGAAATAGGAAGAATAACGTCTGTGGTGGCGAGGCTACACACAAATATCTATAAAAGGTTTCCAAATCTCTAAAGTTATGTCCATACACAACTGTCCTATGTTCAGCTTATTGGCTCTCATGCATCCCACAATCTTCTCCAGGCCTCTGTTCAAATCACACCCAGACCCTCCTGCCTCACTGGAACGGGGAAATAGACATGGGAATAGTGGTCATCTACATATTGGTGATAAGGTAAAGGTAAAAGTTTCCCTTGCTCGAAAGCCAGTTGAATCCAGCTCTAGAGGGCAGTGCTCATCTCCGTTTCCAAGCTGAAGAACCAGCGCTGTCCAAAGACTTCTCCGTGGTCATGTGGCCAGCATGACTAGACGCCGAGGCACATGGAACACTGTTAACTTCCCACCAGAGCGGTACCCATTTATCTACTAGTAATTTCTTGCTTTCGAACTGCTAGGTTGGCAGGAGCTGGGGCCAGAGACGGGAGCTCACTCCGTCATGCGACACTTGGGCCTCGAACTGCCAAGCTACCGACCTTCCAATCTGCAACTCAGCATCTTAACCTGTGAGCCACCATGCCCCCCTGCACACGTACTGGTGATACCTTCCTCCAAATTCCTAGATGATCTCTGCCTGCAGTTTCCTGTCGATCCGAAAGAGCAATGTGCAAAAAGACGGAGCCCTGTGAGACCTCCTGGCATAAATGCCACGCTGCTGAGCTGCCTTTCCCCCTGCACGCCCTTCTGGCATTGTCCACTTAAGTCAGAGAGGAAGCCCTGAAGCACAACGCCCCCTTCTCCAAACCCAGCCAGGACTGAGAAGTGCAAGAGAGTCAACAAAGGCACCTGTCCTTCTCCAAGTGAGTATTGTCAGTCGGGGCACCCAGGGCCATTCCCACCCCACACCCAGGCATGAATCTGAACCGAAGGGGCTCCATTTAAACAGTCACTTCTGAGACTCCCTGAAGCTGCTTAGCCAACCAGGGCTCATTTCATAGCAGGAGCTCCTTTGCATATTAGGCCACACACCCCTAATGTAGCCAATCCTCCAAGGGCTTACAGAGCTCTAGTGAGAGCCAGTTTGTCTAGTATCTAGTGTCTAGTGAGAGCAAGTTTGGTGTAGTGGTTAAGTGTGCGGACTCTAATCTGGGAGAACCGGGTTTGATTCCCCACTCCTCCTCCACTTGTACCTGGCTGGGTGACCTTGGGCAGGCCATAGCTCTGTGCCAGCTGTTCCCTCAAGGACAGCTTGGGAAAGAGCTCTCTCAGCCCCACCTACCTCACAGGGTGTCTGTTGTGGGGAGGGGAAGGGAAAAGGAGTTTGTAAGCCGCTCTGAGACTCCCTTGGGGAGTGGAGGGCGGGGTATAAATCCAATCTCTTCTTCTTCTTCTTCTTCTTCTTCTCTTCTTACAGGGGCTACTGTAAGCACTTGGAGGATTGGCTACATCAGGGGTGTGTGGCCTAATATGCAGAGGAGCTCCTGCTACAAAGTGAGCCCTGTAGCCAACCACCGGCTCAAGCAACTCACACATAGAAGAAATGTTGGCCAATGGGGGACAATTGGCTGTGGAGTCTTGTGAGCCAAAATCCTACTTTATGAGCTACTGGCATTTCAAGTGGTGAGTGAGCGATTTGGCTGCTGCATAAATCAGTTTGCTCTGCAGCCCTCCTTTCTGAGTTAAGACAAAAATGCCTGAACCGGAGGCTAAAAAACTGGGAGTTGGCTCACACTAACTAAGCTTAGAGGGAACACTGCTGGGGGGTCGTTAAGTTTTTGGGGTCCACGGACTCCTGTTTTGGGTGGGGTCTCACAACCAACTCTTTCATGTGCCTTTGATTAAGGAAGCCTCTCTTAGCAACAACATCCATGAAGAGCAAGGGTCACATTTAGACAGGGTGGGGCACACATGCCTCCAGGCAACCGTACCATCGCATCACACCTCGACGAAAAGAAGAAGAAGAGGAGACTGGGTTTATACCCCACCCTTCACTCCCCAAGGGAGTCTCAGAGCGGCTTACGAACTCCTTCCCCTTCCCCTCCCCACAACAGGCACCCTGGGAGGCAGGGTTGCCTCAGTGCTTAGTTTTTGTGGCCCTTCCTTACATGCCCGGGGAAATGCTGATTGCCACTTTGGGATCAGGAAGCAATTGTTCTCCAGGTCGATTTGACCAGGGATTCTGGAGGTTTTTTGCCTTCTTCTGGGCGTGGAGCAGCGGTCCCTTTGGGTGTGGAGGGGGAGGTATTAGTGAATGTCCTGCCTTGTGCAGGGGGTTGGACTGGCTGACTCTGGAGGTCCCTTCCCACTCTAGGATTCTGTGTGTGATTCTATGATTCATCACCACAAGCTCCTCAGCGAATAAAGGGGCATTCCAGGCTCTGCATGAAGGGTGAGGGTGCACCAGAGCAATCGTGTCCACAGAGGGCACAGGAGCGCCAGCCTCACTGACCAGAACATTCCCAAGGGACTCCAGGAAACCATCCATTCCATCAGTCTCCTGAGATGGATCATCCTAGCTGCACCCCCACTCCACCCTCATGGAGGTCCGCCAGTTCTGTTCATGACCAGGGCAGAGTGGAAAATTCCCCCAGTACCAAGCTGTGCACTTTATTCCTAGAGAAAACCAGATCAAACGTATGGCCTGCCATAAGCATAGGGACAGAACATTCTGGAACAGCCCCATGACAGTCATTACAGCCATGAAATCCTAAGCCAATACCCCCAAGGTTGCCCGGGTTTGGACAATGGCAGTCCTAAGCAATGCTCCCTCTAAGCTGTGGAGTCTTGTGAGCAAAAATTCTACTTTGTGAGCTACTGGCATTAAGAACATAAGAACATAAGAGAAGCCAATGTTGGATCAGGCCAGTGGCCCATCCAGTCAACACTCTGTGTCACACAGTGGCCAAAAACACCAGGTGCCCTCAGGAGGTCCAGCAGTGGGGCCAGGACACCAGAAGCCCTCCCACTGCTGCCCCCCCCCCCCAGCACCAAGAAGACAGAGCATCACTTGCCCCAGACTGAGAGTTCCTATCTATACCTTGTGGCTAATAGCCACTGATGGACCTCTGCTCCAGATGTTTCTCCAATTCCCTCTTGAAGCCGTCCATGCTTGTAGCCGCCACTTCCTCCTGTGGCAGTGAATTCCATGCGTTAATCACTCTTTGGGTGAGGAAGTACTTCCTTTTATCTGTTCTAACCCGACTGCTCAGCAATTTCATTGAGTGCCCATGAGTTTTTGTATTTTATTGTGAGAAAGGGAGAAAAGGACTTCTTTCTCTACCTGCTCTATCCCGTGCATAATCTTGTAAACCTCCATCATGCCATTTCTCCACGTTAAAGAGCCCCAAGCACTTCAACCATCGGGAAAGTGTTCCAACCCTTTGATCATTCTAGTTGCCCTTTTCTGCACTTTTCCCAATGCTATAATATCCTTTCTGAGGTGTGGTGACCAGAATTGTTAGTGTATCACCAACATTCTGTCAGCTCCCATAGGCTTACAATCATTAAAGTTGTGAGCGAGCAATCTGGCTACTGCATGAATTAGTTTGCTGTGCAGCTATCCTTCCTGAGCTAAGACCAAAATGTGTGAGCCAGAGGCTAAAAAACTGAGCTAGCTCGCACTAACTCAGCTTAGAGGGAACACTGGCTAAGGACAAGAAACTTCAGAGACCTTGACACCAAACTGGAGACTGCTTCTGTCCACTCCGTTAGGGAGACCCCTCAGGCAACGGTTACAACAGTGAACGTAATCTTGCAACAGATAGTGTTTCTGAGTTCAGGTAAGGAACTGGTTCGTCCCTGGAGAACTTTGTGGTGAGCCAAGTGCAACTTCCCCAATCCACCAAATCACGCCTCTTTCAAAAGGGGTTCAGTCCCAAGAAACTAGGCAAAAAACCAGTAACCAGACTGCAACTGGCAGCTTATTGATCACTGTTTATCATGTCTTACTGAGACTCGAGGTGGGTGACTTGGTCAGTAGGATTGATTTCAGTAGAAATTTGAAGCAAAGCTCTCATCTGTACAAAACAATATTAAATATGATCTGTTAAACAGGGAAAAATATAGTACTGTGCAAAGTAGAAACATGATGCATGACCCAGCACCAAACTGTTATGATGTAGCCTCATGGCCATGATAAAAACACCCTCCTGAAGAAATGAGCATGCCCAGGAAAGCTTATACTCAGATTAAAACTTTGGGTATCTGAAGAAGCGTGCATGCCCAGGAAAGCTTATACCCAGAATAAAACTTTGTTGGTCTTAAAGGTGCCCCTGGACTCAAACTTTGTTTGAGTGTAAAGGAAGTTGTTGATCTTACCCATTTGAAGGGAGGCCCTGCAGATGGCGCTGCTCAGATGAATGAAGTTGTTGTGGTGGGACATCATGGAGAGGCAGTCTGGCAGATATGGGAGTCCAAGACGGAATCGCAAGTATGGCCAGGGGTCATTTCGTAGAAAAAGAGGTGCTGCCGATCTTATGGTATAAGTTTAACTGTTTTTTGATATTGCTTGTGTTATTTTATGTTGTTAGCCGCCCTGAGCCCGCCATTGGCGGGGAGGGCGGGATATAAATCTCATGAAATAAAATAAATTAGCATAACTCATTTGCATAACTCATTTGCATATGCCACACCCCCTAACATACTGGAAGTGTGTCGGAAGGCAACACCCACCCCTCAGGCTCCATTCCACAGGTGAGTGAAACTGACCTGCTCTTCCTCCATTCCCTTCCCCATCCAATACTTTGTGCAATAAAAATAAGCGTAAAGAACACACCCTCATTCTCTTCCTGCTCCCTTGAAACCACCAGGTTTCCAGTAGACTTGAGATACCCAGGACATGTGCACCACCCATCCCTTCCCCTTCCCCTCCCCACAACAAGACACCCTGTGAGGTAGGTGGGGCTGAGAGAGGTTTTTTGAGAACTGCTCAGGAGAGAACAGCTCTGAGAGAAGTTGTGCCTGGCCCAAGGTCACACCAGCAGCTGCATGTGGAGGCGTGGGGAATCAAACCCGGTTCTCCCAGATTAGAGTCCAACTCCTGACCACTACACCAAACTGATGGGGTGGAAGCTGCTGAAGGGTTGGTGAAATTTCTCCAGTACTTATGTGCCATGTGCCCAGATAGAAAATGGTATACTTAGAAAATGTATATGCCACCTTGAGCAAGTCTCTGGAAAAGCAGCACACAGTCATAAAAGGAACAATGATAAAATTATCAATATTAAAACAAAACATTAAAACCAATAAAGACCCTAGCAGGGCTTTCCCCGGGGTGCTGCGCCTCTGCACTGCTCGGGGAAGCCGAGGAGAGGGTGGGGCTTGGTCATGTGCCCGCCCCTGGGCTCCTCACTCCCGGAGCTGCGCTCCTGTGTGCTCCCGCTCCAACGGAGCCCTGAATGGCCGTTGGGCTAGCTTACGGCATGTGCAAGAGGCATTCTCTCCAGGCATGGCTTCCTCTTTCCTGCCCCACTACCATAAACGATGGGTCTGTAAAACAGCCATGGTAGTTAAATGGAACTTCTATGCAAAAGGCAGCATACCCGAGAGAAGATGGGAACAAACATCTCCATGCCATCCTTGCAAGCCTTGGGTTGCCAACTCTGGGCTGGAAAATTCCTGGAGATTTTAGGGAGGGGGCCAGGGAAGGGTGGGGTTTGGGGAGAGGAGGGACCTCCGCCAGGTGCAACGCCATACTGTCCTGTCCACCCTTTTTGGCAAGGGGAACTGATTTTCTGCTGTTTCCTCCGGGATACCGGTCTCTGTCATCTGGAAATCAGTTGTCATTCCAGAAGATCTCCAGGCCCCACCTGGAGGTTGGCAACCAGACCATGGCTGAAGGCAGTGGCCAGGCAGACCTTTGACCTAGTCCAGAAGGGAAATTCTTATGTGCAGCAAATGCTTAGGTAGCAAAACCAGATGCTGATGAATGTGGTGGCCTTTTAGCTTCCTTCCTGCTCCACAGACACACAGTCTGTCGTTGAGCCTTAGGCAGAGGAGGGGGACTAACTGCCACGGCCTGCCATTTTGGGGGAGATGCGTCAGGTTGGGAGCTAGGGCAAGCAAGAAGTGGTGGTTGCCCAATAGGAGGAGGAGGAGGAGGAGAAGCTTAGTTTTAGCCCGCTTTTCTAGCCTGCCAAGAACATCTTCTATCTTGATTCTGTCTTCTGCTGTATTTGCTACCCCTCCCAATTTAGAAGAAGAGGAGGAGGAGGAGGAGGTTGGATTTATACCCCACACTTCACTTGGAGTCTCAGAGTGGCTTACAATCTGCTTCCCTACCTCTCCTCACAACAGCCACCCTGTGAGGTAGGTGGGGCTCTCTTTTAAGGACTGCTCTGAGAGAGCTTGTGACTGACCCAAGGTCAAGCCAGCAGCTGCATGTGGAGGAGTGGGGAATCAAACCTGGTTCTCTCAGATTAGAGTCTGTGCACTTAACCACTACACCAAACTGGCTCCTATTGTTTATTGTTAGCTCGCTGATGCTTTATAGTCTTGTGGCTGGCCAAGTCATACGCATAGCGTGGTCTGTGCCTAACACCTTTGATGTATTTCTGATGAGCTATCTCAGGTTTCATGCCAAAACATAAATTAATAGGCATTGCTGGTTGCCTTCCAAACGTTAGGAAGTCAGGGGATTCTCCCATAGTGTCAATCTTTGTACCGTTACAAGCATGAACCAAAGGGGACATATATATTTCCAGTCAGTTTTCTTTCCGGCTTTCAAGACACCTATGACGATTTCGCACTAGCGTTTGCCCCGGGTTTGCCCTCATGCTTGCACCGGAGCTTCTGGTCGATTTCACACCAGTTGCTCCGGGCTCACGTTTTGCTCTGGAGTATCGCCCTGCTGCACCGGAGTTTCCCCGGAACAAACAAATCCTGTTTTTAGAGGATTTTCCTCTTTGCTCCGGGGGAGAACCCAAAATGAAAACACGCCCACTCGCCCGCCTTTCGTCAGGGCCGCCCCATTGTGGGAGTTTCTAATTTTTTTTGGAGGGGTAAGTGCCACTGATAAAACATTTTGTACAGATTTTCCTTATAGGAAACCACTCTAGTAACTTTAATATTTACCTTCCATATTTTTAACCAGCTCTCCAAATCGATATTATAGCCTAAGCTTCGAGCCCATAAAATCATAGTTGGTTTAACTAACTCTCCTTGCATTTCTTTTTATCAGTGGGACTTACCCCCTGAAAAATTAGCAAAATTTTCTACTGAAAATAGAAATTGTTGGAAATGCAAGTTAAATATAGGCTCATTTTTCCACATGTGGTGGACGTGCAGGAAAGCTAATAGATACTGGAAAATGGTACAGAAAATACTGCAAGAAATAGTGAGTTGTGAAATTCCACTTAAGCCTGAACTGTTTCTGCTAAATATTCCGGAGTCATTATTGAGAGAAGATCGATCAATTATATTACATGGTATTATGGCCGCAAGAATTATGTATGCAAAATTTTGGAAGTCTAGAAAAGCCCCAGATAGAAGTGACTTTATTTTAAAACTTTTGGATGTCGCTGAAATGGACAAAATGACTTTTTTGTTAAAGGAAAAGAACCCAACCATGTTTGAATCCACATGGGATAGAGTGTATATTTGGCTAGATAAATACCGAAATTAATTAATGCTTTTTAACTGCTTTGAAGGAGTAGCTGAAATAGCTTTTTTTTTTTCTTTCTCTGTATGTTATTTTGTTGTTTTGGGGACTTGCATTTCTTTGTATATACTGTATTTGGATCTTCCTCGAATACTAGCATTGTTGGACTGATTTTGGATGATAATAGTTGAAAATTATAAATCAATTATAATTTTTTTTGGCGAAAACCCTTCATCACGCTATATTGAAAGGGCTGAGGTTCCAAGTGGGAAAATGAAGAAAATAATCTGGAGGAAACGGGGAGGGGAAATTCCGGAGAGAACGAGAAGCAACTGGCCAGTGCGAAATCGGCCATAGTGAATTCTGAAGGATACGACTGACCCTCTCAACCGGGTTTCCTCTAGGATGATGTGCTGTAGTGTGTGACTTAGCCCCAACTGTTTTACCTAACGCCACCGTTGGTTCTGACTCAAAACTTCCACCTTGGTCTCTGAGAAATCCGTGGTGACTTGAAATCCCCCCAAAGCGTTGTAGCAACAGTCTTGCTGTCTCAACTCTACTGGGAAGTGCTTGGTGAAGCCATCAGTAACCACTAGAATGTTTTCAAAACCCTTTGCAAAAAGGCTGTGCAAGTTAAGGGAGTATAAGCCTTTGTGTAGACTAATTCAGCAGCTCTTTCTGCTCCATCCTTTCTCTGTACACAAGGTTGCCTGCAATGCCTGTGTCATCTTAGGCCAAACGGATCCGTCCTTGGCCAAATCCAAGGTCCTTTCTACCCCAAAGCGACCCACCACATTGTGGATGTCTTCCAGAGCCCTTTTTAAAATGGGTGTAGGATACCATTGCCCTGACCTGGATAGCCCAGGCCAGCCTGATCTTGGAAGCTAAGTAGAGACACCTGGTTAGTCCTTGGATGGGAGACCACCGTGGCAGTCCAGCACTGGTCTGTGGAGGCAGGCAACGACAAACCGCCTCTGTTCATCTGCCCTGACCTGGATGGTTCAGGCTAGCCCAATCTCAGAAGCTGATCAGGGTCCCCTCTGGTTAGGACTTGGATGGGAGACCACCAAGGAAGTCCAGGGTTGCCATGCAGAGGCAGGCAATGGCCAACCAACCTCTGTACGTGTCTAGTGTTGAAAACCATATGGGGTCCCCATAAGTTGGCAGCCACTTGACGGCACTTTCCGCCACCAAATTACCACTAATGATTCCGTGTCTACTCCTTGTCATTGCACCTTCCTACAGCCGCCTTGGTGGCACTTACAAGGGCAGAAAAATAAACTTTGTAAATAAAAAAAAAATAACAGAAAGAACTTAACCCAGCAAGACGTATAGGCCACTCTTTCAGATACAGTCTAGTT
Source organism: Lepidodactylus listeri (assembly GCA_029233225.1). NCBI lineage: Eukaryota > Metazoa > Chordata > Lepidosauria > Squamata > Gekkonidae > Lepidodactylus > Lepidodactylus listeri. Next base: position 1,536,920 of record JARCFY010000002.1, read on the forward strand.
TCATCCTTCATTACCTCATCCGGAGTAGGCCTGGGGTTTCTTTCCAAATCCTAGACTCACAGAGTTGGAAGGGGCCGTACAGACCATCTAGTCTGACCCCCTGCTCAGTGCAGGACCAGCCCAAAGCATCTCTGACAAATATTCGTCCAGCCTCTCCTTGACAACTGCCAGTGAAGGGGAGCTTCTTACCCCCTCCCTAAGCTGCTGATGCCACCTTTGAACCACTCTGACCGTGAAACGGTTCTTTCTAATATCCAGCTGATACCTTCCTGCCTGTAATTTAAACCCGTTGCTTTGGGTCCTCTCCTCTGCTGCTAACAGGAACAGCTCCTTGCCCTCCTCCAAATGACCCTGGCCTTTCAGATATTTAAAGAGAGCAATCATGTCCCCCCTCAATCTCTGCTATTCTGGCTGTTCATTTATCTTTTCTCTCTGCAACCTTTTCCAGTCAGCAGAACTTGATTTTTCAACTCTCCTGCAACATTTCTATGCTTTGAGGAGGAAGGTAATATTTGAGGAAAGTTGCTGTCACCAGAATGTTTGGGAACTGCCCTCAGCAGCTGACTGACTGCTGTGCAAACTTCAGCATCCCACGAATCCCAAGAGTTAGGACCCTACGGACTCCCTGAAAACATTTTAGTAACTCTTTCTACCTGACTCTTTGTCTTCCGTGTGTACAGAATGTGTATACTTTCAGATGAACTGAAGAAGCTACAGCTGCAGATCTCTGCATATTTCCACACTGAAACGAATTTTAGAAATTCTTCCAGTTGCAGTGGAATTAATGAGTGGGACACAGAGCAGAAAGAATGCCTAGTGGAGCAATAATGGAAAGGAACTCTTCCTCCTCTACTTATGACATGACTTTTCTTCCAGTGACAGCAGCGTTTGTCACAGATTTTCAGCATTCATATTTGAAATCAAGTTTCTAGCTCTCAGTGTGGAGAGAAATAAATGGGGGAAGGTTATGGTTGACTCATTCTTCCAAAACAGTTTTGTGCCCCTTTAACCTTTCCTCTTAGAAGAGGGATTCACCACATTCCATTCCATTCCACAGATTTACTGATTGATTGATTTTCACCTGAAGGTCTGAAAAAACGCCTGATTCCAGTTGGGAAAGCGTCTGGATTCTGGATTCTGTGGTCTCACTGGAAGAGTGCAGCTCTGGCATTTCCAGAAGTCTCTGGGGGAAGGCCTAAGAAAGATGTCTGCTTTTTTGGCCAGTGAAAGTTACATGCCGTGGAAAGTGGAAAACGAGGGTTGCAAACTCTGGATTAGGAAATTCCTTGAACCGCCTCTGAACATCTCTTGAATACCCTACGAGGTTGACATAAGTTGGGTGCGACTTGATGGAACTTTCTATCACCACCCCTCTCTTTATACCATTAGTTTTGTATGGGTCAGAATTTAGCAGAAGTTAGGGTTTATGCAAAACTATGCAAAACTGAATTATTCAACAGGGCTTTTCTCACAGCTAATGGGGTTGAACTGTACAGAATGCGTGACCGAGACCTGGGTGCGAGAGGGGGAGACTGTTTCCCTCTCCCAAATGGCACCGCCCGGGTTCTCGGTCCTTCACCAGTCCCGGACTCAGGGGCGGGGGGGAGGGGTGGCGTTGCTCATCCGGGAGGGTTACACCTTCAGGGCGCTACCGCTGCGGAATCTTGCGGGCATGGAGTGTGCCGGCTTTGTCTGGGATGCCGGGGTAAGTTTAGCTGTTTGGCTGGTGTACCGACCACCCAACGCACCAGCAAACAGCTTGCCATCCCTGCTGGAGGCCGTATCAGGCTGGGCACTTGAGCACCCCAGGCTGTTAGTCCTGGGCGATTTCAACATCCATGCCGAGGACGCGACCTCCATGCAGGCAAGGGACCTAGTCTCGTCCATGGCGGCACTGGGACTTACCCAGTTTGTTACGACTCCCACGCACAGAGCCGGTCACACGCTTGACTTGATTTTCGCGGCAGGGGTTACGGTGGACCGGATTACAGCTACGACAGTACCATGGTCGGACCACCAGACTCTGAAGGCCCGGGTGAACTTGCCACTCCAAACCTGTTTGGGTGGCGAGCAGATTTTAGCTCGCCCACAGAGCCAAATGGATCCAAGCCGATTCCAGGAAGCTCTGCGGGATCTGATGCCCCCTGGTGGCTCGTTAGATGAGCAGGTTGAAGACTGGCAACATCGTCTCTCGGCAGCCATCGATGAGATCGCTCCCCGGCGCCCTCTGCGCCCTCGCGCCCGACTTGCTCCGTGGTATACGAGCGAGTTGAGGGAAATGAAACAAGAGGTCAGACAACTAGAGAGGCGGTGGTGTCGCGCTCCCGACGAGGCGTCAAGAATATCTTATAGAACATTTATGAAAGCCTATGAGATGGCTGTCAAGGCGGTGAAGAAAGTGTTCTATGCGGCCGAGATAGCATCTGCGAGTTCCCACCCAGCCCAGTTGTTTAGGATGATTCGATTACTGACGACTCTGCCGACAAGCAGACCAAATGATAGGGAATTGGCCATTGGCTGTGAGGCATTTGGGAACTTTTTCGCAGATAAAATCTTGGCGCTCTGCCGGGACCTCCCTGCCACAGTTGATACAGTAGCAGAACTTGAGGCTCCAAGCACATCTTCTGGTCATGTTCTGGATCATTTCAGCCCACTCTGCCTGGAGGAGGCTGACAAGTTGCTCTCCCTGGTCCGCCCAACTACCTGCCGACTCGATCCATGCCCATCATGGCTAATTAAAGCAAGCCATGATGGAGTCTGTGGAGCGCTGAGGGAGATTGTCAACATGTCCCTTGAAAAAGGGATGTTCCCGGGTGCCCTAAAGGAGGCTGTGGCATGCCCCCTCCTAAAAAACCCATCACTGGATCCAGCCGAATTGACCAACTACCGGCCGGTATCTAACTTACCCTATTTGGGTAAGCTAATCGAGAAAGCGGTTGCGGATCAGTTACAGAGCTATTTGGATGACGCCTCTGTGTTAGATCCCTTCCAGTCCAGCTTCCGGCCAGGCCATGGGACGGAGACAGTGCTGGTCGCCCTCACAGATGACCTCCGAAGGCATCTGGATCGAGGCGGTATGGTGGTGCTGATGTTGTTGGACCTGTCGGTGGCGTTCGACATGGTCGACCATCAGCTACTGACCCGCCGCCTCGCCGATACTGGGATCCAGGGGTCAGCCTTGCAATGGCTTTCCTCATTTCTCCAGGATTGGGGACAGAGGGTGGCAGTGGGGGAGCAGCTCTCCTGTAGACATCCACTGACTTGTGGGGTCCCGCAGGGGGCAGTGCTTTCCCCCATGCTGTTTAACATCTATATGCGCCCCCTCGCCCAGATAGTCCGGAGGTATGGGCTTGGGTGTCATCAGTATGCAGATGATACCCAGCTCTATCTGTTGATGGGTGGCCAGTCGGACTTCGACCCGGGAAATCTGGACCTGGCGTTGCAGGCTGTGGCTGGTTGGCTCAGACAGAGTCGGCTGAAACTGAATCCGACGAAGACGGAGGTCCTGTGTTTGGGCCAGAGCGGCCTGGGGGCGGGGATCCCACTCCCAACCTTCGATGGGGTACCGTTGGTGCCGGCGTCGGAGGTTAGGAGTTTGGGAGTGCTGCTGGAGCCTTCATTAACGATGGAGGTTCAGGTGGCAGCCACTGTGAGGTCAGCTTTTTACCACCTACGGCTGGTCAAGCAGTTGGTCCCCTTCCTTGAGCGTGACGGTCTGACCACAGTGATCCATGCTTTGGTCACCTCAAGGTTGGACTACTGTAACGCCCTCTACATGGGGCTGCCCTTGTGCCAAATCCGGAAGCTGCAGCTAGTGCAGAATGCAGCGGCGCGGCTGGTGACAGGCCTCCCGGTTCGGGAGCATGTCCAGCCCGCCCTAAAAACACTGCACTGGCTGCCTATAGCATACCAAATAAGGTTCAAGGTGCTGGTACTTACTATAAAGCCCTATATGGCCGAGGACCTAGCTACTTGAAGGACCGCCTCTCACCTTATATTCCCCAGAGAGCACTCCGATCCGGGTCCCAGAACCGCCTGACTGTCCCAGGGCCGAAGGAGGCCAGCTTGGCGGCAACAAGGGCCAGGGCATTTTCTGTGGCGGCCCCTTGCTGGTGGAATGAGCTCCCGGATAACATCAAGGCCCTGAGGGATTTATTGCAATTCCGCAGGGCCTGTCAAATGGAGCTCTTCCGCCAGGCTTACAAATAGGGGTCGCCCACAGTATATACACCGAGCCCAGCCTGATTTTTTACCCGTCAATGCCTGAATGCTGCACTGATATCTGTACTAAAACACTGTCATCTATGCGATTGTGTAAGGTTATTTTTATGTTATTTAAAATTTTTAAAGCAATGTATTGCGCCTAACGGCTGTTAGCCGCCCTGAGCCCGCCATATGGCGAGGAGGGTGGGATATAAATTTTAACAAATAAAATAAATAAATAAAATAAATAATGGTATTATTATGATTACGATCACATTGTTATTTCAGGGCTATGGTAGGGCATCCCAGGTTCGATCCCTGGCATCTCCAGTTCAAGGATCAGATGGCAGGTGATGTGAACGACCTCTGCCTGAGACCCTGGAGAGCCACTGCCAGTCTGAGTAGACTAGACAAGAAGAAGAAGAAGAAGAGATTGGATTTATTCCCTGCCCTTCACTCCCCAAGGGAGTCTCAGAGCGGCTTACAAACTCCTCTCTCTTCCCCTCCCCACAACAGACACCCTGTGAGCTAGGTGGGGCTGAGAGAGCTCTGACCAAAACTGCTCTTTTCCAAGAACAGCTGTGCCAGAGCTATGGCTTGCCCAAGGTCACCCAGCTGGCTGTAAGTGGAGGAGTGGGGAATCAAACCCAGTTCTCCCAGATTAGAGTCCGTGCGGGACCTCCAGGGTAATCTAGTCCAACCCCCTGCACATGGACCAATGGTCTGATTCAGTAAAAGGCAGCTTCATGCATGTGTTCAAGTTGAAGAGGCAGCCTGGATTATGTGGTGTCCAGTTGTTCCTTTCCAGTGGAAGAGGAGTGCATTGGAAGAACCTGGTCCTTCGACTGGAGGAGTTGGGCTTTTGCTTACCAGCAAGGGGTTTTTCACGGAAGAATTAATGACTACATGACACCGTGACTGCTTGACTATGTTTTGCTAGTTTATGGTTGTTGTTATCTGTACACGTTTAACTGTCTTTGTTGTAATGATTTGTATTTTGTTGTATTTAAAAAAACTAATTTCAATTTAAATTTGTCTTGTGAGTTCTGTTCCAGATCCAGACCCACAGAATCTACATGGAAAGAGGGGAGATGAGGAACAGAAAACTGTTAGGACTTTTGTCCAATATTCAAGAAAATTCAGAGTAATGGATCTTGCTTTTCTGGAAAGAAATTGCTTCTTTTAGTTTAAAAGAAACTTTATTACTAAAGGAAAAAGGGAAACGGGATTAGCTACAAATAAACAAAACATGCTTCCTAAGCAGCATTGTGCTGCGTCTGCACACTAAGACATCCTACTAGAGAGTGAGAGAGATTGCAATGGAGGATCTCTCCTTCTTCTTGACCCCTGAAAGAAAACACCTGATATCATTGACCAATTAGCAAAACAGTACACCTTTAGGTTTCCAGGGCTTAGAGTTAATTGGCCAGCTGCCAGGCACTTCCAGGTTAAACTAAGAAACACAACAAGTTGCATAGGTTAACCCTATAATGACTGAAATCCCAGGTCTTGTCTTTCATACTCATTTCTCCAACATAAATTTGTTCTCCCACTCTGCCACTGTTCTTCCCATTTTCTTCACCAGGGAGTCATTTCCCCAGTATCCTGGTCCCAACAGGTCCATCTTCTGCTTGGAAACATGAAACAAATATCAGGTGTCCTCCTTCAAGGCAATTAAGATCTTTGTGTTCCAAACGTAATTACCAGCTTCAGTTTCTGTTGCCAGCTTCTCGGATTTCTTGCTGTGTCCGTGTGCCAGAGGGTGGGGCTGTTTCTGGTAAAGCTCCAACCAGCTCCCATAAAGCATCTTCGCTTTGGTTCAGGTCAGAGACGCAAAGCTGCCAAGCCATAAAGTCCAGCTGGTCCTTCCTTGTGTTCTCGCTTGCCCTCTGGTCTCAGCTGGCATTAGTGGCTGTTCAGGAGGTTCCTGGCAAGTGAGTCCTCTTGCAAATCATCCCTGCTTTTGGGGTTTGTGTGTGGAACAGTCTCTGGACAAGTGGACTCCTATCTAGCAGGTCTAAATAACTTAAGGACACTCACCCCCCCCCCCACCAATGCTCCCTCTGAGCTGTGGAGTTTTGGGAGCAAAAATTCTACTTTATGAGCTACAGGCCTTAAAGTTGCAAGTGAGCTATTTGGCTGCTGCATCAATTAGTTTGCTCTGGAGCCATCTTTCCTGGGCTAAGACAAAAAATGTGTGAGCTGGAGGCTAAAAAACTGAGCTAGCTCACACTAACTCAGCTTAGAGGGAACACTGCCCCCCACCCTCAGTACAGGACCCCTCCCAATTATTCTGCAGCATAGAAATTGACACTTCCATCCCAGGCCCTAAATGTACAAGTTCCCTACCCCAGCCTCCTTTTTTTTTTGCTTTGACAAGGAGGACCAATATGACATCATCGGTCCGCTGTGCCAGATCAGTGAAGTCAACCACCCCAATTCTTGTTGGAACAGCAGCAGTAGTTGTAGAGAGATTAACCAAAAAGCTCATTTTATCAGATTTGCAGCTCATAGTAGCTAGGCAGCGGAGAGGGTTCATTGCAGCCTTTCAACAGCATGGTGGGCAGGGCCATGGAAAGAACTCTGGAGTGAGCTTGACAATCCACATCTCACTATCATGTGGCAAAGTGGAATTCTGCTTTAACGTATTGTTGTGTGAAGGAAGGGGGACACCCCAGCACCAGACTGAGGAGCCAAAGTACAACTGGAGTGCAAGTAACCTGGGAAAAGAAGAAGAGAAGGGATCAGCTGAAGGGGTGGATTGGTGGAGGCTATGGAAAATGGAGCAGGTGGATAATGCCCAATGGGCTCTCCACTCCTGCTGTTTTTCTGTGTGGGGGGCAACAGAGATGGTTTGTTTGGAGTAGTAAACTGGTGCCACCAACAAATGTCCTGCCAAGTGGATTTGTACATCTAGTAAAATGCATCTGCATTGCCTTTTAAAGGCTCCATCTAGCTGCTGCATCTCCTGCATTGCTCTTACAAGCTCTACCAACTTTGCTAGTTTGAGCTACCAAGCTCAAGTGCAGCAAGCTCACCCATTGTCCTTCCCCTTAGATATGGTGTGTTTCCATAGATCAGGCTTAGAGCCTTCAAAATATAACAACTAAAGAAAAATAAAAAGAGTACACATGGTTTGTTCAAGCATCAGGGTGAGCAATGATACAAAGAAAAGGTGGGAGAAACCCCATTTTCACCCTACGCTCAGAATTTATCCTAAATGATGGGCTTTTCTGCGTTCTCATTTTCATTGTTAAGTTCCTGTAGGGTTTTATGAGAGACATAAACAGATGTAATAAAACCCTAGAGGGAGCAAAATGGGTGTGGAAACAGGAATGTGCAAGCAAGGAAAATGAGAATGTGGAAAGTCCCAATGTCAACTAGGGTGGGCTAGCAGTTCTTGAAACCACAGAATTTAGAAATCCATTATTACATTAGAAACTGGAAAGAGCTGTTTCCACCACTTCTCCCTGCTTCCTTGACCTGCTGCTTCTGAAATCCCCTCCGTAGAACCTGTTTTGCTAGAACTCTATAGAATAAAGTGAACTGCTGGACTGGCTAACAGCGGACTTTCCAACCTGTTAATCATGCAGTTGGGATACCATCTCCTCCTCCTGGGGCTCCTTGCTTTCTGGGCTGAGCTGACTCTGATCTCTGCTCAGTCACGTCCAGGTAAGAGACTCCTTCTCCTCTCTCTGTCCAGGCATCCCCCGCTTGCAGTCCCTAGAGTACAATCTCCGCAGAGGGTTGCTATAGAACCAGGTATAATTCCAGCTATAATCTCACCCCATGCAGCTCCTTTAGTTTTATGGACAAATTCCCAAACTTCTTTCGCATCTATATACAACTCTGCACCCACAATCCTTCTCTGGATACAGAAAAATATGAGACGTGCTCTAGGGCCAGCAAGCGCTGCACCTCACAGATCGGTGCCTCCCTCCAGTTCCTGTAAGAGCCAAGATGGGGGAGCTGGAGTGCTTGGTGCTCAGCAACAATTTAGATACAGTAGGTATCTCAGAAACATGGTGGAATGGGGAAAATCCATGGGATAGATTCGTCCATGGGTAGAAGCTCTATAGGCAGGACAGGGAGGGATGGGTTAGGAGAGGTGCTGCATTGGGCATCAAAAAGGGCATAGAATCAAATAAGTTAGAAAACCTAATGGGAATTAACTAACTCCCTTTCAAAAGTGATATGGGTGGAAATACTGGGCCCTAAGGGTTAATTAAAAGTGGGGGTATACTATCACCCCCCTGATCAAACTCTTGAAGCTGATCTTGAGATGTAGAAGGGAATAAGGGAGGTGACTAAAGCAGATAATGTTATTATAATGGGAGACTTCATTGACTCACATTACCCTTACATTGACTGGGTAAACGTGTGCTCAAGTCATGCTGTAGAAATGAGATTCCTAGACATCATGAATGCTCTGGAAAAAGAAATGTAAGTCAATAATTAGGCACACAAAAAGATTTTGAGGAGCGGGTTGCTAAAGCATTAAGACAAACAACAAACATCTTTTTAAATATATCCGGAGCAGGAAACCAGCCAGAGAAGCAGTGGGGCCTTTGGGTTACAAAGGAATATAGGGATTGCTATAGGAAAATGGGGAGATGGCAGAGAAACTCAATTACTTTTTTGTTTCTGTGCTCACTGTGGAAAGTGTGGGGCATGTACCAATGCCACAACCCCTACTTTCAGGGAGGGAATCTGAAGAAGACAAAGTCTTTAGCCTCTCTGCAATAACAAGCATTTTGTTCCACAGATTTTTGCAACCTGCCCAAGAAGGTGGGACCCTGCAAAGCAAAGGTGCCCAGTTTCTTCTTCAATTCAAGGACCCAGAGGTGTGAGGGCTTCCTTTATGGTGGCTGCGGTGGAAATGCAAACAACTTTAAAACTCTTGAGGAATGTCAGCGCATCTGTAAAAAGCCACGTGGAGGTGAGTGTGAAACAGGGATCCTGGCCTGGCTTCTGCCAGAACCAGTGGTCCCTCTAAGCTGAGTTAGTGTGAGCTAGCTCAGTTTTTTAGCCTCCAGCTCACACATTTTTGTCTTAGCTCCAGAGCAAACTAATTTATGCAGTAGCCAAAGTGCTTGTTCACACAACTTTAATGCCAGTAGCTCACAAAGCTCACAAGACTCCACAGCTTAGAAGGGCGCATTGGCCTGAACCCTGCTTCCCAGTGTGCAGGAGAAAGACCTGAGTCCGGAAACGTAGTCCAAGCCTGGCACCAAATGAGAACATTTTAATCTTCCAGGTCACTCCAGTGCTGACCTAAGAAAGAAATTTCAAAAGGAAATTGCAATATGAAATTGCTGAACTCCAGTTAATTCTAGTTCAGAACAATGGACCCCCCCCCTGAGGGGGGGCTGAATGGGACATCAGATTCCTAGCTCATGACAGATGCTAATTTCTGGCCCCCGAACATTTGCCCCCTACTGTCATCAAGCCAATTATTACAATATATGCAGTGGTGTTCCCTCTAAGCTGAGTTAGTGTGAGCTAGCTCACAGTTTTTAGCCTCTGGCTCACACGTTTGCCTTAGCTCAGAAGGGATGGCTCCAGAGCAAACTAATTGATGCAGTAGCCAAATTGTTCACTTGCAAGTTTAATGCCAGGAGCTCACAAAGTAGAATTTTTGCTCACAAGAATTTTTGCATTCTTTACACCTTTCCTACCTTCTGACTGGGAAAAAAGGACTCAGATCTCCATTTCTGCGCTACTGTATCTGCTCTAGGGGGCTTTGTCCCTCGAAACCTTCTACCTTGAAACTCTTGTTGATCTCTCAGGTGCCCCTGGACTCCAACTTAATTATAAAAAATGATGGAACAAAGTCAGAGTGCAACAAAGTGTTATTCAGGGTGTGAGCTTTTGTGTGCAGGCACACGATGAAATGGAATTACATATCGTAGTTGTATATATTGGAGTGGTTTGTTAAATTAGCATGCAAACCCACCTTGACCTATAAAAATGATGGATGCTGTGGCACCAGATGTGCTCCTTACCAAAACCGTCTATGAATTAGACTTACCCGCCCCCAATGAGTTACAAAGGTTGTCTTTTGTTCAGAATGCCCTTGCCACTCGTAATAAGGGCTTCCAGTGCTCCCTCTAAGCTGTGGAGTCTTGTGAGCAAAAATTCGACTTTGTGAGTGACTGGTATTAAAGTTGTGAGCGAACAATTTGGCTGCTGCATAAATTAGTTTGCTCTGGAGCCCTCCTTCCTGAGCTAGGACAAAAATCTATGAGCCGGAGGCTAAAAAACTGTGAGCTCGCTCACACCAACGCAGCTAAGAGGGAACACTGCTTACGCCTAAGGTAATTGCTAGCAATAGAAGAGAGAAGAAGAGATTGGATTTATACCCTGCCCTTCACTTGGGAGTCTCAGAGCGGCTTACGAACTCCTTTCCCTTCCCCTCCCCACGACAGACACCCTGTGAGGTAGGTGGGGCTGAGAGAGCTCTCTGAAGGACTGCCCTTGAGAGAACAGCTCTGGCAGAACTATGGCTGGCCCAATAACACATAGTTATTCCCTGGAACCAGCAAGGGGCAGCTTACAAAATAAGGTTTGGATGAGCGGGAACAAGCTGGCCTTTTGTCCCGACACGATGAGCGTTCCAATTTCAACTTTTACTTCATAGATGCAAAAACTGAAGGGTGCTAAAGGAGCACAGGAGGCCAACGTGGGCAGGTCCAGGATAACCTGCTCCAAGTTGGGAAATTCCTGGAGATTTGGGGGGGGGGGGGGGTGGAGCATGGGGAGGGCAGGGCCCTTAGCAGACTGTAATGCTATCGACCCCAACCCTGCCCCACCTCCTAATGGATCTCAGCAATTGCCTCCCATTTTCAAGTGTGATGCATCCTTGCTGCCAGCCCCTGGAGCCAATCTGTCCCAAAAGTGAGATCCAAAGACAATGGACAAGGGAGTGGTTCACACAGCCCTCCACTTCCCCAGGGGTGTGTGTGTGTGTGTGTGTGTGAGAGAGAGAGAGAGATGCCCTCAAGTTCCTTCTGAGTCATGGAGAGCCTCTTAAAACCCCTCTTGATAATCTGAATGAGTCCTGCTTTCTTCTTCACTGAAAGTTCCTGGGATTTTGTGCTTACCATCAGCCTAATTGCTTTCCTTTTATTATTTGATTATTCATTTACAAAATTTTTATATCCCACCCAATCAGGGCCATCGAGGTGGCTAACAAAAACAGAGCACTGTAAACAACAGATCATCAAACCAATTCAGAACCAATACTAATATAAATAATAATTTTAAAAGAATCAACAACTGAAACAAAGCGCAGGAGTCATAGAATCATAGAGCTGGAAGGGACCCCCAGGGTCATCTAGTCCAACCCTGAGGGAAGATTGGACAAAAGGAACAAAGATCTTCTCCCAGTGGCAGAAGACAGGGATGGAAGGGGACAGATGAACACCCCTGGGATGGAGGGAGGGAGGGAGGGAGGTCCATAACTCTGGTGCCACTACTGAGGAGGCGCTCTTCTGGTGGCCACCCATCTAACCTCAGAAATCAGGGGCACCTAGAACAGGGCAAGATCGGTCCAGTGTGTAGTAATAGCATTTGAACAAGAACGGAATGAAACGGAAGACATTTCTCTCTCACCCCCAGCTGGGAAGGCAGTCAGTCAGAGGTGCCCATCCCTACCCTCGTCTGTGCTGCAGAGCAGTCTGGACCTTGCCCCGTGTCTCCCGTGGAGGTGAAAAAGCCCTGCGTTGCACAGAGTTCAGATGACTGGGAGTGCTCTTTCTGGAGAGGACGAGAGCGGTCCCAGCTGCAAAGCTGCTCAAAGCCTGGCTGAAAGTCTTCAGTGCTGCAGGCTACAACTTCTGCCAGGCTCTTCGGAGATCCACAAGATTTGGGGTGGGGGTCACCCCCCCCCAGATGTTGTTGGTCTCTAAAGGAACCCTGAATTCGAATCTTGCTGTTCCGCTGCAGACCAACACAGCTACCCTTTGGAGCCATCTCGAGACTCTTGGTTCTGTTCTGTGTTTTTGTTTCATAGCTAACATTCTTTTCTTTTTATACAATTTATAGGACAGTAATTCAGAATCGGACCCCTCTCAACTGGCATGAACACGTTCCTGTGATCTGGACCCGTGCTGGGGGCTCAGAGGCTGCCATCCAGATCAGACTCCCACCTCCAGCTTATTGGCCTGACCTGGCATTGCTCAATCGAGAGGCATCAGTGTATCGTATTGTATTGTACTGTATTGCATTGCATTGCATTGTATTCTCTGCTTCCAGTTATATTTCTGGCCAATGCAGGTTGGCAAGTCCCCAGAAAAACTGCTAAAAAACCATACAACCATACAAGATGCTCAGCCGCACGCAGCCAGGACACTCCCCTTTGTGAACTAAAAGACCAGATGACTTGAGCCGTCTGCTTCCATTGGAAGGATTTTAACCCAACACTTAAGAAACATGAGAGTGTTTTCCCCAAACCATGTAAAACACATCAGCTTCTGAACAAAAGAAACAAAAGAAAACGAGTGTTTTTAGGGGTACTGAAAATTATCTCCTGGTGAATTACAGAGTAAAAAAACAAGGGGGGGGGGAACCCTGAAATTGCAGAAGGCAAGAAATCCATTGAACATCCGCTAAAGTGAACTCCTTTTTTCAAAAGGTGGAGGAAGCTACGAGGGGCTCGGCCGTAACTGATTTAACATGAACCCAAAGGCAAGAGTTGGTAGTTGGGGTTAAGGTGGTGGGGACCTTTGGGGGAAGTGACCCTGTGGTGGCAGAATTATAAGCGAGACCGGGCGATTTCTGTATAGCAGTGTGGGTTAGCTTATGCCTCTCTCCTTGGATTTCGATCCCATAAGGCTTTGCATGATGAGCTTGTCTCTGTATGCCTCTCGCCAAGCATATATTCTTTCCAAAAGTGTTGTTTTGCCTATGCCCTTCCACCTGCAAGCGTTGCTTACATTCCACGAGGCATGGAGCCAACCGGGTGTATGGCACCATAGCTCTGCCCTTGACACAAGAGTTCCTTGACCTCTGGAGTGTCTTGACCTCACAGATTATGAGCTGACTCCGAGCAGAGTTCAGTGGGTCCTCGAGGGGCAGGGTCTTTTTTTCACCATATTCCTGCTTGACAACTGTATGTGGCTAGCAAGGTATATGTACGGCTTGTTTTCCCATTATTAGTTGCTACACTCCAACCACCCTACAGATTTGGTGGGTTTTTGGTGGGTAGCCCAAATGCATTATTAGGGTACACAAATTTTACATGTTGGGGATGATGGTTTAGTATGCTTTGCTTTAAGATTTATATATGATTTTTAAGGCTCAATAAATAGACCTAGTTTGCAGCACCTGTTCTCTCTCAGTCTCTCTTTAACAAAGTCCGGTCTCTGGTCAGTCCCATTCATCCCAGAGGGAGCCCTGGGTGGGTTCTGGGCAGGCCCGTAGCTCCAGTGGGGCCTCCAGGGGCCCGCCCCCCAACTTCCCAACCAAATCCCCCTCCCAACTTCCCACCCAGCCCAGCCTCCCCGACTTCCATTAAGGCTGTTTTTACATCTGACTTTCCCGCTGGAATCATTCTAGTTCCAAAAAACCCTGCCCACACCTATGTGCGGTGTGAAACCGTGCTGCTACTGAAATGTCCACATCTACTAATTGCCCTCCTGTGGTCAAGCTAGTATTATACCGCTTTATTCTGCTTTAAACAATTGCTGTTGATTAGTGCACTTAGACCCCCTGGAGTGAAATTTCACACCACTGTGAAATCAGCACAGGAAAAGACAGCAGTCAAACTACTTTAGAGGGGAGGTGTAAAATGACCCTAACAAAAATCCCCTCTCTCTCGCCGGTCACTTGTTGTTGCCGCCAGCAAGCCCCACACTGCTTCTCTGGCTGGAAGCTTGGCCCCGCTACTGGCCAGCCCAGCACCTCCCTCTTTTACTGGCGGCTCTCTCTCTTTGCCGGCGAGCTTCCTGGAAGACACCCCCCCCCCATGCCCTGCTTTGCAGCACCCGACTCTCTTTGCCCCCTGTGCAAAGTCTGACGGCGGCCTGAGGAGGCAGAGCCGAGGGGAGGAGACACCGAGGAAGCCCAGGCGAGAGAGGGGGAGGAGGAGGCCACAGCAAAGCAGGGGAGTGGGCAACTCCTGCTGGTGGCCAGATCTCTGGGGCAGGCAGCCCCCTCTCTGCGGAAGCCTGGGGGGAATTGAGGTGAGAGCGCGCTGCCCGCCTCCTGCTGCTCTCTGCCCACCCGCTCTCATGCTAACGTGCCCAGCTGCCTAACAAAGTGGCCCAGCTGGCCTCTGCATCCAAATCCTGGCCGGGCTCCACCTCTCCAGCCAGTGACATCCAAAGAGCCCCGCTGGGTTGCTTGGGCTCATTGCAGCCAGCCAGCCCGCCCTCGTGGCTTCCCACCCGGCACTTTCGGGGTCCGCAGTCTGCCACATGCTTGCAGGCTGTGGCTGGCGGAACTCCAGGAGACTTGGTGGTTAGAGGATCTGGCTGCAACGGGGTCTTCCGGGTCACATGTTGGATATTCCGCAGCCGGCCGCCTGTTCCCCCCCACGCCTCCACCTCAGCCTCCTCTGCCTTGCCTGCCGCTGGCCTCCTGGCAGGCTGGCCTCGCTTCAGCAGCCTCAGCTGGCCCCTGCCAAGCCTATATGTAAGCGCCCCAGCGTTGCCGCGGGACGCTACCCCAAGCCACTGGCCGAGCTTCCCGGCAGGACCCCCATCTTTCCAGGTAATCTAATTACCTTTAATCGACTGACCCCTTAAAAATGCAGATGCCCCCCAAGAACAATTTCCTGGCTACAGGCCTGGTGCTGGGGTTCCAGGCAGGGTCCTGGTCACTGGAATTCCACCACACGTGCCCCCCGTAGAATTTTTTTTTTTGGGGGGCAAGGCAGTTTGTAGCCAGAGATTTTTGGAGGGCCGACTTTAATGAACTCAGAGGCATGATGAGAGTCATTCCATGGGCAAGACAGCTGGGAGAAGAAGAAGAAGAAGAAGAAGAAGAAGAAGAAGAAGAAGAAGAAGAAGAAGAGAAGAGATTGGATTTATACCCCGCCCTCCACTCCCCAAGGGAGTCTCAGAGCGGCTTACAAACTCCTTTTCCCTTCCCCTCCCCACAACAGACACCCTGTGAGGTGGGTGGGGCTGAGAGAGCTCTTTCCCAAGCTGTCCTTGAGGGAACAGCTGGTACAGAGCTATGGCTTGCCCAAGGTCACCCAGCCAGGTGCAAGTGGAGGAGTGGGGGATCAAACCCGGTTCTCCCAGATTAGAGTCCGCGCACTTAGCCACTACACCAAACTGGCTCTCTGGAGGGAAAGGAGGGAGGGAAGGGTGGGCTCTCCTGAAACAAGAGCTCATGCAAGCTCAAGCCCTCACCTTCCCAGCAAGATGGAAACATGGCAGGGGATCCAAGAAGTGAATGTGGATGAGCAGGATGGGGTGGGAGAGGTGCCACAAGATCGGAGGAGGCAAAGGTCATCCCAATTTTTCAAAAAAGGGTGGAGGGACGACCTAGGAAACTGCAGGCCAGTCACTCTGACCTCTGTCCCAGGGAAGATACTGGAGAAGATTTTGAAGGGATCGATCTGCGAGCATCTCAAGGACAACTTGGTGATCCGGGGAGGTCAGCACAGATACCCCAAGCCGGTTCTACCAGACAAACCTTGTTTCCTTCTTTGATCAAGTGACAAGCTTAGTGGGGCACGGGAATGCCTGTTTACCTGGATTTCAGTAAAGCTTTTGAGAGAGTTCCCCATGATGCTCTGATGGGTAAACTCAGCAACCAGCCCAGGAACCTTAATTCTGCACGGCAACAAAAGGGAAAAGCAACCACAAACAGCAGCTCGAAGCTGCCTGAAATAAAACTTTGTTGGTCGTAAAGGTGCCACAGGATCCAAGGGATGGGGGAGGAGACAGCCAATAGAGGGAAGGGAGGTTGGGTGGTTATCTCTCCCACAAGACAGGGAGAGAGCCGGCCAAAAGCAAGTTGTGATGCAGCAGCAGCTCTAAAGAAGGAAGCAGGAGAGAGTTAGTTGCTCGTGGGTCAGATACAAGCCCTGCGGGGGCCAGTTCTAAACCATGGGCCGCATGTTTGACACCTCTGCTCTAGGCAGTGTGAGATGCTTTGGCTGCTGTGTGAGACAGGAGGCTGGACTAGATGGACCCTCACTGGTCTGACCCAGCAGGGCTCTTCTGATGTTCTTATCAGGGGTGGAAGGCCCCGGCCTCTCTGCCCTGTTGCTGGCCCTCCAGAGGAACTGGTTGGCCACTGTGGGAGACAGGAGGCTGGACTAGAGGGACCCTCACTGGTCTGATCCAGCAGGGCTCTTCTGAGGTTCTTCTCAGGGGAAGGCCTCGGCCTCTCTGCCCTGTTGTTGGCCCTCCAGAGGAACTGGCTGGCCCCTGTGTGAGACAAGATGCTGGACTAGATGGACCCTCACTGGTCTGACCCAGCAGGGCCCTTCTGATGTTCTTATCAGGGGAAGGCCTCGGCCTCTCTGCCCTGTTGTTGGCCCTCCAGAGGAACTGGCTGGCCCCTGTGTGAGACAGGAGGCTGGACTAGATGGACCCTCACTGGTCTGACCCAGCAGGGCCCTTCTGATATTCTTCTCAGGGGAAGGCCTCGGCCTCTCTGCCCTGCTGTTGTCCCTCCAGAGGAACTGGCTGACCCCTGTGTGAGACAGGAGGCTGGACTAGAGGGACCCTCACTGGTCTGATCCAGCAGGGCTCTTCTGAGGTTCTTATGATCCTGCATTGAGCAGGAAGTTGGACTAGATGGTCTAGGGTTGCCAAGTCCTACTTACCTAATGCCGGGGGGGAGTCCTCCTTGGCCCGGGAGCTCCCTCGGCAGGACGACTTCGGGGATGGGGTTCCCCCCGCCAGCTGAATGCTGGCCGGCAGATCGGGAACCCCTGTAGCGGGGGATCCCCTGCCCCCCGGGCTGACTTGGCAACCCTAAGATGGTCTGTGTGGCTCCTTCCAGATTGTAAGAGTCAAAGAGTGTTCAGCAGACAAGAGGTGTTCTTTAGTAAGAAAATCCTTTATTGAAGACAGTTGCACAAATGGTCATCTATACTCCTTGTGTTAGTAATACCAGACAGGCATACATTAAGGCCAGATATACTGTATTCAAAATGTTAGTTCAGAGGCATCATCCAATCAAGTGCAGATAAAGGCCGCAAAACCATACTAGCTAAAGGCTAAAGGCACAAAAGTATACTGGCCGTTTGTCAGGCTAAAGGCACAAAAGTATACTGGCCGTTTGTCAGGCTAAAGGCACAAAAGTATACTGGGCGTTTGTTCTCAGGCTAAAAGTGGGGAAAGTTTCATTTTGCACCTGGAAAACAGAAGCGTGGCTGAGAGACAGACACTCAAGATCAGGGAGGTGCAGACGGCGATAAGCTGGCAGGCAGACTGGGAACCGAAAATACATTCCATCACCAGGGAACCACCTCCCACCCGGGGGATGGCAGCAATAGCTGACACAAATCTATTATTCTATTATTAAGAGCAGAAGGCCCTGCTGGATCAGACCAGCGGTCCATCTAGTCCAGCATCCTGTTTCACACTGTAGGCAACCGGTTGCCCTGGAGGGTCAACAGACAGGGCAGGAAGACCAAGGCCTTTCCCCAAAGCTGCCTCCTCCCACTTCTATTCAGAGATTGACTGCCTCTGAATGTAGAGGTTCCCTTTACTCACCCTGCCTAGTAGCCACTGATCTCTCTCTGGCCCTCCTTTTAAAACTTGCGGCCATCACCAGGTCCACTGGCAATGAGCTTCACCATTTAATTACTCATTGAGAAAATATTCCTGTTTGTCTGTCCTGAATCATTTGCTCATCAGCTTCATCATCTGTCCCCAACTGCTAGAATTAGGGGAGAGGGTGAAAAAGTTCTGGCTGTCCACTTCCTCCATACTATGCTCAATTTTAACCACCCCCCCCCCCCCAGTTTTTCCTCATAAGAAAGGTGCTCAAGCCCCTTAATCATTGTGGTTGCCCTCCTCTGCATTTTTTTCCAGCCTTGCAACAACCTTTTTGAGAATGTTGAAAAGTACAAGAGTCTAGTAGCTCCTTAAAGACCAACAAAATACGTGGCAGGGTTTGAGTGTTTGTGAGTCACTGCTCACGAAAGCTCCTCCCCCTGCCCCAAATTTTGTCAGTCTTCGAGGTGCTCCTGGACTCTTGTTCTTCTCTACTGCTACAGACAGACTGACACGGCTGCCCCATCTTGAGCTTTCTGAGAACATAAGAAGAGTCTTGTTGGATCAGTCCAGCGGTCCATCTAGTCCTGCATCCTGTCCACTATGACCTCTAGGTCTCTTTCCCTCTCAGTCCCAGCAACTGCAGACTCCACCAACATACGGTTAAAGTTGTGATTTTCTTTTCTAATGTGCATCGCCTTACACTTCAGAGAGCCAGTCTGGTGTCGTGGTTAAGTGCGCGGACTCTAATCTGAGAGAACCAGGTTTGATTCCCCACTCCTCCACTTGCACCTGCTGGATGACCTTGGGCAAGCCATAGCTCTGTACCAGCTGTTCTCTCAAGGACAGTTCTGTCAGAGCTCTCTCAGCCCCACCTACCTCACAGGGGGTCTTTTGTAGGGAGAGGAAAGAGTTTGTAAGCTGCTCTGAGACTGCAAGTGAAGGGTGGGGTATAAATCCAGTCTCTTCTTCTTCTTCATTTCCACATTGTTGCCCGCTCACCCAGTTTGATAGATCCTCCTGTAGCTCTTCATAATTCACCTTGGTTTTCTCCATTCTAAATAGGGTTGCCAACTGCCAGGCAATGCTCCCTCTAAGATGTGGGGTATTGTGAGCAAAAATTCTACTTTGTGAGCTACTGGCATAAAAGTTGTGAGTGAGCGATTTGGCTACTGCATATATTAGTTTGCTCTGGAGCCATCCCTTTCCTGAGCTGAGACAAAAATGTGTGAGCTGGGGGCTAAAAAACTGAGCTAGCTCACACTAACTCAGCTTAGAGGGAACATTGCTGCCAGGTAGCACCTGGAGATCTCCTGCGATTACAATTTATCTCCAGATGACCAAGATCAGTTCCCATGGAGAAAATGGCAGCTTCAGAGGGTGGACTTTGGCATTATATCCTGCTGTGGCATCGCCACTCCCCAAACCCTGCCCTCCCAAGGCTCCACCCCCAAAATCTCCAAGTATTTCCCAACCTGAAGCTGGCAACCCTAATTCTGAATAATTCTGTGTCATCAGCAAACTGGGCCACTGGACTTTTTATCCCAACTTTTTATCATTTATGAACAGATTAGATAGCAGAAGCCCCAATACTGGTCCTTGTGTGACCCCACTGCTCGCTCCCTCCATTAAGATAACTGTCTATTTCTTCCTACTCTTCGCCTTCTGTAATTTAACCATTTTTTAAAAATATGGGGACTGGAACCACACAGAGTTCCAAATGAGGCCTGCCTTAGATCTATACAAGAGCATCACAGTGTTATTTTTGGTTCACTTCCAAATAATCCCCAGCATGAACTTTGCTTTCCCACTTCATTGTAGCCTCATGCTAGATCAAGATTTTCATTGAGCTATGCAGTCTAGTCCCAAGGTCTCCTCTGTGTGTCTCGGCTGGTTCAGACCAGTGTGTGTGTCTCGGCTGGTTCAGACCAGTGTGTGTGTCTTGGCTGGTTCAGACCAGCCAGTGTGTCTTGGCTGGTTCAGACCGTCTCTCTCCATATGTTCCCCAGCGAGCACTATGGTCGGGATCCCAAAATCGGCTGGTCCTGCCTGGACTGAAAGAGGCGTGGCTGGCAACAACACGGGCCAGGGCTTTTTCAGTGGTGGCCCCGCACTGGTGGAACGAGCTCCCGGAGAACATCAGGGCCCTGCGGGATTTGATGCAGTTCCACAGGGCCTGTAAAACGGAGCTCTTCCACCAGGCTTTTAGGTAGGGGCCGCCTAAGGTAAACATCTCAGCCCTGGCCCGGCTCCATCTGCCAGTCCCGTTCTGTCCGTAATTACATCTACCAACCTGCTATACAGGAAATATATATGATCCACCTGCTTGAACCCACCTGTGGGTAGAATCGAAATGCCGCCGATGGAGAATGTGAAGAATGTACTGGATGTTTTAATGTCTGACTGTTTATTTTAAACTGACTGTAATTTTAACCTCTGTTGTGAGCCGCTCTGAGTCTGCCTTTGGGTGGAGAGAGCAGGATATAAGCTTAATAAATAAATAAATAAATAAATCAGCATATCTTTAAAGCTAGGATTCTTCTTACATTGTGTGCCGTCTTACAGCTACTAGTATTGAATTCCATTTGCAACGTTGGTGCCCTCTCACTCAGTTTGGAGAGATCCCCCAGGAGCTCTTCAAACACCACCTTGGTTTTCACCATCCAGAAGAACTCCATGTCGTCTGCAAACCTGACCACTCCACTGCTCACCTCCACATTGCTTGTCTTTTCTTTCTTTCCTCCTTTTGTTAAAAAGCCACTGGGCTGAAACAGAGTACTAGAAAATGTGTGAACAAATAGAAGAGCAGCAGTCCCCGACTCCCCATACCAATCCTTGCAGGGCCCCACTCTCTTCAAAACACTCGGATATATGACCGTTAAGGCAAAACACACGGGATCCGGGACTCCTGCCAATCACCAGCACCTTTGCATTGTCATGCTCAACCATTCTTCCTCTTCCTCCCAACAGCTTTCCTGGAACACCAGAAGTTGCAGATCCACCTGGGTGTCTTTTCTGCATAAAGCAGAACTAACAGTTTGGTCATGCCAACCGACACTGGGAAATACTTTCCTCCTGAAAGTTCTGTGGTCATCCTGTTGATGGAGAAATTGACCCCAAAGGGAGCTGAGAGGCGCCCTTGCACGATTCCTCCCTCGCTCCTTTGGTGTTCTTAGTCAGGTGGCGAGAAAAGAGCAGTTTTCACTCTCACAGAGCAGTCTGATCAAAACAGCCGGCCACCAAGGTTTGGCCCAGAAAGTGCTCTCTGTATTGCTCCCTAGGGGCCCAGGGGAAGTGCCCGTGTCTGGCCATTCACACACGCACCCCCAAGCTCTGGGCCTCGTGGGACGTGGGTCTTTGTATACAGCAGGGGTGGGCAAATGGCGGCCCGCGGGCCACATGCAGCCCGCCACAGAGTTTTTTGCGGCCCCGCCAAGACAAATTCAGTTTGCTCTCTTATCCCATCACTGCCGGTATTGATACAGCACCTGAGGAGCTGCAGCTTGAACTTATTGACATGCAGTCAGATCACACTGTGAAAGAAATGTTTAATGCTGTGACATTAGTTGACTTTTACAAATCTTTGTCTGCTGAACAGTTTCCATGTATGAAGAAATTTGCTGGCAAAATGTTCTCTATATTTGGGTCTACATATATTTGTGAGCAAAGTTTTTCTTGCATGAAGATCAACAAGAGTAAATATAGGTGCTCTTTGACAGACATTAACTTGCAGGCTGTGATGAGAATCTCAACAAGCAATTTCACTCCTGATTTCAAAAAAATTGTAGAAAAGTGTGATAGGGTACATTTGTCTCATTAAACTGATTCTAAAATTAAATGTGCTTGCAGCTATAGATGATATGAAAGCAGCACAATAAATAAATGGAATAAAACTACCACTATTTTATTTAATTTATATTTATTGATTTTTATGATACAATTTATACCTTTTCTGAAATGCAAAGTTAATTAAAGAATGCAACCATTTAAAAAGGTGCGGCCCTCCGCTAACCTCCGCTCCCACAAAGTGGCCCCCGAGCCAAAACAATTGCCCACCCCTGGTATACAGAGTTTCAGAAGAGCAGGCATCTTGGTCTGCACTAGAAGAGGAAGCTTCAAGTCTTGTAGAACTTAAAAGTCCAACAAGAGTTTCAGGATATTTCTTGCTCTGGGGCAAGTGAGGCTCTGTCTTCTTGGTGCTTGAAGTGGGGCGGGGGGCGGGGGCAACAGTGGGAGGGCTTCTAGTGCCCTGGCCCCACCGGTATTTCTGGCCACTGTGTGATATAGAAGAAGAAGAGATTGGATTTATACTAAAAAACAGACTAAAAAACAGTTTTTACTCGAGAGCTATTATTGCCCTGAATGCTGCATGAGACCGAAATCGGGGGGAAACAGTGGTTTGGTTGCTATGTAAATCACAAGGGAGAAGCAGTTGTGAATGTCTGTGTGAGTGCGCATGATTATATGTTGTGAGTCACTGAATGATGGCACTTTTTAATTTCATTGTACTATGTACAATGACAATAAAGTATATTATTATTATTATACCCCGCCCTTCACTACCCAAAGGAGTCTCAGAGTGGCTTACAAACTCCTTTCCCTTCCCCTCCCCACAACAGACACCCTGTGAGGTAGGTGGGGCTGAGAGAGCTCTGAGACAACTGTCCTTGAGAGAACAGCTGGTACAGAACTATGGCTTACCCATGGTCATCCAGCAGGTGCAAGTGGAAGAGTGGGGACTCAAACCCGGTTCTCCCAGATTAGAGTCCGTGTACTTAACCATTACACCAAACTGGCTCTCTGACGTAGAGTGTTGGACTGGATGGGCCTTTGGCCTGATCCAACATCGGCTTCTCTTATGATCTTATTTTCTTATGTTGCTACAAGTTTTTGAGACCCAAAGCTCTGACAACTCTCAAAAGCTCATACCCTGAAAAACTTGTTGGTCTCTAAGGAGCTGCTGGACTTGAATCTTTGTATACAGAGATTGCAGATAGACACAGTATTTTCTCATAAAAGAACATTGCTTTTTAATGGTTAACCTCAGCGTTCAGTCATGCCGGCCACATGACCATGGAAATGTCTTCCGACAGCGCTGGCTCTTTGGCTTGGAAACGGAGATGAGCACCCCCCCAGAGTCGGATTCGACCAGCTCTTGAGCAAGAGAAACCTTTACCTTTATTAGCTACAAATGGGCAGGCCAAAGGCAAGGCAGAAAGGAAGTTTATAAAGGCAGTGGACAATCAGAACATTTGTCAAGTCAAAATAACTATCCATAACTGTCCTAATTCAACGATTGCTTAAAGTCTTTGATTGTTAAAATGCTCAATTATGTCTCGCTTGTGCCTAGTACATGAGAGATTTGGTGTGTGTGTGTGTGTGTGTGTGTGTCTGTGAAGAACATGGGAAGAAAGACTAGACGAGGGAGGGAAAGAGAATGAAAGACAACGCAAGGAGGCTTGGGGGTCTGAGAAGGAGAGTGAGGCTGGAGGTGTGGGTGAATGGGGGAGGCTAGGAGGAGGCTGAGAGCCAGCCGGACTATCTGGAGAGGGGATTTGGGAGAGACACAGGGAGGCTCCACTGCAGGAACTAGGAGCTGGGCCAAAGCTGTGGGCAGGGAGATTGTGGGCCAGACGGAGAGAGACAGGGGGAGGTTAAGAAAAAGGGAGAAGCAGGTCATAACCAACCAGGATTGAAAATCATATGTTGTCTGCTTGGTGGGGGAGGTAGGCTTAGGTGGAAAACCCTGATCGGGAGTGTATGGTTAAATCCCAAACTTTCTATACCTAACTTTCTGTCCTTTGTGTGTAGGGTGTGTGTGTGTTTATAAAACACTGGGGTCCAGAGACGCGTTGCAGTGAAATCAGCTCTTAAATTTATTGATGGTACAAATCACGACTGGAGAACGGGGCTCGGGGGTCTGCTTACATGTCCATCTAAACCGCCTCGCCCAGTCTCTCTGATAGGGTTACTTATGAGTGACCCTACAGCATAGAATCTGGGTGGCCGATTGGTCACGCTTACAATCCAGCCGGGCTATTGCTCCTGCTGAGGTTGACGGTGCTGCTGGACCTCTGTTTTGTTTGGCTGCAAAACATAGCACAAAATATGACACAAGACTGACAGCCTGCAGGGCACTAGGAGCTGCCGTACGCTGCACCTCACCTCTCACTCAGAGCCAGTTTGGTGTAGTGGTTAGAAGCGCGGCCTCTAATCTGGGAGAACTAGGTTTGATTCCCCACTCTTCCACATGCAGCCAGCTGGGTACCCTTTAGCCAGTCACAGTTCTCTCAGAGCTCTCTCAGCCCCACCTGCCTCACAGGGTGTCTGTTGTGGGGAGGGGAAGGGGAAGGAGATCCTAAGTCGCTCTGAGACTCTGAGTCAGTCTGGTGTAGTGGTTAAGTGCGCAGACTCTAATCTGGGAGAAGCGGGATTGATTCCCCACTCCTCCACTTGCACCTGGCTGGATGACCTTGGGCAAGCCATAGCTCTGTACCAGCTGTTCCCTCAAGGACAGCTTGGGAAAGAGCTCTCTCAGCCCCACCTACCTCACAGGGTGTCTGTTGTGGGGAGGGGAAGGGAAAAGGAGTTTGTAAACCGCTCTGAGACTCCAAGTGAGTGAAGGGCGGGATATAAATCCAATCTCTTCTTCTTCTTCTGAAGGGTGGGATATAAATCCAGTCTCTCCTCCTCCTCCTCCTCCAGATATGTTGTGGGGAGCTGCAACAGACTGACATAGCTAGTGCTTCGCAGCTCCCACACCCTTCTCACTCAGGCTGGCTGCTGTGTGCAGCTCACATTGGGAGTGGGCTGGGTGTGTGTGTGTCTGAATGCAGATGTCTCTGTTTCAGCTGGGGGAGGGCAAGTCCCCACATCTCACACTGCCCCATAGCACTCCTGGTGTTATGTTCTGTGATTAAATCTGTGATTATCCAATTACCCTGAAACTTATTCAATTACCTTGAGACTTATCCACCCCTGGGATTATCCAACTATTATCCTGGGGTTATCTTGAAACTTATTCAATTAACTGGGAACTTATTCAATTACCTTATCCAACTGCCTTGTTTGAATGTGGTCAGGGGTGCGGGTTACCAGCCAGTTTGCCGTATGCCAGTTTGGTGTAGTGGTTAAGTGCGCCAGTTTGGTTCTTCTTCTTCTTCTCTTACCTGTGTATCTAAGCAGGCCCCCTGACCTCCGTTTTCTTATGCTTCATCTGGACAAGAAATAAACTTGCTATGCTGAAATCACTACCACCGGCCTCCCGACTCCAGTACTTTTCAGCTGGCATCTGACACTCCAAGTAGCTTTATTCTCGTTGGTTTTACTTTTTCAGGGTAAGGGGCGTGGTTGGCTAGGAGCAGTGGTCAGTTCATCTAGGCAACCCTTTTGCTAGCATTTGTCGGGAAAAGTTAACAGAGCACTTTAAGCACAGTGCTTTAGGCACCAGTGGCCCCACTGGGGGACCTCCTGAGGGCCCCTGGTGTTTCTGGCCCCTGTGTGACACAGAGTGTTGGACTGGGTGGGCCACTGGCCTGATCCAACATTGGCTTCTCTGATGTTCTTTTGAATAAAGGCAGCACATAGTCATGTGTGTTTGATTTAAAAGAAAACTTTACTAAGAGATAAAAGAGGGAAGGGTACATTGGGAAGCGTATAGGGTGTTTTTCTGCAGCATATTTTTCCAGGGAGAGGAGAATTAACTAAATAAAGGATCCCAAATGGTGGGATTTTGGAATTCAATAAAAATTCTCTTTGGCAACTCTCTCCACCCCATACATATAATTTTATAAACCTCTCTCATGTTCCCCCTTAGTTGTCCGTTTTCTAAACTGAAAGGTCCCAGACTCTTCGGCCTTTCCTCCTAGAGAAGGTGCTCCAACCCCCCAAGTCATCTTGGTTGCCCTCCTCTATGCATCTCCCAGCTCTGCAATGTCCTTTTGGAGATACGGTGACCAGAACTGTACGCAGGATTCCAAACAAGGCTGCACCATAGATCTATACAGGGGGCATTACAATACTGGCAGTTTTGTTCTCAGTCCCGTTCCTAATAATCCCTTCCCCAACACTGCCTTTTTCTCGCTGTCGTAACACACTGGGTTGACACTTTCTCTGTGGGGAACCAGTTCAGTTTTAGACTCGAAATGAACGTACGGTACGTGCTGTCTATGATGACCTCTCAATATCACAGCAGAAAGGTGTGCTACTATGTTGTCAGTTGAACCAATGCAGTTATACTGTCTGGGGGATATATGAAAAGCACCCTGTACATATGTACACATTTTAATATTTTCAATACAAATAAAACCTTTGTTGGCAAAGGGGCTGTCTTCATAGCGTACAAAAGATAGCACGGCACGGTCCAAGGAGCGAACGAAAAATGTCCTACATCTGGTGGGTGAAGAAGAGAAAAGATGTGGGAGATGGAGCGACTGAAAGCACTTAGAAATACAAACAAGATTTTGAATCCTTCAAATAAATGAAAGCATTTTGTGCAAGGATTTGATTTGTCTATGAGGCCGGATAGTTAAATTCTAAGGAAAGTGTTTGAACGTATGTAAAGGCCATCAAGTCTCGACTGACTTAAGGAGACCCCAGCCAAGGGGCTTTCCAGGCAAGTGAGAAGCAGAGGTGGTTTGCCGGTGCCTTCCTTTGCAAAGTCTTCGTTGGGGGTCTCCCGTTCAATTGCTGACCCTGTTTAGCTTCTGAGATCTGATGAGGATCAGGCTATACCCTGCCACCTTCCGTCTCAAACATAACAACGTATTTTAAAACTGCAGGCAATGGAGCTGTCAGGCCCCTGGACAAGTTACTCTTAACAACACTCTTGTTAGCAGTGATTTGTTTATTGAGGAATAGACATGATCCAGACCAGGACAGTACTGTGTCAGAACTGAGAGTTTTGGCAGGTACAAGTACCGCTATAGGTGATTCAAATGGGACCCCATTAAGCTGAGTGACCCCTCACACATTGCATACCTCCTGCCTAGCCATTGCATTGTCTACCCACTCTTTTTGGGAAATATACAATCCCATTATCTACCCTAGCAAGCTGACACCGAAAGCTTCAAGGCCATTCCTCTGGGAGGAAGGCTTCTTCAGGAAAAGTTACGGATTCTACGATAGCATGATCCACACACTCAGCATTTACTCCCCCACTCAGGAATTTCCCTCCCCCCATCAGCCATGGCAAACTAAGGGGAGCAGAGTTTGACAGGAGCTATCACATTATAGGATAGTTTTAATCTGTCAAACTCTGAACAAGATGAGTGGCCTTGTTAGTCTGTCTGTAGCAGCAGAAAAGAGCAAGAGTTCTGTAGCACCTTAAAGACTAACAACATTCTTGGCAGGGTTTGACTTCCGGTTTGTCTCTCGTTTGCTTTCAGTTGCTACTGGGTGAGCTCCAAGGAATTACTGAACCTCCAGGTCCCAGCAGGAAGATCTGGGGCTCCAGTCTCCCATAGAGTCTCTCAGAGGGAGACTCTAGGCATAGAGCTTGACTTGGGGACTTTTGCAGGCAGCGGGCAGCATTTAGACCCCAAGTCGCTCTGAAGCAAGGACCTGAGAGGGAGTGTCTATGGCAGCCATTAGACACCAAGGCGAGAGCGACCACTTTTCCGCGGAGCTGTACTCCTTTGAAGAATCCTACTTCAACTTGATTTTAAGGACTCTGTGAGTAACTCTGAGCAACGTGAGTTGCTTTCTGCTATCTGGTCTTATTGTATCACCCAATATTAGCACTGATTACTTCTGCTGGGAACCCTTTGAAGTATATTTCTATTCTATTTTTGCTCCTACTTGCATTCACCTTGTCCCACTTTGGATCTATGGACACATTATTTGGTTTTAGGCTGGCCCTTGGATCTGCTGTGGAGAGGGGAAGGGAAAGGAGTTTGTAAGCCACTCTGAGACTCCGAGTGAAGGGTGGGGGAAGAAGAAGAAGAAGAAGGAGAAGAGAAGAAGAGAAGAGATTGGATTTATATCCTGCCCTTCACTCACTTAAGAGTCTCAGAGCGGCTTACAAACTCCTTTCCCTTCCCCTCCCCACAACAGACACCCTGTGAGGTAGGTGGGGCTGAGAGAGCTCTTTCCCAAGCTGTCCTTGAGGGAACAGCTGGTACAGAGCTATGGCTTGCCCAAGGTCATCCACCCAGGTGCAAGTGGAGGAGTGGGGAATCAAACCCGGTTCTCCCAGATTAGAGACCGCGCACTTAACCACTACACCAAACTGGCTCTCAGAAGAAGAAGAAGAAGATTGGATTTATACCCTGCCCTTCACTCCCCAAGAGAGTCTCAGAGCGGCTTACAAACTCCTTTCCCTTCCCCTCCCCACAACAGACACCCTGTGAGGTAGGTGGGGCTGAGAGAGCTCTTTCCCAAGCTGTCCTTGAGAGAACAGCTGGGACAGAGCTATGGCTTGCCCAAGGTAATCCGGCCAGGTGCAAGTGGAGGAGTGGGGAATCAAACCCGGTTCTCCCAGATTAGAGTCCGCGCCCTTAACCACGACACCAGACTGGCTCTCTAAATCCAGTCTCTTCTCTTCTTCTTCAGTCTCTAGGAGGAAGGTTGGGGCACATGTCCTGAACCAGCAGAACACATGGAAAGGCTCTTGACTGGCTACACTGAGAGCCATGGAGGTAGGACAGGGTAGGGTCAGAGAGTAGACGGCGCAAGAGAGCAAGCTGGTTGCTGGGAGCTCTCTGTTCACCAGCAGAGAGTCTTATTAGGGGAGTGGGTCGATACTGAATCCTACCTGGCTCTTTCAGAGATACCCATTGTTCAGCTGGTCGGGTCCAAAGTCCATGTGGATTCGGGAGGAAGTCCTTTGTTTCCCTGGGCAAGGAATGTTGGAGAAGGAGGAGGGGGAGGAATGTGTCCTGCGATTTGGAAGACAGTCTGTGCTTAATGGAGCTGAGAAGCACATTTTTGAGCCAAAGTGATGAGATGGCTCTTCCTGTGTGGGTGTCTTTGTGTTAAGGGAAGCTCTAGAGACTGGCAGCCTTGGAGACCACTGACTGCTACACCATTGCGGCATCTACTGGAGCTGTTTGAAGCTGCTCCTTCTCCCTGGCTGCTTTGGCATCATAATCCCTTTTACATTTGACACACGGTTCCTTTTATTATCACTTATGCATTTCCCATTCATAAGAGCGCCTGAGCGCCTTGTAGAGCTGACACAATGCAGAATCGCCCAGATGTGTCCAGCACCTGGCTTGTGTCTACTGCACTGCGATGTGGGCTTGTTTCTTGGAGCCGTCCCCTCTCTTCTTCATTTGACCTCCCCAGTTCAGGGCAGGAGAGGAAGGGCAGCTCTCCCCAAGTGCAGAAGCAGGCAGCTGAAGAACAAGACACAGAGGGTGCAGAAAACAGACGTGTTTATTGCAGGAAAAGCAGATGGATACATGAGCCTTGAGAAAGGCTGAGAGAGAGGAAAGGACGGGGGTGTGGAGCCCCGTGTCCCTTCCTGAGTCCTTGGGGTTGTCTTGGGGGCTCCGGCTGTCCTGAGATGAAAAGAATGAGGGGACGCATTGTGCAGTGGGTTGGCTGTGGATAGAAAAGAGAAGCAGTTACTTCCGGGGGGGGGGGGGGGGAGGGGGGGGCTGGCAGTGTTCCCTCTAAGCCTCTGGCTCACTCGTTTTTGTCTTAGCTCAGGAAGGCTTGTTCCTGAGCAAACTCATTCATGCAGCAGCCAAATGACTCACTCACAACTTTAATGCCAGCAGCTCACAAAGTGGAATATTTGCTTGCAAGACTACACAGCTCAGAGGGAGCATCAATCATGGGGTGTTTGTGAGCAGTTAAAGCACTGAGCACCCTTCCCTTGGGGTTGCCGCCAGCACCCTTGCCAAGGGTCATTTTGAGCAGGAGCGCCGTTTCGGGAGTAACAAGCCCAGGAGCGGGCACATATGGTGATGCGCTGTGGAAAAAAGCAAAAGCAGACTGACTTGACCTGTATTTGCATGTTTGTTGTAGGGGAGCTTCCCTGCAAGAACAAAGGAAACCTAAAGTGTCTTTAGTCAGAGCGTCAAGCCAACTCGCCAGCTCTGAGTTGGGAAATACCTGGAGATTTTGGGGGTGGAGCCTGAGCAGTGGGTGTTGCCTTCTGACACACTTCAGGTGATGTCAGGGGGTGTAGCATATATAAATGAGTTATGCTAATGAGTTATGCTAATGAGCTCCTGCACCTCTTTTTCTACGAAATGACCCCTGACCATTGCTAGTCCAGGTCCCATGCCTGGCACAGAGGTGGGAAGAGTTCATGGCAGCCGCGAGGGTTTCTGTGTAACCCCACAGTCTTCCCACAGCAAGATAATTCGGTCCAGTGAAAGAGGTTACCTTTTCCAGGCAGAGATTTCTTAGCCTTTGACTTGATTTTTGCAGACCATCATGCACTCTGTCTTGGAGGAGAACCGGTTGCCGTTACCCCTGCAGCCCCCGTATACAAATATCTTGCATGTCCGGCTGGCTCTGTCATAATAGTAGCGCTCCATGTAGGCCAAACAGGGACCGGAGTCCATGGGCAGTTTGCAGACATCTGTGGTCACAGCGGGCAGAAAAGAAAAAGAAGAGATTGGATCGATACCCCGCCCTTCACTCCCCAAGGGAGTCTCAGAACAGCTTACAAACTCCTTTCCCTTCCCCTCCCCAAAACAGACACCCTGTGAGGGAGGTGGGGCTGAGAGAGCTCTGACAGAAACTGCTCTTTTTCAAGGACAGCTTTGACAGAGCTATGGCTTGCCAGAGGTCATCCAGCCAGGTGCAAGTGGAGGAGTGGGGAATCAAACCCGGTTCTCCCAGATTAGAGTCAGCGCACTTAACCACTACACCAAACTGGAGAGAGAGAGAGAGAGAGACAGAGACACAGAGAGAGAGAAGGGAATAGTGAGTGGCCTGAGGGAGAGCAAGAGGAATCAGAGAATCACAGAGTTGGGAGGGACCTCCAAGGTCATCTAGTCCAATGCAGGAAATTCACAAATACACCCCCCACACACACACACAGACACCCGCAATGACCCCTGCTTCACACCCAGAAGATGACCAAAGACCTGGCTTTCCCCAGCCAGGGCAAATGAAGTCAGCAGGAGCCCATACCCGGGCTGATTCTCCCACAGGCCTCCTGGCATTCTTTCTCAGTCTTAAAGTTGTTGCTGTTGCCGTGGCATCCACCGTAGACAAACGTCAGGCATCTCTTTTGAGCGTGGTTGTAGTAGTAACGCCGGAGGTTTTGTCTGCAGGGTCCTGTCTTTGGAGGTAACTGGCACCGTTCGCTGCGGACTGCGAGAGGGAGGAAGGAGAGCTGTCAAGAGGCTTTGGAGCACCGGCGGCCTAAATGTGTCGTACTGCCGGGGGTCCTGGAGACCAGCGGTGGGGATGGGGCCCTTCTCCAGTACCTGGGTCCAGGCAGCCTCGGCTGCAGCCGGTGAAGCAGCACTTCTGGCGGAGGGGGCAATCTCGGTCATCGCTGCAGGTGTCCTTGCAGGGGGCAAAGGTCTGGACAACTTCATTCTTGGGGCACACGCCAGGGTGCTCTGAAAGGAGAGTGGGCAAGAAGAAGAAGAAGAAGAAGAAGAAGAGATTAGATTTATACCCTGCCCTTCACTCACTTGGAGTCTCAGAGCGGCTTACAAACTCCTTTTCCCTTCCCCTCCCCACAACAGACACCCTGTGAGGTAGGTGGGGCTGAGAGAGCTCTTTCCAGAACTGTCCTTGAGAGAACAGCTGGTACAGAGCTATGGCTTGCCCAAGGTCATCCAGCCAGGAGCAAGTGGAGGAGTGGGGAATCAAACCCGGTTCTCCCAGATTAGAGTCCGCGCACTTAAACACCACACCAAACTGGGATTTCCATGACTGCCAGGGGGTTGTGAGTAGGCGCGCCAATTTCCAGGTGGTGGGTGAAGATCTCCTGGGATTACAACTGATCTCCAAGTGACAGAAATCAGTTCATTGGGAGAAAATTGTCGCTTTGGAAGGTGGACATAGAATCATAGAATTGGAAGCTACTTCTGGAGCAATGCTCCTTCTAAGCTGTGGTGTCTTCTGAGCAAACATTCCACTTCGTGAGCTGCTGGCATTAAAGTTGTGTGCGAGCGAGGGGGCTGCTGCGTCAGTTGGTTTGTTGCTCTCAAAGGAAGGTGAACTCTCTCTCTGCATGCACCAAGAGAGAGAGAGAGAGAGAGATGTGGCCCTCTGTTGGCACCTCTTGCCATCTGCTTCCATCCTTTAGGTAGTAAGTTAGCACTCTATCATGTCCCTACTCTTTCCTATCCAAAGTGTACTTCTCCAATAAAGACAGAATGCAATGCTCCCACTAAGATGTGGAGTCTTGTGAGCAAAAATTCCGCTTTGTGAGCTACTGGCATTAAAGTTGTGAGCGAGCAATTTGGCCTCTGCATAAATTAGTTTGCTCTGGAGCCCTCCTTCCTGAGCAAAGATGAAAATGTGTGAGCCGGAGGCTAAAGAACTGTGAGCTAGCTCACACTAACTCAGCTTGGAGGGGACACTGCTAGGGTCATCTAGTCCAACCCCCTGGACAATGCAGAAAATTCACAAATGCCTTCCCTCGCTCCCCAGAAGAGGGCAACCCCCCCTCCTCCAGGATCCCTGGCCAAACTGGCCTGGAGAAAAATTGCTGCCTGCCCCCAAAGTGGCGATCAGCATTTCCCTGGGCGTGTGAGAAAGGGCCACGAGAACTAAGCACTGAGGCAGCCCTTCCCGCCCTCCCTCCTTCCAGTTTGGTGTAGTGGTTAAGGGCGCGGACTCTAATCTGGGAGAACCAGGTTTGATTCCCCGCTCCTCCACTTGCAGCTGCTGGTGTGACCTTGGGTCAGTCACAAGTTCTCTCAGAGCTGTTCTCTCATGAGCAGTTCTCAAAAGAGTTCTCTCAGCCCCACCTACCTCCCAGGGTGTCTGTTGTGGGGAGGAGAGGGAAAAGGAGTTTGTAAGCCGCTCTGAGACTCCCTTGAGTAGTGAAGGGCGGGGTATAAATCCAATCTCCTCTCCTCTCCTTCTTCTTCTCCTCCTCTGGAGATGCCTGGAGGGTATGAAGAAATTGGATTGATTAGAGACTCTGGGTGGTTGCCTCATTACCAGAAGTAACCGCCTTTCAGGTATTCCATTCAGATGCATCTACAGAGGGAAGGGGGTCACACCCAGCCTGGACTGCGCATTCTACCTTTTTCATGACTTCTGCAACGGCTTTGCATTTACCTGGCCCTTTCTGCATCCTCCCCCCCCTCCCCTGCCGCCCAGTTTCTTCATACCCTCCATGCATTTGACGAAGAGAGAGCTGTGTTTCTCGAAAGCTTGTGCTACAATAAAGTTTGTAAGTCTTAAAGGTGCGGCTGGGCTTTTTACTGTTTTGCAGCAACCGACTACCACGGCAAACCCCTCTGGATCTATTCCTTTGGAGAAACAACTCTGTCTTCACACACCTGTGTTGACTGCCTCCCCCCCTCCTAACGTCCACTCTGCAATGCATACACAGAAAAGAATACCTTCCACCGGTTCCATACATCTCAGCTCACATCCGAAGGGGCAGCACTTCTTCGTAAAACGGCCAGGGCTCTCGCTGCAGCTCTGATCGGTGCTACATCGTGCCAAACAGATTGTAGCTGTGCCAGGTGGAAGGGACACGCGTGGGCAGTAGCCACCGATGACTGGAGACGGAAAGAGAGGAAGAAGAGCCGTGAGCTCATACAGAAAAGTGGAAAGGCCAAACGACAGCCTGACACTCGAAAGTAACCTTTTTACCCATTTCACCGCAGAAGGGCAGTTTCTCAGGGGTGGAGCCTCTGCTTGTCATGCAGAAGGTCTCAGATTCCGGCCCCGGGAGCGTCTCCAGGAGAAAAGACCAGGCTGTAAGGGGTGTGTGAGAGACCCTTCTTTGCCTGAGGCCTTGGAGAGCTGTGGCCTGTCTGAGGAGACTAGACTGTCTCAGGTGGACCCTGGGCCTGACTGAGTAGAAGGCAGCTTCATGTGTGTTACTCACCCCCCCCCCCCCCCCCCCCCCCCGTTATTCTGGTGTTAAACACTCAGTTCCATGGATGGTTTGACCCCAAGCCTAGTGATCAGCTCGGCTTTACTAGTGATTCAGGAAGATAAGCCAAACACCCAGGGCAAGGGCCCTGTTTAAATAGCATGCCAACTCCACCCACTTCCCAAACAACTTCCAACAACAGGCGATTGTCAGAACCATTCATTTCTCATTGGCCACCTCCGGAGTCCTGGTGGGCTATCGTTCTAGGGCTTCAAGCTCAGCCAGACTCTGGTAGAGCCAGTCCTGGAATGTTCCAGTCCCAATACATAACATCTGGTTTCAGCCCACCTGAGTCATCTGCTGAAGTGAGCAAAGCAAGGCACAGGGAGCTTTTTGTTTCCCTCTTTTCCCCCCCCGGGAATTTTCCGTGTGGGTGTGTATGTAGGTGGGGATTCCGCTATTCAGTTATTTCTGCAAAGACAAAGGATGTGGGTGAGGGAAGCCAGCCCCTGCCCCTCCCCTGTGCCTCTCCTTTCCCCTTTCTGTTTCTTCCATTCTTTTCCTCCCAGCTGAGCTGATTTCCCAAACTGGAGCCCGGGTGGGAGAAAAAGTGCTTTAGAGAAGCACGGGAGAAGGTGGGGGGGGTGCGCAGGGATAGCTCCTCTCACCTGCACATTCACAGGAGATGCCCTCCCTCACGTGCCGATCCGTGCCTCTCAAGACACCCCCTGTTATGCACTGGGGCTGGAACATTCCAGGACTAGTTCTACCAGAGTCTGGCTGAGCTTGAAGCCCTAGAACGATAGCCCACCAGGACTCTGGAGGTGGCCAATGAGGAATGAATGGTTCTGACAACAGCCTATCATAGGTAGTTGTATGGGAAGTGGGTGGAGTTGGCATGCTATTTAAACAGGGCCCTTGCCCTGGGTCTTTTGTCTTGTTCTTGCTGAATCACTAATAAAGCAGAGCTGATCACTAGGCTGGGCCATCCATGGAACCCAGTATTTCCCACACCCCATCTGTCTTTGTGGCCACCTTAAAGAGTTCTGTCCCTGCTTGGAGACACAGCCTCAGAGAATTAAAGGGATGAAAGTTGGCACATGTCCCGTGTCCATATGAAACCTGAGATCATTCACTCACCCTAAGACAGTCCACCCTAAGACAGTCCAATAGTGGCTGGAAGGAACACCAATCCGTTTGTGGGAAGATCAGCTAACCAGGATCATACAGTTGGAAGGGACCTACATGGTCATCTAGTCCAACCCCCTGCACAATGCAGGAAATTCACAAATACCTTCCACCCCCCACACACCCAGTGACCCCTGCTCTGTGTCCAGAAGAGGGCAAGCTCCAGGATCCCTGGCCAAACTGGCCTGGAGACAAATTGCTTCCTGACCCCAAAGTGGCCGTTGGCATTTCCCTGGGCATGTAAGAAGGGGCCATGAGAACCGAGCACTG
Source organism: Lepidodactylus listeri (assembly GCA_029233225.1). Lineage (NCBI taxonomy): Eukaryota > Metazoa > Chordata > Lepidosauria > Squamata > Gekkonidae > Lepidodactylus > Lepidodactylus listeri. The sequence continues at coordinate 1,572,242 of JARCFY010000002.1, forward strand.
AGGCAACCCTTCCTGCCCTCCCTCTCGTGATCTGCCTAAGTTCACATGATCAGCATTGCTGCCAGATGGCCATCCAGCCTCTGTTTGAAAACCTCCCAAGAAGGGGAGCCCCCCACCTCCCGAGGAAGCCTGTTCCACTGAGGAACCGCTCTAACTCTCAGGAAGTTCTTCCTCATGTTTAGCCGAAGACTCTTCTGGTTTAATTTGGTTCTGGGCCAACCTCCTGGGGCAACCCCCCCCCCCCCAACTCTGTGCCATCCTCTCTGTGACGGCCCTTTAGGTACTTGAAGTTGGTTTGCCTAGGGTCTCTCAGTCGTCTCCTCTCCAGGCTAAATACAGCCATCCTGTTGCCAGCCTTCTGGCACGACTGCCTTTTCCCTTTCCTTCGGGGCTCCCTTAGTGACCCTTCCTGCCTGAAGTTTGAAGGGGGCTTTGGGTAGCTGTCTCAGCTCTGCTTTTAATGGTTGTCGGTCTCAGGGGTCCGTTGGAGCGGGAGCGCACAGGAGCGCAGCTCCGGGAGTGAGGAGCCCAGGGGGCGGGCACATGACCAAGCCCCGCCCCCTCCTCGGCTTCCCCGAGCAGTGCAGAGGCGCAGCGCCCCCGGGAAAGCCCTGCTAGGGTCTTTATTGTTTTTAATGTTTTGTTTTAATATTGATAACTTTATCATTGTTCCTTTTATGACTGTGTGCTGCTTTTCCAGAGACTTGCTCAAGGTGGCATGTAAATTTTCTAAGTATACCATTTTCTATCTGGGCACATGGCACATAAGTACTGGAGAAATTTCACCAACCCTTCAGCAGCTTCCACCCCATCAGTTTGGTGAAGTGGTCAGGAGTTGGACTCTAATCTGGGAGAACCGGGTTTGATTCCCCACTCCTCCACATGCAGCTGCTGGTGTGACCCTGGGCCAGTCACAAGTTCTCTCAGAGCTGTTCTCTCATGAGCAGTTCTCAAAAGACCTCTCTCAGCCCCACCTACCTCACAGGGTGTCTTGTTGTGGGGAGGGAGAGGGGAAGGGAAAAGGGAAGGGCGGTGCACATGTCCTGGGTATCTCAAGTCTACTTGAAACCTGGTGGTTTCAAGGGAGCAGGAAGAGAATGAGGGTGTGTTCTTTACGCTTATTTTTATTGCACAAAGTATTAGATGGGGAAGGGAATGGAGGAAGAGCAGGTCAGTTTCACTCACCTGTGGAGTGGAGCCTGAGGGGTGGGTGTGGCCTTCTGACACACTTCCGGTATGTTAGGGGGTGTGGCATATGCAAATGAGTTATGCAAATGAGTTATGCTAATGAGCCCCTGTACCTCTTTTTCTACGAAATGACCCCTGGTCGGTCTTAATGGTTATCAAAATGTGCTTTCATTATGTATATTTTAATTTGTTAGCCGCCTTGATGGCCCTTATGAGGGTGGAAAGGTGGGGTAGGAGTTTTGTAAAATGAATGAATAAAATTAAAAGATGTCGGTCAGTCATACATGCTTGGCCAAGTCACACACTACGGATGAAGGACACCCTTACATTTTCTTACATGTGTACTAAGCGAGAGGGGGTGAGTCTGCCCTGACGTAGCATGACTGAAGGGCACAAGAGAAGCTTTTCTGGGTCTGACCAGTGGTCCCTCTCGTCTACCATGGTGTTGCACTGAGTGGCCAACCAGCCATTCCAGAAGACCTATAAGAAGGACACCCTTCGCATTGCCTTTTTGCGCTGGCAGCTACAGAGAGTCACAGGGCCAAATGGGACATTATGGCAGCCAAAGGTCAGCCGCATGGCAGCCACTAAGTGGAACTGGCCATTTAATTTGAGGGCCTCATCGTGACCATGGCATGGCAGTCCCAAGGCATCTTAGTTCCCCAGTATGAAAAGGCATGTGGGGAGGGGGGGGGCAGGGAAAGATCAAGCCCTCGGGAACTTTAAAAGTGCAGAAATGCTTCTGTAAAAAGGTGTCAGCGGCCAAGGGTTGGACCCATGATCGCTGTAACATCTCACTCTCACAGCCTCTGAACAGGCAGGTTCCATTTAGTCGCTGTGGCTAATATGTCCTGTTGTGCAGCGCAAGGTGCCACTCACAGGGAGCATGATGCAGTCAGCTGTAGCTCAATGTCAGGGGTGGGGGGGAGAGGTTCCTGGCCTTGTCTCTCTCATGATGGGCCCTTTTGTCCATTCATTGAAAAGGTTCTGCCTTTTGCTCAAGGTCACTGCTCTGCCTGGACCTCTTGTTGTGGACCTCTGGGGCTGCAGAGGGCAGTCTGATCTCCCCAGCTCTGCATTCTGCCAGATCCCCCAGCCTAAGGATCCCAGGTGCCTGTTGCCTGCCTGCCAGTCTCTGCCCTGATGCCCCCTCCTCCAGACTAAGGCTTTGGTCAGACTACCATTTGGCATGAGGGGGAAGTGCCCCTATTTCCTCTGGAGGAATCTGACTTGCAGTGATGCAATCAAACGTCCCTTTGTGCTGCAGGCTCAGCACGTCACTGCATGATTAGATGCCACCTCAGGTGAGTGGTTCCCCCCCCCCTTTGTTTCCCATGCACATAAATGAGGAATCAAACTTCCATGCAGGAAGTTCCCCATGGAGTATGCGGTTATGCGCATACTGCTAAGAAAGAGAGAAAAAAATGGCACCGAGTCAGGATTGAATGATCAGACCACCCCGACGGCTTGAGAGCATGCTTCAGTGATCAGACTAGGGGATATCTGTCTATGGCCCATCGGCAAGTGTAAGGAACGGACTTTCCCTGGTGTCTTTTAATTCTGTTTCTGTGGTGGGGCAACACAGGGTGCCGATGACTGCAGGACTTTCCCCAGCTGTTGGTGTCTGATTGTGCTCTTTAGATCCATCAGGCATTCACAGCTATGTCAGATCTAAAGGTACATCTGACTGCAGCCAGAGTTGGAGTAGGAAAGGGATGAACAGAAATCATCTGACTGTTAAATTTCTAATTTCTATTCTGAACGCCTGCCGAGAGACATTGCCGCCGCCTGCACTGGGCGCACCCGTTTCCTTTACCTTCAGAAGGAAGGCGGCATTCATGCGCACATCTGGTCCTGCAGCACTTCTCCTGCCCTGGGCAGCTGCGATCCGTGGAGCAGAAGCGGCCACACATCTGGTCCGGCCACTGAATCAGTGCAGGGCACGTCCCCGCCTTGTCTGGATCAGAAAAAAAACATGGCACACGGATTATCATTCAGAGCCTGGCATGGGTGCTGACAAGCCAGGCCTCTCCCTGCATGGAAAATAAGCAGAGGGGCAAACTAGGATTGCCGTTCTCCAGGTATAACCAGCCCCCCTCCCCCCCCCCGAATTACAGATAATCTCCAGACTATGGAGATCAGTTTCCTTGGAGAAATGGGATGCTTTTGGAGGGTGGCCCTCTAGGGCATTGCGCCCCACTGAGGGGCTCCCTGTCCTCCCCAGGCTCCACCCCCAAATCTCCAGGAGTTCCCCAGCCTGGAGCTAGCAGCCCTCCCCTCCATCCCCTGCCGGGGGCCGGGAGGGACTGGCCACCCGAGGACTACCCGTCCCTGGAGGGACTTTGCCCTTTCTCTATTCCTGCCCCTAAGGCCTGTAATTCTCTTCTAGGAGTCCTCAGGGATGCCACCCCCCACTCCGCCCCCACTTTGGAAGGGCAGGGTCTGGGGAGGGGAGGCACATCCGTGGGGCATGACGCCATCCAATCCACTCACGAGCCCTGCTGTTTCCTCCAGGGGAACTGATCACTGTCATCTGGAGAGAAGTTTTAATTCTGGGAGACCTCAAGGCCTCACCTGGAGGTTGGCAAGCCTAGTGGGAGCACAGGACAGAAGTATTCCTCTTCTAAACTTGCTACGTGGCTCTGTGTAGCTTTGTAAGCTGAGTAACCTGGTAAAGTAATGCTGCTGCGTTTGTAGCTTTGTTTAAGCACTCTGCTAACTAGTGGTAAGTGGCCTAACCAAACCGGTTAATCCCAGTATCTCTTACCTACTGGAGTCCCCTGGCCAGAACCGGGTGAGAGCTCAGTCCAGAAGGTGAGGAACCCCACCAGGAGGAGGGGGCCAGCATGGTGCATGGTGAGGCCAGCCCGGGAGTCCTCTCCTCTCCCTGGTCCCTCCGCATTTATATGCAAGGCAGCCCGACACAGGCAGGGCAGGGGAAGCTTGCAGTGCACAGAGTTACGGCAGCATGCCAGCAGAGCGAGGGAGAAGGTGGCTGCGGCGGCGGTGTGGAAATATTTCTGGGAAAACCAGGGTTGGTTAACAGACTGTTGCAAAGGCCCAAATGTTGGTGCTGCTATGGGGCAACAGCTGCAGGGGTCAGACCTGGGGCGAAAGGATTCAGGATGGCTTCCAAGCATCAAAGCAACCCGGAGAAGCAGAGAAGCCTTCCGCAGCGTTTGACTTGTGCCTTGTGGCATGGTGAGCTTGGGTTCCAGGAAAAAGAGTTTGCCTGAAGAGGAATTTCTTGAAACACACACAACTTTTGCCTGGGAGGCACGTCGCTTTGATGCTGGCCGCATCTCTTTTCGGGAAGCCAAACCGCCAACGATCTTGGCACTGACGACTGCGGCCTCTCTCATCAGAAAGCAGGATGAGTCTCTGCGGCACTGAGTCCTGCCTGCATATCCGTCTCTGTAGCTGTGGACTCTTCTACCTGATATATATCTGTTTCTTTAGGTTTTGTGATTCATGTTCTATAACTAACAAGATACCCGAGGGGCTTCATTGTACATTTAAGTACATGATTTAAACAGATATGTGAAGGCATCAAAACTATGCATAGCTGTCGACTATGGGGAGCTCGGGGGCTCGGACTGAGCTCCCCCCCCCCAGTGAAATGGCGCGCCCGGCTGCCAGCTGCCACCACGCCTCCCTGCCTTTCAGGCCCCCTTCCTAGGCAGGCAGGCAGGCCCACCGCCACCTTTCCCCCCTGCCTGGCCACTCCTCCCTCCCGGAAGTGACGGCGTCACGCTGGGCATGTTTCTGAGGTGACGCTCTGGCAATTGCCCCCAAACTCTATGGCACCCAACGTGATGGCGTCACTTCCGGGAGGGAGGAGTGGCCAGGTGGGGAGGAGTGGCCAGGCAGGGGGGAGAGGTGGCAGGGGCAGCAGCAGTAGCAGCGGCGGGGACATCATCCCAGGGCGCACACGCACTTTGCGCATGCACACAGGAGCCTCTGCCCCCCCAGGAAATGGAGAACTCTATGCCCCTGGAATGATGTGTTTTGTTTGAGCACAGTATTTCTCCACATTTGCCATGTTTCCCGTGTGTTTGTTACTGAATCTCCAGGTAGGGCCTGGAGACCTCCTGGAGTGGCAACTGATTTCCAGGCGACTTGATGGCATTGTCCCCCACTGAGGTCCCTCCCATTTCCAAACCCTGCCCTCCCTGGGCTAGACCCCCAAATCTCCAGGATTTCCCCAGCTTGGAGCTGGCAACCCTATATGCCATGTTTTTGTTTTTCCTTCTGTGCCTTCCAGCTAAAAAAATACCCCTTTTCCTCTAAAGGGAGGGACAAACTCGACAGAATGACATCCTCGTGTCTACCGCAGGGACTCAAGTTGCCATTCCCCCGGTCCAGGCCAGGAATTCCTGGGTTTTCAGGGCTTCTGCTTGTTGCCAGCCAACTGGACAGCGGGGGAATCCCTGCCCCCAAACCTCCCCGACGTGCTGATGTAACACGGAAGTGATGTCATCATGTTGGGGAGGTTGCACAGCGATGCTCTGGAGTTTGGGCAAAACTCTATGGTTTGACAATTTCACCATAAGAGTTTTGTCCAAAACCCAGAGCGTTGCCCCCAGTGCCACCAACACAATGATGTCACTTCTGGGTGATGTCAGTGTGTCAGGGACCTCCTCGCCCACTCCCAGAACGCTCCCCCCCCCCCCCGGTCTCCCTGCTGGCAAGATCAAGGGAACGGGCAACTCTAGCAGGGGCCCTGCCATCCCACCATTTTAAGCAATTTCAAAATGCCACAAGGGTCTCATCCTGTTGCCATAATGATTAGTTGTTAGCCGCTCTGAGCCCACCGTACGGCGAGGAGGGCGGGATATAAATCCCAATAAATAAAATAAAATAAAATCCTGGCTGGGCCCACCACGTAGTGGAATGAGGAGCTCTTATTCCGCCTTCACCTTTCCAAGTGCCAAAACAGCTGTGCGGGGAGGGGGTGTTGTGTGCGTATGGCCATTCTGGCATTTGAAGAGTTGGGGGGGGGGCAAACAAGCCTCAGCCGGAGGGGGGGGGGCGCTGCAGGCCTGATCGAGACTGGACCTTCAGGGCATTTTCAGATTGTTTTAAACTGATGGCCAAACCCTCATGGCAGAGACAGTGACACCATCGTGAGGAGGAGGAGGAGGAGACTGGATTCATCCCCCACCCTTCACTACCCAAGGGAGTCTCAGAGCAGCTCACAATCTCCTTTCCCTCCCCCACCCCACCATAGACTACCCTCTGAGGTGGGTGGGGCTGAGAGAGCTCTCTAGAGAACTGCCCTTGAGAGAACAGCTCTGAGACAACTTGTGACTGACCCCAGGTCACACCAGCAGCTGCACGTGGAGATCTGGGGAATCAAACCCCGTTCTCCCAGATCTGAGTCCGCGCTCCTAACCACTACCCCAAACTGGCTCTCAGACTGTGTAGTTTGGCCCTGAGTTTGACCTTGTGAAAAGTCCACATGTCAGCTGAATACCTAAGAACAGGTTTAGAACACAGGCCCCTACCTGCCAGGGATGCCAGCTCCAGCTAGGGAAATTCCTGGAGATTTGGGGGCAATGTCCATGGAGGGCAGAGTTTGGGGTGGGTAGGGACCGTAGCTGGGGTGTGACTGATGCCATATCAGATCCGCCCTTGGGAGCGGCTGTTTCCTACAGGAGAATTGACTGGAGATCATTTGTCCTTCAAGGAGAACCTCGGATGACCAGCAGGTTGGTTACTTCAGGATATCTCCAGGACAGCAGGCTTCCTGGCTGAAGAGCAGGCAGTGGACGGGGCATCTCCTTAGGGAGGCTCTAACACATGCCCCTGTGAGCAACAAGGGAGCCTGTCAGGAAAGGAAGAGTCAGGTGATGCTCTTTTGCCTGGAGGGGAAGCTTCTGATAAGAAGAAGAAGAAGAAGAAGAGGTTGGATTTATATCCTGCCCTTCACTCACTTAAGAGTCTCAGAGCGGCTTACAAACTCCTTTCCCTTTCCCTCCCCACAACAGACACCCTGTGAGGTAGGTGGGGCTGAGAGAGCTCTTTCCCAAGCTGTCCTCGAGGGAACAGCTGGTACCAAGCAGCTGCAAGTGGAGGAGTGGGGAATCAAACCCGGTTCTCCCAGATTAGAGTCCGCGCACTTCACCACTACACCAAACTGGCTCTCCAGATCACAAGAGGAAACGGTTGAAGTGAGTGACCCAGCATGCCTTGGACATTGGGGGGGGAGCGGCGCTGCATTGCTCTAAGTGTGCGTAGGGGTTATCTCCTTGAATGGGATGCCTGCCTTTGGCCCATTCTGCATCTAGCATTTGCTCCATTGTTTTACCAAACCCACACTGGAACAGAAAAAGATGCGGCTCAAAACCACATTCAGATACCCCGGGGCTAACTCCGTACTGACCGCAGAGTCACCCCTGAACGGCCATGAAACAGCCATAAATCTATGCAAACGGTACCATAAAACCGAGCGATCAAAGGAAGTGAAAACGGCATGCAGTCTGGACGCTGCCATAAAATCCGACGATCAAAGGAAGTGAAAGTGGCATGCAATGCAGAGGGGAGGCTTTCGCACTGCAAGGTTGGAAAGAGCTGGGGCCAGAGACAGGAACCCGGGTCTTGAACTGCTGAACTACAGACCTTCGGGTCTTAACCACTTGAGCCACTGCAGCCCTTCAGTGGAGCAAATGCTAGATGCAGAATGGGCGTTTGTCGTAAGCTGGGAGCTGCCCTCTGACCCCTCTGCTTCCTCTCCCCATTTGTCCTCTCACTGACTGCACTTGGCCTTCCATGGAGACCCATGTCTCTGCAGGTCTCTCCCGTACAGACAATGCCCACATACTTCACACACGTGATGCCAGACAAGCTGGCCATTGGTGACAGGGAAAGTCCTCTTTAAATCCGGCTTCTTTCTCTCCTTTTGACTACCACCTGAATGGGAACGGGATCTATTGGGCACAGCTGTAGAATGGGTGGGACTTGGCTTGGCGGCAGCACATGTGAAAGGGATCTAGGTGTTCTGGCTGATCACAAGCTAAACATGAGTCTGCAGTGCGATGTGACTGTGAAGAAAGCTAATGCAATCCTAGGATGCATGAACAGAAGCATTGTGTCCAGATCACGGGAGGTGGTAGTTCCACTCTGTTCTGCTGTGGTCAAGCCTCACCTGGAGTCCTGTGTCCAGTTTTGGGCACCACATTTTCGGAAGGATGTTGGCAGGCTCAAGCGTGTCCAGAAGAGGGCAACTAGGATGGTTAGAGGGTTGGCATCTAAGTCATGAGGAAAGGCTGAAAGAGTTGGTTCTGTTTAGCCTGGGAAAGAGAAGGCTTAGAGGGGACATGATTGCAGTCTTCAGGTATCTGAAGGGCTGTCATATCAAAGACGGAGCAGATCTATTCTCTCTTGCTCTGGACTGCAAGACTAGATCTAATGGGTGAAAATTACAAGGGAGTCGATGCCAGCTAAATATCAGGAGGAACTTCCTAACTGTAAGAGTAGCTGAGCAGTGCAGCAGACTGCCTCGGGAGGTGCTGGTGCTCCTTTGCTGGATGTTTTCAAGTGGAGGCTGGATGACCATCTTTCGGGTATGTTGCAGGGCTATCTCTTGGCTCTGCTCCTGCAGGGTGCGGGGGGTTGGACTAGATGACTTTTGCAATACATTTCTTGGGAGATTTATTTCCTGCACTCAGAGTCACGCCTCTGTGACTGGGCAAAACTCTGCTCCCTTAACCAAACATCCCAACAGAAACACCTTGAAGCGGCACCTTGGTGTCGGCCTGTCTGGACCTGCTGTTCCTGGGTAGATGCAGCTCCTCCCCAGCAGAAGCCAAACAAAACAGCGGTTCCTGAAAGGACTGTAGGCGGCACAAACGTGACTGCTGACACAGCTCCCTCCCACTGATTTACGGGCTGCGTTTCGTGGGGACCAGGCAGGCGATGAATTCCATTCCACTCCCCAGAACTTGCCTCGGAAGAAACCGAGGATGCGACACCAAGGAGAGCCAGTTTGGTGTAGTGGTTAGGAGCATGGGCTCTGATCTGGGAGAACCAGCTGCCATGGCTTGTCTGTTGTCTTCCCGGGCCTGGGTGGCCAGGTGCTCAGCCAAGCTGAGAGCTGTTCTAACATAAAGTCCCAAACAAGATTATCAAAGGCTTTCTCTGCATCTAAAGATAATAGGGCCAATTGTTTTTCTGGGTGAGCTTCAAAGTATTCTAACACGTCTGAAATAATTCTGACATTATTTAGCATTTGTCTTTTAGGCAAAAAACCTGATTGATCTTGGTGGATCATCTGGACTAAAAAAAATAATCAATTTTTTAAGCTAAAATAGATGCAAAGATTTTATAGTCCATATTCAAAAGTAAACTGGGTCTATAGTTTCGTACTTCCTTCTCATCTGAATCAGATTCATGAATTAATGTAATTAAGGCTTGGTTCCATGAATCTGGAATTCCTTTCTTGCTAATATTCTTAATAACATGATTAAATGGGAAAACCACTTAATCTTCAAATATTTGATAAAATTTAAAATTTAAAATTTGTAAAAACTAATAAAAATGTTAAAAAATATATATGATAAAATTTTGCTGGCAATCCATCAGGTCCCGGAGTCTTTTTTCCCTTCTGATTTCTTGTTGCTTCTACTATTTCTGTCGACATAAATGGTTCATTTAAAATTTGTCTTTGTTCTTTAGTAAATTGTTTTTTATTATATTTCAAAAAGAAAGCTCTAATCTGTTTTTGATCAATGTAATCTGATTGGTAAAGAGATCTATAAATTTTCTCAATAATCTTCGGTAGTTCTTTCGAGTCACTCTTTTCTTTTTCATTCTCATCCCGCAATGTCCTAATATGTTGTTTCTCTGATTCTTTTCTCAGGGCCTGTCCACACAAGTGCGATGAAGCGGACGGGAAGCGTACCTGCGTTGCGTCACTGCATAAAAAGGCGCGTTAATACGATCCCACAGAACGGCACAGAATCGCACAGCTAACGTCGTTGCGTGATCATACAGCGTCGCTCAAGCGTCCCACTGAGAGAGCGGACGAAGAGACGGCGTGGTGCGACCAGACATAAGGGCGCTGTATGCGGCAAACGTTCTTCCGGCGTGCCGTTTGCGTGTCAGAAGCGTTGCGTTCGCTTAGACTTCTGCGCATGCGCACAGTCGGTTCCTTCGCTCGCTCGCTCGGCCGATCGCAGCCGCAGGAGTACCGCGGACAGCAGTCTTGAGGTCACAGGGAGACTACAGGACACAGTTGCCACAGCGAACCATGGAAACGGAGGAAGAGCTTGTCGGGACATCCGTCCTGGCTGCGTGTGGGACTGTGCAGATCCTGAGGCAGCGTCAGCAACAACTGTGGCATCCAGGGGAGACAATGAGACATGGCCTCCGGAGACAACGGGCTGCCAGCTATGTGAGATGTGGCATCCGCCGTATAGGTCACTCACGCCGGCGCAGGGAGAGTACAGCACGGCACGTCGTGCAGCTTACCTACCTTGCACAGCAGCTGCCACACCGCCGGTGGTGGGTGTACCCCCGGTCTACAGAGTGGTGGACGACATTTGTCACCCACGTCTGGGGAGAAGAAGAGTGGGTGAAACACTTCAGAATGTCCAGGTGAAGCACAGAGAGGGGCGGGGGAGGGGGGTATTGTGGTCCGTAGACACACAGGGGTGGCAGACCGGAGCACCTGTCCATGGCAGACCCGTACGCCATGTGACACAGGCCTGCATATGGGTGGAGTAGTTTGGCACCGTGCCTCAGGGCTACCTGAACCCCACAGCTCGGGCCAGTGGAGTCAGGGGGAGAGGAGGAGGAGGGGTCGCGGGTGTCATGACATGTTGTGTTGGAGGGCGACCCCCGAGTTGATGTGTTATGTCCACAGGGCCACATTCACCTGGCTGGTGGACGGGCTGCGGGACAGACTTCAAAGGGAGACGACGGTGATGCGGGTTCCCGTGCCGGTGGAGGAGCGTGTGGCAGTGGCTGTGTGGTGGATGGCCAACACCATGTCCTACAGAACCGTCGGCATGCAGTTTGGCCTTGCCCGATCCACCATGGCGGCCATTGTCGTGGAGGTCATGCGTGCCATTGTGGAGGAGCTGTTTCGTCGAGTGGTGTACCTACGGAACCCAGACAGGGTGAGTGCGCAAGTACATGAGGAGCACCGTGTAGTAGCAAGGGGAGGGGGCCACGGGCAGACCCCGGAAGGCACGCTGCCGAGCAGGCACGGACCCGTGTTTACAAGTTGCCCGTTACCTTGCCCACAGGTCATGCGTGCATTTTCCACCCGGGGCTTTCCGCAGTGTGTCGCCGCCATCGATGGATGCCACATCCGGACCACGATCCCCGTGGACCAGGCGGAGGACTATATGAATCGAAAGCACTACTGCTCATTGCTGCTGCAGGGCACCGTCGACCATGCCACTCGTTTTGTGGATGCCGTGGTGGGCCATAGTGGGCGGAGCCACGATGCACACGTGTTGCGCAGCTCCAACATCGTGGATGCCATGGATGCAGGCCAGTTCGTGCCGGGAAATCCCACCCGCACCATCGAGGGAGTGGAGGTGCCCCCATTAATCCTGGGTGATGCGGCCTATCCCCTGCGGCGGTGGCTGATGGTGCCCTACAAGGGCCACACGACCCCCAGGCAGCGGCACTTCAATAAGGTGCATGCGCGCGTGCGCAATGTCGTGGAGCGCGCCTTCGGCCGTTTGAAAGCACGATGGCGGTGCCTGCTTCTACAGGTGCCGCTGCAGCTGGATAACGTGAAGTATGCCGTGGCTGCCTGCGTGGTCCTGCACAACCTCTGCGAGGACCGTGGCCACGAAGCTCCTGAGGCGCTGGAGGAGGGAGAGGAGAGGGACTTCGAGGAGGACTGGGACGAGGCCGAGCAGAGGCACCCACAGATGGATGCGGACGAGAGGCAGGCAGCTGCGGGTCGGGTAGTGCGGGAGGCCCTCACCACATGGTTCTGTCACCGCACAGGGATCCCCTAGGTCCCTCTCCCTGCCGTCGCTGTGGTGTGCGCCGCTCCCTGTCCCTGGGGTGCTGAGGCAACAAGATTGTGGTGGAGTTCCGCTCTCCCTCAAATAAAGCAGCTTACAACCAGATGCTAGTCCGTCTCCTATTGTGGGAGCCATGGAGGGTGGGAGTCAGAACTCATGGGGCTGTCACGCAGAGGGGTGCGGGTCTGGCATGGCATCTCCCGTACGGCATGTCTCCCCTGTTCCAGACCCCTGAGCTGCCAGGAGGGGGGGCCAGCTGGGGACCACAGACAGCACATTGGGAATGCATGGACAGCTAGGCTATGGGGTCAGCTGGAAAGGAGCCCCCCTGCCGTTGTCTGCAAACCATGGTGATGGCCCTGGTGCCTCTCCCCATCCCTGCCACACACATAGCGTAAGGTTGGGCGTTCGCTGACAAGTGCGTCCTGGGAACAGAGGGCTTGCCCATGTGTTCTGACATCGGGTCGAACATGCGCAGTGGCGCTCGGGCAAAGGCTCGTTCGTTCGCGGGTGCGACGTGCCGGCCACCGAACGATCCGCATCGCCGAGCCAGTGGATGCGGAGCGGCAGCCACATGTCACCTGTTCGCTTTGTAGAATAACATGTTCACTGTACAGAGTCATCTACCCGTTTCCCTCCCTTCCTCCCCCCCCCACGGAGGTGCGAAGCCTCAGCCCTTTGCGTTTTCGTATTTTCGCCCAAACAGCGGGCAAAAGGGGGCGCGTGTCAGCGCATGCGCAGAACGCAGAGGCCTCCTCATTCAGGCAGCATGGCTTTCCCCACCAAGGGTGTGCTATGGCTGCCTGAGGAGGTGGAGAGTCTGTTGGAGGCTCTTTATGAGCTGGAGGCCGGGTCCAGGGTCATGCCCTCGACCCATGAGGAGACCCTCTCCCTCTTCGAGCAGGCTGCCAGCCGCCAGGGGTTCCGGCGCTCGGCACAGCAGTGCCGGGCGAAGTTCAAACGGGAGAAGGCGGCATTCTTCAAGGCGCTGGAGGACTGGGATGGTCTCCCGCCTCGAGGACACCGCCCTCCCCGTTTTGGACTGCTCCGGAACCTCTGGGAGCAGGCTGGGCGGCCTGGATGGAGGTACCGGACGCCATACCGTAAGTACCGCCCTACCCCCTTCCCCTTGGCTCTTAGTGGCCCCCCCCTCATGGCTGTCATTTCACAGGGCGTCCACGGGCGAAGAGGCAGAGGGGGGCCACCTCAGAGGCCGAGGGCCAGGGATCCCTGCAGGAGGGCCAGCGGTGCCCTGCAGCACAAGGTGAGCATCATGACGGCATGCCCACACAGGCTCCCAGCATGGGGCTGCCAGGTGCCATGACATGTAGAGTGCCTGTGGTGGTGGTTCCCCGGGGTCAGGGGGAGCAGACAGCGCTGGAGGAGGGCAGCATGGCTGACATGGGCCTAGGGTGGCTGGTCACTCGGTGATCTGCACAGCTGGGGCAGGAGCCCAGCTTCTGAGGGCTGCCATGTGCCTCTGCCTGCAGGGCCCGTGGTGGTGAGCTCTCCGGAGCCACATTTGGGGAGTGGCCGATCAGGGGATGCGGGTGAGTACCCACTGGGCATGGCCATCGGCCGTGGCCACGCATATGGGGTGGCTCCCGCAGCACACACACATGGGGCCGGTGCCTCCACCTCGCAGCAAGGTGGAGCCTGGGTTGGCAGGATGTGGTTGGGTCACCCTCCACGCACGCCTGGCAGCCATCAGTCGACTGCAGGGCTAGCTACGTGGGCACCGGCCCTCCACAAAATCCTGTCTTTGGTCGCCCACATAGTTTCCCCTTGGGTTCTCACCCCCACCCTTGTTTCACGTGCAGGGGAGCCAATGCAGATGGCTGCCACTCCCGAGGAAGCTGGACCTGTGGTCATCAGCTCCGCCCCTGAGACAGAGTCAGGTAGGTGTGCATATGGATGGGGCCCAGGGACCACGGTCGCCCCCTGCCAATATGGTTCTGACCCCCTTCCTCTTCCCACAGCAGAGCGGGCCCCATCTGCACCCGAGGCGGGACCGTCTTCCGGCACCACCGTGGAAAGGCTGGCCATCCTAAAGGGGAAGATGGAGAACGTCATAGACACCCGTGAGTATCCCGCTTGGCATGTTCGAAGAACTTTGCCGTGGGTGGACTGTAGACAGTGGTGAGCAGCTGGCACGTCTGCTCCCATCCATGGCATGGCAGCTCAGCCGCCAGCCAAATGTCCTTGTGGGCCGGTGGGCGGCCATGTGGCCACTGACGGGACACCCGCCCTTGTTTCCCCACAGTCGGTCGATACGGATACCGACTCTCCTTCCTGCAGCGGGGTATGCGCAGAATTGAGCAGCTGCTGACCGAGATGCGCCTGGATGACGCTATGGCAGCCCAGGCGGTGGAGGCTGCGTCTCCTGGGCCGTCCCCCCTCCAGACACACCGCACCTCGCGCCGGCGACCCCACATCCTTGAGGACTCTGACGAGGAGCCACCGGGCCAGGAAGGGGAGGAGCCATCTGAAGAGGGGGTGACGGGGCCGGCCCCAGACGAGGGGGCAGCAGCGGGACGGGGGGGGCAGAGGTGGCAGGCCAGGCCGCGATTCTCATGGCCTCCTCTGGTGAGGAGGGGGCAGAGGGGCCACAGAGTGCTCGGCAGCATACCCTGGAGGGTGCGGGGGAGTCAGGGTGGGACACCGGGTCGGGTTAGGGGGGGGCAGGTTGGTTGATTCATGTTTCTTGTTGTTGTTTACATAGTTCTGTTTATTAAAGTTTGTTATATTTTTCCAAAACCGTAGTAGTGTTGTCCTTCCCCCCCACATACCCCCCTCCCCGGGGGACCTCTGCTGGTTGTCCTGGGCCAGTGTCCCTATGATGCTCCCGGCTTCTTCCGGGCCCGCCCACGGCCTCTACCCCGGCCCCGCCCTACCTGCGTGGCCACCCCACTAGGGCCGGGCCGCTGAGGCTCTGTTGCCACAGCCCGGGCACGCATGGTGTCCACTAGGGCAGAGACCACATCTGTTAGACAAGCCATCTGAGTGTTGGAGGCCTCTATGCTGGCCTGCATGGTGGCCTGTGCTGCAGCTTGGGCGGCGTGTGCTGCCTGATCTTGCTCACGGGCGGCCCGCATTTCAGCAATCAGCTCGTCATGCATCCGCCGGTCCTCTGCCATGGCTTCTCTGTTGTCTTCCCGGGCCTGGGTGGCCAGGTGCTCCCCAACACTTTGTAGGGCAGAGAGCCGCTTCTTCTTTGTCTTGCAGAGGGCTGCTCTCTCTGCAGGGGTCAGGTCTCCCATGGTGACGTCTGGCGGAAGGCCTGTTGGGGTATGGGCAGTGAACACCAGACCCATCCACCTCACACCGGCCACCTCTACCCTACCCAGACAGGAACATAGGCCATGCCCCAGCCTATCCCCTAGTGTGACTCACGGTCCGGGTGGCGGCTGGAGCCCTCCATGGGTTCTTCCTCCTCCTCCTCCTCTGCCTCCTCCTCCGCTTCCATGTCCGCATCCGAGACCAGCTCTTGTGTCCCTAGGAAGGAAGGTTCTGTTTACTGTGATCCACAGTGGCTGGCAACGCCAGTAGTGGAGCAGTGTGCAGTCGGAGGCCCACTGATGCCCTTCACCAACCTTGGCCGGGCGGCATGAGACTGTCCTCGTCAGTGTCATCATCCTCGTCGCTGCTGTCCTGCTGGGTATTGCTCAATGACTCTGTACCTGTACGTGGGACAGACAGGGAATCACCAGCCGTAGTTTGCGCGACACAGCCCCCATATGCCTTCTCTCCCACTGGATGCCCCACCAGCTCTTCTTCCACGGGGTGCTCCCTTGTGGAGGGCATTGTGCCTTCCCACACAGCTCCCAGGGTCCCCCTGGCACTGTGGCCTGTGCGGGTCTCTGTCCCTGGGGACACTCACCGGTGTGGCTGCTGGTTGAGGGCAGGGACTCGGCTGACTCCAACTCGTCCTCTGCCCTGGGGCGGCGGGCACTCTCTTCTGATGAGGTGCTCGGCCCCTGGGTTGCCTGGTGTCTCCGCCGGCACCGGCCAAGGGTCTGGAGCACCATGCCGGGGTCCACATCTCTGCTCTTATGCAGGATCCGGTGCAACTCCTCATAATAGGGGCACGTGATCCTGGGCTGGCCTGATTTGGAATTGTTAGCCACTACTTTCCGGTACTTGAGGCGCATGGCCTTAGTTCTGCGCCGACAAGCGAGAGCATCCCGGTTGTGTCCCCTAGCCACCATGCCCCTAGCCACCTCGGCAAACACCTCAATGTTCCGGCGGGACTGTCCCAGGGTCCGCTGGACCCTGGCGTCTCCCCATAACGCTAGGAGGTCCCTCACTTCTGGGCGTGTCCAGGAACGGCCACGCGGCTTAGCCATTGCACTGGTGCCTGTTCTGGATACAAGGGGGATCGGGAGCAGAGGGAGGTGTGGGGAACGTGTCTCTGGCCCTTTACTGTTTTTTCCGGCTGTGCGGCAACAGTCCGTGCAGCCCATACGCCCATACAGCCCCCCTTCTGCTTTTCGGCGACTTTTCGCTACTGCGCATGCGCGGACCTCCGGTCTTACGCTTTTCACGCAGCTCCGAAGAAAAACATCCGTTATTTACGCAGAAGCGCGACGGTGGCCGGATGCAACGGCATAGGTGCGCTGCTGCGATCCCACGCACGCCTGCTTCCGGCTCTTCCGGAAAGGACTTCTGTTTTAGCGGTCCCTTTTTGAAGCGCATCAACGGGCGCTCGCAACGTTGTTATGCCAGTAGCACGACGCTTTGCAGATGTGCTCGTCTGATCCCGTCGGTTTGCGCCGTCGCTTCATCGCACCGCTTGCGTCGTGAATGGGTACATATGATCGCGCCCATAATTTATAAGCTAACCATCTTGTTGGTTTGTTTGGATTTTCAAAATAATTTTGTTTTGCACACATAATTTTATTCGCTATTTCCTATGATAGAAGGCGATTTAATTCGTGTTGAAGAGTTTTAATCTTTATTCTACTTCGCTCCAAATCTGAGACTTCTTTCATAGTATCTTCTTTTTTAATTTGTTCTTTAACCTGTACAATTTTTTTGTGTTCTTTGTTTCTTGACCCATGTACCTTGTCTTATAAACCAGCCTCTTGCATAGGCATCCCAAACTACATCCATTGAAATGTCTGTTTGTATATTTGCATTAAAGAATTCTTGAAATTCTTTTTTAGTATCAGATACAAATTTCGGATCCTTCAAAAGCCATAAATTCAAAGACCATCTATTTCTCTTCGGTCTGTCATGTAAAGTTAGAAACAAAGGATTGTGGTCTGTGAACATTTGAGGAAGGAGCTTGGGGAGGGACCTCCATGAAATGCGATGCCCTCAAGTCCCCTCCAATGCAGCCATTTTCTCCAGGGGATCAGATCCCTTTCGTTGGGAGATCAGTTGTCATTCTAGGAGATCTCCAGGCCCTACCTTGAGGCTGGCAACCGTACTTCCTCACCACTAGCAAAGCGGGTTGTGTTTGTGCCTCTATTACAGCCAGAAGTGCAGCAGAGGGGCCAGGCTATGCTTATCCCGCAAGGTCAGAATCTGGGAGTTTGTCAGTGGCTACAAAACAGGGCAGGGGAGCTGCCCCCTGACCCCTCTGCTTCCTCTCCCCATTTGTCCTCTCACTGACTGCACATGGCCTTCCATGGAGACCCATGTCTCTGCAGGTCTCTCCCGTACAGACAATGCCTGCATACTTCACACACGTGATGCCGGACAAGCTGGCCATTGGTGACAGAGAAAGTCCTCTTTAAATCTGGCTTCTTTCTCTCTTTTTGACTGCCACCTGAATGGGAACAGGATCTATATGGCACAGCTGTAGAATGGGTGGGACTTGGCTTGACGGCAGCACATGTGAAAGGGATCTAGGTGTTCTGGTTGATCACAAGCTAAACATAAGCCTGCAGTGTGATGTGACTGCGAAGAAAGCTAATGCAATCTTAGGATGCATTAACGAGAGCATTGTGTCCAGGTTGTGGGAGCTGGTAGTTCTGCTCTATTCTGCTATGGTCAAGCCTCACCTGTGTCCAGTTTTGGACACCATATTTTCGGAAGGATGTTGACAGGCTCAAGCGTGTCCAAAAGAGGGCACTGAGGATGGTGAAAGGGTTGGCATCCAAGACTTATGAGGAAAGACTGAAAGAGTTGGGGATGTTTAGCCTAGGAAAGAGAAGGCTTGGAGGGGACATGATTGCAGTCTTCCAATATTTGAAGGGCTGTCATGTGGAAGACGAAGCAGATCTATTCTCTCTTGCTCCGGATTGCAAGACTAGATCCAATGGGTGGAAATTAGAAGGGAGTCGATACCGGCTAAATATCAGGAGGAACTTCCATACTGTAAGAGTGGCTGAGCAGTGGGACAGACTGCCTTGGGAGGTGGTGGGTGCTCCTTTGCTGGACGTTTTCAAGTGGAGGCTGGATAACCGTCTTTTGGGTATGTTGCAGGGCTATCTCTTGGCTATGCTCCTGCAGAGTGCAGGGGGTTGGACTAGATGACCTGCAAGGTCCCTTCCAACGCTAACATTCCATGATTCTATGATTCTATGATAAATGTTTTTACCTTTTGCAATACATTTCTTGGGAGATTTATTTCCTGCACTCAGAGCACGCCTCTGTGACTGGACAAAACTCTGCTCCATTAACCAAACATCTCAACAGAAACACCTTGAAGTGGCACCTTGGTGTCGGCCTGTCTGGACCTGCTGTTCCTGGGGAGATGCAGTTCCTTGCCAGCAGAAGCCAAACAAAACAGCGGTTCCTGAAAGGACTGTAGGCGGCACAAATGTGACTGCTGACCGAGCTCCCTCCCACTGATTTACGGGCTGCGTTTTGTGAGGACCAGGCAGGCGATGAATTCCATTCCACTCCCCGGAATTTGCCTCGTAGGAAACCGAGGATGCGACACCAAGGAGAGCCAGTTTGGTGTAGTGCTTAGGAGCATGGGCTCTGATCTGGGAAAACCGGGTTTGATTCCCCATTCCTCCACATCCAGCTGCTGGTGTGACCTTGGGTCAGTCACAAGTTATTTCAGAACTGCTCTGGAAAGAACAGTTCTCAAGAGAGCTCTTTCAGCCCCACCTACCTCACAGGGTTTCTGTTGTGGGGAGGGGAAGGGAAAGGAGATTGTAAGCCACTCTGAGACTCCTGCGGGTAGTTAAGGGCGGGGTATAAATTCTTCTTCCTCCTCCTCCTCTTCCTCTTGGTGTAGTTTGGTGTAGTGGTTAAGTGCACGGACTCTAATCTGGGAGAACAAGAGAAGGGGAAGTCGTGGAAGCAGTGACAGATTTCACCTTCCTGGGATCCAAGATCACTGGAGACAGTGATTGCAGCCATGGAATTAAAAGACGCCTGCTCCTTGGGAGGAACGCTATGGCAGACCTAGGCAGCATAATAAAAAGTAGAGACATCACCCTGCCAACAAAAGTCTGTACGGTCAAAGCCATGGTATTCCCAGTAGAAATGTATGGCTGCGAGAGCTGGACCATAAGGAAGGCCGAGCACTGAAGAATAGATGCTTTTGAATTATGGTGCTGGAGAAGACTCTTGAGAGTCCCTTGGACTGCAAGGAGATCAGATCAGTCAATCCTAAAAGAAATCAACCCTGACTGTTCCCTGGAAGGCCAGATACTGAAGCTGAAGCTCAAATACTTCGGCCACCAAATGAGAAGAAAGCACTCACTGGAGAAGACCTTGATGGACTGAAGGTCAAAGCAGAAGGGGTCAGCAAAGGATGAGATGGTTAGACAGGGTTATCGATGCAACAAACATGAAATTTAGCAAACCCTGGAGGACAGCAGAAGACAGGAAGGCCTGACGTGATGTGGTCCATGGGGTTGCAAAGACTCGGACTTGACTGTGCAACTTAAGAACAACAAATAGTAATCTATCAATCTCTGCTCTTTCCTATCCGAAGTGTACTTCTAAAATAAGGAGAGAAGTATTTCTCTTCTGAACTTGCAATGTGGCTCTATGTAGCTTTGTAAGCTGAGTAACCTGGTGAAGTGAAATTCCTGCATGTGTAGCATTATTTAAGCACTCTGCTAACTAATGGTGATGCAGCCAGTCTCTGGCCGACCTCCTTACCTTTAGGTGGAGAAGGCTGTTTGTCGCCAGATGCCCAGGATAGGTCAGCCCAAAGAGCCGAAAGCCCCAGGAAGAGAAGGAGTCTGCTTCCCATGGCGAGGCTGGAGCCCAGGTCCGAGTGCCCGGCAGTCAGCTCTGCTGAGATATAAACCTCCCTTGGGGAGGGGTGTCCCTTGGAGCCGGAGCCAAAACGTGACAGGTGGAGAGACGACACTGAGATGACGATTTGCACACAGGAGGCAATTTTCTGGGCAGGACGAGCACAACAAACCTATTAGGGGCATAATGCTTGTGACGTGGTCCAGCAGCCAAAGCCAACCCATCACTGGCCCGGGCCAAAATCCTGTACTCTCCCCTAGTCAACACATGTTGTGCCTGCATGTGAGGAGAGGAAGAAAGGGCCATTGTTTGTGCATATCCCAAATGGCAGCTGTGGATGACAAGCCCCAAATTAATGGCTGACTACTGTTGGCTCTGTGTCACAAAGCCCCCACCCCCTTTCACTCCATTCTCTCCCATTTGAGAAGGGCCAGGCATCCCACCTGATCAGATCCTTACGCCTCCCCATGTCCCAATTCTGGAGCCCTTCCCTGGAGGTCATGCCCTCTTCTACCACAATTCAGCATAGGTGTAGAGTACGGGGGGGCTCGAGGGCTTGAGCCACCCCCGAAATTTCCCGGGGAGGGAGCTCAGCCACCCCTGGGAAAATGGAGCACCTGCCGCCGCGCCTCCCCGGGTCCTTCCGAGGCCTGGCAGCCGCTGCTGGAGAGGGAGAGGGAAGGGGTGGCAGGGGGGAGAGAGGCACCGGCAGCAGTGGCTGGCGGGCCTCGGAAGGGCTTGGGGAGGTGAGGTGGTTTCCCGGAGGGGGGGGAAGAACATCGTCCCAGCGAGCGCGTGCGCTAAGGAGCCCCCGCCCCCCCGGATTTCCAAAACTCTACGCCCCTGCAATTCAGTGATATACACGATGGACCATCTAGCGGGGTTTCTACATCTGTTGCAGGGGTGGTTCCCCAAGAGCTAGTTTGGTGCAATGGTTAGGAATGTGGACTGGGTTTGATTCTCCACTCCTCCACTTGCAGTTGCTGGGTGAATTTGGGCAAGCCATAGCTCTGGCACAGCTGTTCTTGAAAAAGAGCTGTTTCTGTTAGAGCTCTCTCAGCCCCACCTACCTCACAGGGTGCCTTTTATGGGGAGGGGAAGGGAAAGGAGTTTGTAAGCCATTCTGAGACTCCCTTGGGTAGGGAAGGGCAGGGTATAAATCCAATCTCTCCTCCTCCTCCTCCTCTTCCTCTTCAAGTCTTCTGCTGCCATCCTTGTGCGCCACTGGGTAACACTTGCAAGTGCCTTGGGGGCAGGATGGTTGTCTTTCCACCTACAACTGAAATGAGGCCCTGGTCAATGCCACTTCTAATCAGGAGGTCACCCCCCCCCCCAGTAATTCTCTAGGGTGGTTGTTGTGTACTAACGAAGACCGTGCATGTGGTTGTGCTAACTACCAAAGCTTCGAACAATAGCCCAAGCGGATCCTAGCACAGACCAATCAGTTTAGCAGGATCCTAAAAGGGACCTATGGTTATGGGCGCACTGTAAATAGTCCTATCACAGGTGTTGGATGTGTTTGTGGGTATGACTTGTACCGGCATTTAAGCAGACCCCCGGGTCCTGCTCGCCCATCCGAGTTTTCCCACTGTACAGAGCATCACTTGCCCCAGATGGAGAGTTCCTACCTGTACGTTGTGGCTAATAGCCACTGATTGACCTCTGCTCCATATCTAATCTAATTCCCTCATGAAGCCCTCCATGCTTGTAGCCGCCACCACCTCCTCTGGTAGTGAATTCCATGTGTTCATCACTCTTTGGGTGAAGAAGTACCTCCTTTTATTGGTTCTAACCCGACTGCTCAGCAATTTTATGGAGTGGCCACAAGTTCTTGTATTGTGAGAAAGGGAGAAATGTACTTCTTTCTCTACCTGCTCTATCCCATGCATAATCTTATAAACCTCGATCATGTCACTCCTCAGCCATCATTTCTCCAAGCTAAAGAGCCCCAAGCACTTTAACCTTTCTTCATAGGGAAAGTGTTCCAACTCTTTTATCATTTTGTTGCCCTCCTTTGCACTTTTTCCAGTGCTATAACATCTTTTTGGAGATGTGGCGACCAGAACTGTACACACTACTCCAAATGAGGTTGCACCATCGATTTATACAGGGGCATTATGATACTGGCTGATTTGTTTTCAATTCCCTTCCTAATAACCCCCAGCATAGCGTTGGCCTTTTTCACTGCAGTCGCACACTGTCTCAACATTTTCATCGAGTTATCTACTACGACTCCAAGATCTCTCTCTTGGTCAGTCTCTGCCATCAACATGTATTTACAACTTTGTGAACAACTTCGTGTTGTTTGCAAATTTAGCCACTTCACTGCTTACTCTGCTGAATCTTCCTCAATAGATTTTGTCCAGCACTGTGCCTACTAATTTTTTCCTTGATAACAGTTTCCACCAACTTAGCCGGTATCGACGTCAGATTGACTGGCCTGTAATTTCCCGGATCTCCTCTGGAACCCTTTTTAAAGATAGGAGTGACATTCGCTACCTTCCAGTCCTCAGGAATGGAGGCAGATTTTAAGGAAAGAGTACATATTTTTGTCAGGAGATCCACAAGTTCACGTTTGAGTTCTCTCAGATCTCTCGGATGTATGCCATCCGGACCCGGTGATTTATTTGTTTTTAAGTTGTCTATCAGTCGCAGGACCTCTTCTCTTGTCACCTTAATCTGACTCAGGTCTTTCAACCCCCCTCCCGAAATCAGTGGTTCTGGAGTGGGCAGGCACTTCTCATCTTCCACAGTGAAGACAGAGGCAAAAAATGCATTCAGCCATTTCCCTATCGTCCTTCAGTACACCTTTTACCCCTTGGTCATCCAAGGGCCCCACTGCTTCCCTGGCTGGTTTCCTACTTCTAATGTATTTAGAAGTAATTGATGAATACAAGACGTCAAGCTTTATGTAACCGGATGTGAAGTTACTTCTGGTAATTTGTTATTCAAATGCTTGCCAAGGCAAATAAATTGTTGACTGCCTTACTATGTTTTGTACAGAGCTCTTTTAAAAAAAGTGGCTCCACAAAAGGCACTCACATATGTACCCCATTATGTCCAGTGTAGCAAACATGATTAGCTATGACGTCGATAGTGGGTAAATTGGTGGAAACTGTTATTAAGGAAAAAATTAGTAGGCACATTGATGAACAAAATCTATTGAGGAAGACTCAGCATGGGTTCTGTAAGGGAAGATCTTGTCTCACTAACCGGTTAGTGTTCTTTGAGGGAGTAAACAAACATGGGGACAAGGGGGACCCAATAGATGTTGTTTACCTTGACTTCCAGAAAGCTTTTGATAAAAGTTCCTCATCAAAGGCTCCTAAGTAAGCTCAATAGTCATGGGATAAAAGGACAAGTCCTTTTGTGGATCAAAAACTGGCTAATTAAAAGGAAACAGAGAGTGGGTATTAATGGGCAATTTTCTCAGTAGAGGGTGGTAAGCAATGGGGTACCACAGGGATCAGTAGAAGAAGAAGAGAGAAGAGGAGAAGAGATTGGATTTGTACCCCGCCCTTCACTCACTTGGAGTCTCAGAGCGGCTTACAAACTCCTGTCCCTTCCCCTCCCCACAACAGACACCCTGTGAGGTAGATGCGGCTGAGAGAGCTCTTTCCCAAGCTGTCCTTGAGAGAACAGCTGGTACAGAACTATGGCTTACCCAAGGTTATCCAGCAGCTGCGAATGGAGGAGTGGGTAATCAAACCCGGTTCTCCCAGATTAGAGTCCATGCACTTAACCACTACACCAAACTGGCTCTCACACCAAATTGGCTCTCTGGGTCCGATGCTTTTTATCTTGTTCATTAATGATTTGGAGTTGGGTGTAAGCAGTGAACTGGCTAAATTTGCAAATGACATGAAATTGTTCAGGGTGGTGAAAACCAGGGAGGATTGTGAGGCACTCCAAAGGGATCTGTCGAGGATGGGCAAATGGGGTTCAATGTGGCAAATGGAGTTTAATGTGGCCAAGTGCAAAGTGATGCACATTGGAGCCAAAAATCCCAACTATAAGTACACGTTGATGGGGTCCGAACTGGCGGAGACTGACCAAGAGAGAGATCTTGGAGTCGTAGTAGATAACTCAATGAAAAAGTCGAGACAGTGTGTGACTGCAATGAAAAAGGCCAACACTATGCTGGGGGTTATTAGGAAGGGAATTGAAAACAGATCAGCCAGTATCATCATAATGCCCCTGTATCAATCGATGGTGTGACCTCATTTGGAGTACTGTGTACAGTTCTGGTCGCCACACCTTGGAAAGGATATTATAGCATTGGAAAAAGTGCAGAAAAGGGCAACTATCAATCAAAGGTGTTGCATACTGGGCTCGATGCATGGAGAAGCAGGAGAACAGCATGATAATCAGCTCTTAGTTTATTCGTACACAAGAACAACTCAACCCTGCCAAGGCGGCAGCTATATGCTGTCACACCCACAGTCCTATTGGAGGGTTTGAATTTCCTGCCAAAGTGTCTACTGGTGTACTCCTGGAAATTCAGGATCCTTGGTCCCTATTTTTTCCAGGAGCCAAGCTCCGACTGCCTGTCACTGGCACCTGGTGGCAGTCAGCGGACATAACAAAAGGGTTGGAACACTTTCCCTATGAAGAAAAATTAAAGCACTTGGGGCTCTTTAGCTTGGAGAAACGATGACTGAGGGGTGACATGATCGAAGTTTATAAGATTATGCATGGGATAGAGCAGGTAGAGAAAGAGGTCCTTTTCTCCCTTTCTCACAATACAAGAACTCCTTGTGGGCACTCCATGAAATTGCTGAGCAGTTGGGTTAGAACAGATAAAAGGAAGTCCTTCTTCACCCAAAGAGTGCTTAACACATGGAATTCACTGCAGCGGGAAGTGGTGGCAGCTACAAGCATGGATGGCTTCAAGAGGGGATTGGATAAACACATGGAGCAGAGGTCCATCATTGGCTATTAGCCACAAAGTATAGATAGGAACTCTCAGTCTGGGGCAAGGGATGTTCTGTATTCTTGGTGCTTGGGGGGGGGGGGGACAACAGTGGGAGGGCTTTTAGTGTCCAGGCCCCACTGGTGGACCTCCTGATGGCAGAGAGTGTCGGACTGGATGGGCCATTGGCCTGATCCAAAATTGGGTTCTCTTATGTTCTTATGTACTGCCAACCCTGATTTAACAACATAAAATACATCGCCCACATAAGTAACTTATTTAGCATATAAAATTGGATTATTTAGAATCTGCTCTTGAGAGAAAGGCTCTGAGGGAACTTGTGACTGACCCAAGGTCACCCCAGCAGCTGCATGTGGAGACGTGGGTAATCAAACCCAGATCTCCCAGATTAGCGTCCGCGTTCCTAACCACTGCACCAAACTAGCTCTTGGGGAACCACCCCTGCAACAGATGTAGAAACCCCGCTAGATAGTCCATCGTGCATATTACTGAATTGTGGTAGAAGAGGGCGTGACCTCCAGGGAAGGGCTCCAGAATTGGGACATGGGGGGGGGGGCATGTAAGGATCTGATCGGGTGGGATGCCTGGCCCTTCTCAAATGGGAGAGAATGGAGCGAAAGGGGGTGGGGGCTTTGTGACACAGAGCCAACAGTAGTCAGCCATTAATTTGGGGCTTGTCATCCACAGCTGCCATTTGGGATATGCACAAACAATGGCCCTTTCCTCCTCTCCCCACATGCAGGCACAACATGTGTTGACTAGGGGAGAGTACAGGATCTTGGCCCGGGCCAGTGATGGGTTGGCTTTGGTTGCTGGACCACGTCACAAGCATTATGCCCCTAATGGGTTTGTTGTGCTCGGCCTGCCCAGAAAATTGCCTCCTGTGTGCAAATCGTCATCTCAGTGTCGTCTCTCCACCTGTCACGTTTTGGCTCCGGCTCCAAGGGACACCCCTCCCCAAGGGAGGTTTATATCTCAGCAGAGCTGACTGCCGGGCACTTGGACCTGGGCTCCAGCATCGCCATGGGAAGCAGACTCCTTCTCTTCCTGGGGCTTTTGGCTCTTTGGGCTGACCTGTCCTGGGCATCTGGCGACAAACAGCCTTCTCCACCTAAAGGTAAGGAGGTCGGCCAGAGACTGGCTGCATCACTCCTCTTGGCCTAGATAATCAAGATGGGTCCCCACCCCCCTATTAAGACTGTCTGCAGCTGTATTAAAGAGCAAGCGTCCAGGATAGGGATGCCACACACCCCGGTGTAGGCCGGGGTGCCCCAGTTTCTGGTGCTCATCTCTGCCACCAGCCAGCTGGGAGCAGAGGGGAATTTTAGTTGTTGTTCAGTCGCACAGTCGAGTCTGACTCTTCGTGACCCCATGGACCCCATCACGCCAGGCCCTCCTGTCTTCCATCATGCTCCGGAGTTTGCTTAATTTCATGTTCATTGCATCGATGACACTGTCTAACCATCTCATCCTTTGCCGTCCCCTTCTGCTTTGACCTTCACTCTTTCCCAGCATCAGGGTCTTCTCCAGTGAGGGCTCCCTTCTCATTTGGTGGCCAAGGTAGTTGAGCTTCAGCTTCAGGATCTGGCCTTCCAGGGAACAGTCAGGGTCGGTTTCTTTTAGGATTGACTGATCCGATCTCCCTGCAGTCCAGGGGACTCTCAAGAGTCTTCTCCAGCACCATAACTCAAAAGCATCTATTCTTCAGTGCTCGGCCTTCCTTATGGTCCAGCTCTCGCAGCCATACATCACTACTGGGAATACCATTGCTTTGACCATACGGATTTTTGTTGGCAGGGTGATGTCTCTGCTTTTCATTATGTTGCCTAGGTTTGCCACTGCTTTCCTCCCAAGGAGCAGGCGTCTTTTAATTTCCTGGCTGCAGTCTCCATCTGCAGTGATCTTGGATCCCAGGAAGGTGAAGTCTGTCCCTGCTTCCACGACTTCCCCTTCTGTTTGCCAAGGAGTGATGGGGCCGAATGCCATGATCTTAATTTTTCTGAAGTTGAGTTTCAAGCCAATTTACACCCCCCCCCCCCCAAAAAAAAGAAGCCGGAAATAAACATGACTTGCCTATGTTGTAGGCATGTCAGTGACATGGGGGGAGGGAGGCTGATGCTCTGGTTTCTGGGCAAAGCTCTATGGTAGAACCAAATTCTATCCTAGAGGTTGTCGTGGGTCTTGGCTCCACTGAGGCTGACCATTCCTCAGATGAGGAAGAGGCACAGAGCAACCCAGCTTCCTCTGGAGTCAGCCCAGAAGAGGAACCTCTGCCAGCATCTGGGGGAGAAGAGGCCCCAGCAGCAGGGGCAGCAAGGCTGATACGTGTGAGTGACCGGACCGGAGTCAAGCAGGAGACTTCACACGGAGAGAGTGAACAAGGCCATTTTATTGAACGTGGTTTGCAAAGCACAGAGAAGCCGGATGGGCAGTCCCGTCGCTTCTGGTGTGGCGCAGCACACCCACAGCTTTTATAATTCCCTACCTCGTCAAGCCCACCAATTGGCGGCTTGCTCACAATCTTGCTAACCAATCACGCGCTGTTGCCATCCCTACTTCAGGCTTGTGTTCTTTTTGCACCTGCTTAGTTCCCCCGCTTCCCCCTCCCTTCCCTCTCCCTGGTCATGTGGTGAAGCTAGCTGCAAAAGCTTACTTCCTGTTTCTGAGTTGTCTACAAGCAGTATTGTTCTCCTTTCAATCCCTCCTCTTTTGTTTTATAACTATGTAGACTACTCATGTTGAAGAAAGATCGTATCATATCTCAGTTGGGGGGGGGGGGGGTCGCATAACTAGCATCTCTACTTCTCTCTGCCTTGCTATTAGCCCCTTGCTATTAGCCCCTTAATACATGTTGGGATACACTGCAAACACACACATACTACTATTCCGACAAAAAGAACAAAAACACCTGTAACAATTAACTCTTTCAGCCACTGCATATTTGGCAGCCATGAGGTTAGCCAGGCCCACCATCCCTCAGGGTTAGAAGAATATGCTTACCTTACATCCTTAGCAACTTGTTGAATGGCTTGTACATTTGCCTCAACTTTCCCTGACTCATTGATATAGTGGCAACAAGTGGTATTTAACCAAACACAGAGTCCACCTTGAGCACTAAGTAAGTAATCTAATGCCATTTGATGTTGCAACAATACTCTTCCTACTGATTCCACTTCTGTTTGTAAGGCCCATAACCCCTGTGCAGTTTCATTTGCTAACTTCTCAACTTGGTAACTAAGACGTCTTAACTGATTCACATTCCATGCGATCCCCACTCCCCAGAAGGTGATGGCTACATATCTCTCTCCTTCAGTAAGGTAAGTATTATCTGGGTCATACCCTGCTTTCTCATCATAAGCCCTCTTTCTTCTTTCCCATTGGATATGGGGGTCCCAGGTTTCCTTTGATTGTTCCTTAAGGTGGAAGGCAATTCCCCCAGGGGCCAATGTCCCTACCGTACAAGTCCCATTCCATGCTCGGGGTAATATTCTCCCTGCCCATTTCCCACAAATCCAAAACAGTCCCTGGGGTAATCCATACATATATAACCATGGAAAGGAGAAAATCTTTTCCTGCAGGTTAAAACAAAGATTAGACCCTCGCATATTATTATATAATTTCACAAGGTGTTTCCGCCCCTTTTCTACTAACTGGAAGGGGTCCCCTACTCCTGAATTATTGACTCTTTTAGCCACTGCATATACTCTACTTTGGTCCATGTTGTGATGTTTTTCGTGGTGGCCTCATATGCAACAGTTTTTGACTGATTATACCACTGGAAACATAGAGGGGCTCTAGGCCAATTGTCCTGATGGTTAGGGGTCATCTCGTCCATATCTCTGTTCCTCCCACTCCTCTGGTCCACTATGTGAGCCAGTTTACTAGTGGAAAAGATTTGGGTCTTGTTCCATCCTTCTAAGGACAGAGTACTAGTGACTGCCATTGGCCACCCTCCTTTTCCTGAGGCTGGTGGATGAGCGCATGCCCAACAATTAGTCACATTGGTTATATTTAAAATTCTATTAACCATTGGATGCCATGTATTCCCCTCCCAATTGGCTATGGTAATGCTCAAAAGGGCCCACATCACCCACAATACTTTTTCCATTTTTACCAACTACCAACCTTCAAAATCAAGAAACCAGGGATCATTAGGGTTCCACGGCTCAAATCCCTCCCCCACAAAATGTCCCCTTCAGTTGGAATAAATGGTATTGGGTCAACCCCCCCCCCCCATGACTCTTCCCCACAAATGATTACAGTAATTTTCCTCCCAGAGAGTTACCATTGGGGTAATTCACGGATCAAACCAGGCACTCATCACTTTTGCCCACCGTTCAGAGACTGACCACCCTGGGTCCATTTTGCAGACATTTACGGAATTTCACAGTCAGTGGCCTTCCTGGAACCGGATCAACGCTCCACTTCTCCAGCGGCACTCCCCTTTTTGTTCTGGTGTGATGTGTCCAGCCTCGTTCTGCAGTACGAACAGCAGTTTCTGTCGTTAAGAGCACTAGAAAGGGGCCGTCCCAGGTCGGGCCAAGTGTCTCTGTGTTCCACCTTTTAATATAGACCCAGTCTCCAGGTTGGTATGGGTGCACTGGTGTTTCAAGTGGTGGGGTGAGTAGGAGTTGTCCTTGCTTCCTGTTATGGCTTATAAGAGAAGACAGAGCCAGCACATATTCTTTGATAAAATGATCCTTCAGCAAATGTAAGTTATCAGTGGCTGTGTCTGACATTATTTGCCATAGGGGCATCCCATATAACATCTCATACGGGGATAACTTCAAACCACTCCTAGGCTTGGTTTGAATCCCAAACAGGGCTAAAGGCAACACTTTGGTCCAGGGCAAATGAGTTTCCAAAACTAACTTTTTAATTGCCCTTTTTAAGGTTTGGTTCATTCTTTCTGTCTGCCCACTAGATTGGGGGTGCCACAGAGTATGATGTTGCAATTTTATTCCCAAAGTGTTCATTACATGTCCCACTACCTTCCCCACGAAGGATGGGCCTTGATCCGAGTCGAAGGTTTCAACTATTCCCATTTCAGGTAGTACCTTCTCCAGAAGTATTTTAGCCACTGTGGTGGCAGAGGTGGAAGTTGTAGGAAAGGCCATTACCCACCCAGTGAGTTGGTCAGTAAGAACTAATACGTACTTCAGCTTCCCTACTCTGGGCATTTCAATAAAGTCCATCTGCACACGTTGGAAGGGGCGCAAAGGTAAAGGTCTCCCTCCCTTTCCTTGTGGCCCTCTATTTCCCTTATTTACCTGCATGCACTCATAACACCCTTGCAGTACTTGTTTTGCCAGCGTCCACCCTTTGCAGGTTACATATTTCTGCTGGAAACAATCAAGTAATCCTTCCACACCCCAATGCCCTCCTCCATGAAGATTTTTCAGAACCCATCTAGCTGCTCCTTCTGGCAACCATAATCTCCCATCCTTTAGCCGTAGAGATCCCCTCTCCCACCCTGCACCTGCTTCCAAAGCCGTGGCTATTTCCTGTTCGGAGTAAACCAATTTTCCTTCTTCAGGAACCACGCAGCCCCAGGGGACTAGAGCCTTCATGTTTACTGGCATGGTAGCTGTCTTTGCAGCCTTATCAGCCGCATTATTTCCTTTTGCCTCATCTGAATTATTTCTTTGGTGAGCAGACACATGTACCACAGCAATTTGACCTGGGAGCATTAAGGCTTCTAAAACCCCTTTTACCAGGGACTCATGAATTAACTTCTTCCCTCTGGTAGACAGTAATCCCCTCTCATTCCAAATTTTTCCAAAAGTATGTACCACCCCATAAGCATATTTTGAATCTGTATATAAAGACTTTCCCTTTCCTCTTTCCAGAGCCCTTTTTAGTGCATAGAGTTCGGCTGTTTGAGCAGACCACTCCGGAGGTAATATCCCACTTTCTAGGGTCTGAAGCAATATCCCTTCTACTATGGCATATGAAGTGTGCCTTTTCCCTTGCATCACCCGGCTGCTCCCATCAATAAATAATTTCTCACTATAGGGTATTGCTTGATCTTCTAGATCCTGTCTAACTCTTGTCTGTAGCTGAGTTAATTCAATACAGTTGTGTGGGCCTTTACAGGCTTCCCACCCCACCAAAGCAAGAAGTCGAGAAGGGGAAGGATCCACCTCTAGTGACAAATTCATGTGTTCTAACAGCATTGCTTCCATAGCGACCAATCAAGAGTCTGAAATATATGGCCGGGAGGCCTGGGTTAATAAAGCCCTTAGGCTGTTTTAGTTAAAATTAGACAATGAAACTGTTTTTATTTAGAAATACATAAGAGTATAGAAAATAAGAATTGGTGTATAAGTATAAGTATTTTAAAGCTATATAACCGTTACCAGAAACGAAACATAGATATAAGTATTACTATTTTGAATAAAATGGAAAATGTGTTATGCTTCAGATGTGGTGGGAAACCACCAAAACAAGATAAAAATAGAATGTACAAATAGAACAAAATGTTATCTAATATGGAAAAAGGGATTTGTATAAGGTTAAATGTATTATTTTCGATGTTTTTTTTTTGAAAAATAAAAATTTCTTTACAAAAAAAAAAATAAAGCCCTTAGGTTGTGGATCGAATGAATCACTACATGTCCCATCCAGCAAATTTTCCGAGCTGCCTTTAAGGCTTTGACAGCTGCTGCACAATGCTGGAGGCACACTGGCCACCCTTGTTCCACAGGGTTCAGTAATCCAGTAAAGTAGCCCAGTGGGCACTGTTTCCCTCCGATCTTTTGATAGGCCACTGCCCGGAAATGGCCTTGAACTAAATCAACTGCTAAGTGCATTTCCCTTTTAAAATCTGGCAAATGTAGGGCTGGGGCTTGTAACAATGCCTCCTTAAGGGAGTGTAAAGCCTTTTCAGCCTCCAATGTCCATTCCAACCGGTTGGGCTCTACATCCCTTAACATAGAGTACAGTGGAGCAGCCAATTGTGAGAAGGCATTTATCCACATTCTACAGTAATTAAGACCACCTAGTACACTCCTCAATTCCTTTTTTGTTTTTGGTTTGTCCAAATGTCTAAGCCCTTCAACTCACTCCCAGGAAAGAGATTTCTTCCCCTGACTTATTAGGAGCCCCAGGTAAGTAACCTTCTGTTCCACAAATTGCACCTTGTCCTGATTTACCCGTAGACCACTCTCTGCCATGAAATTTAACAGTTCAACTGACTCTTTCCTAACCATCTCCTCTTCCCTTCCTGAAATTAGAACATCATCAACATAAATAGTAATCCTAAATCCTGTGTCCCCTTTGAAATTTCCCAAAGCCTCCCACAGTTTTTCACTAAATATGGTTGGACTATCAGTAAACCCTTGAGGTAATACTGTCCATTGCCACCGACTTGGGTGGCCAGTATCGGGGTGTGGCCATTGAAAGGCAAAATATGGCCTGCTTTCCTTCGCAAGGGGGATGGAAAAGAAGGCATCTTTGATGTCAATTACAGCAAACCAATCTGCCTCGGGGGGTATTGTAGAAAGAATCTCATGGGGGTTCTGTACCAATGGGGTGCGGGTAATGGTCAAGGCATTTATCTTTCTCAAATCCTGAACCATTCTGTACTGACCATTTGGGTTTCTAACAGGTATTATTGGAGTATTCCATGATGACAAGGAAGGTTCTATAAGACCTTTAGCCAATAGATCCCGCATAACCTCTTTCAATCCCTCTTCCTGGTCTGGAGTTACAGGATATTGTTTTTGATAAATCGTGTATTTGCCCGCAGTTCTATCTGCACTGGCTCTACCCTTAATTTCCCTGGGTTGAAGCATGAAGCCCATACTAATTCGTTAATTTGCTCTACATCTTCCCCTCTGAGAACTCCCAGCCTCACTTCGCATTTCCCTTCTTGTATTTTTACTTCCACTCCCAGTTGATCTGCTAAATCCCTCCCCAGCAAACTTATTCCCACTTCAGGTACTAATAAAAATGGATGGGAAAAGGGTGTGCCCCCCCTCCCCCGTCCGAACTATAACTGGATCTGTTATTGGGACCTCCCTTGGTGTTCCTTCCACCCCTTTTATTGTTGTAAATGCTTTTGTAACACCCACCCCTTTAGGTAACCTTACAAGAGAAGACTTAGTCGCCCCAGTGTCACATAGAAATGTTACCTCCTCCCCTCTGGGCCCCAGCCTCAAAGTTATCAAGGGTTCCGCAGAGGCCGGGCCAGAATGCAGAAGACCCCGACCCCCCTAATCTGTATAGTCTTCGTACATGGTGGCTACACGATAAGTGTCCCACCTCCCCTCATCCCTATTGGGACATTCTCGCCCCCAGTGTCCCTTTTCTTTGCAAAATTTGCAGACATCCCTGGAGAGAGGTTTTCTCCCTTGCTGGTTGTCCCAAGGCGGCCGCCGTCCCCTAGGTTCTCCTCGCTCCTGATTTTCCTGCCTCGGCCCCTCCCTTCTATCCCTCGGGCAGGCTCCCTCCCTCTTTTGCATTTCGTTTACCGTTTGTACCATTAATTTAACCGTTTTCTTCTCCTCCTCTTCTTCTCTCCTGGCAACCACCTTTTGTGCCTCCGTTATAAGTTCCTGAAGGCTCTTTTCCAACATCCCCTCTAATTTCTGCAGTCGTTTTCTAATATCCGGGTAACTCCCACCCACAAACTGAAATTTTAAAACAGCCATTCCCTCTTCAGATTCTGGGTCCATTCCAGTGAAGGCAGACATGCCTTCTTTTAACCTATTAGCATATTCCATCGGGGTCTCCTCTTTCTTTTGAGGGTGCCCAAATGCCTTTCGGGGGTTGAAAACTTTCGGAACCATTTTAACTAGCCCATCAAGGAGTAGACCCCGATAGGTTGTACAAAATGTTCTTCCTGCAGGAGTCTGAAGGTTTAGATCATTAGGATTTCCATCAGGAAGAACCCCCCTTGCCCATGCTTCATCCCTATCAACCGCCCCCTTCATCCATTCCTTCCATGCCGTTTCTAGTGCCTGCCTAGTTTCCTCAGTTCCCGCCATTTGATTTAGAATGTGCACTAGTTCCTGGGGAGTATATACTTGTGGACCCAATAACCCATCTAATTTGGTCCTAAACAACACCGGGTTTTCTGTGAGGGGGGGTAATTGACTTAATAGTTCTTAATTCTACACTTGACAAGGGAACCTCAACATATCCCAAACCCTGGCCTACCGCTACCTGGTGTAAAGGCATCATAGGGGCAGGTGCCGAGGTTGGTATGGCTAGGTCTGGAGTTGACTGGGTGCGTTGTAAACAATGGGTGGTGGTAGATCCTTCTAATCCGGCTTCCCATCCCCATTCCCTCTCCCTATGTAATATGTCTCTCAATTCTCCATATAAACGGGGTAGGGTGTTCCCTCCCAATACCTCATCCTCTGGACCTGGTCCACCGGGTCGGTGATAAGGCGGAGGTCTTGAATAATCATTCGGGTCCCATTCATACTCTTTCCCTTCACCTGGCTCCTCTTTCTCTGCTGTCCTACAAGGAGCCATGTGGATCGGTATTACTCAATTAACACAATCGATCCAAATCCCTACACATTGTAAATTTAGAGGGACCTCTGGCCGTGGATCAAGGCGCAGCCAATATTGATTCATATCCATAATCACTGCTTTCTGAAAGGTCCCATAAGGGGGCCATATGTGGCCATCAGGAAGATCTGAAATTTGGGGCCACTCTTTAACACATATTGTTACAAATTTCTCCTTGCTGGGGCCATAATCTTTAAATCTTTCCCAGGCCTGTAAGACTTGCCCCAAAGGAGAAGACGTGGGGTATGTCAATGATCTCTTCCCTGAGCCTTCCCTTTCCTTTCCCGCCAATCCTGGTTTCCCATCCATGAGGCTTTTACAAGGGGCGTCCCCCTTAGGCTGTCCCTTCCCTGGAGTCTTAGACCCCTTGTTTCCCATGGTGTTCTAACTTGACAGAGATACTCACCACTGGTCAGAGATCCTCCGACGCCCTCCGATCCTCCTGGATAATGGCGTTGCCCACTCCCTCTGTTTAGCGGTTCTTGTCCCCCGAGTGTCACTAGTTTGAGGTCAACTGAAGGAGGCCTATTGAGATGAACTCGTCTCTGGGCCCTGTGGCCCCTTTTCAGGTGGCCCCAAACTAGGACCCCGTTGGAGATGGCTTTATCCCACCGCTGCCACCAATTGATACGTGTGAGTGACCGGACCAGAGTCAAACAGGAGACTTCACACGGAGAGAGTGAACAAGGCCATTTTATTGAACGTGGTTTGCAAAGCACAGAGAAGCTGGATGGGCAGTCCACCCGTCGCTTCTGGTGTGGCGCAGCACACCCACAGCTTTTATAATTTCCTACCTCGTCAAGCCCACCAATTGGCGGCTTGCTCACAATCTTGCTAACCAATCACGCGCTGTTGCTATCCCTACTTCAGGCTTGTGTTCTTTTTGCACCTGCTTAGTTCCCCCGCTTCCCCCTCCCTTCCCTCTCCCTGGTGATGTGGTGAAGCTAGCTGCAAAAGCTTACTTCCTGTTTCTGAGTTGTCTACAAGCAGTATTGTTCTCCTTTCAAGGCGAAGAGACTGAGGTGCCGCCGGAGGGAGAGTCTGGTCTAGAGCCTGGCCCAGCAGCACCCCCAGTTGGAGACACCTCGAGGCCAGAGCCCCCACCTAGGGCACGCCAGCACCTGAATGTGCACGAGAGAAGGAGGAGTGACAGACTGCAGCTGTCGCAAAGGCAAGGTGAGGTGCTGGGAGTCTTTGCAGATGGCCTCCCAGGGAAGGGAGGATCCAGTCATAGGCAACCATGCTCACCTGCTTCGGTGTGGAAGCAGCCGTGCGTTCTTGGACCTTGTCCTGCCTGCCAGCTTCCTCTCCTTGCTCCTGAAAACTCTGACTGATTTCCCGGCATACTGACCCTGGGCACTGTTTCTCAACTTGTTTTTTTGACTGTGCTTCTAGCTTTCAGTGAAGTGTACCTGCGGCGACAGGCACAGCAGTTTTGCCCACCAACCAGAGCACCCCCCCCACACACACACACACTGTGTCTATGTCACTTCTGGGTAATGCAGGCAAGTCACATTTGTTTCCAGCTCTACAAGTGCTGGATTCAGACTAGAGATTCCACACCTGAAGCCAGCATCTCCGTCTCCCCTGCCCAGGTAGAAAGAACATAGAATCGGGGAGAGGGGCAGAGACGGGGGTTGTAAAGAGCAGGTTTGGACCAAAACCCCACCCTTGCCTGGTGAACATGGGGCTGTTCTGTTCTGTTCCAGGGAAGCCTGGTACGTGTCCTACTCCGAAGGGGGCTGGCACCTGTTTGAATGCCTGTTCTTCAGATTGGGTGTGCCCCAAAGTAACCAAGTGCTGCAGCAATGGCTGTGGGCGTGTGTGTCTGGATCCAGTATTCCCAGGTAAGGACAAACATCTGCTGGGGCTGGGTTCAGGGGCTGATTCTGCACTGGCTTTTCCCTCCGTTGTTTTATTGGCATAAAGCAATTGGCGGGTCCCCTCCATGGGGCCAGGAAACCCACCAACACAGCCAACCCCAATTTAACAACATGCAATACATCCACCACATACATAATTTAATGAGCATATAAAATTGGATTCTTTAGAATCTTTATGGAACTTAAAAACCATTTTCCAGAAGAAAACTTACAAGTATACCACACACTTCATAAACAGTTGCATGTATATCTTTAAGTTTTTTACATAAGGAACAAACAACACTCAGCAGTAAATATACATACAAATACAGTTGTTAAGTTCGACCCGTACTACTGAACCTCCGGAGGGCTCCTGGTGTTTTTAGCCACTGTGTGACACAGAGTGTTGGACTGGATGGGGCACTGGCCTGATCCAACATTGGCTTCTCTTACGTTCTTCTGTTCTTATTTAATTATCTTAGTCCAAAACGTATCACAATGAAAAACAACTACAAACTCTGTCAGAAACAGGGGAGAGACAGAAATGTCCGGAGGGAGGTGTTTACAACTCTCCTTGGTTCCTGGCTACTGTCACCTTGGTCTGAAGTCCGGAGGCCATGTGACAAATGGTTTAAGCAAACCAAAACAACCTGAAACCTTCACAATCCCCAGTGGTGGTGAAGAATATCCCCCGTCTTGTCCTAGCTCTACAAGTGCTGGATTCAGACTAGATATTCCACACCTGAAGCCAGCATCTCCATCTCCCCTGCCCAGGTAGAAAGAACATAGAATCGGGGAGAGGGGCAGAGATGGGGGTTGTGAAGAGCAGGTTGGGAGCAAA
The DNA here is from genome assembly GCA_029233225.1 of Lepidodactylus listeri. Classification (NCBI taxonomy): domain Eukaryota; kingdom Metazoa; phylum Chordata; class Lepidosauria; order Squamata; family Gekkonidae; genus Lepidodactylus; species Lepidodactylus listeri. Next base: position 1,609,745 of record JARCFY010000002.1, read on the forward strand.
ATCCCACCCTTGCCTAGTGAACATGGGGCTGTTCTGTTCTGTTCCAGGGAAGCCTGGTACATGTCCTACTCCGAAGGGGGCTGGCCTCTGCTGGGAGGCATGTTCTTCCGATTGGGTGTGCTCTGGAGCAGCCAAGTGCTGCAGCAATGGCTGTGGACATGAATGTCTGGATCCAGTATTCCCAGGTAAGGACAAACATCTGCTGGGGCTGGGATCACGGGCTGATTCTGCACTGGCTTTTCCCTCCGTTGTTTTATGAAACCCACGTTGGAACAGAAATTCCCCTCCTCATTGCATGCTGCTTTCGCTTCCTCTGATCATCGGATTTTATGGTACCCTCTGCATTGCATGCCACTTTCACTTTCTTTGATCATTGGGTTTTTATGTTACCCTCTGCATAGATTTATGGCCATTTTATGGCTGTTCAGGGGCAATGTTCCCTCTAAGCTGAGTTAGTGTGAGTTAGCTCACAGTTTTTTAGCCTTCAGCTGACACGTTTTTGTCTTAGCTCAGGAAGGATGGCTCCAGAGCAAACTAATTTATGCCAAATTGCTTGTTTACAACTTTAATGCTAGAAGCTCACATTGTTCAGTGGTGACTTTGCAGTCAGTACAGCATTGCCACAGGGTATTTGAACTGAGCTGCATTTTCCCCCTCCCAGCTGAGAAAATGCAGAGTGAATGCTAGACACAGGATCGACCTCAGATGGACCCTCCCCACAGACAGGTTTCCAAATGCTGTCTGTACAGACAAGGCAATTCCCCAAAGAGGTCTCTCACCTCTAACAAACCCAATGCGTGGTAGAAAGCCTTTAGCTAACCCATGTGGTCTGGGAGGTGGTTATAGAATCATAGAGTTGGCAGGGGCCATACAGGCCATCTCGTCCAACCCCCTGCCCAATGCAGGCCCAGCCTAGAGCATCTCTGACCAATATTCGTCCAGCCTCTCCTTGAAAGCTGCCAGTGAAGGGAAGCTTCTTACCACCTCCCTAGGCAGCTGGTTCCACCTTTGAACAACTCTGACCGTGAAAAAGTTTTCCCTAATATCCAGCCGACACCTTTCTGCCTGTAATTTAAGCCTGTTGCTTTGGGTCCTCTCCTCTGCTGCCAACTGGAACGGCTCCTTGCCCTCCTCCAAATGACAGCCTTTCAGATATTTAAAGAGAGCAATCATGTCCCCCCTCGATCTCCTCTTCTCCAAACTAAACATTCCCAAGGCCCTCAGCCTTTCCTCATAGGGCTCAGTCTCCAGACCTCTGATCATCCTCGTTGCTCTCTTCTGCACCCTCTCAGTTTTGTCCACATCCTTTTCGAAGTGAGGCCTCCAGAACTGCACACAGTACTCCAGGTGCGGCCCAACCAAGGCAGCGTACAGAGGGGCTATGACCTCCTGCGATTCTGATGCTATGGCCCTTTCGATACAACCCAAGACTGAATTTGCCTTTTTTGCCACCGCATCACACTGACTGCTCATATTTAGTTTACAGTCCACTCTTGCCCTAAGATCTCTTTCGCATACACTACTCTCCAGAAACGTTTCCCCCATCCAGTATTTGTGCTTGACATTTTTGTGGCCCAGATGTAGTACTGTGCATTTGTCTTTGTTGAATTGCATCCTGTTTGCAACTGCCCGCTTCTCCAGAGTATTTGAGGTCTTGTTGAATTTTAACGTCTTCTTGGGTGTTTGCTACTCCTCTCAATTTGGTATCATCAGCAAATTGAATGAGTAGCCCTTCTACCCCTTCATCCAGATCATTGATAAAAATATTGAAAAGTACCGGGCCCAAAACCAAGCCTTGCAGCACCCCACTGGACACCTCCCTCCAATCTGATGAAATGCCATTGACCACCACTCTTTGGGTGTGGTCCTCTAACCAGTTCCCTATCCACCGAACTGTCCTATAGTCCAATCTTCCGGTTTGCTCATCAGAATGTCATGGGGAACCTTATCAACAGCTTTACTGAAATCCAGGTAAATCCCATCAACAGAGTTCCCACGAGCCAGTAAGTTCGTCACACGATCAAAGAAGGAAACCAGGTTGGTCTGACAAGATCTGTTGGGGACCAAAACCATGCTGACTTCCCCGGACCACTAAGTGGTCCTTCAGATGCTTACAGATCTCCATGTCCAGGCTGAGAGAACCACACAAAGGGCAGCTGCAAAGGCAGTCCTTGGGGCCCAGAGGCCAAATTAGCCAGGGACATTTGGCTGGGAGAAGCCAAATGCCCGGGGTGCTATGAAGACTGAGGGAAGCAGACAGAGGTGGGAGAACTGAACCACAACTGTGGTGGAAATGACAAGAAGCAGAATGCTCCGGCAGGATTTTAGGAGAGAGAGACACGGACACCCATGAGGCTGCTGTACTGAATCTGCACTGAACCTAGAACCTTCCACAGGCCAAGCGGATGCTCTACCATTGTCTCAAGGCCCCTCCTGACATGCCCAAGGTGGCGAGTCAGAGAGCCATTTGGAAAGAAGGAAATGAAGGGAAGAGTCGATGGGATGAGGCAGTAATTGTGGGCTGGGGGTGCTCTAGGGTTTATTTATCTATCTACTTCATTGAGCTGAAAGTGGATGTCACTGTCCCAAGGTCACTTTGCAGGCTTCAACAGCAGAGTTAAGATTCCAACAGTGGTCTCCCAGATCCTGGTCAAGTGCTTGAACCACCAGACCACACTACCTGAGCTGTACTACCTGTTTCCTTAGCCTTCTTTTGCAGCTGGGCTCATTCACAGCTAGGTCTGTAGCCATGGTGGGGCTTTTGGAGGGCTCCGCCCCCTTTCTTAAAGGCACAGCCCCCCAAAAATTTCTCCTGCAAATGCTTTTTTCAAGCATTTAAAAACAATTTTTTTGTTTCCAACAGTGAGCAAGGGGGTTGGAGTAGGTGACCTCTAGGATCCCTTCTAACTCTGCATCAAGAAACTGGCCTCCTTTAAGACAGTCTTTCTGCCTAAGTGTTAGCGTTCTTGACTCTAGAAGTCATCACCCCCATCTGCCTGCTTGTTATCAGAAATTGTTGCTTAGGCTGGCAGAAGTGATTAACTTGCAGCAACTGAGAACTGTCATCTAAAGTGGCGGACAGCTTGCAATTTAGAGATCTCTCCAGTTTTCTATAGGCTAAATGGCTTTTCTTTTTTGCACTGAGAACATTAGCCCCACTAGAAACAGGCTACGGGCCTGTTCACAGCCTCTCATGTCTTCCAGTAAAACCTGGTGAATGTCCCAAGTTCAAAATTCCACCTGGCTGGCCCTGCAGGAAGTCGTGCCTTTGGGACTATGACTGCCAAGGGCCCCTGAAGTGCTGCCCAATAGGCTGTGGCACCACCTGTTTTGCACCAGGTAAGATGAGGGGGCAGGGACCCTGACATGGTTCGTGGGAGGAGGCAGGGGTCATTTCGTAGAAAAAGAGGTGCAGGAGCTCACTAGCACAACTCATTAGCATAACTTATTTGCATATGCCACACCCCCTGACATCACCGGAAGTATGTCAGAAGGCAAGAGGGGGAGGGGGGAGAGAGAGAGAGAGAGAGAGAGAGAGAGAAAGAGAGAAAGAGAGAAAGAGAGAAAGAGAGAAAGAAAGAAAGAAAGAAAGAAAGAAAGAAAGAAAGAAAGAAAGAAAGAAAGAAAGATGGCAGAGAGGGGATAGTTATTAATCCAAGCCTCAGAAATACCACTGTTCTGGGAGGATAGCTTCAGTGGTGGTTGAAGCCTTCAGAAGGCTGGTTGGAGGAACAAGGACCTTTCCAGGGGATGGGGTCATTTTGCTGCACCCCATGACACAAGCAAGCATTCCCCCATGGGGGGCGGGCTGGCACCAACTCCCAGAGCTGCGCTCCCCCGAGCTCCTGCTCGAAATGACCCCTGGGAGGAGGGAAGGGGGCTTGAGACTATCAAGAGGCAATGAACAGTGCCTACTTCCCAGATACATTTTTGTGTTTTAATGAAGAAAAACAAAAGCTACAAGATAATGATTTAATATTGCTAAAATAGGTATTACAATCATACGTTGCCTTGACCTTAAAAAAAAAAAAAAGGGAAGGAATTTAAGTAAAAACTGCTGGAACACTTGTGGGGAAGTCTGTGTGTGGCACATTTTTTGTGCACTACAGCAAACCCACATTACTCACTACCAAGCAGAAAAAGGAGGATGTGGGAAATGAAGGTGTTTTGAAGGGAACTGGAACCCTGCCATTGATTATTGAAATAGCAGATCGTTTCTCAGGGATGCCTGTTGGCAACTTTTTTGTTGAATTCATATTTAAATGATGCAACATCACTTTTTGATGATTATTGCCACCCAATGAAATTAGCTGAGATGGGTGTTCCTATTTTGCTTTATGCAGATGATACCATGATCTTGTTCCGAACCAGGGTCGGGCTAAAAGGGGCCTTGCAATCTCCAGTTCTTGTTGTTGAGAAAGCCTAGTGGTTAACTACCCCAAATCTAAGATCCTCGCTTTCACCAAGACCAGGAAATGGAACCCGTCTCAGTGGTCTATCAACAGTTCTAATACTGAGCAAATCAAGGCCTTCTACTACCGGGGGGTTCTGTTCTTGGCAGATCTGTCTTGGACCCCCCAACTTAGAATAGCGCTTAATAAAGCAAAACCTTGTGCAAGCGCCATAAATAGGTTCTTCCACAATAAGGTCTTTCTTACCCAAAATCTTTACCCCCCCCCAATATGTATATTTCTGGAACAGTGTAAGCCTTTAATTTTAAAGTGGTTCCACTCATTCTTTACGGTTCAGCTATTTGGATTAAAGCTATCTCTGATAATATTGATCAACTACTAGCCCAATTCTCAAGGAAAATATTGAACATTCCTTGCTGTGTGTCAAACATTGGGGAATTTCACACTACACCTTTAAAAACATTACTCAACTGGCTTGGAATAAACCGGTACAGTGACAGTTGTTTCAGATATTTATTATTTATTTATTTATTTATTATTTATTATTTCGTATTTATATCCCGCCCTCCCCGCGTGCGGGCTCAGATAGCCCTTCCCCTACCGTTTTGGAGCCGTCTTCGAAGCAGTTTGCCATTTCAGACTGCTGCTTTCTTTTCAAGCCTCTTTTCACCCCCCCCCCCCCCAGTGTTTTAAGATTCAGCCTGGACCTTGATCTCTCTCTCTCTCTCTCTCTCACACCCTCCCCCCCCCCACATTTTAACACTCATCCTGGATCTCTCTCTCTCTCTCTCTCACACACACACAGCGTTTTAAGACTCACCTGGGATCTCTCCCCACCCCCGCATTTTAAGACTCAGCCTGGATCAGCTCTTAAAAAAAAAATTCACAGAGATCGCACGGATGGGCGAAAAAAGGCGCAAAAACACTCGTCGGACGAGGAAGCGCTTTGGGGCATTTCACACAGCATCCCATAGTGCTTCAGGACCGGTACAAGAACTGAAGAACTCTTGGGAGGAGGTTTCATGGTAAACCAGCTCAGGAATGCTTCCCCAATGGGAGAGGCACGTTTCTGTGTGAAAGGGCCAATATGTTCCATTAGGGAACCGGTACTAATATGGTTCTGTGTGAAATGCCTGACAGAAACCGTTACTGAAGAGTTCCTGAAACGGAACATATTACCTGTGTGAAATTCCTCATCGTATTACGGGCAGAATTTGGAGAGATATCCTTGGAAGTAAGAGCATGGCTATTTGCCTTCAGACTGAGATTAAAACAGCTCTGTGCTGGATGGTTTGTTAGCCGCTTTAAATTGGGACACCCACAAATTAACTTGGATTGAGAGCCCTGGATGAAGAAACTGATGAAAGTTGGAATGTCAGTTGATGATATTTTTGAGATGGGCAAAACCAACGCATTTTCTCTGATCAAAAAGTGAGTCCTGGAAACTGATCGTAGTAGTTTGATTCTGGGAGCCTGCAGAGTATGCTCACCCCAGTTTTTTGGTCTTTCTTACCCAAAATCTTTACCCTCCCAATATGTACTATCTTACCATCCCACATTATTGCAGAGCTCTTTTGCTTGCAAGACTGAGCATTTTTGCAAGGGAGCTTTTGGAATAGGCCCTACACTGACAGAATTTGCCTTCGTGGCCTCAACAGGATTGTCGGGGTGTGGATTTTTTGAGATTATGAGGGATTACTATATTAAGCCTTGATTCAACCCATCGTTTCCCTATGCTCTGGAAACCCTGTCTCTTGTTCAGTGATAAGGATCCCAAGATCACTTTAGCAACTGCAAAATTTGTCTCAGTCCTTTTTAGCTCTTGCATCTAAAAATTAAGAAATAAGTGTCTTCTGCTGCTCAAGATGGACAGCCGCCTTGAGCCAGTTCGCTGCTTTTATTTATTTATTTAATTAATTAATTCGGCTTTTAGGCTGCTCTCCCCGCACAGCAGGCTCAGAGTGGCTTACATAATTAGGTGAACCTCGTTCACAATAAAACAGTTTAAAACAGTTAAAACATTATAAGTCATTATTGACATTATTACACAATACAAATATTAAAGTGCTCAATGCTATCTGATGGCGTATCAACTGATGTTACATACAATCTGATGTTGGGAGCACACAGGGTCCTCAGTGACTAGATGGTAGTAATTGTGTTGCGCATTGGTAGTCACTGGGTGGCAAGGGAGGGGGGGACAAAAAGGACGGCGGCGGCCCCTATTCAAATGCCTGGTGGAAGAGCTCCGTCTTACAGGAGCTCCGTCTTACTGCCTTGAGTCAGTTTGCCCGGCAAGGCGGGATATAAATTGAAAGTAAGAGATAAGTAATAAATAATAAGATTCGTGAATCAATGAGCTTCTAAAGGTACAAAAGGAAAGCAATATCAGATAGAAATGCAATATTTAAACATTGGGCAACCTTTGTGAGACATACACTCCAAGACTGGCTGTGCTGTACTATCTGAAACATGGCTAATAGATGTGACCGATTTGCATTGTGTGTAACACTTACTGTGCCACTGTGGTGTGCCAGGGGGCAGACAGTGCGGGTCCCTTGACGGTTCGTGTCTTATACTCCCCTGCCTCAGTGCTACCCCTAGACCCAGATTTCTTGCAATCTTTGTCTTCAGAGAGAGTCATTTTACCTACTCTGGGGCCTATTCCTTGCTCAGTTCAGACAGGAAGAATCAGTGCCTAGTTTGCTCCAGTCCAATGTGCAAAAAGCACCATTATTAAATTCACAGCCAGCGTCTGCACACTGACCTCTGAGTAAGCCCCACTGAACTCAATGTCTACGTATGCACAGCTGGGCTGGGAGGCAGGAGTCCGGTCCGGTCTGGGGGTCAGGAAGCCAGAAGAGACAGGAGTTGAGTCGAGAGTCCAAGAGAGTGGTCATCCGAAGCAGGGGTCAGGAAGACCGGAAAGACAGGACAGGAGCTGAGTCGAGAGTCTGAGAGAGCCAGGAATTGGAACAAGAGCGAGGACCAAGAACAGGAGCCGATGGTGGACGCGAGGTCAGCCCAATCCCAAGCGGGAGCTATATAGGTCTCTGGCAGTGCATTCCTGAGCAGCAGAGCCACACTTGTCAGTACTCAGGGCTTGCGCCCGCCTTCCCTACCAGCATGCATCTCGGCGGCAGGTTGCTAAGTCCTTGCAGAACCTCTCCCTCAGCTGAGCCACCCACGGTGGTGAATCAGGTGGGCTTCCCATTTGCACCTGTCTCATCGGCTGCTGCAGGACCAGGTGTGGGGGCTCCTGTCGTGGGCAGTGGCGGCAGCAAGCAGTCAACTCCCGAGGAGTCAGAGGGGGCAGCTTCCAGCTCTGACAACGCTGGTGACGCCGGCTGTGCTGCTAACTCATGCAGGGGCCCGGTACCCTCATCGTCGCCCATGACATCTATCTACCCGCACGCCCACCCCCTGCTCTGCCTGCTTCCCTCCCAACCTGCTCACACTCAGCAGGGAGAGCTGGCCGTTCCCATTTCTCTTCCCCCTCCCACCCCGAGCCCTGACATGGTGCCTGCCTACCTGATTATGGCTCCCTTAAGCCTCCTCCCAGTCTCCCCACTTAAGCCCACTGTGTTTGGGAGGATTTCACCCTATATTTTAAAAGAAGTTTTCAGATTTTTCTGCAAAGGGTTCACACGAAGCTTGGAGAAATATCTGATCTCTCACTACATGGCCCCAGTCCTCATATTTAAGTATCTGCAGGAAGTGCCATGTTGAGAGACAGAAAACAGGACAAGCAGGGGATACTCAAGGATTTGGGGGGGGGGGAAGGTGTCCACTTCGTTTCCCCCTGTATCGGCCTCCCCCCACTAGTTCCTCTTTTTGCCCTCCCAGCAACTCTCCCCAGGAAAAGTCTGTACAAGCGGCAAAAGTTGGGCAGTCGCAAACCACGTGGGTGAGTTGGGTGGTGGCCACTACCGGGCCCTGTCCAGTTGGCAGGTTCTGCAGAAGCTGTTGCTGGGCCCAGACAGATTCAGCAGCGTTTCAGTGTCCAGTAGCCACTGGGGCACCTGGGTGAGTCATGCAAATCTGATGGTAGCAAGTTGTCCTCTGGCAACTCCTGGACCTACCCCCCCCCCCGCCCCAGTAAGTCCCCCCTACAGGACAGGGATGCCAAAATAGTCTGGGAAAGGGCTCTCCCCTTTCCTTTTCCTGACAGAAATCCCAGAGCCAGGAGGCCACACCAGGGGAAGGCCTCGGCCTCTCTGCCCTGTTCTTTCTCTTCCAAAGGAACTGGCTGACCGCTGTATGAGACAGGATGTCGGACTAGGAGGACCACTGGGCTGACCCAGCAGGGCTCTTCTGAGGTTCTTATGCTTGCCACACCTGCTGAAGGTCCCCCAGGACTGAGAGCCTTAGGAAATAGTGTTATCTGTAACAATAACAAAGGCAAACACAGGCTGGAGAATTGACCGTCTTGGGTCATATATGGTCAAACTTTCCCCTCCTTTCAAGGGTCCCACTGTCTTCTGAAGCCTGCTGTAAACCTCAGGGTGGACCAGGGCTGCCAGCCTCCAGGTGGGGCCTGGGGATCTCCTGCTTTTACAACTGGTCTCCAGCTGACGGAGATCAGCTCCCCTGGAGAAAATGGCTGCTTTGAAGGGTGGACTCTATGGCATTGTACCATGCTGAGGCCCCTCCCCTCCCCAAACCCCGCCCTCTCCTGGCTCCACCCTAGGGTTGCCAAGTGTTGAAAACTCACTGGCGGGGGGGAGTCCTCCTCTCGCCGGGAATTTCTTCTGGCACGTGCGCAAAGCGCGCGCGCCCATTGACGTCACCGGAAGTGACACAGCACGTTGGGGGCGTTGCCAGGGCGACGCCCCCAACGTGCTGCGTCACTTCCGGTGACGTCATTATGTTGTCTTCGCTGGATGACGTCGGGGGTGGGGTTCCCCCTGCCAGCCAAATGCTGGCCGGCGGATCGGGAACCCCTTTAGCGGGGATCCCCCGCCCCCCCGGGCTGACTTGGCAGCCCTACTCCACCCCCAAAGTCTCCAGGTATTTTCCAACTCGGACTTGGCAACCCTAGGGTGGACCAGGTAACCCCATCCGAGGTCGTAAGCACTAGAGACGAGCCCACAGAAAGCAGCAAGCTGAGCGGCTTCCTTTCCTCTAACGCCTCTGCATTCTCTCTCCCACAGGTCCCTCGCACCCCAAAGACTCATAGGCCTTGGAGGGAAAGTGCCCAGAAGAGCTGTGCTAATGTTACGCCGCGCTGGTACATCGATGTCTATACTGAGATGCTGGGGAGCCCACCTCATTGGCCAGAGCTCTCCTCTCAGCCTGGCATTCCTGTCTTTGTTGCTTCCTCTGCTTCCTCTGCCTTGGTAGTTCTCGCAGCCCCCTCTGTAACTCTGCCTCCTAGACGGCATCGGAGCTCACAGTGCCAGCCCCGTCTTTCTTCTGGCCCGGAGGGGCTTGAGCAGTTGTCCTGGCTTCTTCAGTGTGCGATGCTTTCTGAAACTAATGTGGGTTGCCCGTCCCAGGCTCCTGTTGATGCCCTTTCGCGCTTGTGTTGTTGGCATCCCGCTCTTGTCCCTGACTGTTGAGAGTCCGCTTAGTGGGGACATGTGCCACCCTCAGTCCCGAGGACGAAGCATCTTCCTGTTTACTGTCCCTGACTCCCTATGAAGTGTCGGCCAGCGTCCTTTAGGGAAAGGGAACAAATTCTCTCTCCCTCTCTTCCACGCACCCCAGATTCCTCTCAGCATCCACACACCCATCTGTCTCTCAGCATCCACATCCATCTGCTAGCTAGATAGCCTCGGATCGGTCTCTCCTTCTCTACTCTGCGTGATCAAGTATGTATCTCTAGAATAAAGTAGTTCTTTGTTTCATTTAAACTAAAACGTGACTCTGTGTGACTTCGTGAACTTGCAAGCACATGGCGGGTTCGGGACAAGGGGCTGCTGTGTTAAAGCGGAGGGCGCTCTGCTAAGTAAGAGGGATCTGGGCCACTGCTACCCTTCCAGCCGATTGCAGCCCCTTCTAGGGCCAGGGTCGTCCCACAGCTCTCTCTCTCTCTGGTTGGCCATATGCCACTGCTGCGTTTGCTTAACTGTTTTGTTAACCCATGCTCTGCTGGATTCAGACCACCATTTAGCTATCCCATGGAAAAGGCCGCTTTGTGAAAATATTGCTAGACTTTCAACCCTTTCACCAGAAAGCAGCGATTTTCCATCCCTGTGGGGCATGCCTGCCTGCCCGGGGGGGGGGGGGAGTTTCACTATGTCTACATCAGAAAGCAACCCAGCAAGAGTACAGGGGCATCTTAAAGACCTTTAGGCTCTGTATGTATTTGTGTGTGTGTGCGTGTGTGAGAGAGGGGGGGGGGTCAAATCTACATCTGACTTTCCCACTGGAATCATTCTAGTTTCAAAAAAAACGGTCTATACCTGTTTCTAGTTTCAAACCATACTTGTTCTAGTTTAAAAATTACTGTTTACGTTCGTTAATTGCCCTCCTGTGGTCAAGAAAGCATTATACTGCTTTAAACAGATCCTGTTGCGTAGTACTCTTCAGAACCAGGGAGTGAAATTTGAAACCAGCGTGACATGAGCGTAGGAAAAGACAGCAGTCAAACTACTTCAGAGGGGAGGGGTAAATTGGGCTGAGAGAGAGAGAGAGCGAGCGTGGAATAAATCTGTTCTTCAAAATCAACCCAAGTGGTTTGTGTTGGATCTGAGCTTAAAAGGATCTGTTGCTATAAATCTGCCCTTTTTCAGAAGGTAAATTCTGTACTAGTGATCGTCATCAAGAAAATTACTAAGGCCCATCCTGCATCTAGTATTTGCTCTGTTGTTTCCCCAAACCCACACTGGAACAGAAAAAGACGCGGCTCAAAACCACATTCCAATACCAGGACAACACCCCAGAACAGCCATAAAATAACCATAAATCTATGACGGTACCATAAAACTGAGAGATCAAAGGAAGCGAGAGCTGTCATGCAGTCTGGACACTGCCATAAAATCCCACAATCAAAGAAAGTGAAAGTGGCATGCAATGCAGAGGGGAATTTCTGTTCCAACAGTGAGTTTGGTAAAACAGCAGAGCAAATGCTAGATGCAGGATGGGCCTAAGGTCAAATCTACATCTGACTTTCCCGCTGGAATCATTCTAGTTTTAAAAACACACACACACATCTATACCTGTTTCTAGTTTCAAACCATATTTGTTCTAGTTTTAAAATTACTGTTTATGTTTGTTAATTGCCCTCCTGTGGTCAAGCTAGCATTACACTGCTTTAAACAGATCCTGTTGCTTTGTACTCTTCAGAACCAGGGAGTGAAATTTGAAACCAGCGTGACATGAGCGTAGGAAAAGACAGCAGTCAAACTACTTCAGAGGGGAGGGGTAAATTGGGCTGAGAGAGAGAGCGAGCGAGCGTGGAATAAATCTGTTCTTCAAAATCAACCCAAGTGGTTTGTGTTGGATCTGAGCTTAAAAGGATCTGTTGCTATAAATCTGCCCTTTTTCAGAAGGTAAATTCTGTACTAGTGATCGTCATCAAGAAAATTACTAAGGCCCATCCTGCATCTAGTATTTGCTCTGTTGTTTCCCCAAACCCACACTGGAACAGAAAAAGACGCGGCTCAAAACCACATTCCAATACCAGGACAACACCCCAGAACAGCCATAAAATAACCATAAATCTATGACGGTACCATAAAACTGAGAGATCAAAGGAAGCGAGAGCTGTCATGCAGTCTGGACACTGCCATAAAATCCCACAATCAAAGAAAGTGAAAGTGGCATGCAATGCAGAGGGGAATTTCTGTTCCAACAGTGAGTTTGGTAAAACAGCAGAGCAAATGCTAGATGCAGGATGGGCCTAAGGTCAAATCTACATCTGACTTTCCCGCTGGAATCATTCTAGTTTTAAAAACACACACACACATCTATACCTGTTTCTAGTTTCAAACCATATTTGTTCTAGTTTTAAAATTACTGTTTATGTTTGTTAATTGCCCTCCTGTGGTCAAGCTAGCATTACACTGCTTTAAACAGATCCTGTTGCTTTGTACTCTTCAGAACCAGGGAGTGAAATTTGAAACCAGCGTGACATGAGCGTAGGAAAAGACAGCAGTCAAACTGCTTCAGAGGGGAGGTGTAAATTGGGCCTAAGGATAGGACCGCTGATATCATAATGTCCCTGTATATGTCTATAGCATAGTCTCATTTGGAATATTGTGTACATTCCCGGCTGCTGCATTTCAAAAAGGATTTCAAAGAAGCTGGGGAAAAAGGACAGAAGAGGTCAGCCCAAAAGACCACAAAGGGACCACGATGAGAGATATCTGTCCCACACGCTCATTATCTCACTGATCCACCAATGAGGTTTGAAACATCTGGCTCCAATCCAATACACCTTGAGAAATATCTCATTTCCCCCATTATCCATTGGAGTATCAACTCAGCCCTGGAAACTCCAGCACTTGGTTCCAGCTATCGGGTCCCATCTCGATACTGGGCCCCTGCAACTGGCTCCAACCCACTGGGTGAGGAATGCATGTTGAGGGAACGCGGGTGTGACTCTGCATTGGTGCTGGTAGCCCAACACAGGTGTTGTGAAGCTCACGCCACACTCCTCCACCCCACTTTCATCGGCACTGCTTTCTCCTTTGTCTGGTGAAGCTGTTACTACCACTGGTCTGCCTCGTTGTTTGGGGAAATTGGGTATGTGGCAGGGGAGACCGGACACCAATTATAAACCAAGGTCTGGCACAGTAGGAAGACTCCAGATCTGAAGAGTAAATTAAATAGGTTTTATTGACGAATTTCCCTAATTACAATTACACACTAAGCATTCAAAAAGAGCAAGCAAGAACTAAGAAAGCAGAGCGATTGATAGCGAATACAGGGTTCAGTTACAGGGTAATACAACCTGTCCAAGTGTGCAGAGGTCCATGAAGAAGGGATTATGGCCCAAACAAAAGATTGGGGGTGGACGGCCAGTTGGCACCAGGGCAGAGGCACACTCTGAGGCCGTGTGCGTGGATGGATATAGGCATTAGAGATCAATGCTGACCAATGGGAGGTCTTGAGGGGCTTGCCCCAGGTGAAGACAAAAGATTACCTGGACCAATGAGGAGTCCCAGGGGGTGTGACATCAGGAGGGGCAAGACTTAGGTGAGACCGCCTTTTAGCTCCTTTTTTGACGGAGTTACTAAAACGGCTGACTCTGGCAGTGCTGTGGACATAGTGTATCTATTTCAGTAAAGCATTTGACAAAGTTTCTCATGACATCCTTGAGGATAAGCTGGTTAAATGTGGGCTGGATGGTGCAGCCGTTGGATGGATTCATGGTTGGTTGAGAAACCGTGCCCAACGAGTGCTCGTAAATGGCTCTGCGTCTACGTGGAGGGAAGTCTCGAGTGGAGTGCCACAGGGCTCGGTCCTGGGCCTGGTGCTGTTCAATGTTTTTATAAATAACCTGGAGGAAGACATAGAGGGGATGCTTATCAGATCTGCAGATGACACGAAGCTGGGTGGGGTTGCTAATTCTGAAGAAGACAGAGTCTTTTTCTAGATAGGCTGGATCAGTGGGCAGAGACAAATAAAATGAATTTCAATAGAGATAAGTGCAAAGTCCTACACTTAGGTACAAAGTCACTGCCTCTTAGACATAGCGAAAAGCCCAGTAGCACCTTTAAGACTAACAAACTTTATTGTAGCAGAAGCTTTCGAGAAACACAGCTCTCTTCATCAGGGCATCTATTTTGCAGCAACAGACTAACATGGCTAACTCCTCTGGATCTATGCCTCTTAAATAGTCAATTTTATTGCTGGAGCCAGATTCATTACTGTTTTCACCTGTGACATAGAAATCGTAGAATCAGAGAATCACAGAGTTGGAAGGGACCTCCAACATCAGTGCTTGGACAGGGCGGAAGTCTTCCCGGCCGCGGAGAGAAGCATTGAGTGAGTTGTGAGTTGGCCGCCATAGATGGGCCAGTCTGGGATCGGGGGGGGGGGGGGGTCTCCGCCTGAGCTTGTGAGGGAGGGGAGCAGACGGGCTGTCCATTAGCAATGCCTCTTTGCCTCCAGTGGCACTTTGCTTGTAAAGCAAGTATTGCATTCTCATCCGGAGAAAACAAAAGCAGAATCCCATGGGAGCGTGTCGCAAGACAAATCTGTCCCTTACCTGGCCTCCCGCAGGCCATCAGGCACTCCAATTTGGTATCAAATCGGTTGCCATTGCCCCGGCAGCCCCCCTAAATAAACATCTTGCATGACTTAGAGGTGGAGTTATAATGGTAGTGCTCAAAGTAGGCCATGCATGGACCTGTTTCTGGGGGGTGCTTGCCAACTTCTGCAGCCACAGAAGGAATGGAGAGAGAAGGAAGCATGTGAGATGGCTGAAGGAGAGAAGATGAAGCAGAAAGATTCCCCACTCCCCAAAGTCTTGAGGCCTGAAAACATTGGTGGTGGAAAGTTCTCTCAAGTCAGCCCCGTAGGGTTTTCAAGGCAAGGGATGGTCAGAGGTGGTTCGTCATTGCCTGCCTCTGTACAGCTAACCTGGACTTCCTTAGGGGGTGGGTCTCCCATCCAAGTACTAACCAGGACTAGGATTGCCAGGTCCCTCTTCATCCCTAGCGGGGGACCGAGGGGGGGGGGGGTCCTGGAGGGGGCAGGGCATCCCCAACATGATGACATCACATTGGGGACGTCCCTGCCCCCCAAGAACTATCGCCAGCAGCCGCCCCTCTTCCTAACATCCTGCAAGATTTAAAGGGCCTGCTGATCAGGTGGAGGGCCCTTTAAATCCTGCAAGAGGGGAGAGTGCGGGGCAACCACTGCTGCGCACCTAAACTCCAAGCAGCAATGCCACTTGGAATTCAGGCACTTGGGGCCCAGTCGCCACCGGCTGGAAGCACTTAAAGGGAGATTGGGTGTGTGGGGCCCAGTTCCCGCTGGCTGGAAGCATTTAAAGCAGGGGTTATTTTGAGCAGGAACGTGCAGGAGTGCCGTAACAAGCCCAGGAGCGGGTACATATGGTGATGCACTGTGGATAAAAGCAAAAGGACACTAACTTGGTCTGTCCTTTCATGCTTGCTGTAGGGCAGCTTCCCTGCAAGAGCAAAGGAAACCTCAAGTGTCTTTAGTCACAGTGTAAAGCTGGCTCGCCAGCTCTGAGCTGGGAAATGCCTGGAGATTTTTGGGGTGGAGCCTGAGCGGTGGGTGTTGCCTTCTGAGAGCCAGTTTGGTGTAGTGGTTAAGTGAGTGGACTCTAGTCTGTGAGAACCGGGTTTGATTCCCCACTCCTCCACTTGCACCTGCTGGGTGACCTTGGGCAAGCCATAGCTCTGTACCAGCTGTTCTCTCAAGGGCAGTCCTCAAAAGAGCTCTCTCAGCCCCACCCACCTCACAGGGTGTCTGTGTGGGGAGGGGAAGGGAAAGGAGTTTGTAAGCCACTCTGAGACTACAAGTGAAGGGCGGGGTATAAATCCAATCTCTTCTCTTCTTCTGACACACTTCCAGGGATGTCAGAGGGTGTGGCATATGCAAATGAGTTATGCTAATGAGTTATGCTAATGAGCTCCTGCACCTCTTTTTCTACAAAATGACCCCTGAATTAAAGGGTTTCCTTTAAGTGCTTGCAGCCGGCGGCCCCAGGTGCCTGAACTCCAAGCAGCAAGGCAAGTGGCTGGCAGCTGCCCCTCTCCCTCCCCTCTATCAAGAGAGAAAAGAGAGGGGTGGCTGCGGGTGTTTGGGCTTGGGGGGCGGGGCTTCCCCCCCAGCCAGCTGGCCAGTGGTGGGTTGAACTCCTCTACCCAACAGTGGGTAAACTCCGCCAGGCAGTGAGGTCTGGCAACCCTCATCAGCACTCTGACCCTGCTCAGCTTCTGAGATCGGACAAGATTGGGCTAGCCGGGGGCTCTCCGGGTCAAAGCTCCTGAAAATGCGAGGGTTCCCTGGCATTAGGCAACTAATATTTAGTTGATAGCAGTTGTTCCCTAAAACTTTCATGCTTTCTATACGTCTTCCTTAGCAGGAACAAGTCCAGATCGTCTTCCTTAGGGGAGGAGGGAGGGGGGAAGTCTCGGCCTTCACTTGGCCAGGTAAGGAGGACTTGCCTCCAAGTAGGGTGGAGCATTGGCCCACTCAGAAAAGGGTTTTGTCTGGTTAGGTAAAGCTAAAGGTTCCCCTTGCTTGAATGCCAGTCGAATTCAACTCTAGGGATGCGGTGCTCATCTCCGTTTCCAAGCCGAAGAGCCAGCGCTGTCCGAAGACGTTTCCGTGGTCATGGGACTGGCATGACTAGACACTGAGGCACACAGAACGCTGTTCCCTTCCCACCGAAGCAGTGCCTATTTATCTACTTGCAGGTTCTTGCTTTCGAACTGCTAGGTTGGCAGGAGCTGGGGCCAGAGACGGGAGCTCACTCCGTCATGCAGCTTTCAGGTCGCGAACTGCTGAACTACTGACCTTCCAGTCTGCAGCTCAGCGTCTTAAACCACTCGCTCAAATACTGGCCAAGCTGCCAGCTGGGCTCTGTCTCCCTAGCCAAGGCAAAGAAAGTCAGCAGCCCCTTACCTGAACGGGTTCTCCTACAGGCCCTCTCACATTCTTCCTCAGTGTGGAAGTTGTTGCTGTTTCCGTGACAGCCATTGTATAGGAACTCTAAGCACGCATTCTGATCAACGTTGTAGTAAAACCGTAAAGTGGTAGCTGTACAAGGTCCCCGCTCAGGTGGTAATCGGCACCGCTTGCTGCGCACTGTCGGGGGCACAAGGGAGGAGGTGCATGATGAGGCCACCTTACCAGACTCTAGAGCATGGACAGTTTCCCTTGGCCAGGCTGCCAGCATCCCTGGACGGGAGCAGCAGCACTCAGGCCAGACGCTTTGCCAGTACCTGAGTCCAGGCAACCGCGGCTGCAGCCGGTGAAGCAGCACTTCTGGCTGGGGGGGCAGTCTCGGTCATCGTTGCAGGTGTCTTTGCAGGGAGCAAAGGTTTGCACCACTTGCCGCAAGGGACACGCTCCGGGGTGCTCTGGAACGAGATTGGGAAAGGAAGTGGGGGTTTCTGTTGAGGCCAGGGGGTCGCATGAGCCCAGTCCTGCCACCAAGCACACTATACTCTGGGGCGGGGGATGGGGGGAACCAGGGATAGTCTCACAGGGAGAGCCGTTCCATGAGGGGTCCGCTTCCGCTTCCCATCTTCCCATCTTCAGCCTCCCTTTTGCCTTCTCTTCTCTCCCTGTGCCTCCGGCTACCTCCCCCCCCCCCCTCCCCAAAGCTGCACACACAAAAGATGCCTCTTCTTCCTGCAATACAAGGATTCTGGTGGCAAAATGGTCAAGGAACTCTTGTCCAGATGACATAAGTGACCATTTACACTTGTAAAGCAAATATTAGCATCATTTTTTTTACATGGTTCTTGACCAATGTGTGGAAATCCTCTTCTGCAGGGCCTGTAAAAGGGAGCTCTTCCACCACAGGCCTTCGACTAGGAGCCGCCACTGACGAATGAGCCATTGGAAACTGCCCATGCTGTGGCCCTCTGCGACAACATTAGTTCGCCTCTCCATATTAGACCACTCACAGAAACCGATATCGGTACCTGCTAGCACTTTATGTTATTTACTGCAATGTAATTTTATTGTATTCTCTTGTTTTATCACATCTTAATTGTTGTACACTGCCTTGAGCCAGTTGGTCCGGCAAGGCGGGATAATATAAATTGAAAGTAATAAATAATATAAATAAATAATAAAATTTGTGGTACACCAGGGTGGAAAAAGCATTTTAAAAAGAGATCCTTATTATAATCATGCTTTCAAATGCAATAAAGGCGGGCCTCTTTTTTTGCGTCAGCGTTTTATAAACGTGTGCACGAATGTTCATTAAACAGAGGAGGGAATCAATAAAACGAACGGGAAAGACTGTGGCAAACTTACGCCTGCTTCAGTTCTGGAATCAATTTAGAAATCTCCCTGGTTAAGTTGGAATTGTGAAGTAAATTTGGAGTGAAATTCCGGAACAATACAGCAATGGACTGAGGGACATTTTTTCCATCCCTGTTCAGATCTCAGGGTTTCTCTCTCAACAGAAATTAACCTTGGGGCATTTCCGCATCCCCACAACCCAAAGGCACACATCCCACCGTGCTCATGATTGAGGGGCACCAGCGCACCTTCAATGGCTTCTATACACATCTCCTGGCATCCGACACTGCAACACTTCTTCTTGGGCGGCTCCGCAACACAGTTACCGTCACTGCTGCAACTGGAAGTGCAGGTCGTAGCCTGGCCCGGCCCAAGATCCACCTGGGGGCAGTAACCACTGTCGACTGCGGGTGGGAAGGGGAGAAAAAAGATCCCCGATAGGTTCATAACAGGCCAAACAGCTGGGAGACTTCAAATCCCACAGAGAATTTTTGAGTTGATATTTTGTCACTGGTCTACCAACAAAAAGTGTACCTGTCTGGATTCTATGATTTTGGCCATCTGTCTCTGAAATGATCAACCCACCCCTCCTCCAAGGAGCTGAGAGGCATATGTGATTCCTGCTCTGTCTTCTTGGTGCTTGGGGCGGGCAACAGTGGGAGGGCTTCTCGTGTCCTGGCCCCACTGCTGGACCTCCCGAGGGCACCTGGGTTTTGGCCACTGTGTGACACAGAGTGTTGGACTGGATGGGCCATTGGCCTAATCCAACATTGGCTTCTGTTATGTTCTCATGTTTGGGGCAGTGATGCTCTGTCTTATTGGTGCTTGGGGGGGGGGACAGTGGGATGGCTCTTGGAGTTCTGTCTGCTCAGGTCGACCTCCTGATGGCCCCTGGTTTATGGTGAAGGAGGAGGAGGAGGAGGAGAAGGAGGAGATTGGATTTATACCCAACCCTTCACTACCCGAAAGAATTTCAGAGCAGTTTACACTCTCCTTTCCCTCCCCCTCCCCACAACAGACACCCTGTGAGGTAGGCGGGGCTGAGAGAGCTCTCTCGAAAACTGCCCTCAACAGAACAGGTCTGAGAGTACTCATGACTGACCCAAGGTCACCCAGCAGCTGCATGTGGAGGAAAAGTGGGGAATCAAACCCGGTCCTCCCAGATTAGAGTCCGTGCACTTAACCACCACACCGAAGTGGCTCTCCTCTGCTCACCTCCATCAGGAAGTTCACATTGCTGTCCACAGCTGGTTACACAGCATATCTCGTTCCCTGGACAGCTGTCATTTCGGGAGCAATGCAGCCCACACAGAATCTCATTGGGCTGCAGAACAGGGCATACGCCAGACTTCACTGGAGAGGGGGAGGAAGAGACAGAGAGAAAACATGACGGAGCCCTTCATTGCTGCTGCAAAAATAAAACATTGCAGCTCTTCTCCCCATGGAAAAGAGCAAACTCCTGCCATTCTCTCTCATGGCCAATAATCAAAATGGCTTGCAGGAAGAAGAAGAAGAGGAAGAGGAAGAGGAGGAGGAAGAGGAAGAAGAGGAGGAGGAGGAGGAGGAGGAGGAGATTGGATTTATACCAGACCCTTCCCTACCCAAGGGAGTATCAGAGTGGCTTACAGACTCCTTTCCCTCCCCACAACAGACACCCTGTGAGGTAAGTGGGGCTGAGAGAGCTCTGGCAGAAACTGCTCTTTTTTGAGAACAGCTCTGAGAGAACTATGGCTTGCCCAAGGTCATCCAGCAGCCACAAGTGGAGGAGTGGGGAATCAAACCCGGTTCTCCCAGATTAGAGTCCATGCACTTAACCACTACACCAGACTGGCTCTCGTACTGACGTAACCAAATACATCATATATAACTCAATGTTATATTAGTATGAGTCGTAGTAGATCCAACATTGGCTTCTCTTATGTTCTCTTATACTCACCTTTATCCCTAACTGAGGCACAAAGTGAATTATATCATTCTCTCAATTTTTTACTCACAATTGTGTGAGGTATGTAAGGTTGGGAGTGTGTGACTGGGCCAAGGCCACCCAGCAAGAAGAAGAAGAAGAAAAGCTGGATTTATAACCCACCCTTCCCTTTCCTCGGAGTCTCAGAGTGGCTTACAATCGCCTTCCTCTCCCCCTCCCCACAACAGACACCCTGTGAGGTAGGTGGGGCTGAGAGAGCTCTGAGAAAACTGCCCTTGAAAGAACAGCTCCGAGAGAACTTGTGACTGACCCAAGGTCACACCAGCAGCTGCATGTGGAGGAGTGGGGAATCAAGCCTGGTTCTCCCAGATTAGAGTCTGCCACTCTTAACCACTATACCAGACTTTCTCTCAAGCTACATTGGCAGAATGGGGATTCAAACCTGGAATTTCCAGACTTTAGTAACACACTAACCACTCTACCACATTGGCTTCTGCAGGCCACAGTATTTTCCACCACACTCTGGATGTCTCCATCTGGTTATTCTGAATGTTACCATGGGGTATTCCTCTGAGATGACTGTTTCTGTTCTGACTGTCATGCATCCAGGAGCTGCCTCCCTCTGTGGTGGAACAGCCCCACTGGCCCGCAAGCCTTGCTCCTCCCAGCCCTCTGAAGTGCCAAGGCACCCAATGCTGTCTGAGCCCCCGCCTGTCGATGCGATGCTCTCCCACCCCACCCCACCCTGAGAGGGGGTTTCTCTTGCTCTTTGGGTACCGCCACGCCCAACTAGCCATTTTAGGAATTGCCTCCTGAGAGGGCCAGTTCTCCAAGCAGATGTAAGACGGGTCTCTCTGTGCCTCTCTCTAATTGCAACTCCTTGTGCCTTCTTTTTTTCTTGACCTGATGGTCTTGAAGGAAGGTCATTTAGGTTTTGAGTGTCGTAAGTGCTCTGAAACCAAACGCTCCTATTCAGGAAGAGTATTTTATTTATTAATTTTCCATTATTTATAATCTGCCTTTCTCGCAGGGACACAAGGCAGACCACATGTAGTGAGTCAGCACCGTCAACAGACTGGGACAGTCAGTGAACAATGCAGTCTTCAAGCAGTGGCTGGATGAACACTTGCCAGGGATGCTCTAGGTCAGGGGTGTCAAACATGCGGCCCGCAGGCTGGATCGGGCCCTCGGAGGCCCCCAGTCAAGCCCGCAAGGCCCTGGCTGTTTCCTACTTCCTACTTTATGCCAGGGCTCTCCTGGGTGCGACTGGGTTCCCGCCCCCTTTTCACTGTGTTCATGTCCTCATGATCCAGTCTTTCTCAGTAAGAAAGCAATGGGACCTATTTTAGAGGAGGAATAACAACAAGCCAGTGAGGTGGATCAGACTGAGAGCGTGTGTCCAGACCAAGTTCACTCCCTTTGAAGGAAGTTGTAGTTATTTCTTTGGGGAACAGTATAGTTTTGGAGACAAACACATGTCCCTCAATCTGTTAGGATGCCTTCTCATGTTCTTGACCAGCACATGAAGCAACCTATGTACCAAAGGTTGCAGTGCCCAGCCATTTCATGTTTTCCCCTGGGTCCTAGGCTAGGAACACTGAGCATGAGATTTCTGTAATAAATGTCAATAAATCAAAAGTAAGTTTGCAGCTTACAGATAAACACCTGAACAGCATACTCAAGATTGCTACAGCTCAGACATTTTGATGCAATAATTCACAGCAGAGGTGTCAGTTATCAGAGACTGTTAAATAGACTATTGCAAGATTGCTAGTGTTTTAAGCATATTTTATTTGAAGTTTTAAAAAAATCTTTAATTGTGCTTGTCTGT
Source organism: Lepidodactylus listeri (assembly GCA_029233225.1). Lineage (NCBI taxonomy): Eukaryota > Metazoa > Chordata > Lepidosauria > Squamata > Gekkonidae > Lepidodactylus > Lepidodactylus listeri. Next base: position 1,631,817 of record JARCFY010000002.1, read on the forward strand.
GTCCTTTATAAAGTTTATATCTCTGCTACTTGGCATTGCATTTTATGACACAGATGGCCCGGCCCATCAAGGTCTCATTTATGCCAGATCTGGCCCTCATAACAAATGAGTTCAAAACCCCTGCTCTAGGTTAATCCTGCACTGAGCAGGGAGTTGGACTAAATGGCTTGTGTGGCCCCTTCCAACTCTGTGATTCTATGTTTCCTAGATTCACTTACTGTGTTGTCATTGTAAGGCTTTGCACAGTGCCTGTGCCTCCCACTACCCAGAGACTGGTTACCACAAGTAAGGCTCACCTCACTTGTGTGCTCCTGGAGAAACAGTGGTTTACCAACTGACCAAGTCCCTTTCCCTGGTGACTATTTTAAATAGTATATTCAAATAGTAGACATCTATGTAGTATGGAGAGTAACTACCAGCATTTAAAATAGTAGAAGATTTATTAAAGGTGAAAAGACTGCTTGTACTCTAAGGATAGCAATGGATTGAACAGAGAATACAAAAGAAATGTGTAAAACACACAGTTCCTCTGTCCCTCACTCTGCACATGTCCTAGCTGATCTTATTCTAAGGCAGGCTGTTTATTGGAGAAGTTAGTGTTCCAAAAGTTTCCTATTAACTTGCAGTCTTTGTTCAGGTAGCCAGACCTTTATCTGCTCCATGAGGCAATGGTGGCCATCCACATAGAGCTCAATTGTGAGAGATCCTTGCTCCAGATGTAATCAGCCAAGATGGCCCAGCACAAAATTTCCCCTCTTGCCCTGTGCCAAGGGATTTTATCTGTTCTGTCTTGCCACCCCCTTGTGGGTAAAGAAAGACACACACCACCCTCTCTTGAAATCTCTAGGAAAATACAATCTCACATTTGCACCGCCCAAGTCTCTCTGTCCTTTCTACATTTCAGGGTCAAAATTGATAAGATGTGAGCAGACCATATAATTTTCTTGGGTCAGGAAGGACATTAGCATTTCCAAAGCTTTGACAGTTGGTCTTTGGTGAGGCTTAGAAGCATTTGGTCATTCTGCCTGCCTTCTTCCAGGAGAGGCATTTTTTTAAAAAACCTCTATGGTATTACATCTAACTCTCTCCCCCCCCCCAAAAAAAATCCAGTTCTCCATATCCTCCATTGAAGAGATCTGCCATGAGTTATTTACATTTTTAGGAAAATACTTGAAAAGATTGTACTACATGCAACAAGCTTTAAAAAGATGTGAATTTGCTTTTATGAGACAAGAAATTCTACTGCAAGGCATGGGTCTATGCGGCATGGGTGGGTGAGGGGTCATTAAAATGGTGATCTGACTTCCACACGAATGCCCAACAGGTGGCATCAAAATGTCAGCCAGATCTTTCACTGTTCAAAATAAAGAAGAAGAGATTAAATTTATACTCTGCCCTTCACTACCCAAGGGAGTCTCAGAAAGGCTTACAAACTCCTTTCCCCTCCCCTCCCCATAACAGACACCCTGAGAGAACTCTTTCCAGAACTGTCCTTGAGAGAACAGCTCTGACAGAACCACGGCTTGCTCAAGATCATCCCACAGGTGTAAGAGGAGGAGTGGGGAATCAAACCTGGTTTTCCCAGATTAGAGTCCGCGCACTTAACCACTATACCAATGGGTTTTGTTGCAGCAGGCAAAGTGAGCATCATGCTATCAAGTTGGAACTCAGCAGGCAAACATGTACAGAGATCCTTCAAAAGGAGAGTGGCAATGTTTTGTTGGCAGAGAAACACCCCAAGTGTTGCAAGGCAGACAGGCCATGAATCTTTTTCAGAGAGTGGCATAAAAAGAATGCATTTTTCAACCCTCTTTCAGCCTACTGGGATGGAAAGGATATCACAACACCCTCTGCCTCCAGCACCTGGTCCTGGCAGCTGGAACCACAAACCAGGATCAGCTGTGGACTTGCACGAACATTTCTGGAGGTCGCTTTCAATTCATTTTCAGTTTTTAAAACTTTACCCATCATCTACAATATTGTTACGACATCGCTTAGGGTCTGTATAATCCTTGATTTTTCTTTCCTTTGGTATCAAAGGGAAATGCATGTCTACCTGCAATTTTTTTCCCAACCTAGGACAAAAATATTAGCAATCCTAAATGAAATTATTTTGATTACCTAACTTCTGAATGCAAATCCCAAGGATCAGAATTGCCATGCAATCCTAAACATGTCTACTGGTAATCCTATTCAGGTCCATTCGGTGGGGCTTCATTTCAGGAAAGATGTGGTTCAGAAAAAGCACCTGGCCAATGATATAGAAGGGGGCGGTGGTGTTACTCAGATCATGAATACACATGCGCTCCAGTAGCTAGCAAAAGGATCCTCCCGTTCAGAAAAAGAAAACACTTATATTGTGGGGTGTTAATTCCCGAGTGGTTAAGACGCTGAGCAGCAGACCGGAAGGTCGGTAGTTCAGCAGTGTGAGACGCGAGTGCTGTGTGACGGAATGAGCGCCCATCTCGGGCCCCAGCTCCTGCCAACCTAGCAGTTCGAAAGCAAGAAATTGCAAGTAGATAAATAGGTACCACTTCAGTGGGAAGGTAACAGCATTCCGTGCGCCTCGGCGTCTAGTCATGCCAGCCACATGACCATGGAAATGTCTTTGGACAGCACTGGCTCTTCAGCTTAGAAACAGAGATGAGCATTGCATCCCTAGAGTTGTATTCAACAGGCTTTCAAGCAAGGGAAACCTTTACCTTTACCTAATTCCCAAGACCATAACCTGTGTATACAGGGGTCGAGAGAATACACTCAAAAGAAAGGAAGGGGAATAACATTCTTAAACAAGAAGATAAATGTATTGGGTTAACAGAAAGACAACCACATTAAATCAGTTCAATAAAACTGGAGGTGCTACAGAAAGCAAATAAAAGCATTAAAGGGTCTCTAATTGGTACCAGGCAGTTAACATCATACAAGCATCATTTGACCCCGTGCATCTCTCAGTGGTGTCAGTAATTTCACTTCTTTATCTTGTCTTCAGAACACCGAGTTACTTCCTGGGCTCGCATATGGAAAGCTAGCAATAAGGAGCGGCCTTGCAACTTCCAAATAGCATTCCATTCCTATTGCATCCTAATTCCACCTACAGAGGCTTTTAATCATACTTTTACTTAATACGGCTTCTTATAAAAAATGCAATTATAAAATATATATGTTCTGCTATAAGTTTCTTTAATCAGAAGCTTCTCGGTTACGTACCAGGATCTGTATCTATTATGATTAAACTTTTGAAGGCAGAGTGACCGCTGCCAGTGTCTACATGCAGAGAAAGTGTCCGAAATCCCACTCTTTTCCCCTTGTCCTACACTGGGGTATCTGGATGTGGTTTTGAGGCGCATCTTTTCCTGTTCCCCTGTGGGTCTGGTAAGACAAGGGAGCAAATGCTCGATGCAGAACAGGCCGGAGCTGGGCTTTTTGCACAATTCACAGAGGATTTGCTTTGGCACTCCTTGCATGCCCTCAGCATGACTCACTATCATTTTGATATCAGTTCAATCAGGATTCCGTTTCCCATTGCTAGAGGTAAAGATTTTCCTTGCTCAAAAGCCAGTCGAATCCAACTCTAGTGGGCTGTGCTCATTTCCATTTCCAAGCCGAAGCGCCAGCGCTGTTCAAAGACATTTCCGTGGTCACGTGGCCAGCATGACTAGGCAATGAAGTGCACGGAACGCTGTTACCGTCCCACCAAAGTGGTACCTATTCCTCTACTTGCAACTTCTTGCTTTCGAACTGCTAGGTTGGCAGGAGGTGGAGCCAGAGATGGGAGCTCACTCCATCACGTGGCACTCGGGTCTCGGACTGTCGAACTACCGGCCTTCCGGTCTGCAGCTCAGCATCTTAATCTCTGAGCCACTGCGGCCCCCTTCCCATTGATAGGACCATGCTAAGATGTGGGCATGTACAGGGATCAAAATGGGAGTCCCCATGGGAGCAGAATGGATTAGTGGATCGCGGATTAACGGAATCAGGGAAATTAGCTCCGGCTCCAGATCCCTCAATCTACTGCAAGACTAATTTTTGCTCAGAGAGAGGGCTCCGGTGCTGGACAGTCTCATAACAGCTACTCAAACTGTGAGGGAAGAGGCGGGATGGAGAATGGGCAGCGAGAATCAGTTGCTGGAACCAGGCAAAGAACTCTGCAGGACCGAAACGGAAGAGTTACTTGATGCAGAGGGGTCACTATGGCAGCCAGGAGAAGGAGAGAGAGCGCCCCCCCCCTGCTCTGAAATGAGGAACTATCCGAGGGGGGGGGGGGCAAGGGGACAATCATTCTGAACTTGACGGATGCATGCCCGGCTTCCTGTGTGTAATGTAATCTGGGCCCTTTCCACGCTCTCTTTTTAACCCACGTTCACCACGGTGTCCTCCAAGCAATTTTGCACTAAAATCAAATTCAAACTTCTTTTTAATCCAGCCCCCCCTGCTCCCCAATTCTGCACGAAAATCAAGTTCAACCTTCTTTTTATTCCAGGTCCATCCCCCCCCCCCCTTCTGCATCACATTACCTCCCTTCAGTGGTCAGCCTGGTTTCAGCCTGCTGTTGCCCCCGGGCTATTCGGATGCTCTTCTGCTGTGGACTTAGGCTGATTTTACATGTGCATTTTTGTAACAGCTTTATTCCAGCGCTCCCTGCACCGGTAACACATTGGTGTCAAAGCTGTTGTAGGGGAGTGCCCACATCTGACTGAACTGGAGTGAAAGGGGTCATTCTTTTGAAGTGCTGTTAAGAACAGGATTTGTTTACAGAGGTGTGAAGCCAGCTTGAGAGCTAGAGGGCAATTAGCAGATATGGACAGTTGAGAAGGAATGCAGATTCACACTTGAAAGGGATGTGGGCGAGTTTTTTTGGAAGTAGAATGATTCCAGCAGAAAAGGCAGATGTAAAACCAGCCTAAATTGCCAGAGTTGCTGGCAAATGCGGAAAGGACCTACACTGGCAATCCATGCCAATTTGGGGAGCTGCAGTGAATCTCAAGAGAAAATTGGACGGTGGGATCCTTTGGATAAGCTGGAACTTGGATTCTCTGAGAAGGTGGAGCCCTTAATCTTCCTTGCTAATTGGATGCCCCTCCCCCCCCAGAAGCCCCGGGACACAGCTGCAAACCTAGAGGAAGGGGGCCACCTGCCAGAGTGAGAAGAAGGAGGGAGACAGAGAGCCATCAGAGGCACTCCTGAGCAGTGTTCCCTCTAAGCTGAGTGAGTGTGAGCTAGCTCACAGTTCTCTAGCCTCCAGCTCACACACTTTTGTCTCAGCTCAGGAAGGAGGGCTCCAGAGCAAGCTAATTCATGTAGCAGCCAAATTGCTCACTCACCACTTTAATGTCAGTAGCTCACAAAGTAGAGTTTTTGCTCACAAGACTCCACCGCTTAGAGGGAGCATTGCTCCTGACCTTTGGGGACACTCAGAAAATCTGGTCCAAGGAGAGGGGTGGGGGGAGATGCCACTCACCTGGAGCAACGCCGGGACACGGAAGGGGCAGCCAGGCCAAGAACAGGAGGCTCACTGGGTGGTGGAGGAGAAGAAGGAGGCTGGGACGCATGATGCTCTCGAGACACACTGTGCCTGACACAGCCAGGCAGACTTCTTATATCCTGACCTTGCCAGAATGGAACGATACTTTGCACAATGCGGCCTAAGCCAGTTCAAACAATGGAGAGGTGTGTGTGGGGGGGGAATGAGGGAGAGGCAGACGTCCTCCTCGCTCAGAGATAAGCCATCAAGGCAGCCGCTCTCTGTCTGGGTGCGGCCTGACAAGGAGGGCGTCAGATGCCCCCCCCCCCCCAATGACTGGACAGGATGAAGAAGCAGCTGGCTCCCAAGCCTGGCAAGAGGCTCTCCCGGTCAAGAGCAGCCAGTGCCACCGGCCACCAAGCATCCTAAGAACATAAGAACATAAGAGAAGCCAGTGTTGGATCAGGCCAGTGGCCCATCCAGTCCAACACTCTGTGTCACACAGTGGCCAAAAACACCAGGTGCCCTCAGGAGGTCCAGCAGTGGGGCCAAAACACCAGAAGCCCTCCCTCTGTTGCCCCCTTTCCCTCAAGCACCAAGAATACAGAGCATCACTTGCCCCAGACATAAGAACATAAGAGAAGCCAATGTTGGATCAGGCCAGTGGCCCCTCCAGTCCAACACTCTGTGGCCCACAATGGCCAGAATATACCAGGTGCCCTCAGGAGGTCCAGCAGTGGAGCCAGAAGCCCTTCCATTGTTGCCCCCCCTCCCAAGCACCAAGAATACAGAGCATCACTTGTATTAATCCCTCTTTGGGTGAAGAAGGACTTCCTTTTATCTGTTCCAACCCAACTGCTCAGCAATTTCATGGAGTGCCCACGAGTTCTTGTCTTGGGAGAAAGGGAGCAAAATACTTTTCTCTACCTTCTCTATCCCATGCATAATTTTGTAAACTTCTATCATGTCACCCCCTCAATCTTCATTTCTCCAAGCTAAAGAGCCCTAACCTCTTTAACCTTTCTTCACAGGGAAGGCGTTCCATCCCCTTAATCATTTAGTTGCCCTTTTCTGTACCCTTTCCAAAGTTTTTTGAAGTGGTGAGGTGGTGGGGGACCTCATATAAATCCCCCAAACAAAGCATTAAATTTGTGAATACATCTGCAAGATATAGGAAGGAATGACATGTAAAAAAAAATAAATGCTCCTCGGTATAATATTCATGTTGAGTGTATTTTCTTTGCCCCACAAAGACTAGTCTGAAGTTGCCATCTGCCCAAATCCAAAGATAAATCATCAGTTAGCTGGTTAAAATTCAGGGAAATCACATGAAGAAGAAGAAGAAAAAGAAGAAGAGATTAGATTTATACCCTGCCCTTCACTCACTTGGAGTCTCAGAGCGGCTTACAAACTCCTTTCCCTTCCCTTCCCCACAACAGACACCCTGTGAGGTAGGTGGGGCTGAGAGAACTCTTTCCAGAACTGTCCTTGAGGGAACAGCTGGTACAGAGCTATGGCTTGCCCAAGGTCATCCAGCCAGGTGCAAGTGGAGTTGTGGGAAATCAAACCCGGTTCTCCCAGATTAGAGTCCGCGCACTTAACCACTACACCAAACTGGCTCCCACTACACCAAACTGGCTCCCATACATGTGCGGTATCTCTAAGAAGCATTATTCCAGGATAAGTAATGGCATCTCTGGCCCTGGATTCTCTCTTGCTCTGGATTGCAAGACTAGATCTAATGGGTGGAAATGACAAGGGAGTCGATACCAGCTAAATATCAGGAGGAACTTCCTAACTGAAAGGGTGGCTGAGCAGTGGAACAGACTGCCTCGGGAGGTGGCGGATGCTCCTTCGCTGGACGTTTTCAAGCGGAGGCTGGGCGATCATCTTTCGAGTATGTTGCAGGGCTGTCTTTCGGCTCTGCTCCTGCAGAGTGCAGGGGGTTGGACTAGATGACCTGCAGGGTCCCTTCTAACATTCTATGATTCTATGATCTGGTCACCACCAGAAATGCCCATAGGCAAGTACACACCATGATATACTGGCTCCCAATGGCATCAACTCCGATTCTGCCGAATTAATTGAGTATCCAGTCAAGTCTCCAGCGGTATTAACCAGATTCGTTAGCACAGGAATGGGAGACTGAGGTTCCAAAATAAATAATAAAAGACCATCTGCAGAAGGAATCATTCTAAATCCCAAATAATTATGTACAAAGCCATAAATATTATTATTTTGTCTAATGGCTCAAGCCAGAGATTCCAGACACAGATCAAAAACAGGAGGAGAGAAAGGGCAGCCCTGTCTAGTACCCCTCTCGAGAGGGAATGGGGCAAAGAACATGCCATTGGTTTGCACCCTGGATCTGGGAGATGAATAGAGAATTTATTTATTTTATTTATTTATTTCGACTTATATCCCGCCTAGCCAGCAAGCTGGCTCCAGGCGGCTAACAACATAAAATCATAACATACAAAATTAAACACATCATATAAAATCATTTAACTCACATTAAAAGGCGGCTTAAACAATAAAATCACAGATGGCAGCAAATACTAGACCAGCACCAAAACCAGCAACCTACTTTTTTCCAGCCAGGAGGCTTCCACCACAGATGTTCTGAAGGTAGCTCACCAAGCCCCCTACTAAGGGCCATTCCCTCCAGTGGCGGCCCCATAAGCCTGGCGGAAGAGCTCCGCTTTGCAGGCCCTGCGGAACTGCAAAAGGTCCCGCAGGGCCCTGATGTTCTCTGGGAGCTCATCCCACCAGTGGGGAGCCACCACCGAGAAGGCCCTATTCCTGGTGGTTGCCAACCTGGCCTCCCTCAGGCCCAGAAGGGTCAGGCGATGTTGAGTGCCTGACCGGAGTGCTCTCTGGGGAGTATATGGGGAAAGGCAGTCCCTAATCTAACCCTCCAGGCCAGTTTGGCTGGTGATCCTGGAGGGTTTTTGCCATCTTCTGGGTACAGAACAAGGTCACTGCGGGTGTGGAGGGGGAGGTATTTGTGAATTTTCGGCATTGTGCAGGGGGTTGACTAGATGACCCTGGAGGTCCCTTCCAACTCTATGATTCTACAGTCCTGCAGTCCATTTCAAAAATTTGTGAGGACAACCAAATTTAATCAATGTAGCAAAGATAAACTTCCAGTATATTTTGTTAAACCTTTTTCAGCATCAACAGAGATAGAATCATAAACCCATAGAGTTGGAAGGGACCTCCAAGGTGATCTAGTCCAACCCACCTGCACAATGCAGGAAATTCACAAATTCCTCCCCCCCACCACACACCCAGTGACCCCTGCTCCACGCCCAGAATTTGGCAAAAACTCTCCAGGATCCCTGGCCAAACTGGCCAGAAGAGAAAAACCGCTGCCTGAACCCAAAGACAATGTCAGCTTGATCAGATCCTCTCCTGTTTAAAGCGATCAGATCAGTCAATGGCCTCGGACTCTCGGAGCCTTGCACACGGCACACAAATCCTACCCTTTGGGAGTCTGTGAGCAAGAACAGCAGTTAATACCTGAGCATCTACGTTCGCCCAAGAAATAGGCTGAACATTCGCTCACTTTGGGGACCCCGGTGAGAACAGGCTTCATACGACAATGATGGGCAATGAATCAGACTCAGAAACCTCAATCTACAATGGATACGCTTGTGGAATTAAGAAATCTGAAAAGGTTTTATACCATTCACTAGGCAACAGATCTGGTCCTGGAGATTTGCCATTATTCATATTCATTATTATAAGAACATAAGAACATCAGAGAAGCCAGTGCTGGATCAGGCCAGTGGCCCATCCAGTCCAACACTCTGAGTCACACAGTGGCCGAAAACACCAGGTGCCCTCAGGAGGTCCAGCAGTGGGGCCAGGATACTAGAAGCCCTCCCACTGTTGCCCCCCCCCAAAGCACCAAGAATACAGAGCATCACTTGCCCCAGACCAAGAGATCCTATCTATACCTTGAGGCTAATAGCCACTGATGGACTTCTGCTCCATATCTATATATCTAATTCCCAAGTGGCCCACCAGCATGCGGATACCTAAATCCGCGCCGGGGGGGCACTTGGGGGGCAGAGGAGGGGTTCTGCAGGTGGGGGGTGACCCCCCCGCCTGCAGAAAAATCTTAAAAGTTAAAAAAAGTTTTCGGGGGATACTTTAATCCCCCGAAAAGTTAAAACCCGTTCCCTGCGCATACCTGAGTGGTGGCGGCGGCGGCAGCGGCAACGGACAAGCGGCGGGGGGGAAGGGGGCGAGCAGCGGGCCCAGCGAGGCCTGCCGGGACTCTGTGTGGGTGGGGGGGGGGGAAGGGGGCGAGCGGCGGGCCCAGCGAGGCCCGGGACGAACTGTGTGTGGGGGGGAAGGGGGCGAGCGGCGGGCCCGGCGAGGCCCGGGACGATCTGTGGGGGGGGGCGAGCGGCAGGCCAGGCGAGGCCCGCCGGGATTCTTTGTGGGGGGGGGAAGGGGGGAAGGGGGCGAGCTCCTTCGCTCCCCCCCTGCGAGTATCGCGGGTCCTCAACTTGTGTTTATCTAATTCCCATTGAAGCCGTCCACGCTTGTAGCCGCCGCCACCTCTTGTGGCAGTGAATTCCACATGTTAATCACTCTTTGGGTGAAGAAGGACTTTCTTTTATCTGTTCTAACCCGACTGCTCAGCAATTTCATGGAGTGCCCATGAGTTCTTGTATTGTGAGAAAGGGAGAAAAGGACTTCTTTCTCTACCTGTTCTATCCCATGCATAATCTTATGAACCTCGATCATGTTGCCCCCTCAGCCGTCGTTTCTCCAAGCTAAAGAGCCCCAAGTGTTTCAGCCTTTCTTTATGGGGAAAGTTTTCCAACCCTTTTATCATTCTAGTGGTGCTTTTCTGCACTTCCCCCAATGCTTGGTGACATGAATGCAGAGTCACTCCACTCTAAGCTAATCAAAATCACTAGGCTTCGACTGGCATAGCTCTGTCTTGCACTGAATTGTGTGTTTGTGTGTTTTTGTGTGTACTTACACATACAGATGTTTTCTACACAAATGGGTCTTCTTGTTCCTGCATTTGTATTCCTTCACAGCTTTCTTTCGTTTCCACAGAGGTATTTTCAGTCCAAAGAGCAAAAATGAAGTTTGCTCCCTCTTGGGGTGCAGGAAGGGAATTCCAGGAAATAGGGAAGTCTGATGCTGTGCTGCAAGAGGGGACAGACTTCGTTTTTGCACCTTGGACTGAAAATGTTGTTCAGTCGCACAGTCGAGTCCGACTCTTCGTGACCCCGTGGACCACATCACACCCGGCCCTCCTGTCTTCTGTCGTGCTCTGGAGATTACTTAATTTTTTGTTTGTTGCATCGATGACACTGATGGATTGAAAATGCCACTGCAGAAATGAGTGAAAGAGGTGGAGGGATGCAAATGCAGGAGCAGGGAGACCCATTTGTGTGGGAAGTGTCTAAGGGCTGTCAAGTCACATCTGACTTCTGGCAAGCTGATGAATAAGTGACTGCCAAAATGTCCTCTCACGAACAGCCTTGCTCAGCTCTTGCGAAGGACGGGCCACAGCTTCCTTTACCGAGTCCAGGGCTCATTTCATAGCAGGAGCTCCTCTCTGCATATTAGGCCACACACCCCTGATGTAGCCAATCCTCCAAGAGCTTACAGCAGCCCCTGTAAGAAGAACTCTGTAAGCTCTTGGAGGATTGGCTACATTAGGGGCGTGTGGCCTAATATGCAAAGGAGCTCCTGCTACGAAATGAGCCCCGACAGAGTCAATCTACCTCAGATTGGGTCGTCCTGTTTTCCTGCTGCTTTCAACTTCTACCTTTTTCATCTTTTCCAGTGACTCTCGTCTTCTCAGAATGTGGGCAAAGCACAGTTGCCTCAATTTGGTCATTGTAGCTTCTTGGGAGAGTTTAAGCTTTTTTTGACCTAGAACCCACTGAACTGTCTTTATGGTCAATCCGTGGTATCCATAAAACTCCCTTCCAACACCCCTTTCAAATGAACCCACTTCCTTTCCTGTCAGCTCTCTTCATTGTCCAGCACTCACACCCATACATGGTAATGGGAAATGCTGTGGCCTGAATTACCTTGAACTTGGTCACCAGCAACACATCCTGACACTTGAGACCCTTCTGTAGCTCCTTCACGGCTGCCCTTCTATCCAGTGCTCCCTCTAAACTGAATTAGCATGAGCTAGCTCACAGTTTTTTAGCCTCCGGCTCATGCATTTTTGCCTTAGCTCAGGAAGGATGGCTCCAGAGCAAACTAATTAACTGCTCGCTCCCAGCTTTAATGCCAGGAGCTCACCGAGTAGAATTTTTGCTCACAAGACCCCACAGCTTAGAGGTCTCACAAGACCACACATCTCCTGATTTTGTGGTTGCCATTTCCCTTTTGTTTGATGATGGAGCCAAGGAACAAAATATCTCAAACAATTTCAATGTCTTCATTGTTGTCCTTGAAGTTGTGTGACTCCCCGGTAGTCATTGCTTTTGTCTTCTTGACGTTCAGATGTAAATCTTCCAAAGAGATCTGGTTCTGCTTTGTTTCCTCCTTCTGCGTTCCAGTCACCTATGATTATCAGCACATCTTGTATAGGTGTGTGATCAGTTTCTTCCCGGGCACTTGCATAAAAGCTCTCGATTTCTTCATCAGCAACTGTAGTTGGGGCATAAACTTGAGTGACAGTTATGCTGATCAGCTTTCCATGAAGTCTGGCTGATATTATTTAATCAGAGTTTGCATCCTAGCCATGGACTGCCTGTGTCACATCTCACCTCACTATTAGAGCAGCTCTGTTTCTTCTGTGTTTGTCATTCCGTGAGTAAAAAGACTTTGCCTTTTTCTGACTGAAAATGTCCTCACCCAGTCCACTTTTGTTTACTCACTCCCAGGAATGCAATATTTACATGTTCCACTTGTTGTTTTTCAATTTCGAGCCTACCCTGATTCATACTTCTCAGTTTCGTGTTCGGAGGAGGAGGAGGAGATTGGATTTATACCCCACCCTTCACTTGGAGTCTCAGAGCAGCTTACAAACTCCTTCCCCTTCCCCTCGCCACAACAAACACCCTGTGAGGTCAGTGGGGCTAAGAGAGCTCTGACAGAAACTGCTCTTTTTCAAGGACAGCTGTGGCAGAACTATGGCTTGCCCAAGGTCATCCAGCAGCTGTGGAGGAGAGGGGACTCAAACCCAATTCTCCCAGATTAGAGCCCGCTACACCGGACTGGCTCACCTACCTATTATATATGTCAAACAGATCTGGACTTTCCTTTTAGAGCTATTCATGTCAACAACTGAACATCCTTTTGGCTTTAGTTCAGTTCTGTCATTAAGAATAGTACTCAGCTCCATAGCCAGAAATTTGGGGTTGGTGGGGCATTGGGAAATTTTGTGGGGCAGCAGGGGGGGGAAGGAGGAAGAGGGGCCCTCACACGCCATCCCTGAACTCCAAGTGGAGATTTTGCCACTTGGAGATGAGGTGTGGGCAGCCCCCACTTGATAACCCCATTTCAAGGAAAGGTGCTGGAGTTCAGGGAAGGCATGCGGCTTCCCCTCTCCCTCCCTGCCTGCAAGATTTAAAAGGCCCTCCAGCTGCTCGACAGGCCACGTGCTCCCGCCAATCAGCTGGAGGGCCCTTTTAATGTCACAGCAGTGGGGAGGGGCAGCAGCCGTTGTGGGGCATGCCTTCCGTTTGAGGGGGCAGAGCCCCGAAATGCCCCACTATGGGCCTGATAATGCTAGTCATAGTTGTCTTCAGCTCTTCCCTAGTAGATGACAGAGTGCCATCTGTCCTGGAGGTTCTGTCTTCCAGCACTCTATCTCTCCCCCCCACCCTTAGATCTTCTCGTCATAAGGTTTTCAAGGTAAGTGTTAGTCAGAAGTGTTTTGCCATGGCCTTCTTCTGCGCAGTTAGCTGATGAAGGGTTAGCTGAAGAGGCCCTGTTGGTCTCTACAAAAGATTGTCCACCAATTTCACCTTCCACTATTGCCGCTACTCTTCAAGGATTCCTCCACCCCATCGCCATGGAGAACTTTTGGTTCTCTTCCATTAGTGTGGCCATTGATCCCTGAAGGGGGTGGCTGCATCTTCGACTGGTCTCTAGCTGGGACCACTCCATTTTGAGTGACTCTGCTCGGAGTTTAGCCTCTTGGCAGACTGTGGACACTCGAGCTGCCGGGTCCCTCCTAGCCACCAGTGTGGGATGGGAGGGTTGTCAGATCTAGGCTAGGAAACTCCTAGAAATGTGGGGATGGAGCTTGGGGAAGAAAAGGGAACTCAGTGGGGTACAATGTCACAGAGTCCCCCCTCCAAAGCAGGGGTGTCAAACTCATTTGTTATGAGGGCCGGATCTGACATAAATGAGACCTTGTTGGGCTAGATCATTTATGTCATAAAATGTAATGCCAGGTAGCAGAGATATAAACTTTATAAAGGACACAAACACAAAGATTTTTTTTTACTTAAAGTAAAAACATACTTAAAACATTAGCTCTCTTTTTGTATTAACAATTTATTGATTTTTATATTCCACAATAATATACAACATTAAACAATCCTAACATTATTTATTAACAGAAAGGTGTTCTCAGATAAACCCTCCACACCTGTACTACCCACTTACTAACTGAGAATTACTTCCTATTTCGAGTCATATTTTCTTATACTACCCGCTAAGTGTGTTTCCAAAAATCTTTTCCCTTATACGTTTTAGAGTACTATGTTCAATTTACTACTACTATAACCTAAATTCTAATTGGCTTAGTTCTTCAACAAAACTTGCATTGCCTCGATAAAAAGAAAATAACCCAAATGGAGATGCCTCTCCTCCTTTAGTTAATTGACATTCACCACAGAAATCTCATGCTCCAGAGTTCTGAGTCTAGGACCCAGGCGAAAACATGAAATGGCTGAGCGATTGAGGCAAGCGATGATGCAGCAGCAGCAGGCTTACAATCCCTTTCCCTTCCCCTCCCCACAAGAGACACCCGGTGAGGTCGGTGGGGCTGAGAGAGCTCGTTCGAGAGAACTGCTCCTGAGAGAACAGCTCTGAAAATAACTTGTGACTGACACAAGGTCACCCAGCTGGCTGCATGTGGAGTGGGAAATCAAACCCGGTTCTCCCAGGTTAGAGTCCATGCTCCCAGATTTTAGACATCCTACATCCGATGCTCCCTCTAAACTATGGAGTCTTGTGAGCAAAAATCCTATGTTGCAAGCTACTGGCATTTAAAGCTGTGAGCGAGCGATTGGACTACTGCATAGATCAGTTTGCTCTGGAGCCATCCTTCCTGAGCTAAGACAAAAATGTGTGAGCTGGAGGCTAAAAAACTGTGAGCTAGCTCACACTAACCCAGCTTAGAGGGAACACTGCTTACATCTTGTTTGAAAGAAAGAGTGGTGTAGATCGGGGCTGGCCTCAGCATACAATGAAGCGGGGTAACTGCCAGGGCCCAGGACTTCTGGTGGGGCCCCCTGACACCCCCTCCCCACAATCCTCTGTTGCTGCCTGTCTCTATGGTTTCTCTCAGAGCCATTGAGGGAGGGCCTGTCGCTGGGGCACAGGGGTGGGGACTCCTGGTGGCCATTCCAGGTGGTGCAGGCAACTGAGCTTGGAGACGGAGAGGGCTTGCAGGCCAGAGTAGGGTTCACGGGCATGTGCCGGGGGTGGGTGGTGGAAGGAAAGGTGTGAGGGGGCCCTGGTGATGGGCAGACGGAGCTCCTGGGCACAGCCTGCCCAGGACCCCCCCACAACCTGGCGCTACCCTGTTATGGATGATCAGAACAGGTGCTGTTCACATGTACCCAGATAACTGCTGCTCCTGGTAGTATTCCGTCTGTTTTCTTCACTCTGTATATCTATTGCATTCCTCTAACTTTGTGACTTTCTAAAAACAAAAGTATATTTTGCCTTTGAGGTTCCAATAGGTGTGGCTTTCTTTTAAAGACGAATGTGCAACGTTACACGGATTTGGTTCCTGTTGACGGAGAGGGATCACCACAACATTGCAGAGAATCTTTGTAAGCATTGCCTCGTAGCAGTTATAGTACAGGTGGAGCCAAAGAGCATCATCTGTCAAGCAGCAGATCCACGGCCACCACCAAATCCTCTGGGAAAGAGATCCCCTTCCCAGGTGCTTCAGCTGCCTGAGTATTCCACACAAACTCTCTGTCTTCCTTGAATGTTCAAGACGGCTGGAAATTTAATGGACCTCTCTGAGCTCAATTAGCATCCACTGAAGAAACATCAGCCAGCCTTCCGGAGTCATCAGCTAAACAAAGAACACATTAGAAAATAAAAACACAAGTTCGTCACACAAACCCAGACTCACGTCAGTGGGGACAATAGGGCAAGCGTCAATCTTATAAATAAATATAATTTTAAATAAATATAATTCTGACTGCATTTTTTCTATTTCATTTTGCTCATGTGTTTAGGAAGTTCTATCTGGATTTTCATATCAAACACAAAGGAAGCACAAAAGAACATAAGAACATAAGAGAAGCCAATGTTGGATCAGGCCAGTGGCCCACCCAGTCCAACCCTCTGTCACACAGTGGCCAAAAACACCAGGTGCCCTCAGGAGGTCCAGCAGTGGGGCCAGGACACTAGAAGCCCTACTGCTTACTCCCAACTCCAAATCATTAATAAGCAAGTTAAAAAGCATCGGACCCAGTACTGATCCCTACGGTACCCCACTGCTTTCCTCCCTCCACTAAGAAAATTGCCCATATACTCACTCTCTGTTTCCTTTTAATTAGCCAGTTTTTGATCCATAAAAGGACTTGTCCTTTTTATCCCATGACTATTGAGCTTGCTTAGGAGTCTTTGATGAGGAACTTTATCAAAAACTTTCTGGAAGTCAAGGTAAACAGCATCTATTGGGTCCCCCTTGTCCACATGTTTGTTCACTCCCTCAATGAACACTAACCGGTTAGTGAGACAAGATCTTCCCTTACAGAACCCATGCTGAGTCTTCCTCAATAGATTTTGTTCATCAATGTGCCTACTATTTTTTTCCTTAATAACAGTTTCCACCAACTTACCCGGTCTTAACATCAGACTGACTGGCCTGTAATTTCCTGGATCTCCTCTGGAACCCTTTTTAAAGATGGGAGTGACATTAGCTACCTTCCAGTCCACAGGAATGGAGGCAGATCCAGCTTTCAAATCAAACTAAAACAATCCCAAAATCCACTGAGAGATATCCAGGAAAAGCTTCTTTGACCTGACCTGACCTGGTCAGTGGATGGGGAGCAGAGAAGAGATGAAACTCATGGAAGCAATGAGAAAAATCTCTGTTGTACTGAGTCCATCAGAGCAGACAGAACTCTTAACTGAGGTCTGGAGGAGGCGGCCATTAGACATGTGCTGGCCTGGAGAGCTGGAGGAAGCTGCAAGGTAATGGTTCTTTATAGATAACTGTAACATCCTAAGCTAAGGAACCTGCCCTATAGTTTAACATCTTATAGGGCATGTATGGAGAGAGGGCGGACAGAGGAATTGTGTTTTACCCATTTCTTTTGACTCCCTCGCTCAGTCTGGTGCTGTGCTTAAAGTATGCTTGTGAACATCTTCTCTTTAATAAGTACTTTATAACTTTTGATGCTGGTAGTGGTTCTCTGAACCACATAGACCTCCACCATGCATGGTGATAGTATACAATGCTCCCTCTAAGCTGTGGAGTCTTGTGAGCAACAGTTCTACTTTGTGAGCTACTGGCATTAAAGTTGTGAGTGAGCCATTTGGCTGCTGCATGAATTAGTTTGCTCTGGAGCCATCCTTCCTGAACGTAGACAAAAATGTGTGAGCTGGAGGCTAAAAAACCGTGAGCTAGCTCACACTAACTCAGCTTAGAGGGAACACTGAATATGTTAATCTGAATTGAGGCCACACAGGTGGAATGGAAGTTAGGAACTCCCTCCTCCCCTGAGATTTAATTACATTTTAAACACTGTTCAGGCAGTGGATTGCAGTTGTTGTTATATTGGTGGGACATCTAACATTCCTTTGTAAAAGCTACTTTGTTACTGTAAAATTACAACTCATGTTAATTTTAACTAATTTAACTAATATGACAAATGACATAAGCTTTTCAGAAAATAGGTCAGCAAAAACAATCCCAGTGATGCCAATACTTCTTCATCCAGCACTACAACATCACCAATCTGCCTCTGGTTTTGTGCTAGGCAAAGTTACAAGGGTAAGCTTAAATAGATTTGTTGCTGATTTACTTACTAAAAAATTATTGGAACACAGTTTGAGTCCAGTGGCACCTTTAAGAGCAACAACATTTTATTCAAGGTATAAGCTTTTGTGTGCATGCACACTTCTTCAGATACAGCGAAACAGACTTCCTCAGCCATTACATATAGGTAGAGAGAGGGTTAGTTGCCAGGAAGGGCTAGTTGGAATCAAGATGGTGGTGATGATGGGGCTGGTGGTGGTCATGATGGTTGTGGTGGTCGTGATGGAGGAGGAGAGGAATAATAATAATAAGAATTCAATTTATAGCCCTCCCCCCTGTGCAACAGGGCTCAGAGCAGGGGACAACATTTCCAAATATCAACATTCACAAATCAATATTTATTTATTTATTTATTTATTGGATTTATATCCTGCCTAGCGCTCAAGTTAGAAACAATTAAGTTAGAAATAATTAAAACAACCGGCATAATTCCACTAAGAGTTTACAGATGGCACATGAGAGGTACACAACTTAGGCCCTTTCTGCACCCATGTTTTGCCTTGGTTTCTGAGCAAATCCATTCTGCATTCTCTCCTGCTTTCACTTCCACTTTGTTTTGGGGCTTTTTCTTGTTTCTGCTTTTTTTTTTTACAGGAATCTGCATGCAGACCCCTTCCAGCACACTGTTGCCCCACAGCCACCAAAACTCCTTTTGCTGTGATTCTTTGTTCTTGTCTGCTTTCGAATAGCTAATCCTTTCTGAAGTAGAATTGTTTCTGCTGCCCACTGCCCTCTCCTGTTTCCACCTTTCTCTCTTTAGGTTGACGCTCCCTCCCTGTTCTGTTTTCTTTCCCTCCTTCTCCAAAGACAAAAGAGGACGTGTCCTCCCGCTCAGGCCAACTTTAAAAAAGCCAGAGAGAATATAAGATGAAATAAGTAAATACAAAGGACTAGGGGATTCCCTGCTCCCAAATGTGTCAGTCTTGCATGAGTGAGTCTGGATTTCCTCTCCCTTCCCTTTCTTTTTGCAGAATCACAGAGGGAAGGAGAGAGGGGTTGGGTCTGCAATTAAAAGTTTTTGAAAGATGTTTGCCTTTCTCTTAATCTTAGACAAAGCAGCCAGTTAGCTCCAAAAATGAGATTGCTTTTTGTAGATGCAAAATGCATACAGAATACACAAATAAATAAACCGGGGGGGGAAGCATTGCAGAGGGGATGCATGCAACTATGAAGTCAACCCTTAAGGCTTAACTCCTTGGCTTCTCCAGAGCAAGCCGTCAGTGCAGAAAGGGTCTTAGTGTCCTTTATCCCCATGGGGATAGAAGAAAGGAAGGAGCCAGGCTAGATGGAAACTGTTCCTGTCCTCAGCCATAGGCCTGGCAGAACATCTCTGCCTTACAGGCCCTACGAAATGGCATTAGCCCTGCCACACCAACCAACATGGCTGCCCTCTAAAACAATCTTCAGGTCAGGAGCAGGCAAGCAGCTTCTTATTCTTTGATTTGTCTGAATTCTCCCCTGCACTGGCATTACTTCCTCCCAACTGGATCCTTGCAAATGATCAGGAGGTGAGTACTCCCAGCCAGCCATCTTTGGACACAAGCCCCAGAGAAGGAATGTCCACAGAGAAGCCTGTGCTGAGCTGTCAGTGATCAGACTATTTCGCCTACAGACCAAGATTTATGCAAGGAACTCCCCACTGATGGTTCTTTAGGGTCAGGAAAAAGCTCAGGAAAGGCCTGCTGGGACCTATTATGGGCCCCTGGACAAAGATTCTGACATAGGACACAATTCTTACATCTGATGAAGTGAGCTGTAGTTCACAAAAGCATCTTATTACAATATTTTTATGGTGGGGGCAGCCATGTTGGTCTGAAGCAGCAGAACACAGTTCGAGTCCAGTAGCACCTTTAAGATGAACAAAGTTTTATTCAAGGTATAAGCTTTTGTGTGCATTTGAGGTGCTATCTTGTGTTCATGTTACAAAAGAATTATTGTGGTGTTGTAAATTTTGCTATGTGGGAGCATCTCTGACATGATGGTCTCACATCATCAGAGCAATTGATGTCAGTTGGTGTAATTAACATTTGCAAAAGCCCTTGTGAAACCTTTTGATCAATACTGGTTGTGGTAGTGGGGGGGGGGGATGTGAGGCTATTTCCTCCAGAAAAAACTGACCCACAGTTGTGTGATTACACAGAGTTTTGTAGATGGAGGCGTAGCTCACCACTGCGTGAACAGAGGCAACCATGGGTGAGTCCGGGGAGGGGGGGTTGCCGTTGTTTTCCAATTCGCTTAAACGGGGGATCGATGAAGCGCATCTCTGCCCTGAGGGCTTCCTATGGCAGTATGCAATTATGCGCACATTGAGAAGGGAGGAGAAAACAACGGCATGGCATCGGGATAGCCTGATCAGACTATCCCAACGCCATGGGAGCGTGCTGGTGTGATCAGATGCAGGAAAGTCCGTCTGTGGCCTGTAGCAACCCATTTGCTACTGGACTTCCTGAGGTGTTTTTTTTATTCGGTGTGTGTAGTGGTGCAAAACAGGTTGCCGACGGCTGCAGGGCGCTTGCCAGATGCTGGCGTCTGATTGTGCTCCTTTAATCTACCCAGCATTCGCGCCTTTGTTGGGGCGAATCGTGTGTGATTGCAGCCACTGTATAAAAGAAGACACTTTTCGCCAGTTCTGGGCTGACTCCTTAAAACGCAGTGGGACTCTTATCCCATGTGGGCATCTTTGACCCAGCCCGGGAGCATCCGTTGCATGCTTTTGTAAAGGGGAATTTCTGTCTGTTTATACAACTGTTATCTCGTCTAGGAAATAGTCTTTTCATTGTTTAATTGAATCCAGCCAAGCGCCTAGTGTCTGGTTGGCTTTGTGCCTGTAGCCTATTTTAACCTTGAATATCTTAATAAAGGAAGTTTTGTTTAAGTAACCTTGCACGGGGTGTATACCATAGCACATCCAAACTAAGGGTGGGAAGGCTCTTTTAGTAACTCACAACGCAGGTCATATATACATGTGTAGAGCGCATTCCCACCACAGCTGCATAAGAACATAAGAACATAAGAAAAACCAATGTTGGATCAGGCCAATGGCCCATCCAGTCGAAAACTCTGTGTCACACAGTTGCTAAAAATACCAGGTGCCATCAGGAGGTCCACCAGTGGGGCCAGGGCACCAGAAGTCCTCCCACTATTGCCCTCCCTCAAAGCACCAAGAATACAGAGCTTCACTTGCCCCAGACTGAGAGTTCCCATCTATAACTTGTGGCTAAGAGCCACTGATGGACCACTGCTCCATATGGTTATTCAATTCCCTCTTGAAGCCATCCGTGCTTGTAGCCACCACCACATCCTGTGGCAGTGAATTCCATGTCTTAATCACTCTTTGGGTGAAGAAGTACTTCCTTTTCTCTGTTCTAACCCAACTGCTCAGCAATTTCATGGCGTGCCCACGAGTTCTTGTGTTGTGTGAAAGGGAGAAAAGGATCTCTTTCTCTACCTGCTCTATCCCATGCATAATCTTATAAACCTCAATCCTGTCACCCTTCAGCCATCATTTCTCCAAGCTAAAGAGCCCCAAGCGCTTCAACCTTTCTTCATAGGGAAAGTGTTCCAACCCTTTTATCATTCTACTTGCCCTCCTCTGCACTTTTTCCAGTGCTGTAATATCTTTCTTGAAGTGTGGTAACCAGAACTGTACACAGTACTCCAAATGAAGTTGCACCATTGATTTATACAGGGGCGTTATGATACTGGCTGATTTGTTATCTATTCCCTTCCTAATAACCCCCAGCATAGCATTGGCCTTTTTCATTGCAGTCGCACACTGTCTCGACATTTTCATTGAGTTATCTACTACGTCTCCAAGATCTCTCTCTTGGTCAGTCTCTGCCAGTTTGTACCCCATCAACGTGTATTTATAGTTAGGATTTTTGGCTCCAATGTGCATCCCTTTGCACTTGGCCACATTGAACCCTGCTTGCCACGTTGACGCCCACTCGCCCATCCTCGACAGATTCCTTTGGAGTGCCTCACAATCCTCCCTGGTTCTCACCACCCTGAACAACTTTGTGTCATCTGCAAATTTAGCCACTTCACTGCTTACTCCCAACTCCAAATCATTAATAAACAAGTTAAAAAGCATTGGATAGAGTACTGATCCCTGCGGTACCCCACTGCTTACCTCCCTCCACTGAGAAAAATGCACATTTATATTCTCTGCATGTGGAGGAAAAGTGGGGAATCAAACCCAGTTCTCCCGGATTAGAGTCCGCACTCCGAGCCACTACACCAAACTAACCACTACACCAAACTGGCTCTCAGTGCTGATTCAAACTGACTGGCAGCCACAAGCATTACTACTGATGAATTAGCCAAACACCAAGGGGTAGGATTTTCTTGAAACAGCATTTCTTGACAACTAATTTGAAGGCATTCTAAATCTTCATTTAAACCACTGCCTGCCAAGCAGAGCTGGTGGAAGACCTTGGGCGGGCTGTGTGAGGGCCTGCACTGACTAGAAGCCAACGGTTCATAAGGAACACGGCAAAGCAATCCGTCGAACACCCACAAATGGATCGACAAACTTTCTAACTGTTCATCATAATGCCAGTTTGGTGTTAAAGCTTTGAACAAACAGTTTGGCTACTGCATAAATTAGTTTGCTCTGGAGCCATCCTTCCTGAACCAAGAAAAAAAGGTGTGAGCTGGAGGCTAAAAAACGGTGGGCTAGCTCACACTAACTCAGCTTAGAGGGAACACTGGTCACAAGTCCTTTCAGGGCTGTTCTCTCAAGGGCAGTCCTAGAAAGAGCTCTCTCAGCCTCATCTACTTCACAGGCAGGCCCATAGCTACAGTGGGGCATCCTGGGGCTAGGCCCCCCGACTCAGTGGCAAGGCCCCACAATGTCCCATTCAGCTCAGGGCCTCTGAGTGGCAGTGGGTGCAGGGAAGGAGCCAGGTATGCCTGTGCAGCTGTCCAGCAGAAGGGACCACATTAAATTACCTTTATTTCAATTAACCAGTGCCCCCTAAGAAATTTAAATGCCCTCGACTAAAAAAAACCCTGGCTACGGGCCTGCTCACAGGGTGTCTGTCGAGGGGAAGGGGAAGGGATTGTTAAGCTGCTCTGAGACTCCCTTGGATAGTGAAGGGCAGGGTACAAATCCAATCTCTTCTTCTTCATTAAAAAAACAACGAAGTCTTGGTTTTAATTGGTAAGCAGGGCAGAAGCCGGAAAGGCCAGTGTTCAAGCATCCTTGCTTACCAAGACATGCAAACCACCAGCGAGACCTTTCCTGCCCAGGCACGGCTGCAGCTGGCTCTCTGGCCACAACTGGCGAAAGGTGGAGCCTTGTGGGGCCTTGTTGGCTAGAGGCCAAGGGGCTGAGCAGCAGCCCCCCAGCGCCACCCTCTGAGGCAGACACTCGAGGCAGGGCCGAAACCCCCTGCAAGGTGGCTCAGAAGGAGACCGTGACTGATGAGATCAAGAGCCGCCAAAAGATTGATGGGAATTAACAGGGCTGCAGCCCCCCTGTCCATATCCCAGCACTGTTCATCCACTAGGGCAACTGAGGCCATCTCGGTCCCATAACCAAGTCTGAAACTGGATAGGAATGGATCCAAATGATTCAGTCCAATCAGGAATTCTTGACGTTTCCCATACAAGAAAGGGTACATTTGAGACTGGGCTCCTGGGTCCAGAGGAGGTGCCTTTAGCAGTGGACGTACCACTGCCCACTGGAAGGGCAGCCGTAGTATTTGGTGGCCAGTGGCACCGGCTGCTCTCATTCCAAAGAGCCTTTTTCCAGGCTCTTGAGCCGGCCACTTTGGGGGCACTTGATACCCTCCTTGTCAGGCGGTGCCCAGACAGAGGGCAGCTGCCAAGACAGCTTGTGTCAGGGCCAGAACTTCCACCTCTCTCTGACCCTCCCCCCTTGTTTTGGCTGGGTTGGGCTTTGTGGAGGAAAACAAGCTCTTAATGCTGGCAAGGCGAGGATATAAGGAGTCCCTCTGGCTGGGTCACAGGTGACAGCAAGTCCCGGCAGAACCATGCATCCCAGCCTCCTCCTCCTCCTCCCAGGGAGTCTCCTTTTTGTGGCCTGGCTGCCACTTTCGTCTCCCACTCCTTCTACAGGTGAGTGGTGCTTCCCTTTCCCTGTCCCTGAGCCAGACTTTCTGCGTGTCCCTAAGGGTCAGGAGTGCTCCCATCTGCTTTCTTTCTCCCTCCTCCTTCTCACGTCCTGCAGATGCCCTCCTTTTCTTCTCCAGTTTGGTGTACTGGTTAAGTGCGCAGACTCTAATCTGGGAGAGCCGGGTTTGATTCCCCACTCCTCCACTTGCACCTGGCTGGATGGCCTTGGGCAAGCCATAGCTCTGGCACAGCTGTCCTTGAAAAAGAGCAGTTTCTGTCAGAGCTCTCTCAGCCCCACCTACTTCACAGGGTGTCTGTTGTGGGTAGGGGAAGGGAAAGGAGTTTGTAAGCCATTCTGAGACTCTTTTGGGTAGTGAAGGGCGGGGTATAAATCCAATTTCTTCTTCTTCTTCGTCTTCTTCTTCTTTTGTGATGTGGAACAGATCCTCTTTCTCACATCTCTGCCCTCCTTCAGCATCACACAAAGCTGAGACCATTAAAGTAATCAAATGCTTCCTTGGAGGATTTTGAGGAATAACAGCCCAAGTTTGGAGTTGCGGTCACACGTGCAAGAGAAAGTGTGTGGGCGGGGAGAGGTTATTTCCTTCAGTGGAAGTTGATCTGCAGTTGCGTGATCACACAGTCTTTTTAAGCTGCGGGCATAGCCTGCCACTGTGTGATCAGATGCAACCACGGGTGAGTCAGGGTTTTTTTTTTTTTTGCCGTTTGTTTACAATGTGCTTAAACGAGGGATTGATGATTCGCACCTCAGCCCTGAGGGCTCCTTATGGAGTGTGTGATGATGCGCATACTGAGAAGTGGGTGGGAACAATGGCATGTAGTTGGGATGGCCTGATCAGACTATCCTGACACCATGAGAGCACGCTGGAGTGATCAGACAGGGGAAAGTCCGCCTGTGGCCCACTGCAACCCATTTGCTACCAGACTCTCCCTGGTGCCTGTTTACTCCACTTCTGCAGTGGAGCAACACAGGCTGCTGCCAGCTGTGGGATGCTTCCCAGATGTTCATGTCTGATCACGCACTTTGAATCCACCCAGAATTCGTGCCTGTGTCAGGGCTAATTGTGTGTGCGATCGCAGCCTGGGATTTGAAGGAAGAGACAGAAGACCCTCATAGAACCAGGAAAATACACCAGCCTTTCCTCATTCCTCCCCCTACCTGGAGAGAGATCCAGCAGGACTCAAAGGGTTGCCAGCTCTGGGTTGGGAAATTCCTGGAGATTTGGGGGTTGGAGCCTGGGGCAGGCGGCGTTTGGGGAAGAGATGGAGCTCAGTGGGATAGAACGCCATAGAATTAGGGATGCCGGCCTGCAGGTGGGGCCTGGGGATCCCCCGGAATTACAGCTCATCTCCAGACTAGAGAGATCAGCTCCCCTGGAGAAAATGGCTGCTTTGGAGGGTGGCCCTCTAGGGCATTGCACCCCATGGAGGTCCCGGTCCTCTCCAGGCTCCATCCCCAAATCTCCAGGAGTCTCCCTCTCTGGAGCTGGCAAGCAAACTCCCCCATCCCCCTCTGGTGGCCAGGGGGGACTAGGAAACCCGATAAAAATATCTACTTCCACCAGGGGAATGGCTCTCTTTCACCTGAAGACCAGCGGTAATTCCAGGAGGCATCCAGGCCCAACCTGGAGACCAGAAACCCTAAGCAGGAGGTCTAAAAGATCACGAGTCTTTCTGGATCAATCCGTGGCCTCCAGGGGGAGGGGGAGGAAAGTAACAGCCCTTCCCAGTGGGCACAGCCTGGCTGGGGTGGGGGAGTCAGGGGAAGAGACCTGGCAGGGCTGGGGCTGTTGCTTCCTGCTGGCCAGCCCTGTTTGGTGCCTCCAGCTGGGGAAGAGGAAGGGGGCAAAATGAAGCCACAGCGGCTACTCCACTACTATGACTGCCATAAGGAGAGAGGGCAGCTGGTGATGCTCTTGCCTCTTCATCTCTGTGGTCTTCTTAGATTCCATCTTAGGATGCATTAGCAGAAGCATTGTGTCCTGATCATGGGAGGTGGTCGTTCCACTCTGTTCTGCTATGGCCAGGCCTCACCTGGAGTCTGGTGTCCAGTTTTGGGCACCACATTTTAGGAAGGATGTTGACAAGCTCGAGCGTGTCCAGAAGAGGGCAACCAGGATGGTGAGAGGGCTGGAATCCAAGTCTTACGGAGAAAGGCTGAGAGAGTTGGGGATGTCTAGCCTGGGAAAGAGAAGGCTTAGAGGGGACATGGTTGCAGTCTTCAAATATTTGAAGGGCTGGCATGTAGAAGACGGAGCAGATCTATTCTCTCTTGCTCTGGATCACAAGACTAGATCTAATGGGTGGAAATGACAAGGGAGTCGATAACAGCTAAATATCAGGAGGAACTTCCTCACTGTAAGAGTGGCTGAGCAGTGGAGCAGACTGCCTCGGGAGGTGGTGGGTGCTCCTTCGCTGGATGTTTTCAAGTGGAGGCTGGATGACCATCTTTCGAGTATGTTGTAGGGTTATCTTTTGGCTCTGCTCCTGCAGAGTGCAGGGGGTTGGACTAGATAACCTGCAAGGTCCCTTCCGACTCTAACATTCTATGATTCTATGATTCTACCATAGAGACTTGGAAGGGGATTCATAGAGTGTCTCCATGATGGCAGCCATTGCTTCTCTGCCCCCCCCCCCGAGTCTTTATATATAGGGAGAGTCGGGCTAATAGCAGGCGTTTATCAGCCACCAGCTGGTCAGTGCATCCCCACAGAGTATATCGTCTGCCTTTCCAGCTTCTCTGATTGCCAACGGCCAAGAAAGGTGACGGTACTGGCGTGTACTGGCGTAACAAAAGCCCTGAAAAAATGCCTTCTTTTTATCCCATTCCTTTAAAAGACCCATTGCCTCTCACCCTTGCAATGTGTGTGGAGGTTCTTTGCCAACAAAGGACTGCAATCAAATCAGCATCTTTAAACATAACAGAAAAGCAAATATTTTTTTACGCTTTGTGTCTGTGACTGAAGCCAGAGAAAGGCGGCCATGCTACCTGTTTTGCAGCATCAAATAGGAAAGGAAATGCCCTAGGAAATGCCCTGTGTCCAGATCTTTTGAAAGGTGTCAGCGCACGCGTGCCTACAGAGCTCCTACCTGATAGCACAATGCTCACTTTCTATGGCACAAAGAAACCCATTTTGAACGGCGGAAAATTGGGCTGTCGTTTTTGGTGCCATCTGTTGGGCATTTGTAAAGTAAAGGTAAAGGTTTCCCTTGCTTGAAAGCCAAGTCGAATCCAACTCTAGGGATGCGGTGCTCATCAGCGTTTCCAAGCCGAAGAGCCAGCGCTGTCCAAAGACGTTTCTGTGGTCATGTGGCTGGCATGACTAGATGCCAAGGCTCATGGAATGCTGTTCCCTTCCCACCAAAGCGGTGCCTATTTATCTACTTGCAATTTCTTGCTTTCGAACTGCTCGGTTGGCAGGAGCTGGGGCCAGAGACGGGAGCTCACTCCATCATGTGGCACTCGGGTCTTGAACAGCTGAACTACTGACCTTCTGGTCTGCAGCTCAGCATCTTAACCGCTAAGCCACCGCGGCCCCTTGGGCATTTGTAGGGAGACCCAATAGCTATTTTAATGTTCCCCCACCCCACCCCAGCCACATTGACTTGAAAGTAAGACCCATTCCTCCAAGCGGAACTTGTCCCACAAGAAGAAATTCATATCTTTATTTTAAATTTTGGTGCATGTGATGAGATCTTTTGCATATCTGTGTGTGTGTGTGTGTGTTTGTGTGTGCGCGTGCGTGTGCGAAAAGTCCTGTCAAGTTGCAGCCCACGCCTGGTGACCCCAGCAAAGGGTGTTCAAGGCAAGTGATTAAGCAGAGGAGGTCTGCCCTTGCCTGCCTCTACAGAGCCTTCCTTGGTGGCCTCCCATCCAAGTGCTGTCCCTGCTTAGCTTCTGAGATCTCACGAGATCGGGCTATACCACACCATTCCCTTTACATATATACTTAAAAATTTAAATAAATTCATTGCAGATCAGAGGGATTCAGCTAGTGTACATATAAAATTAAGAACTAAAACCGTAATTCCAGAAGAGTATCTCGCGTTGTTGTTGTCGTTCAGTCACACAGTCGAGTCTGACTCTTCACGACCACATAGACCACCTCACGCCAGGCCCTCCTGTCCTCCGTCGTGCTCCGGAGTTGGCTTAATGTCATGTTTGTTGCATCAATAACCCTGTCTAAACGTCTCATCCTCTGCCGTCCCCTTCTTCTTTGACCTTCACTCTTTCCCAGCATCGGGGTCTTCTCCAGTGAGTTCTCCCTTCTCACTTGGTGGCCAAAGTATTTGAGCTTCAGCTTCGGGATCTGGCCTTCCAGGGAACAGTCAGGGTCGATTTCTTTTAGGATTGACTGATCTGATCTCCTTGCAGTCCAAGGGACTCTCAAGAGTCTTCTCCAGCACCAGAATTCGAATGCACCTATTCCTCGGTGTTCGGCTTTCCTTATAGTCCAGCTCTCGCAGCCTTACATCACTACTGGGAATACCATGGCTTTGACCATACGGATTTTTGTTGGCAGGATGATGTCTACTTTTTATCATGCTGCCTAGGTTTGCCATCGCTTTCCTCCCAAGGAGCGGGCGTCTTTTCATTTCACGGCTGCAATCACTGTCTGCAGTGATCTTGGATCCCAGGAAGGTGAAGTCTGTCCCTGCTTCCACGAGTTCCCCTTCTATTTGCCAAGGAGGGATGATGGGGCCGAGTGCCGTGATCTTCATTTCTTTGATGCTGAGCTTCAAGCCAACTTTTGCACTCTCCTTTTTTACCCATAGCTAGGGGCCCCTTTAGGTCCTCTTCACTTTCTGCCATTAGAGTGGTATTGTCGGCATATCTGAGGTTGTTGATGTTTTCCCTGGCAATCTTACTTCCGGCTTGTGATTCATCTAGGCCAGCATTTCGCATGATGTACTCTGCATATAAATTAAATAAATTAAATAAGCAGGGTGACAATATACATCCTTGTCGTACTCCTTTTCCTATGCTAAACCAATCGGTTGTTCCATATCTGGTTCGAACTGTCACTTCTCACAGTAACATTCGAAATAACCAGATTGTGCTGTGCAGAGTGCAGTGAAACAAAAGCAAAAACAAGATGTCAGGCAAAAGCCAGCATGGGGGAGTGCCTTGAAAGCTTCCTGGCAGATCTGGGGCCAGCCAGTGTTCCCTCTAAGTTGAGTTAGTGTGAGCTAGCTCACCTTTTTTAGCCTCCGGCTCACACATTTTTGCCTTGGCTCAGGAAGGATGGCTCCAGAGCAAACTAATCCATGCAGGAGCCAAATCGCCCACTCACAGTTTTAATGCCAGTAGCTCACAAAGTAAAATTTTTGCTCACAAGACTCCACAGCTTAGAGGGAGCATTGGAAGCGACCCACTCGCAGCCAAACCGAAAACAAAGGGTTGTCATGAGAATAAAATGGAGGAGGGGAGAACCACGTATGCCTCAGTTGGCCCATGCGGGGATGGAAGAGGGTGTATGAATGAAGAAGGTAAATTAATACAGGAGGCAAATTCTGCGAGCCGTATTTGGTTATCGGTCATGACAGGAAGTGGGAGGAATTTGCTCTTTTCCGTGAAGAAAAGCTGGAATGTTCTACTTTTACAGCTACCATGATGGGTTTGGTGACTCTCTCTCTCTCTCTCTCTCTAGTGAAGCCCGGACTCTGTCCTGATCTGCAACATGAACCCAAGCTGCGTGGAAAGTACTGCTCCCTAGATACCAGCTGCCCAGGAAACGAGAAATGCTGTAAAACCAGCAACGGACAGCAATGTGCATTTCCTGATGGAGGTGAGCCAAGGGGCAACTCCCTTTGCGTCATGGGCAACCCTCAGTAGGAGAGGAGACTGCAGGAAAGAAGGAGCGAGATTGAGGCCATCCCCTCCCCTCCCCCCTCCCCCTTGCCCATCCACCCGAGCTCACCCTTTCCCCAGTTATGGCCCCCTCCATTTCCTCCGATGCCAGGAAATGAGGAAGGGAAAACTTACAACCATGCCTCTAGAACAGTGATGGCGAACCTTTTAGAGACTGAGTGCCCAAACTGCAACCCAAAACCCGCTTATTTATCGCAAAGTGCCAGCACGACAATTTAACCTGAATACTGAGGTTTTAGTTTAGAAAAAAGAACTCATACATTAACATCTTTTGTCTTAAAAGAAAAACACAATAACAGAGCTTTCAATGATACAAACAACTTTTTTTTGAAAGGTAAAAGTTTGCATTTGGCATGCTTTTGAACAATTAATGTGACTTGTGCTGTTGTATGCATGCTGATAATTTGTCTAACCTTGGCTCATGCTTTGTAAGTTTGAGGACAGCCCAGCCTCGAGTCTGTGTCGTCTTTTTCCTTTTAGAGACTGAGTGCCCAAACTGCATGCGTGCCCACAGAGAGGGCTCTGGGTGTCGCCTCTGGCACGCGTGCCATAGGTTTGCCACCACTGCTCTAGAACAAATTTAGAGGCCAGGGGCACCTTTAAGGCCAACAAAGGTTTATTCGAGGTATGAACTTTCGTGTGCGAAAGTTCATACCTCGAATAAAACTTTGTTTTGGCCTTAAAGGTGCCCCTGGCCTCTAAATTTGTTCTACTGTTTCAGACCAACACGGCTGGAGTTATAGCCATGCCTCTGTGTGCCTTTTGTTGAGGGGGTAATTTCAATGGTCTGAAGAGATTCTTTTTCTGTCTGCCAGATGGCAGGGAGCGTCCCTTGGGGGAAAGGCTGCGAACCCTGAGATTGTCATCCAGACTGGACGCGGGGTGGGAGCGCCAGAGCTGGAAAGGCCAGGTTCCTTTAAAGACCTCTGAAATGGGGATTATTTCTCCTGTGTCCCTGAAACTAGGCAGGGGGGCTTCCTGAGGGAAGATGTAAAATCCTGAAGAAATTGACCCAAACTCTGGGGGTATGTGTGTGTGTAGAGAAAGAAGTCCTTTTCTCCCTTTCCCACAATACAAGAACTCATGGGCACTCGATGAAATTGCTGAGCAATCAGGTTAGAACAGAGAAAAGGGAGTCCTTCTTCACCCAAAGAGTGATTAACACATGGAATTCACGGCCACAGGAGGTGGTGGTGGCGGCTACAAGCATGGATGGCTTCAAGAGGGAATTGAATAAACATCTGGAGCAGAGGTCCATCAGTAGCTATTAGCCCCAAGGCATAGATAGGAACTCTCAGTTTGGGGCAGGCAACAGTGGGAGGGCTTCTAGTGTCCTGGCCCCACTGCTGGACCTCCTGAGGGCACCAGGTGTTTTTGGCCACTGTGTGACACAGAGGGTTGGACTGGAGGGGCCACTGGCCCGATCCAACATTGGCTTCTCTTATGTTCTTGTATGGAGCAGAGGTCCATCAGTGGCTCTTAGCCACAAGGTATAGATAGGAACTCTCAGTCTGGGGCAAGTGATGCTCTGTATTCTTGGTGCTTGGGAGGGCTTCTAGTCTCCTGCCCCCACTGCTGGACCTCCTGAGGGCATCTGGTATTTTTGGCCACTGTGTGACAGAGTGTTGGACTGGATGGTCCACTGGCCTGATCCAACATTGGCTTATGTTCTTGTGTGTGTGTGTGTGTCTGTCTGTGTGTGTGAGGGGTGGATCCAGAAATATGTCTTTCATAACTCCAGAACACTTGCAATATCTCCACTGTGGGGTAAAATCCCTGGAAATTTTAATCCCCATTTGTTGAGAGATGCACATCAGCCCACTACCAAGGCCACCTAACATTATAAGGCAAGCAAAAACAGTTACAAACAAAATTAGCCCAACCAAAATATACTTTATGTGCATGTTCTTCATTGGGTGGTGTCAGTCTCATGTGGTGGATGGTCAGAGGGCTGGACCAGGACTGGAGAGACCTGGCTGCAAATCCTGACATTGCCATGAAGCTCACGGGGCCACCTTGGGTCCGTCAGACACTGTCTTTGCCTCCCCTACTACTCTTGCTTGTTGTGAGAACAAAGAGAAGGCAGAACCTAAGAACCCAAGAGAAGCCAATGTTGGATCAGGCCAGTGGACCATCCACTCCAACACTCTGTGTCACACAGTGGCCAAAAACACCAGTTGCCCTCAGGAGGTCTACCAGTGGGGCCCAAACTCCAGAAACCCCCTCACTGTTGCCCCCCCTCCCCCAAGCACCAAGAATACTGAGCATCACTGCCCGAGACATAAGAACGTAAGAGAAGCCCATGTTGGATCAGGCTAATGGCCCATCCAGTCCAACACTGGGTCACACAGTGGCCAAAGATACCAGGTACCCTCAGGAGGTCTCCCAGGGGGGCCCGAACTCCAGAAGCCCTCCAACTCTTGCCCCCCAAGGACCACGAAAACAGAGCATCACTGCCCCAGACATAAAATCGTCAGAGAAGCCATGATGGATCAGGCCAATGGCCCCTCCTGCCCAGCACTCTGTGTCACACAGTGGCCAAGACCCAGGGGCCACCAGCAGGGCCAGAACTGCTGAAGACCTCCCACTCTTGCCCCCCAAGCACCCAGAATACAGAGCATCCCTTGCCCCAGACTGAGAGCTCCTCTCTATACCTGGTGGCTAAGAGCCACTGATGGACCTCTGCTCCATATAAGAACATAAGAGAAGCCATGCTGGATCAGGCCAATGAGCCCTCAACTCCCACACTCTGGGTCACACAGTGGACAAAACCCAGGTAGGTTTGCCATGAAACTCACTGGTCCACCTTGAGACAGTCAAACTTTCTCTGCCTAAGTTACATCACAGGATCGTTATGAGGTCAAAAGGGAAGAGAAGGGAACCATGTCTGCATCTTGGCTCCTTGGAGGAAGGGTGGGGTGAACATGTCAGAGACAGATTACCAAAATCAGAGAATTCAGATACATACACATTTTGCAGGCAGATCAGTGACAACATATCTGAAGAAGTGTGCATGCACACAGAGGCTGATGCCCAGAATTAAACTTTGTTGGTCTTAAAGGCGCTTCTGGACTCAAGCTTTGTTCTGAAATATCAACCCGAAAGCCTTCTGTGGGATTTGAAGTCTTCCAGCTGTTTGGCCCGTTATGAACCTGTTGGTCTTTTTCCTTCTCTTTCCACCATCAGTCTTCAGTGGTTACTGCCCCAAGGTGGATCTCAGGCCTGGCGTGCCCACTACCTGCCTGGCCGAATGCCGCGATGACTACGATTGTTTCGGGGACCTGCCAAGGAAGCGGTGTTGCAGCTTTGGGCGCTGGCAGTTGTGTATGGAAGCCATCGAAGGTGCATTGGGGCCCAACAGTCATCATGACCGGGGGGGGGGGGTTATATGTGGTGTTGGGGATCAGTGGCACAGAAGAGGTCAGAGGTTAATATATAAAAAGAGGGGAAATGCTGAGATCTGAGAAGGGAAGAAAAGGTGTCCCTCATTCCATTCCTGTATCCTTCCAGAACTTACTCTGAATTTACTCCATTGTTCCAATTTAACTAGGGAGATTTCTTGGTCGATTCCAAAACTGGAACCAGTGCAAGTCTGCCACAGTCCTTTCAGTTCATTTTATTGATTCCCTCCTCCATTTTATTCATGTTCATGCACACGGTTATAAAACACTGAAGAAAAGAAAGCCCACCTTTGTTGCATTTGAAAGCATGATTATAATGATAATCTTTTTGCGGGTCCCCCCCCCCCAATGTACCACAAGCTCTCTTGTGCATTGGTAAAGCACCATATAAAAACTGTAATGATACTAGCACCGATTTCACACAAGCCACTGCTCCGCCCCCGCTCTTCCCTTTCCCCCGATTGCACGCATCAATTTCCCACTATGAGCTGCGCAGCCGCATTTTGACCTGCAGCTTTCCCTGATTCCCCCCGCGTCTTCATGATCCTGGTTTTTTTAGGCTCTAGAAGATGCGGAGGAGATCAGGAGAAGCTATGGGTCAAAATGCGGCCACGCAGCACAAAGTGAGAAATTGATGCGTGCAATCGGGGGAAAGGGAAGAGCGGGGGCGGAGCAGCGGCTTCTGTGAAACCGGTCTAGTATTCGTCTTACAAGTGTAAATGACAGCTGGTTGTTCTTTTGGGGGTGTTTTATCAACACACACACACACACACACACACACACACACACACGTGTGCCTCAGTACTGCAGGGAGTGAGGCACGAATGAGTAATGGAACTGAAAACTGATTCAGGAAATTCTCCGTGAGCTGCGCTTTGTGCAAAATGTATACAATGTGAGGATTCGGAATGCCAGAGTTTCACTGTTGGGAAAAGAGAGAACTCTTCAGAGGCAGAGCATGGGCACACAGGCCTGGCACTTCTCTTCTTCCCCCTCCCAGTTCATTTCACCACCAGCGGATGCCCCTTCTCCCTTGATGACTGTAGCTCTCCAGCCTGCCAAGCAGCAGCACACTCCGCCAACCAGGAGGGCATCCAGGGGAGGGGATAGTGCCTGCCAGGATAGCTGTCTGGCTAGGAGAGTATAGACAGGCACAGGGTGGCTGGGGCAAGGCTGGTTAGCACGGCACCAGTGGATGGCATTGGGGTAAAAGTCTATGGGAGTGGAGCAGTTCTGGGGTGGTCATAGCCATGGGTCAACAGGGACAACTGCCCTGGCCCCCGGGATGGAAGGACCCTGCCAATATCCAAAGCCTCACCTGCCCACAGAGTGGGGGATGTGAGAAGAAAAATACCAGGCTGCTTCCACTCCTGGCATCTGGCCCACTCAGGGCTCAGGTCACCCGCTTGCAGCCACCGCCTCTCACACCCGTTACCACTGCATTTTGCGCAGCTGGCTTCTAGCAATGACTTCCACCAGTGCTGCACAAGGCAAGGTATGCTCCTTGCTTGGCCCTGGCAAGGGGGCCTGTTGTGGGTACCACAGCAGGGGGGCAGTGATTCTGGGACCCATCCACCCATTTGCCCTGGGACCACAAATCACTAATTCCACCCCTGCATAGTCCAGATGAGTGCAGAGCCGAGAGAGGCTGACCCTCTGTAAGTACAGTGGAAGGACTACGACACTACGAAAACCTGGCCTGGATGGGTAAGTCTTACTGGGCCGAATCTTGAAGAAGATGAGCCTTCACAGTCTGTAGGGGCAGGGATGGGCATGAACTGAACCACAAAGCAAAATTCGTCGTGAATTTTGCCCTGTTTGCAGTTCGCACACTGAAGTTCGTGAAAGATCTACCATCACAAATTTCCACGAACTTTTAAAGCAGCTCATGGAGGTTCATGGATAGAGCAGAAAGCAGGGGTTTAAAAGGACTCTCTTTAAACCCTGGCTTTCTGTTCCCTGCAAAAGCTGCAAAACCAGCTGAGCCGTGGAGAGCAGCCTGCTCCCTGCCATGTATCTGTTTTGCGTTTTCCTCTGCTGTGCCTTTAATTTAAGGGGGCAAACAACTGAGCAGTGAGGAGCAGATCAGATGTTTTTCATGTCTGAAAGCCCAATTTAAAGGGACTGCAATCCCTTTCAACAGGGTTTGCAGAGCCACAAACCACGAACCGGTTCAGTTTGTGAACTAAGCTCCTGGTTTGGTTTAGTTAGTGGATCGACCGTGAATGTATGTGCCCATCCTTAGTGATGGGACAATGAAATTCATTCATGTCTTCTTCTTGTAGCTGCCTTATGCCACTGCCTGTTCTCAGATGGAACACCAGCACCTTCCAAGCCCTCCCTCACCATGCACTCTCCCATCCTGCCCATGGCTGTCAGTCCCCCAACTCCATCTCCCATAGACATCCAGATCCCTCCAGAACACCTCTGGGATGCTGCCAAATCCCCCATTTCTGTGGAGGTGTTCACCAAACAGTCGCCTTCACCCCACTCCCCTGTTGAAGATAAGGAGGGGGCACCACACCACAGCCTCCAAGCAGAGCCTACCTCCGTCTTCCTCCCCTCCCTTTCCATCACATTGTAGACCAGTGGACTCCTCAGGGGTGGGGTGGGTCTTCCTTCTTGTGCTCTGGAAAGCATCAGGCACATCAAGCATTAATGCTATTATTGTAAGCATTAATAGCAATTTCAAACTCCAGGGAGCAAAAATGGAACAGGAGAAAGGCTATCCACCTCTTTTATTCTATCTGTCTGTCTGTCTATCTATCATCTATCTATCATCTATCTATCATCTATCTATTATCTATTATCTATCTATCAATCATTCAACCTATCTATTTATCTTATCTGTCTGTCTGTCTGTCATCTCAATTCCTCTATCATCTATCATCATTATCATCATCATCTAATCTATCTAATCTAATTTAATCTAATCTCTTTTTTTTGGTAAGAATCTTTATTTTTACACTGAATTATTTTCT
This sequence comes from Lepidodactylus listeri, assembly GCA_029233225.1. NCBI lineage: Eukaryota > Metazoa > Chordata > Lepidosauria > Squamata > Gekkonidae > Lepidodactylus > Lepidodactylus listeri. The sequence goes on from JARCFY010000002.1 coordinate 1,667,869, forward strand.
AAAAGGGATCAGTTCCACCAGCATTGATGGTTCCCCTTGCTGTCTTTGTTTGTGTTGTTTCTTCAGTTCTTCAGTCCCAGCCTGGCTGTGTTGTTGTTGTTGTTGCATCTTTGCTGAGTTCTTTTCTCATACTGCCTCCTCTGCTTGCTGACTGACTGAAAAGTCTTTCTTGTACCTTCAGTCTTCCCAGGCCCACTGGGTTACTCTGTCTCCCCAAGAGTTATTTGCTGTCAACTTCAAATGTTTTTAATTATACTTTATAATTTGCTTCCTGATTAGATCTGAATAGATCTTATCCTCTTTTTGTAATCTACCTTGCATCCCAGTGAGAATGGTGGATGACAAGTTGCCGTCACTGCAGCCAGAGCCTCTAGGATGTTGCCGTATGCCTACTAAGGGTGCCATTTGACCAGTCCCCACTCCCAAGCGACCAGAAGTGTTGTGACTTGCGGTGATACTGTAGGGCAGGGAAAGAACTCTGTATGTGCTCAGAGGTCCCCTTTTAGTTACTGCTTCATACATTCAGCAGGTATCCCAGGGTGGAGCATGGGCAAGTTTGGGGCTTTTTTCTGGCATTCCTCGACCTGCCTGCCCCCGGAATCCCTGCTGCTGAAGGAAAGACAGGCATCTCTCATGCGCTGAGGAGCAAGAGGGCGCACGAGGCACAGAAAGCGAAGGGGAGGCAAAAGGACCTGCCCTGGGAGGAGAGGAAGAGTGGAATCCCTCAAGGAATGGCTTTTTAAAATGTTCATATTATTTTACTGAATTTCAACAACATATTTACAACAATATATGTATAAATAAGTAAACAAACAATATAAGTTACTATGAAGAAGAAGAGAAGAGATTGGATTTATTCCCTGCCCTTCACTACCCAAGGGAGTCTCAGAGCGGCCTACAAACTCCTTCCCCTTCCCCTCCCCACAACAGACACCCTGTGAGGCAGGTGGGGCTGAGAGAGCTCTGACAGAAACGGCTCTTTTTCAAGAACAGCTGTGCCAGAACTACGGCTTGCCCAAGGTCATCCAGCAGGTGCAAGCGGAGGAGTGGGGAATCAGAGCCGGCTCTCCCAGATTAGAGTCCGTGCACTTAACCATTACACCAGTAGAGTTTTTAAGTACATCATTAACAATTATACTGCTAGAAAAACTAAGAAAAAGACAGATCGTTATATTAAATTTGTTCTGCTAAACATTTATCTATTTTTACAATAATAAATTCATGTGTTGTGTTGTGTTGTGGAGCACAGTGTTTAATGTCTACCTGGCCTCCCTTGGGGAATGGGCTGGTTGGTGGTAGGACTGAGCTCACACGACCCCCTGGCCTCAACAGAAACCCCCACTTCCTTTCCCCAATCTCGTTCCAGAGCACCCCGGAGTGTGTCCCTTGCGGCAAGTGGTGCAAACCTATGCTCCCTGCAAAGACACCTGCAGTGATGACCAAGACTGCCCCCTCCACCAGAAGTGCTGCTTTACCGGCTGCAGCCGCGGTTGCCTGGACTCAGGTACTGGCAAAGCGTCTGGCCTGGGTGCTGCTGCTCCAGTCCGGGGATGCTGGCAGCCTGGGTGAGGGGAACCATCCATGCTCCAGAGTCCGGTAAGATGGCCTCATGCCCCTCTCTTGTCCCTCCAACAGTGCGGAGCAAGCAGTGCCGATTACCACCTGAGAAGGGACCTTGTGCAGCTGCCTTTTTGCGTTATTACTACAACGCTGATCAAAAGACATGCTTAAAGTTCAGCTACGGTGGCTGCCATGGAAACAGCAACAACTTTAAGACCAAGGAAGAATGTCAGAAGGCCTGCGGGAAAATCAGTCCAGGTACGGATGTCCTGACTTTCCTAGCTTTGGCCGGGGAGACAGAGCAGGGCTGGAGCAATACTGGACCAGGCAAAATATTTGGGGTGGTCATATGATCTGGTAGGGCTGCCAAGACCCTGGGGGTGGGGGTTCCGGATTCCCAGTCCCCAGGTCCACTGTGGGAGAAAGATTAAAGGGGAAAAAGCAGCCGCATGTATTAACTGTATGTTCATAGAGGAAGTGACCAAGGTTTGGTCCAGGAATCGCTGGAAACTCTGGTTGTACTGTACAATTTTTAGATCTAACCATGGTCGCTTCTTCGATGAACTTCCATAAGTACACGAAGCTGCATTTTGTAAATAGAAAAGAAATTTGCCTGCAACACTGTGCCCTCCGCCACACCGCACCCCCCCCCCAGTTGCCAGTCATTACCTGACAACCCTATGCTAATCTGGAGAACCAGGTTTGATCCCCCAGTCCTCCACATGCAGCCAGCTGGACGAGCTTGGTTCAGTCACAAGTTCTCTCAGAGCTGTTCTCTCAGGAGCAGTTCTTGAAAGAGCTCTCTCAGCCCCACCTGCCTCGCAGGGTGTCTGTTGTGGGCAGGGGAAGGGAAGGTGATTGCAAGGCGTGTTGAGACTCCAAGGGAAGGGTGTGGTATAAATCCAACTCTTCTTTTTCTTCTTCTGTTGCTACAGAGGTTTGTAAGCAGCCCTCAGAAACAGGTTCCTGTCTGGGACGCTTTCAACGCTACTACTATAACGTCACCTCCAAATCATGCCAGACGTTTATTTATGGGGGCTGTGGAGGCAACGGCAATCGGTTTCACACCAAACTGGAGTGCCTGATGACCTGTGGGAGGCCAGGTAAGGGACAGATTTTTCTGGCAACACATTCCCTCAGGATTCTGAGTCTGTCCCCTCCGGATGAGAATCCTGGAGAGTCGCAGTACTTGCTTTATTCACAGAGATCCAAGAACTGTGCTGGTGGAGGCAAAGAGTTACTCCTGGTGGGCAGCAGATGGGCGGTCCACCTCACACGGACCCTCCAGCCCAGGGCCCCCCACCTTCATCCAAGGTGTATGATTCCATCTGTCCAGTCTGAAAGACTCTCACCTTCCTTAAGCACTGATGGAGATTTCAGTCAAAGACACAGAGAGATTCCCAATAGCCAGGAGCCAATGGCCCATGCTGTCCAACACTCTGTGTCACACAGTGGCCAAAACCCAGGTGCCATCAGGAGGTCCACCAGCAGCGCCAAAACTCCAGAAGCCCTCCCACTCTTACCCCCAAGCACCAAGAATACAGAGCATCACTGCTCCAGACAGAAGAATGTAAGAGAAGCCATGTTGGATCAGGCCAATGGCCCCTCCAGTCCAACACTCTGTGTCACACAGTGGCCAAGAACACCAGGTGCCCTCAGGAGGTCCAGCAGTGGGGGCAGGACACCAGAAGCCCTCCCACTGTTGCCTCCCCCCCCCCAGCACCAGGAATACAGAGCATCCCTTGCCCCAGACATAAGAACATAAGAGAAGCCAATGTTGGATCAGGCCAGTGGCCCATCCAGTCCAACACTCTCTGTGTCACACAGGGGCCAAAAACACCAGGTGCCCTCAGGAGGTCCACCAGTGGGGCCAAAACACCAGAAGCCTTCCCACTGTTGCTCCCTCCCCCGGTCAAGCACCAAGAATACAGAGCATCACTCGCCCCAGACTGAGAGTTCCTATAAGAACATAAGAGAAGCCAGTGTTGGATCAGGCCAGTGGCCCCTCCAGTCCAACACTCAGTGCCACACAGTGGCCAAGAACACCCGGTGCCCTCAGGAGGTCCAGCAGTGGGGCCAGGACACTAGAAGCCCTCCCACTGTTGCCCCCCCCCTCAAGCACCAAGAATACAGAGCATCCCTTGCCCCAGACTGAGAGTTCCTATCTATACTCTATGGCAGGGGTGGCCAACCTTGCTTAACGTAAGAGCCACACAGAATAAACGTCAGATGTCTGAGAGCCGCAAGACAGGAACAAATATCACACACACGTTTTTATTTTTTAAAATATGCAAATTTGCTTTTTATTAATGTTAAATGGGATTGCCAAAAATAAAAACAAACGAGGAAAACCAGTTATTGATAATGATATTACTTGTTTGCTAATGATATTGAGAGAGATGGAAAGAAAGAATTAAAGAAGTGGAAAGAAAGAGAGAGAGAGAAACTAGGAAAGCAAATAGATGGGAGGGAGGAGGGAAGGAAGGAAGGAAGGAAGGAAGGGAGAAAGAGAGAAAAAGCATGCCTCCCCTTTGCTTCCCCAGCCGCCCTGCCAGGAGCCGCACAATATATGTGAAAGAGCCGCATGTGGCTCCCGAGCCACAGGTTGGCCACCCCTGCTCTATGGCTAAGAGCCACTGATGGACCTTTGCTCCAGATGTTTATCCAATTCCCTCTTGAAGCCGTCCATGCTTGTAGCTGCCACCACCTCCTGTGGCAGTGAATTCCACGTGTTAATCACTCTTTGGGTGAAGAAGGACTTCCTTTTATCCATTCCCCAAGCAGCCAAGTCACTGCTTCACTTTTCTTTCCACAGGGAAGTGCAAAGTGCAATGAGTCACTCGCTGTGCTTGTCAAGAGATGGTGAGGCCCTCCAGACAGTGCAACTCAGAGGCCTCAGGAGGGGACACCAGCATGGGGCAGCCCCGTTTCCACCATTATTACGACCAGAATCTTGGAAGGAGGCTGGTGGAACCGCTCACCCTCTACCCAATAAAGGCATGGATATTCCCACAATTTACCTGTGTCGAGTTCTTGAACGACCGATCTGTCTCCAGCCAGGAGGCCTTTTCCTCCTTGCGCCCCTAGGCTCTGGTCTTTTCCGCATTCAGTCTTTGCTCAGAGCCCCTCCTCTGTGGAGCCGGTGGAGTCTCCACATCCAGCACAGGTCACAGAGCGAGGGGATAGATCTGTGGGTGAACGGGCATTCAAGGGGTGGGGGTGGTGTTCATCCACTAGTTGGGAGCCAGTCTGGTGTAGTGGTTAAGTGTGCAGACCCTAATCCGGGAGAACGGGGTTTGATTCCCCACTCCTCCACTTGCACCTGCTGGATGACCTTGGGCAAGCTGTAGTTCTGTCAGAGCTGTTCTTGAAAAAGAGCAGTTTCTGTTAGAGCTCTCTCAGTCCCACCTCCCTCACAGGGTGTCTGTTGTGGGGTGGGGAAGGGAAAGGAGTTTGTAAGCTGCTTTGAGACTCCCTTGGGTAGTGAAGGGTCAGGTATAAATCCAATCTCCTCCTCCTCTTCTTCTTCTTCATCCTGGTGGACTACAGGCTGGGAGACCCGGGTTCGAATTCCTTGAAGTTTGCCAGTCATACTTTCTCAGCCCAGCAAACCACGAGCAACCTTTGGAGGAGAGCCCAATTTATTTTATTTTATTTATACCCTGCCCTCTCTGCCGGAAGCATAAAATGCCGTAGCTAAAATAACTACATAGGCAAAAGCTTAAAACACAACATAAGGTTCTAGTGAACAATTTGAATGGCGATGGCAAAAACGGAGTGGCATCAACTTTCTAATAAATGTAGTTGGCATTTGATGCTAAAGTCAGCGAAGCTCAGGCTGTTGGTTGTGTTATGGGGCACGGGGCCTGAGTGTGTTGAGTGCAGCTCCTTAACTGAAGGCCTGGTGGAAGAGCTCTGTCTTGCAGTCCCTGCGGAACTGTAAAATGTCCCACAGGGCCCTGAGGTCTTCCGGGAGCTCATTCTTTGCTAACGCTGCCCCTCCCAGTCACTTCCAGTCCCTTCTCTGCCATAGGGCGCGGTTGAATGACAACACACATTGTCTCTATTAGCCATCAGTTTGGAACAGGCTGAAACCCCTTCTCCATGTGCACTGCGGTCCTGATCCAAACTTGCTTCCTTCCCCCCAAACTGGGAGCTGAGTTCCCAGCATGGGAGTCGTGAAACAAGGCTTTGTGATGGAAGACACGGGAGAGATACAGTGCATCTTCAGGCCTTTGGATTCTGAGCAGAGTCAGTGTCAGGGCTGTAGCCGGCAGTTAAGATTGGGATGGGGGGCATTGGGGTGGGGTGGGGGTGCGGCGCCTAATCTGGGAGAACCGGGTTTGATTCCCCACTCCTCCACTCACACCTGCTGGATGACCTTGGGCAAGCCGTAGTTCTGGCACAGCTGTCCTTGAAAAGGAGCAGTTTCTGTCAGAGCTCTCTCAGTCCCATCTGCCTCCCAGGGTGTCTGTTGTGGGGAGGGGAAGGGAAAGGAGATTGTAAGCCCCTGTCAGACTCCTTTGGGTAGTGAAGGGCGGGGTATCAGTCCAGTCTCTTCTTCTTCTTCTTCCTCTTCCTCTTCTTCTTCTTCTTCTTTTTCTTCTTCGTGGGTCAGGCCAGTTTTGCTTAATCCACACCACTGCCGGCTCAAAGCGATTTCTCCAAACCTCCTTCCTTCTTGTGGCTCTCCCTGTGGAAGGAGGAAGGAAGGAGGGTTAGCGTAATTGCTTTGGGCTGGTGCAGCTCCAACAATATCGGCCTGGCCTGCCACGCAGGAAGAGCTGGGCTGAAGCAGCCACTCATCTTCTCCCTCCCCGCTGCGCCTGGGGGTGGTGGGAGAGCTTAAGCCAGGGGGAGACTGGGGTGGGGTGGGGATGCTGCTCATTCAATTCAATTTAAATAGCTGTGCCTCTGCGTCCCCTCCCCCCCCCCCAACAATGTACTTATTTATTTATTTAATTTATATTCGGCCTTCCCCATAAACGGGCTCAGGGCAGTTTATGTCAATCCTGGCTGTGGGGCCTCCAGGCACAGCAGGGCAACCCTCTGTAGATCTGTGTCCACTGGACATGGTGTTGAACTAGATGAAGTACGAAGTCCCTTCCCTTCTCACTCTAGGGGCATGTTCAGACGGCTCTTTTGAGCTGTGCCAGGCACGAGTGCCTGGTGGATTTAAAGTGCATGTCCAGATCACAACATCTGGGAATCATGCCGCTTCTGTGAGTAGCCCGTCGATCCCCATCGGGGAGCCACACATAAAAAATAGTGGTGAAAGTCCGGTCTAAAGCTGGCCAACAGGCCAATGCCGGACTTTCCACCATCAGGTCATACCTCCAGGGGGCAATCAGCCCATAGGGATGGTCTCCAGACCATTACAAATGGCCGCCATTTAAAAAAACTCTTAACAATGCATGCATAACTGCTTAAACATGCAACGTCCCCAGAGTTTCGCTCAAGCAATCCAAACAATGCTATGTTTCTGACGGTCCCCTGAACTTTATTAACTTTATAAACTGAAATGGTACCTAGAGGAAGGTACCGCTGGTGGTGCTTTTATCATTTTAGTCTGTGCATGCGCAAAACCCCCAAGCATATGGTGAGGCGCATATGCGCATGTGCAGACAGGATTTTTTAAAAAGCCGACTTCACGGCTCCTTATGGTGGATGCCATCAAGACAATTCACTGCGGGAGTCACATGCAGTAAAGGGATTCATGGGGGAGCTGTCTGGTCATGCAATGCTGGATCGAAAAGATCTAGCTCAAATTACAGCCGGGCCAATGACGGGATTAGCTGCCCGTCTGAACACACCCTAGGGCTGCAATCACACACACAATTAGCCCTGACACAGGCATGAATGCTGGACGGATTTAAAGCACATGACCAGACACGCACATCTGGGAAGCATCCCACAGCCAGCTGCAACCCCTGTTGCTCTGCTGCAGAAGCGGAGTAAACAGGCACCAGGGGAAGTCCAGTAGCAGATGGGTTTCTACGGGCCACAGGCGGACTTTCCCCTGTCTGATCACTCCAGCGCGCTCCCATGGCATCAAGATGGCCTGATCAGGCCATCCCAACGCTGTGCCATTGTTCCCCCCCCTTCTCAGTATGCGCATCATCGCACACTCCATAGGGAGCCCTCAGGGCTGAGGTGCAAATCGTTGATCCCTCATTTAAGCGCATTGGGAACATATGGCAATGAAAAAACTTGACCCACTTTAAAGAATATTAATTTCATTTTCTGCTATAAACAAATTGTAATTAATTTGTAAGATTTTGAAATTAATAAAAAAATTAATTGGGGGGGGAAAAACCCGTCTCACCCACGGTTGCGTCTGATCACACAGTGGTGGGCTGTGCCCACAGCTTCAACTTCCGCCAGAGGGAATAGCCTCTCCCCCACCGCTGGATGACCTTGGGCAAGCTGTAGTTCTGTCAGAGCTGTTCTTGAAAAAGAGCAGTTTCTGTCAGAGCTCTCTCGGCCCCACCTACCTTACAGGGTGCCTGTTGTGGGGAAAGGAATGAAAAGGAGTTTGTAAGGTGCTCTGAGACTCCAAGTGAATGGAGGGGGTATAAGTCCAATCTCTTCTCTTCGTCTAGCTCACAAAGTAGAATTTTTTTGCTCACAAGACTCCACAGCTTAGAGGGGGTATTGGTTAGGAGGAGTGTAGACGGGTCCTAAGAAGCGTTTCCAGGCCCAAGACCCTGGGCCCAAACCCCAGGAATTACGCTCAGACAGGTTGTGGAGGGATCAGACGGCTTTGGCTGGGAGGGCGGGGTAGAAATTAGAAAAATAAACAAATGAATAAATAAACCGGCCTCTGCCTGACTCTCGCGGTTCTCCTGTGCAAGGAAAGGAGTGTTAGTCTCTGATATGTTGCACTGAAGCACTGGATAGCCAGGAGGCTACTGGTTGGAAAAGATTTCTTAGAGCATTGGCTCCAACTTGAATGTTGGTCTTCACAACGGAAGGGAGATGCGGCTTTGAAAAAGGGGATGGAAACATGTTTATATGCCTAGGATACATGTCGGTGCACAACTTCCAGTTGCTGATCTGTTATATAAATCTGTCATATTGAGAACTTTGCAACTAGTAGTGTGACATTGTAACCTTGATGTATAGGTCATGATGGCTGCATTTTGAGAGTTTGGGAACTTTATGAGTTAGATTGTAACTCTGGCTTGCAGCTTTTGACCTAAAGGCCGCAGTCACACAGACTAGATAACCCACTCTCAATCCACTTTCAATGCACTTTTGGATTGGATTTTGCCAGTCCACATAGTAAAAATCCAGTTGGAAAGTGCACTGAAAGTGGATTATTTAGTGTGCGTGATCGCAGTCTACGTATTAAATACTTTTGGAGTTGTTATAAATGAACTTCGATAACTGAGTATATGTTAAGAACACAAACGTGCTGGGTATCTCAAAATATTTATTTAAAGGCATTGATATAAGACTTGCTAATTGCATCTGCAGTGTTCATTTGTTTTTGATCACTGGCGCACCGTGTTTCCCCCTTGTTTTGTCTTCTTCCCTCTCCCAGCTTGGCAGGCCTGTGACTTACAGTAATGAGGATCTCCACAGACGGTGGTGCATGTGGTTGAACAGCCTTTCTGAGCCCCAGGGCAGCTGTAGACATTTCTGCACTGTGCTTTACACTGATCTTTTGACATCGACAGGGTAAAAGGGGGCATTGCCCAGACTTCCCAGCCGCAATGCAGAATAATCTTATGACGGAGACACACTTTGAAACGCGAGCAGATGTGACAAGGGTGCTCCTGTACATGGGTGGGCAGAACAGGGACTCTTTGCCCTCTCTTTTAGTGGGTCTTCTTTTCCTGCTGCCTTCCACTTTCCTAGCATGGTGGTCTTTTCCAGGGACTCTTGTCTTCTTATCATGTGACTGAAGTACAATAGTCTCGGTTTGGTTATTTTAGCTTCTAGGGAGAGTTGAGGCTTGGTTTGATCTACAACCTACTTACTTGTCTTTTTGGTGGTCCAGAGTGCCCGTAAAACTCTCCCCTAACACTACATTTTTTTTTCAAATGAATCAGCTGTCTTCCTGTCTGCTTTCTTCGTTGTCCAGCTGAGAGCCAGTTTGTTGTAGTGGCTAGGTGCGCAGACTCTAATCTGGGAGAACTGGGTTTGATTCCCCACTTCTCCACATGCAGTGGCTTGTGTGATCTTGGGTCAGTCACAAGTTCTCTCAGAACAGTTCTCTCAAGAGCAGCTCTCTCGAGAGCTCCCTCAACCCCACCTACCTCTCAGGGTGTCTGTTGTGGGGAGGGGAAGGGAAAGGAGACTGTAAGCCACTCTGAGACTCCTTCGGGTACTGAAGGGCGGGGTGTTGATCCAACTTCCTCCTCCTCCTCTTCTTCTTCTTCTGAGCCTCCTTTGAGAGATTCCCTTCCTCTGCCAGATGCTCTTTGCAGCAGTGTCCAGTCGCAGGCCTGTAATAGACTGTTTCCCTTTCCCTAGAGCAGCAGTTCCTGTGGGCATCTTTCTTGGTGCCCACCAAGTATTTTTGAAAGGTGGGTGGGGTCAGGTGGGCTTCTGATTGGCTAATGGAGATCTGATTGCCTGTGCAGATTTTTAAGACGTTTCTTTGGCAGCGGCTACAAGCACAGCACAAGGTTCCTGAGCTGCGTGTATATAGCAAACACACAGACAAAAGGTTCATTTAAAATGACATCCTGTTAAACAGATCTTCTGCCTGAAATGCTGAATAGGTATTATCCGGTTTATGTGTACCCCAACTCCCTGACATTTTGGAGCTGGCTTCACCTCTTGCGGCAGTCCGTTAGTGGTTGCCAGCTCTGGGTTGGGAAATACCTGGAGATTTGGGGGTGGAGCCTGAGGAGGGTGGGGTTTGGGGAGAGACTTCAGTGAGCCGGCTATGCTGGAAGGGCGGGGTAAAAGTCTAACAAATAAATAAATATAAATAAATAAATAAATAAATGCCATAGAGCCCACCCTCCAAAGCATCCATATTCTCCAAGTGAACTGATCTCTGTCACCTGGAGATCAGTTATAATCCCAAGAGATCTCCAGCCACCACCTGGAGGTTGGCAAAACTGAAGGTGCCCACAGACTCAAAAAAAGTTGGGGACCCCTGCCCTAGAGGGCCAGAGAGCTGGCCCATAGTCACCGTGGGGCATTTGGGGGCAGAACCCCCCACCCAGGAGCTTTGCCCCACCACCTGAGGATGCCAGAGGCCCCCAGACATCCCCACCCAGGGCTCATTTCGTAGCAGGGGCTCCTTTGCATATTAGGCCACCACACACCCCTAATGTAGCCAATCCTCCAAGAGCTTACAGAGCTCTTCTTACAGGGCCTACTGTAAGCTCTTGGAGGATTGGCTACATCAGGGGTGTGTGGCCTAATATGCAAAGGAGCTCCTGCTAGGCAATGAGCCCTGCCCCCACCCCCCAGGCTGCCTAGTCCAACAGCAGCAGGGAAGCTGCCCTGCAGCTTCTGGTCAATTTCACTCCTGGGGATCAATTCTTAGGTTTAAGGACTATCTAGGGGGGCAGTGAAACCGACCAGAATCGACAGGGCCCCTTTCCTCCCCCAGCCTCCCTGCTTCTGCTTCTTCCCCTGGGGGCTGGGGATGGAAAGGAAAGCTGCCCTGCCACTTTTGGTCAATTTCACTCCTCTCCAATCAACTGTTAGATCCAACAGCTGTTCCTCAAGGAGTGAAACTGACCAGAAGCTGCTGCAACTATTTCATGATTTTTTTTAAAGTAAGCAAAAAGGGGTTGGGGCGGCTGGGAGGGAGGGTGATGCACCACAAGGCCTGTTTAAAGAGACTCTGCCAGTAAATCATGATTTTTAAAAGCAACCAAAAAGTTCAGTTCTCATTTGATGGTGGGTCAAAACAGGTGGGGTGAAGAGCCAGAAATACAATTCAGGTTTGAAGAGCTGAAATTCATGTTAATTTTACTTTATTAGTAGCCTGATACTCGTGCTTCCCTATGGTATTTAAGTTCCGTAAGAATATTGATGATGTGAAATTTGAAATGTGACATTTGTTGCAGGAATTCTAACAGAGAAGACTGTAGTGTAAAAAATGAAGTGAGACATATGTACTGTTTGTTTTTTCTCTCTACCGAAGGGCCTCTCTGTAGACCACATGGGTGCTAGGATCACCAGGCTGCTTGGTGAGCTCACTCTGGAGCAGGCCACGTAGAACTGTCCCTTTAAGAAGCAGCCGTCTGTTAAGTCACCTCCTGCCACCTTCCACGAAAGTGAGGGCCTCTCCACTGGTTGCTGCCTGTCCAGTGTAGGAAGGGGAGGGGGAGGAGTATTAGAAGCCACTGTGGAGGGGGACCAGCAGGATCACTAAGGTATTATTGCTGGGGTGGGCTCCCTCATGGCTTTAAGCACCCTGCAACTGCTGCTGCACCTGACAGACAACTGCCTGTTAGGTGTAGAAGGTGGGGAGGGAGTGTGGTGGAAGCCATCAGAGAGGCTGGGCCAGCAGCATCACTGCACCTCACAGGTGGCTGCTGGCCATTGCTAATCTCCTCAACTGCCATTAGTTTTCTGCAGTCTCCTGTAACTGTTTTTTTTTTTTAACCTCAGGACACTGAGCTCTGCAGCTGACCAATCAGAGAGTGGGGGGTGCAAGTAGGCAGCAGCCTGGCAGCCTCATAGGAATCAATGCGGGGAGCACATTTCCCCCCTTTTGACCCACCTAGGGGTCGAATTTCTAAAAATCCCTTCTTAGTTTGCCCCTATACCATGGTGCTCTTAGTGAACACCTGCCCGAATTTGGTGTTTCTAGGTCCAACGGTTTGGCCTGGGTGTTGATTTTATGGTGAGGGGACTTTCTTTTATATATCTATATATATATATATAGATTTGATATTGTGTCTGCCCCACAAGCAAAAAATTCCTGGCTATGACTGTGGAGTCTTGTGAGCAAAAATCCTACTTTGTGAGCTACTGCCATTAAAGCCGTGAGCGAGCAATTTGGCTGCTGCGCGTGCTCTGGAGCCAATCCTTCCTGAGCTACAACAAAAACGTGTCAGCCGGAGGCTAAAAAACTGTGAGCTAGCTCTCACTAACTCAGCTTAGAGGGAACACTGGCTATGAGGTCGGCAGAGAGACAGCTGTAGCCGTTTCCCAGCCAGGATCTTGCCCTGTGCCACCTCCCTCCGCAGCACTTCCCCGGCCCTCCCGGCAGTCTCCGGCCCTCCATTGTCCTGCAAGGGCTCGGCTTTGATCTCACACAATGCCGCTGATAGCATCAAAGAGGCACCGGAATGTCCCGTGCATCAGATAGGCATCTCATTGTGTGCCCAGAGCACCTTGTCCTGTCAAGCAGACACGGCACGCATCAAGAATGGTGGTGAGACGCAGGGGGAACACTGAGTGCGAACACTGAAGGTCCCGTGTGTGAGACGAGAGAGCACAGAAAAGCATGCCAGCCACCTGTGGTTACTGATGTCCAGCTAGGACCGGGAATCCGCCTGGAATTAGGTCCGCTCTGCAGATTGCAGATCCATCTCCCGGGGGAAAACAGCAATTTTAGAGGGTGGACTCCCTGGTACACCCTGGAGTCTAGGAGAAATGGAAAGCCCCCCTTGAGGTGCTGCCCACAAATCTTAGTGCCTCTGAATGGGGAGGTTCCCCTCAGTCACCATGGCTAGTAGCCATTGATAGACTTGTCATCCACGGATCTATCTAATCCCCTTTTAAAGCTGTTTATTCCTGTGACCGTCACTGCATCTTCTGACAGCGGACTCCACCTTTTAACCACTCCCTGTGTAAAGTAGTGTTTCCTTTTGTCTCTCCTGCCCCTCCTGCCCATCAGCTTCATTGGATGCCCTCGAGTTCTAATATTTTGGGAGAGGGGGAACAAGGTCTCTTGGTCAACTCTCTCCACCCCAGGCATTATTTTATAAACTTCTGTCCTGCCCTCCCCCCCCCCCCCCCTTAGTTGCCTCTTTTCTAAGCTGAAAAGTCCCAGACCATGGCGCTGCTCCAGCATCGTTCTTCCCTTTGCCCCAATTGTGTGCTTGAATGTCCCACCATTTGCCGCGGGGCGCATTTTGACCCACAGCTTTGCACGATTTACCCCGCGGCTTCAGTGATCCTGTTTTTTGAGTGGAGATTTGGATTTAGGTGGTCAAGGTCCAACACAACACTTGGTCCAGTATGGAAAGTTCCAGTCACAGAATCGTAGAGTTGGAAGGAGCCATACAGATCATCTAGCCCAACTCCCTGCCCAACGCAGGACCAACCTAGAGCATCTCTGACAAATATTCGTCCAGCCTCTTCGTGAAAGCGGCCAGTGGAGGGGAGCTTCTTACCACCTCCCTAGGCAGCTACTTCCACCTTTGAACCACTCTGACCGTGGAAAAGTTCTTCCTAATATCCAGCCGATACCTTCCTGTGTGTAATTTAAACCTGTTGCTTTGGGTCCTCTCTTCTGCTGCCAACTGGAACAGCTCCCTGCCCTCCTCCAAATGACCCTTGCCTTTCAGATACTTAAAGAGAGCAGTCATGGCCCCCCCCCTCATTCTCCTCTAGTCAATCAAGTCCATGCTGGTGTGTAGCTTGTAGTGAGAGCCATGAGCATAGATGGCTTTTAAAGAGGAGATGTCCATCAGTGGCTACGAGCCATAGTGACAAAAGGGAACCCCCCTGTTCAGAGGCAATTAACCTTGGAATGCCATGGCCAGGAAGCAACATCAGGGGAAGGCCTCGGCCTCTCTGCCCTGTTGTTGGCCCTTCAGGAGCACTGGCTGGCCCCTGTGTGAGGCCTATATGAACCCCTGGTCTGATCCAACAGGGCTTTTCTTATGGACTGGAACTAGCTTCAGTTTAGCTTTGCACCTGGGGATCCTCTTGACACGGGACAGGACTGTAAGAACAGCAGCAACCGATGGAGACCTTTCCGGGCTTAATGGGAAACTCTGTACGAAAGGTCATTGGGAAGACGCAGGGCAAACCTTCCACTGGTGTGACTCAGTGATAGAACCCTTCTCTCTCTTTAACCCGCTTCCTCCCATGTCCTTTAGAGAACAGGAGCATCAGTCATTTGTTGAGGATTGTGCCAGCCAATGCTCCCTCGAAGCTGTGGAGTCTTGTGTGCAAAAATTCTACTTGGTGAGCTACTGGCATTAAAGCTGCGAGCCAGGGATTTGGCTGCTGGATAAATTAGTTTGCTCTGGAGCCCTCCTTCCTGAGATAAGACAAAAAAATGTGTGAGCCGGAGACTAAAACACTGTGAGCTAGCTCACACTAACTCAGCTTAGAGGGAACACTGGTCCCAGCTATATAAGTCTGGAGAGTGCCAGCTCTTTGCACTGCATTCAAACCTTGGATAGGGTGCGTGTGTGCATGTGTGCGTGTGTGTGTGCGTGGGGGGGGGGGGGGTTGGGACCGGCCCACACAGTGCTTTTGATGCCACCGGGCTGACCAGTCCCAAAGGCACGGTGAGAGTTTGCGGTTTTTCTCTCCAATGTTGACTCTTCCCTTGCAGGAATCCCTCCCCCCTCCCCCAGTTTACACCATTGTCGAAATCCCCCACATGCATCTTGGGGGTGAGAGGGTGGGGGGCACAGTCTGCCCAGATAACGGAGCTGCCGAGGCCCAGAGCAGGTGGAGTCGGCTGCTCTGGGGACTGATTCTCCTCCTCCCCGCCTGGGAGGGGCTGGCCAATTGTGTAGCCTGCCTCCTCCCCCCTCCCTTCCCACCATCCGGACAGGAGACAGGTCGCCTCCACCTGCCAGCCAGACACCAGCATCCCGGGCATGGAACCGAGACTGCTCCTGCTGCTGGGGGCATTGCGCACCCTCCATGCTGCGTACAGGCATCAGGGTAAGTGACGGCACCCCGTCTTCCACACCCGCTTCGTGTGCGAGAACCGGCTAGGGGATTCCGGACATGACAAAGCCCAGACTCGTCCAGACACTGCTCCTCAGCCCCCTTCCCCGGTCTCTCTCTGCTCTCCAGTTCCAGGGATGTTCCCTCTCTCTCTCTCTCTCTCTCTCTCTCACACACACACACACACACGCCGGGGGAAAAGTGAATCAGTTTCCAAAGATCTCTGGGCACACCCTTCCAAGCAGGAGACATCCAGAGATTGGTATTAGCCAGGATAGTCAAACTGAACCTTCATGCTCAGTGACAGTCTACCTGTGACTATCAGATGCAGGCAGTGGTTATAAAGTACTGAGCCCAGAGACGCATTGCAGTGAAAGCAGCTCATAAGTTTATTGAGGGTACAATTCCAGGCTGCTGAACGAGGCTCGGGGGTCTGCTTAAATACATGTCTAACCGCACCCCCGGCCTTGCCCAGACTCCCTGATAGGATTAATCATGAGTTACCTTAAACCATAGGTCCTCTGGCTTGGTCTAATTTACAATCTGGCCAGGCTCTTGTCTCCTGAAGGGAAGCTCCGGTAGCCAGCCTGGCCACGTGTGTTTCTCTGACCGCATGCACAGTTGCCAGTAGGACATAACAGTGGCGCAGGGCTGTTGCCTTCATGCCTGGTTGGTGGGCTACTCAGAAACAACAAACATATGGATAAACATCTGGAGCAGAGGTCCACCAGTGGCTATTATCCACAAGGTATAGATGGAACATTCTGTCTGGGGCAGTGATGCTCTGTCTTCTTGGTGCTGGAGGGAGGGGGCAAGAGTGGGAGGGAGTTCTGGCCCTGCTAGTGGACCGCCTGATGGCATGTGGGGTTTTGACCACTGTGTGGCTTCTCTTACATTCTTATGTTTGGGGCAGTGATGCTCTGTCTTCTTGGTGCTTGGGGGGCAAGAGTGGGAGGGCTTCTGGAGTTTTGGCCCTGCTGGTGGACCTCCTGGTGGCCCCTGGTTTTTGACCCCTGGGTAACACAAAGTGTTGGACTGGAGGGGCCACTGGCCTGATCCAATGTGGCTTCTCTTATGTTCTTAACACTCTGTCTTCTTTGGGAAACAGGATCTTCTGATACAATTTACTGTCGGCTGTGATACCTTGTATTCTTTTGAACTTGTTTTAATTGATATTCTTTCTTAACATAAGCTGCACTGAACTGGAGGAGCACTGTCGATAATTAATGGTTTTAAAATTAAAAGTTGAGCAAATCCAGTTTTACAGACTTTGGATATGCAGCATCCTGAATGGATTTGGGGACGTGGATTTCCTTGCAGTTCTGGGCATGGCTCCCAACCAAACTTGCTCCTCACCGGGTAACCCCGATTCCGCCACGGACAAGGCGATTTGGCTCAAGGGTTCAATAGGTGCCAAGTGCAAACTATTGAAAAGAAGGTGGCCAAAAAGCATAGGAGCCACAGCCCCTCCCTCTGAAAAGGTACAAGCCACCTGTTGCTCGGATTGGGATTCTTTTTTGGACTGGATTGCTGAATTGGCTGTTCTTGGGGCACCTCTCGGGTCGTTCTTGAAGACAGCGCTGATGGGAATGGCTTGGGGCTCCTATGATGGACAAAGCATTGCACTGGCACTGCCAGACATGAGGCTAGCAGTTCCCAGCTCTGGGTTGGGAAAGACCTGGAGATTTTGGAGGGTGCAGCCTGGGGAGGGCAGAGTTCAGGGAGGGGAGGGAACTCAGTCATTTTGAGCAGGAACGTGCAGGAACGCTGTTCCGGGAGTAACAAGCCCAGGAGCGGGCACATATGGTGATGCACTGTGGAAAAAAGCAACAGCATACCGACTTGATCTGTATTTTCAGGCTTGTTGTAGGGTAGCTTCCCTACAAGAGCAAAGGAAACCTCAAGTGTCTTGAATCAAAGCGTCAAGCTGGCTCCCCGGCTCTGAGTTGGGAAATACCGGGAGATTTTTGGGGTGGAGCCTGAGCAGCGGGTGTTGCCTTCTGACACACTTCCGCTGACATCAGGGGGTGTGGCATATGCAAATAAGTCATGCTAATGAGTTATGTGAATGAGCTCCTGCACCTCTTTTTCTTCAAAATGACCCCTGGTCCGGCAAAGCTGCCATTTGTTCTGTGTCATCTGGAGCTCAGTTGTCATACTGGGAGATCTCCAGGACTCACCTGGTGGTTGTATTCAAAAGGAACAGGGGTGGAGATAGTCAGTAGTTGCCACTGGGAGGTTCTGGTGGCCCTTGCCAACCTCTAGGTGGGGCCCAGAGTTCTCCCAGAATTACAGACGATGGAGACCAGTTCCTTCAAAGGAAATGGCTGCTTCAGAGTGCAACCTCTATGGTATGCCACAGGTTCTAGGTAGGGTTGCCAACCCCCAGGTGAAGCCTGGAGATTTCCTGCTTTTGCAACAGATCCCCAGCCGACAGAGATCAGCTCCCCTGGAGAAAATGGCTTCTTCGGAGGGTGGAGTCTATGGCATTGCACCATGCTGAGGCCCCTCCCCTCCACAAACCCTGCCCTCTCCAGGCTCCACCCCCCAAAGTCTCCAGGGATTTTCCAACCCAGAGCTGGCAACCCTAGCTCTAGGAGAAGAACCTTCCCAAATCCCCACCCCCTTCACAGGCACCACCCCTAAATCTCCAGGAATGTCCCAGGCCCCAGCGGTCGACCCTATATAAGGTCCTGGCCTTCTCAAGACCTCTGGGCTCTGCCAGGTTGCCACTGGTGCCCCAGGCAGAAAAACAACTGAGCCCCCTTCCAAGCTGGGAAGGGGAAGAAAGGGGGGGCAGCCGACGCAGCCATGGCTTGGGATGGCTTGCCCCCCCCCCGCCCCCTGCACTTCCTGGAGTCATCCCCTTGTGTGCTGAGCAGTGGGGAGAGAACCGGAGAGTGAAGGGGATGCTGGGGGCAGGGGGGGAGGAGGGCCCGTGGGAGGGTTCGGAGGGCCACAGGTGTCTTGCCGAAAGGACACGCCATCATCATCAATGCTCCCTCTAAGCATTGAGGAGAGTCCTGTGAGCAAAAATTCTACTTCGTGCGCGCTCCTGGCATTAAAGTTGTGAGCAAGTGATTTGGCTACTGCATAAATTAGCTTGCTCTGGAGCCATCCTTCCTGAGCCGAGACAAAAATGTGTGAGCCGGAGGCTAAAAAGCTGTGAGCTAGCTCACACTATCTCAGCTTAGAGGGAACACTGATCATCATCAACAACAGCAACAACGGTTATTGGCACAAGATACAGAACACGCGACCGACTTTGCAAAGAATACTGAACGCCTTCTTGAAGCTTCATACAGACATTTTGCAGCAGTTTCAATTATCGCATAATTCTGGGTTGTCAGCAAAAAAATAACTCTTACATTTATCAGGTTTCCCCGGATACTTTCTCAACCAGGGCTCCATAAATAGAGGGCGCAAGTCTTCTAGGTTGGGGTTGAACTCTGAGAGATCAAAAATCATGGTATTGGCAGGGGCGTGGAAACCCTCAAGTTGGAGAAAGGACATGCCAGAAGAGTGGGTCCTGCGTAGCCTCAGGGGCTTCTGGGAGAGCTGGTCATTGGGAACACCGATGGAGGAGGAGGAGGAGTTGGGGCAGGGCCAGCGTCGGCATCCTCTGAGGTTGGACCACCGCCAGGGCCCAGAACTTCGGGCAGGGCCCATACTGCCATGGACCCCAACTGACGCACCTCCCAGCCACCCATGTTCCCCATGGCCCAGAGTCCACAGAGGAATGGCCCGTGGGTGGGGCACACAGGGGGCACTCCTGATGGTCATCATGGCAGTCGCGCTTCCAGCTGCATGCGCTGGCCAGCACGGTCGGGGAAGGGATGTGCAGGTGTGCACAGGGAACTGAGCACGGGCGGCGTGAGGGCTTGCCAGCAGGACAATGTCGAGGCAGTGTCCGACTGCAGTGAAAAAGGCCAACACTATGCTGGGGGTTATTAGGAAGGGAATTGAAAACAGATCAGCCAGTATCATAATGCCCCTTTGTAAATCGATGGTGCAACCTCATTTAGAGTAGTGTGTACAGTTCTGGTCGCCACACCTCAAACAAGATATTATAGCATTGGAAAAAGTGCAGAAAAGGGCAACTAGAATGCTAAAAAGGTTGGAACACTTTCCCTATTAAGAGAGGCTGAAGCGCTTGGGGCTCTTTAGCTTGGAGAAACAATGGCTGAGGGGTGACATGATCGAGGTTCATAAGATTATGCATGGGATAGAGCAGGTAGAGAAAGAAGTCCTTTTCTCCCTTTCTCACAATACAAGAACTCGTGGGCACTCCATGAAATTGCTGAGCAGTCGGGTTAGAACAAATGAAAGGAAGTCCTTCTTCACCCAAAGAGAGATTAACTGGTGGAATTCACTGCCACAGGAGGTGGTGGCGGCTACAAGCCTGGACGGCTTCAAGCGGGAATTAGACGAACATACTGAGCAGAGGTCCATCAGTGACTCTTAGCCACAAGGTCTAGATAGGAGCTCTCAGTCTGGGGCCAGTGATGCTCTGTAATCTTGGTGCTTGGGGGGGGGGGTGCAACAGTGGGAGGGCTCCTAGTGTCCTGGCCCCACTGTTAGACCTCCTGATGGCACCTGGTGTTTCTGGCCACTGTGTGACTCAGAGTGTTGGACTGGATGGGCCACTGGCCTGATCCAACATTGGCTTCTCTGATGTTCTTATGACAAGGATACGTGGGCAGGTAGGAGGGGATTACGCAGGTTGTAGAATCGTAGAGCTGGAAGGGGCCAGACGAGCCACCTCGTCCCACCCCCTGCTCGATGCAGGATCAGCCAGGAGCATCCCAGACAAGTGTCAGTCCTGTCGCTGCTCGGAGACTGCCCCGGAAGGCCCCCGAGAACCTGGAAGCGGCTTTGGGTTGGGGAGACCAGGTGTACGGGAAGAGTGGGTGGCAGCAGGTGCTTTTGGAAATGCCACTGACATTGGCATGGCCGGCACTCAAACTGGCCACTTTTCAGTGGGACCTTCCGGGCGTGGCCCCATGGCCTGCTGTGCTGGGTGAAGAGTTCAGCCCTCCAGCCAGATGTCCCTGGTGCAGGAAGAAGAAGGAGGCACGGTTAGGGCCCCAGGCACCAGCTTCTCTGCCTCCTCAGGACATGGCAGAGGACAGACGAGGAGGAGCCGGCGGCAGCCCGGGAGCACCCGCTCACTCAGGTGGCTGACCCAAGAGGAGGAGGAGGAGGAAGAGGAGGAGATTGGATTTATACCCCGCCCTTCACTTGGAGTCTCAGAGCAGCTTACAGTCTCCTTTCCCTCCCCCTCCCTACAACAGACACCCTGTGAGGTAGGTGGGGCTGAGAGAGCTCTATCAGGGACTGCCCTTGAGAGGAAAACCCTGCAAACTCTGACAGCATGCCTCCTGCACAGACGGACCACCGGGTCTGATCCACCTCCATGCTATAAATAAGTACCTGCAGACATGCACCCTGAGCCCTAACCCCGGCCCTACTCTGGGCATGGACAAGGGTCACTGGGTGTGCATTGGGCAGGGGGTTGGACTAGATGACCCTGGAGGTCCCTTCCAACTCTGTGATTCTGTGATTCTACTCTGGAACTCTGGACCCCTTCTGCACATCATTACCATCAGTAGGGGTCATTTTGAGCAGGAGCTCGGGGGAGCGCAGCTCTGGTGCCAGCCGCCCCCCCCCCCCCAACAGGGGAATGCCTGCTTGTTTTCATGGCTGCAGCAAAACGACCCCGTCCCCTGGAAAGGTCCTTGTTCTTCCAACCAGCCTTCTGAAGGCTTCAGCCACCACTGAAGCTATCCTCCCAGAACAGTGGTATTTCTGAGGCTTGGATTAGTAGCTCTCTCTCTCTCTCTCTCTTTTCTCTCTCTCTCTCTCCTTTCTTTCTTGCCTTCTGACATACTTCCGGTGATGTCAAGGGGTGTGGCATATGCAAATAAGTTATGCTAATGAGTTACACTAATGAGCTCCTGCACCTCTTTTTCTACGAAATGACCCCTGATCATCATCATCTTCTTCTTTTTGAACTTTTGGTTGGTGCTCCCAGTTTGCCAGTTTGGTGTAGTGGTTAAGTGCGTGGACTCTAATCTGGGAGAACCGGGTTCGATTCCCCCCTCCTTCTCCACTTGCAGCTGCTGGATGACCTTGGGAAAGCCATAGTTCTGGCTGGCACAGCTGTTCTTGAAAAAAAGCAGTTAATGTCAAGAGCCCTCTCAGCCCCGCCTACCTCACAGGGTGCCTGTTGTGGGGAAGGGAAGGGAAAAGGAGTTTGTAAGCCGCTCTGAGACTCCAAGTGAGTGAAGGGTGGGGTATAAATCCAATCTCTTCCTCCTCCTCCTCCTCTTCTTCTTCTGCAGGCTGCCCTCCAGGGCTCCCTTCAGCGCCCCTCCAGCCTCCCAGACTGGGACTCTCTCTCTCTCTCTTGTCTCCCTCCTCTCCAGAGACAGACATCTGCACCCTCCCTGCAGAGAAGGGCCCATGCGATGGCTACGTCCCAATGTTTTACTATTCCCCAAGCTCCCAGAGCTGCAAGGGCTTCATGTACGGTGGCTGTGGTGGAAATGAGAACAGGTTTGCCACCCTGGAGACGTGTGCCTGGAGCTGCATGTACAAAGGTGAGGGGGGGGGGGGGGGCGGGTGGACTGCAGGGAACAAGAGAGTGTAACTCCAGGGTTCTGCACCCATCTCTCAGCTGTGGAAATGGTTTGTAAGGGGCTCTGGCTCGCGGTGGGGTAGGAGCGCTTGCTTTGCATGCAGAAATACCAGGCTCCGTCCCAGGTGTCTCCTGCTGAAAATGGATCGGGTAGGAGGTGATGTGAAAGACCTCTGCTTGGGACCCAGGAGGAGGAGGAGGAGGAGGAGGAGAAGAAGAGATTGGATTTATACCCCGCCCTCCACTCCCCAAGGGAGTCTCAGAGCAGCTTGCAAACTCCTTTTCCCTTCCCCTCCCCACAACAGACACCCTGTGAGGTAGGTGAGGCTGAGAGAGCTCTTTCCCAAGCTGTCCTTGAGGGAACAGCTGGTACAGAGCTATGGCTTTCCCAAGGTCATCCAGCCAGGTGCAAGTGGAAGAGTGGGGAATCAAACCCGGTTCTCCCAGTTTAGAGTCCGCACACTTAACCACTACACACAAGGCTGCTTTTTACTGAGTCTGCCAGAGTCAGTCTCACCTGCTCAGCACGCAGAAGGTCCCAGGTTCAACCTCCAGCATCTCCTGTTACAAAAAGAGCTGTTGTAGGTCTGGTCAAAGCAGACCCCTTGGGGGAGGGGAATGGACCACGGCCCAATGGTCCAGAGTTCAGGAGAAGCCAGCTCTGCATGCATCAAGGAGAGCAGCGGCCTGGGTATCTGGCCCAGTGACGTGACGCCTATTTGGACGAGCTGCAAGATTCCACCGTCACCTGCCGAGACGACAGACTGAACATAAGAACCTGAGAGAAGCCAGTGTTGGATCAGGCCAACGGCCCATCCAGTCCAACCCTCTGTGTCACACAAGAAGAAGAAGAGATTGGGTTTATACCCTGCCCTTCACTACCCAAGGGAGTCTCAGAGCGGCCATCAGTTGGTTGCAACTTGAAACGTGTGTCTTCAGGGAACTGTGAACCACATCCTCCCCTTGCTTCCCTGCGACAACCCCCCAGCAAGTCCTTTGCATCCTAGGAGTGAAAGAAGAGAGGTCAGACCCCTCTTCCATGCCCAGAAGATGACAAAAAAACCCTCCAGGATCTCCAGCCAAACCGGCCTGGTGAAAAATTGCTTCCTGACCCCAAAGTGGCGATCGGCATTTCCCTCGGTGTGTAAGGTCTTGTTCAGATGGGCAGCTAATCCTGCCATTGGCCTGGCTCTAATTTGATCCTGAACATTTTTATCCAGTGTTGCATGACCAGAAAGCTCCCCCATGAATCACTTTACTGTGTGCGGATTCTGTGGTGGATTGTCTAGACCAGGGGTGGCCAACCTTGCTTAACGTAAGAGCCACATAGAATAAACGTCAGATGTCTGAGAGCCACAAGACAGGAACAAATATCACACACACGTTTTTATTTTTAAAAATATGCAAATGTGCTTTTTATTAACGTTAAATGGGACTGCCAAAAATAAAAACAAACAAGGAAAACTGGTTATTGATAATGATATTACTTGTTTGCTAATGATATTGAGAGAGAGAGAGAAAAAGAGAGAGATGGAAAGAAAGAATTAAAGAAGTGGAAAGAAAGAGAGAGAGAGAAACTAGGAAAGCAAATAGATGGGAGGGAGGAAGGAAGGAAGGAAGGGAGAAAGAGAGAAAAACCATGCCTCCCCTTTGCTTCCCCAGCCGCCCTGCCAGGAGCCGCACAATATGTGTGAAAGAGCCGCATGTGGCTCCCGAGCCACAGGTTGGCCACCCCTGGTCTAGACGGTGTCCACCTGCAGGAGCCGTGCGGTCAGGCTTTTAAAAAAAATTCATGAGAACTGAGGCAACCCTCCCTGCCCTCCCTTCTCGTGATCTGCCCAAGTTCACAGAATCCGCATTGCTGTCAGGTGGCCATCTAGCCTCTGTTCAAAAACTTCCACCTCTCGAGGAAGCCTGTTCCACTGAGGAACCGCTCTGACTGTCAGGAAGTTCTTCCTAATGCTGAGCTGAAAACTCTTTGGGTTTAATTTCAACCCGTTGGTTCTGGTCCATCCTTCCAGGGCCACAGAAAACAACTCCGCACCATCCTCTATATGCATGCCCTTCAACTGGGGAGCCAGTTTGATGTGGGAGCCAGTTTGGTGTAGTGGTTAAGTGCACATACTCTAATCTGGGAGAACCAGGTTTGATTCCCCACTCCTCCACCTGCACCTGCGGGATGACCTTGGGCAAGCTGTAGTTCTGTCTGAGCTGTTCTTGGAAAAGGGCAGTTTCTGTCAGAGCTCTCTCAGCCCCACCTACCCCACAGGGTGTCTGTCGTGGGGAGGGGAAGGGAAACGAGCTTTTAAGCTGCTCTGAAACTCCTTTGGGTAGTGAAGGGTGAGGTATAAATCCAAACTCTTCTTCTTCTTCTACTTGAAGATGGTTCTCATATCACCTCTCAGTCATCTCCTCTCCCAGCTAAACATACCTGGATGAGGCCACTTCATTCCTCCAACGTTACTGTCTGCAGGCTCCATCCCCAAATCTCCAGGAGCTTCCTAACCCAGAGCTGGCCACACTACCAAGAGGTCGAAGAGGGCTTCTTGAAGTCCTACTTTCCTTCTGCACCTCCATTCCCTGCCTTTCTCTCCATTACAGCTGCCAATTCTGGGCTGGGAAATTTGCGGAGGTGGACCCTGGAGCAGGTGGGCTTTGGAGAACAGAGGGACCTCCCTGGGGGATAATGCCATACAGCCCAAGTCGCCATTTTGTCCAGGGAAACAGGTCTCTGTCAAAATGCCGTCGTCCCGCTGTACACTGCATTGGTCAGGCGGCACCTGGAGTATTGTGTGCACTTCTGGAGGCCTCACTTCAAAAAGGAGGTGAACTAAGGGAAATACCTGGAGACTTTGGGGGGTGGAGCCAGGAGAGGGCGGGGTTTGGGGAGGGGAAATGACTCAGCCAAGAACAATGCCCTAGAGTCCACCCTCCAAAGCAGCCATTTCCTCCAGGGGAGCTGATACCTGTCAGTTGGAAGTCAGTTGGAAAAGCAGGAGATCTCCAGGCCCCACCTGGAGGCTGGCAGCCCTAATGTGGACAGAACAGAGTGGGTGCAGAGGAGAGTGACGAGGATGATTGGGGGCCTGGAGATCAAGAAGCCCTGGGAGGAAAGGGTGAGGGACTTCTTGGGAATGTTCAGTCTGGAGAAGAGGAGGTGGAGGGGGGGACATGATTAAGGGCAGGAAGGGACCCGCTGGATCTTGGGGGGGGGGTGGAATAGAGTAAGAGTTGTGCCACAGTGGAATTGGCTGCCTGGGGAGGTGGTGAGCTCCCCCTCCCTGGCTGTCTTTGAGCAGCAGCTGGACAAACACTTGTTACGGAGCAGGGGGTGGGACCAGATGGCTGGTATGGCCCCTTCCAACTCTGTGATTCTAGGATTCTGTGATCTTTGTCATCTGGGAGATCTCCAGTCCCCACCTCGAGGATGGCAACCCCACATCTTAGCTCTGCTTTCCCGGTGAAGTCTGCATCTGACTCCTCTTAAAAATCCCTCCCCCCACCCCCCCACCCCGGTCTTTCAGACATCTGCAGGCTGCCTGTGAATCGGGGCCGCTGCAGGGATCACAAGATCAGGTACTTCTACAACCACACCAGCAAAACCTGTGAGAAATTCACTTACCGTGGCTGCCGGGGCAACAAGAACCGGTTCCATACCCTGGAGGAGTGTCACAGCAGTTGCCTGTACCCAGGTGAGTGTGTGTTTGGGTGTGTGTGTGTGTGTGTGTGAGAGAGAGAGAGAGAGAGAGATGCAGGGCAAAGTGGTCCCTTGTAGAGATGCCAACTGTTGAGGTTATCTGGTGTGGTTTGTCCAGTCACCACTAGTTAGCAGAGGGCTTAAATAAAGCTACAAATGCAGGAGCATCACTTGAGCAGGTTACTCAGCTGGCAAAGCTACACAGAGCCACGTTGCAAGTTTAGAAGAGAAATACTTCTCTCTTTATTTGAGAAGTACACTTCGGATAGGAAAGAGCAGAGATTGATAGATTACTAACTCCCTAGCTAAAGGACGGAAATAGATGGCGAGAGGCCCATCTGCCTCACGTTGCAAAGAGAGGACCGCATGCCCCTCCCTCTCTTGGTGCGTGCAGGTAGAGAGCAAGTCTTCATTTGGAGAGAGAGAGAGAGAAGGAGGAAGGGGAAATGGATCCCTGAGAACACAGTCTGCATTTCAAAGAGGACCGTGGCAGAAGAGCAGGCCTGCAGGTACAGTGGGGCATTTTGGGGTCCAGCCCCCCCGACTTTTTGCCAAGGCCCCACAACTTCTGTCTAGCCCCCTCCACTGCCTCTACCCCTTCCTCAAGCATGGCTCGCTTCCCCAACTGATGTCAGTCCTCCCCCCAGCTTATTTAAAGGCCCCTCGAATTACAAAATCCTGGCTACAGGCCTATAGACAGAAAGGTCAGTGTGCCTCTCTAGCCATCTAGTCTCTCTTGCCACTCAGGTCTGAGACAGGGGACATCTCGCATCTGGAGCTTCCCACACCAACCCTCCAGGCAGGACATGGGGGCTCCCTGGAATCACAGCTTACCTCCAGGCTACAGAGACTAGCTCCCCGGGAGAAAAGGGATGCTTCGGAGGGCGGACTCCATGGCATTGTCCCCGTCCTCTCCAGGCTCCATCCCCAAACCTCCAGGAGTTCTCCAGCCTGACTCTGGCAACCCTTGTCGGTGCAGAGAGGATGCTGTATATAAACAGAATGTCCAAAGCACCGTGATGATGTGGAGTATATACAAGGATTTATTTACAGCTATATACACAGTCTTATGTTGCACTCGCCAGACAGTCGGACAAAGTGCTTCGCAAGGCAAGGGGATACCAAGACTGGCACACTCGGGCATGCACAGAGTCCATTATATACAGTCAGACAGCCAATCGGCAAGAAGTGCTGATTCATCTTGCACCTCCTCTGGCTGATGCAGTCCTGGCTGTCAGGTGACCTACCTAGCTGTCACCTAGATCACCATGATCTATCTGACTCAACTGTTATCTTGCCAGCATATTTAGTCTCCATATGCCGACAACCCTAACCCCCCATCCCCTGCATTTGGCCGGGGGAGGGATCTGGCAACCCTAGGCAGGGTAGGATCCCGGAGTTCCTGACCAAGAGACCCCAATAACCAAATAACCAGAAGTGTGAGCTGCAAGTCGGAAAGTTCCTGGCTCAGTGCCCTGCCGGTCTATTTCCAGGTGCTGTTCAAAGTGCGGGTTCTGCCTTGGCTTGCCAACTCTCAGTTGAGAAATTCCTGGAGATTTGGGGGTATAGCCTGGGGAGGGCACGGTGTGGAGAGGGACGGGTCCTCAGGCGGCGTCTAATGCCCTCGTGGGCTTCAACAGCACCTGCCCAGGGGCCCATGACCCCTGCTGCTAGGGGGTGCTTCCTGCCGCTCCTCAGCTGGCCAGTGAGCAGGGGGAATGACAGGAACCCCAGGGCGTCAGCAGCACCCTGACATGCTGACAGCACTCCCCACACCCCTGGAAGTGATGTCAGAGTGTTGCTGGGGGACACCAGGAAAGCGCCGGCATTTGGGCAAACTCTACAGTTGAACCATAGAGTTTTGCCCAAATGCCAGAGCATCTGGCAATGCACTGACGTGAACTTCCGTGCACATGGGGAATGATGTCAGCATGTCACAAGCAGTGTCAGCATGCTACCCATGAGCCCCGCCCCCAGGTCTTATTTGGGCCAGATCAGACACCTGTTGGGGCCAGGGGAACCTAGCAACCATGTGCACTACGGTCCACCTCCAGAGCAATCATTTGCACCAAGGCACCTGTCTTCTGTGATCCGGAGAGGAGCAGAAAAGAGCCGGAGTCCAGTAGCACCTTCAAGACTAGCACAATTTGGGGTAGGAACTGAGCTTTTGGGAGTCACTGCTCACTTCTTCAGATTCAGCTACTATGGGAGTCTGACATTAGCCATCATGTCGAGACCTCATTACTAGCCTTCTTGTAGCTGCCAAGACATCCATAGCGTCCAGATGGAAAGCTGACAAAGCTCCAAACGTCTCAAACTGGCTTAACAAAGTCTGGGACCATCTAATTATGGAAAAGATCACAGACCACATTAAACCGTCGGAACTATTTCCAAAACCGTCCAATTTTGCAGGGAAATGGTTTCCATTCTTAGAATTTCTATCTGTATCAGACAGCTATACGCACATTCCCTCATACCAAACATTACTCTACAGCTAACTATCACATCACCCAAATCATAACACGCAACAACCTCCACATATGACACATCTCATAAAAGCAACTACCTCCTAATTCTGACTCAACCTAATTTGGCATTCAAGTCACAGTTCTTTTTGATTATTGCAAACTTTATTGAAGTTGTTATATCTTCGTTTTATCATTGTAGTTGAATTGTTTATGAATTTATGCAATGCATTTTTTATGCTGTTATGATAATCTACTTACTTATGAAAAATGAATAAAGATACTTGATTTAAAAAAAAAGAAAAGAAACCACAGCATTAAAAAAAACAGTGGGGGACATTTTCATATTTCAGGACATTCAGTTGCTGACCTAAGAGTAGCAGTTCTCTTACAAATGGATTCCAAAGGGAGATTAGAAAGAGAGACTGAAATGCAGGCTGGGGTAGCCATGTTAGTCTGTCTGTAGCAGAAGAAAAGAGCAAGCGTCCAGGAGCACCTGAAAGACTAACAACATTTGTGGCAGGGGAGGAGCTTCCGTGAGTCCCTGCTCACTTCTTCAGATACTCATGACTCACGAAATCTCCTACCCTGCCTCAAATATTGTTAGTCTCCTAAGATGCTCCTGGACTCTTGCTCTTTTCTACTGCTACGGACAGACTAACACAGCTCCCATCTTGATCTATCTTCCAGGAGAGGAGTTGTCATTCAGAGAGTTCTCCAGCCCATGCCTGGAGATTGGCAATCCTTCTAACCTTTAAAACAGTTCAGGGACAGGATCCTTGAATGACCCCCTCCACCCTTACTATCCTGCCCACCAACCAAGTTCTTCTTCTGAAGACCTGCTCTCTGTCACTTCACCCCCCACCCCAGGTAAGGCAGACAGTGCCTAGAGGCAGGACAATTTCAGTGGCGGCACCTTACTTTCCTTTGGGCTGAAATATTCCTTTTTTACCCAGGCTTTTAAGTGAGGGGTTTTATCTCCCATATTTATTCTGTGGTCTTCTTCTAGTCTGAGAACTACCTGGGGAATCTGAGGGTGCTGGGAGCAGTTTTATGTGCGTTTTATGCCCTGGATTGTTTTTATGCTGTCTTCCTATGGTTTTGTTTTCATGTGGTTGTTTTGGGACTTTATTGTCATGTAGGGTTGTATGGGACAAAGTGTCAAGGGATAATTGTCAGACTCCTGGACAAAGTTACTCCCAACAACACTCTCTGGCAGTGATTTGTTCATTGAGAAATAAAGATGTTCCAAGCTAAAACCACTTCTGTGTCAGAACTGAAGTTTAGACATGAAAACTCATAGTTATACACAGTTCGAATAAGGCCCCCCTTCAGTTCCATTGAATCATACTCGGCAATCATCCCACCTAGCATTTGCACTCACCACACACCCCACCTGTAAATTCTATCATTATGTTAAGCATTATGTTAAGCATTATGTTAAGCAATATGTTAAGCATGGGCAGGATTCAAGGTCATCCCAGAGAAGGGAGGCTGATTTGGAAGAGTTACATCTCCACTACAATGGAGCCATTCTCACACTCTCACACTCACCCCTCTGGAATTTCCCTTCCATGCAGGTCTCAGTCCTCATTCCCATAATTCATGGCAAACTGAAGCCCAAGTTTGACTTTTTTTAAAAAAAACACACCCCAGCCTAATGTACTTCTCTGAAGTTCATACAGGAAGTAAGAAAGGGTAGCTGTATGAATTGCCAGAAACTCCATGGTACAAGAATACAGTTTTTGACAATTCCTAGAGCTACCCTTTGTCACTTCCTGTAGAAATTCCCAGTAAGTATATGAGGCTGCTTTTCCCACTTAATGTTTTCCCCACTGCTGGAAGCAGCAGATACCAATGGGAGGACCTAGGGGAGGGGGATTCCCCCACCAGGGGCTTGGAGGCCCTATGATGAAGTATGATGTTGTGTTAAATGTGTATTGTGCATGTAGGGATGTCTCACTGACACCCTGGAGCCTTCCAGATGAGTCATGGTCCTTGTATCCATGGTGTCAGCCTTCTAACCGTCCTTCTTCTCTCATGCGCCTGCAGAGATCTGCAAACTTCCCATGGATCCTGGCCCTTGCAGGGCCCACATGCCCCGCTACTACTACGAGCTGCACAACCAGTCCTGTGAGCTCTTCATTTATGGGGGCTGCCATGGCAACAGGAACAGGTTTTCCACGCTCAAGCAATGTGAGCATATCTGCCGGCACCCAGGTAAGATGGCGCTGGAAGGAATCCCCTGGCTCTCAGATCAGAGGGAGGCTGGAGCAGGAACCTTATGTCTGTTGCATAAATAAATTTCAAAGCCAAAAGAAAATTGAAGTCACAATGAGGAGGAAAGTCCTTTTGGTATTTATTGCAAGAAATATCTGGAAAACAGGCTAAATTAGCCTTTCAAAAATTGGCTGCTTTCTGAATAATATCAGGAAGTACATGAAGTTTTATACCCAAAATGACATGCTTAGAGAGAGAAGGTGCAGAGATCGTAATGGGTCACAAAGGTACAGAGCATCATCTGAGCAAACATACATTCATTGGTCAGTTACAGGAAAAGGTGTGGCTATATAATATTTTAAATGTTTACTTAACCTAACCAGTTTGGTGTGGTGGTTAAGTGCACAGTCTCTAATCTGGGAGACCCGGGTTTGATTCCCCACTCCTCCACATGCACCTGTTGGATGCCCTTGGGCAAGCCATAGCTCTGTACCAGCTGTACTCTCAAGGACAGTTGTCTCAGAGCTCTCTCAGCCCCACCCACCTCACAGGGTGTCTGTTGTGGGGAGGGGAAGGGAAAGGAGTTTGTAAGCCACTCTGAGACTCCAAGTGAGTGAAGGGCAGAGTATAAATCCAATCTCCTCCTCCTCCTCCTCTTCCTCTTCTAACCTTAATAATAATCATCAAGGATTCTTCTTACCCAAACAAAAGTTGTTTTCTGATATGAAACTAAAAGCCCTTTTTGACCCAAACACTGTAGAGTTTTACCCCCAAACAACTAAAACCATGAACTTTATACTTCAAGCAACGGCATCCACAGAAAACAGCTAGATGACTATTTCATCTTGAAAAAACATGAAAGTAGAGAAAAAAATGTTATTTCTTGCTTGCTGGCATCGGCTAAAAGAACTCTTTAGCCTACACAGGAGAGGCCTGTCTATTCAATAGGCTGGTTCTAAATATAATAAAAACTAAATGTAAAAATCCATGGGGAAAAACAGAGAAAAATAAGGATATGAATAATCTGAATTAAGAAAAATTGTCATGTTTTCTCATCCATGCTACATGTCAGCCCCGGGATCCAGCCCTGGGGAACGTCAGATCCTTCAGAGCCAGTGTGGCATAGTGGTTAGAGGGCTGGGCTAGGGTCTGGGAGTCCCAGGTTCGAGTCTCCACTTCTACAATGGAAACTTGTTGGGAGACCTCGGGGGCCAGTCATACAGATGCAGCCCAACCTCCCTCACAGGGTTGTTGTGAGGATAAAATGGAGGAGAGGAGAACCATGTAAGCCTCTTTGGGTCCCCACAGCGGAGGAAAGCAGAACATACATGAAATAAATAAACAAATTTAAATGTTAGTAAGCAAAGGGTTCCTGGGTATGGTGGAAAGAGGTCTGTGAACAAATTAGATATCTGAGCCTGAAGGCCGGGGATGGGTTGCGGCTCAGTGGCAGAGCATCTGCTTGGCATGCCGAAGGTCCCAGGTTCAATCCCCAGCATCTCCCCTTAAAAGGACCAGGCAGGAGGTGATGAGAAAGACCTCAGCCTGAGACCCTGGAGAGCTGTAAAGAGGGGTTGTGGCTCAGTGGAAGAGCCTCTGCTTGGCATGCAGAAGGTCCCAGGTTCAATCCCCAGCATCTCCCCTTAAGAGGACAAGGCAGGAGGTGATGGGAAAGACCTTTACCTGAGACCCTGGCTCAGTGGCAGAGCATCTGCTTGACATGTCGAAGGTCCCAGGTTCAATCCCCAGCATCTCCAGTTAAAGGATTTGGTAGGAGGTGATGTGAAAGACCTCTCCAGCACTGGAGATCTGCTGCCAGTCTAAGGCTGAGGTCAGACTGGCAGTCTCGGCCGCTCTGCCTCCGCTTCAAAAGCAGAGGCAGAGCGGCCATTCAGATGGCCGCATCTGCCCCGAGGAGGCGGCCCGGATGCATCGCGTCCGGCGCCACGCTCCTCCCGCAGCAGCCGAGCACCACTTCAAAGTGGTGCTCAGCTGCTGCAGCGCACGTTCCACCCGCCGGAGCGGGTGTGAACGCGCGCCGGGAGGGGGAGCCGCGCGGTGTCCGCACGCCGCTGTAGGAAGCCGCCCGCAGTCTGAATGCTGCAGGCGGCTTTCTTCCGGCGGCATGTGAACGCCATGCCGCAGGGGAAATTCTCCCCGCCTTAGTCTGCCGTGCCACGGAGGCGCAGCAGACTGTCAGTCTGTCCACAGCCTAAGTAGACAAAACTGACTTTGATCGACCATGGGTCTGATCCAGTATAAAGGAGCTTCATTTGACACACAGCACATGACAAGCCATAATTCTAGGATCCAACATTAGGTCGGAGATTTGGGCCTCATAATTTTCAATATTTTTATAAACGATCTGGATGAGGGTGTGGAGGGGCCACTCATTAAATTTGCAGATGACACCAAATTGGGAGGAGCAGCGAGCACACCAACAGACAGCAGAATTCAATGAGATCTGAACATGCTGGAAAAGTGGGTGGATGTGAACAAGATGCAATTTAACAAGGATGAGTGCTGAGTTCTACATCTGGGTAACAAAAATGAGGCGCACGCCTACTGGATGGGGGGGATACACTTCTGGGTAGCAGTGTGTGTGTGAACAAGATCTTGGGGAAAGGGTGGTCTGAATGTTAAATATGAGCAGCCAGTGTGATGCAGCGACAAAAAGACTAACATGATCTTGGGGTGTCATCAACAGAAGCATAATATCCGAATTGCAACATGTCCTAGTCCCACTGTACACTGCACTGATCAGGCCGCACCTGGAGTATTGTGTGCAGTTCTGGAGGCCTCACTTCCAAAAGTGTGTGGACAGAATGGAGTGGGTGTGGAGGAGAGTGACGAGGATGATCGGGGGCCTGGAGACCAAGAAGTCCTGTGAGGAGAGGCTGAGGGACTTGGGAAGGTTCTGCCTGGGGAAGAGGAGGTGGAGGGGGTACAGGATGGCTCTCTTGAAGTATTGAAAGGACTATGTCATTTAGAGGAGGGCAGGGAGCTGTTCCTGTTGGCAGCAGAGGAGAGGACTCACAAGAATGGATTTAAATTAAGGGTGGGAAGCAGTGCTCCCTGTAACCTGTGGAGTCTTGTGAGCAAAAATTCTACTTTGTGAGCTACTGGCATTAAAGTTGTGAGCCAGCGATTTGGCTACTGCATGAATTAGTTTGCTCTGGAGCCATCCCTCCTGAGCTAAGGCAAAAATGTGTGAGTTGGAGGCTAGAAAACTGTGAGCTAGTTCACACCAACTCAGCTTAGATGGAACACTGCACCAGTGCTCCCTCTCAACTGTGGAGTCTTGTGAGCAAAAATTCTACTTTGTGAGCTCCTGGCTTTAAAGTTGTGAGCGAGCGACTTGGCTGCTGCATAAGTTTGCTCTGCTGTCATTCTTCCTGAGCGGAGACAAAAATGTGCGAGCCAGAGGCTAAAAAACTGTGAGCCATCTCACACTAACTCAGCTTAGAGGGAACACTGGTCCAGACATGAATCTCAAGTGAAGGAATGGGGCCTAGATCCACCATGAAAATGTTGCCATACCGTGGAGCCAGGTGAGTGCCCACGGCTGTCCCATCGATTTGGAAGTTCTCACCAAATCCGAAGTAGTTATGGGTGGTGAGCAGTGTTCCCTCTAATCTGAGTTAGTGTGAGCTAGCTCACAGTTTTTTAGCCTACGGCTCATACATTTTTGTCTTCGCTCAGGAAGGATGGCTGCAGAGCAGACTAATTTATGCAGCAGCGGCTACAAGCACAGACGGCTTCAAGAGGGAATTGGATAAATATCTGGAGCAGAGGTCCATCAGTGGCTCTTAGCCACAAGGTATAGATAGGAACTCTCAGTCTGGGGCAAGTGATGCTCTGTATTCTTGGTGCTTGGAGGGGGGGGCAACAGTGGGAGGGCTTCTAATGTCCTGGCCCCACTGCTGGACCTTCTGAGGGCACCTGGTGTTTTTGGCCACTGTGTGACACAGTGTTGGACTGGATGGGCCGCTGGCCTGATCCAACATTGGCTTCTCTTATGTTCTTATATGGAGCAGAGGTCCATCAAGGGCTCTTAGCCACAAGGTCTAGATAGGAACTCTCAGTCTGGGGCAAATAATGCTCTGTATTCTTGGTGCTTGGGGCAGGGGGGCAACAGTCGGAGGGCTTCTAGTGTCCTGGCCCCACTGCTGGTCCTCCGGAGGGCACTTAGTGATTTGGCCCCTGTGTTGGATCGGATGGGCCACTGGCCTGATCCAACATTGGCTTCTCTTCTGTTCTCATGTTCTGTGGTCAATGGCCTGAAAACAGCCAAGTGGAACTGGAAGGAGCCTCTGGCTGAATTAACCCGCTCCTCTGTTTTGGCAGCCATCTGCATCCTGTCACCAGACACGGGGCCCTGTTTCAATTACAGCCGCAGGTACCATTATTCCCCGGCAACCAAGAAGTGCCTGCCCTTCCCGTACGGAGGCTGCAAGGGAAATGCCAACCGATTCCACACATTGGAAGAATGTGTAGAGACCTGCAGCACAAAAGGTGGGAGAGCTGAGGAACTGACACCGCCCCCCCCCCCATGCACTCATCTGGATGCCTCTCCTTGGCGTGGTCCGGGCTCTTGACGGTGCTCTGAGGTGCTGCCGGGGGAGGCACTGAAGGAGATGATTGGGGGGGGGGGAGGCGCCAGTGCTTTCTGCTGCCACAGACCGGGGCCAAGCCGAAGGGCTCCTGTGACAGCCTAGTGTTGCCAACTCTGGGTTGGGAAATTCCTGGAGGTTGGCAAAGCTAAACCTGAGAGGGTGGCATTTGGGGAGGAAAGGGGCTTCAGTGATAAGGTGTAATGTCACCCTCAAAAGCTGCCACTTTCTCCAGGGGAAGTGATCTCTGTAGTCTGGAGATCAGTTGCAATTCTGGGAGAGCTCCAGGTAGGGCTGCCAAGTCAGCCCAGGGGTGGGGGATCCCCCGCTAAAAGGGTTCCCAATCCACCGACCAGCATTTGGCCGGCGGGGGGAACCCCACCCCTGAAGTCGTCCAGCGAGGACAACGTAATGACGTCACCAGAAGTGACGTCAGCACGTTGGGGGCGTTGCCAGGGTGACGCTCTGGCAATCACCCCAAAACTCTATGGTATCATAGAGTTTTGGGGCGATTGCCAGAGCGTCGCCCTGGCAATGCCCCCAACGTGCTGATGTCACTTCTGGTGACGTCGCTGGGCGCGCGCGCAAAGCACGCACACCAGGAGAAACTCCCGGCCGGAGGAGGACTCCCCCCCACCGTTGAGTTTTGAAGACTTGGCAACCCTAGCTCCAGGCCTGGAGGGTGGCAGCCTAGAGAGTACCAGCAGCCAGTGCTCCTTCTAAGGTGTGGGGTCTCATGAGCAAAGATTCTCCTTTGTGAGCTACTGGCATTAAAGCTGTGAACGAGCGATTTAGCTGCTGCATAAATCAGTTTGCTCTGGAGCCCTACTTCCTGAGGTCAGACAAAAATGTGTGAGCTGGAGGCTAAAAAACTGTGAGCCAGCTCACACTCACTCACCTTAGAAGGGAACACTGCCAGCAGCTCAAGCTTGGCTTCTTCTCGGCTGTCAGCAGCCTTCCAGGACAGTAGCCCTCCCAAGAACTTTCCTGGGGAAACCAAGGGCCCGTCTGGTGGTTCCAGATAACTCAAAGTATGCATTCTGTATGGCATGTATTGAGTCAGCCCAGCAGCCTCTGCATCAGCCATCACCAGGGGCCCAGGCTGGGTCCAGGCCGACTTTAGAGTGTTGCTAGACCCAGAATAACACCCATCTAACGTAGCCATGAGTTAAAATCAGCCCTGGTGTCCCTTCCGCCTGTCTGATTTATTTATTTGATTTATATACCACCCTCCCCAGAAGAGGGCTCAGTTGCAGTTCTGGGGCAGGGGTGGGGTTGACTGTTCCCTCTAAGCTGAGTTAGTGTGAGCAAGCTCAGAGTTTCTCAGCCTGCAGCTCACACATTTTTTGTCTTAGCTTCTGGTGTGTGCTGGAGGTGACGTCATCGTGTTGCGACAGTGTGGTATTGCCATGACATCACGACATGATGATACCACAACATAAGAGTTTTTGCCCAAATACCAGAGCTTCACTGTGGCATCACTCCCGGTACCTATTGCAAGTGACATTGCTGGGCTGCCAGGTGATATAACCTGGGCCCTCCCTCCTGCTCCTGGTCAGTCCTCCTGCTAGCCAGCTGATTGGCCACGGGGTGTGGGGCCTGGGGCAGGGGATCTCCTGTCTCCAGTGGGGAGCTGGCAACCCTAGGCAGCAGCAGGGCCTTCCAAGCGGTGGCACCAGGAAAAGTCGGCACTTTCCAAAAAGGCTTTCAGTGGCTTGGCTGGTTCTGTGCTGCTGACATTATTGTTGTTGTTACAGGCTCCTGTGCATTCCTGCTGGGTCATTATTTTATTTTATTTAAAATTTAAAATATCTTGTGCCCTCAGGAAAGAAAAAAAAGGGGGAGAGCTCTTGAGTTGGTTCCAACTTTCCAACTGGAATTTTACTGTGTGAACTGACCGAATCCAGTTGGAAAGGGCTCTGAAAAGTGGATTGAAAGTGGATTACCTAGCGTGTGTGACCACAGCCCTCACTCTGCTTAATTGCTACTTTTATCAGGTTTGGGTTTTTTGCTGGGAGAGGTAATGGGGTTTGTTAATTTAATTTCAGCTGCCCTGAAGGGATTTCATAAAATTAAAAGGTGGGGAGCAACAGGGGTTATTTCGAGCAGGAACGTGCAGAAGCGCCATTCCAGGAGGAACAAGCCCAGGAGCGGGCACATATGGTGATGCGCTGTGGAAAAAAGCAAAAGCATACTCAATCGATCTGTATTTTCATGCTTGTTGTAGGGGAACTTCCCTGCAAGGGCAAAGGAAACCTAGAGTGTCTTTAGTCAGAGTGTCAAGCCGACTCGCCCGCTCTGAGTTGGGAAATACCTGGGGATTTTGGGGGTGGAGCCTGAGCGGTGGGTGTTGCCTTCTGACACACTTCCGGTGATGTCAGGGGGTGTGGCACATGCAAATAAGTTATGCTAATGAGTTATGCGAATGGGCTCCTGCACCTCTTCTACGAAAGGACCCCTGGGTACAACTATTTACGTAAACCTTCCTTGTGCTGGGGGTGACTGACTGCTGCGTGCAGAGTTGCCTTGTAGCACCTGTGAGTCATTCTCCTGCATCCCGAGTCCTGCCTTTGGCCCCACAGACAGTTGCAAGCTTCCAAAGGACCCAGGCCCCTGCTCAGACCACCTCCCCAGGTTCTACTACAACTCACTCAACAAGACCTGCGAGGAATTCGCTTACGGTGGCTGCGAAGGCAACAGCAACCGGTTTGAAACCCGGACCGAGTGCGCTTGGAGATGTCGGAATCCAGGCGAGTGCAAGGTGGAGGGATTGAGGTGGGGTCCCCGCTGACACGTGACCATCTCTCTGGCTAGGGAGGGGGGCACCTGTCTGAAATCTTCAGGCAGTGTAAGCGATAGGAATGCAAGTAAGTTGCCTGGGTTGCCGGAGCTGGTGATTTGTCCCCTCCAGCATTTGCCAAAGACACATTTTCTACTTCCATGCCTGAACTGATGCCAGCGTTCATGGCCGTATTATGAGAAAGAGGCGTTCTGCTGGGAAGACTTATCTAAACAGAACTGGAAACCCACACATGCCCTGCAGGCTGGAAGAGAAGTTTTCAGTGGGGGGGGGGGATCTTCTGAGGCTCTCTCAGGGCCAAGACGAGTGGTGGTGGAGTCTCCTTTTTTGGAGGTTTTCAAGCAGAGGCTAGATGGCCATGTGATAGCCAGGCTGATTCTAGGACTCACTATGAATTTAGGCAGATCATGAGAGGGAGGGCAGGAAGGGATGAGCCAGTGTTCGGCTATTGTGGCCCTTTCTTCCACGCCCAGGGAAATGCCACTCACGCTTTGGGGTCAGGAAGGGATTTACCTCCAGGCCAGATGGGCCCAGGGATCTTGGAGGTGGCGGCAGTGTTCCCTCTAAGCTGAGTCAGTGTGAGCTAGCTCCCAGTTTTTTAGCCTCCGGCTCACACATTTTTGTTTTAGCGCAGGAAGGATGGCTCCAGAGCAAACTCATTCATGCAGCAGCCAAATCGCTCGCTCACAACTTTAATCCCAGTAGCTCACAAAGCAGAATTTTTGCTCACGAGACTCCACAGCTCAGAGGAAGCATTGGTGGCAGCCAGTATTTCCTCTAAGCTGAGTTAGTGTGAGCTAGCTCTCAGTTTTCTAAGCCTCCAGCGCATGCATTTTCATCTTAGCTCAGGAAGGATGGGGCTCCAGAGCAAACTAATTGATGCAGTAGCCAAATTGCTCACTCACCACTTTAATGCCAGTAGCTCACCAAGTAGAATTCTTGCTCATGAGACTCCACAGCTTAGGGGGAGCATTGGAGGTGGGTGCCGAGATGGGGAGCCCTTCCTGCAGCTCTTCCTCTGGCATTTTTTGTCATAATCTCTGCTCTGCATTTCCAGATATTTGCAAGCTGCCCCCGGAGACAGGACCCTGCCGAGCTGCCCGGCTGAAATACTATTACAACCCAGACTCTCTGAAGTGTGAGACGTTCATTTATGGCGGCTGCAAGGGCAACGAGAACCGATTTGAGACTCTGGAGGAGTGTGAACATGCCTGCAAGAGACCAAGTAAGCAAATGGGCTTGTAAAATGGGACTGCCCGATCTCCAAAAGCCGGTTCTCCTGAGTCCCAAGCCCCTTCTTAAGCTTGCTTTAATTTTGTGATTCACACAACACTAGGGTCCAATCTGCATTGGTCGTTCGCATCTCACATCGTCTCACAAATGTCTGTCTACATTTCATGCCGCACCCACTCTCCTATTGTTTCATCTCAGCATCGGCTGTCTGCATCGTTTTATTGCCATTTAGTATTAACTCCGAGGTCACCACGGTGTCTCATCGCCTTATCTGGGTTTGTTTTTAAGGTGCTACAGTTGCTCCTCCCCACCCTCGAGCCGCTGTGAGCAAAAAGCTGAAAACTGGAGCCCAATTCCCCCCCCCCCCCCCAAAAAAAAATCTTTTCTAAGGAGATACACAAATTGTCACAAAGGAAACAAGTTAGCTGAAAATCCAGCCATCTGCATTTAAAAGCAGCCAGGGGAAAATTTTCTGCAATCGTATTTTTTTTGGGGGGGAGGGGGCTTGGAAGCATGCCCACCCCTGAACCATTTGTTATTTCCTGAGGCCGCTCCTCCTCCCGCTCTTGTGTGCTCTCCCTAAACAACTTGTGTCTTCTTGACAGAGGAGACCTTTACACTGAGCCAAATGGGAAGCCGGCGCCACAGCAGCGCAGAACAGCTTTACGTAGCAAATGCAGATTGAGCCTAAAAGAGAGAAACTGAAAGAGGAGACTCCCCTTCTGCCACCGGGCTAGAGAACCTCTAGTCTGCATTTGAATTTTGAGGGTTTCATCAGTGCTTCTTTCAATGTGCACACTTTTTCCTACTTTTTATTATTTTCTGCGTTTTATTCTCCTTGGAAATCCTCTGCAAGGAATTTTGGGGTTACTCAATGCTAGGAAACAATGTTTGCCTGTGGAAATCTGAGTAACCATGTAGGATGTGGTTTCCAATCTCCAGGCTGGGCCTGAAGGTCTCCTGGAATTAGGTGGACTCCACGGCATTATACCCTGCTGAGGCTCCTCCCCTCCCCAAATTCTGCTCTCTCCAAGCTTCCCCTTCAGATCTCCCAGAATTTCCATAACCCAGAGTTGGCAACCCTCACTGCAGGCCCAAGAACTGAGACCTGGAGTGTCTGCTCTGTTCCACAGAGAACCTGCTCTAGGCCGGAAGTCCCTGCCAGGAGGGGTGGGGGTGAACTGTGGAGAAGCAGTAGTCTCACTGCATTCATCAGACCACCTCGTTGCCCTCCCCTTTTCCACTAGTGACAGTTGGGGTGGTCTCAAGGCACACAGATGATTTCCTGGGCCCCAGCCCTCCCACCCTCCCTCTAAGCATCTCTCTTTGCTCCGCAGACATGTGCCGGCTCCCCCGGAACCTCGGGCAGGGGAATGCCTCCATCACCGTGTATTACTACAACCCAGCCAAACAGGTCTGCGAGAGGTCAGCATACAAGGGCCACAAGGGGAATCCAAACAGATTTGCATCCCGGGTGGAGTGCCAGGAGGCCTGCAGAGATCCAGGTAAGGATGCATTCTCTGGGTCAAGGTGTGGGGGGGGGGAGAGGGAAGGCCCGCCTAGTCCAGGGGCAGGCAGAACAGGCTGAGCAGAAGCACACAGCATGGGGAGCAGAGGCTTGAAATGGGGGTGAAGTGGGGGAGGAGCTGGTCCAGTTCATTCAGCCAGCAGCCTGGACACCAGCGGGCCCTCGAAGCTGTGTGCATGAGTGGCTGTTCATGAACATTGGCAGACCCGCTCAGCAGCAATCTGGACTCACACAGGGCCTCGCAGTAACTGTCGCAGCCGCATGAGGTGAATCCTGGCCATTTCAGGTCAAGAAAACAGCGCAGGAGGGGAAGGGCTCCAGCCGGTGCGGGGACTTTTTATCATGTGAATTGGCCCCATGTCGCATTCTGAGCTTTCAGATCTGACCTTCCCACCTGCTTTCAGCATCTGGCCCTTCAATTAAACGGATGTGTATTCTCCTAACTCCGAGCTTCCGTTGAAGGAATACCAACCAATCATTACAGGGGATTAGCAATATGTCATCTCAGCAGAAACGGTCACTTAGCAACCGACCATCTCCTAGCATAGTGTAGTGGTTAAGGGATCAGGCTAGGACCTGGGAGCCCCACGTTCAAATCCCCACTCTGTCGTGAACCTCGCTGGGTGTCCTTGGGGCAATAATCTTCTCTCAGCCTGACCTACCTTACAGGGTTGTTATGAGGAAGAAGGGGAGAAGGGGAAAACAAGTTCTCTGGGCTCCTTGGCAGAATAAATGTGAACGGATGGAATCCCTTGTGGTGTAGAAGAAGAAGAAGAGACTGGATTTATGCCCCCCCTTCACTTGGAGTCTCAGAGCGGCTTACAAACTCCTTTCCCTTCCCCTCCCCACAACAGACACCCTGGGAGGTAGGTGGGGCTGAGAGAGCTCTTTCAAGAACTGTCCCTGAGAAAACTTGTGACTGACCGAAGGTCACACCAGCAGGTGCACGTGGAGGAGTGGGGAACCAAACCCGGTTCTCCCAGATTAGAGTCTGTGCATTTAAACACTACACCAAACTGGCTGAGATCTGACTGTTGGCTCAAGCAGGGCTCTGTGTCATCCAAGATCCATTCCCAGCACCCTCTGCTGCCATGCCAGAATCCTGTGGCATGCTTTCTGCCTTGCTCTATGGAAGTTGCCCTCTTGGGGTTGAACACACGGGCACCTCCTGTTCCCACTCTCTGTCCCATGAAGCGACAAGGATGGGCAGTCTGGGATTCTCTTCCAGGCCCCACCGAATGGCTTCCTTGCCTGGGAGAGCATGAATTGAGAAAGTGCCTGTTTCCTTATAGCTTGTGTTGTAACTGGAAATATCACTCTAATGAGAGAGACATGAACTCAGAATGGTTCAGTAGCTCCAACCTGGATGCTTCCCCAAGCTCATCAGATCCTATAAGCGAAGCAGGGTCAGCCCTGGTTAGGACTTGGACGGGAGACTGCCAAGGAAGTCCAGGGTGGCTATGCAGAGGCAAGTGTTAACAAACCACCCCTGAATGTCTCTTGTCTTGACACCTCTAGGGTGTCACCATAAGTCAACTGCAACTTGATAGCACTCCCCACCACCGCCACTGTGTGGCTGAACGTAAGCATTATGTATATTCCCAACGCGTAGTACAGAGGCCGTTCTCCCCTCCTCCTTCTCCTCCACTTCCCTGCCTGGCCTTTCCACCGGTTTCACACAGGTGCTCTCTCTCTCTCTCTCTCTCTGCTCTGCTCTGTGGCTGCAGATGTCTGCAAACTCCCCAAGGTGCCCGGCCCCTGTGAAGCCCTTATCCCCAGGTTCTACTACAACTCCAGCACCAGGCTGTGTACGGCTTTCAACTACGGTGGCTGCAAGGGGAACCAGAATAGATTTGTCACGAAGGAAGAATGCCAACAGACCTGTCTGGGTCCGGGTAAGCAAGAGGCACACTGCCGGGATTGCACATCAGTGGGATTGGGCAGGAGCCGTGGGTGGGAAGGGGCTACAGCTCAGGGGTAGGGCATCAGAGTTACATGCAGAAGTTCCCAGGTTCAATCCCCTGGATCTCCAGCTGGATGGGTGAAGCAGAAGGTGAAGTGGAAGACCCCTAGAGGCCCGAGACCCTGGAGAGCTGCCGCCCGTCGGAGTAGACAGGACTCATGCTGATGGGCTGAGCTGCTGAGTCAGGAGAAGGCCGCCTCCTGTGAGGGAAATGGTCTCCGTTTTAGGCTGGCCAGATTCAGGGAAGGAAAGGATTCCGGCGCTGTTGATAGCTGTCCAGACAGGGACCATTTCACAGCTCCGGAGGTTTTGCATTGACTGGGTTGCTCTTGCCCTGCAGAGAAACCCGGTTTCTGCCCGTGGGAAGTTCCGGGGGGCTGCCAAGTGACTTGCCAGAAGGACTGCGACTGCCCTGGAGTCAGGAAGTGCTGCATCACCAGGTGTGGCCAGATGTGTCTGGAGCCCGTGAAAGGTGAGCTGGGGCCAAGGCATGCAGATGGGGAGGGGGTGCAAGAAGAAGATCCACAGACAGTGCAGACTCACCAGCCCCCTTCTGTTTGGGGAGGGGTCACGGCTCAGTGGCAGAACAACTGCTTGGCATGAGGGAAGTCCCAAGTTCAATCCCCAGCATCTCCGGTTGGACGGAACAGATAGGAGGTATCGTGAAAGACCTCTGCCTGAGACCCTGGAGAACTGCTGCCAGTCTGAGGCTGCGATCATACACAGAATTAAACCTGACAGAGGTGCAAATGCCAGGTGGATTTAAAGGGCGCGATCAGACAACAACATCTGGGAAGCGCCCCGCAGCCATTGGCAACCCGTTCTGCTCTGCTGCAGAACTTAAAAGACACTGGAGAAAATCCGGTAGTAAACGGGTTGCGATGGGCTATGGACAGACTTTCCCATGTCTGATCACTCCAGAGCGCTCTCATGGCATCGGGATGGTCTGATCAGGCCATCCTGACTCCGTGCCATTGTTTTTTTCCCCCTTCGCAGTATGCGCATAATCGCACACTCCATAGGGAGCCCTCTGTGCCGATGTACAATTCATAAATCTCTCGTTTAAGCGCATGGGGAAAAAACGGGACCAAAAAAAGAGACTCACCTGCAGTTGTGTCTGATCACACACTGACAAACTGTGCGGGTGACCACAACCCGAGCAGACAAAACTTAACTTCTCTCGACCGAGGGTTTGCTTCAGTATCAGGCAGTTTCATGAACTCAGGAAGACGTGGTTCAGTGGTAGAGCCTCTGCGTGGCATGCAGACAGTCTCTGGTTCAAACTCCGGCATCTCTGATTAAAAGGCTCAGGTCACAGGGGATGTTGTGAAACACTTCTGCCTGAGACCTGGAGAGCTGCACCCACAGATGAGACTGACCTTGGTGGACAATGGGTCAGATTCAGGATAAGGCAGCTTCAGGTGTGTTTTGTTTCTCCCAGAGTAGGAAGGGCCCACCTACCAGGCCTCTCTCTGGCCAGAAGTTTTTCTTCTGTGTAGACACCCACCGTTAGAAACATTCTCAGAAGGGCTGCCGGTTTCACATGCAGGGCCAGCTGGACAGGCACAGATTCGGGGTCTCAGTGTGTGGATGAGAAGGTGGTGGTGGGAGGAAGGGTTTTCTGGGACAAGCTGAACCTGGACAAAAGGGACAGGCTTCACTTGA
The DNA here is from genome assembly GCA_029233225.1 of Lepidodactylus listeri. Classification (NCBI taxonomy): domain Eukaryota; kingdom Metazoa; phylum Chordata; class Lepidosauria; order Squamata; family Gekkonidae; genus Lepidodactylus; species Lepidodactylus listeri. Next base: position 1,712,092 of record JARCFY010000002.1, read on the forward strand.
ACCAAAAAGGGAACCAGGCTGCTGGAGATTAATAGCAATAAGGTGGCAGAGCAGCTTTTAAACTAATCCCAGGAGGAAAGCCAAGAGGAGGTGGGGAGCCTCCGGTTCAGGACATGTCAGTCCAAAGGGATGATTACATGAACACTCAGGGTAATATTAATAGAAGCATAATGGGAGTGAGGGTACGATGGTGCCTGTGTGGCAGTTAAGGGGCCGAGGGAGGTGAGGGCTATTAGAGAGGGAAACACATTAGAAAAAGAGGAGAAGAAGAAGAAGAGGAGATTGGATTTATACCCCACCCTTCACTTGGAGTCTCAGAGCAGCTTACAATCCCCTTCCCATCTTCTCCCCACAGCAGACACCCTGTGAGGTAGGTGGGATTGAGAGAGCTCTGAGGGAACTGCTCATGAGAGAACTGCTCTGAGAGAACTGTGACGGGCCCAAGGTCATCCAATTGGCTGCATGTGGAGGAGTGGGGAATCAAACCCAGTTCTCCCAGATTAGAGTCCACACTCCTAATTACTACACCAAACTGGCTATAGGTGTCTATATGCCAATGCTAGAAGTCTCTGAGCCAAGAGAGGGGAGCTGGAGTGCTTGTGCTCAGCGGCAATTTAGATACAGTAGGTATCTCAGAAACATGGTGGAATGGGGAAAATCCATGGGATAGAGTCGTCCCTGGGTCTATAGGCAGGACAGGGAGGGATGGGTTGGGAGAGGTGCTGTGCTGCACATCAGAGAGGACATAGAATCAAGTAAGTTAGAGAACATCAGGGGAATTAACTGCCCAACAGAAGTGAAATGGGTGGAAATACTGGGCCCTAATTAAAAGTGGGGGTGTACTATGGCCCACCTGATCAAACCCCTAAGGCTGACGTTGAGATGGAAATAAGGGAGGTGACTAAAGTAGATAATGTTATTATACTGGGAGAGTTCAACTACCCTCACATTGACTGGTCATGCAGAAGAAATGAGATTCCTAGAAAACATAGATGACTGCGTACTGGAACAGCTGGTCACAGAGCCACCCAGAAAGGTAGTGATCTTGGACTTGGTTCCGAGTGGGTCTCAAGACCTTGTGAGAGATGTAGAGGTTGTTACACCAGCTGGGAACAGTGACCACAGTGCTATTCAATTCAGCATTCAGGTCAATGGAAAGTCACCCCTAAAGTTTAAAACTGTCACATGATATCAACAGAGGGGAACTTTACAAAAATGAGGGGAATAGTTAAAAGGAACCTGAAAGCGAAACACAAGATAGTCAAATCCCTAGAGGATGCTTGCAAGCTATTTAAAACCACACTAATTGAGACCCAAATAGAATGCATTCCACAGGTTAGGAAAGGCAGAGCCAAGTCTAAAAAAACCCCTGCACGGTTAACAATGCAAGTCAAGGAAGCTATAAAAGTAAAGAGGCTTCTTTCAAAGGGTGGAAGGTCTCCCCCAATGGATTGAACAGGAGGGACCACAGACTCTGGCAAAAAAAAAAACGTAAGTCAATAATTAGGCATTCAAAAAGAGATTTTGAGAAGTGGATTGCTAAAAGCATCAAGACAAACAATAAACTTTAAAAAAAATATATCCAGAGCAAGAAACTAGCCAGAGAAACAGTGGGGTCTTAGGATAACAAAAGGAGTAAAGGGATTGCTAAAGGAAGATGGGGAGATGGCAGAGAAGCTCAATGACTTTTTTGCTTCTGTGTTCACTGTGGAATATGCTGGGAATGTACCCATGCCACAGCCCCTATTTTCAGGGAGGAAAGCTAAAGAACTGAGGCAAGCTGAGGTGACCAGAGATGAAGTTCTAGACCTGCTGGGGAAATTCTAAACCAACAAATCTCCAGGTCCTGGGACTTCTTAAGGAACTCAGATCTGAGATGGTTGATCTACTAACCCATACATTTCTACCAACCCATCTATGTAACCTATCACTAAATGTAACCCATCTATGTAACCTATCACTAAATCACTAAATGCTGTACCAGAATACTGGGAACGTGACACCAATTTTTTAAAAGGGATCCAGAAGGAAACCAGGAAATTACAGGCCAGTCAGCCTAACGTCTTTCCCAGTCAAATTAGTAGAAACTGCAGGGGTCATTTTGAGCAGCAGCTCCGGGAGTTGGTGCCAGCCCCACCACCACCACGGGGGAATGCCTGCTCGTGTCATAGTTACAGCAAAATATGCTGTTAGCCGCCCTGAGCCTGCCGTATGGTGGGGAGGGCAGGATATAAATCTCATAAAATAAATAAATAAATAAAATGACCATGTCCCCTAGAAAGGTCCCTGTTCCTCTGACCGGCCTTCTGAAGGCTTCAGCCACCACTGAAGCTATCCTCCCAGAATAGTGGCATTTCTGAGACTTGGATTAGTAACTGTCCCCTCTCTGCCAGCTTTTTCTTCCTTTCCTTTCCTTTCCTTTCCTTTCCTTTCCTTTCCTTTCCTTTCCTTTCCTTTCCTTTCCTTTCCTTTCCCTTCCCTTCCCTTCCCTTCCCTTCCCTTCCCTTCCCTTCTTCCTTCCTTCCTTCCTTCCTTCCTTCCTTCCTTCCTTCCTTCTCTCTCTCCTTTCTTTCTTGCCTTCTGACATACTTCCAGTGATGTCAGGTGGTGTAGCATGTGCAAATAAGTTACGCTAATTAGTTATGCTAATGAGCTCCAGCACCGCTTTTTCTACAAAATGACCCCTGAGAAACTGTAATAAAAAATATAATCATTATGCACATACAGAGACAAAGCCGGCTGAGGGAAAATCCGCATGGCTTCTGCAAAGGGAAGTCCTGCCTCACCAACCCTTTGGAGTTCTTTAAAAAAATTGAACAAGCATATGGACAGCGGTGACCTGGTAGATGTTATATACCTGGAATTTCAAAAGGCTTTTGACAAAATACCTCTCCAAAGACTCCTGGGTAAACTTTACAGCCATGGGATGCCAGGACAAGTCCTCTTGTGGATTAAAAACTGGTTAATGAACAGGGAGCAGAGAGTGAGTAAGAATTAGTAGTTTTCACAGTGGCAGGTGGTAAGCAGAGGGGTGCCTCAGGGCTCAGTACTGGGTCTGGTACTTTTCCATGTGTTCATTAATGATTTGGAGCTGGGAGTAAGCAATGAAGTGGCTAAGTCTGTGGAGAACACGAAGTTGTTTGAGGTGGTGAGAACCAGGGAGGATTGTGAGGATGGGCGAATGGGCATCAGTGTGGCAAATGATGTTCAACATGGGCAAGTGCAAAGTAATACACATTGGCGCCAAAAATCCCAACTATAAATATACATTGATGGGGTCTGAACTGGTGGTAATTGACCAGGAGTGAGATCCTGAGGTCATGATAGGTAACTCCCTGAAAATGTCAGTGTGGGACTGCAATGAAAAAGGCCAACACTGTGCTGGGGGTTATTAGGAAGGGAACTGAAAACAAATCAGCCAGTATCATAATGCCCCTGTATAAATCGATGGTGCGACCTCATCTGGAACACAGTGTACAGTTCTGGTCATCACACCTCAAGAAAGATAGCATTGGAAAAAGTACAGAAAAGGGCAACTAAAATGATAAAAGGGTTGGAACATCTTCCCTATGAAAAAGGTTAAAGAGGCTAAGGCTCTTTAGCTTGGAGAAATGACGATTGACAGGTGACATGATAGAGGTTTGCAAAATTATGCATGGGGTGGAGAAGGTAGAGAAAGAAGTACTTTTCTCCCTTTCTCACAATATGAGAACTCATGGGCACTCCATGAAATTGCTGAGCAGTCAGGTTAGAACAGATCAAAGGAAGTCCTTCTTCACCCAACGAGTGATTCGCTTGTGGAACTCACTGCCTCAGGAAGTGGTGGCAGCTACAAGCAAACACACCTTCATGAGGGTATTGGATAAACATATGGAGCAGTGGTCCATCAGTGGCTGTTAGTCACAATGTCTAGGTGGAGCACTCTGGGACATTGATGCTCTGTATTTGGAGGGGGGGCAGGAGTGGGAGGGCTTCTGGAGTTCTGGCCCTGCTGGTGGACCTCTTGATGGCACCTGGGTTTTGGCCACTGAGTGACACAGAGGCTTGTTGGATTGGATGGGTCATTGGCCTGATCCAACATGGCTTCTCTTATGTTCTTCAATACTCATTGGGTGCAATCTGTCAACCAATTACAAATCTATTTAACAGTAGTAGGATCCAAACCACATTTTACCAACTTGTCCCAGCTCTTGCCAACCTAGCAGTTCGGAAGCAAGAAATTGCAAGTAGATAAATAGGTACCTCTTTGGTGGGAAGGTAACAGCATTCCATGAGCCTCAGCATCTAGTCATGCTGGCCACCTGCCCACAGAAATGTCTTTGGACTGCGCTGGCTCTTTGGCTTGGAAACAGAGATGAGCCCCGCATCCCTAGAGTTGGATTCGACTGGCTTTCGAGCAAAGGAAACCTTTACCTTTACAACGAGAGTATCATGTGGAACCTTATCAGAAACTTCACTGAAATCAAGATATACTATGTCCACAGAATTCCCCTGATCCAACAAGGCAGTAACTCTCTCAAAAACAGAGATAAGGTTAGTTTGACATGACTTGTTATTGAGGAACCCATGCTAGATCTTGGAAATCACAGCTATCTTTTCTAAATGCTCAAGGACTGACTGACTGATGATTTATTCTAAAACCTTACCAGGTAATGATGTCGAGCTGATGGGTCAGTAGTTACCTGGAGCCTCCTTTTTCCCCTTCTTGAAGACGGGGACAACATTTGCCCGCCTCCATTCTTCTGGCACCTCACCTGTTCTCCAAGAATTCTTCACAGCGGAAGGGGATTTGTGCCTGGGTCTCTTAGGTCCAACTCTAAGCACCACACCATACAGACTCTGGTGTCCCAAAGTGACCACTGACCTCTCCCATAGAAGGAGGGTGATATAAGGCAGAATCATTCTGGCTTGATTTTGGTTCATAACATTTCTGTATTCTGAAGTAAAGCTGGCTTGTGGGTCTCATAATATTTGGTGTTACTTGTAGGGGTTCCTATGGATTTAGGGATGGAATTAGATTGGTTTTACGTATTTGTACCATTTTGTATGATTATACGGGATTTTATTGGATATTTATTGTATTATTTTTGTTCCTGTTTTAATTGATGTAATTGTTCATCGATGTAAATCTCTTCGAGCTCTTAGCTGAAGAGAAGTGAAATAAATAATAAAAACGATTGACAGAGGCTCCCGAAATTACACCTGCAAGTTCCTGTATCACCCTCGGATGTGATTCCAGTGTTCCCTCTAAGCTGAGTCAGTGTGAGCTAGCTCACACTTTTTTAGCCTCTGGCTCACACATTTTTGTCTCCGCTGAGGAAGGATGGCTCCGGAGCAAACTAATTCATGCAGCAGCCAAATCACTCGCTCACCGCTTTGATGCCAGTAGCTCACAAAGTAGGATTTTTTCTCACAGGACCCCACAGCTTAGAGGGAGCGTCTTAGCCTGAAAACTTGGTTTCGTTTAAAAAACCTGGGCATTTACATACCACCCCTATGCCTAACCTAGACTGCAGCTACTTTCCCTCGTTGTGTGCTCTCTTATTGGCAGGTTGAACACCACATCCATGTTCTTTTTCTTGCTCCGAATATACCCAAAGAACCCCTTTTCTGTTGTGAGTTTAAGCATCTTTTGCTAGTCTATGCCCATACTCACAGATCAGATGGGAGGGAACTGCAAAAATGTTCACCACTTGCTCTTAATTATTGTATGATGTTGGATATGATTTTTATATGTTTTTATGGTTTTAGAATGTTGCACATCACCTAGAGCAGGGGTGTTGAACTCATTTGTTATGAGGGCCGGATCTGACATAAATGAGACCTTGTGGGGCTGGGCCATGTGTGTCATAAAATGTAATGCCAGGTAGCAGAGATATAAACTTTATAAGGACACAAACACAAAGTTTTTTTTTAACTTAAAATAAAAACATGCTTGAAACATTAGCACTCTTGCAATATTTTATTTAACAGTCTCTGATAACTGACACCTCTTGTTCTGAATTCTTGCATCAAAATGTCTGTGCTGCTGCAATCTTGAGGATGCTGTTCAGGTGTGCCTCTGTCAGCTGCAAACCCGCTTTTGATTTATTGACCTTCACCACAGAATGAACAATTGAGAGAGTCTGGCGAAGCAAGCGATGATGCAGCAGCAGCAACAGAATTGGAAGCAGGAGATGGCCAGTTCCAGGGCGGGCCTGATGGAAGCTCTCTGGGGGCCTCATCTGGCCCCCAGGCCGCATGTTTGACACCCCTGGCCTAGAGCCCCACGGTTGTGGGGATTAGGTGATTAACAAATGTAATATAGTAACTAAATACTGAGCTTTAGCTTTCCTAACACTCTCCCTACAAGCACTGGCTATTTGTTTATGTGCCTCTTTGGTTCCATGTCCCTCCTTCCGCTGGAGCGGCTGGTGGTCAGCTTGGGACACAGCGTCTACGTGGAGTAGTGGTCAGAGTTGGACCTGGGAGACCCACGTCCCAATCCCCACTCTGCTGTGAAGATCCCTGGGCGGCACTCTCTCTTGGTCTGACCTGCTTCGCAGGGTTGTTGTTGCTGTGTGTGTGGGGGGGGGGGTTTAAAATCGAGGGATCCATGGAACCTTCCCTGTGAGCTCCTCTGAAGAAGGGCAGGATGCAAGTACAGAGAGGGAAGGAGGGAGAGAGAATTCCCTGAGCTGCTACTCCATTGGGGGAAGGTGTTCCCGGACCCACTGTGGGAGGAACAAGCCCTTTCTTCCCACTATGACCTCTTGCGAATGCCGGGGTCAGTCTCAGACCCCCTTCCTGGGTGATCCCACATGGCATGTCTCACGCCCTTGGGGCCATTCTCCGTCACAGCGAAACCAGGATCCTGCCCAGCACCCGTGCCCGCTGCTGCCCGCAGGGCCTGCGCCAAGAGTTGCCAGGATGACCGCGATTGCCCCAGGAGGGAGAAATGCTGCAGCTATGGAGGCAGACGCGTCTGCAAACCTCCCGGCCCGTAGAGGTGAGATTCCCATTCGTGCTCTGCTGAATCGCCCCCTCTTCTACCGTTCCACCCGTGGGCCTTCCCCCCTTCCCTTGCAGGTTGAAGGACTGGTTCTGCTGCCCCCCCTCCCCCCCCCCCCTTCTGCAAGCTGTGGCCTGGGGAGCTGCTCTCTTCCATCCTCCTGAGGGCGCACAAAGAGACGGAGTCTTTTCTACGGGTCAGCCTAATTCTTCTTCCTTGGCAGGAAGCAGAGCGAAACCACGAACACCCCTGAAGTGGCCTTGTACCGTATCAGACCCTCCGTCCATCGAAGTCAGCCCTGTCTGCTCAGGCTCCCCATGCCTCTCTGGGGTCTTTCCCACCATCCCCTGACAGTCCCTTTAACTGGAGATGCTGCCAGGAATTGAGCCTGGGACCTTCTGCATGCCAAGCAGAGCGTATGCGTAAACTACGGGGGGGCTCAGGCCACCTCTGGAATTTCCCTGGGGGAACTGAGCTGAGCAAAACAGAGTGCCCGCTGGGCCGGCTGGCCCGCCACCCACCGTTGCCGCCACCTGCCGTTGCTGCCTCCTCCTCCTCCTCTCCCCCCTGCCTGGCCACTCCTCCCTCCCTCTCCCTCCTGGGCGAATGCCCAGCCTGATGGCATCACCTGGAAGTGATGCCAGCATGTTGGGCATGTCGCCGGGGCGATGCTCTAGCAATCGCCCTGAAACTCTATGGCACCATAAAGTTTCAGGGCAATTGCTAGAGCGTCACCCCGGCAATGTGCCCAGCGTGATGGCGTCACTTCTGGGTGACGCCATCACGCTGGCCACTCACCCGGATGGCCACCGGAAGGAGGGAGGGGTGGATGGAGGCTGCGGCGGGGACATGGTCTCGGCATGCGCGCACAGGTAAGAGCCCCCTCAGGGAATAAATAAGTCTACACCCCTGAAGCAGAGGCTCCACCACTGAGCCAAAAAACCTCCCCCCCCCCATGATGCCATCTATAAAGTACTCAGTCCAGAGACGCCTTCAAGTGAAATCAGCTCATGGTTTATTAGGAGGTTCTGGAACACATGTCTGAGCTGGGCTGGGGGAGGGAGGGGTCTGCTTATATCTGCATCTAAACCCCGCCCCCGGCCTCACCCACACACTCTGATAGGATTATAATTAAGTCTCCCCAGATCATTGGTCCCTATTTGCATCCTGACTGACCAATAGGTCCAAAACACAATCTAACGAGTCTATTGTGTTTTGGAGCGAAGCTCTGTATGTGCCCGGCCATGTGCTTGCCCCGGACCACATGGCAGTTGCCATGAGAACACAACACCGCCCCAGCCGGCACTGGGCATATTCCAATTCTATACCGTTTTCGTGAGCTTTGATCTGTGCTCCTTCCCAGCATCAGCGGGGAAATCCTTGTGGGAGTCAGTGATGAAAGTCAGAGGCAACTTTTCCCTGGGGCGGCCATGAAACACCCACCGGCCCCTTTTTTTTAGGAGAGGTTGGCTTTGGCTGTAATTTCCCCCCCCCCCCCCAACCAAGTACTTTGGGATCAGAGAGCTGACAGGAGTTGTTTTTTCCACAATGAGCGTCTCCCAAAGCACATGTGTGGTGCTAAAAATACATATGTCCAAGGCCCTCTTTGCGGAGCATGTCCCATGAGCACCAAGGCTCCAGTTCAGATGACTGAGGTCTCCTGTCAGTGCCAGCTCCAGGTTTTGGGAGGCCTTGGGCAGATAGTGCCCAGCGAGCCCCTTCTGTTTCCCTGCCCCCTTTCCCCTCCCTTTCTGTCTAAGGGCCTGTGTGGGTCTCTGATGGTGTGACAGAGACCTCAGAGGGGCACCAGGCCGTCAAGAGTTCCCCCTCTAAAGCAGCCATTTTCTCTAAGGCAGGGGTGGGCAAACTGTGGCTCAGGAGCCGCATGCGGCGCTTCCACATATATTATGTGGCTCCCGGCAGGGCAGCTGGAGAAGCTAAATATCATTAGCAAACAAATATCATTGGACAAATTAATATCATTATCAATATCTGCTTTTACCCCTTTTGTTACTCTTTTTGGCAGTCTCATTTAGTGTTAATAAAAAGCAAATCTGTTTCTTTTCCAACAAAAGCCGGTAATATTTGTTCATGTCTTGTGGCTCTCAAACATCTGATTGTTATTCTATGCGGCTCTTACGTTAAGCAAGTTTGGCCACCCCTGTTCTAGGTGGCTCTTACGCTGAGCAAGTTTGCCCACCCCTGCTCTAAGGGAACTGACCTCTGTATTGTGGAGATGAGCTGTAATTCCAGGGGGTCCCCAGGTCCCACCTGGAGGTTAGCACCCCTAATGGGCAGCATTTTGCCAACTCAGGCTTCTGGCATGGCGGGAAATCTCATCAGCAGGGGAGCTGTGCCCCTGCAGCCAGCAGATGGCAGCATTGAGCCATTTCCCAGCTGCACCGGAATGGGGACTGAGTGAGCCCTGGATGTGCCTTTCCTTCAGGCAAAGGGATTTGGTGGGCAGGAGAGCATGTGGAAGGGAGAGTCACAAGTTAATGCAGCTGCAAAAAGGTATCCCCCCCCCCCCATTCATTTAGCACAGAAGTTGGTTCCCTACTTTGGCCCGCCTGGTCTGGCCCGGTGGATCCAGGCCACATGGTAATCAGTCAAATTCTGCAGGGGTCTGTCTACAAAGACAAGTCAGAGACTCCAGCTGGTTACGGAACATCGTGGCTCATTCGCTATCAGCAGTCAGGATGCACAGAGCACTCATTCAGTCGTCACTCCATTGGCTACCAGTCAGTTTCCAGCTTCATTTATGTATTTCCTTCACTTGTACCTTGCCTCCCTTCCTGAGAGCCAGTCTGGTGTAGTGGTTAAGAGTGTGGTCTCTAATCTGGGAGAACCGGGATTGATTCCCCACTCCTCCACTTGCACCTGCTGGATGACCTTGGGCAAGACGTTGTTCTGGCACAGCTGTTCTTGAAAAAGAGCAGTTTCTGTCAGAGGTCTCTCAGCCCCACCTGCCTCACAGGGTGTCTGTTGTGGGGTGGGGAAGGGAAAAGGAGTTTGTAAGCTGCTCTGAGACTCCTTCGGGTAGTGAAGGGCGGAATATAAATCCAATATCTCTTCTTCTTCTTCTTCTTCTTTGGCACCAGAGCAGCTTGGGTCACTCACCTCTCCTCTGTTTCATCCCCACCACAACCCTGTGAGGGAGATTCAGTCGAGAGGGTGTGGCTGGCTAGAGGTCACCCCGTCAGCTTCTGTGGAAGGGTGGGGGCTCGACTAATCCAGGGGTACCTGCCCTTTCTGAGCCTGGGAGCACCTGAGGAATTCTGACACTGTGGTGGGCGCAGACACAAAACGGCTGCCGCAGGAGGGGGAGCCAGCCACAAAATGTCTGCTCTGGCTTACCAGTTTGGTGTAGTGGCTAGGAGCACGGACTCTAATCTGGGAGAACTGGATTTGATTCCCTGCTCCTCTACACACAGCTGCTGGTGTGACCTTCGGTCAGTTACAAGTTGTTTCAGAGCTGTTCTCTCAAGGGCAGTCCTCTAGAAAGCTCTCTCAGCCCTCCTCCTCCTCCTCCTCTCCTCCTCCTCCTCCTGACCACTCCTGCACACTGTCTCTCAGTGGCTTCCCTGCGGCTGCTGCAGCAGAGCAGCTTCCAAGGGGCTTCTGCATGGCCAGTTTCCAGGCACGGTCCCTGCCCCAGTTCTCTGCCCCCAGTCCCAAGATTGCTGGCCTCTGGGGGGTGAGGCCTGGGGATCTCCCAGCATTACAGCTGTCCTCCAGACTGTGGAGACCAGTTCTCTGGGAGGAAATGGCTGCTTTGGGAGGCTGGACTGCATGGCATTATGATACCCCACTGAGGCCCCTCCCCCCACAAACCTGCTTCCCTCAGACTCAACCCCCAAAGCACCGGGAATTTCCAAACCCGGAGCTGGCAACCCCACCCAGAATCATAGAACCATAGAGTTGGAAGGGACCGCCAGAGTCATCTAGTCCAACCCCCTGCTGCACAATGCAGGAAAGTCACAAATACCTCCTCCCCACACCCCCAGTGCCTCCTGCTCCATGCCCAGAAGATGCCCCCCCCCAAGCCCCCCTCCAGGATCCCTGGCCAAATTGGCCTGGAGAAAATTGCTTCCATCCTGACTCAAAAGTCAGGAAGCATTTCCCTGGGCGCGTAAGAAAGGGCCACGAGAACTAAGAAGAGACGCCACAGCCCCTGTGATGCTATAGGAATTCCCTCAGTCTTGATGGTAAAGATTATAGAGATCAGAGGAACTTCCTAGAGCATGGCTGACTCTGTGATGCCATCTCTGGGTGGCATCTAGGTTGTTAGAGCCCCCCCCCCTTCCTCCCCTCCTCAACTGATCAAGCACGGGTGACTGAGGCCGGCGCGGGAGTTTGCCCACTGAGGGTTGGCGGATGGTAGGCCAAATTGTTCTGCAGGGTTGTAATCCTACTTCATTGTACGCAGCCCTCTCGGGTATCCGCTAATTCTGTAATGCCGTTGGTATTTCACTGTTTGTTGTGTGTATTACACACTGTTTCTGTGGCATCATTTGTACTTGTGCGGTCTGCCTTCAGTCTCGGCAAGAAAGGAGGGGCTGGACATTAAGTTAGTCAGTAAATCCAGGGGTCCGTTGGAGCGGGAGCGCACAGGAGCGCAGCTCCGGGAGTGAGGAGCCAAGGGGGCGGGCACATGACCAAGCCCCGCCCCCTCCTCGGCTTCCCCGAGCAGTGCAGAGGCGCAGCGCCCCGGGGAAAGCCTTGCTAGGGTCTTTATTGTTTTTAATGTTTTGTGTTAATATTGATAATTTTATCATTGTTCCTTTTATGACTGTGTGCTGCTTTTCCAGAGACTTGCTCAAGGTGGCATATACATTTTCTAAGTATACCATTTTTTATCTGGGCACATGGCACATAAGTACTGGAGAAATCTCACCAACCCTTCAGCAGCTTCCACCCCATCAGTTTGGTGTAGTGGTCAGGAGTTGGACTCTAATCTGGGAGAACCGGGTTTGATTCCCCACTCCTCCACATGCAGCTGCTGGTGTGACCTTAGGCCAGTCCCAAGTTCTCTCAGAGCTGTTCTCTCATGAGCAGTTCTCAAAAGACCTCTCTCAGCCCCACCCACCTCACAGGGTGTCTTGTTGTGGGGAGGGGAAAGGGAAGGGATGGGTGGTGCACATGTCCTGGGTATCTCAAGTCTACTTGAAACCTGGTGGTTTCAAGGGAGCAGGAAGAGAATGAGGGTGTGTTCTTTACGCTTATTTTTATTGCACCAAGTATTGGATGGGGAAGGGAATGGAGGAAGAGCAGGTCAGTTTCACTCACCTGTGGAGTGGAGCCTGAGGGGTGGGCGTTGCCTTCTGACACACTTCCGGTATGTTAGAGGGTGTGGCATATGCAAATGAGTTATGCAAATGAGTTATGCTAATGAGCTCCTGCACCTCTTTTTCTACGAAATGACCCCTGAGTAAATCAGTTAGTCTCTTTGCCTGGCCTGGGTCAAGCCAGCCTTCCACAGAAGGTGCTGCCGGCCACGGGTCTTCCCTGCATTCCCCTCCCCCCACCAAATGATTTTCCTGGTGCTGTGGGGCCTAAGTGGACAAAAAGCCACAAAGGTGCGGGGAGCGGGTTCAAATTCCACCTTCCCTCTTCTGTCAGTTGAGCAGCGTTCGTAGAGGAGGGGGCAGGAATCAATATCTGCCCCTCCCCTCAGGAGCGTTTTGTCCGCAGGGGCCTGCCGCTCCCGGGGTCATCCTTCCCAGAGGCGAAAGAGACTGCGGAAGCCAGAGGGGGAAAGTGGAGGGAATGGACCCAGGTCTCTACAGTTTGCATGACCCTGGGCCCCCATCCCCGCAGGACCGCCTCTCCTGCAACGCTTCATCATCCGAGCAAAGTCTTCTGAAAGTGCCATACTGCAGTGGGGTCCGATTGGCAGCTGCCTGTCCCCCCCCCCCCATTCTCTGCCATGCTCCCCGCCTTGTGGAATGGCCTTTCCCCACACTTCTGTGCAAAACAGACACACTGCAGAGGGCAATTCTGTAAAGGGGTTAGGAGCACTGCTCCCTCTAAGCTGTGGAGTCTTGTGAGCAAAAATCCTGCTTGGTGAGCTACTGGCATTAAAGTTGTGACCAATCAATTTGGCTACTGCATAAATTAGTTTGCTCTGGAGCCCTCCTTCCTCAGCCAAGACAAAAATGTGTGAGCCGGAGGCTAGAAAACTGTGAGCTAGCTCACAGTAACTCAGCTCAGAGGGAACACTAGTTAGGAGGACTGTAGCAGAACAGAACTGTTTAAGAGGGTGCCGTAGGGTTGCCAAGTCTGGGTTGAAAAATATCTGGAGACTTGGAGGTGGAGGGCAGGGTTTGGGGAGGGGAGGGGCCTCCACATGGTGTGACGCCATAGAGTCCACCCTTCAAAGCAGCCATATTCTCCAGGGGAGCTGATCTCTGGCAGCTGGATATCAGTTAGGGCTGCCAAGTCAGCCCGGGGGGCGTTGCCAGAGCATCGTTCTGGCAACGCCCCCAACGTGATGACGTCACTTCCGGTGATATCACTGGGCGCGCGCGCTTTGCGCACACGCCGGGGAAGCTCCCGGCGGATGGAGGACTCCCCCCCACCGGTGAATAATACAGACTTGGCAACCCTAATATCAGTTGTAAAAGCGGGAGATCCCCAGACCCCACCTGGAGGCTGGCAACCCTAGGGTGCCATTATATGGGAACAGGACTGTAGTCTGTTGCCACATTAAAATATGCATCTTCTTGTTATTCCTGCCATCTCTTCTCTCTCTGTAACCCAGTTTCTGCATTGTTCTAGTGTGTTGTACCTTAGGTGGTCTTTCATTTTTTTAAAAATGGCATAATTCTTCTAATACTGTAATTGTTGTCCTCTTGCATAGATTATTGGCTGTCATATGTTGTCGGAGTGAGTTGTTTGTTGCAGTTTATAATCTATTTGTAACTGGTGTTTAGGCACCGTGAGAAAAACGGGCGACAAATGAAGCAGCTTATGGCCACTACTCCCAACCCCGTGGCTGCATTTGGAGAGGGCTAAAACGGAAGGCGGTTCATGAATATCCCATATCACGCAGGGCCCTGAGATTTTGTTCTGTGACAATAACCCTCCAGCAGTGCGTGGAGGAGAGAAGCAAAACAAAAGTCCAGAGACACCAAAAGTCCAGAGACACTTCTTCTGGAAGGCCAACAACAGGGCAGAGAGGCCGAGGCCTTCCCCTGAGAAGAACTGCAGAAGAGCCCTGCTGGGTCAGACCAGTGAGGGTCCATCTAGTCCAGCATCCCGTCTCACACACTGGGGCCAGCCAGTTCCACCGGAGGGCCAACAACAGGGCAGAGAGGCCAAGGCCTTCCCCTGAGAAGAACACCAGAAGAGCCCTGCTGGATCAGACCAGTGAGGGTCCAGCATCCTGTCTCACACAGTGGTCAACTAGTTCCTCTGGAGGGCCAACAACAGGGCAGAGTGGCTGAATGTGGAGGTTCCCCCCTGTCACCTTGGCTAGCAGCCACTGATGGACTTCTTCAGCCAGGGCCAACAACAGGGCAGAGAGGCTGAGGCCTTCATAAGAACATCAGAAGAGCCCTGCTGGATCAGACCAGTGAGGATCCATCTAGTCCAGCATCCTGTCTCACACAGTCTCCCAACCAGTTCCTCTGAAGGGCCAACCACAGGGCAGAGAGCCTGAGGCCTTCCCCTGACAAGAACCTCAGAAGAGCCCTGCTGGGTCAGACTAGTGAGGGTCCATCCAGTCCAGCCTCCTGTCTCACACAGTGGCCAAGCAGTTCCTCTGGAGGGCCAACAACAGGGCAGAGAGGCTGAGGCCTTCCCCAGATGTTGCCTCCTGGTTGGCTCTGAGATTCAAAGGCTGAGTGCCTCTGAGTGTGGAGGTTCCCCCCTGTCACCTCAGCTAGCAGCCATTGATGGACTTCTTCAGCCAGGGCCAACAACAGGGCAGAGAGGCCGAGGCCTTCATAAGAACATCAGAAGAGCCCTGCTGGATCAGACCAGTGAGGATCCATCTAGTCCAGCCTCCTGTCTCACACAGGGGCCAGCCAGTTCCTCTGGAGGTCCAGCAACAGGACATAGAGGCCGAGGCCTTCCCCTGAGAAGAACATCAGAAGAGCCCTGCTGGATCAGACCAGTGAGGGTCCACCTAGTCCAGCCTCCCGCCTCACACAGTGGCCTCAACCAGTTCTTCTGGAGGGCCAACAACAGGGCAGAGAGGCCGAGGCCTTCCCCTGATGTTGCTTCCTGTCTCTGGGCTTCAGAGGTTGACTGTCCCTGAGGGTGGAGGTTATCCTCAGTCACCACATCTAGTAGCTGTTGGTAGACCTATCCTCCACCTTGAAGACTAACAGCATTTATTTCTGTGTGAGCTTTTGTGAGTCACAAATGCACATACAGAAATAAACCTTTTAGTCTTCAAGCTTTTCCTTTGCTGTGGTTCGCGGAAGGAAGACCACCAACCTTTCCTTTGGGGGGGCTGAAGTGCTACAGTTCTGCCTGCCATGTGAGGCTTTTGTCCACTAGGGGGCAGCAGTGCCACATGAAGAGAGCTCACTTAAGCTGCCACCTGAGTGGTCCTTTCTTGGTTTGCCGGGACCCCGTGCCCCTTAGGGTGACTCTCTCCATCCTCTAGCCACAAGCGGGTGGTGGGCAGGAGGACCCTCTTGAAGTGCCCCTCCTTCCAGAGCCAGTGTGGCACAGCAGGCTACGATCTGGGAGTGGTGTTTGCCAGGTCCCTTGGCCATCAACAGGGATTGGGGGGGGTGCTTCAGGGTTACTGGATCCAGGTTGGGAAACGCTTGGGCACTTGGGGGTGGAGTCTGGGGCAGGACAGGGGCCTCAGTGCGGTACAACGACACGGAGTCCACCCTCCCAGCATTCATTTGCTTCAGGGGAACTGATTTTTAGACATGAGCTGTGATTTCAGGGAGTCCCCAAGTTGGCATCCATATCTGGGAGAGCGGGGTGCAAGCCCCCCCACTGCCATGGGAACCCACAGGGTGACTCTGAGGCAGTCTCATTCACCCAGCCTCACCTACCCCACAGGCTTGCCAACCTCCAGGTGGGGCCTGTAGATCGCCTGGGATTCCACCTGATCTCCAGCAACCAGTGTTCCCTCTAAGCTGAGTTAGTGTGAGCTCGCTCAGTTTTCTAAGCCTCCGGCTCACACATTTTGTCTCAGCTCAGGAAGGAGGCCTCCAGAGCAAACCGATTTATGCCGTATCCAAATCGCTCGCTCACAACTTTAATGCCAGTAGTAGCTCACAAAGTAGAACTTTTGCTCACAAGACTCCACCGCTTACAGGGAGCCCTGCTCCAGACTGCAGAGATGAGCCCCCCCCCCCCCGGAGGAAATGGGCAGCTTTGGAGGGCAAACTCTACAGCATTTGGAGGGCAAACTCTACTCTAGGGCCTAGAAGAAAGTGAAATCTCTCCCTTGGGCACTGCCCCCAGCTCTCCTCCCAGAATTTCCCGAGCTGGGCTTGACAACCCAACCTACCTCGCAGGGCTTTTGTGGGGATAAAATGGGGATGGAAGAACGGCTGACATACAACGCTGAGCTCAGGCAAACCCGGGCATCGGGACGGCTGCCGCAGCCACCTGGCCAGGGTGCATTTTTCACAGTGGACGTTTGTGAGGCTGAAGCAGAAAACGCAGCTCGGCTCCCATCAATTTCTCTCCCGCCTGCCAAATCCTACGCCTTCTGGAAGGAGTTTTTTTTGCCGAGGGCAGCTTTTCTGAGCTCTGCCTCCCTGACAAGACAAGAAGCATGGGGGTGAAGTCTCTCCTCTGCGGCTCTTCCAGCTCAGGGAGGGGGCCTGCGGCTTTCTTTGGCACCCCAAATCTGCCCTCCCCGCAACATCTGCAGGAGCTGGGCTTGTTTCATGCATCTGTCTGGCAGAGCCGCAGCACGAGAAGCTGTCCCTTTGGCTCCTTCCAAACCATGAAGGACCACCCCGACATGCCCACCCCCCCCAGCCCCACATATTAAAGGACATAGATTCTCCAGCTGCCTGGAGGGGTGTAATGAGCCTGACAGCCCCCCCTCCCACCCACCCCGTGCCTCCCTCCACATACATTTAGCCAGGGCAGCCGGGCTCACGGTGCTGCGCAGGGCCTTCCAGCTGTGCCCGCTGTTTGAAAAATGGCTCCATGGAAATGCCTCCCACAGCGGGACGCCCGCAGGAATGAGGCACTCCCCTCCTCGCGGAGTCTGCAAGCGCACACACACAGAGAGAGAGAGAGAGAGAGAGAGAGAGATGATGTCAGCTTCCACAAGGAAAGCCCCGCGTGCCAGGGTGAAGCGTCCAGTGTGGCTTCACCAGGCCTCCTGCCGCCCGTCTAGGGTTTGTTGCCCTCTAGGGAGCGTGGATTTCCCCACCGAGGGATTTTTCAAACCCAAAGCTTTTTGACATTGTGGCGGGCATTCTTGTTTAAAGAATAAGAGCACTGGTTTTAGAAGAGGGACATTTCTGGCGGTGGTTGTTTTTTAAGCAGTGCTGCTGTTTCTGTCAAGATGCAAGGCCCCGCCCGGCCACCGCTGCCCACACCATATCCCTGCCCTGCCCCCGTTCAGGTTTCTTTATATGATTTATTTACTAAAGTCGTATCCTGCCCTTCTGCTAATGTCATTCGGCATCTGGCATCACTCCACTCTCCAAGATGTAAGGACCGATGGACTTGCATTCTGGCTGCATCTGAAGAAGGGCAGAGAGGGTTGCCTCAGAGCTTAGTTTGGTGTAGTGGTTAAGTGCGCAGACTCTAATCTGGGAGAACCGGGTTTAATACTCCACTCCTCCTCCACATGCAGCTGTGGGATGACCTTGGGCAAGCTGTAGTTCTGGCACAGCTGTTCTTGAAAAAGAGCAGTTTCTGTCAGAGCTCTCTCAGCCCCACCTACCTCACAGGGTGCCTGTTGTGGGGAGGGGAAGGGAAAGGAGATTGTAAGCCGCTCTGAGACTCCTTTGGGTAGAGAAGGGCAAGGTATAAATCCAGTCTCTTCTCTCCTCCTCCTCCTCCTCCTCCTCCTCTTCTTCTTCTTCTTCTTCTTCTTCTTCTTTCTTGTGGCCCTTTCTCACACACCCAGGGAAATGCTGATTGCCACTTTGGGGTCAGGAGGCAGTTTTCCTCCAGGCCAGTTTGGCTGGAGATCCTAGAGGTTTTTTGTCATCTTCTGGACATGGAACAGCAGTCACCGGGGGTGTGTGGGGGGGATATTTGTGAATTTCCTGCATTGTGCAGAGGGTTGGACTAGATGACCCTGGAGGTCCCTTCCAACTCTGATTCTAAGTGAGCAGTGGCTCACGAAAGCTCGCCCCCCCCCCCCCAGCCACCAATTATATTAGTCTTCAAGGTGCTGCTGGAGTCTTGCTCTTTTCAAGGATCACTAAGGCAGCTACCAGTTTAGAACAGACATGATAAAAGGTTGGATTTTTCAAGATCACCACGGCTCCTCCCATGATCCTGGAAAAGGAGATTTCCGATAAGCTACAATAACTCTGAGCATAGCCGGGACTGAAAATGCAATGCAATTCACAGAAGCTATGATTCATTTAAGGACACTCGTTATAAGGAAGCAAGCACTTCAGATAACAATCCTTATAGGGTTTCTGGTATCACACATTCATAGATTCCAAGAGACAGCGCAGCTCCTGGGCCTTGAGGAATGGGTTCTTGGAGAAAGGGAGCTCTGGCACTCGGAAGTGCCCGCCCTGGAAATCTGGCTGGTCTCACGGGTGCTCCCGGACTTGAATCTTGTTCTTCTTCTGTGGACCAACAGGGCTGCCCACCAGAAGAAGAGGAGGAGGAGGAGGAGGAGACTGGATTTATACCCCACCCTTCACTTGTAGTCTCAAAGCAGCTTACAATCTCCTTTCCCTTCCCCTCCCCACAACAGACACCCTGTGAGGTAGGTGGGGCTGAGAGAGCTCTGAAAGAAATGGCTCTTTTTCAAGAACAGCTGTGCCAGAACCATGGCTTGATGTCAGATCCTCTGCCATTAATTCAACAGTGGGTTGCTGTTGAAAATGTTCATGCTCCTAAATTGCTTCAGGCATTCCATAAACGATTTCCTGATAAACCCGGGGGGGGGGGGGGAGCTGTCTTGAGGAGGGCAGGATGTCAGATCCTCTGCCATTAATTGTTAATTGTTTAAGCAGGGTCTCTATCAGTAATTTACGGCTAGCCTTGAGGTTTATTGCCTGTCCTGCTTAATGTGTCTTTTTCGTCTCCGGGAGGATGGCTTGCTGCATTCCACCGCGTCACATAAACAGTCTGGCTATCTTCCCTCGCCTCCTCCCTGTTTCTCTCTCGAGTCTCGGATGTTTTATCTTGCTTTTGTGACCTTGGAGAACTGTTGAACTGTTTCTAGCCAGGTGCCTGGCCTGTGAATCGCAAGTAGAGGTCACTAAGGGCCATGGGGGGAGTTTTTAGTGCTTTTGCGCCTTTTCTGTGAGAACCAACGGTTGGGGGTTTTCGCACTTTTTTGCATTGGCTCTGATTGGCTCTTTGCCTGCTTGTACCTTACTGTGGGGGGTATATTAATCCCTGATGTCTGTAACCAAGTATCTCTAACAAACACTGAGTACCTGAACCATCATTAAGAATAAAAAGGACTTTTGCTTTTATCAAAGGCCTGGCTTATTTGATTCGACTCAGAAGCCTCACACTTGCCCAAGGTCATCCAGCAGGTGCAAGTGGAGGAGTGGGGAATCAAACCATCAGAGCAGAGGTCCATCAGTGGCTATTAGCCACAAGGTATAGATAGGAACTCTCAGTCTGGGGCAAGTGATGCTCTGTATTCTTGGTGCTTGGGGGGGGGGGGGGGACAGTGGGAGGGCTTCTGGAGTTCTGGCCCCACTGCTGGACCCCCTGAGGGCACCTGGTGTTTTTGGCCCCTGTGTGACACAGAGTGTTGGATTGGAGGGGCCACTGGCCTGATCCAGCATTGGCTTCTCTGATGTTATGTCCTTTTGTTGATTCAGCCACGGGGCTTTCCTTGCCTCTTGCCTCACACCTCCCTGCAACGTCTAGGAACTATCCTTGTGATCCTGCAGACCTGCAGTGTCCCTTGCTATTGTTGGTGCTGAAGGCACAATGCTCTCCTTCCCCCCTTAATGAGTGCTCCGCCTGATTTATTCCTGAACGTCTCTGATGATTCTAGAATAAAGCAGATCTCACTGGCTGCCCCCTGCCGGCTGACTCGGCCCCTTTTTGCAGCAGTTATCTGGAGTTCAAGGTCTCTGCATGCTTCGATTTGCCTCCCATTACCCTGAAATCCTGTCCGACAAGAGATAAGGCTTAATTCCTTCCAATAGTGACTATCGACATTCGCACAGGGCCCATAAATATTAATAGCATTCTAATTAGCCCCCTTCAAATGCAGCGCCCAAATGAAGCGTCCCTTGCCGAAATAAATCAGCGGCTCCCATTTGCATTCATTTCAGAAGCGGGAGAGAAGAAAAGGTTGCTTCCTCTCTCAGCCTCTTGGATGCCCACTCTGTTTCATTTGGCACCCGGCTTTCTCTGCAAAAAATAATCACATTTGGAAGACATTAATCTGCCGGGGCCACTGGCCCATGCTAGCCGACCATGCCGGGCCGTTAAGTGGCAGGGACGGAACCCAAGACTTTCCACCCAGAGTCATAGAGTTGGAAGGTCATCTAGCCCAACCCCCTGCACAACTACTCCCCCCCCCCCCCCACCTTCAGTGATGTGTGCTCCATGCCCAGAACGTGGCAAAAAACCTCCAGGATCCCTGACCAAACTGGCCTGGAGAAAAATTGCTTTCTGACCCTGTTCCGTCTGTGGTGCTCTAGACACAATTCTCTAGTCTAAACTCAAGGACTCTCTAGGGCCCACTTACTTCCTGTATGCACCCGGCGACATGTCTGGGCATGTCCGCCCCTAATGCCAAGCGATACCTGCCTGAGCTTCACTCCAAGAGAACATTGGACCCTCGGATCCTGATTGTCCCCCTATGGGAGGCTGAGAATATTCAGATGGACCTATGATAGCCTCCGGCGGGAACTTAATCCCTGTCCACCCAATCCCCCCGGGGGGGGGAGAAGTTGGGGGTGCAGTCTACCTGGAAATATAAGCAGGCTCCCTGACCCCCTTCCCCACCCCCCACCCCCATGCTTGTTCCTGACCCCTAATAAAAAGAGCTATGCTGGAAATCACTCCACCGGCCTCCCGAGTCCCCCAAAGTGGCAACCAGCATTTCCCTGGGCATGTAAGAGAGGGGCCACAAGAACTGAGCACTGAGGCAACCCTCCCTGCCGTCCCTTCTCATGATCTCCCAGAGTTCACAGAATCCGCATTGCTGTCAGATGGCCACCCAGCCTCTGCTTAAAACCCCCCAAAGAAGGAGATCTGGATACTATACTTCTGTTGATACAGCCCAAAATTACATTTGCCTTTTTAGCTGCCGCATCACACGGCTGACTCACGTTCAGTGTATGGTCTACCAAGACCCCTAGATCCTTTTCGCACATGATACTGCCAAGACTAGTCTCCCCCACCCTATAATTATGCATTTGATTTTTCCTGCCTAAATGCAGAACTTTACATTTATCCCCACTGAAATTCATTGCATTTCTTTTAGCCCAGTTTTCCAGCCTGTCAAGATCATCCTGTATCCTGACTCTGTCTTCTACCGCATTTGCTACCCCTCCCAATTTAGTAGCATCTGCAAATTTAACTTGGTTAACTCTGTCCACGCCATGTATAATTTTAGAAACCTCTGTCGGGTCCCCCCTTAGTCGTCTCTTGTCTAAACCAAAGAAGCCCCAGGCTCCCCAGCCTTTCCTCATAGGGAAAGGGCTCTGACCCGCCCCCCATCATCTTGGCCGCCCTCCTCTGTACTTTTCCCTTCTCTGCAGTGTCCTTTTGGAGGCATGGCAATGACAACTGTACGCAGCATTCCAAATGAGACTGCACCCTAGATCTACCCAGGGCCTTTCAGTGGTGGTGGAAAATGCCATCAAGGCAAAGCCAACTGGTGGCGACCCCATAGGGTTTTTCAGGCAAGAGACATTCAGGGGCGGTCTCCAGTCCAAGGACAAACCAGGGCTGATCCTGCTTCGTTTCTGAGATCTGATCAGGCTGGGCTGGGTGGGGAGCTGTTTCCTCCTTTCCATTGACCTCGTGTCAAAAACTATGATGAAATTGTGCAAAAGCTGTGCAAAGATGACTATTGTGTTCTCTGAGAGAAATCAGGTGATCCCACTGGGAGTGATGCTCCTGCGCCCTGTCTTTCTGGATCCATTGGCAATGTTTTTGGATCTCCCACGCACACAATTTCACTGCCTGGAACAGAGAGAGGTTTCCCTTTCTGAAATATACTGGAACAGGAGGTAGTACTTTAGTACTTCCCAAAACTCTGGGTGAGAGGGGTCGAATTCCGGCAGATGTCCCAGAGCGGCAGCCATGGTCCATGTAGTGGTGCGGGGCGCAGAGTGCTGGAGGCTCAATGTGTGGTGCGGTGCTGGTTGGAGCTGGCTCGCTCAACAGGATCCCATCCTCATCACCAGTGAAATACACTGGGTTCAGATGGGTGGAGTGATCAGCTCATAGTTTATTAAGTGAGTTAAGCCAGAACAAGACAACACTAGCAGAGCCGAAGCCCTGCTTAAATGCATGCAAAACACTCCACACACCCCCACTCCCCATGATAGGCTATTTACAAAACATTGCTACTTGACTGGTTTACTCCAGAATCCTGGTCGGCTATTGTTCTTGTGCTCCAAGCTCAGTCAGTCTCCAGGGTGATTCAGTCAGGGATGATTCGGTCATGGTGATTCAATCCCAATACATAGCACCTTCAAAGGTCATTCTGAGCACAGCAGTCCTGCAGGTGCCCCTTATTGTAGGCCATCCTTTGACTCTTCATCCGAAAATAGTGGGCAGGAGGGAGGGGGAGAGAAAATGAATTTTGTGTTGGAGTAAGCAGCTCAGTGTGCCTAGACATTGGGGGTGGGGGCATTACCTCACTAAGTATGTATGGGTGTTATCTCTTTGAATAGGATGCCTCCCTTTGTCTTAACCTAGGAGCTGTCCTCCGACCCTTCTTCGCTCTCTCTCTCCCTTTGTCCTCTCCCTCTCTGCACATGGCCTTCCATGGAGACACATGTCTCTGCAGGTCTCTCCTGCAGAGACAATGCCCTCATACTCCCACACATATGATGCTGGATAAGTTGGCCATTTGTGCTAGGGAAAGTCCTCTTTAGATTAGGCCTCCTCTCTTCTTTTGACTGCAACCTGAATGTGAACTGGATCTACTTGGATAAATGTAAGTTTATCCTTCTTTGCAATACACTCCTTGAGAGATTTATTTCCTGCACCCAGTATCACACTTCTGTGACTGGGTAAAACTCTGCTCTATTATCCAACGAACCCAACCCTTTGGCTGATGGGGTGCCGCAGAGGGCAGGAATGGCCGGCCAGGCAAATACCGGCATGCAAGCCAAGTGTACCAATATGACACAATTAGAGCTAAGCTAGATGTGTGACCTTTTCCATGTCTTGTACTCTGGAAGAGTTATTTTGCCATTTTGCTGCTCCACATGGAGTCTGTGCAAGGGGAGAGAGGAAACTTAGCAAAATAACACTCCAGCTGTGCAGTTGTCACATGAGAAAACTGCTGGGGGTGGGGGTGGGAACACTTCTTCCCCTGCGGTGCTGTTCTGAGCCCATTGGAGCGCCCCCTTTCCCCTTATAAGCAGGTCCCTGCTACTGCTATGTGACTGCAAGGAGCATGTGAAACTGCATGAAAAGGGTAAGTCCTAGGAGAAGCTGGAAGGCAGCAGCAGAAGAGGATGACCCACCATGATATGGACGGACTCCCTCAAGGAAGCCACAAAGGACCCGGAGCAAAGGCTGTGGACGAGAGGACGATTTGGAGGTCATGCATTCATTGGGTCACCATTAGCACTTAAAGGTAAGGTAAAGGTTTCCCTTGCTCAAAAGCCAGTCGAATATGACTCTAGGAATGCGGTGCCCACCGAAGCGGTACCTATTTATCTACCTGCAATTTCTTGCTTTCGAGCTGCTAGGTTGGCAGGAGCCGGGACCAGAGACGGGAGCTCACTCCATCACGCAGCACTCGGGTCTCGAACTGCTGAACTACCAGTCTGCAGTTCAGCGTCGTAACCACTTGAGCCACTGCAGCCCTTAACACACTCACAATTTGGCTTTTAGTACCGACTGGTCTGGGGGGCCACGATGGCTCAGAGGTTAAGACGCTGAACTGCAGATTGGAAGGCTGGTAGCTCGGCAGTTCGAGACCCAAGCGCCACATGATGGAGTGAGCTCCCGTCTCTGGCCGCAGCTCCTGCCAACCTAGCAGTTCGAAAGCAAGAAATTGCAAGTAGATAAATAGGTACTGCTTCAGTGGGAAGGTAACAGCATTCCGTGCGCCTCAGCGTCTGGTCATGCCGACCATATGACCACCGAAATATCTTCAGACACTGCTGGCTCTTTGGCTTGGAAATGGAGCAGGGGTTGAGCAGGGATCATTCTGTAAAAAAAGAGGTGCAGGAGCTCATTAGCATAACCCATTAGCATAACTTATTTGCATATGCGACATCACCGGAAGTGTGTCAGAAGGCAACACCCGCTGCTCAGGCTCCACCCCAAAAATCTCCAGGCCTTTTCCAACTCAGAGCTGGTGAGCCAGCTTTACACTTTGACTGAAGATGCTTTAGGTTTCCTTTGCTCTTGCATGAAAATACAGATCAAGTTAGTATGATTTTGCTTTTTTCCACAGTGCTTCACCATGTATATGTGCCCGCTCATGGGCCTGTTACTCCCAGAATGGCGTTCCTGCAGGAAAATCAGGATAGAGACTAACAAGATCTTCAGGGTAGGAGATTTCGAGGGAGCTTCTTCACCCAAAGAGTAAT
This sequence comes from Lepidodactylus listeri, assembly GCA_029233225.1. Lineage (NCBI taxonomy): Eukaryota > Metazoa > Chordata > Lepidosauria > Squamata > Gekkonidae > Lepidodactylus > Lepidodactylus listeri. Next base: position 1,736,971 of record JARCFY010000002.1, read on the forward strand.
TAACACACGTAATTCACTGCTGCAAGAAGTAGTGGTGGGGTGTAGCAAGTTAGAACACTTCAGTGTATCTGCTCGGTTGCTGTTGTTTGTATTAGCCATAGGAAGTCACATGTTTGTTTGTAACCAATCTGTTTGCCTGGGAAAGTTTGTTAGGACCCTAACTCCCTGGTTGGAAACCATGTACTATGTATTTGCATTTTACGGTTTCTTTCCTCTGCCCTTTTTGTTCTTGCTTAGAGGGAAGACGCCATGATTCGAGTGCCAGCTCGCTAGCTGTTTAGATCTCTAGCTGTAAGGATGTAGAATCTAGCTCTGCTGTTATTTTGTAACCTGTTTACCTTTTCCCATGTTAGGTGTATAGTAAACTTTTACCTTTTAAAATACACATGGACTCAGACTCTTAATCTCTACTCAGCTGATGCTTTACTATTTTACTCTGCTGGGAACATATTCCCTACCAGGAATAGCCAACAGCTCTTCTGCCAGGCTTTCAAGTGGGGGCCACCCCAACCTAATGGCCCCGGCCCAGTCACCCACTGTACCAACCAGGACCGACAACGCCACCAACTGAGGCTGCGTAGCTAATGCGGGAGCCGATGGCACCATCCAGTCGACAGGGCTGTCTGAAGATCACCACCTTTTATCGTATAACACGTTTACAGGATGACTTTACATTGCTTAATAGTTTTATCTAGGGCTGCCAAGTCAGCCCGGGGGGCGGGGGATCCCCCACTAAAGGGGTTCCCGATCCGCCGGCCAGCATTTGGCCAGCGGGGGGAACCCCACCCCCGACGTTGTCCAGCAAGGACGACGTAATGACGTCACCGGAAGTGACGCAGCACATTAGGGGCGTTGTCAACGCCCCCAACGTGCTGCGTCACTTCCGGTGACGTCGATGGGCGCGTGCACCAGAAGAAACTCCCAGCGGGAGGAGGACTAGGAGCCCTAGTTTTACCTGGTGTTTTAATGTATATTTATTATGTTGTTAGCCACCTTGAGCCTGCCAAATGGCAGGGAGGGTGGGATATAAATGTAAATATAAATAAATAAATAAAAATAAGAGAAGCCAATGTGGGATCCGGCCAGTGGCCCCTCCAGCCCAACGCTCTGTGTCACACCGTGGCCAAAACACCAGGTGCCCTCAGGAGGTCCAGCGGTGGGGCCAGGACACTAGAAGCCCTCCCACTGTTCACCAAGAATACAGAGCACCAAGAATACAGTGCATCCCTTGCCCCAGACATAAGAGAAGCCAATGCTGGATCAGGCCAGTGGCCCCTCCAGTCCAACACTCTGTCACACAGTGGCTAAAACACCAGGTGCCCTCAGGAGGTCCAGCGGTGGGGGCAGGACACTAGAAGCCCGCCCACTGTTGACCAAGAATACAGAGCATCACTTGCCCCAGACTGAGAGTTCCTATCTATACCTTGTGGCTCACAGCCACTGATGGACCTCTGCTCTGTATGTTTACCCAATTCCCTCTTGAAGCCGTCCATGCTTGTAGCTGCCACCACCTCCTGCGGCAGTGAATTCCACGTGTTGATCACTCTTTGTGTGAAGAAGGACTTCCTTTTATCCATTAGAGAGCCAGTCTGGTGTAGTGGTTAAGTGTGCGGACTCTAATCTGGGAGAACCGGGTTTGATTCCCCACTCCTCCACGTGCACCTGGCTGGATGACCTTGGGCAAGCCATAGCTCTGTGCCAGCTGTTCCCTCAAGGACAGCTTGGGAAAGAGCTCTCTCAGCCCCACCTACCTCACAGGGTGTCTGTTGTGGGGAGGGGAAGGGAAAAGGAGTTTGTAAGCCGCTCTGAGACTCCCTTGGGGAGTGGAGGGCGGGGTATAAATCCAATCTCTTCTCTTCTTCTTCTTCTTCTTCATTCTAACCCGACTGCTCAGCAATTTTATGGAGCGCCTACGAGTTCTTGTATGGTGAGAAAGGGAGAAAAATACTTCTCTACCTGCTCTATCCCATGCATAATCTTGTAAACCTCGATCATGTCACCCCTCAGTCATTGTTTCTCCAAGCTAAAGAGCCCAAAGCGCTTTAAACTTTCTTCACAGGGAAAGTGTTCCATAAGAACATAAGAGAAACATAAGGTCCATCAGTAGCTATTAGTTACCAGATATAGATGGAACACTATGTTTGGGGCAGTGATGCTCTAAATTCTTGGTGCTTGGGGGGGGGGGGCAACAACAGAAGGGCCTCTGGAGTTCTGGCCCCACTGGTGGACCTCTTGATGGCACCTGGGTTTTGGCTACTGTGTGACACAGAATGTTGGACTGGATGGACCACTGGCCTGATCCAGCGTGGCTTCTCTGATGTTCTTATGTTTGGGGCTGTGATGCTCTCTCTTCTTGATGCTTGGGGGACAACAGTGGGTGGGCTTCTGGAGTTCTCACCATGCTGATGGACCTCCTGATGGCCCCTGGGTTTTGGCCACTGTGTGACAGAGTGTTGCAGTGGATGGGCCATTGGCCGGATCCAACTTGGCTTCTCTTATGTTCTCATAGATGGAACACTCTGTCCAGGGCAGTGATGCTGTGTCTTCTTGGTGCTTGGGGGGGGGGGGGGCACAGTGAGAGTGCTTCTGGTGTTCTGGCCCTGCTGATGGACCTCCTGATGGCACTGGGTTTTGGCCACTGTGTGACACAGAAGAGTGTTGGACTGGATGGGCCATTGGCCTGATCCAACGTTGGCTTCTCTTACATTCTTATGAAAGTCAGAGCTCCCTTTGCCAGAAGGGGGCTTTGACTCTTGGAAGCTCATACCCCCAAACTCTTGTTGGTTTCTAAGGCATTCCTGGACTCATGTCCTCATGTTCTGCTTCAGAGCCACCCTCTGGAACTATCTTCAAGGGAAATCATGAGTTTGTGAAAGCTCTTCTGAGAGACAAGACGCCAACAGCATGAATGGGATGGGGTCCCTAAGTCTTTTGGAGTGCTGCTTTTGCCTTAGGAAACCAGTCCTTCTAGGGCACTGTGTTCTGTAAACAAGAAGAGGGTTTTGCTTTCTGGAAGAGAAGACCAGGCCACTAGTGTGAATATCGTTCAGAACTGGTATCTGTCTCTCTATATGGGCGGATGATCAGGGGCCTTTTAAGTGGACCTTCTTCGATATGCCAGCAGGGCCTTCTACTAGATCTTGAACGAGTGCCCAGTTTCACAGGATATAATTATGGGAGGAAGATATACGACTTATTTGAATTAAACGATACAAGAGTTGGTTTTGGCTTTGCTCTTTCACTTTATATTTTCAAGTGAATTCTAAATGATGTTACAAAAAAATAGTTTCCAATTCAGAAGTTCTCTTGACGGAGCTATTGAAAGCATCCAAGTGGCATAGTTGTGCGTTTCTTGAAAAACAAAAATTGTGGACTTCCGTGGAAGATGGAAGGTTGGAGAAAAGTCAAGGGGCTTGCTGTTAGAGGTCTACCCTCTGCCCAATGAGCGCAAGAACACCTCAGATGACAGATGACTGCCAAGAGCAGGTTTTTGGGGAGCCGTTAAAGTCACAGGAGAGGCTCTGGAGCCGGCAAGAAGGGACAGGGTCAGAAGGTTGCCCACATCTGGGGGGCCGTGGGCAACCCTAAAATGGAGAGGTCTAATCAAGCAGCAAGGATAGTTGAGCTGAAAATCTGCTGGAGTCATCTTGACATCACAAGCTTCACTGAGGCCTCAAAGAACAAGTGTCTGTGGATATCTATACCTTGTAGCCCCAGAATAATTCAGTAGCTTTAAATTAGACTGGACTGGAGGGTCTACTCTATATGGGGTCTGAACCAGAACTGTAAGTATAATTCAGCTGCATTTCCTTGTAACCAGGCACTAATTTCTTCCTGTGCTTCCTTGTAGTCCATTACTCTCCTACTCTCAATAAACCTGCTTAATTTCTTCCAGTTAAAACTGTGGAGTGTCTGTCTTCTTTATTAGTCCAACAACGGCCTATCGAGGCTATGAAAGGAGCTCATTTTCAGTCACCGTTTGCTCCAAAGAGCCTAGCCCGGTAGGTTTCACGCTGCTGTGAACTGAGTTTCCCTCCCAATCATTCCCCTTCCCCCAGCTTACCCCAGTGTCCAGAGGCCTGCGGTATGGTTCCCAACCTCCAGGAAGGGCCTGGTGATCTCTCACACATACATAAACATGCATGAAGCTGCCTTCTCCTGAATCAGATGCTCGGTCCATCATAGTCAGTACTGCCTACTCAGACTGGCAGCAGTTCTCCAGGGTCTCAGGCGGAGGTCTTTCCCATCACCTCCTGCCTGGTCCTTTTTAACTGGAGATGCCGGGGATTGAACCTGGGACCTTCCGCATGCCAAGCAGAGGCTCTTCCACTGAGCCACGCCCCCTCTTTACAGCTCTCCAGGGTCTCAGGCAGAGGTCTTTCCCATCACCTGCTACCTGGCCCTTTTAACTGGAGATGGCGGGGATTGAACCTGGGGCCTTCTGCATGCCAAGCAGAGGCTCTTCCACTGAGCCATGCCCCCTCTCCAGGAATTACAACTGATCTCCTGAATACAGAGATCAGTTTCCCTGGGAAAAAAGCCTGCTCTGAAGGGCTGACTCTATGGCATTATATCCCACTGAGGGCCCGCCCCTCCCCAAACCGTGCCCACTTCAGGCACCATTCCCAAATCTCCAGGTATTTCCCAACCCAGAATTGGCAACTCTAGACGACAGAGTCTGATGGCCCCTGAAAAACTGACGCAGGAACTGTACGGCCCCATGCCCAGGCACAGACGGAGAGAGGTGTACCTGGGCTTAGGATGGGACTGTTCCAAGTGGCAGGAATTCCCGTGGGCAGCAAGAAGAGGCTTGCTGCTTGCGCATAGGAGTGACACCCCCTCCCCTTCTCTACTCCTCAGAGCACCACGAGGCATTTTGCAATAAACCACCAGCCTACTAAGATCAATATTTGAAAAGGAATCAGCCGCATAAGCTCCGTCAAAATGCAAACAAATGTGGGGCTGGAGAGCCACCTTTGGTTCCCCAGATGTGAAACTGAGTTGCAGGAGGGACCTCGGGGAAGGGGAATCTGGACTGGGGCCATGGCACGGAAGAAGGTCGGCCAGGAGCCTCCCCTTGCGGCTTTGACCTCGCTCCCTAGGCTGGAATCTGTTCTTTACCATGAGGGGGGGGGGGGGTTAGGTGACTCTCTTTTGCCTGTCTTTTTTCCTCCCAGGGCTTAAAGCAGAATGATTAGAGGGCAGGGGGAGGAGTCTCAGAGCGGCTTACAAACTCCTTTCCCTTCCCCTCCCCACAACAGACACCCTGTGAGGTAGGTGGGGCTGAGAGAACTCTTTCCCAAGCTGTCCTTGAGGGAACAGCTGGTACAGAGCTATGGCTTGCCCAAGGTCACCCAGCAGCTGCAAGTGGAGGAGTGGGGAATCAAACCCGGTTCTCCCAGATTAGAGTCCATGCACTTAACCACGACACCACCCCTTCCCTGACACTGTGGCCTCATAACCCAGATCACCCCACCCCGGCAGCTGCTTCCAGCAGTTCATGTAGGGCTGCCCGGCCTCCCACTGTAGTAGGAAGTCTCCCATCAAAAGCTCAGGAGAAAAAGAAAGAAAACATAGTAACATCGGCTCCATCAGAGGAAGAAGAAAAGGAGGTTGGATTTGTACCCTGCCCTTCACTACCTGAGGGAGTCTCAGAGTGGCTTACAATCTCCTTTTCCTTCCCCTCCCCACAACAGACACCCTGGGAGGCAGGTGGGGCTGAGAGAGCTCTTTCAAGGACTGCTCCTGAGAGAACAGCTCTGAGAGAACTTGTGACTGACCCAAGGTCACGCCAGCAGCTGCATGTGGAAGAGTGGAGAATCAAACCCAGTTCTCCCAGATTAGAGTCTGTGCTCCTAACCGCTACACCCAACTGGCTCTCACTACATCACTTCCAGAGGAAACCAGTTTGGTGTGGCGCTCAAGTGTGCGGACTCGAATCTGGGAGAACCGGGTTTGATTCCCCACTCCTCCACTGGACTGGAAGGTCTGTAGTTCAAGACCCTAGCCCCGTGTGACGGAGTGGTTTCTGGCCCCAGATCCAGCCAACCTAGCAGTTTGAAAGCAAGAAATTGCAACTAGATAAATAGGTACTGGTTTGGGGGGAAGGTAACAGCGCTCCGTGCACCTCGGCATTTAGTCAGGCCAGCCACGTGACCGCAAAACATCTTCCAGTTATGTGCAGTGGTGAAGTGCGTGGACTCTAATCTGTGGGAACTGGGTTTGATTCCCCACTCCTCCACTTGCACCTGCTGGGTGACCTTGGGCAAGCCATAGTTCTGTCAGAGCTGTTCTTGAAAAGAGCAGTTTCTGTCAGGGCTCTCTCAGCCCCACCAATCTCACAGGGTGTCTGTTGTGGGGAGGGGAAAGGAAAGGAGTTTGTAAACTATTCTGAGACTCCTCTGGATAGTGAAGGGTGGGGTATAAATTCAATCTCTTCTTCTTCTTCTAGGAACTGCTGGAAAACCTATACTTTTTCCCATGGAGTTTTTGGCAATTCCAAGAGCTACCCTACATCCCTTCTGGGTTTTCCTCACAACACAGCCAGCATAGCCAACACTCCCCCCATTCCCCCAGCCTCCCACAGGTAAGCCAAGTTTCATGTCTGTGCTCAGACCACCAGCATCAGAACTGCTGCATCCTTGAACAGTCTAGTTCAAGACCCATTTCAAAATATCAAAACCAGATTAACCCAGTATGCAGGGAGCCTCCAGGACATGCTAGTGGCAGCTGAAGGACCCTGTGTGGGAGAGGTCTCGCTGGAACACACAAGGTTATGCCGAGGCAAATATGTTCATAGTTAAGGCACACAGGGCCCTTTACTCTTTTTAAACATCAGACAGCGCACAGGTTTGGACCAATGCTCCCTCTAAGCTGTGGAGACTTGTGAGCAAAAATTCTACTTTGTGAGCTACTGGCATTAAAGTTGTGAGCGAGCGACTTGGCCGTTGCATCAGTTAGTTTGCCCTGGAGCTATCCTTCCTGAGCTAAGATGAAAACGTGTGAGCCGGAGGCTAGAAAACTGTGAGCTGGCTCACGCTAACTCAGCATAGAAGGAACACTGGAGTGGACATGCGTGAGATCTGGGAGGCTTCCTGTATCTTCAAAAACTGCACGGAAGTGAAAATTCCAGGAGATGCAGCTTCTCCAGTCACTGAAGCCCTGCAATGAGGAAAGCTGCCCTCGGACAGCACAGATATGTACATGAAAGCTCTCCCGTTGTCCAGACCCGGCATCCCTGACCCAAAGTTGTGCTTTTCTTTGCTGGGCCTTCTCATGTTTGGCCTCCAGCAAAGAGACTTCCCTAATGCGAGCTGTCCTCCAACCCAACCCCGGCTGGAGCCTTTTGTTATGGAGCAAGGGCTCCATCATACCGGCTTCAAATGATTGAAGGAGGATGGAGAGACGGCCCTTGATTAGGCAGCTGCAAAAGAGAGAGGGGGGAAAAAGAGGATGATTAAATCCCAGCGTGCAGCGAGGAGGGAGGAGGCTGGCTGCAGCCTGGCTGAGTGGGAGAGCAGCCCTCCGACCCCAATCAGGGGAAAAGTTATTAATGGCTCCCCCCCCCCCCCCCCACACCGCCAGCACTGCACCTGGAGATTTGCATTGACAGCAATTTCACCGATAATGAGCCGGCCTGACCATGCTTCACCTCGCCCGCAGCCTCCTCTGAATCGATCATGGGAGAAGGTGCTCGTGCAGCGCCCACAGCTGTGCCGCCGTGCAGGTGTGATCTCTCTCTGGGCCTGCCTCTTTAGCACATCAGTGCGCTAAATGCGACGTCTCATCAGGCAAAGCAGAAGCGATCGGAGGGGGGTGCGGGGCAGGGGCATCATCGATGCGCTCCGAGGGGCTCAGGGTGGGGAGCGCAACCGCGGAAGCAGGAGGGTTTCAACGCCTTTGACGGAGGCTGGGAAATGCAGGCCGGCTCAAAGTTGCTTTTGAAAAGCCACCCACCTCCAGCCCTCCAACCAGAAACCAGGGGCATCATGTGGAATACAGACGAGCCATTCGTGATGCCGAAGTTCACCACAGATCGAAACACCAGCTCAAAACGTAAGGGAGGAGGAGGAGGAGGAAATTAGATTTATACCCCACCCTTCCCTCCGAGTCTCAGAGTGGCTTACAATCAGGGGTCATTTCGAGCAGGAGCTTGGGGGAGCACAGCTCAGGTGCCAGCCCCCCCCCCCCCCGGTGGGGGAATGCCTGCTTGTGTCACGGCTGCAGCAAAATAACCCCGTCCCCTGGAAAGGTCCTTGTTCCTCCGACCAGCCTTCTGAAGGCTTCAGCCACCACTGAAGCTATCCTCCCAGAATTGTGGTATTTCTGAGGCTAGGATTAGTAACTGTCTCCTCTCTGCCAGCTCTCTCTCTCTCTCTCTCTGGCCTTCTCACATACTTCCGGTGATGTCAGGTGGTTTAGCATATGCAAATAAGTTATGCTAATGAGTTATGCTAATGAGCTCCTGCACCTCTTTTCCTATGAAATTACCCCTGCTTACAATCTCATAAGAACATAAGAGAAGCCAATGCTGGATCAGGCCAGTGGCCTGTCTAGTCCAACACTCTGTGTCACACAGTGGCCAAAAACACCAGGTGCCCCCAGGAGGTCCACCAGTGGGGCCAGGACACTAGAAGCCCTCCCACTGTTGCCCCCCCCAAGCACCAAGAATACAGAGCATCCCTTGCCCCAGACTGAGAGTTCCTATCTATACCCTGTGGCTAATAGCCACTGATGGACCTCTGCTCCATATCTATATACTAATAGCCAAGTGTCCCCTGTGTGTGCGGATAGCTGAATCCGCACATCGGGGGCACTTGGGGAGCAGAGAGATTTTTCTGAACACTTGGGGCAATCCCCAGGTGTGCAGAAAAATCTGAAAACTTTAAAAAAACTCTACAGGGTATATTTAAATCCCCCCCAAAAGTAAAAGAGTGTTCCCTGTGCATGCACCACCGGTGCCCGTGGGGGGGGGGGGGAGATCGATGGGCCCGGGCCTTGCCGTCAGTGCTGGGGAGGCAGGGAAGAAGGCTCACCTGTGGGTGCTTCCTCCTGCTCGACGTGGAGCTCCTTCTCTGTGTGGATGCTTATTGGTGCTGAAAGAGAGATCACTCTCCCATAACAGCTTTTCCTACATAGTCAGGCCCCTTCCTCGGGCTGCAGAAAAATCCAAAAGTCAAAAAAAAACCTTCAGGGACCATTGAATTCCCCCCAACACCTTTTGAAACGGCATCAGTTCCAGGCGTCAACTGTGAGGAGATTAGAATGTTCAGGGGGAGTGAGTGAGGTTCAAACTGAGAGCATGTTTGGTGTAGTGGTTAAGTGTGTGGACTCTAATCTGGGAGAACCGGGTTTGATTCCCCACTCCTCCACTTGCACCTAGCTGGATGACCTTGGGCAAGCCATAGCTCTGTACCAGTTGTTCCCTCAAGGACAGTTGTCTCAGAGCTCTCTCAGCCCTGCCTGCCTCACAGGGTGTCTGTTGTGGGGAGGGGAAGGAGTTTGTAAGCCGCTCTGAGATTCTGAGTGAGTGAAGGGCAGGATATAAATCCAATCTCTTCTTCTTCTTCTTCTTCTTTCAGTAAAGGGCAGGGTTTTGACTGGCAGCAGTCTAGGGTTGCAAAGTAACCCCCCCCCCCCCCCCGGCCACCAGCAGCGGATCCAGATCCAGGCTGGGAAACTCCTGGAGATTTCGGGGGTGGAGCCTGGGGAGGACAGGGACCTCAGTGAGGTACAATGCCATAAACTCCACCCTCCAAAGCATCCATTTTCTCCATGGAAAGTTATCTCTGTAGTCTGGAGATGAGCAGTAACTCCAGGGGATCCCCAGGTCCCACCCGGAGGCTGGCATCCCTAGGCAGCAGCCTCTGTGTGACTTGATACCACCTGATTTGCATGACTTAATTAGGCTTAGCTGCTTTGCAGCCACCCTATGAAAGCCATTGTGATATAACAGTTAGAGCTTCAGTCTGGGATCTGCGAGACCCAGGTTCAGATCCCCATCTTGCAGTGGAAGCTGACTGGGAGATTTTGGACCAGTCACATACTTTCAGCCTAACCAACCTCACAGGGTTGTTGTGCAGATAACAAAGAGGAACTAATAATGTAAGCTGCTTTAGTCCCCACTATGGAGAAAGACTGTAATTTTCTTAGGTAGAGGCTGCAGGGGAGGGGGGTGGAGATAGAAAGCTGAAGACAGATAAAGGTAGGTTGGCTGTTGGGTGGGAAGGAAATAGGGTTGCCAACTCCAGATTGGGAAATTCCCAGACATTTGAGAGGTGGAGCCTGGGGAGGGTGGGATTTGAGGTGGGAGGCAGAAAGAGAGAGAAAGAGTGATGAGGTGGGGAGGCAGAAAAACAAAGGGAATGATGACAGGTCAAAAAGAGAGAGAAAATAACATACATGGAGGAGAGAGAGTAAGAAAGGGGGGGCAGAAGGGAGAAAGAGTCTGAGAGAGGGAGGGGGAGAAGGGAGGAAGCAAAGGTGTGAGGAATGGGATAACCATCCCGCAAGTTTCTTGCACGTCTCCACTTGTCTATATACTAATAGCCAAGTGGCCCCCTCCATGCGGATATCTAAATCCGCACGAGGGGGGCACTTGGGGGACTCCCCATGTGTGTAGAAATATCTGAAAAGTAAAAAAAAATATTGGGGGGATAGTTAAATCCTCCCAAAAGTAAAAAGCATTCCCTGCGCGTGCGCCTCGCCAGGCCTTGCCATCGCTGGGGGGGTGGGCAGGGGAAAGAGCTGGGGCAGCTGGCGAGGCCCGGCTGGAAGCCCCTGGGCCTTGCCGTCACTGGCAGGTGGGTGGGGGGAAGAGCTGACAGGGGAAGCTGGTGAGGTCCAGCTGGAAGCCCCCGGGCCTTGCTGTTACTGGGGGGGGGGGAGAGCTGGCAGGGGAGACAAATTGGTGGGCCCTGCGCCTCTGAGAAAAGCCAGGGGCATGGGGGGGGGGGGGAGAAATCGGGGGGTAGACCTCCGGAGGCCAGGTCTACCCAGCCCGTTCCACTGTATGGGTAGACCTGGCCTCCAAAGGGCCTCCGGAGGCCAGGTCTACCTAGCCCTTTCCACTTTATGGGTAGAGCTGGCCTCCGGAGAACAGGTCTACCAATATAGTTGAAAGGGCCTGGTAGACCTGCTCTCCAGAGGAAGAATTGGGGGGGGAGAGGACTTACCTGAGGCTGCAGCCTTTAGGAATCTCCACCCCCACGCCCCCGCAAGTATCACAGGTCCCCGCCTCTTGTGTTTATCTAATTCCCTCTTGAAGCCGTCCATGCTTGTAGCTGCCACCACCTTCTGTGGCAGTGAATTCCATGTGTGTTAATCACTCCCTTCCCCTGCCCACAACAGACACCCTGTGAGGTAGGTGGGGCTGAGAGAGCTCCTTTGAGAACTGCTTGTGAGAGAACAACTCTGAAAGAACTTGTGGCTGCATGTGAAAGAGTGGGGGCTGGCTGCATGAAGAGGAGTGGGGCATCAAATCTGGTTCTCCAGATTAGAGTCCACCCCTCTTAAGCACTACACCAAACTGGCTCATCCTCCCAGTCCAGCCTCCTGTCTCACACAGCCTCCTAACCGGTTCGTCTGGAGGGCCAACGACAGGGCAGAGAGGCTGAGGCCTTCCCCTGACAAGGACATCAGAAGAGCCCTGCTGGGTCAGACCAATGAGGGTCCATCTAGTCCAGCATCCTGTCTCACACAGTGGCCAGCCACTTCTTCTGGAAGGCCAACAACAGGGCAGAGAGGCCGAGGCCTTCCCCCTGAGAAGAGCATCAGAAGAGCCCTGCTGGATCAGACCAGCGAGGGTCCATCCAGGCCAGCATCCTGTCTCACACAGGGGCCAGCCAACTCCTCTGGAGGGCCAACAACAGGGCAAAGAGGCCGAGACCTTCCCCTGAGAAGAACATCAGAAGAGCCCTGCTGGGTCAGACCAATGAGGGTCCATCTAGTCCAGCATCCTGTCTCACACAGTGGCCAGCCACTTCTTCTGGAAGGCCAACAACAGGGCAGAGAGGCCGAGGCCTTCCCCCTGAGAAGAGCATCAGAAGAGCCCTGCTGGATCAGACCAGCGAGGGTCCATCCAGGCCAGCATCCTGTCTCACACAGGGGCCAGCCAGTTCCTCTGGAGGGCCAACAACAGGGCATAGAGGCCAAGGTCTTCCCCTGACAAGGACATCAGAAGAGCCCTGCTGGGTCAGACCAGTGAGGGTCCATCTAGTCCAGGATCCTGCCTCACACTGTGTCCAACCAGTTCCTCTGGAGGGCCAGCAACAGGGCAGAGAGGCTGAGGCCTTCCCCAGATGTTGCCTCCTGGCTCTGGGATTCAAAGGCTGAGTGCCTCTGAATGTGGAGGTTCCCCCCTGTCACCATGGCTAGCAGCCATTGATGGACTTCTTCAGCCAGGCTGTCTCCAGATCTGCCAGTCTGAGCTCCTCAGCCAGGATCCCCACAGCATACTCAGGCTGGCAAGTACAAGGATGCCCCATTCGCATGGTATCATTTGAGGGACCTCACCCAAAAATATATGACAGACAACACCCCTCCCCCCCCGCCCAAAAAAGGAAAGGCCCCATGCCAAGTTTTCGCCAGGGCTTATGTGAAACCTTTTTTTTCTGCACCATACAAACAGCCACTGCAGTTCCAACTCTAGTCCAAGACCAAACACACACACACACACACAGAGGGAGGCACTGTTCCCTCTAAGCTAAGTTAGTGTGAGCTAGCTCACAGTTTTTTAGCCTCCGGCTCACACATTTTTGTCTTCGCTCAGGAAGGATGGCTTCAGAGCAAACTAATATATGCAGTAGCCAAACCGCTCACTCACAGCTTTCATGCCATTGGCTCACAGAGTAGGATTTTTGTTCACCAGACTCCACCGCTTAGAGGGAGCATTGGCTGTGGCTTAGTGGCAGAGCCCCTGCCTCGCATGCAGAAAGTCCCAGGTTCAATCCCCGGCATTTCCAGGTGAAAGGACCAGGAAATAGAGATGTGAAAGACCTCAGCCCAAGACCCTGAAGAGAGGCTGCCAGTCTGGAGCGATCAGGCTGCCATTAATGGCCTGGGTTCACACACACAAGAACTTTTTCAGACTGGGAGGAAGGGGGAACGGACTCAGGAAAGAAGGATAGTCTTGTCTTCTTTCCCCTTTCCCCTGACTTTTTTTCCCCCTCCGGTTTTTAAGAAACAACCTGCTGCCTTATTAAACTTCAACTGCACAAGACGTTTCCAACCAATTTTTTTTTTTCTTGCCACCCAAACTGTGTCTTGCCGCCCACATCAAATGGCAGGGGAGCTGAGTGCAATTTACAGCGATTAAGGAAATGAAAGGAACTTGGGATAAAGAAAGATTAGCAAGAAAGGGACAAAGCCCAATTATTTGAGTATTAATTAATTGATTAATTAACTAAAACCTTGCCCCAAAGGAACATCCCAGCATTTATTGATCACGTTCTTATCTCGCCCAAGAAGCATAGAGCGGATGCGTGATCCTTCCCATTTTATCCTCAAGACAGCCCTGCGAGGGAGGTCGAGAGTGGTCGGCCCTAAATCATCCAGGCATCTTTGCCAGACTGGTGTAGTGGTTAAGTGCGCGGACTCTAATCTGGGAGAACCGGGTTTGATTCCCCACTCCCCCACTCGCAGCTGCTGGTGTGACCTTGGGCAAGCCATAGGCCTGTCAGAGCTGTCCTTGAAAGGGTAGTTTCTGTCAGAGCTCTCTCAGCTCCACCTACCTCACAGGCAGTGTTCCCTCTAAGCTGAGTTGGTGCGAGCTAGCTCACGGTCTTTTAGCCTCCGGCTCACACATTTTTGCCTTAGCTCAGGAAGGATGGCTCCAGAGCAAACTAATTTATGCAGCAGCCAAATCGCTCACTCACAACTTTAATGCCAGGAGCTCACAAAGCAGAATTTTTGCTCACAAGATTCCACAGCTTAGAGGGAGCATTGCTCACAGGGTGTCTGTTGTGGGGAGGGGAAGGGAAAGGAGTTTGTAAGCTGCTCTGAGACTCCGAGTGAAGTTTAAATCCAATCTCCTCCTCCTCCTCCTCCTCCTCCTCTTCTTCTTCTTCTCTTTGTGGCTGAGGCAGGACTTGAACCCAAGTCTCTTAAGGCCTAATGTGACATTCTGACTGCTGTACCATACTGCACCTCTGGCAGAGGATGCCGGCTTCTGCCTCAGCTCAGGGCCTCTGCCCTGGTCTTCCACATTTGTTGCTGCTGGGCATCTGAAGTAGACACTCCTGGAAAGACACTCGCACCCCTGGTGACGGAGCCCGCCTCGGCGGCATCTGTCTCAAGGCACACCAGTATTTTTCCACTCTTCTGATAAAGTTCAAGAGCTCACCTGGGCCGGTTGCCTGGCAACCAGAGACGGTAAATGATATTGCTCCTCAGACACATTAACTAACCCACTCGGTGCGGAGAGATAAGCGAGGGGAAGAGGGCCCTTGTAGAGCCGCATCCCCTTTCGCCTGCCGCAAGGGAAAGTTGCCGTTCGAGGCTCCAACTCAGCCGTGTCCCCACAAAGCCCCCCTTTTCACTGACCCGGCACCTTCTGTGCAGCGAGGCTGGGGTGGGGCCTGCAAGGACCCGTAAGACGCCCATTTCTCTCCTTACTTTGACACCGCCATGACTTCAATGAGCCGCCAGTCTCCAGGTGGGTCTCGGGAACCTCCTGGAATGACAACAGATCTCCAGCTAAGAGCCATCACTTACCCCTGGAGAAAATGACCACTTTGGGCAATGCTCCCTCTAAGCTGTGGAGTCTTGCGAGCAAAAAATCTACTCTGTGAGCCACTAGCATTAAAGTTGTGAGCAGGCGATTTGGCTGCTGCATACATTAGTCTGCTCTGGAGCCATATCCTTCCTGAGCCAAGACAAAAATGTGTGAGCCAGAGGCTAAAAAACTGTGAGCTAGCTCACACTAACTCAGCTTAGAGGGAACACTGCAGATGGGGCTGAGAGAGCTCTTTGGAGAAAGAAGAAGAGATTGGATTTATACCCCGCCCTCCTGAACTAGGGTTGCCAGCCCCCAGGTGGGGCCTGGGGATCTCCCGCTTTTACAACTGATCTCCAGCTGACAGAGATCAGCTCCCCTGGAGAAAATGGCTGCTTAGAAGTGTGGACTTTATGGCATTGTACCATGCTGAGGCCCCTCCCATCCCCAAACCCCACCTTCTCCTGGCTCCACCCCCAAAGTCTCCAGGTATTTTCCAACCTGGACTTGGCAACCCTATCCTGAACACATGAACACATGACAACCTGATGCTGAACCATACCTTTGGCCCATCAAGGCTCTCCAGGGTCTCAGGTGGAGAAAGATCTTCCTCATCACCTGCCACTGGGTTCTTTTAGCCGGAGGTGTTGGGGATCCAACCTGGGACCTTCTGCACACCAAGCAGATGCTCTGCCACTCAGCCACGGCCCCTTCCCTCCTGCATCCCTGTCTGGGCTGTCTTGGGTGCATGGAAGCCTCTTGCGCGCCCGCTTTGGCCTCCTCTTCCTCCAGCCCCCTCTCTGGACCTTCCACTACCCAGTCTCCTCTTCAGGTCCACCTGTGGCCCATCCCAGCTCCTTTCCTTTGCTGGCATCCACAAGCCTCAGGCCTCCGTCTCACCAGCTCTCTGTGGCTCAGAATTGCCTGTTCTGACCGGCCGCCAGCCTGCAGTCTTTCCGGGACACCTACTGCTTGGAGGTGTCAGATCCGGAGCCCAGGGCCTGCCACAGCCTTCCAAAGCTGTCTGTCTGCCAGCCACTGGGCCACGGGGCCACCCCTTGCGTGGTCTCTGGACATGAAAGGCCCTTCTGGGGAAACGGAAGCTCAGAGCAAAGTACGACCGCTGATCATCGGATCAGAGGAAATGTTGTTCCAATTATTCAGACTTCCGGACCTGTTGAATGCGCTGTATTCTGGTCCAAGTTCTTTTCCACAGGCACAGCGCTAGGACTGGTTCAGAAGGGAAGAGAGGGCGGGCACTGCAGACTGGGTTGCCAGGAGACTGAGGGGGTGGAGCCTAGGGAGCCCAGTTTGGTGTAGTGGTTAAGTGCGCGGACTCCAATCTGGGAGAACCGGGTTTGATTCCCCACTCCTCCACTCGCACCTGGCTGGATGACCGTTTGTTTGTTTGTTTGTTTGTTTCGACTTATATCCCGCCTAGCCAGCAAAGCCGGCTCTAGGCGGCTAACAACATAAAATCGAAAACATACAGGGGTTAAAATAAGCAACATATAAAATTTAAAATCACATTAAAATACAGTTAAACAATGAAATCAAGCAGATGACAGCGAATACTAAACCAACACCAAAGACAGCATCCTACTTACTTCCGGCCAGGAGGCTTCCACCACAGATGTTCTAGGGTGACTCACCCAAGCCATAGCTCTGTACCAGCTGTTCTCTCAAGGAGAGTTGTCTCAGAGCTCTCTCAGCCCCACCTACCTCACAGGGTGTCTGTTGTGGGGAGGGGAAGGGACAGGAGACTGTAAGCCACTCTGAGACTCCCTTGGGTAGTGAAGGTCAGGGAAGAAATCCAATCTCCTCCTCTTCTTCTTCTGGAGATGGCAGGTTTGTGGAGGGGAGGGCTCTCGGCAGGTTGTGATGCCACAGCGTCCACACTCCAAACTAGCTGTTCTCTCTCTGTGGTCTGGAGATCAGCTGAGGTTCCAGGAGATCCCCAGGACTCACCCAGAGATGGTAACTCTAATTGCAGAGGGGTATCACCTTTGCAGAATGCAGACTTTGCTCTTGCGTGGCCCAAGATTTCCCCATCTTGAATTTTTAATCTGTTAGGGTTGTTAGCCTCCACGTGGGGCCTGCAGTTCTGCTGGAATGACAACTGGTCTCCAACTGGTCTCCAGCTACAGAGATGAGCTCCCCTGGAGGGACGGTGGCTTCAGAGGGCTAAACTCAATGGCATTCTAATCCCACTGAAGTTCTGCCTGCCTTTGGCTCCACCCCAGAAACTCTAAGAATTTCCCAGCCAGGAGATGGCAACTGTACTATTTTACATCAATGAATGCGGAAAAACTATACCAAGACTGAAATACAAAAGTGTATTTGCTTTTGGTCATTAGGGTTGCCAACCTCCAGGTGAGACCTGGACACACACACACACACACATACACACACCCTGAATTAAAGCTGATCTCCAAGTGATGAAAGGGGCCTCGGCAGAGGCATAAATACCACTGAATCCACTGTTCAAAGCAGCCATTTTCTCTGGGGGAATTGATCTACATAGTCTGGAAGATCTCCAGGTTTCACCTGGAGGTTGACAACCACAGCCTGGAGAACCCTTGGCCTGGAGAGGGATTTCCAAAAGTGCGCCAACAGCCAGCTAGGATACTGCAGAGTGGGGAAGGTTTCTCTGGCTTTCGTTCCCCTCGAAGTGAGGAAGCCGTCCCGACCACCCATACACTCGGTTTGCTCAAAGAGAAATTAATATAGTGTAAAATCTGCAGCAGATGATTTAAGAAAACTTAATTTCAAATCCCAGTGCAAATAAGCTTTTGATAAGGTCAAATGGAAGATTAAACATCTCGAGCCAGTGAACCATTCACTGCTCGGAGTGGAATTTCCCTTGGTGAGTTGGATTCCAGGGTCCCCCCCTGGTCTCCGTCTCCGGTGGAGATGCAGGCAGGTCGTCCGTCCCCCCCCCCCCGTCCCCCCCCCCCCCCGGTGGGCAGCTCAAATCCAGGCTTCCGAATGAAGTCCTCACCTGTCCCAGAGTGTCTGTTCCTCAGTGCCAGAGGGAATACAGTTGTCAACCTCCAGGTGAGGTCTGGACATCCTGGAATAGGGTTGCCATCCTCTAGGCATGGCCTGGGGATCTCCCGCTTTTACAACTGATCTCCAGCTGACAGAGATCCGCTCCCCTGGAGACAATGGCGGCTTTGAAGGGTGGACTCTATGGCATTGGACCATGCTGAGGCCCCTCCCCTCCCCAAAACCCGCCCTCTCCTGGCTCCGCCCCCAAAGTCCAGGCGTGCCTTCCTTGGCCGGAGTTTTGTGGGTCTCTGGTTCAAGTCAGAAGTGGGGTGCCCCTTGCTTTTGGGGCTATCCGAGAGTAAAGGCAGCGCAGCCCCTTTGGCAACAATTGGTAAACAACAACAACACAACCATGATATAATAACTATATCTGTGTTCTCAGAGCTTAGTGTAACTCCTTCACCTTCTCACAATCAACAAAAGTTTTCTATTTAAAAAACATTTCACCAAACTTCTGAGGAGGAATAAATGCCAATGAAGAGGAGGAGGAGGAGATGGAGAAGAAGAGATCAGATTTCTACCCCCCCCCCCTTCACTACCTGAAGGAGTCTCAGAGGGGCTGACAATCTCCTTTCCCTTCCCCTCCCCACAACAAGACAACCTGCGAGGTAGGTGGGGCTGAGAGAGCTCTTTTGAGAACTGCTGGTGAAAGAACAGCTCTGAAATAACTTATGACTAACCCAAGGCCACACCAGCAGCTGCAAGTGGAGGAGTGGGGAATCACACCTGGTTCTCCCAGATTAGAGTCCGCGCTCTTAGCCACGACACCAAGCTGCAATCTGTCCTGTGCTGTGTTCCATTCTTCTTTTTTCTTTTCCATGCTGTCGTTTTCCACGGCGCCTCCTGCGGTTTCCACAGTGGGATGGCTCGGATCCTGTTTCAGTGCTTCATCGAGGCAGATCCCCCGTGGAATGATTTCTCCGGGTTTTAATATCCCATTGTTACCCGTTGTATCGACTCCTAGCTTGCCTCTGAATGTGGTCTTACTTATTGAACCACCAAGTCGTCTCTGCTTGGCGAGACCCTCAGGGACCTCAAAACAGGACTGCTTGCATTAAGGTGAAGGAGTTATACTAAGCTGTGATAATGCGAAGATGTAGTGATTGTATCATGGTTGCCTTTTGCTGTTTACCCCCTGGAGGCTGGGAGCCCTAACCGCAACCCAAGCAGACCAAAGTTGGAGTCCAGCGGCACCTTTAAGACCAACGAAACCCTATTCAGCACGGCTGGCCACCTGGATCTATCTTCCCAACCCAAGCAGTCAGGGACCAGCCAGGGAGGAGGTGGTCAGAGGCGCTCCCGTTGTCAGTCTTCAGGCACCTCCTGGTGCTGAGGAAGCACCCTGCTGGGTGGCCCATCCTGTCCAGCTGGCCTCTTCCACACCGCAGCCGAAACAGTTGCCCTGCGGAGGGCCAGCTACGCCCGACATCGAGGCCAAGGGATCCCCCTGCTGTTGCCTCCTAGCCCTGGTAGCCAAACGTTTGCCACTTCCGAGCATGGAGGGTCCCTTCCCCTGCTGTGCCTCACACCTACAAATGGCCCTGGCTCCCTTTCAAAGCCATGTGTGCTCCTGGCCATCCTTGCCTCCACTCGCAGCAAAATCCCACAGTCTAATTACTCATTAAGTAATTGTACTGAGTACTGTGTCAGCTTTTGAGGACACTTAGCAAATTTCTCGCTAAGATTTGCCGTTTTGCACAGAAGCGTGCCGTGTTGGTGCTGGGGGGACCCCCTCCCCCCACACCTTTCCCTGTCCTTCTCTTTGTGGCTCGACACCCTGACAAGCCCCATCACTGTGCGCGGAAATGGGACTCACCCAGTGCGATGGGAGGGAGGGAGGGGCCAACCTTGGGAGGAAGTCACCCTGAGCTCTCTGGGGGTGCGCATAGAGGCGCCTCACATCGTCAGAGGTGAGGAGAAGGGCCTTTTGAGAAAAGGTTTTCTGCCGCAGGCACAGATGGCTAGAAGAAGAACACATGAACATGTGAACATGGGCAGATCACAAGAAGGGAGGGCAGGAAGGGCTGCCCCAGTGCTCAGTTCTCATGGCCCTTTAGACGCCCAGGGAAATGCCGATCACCACTTTGGGGTCAGGAAGCAATTTTTCTCCAGGCCAGTTTGGCTGGGGATCCTGGAGGGTTTTTTTGGCATCTTCTGGGCTTGGAGCAGCGGTCACTGGGGTTGTGGGGGGGGGGGGGGTATTTGTAAATTTCCTGGACTGAGCAGGGGGTTGGGCTCGATGACCCTGGAGGTCCCTTCCGACTCTAGGATTCTGTGACTGGGATTCTAAGACTGAACCTGGGACTTTCGGCATGCTCAACAGAGGCCCTTCCACTGAGCCACAGCCCCTCCCCAAAATGCACATGAATTAGACCCATGGTCCATCTGTCAGAATTCCCTACTCAGACTGGCAGCAGCTCTCCAAGATCTGAGGTCTTTCAGATACCCTCCTACCTGGCCCTTTTAACTAGAACTGCTGGGGCTGCCTTCCACTGAGCCATGGCCCCTCCCCATAAGAAGAGAACTATTAGCTGCTAACTAGACACACCTTGTTGGTTTGGTGTAGCTGTTAAGAGCAGCAGACTCTAATCTGGAGAACCGGGTTTTATTCCCCGCTCCTCCACATGCAGCCAGCAGGGTGACCCTGGGCAAGCCATAATTCTCTCAGAGCTGTTCTCTCAAGAGCAGTCCTTGAAAGAGTTCTCTCAGCCCCACCCACCTCCCAGGCAGTGTTCCCTCTAAGCTGAGATAGTGTGAGCTAGCTCACAGTTTTTTAGCCTCCGGCTCACACATTTTTGTCTTTGCTCAGGAAGGACAGCTCCAGAGCACACTATTTGATGCAGTAGCCAAATGGCTCGCTCACAACTTTTATGCCAGTAGCTCACAAAGTAGAATTTTTGCTCACAAGACTCCACTGCTTAGAGGGAACATTGCAGGGTGTCTGTTGTGGGGAGGGGAAGGGAAAGGAGTTTGTAAGACACTCTGACACTCCTCCTCCTCCTCCTCCTCCTCCTCCTCTTCTTCTTCCATGGAGGTTGCAAAAATGTCAGTGTGGGAAGTGGGAATACTGAGAACAAAGGACTGTCTGAGCGCTGCAGCTGACACAAGAAGGGGTTTTGGGAGGCTTCAAGGGACTGTCTGGGGTTTGCGCTGGGGACAGCTGAGTCTGCCTACAGTCCAGCACAGCAGATATTACAAAATAATAATAGCCCTCTCAGCCACTCTTTCCTCAAGGCTGTGTTGGGATAATCGCTCGGTGTTGCTCGGAGGGCCAGGAGAAGAGCCCCCCCCCCCCAATCCTTGCCAGCATCAAAGGGCAATTCCGCATTGGCTTTTCCCTCTGTTGTTTTACAAAATCCACTTTGGAACAGAAGTTCCCTTCTGCGTTGAATGCCGCTTTCGCTTCCTTTGATCATCAGATTTTATGACACCCTCTACACTGCATGCTGCTTTCGCTTTCTTTGATCATGGGATTTTATGGTTCCTTCTATACCGCATGCTGCTTTCACTTCCTTTGGTCGTCGGGTTTTATGGTTCCCTTTATGCTGCATGCCGCTTTTGCTTCCTTTGATTGTCGGGTTTTATGGTACCCTCTACACTGCATGCTGCTTTCGCTTTCTTTGATCATCGGGATTTATGGTACCTTCTGCATAGATTTATGGCCATTTGGGGTGACTTTGCGGTTAGTACGGCGTTGCCCTGAGGTATCTGAATGTGGTTTTGAGCTGCCCTGTTTCCTCCCAGTTGAGACAATGTGGAGCAAATGCCAGATGCAAAGTTGCCCTCAGAGAATGCTGGGATAAAGTCCCATCACCGAGGGCCACCCGCCATCAGAGTGGCGTGCCCCGACGTCTTCTGTGACATCGTGCAAAGGACCCTGGAGTTTCTTGTGTGGGTCCATTGCGGCTTTGCTGCAAATGTTTCTGTGGGCAGCCATGTGGGTCTAGGGCAGGGCGGCTTGATTCAAGTCCAGCAGCACCTTAGAGACCACAGGATTTGGGGGGAGATGAGCCTTGGAGAGTAAAAGCTCCTTTCACCCCATACAAGTGGGAATGGAGGTCCCTGAGTCCTTACATCCCAGTTGGGAGGTGGGCGGGGTGTTGCAAAGAAAGCAGTTAGGGTGCAAAAGGACAGTGCCACACACACACACCTTGACCGGGGAAAAAAGGGCTCAGGGATCTCCATTCTGACTTGCATCTGACGAAGGGAGCTTTGCTTCTCAAAAACACCTGCCCTGAGAATCCAGCTCATCTCTAAGGCGCTCCTGGGCGCAAATCAAGCTGCCCTGCAAATATCGCCACCCCGAGATCTGCACATGCCTCTCACAGCCCATGTGAGAGGCATGCTCCTCTAGGTTTCTGTGTCAGCCCCCCCCCCCCCCGGTTGTTTTGCCACTACTGTCTCCGAGAACGCCATGCTCCTAAACAGGTTGCGAGCTTTCGCTGCAAAATATCCCCTGCCCCATCCTTAGCTGGGGAGAACAAAGCAGACCCCCCCCCCCTTCTCTCTCCTTCCCCCAAACTGCCCCGAGACCAGAGCAGACAGCTGTGGAGCTGAACAGTTCCGACTGCAGAGGTTACATCCCAGCGACAGCCGCATCCATCACCAAATTTTCATTATTAAGAAACACTCTCTATGCTGGGACAGATTTCGCACCTTATCTGAACTCAGCAGCTGTGCCCTAAATTCTGAGCA
Source organism: Lepidodactylus listeri (assembly GCA_029233225.1). Classification (NCBI taxonomy): domain Eukaryota; kingdom Metazoa; phylum Chordata; class Lepidosauria; order Squamata; family Gekkonidae; genus Lepidodactylus; species Lepidodactylus listeri. The sequence continues at coordinate 1,759,430 of JARCFY010000002.1, forward strand.
TGGCGCCTGTCTGGAGGAATTCAGTTCCCTGTGTTTAAAATTAGTGTTAGCATCTATCATTCCCCGGCACCAAATGGGCTCATGTCGGAGGCTGGCAGCTCTAATCTGTCACCAGGATGTTCGGCTGCCCACCTCCCTCCCTTATCCATCACTGCCAGCCAGTGAGACCCCCAGGTGGGCAGCTGCCACCAGGAAGGCAGGCAGCTGGTGGAGGGTCTTCCCACAGGCTCTTTAGACAGGGTGGTGGGTTCCCCTCCCCTCCTCCCCAGGCCCATCTGCGCTAGGAACTCAGGGGGGCTTAATTGGCTGCCCACAGGGAGAGGCAACTGGATGGACTGGGGTGGCATTCTTAGCAGCCAGTGTGGCACTTCGGCCTCGGACAGAGCTCCTGCCCGGCCCTTCAGGGTCTGTGCTCCGAGCACCTCTGGGCTTCAGTTCTGCTTGCTCCTGGCTGTTAGCAACAGAAGCCCTCCCTCGAAAGATTCTCCCTAAAAAAAAAAGGCCCGAGCCAGCCCAGGTGGCCATCCAGGTGAGCTTTCCATCTCAGGTTGGGTTGCCAGCTCCAGGTCAGGAAACACCTGGAGGTTTGGGAGGGGAGACTGAGGAGGGCAGGGGACCCCTCAGTTGGGTCTAATACCATAGAGAGTCCACCCTCCAAAGCAGCCATTACCTCCATGAGAACTGATCTCTGTAGTCTGGAAGTGAGGTGTAATTCTGGGGGGCCCCCAGGTCCCACTCTGCCAACACGTTTTTCAACAGGCGCTGCCCTTTCTGCATGGAGAGCCAGCATAGCTTTTCATGGGCTGGGAGAACCACGAAGCGGGTCCTGTTCCAGTAGACGGAGATGTGGGGGTGGGGGTGGGGGTATCTGTTCTGATTTACGGGAGCTCCCCTTTCCCCTGCTGAGGACAAGAGCTCCTAATGCAGGCAAGCAATGCAAACTGATCACAGAACCGTTTCTATGAAGGATCGCACACAAATGCGCGCACACGCACCCACACCTCTTTGGCTCATCTTCCAGCAGCCACATGAAATGGGAAATGGGGCCGTTTCCAAGGCATTCCTCGCAGAGGAATGATAGAAAGAGGCTTGAGGAATGGAGTTTTACAGTCTACAAGTGTTTTGATGCTGCAGAACATAAAGAGAGAAGAAGAAGAAGAAGAGATTGGATTTAGACCCTGCCCTCCACTCCCCAAGGGAGTCTCAGAGCGGCTTACAATCTCCTTTCCCTCCCCCTCCCCACAACAGACACCCTGGGAGGTAGGTGGGGCTGAGAGAGCTCTTTCCAGAACTGTCCTTGAGGGAACAGCTGGTACAGAGCTATGGCTTGCCCAAAGTCATCCAGCAGGTGCAAGTGGAAGAGTGGGGAATCAAACCCAGTTCTCCCAGATTAGAGTCCGCGCACTTCACCACTACACCAAACTGGTGAGAACAGTCCTGCTGGGTCAGACCAGTGAGGGTCCATCTATTCCAGCCTCCTGTCTCACACAGTAGCCAACCAGTTCCTCTGGAGGGCCAAGAACAGGGCAGAGAGGCTGAAGCCTTTCCCTGGTAACACCATGATAAGTATTGGAGTCGGGAGTCCATGGAAAAGTGAAACAGCTAGATCTTTATTGCTGGTCCGGATGAAGCATCCAACCCAGGGCTCCGAGCCCTCCTTTTATGCTGGTCAGGGACAATCCCCTGACCTCGCCCAACTGGCCTGATAGGCTCTTATCAGTCTATTTACATCTCATAGGTTCCCTGGAGGAACCTAGGTACAGGATTGGTGGCCGGTTAGAATCCACCTGGCCTTTGTTCTACCTGGCTGAAGCTCAGGTAGTTTCTTGGCCATGTGCTCTGGCCATGCTCTGGCCATGTGCTCTGGCCATGCAGTCGCAATTATGGGAGCACATGGCGACTGCATGGTCAATACATAACACACCAGAAGAACCCTGCTGGATCAGACCAGTGAAGGTCCATCTAGTGCAGCATCCTGTCTCACACAGAGGCCAAACAGTTCCTCTGGAGGGCCAACAACAGGGCAGAGAGGCCGAGGCCTTCATAAGAGCATCAGAAGGCCCTGATGAATCAGACCACTGAGGGTCCATCTAGTCCAGCCTCCTGTCTCACACAGTGGCCTCAACCAGTTCCTCTGGAGGGCCAACAGCAGGGCACAGAGGCCGAGGCCTTCATAAGAACACCAGATGAGCCCTGCTGGGTCAGACCAGTGAGGGTCCATCTAGTCCAGTATCCTGTTTCACACAGTGGCCAACCAGTTCCTCTGGAGGTCCAACAACAGGGCAGAGAGGCCGAGGCCTTCATAAGAACATCAGAAGGGCCCTGATGAATCAGACCACTGAGGGTCCATCTAGTCCAGCCTCCTGTCTCACACAGTGGCCTCAACCAGTTCCTCTGGAGGGCCAACAGCAGGGCACAGAGGCCGAGGCCTTCATAAGAACACCAGATGAGCCCTGCTGGGTCAGACCAGTGAGGGTCCATCTAGTCCACCTTCCTGTCTCACACAGCGGCCAACCAGTTCCTCTGGAGGCCTTCATAAGAACATCAGAAGAGCCCTGCTGGATCAGACCAGTGAGGGTCCACCTAGTCCAGCCTCCTGTCTCACACGGTGGCAAACCAGTTCCTGAGACTTGGCTGAGGAGGCTAGGCTATACCTTCCCTATGAGGAAAGGCTGAAGTGTCTGGGACTTTTCAGTTTAGAAAAGAAACACCTAAGGAAGGGGGGACATGGTAGAGGTTTATAAAATTATGTATCTGGGGGGGCGAGTGGACAGAGAGAGTTTTTCCTGCCTCTTCTAAAACACTTAAATCCAAGAGCATCCCATGAAGCTGACGGGCAGTAGGTTCAGGATGGAAGAAAGGAAATATTTATTTCATTTTTAAAATTTATTTATTTAACATTTGCCCCCGCTCTCCCCACCAAGGAAGGCTCAGGGCGGCTTATATAAAACCAATAAAACAGTAAACCTTCCAATGTAAAATCCGTAACAGACATTTTAAAACAGTTACTATAACAGTTGATATAACGACGGTGGTGCGATATAATAAAAAGCGCATTTAAGAACGCGTTCAGCGGTGCTGCCACTCTGGTAACTTCTAACTTTAGATCGACACAGGGCATGGCTGATAAGGTGCAGCTCCTATTGGAATGCCTGCTGAAAAACTCTGCTTTCACAGCCCTGTGGAACTGTGGGAGGTCCCACAGGGCCCTGATCTCACCAGGGAGCTCGTCCCGATAGGTTGGAGCTGCCAAAGAAAATGCCCTGGTCCTCATCGATGTCAACCTGGCGTCCTTCGGCCCAGGGACAGTCAAGCGGTTTTGTGAACCGGATCGCAGTGCTCTCTGGTTAGGGCTGCCAAGTCAGCCCGGGGGGCGGGGGATCCCCCGCTACAGGGGTTCCCGATCTGCCAGCCAGCATTCGGGCAGCGGGGGGGGACCCCACCCCCAAAGTCGTCCAGCCAGGATGACTTCTCCAACATAATGACGTCACCCGGAGGTGACGTCATTACGTTGGAGAAGTCGTCCTGGCTGGACGTCAGCGGTGACGTCAGCGGGCGCGCGCGCGCCGGGGAAGCTCCCGGCGGATGGAGGACTCCCCCCCGCCGGTGAGTAATACAGACTTGGCAACCCTATCTCTGGTGAACGTGCGGGGAAATGAGTGATTAGAATGTGGAGTTTGCTGCCAGAGGATGCAGAGGTGGCCACAGGCATAGACGGCTTTTAAAAAGGATTAGACAGATTCACGGAGGGGAGTCTGCCAACGGCTACTAGCCTCGGTGACAAAAGGGAACCTCCATGTTCACCAACTGCAAACCTCTGAATCGCATAGCCAGGAGGCAGCATCAGGGGAAGGCCTTGGTCTCTACGTCCTGTTGGCGGCCCTTCAGAGGAACTCATAGAATCAGAGAATCAAAGAGCTGGAAGGGGCCACGCAGGCCCTCTAATCCCACCCCCTGCTCAATGCAGGATCAGCCAAGAGCATCCCTGGCAAGTGTTGCTCCAGCCGCTGCTTGAAGACTGCCAGGGAGGGGGAGCTCACCACCTCCCCAGGCAGCCGGTTCCAATGCTGCACAACTCTTAACTCTCAAAAAGTTTTTCCTAATACCCAGCTGGTGCCTTCCCGCCCATCATTTCAAGCCATTCTTGAGAGTCCTCTCCTCTGCTGCCAAGAGGAACAGCCCCCTGCCCTCCTCCAAGTGACACAGTCCTTCCGATACTCCAAGAGAGCCCTCCTGTCCCCCTCAGCCTCCTCTCCTCCAGACTGAACCTTCCCAAGAAGTCCCCCAGCCTTTCCTCGCAGGGCTTCTTGGTCTCCAGGCCCCCGATCATCCTCGTCGCTCTCCTCTGCCCCCGCTCCAGGAGACAGTCCTTGGTGTAGTGGGTAAGTGCGTGGACTCTAATCTGGGAGACCCGGGTTTGAGTCCCCACTCCTCCACTTGCACCTGGCTGGATGGCCTTAGGCAAGCCATAGCTCTGTCCCAGCTGTTCCCTCAAGGACAGCTTGGGAAAGAGCTCTCTCAGCCCCACCTACCTCACAGGATGTCTGTTGTGGGGAGGAGAAGGGAAAAGGAGTTTGGAAGCCGCTCTGAGACTCCCTTGGGGAGTGGAGGGCGGGGTATAAATCCAATCTCTTCTTCTTCTTCTTCTTCTTCTTCCGTTCTGTCCACCTCCTTTTGGAAGTGAGACCCCCAGAGCTGCACACAAGACTCCAGGTGCAGCCTGACCAATGCAGGGTATGGAGGCACTATGACATCCTTGCAATTTGGATGTGATGCCTCCGTTGAGACACCCCAAGATCACACTAGCTTTTTTTGTCGCTGCATCATACTGGCTGGCTGCTCATATTTAACATTCGGTCCGCCCTTTCCCCAAGGTCTTGTTCACACACACTGATTGGCTCTTGTATGAGAAAGGAGGTTGGGCGGAATGGACCACAGGTCTGATCCAGCAGGGCTCTTCTTTTGTTCTTCTGCTCTTGTTGGACTGCAGGATGCGCCGGGCTGCCCTAGCAACATCTGCTCTTTCCTGCTGCAACATTCCCCCACCCTCACCCCATTTAGGCATAAGCAGCTTATTGCCAGAGACACTAGGAATCTCCAGTTCTCTTTCATCCCAAAGGTACCCAACAAAGGTGTCCCTGAACCTTCCATCAGCTGGGGAAGTGGCCAAAGAAACTAGGGTTGGGAAATACCTGGAGATTTTAGGGGAATGGAGCCTGGGGAGGGCAGGGTTCGGGGAAGGGAGAGACCCCAGCAGGGTCCAAGGCCACAGAGTCCAGCCTCCAAAGCAGCCCTTTTCTCCAGGCGGACTGATCTTTATCGGCTGGAGATCCATTTTAATAGCAGATCTCCAGCCACCACCTGGAAGCTGGCAACCCTAAAACCACTGGGGATTGGGGCATGTCTGGACCCTTCCAGACATGGAGAGCCAGTTTGGTGTAGTAGTTCAGTGCGCAGACTCTAATCTGGGAGAACCAGGCTTGATTCCCCAGTCCTCCACTTGCACCTGCTGGGCAAGCCATAGTTCTGGCACAGCTGTTCTTGAAAAAGAGCAGTTCCTGTCAGAGCTCTCTCAGCCCCACCTCCCTTCACAGGGTGTCTGTTGTGGGGAGGGGAAGGGAAAGGAGTTTGTAAGCCGCTCTGAGACTCCCAAGTGAAGGGCAGGGTATAAATCCAATCTCCATCTCCATCTCCATCTCCATCTCCTCCTCCTCCTCCTCCTCCTCCTCTTCTTCTTCCTCTTCTTCTTCTTCTTCTTCTTCTTCTTCTTCTTCCGGTGTCCAGTGTAGGAAAGAAGGGTGTGTGTGCTGGGGCAAGGAATTGGGAAGCAGCCCAGACTTTGTGGCCACCGAGCCCCTTCTGCCAGGAGAACCCCGCCTCCCTGCCTGAGCCCGCTTCTGTTCTAGGGGTGGCAGCGAGTAGGGCGGGGGTGCCACTGTGCCTCCTTCACGGTGACATTGGCGTGCGCTCATCGCTCCTGCGTGGCCCCCAGAAGGAACGGCTGTAAATAACCTCCCATTATGGCAGCGGCAGCGCTTCGCTGAGCAACTTGTTTGGCTGGACACATTATGGGCTCCATAAACAGACTCATTTATTTCCCGTCTCTTGCTCCCAGTGCCTGCAGGCATGCAGAGGGAGCTCGTCTTGGCACAGCTGCCTGCACAAGCGATGCTGCGCGGGGCTGGGGCGAGGGAGCTTGCGATGCCGCAGCACCTGGGTTGCCCAGCGCTCTGCTTTCTTAGGCCTGGAAGCCACACCGGCCCTTGCTCCTGAAACTTCCGGGCTGAACTACTGCCTTTGAAGGCAACCCAGAAACTGCCACTGGTCCAGCATGCAGCCGCCAGATTCTCCATTGTCAGGGGCTGGCCAATGGGGATGTATCTTACCCAGCTTAAAACAGCTACACTGGCGAAAACCCACTGGCAGGGTTGTTGTCGTTGCTGTTGTTAAAATTTCTGAATCGCCCAACCCCTACTACCGCAGGGCTCAGGGCAATGCACAACAATAGATAAAAACATAAAAATAAAATACGTAAAAGAAGAGGAAGAGATTGGATTTATACCCCGCCAGTTTGGTGTAGTGGTTAAGTGCGCGGACTCTAATCTGGGAGAACCGGGTTTGATTCCCCACTCCTCCACTTGCACCTGGCTGGATGAGCTTGGGCAAGCCGTAGCTCTGTACCAGCTGTTCTCTCAAGGATAGTTCTCTCAGAGCTCTCTCAGCCCCACCTGCCTCACAGGGTGTCTGTTGTGGGGAGGGGAAGGGAAAGGAGTTTGTAAGCCGCTCTGAGACTCCCTTGGGGAGTGAAAGGCGGGGTATAAATCCAATCTCTTCTTCTTCTTCTTCTTCTTCACTACTCAAAGGAGTCTCAGAGCAGCTTACAATCTCCTTTCCCTTCCCCTGGGAGGTAGGCGGGGCTGAGAGAGCTCTTTTGAGAACTGCTCCTGAGAGAACAGCTCTGAGAGAGCTGTGACTGACCCTAGGTCACGCCAGCAGCTGCATGTGTTGGAGGGGGGAATCAAACCCTGTTCTCCAGATTAGAGTCTGCACTTTTAACCACTACACCAAACTGGCTTGCATAAAGAACAAGAGTACAGCATATTTTAAAAAGCCAGATGGTGAGCTACACATTACTTCCCATTCCAGATTGCCCGACCACCTCATGGGCAGGAGAAGGAGGGGGAGGAGGAGGAGGAGGAGGAGGAGAAGAAGGTGAAGAAGGTAGCTGGATATCTTTGGGGCCGGAAACCATCAGCAGATTGCTATCCAAGAAGTGTAACACTCTCCCAGAGACATACCAGAAGAGACGGTCCTGCAAATACGTTGGTCCCTGACGCTCAACTCTATGTTGGGAAATTCCTGGAGATTTGGGGAGGGGGGGTAGAGCCTGGGAAGGGTAGGGTTTGGGAAGGATAGGGGTTTCAGTGAGGAATATGAGTCCTTACAGGGCATCGATGCCACCTCTCCTTGTTGTGGCAGCCCAAAGAGTTCCCTGGGTACCTTGGGCAGAGAAGCAGCCCAGACCTCTTGACCGATGAACTTCTGGAGCAAGAGGCATCTGCTTTTCCTTGGATGCAGAGCGTCGGCTCTTGTGATGGGTTTGCAAATTGGTCATCTAAGCCATTTTTTCCGGGCAAATTAAACTCAAATTAAGATTGGATTTAGAGAAATACTCTCGAGAGAAAAGTGTAGAAAAGGGCAACTAGAATGGTAAAAGGGTTGGGACGCTTTCCCTATGAAGAAAGGTTGAAGCACTTGGGGCTCTTTAGCTTGGAGAAACAGCGGCTGAGGGGTGACATGATCGAGGTTTATAAGATTATGCATGGGGTAGAGCAGGTAGAGAAAGAAGTCCTTTTCTCCCTTTCTCCCAAGACAAGAACTTGTGGGCAGTCCATGAAATTGCTGAGCAGTCGGGTTAGAACAGATATAAAAGGAAGTCCTTCTTCACCCAAAGAGTGATTAACACGTGGAATTCACTGCCACTGGAGGTGGTGGCGGCTACAAACTGTCAGTGAACTGCCATAGCCTGGGGTGTCTGCTCCTCTCATACAATTCATACTCTGATTCTGTTGCATTGTTTTGGGCTTGCTGTGTTCCTTTCAGCTTTATAGGTCCCACCCGGGAGCTAGCATCAGAAACCCGACCCCTCCTGCTGGAATGTACAGTTAGCTTTGCCTCGCTCTCTTTGCTTTGCTTTGCGCATGCTCATTACTCATCCGCTGTTATCTCTAGCCTCCTCAGCTAGGGACCTTGGAAGGAAGTGCCTCCTGTTATGTGTTACATGAACCACAGGTGTTATGGTTTCTGTTTTCTTAATTTCTCCGGGAACAGTTCTCTTAGAATGTTCAACTGCATTTTTCCTTGAGAACCCATTTTGCCGCGCTTTCCTTGGGAACACTAAGCCAGTATAATTGGGCACCAAATATGCTGTGTATTGATTGGTAGAAGGTAGCCGGACCATATTTCATATCCAGTATAATTATGATTACTTCTAAGCTTGGGCATTACTAACAGAAGAAGTGTCTGACCAACATGATCTTTTCTTCAAAATAAAGGACTATCTGTTTAAGGAGACCTGTTGTGGACTGTATCTATTGGGACAATCTCACACCCACTCCCAATGATAGGCTATTTACAGACTGTTTCCAGACTGGTTCCCATTGTTTCCAGACTGGTTTCCTCTAGGATCCCTGTCTCCCTACTGGCCCATTCTAGGATCCTAGCAATCTATTGCTATGCGTCCCAAGCTAAGTCCTTTTGGAAGTAAGTTCAGGCTCAATACATAACAATATTCTTGGTGCTTGATAGGGGGGCAACAGTGGAAGGGCTTCTGGTGTCCTGGCCCCACTGCTGGACCTTCTGATGACACCTGGTGTTTTTGGCCACTGTGTGACACAGAGTGTTGGACTGGAGGGGACACTGGCCTGATCCAGCATTGGCTTCTCTTATGAGAAGAGTACCAAAAACGGCCCTAAACCGAGGGGTGGGGGGGCCCATAAACCAACTAACATCAGCAGCAGTCCAAAATGCCAGAATGAAAGTTGCAGACCGTGTTATGTGTTGTTCTCCTTTTCATTTCCAAGAAAGCCTCTGAAAGGAATATTATTGGCTTTTTCTGCTTTTTGTTTCTTGCTGCCAGAAGCGTTTTACTGAGCAGGGAACTCACCCAAGTCCTTGAGAGCAATTTCCATGGTGACTGCAACGGGAGGAGGCTGAGGGGCCCCCAGGTGCAGCGGGAGATGTTGCTGGACCAGAAACAACCCGTCAGAGCGGCTCTCGTCACAAGGAGCAACCAGCTGCACCCAAGGAAGGCAGAGTGCAGACCCCTGTTCTGAGAGTGGGTTGCGGAAAGCTTCGCTTCCCATGGTGTGGATGCAGATATTCCGTTTCCTTCGGTGTCACTTCTGGTTCAATGGAGACTACAGGTTTTTTGGGGAAAAAACCCCCAACAACAACAGAAACCCGCCAGACCTGGATGGCCAGAGGCAATGGAGGGACGGGTGTGTGCGCAGCCATGGATGACAAGCCCTCTCCCGAGCTTTGTTCCCCTCTATGAACACATGAAGCTGCCTTCTACTGGATCAGACCCTCAGTCCATCAAAGCTAGTATGGTCTACTCAGACTGGCAGCGGCTCACCAGGATCTCAGGCTGAGGTCTTTCCATCACCTCCTGCCCAATCCTTTAGGCTGGAGATGCTGGGGACGGAACCTGGGACCTTCTGCAGGCCAAGCAGAGGCTTTACTGCTGAGCCACAGCCCCCCCCCCCCCCCCCCCCATTTTCTAGCCAAGAGGTATATTCTTCCCACATTCTCTGGAAAGCAGTAGAAAACTTTCCCCTGGCCCTTAGTTCTGCCCCACACTTCCATCCCCACCATTTATCTGAACCACACCTCCATTCACCTCCTGCCACGGCTCCTGTAGCAACCAAGGTGTGGCTGTTCCATCCAATGCCTCCTCTTAAGCTGTGGAGTCCTGTGAGCATCAATTCTGCTTTGTGAGCGACTGGCATTAAAGTTGGGAGCGAGCCATTAGGGCGAGCATAGATCAGTTTGCTCTGGAGCCCTCCTTCCTGAGCTGAGACGAAAATGTGAGCTGGAGGCTAAAATCTGGGAGTTAGCTCACACTAACTCAGTTTAGAGGGAACACTGGTTCCATCTCAGCTCCAGGGAAGCTTCTTCTGGGGAGTTAAGTCAGGCACCCCAAGGAGAGGAAACCAAAAAACAGGGGAGGGGGGATTTCAACCCAGAACAAACCCAGGAACCAAAGAAGTTGAAAAAAAGAAGAAAAACCTGGTGTGTAAAAATATCAGCTCCAATACAGCTAAATTATATTGGATCAAAGAAACTTTAATCAAACTGGAAATATTAAGAACCGTGCATAAAACCCTATCAACTTTAATGATGTACATACTTTTAATTACACACACACACACACACACACACACACACACACACACACACACACATATATATGTAATTAAAGGTATGTACGTCATTAAAGTTGATAGGGTTTTATGCACGGTTAGATATATGTAATTATATATAATATTTCTGAGGAGACAAAATTGGAATTCGCTCCATCAAGGAAGCCAGAAAGGCCCTCTGTTTGCAAGACCTGAGCACGCCTGTGAACGACCAGGTGTTTTGGAAGTCATTAGTGGTTAAGACGCTGTGCTGCAGGCCAGAAGGTCAGCAGTTTGGCAGTTCAAGACTTGAGTGCCGCATGACGGAGTGAGCTCCCGTCTCTGGCCCCAGCTCCTGCCAACAAAGCAGTCCGAAAGCAAGAAACTGCAAGTGGGTAAATAGGTACCGCTTCAGTGGGAAGGTAACAGCGTTCCGTATGCCTCGGTGTTTAGTCATGCTGGCCACATGACCACGGAAAAAGTCTTCAGACAGCGCTGGCTCTTTGGCTTGGAAATGGAGATGAGCACTGCCCCCTAGAGTCGGATTCGACTGGCTTTTGAGCAAGGGAAACCTTTACTTAATTCATCAAGAAGCGACTTGATGGCACGCAACACACACACAGAGACGTACCTTCTCCTAGAACAAAAAATATATATTTTTTGTAGGATTACACTTGCATACATGTGTGATTTTACAAAAAAAACCACAATTCTTTTCCCCACTAGGGGAAGGTATCTATATATGCAACTGAAGTTGATGGATTGTTTTGCACAGTTTTTAATATTTACAATCCCACGAAGAGAAGCCAGGCCAGGTCTTTGTCTGTCTGTGAGAGCCAGTTTATCGGCTGTAAGCACAAATGGTAGCTAGTGTCTTGCTTCAGGACAGCTCCTAGTAGAGATGCCAGCCTCCAGGTGGGGCCTGGGGATCCCCTGGAATTCCAGCTCATCTCCAGACTACAGAGATCTGTTCCCCTGGAGGAAATGGCTGCTTTGGAGCGTGGCCCTCTAGGGCATTGCACCCCATGGAGGTCTCGGTCCTCTCCAGGCTCCATCCCCAAATCTCCAGGAGTTTCCCAGCCTGGATCGGGCATCCCTGCCAGACCTGGGAACCCCAGCTCCTAGCACTCAGTCCTTTCCCCCAAGCTGCAAAACAGTGACGGCTGCACACAAGGAAGGGTCCGGAGTCTGCGTCTTTGCAGGCAAACCCAGAAAAATGGGAAGGCTCCTTTGTGCTGAATAGGCTTGGACAGCATTTCATGCAGCTTTGCTTCTCCTGAGATTTTCACTCAAGGTTTGTATTTTGGGGATCTGACGGATGATCTTAGCTGTGGCGCTGTGTTGCCTCACTGCAAGCTGCTTGGCATGCCGTTTGGTGGGAACGCCTTGGGCAGCTGATTGGTGTCTTTAGGCTTTCCCCTTCTGCAGGCCAGGGGTATCATCTTGTGACTAGCGGGCAGCAAAACTGCCTCTGTGTGCCTCTCCAGCAGAGGGAACTGCTGCCGCCTCCCTCCAAGATGCATGAGGACCTTAGCCGGCCCCTCCCCCAATTTTTTAGGACTTGCTTAGTTAGTCTAAATGGTTAGGCTGGCCCTGAATGTAACAGCACCTTCCTTCCTCTCTCCCTCCCTCCCTCCCTCCTTCAGTCCCTTCCTTCCCTCCTTCCTTCCTCCCTCCCTCCTTTCCCTCCCTCTATCTCTCCCTTCTTTCCTCCTTTCCTCCTTTCCTCCTTTCCTCCCTCCCTCCCTCCCTCCCTCCCTTCCTTCCTTCCCTCCTTCCTTCCTCTCTCCCTCCCTCCCTCCCTCCTTCAGTCCCTTCCTTCCCTCCTTCCTTCCTCCCTCCCTCCCTCCCTCCTTTCCCTCCCTCTATCTCTCCCTTCTTTCCTCCTTTCCTCCTTTCCTCCTTTCCTCCCTCCCTCCCTCCCTCCCTCCCTTCCTTCCTTCCTTCCTTCCTTCCTTCCTTCCTTCCTTCCTTCCCTCCCTCCCTCCTTCCTTCCTTCCTTCCTCCCTCCCTCCCTCCCTCCCTCCCTTCCTTCCTTCCTTTCTTCCTTAGCCAACCTTTCTCACTGAAACTCAAGGCATGCTACAGAGTAAAAGCAATGGATTCCTCTGGCGTCAGACATCCAGTGAACAATACAGAGCAGTATAAGAATACAAGAACATAAGAGAAGCCCATGTTGGATCAGGCCAGTGGCCCATCCAGTCCAACCCTCTTGTGTCACACAGGGGCCAAAAACACCAGGTGCCCTCAGTATGTCAGGACTAGGATTACAGAATGCAAACAGCAACCTGCCTAAAGCGACGTACGCTGTAAACTATACAGAAAGCAGAATTGCAAAGGCAATGCACTAAAAGTAGGATAATACCTGGAGTATCATCATCGCAGTGGATGACAATCCTGTTCTCTTATGAAGACACCCTCCGGGGTGTCCCAGTCTGCTATTCTTTTCAAAAATGCACTTCCAGATGTTTCTGTCTTTCACATTCTGCCGAATGAGATGCGCGTGGGGACCTTCATGACCCCCTCAGGCAGGCTGTTCCTCAGGGTGGTGCCCACCACAGAGAATGTTGCCAATCCTACCCATTTGCCCCCCCGGGAGGGCACCTTCTGGAGGCTTTGCTCAGATGAGTGCAGCTGTCGTAGCAGAGCAGGAGAGGCAGTCCTGCAGGAATGTAGCTCCGGGGCCACTGAGAACCGACTGGTGTCCATTGGAGTGCCGCATGCATTCATGCATTTGCCTGCAGTGGAACCAGTTTGGTATAGTGGTTAAGTGCGCGGACTCTAATCTGGGAGAACCGGGTTTGACTCCCCACTCCTCCACATGCAGCGGCTGGCGTGACCTTGGGTCAGTCACAAGTTCCCTCAGAGCTGTTCTCTCAAGGGCAGTCCTCAAGAGAGCTCTCTCAGCCCCACCTACCTCCCAGGGTGTCTGTTGTGGGGAGGGGAAGGGAAAGGAGACTGTAAGCCGCTCTGAGACTCCTTCAAGTCCCACCAGATTCAGTCCCCAAAAGCATCTCCAGTTAAAGTTATCAAGTAGGATGTGATGTGATGCGAAAGACCTCCACCTGAGACCCTGGAGAGCTGCTGCCAGTCAGAGTAGACAAGACTGATTTCGATGGTCCCAAGGGCCTGAGTCAGTAGAAGAAGAAGAAGAAGAAGAAGAAGAAGAAGAAGAAGAAGAGATTGGATTTATACCCCGCCCTTCCCTCACTTGGGGTGATTTCTCACCAGCCTTGCCCCCAGTTTACGTTCCTGCCTGAGCCGGTCCTTCTGGTCAATTTCACAACAGTTGTCTACTCTGACTGGCAGCAGCTCTCCGGGGTCTCAGGTGGAGGTCTTTCGCATCACATCACATCCTACTTGATAACTTTAACTGGAGATGCTTTTGGGGACTGAACCTGGGACCTCCTGCATGCCAAGCAGAGGCTCTCCCACTGAGCCACAGCCCCTCTTGACAGCTCTCCAGGGTCTCAGGTGGAGGTCTTTCCCATCACCTCCTGCCTGGTCCTTTCAACTAGAGATGCCAGGGATTGAACCTGGGACCTTCTGCATGCCAAGCAGAGGCTCTGCCACTGAGCCACAGCCCCTTTTTACAGCTCTCTGGGGTCTCAGGTGGAGGTCTTTCCCATCACCTCCTGCCTGGTCCTTTTAAGTGGAGAAGTGGGGATTGAACCTGGGTCCTTCTGCATGCCAAGCAGAGGCTCTTCCACTGAGCCACAGCCCCTCCCCAAGTGTCACATGCATATCCTACATGTGTGTTCATATTAATGTGTGTGCAGTTTCATGTTTGTTCATATTAATAAGACAACATATTTAATAAGACAACAGCAACAGTGGTTGGTGGCAAAGAAACCCAGCTTTTGCACCGGATTCAACCCAATCTTTTACCAGCTCCTGAAAGGCAAAGGACTTGCAACAGTCTGCTGTGACAACTCCACTCTTCTGAGCAAAACCTCCCCAAAGCGCACAACCCTGCGGACAGAGGGAAGATCGGCACCTGCCCCTGGATGTAGACTGTCCAAAGTTTCCCATTGAAACATTCCACTCGTGCCGTTCCCTTGGCTATGGCTGTGCAGCATATCTGTGCACCGGGGGGGCGCGCTTGCATGCATCCACGCACACGCGCACATTTCTCCCCCCGGAGTCCGCTGTTGCTCCTATCTGGCAGAGGCGCCGCCTTCCCTCTTGGCGTGATGGAGAGCCTCCCGGGAGAACGCAGATAACGTACAAGGCTGGGTCAGCCGAGGCCTGTGTAAGCCATCCATCAGGCTCCGCCAGCCTTCCCTTTGCCACCATCTGATGTGCCGTTATCCGGCACAAATGTGTTTCTTCCCCCAAGGTTAAATGGATGAGTGAGGTTTAGGCGATGACAGCTCTGCTTCCAGGCTGCAACAATAAATGAAGCTGGGGGGGGGGGGGGGGCAGGAGAACGGTCCTTTGCTGCTGCGGCCACAGAGTTGCCCGATGCACTGGGACACACAGCCAGGGTGAACCCCCCCCCCACATTGCTTATGGGGCTCAATGCAAAGCAGGAAGTTGCTAATGCAGAGAGAGACCAGGAGTTTGCAAGAGGGGCTGCCCATGGCCTGTCCTTGCCCAGAAGGAAAGCTGGGTCCCATGCAGCTAGGGTTGCCAACCTCCTGGTGGGACTGGGAGATGTCCCAGAATTACAACTGATTTCCAGGTGACAGAGACCAGGCCCCGCGGAGGAGATGGCTGCTTTGGAGGGATGGCTCTAGGGCATAGGTGCCCCCCCCCCTTCCCAGGCTCCGCTCTCAAATCTCCAGGAATTTCCCAAACCCAGAGTTGGCGACACCACTTGCAGCACTGCCAGTTCTCCTCCTGGCAGAGGCCCTACCTGCACTGAGCAGGGACTTCTTTCCCCATCATGAGGCTGCCAACCTCCAGATGGGGCCTGGAGATCTCCCAAAATTATGACTGATCTCCAGACTACGTCATTTCTGGCTGCTTGCTTATTTATTTATTTATTTATTTAGAGCCAGTTTGGTGTAGTGGTGAAGTGCGCGGACTCTAATCTGGGAGAACCGGGTTTGATTCCCCACTCCTCCACTTGCACCTGGCTGGATGACCTTGGGCAAGCCATAGCTCTGTACCAGCTGTTCTCTCAAGGACAGCTCTGGAAAGAGCTCTCTCAGCCCCACCTACCTCCCAGGGTGTCTGTTGTGGGGAGGGGAAGGGAAAAGGAGATTGTAAGACGCTCTTCCTTCCAGTTTGGTGTGGTGGTCAAGTGAGCGGACTCTAATCTGGGAGAACCGGGTTTGATTCCCCACTCCTCCACTTGCACCTGGCTGGATGACCTTGGGCAAGCCATAGCTCTGTAGCAGCTGTTCCCTCAAGGACAGCTTGGGAAAGAGCTCTCTCAGCCCCACCTACCTCACAGGGTGTCTGTTGTGGGGAGGGGAAGGGAAAAGGAGTTTGTAAACCGCTCTGAGACTCCCTCGGGTAGTGAAGGGCGGGATATAAATCCAATCTCTTCTTCGTCTTCTTCTTCGTCTTCTTCAGGCTTATATCCCGCTCTCCCCACATTGTAGGATCAAGGCAGATTCCAGCATTCAGGTCTGCAATTTATGCAGATTTACATTTAACATCTGTAAAATCACTAAAATCATCACATACTGAAACAACTTGACTGGAAGTGACATCACCACATCGTGGGACGCTCTAGGGCTCCCTGGAACTCTAATTTGCTGGCCCGGGAAATCAGCTGGTGGTGGGGGCCCTCTGGTCTGGGTCAGGTGGGTCGCTGTACTCAGCGGGACGTTTCTGTATTGCCGCCTGGAGGTTTTATTGTGTATTTCAAGTAACTGGTTTTATCTTTATTATGTATGGATTTGATATTAATTTATTGTTAGCCGCCTGGAGCTGGCATTGCTGGACAGGCGGAGTATAAATGTAAAATGAATGAATGAATGAATGAATGGCTTCCACCCTAGAGTTTTGGAGAATCATAGAGCAATTCATGGGCACAACAGGGATATTACTTCTGGCCAGAAATGACGACATGGTGTCATGGGACACAGTTCCAGCAAGCCCCTGCCCCCCCCCCCCCCCCCAGCGGTTGCAGTCTTGGAGGAAGAGAGGCAGGAAAGAGGGGGGGGCAGACTGCATCCGAGTAGGCCTCTCAAGAAGCACATGAGATGGACCAGTCTCATTCACAGATGCCCTCCTCTTCCATTCCTGGGCAGTCGGGGAGAGAGGCAGGGAACTGCTCTGTCGGGTGACCCTTGTCGGGCTCCCGTGCCAGGCCTTTGCCCCAGGGATTCCCACCCACTGTTGGGGGACATGGCCCAGTGGGAGAACATCTTCTTGGCATGGTTACAGTCCCCGGCGGCATCTCCAGGTAAAAGGACCGGGCTGTAGGCAATGCTCCCTCTAAGCTGTGGAGTCTTGTGAGCAAAAACTCTACTTTGTGAGCTACAGGCATTGACGACGTGAGCGAGTGATTTGGCCACTGCGTAAATTAGTTTGCTCTGGAGCCGTCCTCCCTGCGTTACGATGAAAATGTGAGCCAGAGGCTGAAAACCTGTGAGCAGCTAGCTCACACTGACTCAGCTTAGAGGGAACACTGGCTGTCGGTGATGGGAAAGGCCTCCGACAGAGACCCTGGAGTGCAGCTGCCAGTCCGAGTGGGCGATACTGACTCTGATGGACCGAGGGGGGTCTGATTCACCAGGAGGGGAGCGCCATGGGCCTGGTCATCCGTGCCTTTCATTTTTGGGCAGGGTGCGTTAAAAAGAGAGAGAGAGAGAGATGCCAGAACTCTCAAGAGGGAAATGAAGTTTTCCATCAGTATCCTAAAAACTCATGAACTTTTAAACATTTTAAAAAGAGGTTCTGGAGCTCCATTCCGGCGCCCCCCCCCCCGAAAAAAGGCCCTGCTTTTGTGTCCAGAAAGCAGCAGCAACTCCCCCCCCCCCCCGCCCCCCTGCTTGGAAAAGCCACTGATGCCTGTGGTTGTCGGAGCAAAAGAACTCTGCTCCTCCTGCCACATCTAAAGAAGGTCTTCTTTGCCGCTTACAACTGGTCCAGTGGGCGACTGAGGGTTTTAGACTCGGAGAGACTAAAGAGACTTGCCAAGCCCTTCTCTCCACAGGGCTCTCGGTTTTATGTGCCTCCAAGTCCTCCTTGTTTTTCTAAGCTCCAGTGCCCCCACATCTCTAAGCCCCTCTTTCTCTCCAAGTGCCCCCTCGCCTCCAAAGCGGTGGGCAGGCAAAAGGACCTGGGGTACCTCTCGAAAGCCTGCACGCCTCGGCGGTGTGAGGACAGGCATGCTTCTAAGCCTCCACCCCCCCAATAGGATTAAGGAGGACGCGTTCTCTGCCAAGAAAGCCGGTACAGCTACGGCCCTTTGCTGGCATCTGAGCACATTGCTGACCCAGCCGGTGGCCATGTCTGGTTTCCAGCAGATAAGGGTCAGACAATGGGAGGATCTCCGGAAATCGCCTTCTGGGCTGACTTTGCATAGGGGGTGGGGCGGGGGGAATGGCCCGGCCTTTTGGCAAAGCACTTGGGAGTCAGGAAGCAGATGAGATGGGCCTTTCAAGAGGACATTTGCCTTTCAAAAGCAGCATCCCGCATTATGCAGGAAACACTTTTTCCGAGGCAGGTCCCCCCCCCCCCCCCACTATGACGCCTTCCCTCCTCCACAAGTGCAGGGCCAGCAGAAGGCACCAAGAGTGATTATGCAAAAAAGATGAATTATTCAGGTTAAGAGGACCGGAGACTGACCCTGGCGACAAAGCAGGCCTTCCCATGCCTAGAAGGGAAGGGGCACCCTGCCTGGACCAAAGCGCCTACGCAAATAAGCTGAGCCCTGGCGAAGGCCCATGCGGTCCTGCCTTTTGTTCACACCATGTCCAGCCAGCTGCCTCTGGGAGGCCCAAAAGCAGGAGAAATGCGGCAGCCCCCTCCCACCCCACTGTGCCCCCCAGCAAGGGACACAAAGGCCACTTTTGCACAGTTCTGCCCCTGGTACGGGAGAGAGTAGCCATCGGCCGTGACCAGTCGCCATCGGCAGCCCTGCCCCTCCATGAATTTGTCCACTCTCCCATTCAAGCCTCCCAAGTGGGCGTCCACCACCACCTCCTCAGGCAGCGAGGACTACAAATTAACTATGCGTTGCATGAAGAAATACTTCCTTTCGCCTGCCCTGAATCTGCCTCCCTTCAGCTGCAGTGGAGGACCCTGGGTTGCCCTGTCTCTTCTAGTGTCTTTTCTAGTTTTAAGTATTGAGCGGGAGGCGCTGAATCAAACAAACAGGCTTTTATTCAAAGACATTGCTTCAGCTCAAAGACAGCTCTATGAGAGCGGCACCTTAATTTATACTGTTTCCAACTCATAACTTCAAACAATGTAACTATGTACAAACAATCCTATTGGACCTAAGCAAGGCTCAGCAATTGGTTACCTAGAGTGGCTTAAGGACTAATGAGAGTCTTTATCTGTAGCCAATCAGAAAGGGCCTTTTGCATCCCAAAGTCTCTGCAAGCTGTGGCTGTAAAACAGTAAGAATACAACATCTAGTGTCTTCCACTTCTGCTCCTAGCTGCTGGTGCAGTGGAGAGCTAGTTCGGTGTAGTGGTTAGGAGCATGGACTCTAATCAGGGAGAACCAGGTTTGATTCCCCACTCTTTTTCCACATGCAGCTAGCTGGTGTGACCTTGGGTCAGTCACAAGTTCTCTCAGAGCTCCCCCAGCCCCACCTACCTGACAGGGTGTCTGTTGTGGGGAGGGAAAGGGAAAGGAGATTGTAAGCCACTCTGAGACTCCTTCGGGTAGTGAAGGGTGGGGTATAAATCCAAGGCCGCCCCCCTCCTCCTCCTCCTCTTCTTCTTCATACCCAGAGCAGACGAGGCAAGCAGTTTCCAGAATGGAGTGCTGGCTTGCCCATGAGTTTACACCAGAGCCTGGCATCCCACCACTCCGAATCCAGAAGCCACACTCTCTCACCTGCCTGCACAGACAGGCAAAAGTTGGCCTGGGGAAAGACGGGTGAAGCCTCCTGCCTTCTTGCCTGCCCCTTCTCTCTCTGAGCTCCTTGGCAGTCTTGAGATAGCTCGTTCCTCCCGATAAGCTGACCAGACGGCCAGAATTCTAATTTTTCTTGCAGCCGAGCACTTGCTGACTCCTTCGCTGAACTGTGAAAAAGAAACAGCCGCCCTCTTCTCTGCTCCTTTCTTGGCTGTTGCAGGCTATTTCTGGGCACCAGTCTGGCTCTGTCAGTCTGTTTCTTCACGGCTTTGGGTGGAGACTGAGATCCCGAGAGCTCCTGTTCCAAAGCCTTTAGGTGAGAGTCCCCCAAATGCACTCGTCACAGTACTTGGTGGGAGACAAGAGACGGTGTCGTCGGCTTTGGGGTGGAAGCCGGATGCACACGGACAGGGTCGCCAGGAGTGACGTGGCTAGCGGTGAGAGTCTGGGGACCTGGAGGCCCACAGTGCTCTAGGAATCACTGGAAACTCTATGGCAAATTTCGGAGCCAGTTTGGTGTCATGGTTAAGTGCGCGGACTCTAATCTGGGAGAACCGGGTTTGATTCCCCACTCCTCCACTTGCACCTGGCTGGATGACCTTGGGCAAGCCACAGCTCTGGACCAGCTGTTCCCTCAAGGACAGTTCTGGAAAGAGCTCTCTCAGCCCCACCCACCTCACAGGGTGTCTGTTGCGGGAAGGGGAAGGGGAAAGGAGTTTGTAAGCCGCTCTGAGACTCCGAGTGAAGGGTGGGGTATAAATCCAGTCTCCTCCTCCTCCTCCTCTTCTTCTCCTAGAGCAGCATGGTGTCCCATCTGCCCCCCCCCCCAAGTGACCTAATGACGTCAGGCTGACAGTGATTTTGTTGTTGTTCATTTTTCTCCTGTCCTCCCCCGGCTCCACCCCCAAATCTCCCAGAGTTTCCCAACCTGTATCGGGCTGCCCTCCCCCCCTCCCCTGGCAGTGGCCAAGGGGGACCCAGGGAAACAGCCACCAGGGGCTGAAACAGGCTGGCCTCTGGCTGCCAGTCCCATCCTCCCCCCCCCCCCGAATAAAAATGGCAAAGGCAAACAGGGCTGAGCTTGTGGTTTTCAGCAGCCGCCCCCCCCCCCCCCCATCCCCAGCTGGTGCTGCCCCATCCCTCAATGGATCTGGCTTAACTGCGCAAGGCATCACCCTGGAAAGGCAGATTCGGTCGTTAGCGTCCATCACTTTGCTGGCGTTAATGAGGCTGCAGGCAGGGCAGGGATGAGATGGATCACACACCCCAGAGAGGGAGAAGGCGGGGTTCATTGCTCCGGGCAGCCAAGAGCCCTTGATGACGGGCAAAGCCGTTTGTCTGCTTGGCACCCTCTCCCTTTGCTCCAGCGCAGCCAGGTGCAGCCGGTGAGATTGGCAGGGCCATGAGTACGGCTGCCCGTGGAGAAGACCCCTCCACTGGGGTCCTGGTCTAAGCCTTGACCCCTCTCACTGCACCAGGGGTCAGCCTCTCCTCTTAAAGCGTCCTCTGATGACCTTCATCTGGAGGGTTCCCTCTGCATTTTCCAGGGGCCACTCTGCAGAGAGCCTGAGAGGAGGGTCACACATGGACACACAGGGAAATGCGCCTGGTAACTGAGTTGGAACCCCCCTGGCCCTTTGCGGTCAGCATTGTCTACTCAGACTGGCAGTGGCTCTCCAGGGATTCAGGCAGAGAGAGGCCTTCCACATCCCCTGCGACCTGCTCCTCTCTCTCTCTCTCTCTCTCTCTTGAAAGAGTTTTATTATTTTTCTTCTACAAACACTAAACACTAATAAAACTCTACAACACTACAAACACTAAACACTACAATAGAACAAAGCTATACAAGGAGCTATATAGTAGAGTTTCTGATCTATCAGACATAAGTTGCCTTTAAGTTAGAGTATAACAGTTATGTTTAGCCTCTATTTAGGGTTGCCAGCCTCCAGGTGGGGCCTGGGGATCTCCCGCTTTTACAACTGATCTCCAGCTGCCAGAGATCAGCTCCCCTGGAGAAAATGGCTGCTTTGAGGGGTGGACTCCATGGCATTGGACCATGCCGAGGCCCCTCCCCTCCCCAAACCCCACCTTCTCCTGGCTCCACCCCCCAAAGTCCCCAGGTATTTTCCAACCTGGACTTGGCAACCCTATCTCTATTATAAACAGACAATTTAGTGATTGAGTCAAGTGTATATAGTTAGACATTTTTAAACTTTCCCATTGGTTTACATTATTTCTTTTCCTTTCCCCTTACTTTCCCGTTTCAAAGTTCCACTTGACTTTTGGTGGGTTGGGAGCTGCCGCCCCTTTTTCTGATTCCGAGTCCTCTTCCAGGGTATTGTTCGGTGAGTTTTCCGAACTTTACTGTCCACGTATGCTGATTTCTTCTTCCTCTTCCTCCTTTGTTTTTTAATCATTCGCTGGACTTTGTTGCTGTTCCAAAAACTGCTTTGCTTTTACAAGAGAGTCAATCTTTTCCTTTTTTTCTCTTTATAGTTGAAGACGAGTCCTTCAGGTGTTATCCATCTGTAAGGGGTGGAATGTTTCTGAAGAAAGTTGGTTAAGCTTTTGTATTGTTTCCTCTTCTTTCAAATGGTATATCCTTTAAGCAGGGCTTTTTTTGTAGAAAAATCCCAGCAGGAACTCATTAGCATAATCAGTCACACCAACAGCAGAAATGCATTCGCATATTAGACCACATCCCTAACAGCCCAGCTCCCTCCCAGGATTGGCTTCCTCAGGTGCCCCGCGGCTTGCGGGGCGCATGGGGAACCTGAGGGAAGGAAGGCAGTTTCTGAATCAGCTTCCCCAGGCGCCCCGCAGCTGCGGGGTGCAGCTGTGGGGTGCCTGGGGAACCCGAGGGGGGGGGTGAGGCAGTTTAAACTGCCTTCCCTCCCTGGATCAGCTTGGCTTCCCCAGGCACCCCACAGCTTGCGAGGCACCTGGAGAACCCAAGGGGGGGGGAGGCTGTAGGTGTGGCCAACTCAGAAGCCAGCCAGAACTCCGTTCCTGTGCGTTCCTGCCCCCAAATAGCCCTGCCTTTAAGACTTTTAATTTCTTGATTTTGTCCTGCTTGTGGCCATGAGCACCACGTCTCAGGTAAATCTTTTTGAGAATCTCACCAGTATCTCCCCAGGCAGGTTTTTCTTCTTAATAAATTCTGGATATGTTCTGTAGATCATATCCATATCACTTTGGAGTAGATCCGCTTGTAAACCTGTCACTGGGGCCCTGCTCCTCTTAACTGGACGTGCCGGGGATTGAACCTGGTCTCCCAGGGTGTGCCCAGGAAGATGCCCCACCAAGCCAAAAGGGAAATTTCCCTCTCTCTCCCACAATGCTAGAACTGGCAGGCATCCAATGAAGCTGATGGGCAGGAGGGTCAGGCTGAACAAAGGAAATACTTCTTTACACAGCAAGTAACTGAAGTTTGGCATTCGCTGCCAGAGAATGCAGTGATGGCCACAGGAATAAATAGCTTTAAAGGGGAATTAGACTCATGGAGGAGGTCTATCAGTGGCTACTAGCCTTGGTGGCTGAGGGGAACCTCCACTTTCAGAGGCACTAAGACTCTGAATCCCAGAGCCAGGAGACAACATCAGGGGAAGGCCTCAGCCTCTATGTCCTGTTCATTCGCCTTCCAGAGGAGCTGGTTGGCAACTGTGTGAGGCAGGATGCTGGAATGGATGGACCCTCACTGGTCTGATCCAGCAGGGCTCTTCTGATGTTCTTTTTAAGGCCTTGGTCTGTATGCCCTGTTGTTGGCCCTCCAGAGGAACTGGTTGGCCCCTATGTGAGACGGGAGGCTGGACTCGATGGACACTCACTGGTCTTATCCAGCAGGGCTCTTCTCACATTCTTATGAAGGCCTCAGCCTCTGTGCCCTGTTGTTGGCTTTCCAGAGGAACTGGTTGGCCACTCTGTGAGACAAGATGCTGGACTAGATGGACTATTGGCCTGACCCAGCAGGGCTCTTCTGAAGTTCTTATGAAGGCCTCAGCCTCTCTGCCCGGTTGTTGGCTTTCCAGAGGAACTGGTTGGCCACTCTGTGAGACAAGATGCTGGACTAGATGGACTATTGGCCTGACCCAGCAGGGCTCTTCTGAAGTTCTTATGAAGGCCTCAGCCTCTCTGCCCTGTTGTTGGCCCTCCAGAGGAACTGGTTGGCCACTATGTGAGACAGGATGCTGGACTGGATGGACCACTGGTCTGACCCAGCAGGGCTCTTTTGGTGTTGTTCAGTTTTTTACCACCTCCCCTGAGAGTACCTGCCCCCTCCCCCACAGCGCCTGTCTTTGCCCTCGGTCAATGTCACACTTGGAGTCTGTCAACTTGAAAAAAAGGCTTGCATCCGATAAGCAATCGGGCTGTCAGGCCCGGAGTGCCGCTTGCCTGTGATTTACTGCAGCGCCGCTAACGGAGCACAGATTTTTCTTAATCTAAATTGAAAACTGCTCAAGTAGAAAAATAATTTCATTGCTTCATCTTAAAAGGAGGGAGGGAAATGGGGCAGGAGAAAAGCGGGGGGTGTCGATGCCGGACACTTCTAGGGAGAAGCCGGAGATGAGGAGCGGACGGCCCAGAAGGGTTGCCACCTCTGGGCTGGGAAATTCCTGGAGATTTTGAGGGGGTGGAGCCAAGGTTTGGGGAGAAGAGGGACCTCGGCAGGAGTTGACACCCCTACAGCAGAACCCACTGGGCTCAGGGGAAGGAGAACTGGCCCAGAGAGAGTCTGGCACCTGCCAGAGTGGGGTTGCCAACTCTGGGTTAGAAATACCTGGAGATCTGGGGAGGGGAGGGGAGGGGAGGGACATCAGCGATGCAGAATCCTAAAGTGGTTATTTCCTCCAAGGAAAAGCTGCCAATGCTGCCATTTCCTCCAGGGGAATTGATCTCTGTCACCTGGAGATCATTTCTAATTCCAGGACAACTCCAGGCCCAGCCTGGATGTTGGCAATCATACGCTGGCAGCCTAGGACTGGAGCTTGTAGGAACGTCTGCCTACAAGCCTCTAGGAGGGATGTTGAGAAACGACCCAGGTTCTCTTTGGGCAGAGTTCTTGGCATCGGAACAGGGCTGAGGGAGCCCCTGGATACATCCCTCCCCTGCATCGGGACAGGTCTCTCCTCTGGCAACTGATGCTGTGGGGTGGGGGGGAAACGCCCCATTTTGCTGGATCAAAGCCCCTGGAGAGCCAGTTTGGTGTAGTGGTTAGGAAGGCGGATTTTAATCTGGGAGAACTGGGTTTGATTCCCCACTCCTCCTCCACATGCAGCTGATGGAGTGACCTTGGGTCAGTCACAAGTTCTTTCAGAGCTGTTCTCTCAAGGGCAGTGCTCAAGAGAGCTCTCTCAGCCCCACCTACCTCCCAGGGTGTCTATTGTGGGGAGGGGAAGGGAAAGGAGATTGTGAGCCATTCTGTGACTCCTTCAAGTCGGAGACTGCTCCTCCTCCTCTTCTTCCTCCTCCTCCTCTTCCTCTTCTTCCTCTTCTTCCTCTTCCTCCTCCTCTTCTTCTTCTTCCTCTTCCTCTTCCTCCTCCTCTTCTTCCTTTAGAGTGAAAATGACAGCCTAGCAAACACCAAGGGCTGCAGGGGAGCCCCAAAGATAAGCAACAGCTGGCTAGCAGGAAGTCCACATCCACCTTGACCAAAAGTTGTGGCTCTGGCCCAGGTACATCAAAGAGAAGAGCTCTGCCTAGGGTTGCCAACCTCCAGGAAGGGCCTGGTGATCTCTAGGAATTGCAGCTGATGACAGAGATCAGTTCCCCTGGAGAGAACGGGTGCTTTGGAGAATGGACCTCTGTGGCATTCTACCCTGCTGAGTTCTCTCCCCTCCTGAAACCCCACCCTCCTCAGACCCAGCTCCCCAAATCACCAGGAATTTCCTAACCTGGAGTTGGCAGCCCTAAATTTCTACCACATCCCTGGGTAACCACTATTGTGATCATATTGTTAGGTGTCCCTAAGAGAATAGGGTGAGTAGGCAATTTCACACATTTAATGCCTACAAACTGTCGTTCACCACTTCGAAACGAGTTCTGCAAGGGGAAGTCATGCATCTTTTTCAGTCACTGCAATTTTGAAAATGCGTCGGTCTCTCTGGGAGCATTTTCTAAAATGTGGGCTACAAATCTCAGATGAACAGAGGATCAATTCTTTATTAAATGCAAAAGGAATCATGCATTTTTTGCCTCTGTCTTCCCTGTGGAAGATGAGAAGTGCCTGCCCACTCCAGAACCACTGATTTCGGGAGGGGGGTTGAAAGGCCTGAGTCAGATTGAGGTGACAAGAGAGGAGGTCCTGCGACTGATAGACAATGTTAAAAAAAATAAATCACCAGGTCCGGATGGCATACATCCAAGAGATCTGACAGAACTCAAACGTGAACTTGTGGATCTCCTGACAAAATATGTAACCTTTCCTTAAAAATCTGCCTCCATTTCTGAGGACTGGAAGGTAGCGAATGTCACTCCCATCTTTAAAAAGGGTTCCAGAGGAGATCCGGGAAATTACAGGCCAGTCAGTCTGACGTCGATACCGGGTAAGTTGGTGGAAACTGTTATTAAGGAAAAGATTAGTAGGCACATTGATGAACAAAATCTATTGAGGAAGACTCAGCATGGGTTCTGTAAGGGAAGATCTTCTCTCACTAACTGGTTAGTGTTCTTTGAGGGAGTAAACAAACATGTGGACAAGGGGGACCCGATAGATGTTGTTTACCTTGACTTCCAGGAAGCTTTTGATAAAGTTCCTCATCAAAGGCTCCTAAGTAAGCTCAATAGTCATGGGATAAAAGGACAAGTCCTTTTGTGGATCAAAAACTGGCTAATTAAAAGGAAACAGAGAGTGGGTATTAATGGGCAATTTTCTCAGTGGAGGGAGGTAAGCAGTGGGGTACTGCAGGGATCAGTACTCGGTCTGATGCTTTTTAACTGGTTTATTAATGATTTGGAGTTGGGAGTAAGCAGTGAAGTGGCTAAATTTGCAGGTGACATGAAGTTGTTCAGGGTGGTGAGAACCAGGGAGGATTGTGAGGCACTCCAAAGGGATCTGTTGAGGATGGGCGAGTGGGCATCAGTGTGGCAAATGGCGTTCAATGTGGCCAAGTGCAAGGTGATGCACATTGGAGCCAAAAATCCTAACTATAAATACATGTTGATGGGGTCTGAACTGGCAGAGACTGATCAAGAGAGAGATCTTGGAGTCGTAGTCAACGCTCCCTCTAAGCTGTGGAGTCTTGTGAGCAAAAGTTCTACTTTGCGAGCTACCAGCATTCAAGTTGTGAGCCAGCGATTTGGCTGCTGCATGAATTAGTTTGCTCTGGAGCCATCCTTCCTGAGCTATGATGACCAAAAGGTGTGAGCTGGAGGCTAAAAAACTGTGAGCTAGCTCACACGAACTCAGCTTAGAGGGAACACTGGTCGTAGTAGATAACACAATAAAAATGTTGAAACACTGTGCGACTGCAATGAACAAGGCCAACGCTATGCTGGGGTTATTAAGAAGGGAACTGAAAACAAATCAGCCAGGATTATAATGCCCCTGTATAAATCGATGGTGCAACCTCATTTGGAGTAGTGTCTACCATTCTGGTCGCCACACCTCAAAAAAGATATTATAGCATTGGGGAAAATGCAGAAAAGGGCAACTACAATGATAAAAGGGTTGGAACACTTTCCCTATGAAGAAAGGTTGAAGCGCTTGGGGCCCTTTAGCTTGGAGAAACGACGGCTGAGGGGTGACATGATCGAGGTTTATAAGATTATGCATGGGATACAGCAGGTAGAGAAAGAAGTCCTTTTCTCCCTTTCTCACAATACAAGAACTCGTGGGCACTCCATGAAATTGCTGAGCTGTCGGGTTAGAACAGATAAAAGGAAGTACCTCTTCACCCAAAGAGTGATTAACACGTGGAATTCCCTGCCACAGGAGGTGGTGGCAGCTACAAGCATGGACGGCTTCAGGAGGGAATTAGATAAACCTATGGAGCAGAGGTCCATCAGTGGCTATTAGCCACAAAGTATAGATAGGAACTCTCAGTCTGGGGCCAGTGATGCTCTGTATTCTTCATGCTGGGGCGGGGGGGGGGAACAGTGGGAGGGCTTCTAGTGTCCTGGCCCCACTGCTGGACCTCCTGAGGGCACCTGGGGTGTTTTTGGCCACCGTGTGACTCAGAGTGTTGGACTGGATGGGCCACTGGCCTGATCCAACATTGGCTTCTCTTATGTTCTAACCAGAATGCTGAAGTCTTGCAAAGATCTTCAAGGAAGGATATGTGGCTTGAACACACAGAGATGCAGTTCATTTAGGCTATTGAGATGCTCAAGATGTGTTTGTTCTCTTGCAGTTTCTTAAACAGCCAGTGTGGTGTAGGAGTTAGGAGTCCCATGTTCTTGGCTTAACCTACCTCCCAGGGTTGTTATGAGGATAAAATGGAGGAGAATTATATTAGCCACTTTGGGTCCCTACTGGGGAGAAAGGCAGGGTATAAATG
This sequence comes from Lepidodactylus listeri, assembly GCA_029233225.1. Classification (NCBI taxonomy): domain Eukaryota; kingdom Metazoa; phylum Chordata; class Lepidosauria; order Squamata; family Gekkonidae; genus Lepidodactylus; species Lepidodactylus listeri. Next base: position 1,787,319 of record JARCFY010000002.1, read on the forward strand.
AATAAAAATAATAAATTTAAAAACAAATAAAGCTGATAATTTTTTGAGCCATGCTGTAGAGCTAGTTTGGTGTAGTTTAGAGCCAGTTTGGTGCAGTGGTTAAATGTACGGACTCTAATCTGGGAGAACTGGGTTTGATTCCTCGCTCCTCCACTTGTACCTGCTGGATGACCTTGGGCAAGCCATAGCTCTGTACCAGCTGTTCTCTCAAGGACAGTTCTGGAAAGAGCTCTCTCAGCCCCACCTGCCTCACCTGGTGTCTGTTGTGGGGAGGGGGAAGGGAAAGGAGTTTGTAAGCCGCTCTGTGACTCCTTCGGGTAATGAAGTGCGGGGTATAAATCCAATCTCCTCCCCCTCCTCCTCCTCCTCTTCTTCTTCTTCCAGGCCCTGTGGAACTGCATTAAGTCAGTTTCTCAGAGCTGTTCTCTCAAGGGAAGTTTTGGAAAGAGCTCTCTCAGCCCCACCTACCTCACAGCCAGTTTGGTATAGTGGTTAAGTGTGCGGACTCTAATCTGGGAGAACCGGGTTTGATTCCCCACTCCACCACTCACACCTGCTGGATAACCTTGGGCAAGCCATAGTTCTGGCACAGCTGTTCTTGAAAAAGAGCAGTTTCTGTCAGAGCTCTCTCAGCCCCACCTACCTCACAGGGTGTCTGATGTGGGAAGGGGAAGGGAAAGGAGTTTGTAAGCCGCTCTGAGACTCCCTTGGGTAGTGAAGGACGGGGTATAAATCCAATCTCCTCCTCCTCCTCCTATGCTGGATTATGTCAGTCAGCATGCTTGATGTGATAATATTTTGGAATTTAACCTCCTTCTTCCAGTCAGGGGGGAAAATAAAACCCGTAGCATTTTGCATGATGAAAGATCAGATTTCTGAAATCGTATTTTATTTATTTGGCTTTCTGGGATGTTTGTCCTGCTTCTCAGCAAAATGCGCCTGATGTGGCTCATAGACAAAGCAAACAAGGAGAAGAACAAATGCGATCCAGATGAAACAGAATCAGATGCAGGAAGTCAACGAGACACCAAAACACTCCACAAACACAGACAGTCTACAGTAGAATGTAAATCCTGCCAGATCGGCACCTGCGAGGGAGGTCTTGGCTCAGCGGCACAGCAAGTGTGTGCTTTGCGTGCAAAAGGTCCCGGGTTTGACAATCTCTGGAATCTCTCTATCTAGGGTTGCCATCTCCAGACTGAGAAATTCCTGGAGATTGGCATGTAAAGCCCAGGGACGACAGAAGATGGGGAGGGGAGAGACCTCAGTGGGGCATAATGCCACCGTCATCTGGAAATCAGTCATAATTCCAGATGTCCAGGCCCCACCTGAAGGCTGGCAATTCTATTTCCATCCACAAGTGTTCAGAAGGACCTTTCTCTGCTCGAGACCCTGGAGAGACGCTGACAGTCAGGGGAGGCCACCCTGACCTCAGGAGACCAACAATCTGTGTTAGTTCAAGCAGGGACAGACTGGAAAGGGGGAAAGGTGCAGGGGGAAGGTCTTGCCCCAGCTTGCCCCCCCCCCCAGGAGGGAAAGGCAGCCTGCCTGCTCAGCTGTCCTCCCACTACTGCGCTGGCTTGGGTCAGGTGGGGGAAGGCCATTGGCTCACTGGGAAAAATTCTGGTGGGTGAGTTGCCTACCTCCAGGTGGAACCTGGGTTTCCCTCAGAGTTATGACTCAACTCCAGAGCACAGAGATCAGTTCCTCTGGAGGAAATGAACATAAGAACATAAGAGGACATAAGAGAAGCCAACGTTGGATCAGGCCAGTGGCCCATCCAGTCCAACACTCTGTGTCACATGGTGGCCAAAAACACCCCAGGTGCCCTCAGGAGGTCCACCAGTGGGGCCAGGAGGACACTAGAAGCCCTCCCGCTGTTGCCCCCTCCCCCACTCCCGTCAAGCACCAAGAATACAGAGCATCCCTTGCCCCATACTGAGAGTTCCTATCTAGAACTTGTGGCTAATAGCCACTGATGGACCTCTGCTCCAGATGTTTATATGATTCGAATTTGGAGGGCAAGATCTATGGAAGCACATCCCTATTGAGCTCCATCCCCAAACTCTGATCTCCCAGGCTCCGCCCCATATTGCCAGGAATTGTTCAACCCGGAGCTGGCAACCCTGCCTAGTGGACACAGTGCCAAGACTGTGCTGACTTCAAGGGAGCTACTGTGGGGAAGGAGGGGCTCAGAGAAGGTGCCTGGTGGCTACAGGCCCCATGAGCTCCCCCCCCCCACCGTGAACCACATGGTCACCTGGAGCCAGGTGCCCTGAGGCAGCATCCGGAGTGGGAGGAGACATTGGGCCAGGTCTGGATCTGGGCACATCTGCACACGGCTACGGCCTGGGCACACACCACAATCCACCTGAGAGGGGCACAGATCTTGTCCAACTGGCACAAAAGCCCCACAGAGAGCTCTGTAAGCCCCTTGAGGGCCTGACTGGAGTTCCCTCTAAACGGCACGGAAGCCCCCCAGTATTGTCCTTTGCACCATCTCGATCCCTCGCCCAGCTCAAACCAACGATGGCCTAACCTGAAAAGAGAGAACTGCTTGACAAGCTACATCTCTCTGCGGGAAGAAGAAGAAGAGGAGGAGGAGGAGATTGGGTTTATACCCCGCACATCACTACCTGAAGGAGTCTCAGAGCGGCTTACAAACTCCTTTCCCTTCCCCTCTCTACAACAGACACCCTGTGCGGTAGGTGAGGGCTGAAAGAGCTCTTTTGAGAACTGCTCCTTTGAGAATAACTTTGAGAGAACTTGTAAGTGTCCCAAGGGCACACCAGCAGCTGCATGTGGAGTAGTGGGGAATCAAACCTGGTTCTCCCAGATTAGAGTCTGTGTTCCTAACACAATGAGAGACCGTGGCTTCTTTCAGCCACCCCCATCATACCGAGATCAAGGAGATTTGACTGTGGGCTGGCATGTGGAAGAGTGGGGAATCAAACCCAGTTCTCCCAGATTAGAGGCCGCTCCAGAATTCTACTTTGTAGGCAAGCAATTTGGCTACTGCATAAATTAATTTGCTCTGGAGCCACCCTTCCTGAGCCAAGACAAAAATGTGTGAGCCAGAGGCTAGAAACTGGGAGCTAGCTCACACTAACTCAGCTTAGAGGGGATGGTCCTAACCAGGGGTCATTTCGTAGAAAAAGAGGTGCAGGAGCTCATTAGCATAACTCATTAGCATAACTCATTTGCATATGCCACACCCCCTAACATACCGGAAGTGTGTCAGAAGGCGACACCCACTCCTCAGGCTCCACTCCACAGGTGAGTGAAACTGACCTGCTCTTCCTCCATTCCCTTCCCCATCTAATACTTTGTGCAATAAAAATAAGCGTAAAGAACACACCCTCATTTATCTTCCTGCTCCCTTGAAACCACCAGGTTTCAAGTAGACTTGAGATACCCAGGACACGCGCACCACCCATCCCTTCCCCTTCCCCTCCCCACAACAAGACACCCTGTGAGGTCGGTGGGGCTGAGAGAGGTCTTTTGAGAACTGCTCATGAGAGAACAGCTCTGAGAGAACTTGTGACTGGCCCAAGGTCACACCAGCAGCTGCATGTGGAGGAGGAGTGGGGAATCAAACCCGGTTCTCCCAGATTAGAGTCCAACTCCTGGCCACTACACCAAACTGATGGGGTGGGAGCTGCTGAAGGGTTGGTGAAATTTCTCCAGTACTTATGTGCCATGTGCCCAGATAAAAAATGGTATACTTAGAAAATGTCTATGCCACCTTGAGCAAGTCTCTGGAAAAGCAGCACACAGTCATAAAAGGAACAATGATAAAATTATCAATATTAAAACAAAACATTAAAATCAATAAAGACCCTAGCAGGGCTTTCCCCGGGGCGCTGCACCTCTGCACTGCTCAGGGAAGCCGAGGAGGGGGCGGGGCTTGGTCATGTGCCCGCCCCCTGGGCTTCTCACTCCCGGAGCTGCGCTCCTGTGCGCTCCTGCTCCATCGGACCCCTGGTCCTAACCACTACACCAAACTGGCTCTCTAGACCATTGTGTGTGTTGAAGTTCCACTCAGGCTGCAGAGGGGAGATCAGGGGCTACACTTTCCCCTGTGTGTTGTGCCCAGCTGCGCTTTTAGTCCCTTCCAGCAACAAAGCCACACCGTGGAACGAATCGGCCGTGGCAGGGCAGTGGCCGGCAGATAAAACGGAAATGTTGACAGCCGGGCGGGTTCCAGGGGTGCTTGCTGGGCTGGTAATGACGTGCCCAGTGAGCTGGATCGCAACAACGTGCCACCAAATTAAAGAAATTCTTTTTCCCATTTAATTTGAAAGTCACCACTGGGAAATCTCCCCTGGCTTCGGCAATGATTTCCCCCCAGGCTGGCTTTCTGGAGAAATCTTTAATTTTGATTGTCACACTTTGTGGGGTTTTAAATCAAGAAAGCGGAGCCATAAATAAAAGCGTCTGCTCAGGAAGGAGAAAAACAAAAAACGCAGCTGTCAGGATGGGAAAGCTGTTGCAAAAGGCTCTCCCCCCCCCCACTCCCCCCCAAAGTGGCTGCTCTCCAGTGAGTCCCTGCAAGCTCATTTCTGCCCTCTGAACAGGCCCAGACTTCATATGAGGGCAGGAGGCCACTCAGGTCTGCCCCAGTCATGTGTACAAGGGGGGAGGAGTCTTTTAGACCCCAAAGTGTGTGTGGAGGGGAGATGAACCCTGCTGGCACCCTCTACTTACCTCCCCATAGCATCCCCCACAGGCTCTGTTCTACGATCCCAGCTCACTCCTGGAGCAAACTGAGGGGAGTGACCAGGGGTTAGACATAGAACATACACTTGACATACAGAAGGTGTCAGGTTCAAATCCCCGGCATATCCAGTAAGGATCAAGCTGCAGGTAGGGATGGGCACAGACTGCATTTTTGTGGTTCCGTTCAGTTCCTGATTCATGTCTGAACCACCAACCGAACCACAAACTGAACAGGTTGTGTTGGTTCACAAACCGAACCGGTTCGTATCAGTTTGTGAGCCATTTAAAGTTTAAACCCCTGCTTTCTGCTCCCTGTGGTCTGCTGTTTGTTTTAAATGGCTCCGAGCCTTTTAAACCACTCCTCACTTGTTTGGAAACCCCTACTGTCTCCTCCCCGCAGCTTCTCACGGGGAGCAGAAAGCAGGGTTTAAATGGCTTGCAGCCTTTTAAAACGAACAGCTGTTTTTCATGAAAAAGAAGAGGAGGAGGAGGAGGAGATTGGATTTATACCCCGCCCTTCACTCACTTGGAGTCTCAGAGTGGCTTACAAACTCCTTTCCCTTCCCCTCCTCACAACACCCTGTGAGATAGGTGGGGCTGAGAGAGCTCTGACAGAAACTGTTCTTTTTCAAGAACAGCTGTGCCAGAACTATGGCTTGCCCAAGGTCCTCCAGCAGCTGTGAGTGGAGGAGTGGGGAATCAAACCCGGTTCTTCCAGATTCGAGTCCGCGCACTTCACCACTACACCAAAGCAAGGGTAGAAGAGCAGAAAGCAGGGGGTAAACAGCCATAAACGGCATGAAGATCCATGGAAGTTCATGGTGGTTCTTCAGTTTGCAAACATCCCTTCACAAAACATGAAGCAGCCAAAATTCATGACAAACTTTAGTTCACCAGCCAGTTCGGGCCCCTCCCTAGACGCAGATGATACGAAAAGACTTCTGTGTGAGACCCCAGAGAGCCGCTGACCATCTGAGTACGCCACACTGACCTTGATAGGCCGATAGGCTAATTCAGTATCAAGAATCTTCATGTGACATTATAAGAATCCAAGAAGCGCCCTTCGGGGTCTGACCAAGGCCCATCTAAGTCTAGTATCCTGATTTTCACAGAGGATGACCAGATGTCAAACACCAGGCGTCAATGCTTCCACCGATCGTTGCGTTCAGAGGTACTTTGCCTCTGACCGTCTAGTCAACATGCTTGAAAGCCAGGAATATCCATCTTCTTCATGCACTTGGCCAACTAAAAATAGTGTCCGTCACTATGTTCACTTGCAGTGAATTCCACCATTGGATTTAATTTCTCACTGAGCACAGAAGCATTTCCTTTTGACTGCCCTCGGTCTGCTGCCCATCAACTTCATTAGCTGCCCACAACTTCTAGTTATTATAGAAGAGGGAAAACCAACTCTCTCTTTCCAGTTTCTCCACTCTATGCCTAATTTTTAAACAAGTCTCACCATTGTCTTTTTCTAAATAGAAAAGCTCCCAAAGCATTTCCTCATATGCTTCAACCAACGCCCCTTCTAAGCGGTGGAGTTTTATGAGCAAAAATTCTACTTTGTGAGCTGCTGGCATTAAAGTTGTGGGCAAGCTATTTGGCCGCTGCATGAATTAGTTTGCTCTGGAGCCATCCTTCCTGAGCCAAGACAAAAATGTGTGAGCTGGAGGCTAAAAAACTGTGAACTAGCTCACACTGACTCGGCTTAGAGGGAACATTGGCTCCAACCCTTGATCACCATTTGGCTACTTTTTCTGCACCAATTCCAGCTTTACAAGATGGGATGTGGGCCCGATTGACCCATGGATCCTGAGCTGTTTTGGCCCTCCAAGGCACCTATGCACCAGTGGCCACTGAGTTTCCAACCAGTGATGTGCATGGGTTTGTCTGCCTCCCAATTCACCTTCAGTACACTGCCAGGAGCTGGTTAGTTTTGAAATTGCCCAACAAGAGAGGCAGCACTCCCAGCTTTCCTTCTGTGTTGCAAATTAAAGACACCTTTCAATATCCAGCAGCTGTTACCAAAGGGATGGCTTCCCACCCTTGCATACTGCCAGGGAATTAGCAATCTAATGATCAGCCCCCTCCCTACCTCTGGTGCCTGTTTTCAATGGTTTGTGCAAATGGTGGAGGTCTAGGAAAAGTTGAAGGCAGTGGGGAAAGAGAAAGACCCAACAGGAGATGGATGGACTCAGTCAAGGAAGGCGCGGCTCTCAGTTTGTAAGACCCGAGCAAGGCTGTTAATGATAGGACGTTTTGGAGGTCATTAATTCATAGAGTTGCCTGAAGTCTGAAGTGAGAGCCAGTTTGGTGTAGTGGTTAAGTGCGTGGACTCTAATCTGGGAGAACTGGGTTTGATTCCCCACTCCACCACATGCAACTGTTGGTCTGACCTTGGGTCACTGACAAGTTCTCTCAGAGCTGTTCTCGAAATAGCAGGTCTCAAAAGAGCTCTCTCAGTCCCACCTACCTCACAGGGTGTCTGTTGTGGGGAGGGGAAGGGAAAGGAGTTTGTAAGCCACTCTGAGTGAAGGGCGGGGTATAAATCCAATCTCTTCTTCTCTTCAGTTAACACACACACATATGGTATGGAGAACAACTACCAGCATTTAGGATAGTAAAGAATTTATTAAAAGTTAAAAGTACACACATGCTCTGGATTGAGAAGAAATACAAAAGAAAGGTGTAAACACACAGTTCCTCTGCCTCTCACTCTGTACACACCCTAGCTGGCCTTATTCTAAGGCAAATTCTTTAACTTAGAAGCTACAGCATTCTAACAGCTTCCCATGACCTTTCCATTACCTTGGAGTTTTTGTCCAGATGGCCAATTCTTTGTTCTGCATGGGAATGACAGCCATCTAGATGGAGCTCAGGTGTGACAAAATTGACCCCTTTCCTGGGATTTCCAGTAGGATGCCACCTGGCCCCCTCACACTCCTCAGCTCTCTATACCCCTTCTAGGTGTCAGATTCCTGCTCTAAATATTGGGACCCACACCCATCTTAGGCAAGGTGGGGGCAAGCCTAGGGGGTCTGAAAGCACAGGGCTGCCACTGATTCTATTCTCTTATTCCTCTTCTGGAGTCAGAAAGGAAGTTCCCTGGCCCAACCATCCATCTCTGACCAATCAGGATGCCCTGTGGTACTCTGGATGTTGGCGTGGAAGAGAACTGCAAGGAGAGTCATTCCAAGGGAATTGGCAAAGTGTTATCTCGGGGCCCCGATGGCAGGGGCTGTATCTGCAAAGATCTCCCAGCTGGCCATCTGCCCTCACCTCCTCCCTTTGTTGAAGATTCCATGGCTGCCCTCTAAGACAACAGGAGTTTAGGGGTCTGCTCTGGCGTGTGGACCTTCATATCCCCAAGCTCCACCTATTTCCAATTACCGGGGCCCCTTTTTGCCTGAGCGATCCCATTACCGTCCTGGAGATAATCTGTACTTTGCTCTGGAGCTGACCTGCCCACTGGACTCAGGGTGGGGTCAAACAGACCTTGCTCTGCTGAGAAGCCTCCAAATGCATTCCACAGGTGACTGCTCAGCCCAAGTGCTCAGTTCGCCTTCTGGATTGCCAGTCTTTTATATTCATAACCTTGTGCATCCTTAACCTCTGTGCCTCTCCCAGGAAGGCAAAGGTCTAAATGCGGCAAGTCATCAAATGCCATCCCTCTTATCCGTCTCCCTCTCAGTCTTCAGTGCAGGCGAGAGAGCCCTGATTTCACAGGTCACTTCCTTTCCATTAGCCAGGCTCCCATCCTTTCCCGTGCACTCTCCAGGGGAAGCTGCAGGTTCATAAAATTCCATCAGCCCTGAGTTGCATCACCCGTTTGCTTCTCCGCTCGGCCAGAGGGGTCCTACGAAGCATTCAGTGGCCCCACAGGTCTTCGTTCCTGCTTCTTCCCCACACTCATGTCACCCCACCCTGTCACAAGGGGGAGTGGTCGCTGGGGCAATACCACCCTTGCCTTGTCCATTGACCCCCCCCCCCTCCTCCACATGCCAGAAATCTCAGTCTGCAGCAACCCTTTAGGGACGAAAAGCACGCAGGAGACCAAATGTCCCAAGGTGAAGGCTTCTTATGCTGAAGGGGTACTGAAGGGGTACAGTTGTTAAAGGCCTGGACCCCCAATTATGTCCCTTTCACCTCTCCCCAGCTTCCTGACCACCAAGAAGCACAAAGAAAAGGAGGAGGTGGGAGGAGGGAGTTTTCCACACGCTTGTCTCCCAGCACCAGAATGGTGTCCAGGGCTGTAGCGCCCTTGGGCCTCCCCTTTTCTCGGACCTGGATGGCTCTGTGGCATTTTGGGGGGTGGCTCCTTTGGCTGGGCATCCTGCCCGTTTGGTCTAGTGGTCTGGAGTGTGGACTCTGATCTGGGAGAACTGGGTCCAATTCCCCACTCCTTTACATGCAGCTGCTGGTGTGACCTTGGGTCAGTTACAAGTCCTTTCAGAGCTGTTGTCTCAAGGGCAGTTCTCGAGAGAGCTCTCTCAGCCCCACCGACCTCCCAGGGCGTCTGTTGTGGGGAGGGGAAGGGAAAGGATGATTGCAAGCTGCTCTGAGACTCCTTCGGGTAGTGAAGGGCGGGGTATCAATCCAATCTCCTCCTCCTCTTCTTCGTATCTCCTCCAGTGCCGGCAGCAGCCACCAATGTCCCCAGCTGCTTGCTTGGGAGGGGAAGCTCGAAGACTAGTCCTGCTGCTGCCATAAAAACGAGGGTGGAGGCACTGTCCCAAAGCCAGTGCAGCAACCTTTTTCGGCTTGGTCCCCTTCCAGCCTATGTCCCGTCCCAAAGGTAGCGGGCAGTGGGGCTAGGATTAATGACCCCTCTCTGACATTGGTGCTGTGTAACGCCAGGTTCATAAACAGTGGACCGGGTTATTGCTTCAGCAGTCCCATGGTTGGACCACCATGCCCTGAGGGCCCATCTGAATGTTCCGTCCCGACTCTGTTTAAGCCGCGAGCAATTTTAGCTCGCCCGCGGAGCCAGATGGACCCAATGTGGCTTCGGATGGCTCTACAGGATCCGACGCCCCCTGGCAGCTTGTTGGATGAGCTTGCAGAGGACTGGCATAGCTGACTCTCCACAGCCATTGATGAGATCGCTCCCTGGTGCCCTCTTTGCTCTCGCTCCGGGCTTGCTCCCTGGTTTACCCAGGAGTTGCGGCTTATGAAGCGAGAGCTTCGTGGTGGTGTTGTGTGTGTGAGACAAAGCCACAAGAGCATCTTATAGAATGTCTATGAGATCCTATGAGATGGCAGTCAAAGCCGCGAAGAGAGAGTATTATGCAGCTACGATTGCATCTGCGAGCTCACCCCCAGCCCATTTGTTTAGAACGATTCGGTCTATAACAGCTCTGTCACAGGGCAGGCCAAACGCTAGGGAATTGGATATTGGCTGTGAGGCATTTCTGAGCTATTTCATGGATAAAGTCTTGTCGCTCTGCCGTGACCTCCCCACCACAGCTGAAACAGTGAGTGAGCTCGAGGACCCAAGCACATCTTTGATTTTGGTTTTGGATCATTTCAGCCCACTCAGCCTGGAGGAAGTTGACAGATTGCTCTTGATGGTACGTCCAACCACGTGCAGCCTTGACCTGTGCCCTTCCTGTCTTATTAAAGCTGGCCACGAAGAAGAAGAAGAGAGAAGAGATTGGATTTATACCCCGCCCTTCACTCACTTGGAGTCTCAGAGCGGCTTACAAACTCCTTTCCCTTCCCCTCCCCACAACAGACACCCTGGGAGGTAGGTGAGGCTGAGAGAGCTCTTTCCAGAACTGTCCTTGAGAGAACAGCTGGGACAGAGCTATGGCTTGCCCAAGGTCATCCAGCCAGGTGCAAGTGGAGGAGTGGGGAATCAAACCCGGTTCTCCCAGATGAGAGTCCACTGCTCTTAACCACTACCCCAAACTGGCTCTCTAGGGTTTTGAGGTGCCCTAAGGGAAGTTATCAACAAGTCCCTCTTAGAGGGACTGTTCCCAGGGGCGCTCAAGGAAGTGATAGTCCATCCTCTCTTTAAAAAATCATCTCTGGACTTGGCAGAATTAGCTATCGGCCAGTTTCCATTTGCCCTATTTGGGCAAATTAATTGAGAGGGCAGTGGCATTACCATTACAGGGCTTCATGGATAACACTTCCATGTTAGATTCCTTCCAGTCCAGCTTTTGCCAGGGTAATGGTTAAGTGCACAGACTCTAATCTGGGACAACCGGGTTTGATTCCCCACTCCTCCACTTGCACCTGGCTGGATGACCTTGGGCAAGCCCTAGTTCTGGCATAGCTGTTCTTGAAAAAGAGATGTTTCTATCAGAGCTCTCTCAGCCCCACCTACCTCACAGGGTGTCTGTTGTGGGGAGGGGGAGGGAAAGGAGTTTGTAAGCCAGTCTGAGACTCCAAGTGAAGGGCGGAGTATAAATCCAATCTCCTCCTCCTCCTCCTCCTCCTCCTCCTCTTCTTCTTCTTCTTCTTCTTTCTGACAACCTTCAGAGGGATCTGGATCGGGGCAGTTCAGCTGTGCTGTTGTTGGACCTGTTGGCTGCATTTGACACGGTTGACCATCAGTTACTGATCCACCGCCTCACCAGCATGGGAATTCAGGGGCTTGCCTTGCAATGGCTTGCTTCCTTTCTCCAAGGTTGGGGACAAAGGGTGGTACGAGGGGAACAGCAGTCCAAGAAACACCCACTGGAGTGTGGTGTGCCTCAAGGGGCGGTGCTTTCCCTGATGTCATTCAACATCTACATGCGCCCCCTTGCCCAGCTTGCCTGGAGCTATGGGCTGGGATGTCACCAGTATGCTTATGACACCCAGATCTATCTGATGTTGGGCGGCTGGTCAGACTCCAGACCGGAAGATCTAGACCAGGCACTACAAGCCGTGGCTGGTTGGCTTAGGCTGAGGTGGCTGAAGCTGAATCCGGTGAAGACGGAGGTCCTGTGTGTGGGTCAGGGCAGCCCGGGAGTAGGGACCTCACCTCCGACTTTCAGTGGGGCACCATTGGTGCCAGCGCCAGAGGTCAGGAGTTTGGGAGTGCTCCTGGATTCCTCCTTAACAATGGAAGCCCTGGTAGCAGCCACTGCCAAGTTGGCCTTTTACCATCTCCAGCTGATTAGGCAGTTGGTTCCCTTCCTCGACCGTGACAACCTGGCTGCAGTGATCCATACGATGGTCACCTCGAGACTAGACTACTGTAACGCTCTCTACATGGGGCAGCCCTTGCTGCAAATTTGGAAGCTGCAGCTAGTGCGGAATGCCACGGCCAGGTTTCCGATGGGCCTTCCCAGATGGGGGCACATCCGGCCTGTGCTGAAGGCACTGCACTGGGTGCTAATAGCATACTGAATTCGCTTCAAGGTGTTGGTACTTACCTTTAAAGCCCTATATGGCCAGGGTCCAACATACCTGAGGGACCGCCTTTCCCCACATATACCCCAGAGAGCACTGCGGACGGGGGTCTCGGAACTGACTGACCCTCCCGGGCCCCAAGGATGCCAGGCTCGCCACTACCAGGACCGGGGCCTTCTCAGTGGCAGCTCCATACTAGTGGAATGAACTCCTGAAAGAGATCAGGGCCTTGCGGGATCTTTTAGAGTTCCACAGGGCCTGCAAGACGGAGCTCTTCCACCAGGCTTTCAACTAAGGAACTGCCCTCACTACTACCACCAACAAGCCCGGCCTGCAGTTTTAACATCTGGCCTCTACCATTGCGTGACTCAGGAAGAAACAACTTAATGGTCTTCCTGAGTCATGCAATGGTAGAAAACAAGGCCTCGAAAGCCCCCTGCTGAGGTTGACATTAGGGATGGGCACGAGCCACATAAATGTGGTTCGTCTTGTGGTTCGTAGGCAAACCATGAACTGAGCCATGAACCCCACAAACCCAGTTGGCTGCCATACAAACTGAAATGGGTTTGTGAGCTTCGTGTTTTGGGCTCTGAACAACTGAGCTGTGGGACCAGGCTGCCTCCATGGCTCTGCTGTTTCTGATCTAAATAGCTGATCCATGGGAGCAGCCTGCTCCCATGGTTCAGTTGTTTAAAGGGGCTTTCTTAGGCAGCCAGCTTCAGGCTCGGAGCCATTTAAATCCCTGCTTTCTGCTCCCCATGGCTTGGTTTAAATGGCTCCTGGCCATTTTAACCAAACAGCTGAGTGGCAAGGAGCTCCCCGCAGCTCAGCTGTTTTTTTCATGAAGAGCAGAAAGCAGGGGTTTAATCCCCTGCATTCTGCTCTTCACGAACCCCCACAAACGGCATCAAAATTCGTGCAAGTTCATGGCAGTTCTTCAGTTCACGAACATTGGTTCACGAGCCATGAACCGCCCAATATTCTTGACAAACTTTGCTTCATTTCCTGGTTGTGTCCATCCCTAGTCACCATAAGTCAGCTGCGATTTCACATTTGACTCACATCTCTATCTTTTAATGAGTTATGCCTGCCACAGATGGATGGATGCATACTTTTATTATAACAGATTATTTAACGATTTATGCCCCACGTTAGTTCCCAAGGGCAGTAATTTAGAACAGCCACAATAATTTGGAGCAATAATTTAGAACAACCACAAACACAACATAGATAAAGTAAAACAAAGAAAAATAATATGCCAGAGGGCCCGTCATCAGTGGCTGGTTCATCCACAGGTACAGCTAAGAGCTCCCTGGGCCAAGAAGTTGTGCCATTAGCCTTGCTTAAATTTGACAGTATCTGCAGGAAGACCCACTTAGCCCTGAGGAAGCTGAGCTGCTCTCGCACTTCCCCTCCTTCACAACTTCACTCCTGTCTCCATGGTGCAACAGCTGCTACAGCTGCTAAGGAGGAAGTCGTAATGGCCACAGTCTTGTCATCTCGTCCGTCAGGCCAATCTGTGCTTTGCAATCCTACTTCAGGATACACTCTCTAATTCTTGTTTGCTGGCTGATTTGCAGTCCAGTGTTCTTCGCATTCAAGCATCATGCCAACCCATCATCAAGCTTCCTTGATCTCAGTATTATGGGAGTGTCTGAAAGAAGCCACTCTGTCTCACTGTCTTGAGAGCCAGTTTGTTGTAGTGGTTCAGAGCGAGGACTCTAGTCTGGGAGAGCTGGGTTTGATTCCCCACTCCTCCACATGCAGCTGCTGGTGTGACCTTGGGTCAGTCACAAGTTCTCTCAGAGATGTTCTCTCAAGGGCAGGTCTTGAAAGAGCTCTCTCAGCCCCACCTACCTCACAGGGTGTTTGTTGTGGGGAGGGGAAGGGAAAGGAGACTCTTGGTGGGAAGGGCAATCATGCCCATGCCAAGCTTAGAGACTACTCTCAGAAAAAGATGACTTTCTGCATATGCTCAGAAACTGCTTCATGTGCTGGTCAAGAACATGAGACGGCACCATGACACAGACTGAGGGCTATGTGTTGGTCTACAAAACTATAGTCTTCCTCAGTTTATGTACAAAAGCACACAATGCCCAGCCATTTCATGTTTTCCCCGTGTCCTAGGCTCTGAACTCTGAGCATGAGATTTCTGTAATGAATGTCAATAAATCAAAAGTAGCTTTGCAGCTTACAGATACACCCTTGAACAGCATACTCAAATGAGTTTGACACCCCTGCATTATTAATTATATTCCTGTGGTGTTAATTTGATTTTGGGGCTTCAAAATAAACCCAGTACCTTGGCCTGTTTTGGCTACAGCTACCAAAGCAATGGTTTTCAGAACTGAACTTTCAAGTGCCTCACCTTGCAGCACTGACTTTGATTAAAACCTGATAGGATGAGAGACTTGGTCCCTTGGAATCTCAGCTGAGGGTTAGCTTAAAGGGCTGGTGGAGGCTTGTTACCCTGGGCAGTGAGGACTTACTCCCCAGTTTCTGTGTGTTTTGCTCTGGCTCTGACCTGTTTCCCCTCCCCTTAACATAAAGTAATGGTGGCCTTTTAAATACTGCAGCTTCAAGAATTCCTACCCTACCCTAACTTAACATTGTTTGGATAAGTATAGTTTTGGGCTTAGGGTTAGGGGTGCACTTTTCCACCTTTTCTTTGTATCTTTGCTCAGCCTGATGCTTGAACAGACAATGTGTACACTTTTTATGCTTGTTTATTGAACTTTCTTATATTACAAATACTCAAAGCTTGATCTCTGTAAATGCACCACACCTATTTGGTTTTGCTTTCCAATGAGTGGTAAAGGGGAGGGACAGTGGATAAGTTCATCATCCCTTGAGAGTGATAGCTCAAAAGTGCAAGAGATCATCTCCATGCTAGCTAATAAGACTGAAGTGGGAGATGCAGCAACTAGGCAATGCAGATAAAGAGTTCTTAGATGTACAAATCTGTCTAGTGGGGGATACTCTTTCAGATGTATTGGTGGCATGGCAGTGGTTACTACCTAAAGAGAAGCTGGTACACCCTGTAAGTAAGGGAGAGGAGTGCCATCACTGGGTGGAGACCTGGGACAACGGTGGGGCTTTTCTAATCTCCTGGGATTCAGAGGAATAAGTTAGCATTAGCAAGTCTGTTCCTTCACAGAACCCTCAGCTTTACTAGGTTAACTTCTGCTTGTATCTGTAAGCAAGCTTGCATTTCAGCCTGCCAACATCTCTCCCCCTGCCCTGTTACATTTATTTTTTCCTTGTACTTACCTGAAGGTGAATTTTTTTGAAAGCAGGTTTTTTTTGACATCACTTTGTCGGACAAAAGAACTACCGTCTGCCTGGCTCTGCTCCCTCCCCCTCCCCCTTTATGCATAATGGTGTTCTTTTGCAATAACAGAGGCACTTTTTAACTTCCTTGTAATGAGGACCATGGAAGGGGATCACTTCTCAGTTCTATTAGCAATTAAAATAATGAGGGGGAGGGGAGAAGAAGTGCAGCATTGGCATGTCTGTGCATACTCCCCCCCCCCCCCGCTGTAGTTTCAGTGGTGAACTCTGGAAAGGGGACCACCAATTTGCATTGCGCTCTCCAGTAATTTCCACACTTCAGGGTGCAATTAAAGATACGAGGATGGAGTTATGAATCTGTCGGTGTGGGGAGACCTGAATGCTAACGGACTCCATTCTTTGCGGCTCCCTGATTTATCTGTGATAAAACCGCAATAATGCCGGCGGATTTCCATTGGCGGCTGTAATGGACCTTGACTACATTTAAATGCACTCCTCTTTGTAGCTTTTCTGATGGCCCGGTCCTCTGGATGGGTTTAGTTCACATGAGGCTGCAGGGGCAGTGGGGGTGGGGGGAGTGAGTGAGAGTTTCTCCATTATGACAGAAGAGAAACCTTCTTCCTGGGCAGAAGAGAAGTGGGGAAGTTTTGGGGATCAGGTTGACCTGTAGGGTTGCCAACTCTGGGTTGGGAAACACCTGGAGATTTTTTTTGGGGGGGGGGTGGAGCTTTGGGCAGGCACAGTTTGAGCAGGGGAAGGACCTCAGCAGGGTACAATGCCGTAGAGTCCACCTTCCAAAGCAGCCATTTTCTCCAGAGAAACTGAGGAAGTCCTTCTTCACTCAAAGAGCGATTAACATGTGGAATTCACTGCCACAAGAGGTGGTGGCGGCTACAAGCATGGATGGCTTCAAGAGGGAATTAGACAAACATATGGAGCAGAGGTCCATCAGTGGTTATGAGCCACAAGGTATAGATAGGAACTCTCAGTCTGGGGCAAGTGATGCACTGTATTCTTGGTGCTTGAGGGGGGCAACAGTGGGAGGGCTTCTAGTGTCCTGGCCCCACTGCTGGACCTCCTGAGGGCACCTGGTGTTTTTGGCCACTACATGACAGAGTGTTGGACTGGATGGGCCACTGGCCTGATCCAACACTGGTTTTCCTTACGTTCTTATGATCTTGGTCATCTGGAGATCAACTAGCAAGAGATCTACAGGTGCCACCCTACTGGCCTGCCATGTTGGATAGTTCTCCCCTGTGAGTGAATGCTGGGGGGTGGGGGAGATCCAAGAGCTTTATGCTGTGTGTGGTTTTAGTTGGGTTTAATGGTTTTTAGGCTTTTGTTACTGTCCATGGTGCTGGAGAAGACGCTTGAGAGTCCCGTGGACTGCAAGGAGATCAAATCAGTCAGTCCTAAAGGAAATCAACCCTGATTGTTCCCTGGAAGGCCAGATCCTGAAGCTGAAGCGCAAATACTTTGGCCACCAAATGAGAAGGGAGCACACCCTGGAGAAGACCCTGATGCAGGGAAAGATTGAGGGTCAAAGAAGAAGGGGACGGCAGAGGATGAGGTGGCTGGACAGTGTTATCGATACAACAAACATCTTAGGAAAAATGTTTTTACAGGAGAAGTTGTGCACGAGTGGAATCAGCTGCCCGGGGAGGTGGTGAGCTCCCCCTCCCTGGCAGTCTTCAAGCAGCGGCTGGACCAACCCTTCTCAGGGATGCTCTAGGCCTGTCCTGCACTGAGCAGGGGGCTGGACGAGGTGGCCTAAATGGCCCCTTCCAACTCTGTCATTCTACAATTCTATACCTCAAGAGGGAAGAGGAGGGGGGGGAGGAGGAGGAAGAGGAGATTATTGGATTAATACCCCGCCCTTCACTCACTTGGAGTCTCAAAGCGGCTTACAAACTCCTTTCCCTTCCCCTCCCCACAACAGGCACCCTGTGAGATAGGTGGGGCTGAGAGAGCTCTGACAGAAACTGCTCTTTTTTTCAGGAACAGCTGTGCCAGAACTACGGCTTGCCCAAGGTCATCCAGCAGCTGTGAGTGGAGACGTGGGGAATCAAACCCGGTTCTCCCACTTAACCACTACACTAAACTGGCTCTTTTGGGAGTGGGGCCTGAGGAAGGCTGGGTTCGGGGAGGGGAAGGACTTCATTGAGGTACAATCCAGGTATAGAATTATAGAATCATAGAGTCCACCACCCAAAGCAGCTGTTTCCTCCAGGGGGACTGACCTCTGTCACCTGGAGCTCAGTTGTAAACCCAGGAGATCTCCAGCTCCCACCTGGAGGTTGGAAACCCTAGCTGCAGCTCTCTTGGGATTTCTGCTCATTCTTGGCTGACACTCACGATGGCCTGCTTGACAGCTCAGTCTTCAGGGACGGGCTCCCATCTTGCCACCACCTTCTCCAGCCGGATGTGAGATACCCGGCCAGGGCAGGCTGCCCCTTTCAGTATCGTCACCATTTCACAGGATGCGTTTGAGCTCCACCTCATGATTTTTCTCTCTCTTTCTCTGCCTCCATCAATTTGGCCTGAGATTTCTTTCTTTCCCTCTATTATCCACCCTGATTAACTCAACTGCACCTGTCAGCTTTTATTCCACGGAGCGGGGGAGTGCCGGCGAGAGCCTGTTAAAATGCATGAGTTTTTATCGCATTTGCTCTTTCCGGGCCTGCAATGCTAAACCGGGAGGTGGTGGCGGGGGGGGGGGGAGTGGGAGGGGCTCCCTGCTCCGGGAAAGAGCAACCTGCTGGGCTGGCAAAACAAACCCGCAGCTTGCAAACAAAACAAGTCAGGTTCCCTGAGAAGTCCCGCTCTTCCCTGGCGAAGGTTTGGAAGACTCAGAAGCCAGCCTCTCTAGGAAGTGATTTCTTTCTTTGCACCTGAACACACGACTGCTTGGTGCACTGAGGACAGTCTCTCTTTCCAGTCTGGGTAGGGTTGCCAACTTCCAGAGGGAGATCTCATAGAATCATCGAGTGGGAAGGGACCTCCAGAGTCATCTAGTCCAACCCCCTGCAGAGTCCAGGGAATTCACAAATACCTCCCCCTCCACACCCACAGTGACTGCCGTTGGATGCCCAGAAGATGACAATAAACCTCCAGGATCCCCGGCCAAAGAGGCCTGGAGAAAAACTGCTTCCTGACCCCAAAGTGGAGATCAGCATTTCCCTGGGCGTGTCAGAAAGGGCCACGAGATCTAAGCACTGAGGCAACCCTTCCTGCCCTCCCTCTCATGGTCTCCCCAAGTTCACAGGATCTGCATTGCTGTCAGGTGGCCATCCAGCCTCTGCTTGAAAACCTCCAGAAAAGGAGAGCCCACCACCTCCTCCCGAGGAAGCCTCATGCCTTCAGACCATGCTTTGGAGCCAGGGTAGTGGTTGAATGGGATTTGCAGTCTGGGCCTAAAAGATCCCAGATTCACACCCTGTTATTTATTGGCCATGCGGTCACCATGTGCTCCCGTAATGGCGACTGCCATGTGGCCAGAGCACATGGCCAAGAAACTACCTGAGCTTCAGCCAGGTAGGCCAGGTGGATTCAAACTGGCCACCAATCCTGTACCTAGGTTTCTCCCAGGGAACCTATGAGATGTAAATAGACTGATAATAGCCTATCAGGCCAGTTGGGTGAGGTCAGGGGATTGTCCCTGACCAGCATAAAAGGAGGGCTCGGAGCCCTGGGTTGGATGCTTCATCCGGACCAGCAATAAAGATCTAGCTGTTTCACTGTTCCATGGACTCCCGACTCCAATACTTATCACACCCCATTCCTCAGCTAAAGGTCCAGGCTTCATAATCACTGGCTGAGTCCTCAGCAATGCCTACGGAGTCCGCTATGACCAGTGACACATGACACATGAAGTGTCCTGATCCACCAAGGCCAGTCTTGTCTACTCAGACTGGCAGCAGCTCTCCAGGTCTTTCCCATCACCTCCTATCTGCTCTTTTTACCTGGAGACACCGCGGATTGAACCTGGGACCTTCTGCATGCCAAGCAGAGGCTCTGCCACTGAGCCACAGCACCTCCTCGGAATTTGTTTAATCTGACTGGCAGCAGCTCTCCAGGGTCTCAGGTGGAGGTCTTTCCCATCACCTCCTGCCTGGTCCTTTAAATTGAGATGCTGGGGATTGAACCTGGGACCTTTTGTGTGCAAAGCATGCATCCTACCACTGAGCCAGAGCCCCTCCCCAGTTTCTAGACCTCTTTCCTGTAGACTGTCGAGCACAGTTGTCTGGCAGGCTGCTCTTCTTCAGACCTGAGCAACCTGGGGCAAAGAAAACCACTAGCAGAAGAAACAGGCAGGAGGCAGCGCTGGTCTTTGTTCCCCCCAGGGACAGGGGGGGGGGTGTCTGCTTCCTCTGGCTGTGCGCCGTGCGGATGTATCAGAAGGGACCAACGTTCCCTCTAAGCTGTGGAGCCTTGTGAGCAAAAATTCTATGTTGTGAGCTACTGGCATTAAAGAGTTGTGAGCAAGCGATTTGGCTGCTGCATCAATTGTTTGCTCTGGAGCCATCCTTCCTGACCTATGACAAGATGTGTGAGCTGGAGGCTAAAAGACTGTGAGCTGGCTCACATTAACTCAGCTTAGAGGGAACATTGGAAGGGACACCACACAAGCTTTACCCCATGTTATTTCCTAATGGCAACCGTGCACACAGTCAGATAAACTCACGTGGCCAGGCTGGCTACCGGAGCTTCACTTCAGGAGACAAGAGCCCCGCCGGATTGTAAATTAGACCAAGCGGCCACCCACGTTTCCACCAGGGGACCTATGGTTTAAGGTAACTCATGATTAATCCTTTCAGGAAGTTTGGATGTAATCTTATCAGGGAGTAATCCTATCAGGGAGTTTGGGCATAATCTTATCAGGGTAATCCTATCAGGGAGTAATCCTATCAGGGAGTTTGGGCAAGGCCGGGGGTGCAGTTTAGACGTGTATTTAAGCAGACCCCTGAGCCCCGTTCAGTAGCCTGGAATCGTACCATCAATAAACTTATGAGCTACTTTCACTGCAACGCGTCTCTGGGCTCGGTACTTTATACCCCACCTTGCAAGTCATCCATGCAAATGCTGTTGACCACCGCTGGGATAAGGGCACCACGTATGAAAGTCAGCCTGGCTTTCTGATCAGTAGGGTACCTGTCTCTGGACAACATACTTTTTTAGGCGACGTTTCTCCAGTTTGTTCATGAGAAAGCCACACGGCATTGTGCTTTGACCTCATGGAGCACCATGCAGGCGTTTTAACTAGAGAGCCAGTTTGGTGTAGTGGTGAATTGCGCGGACTCTAATCTGGGAGAGCCGGGTTTGATTCCCCACTCCTCCACTTGCACCTGCTGGGTGACCTTGGGCAAGCCATAGCTCTGTCCCAGCTGTTCCCTCAAGGACAGCTTGGGAAAGAGCTCTCTCAGCCCCACCTACCTCACAGGCAGTGTTCCCTCTAAGCTGAGTTAGTGTGAGCTAGCTCACAGTTTTTTAGCCTCCAGCTCACACATTTTTGTCTCAGCTCAGGAAGGACAGCTCCAGAGCAAACTAATTTAGGCAGTAGCCAAATCGCTCGCTCACAGCTTTAATGCTAGTCGCTCACAAAGTAGAATTTTTGCCTACAAGACTCCACAGCTTAGAGGGAGCATTGCTCACAGGTTGCCTGTTGTGGGGAAGGGAAGGGAAGGGAAAGGAGTTTGTAAGCCACTCTGAGACTCCAAGTGAGTGAAGGGCGGGATATAAATCCAATCTCTTCTCTTCTTCTTCTTCTTCTTCTTCTCACATGGCAAGCCAAGGGGCAGCTTAAAGACCAGCAAGATTTCCCAGGCATGAGCATGTGAGCCCCAGCATTCCCTACATGCCTCCACTCGTTTGTACAAAGGGAGCGCAGACACTTGAAAGCTCACACTCTGGAAATCTTAGAACAAATTTAGAAAGCTCACACCTTGAATAAACCTTTGTTGGTCTTAAAGGTGCCGCTGGGCCCTAAATTTTGTTCTACTGCTTCAGACCAACACGGCTCACCACCTGGATCAATCTTCCTGGAAATCTTCTTGGCCTTTCAGCTGCTCCTGGGCTTGAAACTTGCACTCTTACAGCTGACCAACATGGCTACCCGCCTGAAACGATCTATGAAACATTTTACTCTGTCGAAGAAGAAAAGGCGGAGACAATGTCGGATGGTTCTCAGGCACAGTGTGCCTATTCTGGGCCTCCGGAGCAGGACGAGTTGGCTGCGAGGCCCTTTTCAAAGTTAGCACCTCCGTTCTTTTCAGCTGAGAATAGCTGAGTTCAGTGCCCTTTGCCAAATGAGGAAACAAAATCCATTCTTCCGTGCAAGAGAACACAGGGCAGCTTTTTGTTGCCTTCTTCTCAGCATGGGGCCGAAGCACAGAAAGCGCCCGCGATAGTGTTTGCGCAAGCAGAACCACAGTGAAGTCTGGGCCTGCCAAGCCAAGCAGGGGCCCTGCGCTGTCATTTGCAATGGTTACTGTGCTGATCCCACTCCCACCCCCTCACACACACACCTACTGAAAAGTACTGGAGTCAGAGACCGGTAGCCGTGAAATCAGCAAGCATGTTTATTTCAGGTTCTGATGAAGCATATCTACCGTGGGCCGGGGGTCTGCTTATGTTCACAAAGGAGCCTTGCCCCCAACCTCACACATACAGCGTGATAGGATACATTTCCCACCAGAGACTCCCATTGGTACATTTGAATAGTCTAAGCCTCTGATAGGAGGACATTTAGGATCCTAGTGCGCTATTGTTTTCTTGCTCCAAGCTCAGGACCATCCTGGCCATGTGTTCGGCGGTGGCCATGTGGCTGTGGCTGTGTATATATTACACCCACCTTTTGGTGCTTTCGTGTACAAGGTAGAAATCCTTTCATGTCCTGTCAGACACACAGAGTTGTGAGTGCACATACACACACAACCACATTTAGACGCACATACGCACGCAGGACGCAGTGGCTCAAAACACCCCTCCGCCGTGGCAGATTTGCAACTGCTAATTTCACCGTCCAATTATAAGCGCTTTGCCTTTTCTCGTTTTAATAAAAACGAAAGCATCCGGAAAGGCCGCCTGCACTTGGGAAGCAGCAGATCTGACATAATTAGGAAGTGGCTTCAGTTGGGCTGTTTTCCTAATGGTTTGTCATATCAAGCTGCAGCTCCCCGGGAGCCCCCCCCCCCTCTTCGATTCCCAACCCCCTGAGGCATCATTTACATTTCTTAATAACCCCTCATTAATATTCATGACGTGAGGAAGGGTAATGACGGCTGAGCGCGCACCACTAATTCAATTTCGCTGAGCCTCCGTGTGTTTAGTTAATCACCGGGGGACCTGGGCTCCTCCGTACAATTATTTATTCAGAATTAGATCTCACAGCATCTGGATTGAAAAGTGCCCCAGGAATGCCACGCAAGAAGGGATCCTCTGCCTGGCCTCCACCGGGGGGCTCAGCTCCAGGGAGGGCCGGAGTGGAGCAGGCGGGATTCCTCTGCCGCCTTCCCAATGGGCACTGGGGAACCCACAGCTCCGTAACGGCGGATCAAGCTGGTGACATATAATGTGCGTTGTGCCCTTGCAGCCTCCGCAGTCTTTACCAGCGCCCCTCCCACCTTCTGGCAAGGATGAAAAGAGGCCGGGATTTCCATTTCTGTTCTGCAGAGCCAGTTTGGTGTCGTGGTTAGGAGCATGGACTCTAATCTGGGAGAACCGGGTTTGATTCCCCACTCTGCCTCCACATGCAGCTGCTGGTATGTCCTTGGGTCAGTCACAAGTTCTCTCAGAGCTGTTCTCTCAAGGGCAGTTCTCAAAAGAGCTCTCTCAGCCCCCCCCCGCCGCCTCACAGGCAGTGTTCCCTCTGAGCTGAGTGAGTGTGAGCTAGCTCACCGTTCTTTAGCCTCCAGCTCACACATTTTCGTCTCGGCTCAGGAAGGACAGCTCCAGAGCAGACTAATTTATGCAGTAGCCAAATCACTCACACACAGCTTTAATGCCAGTAGCTCACAGAGTAGAATTTTTGCTCACAAGACTCTGCAGCTCAGAGGGAACACTGCTCCCAGGCAGTGTTACCTCTAAGCTGAGTTAGTGTGAGCTAGCTCACACTTTTTTAGCCTCTGGCTCACACATTTTTTTCTTAGCTCAGAAAGGATGGCTCCAGAGCAAGCTAATTTATGCTGTAGCCAGATCACCTGCTCACAACTTTAATGCCAGTAACTCACAAAATACAATTTTTGCTCACAAGCAGGGGTCATTTCAAGCAGGAGCTCGGGGGAGCTCAGTTCCGGGAGTTGGTGCCAGCCCTCCCCCCCTCCCGGCAGGGGAATGCCTGCTTGTGTCACGGCTGCAGCAAAATGACCCCGTCCCCCAGAAAGGTTCTTGTTCCTCCCACCAGCCTTCTGAAGGCTTCAGCCACCACTGAAGCTATCCTCCCAGAATAGTGGTATTTCTGAGGCTTGGATTGGTAGCTGTCCCCTCTCTGCCAGCTCTTTCTTTCTTTCTTTCTTTCTTCCTTCCTTCCTTCCTTCCTTCCTTCCTTCCTTCCTTCCTTCCTTCCTTCCTTCCTTCCTTCCTTCCTTCTTGCCTTCTGACATACTTGATGTCAGGTGGTGTAGCACATGCAAATAAGTTATGCTAATGAGTTATGCTAATGAGCTCCTGCACCTCTTTTTTTACAAAATGACCCCTGCTCACAAGACTCCATAGCTTAGAGGGAACATTGCTCACAGGGTGTCTGTTGTGGGGAGGGGAAGGGAAAGGAGATTGTGAGCCGCTCTGTGACTCCTTCGGGTAGTGAAGGGCAGGGTATAAATCCAGTCTCTCCCCTCCTCCTCCTCCTCCTGTCTCACCAAGGGAGCTTTGACTCTTGGAAGCTCAGAGCCGGAAACTCGGGTTGGTCTCTAAGGAGTGACTGGACTCGAATCTTAACTGTTCTATGGCAGTCCAGCACGGCAGCTCTCTGCAGCTGTCTCCATAGTGGTGTGTGGCCGTTTCCTCTTCCTGACCCAACATGCTGAAGGAGGCAATATCTGCCCTGTGCTGTGGGGTGTCTCCTAATGGCTCTGGGCCAATCATGGCTGGCTCGGGGGGGGGGGGGTGTTGGGGGCAGGAGCTGGGGCTTTGACAAAACTAGGAGCGTGCCAGTTTAGCAAAACTATGTGAGAGCCAGTTTGGTGTAGTGGTTAAGTGCGCGGACTCTAATCGGGGAGAACCGGGTTTGATTCCCCACTCCTCCACATGTAGCTGCTGGCGTGACCTTAGATCAGTCACAAGTTCTCTCACAGCTGTTCTCTCACAGTTTGATTCCCACTCCTCCTCCACATGCAGCTGCTGGTGTTACCTTGGGTCAGTCACAGTTCTCTCGGAGCTGTTCTCTCAAGGGCAGTCCTCGAAAGAGCTCTCTCAGCCCCACCTACCTCACAGGGTGTCTGTTGTGGGGAGGGGGAGGGGGAGGAGATTGTAAGCTGCTCTGAGACTCCTTTGGGTAGTGAAGGGTGGGGTCTAAATCCAATCTCCTCTTCTGCTTTTCTCTTTCTCTTTAATCTTCGATAGGCTTGCAGAACAGCTTTGACCTCTCAAGTCCAGACAGGGCAGCCAGGGGATACTGCTGAGCTATAAACTTCATGAGAAAGCACCTGCCAGTTTCAAGAACGGAGGTGGGTCCATGGCTCAGTCAAAGAGCCTCTGCTCCATGCAGAAGGACCTGGGTCCAAACCCCCCCCCCCCACACACACACACATCATCAGTTAAAAAGATCAGGTAGCAGGTGATGTGACAGATCTCAACTTTAGACCCAAAGTTGCTGCTGGTCAGAGCTGGAAATACTGAGGTGAATGGATCACCCGTCTGATTCAGCTGAAGGCAGCTTCATGCATGGGGAGGGCCATGGCTCAGTGGGAGAGCCTTTGCTCAGCATGCAGAAGGACCCAGATCCAGTTCCCCAGCACCATCAGTTAAAAGAATCAAGAAGTCAGTGATGTGAAAGACCTCAACCTCAGGACCCTGTAGGGTTGCCAAGTCTTCGGAACTCACCGGCGGGGGGGAGTCCTCCTCTGGCTGGGAGTTTGTCCTGGTGCGCGCCAAGCGCGCGCCCAGCGACATCACCAGAAGTGACGTCAGCACGTTGGGGGCGTTGCCAGGGCGACGCTCTGGCAATCGTCCCAAAACTCTATTAGGGCGATTGCCAGAGTGTCGCCCTGGCAACGCCCCCAACGTGCTGACGTCACTTCCGGTGACGTCATTACGTCGTCCTCGCTGGACGACTTCGAGGGTGGGGTTTCCCCCCCCGGCCAAATGCTGGCCGGCGGATCGGGAATCCCTTTAGCAGGGGATCCCCCGCCCCCCCGGGCTGACTTGGCAGCCCTAGGACCCTGTGAAGTTGCTGCCAGTCAGAGCTGGAAATACTGAGCTTGGGAGATGGTCTGTGACTCAGCGGAAGGCAGAGTTGGGCATACGTGTGTTTGTGCAATGAATCCAAGCAGCAGCAAACTAGTTGGAGACCAGGATAAGGTCCCGAACTGTGCGAATGGGTGGATAATGGACTGTCCCAACCAAAGTGGGCAGTACGAAAGCATGACTAGATGCAGGGCTCATTTCGTAGCAGGAGCTCCTTTGCATATTAGGCCACCCCCCCCCCCAATGTAGCCAACCCCCCAAGAGCTTACAGAGCTCTTCTTTCAGGGGCTACTGTAAGCTCTTGGAGGATTGGCTACATCGGGGTGTGTGGCCTAATGTGCAGAGGAGCTCCCGCTACGAAATGAGCCCTGACTAGATGGCATCTAGTTGAGCTGGTTTGCAGTACA
The DNA here is from genome assembly GCA_029233225.1 of Lepidodactylus listeri. NCBI lineage: Eukaryota > Metazoa > Chordata > Lepidosauria > Squamata > Gekkonidae > Lepidodactylus > Lepidodactylus listeri. The sequence continues at coordinate 1,813,481 of JARCFY010000002.1, forward strand.
GTTCAGCTCTTCTCATGTTTGCCAGTTGCCAATAAAGAGCTGGGGGGGGGGGGTTGGACAGTGTCGGTCAGCAGGTGACTTCCTCCTTATGTCTTCCTAATAGCAACGTACAGCATCATCGGCTTCTTGCGCATGCGCTTTCCTCCCAGAGACCGCTCGAGTTCTGCCTGCCTTCCCATCCTCGATGCCCTTATGCTCCACTCCGCAGGGCAGTTGTTCAAACAGACAGTTAGATCAGTCACAAATCATAGGAATTAGTCAGCAATAAATGCTATCTTTTTTTCAAAATAAAATAAATCTTACTATTTGGCGACTGTCTAAGCATTGCTCAGCGTGCACGAGCGGTTTCGAAGCCAACCCGTCTGGCAGGTGCTCCAGCAAACAGCGATCGACTTGTGTATTGTCAAACATGCTATGTTTGACCGTCGAGCACACCTGCTGCAGAATTCACAGCATCCCTGTCCTGTCCTGTCGTCTTCACCAGGTGAAGCCACCTGTATCGAACTGCAAAGCTGGGTATGAGCCTCCATGAGTCACGGCTCGCTTCTTCAGATATCTGAAGGAGCGAGCAGTGACTCGTGAAAGCTCACCCCCTGCCATGAATTCTGTTTGTCTTGAAGGTTCCACGGGACTCTTGCTGTTTTCTCCTGCTTCAAGCAGACTGACACGGAGACCCCTCTTAATCTATCTGCAAAACTGGGGGCAGGCTTAGGTGTGGCGACTGGCCTTGTAGGTCGAAGTGCGTCAACCCATCCTGACAACCTCTCGAAATCTGGGTGCTATGAGGAGATGGTGACAAACGACCCCCGTGCCGCCTCTCAGGAAACACACAGGAAAGTCAGCTCAAGAAAAACCCTGCTTGTGTGAAGCACCCTGAAGGACGTATCTATGGATGATGATGGATGAGAGGGAGATTGGATCATGACATCTGTTACCCTGTTGAGCACCATGGCTGATGCGGCTGATGCGGCTCTGGCTCCCCCCCTCCTTCCCTCCCTCCCTGCTCCATGTGCATCCTTCCCACAGCCATGTGATCAGTGAAAGAGGATGACCATTCTAGGCAGAAGACGTGTACCATTCTTCGGTCAAAGGCATAGGGTTGCCAGCCCCCAGGTGGAGCCTGGGAATCTCCTGCTTTTATAACTGATCTCCAGCTGACAGAGATCAGCTCCCCTGGAGAAAATGGCTGTTTTGAAGGGTGGACGCTATGGCATTATGCTATGCTGAGGCCCCTCCCCTCCCCAAACCCCACCCTCTCCTGGCTCCACCCCCAAAGTTTCCAGGTATTTTCCAACCCAGACTTGGCAACCCTACAAAGGCATGACCTGGCAAATGGCAGGAAATGGGGGACGCAGGTATGAATCACCGGGGGGGCGGTGATCTTTGGTGCTATCCGATGACATCACTTCCAGCACTTCTGGGTCATGCTGGAAGTGACGTAATCGTGCAGCAATGACAATCCCAGACTCCCTGTTCCACTGGCCTGCTTCTATTGGGGGAGGGAGGTTTGAACTGGTGTGGTTAGTCCAGTTACCACTGGTTAGCAGAGTGCTTAAATAAAGCTGCCAGCACAGGAGGGTCACTTTACCAGGTCCCCCAGCTTATAAAGCTACACAGAGCCACGTTGCAAGTTTAGAAGAGAAATACTCTTCTCTTTATTTGAGAAGTACACTGTGGATAGGAAAGAGCAGGGACAGGACAGGGCACTAGCTTACTAGCTAAAGGATGGAAGCAGATGGCAAGAGGCCCATCTGCCTCACGGCGCCAAGAGAGGACCGCATCTCTCTTTCTCTCTTGGTGTCTGCAGGGAGAGAGCGCATCTTCATCACAACTGAGAGAGAATGGAAGGAAGAGGAAATTGTCCCTGAGAACACAGTCTGCATTTCAAAGGAGACAATGGCAGAAGAGTGGATACAGGAAGAAAGTTCAGTGTGCCTATCTAGCTATCTAGTCTCTCTTGCCACAGAGTCTGGAGGTCTGAGACAGGGGACATCACCATTAGTGAGTCCCTGGTGAGCCTATGTACAACACATATGGGTATGATGGTTCAACAACCAGCTCTCCAGGGATCTGAGGTTCTGGCTCAGTGCTCCTGGACCCTGCAAGCAGAGTTCTTCTCCTTGCAAGAGAGGCTGTACAAGCTCTTGTGTGACCAGGGGTCTTCTTTAGTGGGGAGGGGAGTCATTCTACCTTGAGGTTTAGGGTCTGGGTTCAGTATGAGACTGAAGGCACAGCGAACTCCCATACGGGCCAGGCCTCAGCCAAAGGCTCAAGTGGAAAACACTTCACAAGCACGGAGCCCTGTTCCGCCATCTCCACACTCCACAACAGCAAATAGGAACATAAGAAGAGCCGTACTCAGTCCGACCAAACGCCCATCCAGTCCAGCATGGCGGTTGACCAGCAGCCTCTGGGAAGTCCACAAATGGGATGACCAGAGCAGCCCCCTCCCACCTGTGCCCCACAGCAGTTGATAGAAAGAGGCCTCCTTCTGCCTCTGGTACCGGGGTGGACAGATATCCCTCATGGCTGGTAGCCACAGATAGTCCTAGCCTCCATGAATTTGTTCACTCCCCTTTTAAAGCATCCAACATTGGTGGCCATCACCACATCTTGTGGTGGGGAGTTCCCCAAATAAACTATATGTTGTATGAAGAAGTACCTGTTGTTGGCTGTCCGGAGGAACTGGCTGGACACTGTGTGAGGGAGGATGCTGGACTAGATGGACGCTCGCTGGTCTGATCCAGCTGTTACCCAAACTGCCTGTCTCCATTAAATGGGGGAATTCGCAGCGAGAAAAAGCTGGCAGAATGGGTGCGACAGGTGGGATCTTACACCTGTGTATACCAGGGTTAGTTTCAAAGAGAGAAACTCTAAAATAATTGGGACTGAGTTGAAGGAAGGTTGTTTCATTGAGAAATACTGATTAAATGCGAAGCATACACACAAAGCAATCAAATAACACACACAAACAAGGCTACAGCAAAATGGAGGAGCTTAGAGACACAAAGGGAGTTTTGAGGTGATATTTACCATCCAGATGTGCAGAAGTCCAATGGAAGAAGATCGTGAATGGCCAGCGTATCACAAACAAAGTGTTAGCCGAATTGCTTTAATTTACGTTCAGCAATTGGCGTAATAATGGGTTCTTGCCAACTATACCAAGGTCCCGCCCCTTCCAGGAGTTCTCAGTAAATAGGCGTGGAGGCAGAGTGGTTTCTTTGAATGATGTTTACTGTAAGATGTTGTTCAAGCATACAAGGAATAATAATAAAAACCACACACACACACAAGATCTATAGAAATCAGACAGAAAATAGCACTTTTGCATGAGCAGGAGTATCGTTGAGGGGGAGTTACGTTACCTGTCTTGATGGTGGGTGATTCACTTCCACGAGAAGATTGAGGGAGGGATGAATAGAAAAATAGGGGGAACGAGATCTGAACCTGCAGATACACGCTCCAGTCCTGGCTGCGCAAACCAGGGATTAAAGATGGAGGCAAGGTGTTGGGTACAGGAAGCTGGACATGAGAGGTTGGTAAGAAGATAGGGGTTGAAGATGGCTAGGGGTAAGCTAAGCTAAGCTGTCTCTGTTGTGCAAGATCTTTTATCAGGTGGCATTTGGGCGGTCTGCGCTGACCACATCCCATTGTCACACCCACTAGGATGTCCGTCCTTACTAGCCTTACTATTGGTCAGTGTCATAGTGAGGAGGGGGCAGGAAGGAGTGGGCAATATTGCAAATCTAGGTGCTAATCAGGATCTAACCCCTGGGCCTTCTGGTCGGTCTTCTTGGCGCCAATCTCTGATCTCGTGATGGTTTCGGCCAGGTCACTTGATGGTCGACTATTAGTTGCTGGGCAACCTAATCTCTTACTGGAACTCTGGGGGCAGGTGTGAAGGGGCCAGCGTAAATGAGAAAAGGACTCTTTGAAATGGAGTCTTGGTCTTCCTGTTGTTGAGAACATGGGAAGTAGATGTGAGAGCTCTTTGATATGGAATTCTGGTCTCCATGCAAGTGTGAACTCTGAAGGAAGTCTCCCTCTGTGGGCTGGAGCCTCTCATAGCAATAGAGAGTGCCTTTGCCTTAGGCAGAAAACCAACCCCAAAGGTCAAACTTATGATTTTAAAGTTCATAAGAGCATATGATATGCCTTGCTGGCTTACAAAAGGGGACCCAAACTGTGAGTTTGGGGGTGCTACTTTACTAGGTGACCTAGAGTGACACACAGAGCTGCGGCTGGGCACCAGTTCTTATACCCTAGAGATGGTATCCTGCGGGGCAGGACTATGGGCCTAGCACAAAGAACTGAGAGGTTTCCCAAACTTGCATCAAAAAGATAGATCCAGGGGGTCAGCCATGTTGGCCTGAAGCAGTAGAACAAATTTAGAGTCCAGCAGCACCTTTAAAACCAACAATGGTTTATTCAAGGTATAATAAACCTTTGTTGGCCTTAAAGGTGGCACGGGACTCTAAATTTAATCAAAAAGATGTGATGGCACCCTGTTGGGTACCCCCTGGAATGTGCATAGGTCGATGGCTGATATTATCTGATACTTCAGAGTTAATGGTTTTTGGTAGCCCAGGAAAATAGCCGAGGAAGAGGACCGTAAATCTGCTTCCCAGAGAAATGTTTGCTTTTAAAAGGAAGTCTGACCCAGGAAAGGAGTCATAAAGGACAGATGTAGGTGTTTTGCAGAGAAATGTTGCCGAAAGGAATGAGAGAAACAAAAGGAGCTTTTCAGAGAAAGAAGATCTCCATATTGGGACGAGCTGGAATGCAGAGAAACATGGATACTTACGGGGAGGGGGAGGCAAAATGCACGTAGACAGATGTTCTTGTTTCAGCAGCCTCCAGGATCCAGGATCCATGTTGTAGGCAAGCTCCCATGCTCATATGCGTGTGTGTATTTGTGTGTGTCCCCTCTTAGGACTGTCCACAGACTGAGGTGCAGTGCTTTCTGAGGGATCCAGAGGTAGCTCAGAGGTGAGGCTGCCTGTAGCAGGCTGCCCTCAGATGCAGGGTAAACTGATGGGGTCACACAGCCGGGCTCCTCTGGTGTTCCTACACCCTTGTATCTGTCCTGCATCTCCCACTTTCAGCTTCAGGGGATGAAGTAGCGTTACAGGGGGAAGGGAAAAGGAGTTTGTAAGCCGCTCTGAGACTCCTTTGGGGAGTGGAGGGCGGGGTATAAATCCAATCTCTTCTTCTTCTTCTTCTTCTTGAGTGAGACTGACCTGCTCTTCCTCCATTCCCTTCCCCATCCAATACTTTGTGCAATGAAAATAAGCGTAAAGAACACACCCTCATTCTCTTCCTGCTCCCTTGAAACCACCAGGTTTCAAGTAGACTTGAGACACCCAGGACATGTGCACCACCCATCCCTTCCCCTTCCCCTCCCCACAACAAGACACCCTGTGAGGTAGGTGGGGCTGAGAGAGGTCTTTTGAGAACTGCTCATGAGAGAACAGCTCTGAGAGAACTTGTGACTGGCCCAGGGTCACACCAGCAGCTGCATGTGGAGGAGTGGGGAATCACACCCGGTTCTCCCAGATTAGAGTCCAACTCCTGACCACTACACCAAATTGATGGGGTGGAAGCTGCTGAAGGGTTGGTGAAATTTCTCCAGTACTTATGTGCCATGTGCCCAGATAAAAAATGGTCTACTTAGAAAATTTATATGCCACCTTGAGCAAGTCTCTGGAAAAGCAGCACACAGTCATAAAAGGAACAATGATAAAATTATCAATATTAAAACAAAACATTACAAACAATAAAGACCCTAGCAGGGCTTTCCCCGGGGCGCTGCACCTCTGCACTGCTCAGGGAAGCTGAGGAGGGGGCGGGGCTTGGTCATGTGCCCGCCCCCTGGGCTCCTCACTCCCGGAGCTGCGCTCCTGTGCGCTCCTGCTCCAACGGACCCCTGGCTATATATATATACACAGCTCTGATGTGTCACTTGCCCAGTTTGGTGTAGTGCATGGACTCTGACCTGGAGAACCCGGCTTGATTCTCCACTCCTCCATGTGCAGCTGCTGGAATGAACTTGGGGGTCAGTCACAAGTTCTCTCAGAGCTCTTCTCTCAAAAGCAGTTTCTGTCAGAGCTCTCTCAGCCCCACCTACCTCACAGGGTGTCTGTTGTGGGGAGGGGAAGGGAAAGGAGATTGTAAATCCAATCTCCTCCTCCTCCTCCTCTTCCTCCTTCCCCCCTAAACAGCCCTAAGTGTTTTTAACTGATCCACATAGGGGCAGCTGCTCCAGCCCCCGATCTTTCCTTCAACTACTGTTCAAAATCATCATCTGTGAAAGTCCTGCAGAGTCAGTCCACAACAAGTGTCCTTAAACAGGAATGCTTTATTGAGAAAGGTCTGCTGTGGTCATCTGCACTTCTTGTGTTAGTAATGGTGGGCAATAGTGAAAGGAGGACAGTTATACAGAATTCAAATAGAGGTCTGGCAGTGGATTGTAACCAATCATTAGGTCAGGAAAAAGCTGCTTAGAATACTGGCTTACCATTCCCATAGAAAAAGCAGGAAGGCTCATAGCTAGACAGAAGAAAAGATACATGAGCCGGCGCCAACAGTCTCTCACGGTCGGAGGAATAGGGAGAGCGATAAGCACGCCATGAGAACGATAACATAACAAACATTCCACAGTACTGACGTCGGCGGTCCAGTCACCCCACCTCCCGGGCAGGAGATGGCAGCATCAGCTGACACCATCCACCGTCCTTGTGAGCTGATGACCACCCGCAATAATAAACCATAGTGTGGTGTCTTTATTTGAATGTCAGACTAAAGCTGCCAACCCCCAGGTGGTGGCTGGAGACCTCCCACTATCACCACTGATCACCAGACGACAGAGATCAACTCCCCTGGAGAAAATGGCTCCTTTGGAGGTGGGGTTCTCCGGTATCAACGACTGGGGAGAACTGAGTTCGAATCCCCCTCAGCCACAGAACTCACCCAGCCTACCTCACAGGGATCGCGTGGGGCCAAAATAAAGAAGAAGGCAACACGCCCAGGGAAATGCCGATTGCCACTTTGTGGTTGGGAAGCAATTTTTCTCCAGGCCGGTTTGGCTGGGGATCCTGGAGGTTTTTTGCCCTCTTCTGGATGTGGGACAGCAGGGGTCACTGGGGGTGGGGAGGGGCAGGTGTTTGTGAATTTCCTGTGTTGTGCAGGGGGTTGGACTAGATGACCCTGGAGGTCCCTTTTAACTCTCTGGTTCTGTATGTGATCCTGAGCTCCTCAAAGGAATCCAGAGTGTGTGCCGGAGAGAGGAGGACACTTTCAAGAACAAGGAGGCAGGAGAGGAGCAGACATGCCAGGCCTGGGAGGGGGACACATTCTGAGCCGACCTCTTCTTGGCACATGGCACTCTGCTGGGGCTGAGCGCCTCCCTCCCTTTTGCTTCCTGAAGCCACCAACCCCCCCCCCCCACCTGCCGCAACTGTCAGAGGCCCTGACAAACAGCTCCACTGATGGCTCATCATGCCAGAGATGATGGAGACACGGAGGCGGCGGCGGTGGCAGCAGTGAGAACAGGCTGGGAGGGACTTTTACCACGACTTTATTTGCGGGAGGCGAATCCAGCGTGTGATGGATGGTCAGAAGCCAAACGCCCGGCCCTGGTTCGGCTCCTCTCCGTTTGCACAGCTGAGCAACCTTCTGGCTGAGAAATGAGTTGGGGAGGGAGGGGAGACCAGGGCTCCAGTGGATGTTCCTGTGCAAAGTGGAAGAGCCCTGCATCCCACTGCTGTGCCTTTCCCCACAGAGTGCAAGGACACCCTTCTGTCGAAGTCCCTGCAGGGGGCAGAGACCGGCCTTCCCTGATGGGAGATGTCATGTGCCGCTGGGAAGCAGTTACAGAACAGAGTTAGCATTTATGTAGCCCTAGCAGCATTCAGGGAGCCGCCGTGGCTCAGAGATTAAGACACCGAGCTGCAGACCGGAAGGTCTGTAGTTCGAGACCCAAGTGTCGCGCAATGGAGTAAGCTCCTGTCTCTGCCCCAGCTCCTGCCAGCCTAGCAGTTCAAAAGCAAGAAACTGCAAGTAGATAAATAGGTACCGCTTCAGTGGGAAGGGAACAGTGTTCCGTGCACCTTGGCGTTTAGTCATGCCGGCCACTTGGTGCTGCTGGTGTGACCTTGGGTCAGTCACAAGTTCTTTCGTAGCTGTTCTCTCACGAGCAGTTCTCAAAAGAGCTCTCTCAGCCCCACCTACCTCATAAAGTGTCTGTTGTAGGGAGGGGAAAGGAAAGGAGACTGTAAGCCACTCTGAGACTCCTTCGGGGAGTGAAGGGTGGGGTAGAAATCCAACCTCCTCCTCCTCCTCCTCTTGGCCTTGAAAGCTCCTTGCTGGGGTCTCCTTGAGTCAGTTGTGACTTGACAGCACTTATGTAGCTATTGCACCTCACGAGATGATTGTGAAGAGAAAACCAAAGGGAGGAAGGAGGCCTGCACATCACCTGGAGCCTCTTAGAGAATGGTCGGTATAGACATCTAAACATTTACAGTATATCTTGCATTTTCCTTCCAGCTTTGAAAATCAAAGAAGGGGGAGTATGGACTCAGCTGGTATTCAGACACAGGACCTGGCAGGACCGCACTTGATGCCCGTGGTGAGTATGAGCCAGTTTGGTGTAGTGGGTAAGTGCACAGACCATAGGCGTAGAGTACGGGGGGGCTTGAGGGCTTAAGCCATCCCCGAAATTTCCCAGGGGGGGGGCTCAGCCACCCCCAGGAAAACGGAGCGCCTGCCGCCGCGCCTCCCCGGGTCCTTCTGAGGCCCGCCCGCCGCTGCTGAAGACGGAGAGGGAAGGGGTGACGGGGGGTGGGGGGGTGGGAGAGAGGCACCGGCATCAGAGGCTGGCGGGCCTCAGAAGGGCCCGGGGAGGCGGGGCAGTTTTCCGGGGGGGGAGAACATCGCTCCAGCAAGCACGCGCGCAAAGCACGCACGCTAAGGAGCCCCCGCCCCCCCGGGATTTCCAAAAGTCTACGCCCCTGGCACAGACTCTAATCTGGGAGAACCAGGTCTGATTCCTCACTCCTCCACTTGCACCTGCTGGGTGACCTTGGGCAAGCCATAGTTCTGGCACAGCTGTACTTGGAAAAGAGCAGTTTCTCTCAGAGCTCTCTCAGCCCCACCTACCTACTTCCAGGCAATGCTCCCTCTAAGCTGTGGAGTCTTGCAAGCAAAAATTCTACTTCTGGTGTCCTGGCCCCACTGCTGGACCTCCTGAGGGCACCTGGTGTTTTTGGCCACTGTGTGACACAGAGTGCTGGACTGGATGGGCCACTGGCCTGATCCAACACTGGCTTCTCTTATGTTCTTATGGCTACTGCATAAATTAGTTTGCTCTGGAGCCATCCTGCTTGAGCTAAGACAAAAATGTGCAAGCTGGAGGCTGAAAAACTCTGAGCCAGCTCACACCAACTCAGCTTAGAGGATACACTGCTCACAGGGTGGGGAAGGGAACGGAAAGGAGATAGTCAGTGATGCTCTGTCTTTTTGGTGCTCGGGGGGGGGCAACAGTGGGAGGGCTTCTGGTGTCCTGGCCCCACTGCTGGACCTCCTGAGGGCACCTGGTGCTTTTGGCCACTGTGTGACACAAAGTGTTGGACTGGAGGGGCCACTGGCCTGATCCAACATTAGCTTATGTCCTTATGCCAGCCGCTCTGAGACTCCCTTCGGGTAGTGAAGGATGGGGTAGAAATCCAATCTCTTCTTCTTCTGACAGGCCAGCATTCCAGGGAGGGACTCCCAGTCCAGAGGAACTTTGCAGGCGTGCACAGACCAAGGTCTGAGAAGGTGGTTCCATCATCTGGAGGTCCGGGGGGGGGGGAGGGGGAAGGTGAGTGGGCACAATCCTGCTCTCCCCTCCCCACGTTCCTTCCCCACACATTTCCCTCACACCTGCACAAGGCTACAGTGGAAGGTCACACGCTCCCTCAGCCTTCGCTTGTTCATCTCCATGGTGATGCTGTGTCTTCTCTTTACCGGACTCATGTTTTATCCATGTGGCGGGTTCGGATGCCGGCTTCCTCAGATGGAAACCCCACCTGGTCTATGAGGAGACTGGCAGCCTGGGGGGGGGGCAGGGAAGGGGGGCTCACTTTCGCCTTTCTAGCCAACACTTGCTGTTTATTTACCAAATGCATTTCCTGCCTTTCTGCCCTTACAAAGATACATAATAAAACGCATTATAAAAACATTAAAAGAAACTCCTCTCCCAAACGCACCTCATTAAAACAATTTTTTAAAGTGTCAAAAACGGCATTGAAATACATACAAAAGAGCTAAAATACATACTAAGTGTACAACATTGGTTAGGAAGGAGGAATGAAATAAAGAAGTCTTCACTCACTGGCAGAAGACAGCAACCTAAGATAAACATCTGGAGCAGAGGTCCATCGGTGGCTCTTAGCCTCAAGGTATAGATAGGAACTCTCATTCCGGGGGAAGTGATGGTCCGTATTCTTGGTACTTAACCGGGGGGGGGGGGGGGGGGGCAACAGTGGAAGGGCTTCTAATGTCCTGGCCCCACTGGTGGACCTCCTGAGGGCACCTGGTGTTTTTGGTCCCTGTGTAACACAGAGTGTTGGACTGGATGGGCCATTGGCCTGACCCAACCTTGGCTTCTCTTATGTTCTTATATGGAGCAGAGGTCCACCAGTGGCTATGAGCCACAAGGTATAGATAAGAACTCTCAGTCTGGGGCAAGTGATGCTCTGTATTCCTGGTGCCTGAGGGGGTGGAAACGACAGTGGGAGGGCTTCTGGTGTCCTGGCCCCACTGCTGGACCTCCTGAGGGCACCTGGTGTTTTTGGCCCCTGTGTGACACAGAGTGTTGGACTGGATGGGCCATTGGCCTGATCCAACATGGCTTATGTTCTTATATCTGGGGCAGGGATGCTCTGTATTCTTGGTGCGGGGGGCGGGGGAAGAGTGGGAGGGCTTCTGGTGTCCTGGCCCCACTGCTGGACCTCCTGAGGGCACCTGGGGTGTTTTTGGCCACTGTGTGACCCAAGTGTTGGACTGGAGGGGCCATTGGCCTGATCCAGCATTGGCTTCTCTTATGTTCTTATGTTCCAAAGAGAGTTCCAGAGCACACCCTCTCCTGGATAGCCCCCCCCCCTAACCTCAGAAGGCGGGGGCACCCAGAGCAGAGCCTCTGAAGATGACCACAGGGATTGGGCAGGTCCATAAGGGGTTTAGGGGGTCCTTCAGGTGTGTTGGTCCCAAACCATAAAAGGTCCTGAAGGTGAAGAGCAGCACCTTGAGCTGGGAGCGTCTTTGGCCGGACCAAGGCTGGAGTGATGGGATCCCTACGACCCAATCCAGTCAACACCTTGGCTGCAGCGTTCTGCTCCTACAGAAGTTTCCCAACACTTTCCAAGGGCTCAGTGCAGCCCCCTGATCTAGATGTAGGCAAAGCATGCCCCGCAGTGGCCAGGTCTTTTCTGCCCGGGAAAGGCTGCCGCTGGCTGACCTGGCTAGTGGGTAAAAGGCACTCCAGCCATAGCCCTGGGCCCCAGAGTGCCCCCAGACTACCAGCCTGTTCCTTCAAGGGGAATGCAGCCCCATCCCAAATACTGAGTCAGACCTGCTGTCTCCCAGTAGCGCTTCCGTCTGGTCAGGAATACGCTTCTGTTTATTAGCCCGCATCCTCTCCAAAATGGCCTCTTGGCACTAGTTCAGGGTTTCTGCAAACCCCCCCCCCCCCATCATCAGCGGGAAGTGTGAGAGCAGAGTGTCATCTGCCTACGGTGGCCTGATTCAATATGAGGAAGCAGCGTCAAGTGCTTCGAAGGTAAATAGGTCTGATCCCAGGCATCTCCATCAAAGGACCAGGCAGTGGGTGATGTCACGAGCTGGGTGCCAACAGGACAGGAGCCCAGCAGAAGTCCGGGACAGTCCAAGGTCAAGCCAAATCAGGAACGAGTTGCCAAGTCCAAAACACTGAGCCAAAAGCAGAGTCTCAGTCCAAGCCAGGGACAAACTCACGAGTAGACCAGTCCAGGGAGTCAACAAAGCCGGAGTCACAATCCAGAGGTTCCAGAATCAAACCAGCGATCACAAGCTGGACAGGTGCAGAGCTTAACCAAGACGACTTGTTGCTAGCACAAGGTGGTAGTCTCTGTGCTGTGCCTAAATACCCAGCCGCTTCCTGTGCTTGTTAGCAGCTGGCAGTGAAGTCCCGGCTCCTTCTAGAACTCAGGACTTGGTGATCTGCGACCACACATGTGTGCCTCTTTCCTTCTTGCAGCTAAGTCTTGCCTGCATTGGGACCTTAGACGTTCCACCAGAGGAGGTGAATCAAGTGGGCTTGAGCTTAGCTGTGACTCAGCTGCTGCTGGAAACCCTGGGAGGTCCTTGCTTGAGTCTCACCTGGCTCAGGTGGAGGCTCCTCTGAGGCTGGGAGCTGATCCTCCACCTCACTTAGATCCGCAGGAGGCTGATCCTCAGAGGTACTCACGACAGGGGATGTGAAAGGCCTCCACCTGAGTCCCTTGAGAGATGCTGCCAGTCTGAGTAGGCAATGCTGACCTTGATGGACCAACGTTTAAGGCAGTTTAGGGCACCTTCATATGGTCATATAGGAAATCCCAGTGACACTGCCCCCCCCCAGACCCTCCAGCCAGAGAAGAAAGGGTGAATGCTGGCACTCCCCTCCCCTTCAGGCCCCTCTCCAACTGGAGTTTTGTCTAGATGGCCCCTTCCCCTTCCCCCACCCCCGCCTCTTCTGTTTTCTCTTTCTTCTCTACTTTGTTTGCTTTCTGTATTTGCCTTTAATTCAATATTTTGTTCCCCTGCTCCATCTCCCTTTATTGGATAACACTACTCCGTTATTGAATCCTCCCCCGCAAGAGGAGAGAGAAAATCTAGTTTCCCAGGCAGCAATAAAGTTGGAATCGGACTCTTGCGAGGCCGGAAGTGGTGCCAAGGTTTGGAGCCGCTCAAGAGATGGTCTCCGGGGAATTCTCTCTGCCGTCGCCGGAGCTGCGAAATACAGTCAACCTCTTGAGTTCATAGAACCAGCAGAGCTGGAAGAGGTGCCACGGCTTGCCTCCCCCCACCAACTTTGGCTGCTCTGCCCGGGCCCACCTTTTAGAAACCACTTTCCGTGGACCCTACAAAGGAGCATCAGAAAGAAATTAACAAGATCACGTGTGGCTGGCATCAGCTCTGGAGGAATGGCCGGCTGTGCGGCCCCTTCAGTCTCCTTTTGTGTAGACCTCAGTGGGGAGCCGTGTATCTGGATCAGAAGGACTGTGCTGGCACACCTTGACTAAAACTCCATCGGTCTTAAAGGTGCCAAAGGACTCGGACTTGGTTCTTCTCCATTTGTGTGGAAGGCACCACTTCTGGGGTGAGGGGAGAGAAGCCTGGCATTTCCAGGGAAAGAATACCCCCCCCCCAACCCCCTTGCATGGTCCGAGAAGACTCAGCTGTGCCTTCTCTCCTGCCCTGGATGGTTCTCTGGAATTAGAACCAAAGAGTGGGCAGGGGCCAGGCAGGCCATCTAGTCCAGCCCCCTGCTCAGGGCAGGATCAGCCTAGACAAGGGTCTGTCCAGCCGCCGCTTGAAGACTGCCAGGGAGGGGGAGCTCACCACCTCCCCAGGCAGCCGGTTCCACTGTGGCACAACCCTGACTGTCAAAAAGTTTCCCCTAAGATCCAGCCGGTCCCTTCCCGCCCGTAAGTTATGCCCATTCTTGTGAGTCCTCTCCTCTGCTGCCCACTGAAACAGCCCCCTGCCCTCTTCTTAGTGACACAGCCCTTCAGATGCTTCAAGAGAGCCATCCTGTCCCCCCTCAACCTCCTCTTCTCCAGACTGGACATTCCCAAGAAGTCCCTCACCCTCTCCTCAGAGGGCTTCTTGGTCTCCAGGCCCCCAATCATCCTCTTAGCTCTCCTCTGCCCCCACTCCATTCCATCCACATCATTTTCGAAGGGAGGCCTTTACTGCGGCACACAGTAGTTTGGGAGCAGCCTGACCAATGCTGTGTACAGCGGGACTATGACCTCTTGCGATTCGGATGTTCTGCCTCTGTTGATACCTCCCAAGACCACACTAGCCCTTTTTTGCCATTGCACACCCTGACTGCTCATATTTAGCTTCCAGTCTACCGGTACCCCAAGATCTTCTCCGCACACACATCTACCCAGAAGTGTATCCCCCATCCACATGAGCACATGAAGCTGCCTTCAACTGATCCAGACCCTTGGTCCATCCAAGTCAGTCTTGTCTACTCAGACTGGCAGCGGCTCTCCAGGGTCTCAGGCAGAGGTCTTTCCCATCACCTACCACCTGATCTTTTCAACAGGAGATGCCGCTGGGGATTGAACCTGGGACCTTCTGCATGCCAAGCGGATGCTCTACCACTGAGCCAAACCTCTGGATGGGCGCTTCACCTTTTTATTTATTTATTTATTTTATTTTTTGTTACCCGGATGTAGAACTCTGCATTTATCCGGGGGGGGGGGGTTGTGTGTGTTTGCATGTGTGTATGCACCTGGAAGTCATGGTGACCTCTGGTGACTGAACCCCCCCCCCCCCACTGGGGGCCTGGAGGATCTTCAGAGAGGTGGCTGAGTAAAGCCTGCCCCCGCCTCCCAGCTGCTGGTATTCCAAGGAGGTCTCCCACTCAAGTATTTACCAGAGCTTCTAAGATGTGACGAGATCAGGCTCTGCACTTATCCTTGTTGAACTGCCTCTTGTTCACATGCACCCCCCTTTCCCAGTGTATTCAGACTGTGTTGAATTCCAGTATCTTCCAGTGTGTTCGCTTCTTGAGAATCCAGATGCTGGGTTGATCGTAATGGTTTTATAATGTAACTTTATCACACGTTTTTAACTGTTAGCCACCTTGGTAGTTCTTGTAAGAGCAGAAAGGTGGGGTGAAGAATAAGGAAGGAATCTTTGTAAACAATAGGGAAGAGAGGCCTGGGGGTCTCATCCTTCTGAGCGCCCAGCCCCCCTCGGTTTCTTCCTCCTGCAGGTCCTCCCGGCCGAACCACAGCAAGTGGGGGGGGGGGGGCTAATAAACTTCTGCCACTCAGAGCTTTGCACGCTGGGAATAAAGAGCCTCATTTCAGGCAAGCAACAGAAGAGAGTTAAACAATAAAGGCGGCGGAACAAAACGTCTGCTCAGCAGTGTAAATTAATGTTCTCGCGGGCTGCTTCACGTCTGTCTGTACGCCAAGGGTCAGCCCTTCCTCTCTTTGTAGTTAGCAACTCCCGGGTTTGTTTGCATTTTAATTTTTCACCGGTCTTTATGTCTTCTTTATTAGCGTGGGCCGTCAGGGTTCCCAATAACTCGGTAATGTCCTCTGGAATGCGTCTTGCCGAACCACTGTAAGCGGGCGCGGATCACAGCTGGCGGTTTTATCGGGAAGCTCAATAAAAGGACGGCGGATGATGCACACATTACGGGCCCGTTTATCTCTTCTCCGGAGCAGAGATTTGTTGAGTTAATTTTGTCAGGGCTGCGACTTTCTCAGCGCCACCAGAACAACCGAGATGCTGGCTGGGGGGCGTCTGTCAAAAAATTATATATGTTTTTAATTTCGAGACTATTTTTCAAGTGAACTCCCACAGAGATAACTGTGCAAAATCTGCTATTAATGATACAGGAGGTGAGTACTGGAGACAGTCCTTTTTATAGGATTCCAGACAATTAGCTTTTCGCTTTCCTAACTATTAGAGCTCGCTAACACATTTTGCTCATTTGCTACTTTGGATCTGGCTGCAAATGAAAAGCATTTATCCTCAGGGTTTTGCTTCCCCTTGGCCAAATATAGAACACTTAGGCTGTTGCTTCTATGGAGCATTTTCTGCAGAAGGAGAAAGCACAAGAGACTCGCAGGGGATTGGTAAAAATAAAAAACAGCCAAGCAGTTTTTGTCTGCAAAGGCCTAAATTGGCAGACCTAAGGAAAGATGCCCCTTCTTACGGATTTTCTGTTCCTTGGCTCCATTATCAACCCAAAGGCAGACGACAGCCAAGGAATCAGGAGACAGAGAAGGAGCCAGAAAATATTCTTAAGTGTACGGATGTGTTGCTGGCCACCAAGACCAAGTTAATTCATCATGATGGGGTCATTTCGAGCAGGAACGCACAAGAATGCCATTCCGGGAGTAGCAAGCCCAGGAGCGGGCACATATGGTGATGCGCTGTGGAAAAAAGCAAAAGCATACTAACTTGATCTGTATTTTCATACTTATTGTAGGGGAGCTTCCCTGCAAGAGCAAAGGAAACCTAAAGTGTCTTTAGTCAAAGCGTCAAGCTGGCTCACCAGCTCTGAGTTGGGGAATGCCTGGAGATTTTTGGGGTGGAGCCTGAGCGGTGGGTGTTGCCTTCTGACACACTTCCACTGATGTCAGGGGATGTAGCATATATAAATGAGTTATGCTAATGAGTTATGCTAATGAGCTCCTGCACCTCTTTTTCTACGAAATGACTCCTGAATTCATGCCATATTATTCCCCATTGCTATGCATGGGTGTGAATGATGGGCAATGAAGAAAGCTGATTCCCTTTGAAATGTGGCACTGTAGAAGTGTTTTTGGGTCCCACGGACTGCCAAAAAGACAAACAAGTGGCTTGTAGATCAAATCAAGCCTGAATTTTCCTTAGAAGCCAACCCCCCCAAACCTTCTAGTTGATTTGGAATGCAGGCTTCTGCTATACATCAGTCAACAGGAGGTTCTGTGACTTCGGCCGGCTCTTCTGGAAAGTGGCTTGAAGAAAGGAAAACTGAAACGAGGAGAACCCGGGCATTCGTCCCCAGGGAACCTCCTAGAGAAGACTCTGGCTGTACAGGAAAAGCACCTGGCCGTATTCTAATGTACCAAATTGTATTTGAAGTTTGGAAAAGAGCTTGGAGGGATTCCATACATTGAATTGCATTTGAAATTGTTGGAAGTTGGAATCCACCTTTGTGGACTCCACTGAATTTGTATGAATGGATGTTAGCTGAGAGGTTAGCTGTTTATACCACCTGGGAGCAACACCCCCTCGCTGTGGAGTCTGGCAAGCAAAGATGTCACTTTGAGAGCTGCTGCCATTAAAGTTGTGAGCCAGCGATTGGCTGCCACATGAATTAGTTTGCTCTGGAGCAATGCTCCCTCTAAGCTGCGGGGTCTTGTGAGCAAAAATTCCACTTTGTCAGCATTAAAGTTGTGAGCGAGCGATTTGGCTGCTACTGCATAATTTAGTTTGCTCTGGAGCAGTGCTCCCACTAAGCTGTGGAGACTTGTGAACAAAAATTCCGCTTTGTGAGCTCCTGGCATTAAAGCTGTAAGCCAGCGATCTGCCAACTGCATAAATTAGTGCGCTCTGGAGCAGTGTTCCCTCTAAGCTGAGTTAGTGTGAGCCAGCTCACAATTTTTTAGCCTCCGGCTCACACATTTTTGTCTCAGCTCAGGGAGGAGGGCTCCAGAGCAAACTCATTTATGCAGCAGCCAGATCGCTCACTCACAACTTTAATGCCCGTAGCTCATAGAGTAGAATTTTTGCTCACAAGACTCCACAGCTTAGTGGGAACGTTGCTCTGGAGCCTTCCCTTCCTGAGCCAAGGCAAAAACGTGTGACTCAGCTTAGAGGGGACACTCCCTGGGAGCTGGCGAGCCCCCTCCACACGCACAACGAGCCCAAGGGGGGAACTCCCGGTGCATCGCCACCCACCACGCTCAGGTTCGCCCACCCCCGGGCTGGCACTTAGCAGCGCCCTGCACACGCCCGGCCCAAGAAGGCCCAAAGCAGCCCCCTCCCTCCCTGGGGGGTCCATCCAGGCGAGCCGCGCAACAGCAGCCGCGAAGTCCGGCGCCTCCGCTCCCTTTTTGGGCTGCGCTCGCCTAGAGCATTTACGGCCCCGCCTTTCGCGCGCGGCGGGGCTTCCGCGGGCGCTTCTACGCGGCGGTTGACGGTAGCGTGGCCCCGGCGCGGCGTTGCTTTCCGGCGGCGTGGCTCCGGCCGGCCTGCTTTACGGCCTTTCGCGGCAGCCGGGTGGGCAGCGGCGCGCCGGGACCGCCATGGACGTGGGAGAGCTGCTCAGCTACCAGGTGGGGCCTTCCGGGGCGAGGCGGACACCGAGCGCCCCAGAGCGGCCTGCTGGCCTGCGAGTGCCTGCCTGGAGTGCGGAGGGGTCTCGGCCTCTCCGGGGCGGGAGCGAGGGCGGGCTGCAGGGAACGAGGGCGGGCGGGGTTGCCAGTCTCCCGGCGGGGGTGCCTGGAGACCCCTCCCCCGCTCTTGCCGCCCGCAGGGAGGGGTGGAAGCGCCCGGGGGGGGGCGGGGCCGGGCATGGGCCGCTTGGGGAGGGGGCTGGACGGACTCAGGGAGGAGAGGGGGCGGCTCCTGCCCATCCTGGCGGAGGAGAACCTCCAGCTTCAGGGGCACTCATCCGGGGGGCGGCACCAGGGGAAGGGCCTCGGCCTCTCTCTGCCCTGTCTGTTGGCCCCCCCCTGGACTGGCTGGGGCCCACGTGTGGGGCACAATCTTAGCCATGGACTGGCTGGCTAAGACTGGCTGGGGCCCACGTGTGAGACAGGAGATGCTGGACTGGGTGGACCCTCACTGGTCTGACCCAGCAGGGCTCTTCTGATATTCTTAACATAATTTAAAAAAAAATTTTTTCCCAAAGGGGTAGTGGTGTCAGTTTTTTATAGCAAAAGTAACTTGGAGTCTTACGATAGCCTAAAGACCAACAGGTTGTAGTTCTGGCATAAGCTTTATTATTGATTCCTGGTGTTGGAAGAGACCTTTCAGGCCGGGGAGGTTCCCAGTCTGGTGCTCACGGGCACCATGGGTTCCTTTCCTGGTTCCTTTCCTGGCACCTGCCAAGTGTTTTTGGAAAGTTGGATGGGCCAGGTGGGTTTATTTGCCCTGCTTGTGTAAAGCCGGGTTAGATGCTTACAAAATGAAGACAGATACTGCCGGATGAGGGTTTCTTTGCTAGCTCAATATGTCGATTTGTTTTGTGTGCGTGCAGGAAATATTTTTCAACGTTATGTTCGTATGTACAAAAGCGTCCTGTTAAACAGAGTTTCTGCCTAAAATGATGAAGAGTTACTATCCAGTTACTATCCAGAGAGCCAGTCGGGTATAGTGGTTAGGAGCGTGGACTCTAATCTAGGAGAGCCGGGTTCAGTTCCCCCACTCCTTCACATGCAGGTGGTGATGTGACCTTGGGTCAGTCACAAGTTGTCTCAGAGCTGTTCTTGAAAAAGCAGTCTTTGAAAGAGCTCTCTCGGCCCCACCCACCTCACAGGGTGTCTGTTGAGGGGAGGAGAAGGGAAAGGAGATTGTTAAGCAGCTCTGAAACTCCAAGTGAGTGGAGGGCAGGGTATAAATCCAGTCTCTTCTCTTCTCATGTTCATCCAGAAGCGCAGTAGATGTAGTCTTGCTCTCTAGAGCTGTAGGGGACATATTCTAGCCCTGTTCTTGTCACCCAGCAGTCGGATCCTGAATTCCAACTCCTTTTGAGCCGTGGAGAATCGTTTCATGGACAGTGTGGAAGGAAAGCTGCCCTTTGGATTTTAATTGTCACCCATTCGGCCCTCTCTCCTGCAGGACAGAAGGTTCACAGGACAGCGTTGGCAATATTTTTGCAGGAACTAGTGAAGTAATATGTGATCCCAGAGGTCTGCTCCAGGGCCTCTAACTATGCGGTAGAGCACAGGGGTCCCCCAACCTTTTTGAGTCTGTGAGGCGGAACTAGCCACAAGATGATTGCCACAGCTTCAGTGACATGGCGCAGTTCCTTGTGCTGTGGTGGCAGCTGTTGCCAAAAGCAACATTTTTTAAAAATCTGCACAGCCAATCAAAGCTCTAATAGCCAGTCAGAAGCCTCACTGGGCAAAAGCCCTACCCAGCCCCGCCCACTTCTTAAAAACACATGGTGGGTGCCAGAAAAAGTTATTATTGGGCACCAGTTTGGTGTAGTGGTTAAGTGTGCGGACTCTAATCTGGGAGAACCGGGTTTGATTCCCCACTCCTCCACTTGCACCTGCTGGATGACTTTGGGCAAGCCACAAATTCTCTCAGAGCGGTTCTCTCAAGGTCAGTTCTGAAAAGAGCTCTTTCAGCCCCACCTACCTCTGTTGTGGGGAGGGGAGGGGAATGGAGTTTGTAAGCTGCTCTAAAACTCTGAGTGAAGCGCAGGGTATACATCCAGTCTCCTCCACGACCTCTGCTGTAGAGGATCCCAGGGCACACCTCGGATCATGCTCAGCTACACACTCCTCCAAAAGGTATGCCTCAGCAAAAGGGTGCTGCAAGGGACCTTGTAGAGTCTTGCTGATACCTGCAGAAATCGTCTCTGCCTTGTGTTCAGTGGCCTTGGATGGGTCACTCTCTCTTTCCTCTCTGTGTCCTACCTGAATAAGGAGGATATTAATAATCACTCTCACAGGACTCTTGTGAGCACACCACAAACAAATGTTTCCTACTCCATGTCCAGATCTAAAGATGCAGCACTGTTACATCTGGTGCCGGTAGAAAAGAGCAAGAGTCCAGAAGCACCTTCTTTAATTTTTCTCTTTTAAAAGATATTTTCCTCTTTGGTTCTCTCCTGCTTCTTGCTATCCTGGTCAAGGAAGGTGTAAAATTTAAATTTGTACTCAAAGTAGATTGCAATGAAAGTTGTTTCCGTTCTGCTGATTTGATAACCCTGGAAAGCTCACCTTTCCACAGGGTCAGCCAATGTTAGTCTGCGGCAGCAAAATCAAACAGGAGTTCCAATGGCAACAAGAGTTATTACAGTGAAAGCTGATGTGAGTCAGGAAAAAGTCACAAAAGCTTATGCTGGAATAAATTTTGCTACTCTTTAAGGCACCTCTGAATTTCTTTTTAATTTCCCTAGAAAAATTGGTTGTTGAGTCCTAATGCTGTGACTGGTGTGTGGTTCTTGTGAACGAAGCATCACATTAAAAACATAAGAAGAGCCCTGCTGGACCACAGGTCCATCTAGTCCAGCATCCTGACTCACACAATGGCCAACCAGTTCCTCGAGTGCCAGCAATGGGGCATAGAGGTCAAGGCCTTCCTAAGAACATCAGAAGAGCCCTGCTGGATCAGACCAGTGAGGGTCCATCTAGTCCAGCACCCTGCCTCACACAGTGGCCAACCAGTTCCTCTGGAGTGCCAGCAACAGGGCATAGAGATCAAGGCCTTCATAAGAACATCAGAAGAGCTGGATCAGACCCAACTAGTCTAGAATCCATTTAGTTCACAATCCTGTCTCACACGGTGGTCAGCTAGTTCTTCTGGAGGTCCAACAACAGGGGATAGAGGCTGAGGGCTTCATGAGAACATCAGAAAAGCCTGCTGGATCAGGTCAGTGGTCCATCTAGTCCAGCATCCTGTCTCACACAGCAGCCAGCTAGTTCATCTGGAGGTCCAGCAACAGAGCATAGGTGCCAGGAGCTTCGTAAGACCATAAGGAAGAGCCCTGCTGGGTCAGACCAGTGAGGATCTGTTGGGTATAACAAGTTTAAAACACTTTCAGTATTTACAGGGTTAATGTTGTTTGTATTAGTCAACGGGAAGTCACATGTTTGTTTGTAAGCAATCTGTCTACACAGTAGTTAGCCCAGGAACTTTGTTAGATCCTTCGCTCTCTGATTGGATAGCCATGTATCAGCTATTTAGCATTTCTTGGTTTCTCCTTCCTGCCGTTTGTTCTTGCTTAGAGAAATTCCAGTTTTACCTCTCTAGCTGTAAAGATGTAGAATCTAGCTCTGTTGTTATTTTGCATCCTGTTTACCTTTTCCCATGTTAGGTTTATAGTAAACGTTTACCTTTTAAAAACACATGGACTCAGACTCTCAATCTGTACTCTGCTGATGCTCAACAATTTCACTCTGCTTAAATATATTTTTACCAAGAATATCCAACAAAAAGGTTATGGGCTCCCAGACCCGTTCCTTTCTGTGCATCAGTATTGAAGAGCTGACCATGTGTGTGTATGTGCTAAGTTTACTCAGAAACTTTTAAGAATAGCACAGGCAACAATTTTTTTTTGAAACTTTCACCTCGCACTGCATTAGTGGAAGCAGAGAGAAGTTTCTCCTTTTTCCAATCTCTAGAGTCTCCAATTGCTGTTGCTTTTGGAACAGAGAGGAGAGGGTACGGCTCGCTGTTCTTTACCCTACGACGAGGACATCAAAGACGCTGAATCGTGTGCTGCCAGAGGGAGAACAAAGGGAGGATTCCTTTTCAACTCTGCGCTGACAGCATCGCCTGTTGCTGCTTAATCTGCTGATGGATTGGTAACGTACACAAAACCGAATATGGCTTCTTCGAGGAATCTTTCTTTCTTAAATATTCCACCCTTGTCTAAAACGAATTATTCACAGTGGAAAAGATCAATTGAATGCGCTTTGCAAGCCAACTCAGCTCTACCTGTCCTTACAGAGGATGCACCCACAGAAGGGGTTCTAAGAGATAAATTTAAAGAAAAGGACGGCTTAGCAAAATCCCTGATCCTGGGAAGTGTGATTGCAAGTGATAATTTAAAGCTTTTAACGTGCACCACTGCAAAAGAAATGATTCAAATGCTAAATGCGAAATACAGTGCAAAAAGCAAGGCAGATGAGGTGTTTCTCCACCAACACTTGTTTAACATAAATGCGAAATGCGAAAAGCAAGGCGAATGTGGTGTTTCTCCACCAACGCTTCTTTAACATAAAGATGAAAGATGGAGATTCATTAGCTGTGCATTTAAATAGAATGATGGATACTTTTCACTGAACTGAGAACAATAGGAAGCCCACCAGTTGAAAGTACTGTTGTTGCTGTGATCCTGGGTTCATTAACAAAAGAATATGCACATGAAGTAGCTGTTCTAAGGGGAACAACGGATTTAACTCTTGATTATGTAGTTTCTTATTTGGAAGAAGAAGGAAATAGAAGGGAAATGTCTCAATTAAGTGAAGATATGTCTGTACTTAATGTAAAGCATGGATAGCAAAGGGGATATGTAAAGAAAGATGTTAAATGTTTCATATGTGCAAAAACTGGTCACCTTGCAAAACAATGCAGATTTAAACCCATACAAAATGAGAGGGACCGCACCACACAGACTCCAGCTGAAACAAGACCCTTTAGGGGGCGTGGGAGAGGAAAGCCAAATGCTAGTAAGCAGACTGTGAGGAGGCCTATATTCTGCCTCACTGAAACAAAGGCGGCAGATGCTGTAGAGAATCAAAGTGGCAATGTGCGTACAGTGAATTCTGTGGATGGCAGAGATTTTGATGCTAAAGAATTGTGGCTTATTGACTCTGGAAGTTGCTCACATGTAGCAAACTCAGTGGACTGTTTTATTGAACTGGATAGAGAGAAAAAGCCCAGTTTACAACAAGTGAATGGTAAAGCATTGTCTGTGGAAGACTGGAACTGTTGTGCTAAGGGTTTTGAATGCATGTGGTGAAATTGAGGAAGTTATACTAAGAGATTGCATCTTTGTTCCTAAGGCCACTACAAGCCTCATATCTACTAGGAGAATCATACAGACTGGTTTTAAAGTTAATCCTGAACAGGGCCAAGGCAAACTTTGGCTTGAAGATGGAATTAATCTTAATGGTTGAGGAATATGATCGTTTTCATTACCTGAGAGACATTGCTGTTGCTAATGATGATAAAATGGACGCTAATGGACCAGTGTGCCATACAAGATCACCTGCATGTGATCACAAGGACTATCTTTATGCATGGCATGTAAAATTTGCTCATAAGCTTGTGCAAAGTGTGCAGAAGCTGTTGAAGGACTGTGATATCAATGCTGTTGAATGTGATGTGATGAAAAATGCTTGAAAGCAAAAGGCACAGCTCCTAGCTACAAGGGCCAATCTCCTAAACAAAATACACAGTTTCTAGCGATTGTGTACTCAGACCTTGTGGGGCTAATAAAGGAATCTGCTGGAGGCAGCAAATATTTTGTCAGTTTTATGGAAGCAAAATCCAGATATGTCTTACATACCTGCTTAAAAGCAAAACTCAAGTGATTGACAAATTTAAATGCTATGTTGCAACTGTTAAAAACAAGTTTGGCAAAGCGCCAGAGGCACTATTTACAGATAATGGCACAGAGTACCACGGCGAAGAGTTCCAAAGATTCTTGCAACAAGAAGGAATTGAACATAAGACTACAATTCCTTATCCACCACAACAAAATGGAAACGCAGAACGCTTAAACAGAACCATTCATGAAATGGCACGTTCTATGCTAATGCAGTCTGGACTTTCAGAAACTCTGTGGGCTGAAGCAGTAAATACAGCTGTCTACCTTCATAATAGAGTTCCATCAAAAGTTACAAGTAAAAGTCCTTTTGAATTATGGTACAATAAAGTGCCTGGACTTAAACACATAAAAGCCTTTGGATCTAAAGTCTGTGCCCACATACCAAAAGAGAGAAGGGGCAAACTAGACCCAAGAGCAGAACCTGGTATCCTAGTGGGGTACGCTCTTGGAGGAAAAGGGTATAGAATCCTAGACCCTAAAACTTGTACAGTCAAGGAATACAGTGTGATACATGTTGATGAAAGCAACATCCTACAAGCTTCTAAGCAAGCTGAGTCCACAGTGCAACCTACTCAGGAATCTGCAGAAGTCTCTTATAACAACTTGTTTACTTGGCAATCTGCAGGGACCACCTGTGAACAGGCAGGTCCATCTCCACAAGAGAGTTCTTGCTCAGAAGGGGAACCAGGAGAGCCTACGCCAAGAGAAGGGGAGACAACCACTGTGAGACAGTCAGCAAGAAGCAACAAAGGAGTACCGCCATCAAGACTCGGAATTTGCTCAAGTGTACAACCAGAAGAGGAATCATCTGATGGGACGGACATCAATCGAATCTACACAACCTTCAGGACACTTCGAAGTATAGCCGCCTCAAGGGGCATACATCTTGAACATCAAAACTGCATTTCTCAATAGAGACCTGACGAAAGCATTGAATGACAAACAGACCAAGCTGTTACAAAAACAGAACTTTCAACAAGGAATAGCAGAACCTTGCTTGTTCTCAAGACTTAAAAATGGGCATTATCAATACATACTTGTTTACGTTGATGACTTGATTATTTGTTGTCAGGATCAAGGAGATGTACAAGAAATAACAGATGAACCGAACAAAGAAGTTGAAGTGAAACAATTAGGAACCATAAAGTACTACCTTGGAATACAAATTGAAAGAACTGAGGATGGAAATTTTCTTTTAAGCCAAAAACAAAAGATCATGGACTTTATTGAATCTGTGGGAATGGAACATTCCAAACCAGTAAGCACTCCACTTGAAGAAGACTACCTAAAGCATACAGATAGAGAACTACTCAAAGATAACCATGAATACAGATCCACAATCGGAAGGCGCTTATACTTGAGCTCAATCTGCAGACCAGATATAACTTCAGCTGTTGGACTCTTATGCAGAAAGACCAGCTCACCAAGTGTCAATGACTGGAAAGCTATAAAGAAACTGGTGAGATACCTGAAAGGAACTTTGGACTACAAACGTAAAATCTCAGCCTGTGATGACCCAAGACTGACTGGATTTATGGATGCCAACTGGGGCAAAGATACACCTGATGGCAAATCTACAAGTGGGTACTTGTTCTTTTATGGAAACAGTTTGATTGCTAGTCCAGTCAATCAATCGTGGCTCTTTCTACAGCGGAAGCAGAATGTGTATCAACGAAAAGTGCCAGTTATGAACTATATTGGATTATTCATCTACTGAAGGACTTTGGAATAGAGGAACCAAAACCAATAATACTATTTGAAGACAATCAAGCTTGCATCACTATCTGCAAAGGTGAGAGCACCAAATCTAAGAGTAAGACCATCACACTCCAATGTAAGTAAATGAAACACCTGCAAGACCAAGGACTGATTGATCTCCAGTACTGCCCTACTGAAGAGATGATCGCAGTCATACTCACCAAACCACTCACCAAGAAGTTCGAGACACTTCGTGAAAGACTGAATTTGCATGACTTCAGTGTTATAACTTGAGAAGGGGTGTTGGGTATAACAAGTTTAAAACACTTTCAGTATTTACAGGGTTAATGTTGTTTGTATTAGTCAACAGGAAGTCACATGTTTATTTGTAACCAATCTGTCTACACAGTAGTTAGCCCGGGAACTTTGTTAGATCCTTCGCTCTCTGATTGGAAAACCAGGTCTCAGCTATTTAGCATTTCTTGGTTTCTCCTTCCTGCTGTTTGTTTGCTTGGAGAAGGAGACGCCATTTCAGTTTTATCCCTCTAGCTGTAAAGATATAGAATCTAGTTCTGTTGTTATTTTGCATCCCGTTTACCTTTCCCCGTGTTAGGTTTATAGTAAACTGTTACCTTTTAAATACACATGGACTCAGACTCTCAATCTGTACTCTGCTGATGCTTAACAATTTCACTCTGCTTAAATATATTTTTACCAAGAGTATCCAACAGGATCCATCCAGTCCAGCATCCTGCCTCACACAGTGGCCAACCAGTTCCTCTGGAGGGCCAACAACCGGGCACAGAGGCCGAGGCCTTCATAAGTACCTCAGAAGAGCCCTGTTGGGTCAGACTAGTGAGGGTCCATCTAGTCCAGCATCCTGCCTCACACAGTGGCCAACCAGTTCCCCTGGAGGGCCAACAACAGGGCGGAGAGGCCGAGGCCTTCATAAGAACCTCAGAAGAGCCCTGTTGGGTCAGACCAGTGAGGGTCCCTCTAGTCCAGCCTCCTGTCTCACACAGTGGCCTCAACCAGTTCCTCTGGAGGGCCAACAACCGGGCACAGAGGCCGAGGCCTTCATAAGAACATCAGAAGAGCCCTGCTGGGTCAGACCAGTGAGGGTCCATCTAGTCCAGCATCCTGTCTCACACAGTGGCCGACCAGTTCCTCTGGAGGGCCAACAACAGGGCGGAGAGGCCGAGGCCTTCTTAAGAACCTGAGAAGAGCCCTGCTGGGTCAGACCAGTGAGGGTCCATCTAGTCCAGCATCCTGCCTCACACAGTGGCCAACCAGTTCCTCTGGAGGGCCAACAACTGGGCACAGAGGCCGAGGCCTTCATAAGAACATCAGAAGAGCCCTGCTGGGTCAGACCAGTGAGGGTCCCTCTAGTCCAGCATCCTGTCTCACACAGGGGCCATCCAGTTCCTCTGGAGGGCCAACAACAGGGCGGAGAGGCCGAGGCCTTCATAAGAACCTCAGAAGAGCCCTTTTGGGTCAGACCAGTGAGGGTCCATCTAGTCCAGCATCCTGCCTCACACAGTGGCCAACCAGTTCCCCTGGAGGGCCAACAACAGGGCGGAGAGGCCGAGGCCTTCATAAGAACCTCAGAAGAGCCCTGTTGGGTCAGACCAGTGAGGGTCCCTCTAGTCCAGCATCCTGCCTCACACAGTGGCCAACCAGTTCCTCTGGAGGGCCAACAACAGGGCATAGAGGCCAAGGTCTTCCCCTGATAAAGACACCAGAATAGCCATGTTGGGTCAGACCAGTGAGGGTCCATCTAGTCCAGTATCCCGTCTCCCACAGAGGCCAACCAGTTCCTCTGGAGGGCCAACAACAGGGCACAGAGGCTGAGGCCTTCCCCTGAGAAGAACCTCAGAACAGCCCTGCTGGGTCAGACCAGTGAGGGTCCATCTAGTCCAGCATCCTGTCTCACACGGTGGCCCCAACCAGATCCTCTGGAGGGCCTACAAAAGGGGCCATAGAGCCCCAGGCCCTCCCAGCCCCGGGATTCAGAGGTTGCCTGTCGGTGGAAGTTCCGTTCAGTCGCCTTGGCTCATAGCCATAGATGGATCTTTCCTCCGTGAATCTGCAAGTTAGTGGCTGTAGTTGTCGTACTGCAAAAACTGTGCTTTTCCATGTTCTCTCGCTGACGTGGGCATTCCCACACTTGGAAACAATGCCTTTGGCATTACTGTGAGTGTGCAAGCAGTGACACTGGGGCAGGTCTGGCGCTCTTCGATGTGATGTTGTTGTGGAAACAGGAGGTTTTAAGAACCGTTCGATGCATCTGTTTTTGAAAACAACACTTCTCAGAAAGGCCGTAAGCTTCTGCAGAGGTCCTTGTACAATGAAACATTTCTTGATAATGGATGGCCTTGGAAGCCTCGCTGAATGCTTCGTGCAGGGACCCACAATGCTTTTGACTCGGCAGACATGTTGTTGGAAGGTTGAGAAGAGGTAGTCGGTGCTGTCACAAAATGGCCACCGAGGAACTGAGGCCAGTCGGTTCCTCGGCTTGTTGAGATTCCCAGCCAGGCCTCTTTTCGTGACGGAGACGGCCGCTTCTGAGCGGGCAGCATTGTGGGTAAAAGGGCGGGTCTCCTCTGGCACCAGGGAGGTGGAGGGAAACCAGGATTAGTTCTTTGACTGGGGTGAAAAATGCTGTTTTTTTCCATTCGCCAACGAAAAGAGAGGGCTTGCTCCACGTGCACCTCTGGGGAGAGGCTCCCAGGCCAGTGTCCTGAGAGAGATCGTGTCTGCCATTAAGACGAGACTTTGTAATTGTGACGGACCCACCAGGGGGGAACTCGGAGATTTTCTGGTCAATTTGTAGGAGGGAATACAAATGTCCAGGGTGGGTGGGGTGTTAGATTTCATGTATTAAGCAGAGAGTTGGGCTAGCTGTCTTCCAACTCTAGGAGTCTACGGTATTCTTTCCAAGATTCCAGAAGGAATCTTATTTAATTCTGTTATACCCCACGTTTCCCTAGTGGAGAGCCAAAGCAGCTTCCATCTTTTCTCGTCTCCTCCATTTTACCCTCACAACAACCCTGTGAGGTTGGTTAGGCTGAGTGAGTGTTCTTAGCCCAAGATCAGCCAGGGAGCTTCCATGGCACCCAGGTCTCCCAAATCCTAGCACAGCCCTCGTCATGACTACGTCACACTGTCTTTCTGGTGCCAAGAAGCACTTGGGTGGGCACCCTGGCACCTTTCGGCCCCCACACTGGGGATTACTGGCTCCAGGCAGAGCTTTGTTGGCAACCGTCCGGGAAGAATTGACAAATCAAGGCAATTTTAAAGCTGCAGTTTAAATGGCTGAGAAATCACTGATGTAAATCAAAAAATCCCTATTTATTATTTAGATGTTTCCTTTAAAAGGGCATGCTAATTGGTTGCTGCAGCCATAAAAAACTATTGATTTAGAATGGAATGGTCTTCACAGAGCCTCGGAGGGGTATGCTTTCTGAAATATTTAATTTGATATTCTTACTATTTTTGAAGGCAGTAACATATTAAATGGCTTGTTTTTAGATAATTTGATGCTCAGCCACCCAGATAGGGTCTCTCTCACATCCTGCAATTGTTCTTTCCCCCCCACTGGTCCTTCTCCTTCAGGCTCCTTTCTTGTAGAACTGCCCCCCCACCCCCAGCAAGGAACCGGGGTCCGATCATTCTGCTCCGTCAAAGGGAAGGTCAGCGTCCCCCCTATTCTTTTGCAGCTGGGGTACGGAGTCAGTTGCAGAGATCTGGGAGTTCATGGGCATAACGGGAGAGGGGGCGGTAAAAAGTCGCCCAGGTGGATCAATGCTTGACCGCTGAGGGTGGCCTGCCTGTCAATGGCAGGGGCTCTTAGGCTGCATGGTGCCTAGAAGAGAAATTCGCCATCTCTTAACAAAGGAAAGCGGCTTTTCTTAAGAACATCAGCGAGGAGCCAGTGCTGGATCAGGCCAGGGGCACCTCCAGTCCAACACTCTCTGTGTCACACAGTGGCCAACAACACCCCAGGGGCCCTCAGGAGGTCTAGCAGTGGGGCCAGGACACCAGAAGCCCTCCCACTGTTGCCCTCCCCCCCCAAGCAACCAAGAATACAGAGCATCCCTTGCCCCAGACTGAGACTTCCTATCTATACCTTGTGGCTCATAGCCACTGATGGACCTCTGCTCCGTATAAGAACATAAAAGAAGCCAGTGTTGGATCAGGCCAGTGGCCCATCCAGTCCAACACTCTGTGTCACACAGGGGCCAGAAATACCAGGTGCCCTCAGCAGGTCCAGCAGTGGGGGCAGGACACCAGAAGCCCTCCCACTGTTGCCCCCATCAAACACCAAGAATACAGAGCATCACTTGCCCCAGACATAAGAACATAAGAGAAGCCATTTCTGGATCAGGCCAGTGGCCCATCCAGTCCAACCCTCTGTGTCACACAGTGGACAAAAACACCAGGTGCCCTCAGGAGGTCCAGCAGTGGCTCCAGGACACTAAAAGCCCTCCCACTGTTGCCCCCACCCCCCCAAGCACCAAGAATTCAGAGCATCACTTGCCCCAGACTGAGAGTTCCTATCGAGACCTTGTGGCTCATAGCCACTGATGGACCTCTGCTCCATATAAGAACATAAGAGAAGCCAATGTTGGATCAGGCCAACGGCCCATCCAGTCCAACACTCTGTGTCACACAGTGGCCAAAAACACCAGGTGCCCTCAGGAGGTCCAGCAGTGGGGCCAGGACACTAGAAGCCCTCCCACTGTTGTCCTCCCCCCCCCCCCCCCCAGCACCAAGAATACAGAGCATCACTTTCCCCAGACTGGGAGTTCCTATCGAGACCTTGTGGCTCATAGCCACTGATGGACCTCTGCTCCATATAAGAACGTAAGAGAAGCCAATGTTGGATCAGGCCAGTGGCCCATCCAGTCCAACACTCTGTGTCACATAGGGGCCAAAAACACCAGGTGCCCTCAGGAGGTCCAGCAGTGGGGCCAGGACACCAGAAGCCCTCCCACTGTTGCCCCCCCCCCAAGCACCAAGAATACAGTGTATCCAATTCCCTTCTGAAGCTGTCCATGATTGTAGCCGCCACGTCAGATAGTTTTCGAGGGCAGCTGTTTTGGTTTGCAATAGAACAGCTGCCCTTGAGTCCAGCAACACCGTAGAGAGTTTCAGGGTAGAGTCTTTCTAGGGTCAAAGCTCCCTTGATCAGATCCGAGAGCTATAAGTCTTGAAAGCGCCTACCCTGAAAATGTTCTTGGTTTCGAAGCTGGTACTGGACTCGAATTTGGCCTTTCTTAAGTTCATGTGAAGAATCACGTTTTAGTTCATTATGTACTTGGTTTGTTCCCCGCCTTTCTCCCTGGCGGGGATCTAAGTGCCTTACATTGTTCTCCTCTCCTCTGTTTTAACCTCACGACAACCCTGTCAGGTAGGTTAGGCTGAGCGTATGTGGTAGGCCCGAGGTCACCCAGGAAAATTCCATAGCAGAATTGGAGATTTGAACCTGGTTCTCCCAAAATCCTGGACTAACCACCCACACCACATTGGTATCTGACAAAGGGAGCTCTGACTTTTGAAAACTCATACCCTGGAAATCCGTTTGGTCTCCGGGGTTCTCCTGCACTTGAATCTAGCCACACTATGCTGGGTTTCATGTTCAATTTCCAGACATTTATGTGGAGTGTCCATCTGCGCAGGAGACACCTGGACAGTCTCCAGCTTGGGATCCTTGAGTACTATTTCTTGCGTGCCGCCTTATGTCTCAGCTTGTTGGGGATCATCTTCTCCCCCCCCCCCCCCCCCGCAAAGTATGCACTTCTCTTGCGCCCAACCCTCTTTGCATCTCCAGACACACAGAAACAATGGCTTTCTCCTGTTAAGAACGTAAGAACATAAGAGAAGCCAATTTTGGATCAGGCCAGTGGCCCATCCAGTCCAACACTCTGTGTCACACAGGGGCCAAAAACACCAGGTGCCCTCAGGAGGTCCAGCAGTGGGGCCAGGACACTAGAAGCCCTCCCACTGTTGCCCCCTCCCCAAGCACCAAGAATACAGAGCATCACTTGCCCCAGACCGAGAGTTCCTAGCTATACCTTGTGGCTAATAGCCACTGATGGACCTCTGCTCCATATAAGAACATAAGAGAATCCAATGTTGGATCAGGCCAGTGGCTCCTCCAGGCCAACACTCTGTGTCACCTGGTGGCCAGAATTTACCAGGTGCCCTCAGGAGGTCCACTAGTGGGGCCAGGACACTAGAAGCCCCCCCACTGTTTGCCCCCTCCTAAGCACCAAGAATACAGAGCATCCCTTGCCCCAGACTGAGAGTTCCTATCTGTACCTTGTGGCTCAGGGCCACTGATGGACCTCTGCTCCAGATGTTTAAGAACATAAGAGAAGCCAGTGTTGGATCAGGCCAGTGGCCCATCCGCCACGTCCTGTGGCAGTGAATTCCACGTTTTCATCCCTCTTTGGGTGAAGAAGGACTTCCTTCTATCCGTTCTAACCCGACTGCCGAGCAATGTCATGGAGTGCCCAGTTGCCTTGTGTGCCTTTGTGTTCCTTGCTCCCAGTCAACAGACAGCTTGTTAAGTAACTTCCTCCCCTGCTCGTCCCAAAGCAGTCTCTGTCCGGCATCCATCTCTTGGTCCTTCCCCCCCCCCCCCCCAACACCCCCGCCGCGGCTCCTGTACAGTCGGCAGTTTCTGCCACCTCTTCATCTTGTGTCTAATCCCAAGTGAAAACATTCATTTTTCTCCTGTCTTTATTTCTTCATTTTTCTTGGGCCCTGCGGTTATTTATTACCCTCTTCTTTAATTCTAAGTATTTTTGATGCAATTTGCATGTTGCGTGCAAGGCAGCAGAAAAGGTAACGTCGCGCTGTATTTCACGCCGTTCGCTTGCTCCGGCAGCCCGTCTGCAAAAAGAAGATTGATTTTGCTCATATTTCTTCCCCCTCCCTCCGGTTTTGGAAATGAAAGGCTCCTGCGTGCAGAAGAGAGGGGGCCTGTGTCTCTTCAGGCATATTTCAAAGCACTGCAGACGCCCCCCCCCCCCTCCATTTCTCAATCTGAGGCTTCCCTTCTGCCCGTGGGGACTGTGCGGAACCTTTCCTTTCTTGTTGATCTGAGCAGCCTTTGCAGGATATCTTGCAGGCAGCCGGCCTGTGCTCTTGCGTGGCGCTTCCGCTGCACTCATCCAGTTGAGATTATTCAGATTATACTTCCTTTTGGCCACCATGAACCTCCTTCCCATCAGCTTCATTGGATGCCTTTTGGGAAAGGGAGAAATAGTTCTCTTGGCCAACTCTCTCCACCCCATGCATAATTTTAGGGACCCCTGTCCTGTCCCTCTTTAGTCGTCTCTTTTCTAAACTAAAAATCCCCAGACTCTTCAGCCTTTCCTCCTAGGGAACGTGCTCCAACTGCCTCCTCATGTTGGCCACCCTCCTCTGTACTTTGTCCAGCTCTGCAATGTCCTTTTGGAGAGAGGGTGACTGGGCCTCGACACAGTATTCCTAAGGAGGCTGCACCGTAGGTCTGTCCAGGGGCATCACAATATTACAAGATCCTGACCCATCTCCCTTGATCTCACCCGGTCTGGTGCCCAGCCTCTTCCTTCCTTGAGATGTGAAGTCCTGGAAAAAAAAACTAAGAAAAAACTGGGAAGGGAACACCCCTCCCCATTTTTTAAAAGGACTTCCAGTTTTCTTTTAGCAATTTTGCAAGGCATGAAAATCAGCTATCTTTTTGGAATTAGTGAGATGCGTCTTCATGACAAGGTTTACTCAAAATGTAGAGATGATTCAGTTTTTCCAGTGGAAAAAATGGGAAATTTGGGGAAGCTCTGAAGTAATAACTTCTATGCTCCCCCCCTCCCCAGTCTTTTGAGACAAGTGGAATATGCTAAGCTTAAGATAGCACAGGGTGGTGCAACAGTTGGGAACTGCCTCTCACTTTCATATTGGATGTATTTACTGTTTTGTCTGTGGAGAACTAAGGGTTTTAAATCCCATACGTATGCCAGTAAATTTATGCTAACTAAGGTTATAAAGGATGGTTTTTATGTTGGTAAAGCAGAGAAATAAGTTTAGGTTTGATAGAAAATATCGTTTTGCATATATTTCTACTCCCCCTCCAGAATTCCAGTTAAAACAAACAAAGAGAAAATACTCCTTTCCCGTCCAACGACTTTATCATTTCTGGGAATTTTGCAGCTCTGTTCCCTCCTAATGTTGTTGAAATGGATTTTCTTTAAAGTTGGATTACCTGTGACTTGACAGTTGCTGGGCAAGTTATTATAAAATAGCATTTAGGTGCATGCACAGTTTTTAAATTGTTTCTTACTTGAGTTGGTTGCTCGGGTTACATCTTGTGGGGCAAAGCGTGTTCTTGTGTGCTACTGGTCCTTGGAAAAGATGGCGCTTTGTTGGCACCTGCCTAAGGCAATTTCTTTGCACCACCCCGTAACGGGCAGCTGTTTCTTGTTGTAGTGGGTCTGTATGTTCGTACTTTATTCAATTCATTTTTACCCTACCTTTCTCCCCAAAAGCAACCCAAAGCT
Organism: Lepidodactylus listeri; assembly: GCA_029233225.1. Lineage (NCBI taxonomy): Eukaryota > Metazoa > Chordata > Lepidosauria > Squamata > Gekkonidae > Lepidodactylus > Lepidodactylus listeri. The sequence goes on from JARCFY010000002.1 coordinate 1,847,756, forward strand.
GCTTACAACGTCCTCCTCTCCTCCATTTTATCCTCACAATAACCCTGTAAGGTAGTTAGACTGAGCCCAAGGTCACCACCGGACAGGATTTGAACCCGGCGCTCCTAGATACTAGGCTGACACTCTTAACTGCTACTCCACATGGGCTCCATGTGTCCCCAAGCTAAGGCTAACTAATTTGGGTGCGGGTTTCTACCGAGCATAACATGTCATTCCCAGGCAAAACTTTTGTTCTGAGTGAACAGGAATGATGGGGGATGGCTCTCTCCACATTCCAGGTCGCCGAGTTCCTTGGAAACCTGGTGTCTCCCTTGATAAGCTGGCCTGAGAAGTTCCTTTCTCATCCTGATTGTCCCTCCCCTAAACATTTAATCTGCGCTCAGCTTAATCAAATAGCGGTGCTGTCTCCATGCCAGGGTTGGCAGAGGTAGTGCTGGGCACGCTGTCCTTTAACTGGGCACCAAATGTTGGTCGGGAGGGGAGGCAGGCCCCGTGCGCCACCGGGAATACAATGACTCCAGATGCGGCACCTGGCAGTTTACAAAGCGCTCTGGAATCCGCGAGCGTGGAGGTGGCTGGGCAGCGCCATTGCAGATGGCCGGGCTGCCAATTAAATGCGGCTGCTGTTTTGCCCAGAAAGGCTGTGCCCATCCCCTGCCTGTCTGGTTTCTGATTACAGTGGGTAATTAAGGGGTCATCGCCAAGTCCAGCGATTTCCAGGGCCCCTCTCCCAATTACCTCTGGAGAGGAGAGGGGGAGAGCGGCCGTCCTGATTGCCAGAAAGCTGATTTGCGCCGCTGCAGTCGGCAGGCTCCCAATAGTCACTTGGCTCTCAAGAGCAGGATGTCTGCATAACGGTGCGCGAGGAGAGCTGCGGTGGGTGAGCGGGACCGAGGCTGTGGCTGCCGGAGCGAGATTGCTGGTGTTGAGCGCACCTGATGCCAGGGATGGTAGTTTCGGCCATTGCCTTTTTGCGACTTCATGCCGTGCTTCCCTCTGCTGAAAAACTCTCGTTTTCAGTGGGGATTGCTTTCATCCAAGAGGAGAGGCCCTGGCACAGAGAGGCTCTTCTGAGAGAGAAAGTGACCAGGTGGGCTTTAAGAGAGGGATATTTTTGTGGCCAGGGGCTCATCTCCACTTTTTATAAAGTCCGTGCGCATGAGATCAGAGAGGACAGACTGAGTCTCCTAGAGGGCCTCAAGCACTCTCCATGGGGGTGTCACAGAAGATGGGCCTCTCCCCGGCATGTGCCCTGCACTCTGGGTTGCATAATAACATCGCAAGAGCTCTGCTGGATCAGACCAGTCATCCACTTAAGTCTCTGTGTTAAGTGCCCTCAAGTTGTTATGGCAACGCTATGAATTAATGGCCTCCAGAACATGGTCTCATCCCCAGCCTTGCGGAGGTCTTGCAAACGGGGGCACGTGACTTCCTTGACTGAGTCAGTCCATCTCACGTTGGGTCTTCCTCTTTTCCTGCGGCCTTCAACTTTTCCTAGCATTCTTGTCTTTTCCAGTGTCTCTTGTCTTCTCAAAGACCAACGAAGGTTTATTCAGGGTATGAACTTTGCCTACGAAAGCTCATACCTTGAATAAACCTTTGTTGGTCTTAAAGGTGCCACTGGACTCCAAATTTGTTCTACTGCTTCAGACCAATGCGGCTGACCACCTGGGTCTGTCTTGTCCTCTCATAACGTGACCAAAGTACGATGGCCTCAGCTTTAGTCATTTTAGCTTTTAGGGAGAGTTCGGGCTTGATTTGGTTTAGAACCTGCTGATTGGTCTTTTTGACAGTCCATGTGCATTTAAAGTGTCATCGAGTTGGCTTCTGACTTACGGCGACCCGGTGAATGAATGACGTCCAAAACCTCCTGTTGTTCACCGGCTTGCTCAGGTCTTGCAAACTGAGGGCCCTCGTGGCTTCCTCGATAGAGTCAACCCGTCTCGTGTTGGATCTTCCTCTTTTCCTGCGGCCTTCAGCATTTCCTAGCACAAATGTCTTTTCCAGTGTCTTCTCATAATGTGACCAACACGCGACACCTCAGTTTAGCTTCTAGGGAGAGTTCAGGCTTGATTTGATCTCGAACTCACTGATTTGCCTTTTTGGTGGTCCACAATATCTGTAAAACTCTCCTCCGACACCACATTCCAAAGGAATCCGCTTTCTTCATTGTCCAGCTCTCACACCAATTCATACTAATGGGGAATACTATGGCATCAATTACCTTGATTGTGATCGCCAGCAGCACATCCTTACTAAAGGTATGCACAAAAAAAATGGTATTTTTTTGGGTTTGAGTATACCAAACCTGAAAAATATTGTTTTTCTCCCAATATTCCTGAATCCTAGTATTGGTATGATATTGGGATTCAGGAAATATTTGGGACTGCTAAATTTATTTGGCTCCATTATCCCCATAGGGATAATTAATCCCCAAGCCACACCATGTGCCATTGAACTCCAAGGGGCTGGTGAGCTCACCCACTTCCGGATGAGATTGCCAGCCGCTTTGTCATTCACAGGCTTGCAAAAGCCATTTAAAAGGATGTTCCCTTTAAACATCTTTTGCAAAGATGAGCCGCATGCCAGAGAACTCCGGAAGTGGGTGAGCTTGCTGGCCATTTTGAGGTCACTGGTGTATGTCAGGGCTTGCAAAAGCCATTTAAAGGTACGTTCCCTTTAAATGGCTTTTGCAAAGGCCCCGAAGCGGCCAGCGAGTTTACCTGAAAGTGAGCCACTTCTGGGTGAGCTTGCTGCTTCGGTATAGGTATACGCTACCCGAATAAAAGCCGATTTTTTTTTTTGGCTTTTATTTGGGCTCAGCTGTTCGGTAGCTGATCAGATTCCCTAATCTGAATTTGGCTTAATAAATACCTGAAGAATACCAACAAGGTATTTTTCAGATATTTATTCGGCTCTGTTTTTACCGAGCACACACTCCCTAATCCTTACATTTAAAGATCTTCTCTATCTCCTTCATGGCTACCTTTCACCGTCTCCATTTCCTTCTGATTCCTTGGTCGCAGTCTCCCTATTGGTTGATGATGGAGCCATCTAAGGCGAGGCCTTCACAAATTGCACATGGCTCTAGAACCCAGCCCCCCCCCCCCCAAATTAGGAGCCAGACTCATTTTTCGGTCTTCAGAGTTATTTTCTAATTATCGCTGCCGCAAGACCTAATCCTAACCTCCTCCCAGTGTCTTGTAATTTCATTACAGCTGTTGACAGAAGTTTTGTATGCAAATAAATGCAGGGACAACCCTGGTTGTCATCACTACGACAAGAAGCTAATGCTTGCCTAACTTCTCCCATTTCTGATAACGTTGTTATTGCATTAAAAGCTCCATTTAATTGAATAGCCAGCATAGAAAGCAGTGGGTCTAGAAATGAATTCATTGCATCGTGTGACGTTAACACACAAACAAGCAACGACAAGAAGTTCAGGCGCGTGTCTCTTTGTGCCCTACAGCGAGACATATGCCGATGCAAAATGATGAATAAGCCTTCTACTTCTCACCGAGAGACGCGATACTGAGACCGAGCTGGAGAGCTACCATCAGTCCAGCTTATAGCGGGTCTGAACTGTTATATTTAATTCGCCATCTTTTAATTGTCCAAGGGTTTTAGCTGTTTTAAGAATTACTTATATCATCTGGTTTTAATGGTTTGTGTTCTTTATTGTTTCCCATCCTGGAAAGGATAGGATATAAATTTAACCAATAAATAGATAAACGGCCCACACGAGCCCGATGCCATCAGATCTTGGAAATGAAGCAGGGTCAGCCCTGATTAGTATTTGGATGGGAGACCACCAAGGAAAGGAGGTCCTGGGTTGCTGCGCAGAGGCAGACCTTTCCCCGTATGGTCCCTAGCGAGCCCTAAGATCGGGTTCCCAAAATTGCCTGGTTCTCCCAGGGCCTAAAGAGGCCAGCCTATGCAGTTCAAACAACAGCATCCCAACCGTGGAGAAGAAGAAGAGGAGATTGGATTTATACCCCGTCCCTTCACTACCCAAGGGAGTCTCAGAGTAGCTTACAGTCTCCTTTCCCTTCCCCTCCCCACAACAGACCCCCTGTGAGGTAGGTGGGGCTGGGAGAGCTCTGACAGAAACTGCTCTTTTTCAAGAACAGCTCTGAAAGAACCTGTGACTGACCCAAGGTCACACCAGCAGCTGCATGCGGAGGAGAGGGGGATCAAACCCGGTTCTCCCAGATTAGAGTCCGCGCACTTAACCACTACACCAAACTGGCTCTTTGCCCTCTTGATCGCCAAACACCTTTGCGTGTCCAGTTCTCCTATAATGTATTGAGCCTACTGTGTGGGGAGAGCGGCCTAGAAATCGAAATAAATAAATAAATAAATAAATAAATAATAATATAATCTTTTGCGACATCACTAGCCAGGATGGAACAAATGTGGGAAGATTCGTGTGGGATGCACCTTGGTATTGCCCAGAGTTGGAGCCACTGGAAAGTGAAGTCACGCGTGCTCAGGAGCAGGGCCGGATTGTGTGTGGGTTGTGTATCTGATGTGCTGTGTGCCTTCCTATGGGGAAGGGATGGGTTAGTCCCTTCGGGGTAAACAGTACTGACGGAAAGCGAGACCCTCAAGAATCAAAGGGCCGTGTGTTTCCCTTCCGTGCTCCGCTGTTGGCTTCTGGACATCGTGCCTTGAGGGGCGCGTTGCGGTGCCTTTCGCCTCTGCAGGGCAGCTTAATTTCCTGCTCCTTTATTTTCCCCGAGTGTTGAGCGGCTGCCCTGCCTGTCACGGCTTATTCCTTTTGAGACGCACTAGAGAAAAGCAAGATTGAAAGCGGGGCCGGCTTAACACAGGTGTTACAGAAAAGATTAAGAGGTGGTTGGGAAGATATCGCTGGAGATTTGGGGCTTGCCTCCCGAAGTCTCTCTAAATTGACAGCTAACGGGTAGCTCTCCTTGACGGCTCTTTCCAGCTAGCTCCGGCTGCCGTGGATCCGCACACAAAGGGAGCCCCACTCACTTAGGGAGATTCATTTCAAATTTCTTGTAACAAATGGTTTCCAAGCTCCATAGTAACAAGGTTACTTTGCCTCCGCACCCCGCACGGCAGACGGCTTTCTATTATTAAACAGAATACGTTCATTCATCGCCAGCTCCCAGTCTCCCCCCCCCCCCCCACCCCTTTCCGGGTTCCAATTTCACTGAATTGCTGATGAAGGGTGGCAGTTAACGGAGCTCAGAGTGATTCCTTTTCTTGGCCTTTTCTTTCTTTCATTTCTCTACGATTTCTAGGACAGGTGGGTTTCTTGGATGGGTGGCTCGGGTGGTGCTTTTGTATGCAATCTGTGCGCTTCCAACATATGGCGACCCTATGGATTCATGTTCCCCAAAACGTCCTATTGTTAGCAGCAATTCAGGATTCCTGAAATCAGTGAATTTAAGGAACAACGAGATTAGAGTCCAGGAGAATCTTTGAAACCAACGAGATTTTTTTGGGGGGGGTATGAGCTGTCTGTTTGGTGTAGTGGTTAGGAGTGCGGACTCTAATCTGGGAGAACCGGGTTTGATTCCCCACTCCTCCCCCACATGCAGCTGCCGGTGTGACCTTGGGTCAGTCACACATTCTTTCAGAGCTGTTCTCTCAAGAGCAGTTTCTGTCAGAGCTCTCTCAGCCCCGCCTACCTCACAGGTTGTCTGTTGTGGGGAGGGGAAGGGAAAGGAGATTGTAAGCCGCTCTGAGACTCCTTCAGGTAGTGAAGGGCAGGGTATAAATCAAATCTCCTCCTCCTTTTCTTCTTCTTCCTCTTCCTCTTCCTCCTCCTCCTCCTCTTCTTCTTGTCAAACCTCCATTGGTCAGGTGTCCTACGTTTAGGATTCCTGAAGTCAGTGAACTTAATTAATAGCTAGACGGGCGTCCAATCGCACCTTAGGGACAAATGAGATTTTTAAACTGTGATCTGTTGAGAGTCGAAGCAGCAGGGTGCCTTGGCTCTCGGAAGCTCATACTCCAAAAATCTTGTGGGTCCTTGGGATGCTACTGGACTCGGATCTAGCTGCTCACTGATTTCAGGAATCCGAGTGCTGTGGTGGCTCACAGGTTAAGACGCTGAGCAGCAGACCAGAAGATCAGTAGCTCAGCAGTTTGAGACCCGAGTGCCGCGTGACGGAGTGAGCTCCCGTCTCTGGCCTCAGCTCCTGCCAGCCTAGCAGTTCGAAAGCAAAAAATTGCAAGTAGATAAACAGATACTGCTTTGGTGGGAAGGTAACAGCATTCCGTGCGCCTCGGCCTTTAGTCATGCAGGCCACATGACTGCGGAAAAAGTCTTCGGACAGTGCTGACTCTTTGGCTTGAGAACAGAGATGAGCACTACCCCCTAGAGTCGGATTCGACTGGCTTCCAAGCAAGGGAAACCTTTACCTTTAAACATAGGACACCTGGCAAAAAGGAGCTTTGACTCTTGAAAGCTCGTACACCCCCCCCCCATGTTCTTGTGGGTCTCTAGGGCCCTACTGCGTTTGAATCTCGCTGTTTCAGTATTTGTGAAGTTCTTGAAAAGCCCTCCCCCCTCTCTTTCAGACCCTAACTTTCTAGTTCATTTCAGGGAATTCAGCCACGTTTCGGGTGAAAACGAGCGCCGCCCAGCATTCCTAATTGCACTCCAGGCACTTTTCTAATTTATCGTAATGACTGTGTTATTGCATATTAGGGAAGATTCCTCCCCCTACCCCTTGCCTGACTGAGGTCGAAGCAGATTGCAGGTGCCGATAAACGGCATCGATTGGGGGCCCAGAGGCTGGCGGGCTCTTGTGGCGGAGTTTTAATTTGGAAGCCGCTCTGCTGCTGCTGCTGAGGCTGCCTCTTCTCTGCTACATTGCTTTGCATCCAGCCTGACGGTGTGTCCCCCTAGCCCTTCATTACGGCTGCAATCTCGTTGCGTTTTAATTAAAAAAAAAAATAGAGGACGAGAAATGAGATCTGGCAGCCTGGATGGCGTGCAGCCTCGGTAGATGGGTCAGGTGCAAACTTCTAACTTGCCGTTTCCAGATGGGCACGTGGAAAGTTTCTTCTGAGTGGAGCTGGGCTCTGCAGTGCGTCCTTTCGCACTGGAAGGTCTTCCCGTTGTGCACAGCACTAACCAGTGGAGCTCGGGTTGCCAACTCTGGGTTATGAAATATTCGGCGATTTGGGGGTTGCCACCATCCCTCTCAGCTGAGTGAGTGTGAGCTAGCTCACAGTTTTTCTAGCCTCCGGCTCGCACGTGTTTGTCTTAGCTCAGGAAGGATGGCTCCAGAGCAAACCGATCTATGCAGCAGCCAGATTGCTGGCTCACAACTTTCATGCCAGTAGCTCCCAAAGTAGAATTTTTAGTGGGGTGTAAATCCAATCTCCTCCTCCTCCTCGTCTCCTCGTCTCCTCCTTGTCTCCTCCTTGTCTCCTCCTCCTCCTCTTCTTTGTCTTCTTCTTCTTCTTCTTTTATCTTCTTCTTCTTCTTCTTCTATTTGTCCATCAGTCCCAGAGGCTGCCCCCCCCCCCCCCCGCCGTGGCATCTCTGTAGCTGCCGCCATTTCCCTCTGGGCTGCTCCTGGCCACTCCGCTTGCTTGACCTGCAAATGAAGCGGTGGGGGGGAGGGACTGGCTGTCTGGGGGTTGGGGGTTTCTTGGGGGCATTTGTCTTCTGTCCCTCTGCCTCCCCGCTGAGATGCCGGAGGCAGCTGGTAGCTCATAAACCAAAAATTACAGTCATTTAGAATGTCATAAAAGAGCTAAAAACAGCACAGGGACATCAGGAAGGAGCAGCGCCTGTCAAGCTCATCCGGAGGCCTCCCAGAATGTTTTTCCCCCCAAAAAAGATCCTTAATGTGCAGGGGGAGGGGGAGTTGGTGTCTCTTCCAGCAGGAGGGAATTCTGCACTGGGGGTGGGAGGCTGGGGGGCTGAGGCGCCCCTCCGCCCTGGCCTTTGGGCCGGTGGATGTGAGTGGAGATAGTCCCTCGGGTGCTTTGGGCCTGGCCCGCCTCACAGGGCTGTTCTGAAGATCAGGGAAGGGAACCACACACCCTGCCCCAAGTGCTTTGAAAAAAGGCAGGATAAAAAAAAATAGAATAAATTTATTTTGAAACCAGCACAGTACTCTGCCATCCTGGAGCATGGCCCCACCGGGAGCAGGCAGCTCCCTGCCCTTGTGCCAGGCCCTTGGCTCTGCCCACAACATGGCTGGATGCTGAGGACCCTGGTCTCTTTTTCGGTGCCTCTAGTCTGGATGAGGCTGTTCCTTGACTAAGGCACGGGGTGGATGGAGCCCAGTCAATGAAGCCCTGCTTCAGACCACGGAGGCCCATCTAGTCCAGCCTCCTGTCTCACACAGTCTCCCAACCAGTTCCTCTGGACAGCCAACAACAGGGCAGTGAAGGCCTTCATAAGAACATTCGAAGAGCCCTGCAGGATCAGACCAGTGAGGGTCCATCTAGTCCAGCATCCTGTCTCACCCAGTGGCCAACCAGCTCCTCTGGAGGGCCAACAACTGGGCAGAGAGGCCGAGGCCTTCATAAGAACATCAGAAGAGCCCTGCTGGATCAGACCAGTGAGGGTCCATCTAGTCCAGCATCCCGTCTCACCCAGTGGCCAACCAGCTCCTCTGGAGGGCCAACACTAGGGCATAAAGGCCGAGGCCTTCATAAGAACATCAGAAGAGCCCTGCTGGGTCAGACCAGTGAGGGTCCCTCTAGTCCAGCATTCTGTCTCACCCAGTGGCCAGCCAGCTCCTCTGGAGGGACAGCAACAGGGCAGGGAGGCCGACTCCAAGGCCTTCCCCTACTGTTGCCTCCTGGCTCTGGGGTTCAGAGGTTGACTGCCTCTGAATGTGGGGGTTCCCCTCAGTCACCATGGCTAGGAGCCTCTGATAGACTTATCCTCCATGAATCTGTCTAATCCCCCTTTAAAGCTGCCTATTCCTGTGGCCATCACCACATCCTCAGGCAACAAATTCCATGTCTTAAATCACTCTCTGGGTAAAGTAGTTCCTTTTGTCCGTCCTGAGTCTCCTGCCCATCAGCTTCATTGGATGCCCTCCAGTTCGATTTGTATCCCCCCGCCCCTCTTAGTTGTCTCAGTCTGCCTCAGACAAGACAGAGGTTCTGTTCTCAGATACTGATGTGCCGTCTTCTATCCCCTCCCAACCGCACACAAGTCCAAGTGTGCTTCCTGGGGGCATGGTAAGATCCAGTCTGGCAATGGGTGGCTTGCAGGGGTGCCCATCTTCTGTCGCCCTGGCTTGGCGTGGGGGCTGCTGCCCTTCCAGGTGAGCCTGATCCTGCCACGGTTGTCCGTTCCTTTGGGGACATCATAGTTGGGCTGCTGCATTGCGCGGAGGATGTTTGGGGACCGGGTGATTCAGAAGATGCAGCTACAGCTGTGATTGTATTTTGCCTGCCCTCCAAGGGCTGCACCAACCCCTGGCTTGTTTGTGGCCGCAATTCAGAATGTTTGCTCTGACCTTTTAAAAGGCTTAAGCAGCTCAGGACTTGGGGACACCTGCGGGGGTGTTCACCTGTTCTGTTGAGGCTCTGCTGTGGGTGCTCCCACCTTTTTTTGGGGGGGGGGAAGGGTTTGTCTCCCCCAAGTCCGATCCCATTCCCTTCTGGCAGCAGGGCCTCCTCTCTCCAAGCCCTTGCTTGTCTTCATAAGCGCCAGTCTAAAAATGTTCTTTGCTCAGACTTATGACAGTATTTGATTCGTTTTTTAAAATTTTATTTTTAACTGCAACACCCCCAAACAGAGAAATAGAAAATATAACGGTGGCAGTGGAGCATCTATAAAAGGTTTCCAGATATCCAGCAGTACATCTTTATGCAAGTATCCTTTATATGCCAGACATTCGCATTTTTTTAAAAAAAACAATTTTTTATTTTTATAAAAAACAGACAAACAAACATACATACACACAAATTTGGGGATTGCATTTACATCATTATTTCACCTGTTATATTACCTCGTACAATATCTACCGTATTTTTTGCTCCATAAGACTCACTTTTTCTCCCAAAAAAAGTGGAGGGGAAAGTGTGTGCGTCTTAAACCCCCCTCGCTTTTCCCAATCCACGGCACCGAGCGGAGCTAGGTGCGTCTTATGGTCAGGTGCGTCTTATGCGGTAATTATTGTTGGCCTATTTTTTTGTGGTATCCTGCTAATTTTATGCTGTGAATTTTACGCTAATTTTACGTATGTTGCTGTTTTACACTGCTGTGAGCCGCCTTGAGCCGGCTGTACTGGTTAGGCGGGATAAAAATCTAAATAAATAAACAAATTATATTTCTTAATTTTTCCCACCATGTATTTTTAATTTAATCTTTGCTTATCGTTAAAGATATGGTTCAAGTTTTCTTCTGATTCGGCTGTATGTTCATATAGTTTATTGGATATAGTCTTCCATCCATTTATAAAAACTTGACCGTGTATTCTCAAAGCTTCCTTCATTTTATCCTCTCAGAATTAAAGTTAATTTATCCATCTCTGCAGTCTCAAGTATTTTGTTCATAATTTCTTCTTTTGAAGAACTTTTCCTCCAATATCTGGCATGTAATATTCTTGCAGTTACTACATGTATGATAAGATAAAAATCTTTTTTTTTTTTACAATTTTCTGGTAATATATTCAACAAGAACAGTTCTGGTAAAAAAGGTATAGTACATTTTAACATTTTTTGTAACATTTCGTGAATCCAAGGCTAATGTTTTTCAACTATCATACGTCCATCACATATGAAAAAAGAACCAACTTTTTTTGACATTTCCAACAATCTTTTGGTAGGTCAGGATAAAACTTTGCTAATATATCTGGAGCAATATACCATCTATAAAAAGTTTTATAAATATTTTCTTTATATGAAGTTGCTTTAGTAATTTTTACATTTGTTTCCCATACCTGTGTCCATTTGTCTAGATCAATATTATGGCCCAAGTTTTGTACCCATTTAATCATAGAGTTTTTAACTATTTCATCTTGTGTTTTATTTTCTAGCAATATTATATATGGTTTCTTAATCATTTTTTTCATCAGTATGTAACAATATCTTATTTCTGTGATAAAAGGCTGTTTCCTTGTCTTTTGCGTATCTTGTTTCTATTTGAGCTTTTCCCCACCAACTTAAGTTGGATTCTTGTTTTTAAAGGTTTTTTTGTTGGTTTTAGTTCATTTTTGTCATTCAACAAATCTTCATATCTTAGGATTTCATTTTTTGGCATAAATTTGGATTGGTAAACGCTTCTAATGGAGAAGCCCATTTTGGTATCTTGGTATAAAAAAGCCTTTTTACATCTTCCCATACCTTCTGTAAAGATCTTCTGATAAGATGTTGTTTAAAATACTTGTGGGTATCTGCTTTCCCCTAGTGCAGGGGTGGGCAAATAGCGGCCTGGGGGCCACATGCGGCCCGCCACAGAGTTTTTTGTGGCCCGCCAAGAAGAATTCAGGACTTCAAGAAAATTGAGCCTAAATTCAATTTGCTCTCTTATCCCATCACTGCTGATATTGATACAGCACCTGAGGAGCTGCAGCTTGAACTTATTGACATGCAGTCAGATCACACTGTGAAAGAAATGTTTAATTCTGTGACATTAATTGACTTTTACAAAGCTTTGTCTGCTGAAAAAATTTCCATGTATGAAGAAATTTGCTGGGAAAATGTTCTCTATATTTGGGTTTACATATATTTGTGAGCAAAGTTTTTCTTGCATGAAGATCAACAAGAATAAATATAGATGCTCTTTGGCAGACATTAACTTGCAGGCTGTGATGAGAATCTCAACAAGCAATCTCACTCCTGATTTCAAAAAAGTTGTGGAAAAGTGTGATAGGGTACATTTGTCTCATTAAACTGATTCTAAAATTAAATGTGCTTGCAGCTATAAATGATATGAAATTAGCACAATAAATAAATTGAATAAAACTACCACTATTTTATTTAATTTCTATTTATTGATTTTTATGATACAATTTATACCTTTTCTGAAATGCAAAGTTAACTAATGAATGCAATCATTTTAAAAGATGCGGCCCTCCGCTAACCTCCGCTCCCACAAAGTGGCCCCCGAGCCAAAACAATTGCCCACCCCTGCCCTAGTGCATAAATGCATGCCATCCCAGTAGTAAACCATGTCCTTCTAACGTCAATAGTCTAATATTTTCTAATGTAATTCATTCTATTAACCAGGTCAGAGATGATGCTCTATAATATAGCAGCCAATCTGGTAATGCAAATCCGGCTCTTTCTTTCGCATCTTGTAAAACTTTTAGTTTTACTCTTGGTTTCTTGTTTTGCCAAATAAATTGTAGCATCAATTTATCAAGCTCTTTAAAAGTATTTTTTGATTTTGAAGGATTGTAATTGTTTGAAATAAAAAGATCAGTCTTGGTAACACGTTCAATTTTATTGTAGCTATTCTTCCCATCAGGGATATTTGTAATTTTTCCCCATTTTTCCAAGTCTTTCTTAATTTTCAATATCAGTTCCATATAGTTTTCTCTCAACAGGGAACTACATCAGTTTGTTATATGTATTCCTCAATATTTCACCTTTTTTTTTTTTGACTTCCATCCCTGACATATCTTGTAGCTGTTGGACAGACATTCGCATGTTGATCAAGTTACTCAGAATACTTGCGGGGGGGGGGGCATTGATCTCTCCTGAGGGGTGGTATAAGTCTTGGCTACAGTAAGGGCACAGTGGGTCGACTTTCACTGACCATCAGGTAGCCTCCAGGAGACAGGCAAAAAGTGTACTGAGCATCCTCAAAGATCACTAAATGTCCCAATTCAAAATAAATAAGGGATTGTTGGGTGTACTTCCTTCGCTGCTGGATTTGTTTTCAGTGTTTTGGTTTTCTAGTGACAATCTGTTTTTTAAGCTTCGCTTCTGAGCTGCCAGAATTTGGAAAAGGTCAGGTGCTTCCGGTGGGAGTTTCCTAGGAAGTGCGGCAGACCCATGTCCCCCACCCCCCAGGCCACTGCTTTAATTGCTGTGTGTGTGTGTGTGTGTGTTTTGGGCAACATGACAGGACTGGGTCTCCAGCTTGGGAGCACTTTATTATATTTATGTGCTGCATTCCTCCAAGGTACCCAGAGGGGCAGAGGTCACGTAGGAGACTTGCCCGCGGTCACGGCAAGAGTGGGACTTGAACCCGGCTCTCCCTAACCTCAGTCAGCTGCTTCGCCCCCCCTCCCCTTTCTTGCAGAGATCATCTGGTGACATTTATTATTTATTTATTTATTTTATTTTATTTATTTGATTTCTAAGCCACTCTCCCTGCGATTGCAGGCTCAGAGCGGCGTACAAGACCTGGTACTCCAGGATTCAAACATACTAAAACATTAAAACAATATAAAACATTAAAATACAAATTACAAATTTACAATTAACAGTCTAAAGTGCTCAGTTCTCAGTTCTAAAAAATTCAGATGGCGGCATCCTAATCGCTCCGGAGCCCCTGTTTACTTGTGGCTGATAGTGCACGTGGCGGTCAGGCTTTAGTAGATATGTTGCAGGAGAAAAACAGGGGGGGGGGGGAGGGAAGGTGAAAGCAGCGGCCCCTACTCAAATGCCTGGCGGAAGAGCTCCGTCTTACAGGCCCTGTGGAACTGCACTAAATCCCGCAGGGCCCTAGTCTCCTCCGGGAGCTCGTTCCACCAGATAGGGGCCGCCACTGAGAAAGCCCTCCCCCTCGTGGTTCCCTTTGGCCCCCCCAGAGGCAGGGGAGACAAATTTCCCAGGCTCACCTGCTTGATTTCTACCCACAGCCCAACAGAGGAACCAAAAGGCCCCGTGAAGATGAGGAGGAGGACCTCAAAGTGCGCCACAAGCAAGGCAGCGGGCGGGAGCGTGTTCGACACCGGGAGGAGGAGGCCCCGGCAGCGGAGGAAACGGAGGACGACAAGAAGAAGCTGCTCCAGATAATTGAAAGGGGAGAGGAGGAAGAGGAGGAGGTGCGCTTCTACTCTGGTGGGGGGACGGGGAGGAAGGGCTCTTCCTTAGGGTTCCCCCTCCAGCAAAGGGAAGGCCGGGCTCAGAAGTCTGAATGCGGCACCAAAGGGGTTTTGTTCTGCCATCCGGCAGGCTTTTGAGGGCCTCAGACCGAGGGTGGTGGGGGAGGAGGTTCGGGAGCTTGTCTATTCCCCTTCCTCTTTCTGCACTACAGCTTTTCAGAGGCCATTCTCCGTGGGTGGTGGGTGGGGGGTGGGGAGCCTGTTAATGAAACAGCTGAAGATCCAGAGAAATAGTTGTCCCAGGCCTTGTCTCGTATCTCCTTTTCACTGCTGGAGCCTTGGGGTCTTAAACGTCTCTTGCTTCCGTTTTCAAGGCCAGAGGAAACCCTCTCATTTGGCGGCAGGGGCTCCCTTCCCTCCCCCCCCCCCACAATGGGGACCACTTCCTTATGGGGCAGGCACTGGTATGTGTGCTGTACCAGATTTTTGAACCTGAACGTTTTCATGGTGAAAAGCGGGCTTCCGAGTAATGCAGAGAGCCCTTTGAGAGCCCACCTGATCCAGCGGCCTGTCTGGGTCTCTTCCCCTTCCTGTTTCTCTTTGGGCGTCTTTATTAGACCTTCTTCCTCCTTCACTGCATGATGCCAGCCAATCAGGGATCATGTAGTAGCACCACCGCGACAGGGCGTAGCCAGTCAGGTTTGGCCGGCTGATGACATCCCTCGGGGCCAACGGAGCACCTGGATGGCCCTCGCTGCGAAAGAGTTCATGGGGCGACCAGGGCCGTGCCTCTCTCGCTTCCCACGCTGCCCTGGGTGCGGGTGGAGGGTCATGCACGTCCGGACGTGTGGGTGCTGTCCCTCCACGTTGCATTTCTGCACCCATCCATCCTTAGCCTGCTAGAAGAAGTCAGTTGCGCGTGACTGGATCGGGGTAGGTAGGGTGTAGAGGTTAAGTGCGCGGGCTCTAATCTGGGAGAACCGGGTTTGGTTCCCCACTTTTCCACATGCAACTGTGCCTGTCTTTGGCCAGGAGGAACCCCTGGATGAAAGTTCCATCAAGAAGATGATCCTCACTTTTGAGAAGAGGTCCTACAAGAACCAGGAACTCCGGATCAAGTTCCCCGACAATCCTGAAAAGTAAGACTTGCCGGATTTTGGTTTCTGCCTGTACTTGCGCATTCTCCTCTCTTGTGGCTTGTGCCTTATGGGTTTTGTTTAGTTATTTACTTTTATATCCCGTCCTTCACCCTCCATTGGAACCCAGGTGGCTTACATCATTCTCCTCAACTCCGCTGTACACAACCCAGTGAGGTAGGTTAGGCTGAGAGTGTGTGTGACTGACCCAAGGTCATCCAGCACAGGTGTCATGGCATAAGTGGGGATTTGAACCTGTATGTCCCAGATTCTAGTCTGACACTACAACCACTTCACCACGCTGGCCTGTCCACAGAGGTCAGGAAGGCTCCCCGTCTCTTGGCTTTCCACAGACTATGCCATGCACAATGCATAGAATCCTAGAGTTGGAAGGGACCTCCAGGGTCATCTAGTCCAACCCCCTGCACAATGCAGGGAATTCACAAATACTTCCCCTCCCCACACCCCCAGTGACCCCTGCTCCATGCCCAGAAGAGGACAAAAACCCTCCAGGATCCCTGGCCAAACTGGCCTGGAGACAAATTGCTTCCTGACCCCAAAGTGGCCGTTGGCATTTCCCTGGGCGTGTAAGAAAGGGCCACGAGAACTGAGCACTGAGGCAACCCTTCCTGCCCTCCCTTCTCGTGATCTGCCCAGGTTCACAGAATCAGCTTCGCTGTCAGGTGGCCCTCCAGCCTCTGCTTGAAAACCTCCAGAGAAGGAGAGCCCCCCACCTCCCGCGGAAGCCAAGAAGTCTGCATTTGTACAGATCGATAGAACTGCACTGTAGTGAAATGGGTCAGAAAGTGGCCTTGGGACAGGGACCAAGGCCCGTACTCCTCTCGTCTGCCTGTCACTACACTCCTGCACCAGAGTAGGTGATTTCTTCACCACTGAACGTACCAGGCTGAAAAGCTCGTGCTTGTTTTCTGCTCTGCTAGAGGTTTCTCGTAGTCCAGAACTTGTTGCTGCCTTCATTGGATGCCCTGTCCTGGCCATTATGCTTGACTTACACTAAGTAGTCCTCCTGACTGGGGGCCGCGGTGGCTCAGTGGTTAAGACGCTGAACTGCAGACCAGGAGATCGGTAGTTCAGCAGTTTGAGTCCCGAGTGCCACATGACGGAGTGAGCTCCCGTCTCTGGCCCAGTTTCTGCCAAACTAGCAGTTCGAAACCAAGAAATTGCAAGTAAGAGAACATAAGAGAAGCCAATGCTGGATGAGGCCAGTGGCCCATCCAATCCAACACTCTGTGTCACACAGTGGCCAGAAATACCAGGAGCCATCAGGAGGTCCAGCAGTGGGGCCAGGACACTAGAAGCCCTCCCACTGTCCCCCCCCCCCCCCAAGCACCAAGAATACAGAGCATCACTTGACCCAGACCGAGAGTTTCTATCTAGACCTTGTGGCTAATAGCCACTGATGGACCTCTGCTCCAGATGTTCATCCAATTCCCTCTTGAAGCCGTCCATGCTTGTGGCCGCCACCACCTCCTGGGGCAGTGAATTCTACGTGTTAATCACGCTTTGGGTGAAGAAGAACTTCCTTTTATCTGTTCTAACCCGACTGCTCAGCAATTTCATGGAGTGCCCACAAGTTCTTGTATTGTGAGAAAGGGAGAAAAGGACCTCTTTCTCTACCTGCTCCATCCCATGCATAATCTTATAAACCTCAGTCATGTCACCCCTCAGCCATCGTTTCTCCAAGCTAAAGAGCTCCAAGCGCTTCAACCTTTCTTCTTAAGGAAAGTGTTCCAACTGTTTTATCATTCTTGTTGCCCTTTTATGCACTTTTTTCAATGCTATGATATCTTTTTTGAGGTGTGGCGACCAGAACTGTACAGTACTCCAAATGAGGTCGCACCATCGATTTATAGAACGGGTTAGAATAGATAAAAGGAAGTCCTTCTTCACCCAAAGAGTGATGAACACGTGGAATTCACTGCCACAGGAGGTGGTGGCGGCTACAAGCGTGGGCGGCTTCAGGAGGGAAGGGACAGGTGATGCTCTGTATTCTTGGTGCTTGAGGGGGGGCAACAGTGGGAGGGCTTCCTGCCCCCACTGCTGGACCTCCTGGGGGCCCCTGGTGTTTTTGGCCACTGTGTGACACAGATGTGCCCTTTGGATCGTACCTGGCGCGGCTTGAAAGAGCCGTATGAACGCAAACTGTGTGTGACAGAGTGTTGGACTGGATGGGCCACTGGCCTGATCCAGCATTGGCTTCTCTTATGTTATACAGGGGCGTTATGATAGTGGCTGATTTGGTTTCAGTTCCCTTCCTAATAACCCCCAGCACAGCGTTGGCCTTTTTCATTGCAGTCATACACTGTCTCAGCAAGTAGATCAATAGGTACCACTTCAGTGGGAAGGTAACAGCGTTCCGTGTGCCTTGGTGTCTAGTCATGCCGGCCACATGATCACGGAAATATCTTCAGACAGCGCTGGCTCTTCGGCTAAGAAACAGAGATGAGCACCGCCCCCTAGAGTCGAATTTGACTGGCTTTCGACCATGGGAAACCTTTACCTTTTAACCTTTAGTCCTCCTGAAGACTTAGCGTGAAACATCGTCAGCAGCAGCAGCAGCGGCATCTTCTTCTTCGACCAGTGGGACAAAGTGTCCACCAGCGGTAGCCGGAGAGAAACATCAGAGGGTAGATTAGAGTCGACTTGTTCTTAATTCCGAGCGACTAGCTTTGGAGAGCTGGGCAAAAGCACTCCGGAGCCCCTTTGTTTCCTGGGGCTGTCAAAGCCGCGCGGCAGTTCCGGGGACTTCTAAATGCCGCTTCAAGTCCGACTGAGTGGGACTGAACTGAAGAGAGTGACGTGACTTCAGTCAGCGAGACAGGTCAGCCTCTCTTCCGAGACACACAATCGGGCGAGCCGATGTTCAGTGCGGATCTGTGTACAGCCAGAGACTCCCGCCGCGGCCGGTATCTGAAAGGCAGGGACATGAAAGGGGAACGTATCTCATTGTGCATCTTCCACCTGCCAGGTATAAATCAGCAGCCGCGTTTGAAGGCAGTGGAAGGGTTCGTGGAGGAAGCTTGCGCAAGAGAGCATTAAAGGGAAGCTTGCAGCACAGAAAGCGGGCATGGCTGCGGTGGGAGCCTGGCTTCCATCAGGCCCAGGGGCGTGGCTGATGCCCCTTATAAGGAGCTGCAGACCAGCCAGCTTGTCAGTGGCAAGTGGCCCTTTAAGACTGAGGCCCTCCCCCTCCATCTGGCCCTTCGACAGCCACCTGTCTGCCAATGAGCAGTGGGGATGGGGAGCAGTGGGGGCGGGAATTGCTCAGGAGGCATTCTGGGTCTGTCACAGGCAGGGCCACGCCCTAGAAGGCTTCTGGGTAGAGGGAGGCCGCTGGGTATGGCCAAGGCCTGGCCTGGCTCGGTCCCCTCTGTCTGAGGCCAAGGGAAGGCCCAATTGCTCCCTCTAAGCCGTGGTGCCTTGTGAACAAAAATTCCCCTTGGTGAGCCACTGCCATTAAAGTTGTGCAGCGAGGGATTTGGTGGCTGCTGCATAAATTACTTTGCTCTGGAGCCACCCTTCCTGAGTGAAGACAAAAATGTGTGAGCCGGAGGCTAAGAAACTGCGAGCTAGCTCGCACAAACTCAGCTTAGAGGGAACGCTGGAAGGCACTAAAGCCGAACTAGGCCCCGGTGTGTGATGGCCGGGATTCTTATCCACGGCCAAGCCCCAAGGTTTCGTAAGACATCCGGAGTTCATACTGGGCAATGTCGTCTGCATTTCTCACTCCAAAATCCCCCACACTGGTGCTGCATTTGGCTCCCAGGGGAGCTGTAGAGCCCACATGGGAGGATAGCCTTTGGACCGGCTGAATGCCGCGGGGCCACCACCTCTTCCCGTCTTCCCCCACATCTCTGCTGCCTCCTGTGACTTCAGGAGCCAGTTTGCTGTCGTGGTTAGGAGCGCAGACTCTAATCTGGGAGAACCGGGTTTGATTCCCCTGCTCTGTCACATGCAGCTGCTGGTGGGACCTTGGGTCAATCACAAGTTCTTTCGGAGCTGTTCTCTCAGGAGCAGTCCTCGAAAGAGCTCTCTCAGCCCCCCCACCTACCTCACAGAGGAGAGACTGCAGGGAGGGGTAGGGAAAGGAGATTGTAAGCCACTCTGAGACTCCCAAGAGAAGGACGGGGTATAAATGCAGTCTCCTCCTCTTCTTCTTCTTCTTCTTCTCCTTCCCCTTCTTCTTCCCTTCCCCTTCTTCTTCCCTTCTTCTCCTTCTCCTTCTCCCACCTCCTTCTTTTTCCTCTCCTTCTTCGTCCCCTTCCCCTTCCTCTTCTGTGTCCCTCTGCTTGTGGGTCTGCTGGGACTGAAGCTGGATCGGACCGTTGAGTCTTCCTTTCAGCAGACGCTTCTCTCCCTCATCCTCGAGACCTGCTTTTATTTTCTTCGTTCATAAACATCCTTAACAATACATTTTAGGGTGTTCGGGTTCTTCTGGCTAGAACAGCTCTGTTAGGTGGGCCAAAACAGTTATCTCTGTATTGTTAATGGGGGGGAGAAAGACGTTTTCTAGGAAGGAAAGGACATTCTGCATAGGTGCGCCATTGGAGGGGGGGACGCTTGGCTTCCCAGCTTGGGCTCTCAGTCGTGGAGCGTCTTCCCGTTCTCCTGGCGTTCCTCCTCCTCCTCGCATGGGTTTGCGATCCCGTGTCGCTGTTGCGGCCTCTGTTGAGCCCCCCCGGCCCCTCCTGCCCTGACCCAGGGACGGTTTCTGCTGGTTGCCACCTGCCAGGCGCAGCCCTCTCCGCTCAGCCGCATCAGTTTTGCATCGTTTTTTACGGCGGGCCCAGAGCTGCCAGGCTAGCGGACGGCTCTTCTGACCACGCCTGACAGCTCACTCGGGAGAGCAGCTCGCAGGCGGCATCCTGGGAAAGTGGAGGGCCAGGCCGAGCTACAGGGGGTCAGCTTTGCCGCTCGGCTGGAGATCTCTTTGAGTGGCAGTCCCTTGAGTGTCCAGAGCCCCTCCTCCTCTTGCCCTCCCCTCCCCTCCCCTCCGACGGCCGGGATTGCTGTTTTCCCCTCTTGTGCTTTTCCTCTCCGCTCACCGGCTTCCCTCATAGTCTTCAGGCCGGCTGCCTCATTTATTTATTATTTATTTATTTGTTAGATTCATACCCCGCCCTCCCCGCCAGCTCCCGCGTGGCTTCCCAGCCCCTCTCTCTCTCTCGACCTGTTGGGCTACCTCTCTGCCTCTTTAGACAGGTGGCGGTGGGATGGAATGACGCAGCCTTCGTGCTTGGCAGTGACTCCTCTGCCCAGCAGGACGCAGAGTTATACTGCCTCCCCCCTGCACCCCATTTCCCTCCAGAGTTCGCTTAAGTGTGAAGGAAAGGCCAGTTAGCGAAAAAGACCTTTTCCGGCGTCAGTAGATTCCAGCGGGTGGGTAACAGCCAAGAGCTGCCTGGAAGGGACTTCTCAGAATAAATAAATCCCCGAGAGGAGCGCCCGACTAGTCTGCTGCAGCAAAGCAAACAAAGTTAAAAGACTTCTTGCGGCATCAGGCGGCGCGGGGAGTGGGGACCGGGATTTGTGCCCGCGCCGGCACAGAGAGGAGAAGAGCTGCAGGCTGGACCCAGAAGGGTGGGAAGTGCCGGAGGTCCAGTCCGTGGTGGAAGAAGCCTGTCATGCAGGGGGGGGGGGCACGCTGCACGGCTCCTGGAGAGCCACATTGGCAGCTTCTGTCCACCAAAAGAGCCACGTGGCTGTTGCATTCCCTGTGCGCCACCTCACCAAACACACACCCACAATGATATGAACATTCAGGGGTCCTTTCGAGCAGGAACTCGGGGGAGTTCAGGTCCGGGAGTTGGTGCCAGCCCCCCCCCCCCCCCCGGCGGGGGAATGCCTGCTTGTGTCCTGGCTGCAGCAAATTGACCCCGTCCCCTGGAAAGGTCCTTGTTCCTCCGACCAGCCATCTGAAGGCTTCAGCCACCACTGAAGCTATCCTCCCAGAATAGTGGTATTTCTGAGGCTTGGATTAGAAGCTGTCCCCTCTCTGCCAGGTCGGTCGGTCGGTCGGTCTCTCTCTGTCTCTGTCTCTGTCTTTCTCTCTCTCTGTCTCTCTCTCTCTCTGTCTCTCTCTGTCTCTCTCTGTCTCTCTCTCTGTCTCTGTCTCTCTCTGTCTCTCTCTCTCTCTCTCTCTCTCTGTCTCTCTCTCTCTCTCTCTCTTTCTTTCTTCCTTTCTCCTTTTCTTTCTCCCTTCCTTTCTCTCTTCTCTTCTCTTCTCTTCTCTTCTCTTCTCTTCTCTTCTCTTCTCTTCTCTTCTCTTCTCTTCTCTTCTCTTCTCTTCTCTTCTCTTCTCTTCTCTTCTCTTCTCGCCTTCTGACAGACTTCCGGTGATGTCAGGTTGTATAGCATATGAAAATAAGTTATGCTAATGAACTCCAGCACCTCTTTTTCTACGAAAGGACCCCTGTGAACATTAAATGGAGAACTCTTGCCCGTTCCTTTACTGGATGACTTCTGAGCTTGCAGAGCTGTATATTTTCACCAGTTCTCATGTCTCTGGAGTGACCTGAAGGGCTTCTTGCTCAGTCTCCTAAATGTGAGACGATGTGGTGCAGTGGATGGAGTGGCAAAGTGGCATCCTGGGTGACCCAGGTTTGAATCCCCACTTCGTCCGTGGAAGCTTGCTGGGTGACCCTGGGCCCGTCACAAACTCTCACCCCAGATGTGCCATGGTTTTTAATTTGTTTAAATGGTCTCTGTTCAGGGAAGGGGTTGATGGTAATGGTTTTTAAACATGGTTTTTTATCGTGTCTGTTTTAAATGGTCAGCTGCCTCTCCTTCTTTGGAGGTTTTCAAACAAAGGCTAAATGGTCATCCGACAGCAGTGCGGATTCTGTGAACTTGGGGAGAGGGGAGGGCAGGAAGGGTTGCCTCAGGTCTTAGTTCTCGTGGCCCTTTCTGACACACCCAGGGAAATGCCGGTCACCACTTTGGAGTCAGGAATCAGTTTTTCTCCAGGCCGGTTTGGGGATCCTGGAGGGTTTTTTTGTCATCTTCTGGGCGTGGAACAGGGGTCACTCTGTGTGTGTGTGTGTGTGTGTGTGTGTGTGTGTGTGTGTGTGTGAGAGAGAGAGAGAGAGAGAGAGAGAGAGATAGATATTTGTGAATTTCCTGCATTGTGCAGGGGGTTGGACTAGATGACCCTGGAGGTCCCTTCCAGCTCTAGGATTCTTTGTCCCTTGTGAGGGCAAAAAGGCAGGATGCAGATTTTGTAAATAAATGTCTGAAAGATGAATGAGCAGGGAGGGGGCCATTCCCAGCAGGGGTAACTCTTCAACGGTATATTTCCCCCTACTTCCTAAAAGCACGCGGTGGGGGGCAGGAACGGTGCCTCGGGCACTGCGTTGGGGACCCCCCGGTCTAGCATAGCCCTCTGAGTCCACAGTGCTGCCTCTCTCCGGCCCGCAGGTTCATGGAGTCAGAGCTGGACCTGAACGACATCCTCCAGGAGATGCACGTGATCGCCACGATGCCGGACCTGTACCACCTGCTGGTTGAACTGAACGCCATCCACTCCCTCCTTGGGCTCCTCGGGCACGACAACACTGATATCCTTTCTGTGGCCGAGAACGCGGCGTGTCCCTTCTTGCGCTCCCGTGAGCACCGTGTCATTTCGTGATGGCTCCCCCGCGGATTACAGTGCCCCTCTGTGTGTATAATTGAGCACATTTAATTTGCATTCTTAAAGTCTGGCACCAAGCAGAGGCTCTGAAAGGCTCTGGCTTTTTGCCTCCCCTTCCAGAGCTGTCTGAGTGTCCTAATAGCATTTCAGCATCTCGGTTGACTTGGTGCCCTAGCGGCATTTCAGAGTGATTAACACGTGGAATTCACTGCCACAGGAGGTGGCGGTGGCTTCAAGCATGGACAGCTTCAAGAGGGAGTTAGATAAACAGAGCAGAGGTCCATCAGTGGCTGTTAACCACAAGGCATAGATAGGAACTCTCAGTCTGGGGCAAGTGATGCTCTGTCTTCTTGGTGCTTGGGGGGGGCAGCAGTGGGAGGGCTTCTGGAGTCCTGGCCCCACTGGTGGACCTCCTGAGGGCACCTGGTGTTTTTGGCCACTGTGTGACACAGAGTGTTGGACTGGAGGGGCCATTGGCCTGATCCAGCATTGGCTTTTCTTATGTTCTTATGTTCTCTTATATGGAGCAGAGGTCCATCAGGGGCTCTTAGCCACAAGGTAGAGATAGGAACTCTCAGTCTGGGGCAAGTGATGCTCTTTATTCTTGGTGCTTGAGGGGGCATCAGTGGGAGGGCTTCTAGTGTCCTGGCCCCACTGGTGGACCTCCTGAGGGCACCTGGTGTTTCTGGCCACTGTGTGACACAGAGTGTTGGACTGGACAGGCCATTGGCCTGATCCAACACTGACTTCTCTCATGTTCCTACGTGTCTGTCCCCCCCCCCCCCCCAGGGGCTCAAAATTATGTCTGCAGATGCGAAGAGACAGCATCTCTGACGACGCATTGAAAGCGAAAACATTTCCTCCTTTGCAAGGTGTTCACACAAGCAAGACTGTGCTGAAGTGCTTGGTTGGACTCCTCCTCCCGTCAGTGGCTTCACGCAGAGCCCGGGAAGAGGCGCTTGGAAGCTGTTCCTCCCCCCTCCCCCAAGAGCTGTGAAGCGGCCTCTCCTCTCTTGGTGCTGGGCTTGAAGATAAAAGGTGGGGGGCGGTGAACAGAATCGCACGCAGTGGAGTTAATTTCGAAGCCAGACTGTTCTGCTGAACTGAAGACGGTGAAAGAGAGTGCCTTTGATGGTGGCTGAAATTAGCCAAGACCAAGAGCTTTGGCGGGGGGTGGGGGGGGGCATTCCGTTCTCCAGAGCTCTTTGGCCTGGCTGGCTGGCAGCATCTGTGCCAGTCAGAGGGTCGGGGAAGGTTGTAGCAGCTCCCAGACAGCTGTTCAGTGACCTTGGCATTTCACGCCCTGGTAATGGCCATCTGGAGGTTTGCACCAACAGAAAGGCTGGCTTTGTGCGCGTGTGTGTGTGCGCGAGGCCTCCGGGCACGATTGGCGGAGTCGAGTCCTGCTTCCCGGCTCTGCTCCCTTTCCCTCCCTCTGCTGAGATGAATTACAAGCCCCCAGAAGCGGAGCTTCTCTTTGGCTCCAACCGACCCTGCTGTGCACAAAGGACATGATTTGATTTAATTAAAACATTTATTAGCCGCCTTATAGCGCTGAAGGCAGCTGACATAGCTAAAACGCCTCTGTTCGGAGGTGGGGTTCTTACGGGGGTGGAAAGTGCCGTTAAGTTGCCGCCGACTGACAGCAACCCTTCGTGGGGTTTTCAAGGCAAGAGAACGTTCAGAGGTGGTTTGGCCCCTCGCCTGCCTTGGCAGGACAGCCCTCGACTTCCTTGGCAGTCTCCAATCCTCCCTCTAAGCTATGGGGTCCTGTGAGCAGAAATTCCACTTGGTGAGCGACTGGCGTTAAAGTTGTGAGCGAGCAGTTTGGCTGCTGCATGAATCAGTTTGCTCTGGAACCATCCTCCCTGAGCGGAGACAAAACTGTGTGAGCCGGAGGCTAAAAGACTTTGAGCTAGCTCACACTAACTCAGCTTAGAGGGAACACTGGTGGCCTCCCATCCAAATACTGTCCAGGCCCTGCCTTGCTTATCTTCCAAGATGAGACAAGATTGGGCTTGCCTGGGCTATCCAGTTGAAGGCAAGAGATGAACAGGGGTGGTTTGCCATTGCCTGCCTCTGCGTAGCAACCCTGGGCTTCCTTGATGGTCTCCCAGCCAAGTGCTGACTAGGGCCAACCTGACATCTGATGCGAGCGGGCCATCCAGGTCGAGGTGGGGCTCTTTAAAGCAGGTGATGATAACGTATCTGGAACTCCCAGATTCTGTGATCCAAGCTGCTAATGAGAAGAGAGAGAGAGAGAAGAGTTTGGATTTATATCCCCCCCTTCACTCGGAGTCTCAGAGCGGCTTACAAACTCCTTTCCCTTCCCCTCCCCACAACAGACACCCTGGGAGGTAGGTGGGGCTGAGAGAGCTCTGAGAGCCAGTTTGGTGTCGTGGTTAAGTGTGCGGACTCTAATCTGGGAGAGCCGGGTTTGATTCCCCACTCCTCCACTTGCACCTGGCTGGATGACCTTGGGCAAGCCATAGCTCTGTACCAGCTGTTCCCTCAAGGACAGCTTGGGAAAGAGCTCTCTCAGCCCCACCTACCTCACCGGGTGTCTGTTGTGGGGAGGGGAAGGGAAAAGGAGTTTGTACGCCGCTCTGAGACTCCATTGGGGAGTGGAGGGCGGGGTATAAATCCAATCTCCTCTTCTTCTTCTGAGAGAAACTGCTCTTTTTCAAGAACAGCTCTGAAAGAACCTGTGACTGACCCAAGGTCATCCAGCAGGTGCAAGTGGAGGAGTGGGGAATCAAACCCGGTTCTCCCAGAGTAGAGTCCGCACACTTAACCACGACACCAAACCGGCACAGCTAATAGCGTTGCCTTGCAAAATTCTCTGGCCCCTTTTCCGACACCAGGGCAGCTTTGCCCTACTGAAATGAAGAGCTCCCTCCCCTTGTGGAATGTGTGCTGCTTATTGAGTCTGCTGATATCCAGCTTTTGCCAAAGGGGGCTGGCAGCTTCTGAAAAGTACATTCATGAGATGCCCTTTCCCCCCCCCCCCCCCGCCCCTGGATTCCTGTTCCAGAGGGGAAAGTCAAATTCACCATGAGAAGCAACCATTACTTCCTTTCTGAAGAAGCGAGCCGTGAGAAAGCTCCTGCCCTGCCACAAATTTTGTTGGGCTGTGATCACACATGCTAAACAATCCACTTTCAATTTAGAAGAAGAGAAGAAGAGAAGAGATTGGATTTATATCCCGCCCTTCACTCACTTAAGAGTCTCAGAGCGGCTTACAAACTCCTTTCCCCTCCCCTCCCCACAACAGGCACCCTGTGAGGTAGGTGGGGCTGAGAGAGCTCTTTCCCAAGCTGTCCTTGAGGGAACAGCTGGTCCAGAGCTATGGCTTGCCCAAGGTCATCCAGCCAGGTGCAAGTGGAGGAGTGGGGAATCAAACCTGGTTCTCCCAGATTAGAGGCCGCGCACTTAACCACTACACCAAACTGGCTCTCAATGCACTTTCCAACTTTCAATGCACTTTCCAACTGGACTTTACTGTATGAACTGGCAAAATCAAGTTGGAAAGTGCCTTGAAAGTGGATTATTTAGTGTGTCTGATTGCAGCCCTGGTCTTTAAGGGGCTCCTGGACTCTTGCTCTTTTCGACTCCCCTCTAGGCGACTGCTGGGCTTTGCGTGTTCAGATCTGGTGGGCCGTGTGACCGGTAGTTCTGAGCGCGCGGTGGGGCTCACCCAGTGAAAAAGGCAGTCTCTTGAGATGTCTGCGAAGGGACCAGACAATGTTTCTCTGCAGGCCCTGGAGAAAAGAACTTGAAAATTAGCTTTATATAAACATTTACGAAGGAAGAGACTTTAGTGACCTCTGTGCCGAATGTGGGATTTTTTTTCTTTCCGCCTTCTGCAGTTGAGCTGTGAAACTGATAATGAGGGAAAGCAGAGCGCTGTGGCACTGAAATAAGAGATGTATTTCCAGAGGAGGGGGGCGGGAAGGAAAGGAAAGAGCACCCGCCTCAGGATTTTTTTTGGGGGGTGGGGGCTCAGTTCTCCAGGAGGCGGCTTCTCCAGGAGGCGGCTATGTAGGACATCTCGAAATCTAGGCTGACTTTCCTGCTGCGCAGGGAATAGGTCACCATTGATCAGCGCGTCTCCGAGAATACTCAAGTAGGCCTAATGAGCCAGGATCCGGCTGGTGAAGGGAGGCCGCAGCAGCCGAGGGAGACGCGTCTTGAGAAGCCCCCAGCTAATGAGTGGGAACCGGGCTCTCCTGTGGGGCACTGACATAATGCGCCACTTCAGGTCCCGTTGAACACTGTGGCTTTGTTCAGAGGCTTGTTCGCCGTCCATGTAGCAGTGACAACGCGGCGAACACGGACGGGAGTTTTGTAGGCTCAGTTTTCCCCGGCCCTGTCTGGAGGCTTTGCAGATATATCCTAGCAAGATAGAGAAATACCTAGAAACTGGAGAGAGTTTTTCTGTGTTGTCTGCACAAGTTGCTGTGAGATCAGATCTCCTTCCTGTCCTTGGAGCTGCCGCTGTGGCCCAGGTTTCTCTTCTGTGCGATTCTCCCCCTTGAACAGATTTCCTTCCCTTTCGTTTATTAGCTCATTTGATCAAAGGTCTTACGCATTGTAACATCAACATAAGACATTGCATGGAACACGTGGCATTCACTGCCTCAGGAGGTGGTGGCGGCTACACGTATGGAGCAGAGGTCCAAGTGGTTAAGATGCTGAACTGCAGACTGGAAGGTCGATAGTTTGGCAGTTCGAGACCCGAGTGCTGCATGTCGGAGTGAGCTCCCGTCTCTGGCCCCAGCTCCCGCCAACCTAGCAGTTCAAAAGCAAGAAAATTGCAAGTAGATAAATAGGTACCACTTTGGTGGGAAAGTAACAGCATTCCATGAACCTTGGCATCTAATCATGCCAGCCACTTGACCACGGAAACATCCTTGGACAGCGCTGGCTCTTCGGCTTGGAAACGGAGATGAGTACTGCATCCCTAGAGTCGTATTCGACTGGCTTTCAAGCGAGGGAAACCTTTACCTATAGACAGGAACTCTCAGTCTGGGGCAAGTGATGCTCTGTATTCTTGGTGCTTTGGGGGGGCAACAGTGGGAGGGCTTCTAGTGTCCTGGCCCCACTGCTGGACCTCCTGAGGGCACCTGGTGTTTTTGGCCACTGTGTGACACAGAGCGTTGGACTGGATGAGCCTTTGGCCTGACCCAACACTGGCTTCTCTTATGCTCTCATGTTCTTATAACAGCAGTTGAAATAACAAGTGAAAGTCCAGAGATAAGTTGAGTGACCATCACGTAATCATCGCAAATCACAATCCACATAGGTGAGGGACCCTGAAGAATATATAGAATCAAAGAATAAAACCCAATAAAATTTAAAATAGAAGAAAATACCGATTTTAATAAATGTGTAATAGATATAAGAAATATATTTCGGCAGCATTTTAGAGAGATCACTATTGATAGGCACTTTGCCACAGAACAGGTTATTTTGGGATCGAAATCTGCCAGTAATGGAGCTCTCAGCTAGGATTCCGTGGGAAGTTGATATTTCAACAAGACTGGAATAACCCATAGGGAGCTGGGGAGCGCCCAGTGCTGGCAGAATAATAAAAGATGGTCTAATGTCTCTAGTATACCGGATGCCCAGTCACATAATCGGTCTGGATTATGGGAGTTTGGTAAACCGTCCCATTAATTCTGCAGTTTGGAACGCATTCAACCTTGCAAGCGTAAAAGCACATCTGTGTCTTGGGGCTGTAAGGAAACTCATATAAAAAGGAATGGTTGTGGAAGGCAAAATCCCTAGTGCAAAAGTAGAGTATACAGGTCTTGCATGGGTTGAAGTGCTAATTCGACCTAAATTTAGAACAACGCTAGAGTCCAGTGGCACCTTTAAGAACAGCAAAGTTTTATTCAACGTGTGAGCTTTTAGGTGCACGAGCTAAATTTGTCACCCTCAGCCTGGTCAATTTCGGTGCTTCCTGATAGTTTATATTATTAAGGACTGGGGGGGGGGACAGGCCAATCAGTTCCGGCTTGGCATCTACATGTCTTGCTCATGGACTTCTGGGACTGTCCTCCTTTAGGAGGTGTAAAAGGCTCCCCTTGGGTGTCAAATAAAGGACTTCCAATTAATCTGGGCCCTAGATTTGAAAGAGCATTGTGCCAGTTCCTTTCTAGGTGCAGTCCCTGGAAGACAATTGGGACACTCCTGCAACCCAACGCAAAAACTGAAGGGGGATCCGATCAACAGATTCGGAGGTTTCCTTGATCCAGGTGCCAGCTCCAAACAGAAACTGGGGAATTATTTTAGCACGAAAGGCTATATACCAACCGCCTTCTGAATAAAGGAATGCTAGAAGAGCATTTGAGTGAGTTGTAGCAATTTCAGTTGCTGATCTAATACGAGGTTTCCAGCAGAGGTTATAACTAAAAACCACACCCCAAACCACACTTTCCTTCTACCGAATCAGACACCCCGGGTCCGTCAAAGTCAGTTTTGTCTGCTCAGACTGGCAGCAGCTGTCCAGGGTCTCGGGCAACAGAGGTCTTTCCCATCATGATCTCCCCCCCCCCCCCGCCCTTTTAACTGGAGATATCGGTTTGATCCTACAGCTTTCTGCAGAGGCTCTTCCACTGAGCCGCAGTCCTTTCCCCCAAACAGCCCAATGTGCATACATGAATACATGAGTCCTTGGTCCATCAGAGCCAGTTTGGTGGAGTGGTGAAGTGCGCGGACTCTAATCTGGGAGAACCGGGTTTGATTCCCCACTCCTCCTCCACTTGCACCTGGCTGGATGACCTTGGGCAAGCCATAGCTCTGTACCAGCTGTTCCCTCAAGGACAGCTTGGGAAAGAGCTCTCTCAGCCCCACCTACCTCGCAGGGTGTCTGTTGTGGGGAGGGGAAGGGAAAAGGAGTTTGTAAGCCGCTCTGAGACTCCCTTGGGGAGTGGAGGGCGGGGTATAAATCCAATCTCTTCTTCTCTTCTCTTCTTCATCATCTACTCAGACTGACAGTGCCCCTCCAGGGTCTCAGGCAGAGCAGGGTCTTTCACACCACCTCCTGCCTGGTCCTTTCAGCCGGAGACGCGAGGGCCTGAACCTGGGCCCTTCTGCATGCCAAGCGAAGGCTCTGCCACCGAGCCACAGTCCTTTCTTGACACCTGGGAGTTCGGGTTGCTCAGTGGTCATTCCCACCCCAGGTCCCTGATGCTCCTTGGGGGGGCGGGGAATGTAGGTCAGCATAGCGGTGGGGACACAGAGCATCGGGAACAGTTGGAATTGTGTTGGCACAGAGCAGGAGGGAAAAGAAAATTCCAGTGCAAAGGGAGCAGACGCAGCCTCCTGGGGGTGTATCGGATCGCAGATGTGACCTGAATCAGGAATGCTATTTCTGGGGGGGGGGGGGGGGGGGCACTAGGACTGGGTTTTAGAGAGCGGGAATCGAGATTGCGCCAATTCCAGGACTGCCACAGTGGGGGGGGGGGGCGACATTCAGGTGGGGTCGCGAGGGTGGGAGGGATTCTTTGCTGACGGTCCATGGTATTGGGAGTGTGCAGAGAGAACTTCTTCCACCCCCACCCCAAATATTGGCACTCGAGGGCGTCTGGTGAAGCTGGTGGGCAGTAGATTCGGGAGGAAATACTTCTTTACCCAACCAGTGATTAAAATCTGGAATTTGCTGCTGGAGAATGCGGTCATGGCCACGGGCATGGGCGGCTTTAAAAGGTGATTAGACAGACTCGTGTATGAGAGGTCTATCATGGCCATGGCCTGCAGCCATGGTGACTGAAGGGAACCTCCACATCCAGAGGGAGTCAGTCTAGAATCCTAAGTGCCAGGAGGCAACATCAGGGGAAGGCCATTGTGTGAGACAGGATGCTGTGAGACAGGATCCGGTTGGCCATTGTGTGAGACAGGATGCTGCACTCGATGGACCCTCACTGGTCTGATTCAGCAGGGCTCTTCTGAGGTTCTTCTCAGGGGAAGGCCTTGGCCTCTCCGCCCTGTTGTTGGCCGTCCAGAGGAACTGCTGGCCCCTGTGTGAGACAGGAGGCTGGACTGGATGGACCCTCACTGGTCTGACCCAGCTGGGCTCTTCTGGGGTTCCTTTATGAAGGCCTCGGCCTCTCCGCCCTGTTGTTGGCCCTCCAGAGGAACTGCTGGCCCCTGTGTGAGACAGGAGGCTGGACTGGATGGACCCTCCCTGGTCTAATCCAGCAGGGCTCTTCTTATGCTCTTATTAGGGGAAGACCTCAGCCTCTCTGCCCTGTTGTTGGCCCTCCAGAGGAACTGGTTGGCCACTGTGTGAGACAGGATGCTGGACTAGATGGAACACCGGTCTGATTCAGCAGGGCTCTTCTGATGTTCCTATGAAGGCCTCAGCTTCATGTGCCCTGTTGTTGGCCCTTTAGAGGAGCTTGTTGGCTACTGTGTGAGACAGGATATGCTGGACTAGATGGACCACTGGTCTGACCCAGCAGGGCTCTTCTGATGCTTTTACGTTCTCCTTAATGCCTCTACATGTGTCTATAGCTGTAGTGGACCTCCTGCAGGAGCTGACGGACATCGACACCCTCCACGAGAGTGAGGAAGGAGCAGAGGTGCTCATAGATGCCCTGGTGAGTAGCACTGTGCGACCGCTCATCCGTCTGGGCGTCATCCTCCTCCGCTTGCAGAGGCTCTTCTCCTTCGCCGTTGGGCTTCCTGAGAGCACGCAGCTCCAACTTCCCGGCTTGACAGTTTCCAATGATCTCTCTGGCCCCTATTAAGATAACTCCATTCCCAAAGGCAAGCCATTAGCGCCTTTCAGGGAGGTCTCAGCCCCGTGCCCGCCACTGTTCAGTGTTCACATGGAAAGCCGGAGTGGCGAGCCAAAGGAAGATGGGAAGAGTTTCCTTTCAGGGGGAGGAGGAGCAGGAACGAGGAAGGAGACCTGGGAGGGAGCCCCATATCCTGCTGTCTCCCTAATCCGTTGCTTGTTGAGTGTGGGGAGTTACCGGAATCTGGAATAAGGTAGCCATTTCATTTATTAGTTTACTAGGAATAAGGCCCTTTGTGGAAATAAATACAACGGGCTCTAGAAAGAGGCTCTGGGAGAGTGCCAAGGACATGGGCACTCAGCGTCAATTTTGCCATGGCAACCTCAGCAGGGCATAAGGACACAGAGTCCACCATTTTCTTCAGGGGAACTGATCAATGCCATCTGGAGAGCAGTTGTGATTCTGAGTGATCTCTAGCCCTCACCTGGAGATTGGCAACAGTGGTTCCCCAAAGGGAATGGCTGGTTTGGAGGGCAGAGTCTATGGCATTGTACTCATCTGAGGCCCCACCCCTCCTCAAACCTCACCCTCTCCAGGCTCCATCCCTCAAATCTCCAGGAATTCCCCACTTGGAGTTGGCAACCTTATCTCCTTCCCAGCCAAGCATCAACCGACCTTTATTTCCTCCTCACTGTTCAGCTTTCCATCTCCCCCCCCCCACCTGCAGCCTCTACCGTGCTCTGAAGCCCTGACTGCCACGTCACATTGGCTGTCATGGGGGGGGGGGGGGAGAAGGGCCCTTTACTGACAGAAACCAAGCCTGGTTGACCAGCAGCAGGCACCGAGGGGAAAGTAGGGTTCCCAGCTCTGAGTAGGGAAATACCTGGAGATTTGGGGGGTGGATCCTGTGGAGGGCAGCATTGCGGGGGGTGGGGGGGTGGGATGCAAGGACTCAGCAGGAATTTCCCAACCTGGAGCTGGCCCCAATGAGTTCCTCACAAAGGCGTAGAAAGGGTTTTGTTCCTTTGTCTTTTTACTGACAGAACCAAGCTTGGTTGCCTGCCAACAGACACTGAGGG
Organism: Lepidodactylus listeri; assembly: GCA_029233225.1. Classification (NCBI taxonomy): domain Eukaryota; kingdom Metazoa; phylum Chordata; class Lepidosauria; order Squamata; family Gekkonidae; genus Lepidodactylus; species Lepidodactylus listeri. The sequence goes on from JARCFY010000002.1 coordinate 1,880,324, forward strand.
AAAAGTTTGACTGTTTTGGCGAGTAGTGTCTATGGCATTCTATTCAGCTGAGGCCTTTCCTCTCCCCTCCCCAAACTCTGGCTTCCTTAAACTGTCTTCCTTACCTGGAGCTGGCGACCCTATGAGTTCCTCACAACAGCCCCTGAGGGAAAGCTTTGTCCCCCACAGGAGCTGAGCAAGAGAAGTGTCTTTGTCATGAGACCCAGTGCTTCTGACAGAGAACAGAGGCTGAAAGGGGAGTGGGCGGGGAAGAGGAGCAGACCCAACACCTAGCCAATGGCATGCGAGTACTCTTGAGTGGCGACTGATGGGCCAATGGCTGAGGGAGAGCACTTTACAGCCAACAAGAGCACATGGAATGTTGCCACCTTTGTATAATAGGGACAGATGTGTTTATTTATATCCTGTCTTACTACAACCAGGGCTCCCTCTCAGCTGTGGAGCCTTGTGAGCGAAAAATCTACTTTGTGAGCGACTGGCATTAAAGTAGTGAGCGAGCGATTTGGCTGCTGCATGAGTCAGTTTGCTCTGAGCTAAGACAAAAATGTGTGAGCCAGAGGCTAGGTAACTGTGAGCTGGCTCACACTGACTACAGCCCTGTGAGGTAGGTCAGGCCGAGAGTGTGTGCCTGGCCCAAGGTCACCCAGCAAGCTTCCATGGCTGAGTGTGGATTTGAACCTGGGTCTCTCAGATCCTAGTCCAGGGGTGGCCAAACTTGCTCAACGTAAGAACCACATAGAATAAACGGCAGATGTTTGAGAGTCGCAAGACATGAACAAACACACACACGTTTTTATTTTAAGAATATGCAAATTTGCTTTTTATTACCTTTAAATGAGACTGCCAGAAATAAAAACAAAAAGGGGTAAAACAGGCACTGATATTTATTTGTCCGATGATATTTATTTGTTTGTTAATGATATTTATTTGTCTAAGAGAGAGAGAGGGAGGGAGGTGGAAAGAAAGAATGAAAGAGGTGGAAAGAAAGAGAAAGAGAGAGAGGTGGAAAGAAAGAATGAAAGAGGTGGAAAGAGAGAAAGAGAGAGAGAGAGAGGTGGAAAGAGAATGAAAGAGGTGGAAAGAAAGATAGAGAGAGAGGTGGAAAGAAAGAATGAAAGAGGTGGAAAGAAAGAGAGAAAGAGAGAGAGGTCGAAAGAAAGAGAAAGGGAGAGTGAGAGAGAGGTGGAAAGAAAGAATGAAAGAGGTGGAAAGAAAGAAAGAGAGAAAAGCAAGGAAAGCAAATAGATGGGAGGGAGGGAGAAAAAGCCTGCCTCCCCTTTGCTTCCCCAGCTGCCTTGTCAGGAGCTGCACAACATGTATGAAAGAGCCACGTGTAGCTCCCGAGCCACAGTGTGGCCACCGCAGTCCTAGTCCTGCCCTTGAACCACAGCACCACGCGGGCTCTCTTTCCTTCCCTTTCTCACCCTTCCTGCCTATTGACTTCCTTTCTGTCTCATAGCAAGCAAAAAGGGCGGGATTGCACCCCAGGCTCCTTCTCCTTTGGCAGCTTCAGGATGTTTCTCTCCCGTTCCTCAGGAGGAGGCTCGCTGGCTAGGCGGGATAGAAGTCGAAATAAATAAATAAATAAATAAATTTTGCTAGCGTTTGGGCTGTGGAGGGGGGGCGGGCGGGGGTGTTGAAAAGCCACTGAGCAGAGCCGGGGCAAGGGAAGGATGCCTGCTGACCCGCTAGCAGCTGGCCCGGCATTTCCTGTTCTCTTTGCAAACTGCTTCTTCGGGAACGGTTGGCTTTTTGGAGTGCTAGGGCTCTTTGGGGGGGGCGGGGGGGAGCCGTCAGTTTGGGGGGAAAGAGCAGGCCAGGCTTAATCTCTCCTTTCTTGCTCGGTGGCTGAGACGTTACCTTCCAGAGGTTAATTACAGTTGACCTGGATGAGTTGCTCTGGCTGGCCTCTGCGTTCTTTTAATTACTGGCTCCCCATGACAAGGGTCGGCTCGAATGAATGGAGGGAGAGGAAGGGGGGGGGGTTGATGTTGGAGAGGCTGTATCCTGAAGCTCTTAAGCTGAGAAGCAGCAAACCGGGACAAAAAGCTTCCCTTTTGTGCGCCTTCCTTTCTTCCGGGCTGTTGTCAATATCCCACCTGGAGAGCGTTTCTTTTAAAAAACATATCATTATTGTCCCCCTTGAACAAAACAGGTCACGTTGGGGAGTTCTGAATGGCGCCTTTTTTTTTATTTTAAGGACATGATTACTTTCCGGAGAGGAGGTCTTACATAGCAGTCTGCTGAGACAATGCTGCAGGTTCAGATATCAGGCAGCAGGGAGGGACGTGTTGCAGTTGGGGAGGCAGTGGGGCCTCAGGGGTCATCTAGTCTGAGCTGCGGTGGCCGGAATTTAAAGCTGCAGCAGAGAAGGCAGTTGGGGGGGGGGGGTTGGGGGGTGCATTTGGAATAACTGGACAGGATGTAGTCAGGACGGTCCATCAACACAGTTTGCTTAAGGATAAGAAGGGAGGGCCGGACCACAGGACTGATTTGTTTAGGGTGTCTCTCCCCCTCCCATGCATGCGCGTGCACACACACACACACACAATTTGTGTGTGTGTGTGCTCACAAGGATGGCTCTTAAAGACCCTTGATAGATACAGAGTGGAAACTGCTCGGTTCCTGCGCCTTCTCTGGGCCGCTGAGCGGAACCAGATGGACTTCGCTTTGGTCCAGTGGAACTCTGCTTGGCTCCTTCCACTGCCTTTTCCCATGTCTTCTCCCATCTGCGCTCCCAGTGCACGGATTCTAATCGGGGAGAACCGGGTTTGATTCCCCATTCCTCCACTTGCAGCGGCTGGATGACCTTGGGCAAGCCATAGCTCTGTACCAGCTGTTCCCTCAAGGACAGTTGTCTCAGAGCTCTCTCAGCCCCACCTACCTCACAGGGTGTCTGTTGTGGGGAGGGGAAGCGAAAAGGAGTTTGTAAGCTGCTCTGAGACTCCTTTGGGTAGTGAAGGGCGGGGTAGAAATCCAATCTCCTCCTCCTCTTCTTCTTCTTCATCTGAATGTGTCCAAAAACTGATTCTGCAGCTCCTTAGAGCAATTGTATTTATTATTTTATATATTTACTATATTTCTGTCCCGTCTTTCTCCCCAGTGGAGACCGGAAGCGGCTTACGTCCTTCTCCTCTCCTCCATTCTATCCACACAACAGCCTTGTGAGGTAGATTAGGCAGAGAGGGTGTGCCTGGCACAGTCACCCAGCAAGTTTCTGCGGCTGCGTGGGGATTCAAACCCGGCTCTCCCAGATTCTAGTTCAACACTTTAACCACCACACCACACCGGCTCTTAGAGCAGCCTCAGGGTGCTTGGTGTTCTGTCCTTGGGAGCGAGGGCCAGAGTAGAGCTGCGGTCTCCTCAGGAGCAGGGACCTGCACAGTCGCCAGAGGCTCGCCCTGGCCCTCAGAGCAGCGCTAAGGCCAGGATGACAGTCCAGGTGAGGCCTGGTCCAGGATCGCAGGTAGCCCTTCAGCACGCCGAGAGCCGAGAGCTTGAAGAAGCCAGGCTCGTGGCTGAGCCCACGGCTTAAATGTGCTGAAGAGGAGGGAGCTCTGCTGGTTCCTGGCCATCACCCAGCAGTGCTGAATTGAGCCCTGATCCTGCAAAGAACGGTGCCTCCTTAAGCAGCGTTCCGGCTTGGTACCAGAAACCCGGGGCACCAGCCTGGCGCTGCGTCATATTTGTATTTCTGCCTGGCAGACGCCTTTGACTCTGCTGCTCCTGCCAGTTGCTGGTGGGGAGACCTGGGGGCTGGCCTTGCGAGGAAGGGGGGTTGCTGCCTCGGAGTCTTGGTCCTTGGCAGCAGCAGCGGTGGCTGAGGTCTGGCGGGGGCTACCAGCCATGGTGACTCAAGAGAACGGCCACATTCAGAGGCAGGCAACCTCTGAATCTCAGGGCCCGGTAGCAGCACCGGGGAAGGCCTCGGCCTCTGTGCCCTGTTGTTGGACCATCAGAGGAACTGGCTGGCCCCTGTGTGAGACCGGATGCTGGACTGGATGGACCCTCACTGGTCTGATTCTGCAGGGCTCTTCTGATGTTCTTATGAAGGCCTCGGCCTCTCTGCCCTGTTGCTGGCCCTCCAGAGGAACCGGCTGGCCCCTGTGTGAGACAGGATGCTGGACTAGATGGACCTTCACTGGTCTGATCCAGCAGGGCTCTTCTGATGTTCTTATGAAGGCCTCGGCCTCTCTGCCCTGTTGCTGGCCCTCCAGAGGAACCGGCTGGCCCCTGTGTGAGACAGGATGCTGGACTAGATGGACCTTCACTGGTCTGATCCAGCAGGGCTCTTCTGATGTTCTTATGAAGGCCTCGGCCTCTCTGCCCTGTTGCTGGCCCTCCAGAGGAACCGGCTGGCCCCTGTGTGAGACAGGATGCTGGACTAGATGGACCTTCACTGGTCTGATCCAGCAGGGCTCTTCTGATGTTCTTATGAAGGCCTCGGCCTCTCTGCCCTGTTGCTGGCCCTCCAGAGGAACCGGCTGGCCCCTGTGTGAGACAGGATGCTGGACTAGATGGACCTTCACTGGTCTGATCCAGCAGGGCTCTTCTGATGTTCTTATGAAGGCCTCGGCCTCTCTGCCCTGTTGCTGGCCCTCCAGAGGAACCGGCTGGCCCCTGTGTGAGACAGGATGCTGGACTAGATGGACCTTCACTGGTCTGATCCAGCAGGGCTCTTCTGATGTTCTTATGAAGGCCTCGGCCTCTCTGCCCTGTTGCTGGCCCTCCAGAGGAACCGGCTGGCCCCTGTGTGAGACAGGATGCTGGACTAGATGGACCTTCACTGGTCTGATCCAGCAGGGCTCTTCTGATGTTCTTATGAAGGCCTCGGCCTCTCTGCCCTGTTGCTGGCCCTCCAGAGGAACCGGCTGGCCCCTGTGTGGGACAGGATGCTGGACTAGATGGACCTTCACTGGTCTGATTCTGCAGGGCTCTTCTGATGTTCTTATGAAGGCCGCGGCCTCTCTGCCCTGTTGCTGGCCCTCCAGAGGAACCGGCTGGCCCCTGTGTGGGACAGGATGCTGGACTAGATGGACCCTCACTGGTCTGATCCAGCAGGACTCTTCTGGTGTCCTTATGAGGACTTTGACTGAGGCCTTGGGATCCAGGGGCTCTGGGTCTGAGGGGAATCCATTGGTGTCTTGTGTCCCTGGAAACCTCTGATCTCTCCCTGGGGCGGTCCCTGGATGTCTGTGGACAAGGAGTCCACTCCTAGATCTGAATCTGGCCCAGAAGGGCTGTCTCCAGCCTCCAATCCCTTTTCACGGTTTCTCATCCGGCCTTTCCTCTGAGATTTGGTCTTTGGGGGGGGAGGGGGAAAGGAGGTGGTTTCGGTCAAAGTCGAGCGGCCTCTCTCTGAGTGGAGATCCAGCTGGGAGCTGTGTTGCGCTGTCTCTATATCAGCCACTGGCCCGAGTGAGACATCAGAAGCAGCTTGGTCCACTCAGGGGTTTTCCCCCCGAACGGGCTGAGCACATCTCTGCTCGGGTGGTGGTGGGGGGGGGGAGGCCTCTGCCAGCAGACTCTGGTTGGGAAACGCTGTAAGATTGAGCTCTGCTGGCTGTCGGACTGCATTTAGCAAAGGATGCGTTCTTGGTTGCAGTCTGGCTCCCTGGCTCCAGTTGAGGCTAGAGTGATACGGATGCCTGACAGGAGGGGAGCCATCCTGTTTCTCATCGCACACCCCTCCTTGTGTCCGCAGTGAGTTGCTGCAGGGAAGGGGGGAGGAGCCGCGGCTCAGTGGAAGAGCAGCTGCTCGGCATGCAGAAGGTCCCGGGTTCAGTCACCGGCACCTCTCGTGGAAAGTGGTGAGGCAGGAAGTGATGTGAAAGACCCCCACCTGAGACCCTGGAGAGCCACTGCCAGTCTGAGTAGAAACCACTGACTTTGACGGACTGAGGGGGGGGGGGTCTGATTCTGAGCTCCCCCTCCCTGGCAGTCTTCAAGCAGTGTCTGGACCAACACTTGTTGTGGTTGCTCTAGGCTGATCCTGCATTGAGCAGGGGGCTGGACTAGATGGCCTGAACGGCCCCTTCCAACTCTGTCTGAGTCTATGCTTCTAAGCCCACTCTATTTCCGCCCCCCCCCCCAAGTCAGAGGCTGAAAGACAATACAAACTCTTTCAGTTTCAACCATGAGGAGATACAGGGATGGGAAGCACTGGTTTCAGAGGCAGCAGTCTTATTCTTCTAACCAGCAAAGAGAACTGAGCCGGTGCTTTTCTGCTTGAGACTATTTCTAAAGGTGGAGGGGAGTTTTTAATGCCTTGTGCACCAGAGGTGGAGGGCAGCGAGCTGTTCCTGTTGGCAGCAGAGGAGAGGACTCACATTACAGCCAGAGTTGTGCCACAGCGGAATCAGCTTCCCGGGGAGGTGGTGAGTTCCCCCCTCCCTGGCAGTCTTCGAGCAGCGGCTGAACCACCACTTGTCAGGGATGCTCTAGGCCAGGGGTGGGCAATTGTTTTGGCTCAGGGGCCACTTTGTGGGAGCGGAGGTTAGCAGAGTGCCGCACCTTTTAAAATGATTGCATTCATTAGTTAACTTTGCATTTCAGAAAAGGTATAAATTGTATCATAAAAATCAATAAATAGAAATTAAATAAAATAGTGGTAGTTTTATTCAATTTATTTATTGTGCTAATTTCGTATCATCTATAGCTGCAAGCACATTTAATTTTAGAATCAGTTTAATGAAAGAAATGTACCCTATCACGCTTTTCTACAATTTTTTTGAAATCAGGAGATTGCTTGTTATGAAACCACATGGCTGACTGTCTTGGCGTGGCGCAAAAAACTCTGTGGCGGGCCGCATGTGGCCCCCGGGCCGCTATTTGCCCACCCCTGCTCTAGGCTGATCCTGCATTGAGCAGCAGGTGGGACCAAATGGCCTGTTTTGGCTCCTTCCAGCTCTGTATGAGTCTATGGTTCATGTGTGTTCATGTGTGATCATGACCGGTTTGGTCCCAGCTGCGGCCTCCTTGTGCCCACCGCAGAGGTTATGCTCCGCTGCTTTGAAGAAGAAGAGATTGGATTTATATCCTGCCCTTCACTCACTTAAGAGTCTCAGAGCAGCTTACAAACTCCTTTTCCCTTCCCCTCCCCACAACAGACACCCTGTGAGGTGGGTGGGGCTGAGAGAGCTCTTTCCCAAGCTGTCCTTGAGGGAACAGCTGGTCCAGAGCTGTGGCTTGCCCAAGGTTATCCAGCCAGGTGCAAGTGGAGGAGTGGGGAATCAAACCCGGTTCTCCCAGATTAGAGTCCGCACACTTAACCACTACACCAAACTGGCTCTCTTTGCACTCCTCTTGGCTTAGGGGGAAGGGGCTGTTTTTACCACTCTGACCCTTTTTCACCTGGAAGGACCTGTCCGCAGTGGGGTGCTTTTTTTTCTCCACCATGCCTGCGTGACAAACAGATGATCCTGTGTAGAGTCAGGGGCAGTGTTTAAGGTGCCACGTAGCCACGGTGCTGTTTAACTACTGTCGTTGTATCTGTTGGCTTGGTGTGGTGTGCTTTTGGGAGAGTGGGCCATTGGCCACTGCTAGAGCGCCTCCCTTCCATGCAGAAGATCCCTGGTTGAATCCAGTCGCGGGCGCCAGTCGGGGGGCAGGACAAGTCCACCCACCAGCACCGCTTGCTCTGGGGTCCAGAAGGTGGATTTCCTTCTCTGCCCTGGGCCTCGGAGCGCTCCGTTTCTACCCATAGCACCAGCACAGTGCATTGGATGTGGAAGGGGACTCGCTGTCTGCCTGTGGCTTTTGAAAGACACTGTTCTTGGAAGCCCATCAGACGCTGCCCTGGAAAATCCCAATTAGCGAAATCCGTCAAGGCGCAGCAGTGGACGTGCTCGGTTGCCAAATTCTCCGCTCGGAATGAGGGCTGTCTGCATCCAAAGCACCCTGAAAAAGAGAGAGAGAGAGACGGTTTTAATCAGATAAAATTGCCTTCAGCCACACTTACTGCGTTGGGCCGTGTAATAAAAGCCGGAGTGATCGTTTGGTGTGTGTTTTTCCCCTTCCCTCCCCTTTCCAAAAGCCTCCCTTCCCCAAGGCTTTCATTAGGTGTAATTGCCCTCAGATGTCGCTCCAGCCGTTTCCCAGACAGCTCAGGCAGGGAGGCAGAATGGAGAGTGAGGGGGAAATTCCGCTGAAATGGCAACCGGCAATTGAAGCACGGCAAGCGGCTTTCAGAACTGACAGGCCGCTGAGGCCCACTCGGGCTCTCCCGCCCAGCACTTTGGAATTCGGGGAGATTATAAGTCAATCAAGGCCCGATTTAGGGAATAGCAGGCTTGTGACAAGGTTCCTATTCTGCTGGTGTTTTCCTGTTGTTTCTGACACAGAAAAATTGTCCAATTAATTAAGGTGGGGGGGGGGGGAACATGGCGGTGGAGTTTGCTGGGAGAAAGCCTTTGCGAGCAAGATTGTTCCCTGATCAAAACACTTTTCTCTGGAGCCGCTTTCATTCCTGTAATGTTTTGATTTCTTGCCTGCCTCGGCTCCCCCATGCAGTTTGCACAGCTTGCTTCGTGCTTCCCCCCCCCCCCCCAAAAAAAAAGCACTTCACCCCTCACCCTCTCCGTTTCCCCCTTCTGTGATGCAGGTCGAAGGGCAGGTGGTGGCTTTGCTGGTCCAAAACCTGGAGCGCCTGGATGAAAGCGTGAAGGAAGAAGCCGACGGTGTCCATAACACATTGGGTAAGAGGGACCGGTTCGCCTCCCGTCAAGGGTCTGGCAGTGGGAGGGGGCAGCCCTGGCAGACGGGGTGTTTTTTGGAGCCTCCAGTTCTTGTCCTTGGAGTGGTGTTGGTGGGGTGCCTCATTTCTGGTAACAGTTTCGTTTTTGGAAACAAAGCGGTGGGAGGGACCTCCAGGGTCATCTAGTCCAGCCCCCTGCACAATGCAGGAAATTCTCAAATGCCTCCCCCCCCCCACTCCCAAGTGACTGCTGTTCGATGCCCAGAAGATAACAAAAAACCTCCAGGATCTCCAGCCAAACTGGCCTGTAGAAAAAATGCTTCCTGACCCTAAAGTGGTGATCGGCATTTCCCTGGGCGTGTAAGAGAGGGGCCACAAGAACTGAGCACTGAGGCAGCCCTCCCTGCCCTCCCTTCTCATGGTCTGCCCAAGTTCACAGATCTAGCCTCTGCCTGAAAACCTCCCAAGAAGGAGAGCCCACCACCTCCTCCCGAGGAGGAAGCCTGTTCCACTGAGGAATCGCTCTGACTGTTAGGAGTGCCATTACATTACAAGTTTCATGGCCCTCTTGCGGAATCTTGCCCTTATCCAGGGAGGGGAAATGTCTGGTCATTGTGATACTGTCTCAGCTGTTGCTTTTGCCCCCCCCCCCAGTGTTCACGTCTGGAAATGCAAGATTCCCCCCCCCCCCCCCCCCCAATAAAGCACCCATTTCCTTTGCATGCCATCTCCTGGTGACAATTCTCTTGACTTGGTACTGTTGAGTGCCTAATTATTTTGAAAGGTTTATCATTTTAATGAACTCTGTATAACAGCAAAATGTTACAGGCTGCCTTCGGACTTCTGAAACTAACCGCAGTTGGTTCTTGGTGAGGAATTCTCAGGCGTTGGTCTCCCCCCCCGCCCCCGCTGAGGCTTTTAAATTCTTTTATTCTACGTCATTTGTACCCCTCTTCCATTTCATCCTCCCAACAGCCCTGCAAGGTAGATTAGGCTGAGAGAGTGTGACTAGCCCCAGGTCACCCAGTGAGCTTCCATGGCAGGAGGGGGGGAATTCGAACCCAGATTTCCGAGATCCTCGTCTGACGCTTTAATCCCTGCGCAACCAGGTTTAGGCCGTCTGTGAGCTAACCACAGCTCATTTCTGTATCTGACAGCTGAACTAGGTGTGACGTGTTTTCATGGGCGGGAACGTTCTTTGTTTATTTATTTAATCAATTTATATCCCGCCCTCCCCACAAGCAAACCCGGTTCACCGCGGCTAGAGTCTGCGCCCCTAACCACTGCACGAAACTGGCTGTCTGGTGGACACTGGGCCTGCAGTGATTGATTTGATTTATTAAATCTCTACCCTGCCCTCCCGGCCTGGACTGGCTCAGAGCGGCTTACAAAACCGGCATAAAATTACAATAAAACATGTTAATAACAGTATTAGTAATAAAACAGTCCTAATTATTTATACCAAAACATATTAAAGTGCTGGTATCAGTATCAGTCGCTCACAGCGGTTATTGTTGCTCAAGCTCTTTGACTGCAATTGGCTCTTGCTCTTTTAGATCAACTTAGGCAGCTATCTCAGGCCACAAGTTAGATCCCAGGGAGGTGGGAGCTAAGGCCAGGAGTGTCCTGGGGTGTTTCTTAGCCTCCGCTTTGTCCCGTGTGCCAGCGAGAGGAACGGGTTCTCTGCGGCCACTCTGCCATCTCTGTGCAGCTGTTTCCATCCTGCCGCTTCCTTGGAAAGCTCAGTGTTCCGACGGGGAGATGAGTTACTCACACCGGCTCTGTTTCCTTGGGGTGAGCCATTACGCTGGCTCCGCAACACCATAATGGCCAGCCAGCACTCTGCGCCTGTCGTCTGGAGCTTATTTGAAGAGATCCATCTCTCTCTCTCTGGCCAGCTATTCATGTCGGGAAGGGAAAGGAGAGGAAAACTCCCTGGCCCTGTTGGACCAGAAGTGTCAACCACTGGGGAGCGGGAAGATGAACTCTGCTCCAGGGGCAGGGGGGAGACGCTGGGGCGCCTCCGGTTCGGTCCCTTCGTGTCAGCAGCAGTCACTTTGCCTTGTCTCTGTCTGTTCCCTCCTGCTTGAAATTCCCTGTGTCCCAAAGTCATGCCAGTAAATGCAAGAAGAGCTGCCAGGGTGAGCCACGGCCGGGACACAGAGGGGAGCCTTAAGGCCAGGGGAGCTGCCTTGAACTCGAGTTCTGGAGACCTCGCGTCAGAAAGGAGGGGTCCAGAATGGAGTGGGTGCAGAGGAGAGCGATGAGGATGACCCCGGGGGGGGGGGGGGCTGGAGACCAAGAAGCCCTGTGAGGAAAGGCCGAGGGACCTTGGGATGTTCAGACTGCAGGAGCAGAGGTGGAGCGGGGACAGGATGGCTCTCTTGAAGTCTCGGAAGGGCTGTGTCACTGGGAGGAGGGCAGGGAGCTGTTCCTGTGGGCAGCAGAGGAGAGGACTCGCAAGAATGGGTTCAAATTGAGGACAGGGAGGGACCAGCTGGATCTTAGGGAAACCTTTTTTGACAGTCAGAGTTGTGCCACGGTGGAATCGGCTGCCTGGGGAGGTGGTGAGCTCCCCCTCCCTGGCAGTCTTCGAGCAGCGGCTGGGCAAACACTGGAACAAAGTTTGAGTCCAGGGGCACCTTTAAGACCAACAAAGTTTAAGTTGGGGTACAAGCAGTGTGCAGGTGCACAAAAGCTGATCCCCAGAAACTAGACTTTGTTGGTCTTAAAGGTGCCCCTGGGCTCAGACTTTGTCCTGCTGCATGTGACCAGCATGGCTACGCATGGATCTGCGGACCAACCCTGGTCAGAGATGCTTTAGGCTGGTCCTACGCTGAGCGGGAGGTTGGTCTGGATGGCCTCTGTGGCCCCTTTCACACTCTCGGATTGACTGTGGAACCCGCTGCAGGTCTGGGAACCCCCAGGCTGACAGGCCCCTCTTCATCCTTCCATCCCACAGCAATCATCGAGAACATGGCCGAGTTCCGGCCGGAGATGTGCTCTGATGCTGCCCAGCAGGGGCTCATGCAGTGGCTCCTGAAGAGGCTGAAGGTAAGCGCTTGGGTCCCGCTATCTGGCGGCTACAGGAAGGGAACAGATGTGTGGGCCCTTTGGCCCCCAGCGGGGGGACACAGGACAGCTTAAGGTCGGAAAATGAAGCGCCGAAATGGCAGTGAAAACAGAAGAAGGGGAAACAGGAGCCTTCTAAACGGCAAATGGGCAAGATCAGCAACTGCCCATATTCAGTGCCTTCTCCGTTGTGGCCCCCCACCTAGTGGAATGGGCTGTCCGAGGAGGTCGGGAAGGCCAGCACCTTGCTACAGCTGGAAACTGGCTGGAAGGGGGAAATGTGCTGAGAAGGGCCTGGGCTGTATCCAAGGAGATGATGATTTGCAAATCTCTTCTCTTTAGTATCTTAGCCTTCCTCCTGGGTCTTCTGTGCCTCCTTCTGGCACCTGGCATGCAGCCCCTCCTGTGAGGCATTTCCTGCAGGCAAAACGACCTTGCACTTCCTTCGCAGATGCTAATCCTTTCCTCTGCTTTACCCATCTTGAGCAGCTGAAATGTTTATGTAGATTCCATGACATGTCAGTAGTCCTGCAGCTGGCTTGAGGTGTGGGAGTGACATCGGGATTTCTGCATGATTTCTGTGGCCTTTCAGGTGGTTTACCCTTGGAAGAATTAGAGTGGCTCTGTGGAATAAACGGAGGGGGCTTGTTGGCTCTGTTTTCCTCTCTCTCTCTTGTTAGAGCTGTATTCTGTTTCTCGATCAAAGTCCCTGATCGTCCTCTGTTCCTCCGAAAGACGTATCCCATCCTGTAATTTGGGGAGGGGAAGGGAAAGGAGACTGTGAGCCGCACTGAGACTCCTTCGGGTAGTAAAGGGCGGGGGATAAAACTGATCTCTTCTTCTTCTAACCCGTCTCATCCTTTGCTGTCCCCTTCTTCTTTTACCTCCAGTCACTCCCAGCATCAGGGTCTTCTCCAGTGAGTGCTTTAAAAAGGGGTCAGGCAGGTTCAAGAAGGAGAGGTCCATCAATGGCTGCTAGCTGTAGTGACTAAAGGGAACCTCCATATTCAGAGGCAGTCAACCTTTAAAAACCAGTGCTGGGAGGCAGCAGCAGGGGAGGGCCTCAGCCTCTCTCTCCGGTTTGTTTAGCCCTCCAGGGCAAAGAATTGGCTGCTGTGTGCTGAACCGGATGGACCCTCCTCGGCCTGACCCAGCCGGGGCATTCTTAGGTTTTGTTCCCAAGGCCACGCGGTAGAGGATGTGGCAGGCTTGGCTGGTGTCGTTTTCAGCGTGGTGATTTACTGTGAAATTGTTTCCGTGCATTTGCAACTTCTTGTTGCTTTGGTAGCTGCCTCGCGTCCTGGGAGGGGACGGTAGGGGATAAATATTGTGCCCCCCCCCCCCCCCCGAGCTGAGCGGTGACAATCTCCGCGTCTGGCACAAACGCCCTGCCTCGCTCCAGAGGGGCGCTGAGTCTCGAAGGACTATTCCAGCAGCTGCCAAGGCCTGCAGACGCCTCCTATGTGACCCCTTGTAATTGTTAACAGGAAGCAGCCTGGAACCTCTTGTTGCAGGTGAGCATGTAATGACGCCTTCTGTCCCCCCTTAGGAACTTACGCAGATCATACTCGTGTTACAGTTTCTCGGTTTCAGACACATTTCCGGTCGGCTTGTGCAGGATTCGTACCTTTCTCAGCTCCCGGTGGCAGGATTCGGAGGGTGCGAGCGGAGGAGGCGGGGCACCGGGCAGCCCTTGAAGGCCTTTTGTGCTTCCTCTTCCCCCACAGGCCAAGATGCCTTTTGATGCCAACAAGCTCTACTGCAGCGAAGTGCTGGCCATTCTCCTCCAGAACAAGGACGGTGAGCTGCTTCCCCCCCCCCCCCCGAGGTGCTGCCCGCTCGGCTCTCCTTCACCTTCCCTTTTCTCCGCCTGCCTCTCGCCTTTGGCTTCCCCCCCGGCTTTCGCCTCGTGCTGCAGCTTCTGTACGCTGTCAAGCCGTATTGATTGCGCCGGCTGATATACCCGTGTTAGATGGCTGTAAAATCTGACAGTTGGCTTCATTTTTTCCCCTCTCTCCCCCCACTCCGCCCCCCCCCCCCCGGTCTTTCCTGTAGACAACCGGGAATTGCTTGGGGAACTGGATGGGATCGATGTGCTGCTTCAGCAGTTGTCGGTGAGTGATTCGCTGCCCTCTTGGCCGCCGCGGAGAGCGCCAGAGCCGGGGGGGAGGGGTACGCGGAGCTGAGGCGATGGGAGGTGGGTGCTGAAGAGGGAGCCGGTGGGAACGTGGCATTCTTGGACTGCGAATGGACTGGTGGCCGTGATCCCGTTTGCTGGCCTTCAGTTGCTTGGAGAGCCAGTTTGGTGCAGTGGCTAAGAGCGGCAGACTCCAGTCTAAAGAACCGGGTTTGATTCCACCCTCCTCCTCCACATGAAGCCAGCTGGGAGACCTTGGGTCAGTCACAAGTTCTCTCAGAGCTGTTCTCTCAAGAGCAGTTTCTGTCAGAGCTCTCTCAGCCCCACCTGCCTCCCAGGGTGTCTGTTGTGGGGAGGGGAAGGGGAAGGAATTTGTAAGCCGCTCTGAGACTCCCTTCGGGTAGTGAAGGACGGGGCATAGATCCAGCCTCCTCCTTCCCCTCCATTTGGTGTAGTGGTTAAGAGGGGTGGACTCTAATCTGGGAGAACCAGGTTTGTTCCCTACTCCTCCTCCACATGCAGCCAGCTGGGTGAACTTGGGCCAGTCACAGTTCTGTCAGAGCTGTTCTCGAAAAAGAGCCCTTTCTGTCAAGAGCTCTCTCAGCCCCACTTACCTCACAGGGTGTCTGTTGTGAGGAGGGGAAGGGACAGGAGTTTGTAAGCCACTCTGAGACTCCAAGTGAGTGGAGGGCGGGGTATAAATCCAATCTCCTCCTCCTCTTCCTCCTCCTCCCTCCTCCTCCTCTTCCTCCTCCTCCTCCTCCTCTTCCCTTTGCATGCATCCCTTGGGCCCTCCAGATCTTGCTGTCCAGCCCACCCTTCCCCACTCCTCCTGGAAGCCCCCCGGGGTTTGCCTGTTTTGGCCACCAGGCTGGAACGTGCAGTGGGAACAGTAGTCAGGGGCCGGGATTGGGGCCCTGGCACCCTCTTAGGGGTGCAAGGGAGGGGACAGACTTAGAGTCAAGGGCCGAGATGTCAAGGAACATTAGCCTGTGTGTGCTGCACCAAAATGATTAGCCCTGACCAGTTTGAAAAGCGTTGCGTGGCTTGAGTCATCAAAGTTTTCCCGATTGGCTGTCTGCCCTTCTCTCTTCCTCTTCCTCCTTGGAAAGGTAGTGTTGGAGGCGGGTTTCACGGACACCGTGGCCCACCAAAAAGGCAGACAAGTGGCTCCTTGATCAAATCAAGCCTCAGCTCTCCCCGGAGTTCCTTAAATGACTAAACTGAGGCTATTGTACTTTGTTGACATGAGGAGAGGACCAAGAGTCCCTGGAAAAGACAGTCATGCTAGGAAAACTGGGAGGCAGCAGATCAGGACCCAACAGGACATGGACAGGCTCCATCAACGAAGCCACAGAGACCCTCCATCTGGTCGTTAATTCACAGGGTCACCAGAAGTTGGGATTAATTTGATGGCACTCAAGACACACACACATGCACTCAGTCCTCCTGGCTTTCTCTTTGCACAGGTGTTCAAGCGCCACAACCCGGGCACGGCGGAGGAGCAGGAGATGATGGAGAACCTGTTCGACTCCCTTTGCTCCTCTCTGATGCTGAGTTCCAACCGGGACCGCTTCCTGAAGGGGGAGGGGCTGCAGCTGATGAACCTCATGCTCAGGTGGGGACTTTGGTGCTCTGCACACGCAAGCCGTGCCGGCGGTTGAGGGCTCTGGGAGCCCCATGAGACATTCTCTCGGTGGGGAGGGATGCTGATTCTCTGGCTGTGGTCACACGCCCATTTTGATAGGGTTCCCCCGCTGTTCCCTCTCGCATTTAAAATCACTGATCAGATGCCCACATCCGCCTCCCGCACCGAAGCGGGCTCACTTGCTCAATCCACCCGGTTCCCTAGCGAGTTTTCCGACACCAGGAAAATCAAATACTTTGTGGATGTTTGTGCTTTAAATCCGCGACAGCCATCTCTCGCAATGAGTGCGATTTGGG
The DNA here is from genome assembly GCA_029233225.1 of Lepidodactylus listeri. NCBI lineage: Eukaryota > Metazoa > Chordata > Lepidosauria > Squamata > Gekkonidae > Lepidodactylus > Lepidodactylus listeri. The sequence continues at coordinate 1,896,172 of JARCFY010000002.1, forward strand.
TCGTCTGACCGTTTTTTGCGTGACGAGGTCCCCCCCCCAGCTTCCGCCTTTGAGCGCATGAGCAATCGTTCAGTTCAATACTTGAACATTCAAGTGCACATCCAACGCGGAGGTCATGGTCCTGCCTGCCCCAGGAGTCCCCGAAGCTGTGGCGTTAGGAGCGAGGGTGGGAGCCCCCGGTGGGCAGGCAAGCGGGCAGCGGACAGAGACACGGGCCGGCTGCGTCTAGACGGTTCCCAGAACCCTGTGGCGCAGTGCTTGTGATTGTGGGGTGTGTGTGTGTGATCATCCCAACCTGGAAAAAAATTATTCCAGATCAAATTTATAGCGGGAACTAATCACAATAGCCAAGTGACCACAGACTCTCTCTCTCTCTCGTCTGGGATTCACTTCAGGGAAGCCTGCAGCCCGCTGCTTTGCCAGGCTGTGTCCCCTGGGGGCTGCGTTCAGCCAGCTCTTCAGTGAGTTGTCTACCATGGTTCCCGAGTCTCTCTCCTGGTCACTCACCGCCAGTTTGGACCCCCATCAAGGTATATTTGGCTCCAGCGTGCATCACTTTGCCCTTGCCCACATGGATGCCCACTTGCCCAAGCCCTCTGGAACCCCTCACAATCCTTCCTGGTTCTCACCAGCCTGAACAACTTCGTGTCATCCGCATACTTAGCCACTTCACTGCTTGCTCCCAGCTCCAAATCATTAATGAAGAAGTTCAAAAGCACCGGACCCAGTCCCGAGCCCTGCGGTACACCACTGCTTACCACCTTCCACTGTGAGAACTGCCCATTCATACTTGCTGTCTGTTTCCTGTTAATTAACCAGCTTTTAATCCACAAGAGAGCTTGTCCTCTTGTCCCACGACTGCTGACTTTACTTAGGAGCCTTTGATGGGGAACTTTTATCAAAAGCTTTCTGGAAGTCAGGGTAAACAGCATCTATTGGGTCCCCCTTGTCCACGTGTTTGTTCACCCCCTCAAAGACCTCTAAAAGGTTAGCGAGACAAGATCTTTCCTTGCGGAATCCATGTTGACTCTTCCACAGTAGCTTTTGTTCATCAACGTGCCCGCTAATTCTCTCTTTAATAACGGATTCCACCAACTTAACCTAGTATTGACGTTAGGCTGACCAGCCTGTAATTTCCATGAAACCCTTTTATAAAAACCTCAGTTTCAGGAGGGATGTCGAAAGACCTGAGTCAGACTGAGGGGAGGAGAGAGGAGGTCCGACAACTGATAGGCAACTTAAAAACTGACAAATCACCAAGCCCAGATGTTATATATCCAAGAGTCCTGAAAGAACTCAAACGTGAACTTGTGGATCTCCTGACGAAAATAGGCAATCTATCACTAAAATCTGCCGCTGTTCCTGAGGACTGGAGGGCAGCTAATGTAACCCCCGTATTTAAAAGTTATTCTTGAAGTGCTGGGGTGTGGCCGTTTTGTATGGTGGACCCGCCCAAGATCCACCAAATGCTTCTGAGGCGGTCTTCTGCTCGGCGGGGAAGCTCCTTCAGGCTTTGCTGGCGAGGTGTCCTCTGGGCCCTGGTGCCGGCGTTTCTTTCCGTTGGGACCCCCACGCCTCTTGCCCTGACGCCCTCTCCCCACTCTTCCTTGGAATGGAGCTGCCTGCCAAGGGGCGGGAGGTGAGGCACCCCTGCCAGCCATGACCAGGCGAAGTGATGCACAGCAGAAGGAAATGACAGGGGCCGATCCAAGAGGGGGCCCTACTTTCTCCTTTCGGCGAAGGGCAACCAAACTCCAGAGCTCCCGGATCCTCCCCCCCCCCCTTCTCTGCCCTGAACGCTCAGCTGCTCCGCCAGCCTTGCAGAACTAATTACCTGGAGTCCTGGAGCCAGATGGGTGGGACCTCGCATTTTAATGCTTTTTAAATGGCTTCTTCTCCCTCCCCGGGCTGTGCTTGTTTACCAGTCTCCTCCCCCCCTCCTCCCAGATGGCCCAGAAGGCAGCATCCCCCTGCTTGTAAAAGGAGCTCTGAAGGACGAAGCGTGAGGCAGAGGCAACAGACGGGCGGGCTGCCGATGTCCCCGAAAAGCAGGGCGGGCTTCCTCCTCCATGGGTGGGGGGGGGGGGGCGTGTTGGGAGCCAGCAGTTGTGTGAGCCTGGGTGCTGCTCCTATAAAAACCCCTCCTGGCTCTGTGGATGGGGTGGCTTGCATGTGAGAAGAAGAGGAGGAAGGAGAGATTGGATTTATACCTTGCCCTTCACTCAGGGTCTCAGAGCGGCTGACAATCTCCTTTCCCTTCCCCTCCCCACAACAGGCACCCTGGGAGGTATGTGGGGCTGAGAGAGCCCTTTTGAGAACTGCTCTTTTGAGAGTAGCTCTGAGAGAACTTGTGACTGACCCAAAGTCACACCAGCTGCCGCATGTGTAGGAGTGGGGAATCAAACCTGGTTCTCCCAGATTAGAGTCCGCCGCTCTTAACCACTACACCAAACTGGTTCTCAGCATAGCTCAGGACGTGAATCTCAAAATGTTCAAGGCTGGGGGCACGCTATTTCTCCTTCAGTGACCGGAGCGAAGTGGGGGGGGGGAGGCTTGTGCTTGGGACCCTTTGGCTGTGTTCCGAGGGCCCAAAGCCTTGCAGGCAGCGGCAGCTCCGTCCCAGAACCCTCCGGTGGCCGCAGAGGAGAAAGAGGCCAGCAGTCTGGGCGTGTGGCCGGCCGGCCCCAATTTGGCTCCTCGGTTCGGGTACCCGAGTGGCTCTTCCACTCCTGCTTGGGGTGGCCCCGGATGCTGCCGGGAGGCTGTGGTGCATGCAGGATGAAGGGGCCGGATGGGGCTCAGCTGCTCCCAGGCGTGATCCACAGGGCAGGTTCTGGCCTCTTTGCTTTGGGGAACCCCAGACAGTCTTTCCTGTCCCGTGGGATCAGCGGGTGTGCCCGTTCCTCGGACCCAACTGCTTTTCATCCTCGGGGAATCCTCTGGCGCCCCCTCCCCCCCCCCCACTACCATCTCATCCACAGCTGGAAACTCTTCCCTGCTTTGTCCTTCTGTTTCTCCGCCTGAGCCTGCCGTCTGAGTCGGACCCCCGTCGTCGTCTCCCAGGGTCAGTCTTGTCCCCTCTGACCGGCAGCAGCTCTCTGGGGTCTTGGGCAGAGAGAAAGGTCTTCCATGTCACTTGTGGCCCCTTAACTGGAGAAGACCCTCTTTCCATCTAGCCCGGTCTTCTAGCTTGAGACCGTTCCCATTCCGACAAGCCGTTGAGAGAGCGTTCGGCCCTTCTGCAAAGTACATCTCCCACGAGACGGTCAAGCTCCATAGGCATCTGAATTTGTGTTGACTCTTGCGTCGTGCTCCCTTTGGACCGCGGCATCTTGTAGTAACAGAAGTCGGCTGAAAGCTCTTGGCTGTGCAGATGTCCACGTCCCTTATTTCCTCTCCTCTGCTCAGCCTCCATTCCTGGCCCCCAGTCCCCTTTTCTCTCTCTTTCCTGCTAGGAGTCGTGTGCTGATCTTAGATGGCGTAACTGGTTTGACGGCGAATGCTGGCTGGAATGGTATGAGAGGTGGCAGAATGAACAGAGAGATGATTTGTGAAAAGCACCTTTATGCTTCCATCCCAAGATGTCAACACCTGTTGCATGTGGAGGGTCTGTTGCACCTGCAGAATCCCCCAGAGATGAAGAGTGTGCTTGTGTGCAGGGGACTTTTCGAGCTGGAACGTACAGAAACGCTGTTCCAGGAGTAACAAGCCCAGGAGCGGGCACATACGGTGATGCGCTGTGGGAAAAAGCAAAAGCAGACTAACTCGGTCTGTATTTTCATGCTTGTTGTAGGGGAGCTTCCCTGCAAGAGCGAAGAAAACCTAAAGTGTCTTTAGTCAGAGTGTAAAGCTGGCTCACCAGCTCTGAGTTGGGAAATACCTGGAGATTTTGGGGGTGGAGCCTGAGCGGTGGGTGTTGCCTTCTGACAACTTCCGGTGATGCCAGGGGGTGTGGCATATGCAAATGAGTTGTGCTAATGAGCTCCTGCACCTCTTTTTCTACGAAATGACCCCTGCGTTGTGTGAATGGCTGCCCTGGGGTTTCTGTAGGATAAAAGGACCTGTCTCTGTGAGCTGTTTGCGTGTCGTTTTCTTGCCAACACTTGAACACATAAATCTGCTTTATACTTAGGGTTGTCAGCTTCAGGTTGGGAAATACCTGGAGATCTTCTTCGTGGTCTCTGCATTCACACCTCTGGGACAGAGTGCGCCTGCACCGGCCCTGATCGGTATCTTCTAAAGCGAAAGGGATTTTCGCGCCCTCTCCCCAGTCACCTGCAGGGCTCCAGTGCGCGTGACCAAGGGAGGGGCACGAAAATCACGCCAGTTCCTTCTGACCGCTGCCATCAGTCTTTGAGCAAGATAGGAAAGACCGACAGCAGAGGGGAAGGAGGGCGGGTGGGGTGAATGCATAGATGACCACTCGAAGATCCCCAGTTACAGGTAAGCAACCTGTATATTTTGGAGGCGGAGCCTGCGAAGGGCGGGGTTTAGGGAGGGGAGGGACTCTAGAGTTCACTTTCCGCGGTTGCCATTTCCTCCAGTTGAACTGACCTCTGTCGCCTGGGGATCAGCTGTAATTGTGGGAGACCTCCCGCCACTGCCTGGAGGTTGACAACCCTATTTACACTGAATCAGGACCTTGGTCCACCGAGTCCCGTATTTATTCTTTCTCCAGGGTCAGGTTGAGAAAAGTCCTTCGTATCCACTGGTCTGTTTCCCTGGCTATCCGACAGGAGACTGAACCCGGGACTTTCTGCATGCTGCCACAGGATGTGGTGACGGCTGCCGACTTGGAAGGCCCTAAAGGCGGAGTGGACCGATCCATGGAGGCTGGGGCTGTCAGTGGCTACTGGACGTGATGGCCATCTACTCCCTCCAGTAGCAGTGGCAGTAGGCTGCTTCGTGCCGGTTGCCGGGGAGCACGGGGCGGGAGGAGGCTGTGGCAGTCCTCCTGCTTTTGATGGCTTCCTAGAGAGGCAGCCGCTGCGTGCGATGGGATGCTGGGCTGGATGGACCACTGGTCTGACCCAGCAGGGCTTGTCCTTGCTCTCTTGTCCTTGCCCTCTCTGGGTGGGGTGCAGGGCAGGGGCAAGGATCTCTGTCTGGAACCTTGCAGAGGTTTCAAAATGGCAGCGCAGAGGTCCGCTTCTGACGTGTCTAGAGGAGAATGAGGAGGACTGGGTACGGAAGACGGAAGAGGAGGCCATCTTGCTGGCAGTTGTCTCCCAGCCTGGGGGACGGAGGCGCGTTTTGATTCCGAGCGGCCTCTGGGCACGGGAGCAGCAGACTCCGCCGCAAGTTGGTGGCCTCCAACAGAGGTTTAGAACTGTCACATCCAATTAACGTCTCTCTCTGAGCACAATTCAATTTCTTCTCCGATCGGGAGCTGCCTGAAGCAGGGGGAAAATAAGGCTCCTTCTAAGATGGGGAGGGAGGGATGGCCTTTGACGAGCCCCTTGTGAATGCTGACATGGGGCTTGGGGAGAGAAGACCCCCTCTTTCTCTCAGGGGTCACTGATGGGTGGGGGCAGCTCCCCTCCGCGGTGGGGACTGAGCTTGTCTCTGTGGTTGGGGGGAGGGCAGGTGTGGCAGTGGAGAAACGTGAATCCTGACGCTATGAGCCGATCCATTTGTCCTGGCTTTCCCTGACCTGCATACCTTTGCCAACTGAGTATGGACAGGAGTAAAGGCGGGCACAGCCAGACATACCAACTCCGAGTAAAAAAAAAAACTTGGCATGGAGCGGATGGTAGAATGGCCTGCAGCAGCCCCAGTTAAGCTTGCTTTCTTTTTCTTTCTTTCTTTCTTTCTTTCTTTCTTTCTTTCTTTCTTTCTTTCTTTCTTTCTTTCTTTCTTTCTTTCTTTCTTTCTTTCTTTCTTTCTTTCTTTCTTTCTTTCTTTCTTTCTTTCTTTCTTTCTTTCTTTCTTTCTTTCTTCCCTTCCCTTCCCTTCCCTTCCCTTCCCTTCCCTTCCCTTCCCTTCCCTTCCCTTCCCTTCCCTTCCCTTCCCTTCCCTCCCCCCCCTCCCTCCCCCCCTTTCTCTCTTTCTGCTCTGGTTCGATCTCACCTACAGTATTGTGTTCAGTTTGGGGCACCACAATTTAGCCTGGAGAGGAGACAATGGAGAGTTCATATCATCACCATCTTCAAGTACTCGAAGGGCTGTCCTACAGAGGGTGGGGCGGAGTTGTTTTCTGTCGCCCCAGAAGGTCGGACCAGAACCAACGGGTTGAAATCAAATCAGAAGATTTTTTGGCTGAACCTTAGGAAGACCTTCCTGACAGTTAGAGCGGTTCCTCAGTGGCACGGGCTCCCTCGGGAGGAGGTGGTGGGCTCCCCTTCTTGGGAGGCCATCGGACAGCAGTGCGGATTCTGTGAACTTAGTCAGATTGTGAGAAGGGAGGGCAGGAAGGGCTGCCTCTGTGTGTCCACGCCCAGGGAAATGCTGATGGCCACTTTGGGGTCAGGCAGCAATTTTTCTCCAGGCCAGTTCCCCTGGAGGTTTTTGGCCCTCTTCTGGGCATGCAGCAGGGTCACTGGGGGTGGGGGTGTGGAGGGGGAGGTATTTGTGAATGTCCTGCATTGTGCAGGGGGGTTGGACTAGATGACCCTGGAGGTCCCTTCCAACTCTGGTTCTGTGATTCTCTCTCTCTCCCCCCTCTCCCTTCTGGAGCAAAGTGTGGGGGGGGGGGAACTAAGCCTCTTTCACGATTTCTCTTGTTTTCCTTTCTCATCGGCTCCTTGGAAACCCAAAATTAATGTGTATCTACTGAGATTTCCTTTTATTAGCTGCTTCCTCCTATGGATACCTAGCAGAGAGGGAGTGAGCCGCACGCCGGCTCTCCTTCTGCGTTTCTCCACCAGCAGCCTTCAGTGAAGGCTTTTGGCTGAAGCAACTTCCCCGCAGGCTTTTTGAGCTCCGTGGGTGACATTCGTGGGTCCCTTGCCCTGGAGGGAGCCTCTCAGGGTTCCTTCCCACCCTCCTTCCAGAATCAGTGCCAGACTGCCAGGCGCGGGTCAGTAGAGAAATTCCTGCTAGTTGGGGCTCAGCTTTTCCAGCCATTTCGCTGTCTGACGCTGGAATTTCAAGGTGGCCAGGCAGGTGTCTGCTTTCACTGGTTTGTCTAGCGACAAGGCTGCTGACCTCTGGCAGCTGACGCTTGGATTTCAGTGGTGTTTTAAGGCCAGACCATGGCTGGGGGGCTGGTCTTGAAAGCCTCGTGGGGCATGGGAGTTGGCTGCTCTTCACATTCCAACCCCAGGTCTCTCGTTCGAGGCTTCTCCCAGGTTTTTTTCTAGGCACGGTTTCGGCCACTTCCTCCTCTTGCAGCCACCTCTGAGACTAGTCAAGGGGCCAGTCTTCACTCTGCTTCTGGTCTGCACACAAGTTAATTCAAGTGTTATGTTGCCCACCTTTCTGCCGGCAGCAGGACTCCAGGCAGGTGGCACAGTCTGGAGTGGGGCTCCATCAGCAGGCAGGTGACGCCCAGCTCCACCTCTTATTGGAGGAGCGACTGGTGGCTGGAATTCCGGTCTTGGCTTCCTGCCTGGGTACAGGGGTGGAATGGCCAGGTGAGAGTTGGTTGGAGCTAGATCTGTGCCAGACAGAAATCCTGTGGCTGGGAATGCCGAGACTGCTGGGATGGCCTCTTCTTTCTCCCAGTACAAGAACTCGTGGGCACTCCATGAAATTGCTGAGCAGTCGGGTTAGAACAGATAAAAGGCAGTCCTTCACCCAAAGAGTGATTGTTACACATGGAATTCACTGCCACAGGAGGTGGCAGCGGCCACAAGCATGGACGGCTTCAAGAGGGAATTGGAGAAACATCTAGAGCAGAGGTCCATCAGTGGCTCTTAGCCACAAGGTAGAGATAGGAACTCTCAGTCTGGGGCAAGTGAGGCTCTGTATTCTTGGTGCTTGACTGGGGGGGCAACAGTGGGAGGGCTTCTGGAGTTCTGGTCCCACTGCTGGACCTCCTGAGGGCACCTGGTGTTTTTGGCCACTGTGTGACACAGAGTGTTGGACTGGATGGGCCACTGGCCTGATCCAACACTGGCTTCTCTTATGTTCTTATATGGAGCAGAGGTCCATCAGTGGCTCTTAGCCACAAGGTAGAGATAGGAACTCTCAGTCTGGGGCAAGTGGTGATCTGTATTCTTGGTGCTGAGGGGGGCAACAGTGGGAGGGCTCCTAGTGTCCTGGCCCCACTGCTGGACCTCCTGAGGGCACCTGGTGTTTTTGGCCACTGTGTGACACAGAGTGTTGGACTGGATGGGCCACTGGCATCATCCAACATTGGCTTCTCTTGTGTTCTTATGTTCTTACCAGCTCTTGATGGGATCCAACTTTCTATGCTTGATTCTCTCAGGCGTCTGGGGTTGTGGTTCAGTCCGTTGCTCTCCGTGGACAAATGTGTCCTGAGGGACAAAGACTGTGTTTTACCATCTATGCCGGGACTGCCAACTGGCACCCTGTCTGTCCGGGGCAGACCCTTCCACAGTAATTCACACAACAGACTGGACTACTGTAACACTCCCCATGTAGGGCTACCTTTGAAGACACTCCAGAAGCCGCAAGTGGTCCAGAATGCAGCTGCCAGATTGCCGACAGGAGCTACGGCAGCTGCACTGGCTCCCAATTAGTTCCCAGTGCCAATTCAAAGTGTTGGTACTTATTGCTAAAGCCTTAAATGGCCTGGGGCCCTCGTTCCTTCGGGACCGCCCCTCCTGGCATCTTGTCATTTATTGAAAGTCCCTGGTCCATGAACTGTCCACCTTGTGTCAACAAGGGTGACTGTTTTCTCAGTAGTGGCCCCCGTCCTGTGGAACCAGCTTCCCAAAGAGGTGCATGCCTTGCGGGACCTCCGTAGGTTCCGCAGGGATGCTCTTTTTGGGGTGGCCTTCTGGTGATTGTGATCCGCCAAGGAGCTGGTAATTATTCTCCAGCTGTCTCTTCACCCTCCACACATCCTTCCCTGCTTGATAGTGGATAGATTTTAACTGGGGCAGGTTTTTTAAACATTCTACATTTTAAAAAAATTATTTATTTTATCTTTTGTACTGTTTTGTCAGATGTATTTTCTGTGGTTTTAGCCGCATTCAGGGGAGAGAGACAGCAGGATATAAGTTTGACAAATAATATTTTTTTTTAAAAAAACCTGAGCAAAAACAAAAAAACCTCCAGTAAAAACCAGTGAAAACAGCTACAACCCACAATTGTGCCCTCACATAAATCCCCAAACTTGTCACGGGCCCCACGTACCCTCTTACAGAGCTCAGTTTTACAGCCGGTTGGGGAGACGGGCAAGCAGTGCTGCCTCTAAGCTGTGGCGTCTGGTGAACAAAAATTCCACTTTGTGAGCTGCTGACATTAAAGTTGTGAGTGAGCGATTTGGCTGCTGCATAAATTACTTTGCTCTGGAGCCATCCTTCCTGAGCTAAGGCAAAAATGTGTGAGCCGGAGGTTAAAAACTGAGCTAGCTCACACTAACTCAGCTTAGAGGGACACTGCCGGCAACCCAGGAGTGTTCCTTATTTCTTCCGCGAGGCTGTTGCAGAGTGCCGGGGCCACCACCAAAAAGCCCTCACACATGGATTGAGTGGACTTGGGAAGTCGGAAGCTGGCCCCAGCTGTCTATTATGGTCTGCCAGGTGCTTATTGGCTCCCTAAGCCTGGGTGTGCACCTATAGATGGCTGCCTTCCACTTGAATCCGCTGGGGAGCCGGCCCCTGGACTCTTGCTCCTGGCATCCTTGCTGCCCAGCCCCGTCTTCATTCGGTGTTGGTATCTAAATTAGTTGTCCTCTAAAAGACACTTCAGTAAGCCCAAGATGAGACTAAGATAAACTGCTTGCCCTCCGGCAGAATAAATATTTCAAATAAAATCAACCCAAGGCAGTCCAGTCAAACAGCTATTGATCCCCCGGAGCCTGAACTTAAACCCGATGAATATTCCAAGGATCAGTTCTCTGCGTCCTCCCTAAATGCTGATCAATATGCAATTACTTCCCCCCCCCCCCCCGCCCCCGAAAACAGCCCTAAAGTTCTCCAGCCAAAACCTGAACTTTATTTCTTGGCCTTTTGTTATTTTGACTCACGAAGGTGAAGGAGAGTGGAAACTTGGGTGGGGTGGGGGGGGGGGGGGAGGTGACTTTTAACCAATGTTTAGAATGTTGAAATAGATACGTTCTTCTCATTGGACTTTCTTTCTCCGGCACTCTGCTGCGCTGAGCCAAAAGATAACCGGCACCGCGTTATCTTCTAATGCCTTCAAGAGCAGACGCGTTAAAAACTCATGATCTCATTAGGCATTTAAACCGATCATAGCATTACAACTGTAATAGAGAGCTGCAATATAATAGGAAAGGAAGATCAAGATGGGGGGCTGTGTTCATCTGCCGGTAGCAGCAGAGAAGAGCGAGAGCCCCGAAGCGCCTTCAAGACTAAGAACACAAGAGAAGCCAGTGTTGGGTCAGGCCAGTGGCCCATCCAGTCCAACAGTCCATGTCACACAATCGCCAAAAACACCAGGTGCCCTCGGGAGGTCCAGCAGTGGGGCCAGGACACCAGAAGCCCTCCCACTGTTGCCTCTCCGGTCAAGCACCAAGAATACAGAGCCTCACTTGCCCCAGACTGAGAGTTCCTATCTATACCATGTGGCTCATAGCCACTGATGGATCTCTGCTCCATATGTATAAGAACATAAGAGAAGCCAAATGTTGGATCAGGCCAGTGGCCCCTCCAGTCCAACACTCTGTGTCACACAGTGGCCAAAAATACCAGAGGCCACCAGAAGGTCCAGCAGTGGGGCCAGGACACCAGAAGCCCTCCCACTGTTGCCCCCCCCAAGCACCAAGAATACAGAGCCTCACTTGCCCCAGACTGAGAGTTCCTATCTATACCATGTGGCTCATAGCCACTGATGGACCTCTGCTCCATATGTATAAGAACATAAGAGAAGCCAGTGTTGGATCAGGCCAGTGGCCCCTCCAGTCCAACACTCTGTGTCACACAGTGGCCAAAAATACCAGGGGCCACCAGAAGGTCCAGCAGTGGGGCCAGGACACCAGAAGCCCTCCCACTGTTGCCCTCCCAGTCAAGCACCAAGAATACAGAGCATCACTTGCCTCAGACTGAGACTTCTTATCTATACCTTGTGGCTAATAGCCACGGATGGACCTCTGCTCCAGATGTTTATCTAACTCCCTCTTGAAGCCGTCCATGCTTGTAGCTGTCACCACCTCCTGTGGCAGTGAATTCCACGTGTTAATCACTCTTTGGGTGAAGAAGTGCTTCCTTTTATCTGTTCTAACCCGACTGCTCAGCAATTTCATGGAGTGCCCACGAGTCCTTGTCTTGTGAGAAAGGGAGAAAAGGACTTCTTTCTCTACCTGCTCTATCAATCTAACAAGATTTGTGGCTGGGTAGGAGCTTTCATGAGTCTTATCTGAAGAAGGAAGCGGTGACTCCACGAGAGTTCAGCCCCTGCTGCAAATTTGGTTAGTCTATAAGGTGCTCCTGGACTCTTGCTATTTTCTACTAATAGGGAAGGAAGTCTGCATTCCAGACTTGGCTTTGCAGGGGATTCGTGTAGAATGGTTGCCTCTTTCTTCTGTAACACGCAGCAGTGAACAGAGGGTTTGGAAAAAAATGGTCCTTGAAGACGCACAGAGAGCTTGGCGGCACCCAGCTGGCTTCATGTAGAGAAGAGGGGAAATCGAAACCTGTTCTCCAGATTAGTGTCTGCTGCTCTTAACCACTACACCTTGATGGATGCCAGCAGGATCCTGGGATCCCTTATGCTTTTGGACCGTTGTCCATCCTAGTTGTTTAAATCATGTAAGGGTCATATCAGGGAATCCCTGGTGTCCATCCCAGGCCAGTCGTGGACTCGACACTTTGCCTTGGTCATTGCCTGCTGATTGAAAAAGAAAGAAAAGAAAACGTCAGAGAAAAATGATGCGGCTAATTATCTCTGTCTCGCATTTCCCCTTCCTGGCTGAGATTAACAGAGTGGAAACGGCATAACTCCAGGGGGGTTTCTGGGGGGCTCATCTTCTCCAGGCCCCTTCTAGGGTGGCTTCAGGCCAGGCTGTGGGATGGGGTCGGGGCGGGTGGCTTTTGTCAGTCCTTTCCACCCGAATGGTAGACAAGGTCCACACGCCTCTTTGTTTTTTTCTGGACTTATCCACAGCATTCTAGCGTGGTGGGCCATGCCACCTTGCTGAGACATTCAGGTGCGGTGTTCAGTGCCATCAGGTCACTTCTGACCAGTGCCCCCTCTAAGCTACGAAGTCTTGGGAGAACCTGCTTGCTTGTCTTCTTGGCAGTCCCGGGGATCTGTAACACTCTCCTCCAACGTTTCAGACAAATCCACTTTCTTCCCGTCTGATTTCTCCGTTTGGCCGACTTTCACATCCACACGTAGTAATGGGGAAGACTCTGGTATGAATTCTATTGGTGGCCGTCAGTGACACATCCTGACACTCAAGGATCTTTCCTAGTTCCTTCACGGCTGCCCTTCCCAGCCTCAGTCTCCTTCTGATTTTGTTGTTGCAGCCTCTGGTTTGGTTGATGATGGAGCCAAGGAATGGAGAAATCTTTTAACCATTTCAATTTCTTCACTGCCAGCCTTAAAACTGCGTAATTCCCCAGTAGTTGTTACTACTGTTGTGAGGATAACATTGCAGAGTGTGCAGTTCCTTGAAGAAAGAGTGGGGGATTGTAGCTCTTCCTAAAGCCCTTGCGACAACACACAAGCACCTCCTTCAGCCTCGTCGTGTAGCCAGTTTGGTGTGGTGGTTAAGTGCGCGGACTCTAATCTGGGAGAACCAGGTTTGATTCCCCACTCCTCCACATGCAGCTACTGGTGTGACCTTGGGTCAGTCACAAGTTCTCTCAGAGCTGTTCTCTCAGGAGCAGTGCTCGAGACAGCTCTCTCAGCCTCACCTACCTCACAGGCTGTCTGTTGTGGGGAGGGGAAGGGAGAGGAGTTTGTCAGCCGCTCTGAGACTCCTTTGGGTAGCGAAGCTGCTCGGTGTATCTTGTAGGATGTAGTTTGGTCCTCTTTGGCCAAAGGAGTTGTCTGATTCCTGCCACCTCCTCTGTTCACAGGGCCCCCGTGTTCCTCTCCAGAAAGAAAGTGAAGGAACCGTTCCGGCATTGTTTGCTTGCAAGGGAATGCTGATGGAGGCCGTGCCTCCCTTTCTTTTTGTGTGGTGTTGGAAGGAGCCACAGTTGGCTCAGAAGAAGCAGCCAAGATCCGTTCTCTCTTTCTGCCTCCGCTCTTCCCCCCCTCTCATCTGTTTGTGTTTGTGTTCCAATTCAGGCATCCCCATGGCTGTTCTTTTCAGCTTCATGTTCTCAGAATTTTGTCTCTCAAAACGAGACGCCCCTTGAACAAATTGGGAGTTACGCTTTGCCGAATGAAGTTGTGTCAGCCATCAGACAGGCCCTGTGTCTCGTATCCCTCCGGCTGGCGTGTATTACAGACACGTCCACAGCAGTGTTTTTGGAAGAGCATTTGGCGAGGGCAGCTGTTGTGTTCTTTTCCCCACCTGCCATTGGCAGAGCCAAAAAAACAGCAGACAATCCTGCCAGATTTGCTTTGCCTAACTCCTGTTCTGTGTTTGCAGGGCAAAGCCGGCCTTGGATGCTGGCCTGGTTGCCACAGACAGGAGAGGAAAACCACGGGAATGGAAGGAGCCGAGTGGAGATCTCTTTTGAAACCTCGTTTCAGTTGAGCCAGCGAGGTGTAGTGGTTAAGAGTGGTGAACACTCACCTGGAGAGCTGGGTTTGACACCCCACTCCTCTTGCAGCCTGCTGGGTGACTTTGGGCCAGTCACAGTTCTCTCAGAGCTCTCTCAGCTCCACCTACGTCACCAGGTGCCCAGGAGAGGAAGGGAAGATCACACTTTGAGATTCCTTTGGGGAGAGAACCTCCACAGTCAGAGGCACCTAATTCTTTGAATCCCAGAGCCAGGAAGCAACACCAGGGGAAGGCCTCAGCCTCTCTGCCCTGCTGTTGGCCTTCCAGAGGAACTGGTTGGGGCCACTGTGTGAGACAGAACGCTGGACTAGAGGGACCCTCACTGGTCTGATCCAGCAGGGCTCTTCCGATGTTCTTCTCGGGAAGGCCTCGGCCTCTCTGCCCTGTTGTTGGCCCTCCAGAGGAACTGGCTGGGGCTCCTGTGTGAGACAGGAGGCTGGACTAGAGGGACCCTCACTGGTCTGACCCAGCAGGGCTCTTCTGATGTTCTTACCAGGGAAAGGCCTCGGCCTCTCTGCCCTGTTGTTGGCCCTCCAGAGGAACTGGCTGGCCCCTGTGTGAGACAGGAGGCTGGACTGGATGGACCCTCACTGGTCTGACCCAACAGGGCTATTCTGATGTCCTTATCAGGGGAAGGCCTCGGCCTCTCTGCCCTGTTGTTAGCCCTCCAGAGGAACTGGCTGGCCACTGTGTGAGACAGGAAGCTGGACTAGATGGACCCTCAGTGGTCTGATCCAGCAGGGCTCTTCTGGTGTACTTTTTATGGCCTTGGTCTCTATGCCCTGTTGATGGCCCTCCAGAGGAACCAGTTGGCCACTGTGTGAGACAGGATATGCCTCAGCCTCTCTGCCCTGCTGTTGGTCCTTTAGAGGAACTGGTTGAGGCCACTGTGTGAGACAGGATATGCTGGCCTGGATGGACCCCCATTGGTCTGATTTAGCAGGGCTCTTGTGATGTTCTTAGGAAGGCCTCAGCCTCTAGGCCCTGTTGTTGGCCTTCCTGAGGAACTGGCTGGCCACTGTGTGGGACAGGAGGCTGGACTGGATGGACCCTCACTGGCCTGACCCAGCAGGGCTCTTCTGGTGTTCTTCTCAGGGGAAGGCCTCGGCCTCTCTGCCCTGTTGTTGGCCCTCCAGAGGAACTGGCTGGTCTCTGTGTGAGACAGGATGCTGGACTAGAGGGACCCTCACTGGTCTGACCCAGCAGGGCTCTTCTGATTCTCTTATTAGGGGAATACCTTGGCCTCTGTGCCCTGTGGTTGGCCCTCCAGAGGAACTTGTGGGCCACTGTGTGAGATGGGGCGATTTACTAGATGGACCACTGCTCTGGTTCGGGAGGACTATTCTTATCTTTTTATGAAGGCCTTGGCCTCCATGTCGTTTTAAGAGAACATCAGAGAAGCCAATGTTGGATCAGGCCAATGGCCCATCCAGCCCAACACTCTGTCACACAGGGGCCAAAAACACCAGGTGCCACCAGGAGGTCCAGCAGTGGGGCCAGGACACTAGAAGCCCCCCCCCACTGTTCCCCCCCCCCCAGCACGCAGAATACAGAGCATCACTTGCCCCAGACTGAGAGTTCCTATATATACTTTGTGGCTAATAGCCACTGAGGGACCTCTGCTCCACCTGTTTATCTAATTCCCTCTTGAAGCTGTCCATGCTTGTAACTGCTGCCACCTCCTGTGGCAGTGAATTCCATGTGTTAATCACTCTTTGGGTGAAGGATTTCTTGTAACACGACTGTTGTTTATCTGTTGTTTGGCCTCCAGAGGAACTGGTTGGCCACTGTGTGAGACAGGAGGCTGGGCTAGGTGGATCACAGGTCTGGTCTAGCAGGGTTCTTCTGATGTTCTTTTGAAGGCCTCGGCCTCTGTTCCCTGTTGTGGGCCCTCCAGAGGAACTGGTTGGGGCCACTGTGTGAGGCAGGAGGCTGGACTAGGTGGACCATTGGTCTGATCCGGCAGGGTTCTTCTGATGTTCTTGTTACTAAGAAGCGGGGAGACTTCAGTTCTTGTGCTTCTAAGGTCTGGTCATATGCTGGGGAGACATGATGGGGAGAGTGCTGACTGCATATTTTCAGACATGCATCTCTTGTTTTTGCTAAATGGCATGGAGTCCATGCCCACCGTGGCCATGCCCGCTGTTTGATTTAGCCCCAACTGGGTTTCAGCAGTGGCTTCAGCTGACAGTGGAGGTGGGAGAATGGACTTCCCTTGGGGGCTTCCAAGAAGGCCTGGGGAGACATCTTCTGGGAGGTGTTTGGGGTGCGGCTTCTGGGCCCTTCCCAGTTTGGTGATTACGAAAGGGAAGATGTGTGAGTGTGAGCAGAAGTCTGCCAAACTGTGGGAACTCTCCTGGCGCATGGCAGAGATTTGTTGCATCAACTGCGTGCCTGAAAGAGAAAATGTGTTCAGTCTCAAAATGGGAAGAAGCTGATTCTTTGTGACTTGAGACGGTGGGAAGTAATTGCATGTGGGCAGCAGGAGCCAATTCTTTTTGCACCTGTGGACGAAATGGAGAAGAGGTTTGGGGGTGAACCATGGACAGCTCCCCCCCCCCCCCCAGCACCTGATGCTGCTTTGCTTTTCTTTAGACCAAGGCCATTCATGCAGCATGGGCTAAGATGTGCAAATTCTGCCCCATAATCCTCTCCCGCAGGCAACACTTTTAGGCAATAGGCAGTCGGAACGCAGAGTCTTCTTAACCGTGAAAAGGGATCATCGTTCTCGAAAATTATACAGGCGTGGTGTGTGTCTGCTTCTGTCTGGATTGGTCCTTAGGAGGTCTGCTTTCCTTTGATTTTATATACCACAGGAGTTGGAACATACAGTTTCTAGAAATATCGAAGCTATTGGAAGAAAATGGCCCCCCCCTTTGGGAGGTGAGGGCAATGGACATTTTGGTGGAAAGTTTTAAATCTGTGCAACGCTTCCTTTCCTATGAACCCTAAACCTGCACTGAGCAGGGGATTGGTGGACTGAATGGCCTATCCGGCCCTTTTCCTACTCTATGATTCTGTTACTGACTTAAAAACATAGAAGGTATCATCTATAACTTAAGTCGCATATAACATGGTACTGTTTGGGATATGTGTGTAATTTAAAAGCGTACATGTCTTTGTTTTCAATGAAGAAAAATTGCAAGTGTATACTCAGGATTTGAGAAAGGGTTCCAAACTTCTGTACAGTGCACTGCCATAACACATTTACCTATATTTGTTTCTTGCCGTTTGAAAGGTAGGGAAAACCCCCAAAACTTGAAGGTAGAAAATACTTTTTGTAGTAAAGCGGAGAAGGTCTTATTTGTCTTATTTGGACAAAAAAACATTCCCACGCAGTAACAGTAGGTAGGACTACCATCGTAATTGGAGATTAAATTAAACGTTATTACATTAAAATCACCGAACTCTTTAGTAATGTATTATCATTAAACACATTGCAGCATAATAATTGCCAAAAAACAATTCTTGACAATGCTGTGCGTGTCTACTGTAGGAATTGTCATTATCTGAAGCTGTAAATTGCCTGACATAAATTTTTTTCATGCTGCACTTTTAGAGGAAAACCTGGCTTTTCATGTCACTTGTTTCTGAGGAAGGAAATTACTGTCCCCCCGCCCGCCACCTGTGTCCTCTCAAATTTCCCTTTTTCTCCACTGGGAAAATTAAAAAACAAACACACACCTCCTCAGACTTTTTCATGCTATGTGTGTGGGAAACCTTGCTTTAAGAAGCATTTTACTAATTCTAAAAAGGCAAAACGTTTCATAAGAGGGTTTTCTTTTTCAATGCTTCCCCAATTTCCCCCCCACCCATCCCGCCTTGCTACTTAAGAGCAGATCCTGTTAGGTTCCAGGGCCGTATTCATAGAGCTCTTAAAATGTGGCAGAACCAAGCCCGTTGGAAAGTGGGCAGAATCCTACCTGCGTTGGGCCTACAGAGAATGTTGCGGACCTGCCCATCCTCCACTGGTTTCCCCAGACCTGTAGCTGTTGCACAGGAAACATTAAACATTATTAGTGGATTTATTATGGCTGTGGGTTGGAAATGCCTTCCCCCCTTGACTTGTCCCTTCTGCCACAATCCTGGCACCAGTTAAGAGTTGTTAAAAAGGAAACGCGTCTCCTTGTTGGTCCCCTTCCTTGAACGCTATGACCTGAGAACACTGATCCATGCTATGGTCACCTCGAGGTTAGACTACTGCAACGCGCTCTACATGGGGCTGCCCTTGTCTCAGATCCGGAGGCTGCAGCTAGTGCAAAATGCGGCAGCCAGGCTGTTGATGGGCCTCTCTATACGGGACCACATCCGGCCTGCACTGAAGGCATTGCACTGGCTGCCAATAGCGTACCGGATCCGGTGCAAGGTGCTGGTTTTGATCTTTAAAACCCTATATGGTCAGGGGCCTGCCTAACTTGAGGGACTGCCTTTCTCCATATGTGCCCCAGAGGGCACTGAGGTCAGGGTTGCAACATCGCCTGACTCTCCCTGGCCCGAGGGACACCAGGTTGGCCATTACTAGAGCCAGGGCCTTCTCAGTGGCGGCTCCACACTGGTGGAATGAGCTCCCGGAGAACATCAGGGCGCTGCAGGACCTTTTGCAGCTCTGCGGGGCCTGCAAAACGGAGCTCTTCCACCAGGCCTTCGATGAGTAGCCGCCATTGACGGACGCGACACCGATAAACGTGTCACAGGAACATAGTTGGATACCGCCTTCGCCACTGGATTACATACTGAATGCCACCACCATCTGTACTGTTTTCGGCAGCACTTTATGCTGCACATCTGTATTTTATTCTGTAATTTTAGTGTATTGTGCTATCGTATTTTAATGTTTGTACGCCACCTTGAGCCAGTTCGCCCGGACAAGGCGGGATATAAATGTAAATGATAAATAAATAAATGATAAATAAATATTGTTTGCCCAAAATGGATAAAGTGATAGATGCTCCTCCAGAAAATTCTAGAAATAATACCCTGGGCGCTCTGTTTCCAGTTTGAAACTTTGCCCTAAGCGTGGCCCGGGTCCATTTGAGGTGCAGCATGGAGGAATTCAGTCACCGCCTTTCTCTCAGAGACTAGCCCCTTCCGATGGGCAGGGAGTCGGCCCAAGCGCTGAAACGATTGGCAGCCAGCAGGACCATGTACAGTTGGGTTTGGCTCCAGGAGGCTTGGATTGAAGCCTCGCCTCTGCCAAGTCACCCAGTGGCAAGCGTTCTTTCCCCTCCCTCAGCTTTGGGGAAGACAGCAGCCCACCCTGCGGTGGGGAATGCAGTCCAGATTGAATACCGATTGTAAAGCTTCTGTCTGGTGGTTCTGGGTCATCCCCCGAATAAGGGTCTAAAAACCTGCCCAATGGGGTCCACCCGAGGGAAACTACAGATTTCCAGGAAAATATAAAAAGGTGTTTTAATGAGTGGGGATTCACACACACACCCCTAGCAGTAAGCAAAGTTTGCTTGGGCCTGAGCAACCTGGAATGGCTTCCCAGAGCCAGTGTTATAAACAGAGATTTCCCATAGATTGTCATGGGTGGTCCTTTAGGTCCAAGTGAGGGGTCTTTTATTGTCCAGTGGGATCCCCCACCCACCCATGAGGGTGTGTAACAGTAACTGCAGGACGGAAAGAATGGAGAAGAGGAGGCGGAGGGGGGACAGGGTGGCTCTCTTGAAGTCTCGGAAGGGCTGTGTCACTCGGAGGAGGGCAGGGGGCTGTTCCTGTGGGCAGCAGAGGAGAGGACTCGCAAGAATGGGCTTAAATTAAGGGCGGGAAGGCCCTGACTGGATATTAAGAGAAACTTCTTAACAATAACAGTTGTGCCACAGTGGAATCAGCTGCCTAGGGAGGGGCTTCTCAGGGATGCTGTAGGCTGATCCTGCCCTGAGCAGGGGGCTGGACTACTAAGTGGCCCGCACGGCCCCTTCCGACCCTGTGATTCTCTGAGAGTATTATTGCGCCCAAATCTGAAAGACGAAATTTGGACAATGTTCCGTCTTCCCGTGCTGCTGTCGGAAAATAAACTTTTTACATCAAAAGAGTCTCAGTTTTTTACACCAAAAGAGAGCCAGTCTGGTGTAGTGGTTAAGTGCGCGGACTCTAATCTGGGAGAACCGGGTTTGATTCCCCACTCCTCCACTTGCACCTGGCTGGATGACCTTGGGCAAGCCATAGCTCTGGACCAGCTGTTCCCTCAAGGACAGCTTGGGAAAGAGCTCTCTCAGCCCCACCTACCTCCCAGGGTGTCTGTTGTGGGGAGGGGGAGGGAAAGGAGTTTGTAAGCCGCTCTGAGACTCCCTTGGGGAGTGGAGGGTGGGGTATAAATCCAATCTCTTCTGCTTCTTCTCTTCTTCCTGGGGAGGAGCCCTGTGGCTGAGTGTGGAGTCTTGTGCCCGGTCTCCTGGGCCCCCCCCCCCTCAGTCCAGCAGCACCTCCCCCTGCCCTCCCCCACTGACTCCGCCTATTAACGAAGTCCTCCTTCGCAGGGAGAAGAAGATCTCCAGGAGCAGCGCCTTGAAGGTCCTGGATCACGCCATGATCGGGCCAGAGGGAGCCGACAACTGCCACAAGTTTGTGGACATCCTGGGCCTGAGGACCATCTTCCCCCTCTTCATGAAGTCCCCCAAGAAAGCCAAAAAGGTCGGCACCTCGGAGAAGGAGCACGAAGGTAGGGCCGAGTCACACAGCTTGCCTCCTGGAGAAGGGGAGACACCCCCCCCCGGGAATAAAAACCTTGGCTTCAATGTTCCCTCTAAGCTGTGGAGTCTTGTGAGCAAAAATTCTGCTTTGTGAGCTACTGGCGTTAAAGCTGCGAGTGAGCGATTGGGCTGCCGCATAAATTAGTGTGCTCTGGAGCCCTCCTTCCTGAGCTAAGGCAAAAATCTGTGAGCTGGAGGCTAAAAAACAGTGAGCTAGCAAACACTGACTCAGCTTAGAGGGAACACTGGATCTGAGTATCCTGCACGCATCCCCCCCCCCCCCCCCCCCCGCGGTGGCTCAAAATGGACCAGCAAGTTTGCTCAGGCAGTGCAGTTTCCAGCGACTCCTCGCCAGCCCGAACTACCAGCTTGGCGCTTAATTAGCTCCTGCATATGCGGATGCGGGCCTGTCGTTTGAAGTTGTCTCTTTGATGCCAGACTCTTTTGAAAAGAGTAATGAGCCAGCTGCAGATGTCACCTCCAAAGCGGTGTCTTTTCTCCTGGCTCTGAGCGCTGTAGTGTGACGTGAGCATCGGGCATTGGCGGGCGCCAACTTCTTGTGGCTACCGTTCCTCCTCCGGTTGGTTTCCCCTCCACCCGCCCTCTCCCCCAGGAGGCTCTGCGCTTGGCGGGGAGCTGCAGGCTCCCGTAGACCTGCTCTGATACTTTGGGCACTGCCGCCGTCTCCCCTGCAGCGCAAAAAGAGCAGTCGCCAAGGGGGTAAACGCTGGATCATGTATTTATAGCTGGAGAGCGATGTCCCTGGACTGGAAGAAAGTAACCTTGGCTTACCGCGTTGACAAGCAAGATTTTGGGCGGTATAAACTCTCGAGACTCAATGCTGCCTTCGTAAGATATGAATCAGAAACTGGTCTGTGATTAAGTGAACTTTGACTCTCAAAATCTCACCCCCCCCCCCCAAAAAATGCTGCTGATCTCTAAGGTGCTCTGCAACAGGCCAGCCCACCTACCCTCTGAAACTATATCTGTCTTGACAAAGAGACACAAAATCCACGAAGGGTAGCTGCGCCTCGAAAGCCACTCTTCTCCCCCCTGCCCCAGTGTTGCTTTGCCTCCCCTGGCTTTTGCCGTAGTCTTCTCCA
This sequence comes from Lepidodactylus listeri, assembly GCA_029233225.1. Lineage (NCBI taxonomy): Eukaryota > Metazoa > Chordata > Lepidosauria > Squamata > Gekkonidae > Lepidodactylus > Lepidodactylus listeri. Next base: position 1,917,741 of record JARCFY010000002.1, read on the forward strand.
AAGAGAAGAGCAGGTTCCATTGGAGAAAATCTTCTGCACGTTCTCGCAGAGATGGGCCATCTGATCCAAAAGGGCATGCCACAAGATCCCTTGTGATATCCCAAATGGTTCTGGGGCTCGGATCTGTCTCCATGCCACCTTCAAGAGTCCCGGCATCGGTTGCCTCTGTTATCGAAGAGAGAGCTCTTGTTTCAAGAGAGCCAGTTTGGTGTAGTGGTTAAGTGCGCGGACTCTAATCTGGGAGAACCGGGTTTGATTCCCCACTCCTCCACTGGCACCTGGCTGGGTGACCTTGGGCAAGCCATAGCTCCGTACCAGCTGTTCCCTCAAGGGCAGCTTGGGAAAGAGCTCTCTCAGCTCCACCTACCTCACAGGGTGTCTGTTGTGGGGAGGGGAAGGGAAAAGGAGTTTGTAAGCTGCTCTGAGACTCCCTTGGGGAGTGGAGGGCGGGGTATAAATCCAATCTCCTCCTCTTCTTCTTCTTCACGAAGGGCCCTTGTGACACTTCAGTTGCTCGACATGTGTGGTTTGTTTTCCACTTGGAGTTTGGACCCTTTCTCTCTTCTTATCATCTGCTTTGAAGGGTTGTGATGCTGGGCCAGGGCAAAGTTGGGGGTGCAAACAAAGAACAAAGGATTCTGGGGCATGTTGTGGGTTCCACGTGGCTCTTGCGGTTTGGCGCCTCTGAACACTTAGGCGCAGGATTGTACGCCACTGTATGCCAGTTGCATTTATTTTGTCCCGAACATTCATTAGCCACCTGTCTTCCTTACAGAGCTCAAGGCGGCTTATGATATAAATAAAATATGTAAAATAGAGCACTGAAAAATACATAAAACCCAACATTTTGAAATCGCAGTTCAGGCCTGCTTTATGGTACGGCTGGCACCGCGAACACCGTGCGCGCGAGGGGAAGGGTGCTCAGGGCAGCGGGGAACTTGCGGCGCCAAAGGTCTTGTCAAATAGCATAGGGTTTGTGGGCGGAAAGACCCGTCAAGTCGCAGCTGACTTCCAACAACCCAAGTTTGGGGTAGTGGTTAAGTGCGTGGACTCCAATCTGGGAGAACCGGGTTTGATTCCCCACTCCTCCACTTGCACCTGGCTGGATGACCTTGGGCAAGCCATAGCTCTGGACCAGCTGTTCTCTCAAGGATAGCTTGGGAAAAAGCTCTCTCAGCCCCACCTACCTCACAGGGTGTCTGTTGCGGGGAGGGGAAGGGAAAGGAGTTCTTAAGCCGCTCTGAGACTCCCTTGGGAAATGAAGGGCGGGGTAGAAATCCAATCTCCTCCTCCTCCTTCCTTTCAAGGCGAGTGAGAAGCAGAGGTGGTTTGCCACAGCCTTCCTCTGCGGAGTCTTCCTTGGTGGTCTCCCTTCCAAATACTGACCCAGGCTGAGGCTGCTCTTAATAATATTACGGTGTTGATGTTCCCCTTTGTGTCCTGCCTCTACTGCAAGAGGATTCAAGTGGCATGCGCGGGGGGGGCATTTCCGCAGGTGATCCCCGCAGAAACCCTGTGAAGGAGAGATCAGGCAGAGAGAGGGCTGGGCCGAGGTTGCCCTGTGAGCTTCGTGGCTCTGCCAGGACTTGATGCCAGTTTCTCTGGTTGAAGACTGAATCTCTAACCACTAGACCAGTCTGGCCCTCGATGAAGTCGCTGGCTTTTGCCTTGAGCAGAGGGCTGTTTGTGGGAGGCAATACGGCCGCCCCCCCCCCCCGGCCCCAGGTCTTGCTTTCCTGCTCCTTGAGGAAGAGCTCTCTGCTTCCGATGCAGAAGGCATTTAATTTCCTGTTAAGTACGTGGCGCTGTGCAGGGCGCATGAGAGATGCCAACTGGAAACGGGCATTACACGGAGAAGGGAGGGAAGGTAATGAGGTGTGCCTGTTTCAGGCATCCAGCCTGAGCCCGTGGCACGTTGGAATGACGGCAGATCCCTCCCCCAGCCCCCATTCCTCTCCACCTTATTTGTTTTATATATTTGCATGTTGCCCTTCGACTAAGCGAGGCCCCCGAGGAACCTCCCCCTGCGGCCTCCCTCTTCTCCGAGCCCAGACTGCCCATCTCCTTGTCCTGCGCATTCATAGCCCTTGGTAAAGAAAAGAGAGGACAGCTCTCAGTGCTTTCTCCTGGCCTGCCTCGTGAAGTGGGGGCTGTTGATCTGCCTGCTGGCAAGCCTCGGGGCAGGCGCTTCCGCAGGGAGCCGAGGACCGGGAGAGAGATTGGCTCAGCCCGTGGGTGTTCCCCTCCTGACAAATGGACCCGCGGTGAGCTGGTAACGGAACATTGGCTCTAGAGCACCGCCATTAGGAATTGAAGCCGGTGGTTTGGCAAGGCAGCTGCTGGGAGGCATTTGGGGGTCGCAGGGTCTCCCGAGATGAACTCAGCCTCTGGAATACAAGGGTGGCGGGGGCAAAGGAAGCCGGGGGGGGGGCTCTGTGGAGTGCAGGAGGCCATGGGGGGGGGGGGCGGGAGAAGGAGCACTCCTCCATACAGTATTGTGAGCAAAAATTCTACTTTGTGAGCTACTGGCATTAAGAAGAAGAAGAGAAGAGATTGGATTTATACCCCGCCCTTCACTACCCAAGGGAGTCTCAGAGTGGCTTACAAACTCCTTCCCCTTCCTCTCCCAACAACAGACACCCTGTCAGGTAGACGGGGCTGAGAGAGCTCTGACCAAAACTGCTCTTTTTCAAGAACAGCTCTGAAAGAACTATGGCTTGCCCAAGGTCATCCAGCAGGTGCAAATGGAGGAATGGGGAATCAAACCCAGTTCTCCCAGATTAGAGAGGTTAGCTTAGAGGGAACACAGGAGGCAACCTGCTCTGTTGTGGCCTTTTGGGATGGGAATTGGTGTCAGGGGTGGAATTATACCCGAAGGAATTGGGGGGTGTTGTTTTTGACTTCGATGTGTTTCACTTGCTCCCACTGTCTGAAACACCACCACGGTTAAGTTTTTGAAGGGATTTTCCCCACGCTGTATTGTCCTGTGTCTGTGATGTTGCACAACAACTTGTGTTAGCCATTTTGAGGAGGTCTTTTGGTATAGTGGTTAGGAGCCCAGACTCTAATCTGGGAGAGCTGGGTTTGATTCCTCGCTCCTCCACTTGCACCTACTGGATGACCTTGGGAAAGCCATAGTTCTGGCACAGCTGTTCTTGAAAAAGAGCAGTTACTGTCAGAGCTCTCTCAGCCCCACCTGCCTCACAGGGTGTCTGTTGTGGGGAGGGGAAGGGATTGTAAGCTGCTCTGAAATTCCTTTGGGTAGTGAAGGGTGGGGTATAAATCCAATCTCTTCTTCTTCTTCTTCTCCACTGTTGGCATGCTGTTGTTTGAATTGCATAGGCTGGCTCTTGGTTTTGGTGGGCAGGGTGGCTTGTACCTAGTACAGGCAGAGTTGGGCACAATGTTCTTTGTCGACTCAGTCTGTAAGTGTTTTGGGTTGCTTCCTCTCGGAGGCATCGGTTAGTGGATATTCCCATAAATGGCTAATTGGTTGTTGTGGAATTCAGGCAAAGCACACGGGGAATTTCCACATGGAAATCTGCCTCTGGCTATTCAGACTTTATGATTTAGAATTCAGACCTTGACATTTGAGTTTTAAAATCTGAGCCCACTGCTTGGGGCTCGGATTTGGCTTTGGACACCTTCAGGGAGCTCTGTCTGCTTTTGGTGATAAGGAGGGGGACACCTCCCAAGTTCAAATATCAAACTTCCATTCTTTGAAATACCAAATGCTCCCAAGAAAGAAGATGCACAGTACCTTGAGCCTGGTTTCTTAATGTTTAGGTGTGTTAATTAATTCAAATCCCTGACCAAAGTGAACAGACTGTGATATTGCATGCCCTAACAGAGATAAGGAATGAAATTAAGACTGATATGAAGCTATTGAGTGGAGAGGTTGAACAATTAAAGAAGGAATTTGGATTGCTTAAACAGACATTGGAGCCAATAAATGAGAAGTTAGACAAGCTTACCGCAGCTTTGAATACGACAGACAGAAAAGCTGAATCAGCGCAGCACTTGGCAAAAAAGAATGCAGAAGATGTCAAAGAACTTGTGAATTTTGGAATATGGGCTAAGAATAAGATTCCAGGAAACAAAACTGAGAGAAAAGAAAGCCAAAATGCATGGAGAATCAGTAAACTTTGGTGAAAAAGAAAATCTCACTGCAGCTTTAAATAAATGCCTGTCCCAAATCCTTCTTGCAGCAGGAGAAGCAGTGTCTCCTGAAGGGATCATCAGCTCTGCTTTTTGGCTAAACGTCTCCAAAAACTTGTTGAGTTTAAACAATTACAGATGAGAAATAAACTTTTTGCAATTGCAAGAGACAAGCACAGACTGAGTTTGGAGGATATGATTCTATATCTGTTCCCTGACATTCCAGCGGAGGTAATAAATGCAAGAAGATGTCTCAGGGAAACAGCGAAAATCCTCAGAGATAAAGGAATTCTTTATAGATGGCTACCTCTGGGACATTTAGTTGTTAATATGGAAAACAAAACATTTACAGCGTTTAACAAGATTACAGGGAAAAACTTAATAGAAGCAGTAACCAAATTAAAGAATGGAAGTGCCTGAAATGAGATATCATGTTTGGTAGCAGAGTGGTGGAAAGTAATTCATAAAGTAAGATAGAGTTAGTATGTTAGAATATAGAGTAAGTTTGAGCCAATAGATAGGACAAGTAGATAATAGGAATGGAATTGTCAAACCAACGGTATAGCAAGGAGGGGAAGGATGTGCCCCCCCCCCCAAGACCTCCGATTAGAGGGAGGAAGGTATCCTCCGCTGCAGCACGCAGTTTTCGGAGGCAACCCTGTTCAACTTCCTTTTTTAGGTTTGGAAGAAGACGTGTTATAAGTATAAAATAAGTGTGTATGGAGGGAGTCCAGTTAAAGAAGAGAAGGAGTTTGAGATAAATTAAGGAAGAATTTAATAATGTTTAGATGATGAACTAGAGGAAGTTGTGTGGGCCAAGTGGGTAAAGAAAGGGACCATGATAACAAGGATGGAGATTATCTATATGCTTTTAACGTTTAATATGATTTCTTGTAAGAGTAGAACTTAAGAGAAATGAAGTGGTAAGATATGTATAAAATATCTGGATATGTGTACGCTTAATAAAAATATTAATTAAAAAATTTGAATCTGACTGTGGTTGTGTTCAGATGTCACATATAACTGCAGCGAAGAAAAACCTGGTTTGTTGCTGGGTACGCATGCCTCACTGTCTCCATTCTCCAGGAATCGTGGGTAAGCAGATTTCGGATGTACGCATGCTGGTGCATGAGTGAACGGAGGTTAGCTTCTCTCCTCGCTCACTGATGTCCTAAACCTAGATTAAGCCCTGGTTTGAGATCCTTCTTAGCAAGGAGGAAACTAGGGAGGGGCTGTGGCTCAGTGGAAGAGCCTCTGCTCGGCATGCAGAAGGTCCCAGGTTCAATCCTTGGCGTCTCTGGCTAAAAAGACCAGGCAGGAGGTGATGGGAAAGACTTCCGCCTGAGACCCTGGAGAGCACCTGCCAATCTGAGTAGACAAGACTGACCTGGATGGACCACGGGTCTGATTCAGTAGAAGGCGGCTTCATATGTTCAGATGTAATTCCCTGCATTTTTATGCTGCTGATGTTTAGCTTCGTTTCTTGACAGAAACTGAATCCCCAAGGGGAGGTCCTGGCCAGGAGCTGGGTCGGTGCACATTGTTCCTTAACCCTGGCTCCATGTCGCGTCTGAATGCAGCTCGAGTGTGAGTCCCAACTGGAGCTGGAATGCCTTTCTTGGATGGGAGGAGATCTCCCAGCTGCCTCTGCACATGGGAGTGTGCTTCTCAGAATGCAGGTTTTCCGGTTTCAAATATGCGTCCAGCTTCAGTTGTATGTACAGTTCAGTTTCAGCTGCTGGTTTTGCTCAATCAAGAGGCGTGCTATAGGAAGTCACCCCGGCGCTGTTGTTTATTTCGTTTAGGGCAGGGGGGTCCCCCCGACCTTTGCTGAGCCTGTGGACACCTGTGGCATTCTGACGCAGGGTGATGGGCGCCAGTGCTCCCTCTAAGCTGTGGAGTCTCGTGAGCAAACAGTCTACTTTGGTGAGCTACTGGCATTAAAGTTGTGAGCGAGCGATTTGGCTGCTGCATCAATTAGTTTGCTCTGGAGCCATCCTTCTTGAGCTGAGATGAAATTGTGTGAGCTAGAGGCTAGAATACTGTGAGCTCACTCGCACTAACTCAGCTTAGATGGAACACTGCAGTCCACCCTCCGCCCTCCAATGCATCCTTCCTGAGCTAAGACAAAAATGTGTGAGCTGGGGGCTCACACAAACTCACCTTAGAGGGAACACTGGCACAGCCACAAAATGTCAGGGAGCGAGGCCATGTAGAAATCTAATAGTAACTCTTCATATTTCAGGCAGGAGCTGTGTCTAAAAGGATGGTTTTTGAAAGGAATGTCTTGCTTTAAGGTATTTCTTTGCATATACGACTTACCTTCAGTCATTTTGGTGTCGTGGTTAGGAGCGCGGACTCTAAACGGGGAGAACCGTGCTTGGTTCCCCACTCCTCCACATGCAGCTGCTGGTGCGACCTTAGGTCAGTCATAAGTTCTTGCAGAGCTGTTCACTCAGGAGCAGTTCTCAAAAAGAGCTCTCTCGGTGCCACCTGCCTCAAAGTAAGAGGGTGTCTGTTGGGGGGAGGAGAAGGGAACGGAGTTTGTAAGCCGCTCTGAGACTCCTTCCGGTAGTGAAGGGCGGGATATAAATCCAATCTCTTCTCTTATTGTTGTTGTTATTGTTGAAAATTCAAACCCATAATGCAGAAGCATTCAAGCAAACAGCAACCTAGCAGTCATCATATTGGGGGGGGGACCTATTAGAAAACCAGTGCACTCGTAAATATGTTTATCAGGAATGTATTCCAGCTCTCCCCCCACGACTTCAGGCCCCGAACAATGGCCATCACCAATATTGTATACCTTTAAGAACCAAAGGGGCAAACAACCAGGAATGCGATGAGCTCTGACAAAAAAAAATCAGACCATTTCCTTTCTTGGCGAGATGGATGTTCGCTATCTGACTTGGGACTCCTGAACAGAGTAACTGTTTCTCAGAGGTCGGGATAACCCTGACAACTATATGCTGAGACTTCAGGAATGGCGCCACTCACCCCTGGGATGTATGAACACCCACTAAGGCCAAAGCTGTGTCCCGGGCAGTCTGTATCCCAAAGGCCAAAGCACCAGCTGAGCCCAGAAGCATCTTGGGAAACCAAAGATTCAGCTGTAGAAATAAATAATGCAAAGTTCAAGGGACTGAGGCTCAGTTGAGTGTGAGGCTTCTGAGTCAAATCAAATAAGCCAGGCCTTTTTGAAGTAAAAGATCCTTTTATTCTTAATGATGGTTCAGGTACTCAATGTTTGTTAGAGATAACTTGGTTACAAGCAACAGGGATTAATATACCATACACAGTAAGGTGAGAGCCAATACAAAAAAGCGCGAAAAACCCCCAACCATTGGTTCTCACAAAAAAGGCGCAAAAGCACTAAATTTCCCCTGTGCCCCTTAGTGACCTCTACTTGCGATTCACAGGCTAGGCACCTGGCTAGAAAAAGTTCAACAGTTCTCCAAGGTTACAAAAACAAGATAAAACATTCACGACGCCAGAGAGAAAAAGGGAGGAGGCGAGGGAAGATAGCCAGACTGTTTATGTGACATGATGGAATGCGGCAAGCCATCCTCCCGGGGAAGAAAAAGACACATCAAGCAGGACAGGCAATAAACCTCAAGGCTAGCTGTAAATTACTGATAGATAATTACTGATAGAGACCCCAGCCCGAACAATTAATGGCAGCAGATCTGACAATGAGGCCCCGATTCTGCAACAATGTGCAGAGCTAATCAGATCTTCTGTGGCCAGTCAGGAGCCCTTCTGGCCAAATCCCTATCTGGCCCCACCCACTTTCTAAAAAAGATTTGGGGGGGGGCACCAGGGAAGTTGTTGGTGAGTGCCCCGGCAACCTCGGGCTCTGTGGTGGAGACCCCTGTTTTTAGGAAACGTATTTCCTGCTTTCCATGGCCAAAGACTATCTCAGAGTGGCTAGCAAAGGGAATCAACTCGTTGTGATGGAATAGGGGAGACGCTGGATGAGAGGGGAGCGGGGCTGGGCGGCTAGGGCTCCCTCGGCCCTGGGTGGCCGCTGGATTTCCGTTTCCTTCTTGCCCCTGGCAATGCCACCCCCTCCTGCTTCACAAGGCTCAGAGTCGGTGCCTGGGAAACATGCTTGTGACGGAGGTCAGGCAGTCCGATCTTCAAGGCGACAGTGGAGCTGCTCAGGCCTGCCTGCCCTGCCTCCAGTTTGCCCCAGGCGGGCCGGTCCGAGGCTTTTCAGGACCCCACGGAGGGGCTGTCCCCATCCCTGCCTCAACTGCAGGTCTGCCAGCCCCTTTTGAGGCAGAGGACAGCGCTGGGCAGGGGACCCCTTGCTGTGGGACAGAATCCTAGAGTTGGAAGGGACCGCCAGGGTCATCTAGTCCAACCCCCCTGCACAAGGCAGGAAATTCACAAATTCCTCCCCCCCCCCAAGTGACCCCTGGTCCATGCCCAGAAGAGGAGGGAAACTGCTTCCGGACCCCAACGTGAGCTCCTTGTGTTCCCGCACCCTCCCCCGTTGGGTCTTCCGCGGCAGTTCTTGACAGGGGAACCGGCTGGAGACTGCAAAAGGAGGGCCTGATTAATACCCTGTCAGGAGAAGCTGAGCTGAGGGGTGGGAAGGAGAGAAAATGGGATTATTGGTTTCCCAGGCTCTGGGCTCGCCTGCCTCTCACGCGCCGCTTCCAGGAAAGCAGGGGCTCGAGGAGGGCGGGGGAGAGGGCTGCAGGCCGGCCGGAGGGGGCTGTGAGAGAGACTTGATGTGCTATCAGTGGGGGGGGGGGGGTGGTTTCCCTCCTCTTTTAGTTTTCTTTGTCTTGGACCAGTGGCCAGGTGAGCCATTGACTTTCCTGCCGTTGCAATTAATAGAGACATTTCAGAGATCTCGCCAGAGTCTGTCCATCCTGAACACAGACACATAAAGCTGGCTTATGTGTGTGTACTGAACTGAACCCTTAAGAACATAAGAGAAGCCAATGTTGGATCAGGCCAATGGCCCATCCAGTCCAACACTCTGTGTCACACAGTGGCCAAAAATACCAGGTGCCCTCAGGAGGTCCACCAGTGGGGCCAGAACTCCAGAAGCCCTCCCACTGTTGCCCCCCAAACACCAAGAACACAGAGCATCATTGCCCCAGACAGAGTGTTCCCTCTATATTTTGTGGCTAATAACTGCACATGGACCTCTGCTCCATATAAGAACATCAGAGAAGCCATGTTGGAACAGACCAGTGGCCCCTCCAGTCCAACACTCTGTGTCACACAGTGGCCAAGACCCAGGGGCCATCAGGAGGTCCACCAGCGGGGCCTGAACTCTAGAAGACCTCCCACTGTGTCCCCCCAAGCACCAAGAAGACAGCATCACTGCCAGAGATGTAGTGTTCCATCTAGATCTTGTGGCTAATATCCATTGATGGCTCTCTGTTTGGTCCATCAAGGTCTGTATTGTCTACTCTGTATCTGGCAGCCCTTCTGCTGTCAGGGAGCATGAGGGTCGAGAGGGAACAGGGTACCGTGCTGTGGATAAGGGGAATGTGCCCTCAGAAGGGACCTCTTCTACAGCTGGTAAACGGGTATCCTTTCGTACCAAGGAACCATCCCTGGGCAGGGAGGGAGGGGGGCTCTTGGTAGTTGGTGATTTGATCCTTAGGCGAGTAGACAGCTGGGTGGCGAAACCGCGTATTGACCATATTGTGACTTGCCTGCCTGGTGTGAAGGCAGCGGACATTACGCATGTTTTAGATAGGCTGGTAGATAGTGCTGGGGAGGAACCAGTGGTCGTGGTACATGTTGGCACCAACGATGTGGGGAAATGTAGTCATGAGGTCCTGGAGGAAAAATTTAGGCTGCTAGACAGGAGACTCAAGGCCAGGACCTCCAAGGTAGCCTTCTCGGAAGTACTACCTGTTCCGTGCGCAGGGCCAGAGAGACAGGCACAGATCAGGAGTCTCAATGCGTGGATGAGGCGATGGTGTAGGGCGGAAGGTTTCAAGTTTGTTAGGCACTGGGATGCTTTTTGGAACAAGAGGGAGCTGTACAAGAGAGACGGTCTCCACTTGTCCCGGGAAGGAACCAGGCTGCTGGCGCTTAAAATCAAAAAGGTGGCAGAGCAGTTTTTAAACTGAATTTTGGGGGAAAGTCGACAGGAGATGAAAAATCTCTGGTTCGGGATGGTTCTCAAAGAGATGAAGGGGTAGCTGTTACTTTCCTACAAGGAAATGGATCAGAATTGTTCTCTGAGAATGTGGCCAATGATAAGGACTGCCTGGCAAAGTCTCGAGGCAGCAAGAGGAAGGTTGTGGGCTTAACATGTATGGGAAACGATAGATGTTTATATACTAATGCTAGAAGTGTCCGAGATCCTGACATGGCTTCTCTTATGTTCCTGTATCTGGGGCAGTGATGCTCTGTATTCTTGGTGCTTGAGGGGGGCAACAGTGGGAGGGCTTCTGGAGTTCTGGGCCTGCGGGACCTCCAGTGCAGGACCTCCTGATGGCCCCTGGGTTTTGGCCGCTGTGTGACACAGAGTGTTGGACTGGATGGGACATTGGCCTGATCCAACATGGCTTCTCTTATTTTCTTATGTCTGGGGCAAGTGATGCTCTGTCTTCTTGGTGCTTGACGGGGGCGGGGGGGGGGCAACAGTGGGAGGGTTTCTGGGCTTCTGCTCCATATGTTTATCTAATTCCCTCTTGAAACCATCCAGGCTTGTAGCCACCTCCACCTCCTGTGGCAGTCAATTCCACGTGTTCATCACTCTTTGGGTGAAGAAGGACTTCCTTTTATCTGTTCTAACCCGACTGCTCAGCAATTTCATGGAGTGCCCACCAGTTCTTGTATTGTGAGAAAGGGAGAAAAGGACCTCTTTCTCTACCTGCTCTATCCCATGCATAATCTCATAAACCTCAATCATGTCACCCCTCAGCCGTCATTTCTCCAAGCTAAAGAGCCCCAAGCGCTTCAACCTTTCTTCATAGGAAAAGTGTTCCAACCCTTTTATCATTCTAGTTGCCCTTTTCTGCACTTTCTCCAATGCGATCATATCTTTTTTTTGGGTGTGGCGACCAGAACTTTACACAGTATTCTAAATGAGGTCGCACCATCGATTTATACAGGGGCATTATGATACTGGCTGATTTGTTTTCTATTCCCTTCCTAATAACCCCCAGCATAGCATTGGCTTTTTTCATTGCAGTCGCACACTGTCTCGACATTTTCATTGAGCTATCTACTACGACTCCAAGATCTCTCTCTTGGTCAGTCTCCGCCAGTTGGAACCCCATCAACGTGTATTTGTAGTTAGGATTTTTGGCTCCAATGTGTATCACTTTGCACTTGGCCACATGAAACCCCATTTGCCACGTTGGGGGGACCAACAGTGGGAGGGCTTCCTGCCCCCAATGCTGGACCTCCTGAGGGCACCTGGTGTTTTTGGCCACTGTGTGACAGAGTGTTGGACGGGATGGGCCACTGGCCTGATCCAACATTGGCTTCTCTTATGTTCTTATGTTCTTACTGGCAGCAGCTCTCCAGGGTCCCAGACAGCAGAGGTCTTTCACATTAAGGTGAAGGTTTCCCTTGCTCAAAAGCCAGTTGAATCCAACTCTAGGGGGTGGTACTCATCTCCATTTCCTAGCCGGAGCCAGTGCTGTCTGAAGTCTTTTCTGTGGTCACGTGGCCGGCATGACTAAACCCCGAGGCACACTGAAGCGGTATCTATTTATCTACTTGTAATTTCTTGCTTTCAGACTGCTGGGTTGGTAGGCACTGGGGCCAGAGATGGGAGCTCACTCTGTCACGCGACACTCGGGTCTCGAACTGCTGAACTACTGACCTTCCGGTCTGCGTCTTAACCTCTAGGTCATTATGGCCTAATTCTTTTTAACTGGAGATGCCGGGGATTGAACCTGTGACCTTCTGCATGCCAAGCAGAGGCTCTTCCACAGCCCCTTTCCTGATAGCTGGGCATCCCAGAAGGCCTTGAGTGGTTCAATAGCATCTCTTGGAACGGTGTTTGTTTTTGAAGTCACCCACGCCACACAGAAGGCGCCCCATCATTCCCATCTTGAGCCCTGGGGTTTGCTGAGCTCCACGTTTCAGCACTCTTGATCTCCCGTCCCTTTGCTACTGTCCCGAGAGAGGTGTAAAGTCACGAGTGCTCAGGGCTGCCAACCTCCAGGTGGGGCCTGAAGGTCTCCTGGAAATACAGCTGGTCCCCAGACAACAGAGATCAGTTCCCCTACAGAAAACAGCTGTTTTGGAGGGTGGACTCTGTGGCATCATACACTTCTGAGGTCCCTTCTCTTCTCAGGCTCCACCCCCCAAATCTCTAGGGGTTTCCCAACTCAGAGTTGGCAACCCTTCTGGCCCCACCCAATAGGCAGAGATCGATGGATGTCCTGCATCAGAATCAGGAACACTATCTGGAAACTCTTTCCCACGCAGGCCAGCAAGTGCTGAGGGCAGCTGTGCCTCGCGTTGTTTGTAGTGGGGGTGGGTAGTGCTCCCTCTAAGCGGTGGAATCCTCTTGTTAGCCTGACTGCTTCGTTCTGTTATCACTATTGGGGGAATAGCAGCTCTTAATAATCAGCAGTAGGCATTAACGGACCAGCACCTTTGTATACAGAGGCCGGGACCTCTTTCAGACCTCCCAAAAAGAGGCATGGAGACTCGAGTCGGTGTTAATAATAAAGAGTCTTTAGTTTACTTAATAATAATAAAAAGTGATTCATTCAGGTGTTGTAAAAATCACACACACAATTACACAGGTCTAAGAAATAAGATAAAGAGACGGTTGCATTAGCAGGTATTTCGTTGGTGTCCGTCGGGGTAGTATTTACCTTCCAGAAGTCTGGTATCCATCCTGCTAGAAGAATGGAGAATATTTGAAGAAGAAGAAGAAGAGATTGGATTTATATCCCGCCCTTCACTCACTTAAGAGTTTCAGAGTGGTTTACAAACTCCTTTCCCTTCCCCTCCCCAGAAGAGACACCCTGTGAGGTAGGTGGGGCTGAGAGAACTCTTTCCCAAGCTGTCCTTGAGGGAACAGCTGGTCCAGAGCTATGGCTTGCCCAAGGTCATCCAGCCAGGTGCAAGTGGAGGAGTGGGGAATCAAACCCGGTTCTCCCAGATTAGAGTCCACGCACTTAACCACTACACCAAACTGGCTCTCTTTGGGAAGCGGGGGGAAGGATCACATGCTCTGAGCCTGCAGAAGCACATGGCGGGCCCTAGCATGCACACAAGGGTCCAGGAGGGAGGTTGGGAACAAGATAGGAAGGAGGGGACAAGAGAACTGAGATCTGAGATCTGGAGCTTGGGAGACTGCTCTTAAGGGAGGGCGTCTCTGGGGGCTGGCTTGGCAAGCCACCTCCTCTGGGCTGATCCGCCTCTAAGGTTCTAACCAATAGGGTATAGGATGGGACCTAATCACATCTGGAGACACCTGGGCTGGAGGAAGGATGAGTCATTGATGGGCCATTGTCCTCTCCAAAAGGGATTACACTCTTGACCGGGCGAAACGATTATCTGCTGGCTTGGAATGCAGTTGGGTGACAAAACCTTTATTCAGCTGGAACAGTGTCTGTTGGAGTGGGAGGAACATGTAACCTGCGGCTTGGTGGGGAGATGCTTGGACATGTCTTTGCAAGCAGGAGATGAACCAGTCACTAGCTGGCTCTTGTGATCAGAGAGGCTTCTGGAGATGGAACAGTGGGCTTCTGCTGGACTGCCGTTTCCTGGCACAGGATAGCGTGTGTCTGCAGCTGGCCTGTGTTTCCCTGTACACTCAGCATCACAAGTCCTCTCATGCACTCGTCTCTATTGTCCATGATCTTACACTTATGAATTTATTATTCATAAGAGCGCATATAGCGCCTTGCAGCTGACACCGTGAGCAAGAATTCTACTTTGTGAGCTACCGGCATTAAAGTTGTGAGTGAACAATTTGGCCGCTGCATAAATTAGTTTGCTCTGGAGCCAGCCTTCCTGAGCTGAGACAAAAAAGTTTGAGCTGGAGGCTAAAAAACCTGTGAGCTAGCTCACACTCACTCAGCTTAGAGGGAACACTGTCCAAATGGTCTGGTGCCTCCCCAACTTTACCAGTGACCATGCCTTGAGGTGACCAAAGTCACCTTTTACCAGTGCCATCTGAACGACTACAGTTCCAAAACGGTAAAAACGTGTTTATGATGACGTAGCTTAAATAACCTTTGGGGCATTTCTAGGTTTTTTGGGGTGCAGCTAAAATTGGAGATGCAAATTCTAAAATAAATAATAAATTGAAACCTTTATCCCTCCAGGTGTTCTGGGGTGGGGGAGCCAGAGACATTTTGGGAAAACTGAAATACAGGCAATTCTTTCTTTCCTATCAAACCTCCTTTTACTGCTTTAATAGCACGAATGCATCATTTATGACACGCTTGGCTTATAAAATCGTACCGCTTGGCTTGTTTATGGAATTTAAAAAGTATCAACGGCATGTTTCCTGCTGCATATATTTGAGAGCGCTGAATGCTGTTCCTGCCTTAGCACATGTCTCTTGAGAGGCAGGAGGAAACAGTTGAAACAAGAAATACAGATTTTAAAATTAAAAGGGGAAGTTTGTCATTTGGACAGAAATGGGATCATATGGTTACAGCTGAACTAGCTACACATTTGAATTTCTGGTTAAACTTTATAACATGGAAAGCGCATAACTCTTTAATAAAGGCATTATCAACTAATGCACCATAACGTGTGGTTTCAGCCTTCTTGGTTTCCCTGGTGAGGGCAGAAAGGCAGGGTAGAAATTCTGTACATAAATAAAGAAATTGGGTGCAACAGTTATTTTTATATAAGCTGCAAACCTGTCGCGGAAAATGCCGTGTTAGCCTTCAGAGTATGCGTCGGCACTGTGATTCTCCAGTGCTCTGTAGATTGTCTTACATTAAAATATTCATGCTCCACATGTTGTCTTAAAAAGCACTTCACAGAATCTGAAGGGGAGACTGTTTCATAGGAGTTTCTGTATTGCTCCCCACAGTTTCCTTGTTTTTCCATCGGAAAATCTGGGGAAAGTTGTGTGTGTGGGGGGGAGTCTTTCCAGGCCTTCGGATCTCGAGTTAAAGTTCCAATTTTATGCATGAATCTCGCTTGTGTGTCTGATTTCAGATGAACGACAGTGCCTTTGACACGGCCGGGTGTATGTGCTGGGACAGTGGGCGTGCAGAGTGGCCAGAGACTGGGCCTCCAGTTGGGGTTGCCAGCTCCATGTTGGGAAATTCCTAGAGATTTGGGGCCGAGCCTGGGAATGGTGGAGCTTGGGGAGGGATGGAGCTTATGCGGAGGTGATGCCATCTGCTGTGAAGCTGCCCGTTTTCTCCAGGGGAACTGATACCTGAGGTCTGGAGATTGCTCGTTAATTCTGGGAGAATTCCAGGCCCCACCTGGAGACTGGCAACCCTGGCCACACCGCAGCCCCCAGGAGGCTAATGGCAGGCATATACACAGCAGCACTTTTGAAGGGCAGGAGGAGCTGGCCCATAAGGACACAAGAGAAGTCATGTTGGGTCCGGCCAGTGGCCCATCCAGCCCAACACTCTGCAGGCAAAACCCAGGTGCCGCTGGCCCCCTCTCATCTCATCTCATCTCATCTCATCTCATCCGCCAAGTAGATGTTTGCAAATGGGCCTTTGTGTTAAGGTGAAGGTTTCCCTTGCTCGAAAGCCAGTCGAATCTGACTCTAGGGGGGCGGTGCTCATCTCCGTTTCCAAGCCAAGGAGCCAGCGCTGTCTAAAGACATTTCCGTGGTCATGTGGCCGGCATGACGAAACGGTGAGGCGCATGGAACGCTGTTCCCTTCCCACCTATTTGCAGTTTCTTGCTTTCGGACTGCTAGGTTGGCAGGAGCTGGGGCCAGAGACAGGAGCTCACTCCATCACGCGACACTCTGGTCTCAAACTGCTGAGCTACTGATCTTCCGGTCTGCAGCTCAGCGTCTTAACCTCTGAGCCATCTCCAAGTACACCCTTGCAAATGCGCCTTTGTGTTAGCAATGCCTTATTTGCATTTTTATTTTTCTCCCCAGTTTGGACTCAAGAGTGGCTTTTAGAACCTCATTCTCCCCTTCTCCCTTTTCCCCACAACAGCCCTGCGAGGCAGGCCAAGATCACCTGGTGAGTTTCCCTGGCAGAAGTGTGGATTCAAACCCAGCGGGTCCCCTAGTCTGCCGCTCTGTCCTCGACGCCACAGTGTGGTGCGTGAGGAGGAGCTGCTTGGCGCAACCGGGCAGAGGAGAATGGCGGGGGGAGGTCTTCGCCCCCCGGGTGCCCCCTCTGGAATAGTTTCTCCTTGCTTGGAAAGCGGGGCCTGGGTGACCATGGGCAGCCAGTCGCCTCCTCTGATGCTCCGGGAAGCTTCTCTCCGGGAGGATTTTCTCTCCCCTGCCTTGGCTATAAAGCCTTCAACAGGCGATGCCATTTAAATTAAAAGAATGGCATTAAGCTGTTCGCTAACAGGCACTTTGTGTTAAGCAAGGATTAAAATGTGTGTCTCGATGGCTTTTTGTGCTTCCCATTAAGCAATGGCTGCTCTGAAACTTCTCCACCAGCCCCGCCCGGCGCCCCACAGACAACAGGGGGTGGGGGTGCTTTCTTGGCTTTCGGCCTCTGCGTGCATCGCTCGGTCTGCCCGTTCCCTCCTGCGCACACTGAAATCAGCTTCCAGGCCATCTTTGCTTTCTGTAAAAATAGTAATGCAGAATGAGTGGAGTAGTTGTCGTCCGTCCGTCTGCCCCCTCCCCCCCCCAGCCTGCTGCTGTGCTGTTAAGGAGCTGTGTGGGAAATCTTTCTGTCTTGCCTGCTCTGGCGGGCAGCAGCTCTCCAGGATCTCAGGCGGAGGAGGGCCCTTCCTGCCACCGGCTGGCTGCTGAAGACCCTTTTGAGCTGGAGATGCTGTAGCCGGACCTGACACCTCCGGCTTCCGAGCTGGCGCCCCTCTCCATAATGCATTCGAATCGATTCCTCTGTATTTTATTTTTAGCACGCTCTGCTTGCTGGCGCAGCCTCCTGCTTCACTCGCTGCGTGGGCTTTTTACCTTGGGCTCTGGTAGCCTTGAGGGTGTGGGTGCTGCCTACATGGAAGAAGGAGAAGAAGGGGAGGAGATTGGATTTCTACCCCACCCTTCACTCCCCAAGGGAGTCTCAGAGCGGCTTACAAATTCCTCTCCCTTCCCCTCCCCACAACAGACACCCTGGGAGGGAGGTGGGGCTGAGAGAGCTCTGACGGAAACTGCTCTTTTTCAAGAACAGCTATGCCAGAACCATGTCTTGACCAAGGTCATCCAGCAGCTGCAAGTGGAGGAGTGCAGAATCAAACCCAGTTCTCCCAGATTAGAGACTGCACTCCTAACCCTGGGTCAGTCACAACTCTCGGAGCTGTTCTCTCAAGGGCAGTTCTCGAAAGAACTCTCTCGGCCGCACCTATCTCCCAGGGTGTCTGTTGTGGGGAGGGGAAGGGAAAGGAGATTGTAAGCTGTTCTGATACTCCTCCGGGTAGTGAAGGGTGGATATAAATCCAATCTCCTCTTCTGTAATTGTCTGCATTGCAAGGGCGTTTCCCTTTATTTCAATGTACTGCCTGTGTGGTCCCGGCCGGCCTGATCCGATCAGGTTTTGGAAGCTGCGCAGGGGGAGCCCTGATTAATACTTGGGTGGGAGATGACCACGGCAGACCGGGAGTGCCACGCAGGCGCAGGCCTTGGCAAAACCATCTCTGTCCATCTTTTGCTCTGACCTGGATCTCGTCAGATCTCAAAAGCTAAGCTGGGTCGGCCCCGGCTCATGTTTGGCTGGGAGATCAACAAGGAAGCCCAGGGCCGCTCAGCAGAGGCAGGCAGTGGCAGGCATTGCCTGCCTCTGAGGGACGGAGAGAGAGCTGGATGCGCCAGACTGTGGCTCTGATCTGTGATAATGAGGGTGCGTCCTTGTGCTGGCCACGTTGCAGCCAGGCAGGCATCTGTCTGTTTTAATGGCTCATTAACTTGGGAGTGTAATGATGCCAGTCTGGGAGACAGGCAAAAATGCAGCGTCTCCCAGCTGCATGTTGGTTGTGCTGGCGGGCCAGAAGGGAGGCCTCCGTAGGACTAGCGGGATGCGGGAGGGCACAAGGCAGGACTTCCCCTGCGCACCTGCATGAGAGGCAGGACCCCCCCCCCCCCCCCGGTCCAATAGGATCCCCTTGGAGGTGTATCCCAGGAGCCAGCAAGCTAAGCTCATTTTCACTCATCTTTCTTTATTCACAAAATCTGGATCCCGTCTTTCCGCCCTCAAAAGGGCCACCCAAAGTGGCTAACAAGTTGAAACGTACATAATAATATCAGATTTAAAGAACTATTTTTGTGGTTGGAAGCGCAGACTCTAATCTGGGAGAACCAGGTTTGATTCCCCCCCTCCCCCCTCCACATGCAGCTGCTGGGTGACCTTGGGTCAGTCACAAGTTCTCTCTGAGGTGTCCTCTCGAGGGCAGTCCTCAGGAGAGCTCTCTCAGCCCCACCTCTGTTGTGAGGAGGGGAAGGGGAAAGAGATGGTAAGCAGCTCTGAGACTCCTTTGGGTAGTGAAGGGCGGGGTATGAATCCGATCTCCTCCTCCTCCTCCTCCTCCTAAAAACAACCCCCCACCCAAAAAGCACACACACATGTCATTAAGACAAAAAAGTTCAGAGTTCAAATACATACAAAGTATAAACACAGCCATTAAAACATTGGTGAGAAAGGAGGGGATCAGAGCTCTCTTCTGTGAACCTGTCCAGTCCCGTTTTAAAGCCATCTGTGCCTGTGGCCATCACTGCATCCTCTGGCAGCTCCCCCCCCCCTTCTGAAGAGCATGGCTCCCACCTCCCCAGCTGCAGGACCTTGTTTGGTGTAGTAGTTAAGTGCGCGGACTCTCATCTGGGAGAACCGGGTTTGATTCCCCACTCCTCCACTTGCAGCTGCTGGATGACCTTGGGCAAGCCATAGCTCTGTACCAGCTGTTCCCTCAAGGACAGCTTGGGAAAGAGCTCTCTCAGCCCCGCCTACCTCACAGGGCGTCTGTTGTGGGGAGGGGAAGGGAAAAGGAGTTTGTAAGCCGCTCTGAGACTCCCTTGGGGAGTGAAGGGTGGGGTATACATCCAATCTTTTCTCTTCTTCTTCTTCTCTTCTTATTGTTGCTTTTGCAAGCCCCCAAAGCCCCCAGGGTCCACAGTCTTGGCTGCTGTGTTTTACCTCTGCTCTTCCTGGGATCCCAAGAGCCGCCCCCCCCCCTTAGCTTTGGGGCAGAGACGGGGTTTGCTTTGGGGCTGCCGGAGGGACTTCTTTCTCTTCCCCTCCAAGAGTATTGGAGGACAGGGGACTGCTTGGAAGGGATGACGGTGGCTTCTCTTTGGGGGGGTGGCGAGCCGCCACCTTCCGTGGTCCTCTTGCATTTCCCTGCAGGAGATTAGGCGTAAAACAAATGTTTATCCTCTTATTTAAAGCTCCTTCTCCCCCAGCTGTGGGCCTTTATTACTCAATCAATGCGGCTTGGGCAGCTTTCGTTTATTATGAAATTTCATGGTCACAATTAAATTTTATAGAACAAACCTGCAGCGTGTTTACCTTGGGACCCTGCGCGCAGTTCATTCTCACCTGTTCTACCCCCCCCCCCCCCTTGCGCTGTTTGTATCGGGCGCCTGTCCTTGGCCTGATACTGGGAGATGTGCCCTTTCTCTCTCTCTCTCAGGAATGTTTAGTTTGGAGAAGAGGAGATTGAGGGGGGGGACATGATTTCTCTCTTTAAATATCTGAAAGGCTGCCATTTGGAGGAGGGCAAGGAGCTGTTCCAGTTGGCAGCAGAGGAGAGGACCCAAAGCAACGGGTTTAAATCACATGCAGAAAGGTACTGGCTGGATATTAGGAAGAACCTTTTCATGGTCAGAGTGGTTCAATGGTGGAACCAGCTGCCTAGGGAGGTGGTAAGAAGCTCCCCTTCACTGGCCGCTTCCGAGGAGAGGCTGGATGAATATTTGTCAGGGATGCTCTAGGCTGGTCCTGCATCGGGCAGGGGGTTAGCTAGATCAGGGGTGTTGAACTCATTTGTTATGGAGGGCCCGATTTGACACAAGTTGGACTTTGCTGGGCCATGTGTGCCATAAAATGTAATGCCGGTGGGGAAGATAAAAACTTTATAAGGGACACAAACACAAAGATTTTTTTTTAACTTAAAATATTAAAGTGCCTGAAACGTTAGCATTCTTGCAATGTTTTGTTTCTTTAACAGTCTCTGATAAGTGAGACTTCTTGCTCTGAAATTATTGCCTCAGAATGCTGCAGCAATCAAGGAGGGGCCTCAGCCCAGGGCAGGGAGCAGAAGCTTGCCTATCTATCTCTCCTGAGCGATTGAGGGAGTCTGGGAAAGCCAGCTATGATGCAGCAGCAGCAGCAGAGCTGGAGGAAGGAGCAGGAGACAGCCAGTCCCTTGCGGGCCTGAGAGAAGCCCTCTGGGGGCCTGATTAGGCCCCCAAGCCGCATGTTGGACACCCCTGGACTAGACGGTCTGCAGGGCCCAACATTAGGATTCTCTCTCTCTCTCTCTCTCTCTCTCTGCGCCACGCAGTCCTGAACACAAGCAGAAGGTCTGCTGACCCGTAGCTGGGGCTCCTGAAGCTGCCTTACACTAAATCAGATGGACCATCAAGGGTCCATCAAGGGTCCATCAAGGTCAGCCTTGTCTACTCAGACCATCCGTGGCTCTCCAGGGTCTCAGGCTGAGGTCTTTCCCATCCCCTCCTGCCTGGTCCTTTTAACTGGAGATGCCAGCGGGGATTGAACCTGGGACCTCCTGCATGCCAAGCAGAGGCTCTCCTACTGAGCCACAGCCCCTCTCTGTGGCTCTCCAGGGTCTCAGGCTGAGGTCTTTCCCATCACCTCCTGCCTGGTCCTTTTAACTGGAGATGCCAGCGGGGATTGAACCTGGGACCTCCTGCATGCCAAGCAGAGGCTCTCCTACTGAGCCACAGCCCCTCTCTGTGGCTCTCCAGGGTCTCAGGCTGAGGTCTTTCACATCACCTCCTGCCTGGTCCTTTTAACTGGAGATGCTGGAGACTGAACCTGGGTCTTTCTGCACAGCCAGCAGATGCTCTGTCACTGAGCCATGGCCAGGAGTTGACTAGCTTTAGCTGAGCTTGCCCAAGAAGAAGAAGAGTTGGATTTATACCCCATCCTTCACTTGGAGCGGCTCACAATCTCCTTCCCTTCCTGTCCCCACAAAAGACACCCTGTGAGGTAGGTGGGACTGAGAGAACTCTGAGAAAACTGTGACTGACCAAAGGTCACCCAGCTGGCTGAATGTGGAGGAGTGGGGAATCAAACCCGGCTCTCCAGAGTAGAGTCCACTCAGTGGGAGAAGAGAAGAAGAAGAGATTGGATTTATACCTCGTTCTTCACTCAGAGCGGCTTACAGTCTTCTTTCCCTTCTCCTCCCCATGACAGACACCCTGGGAGGTAGGTGGGGCTGAGAGAGCTCTTTTGAGGACTGCGTGTGAGAGAACAGCTCTGAAAGGACTTGTGACTGACTCAAGGTCATACCAGCAGCTGCTTGTGGAGGAGAAATGGGGAACCAAACCTGGTTCTCCCAGATCAGAGTCCGCACCCCTAGCCGTGACACCAAGGCCACCCAGAGAACTTCTAAGCAGGGACCTGCACTGCATCCTTTCCTTTTCTTTCCATTGCAGGGGTGCCCCCCGACAATGGGACGCCCCAGAGACGGGTTCTGTTCTCCCTCGATTCCCCGCCCCTGAGCTGTGCCAAATCGGCTGTGCAGCCTCCTTTTCCCGCGGTACATTTTTAATTATTGCCATTATCCGTTCCTGCGATAACGGCGCCGCTCGGAGGGCCTGGCCGTGGTTTGTGTCCCCTTCTGATCTCGTATGTACAAACAAAACTTCTTTTGATGGGCGAGATTAGTTGGTTGCCTTTGCTGCCTGAGCGGAAGGCCACCGCGAGCGCGCCCTAATCTCTGGGCTGCGGAGCCGAGATAGGGAGGACATTTAATCGCAGTGAACTTGGCAGCCTTTGAAGTTTGCAACAGAATCTCATCAGCACGGCTGCCTTTTGTGCTGGAAGGAGGCAGGTTTTTGTTCCTGGAACTTCTGAGGCGGAGGAGGGATTCCAAGATGTGCAGCCTGCAGGTTGTAATTATTGCAATTCTTAACCTCGGTAGACCCCGGTAGCCTTCTGCGTTCCAGGGTTTGTCTTGGAGACCCTTCCTGGAGGAAGGGTAGGTGTTGCCCGAGATGACTTGGGCAGATCACGAGAAGGGAGGGCAGGAAGGGCTGCCTCAGTGCTTAGTTCTCGCGGCCCTTTCTGACACGCCCAGGGAAAGGCTGATTGCCACTTTGGGGGTCAGGAAGCAATTTTTCTCCAGGCCAGTTTGGCCAGAGATCCTGGACGTTTTTTTTGCCCTCTTCTGGGTGTGGAACAGCGGTCACTGGTGGTGGTAGAGGTGGTATTTGTGAAGCATATGGAGGTCCATCAGTGGCTATTCGCCACAAGGTATAGATAGGAGCTCTCGGTCTGGGGCAAGTGATGCTCTGTATTCTTGGTGCTTAGGGGGGGCAACAGTGGGAGGGCTTCTGGAGTTCTGGCCCCACGGCTGGACCTCCTGAGGGCACCTGGGGTGTTTTTGGCCACTGTGTGACACAGAGTGTTGGACTGGATGGGCCACTGGCCTGAGCCAACATTGGCTTCTCTTATGTTCTTATAACAGCAGTTAAAATAACAAGTAAAAGTCCAGAGATAAGTTGAGTGACCATCACATAATCATTGCAAATCACAATCCAGCAGAGGTCACTGGGGGTGTGGAGGGAGGCAGTTGTGAATTTCATGCATGGTTCAGGGGGTTGGACTAGATGACCCTGGAGGTACCTTCCAACGCTATGATTCCATGATTAACAGTTATAGCTGGGTGTCATAAGCATACTGGTGACATCCCAGCCTGAAACTCTGCACTAGCTGGGCAAGGGGGCACATACACATGTTAAATAACATCAGGGAATTGCCCCCCTGAGGGACCCCACATGTTAAGGGGTACCTGGATGACACCTTCTCCCTTAGCACTACCCTCTGTCCATCATGAAGGAGAAGCGAGGTGGGCCACCGCAGGACTACCCTGTGAATTCCCATGCTGGCAAGGTGGTGGGTCAAGAAGTCATAGTCAACTGTCTCGAACACTCCTGTGAGATCAGGTAGCAACAGCAGCACCAACCCGCCTCAATCCAGCTGTCTGTGGAGATTGTCTGTAAGGACGATGAACACTGCCTCCATCCCATGGCCGGGGTGAAAACTGGGCTGGAATGTATCCAGTGCCGATACGTCTTCCAGGAAACTCTGGAGCTGCTCTGCTACCTCTCGCAATTACCTTTCCCAGAAATGACAGATTCAAAACCGGACAGTAATTGGGCAGATCTGTAGGATCCAAGGATGATTTTTTTCAAGAGCAGTCCCACCACAGCCTCTTTCAACCCTGCTGGGTAGACACCTGACTCCAGGACTGGTTGATGATGTCCGTCAGCTATGACGGACGCGGGTACAAGAAGCAAGGGTACAAGAAGCAAGTGGTTGGCCGGAAAGCACACCGGATCCTGTCCATATCAGCATGGGAAAGCTGGCTGAAGCTGTCAAATTCCATGTCCAAAGCCGGCCAAGGGGCCTCCAGTTCACATACTGTACCACCGTTGGCGATTAGTTAGTGATGGAGCGACAAGACTTTATCCATGAAAAAGCGCACAAATGCCCCACAGCGAATGGTGAGATTGTGGTTCTCTCACTGGGGCCTTCTGCCTCTGAGCCCCCTCCTCTCCCCCATCCCTTGGGGTGTTAAGCAGGAGGTGTATGGGGGTGGGGAGGGGGACCGGGAGTTGATGCCCGGTAACCTCCTTGGGCAGTAGCGCGTCTCTGCTGTGGATCAGGGCCAGGACTGAGCTGAAATGGTTCACCTCTTTTCCCCATCTCTCTTAGGTCTTGGAAAGTAACTCCTGTTTTTGGCACCCTGTCTGTCCTCGAGGTGGACATGCTTGCCCCTCTTCCGCCTGGCCTTGCCCAGCTCGCGTACTGGCACTGCCTTTTCATGCCATTAGCCCTAGCATGTTTTTGTCGGTGACCTTGCAGGCCGGATGCATCCGTCTCCCTATCCAGCACCTTGCCAGTCTCTCCCAAGTGCATCCTGGTGGGGAGAATTGGCCGCTCGGCCAGCCCAGCTCTCCATCCCCGTGCAAACATGGCCCCTTGCGTCTTCCCATCAAATGCACCCCCACCTCTCAGGCGATGGTGTAAGGAGGAATTAAGGATTGCTGCAGGTGATGGCAAGTTAATGATCAGAATTAGCACGGAGCCAGAAGTCTCATTCTGTCCGGGGCGCTGGGGCTGTTTGTTTTCGGATTAGTTGGCTTGTTGTAATCTCCTTGATGAGGGATTAAGATCCCCGTAGAAGCAGAAGCCAGATGGGAGTTGGTGGAGAAGGAGTGCGGCTGCGGGGTACTCTTGGCGGCGGGGCCCTCTCTGCAGCAGCCCTTTGCTCCGTCTAGCTGAGTCATGGTCAGAGGGCAAGGGGGACGGTGCGTGCCCTTGGCCAAGGTGATGGGCGGCCACTGTCAGAAGACGGCCTGCTGCATGACAGAAAATGGGAAGGAGCAGGGGTCCTTTCGTAGAAAAAGAGGTGCAGGAGCTCATTAGCATAACTCATTAGCATATGCCACGTCCCCTGACATCACCAGAAGTGTGTCAGAAAGGGAATGTCAGTTTCAGCCCCATTATACCCTATGGGCCATTGAAATCAATGGCAAAAACTCATAGGGTATATGAGGGGCTGGAGGAAAGGGGGTTTGAGGGAGAGGCTCCAAACTTGCAGGGTAGCTGCTGGGGCCTCTCCTCGAAATACCCACCAAGTTTCAAGAAGATTGGACCACGGGGTCCAATTCTATGGGCCCCCAAACAGGTTGTCCCATCCCCTCCATTGTTCTCTATGGTGGGAAAAATATTAACTTTTTTCATGCCATAGACCCCCTCCCCTCCAGTGGCTTTTAAAGTTCAAAGCGGCAAGCTGAATCAGATTAGAGAATCTGATTCGGCCCGTGGCTGCCCTACTGGCCAGTCCTGAGCTGGCAGAGCTTTGCTCCGCCTCACTCCAGCCCCAACGGACCCCTGGGAAGGAGGCTTCCAAATGCCCCCTTCGACAGCTGCTAACCCCAGGCGCGGTTCCCTTTGTTCCTGGTGTTTGGACGGTGTTGCGAACTGGGAGGGTCAAGCTAACAAATAAATTAATATAAAAAATACAAATATTTATTAGGGTGGACACATAAATAAAGCATAATGAGGTTAAAAGAAACAGTCTACATTTCAGACTCTTTAAGCTTGTTTCATTAGGAACTGATGGATCAAATTGATGGATACAACTTTTGACCTCATTTATTCTGGAACCCAATGTCCCATTCGTGACTGTTACCCTTGATGGAAGTGACACACATCCTGACGAATGGGACGTTTGGTACCAGAATAAATTGGAGAATTTGCACAGCTACCACAGGCTCATTATACAAATGTGTAGCAACTGCATAGCATTTAAGAAAGCCACACCTGGTCTCATCTATACATATATAAAATTCTTTATCCATGTATTTCTGGATGTGTGTCATTGTGTGGTAAGGAATACTGAGGAAGGCCCACTGGGGTCGAAACACGTACGGTCCTTAGGTCAAAAGTTTTATCCATCAATTTGATAGGTATAACAAATATTTGTATTTTTATATCAATTTATCTGTTAGCTTGACCCTCTCAGTTTGCAGCTATTTTGGGGTTGAATCCCCCCCGCCCTTCTTTCCGCATTTGGACAGTGTTGCCTGACATGGCTTTTTCTTCCCACGAGGGTGAGAAACAAAGCTGGAGGCTGCCAAAGTTCTCCTCAAACCAGACTGGAGCCATCCTGCTGTGGGGAGGGGCTGTGGCGCAGTGGTAGAGCATCTGCTTGGCATGCAGGAAGTCCAAAGTTCAATCCCCGACATCTCCAGCTGAAAGGATCAGAGGAGGTGAAGACCTTCACCTGAGACCCTGGAGAGCAGCTGCCCTTCTGAGTTGACTGACCTTAGGGGGGCCGAAAGGTCTGATTCCATATCAGGCAACTTCGAGTGTGTCCGTGCCTACCATGGGTAGCTTAAAGAGCATCGTTTGCTCTCACTGCTGTTCATGAAGAGAGATCGAGATGGGCAGCCATGCTAGTCTGTCCGGAGCAGTAGAGAAGACAGGAGTCCAGTAGCACCTCAGACATTGGCAACGTTCGTGGTAGGGTGTGACCTTTATTGAGTCACTGCGCACTTCTTCAGATGCAGCTAGAATGCGAGTCCATCTGTCCGATTACGTTGGAAAGTGGACTGATTCCAGATGCCAAATGACATTAGCAGGTGAGTGACAAGAGCAGGTGAATGACAAGAGCAGGGGTGGTTGGATTCACCTGCTCTTGGCATTCGGCATCTGAAATCACTCCATTCTCTGAGGTAGAAGGACAGGGGGACTCCCATTCTAGCTGCAACTGAAGAAGTGAGCAGTGACTCATGAAAGCCCACACCCTGCCACAGATTTGATTAGTCTTCAGGGTGCTGCTGGACGCTTGCTCTTTTCTGGTGGTCATGACTAGCTCCAGCATGTCTGAGACTGATGGCTTTCCTTCTCAAAGCCAGTGGGGATTTGGTTGCAGCCGCTATAAACCTCCTGTTCGCAGCCACAGTTTCTACTTTGTGAGCTACTGGCTTTAAAGTTGTGAGCGAGCGATTTGGCCACTGCAGAAATTAGTTTGCTCTGGAGCCATCCTCCCTGAGCTAAGGTAAAAATGTGTGAGCCGGAGGCTAAAGAACTGTGAGCTAGCTCACACTAACTCAGTTTAGAGGGAAGAAGAAGGAGAAGAAGAAGAAGAAGAGATTGAATTTATACCCCGCCCTTGACTTGTAGTCTCAGAGCGGCTTACAAACTCCTTTCCCTTCCCCTCCCCACAACAGACACCCTGTGAGGCAGGTGGGGCTGAGAGAGCTCTGAGACAATGTCCTTGAGAGAACAGCTGGTACAGAGCTATGGCTTGCCCAAGGTCATCCAGCCAGGTGCAAGTGAAGGAGTGGGGGAATCAAACCCGGTTCTCCCAGATTAGAGTCCGCACACTTAACCATTATACCAAGCTGGCTCTCTGGAACACTGGTCACTGTCATTATAAGCAAGACCCTGCAGCTAGACTTCCTTCTTGAGATGCTTTGCCTGGAGAGCTGCTCCCTGGCTGCTCCTTCTTGTATGCCAGTTTGGTGTAGCGGTTAAGTGCGCGGACTCTAATCTGGGAGAACCGGGTTTGATTCCCTGCCCCTCCACTTGCAGCTGCTGGATGACCTTGGGCAGGCCATAGTTCTGTCGGAGGTGTTCTTGAAAAGAGGAGAGGGGAAGGGAAAGGAGTTTGTAAGCCGCTCTGAGACTCCCAAGTGAAGGGCGGGGTATAAATATGTCCTCTCCTCCTCCTCCTTCTTTTTTTCCTCCTTCTTCTCCTTCTCTTCCTCCTCCTTCTCCTCCTCCTTCTCCTCTTCCATCTTCTTCTCTTCCTTCTCCTCCTCCTCCTCCTTCTCCTCCTCCTCCTCCTCCTTCTCTTCCTTCTCCTCCTCCTCCTCCTTCTCTTCCTTCTCCTCCTCCTCCTCCTCCTTCTCTTCCTTCTCCTCCTCCTCCTCCTCCTTCTCTTCCTTCTTCTCCTCCTCCTCCTTCTTCTCCTCCTCCTCCTCTCCCCATGACAAGCTCGGCTGACCTCCCACCTAAATCGTGTAAATCTCCTGCCCGCTGTTTCATGTATCTTTGCTGGCAGCATCAGGAGCTTAATGAATCGAGGTGTCAAGTAGCTTGAAGAAAATTAATTTGTTAATTGCCTAAATACTTGGGGGCTGGGTAATAAAAAGGGAGAATTAGAAACTCTCAAGGAGGAGGCCGAATGTGACCTCCTTGGGATTGCTGGGCCCTGGGGAGGGGTTGTCTGTCAGGAATGCTAAGTTTGTGTGGCTGGGAAGGAGAGCTTGGCTGCCCAACAGACTTGCGCCTGGTCTCAGCAGTGTTGTGAATTGTGGAGGGGCTGTGGCTCAACAGGAAAGCCTCTGTTTTACACACGGAAGGCCCTGGGTTCGATCCCTGGCATCTCCAGTTAAAAAGGGCCAGGAGGAGGTGATGGGAAAGACCTCTCTCTACCTGAAACTCTGGAGAGCGGCTGCCAGCCTGAGTAGACAAGACTGACCTTGATGGACCAAGGGTCTGGTTCGGTATAGGGTGTGTGTGTGTGTGTGTGTGTTTAGCTGGTCTAGATGCAGGCCTTGCCTACCCCATGGATGGCCGGGCCCAGAGAGGGGGCAGGGGACCAAACCTCCCCCGCAAAGCAGCTATGGTGGAGGTTGATCGATCTTTCATCCCACACTACATAGAATCATAGAGTTGGAAGGGACCTACAGGGTCATCTAGTCCAACCCCCAGCACAATGCAGGAAATTCACAACTGCCTCCCCCCCCCCCACACCCCCAGTGACCTCTGCTTTATGCCCAGAAGAAGGCAAAAAAAACCCCAACAACACCCAACTCAAGGATCCCTGGCCAAGCAGGTCTGGAGGAAAATTCTTTCGTGACCCCAAAGTGGCGACCGGCATTTCGCTGGGCGTGTCAGAAAGGGCCACGAGAGGACTAAGCCCTGAGGCCACCCTCCCTGCCCTCCCTTCTCATGATTTGCCTAAGTTCACAGAATCCACATTGCTGTCAGGTGGCCATCGAGCCTCTGTTGGAAAACCTCCCAAGAAGGGGAGCCCACCACCGCCCGAAGTGCCCACCACCTCCACTGAGGAACCGCTCTAACTCTCAGGAAGTTCTTCCTAATGTTGAGCTGAAAACTCTTCTGATTTAATTTCAACCTGTCGGTTCTGGTCCAGCCTTCTGGGGCAACAGAAAACAACTCCGCCCCATCCTCTCTACATGACAGCTCTTCAGGTACTTGAAGATGGTGATCCTATCACCTTTCAGTCGTCTCCTCTCCAGGCTAAACAGACCCAGCTCCTTCAGCCTTTCCTCCTAGGACAATCTCCAGACCCCTCACCATCCTCGTTGCCCTCCTCTGGACACGTTCCAGCTTGTCTGTATCCTTCTTAAATTGTGGAGCCCAAAACTGAACTCAATACTCTAGGGGAGGTCTAATCAGAGAAGAAGAGTAAAGCGATGCCGTCACTTCACATGATCTGGATGCTATTACTTCTGTTGATACAGCCCAAAATGGCATTTGCCTTTTTAGCAGCTGCATCACACTACTGGCTCATGTTCAGTGTATGTTCTACTAAGACCCCTAGATCCCTTTTTCACATACTACTGCCAGGACAAGTTTCTCCCATCTTGTAATTATGCATTTGATTTTTCCTACCTAAATGCAGAACTTATCCCCATTTAAAATCCATTTTATCTGTTTTAGCCCAGTTTTCCAGCCTGTCAAGATCATCCTGTATCCTGACTCTGTCTTCTACCATATTCGCTACCCCTCCCAATTTAGTATCATCTGCGAATTTAATAAGCATTCCCTCTATCCCTTCATCCAAATCATTGATAAAGATGTTGAACAAAACAGGTCCCAGGACAGACCCTTGAGGCACTCCACACGTCACTCCTCTCCAAGAGGATGAGTTCTTCCCCTCCCCTCTCCCTTTTATCCTCTCAACAGCCTTGCCAGGCAGGCCGTGCTGATGAAAGGTGTCGTCCCCCCCACGCTGTCCTTCCGGGATCTTTCGCGGATATGGGGGGATGGAGCCCCCCGTCCTCCCAGGTCCTCGTCCAGCAGGCAAACCGCTGCACCAGCCGCCCTTCGCTTGCCGCCTCAGAACCTCTAGGTCTGTGGCAGGGTTGTGCGCCCCCACTTTGGAGATGGGAGGGTCAGATGCGTGATAAATGTAAACAGCTGGATTCCAGTCCAGCAGCACCTTAGAGACCAGCAAGGTTTTTTGGGGAGGGTATGAGCTTTCGAGAGTCAAAGCTCCCTTCGTCAGATATCTGAATCTCAAACGCCCATGCCCTGAAAGACTTCTTCCTCTCCCAGGTGCCCCAGGCCTTGAATAGAGCTGTTCTACTGCAGACCTGCACGGCTGTTTTCGTCTGACCAAGGGAGCCTTGACTCTCCAAAACTCATCCCCTCCCCGCCCCCCCCCCCCAAAAAAAAACCCCTTGTTGGTCTCTAAGGTGCTGCTGGACTCGAATCCAGCTCTTGAAACGCTGGTAGATGGCATCCAGTATTTTTGGCCACTGTGTGACACAGAGTGTTGAACTGGATGGGCCATTGGCCCGATGCAACATTGGCTTCTCTGATGTTCTTATGTTCTTAGTGCAAAGTGTTCAGATGTGCAGTCAGACTTGGAACTGCCAACTTGCAAAACAGGGTTTGGATCTCACTGGCCTCTGAGCTGGTGCTGCGGATTGCGTCTCGAGGCGCTTGTGGTGGGGAAACCTGTGTACTCGCCACCCCTACGACTGTCCTCTTTGGAACCCCTGCCCTGCAGTCAGTCGAGCAGCTTCCTAGCAGGGTAGATTCCCTCTGTCAAGTCTGGCTGCCAAAATCACACAGAGGGGTGTCCGCTTGTTTGCTTTATTTATTCATTCATTTAAAACATTTATTAGCTGCCTTCCTTCCTCGCGGAGCTCAATGCAGCTTGCTGCATAGATAAAACACGTTTAAAAATACATTAAAAACATAAAAGCCCAAATTAAAAATCACAACTCAGGACTGCTTTAGCCAAATGCAGTACTAAATGAAAACTGGATTGGCAAAAGACGCTTGCAGACAAAATCACTACAGTGCATTGAAAGCAGACGGAAGGTGCATTGGTCAGCATGTGTGGATGCGCCTGAAGTCTCCAGCACATCTCTAGCTTTTGGCAGTGTTCTCGTTAGCCAGAGAGGTCGTTTGCGCACATAGTTGTGCCAAGTCCGAAGAACCTGCATTCAAGCCTCTCCCCCCTCCCCACTGCCACGGGTGTGGGGCTGTCGCCATGCATGTGAAGAGCTCCCCCATTTGCGAGAGCTTCCGTTCTTGAATGGCGGGAGGGGATCCCTGGGCAGGTGCCACTAAGCTCCTGAGTCAGCTGTTGCCGTTAAGGCTGCCTGCTCACGGGGAAGAACGGTGGGCACATCAAAGCGCACGAGAGGATGCGAGCACCAATTAGTTGCATGTCTCCCATGCGGCAGAATGCCGCTGACGTGCTCAGCTTGATAGGAATGATTGTGTGGCGGGCACCTGGGGAGCTGCATCCTGTCATTGGAAGAGGTGTCGCAGGAACAGCATTGCGCCGTGAAAGGTGTGGGTGGGTGCAGCCCCCGGGATTTCGGTGGCCTTGCCATGAGGGTGGGTTCAGTAGAATCATCGAGTTGGAAGGGGCCCTACAGGCCATCTAGTCCACCCCCCTGCTCAATGCAGGATCAGTCTAGAGCATCCCTGACAAGTGGTGGTCCAGCTGCTGCTTGAAGACTGCCAGGGAGGGGGGAGCTCGCCACCTCCCTGGGGAGTCCATTCCACTGTGGCACAACTCTGACTGTCAAAAAGTTTCTTCTTGGTCTCCGGGCCCCCGATCATCCTCGTCGCTCTCCTCTGCCCCAGCTCCGTTCTGTCCACCTCCTTTTCGAAGGGAGGCCTCCGGAACGGATGCACACTTAACACTTGATGTAAAACAATCTGTTGCTGAGGATTTGGCTCCAGGGAGGCCACATGAAATAGTCAGATACACACACACCCCCCGATGGTGGATGGTGAAGCTGAAACAGCCCTGGGACAAGCTGAGCGGCGTGGCCTCGTGGCAGAGACGATGCCGCAGTGTCCGCTGAGCTTGGACTGGAGCCACAAGGGCCGTGACAAGAGAGGAAGTCATCACTGCCCCCCCAGCCCATCTCCTGGCCAGGTGGACTCGGGCACGGCCAGATCCTTGGGGGGCCCTTTGACTCAGCCCACTCCTGGCTCTCACTGGCCCTCCAGGACGTGTGTCCCCCCCTCCCCCCCATAGGTTAAAGGGCTGGTTCACCCCTGACCATCACGGGAGCTTTCCTGGCACGTGGAGACCTCCTTAAACCGTCCCTATGGACAAAGGTCCCTGACACGTTCCCCTGTGGGAGGGGCCATGGCTCAGGGGCGGGGCATTCACTCGGAATGCGAAAGGTCCCAGGTTCGTGTCAAAGCCACTGCCGGTCTGAGTAGACAGCGCTGACCTTTCAGTATAAGGCAGCCTGGTGTGTTCATGGGATCGTAGGCCTGTACGTCAGGCTGCCTGTTGGAGAGCTGGGCTGGCTCCATATCAATGCTTCGTGGGCAGTGAGACTTCACTCTCCAGCCTGCCGGTTCTGCATCTTCTGGGCCCTTCTGGGCGATCTCTGTGGACTGGCCTCACTTTCCACTCTCCAAATATGATGTCCTTTGCCATTTTCAGGGCCCTAACCCACCCTTCCCTGTCCAATGGCGCAATTGAAGGGGTGCTGCGTCCTTTGGAGGTGTCCCCTCCCTCCAGGGACCTGTGAGAGAAGAAGAGATTGGTCTTATGCCCTGCCCTTCACTCAGAGGAGTCTCAGAGTGGCTTACAATCTCTTTTCCCTTCCCCTCCCCTCTTCACCCCACAACAGACAGACACCCTGTGAGGTAGGTGGGACTGAGAGAGCTCTTTCGAGAACTGCTCCTGAGAGAACAGCTCTGAGAGACCATGTGACTGACCGAAGGTCACACCAGCAGCTGCATGCGGAGGAGGAGTGGGGAATCAGACCCGGCTCTCCCGGACAAGAGGCTGCCACCACTCTTAACCACTACACCAAACTGGCTTGCTGCTGCAGGTTCCCCGTTCCCTGGGAGGTCTGCTGAAATCTGAGCTTGATTTCTTTTCTGGATAAGGCTGGTAGATCCATCAACTAAAACTTGACTCGGCTGATCAATGAGGGGGAGTTTTTACTGTCTCGGAGGGCGGCGGCGGTGTCTGACAAAAATCTCACAGGTCTCTACGGAGCTCCTGGACTCGACTCTGTTTTCCCGTTCGTTTCATTCCCGTTCTTTATAGTCTGCCTTTGTCACCGAGAATCAAGGCGGACCACACAGTGGGAGCCGGTGTGATTGACAGCTGGGACATCCAGTGAAATGGCGCTATTGCAGAAACTGGGAAACACAATAGAAATCTGATGCAGAGCTGAAGCAAAGCACGAGCATTTACACATGACGTGTTCAGCGATGCAGAAATTACATACAGGAGGAGCATCCGTAGTAACAGGCAGCACACGGCCGTATTGACCACAGCCTTTTACCAGAACCTCTTTTATTGCTGAGATTGATATTGGAGGGGGGGGGGGGAGTTCTGTAATAGGGAAAGAATAAGCAAATTGGCCTTTGTTGTGCTGCCCTTTTCGTATCTCAAGAAGACCGAACTTGTGTCCAAATGCAAAGAGTTTAAAATCGGAGCGATCGGTTGCAAAGCAGGGGAGCGCCGGTTGTTTCCTCTTGTGTTTTCGTGGTGAAAAGGCTCTGAACCACCAGCAGCAGCCCGTTGGATCATGCTGCAGTTTCTGTGTGGTGATCACACCCTTGCAAGCATGCCCATCTGTGGCACAAGAGGAGGGGGGGGGCAGGCCGTGGGGGTAGCTGGGAGGGGCTGCTGCCAAGCATCGCTTGCTGCCTCCAGGGTTTGCTTTTTGCCTTGCAGGGCGCTTTCTTGCCCTGAGGAGGCACACCCCCCCACACCATTTTGGACCCACCGGGCTCTGGAGGGGAAGAAAACATCTCATCCCTCTCTGACAGATAACAAACAGAGGGGGGCGGCGTGTGGATTGGCATGGAGGGCACGCAGCCTCGCTTGTCTTCCCGCCTGCTCCTCGCTGGAGATCAAAGGGGGCCAAGTTCTTCCCTTCCGTCTCCTTCTTCTCTTCCTTTTGCCGGGAGGCCTGCCCCACCCTCCCTTTGTGAGACACAGCGCGGCTTGGCCGGCTCTCCAGGCCCGCCTGTCGGGGTGGGCTTGGCGGTGCCTTTCCTTGAGCCGCCGCTATCCACCCACCCACCCACCCACCCATCCGTGTGTATTCCGAGCGCCAGCTTTCCCCTCCACCCACCCGCCTTCCTCCCCTGCTAGGCAGATGTCCGTTCTAATGTAATGTAAAGTGTGGGGGGGGGGGGGAGGAAGAGAGAGAGAGAGAGAGAGAAAAAACAACAACAAAGGCAGAGGAGGGGGGATGGGTGATGACGGGTTTGACGGGACCTCCTGCCGGCTCTGCAGATCCAGAACGGATTGATCTGTATTCCAGCACTGCCACTTCCGAAGTCAAGATCAATCTAATTAGGGTGTTTTAAACACCGCCTGCGTCTCGAGGCTTCTCTGCCTGTTTGTCTAGTGATGGGGGGGGGGGGGGGGGACGCAGATAAAAACTGGTCTGTGCTGAATCCTTGATCCGGGGCTGGGGGCGAGGCAGGGCAGGGGCACAGGGGCACAGGAAGCAGCCTAATACTGAACCAGGCCCCGGGCCCATCGACTTCAGACTGGCAGCAGCACTCCAGGGTGTCCCATCCCCTCCTGCCCGGTCCTTTTAACTGGAGATGCCACCAGGGATTGAACCTGGGACCTTCTGCATGCCAAGCAGAGACTCTTCCACTGAGCCACGGCCCCTCCCATGCATTACACGCAGCACTGGGGGCCCTGTAGTCTGTGTCTCCTGGGGTTGCCCCACTGCTCAAACATCCTTGGAGTTGGCCAGATGCCATTCAGCAGCACTGGCTTTGGCCATCAGTGGTCCCAGGTTCGAATCTCTCCTGGGCTGTGATGCTTGCTCGGGCACCAGTGGCCTGCTAGCTGTCCTGCCCCTGTGGCCAACCTCACAGAATCTTTGTAGGGGTCACCCCCACATTTTGGCATCTTGAACTCTTGGGTGCAGTGCCGTAAAATGCCTTTGGAGGGGCTGGGCCCCTGGGTGCCCCTGCCCGCGATGGGAGGCAGCCTGCAATGTGGTAGCTTTGCTGGTTGGAAGGTCCCACGATGGACCCCCAGCCTCTCCAGTTCAGAGGGATCTCAGGTGGCCCCCGTAGTGGGAAAGAACTTCTGCCTGACAGTCTGAAAAGTCACTGCCAGGCTGAGGAGGCGGCACTGAGATTCCCAGCGCAATGGGGGTGGCACCATCAGGCGGGACGTGGCCCGGCTGCCCTTGCGGAGGGGGTGCACGATGACACCCCCTGAGTCTGCCTTGTTTGGTGCCAGTTTGGTGTAGTGGTTAAGTGCGCAGACTCTAATCTGGGAGAACCAGGTCTGATTCCCCACTCCTCCACTTGCACCTGCTGGATGACCTTGGGCAAGCCATAGTTCTGGCACAGCTGTTCTCTCAAGGACAGTCCTGGAAAGAGCTCTCTCAGCCGCACCTACCTCCCAGGGTGTCTGTTGTGGGGAGGGGAAGGGAAAAGGAGTTTGTAAGCCGCTCTGAGACTCCAAGTGAGTGAAGGGCAGGATATAAATCCAATCTCCTCTCCTCCTCCTGGTCATTCTCAAGCCCACTCCCACCCCCTTCCAGCTGCCCCCAACAGTCTGAAATCCGTCTGTTGCCCACTGGGGCCTGGAGAGATGTATTAGCTTCCACAGGGCAGCTGGACTCAAACTGGGTGCTCCATTGGACAGGTACTCTGAAAATGAGTGAGGTTTTCATTGAGTTCCTTGATGCTGTTGGCAAAATGGCCTCAGCAGTGCCCGAAGGCGGGGGGGGGGGGGGGCTGCAGGCGGCTGGCAGGGTGGGAGGTCCCAGGATACTCCGAGCAGCAGAAGGAGAGAGCGAAGGCAGTAGACCGGCCACCACTCTGGGGAGCTGAAGTGGGGGGACGGGAAACTTGGGGGAGTGGTTTTTTTAAAAAACTGACCATGGGGTTTTTTTTTCCCTCTTCAGTTATTCTGATAGGAAATTTGGGACATTTGCAGGGAGCACTGAAAACTGACACCGCCCCCCACTTTGGAAGCAGTGAAAGGCTTTTGCAAAGAATTGCTTGCTCCAGATGCATAGCTTGAAACATTTTACATAAGACAATCTTCTGCATTAGAATACTGTGTGCAGTTCTGGAGACCTCCCTTCAAAGGGGATGTGGACGGAATGGAGCGGGTGCAGAGGAGAGCGAGGAGGGTGATGGGGGGGGCTGGGGACCAAGAAGCCCCGCAAGGAGGAGAGGCCGAGGGACTTCTTGGGAAGGTTCCGTCTGGAGAAGAGGAGGCGGAGGGGGGACAGGATGGCTCTCCTGAAGTATCTGAAGGGCAGGGAGCTGTTGGCAGCAGAGGAGAGGACTTGCAATATAATGGGCTTAAATTACAGGCGGGAAGGGACCGGCTGGATCTTAGGGGAAACTTTTTGACAGTCAGAGTTGTGCCACAGTGGAACCAGCTGCCTGGGGAGGTGGTGAGCTCTCCCCCTCCCTGGCAGTCTTTAAGCAGCGGCTGGACCAACACTTGTCAGGGATGCTCTAGGCTGATCCTGCACTGAGCAGGGGGTTGGACTAGATGGCCTCTAGGGTCCCTTCCCACTCTGTGATTCTAGGATTCTATAAGTCTGTAATGGTGATTATTCCTATACATTCTGTAGACTTTCCGCCTCTGGTGTGTTTATTTCATTGTCTACATTTTGCCCATAGTTAACGTGTTGTGATGTGCTTGAGGACAATAACTTATTACAAAGTTTGGTGCTTTTGGGGACAGGAAGTTTCGCTTGACACCTGAGTCTGGCTTTAGCCCTGCCTCTTGTGACTGGTTCTGTCTGAATAATACACTCCCCCCCCCCTTACTATAATATTTGTCTTCTAATTTCATTATCCCCCCCTCCCCGCCACTCAGCAAACATTTAAGGTCCGTCTGCTCTGGTACAGCACTCGGCAGCCCTCCCGAATATTTGGGTGCTCTGAAAGTTGTGCTGGGCGAAAACTAACGTGTTTATACTTTCAAATGCCATACATATGCCAATTAGTACAATTTGATGTGCCGATTAAGTTAAAAGCAATGCATTTTATTTTGTCAGAGCAGCAGAATAAGTATAAGGCAGGGGTCATTTCGTAGAAAAAGAGGTGCAGGAGCTCATTAGCATAACTATTAGCATAACTCATTACCATGTGCCACGCCCCCTGATGTCACCGGAAGTGTGCAAATAAAAAAAACCAGGCCACATCTCTTCTGGCTGCCAGATGACCCCCCCACATGTCAGTTTCGGCAATGCAAGCCCATTCCAGAGTCATTCCACCAGCCGAATGTCAGTTTCAGCCCCATTATACCCTATGGACCATTGAAGTCAATGGCAAAAACTCACTGGGTATATGAGGGGCTGGAGGAGAGGGGGTTTGAAGGAGAGGCTCCAAACTTGCCGGGTAGCTGCTGGGGCCTCTCCCCCAAATACACACCAAGTTTCAAGAAGATTGGACCAGGGGGTCCAATTTTATGGGCCCCCAAACAGGTTGCCCCATCCCCTCCATTAACGTTTTTTCCCACCATAGATAACAATGGAGGGAATGGGGGCAACCTGTGTGGGGGCCCGTAGAATTGTACCCCATGGTCCAATCTTCTTGAAACTTGGTGGGTATTTGGGGGAGAGGCCCCAGCACCTACCCTGCAAGTTTGGAGCCTCTCCTTCAAACTCCCTCCCCTCTCGCCACTTTTTAAGCCGCAGCCGAATTTCGGCAGCAATTTGGCAGCAGGCTGAATCAGATCAGAGAATCTGATTGGCCCATGGCTGCCCTGGTGCCCACTCCTGGGTTGGCGGAGAACCGCTCTGCCTCGCTCCAGCCCCAAATGACCCCTGAGTATAGGCTTGATAAGAAATTACGTTTGCATGTACTTTGGGGGTGGGGGATTAAAATGAATTTCCATTTATTTTAATTTTTTCCCAGGGGGAGGCTGGTATTTTCCTCCATGGCTTCAAGATTTCTAGAAATGTTGTCCCTCTGAACCTTGCCTGTCTTTGCGATGGGCTCCCTGGCTGCTTTATCACATCCTCCATCCAGCCAGGCGATGGGGACAGGGGCCCTTGGAGTATTTGACTCCTGGAGGGTGTCGCTCACCCCTGGAGGTCTGCAAACCCAGTGCCATAGGTTCATTTCTCCTCCTCTGGCTTTTCTCTCCCTACCCCGTTAACTTAGCTAAATGTCTGGAGAACATTTGGGTTGCCGGCTCCAGGTTGGGAAATAGCTGGGAATTTGGGGGGTGGAGCCTGAGGCGGGCGGGGTTTGGGAAGGGGAGGGATTTCAGTAGAGTGTAAGGCCATGGAGTCTGCCTTCCAAAGCAGCCTTTTGCTCCAGGGGAACTGGTTTCTTTTCCCCAGAGATCAGTTGTAACAGCAGACGATCTCCAGCCACACCTGGAGTTTATGCGAACAGATAAACGGAGACTTGTGTCTTCTTATACAGTTCCGATTACAGTGATGAACAGTGCACACTGTAATGGGTTTGCCACCATGCATAAATAACGTCTACCCCAGTTGAACAGTGGCCTAATAGTCCTTGAAAGTACAAGTCTTTCTTTAGAATGATGCAGCTGATGATGCAGAGAGACCTTTCAAATAGACTGCGCATCGTTTTGAATCTTACCAGAGCTTGGAGGGGTCAGTCCTAGAATTCCATAAGGCTGCTTTCCTCTGTTGGCATGGAATGTCATTTGCCGCAAAGTCTAACGTTTTAGCCCCGTCACGCTGGAAAGCGGCCTGACGAAGCCGTAAGAAACGGCGAAGCAACCTAAGCGCTCCGTTGCCGCTCCTTCAGTTCGCGCTGTGGCTCTCCGTGAGCCTGGGCCGTGCGTTTTGTGTTTTCTTTTCTTTTTTTTGCAATAGAATTTTTATTTTTTTCCATTATTCTCAAATGCAATTAGCTTTTATACATATTCCATTCTCTATAAAATTGCATAGTTAGCTAAAAAGATATCATCATTAGATGACTTCCCACCCCACCTGCACCTTCATATATATCAACCAGTAAACATATATTTTAAAAGTATTTGCCTCCTAAGGTAACATTTTGAGCTATTATAACTTTTATACATTTAAAAATTATATTGGTTAAAAAAGAAAAAAGGTTTAGTTTTGCGGCCAACTAAAAATTCATTTTTTGTGTTATGATTCTGTCCCTCATTTCAGTAGTTAGAAAGTGTAAAAATGTTGTCTTTCATATTCCACTCTCGCTCCATATATTCCTTCAAATCTTTCCAATCTTCTGAGAACTTCGCTGAGTCTTGATTATTTAGTTTTCTTGTCCATTTGTCAATTTCTGCCATAAATAACAATTTTCTCAACCATTCCCATAGTTCTGGAGTTTTCTCGGATTTCTAACTTTGTGCGTAAACCATTCTTGCTGTCGTAACCATATACCAAATCAATATTCTTTTACTTATGTTTACATCCTCTAACTTTAGACCAAGCAACAACATTTCGGGCAATTTTTTAAACTTACATTTCAAAATTTTCTCCATTTCAGCATGTATCATACACCAAAAACTTTTTGCTTTATCGCAAGTCCACCACATATGATATAACGATCCTTCTTTTTGTTTACATTTCCAACACTTATTAGACATATTTTGACCACGTTTTGTGTTTTCTGTTGGGATTCGCATCGGGAGCTGGTGACTGTTAGGTCATCATTCAGCTGGTGTAGATGTTATTCACGCACGGTGGCAAAACCAATACTGCGTGCATTGTTCGTAACTGTAATTAGAGCTGTATAGGAAGACAGAAGCCTCTAGTGTAATCCGTGCAGCGCAAGAGGTTATTCTGTTTATCGGTTTGCACAACTGCAATTCGCTGCATTTCCATTCTGGTGTGGTGGCCACCTGGAGATTGTGGCAACCCTGCTGGAGGACTTTCCGGGGGGGGTGGGGGGCGTGCAAGTTCCTCTCCCAGCTGCCCCAAGGGAAGCGGAAGTTGCCTTTGCCTTGGAGGGGAGTTCACCCAGGGGAGCCGTGGGGCTGGAGTCCCACCAGAGTGCTCTGCTGCTGTGCGTTCTGGGCTGTTAGCAAATATATTTTAAAAGTCCGGCTTTTCTGGGCCGGCTCCCTGCTGTTGTTTGTCTCCTGTTATCCCAGCGCAGAAACTCAAGCCTCCGCCGCGCCACCATTCATCTCTGTCTCTCCAGCCGGCAGAGAGAGCCCCTGGGACTCCTATTATTTGCAAACAGTCTTGCCGGGGCTCCAAGTTTTCCACGCTCCTCTTGTTAAAGCGGAGGCCACGGATTTGATGTACTGCGTGCCGCCGCCGTGGCTGCCTCCCCGTCGACTGCCGTGTTGACACAGGTTGTGCGCCAGCGTCTCCCCAGCCATCCCTCACCTCGCATCGTGCCCCATCGGAATGATGGAGCAGGCGAGCCGGGCCTGGCCACCTGATAAACCTGTTATCTCCTCTCTGGCGCTTTCCGCCATCTCCTTGGCGTGTGAAAAATCGACACCTCCCCAGGCTGAAATCTGTTGCTGAGGAAGCCACATTTATTAGCGGCTAATGAAACCCGGGCTCGGAGCAGACGCCGGTCCTTTGTTTGCAGTGCCCCGGCCAGATGCGGAGTGTGAGGCCCCGTAAGGAGAGAGCCGAGCCCGTCCATCATCTGGGGACGGTCAAGGGCCTCTTGCGGAGCCTCTCCGACCTCTTGTGGGGGAAACGGGGGCATCTATTTATGGAAGGCCTCCCCCCACAACCCCCAGCTGCAAGCAGGTAAATGTCGCTTGTGCTGGGTGAAATCGATTTCCATTTTTCAGGGCGCCGGGCCGAGGCAGAGCCGAGGAAGCGCTGGCCCATCTGTCTCCGCAGCAGCCAGGGAAGGGGATCCCTCTCTTCCGGGGTCTGCATTTTTCTCTCTGGAGCGGAACACTGTTCTAAGGCTCCCTGTTTTCTTCCAAGGCAACGGGGGCATGTTTTATGCGCTGCCGCCGCCACCGTCTCGCCAGCCTCCATCCGCCATATTAACGCCTAGGCCGGGTGGAGAAGTTGGGGTTGCAGCTGAACACAAATGCCTGCAAGCCTGCATGAAGCAGGGCTGAGCACGCCCGGGAGAGAGGGACCGGGTCAGGGGGCAGCTGCTTTGCTCTGCAGGAGGGCAGCGAGGACCACGAGTCCAGGAGCACCTTCGTAAGAGAGCCACAAGGATTCCGGAGACTGACTGGCTTTCCAGAGCCAAGGCGCTCCCTTTGTCCCACACCCATCTGAGCCCTTATGTCTCTGGCAGAAGGCCGGGGGGGGGGGGGTGATGCAGAGGATGAGTGC
The DNA here is from genome assembly GCA_029233225.1 of Lepidodactylus listeri. Lineage (NCBI taxonomy): Eukaryota > Metazoa > Chordata > Lepidosauria > Squamata > Gekkonidae > Lepidodactylus > Lepidodactylus listeri. The sequence continues at coordinate 1,959,157 of JARCFY010000002.1, forward strand.
AGAGGATGCAAAGGGACCGTGCCGAATCCAGTCAGCTTGATCGGAGCAGAGGGGGGCAGAAAATTAGTGAGACGGAGTGAACCCCGGCGTCCTGAGCACGTGCTCAGGTCCTGGAGAAATGGGGCCCTGGACCCTGCCCACGTCCCTGGGAGAATTCTGGGAATGGTGCCAAAGGTGATGTCCGTGCGAAGTTTGGTGTGAGAGCCAGTTTTGTGTAGTGGTGAAGAGCAGCAGACTCTACTCTGGAGAACCAGAGAAGAAGAAGAAGAAGAGGAGATTGGATTTATACCCCACCCTTCACTACCCGAAGGAGTCTCAGAGCGGCTTACAGTCTCCTTTCCCTTCCCCTCCCCGCAACAGACACCCTGTGAGGTGGGTGGGGCTGAGAGAGCTTGTTCGAGGACTGCCCTTGAGAGAACAGCTCTGAGAGAACTTGTGACTGACCCAAGGTCACACCAGCAGCTGCATGTGGAGGAGGAGTGGGGAATCAAACCCGGTTCTCCCAGATTATAGAGTCTGCTGCTCTTCACCACTACACCAAAGTGGCTCCCAAAACGAAGAGAGGAGTGGCTGATAGTACTGTGTTCATCCAAAACTTGCATTAATTTGTAAAATGGGGATGATTCTTCCTGCCTTTGTGGGGGGGGGCAGGACCAGAAGAGCTGCTGTGATTGGGGCTGGTGAGGAGGGGATTCGATTCAGCCAGCTTTGCACTCGCGCTTGAGGTGACCTGGGAAGTAGGTTTTGCTGGCACACCGCCTCAGACTGGGCCACCACGGCCAGGTGGGGATTTTTCAAAAATTATTTATCCGTCTATCCATTTATTTATATAAGCCTTTACACCCCGTCTTTCCTCGTGATTCAAGGCAGCTTACAACAACAGAGACATTTTCAGTTAGGAGCAAAAATAAAATAGCAAACCTTGAATCTCTCTCCCTTGAAAGATGCCTGCTGCTCAACCGCCCCGCAGAAGTCCTGGCAAAGAGGCAGGCCTTGCAGCGCCCCTGAAGATCTGGGGGGAGGGCCTCTCCAGTGTTTGGGGAGCCCCTTCCACAGAGCTGGAGCCACAATGGAGAAGGCACGGACCAGAGTCCGGGCCACCCTGGGTGGTGGGAGATGGGCCACCCTGGGTGCTGGGAGAGCCAGCAGAGGGCTGCCTGGGGACCATAGTTGGCACACGAGGACACGGAGAAGGAGACGGCCCTTCAGATATGCGGGTCCCATGTCGTGAAGGGCTTTGTGTGGCCTTGGTGGCGTGCTGGCCGTCCTCTGCGTCCCTCTCTCTTCTGCTCATTCTTTGGCACAAAGGCGGCCTCTCTGCGAGCGCAGCTAAGCCAGGTTGCGGGATCTAGGCCTTCCAGCGCAGAATCCACTTTCGCCAGTGCAGCTCGCCGCTCCCCCATCTGGCCGCTTCGGGGCCACTCAAGACGACGGGGCCGGCCTGGCCCTGGGCTGGAATCAGGAGGGTGAAGAGGCCCTCGGCCTGGGGAGGCAAGATGGGGACAGAGAATGCTTTACATGAAATAAATCGGCTCCCTGACCTGAGCCTGCCTGCCTTTCTGTCTGTCTCCAGAACATGTCTGCTCCATCCTGGCTTCTCTCCTGCGGAACCTGCGGGGACAGCAGAGGACCCGCCTGCTCAGCAAGTTCACCGAGAACGACAGCGAGAAGGTGAGAAGGGGCGTGGGGCGCCTGGGATCGGGGCCCGTCCGGTGGGGAAGACCCGGGGGGGAGAGGAGTGCGCGGTCCGCGTCACTTGTTTTCTGGTGCGGCGGTTAGAGTTTCGGACTCAAACCTGGGATAACTGGGTTCGAATCTCTCGCTTCACTCGGGAAGCCCGCTGGGCTCTCCCTGCCAAACCTCCCTCGCAAGATGGTTGTGAAGCGGGCGGGGGGGGGGGGGTGGGATGGCCTGAAAAGCCACTTTGAGTCCCTGGTCAGGAAGAAAAACAGGATACAGCTTTTTAAAAGAGGCTGTATCGATTCTACCAGACTGACCTGGCAGAGCGTCGCCCCGGGTGGAAAATCCAGGCGGCACCCCCTCCCCTTCGGTCCACAAATGAATCTGGGGCACAACCCGTCTCCTTCTCTGCCCCACTTCCCGCCCCCGACGCAAAGTCTGCTGCCTGAGGCAGTCTTCTCGCAGCTACAGGTCGACTGAGGCAGATCAGGGTGTGTCGGTCACCTTCGCTCGCTCCTGGGCCCTGCTCTACGATGCAGGTTAAGAAGCGGCCCTGGGACAGTAAAGCTCGGAGGGGCATGGGGGGCCTTGCTGTGAACTGCCTCCTTGGTGCCCAGCTGTGCCATCTGCCTGTCAAACTGGCAAGGCCTCAAGGCGGCCCATCTGTGGGTGTCACGTGGCTGGCAGAGGCGTCTGGAACTCTGAGTACTTCTGAGACCGGGAAAACCATCCGGGGGGGGGGGGGGGTTGTGTGCAAGAGAACAAAACAAGGTGGCAAACCTGTGCACGGTCTGCCCCCAGGGTCATCCCCTGGGGGGTGTCCCTGGCAGAGGGGTCTGTTTGGGGCTTTGGCTCCATTTCTCGAGCCAATGTTTTAGTCTGCGATTGCCGAATTAAATTATGAGTGGTTTTTTTCGTTTTTAGTGCTTCTGAGAATGTTGGGTCAAAACGAGCATCTGTTTGAAAATCAATTAAAAGAGCACCCAGAACCAGGAACAGGCTGCTCGGAGGTGGCCAGACTGTAGCTTCTGCCAGTCAGCGTTTCCAGTGAGACTTGGAAATGAGTCCCCCGAGGAGGGGGGGGGGGGGGTTCTGTTGGTTTTATTCCGCAAAGAAGAGCAAATTAATCTGTTTTTTCAAATGCTGCTAAGACTGCTTTTTAATTTTTCTCCCCTGAAATTTATAGATGGAGAGAGATCTGTTAGTGACAGTTAGCCCTGAGACCTGAATGGAGCTTCCATGTTCAGGGGCAGCCGTGGTGCAGTGGCTCCAGACTGAGCCTTCGGTCTCTGTGTCTGGAATCTGGGCTGCTTGGAGGCTTCTGTCCAGCCGCTGCCGGCAGCAGAATTCTCGATCCTCAAACTGATTCAGCAGGACCTGAATAAGAATAAGAGGCCGAGGCCTTCCCCTGAGAAGAACATCAGAAGAGCCCTGCTGGGTCAGACCAGTGAGGGTCCCTCCAGTCCAGCATCCTGTCTCACACAGGGGCCAATCAGTTCCTCTGAAGGGCTAACAACAGGGCAGAGTGGCCGAGGCCTTCCCTTGAGATGAACCTCAGAAGAGCCCTGATGGATCAGACCAGTGAGGGTCCCTCTAGTCCAGCCTCCTGTCTCACACAGGGGCCAGCCAGTTCCTCTGGAGGGCCAGCAACAGGGCAGAGAGGCCGAGGCCTTCCCCTGAGAAGAACCTCAGAAGAGCCCTGCTGGATCAGACCAGTGAGGGTCCCTCTAGTCCATCCTCCTGTCTCACACAGTGGGCAGCCAGTTCCTCTGGAGGGCCAGCAACAGGGCAGAGAGGCCCAGGCCTTCCCTTAATAAGAACATCAGAAGAGCCCTGCTGGATCAGACCAGTGAGGGTCCATCTAGTCTAGCATTGGAGCCAGTTGGGTGTAGTAGTTAAGTGAGTGGACTCTAGTCTGGGAGAACCGGGTTTGATTCCCCACTCCTCCACTCGCACCTGCTGGATGACCTTGGGCAAACCATAGCTGTGTACCAGCTGTTCTCTCAAGGGCAGTTGTCTCAGAGCTCTCTCAGCCCCACCCACCTCACAGGGTGTCTGTTGTGGGGAGGGGAAGGGAAAGGAGATTGTCAGCCGCTCTGAGACTCCAAGTGAGTGAAGGGCGGGGTATAAATCCAATCTCTTCTTCTTCTTCAGCCTCCTGTCTCACACAGGGACCAAGCAGTTCCTCTGGAGGGCCAGCAACAGGGCAGAGAGGCTGAGGCCTTCCCCTGAGGTTGCCTCCTGGCTCTAGCCTCTGGATGTGGAGGTTTCATTTAATTACCAGGCTCGTAGCCACTGATAGGCCTCTCTTCCCTGAATCTGTCTAACCCCCTTTTGAAGCTGTTTATTCCCGTGGCCATCACTACATCCTCAGGCAGTGAATTCCACATTTGAATCACTCGCTGTGTACAGGAGTGTTTCCTTTTGTCCCTGCCGAACCTGCTGCCCGCCAGCTTCACTTGCTGCCCTCCGTTGTTTGGCTTGATTCTGCACATGGAGCCTGGATATGACTACAGCTCCGGGGCTGCCTGGATCCGGGCTTGGCCACTGCCCAGTCCCGCAGCCTGGACGCCCGGTTTGTTGCCAGCAGAACTGCCTGCTGCTTTGTGGGTCCTTTGCCTGGGTCTTGAAGGGGCAATTGCATGTTTCTCCCATCGCTCTCTCTCTCTCGTCTGCTTTCCCCCTGCAGGTGGATCGACTGATGGAGCTGTATTTCAAGTACCTGGACGCGATGCAGGCCGCCGATAAGAAGATAGAAGGCGAGAAGCACGTAGGTGGCAGTGCCCTCGTCCCGTCCCGTCCCATCCCCCCCGCACCTCAGGCCGACAGCCTTCCCCTTTCCCACTGGGCTTTATTTGGGGAGGGGGGCTTCTTCCATCATCCCGACGGGTATCCCTGCCTCCCGCTGCACTGCTTGGAAGCATCAGAATGGCTGGCCCTTCACAGGGGGTTGCCCCTGAAGGATTGTGTGCCAGTCCCTTTCATGCTGGGCGCTGCGGTGTGCAAGAGCTCCCAGGAGTCTGTAGGGAATAGTGTTCGTGGAAAGTGCTGCCAAGGCACCGGCAGTGCTCCCTCTGAGCCGTGGAGTCCAGTGAGCAAGAATTCTACTTGGTCAGCTACTGGCGTTAAAGTTGGGAGCGAGCGATTTGGCTGCTGCATCAATCAGTTTGCTCTGGAGCCCTCCTTCCTGGGCTGTGACAAAAATGTGTGAGCCGTAGGCTGAAGAACTGGGAGCTAAGTCACACCAACTCAGCTTTGAGGGAACACTGGCCCTCTGAGCTGTGGAGTCCTGTGAGCAAAAATTCTACTTGGTGAGCTACTGGCATTAAAGTTGTGAGCCAGTGATTTGGCTGCTGCATGAATCAGTTTGCTCTGGAGCCCTCCTTCCCGAGCAAAGGCAAGAATGTGTGAGCCGGAGGCTAAAGAACTGGGAGCTAGCTCACACTAACTCAGCTTAGAGGGAACACTGATTTATGGTGACTCCATAGGGTTTTCAGGGCAAGAGACTTTCAGAGGTAGTTTTGTTATTGCCGGCCTCTGCATAGCAAACCCTGGACTCCCCTGGTGGTCTCCCATCCAAGTACCAACCACTGCCGACCCTGCTTAGCTTCCAAGACCCGGCAAAATCCAGCTAGCCTGTGCCGTCCAGGGCAGGGCAAAAGACAGAGGTGGCTTGGCCATTGCCTGCCCCTGCATAGCAACCCTGGACTTGCTTGGAGGTCTCCCACCCAAGGACTGAGCAGGGCGGACCTTCCTTCGCTTCTGAGACCTGATGAGAAGAAGCTAGCCTGGGCATCCACATCAGGGCTGAAATGAATGGGAGAGCCCCAATAGAGGCTGGAGTCTCTGTTAGATGAGGGGCAAGCCCAGATCACCGTAGAGAGGGCCACAAAGTCGGGCTTGGTTGGCCAAACCTTTCAGGAAGCCAAGGGGACTGGGCGTCTCTGGAGCTCTGCTGTAAACGCAGCAAAGAAGCTTTCTGAGCGTTGGCTTGCGAGGGGAACGCCCCGTCCTCTTTCCGGCCCTTTTCATCCTTCCTTCAGGGGAAAGGGGGCAGTGCCCTACGGCTCTTAACTCCCTCTGAAATGGGATGTAATTGCGGGGTGCTCGGCAGTCCTCTCTGCCAAACGGCAGGCCGAGGCCGGAGACGGCTTAATGCATTTTGTTCCGAGTTCTGTGAGAAAATTATGCTCAGCAGGTTTATTCAATAAAATGTTCTCACCGGATACTTTGCGCCATAACGACTTACAAATTAGATGCTAATTGTGCCACAGCGAAGTCGCTCCATCCTTGAAAAGGAGAAATGGGGCTCCTGGAAGTGAAGCAGCGCCCGCGGGTTTTGATAGCTTAAATGGTGTCTGAGTGCGGCCGCAAATGGTTTGAATTGCGTAGGATTGGATGGGGGGTGGGGGCGGATGGCGGGGGCTAATGCACAGAGTGAGGCACGCCGCATTTTTCGCAGCAGGAGACGTTGCCTCACAGGCCGGCCGAACTTCCTCAGCCCCCGGATCCTTCTGTGTCGGGCCTCGGAACTTCCTCGGGGTGGGCTGAAAGGCAAAGGATGCTGGTTTAGATGGACCACTAAGAACAGCAGGGCTCTTCTGATATTCTTATGAAGGGTCAGCCTCTTTGCCCTGTTGTTGGACCTCCAGAGGAACTGGCTAGCTGCTGTGTGAGACAGGAGGCTGGACTAGATGGACCCTCACTGGTCTGATCCATCTGGACTCTTCTGAGGTTCTTATCAGGGAAAGGCCTCGGCCTCTCTGCCCTGTTGCTGGCCCTCCAGAGGAACTGACTGGCCCCTGTGTGAGACAGGATGCTAGACTAGATGGACCCTTACTGGTCTGACCCAGCAGGGCTATTCTGATGTCCTTATCAGGGGAAGACCTTGGCCTCTATGCCCTGTTGTTGGCCCTCCAGAGGAACTGGTTGGCCACTGTGTGAGACAGGATGTTGGACCTGACAGACCAATGGTCTGATCCAGCAGGGCTCTTCTAATGTTCTTAGGAAGGCCTCAGCTGCTCTGCCCTGTTGTTGGCCCTTCAGAGGAACTGGCTGGGGCCACTGTGTGAGACAGGAGGCTGGACTAAATGGACCCTTACTGGTCTGATCCAGCAGGGCTCTTCTAATGTTCTTAGGAAGGCCTCAGCCGCTCTGCCCTGTTGTTGGCCCTCCAGAGGAACTGGCCGGCCACTGTGTGAGACAGGAGGCTGGACTGGATGGACCACTGGTCTGACCCAGCAGGGCTCTTCTTAGGTTGTTATGAAGGTCTCTCTGCCCTGCTGGTGGCCCTTCAGAGGAACTGGTTGGCCACTGTGTTCAACAGGAGGCTGGACTAGGTGGACCCTCACTGGTCTGACCCAGCAGGGCTCTTCTTAGGTTCTTATGAAGGCCTTGGCCTCTGTGCCCTGTTTTGGCTGTCCAGAGAAACTGGCTGGCCACCATGTGAGCTGGGATGCTGGACTAAATGGGCCACTGGTCTGATACAACAGGGTCCTCCTGATGTTTGTATGTATGTATTCATTTATTTTATTGAATTTATACCCCTCCCTCCCACCCAAGGCCGGCTCAGGGCGGCTAGGGGAAGGTCTCCTTGCCCTGTTGTTGGCCCTCCAGCGGAACTGGTTGAGGCCACCGTGTGAGACAGGAGGCTGGACTAGATGGACCCTCACTGGCCTGATCTGTCAGGGCTGTTCTTAGGTTTAGAGGTGGGACTGACTAGCAGCACAGCTCTGGACACTGCCCCCAAATAAGCGCGCCGCCTGTGTCTGTCCCACACGATCCTCTACCAAACTGTGAAGTCTTGGCCACGAAGGCCATGTGAACCCCCCCCCCCCCCCCGATGTTGTGAATGGAGACCCAGGCTGCTGCTGTGGCAGAGGTGCCGTGAGCTCCCTGTCTGAGTGGGCAGAGGTGGCCACGGTGGGGTTTTGGCTACTTCCCCTCCTCATCTTACCCTGTGGAAGTCCTGCATGTAGCCAGGCTACTTATATGTCCTATGTGCGTCCATGCAGGGTTAACTCACATCAGGGTTAAATTTTGCCATCGCCCTTTCACCCTCGCACTCATAGCCTTCTTGGCTGTGGAGACACCTGCTGCCGCATTGCCGTTCCACGCCAGGTGTGCCAGGGGCTGTACGGGACATAGGAGGCATCAGAGCAGGGCAGGAGGTCCTTCGGTCAGTGCCCAGGGCCTTCAGTCTCTGGAGCTAGAGTGGGAGAGCGGTCAGAGTACTGGACCAGGATCTGGGAGGCAGACCCAGATTCGAATCCCTACTCTGCCATGGAGGCTTGCCGGGTGACCTCGGACCAGCAACAGACTCTCAGCGTAACCCACCTCGCAGGGTTGTTGTGAGGATAAAATGAAGGAGAAGAGAATGATAGAAGAGGAGAAGGAGGATTTACACCCCGCCCTTCACTCGGAGTCTCAGAGCGGCTTCCCGTCTCCTTCCCTTCCTCTAAGCCCCTTTTGGATCCCTATTGGGGAGGAAGGGGAAGTATAAGAGATGTAAACAAGCACATAAGCAAGAGAGGATGTCCTAGGGCTCTCAGGGCTTGGGGAACACTGTGCGGGACTCCCTTCAGCTGAGCAGGACTTCTCTGGCCAGGGAGAAGGGAGGAGAAGAAGGGATTGGATTTATACCCCGCCCTTCGGCTTGCAAACTCCTGTCCCTTCCCCTCCCCACAACAGACAACCTGTGAGGTAGGTGAGACTGAGAGAGCTCTGACAGAAACGGCGTTTTTTTCAAGAACAGCTGTGCCAGAACTACGGCCTGCCCAATGTCATCTAGCAGGTGCAAGTGGAGGAGTGGGGAATCAAACCCGGTTCTCCCAGTTTAAAGTCCGCACACTTAACCACTACACCAAACTGGCTTTGAGGTGTTGGAAACCCCCCCCCCCTTCAAACCCAGTGGTCTCCCTTTGGGAGCAGACTATCGCCACAAGAGCACCCCCTCCCCCCAGATGGACAGGTCCTATATCCAGGCATCACCAGCCAACTGCTGCTGATATACAGCTTGGTTTCATCTCCGAGGTTGCACGCTGTCCCCCCCCCCCCCCCCTGCACCTGAGACCAGGGCTTGGAAGACCTTTTCCCCAGCCTCCCCCATTTGTTATGGAAGCCTAGACTCAGGGTGTGTGTGTGGGGGGGGAAAGAGTCGGTATGTTTCAGATTCGGGTATATCAGACCCAAAAAATATCGGTAAATGCCGAATTTCCCCAGTCCAGTACTGGTAAAGTGTTGGGATTGGGGAAATATTCGGTATTGCCAAATATATTTGCACCTGATATACCTGACGGGAGGGAAGGGAGGCATGGAAAAACGCCTTCTTCCAGCTTGGGCCCTTCTGCAGATGGGGCTAACTTTCACATCCCCAAACATGGCTTCTTATCACCATGCCCATAACGGATGACGCCCCCCCCCCCCCCCAAAGAAGCCCATCTGGCAGGGACACGAGAGAGGGCCTTTTTCAGTGGTGGCCCCACAGTTGTGCAGCAGCCTCCCTTGGGGGCGCCTGGCCCCCTCAGTGTCCATCTTTGGGGGACAGCTGAAGACAGTTTTATTGAGGACTGCATTGGTTGAAGCCATCCTGAGTTGTGATTATAAAAATTTGGCTTTATGTATTTTTAAGCAGATGGAGAGAGAGAGAGGAGAGAGAGAGAGGGATAGATAGATGATGACTGGCAGACAGACAGACAGACAGAGATACGCCACCCTGAGCGCCGTAAGGAACTGCTTGAAACTGTGGAGGTGGACAAATTAACTTTAATTCCGAGAGGACAAAATGAAGGAAGCTTTGAAAATACAGGGCCAAGATTTTATAAATGGTTAAAAGAACACAATAAATAAACCATGTGGAAATAGAAGAAGAAGAAGAAGAGATTGGATTTATACCCCGCCCTCCACTCCCCAAGGGAGTCTCAGAGCGGCTTACAAACTCCTTTCCCTTCCCCTCCCCACAACAGACACCCTGTGAGGTAGGTGGGGCTGAGAGAGCTCTTTCCCAAGCTGTCCTTGAGGGAACAGCTGGTACAGAGCTATGGCTTGCCCAAGGTCATCCAGCCAGGTGCAAGTGGAAGAGTGGGGAATCAAACCCGGTTCTCTCAGATTAGAGTCTGCGCACTTAACCTCTACACCAAACTGGCTTTTGAATTAGAAGATAATCTGAACTGTATTTTTTTTAATTGTAAGCAAAGATTTACATAAAAATACATGGTGGGAAAAAATAATACCTTTAAATAACGTATGAAGTCACTTAATAGACAAAATAACGATGCAAATGGAACCCCCAAACTTCATTTGCATGTTAGTTTTTTGTCTGTCTATTTTAAAAAATAAAAAATTTTATTAAAAAAAAGGAAGAAGGGGCGGCAAATAAATGTTCTGAATAAATAAAAGGAGCGAGCGGAGGAGGCCTCGGCTGTCTGTTACCTGTGCCAGCGCCAGCTGCCCCACTCGAAGGCCCAAAGGGAGATGTTACTGGAGGTTGGGGGGGGGGGCTGGTCTCTCTCTTTCCCCTCCCCACCTTCCGGAGCCCTGGGGAAGGCCGACAAGCCCTGGAGAAGGCAGCCCTTGGCCCGGAACCGGGGGGGGGGGGGGTGGAGCCCCCTGGCATGCCGCTTCTGGGGGCAGGGAGCCTCCCCCCCTCTCCCCCCTCTTGCCATTCTTCCCCTGTCACTCCGGCCTCGTTAAGGTGAGAGGGGAGCTGGCATGGGCCTCACACCAGCCCATCTTCTTGCTGTCATCCCCCATCAGCAGGGGGGGCGTCTTGCAGCAGATAAGGAGGGGCGCACTAAGCACTCGCTGGGAGGTTGGCATCTTGACGGCTGGGGGGGGAGGAGAAGCCAGGAGGCCGTTTGGCGTCTGAGCCGGAACATCTGGGAGAGGGAGAGGGCGCAGAGGTGACTAACGAGACTACCCGTGGCACCTGCTGGCTTCCCACACCCCTCCTCTTTAATTTCCTGGCACGCGCCTCTTCTTGTCTCGCTGTCAGCGCTGCGGAGGAAAGCTCCCGCTCGGCGCTCCCGTTTCTGCCTCTCGTGCCATCCGCGGAGCCCGCCGCCCAAATCGCTCCCTTCTCCGGGACTGCAGGTGTCGTCCGTCTGGCTCGTCAGATGTCAGCCGGAGCTGGTGGTGCCGACAGCTCCCGAGACCTCGCCACTCGTGTTATAGAATTTCAAGAGCTGTCAAGGCAAATGGGCAGAAACCGTGGGAAATGATAGAAGTCCTGCCAGAGCTCATGAGTGTCAGTGGAGTTCCCGCTCTCCTGAGCAGAGAGGTTTTTTTTGGGGGGGGGAGAAACTAGAGGATTTCGGTGCCTTCGCCGAGAAGCCGCTGCCATGGCCGGGCTGGTGGTCAACAGCAGGATCTCTGGTGGATATGAGGCTGGGGAGGGGAGGGATCCAGGTGTCAACTAGAGTGGGAAACACACAATCCAGAAACCAGAACATAAGAGGAGCCCTGCTGGATCAGACCAGTGAGGGCCCATCCGGGCCAGCATCCTGTCTCACACAGTGGTCCCAACCAGTTGCCCCACAGAGAGGTCCAACAACAGGGCAGAGAGGCTGAGGCCTTCCTAAGAACATAAGAGGAGCCCGGCTGGATCAGACCAGTGAGGGTCCCTCCAGTCCAGCATCCCATCTCACACAGGGGCCCCAGCCAGTTCCTCTGAAGGGCCAGCAACAGGGCAGAGAGGCCGAGGCCTTCATAAGACCATCAGAAGAGCCCTGCTGGGTCAGACCAGTGAGGGTCCACCTAATCCAGCCTCCTGTCTCACATGGTGGCCCCAACCGGTTCCTCCAGAGGGCCAGCAGACAGGGCATACGGGTGCGTGCTTTCCCCCAGGGTTGCTTCCCAGCACCAAGATCCAGAGGTTTGCTGCCTCTGAATAAGAACTTCCCCTTTAATCGCTGGTGGAAACACCCACTGATGCGCCTCTTGCCCCGAATCTGCCCTAATCCCCTTTTAAAGCAGTCTGTGCTCACGGCCGGCTGTGGCTTCATCTACTGACAGTGAGTTCCACAGCCTAATACCTCGTCTCAGTGGTGAAGCTCTTCCTTTTGTCTCTCCTGACCCCAGGAAGGGGACTGGAACAGCCCTCCTCCTCCTCCTCTTCCTTCCCCCCCCCCCCCCCGTCCTGAGCAGAGCAGAAGTCCATCGGTGGCTGTTAGCCACAAGGTATAGATAGGGACTCTCAGTCTGGGGCAAGTGATGCTCTGGATTCTTGGTGCTTGGGGGGGGGGGAACAGTGGGAGGGCTTCTAGTGTCCCGGCCCCACTGCTGGACCTCCTGAGGGCACCTGGGGTGTTTTTGGCCACTGTGTGACACAGAGTGTTGGACTGGATGGGCCACTGGCCTGGTCCAACACTGGCTTCTCTTATGCTCTTAAACATATGGAGCAGAGGTCCATCAGTGGCTGTTAGCCACAAGGCATAGATAGGAACTCTCAGTCTGGGGCAAGTGATGCTCTGTATTCTTGGTGCTTGAGGGGGGGGGGCAACAGTGGGAGGGCTTCTAGTGTCCTGGCCTCACTGCTGGACCTCCTGAGGCACCTGGTATTTTTGGCCACTGTGTGACAGAGTGTTGGACTGGAGGGGCCACTGGCCTGATCCAACATTGGCTTCTCTTATGGTCTTAAACATATGGAGCAGAGGTCCATCAGTGGCTATTAGCGACAGGGTATAGATAGGAACTCTCAGTCTGGGGCAAGGGATGCTCTGTAATCTTGATGCTTGGGGGGGGGGGCAACAGTGGGAGGGCTTCTGGTGTCCTGGCCCCACTGGTGGACTTCCCTCCTGAGGGCACCTGAGGTGTTTCTGGCCACTGTGTGAGAGTGTTGGACTGGAGGGGCCACTGGCCTGATCCAACGTTGGCTTCTCTAATGTCCGTATGTTATGTTCTTAAGTCCCAGCGGCCAACCCAAGGGGCAGGCTAGAGTCTGTCCGGAGGGCAGGACCCACCCGGGAGGGAGGAGGGGGCCAGCCAGAAGGAGCTGAAACATGTGATCCAAGGACCAGGGTTCTTGCAGCAGAGGGAGGGATGAGGGAGGGACCTGGGAGAAGAAGGTGGAGCTGGGAGATGGGCCCAACTGGGCCCAGGTGCTTCCCTGCTACTGTAGCGCTGTCTTGGACATGTAAAAGGACTCAGAGGTAGAGGGCCCACCTTCTCTCCAGCTCCGGGCAGGGAGGGGGACGAAAGCTGGCAGAGCACAACCTGTGCCCGGGGGGAGGGGGGGTCTGTCTTTGGCTTGCTGGGTCACAGGTTTGTGAAGCTTCTCGGGCGGGTGGGCCAGAGATGGGCAGTTGCAGGATGGGGGCATGCCCATGTGCCAGTGTTGGCTGTCATCCTCCAACTCCTCCCATGAGCTGTTTCTCTGCCGGGGCGTTTGCCCACGGAGTCAGGGCAGGGGAGCGCCACCTCCGGAGCGTCCCTCTGATTGGGGCTGGGCGTTTGCCCGCGGGCGCCAGGGAGAAAGGAGCCTGCCTCAGCTGTGGCACCGCGACCTTGCGTCAAGGTTTCCCTCCCCCTCCTGCGATGCACGGCGCCCTCTCCTTGCTGAGCATTGCAGGTACGAGTCGCTCTCGCCGGCAACAGCTCTAATGAGGAAATATTGCTCCAGCGGAGTGGGCCCACCAGCCAGGCCACTGTATAATAAATCACGCCGGGCGGCAGGGCACTCAATGGGTTGGCAAAACAAAAATTCCCGCGTGAAGGCTGCAAAAGGTCACATGTGTGGCGTGAGTTACTGCTGGCAGGGGGCTGGGCGGAGGAGGGCAGCGAGGCAGTCTGGCTGGAGGCGGAGAGACGCGGACACGGCTTTAGATCAGAGGAGCACTTTCCCCATGAAAAAAGGTTAAGGAGTTTGGGGCCCTTTAGCTTGGAGAAACGAGGGCTGAGGGGTGACATGATCGAGGTTTATGAGATTAGGCATGGGACGGAGCAGGTAGAGAAAGAACTGTGGAGTAGAGGTCCATCAGTGGCTATTGGCCACGAAGTACAGACAGGAACTCTCAGTCTGGGGCCAGTGATGCTCTGTAGTCTTGGTGCTTGGGTGGGTGGAGGACAAAGTGGGAGGGCTTCTGGTGTCCTGGCCCCACTAGTGGACCTCCTGATGGTTACCTGGTGTTTTTAGCCACTGTGTGACACAGAGTGTTGGACTGGATGGGCCACTGGCCTGATCCGACATTGGCTTCCCTTATGTTCTTATGTTCTTAAGCAGTGACATCGGACTTGTGCTTAGAACTCCTGCTGCTGGCTACCTGTGAGGATATGCTTCCTTCTCCTCCTTGGGGCAACCAGAACGGTGGGGGGGGGGGCGGCCGAAGCTGTGTGCGAGTTCCCTTGCATCTTGTTTCCTGCTTCAAGTCTCGCCAGGTCCTGACTAAGCTCTGGACTGTAGGCTTGACACCTAGGGAAACACTGGTCGCCACTTTGAACATAAGAGAACATAAGAGAAGCCAACGTTGGATCAGGCCAGTGGCCCATCCGGCCCAACTTTCTGTCACACAGTGGCCAAAAATACTAGGTGCCATCAGGAGGTCCACCGGTGGGGCCAGGACACTAGAAGCCCTCCCACTGTTGCCCCCCCCCCCTCAAGCACCAAGAATACCGAGCATCACTTGCCCCAGACTGAAAGTTCCTCTCTATACCTGGTGGCTAAGAGCCACTGATGGACCTCTGCTCCATATAAGAACATAAGAGAAGCCAATGTTGGACAAGGCCAGTGGCCCATCCAGTCCAACGCTCTGTGTCACACAGCGGCCAAAAACACCAGGTGCCCTCAGGAGGTCCAGCAGTGGGGCCAGGACACTAGAAGCCCTTCTCCCACTGATGCCCCCCCCTCCAAGCACCAAGAATACAGAGCACCACTTGCCCCAGACTGAGAGATCCTATCTGTACCTTGTGTCTAATAGCCACTGATGGACCTCTGCTCCGTATAAGAACAGAAGAGAAGCCAATGTTGGATCAGGCCAGTGGCCCATCCAGTCCAACACTCTGTGTCACACAGTGGCCAGAAATAGCAGATGCCATCTCTTTGGAATCAGGAAGCAGTTTTTCCCCAGGCCAGGGATCTTGGAGGTTTGTTGCCATCTTCTGGGGGTGGAGCAGGGGTCACTGGGGGTGGCGTCTGTGAATTTCCCCCCTTGTGCAGGAGGTTGGACTAGAGACCCCTGGAGGCCCCTTCCAGCTCTATGATTCTGTTATTCTGACTCTCCACCCCTTGCATAATTTTAGAAACCTCCCTCATGTCCTTTCTTAGTCATCTGTTTTCTGTATTGACAAGTCCCAAACTCTTCAGCCAGTTCAAGGTGCTAGTATTAACCTTAAGGCCCTCTATGGCTTGGGGCCGGCATACCTGAAGGGCCACCTGTTCCTTCCTTCACAAACCTGCCAAACTCCCGAGGTCACTTACTGAGGCGCTGTGCTTTGTGTGTCCCCGCCACCTGGCTGGACAGGCAGCCACTCTAGACAGGGCCTCCTCGGTCACCGCTCCAAAACATTGGAACTCCCTTTCCAAGGAGGAGGTTTGTCTGTTTCCTGCTGTCATTGTCTTCCCCTGGGTGAAGGCCCTTTTTTTCTGCACGGTGGTCCCTCACTCTTATTAACTCTCTTTACTGTCTGTATTTTTATATTTTTATGAGTTTGTTTTTATTTTGTGTTTTATCTAATGTCTGAACTAGGGGTGTGCACTCGACAATAGCCGAACCGAAAAGAATACCCGAAAAATACCGACAAGGTTTTTTTTTTTGGATATTACTTAAGCAGAAGACAGATACAGAGATCTGTATTCGGCTTCTGGTGTGGGTGAACTCGAAAGCACCGATATTATCTGGCTTTTTTTCAGGTCCATTATGCTATACCGAAAACCTCTCATTTAAGCCGAACAGGCTGAGCCGCCAGGCAGCTGTTGGGTTTAAATGCCTTTCTTTCCCTCCCCGATCTCTGGGAGGGAAAGAAAGGCATTTAAAACATGCCGGGTTTCCCTGCCTGATTTTCCCCAGGTGCCTGCAGCTGCTTCCCTGAGCCTCTCTGCTTTTGCGGAGAAACTCGGGGAGGAGGGTTAAATGCCTTTATTTCCCTTCCTCAAATCAGGGAAGGAAAAAAAAAAAGGCATTTGAAACATGCCTGGGCTCCCTGCCTGCCCTTCTCCAGCTACCCCCTCAGCTAGAGAAGGGAAGGCTTTCTCTGGTCAATTTCACTCACAGCTGACTGGCCCCGAGTGAAATCGACAGGGAAATCTGTAGGGGCTGCAACTGGGGGAAAAGGCATTTTAACTTGCCTCCTTTCCCTCTGGTGGTGTATATCAGACCCCAAAATATTCGGGAATACCGAATATTTCCCCAATCCAAATACTTTACCGGTATTGGACTGGGGAAATTCGGGATTTACCAATATTTTTCGGGTCTGATAGACCCAAAGTCGAAAAATACCGGCAGTTGTGGTTTTTTGCACACCCCTAGTCTGAACTGTTTTAACGTTTTAGATACATTAAGGTTCACCACGTTGCGGACACGGCATTGGGTGGAAAGGTGGTGTAGAAAATTTTAAGTAAAATAAAATAATATAACTTAAATGCTATGAGTATGAAATTGCTGGCCTGAATGGCCGAGGCTAGCATGATCTCGTGAGATCTCGGAAACTAAGTAGAACTGGCCCTGTTTGGTATTCGGATGAGAAACTACCAAGGACATCCAGGGATGCTAAGCAGAGGCAGGCAATGGCAAACCACCTCTATCAGTGGCCTTGAGAACCTTGTGGGATTGCCATAAATCGGCTGTGACTTGACCGCAAAAGAGAGAGAGAGAGAGAGAGAGAGGAATTGCTGAAAAAAGTGAGTTTGCGTGTTCCTTCTCTTCCTCATTTTAAAAAGAAAAACTCTTGATTTCTGGTAAGTTTGTCCCTGGGTTTGCAAGTTCAGAAGGGATTGTGCCCTACCCTCGCTTAATGTGGGGACAGCTGGGGGGATGCACAAGAGGGGCTCGCAGTGAGGTTAGGCAGAAGCACCAAGGACCTTGCCAGTTCTTCCGTGTGGAGCTAGCTCAACCTCTCTGCCCCCCTCCCCAGGACATGGTGCGCCGCGGAGAGATCATTGATGACGACCTGGAAGATGAGTTCTACCTCCGCCGCCTGGACGCTGGGCTCTTTGTCCTCCAGCTCATCTGCTACATCATGGCAGAGATCTGCAGTAGCAACATCGCTCAGGTGAGGGCCCTACAGCCACTGCCAGCCCCCTCCCCCAGGCATTCTGTCGCCCACCAACCAGCGGAGGGGCTTTTGCATGGCTTTAACAGGAGGCTAGGCCAGGGGTGGGCAATTGTTTTGGCTCGGGGGCCACTTTATGGGAGCAGAGGTTAGCGGAGGGCCGCACCTTTTAAAATGATTGCATTCATTAGTTAACTTTGCATTTCAGAAAAGGTATAAATTGTATCATAAAAATCAATAAATATAAATTAAATTAAATAGTGGTAGTTTTATTCATTTATTGTGCTGCTTTCATATTATCTATAGCTGCAAGCACATTTAATTTTAGAATCAGTTTAATGAGACAAATGTACCCTATCACACTTTTCTACAATTTTTTTGAAATCAGGAGTGAGATTGCTTGTTGAGAAACCACGTGGCCAACTGTCTTGGCAGGCCGCAAAAAACTCTGTGGCGGGCCGCATGTGGCCCACGGGCCGCAATTTGCCCACCCCTGGGCTAGGCAGATCATGGGGAGTAAAGGTTCAGGTTCAGAGGCAGCCAAATTCAAGTTACCAATGCCAACCTCAGGGGAAGGCCTTGGCCTCCCTGTTCATTGGACCTACAGAGGAACTGCTTGGCCACAGGATGCTGGACTAGATGGGCCACTCCAGCAGGGCTCTTCTGGTGTTTTTATGAAGGCCTCGGCCTCTATGCCCTGTGGTTGTCCCTCCAGAGGAAGTGGTTGGTCACTGTGTGAGACAGGAGGCTGGACTAGAGGGACCCTCACTGGTCTGACCCAGCAGGGCTCTTCTGAGGTTCTTATGAAGGTCTTGGTCACTATGCCCTGTTGTTGGCCCTCCTGAGAAACTGGTTGGCTACTATGTGAGCCAGGATGCTGGACTGGATGGACCCTCACTAGCCTGGTCTAGCAGGGCTCTTCTGAGGTTCTTATGAAGACTTCAGCCTTCCTGCCCGGTTGTTGGCCCTCCAGAGGAACTGGCTGGCCACTGTGTGAGACAGGAGGCTGGACTAGATGGACCCTCACTGGTCTGACCCAGCAGGGCTCTTCTGATGTTCTTATGAAGGCCTCGGCCTCTCTGCCCTGTTGTTGACCCTCCAGAGGAACTGGCTGGCCACTGTGTGAGACAGGAGGCTGGACTAGATGGACCCTCACTGGTCTGATCCATCAGGGCTCTTCTGATGTTCTTATGAAGGCCTCGGTCTCTATGCCCTGTTCATTGGACCTACAGTCCTCCCTTTAACTGAACTCTGGTCCTCACAGCTTTTGGTTTTGTCCCCTGCCAGATCCGCCAGAGAGTCCATCAGATCCTGAACATGCGGGGAAGCTCCATCAAGATTGTTCGGCACATAATCAAAGGTGGGTTCTCCAGACAGGCGGGGGACCGGGGGCGGGGGGTAGGGTTGAGCAGAAGCCAGGCACTCTTTCCTTGCTCGCTCTGCAGCTGGGAGGTGGGGGGGGGGCGGTTTAGGGGAGGGGCTGGTGGCTGAGTGCCAGAGCCTCTGCTTGGCACGCAGAAGGTCCCAGGTTCAGTCCCCAGCATCCAGGGGCTTAGCCAGGATTTTTTACTTTGGGGGTATTTAAATAAGTCAGGGGGAACCCCTGTGCACCCCCCCCCCCCCCCGGCTGTCAGGATCAATGAGAGAGTAAAAGTTTTAAAAGCCCTGGGGGGGGGGGGGGAGAGGGCAAGGAGGCAGCATGGCTGTGGCAGGTGGGGGAAATAAAATAAACCGGCTGGATGGGACGTTGGGAGTCCTGGGCAGGAAGTCAAGGGGGCCCAGCCACAAGATGCCCCACTGGAGCTACGGGGCTGCCAGTATCTCCAGTTAAGAGGACCAGGCCGGAGGTGATGCGGAAGACCTCCCCCTGAGACCCTGGAGAGCCTCCCCCACCCCGCTGCTGTGTCTTCTTTTCCTTCTGAAACGGTGAACTGCCAGCATTGATTCTTCTGACCTGTAGGCTTTGCCTTGAGTATCAGGGGTTTTTTTGGGGGGGGGGGGATTTCACATGGTGTTGGGACAGGCTCCTTTGACTGCTTTGCAAGATGTGACCCAAGGAAGGGGACGGAAACAGCCCTCCTCCTCCTCCTCCTCCTCCTCCTCCTCCTCTTCCTGTTTCCCCTGTCCTGAGCAGAGCAAGAGGTCCATTGGTGGCTATTAGACACATGGAATAGATAGGAACTCTCAGTCTGGGGCAAGGGATGCTCTGTATTCTGGGTGCTTGAAGCGGGGGTGCAGCAACAGTCGGAGGGCTTCTAGTGTCCTCCTGCCCCCACTGCTGGACCTCCTGAGGGCACCTGGGGTGTTTCTGGCCACCGTGTGACACAGAGTGTTGAACTGGAGGGGCCACTGGCCTGATCCAACACTGGCTTCTCTTTATGCTCTTATATTCAAGGCTCGGACCCTGCACCATTTTTCATTTACTTCACTCGTACCCCGCCTTTCTCCCCAGTGGGGGCCCAAGGTGGCTTGCATAACTCTCCTCTCCTTTGTTTTATCTTCACAACAACCTTGCCAGGTAGGCTAGACGGAGTACCTGCAGCTGGCCCGAGGGCACCCAGCAAGTCTGTGTGGCAGGATGGGGATTTGAACCAGAGCCTAGTCAGATACTCTGACCCCTGCGCCGCGCTGCCTCAAGGGTCCCCGTGGCCTGGCACGCACAGAAAGGGAAGGGGGGTGGCCTTCCTGAAGCACAGCCATGGGCAAGTGTGGGGGGGGGGTGCTGAAGTGCTTCCACAGAAGCCCCTCACCCTCCTTTTCCTATTCCAGTCAGGGTCGGTGGCAGGGGCTCCCCAGACAGTGGCCTTACTCCCACCGGGCAGCTTCCGTCTATGGGCATCCGACTGTCTTCCTGGGTCGACGCAGCTGGGTCGCAATTCAGACGTCCCTGCGGCTCCCCTGGTTTGTCTGTTGCTGTCTGGGGGGGGGCCTGAAGGGGACGGAGGCAAGGCTCTTGGCAAGAGCGATGGGATGGGCGCTCCCGCAGCAAGAGGTCCCCCCACCCCACCCCCGCGCGCACAGCCCATTTGGAGCCTTCCCTGGTTTGCATGCGGGGCTCTCCGTCTTCTTCTCCCGCCCCCCCACCCTTGCTTTTTTGCATGCTAATTGGAAGCCTGTTTCTGAGCTTGATTTTTATGGCCTACATATTTCCTGTGTTTCTCTGGTAGCCTGACAGCTGATGGGTCCCCAGGGAGGGCCGCGGAGTGCTTCTGCTGCGAGGGAGAAGGCCGGCCGGTCGCTAGTTTTCGTTTTCGGAGGGGGGAGGAGCTGGAGGCTCATTAAAGCTCTCTCGGCTTGCCAGCTGACTGAGCCGGAGCTTCCTAAGGGCTGGGGGGAGAGGAGGCATCCTGGGGGGGGGGGGGGGGGGGTAAGGACGGATTGCAAGAGGGGGGGGTCATGCTGGGGGGGAATAGTGATGCCAGCCTCCAGGTGGGACCTGGGGATTTCCTAGAATCACAGCCCTTCTCCAGACAATAGGGATCAGTCCCCCTGCAGGAAATGGCTGCTTTGGAAGGTGGCCTCTACGGCATTGTACCCCATTGAGGCTCGTGTCCTCCCCAGGCTCCACCCCCAAACCTCCTGGAGTTTCCCAGCCTGGATCTGGCAGCCATACCCCCCCCCCGCCACCCTCGGGGGGACGTCCCCCTTCACTCAACACAGGAGTCTTCCCCCAAAATTGTAGCGTTTTTTTCTGCCAGTCTCATGGAAGAGCCAAGATCAGATCAGCTACATATGGGGGGGGGGGGGGTACCCGAGAGTCTCCAGTTCCCATGGAGAGGTTGTTTCCTGAAGTGTGATTTACTGGGACCTTCGTCCTTGTTTTGGTGGTTGCTGCTGTGGCTGGGCTCACTTCCTCGAGCCAGCTGAATGACTTCAGTTGCGTTGTTTTTTCCGCTCTCTGCCTGTGCCACGGTGCCGTCCTGTTGAGGGGTAGGGGGGGATACATTCTGGATCCTGCCTCTGACCTCTGTGTTTGGACAGATTGCTTGGTGGGGGGAGGTCTCTTGTGGTCGTGTCCTGGGCAGTCCTCCCTGCCAGGGGACTCCAGGTGCCCAAGGGGGCAGCCAGGTCACTGCAGGAAAAGCGGGGAGGGGGCTGAACAGGAGCCTTCTCCACGCCTGGCCAGAGTCAGCGCTTCACTGGTCAGGGGGGAAGGAGGGCTGCACTGCTGCTGTCAGCCTGGCTCTCGCCTTGCTTGGGGGGGGGGCATCCTCCCCCCCCCCTGCCCTTCGCACCAGCAAGACTTTCAGCAGCCTCGCCCGACCTCTTGGCTGCTGGTTGAAAGCCATTTGCCCGCCTGCCTGTTTCTTCAGGGCTCCTTTGCCGGGAATGACATTTTGACAGCATGTTTTGGGCGGGTGGGGGGGGGGAGAACCGTGGCTCTCTTATTCTTTTCCCTGATGGCATTGGAAGGTGGGGGGAGGCAGATCTTTCCGGCAACTTGTAGACACGGTTCACGGA
Organism: Lepidodactylus listeri; assembly: GCA_029233225.1. Taxonomy (NCBI): domain Eukaryota; kingdom Metazoa; phylum Chordata; class Lepidosauria; order Squamata; family Gekkonidae; genus Lepidodactylus; species Lepidodactylus listeri. The sequence continues at coordinate 1,980,499 of JARCFY010000002.1, forward strand.
GGAGGCCGCGGCAGAAGCGTCTGCTCTGCACTTGGCGGATAGTGACCGGAGAAGTCTGTGCTTGGTTGTCCCACCCCATTCACGTGACGGGCATGGAGCAGCGCCATGTGGGATCTCTCCTTGGAGCGGGGGGCCGCCTCTCTCATGCTGTAGAAACGGGTGGGTGTGACGTGTTGGGAGTAACTGGTCAGTTAGTCCAGTATTCCATCTAAAGCTTAGCCGATGGCACTTGGGCTACAAGCAGTGGAAACCCTTTGTTTTCAACAGAGGCTGTGTGAGCCAGTTTGGTGCAGTGGTTAGGAGCGCGGACTCTAATCTGGGAGAACCGGGTTTGATTCCCCAATCCTCCACTTGCGGCTGCTGGTGTGACCCTGGGTCAGTCACAAGTTCTCTCAGAGCTGTTCTCTCAGGAGCAGTCCTAGAGAGAGCTCTCTCAGCCCCGCTTTCCTCACAGGGTGTCAGTTGTGGGGAGGGGAAAGGGAAAGGAGATTGTAAGCCGCTCTCTGAGACTCCTTCAGTAGGGCAACACTGTACTTCAGTCAAGCCCCACCTGGTCCTGCCTACTTTCTACAAACACTTGGCGGGTTCCAGGAAAGGCGTCCTGGGCACAGAAGCGCCCAGGGGTGCCCCACGGTGGGGACCCCCTGGTGTGGCGGAAGATCCCTCTTTGTAGCAGCCTTGGCTGCCAGAGTGCCCTGGTGGGGCGTGTGCCTGGCCTCTGGAGAGACTGTGGTGGCTCTTGGGGACCCTCCCCCATCAGAGGAATCCCCCCCCCCCCAGTCCCCAGCTTCCAGGGCCGTGCAGAGCGGCTGCCTCTTGAGTGCGTGGCAAGAGACGCCGTCTTGGGCTGGCTGAGGCTCAAGCACGGAAAGGAGGCATAAAGGCAGGCTCGGGGGGTGATTCGTTCTACCACATTGAGATTATTCACTTTTCACAACAACCCTGCGAGGTGGGTTGGGGCGGAGAAATAGGGACCTGATCATCACAGCTGCGCAGATTCAGACCGAGGGCTCGCTTAGGTGGATCTCCTGCATTCCGTCCTCTGGCGGGGAGGGCGGTCTTGAAGCTTCCTGGGGTCCGAAGCCAGGGCAGAGAAGATGGGAAAGCTGTGCTGGGAAGGCAGTGCCTTCCTCACCACTCAGAGTCGCTGTCGGAGGGAAGGAGGGAGACTGACTTGCCCCCAGGTGCCTGTCGGGGAGGGTCAGGGGCTCAGACGGCGCTTCGGATCCGTCATGCTGGCCTTGCCCGGGCAACCGGCGAGCGCTTTGCCACAGAAGCCCAAAGGAGCGGATGAGGCCGTCTGGCCTTCCCCCCCACCCCCCCGAAGGAGCAGAGGCGGCCTCCCTGCCCCGCCGGCTGCAGCACGCAAAGTCCCGGAGGGCCCAGCCCCCCCATTGCGGCTGCTCATCTCGGACTTCATAAATATTCAGGGCTCTCCTCCCGGGAGTGCGGGCAGCCAGCTCATTCCTGGCTTTGTTTGTCCGTGTGCAAGAGGGGACAACCTCCCCCGTTCGCCAGCCTCCTGTGAAGGGACCTGGCGCGCCTCTCAGTGCAGGTCCCGTAAACATGAATGTGAACTCCTGACCATGCGGCGTCTGGGTGCAAGTGGCACTCTTGTTCCACTCGCAGTACGGAGAGCGGAGAGAGCTCTGCTGCCGGTTCCGGGCTAGCTGGGGAAAGGCATTGTTGAAGCCTGCGAGGTGGACATGCTGCAGTTTATTTGAAAGGGAGCCAAGCGGGGGGCTTCTGGCGCTGCCAAAAGTGATGCGTAAATCAGAGGGAAGGGTGGGCCCCGGACTGCTGCAGCCCTGGAACAGAAGCAGGTTACTGGGATGGGTGGCAGCAGGACCCAGGAAACCTCCCTGCACGGCCCAGGGATCCAAGATGGCTAAGAAGTTATTCCAGGGCTGTGCCTCAAACCCCGTAGAACAAATTTAGAGTCCAGTGCACCTTAAAGGCCAAGAAAGGTTTGCTCAACGTATGAGCTTTCATTTGCATGCACACTTTTTCAAATACGTTGGAGTGGAAGGCAGAGTCCAGACTTCTAGACAGAGGCTGAGCATCGAATTAACTTGTAACAGGATGAAGATGTTCTAAGATATGCAAAGACAAAATTAAACAGCAAGCTAAGGTTCTAAGGTTAAGCGGGGGAAAGGACAGCAAAGCAATAAATATGTCAAAATAGGGGATAAATGTGTTAAGGTTTCTTTTCTAATTATGGGAAATGAACTGAGGCTCTTCATTTGTCTCCTCCCAGAGCGTGGAGGTAACTTAGCAGCATTTCTTTCTTTCTTTCTTTCTTTCTTGAGATGGGCGCAGTGGTATATCAGCAAAACATTCCAATATTCCTTGTATTACATTCAGTATTCTAATATACTATTCAGAAAAAGAAATACACGAAAGTACAGAGGATGTATAGTCCCTCTGTAGGAGAATACATATGTGAGGACTGAATGAGTTAGCATACGTAATAAGATGAGAAACCAATATCCCTATTGAGTCCAGGGGAGGTTTTTGTTCCAAGCGTTGTGATAACTTGTAATTCAGCAGTTTCCCCTTTCCGTTCTGTTCCTGAAGTTCCTTTCTAATAAAACAGCTACCTTGAGGTCATCCACTGAATGGCCTGGAAGGCTGAAGTGTTCTCCCACTGGTTTCTCGGTCTTGTGGTTCCTGATGTCAGATCTGTGTCCGTTTATCCTCTGGCGTAGGGTTTGTCCTGTTTGTCCTGTGCAGAGAGCCAAAGGGCAGTGCTGACATTTGATGGCATCTACAGCGTTAGAAGATGAGCAAGTGAATGGGCCTCTGATGGTGTTCTTGATGTTGTTAAGTCCAGGGATTGTGTTGTCGGGGTGTATGTCTCGAACCCTGAGTCTTCCTTGTACGGGAAATGGAGGGGGGTGGGCGTTTGCAGGGGAGAATGGGATGGCACGGAGAAGGTACTTCCCCCACCTGCCCCATGGAGGGGTGGTGGGCAATGCTCCCTCTAAGCTGTGGAGTCTTGTGAGCAAAGATTCTACTTTGTGAGCTGCTGGCATTAAAGTGGTGAGCGAGCAGTTAATTGGTTTGCTCTGGAGCCATCCTTCCTGAGCTAAGGCAAAAACGTTGTGAGCCGGAGGCTAAAAAAATGGTGAGCTAGCTCACACTGACTCAGCTCAGAGGGAACACTGGTCGTGGCTCAGGGCAGAGCATCTGCCTGGCCTGGAGAAGACCCCCGTTGAAAGGATCCAGTAGGAGATGATAATGGGAGACCTTTCTCAACCCGAGACCCTGGAGTGGCCCTGCCAGGCAGAGAAGAAGAGAAGAAGAAGAGATTAGATTTATACCCCGCTCTTCACTACCCAAGGGAGTCTCAGAGCGGCTTACAAACTCCTTTCCCTTCCCCTCCCTGCAACAGACACCCTGTGAGGTAGGTGGGGCTGAGAGAGCTCTGACAGAAAGGGCTCTTTTTCCAGAACAGCCCTGACAGAACTATAGCTTGCCCAGGGTCATCCAGCAGCTGCATGTGGAGAAGTGGGGAATCAAACCCAGTTCTCCCAGATTAGAGTTCGCGCACTTATCTACTACACCAAACTGGTGTAGTGGAGACAAGGCTGCCCAAGAGGGGGCAGGGTGACTTGGGAAGTTCACCTGCCCACCAGTTCTCGTCTGCAGACACCACCCTGGCTGATCATTGCTCCCCGTCTGGGCTCCAAAAGCAGAGGTGAGCTTGCTCTAAGAGGGCATCTACTAGGACAAATGGGAAGGGTCCAGCAAAAGGCTCGGCGGCCCTTCCTCCCATCTGTCGACCCTTCCGTTCACCCAGCGTTTATTTATCTGTTTATTTACACGTCCCTCCTTTCCTTGTGGCTCAAGGCAGCTTGCAATTATAGTTAGAAGCGGTTTCGGTTCAGACAAAAAATAAAATCGCAACCCCCCCACACCTCTGCCCCGTTAAAAGAGGCCTGCCGATCGAGACTGCCTTGAAAGCCCTGGGAAACGGAGGGGGGGCTTGCGGTGCCTCCTGAAGACCTCCAGGGTGGGGCCTCCGTCCACACCTCTTCCGGGAGCCCATCCCACCGGGCCAGAGCGACGGTGGAAAAGGCCCAGGCGCTGGCTGATGTCAGATGGGCCACCCTGGGCGGGGGGTGGGGGGAGGGGAGCCAGCAGACGCCTGCCTGGTGAACGTGGTTGTTGCAGATGGACGTATGACAGGAGACGCTCCTTTGCCTATGTGGGCGCCACATCTTGAAGGGCTTTAGTGGTATAATCATGGCCTGTGCGCATTCAGGGACACCTTTGTCAAGATAACCTGCATTTCCACCGACCACCTGCAGCCAGGGGATGCCTCCTCTTGTAGCCTTGCCGAGGAGGGGGGGGGGGGGAGGCAGCACTCCAGTTTTATTTATTTATTTATTTTGGGGATTTATATCCCGCCCTCCCCACCAGTTACGGCAGGCTCAGGGCGGCTACCAACAATTCGCTAACATAAAATCATAAAAACAGTTTCATAAAACATACCGTACAGTGCAACAGAATCATTCCAAGAGGGCCCAGGTTCCACATTCAGACCAGCGTCACAGTTCTGCTCCAGGCCCGGTGCCCCTGCTCCCTTGCTGGACCAGCTGTCTCTCAGCCATTATTTGGTATTTGCACGATGCGGGTGGTTCTGTTGGGGGGAGGCACCAAGAATGGAACGGGCCTTCCCAACAGCTGGACCTTCGACCGGGTTGCTGCCAGCGTGTTGCAGTGGTTATGAACGGGGGACTCTGATCTGGACCGCCAGTCTGATTCTCCACTCCTCCTCCTCCTCCTCCACAGGAAGACTGCTGGGTGACCTTGAGCCAGTCCCAGTTCTTTCAGAGCTCTCTCAGCTGCCACACAAGGGGCCTGTTGTGGGGAGAGGAAGGGAAGGGGATTCCAAGGATGACCCATCTGACATGTTATGTGTGGTGGTTAAGTGCGCGGATTCTGATCTGGGAGAACCGGGTTTGATTCCCCACTCCTCCACTTGCAGCTGCTGGATGACTTTGGGCAAGCCATAGCTCTGTACCAGCTGTTCTCTCAAGGACAGTTGTCTCAGAGTTCTCTCAGCCCCACCTACCTCACAGGGTGCCTGTTGTGGGGAGGGGAGGGGAAAGGAGTTTGTAAGCCGCTCTGAGACTCTTAAGTGAGTGAAGGGCGGGATATAAATCCAATCTCTTCTTCTTCTTCTCTTCTGTACCAGCTGTTCTCTCAAGGACAGTCATCTCAGAGCTCTCTCAGCCCCACCTACCTCACAGGGTGTCTGTTGTGGGGAAGGGAAGGGAAAGGAGTTTGTAAGCCACTCTGAGACTCCAAGTGAGGGAAGGGCGGGGTATAAATCCAATCTCTTCTTCTTCCTTGAGGCGGAGAAAAGCTGGGAACAGAAACCTCCTCTTTTTTTTCTTCTTCTTCTCCTCTTCTGCTGACTCCCGAGAAGGAGCGGGCAGGAGAAGCAAAGGGGAGGGGGGCGGGCAGTGCCAGAGTGGTGGTTGGTGGCTCTGGCCAGGCGAGGCTTCTCCTGCCGGGCTTCTCACAAGGGAGGTGGCAGGCGTAGCAGCCAAGGGCCTCTGGGGCCACCTGCGCCCCTTGCTGAGGGTCGTCTCTCCTTTCTGCAGAGTACGCGGAGAACATCGGAGACGGGAAGAACCCAGAATTCCGGGAGAGCGAGCAGAAGCGCATTGCGGAGCTGCTGGAGAATTTCTGAGGACCCCGGAGGGGACGGTGGCCTCGCCCTCGGGCATGTCCACAAACTCCGCCATCCCTGACCTGTCAAAGGACTGGCTGAAGAAACGGAGCCTCTCTAGGCTTTTCGAGATATTAAAAAGTTCTTGGTTTTTTAAAAAAGAGAGAAAGTAATGTTCTCCGACTGATTATCTGCTGTGCAAACACAGGCCTGTCTGCCGGGATAGAAGGCCTTGCTTTGAGGTCTTGGCTCGTAACCAGGAGTCCTCCTGACTCTCTAGAAAGGACTCCCCCGCTGGAAAGGGGAGGGGAAAGAATGAGACGGCCACTACAGACCACTTCAAGCGGGAGACCCCAGCCAATTGAGCCTGCTGGCAGTTTTGGAATTCTCACGTGGGGTGGTGGGCACAGCCACAAGATGGCTGCCGCAGGAGGGGAGCAGGGTTCCCTCTAAGCTGAGTCAGTGTGAGCTAGCTCCGTTTTTTGGCCTCTGACTCACCCATTTTCATCTTCGCTCAGGAAGAATGGCTCCAGAGCAATGCGCCCTCTAAGCCGTGGAGTCTTTTGAGCAAAAATTCTACTTTGTGAGCTGCTGGCATTAAAAGTTGTGAGCGAGCCATTTGGCTGCTGCGTGAATTAGTTCGCTCTGGAGCCCTCCTTCCTGAGCTAAGGTAGCAAATGGGTGAGCTGGAGGCTAAAAGGCTGCGAGCTGGCTCACGCTAACTCAGCTTAGAGGGAACACTGCCCCAGAGCAAACTGATTAATGCAGCAGCGAAATCGCTGCCTCACAACTTCAACGCCACTAGCTCACAAAGGAGAATTTCTGCTCACGAGACTCCACAGCTTAGAGGGAGCATTGGAGGGGAGGCCAGCCCCAAAATGGCTGCCGCAGCTGACCTCCAATCCATCAGTGGAGGTTTTTGTGGTGTGGCAGCAGCTGCTGCCAAAGCAACACCACTGAAAGTCTACACAGGCAATCAAATCTACAGTAGCCAGTCGTCAGGACAGGTGTTAGCAGGCAGCATCATGGCGTTATAGCCCTGGCAACCTGACCCAGCAGAAGCAGCCTAGTGCAGAACCCCCGGGATGCCTTTTCCCGGATCACCTCGAGGCCTTCCCCACCGCCTCCCCCACTCCGCCGTTGAGGGTGCAGAGGTCCATCAGTGGCTACTGGCCACAAGGTCTAGATAGGGACTCTCAGTCTGGGGCAAGTGGTGCTCTGTATTCTTGGTGCTTGGGGGGGGGGCAACAGTGGGAGGGCTTCTAGTGTCCTGCCCCCACTGTGGGACCTCCTGAGGGCACCTGGGGTGTTTTTAGCCACTGTGTGACTCAAGAGTGTTGGACTGGAGGGGCCACTGGCCTGATCCAACATTGGCTTCTCTTGTGTTCTTATAGGGAGCAGAGGTCCATCGGTGGCTATTAGACACAAGGTATAGATAGGAACACTCAGTCTGGGGCAAGGGATGCTCTGTATTCTGGGTGCTTGGGGGGAAGGGGGCAACAGTGGGAAGGCTTCTGGAGTTCTGGCCCCACTGCTGGACCTCCTGAGGGCACCTGGTGTTTTTGGCCACTGTGTGACACAGAGTGTTGGACTGGATGGGCCGTTGGCCTGATCCAACATTGGCTTCTCTTATGTTCTTATATGGAGCAGAGGTCCATCGGTGGCTCTTAGCCACAAGGTATAAGGTAGGAACTCTCAGTCTGGGGCAAGTGATGCTCTGTATTCTTGGTGCTGGGGGGGGGCAACAGTGGGAGGGCTTCTGGTGTCCTGGCCCCACTGCTGGACCTCCTGAGGGCACCTGGTGTTTTTGGCCACTGTGTGACACAAAGTGTTGGACTGGAGGGGCCACTGGCCTGACCCAACATTGGCTTCTCTTCTGATCTTATGTCTAGGGCAAGTGATGCTCTGTATTCTTGGTGCTTGAGCAGGGGGGCAACAGTGGGAGGGCTTCTGGAGTTCTGGCCCCGCTGCTAGACCTCCTGAGGGCACCTGGTGTTTTTGGCCACTGTGTGACACAGAGTCTTGTCCTGGTTGGGCCACTGGCCTGAGCCAACATCGGCTCCTCTCTTATGTTCTTATGAGAGGTCCTGAGAAGAGACACCCCAACTGACCCCTGCAGTTTCTGTTCCCCGAGGATCCCCCACCCCACTTCGGCCTCTGCTTTTTTGTCCTGGATGGGGCAAGCTATTCCTGGTCCCAAGACAAGGGGGCAGCTCACGCAAGGGAGGGCTGACCGCATGAAGCTGGAGGCCAGTCAGCACAAACCAGTGGGCGGGGAGAGACGGAACCTGCCCTCCCCAGCCTGCACGAGGAACCGGGCCGAGATTTGCAGGGGGCACAGATGCCCTTGTCCTGCGCAGAGTTAGCGCTCTTATGTGCCTCGCAGCCCCCCCTGCCTCCTCTCCAACCAGCATGCGAGCGTCTCTCGGGGCCTCTGCTTCCCTACCCAACGGAAGACTCTGAGCTGGCACCTCCTCCAAAGGTGCTGACAGCACCACAGCTGTCTCCTCTCTTCTTTCCTCCTCCGCCTGCCGCTTCCAGGTGTGCCCCGCTGGAGCAAGGGGGACCTGCCGCTGCCCTGCTCCCCTCTGCTCCCTTCGGCTGGTTAATGATGGCCAGCGCCACCGAGCAGCTGCTCCCGTCAGCAGGGCCGGGCCTCATTGAGTGGGATTTGCATGCCGGCAGCTTTCCGGCCTTATCTCTGTGAAAAACACGTCGCTGAGGAAGCTGCCAGGCCGCTGTGGCACAGCAGAACGGAGCGCTGTTGTCTCCGTCGTCAGCCCGGGAACTGCAAAGCCGGCAGCCAGGGGAGGCAAGAGGACGGTGGTCGGCTTGTTTCCAGGGGGAGGGGGGCACACGTTTGCCTGCCATTCCCCCCCCCCCTCACTTTCCATGAAAAGCCTTCTGTTTCTCCGGGGTCCTTTCCATGGTCCCCTTGAGATCTCAGCCCTGAGCGGATTCTGTTAAGGGGGACTAGACTGGTGTCGTGGCTAGGAGCCAGTCTGGCGTCGTGGTGAGGAGCGCGGACTCTAATCTGGGAGAACCGGGTTTGATTCCCCACTCCTCCTCCACGTGCAGCCAGCTGGGGGACCTTGGGTCAGTCACAAGTTCTTTCAGAGATGTTCCCTCAGGAGCAGTCCTCGAAAGAGCTCTCTCAGCCCCCGCCTACCTCACAGGGGAAGGGAAAGGAGTTTGTAAGCTGCTCTGAGACTCCTTCGGGTAGTGAAGGGCGGGGTATAAATCCAATCTCCTCCTCCTCTTTTTCTTCTTCTAGATTCGAGTCCAGGAGCACCTTAGATTTGGGGAGGGGGGGGTGAGCTTTTGAGAGTCGAAGCCCCCTTTGTCATAGACCAGTAGGGTGTAAAAGTGGTGTTTTTAAAGTCGGGGTGTCTGTCAAGGACATGTTGAGAGAGATTTCTGATTCAGAACTCAACACCACGTAGCGAAAGGTCATTTTTCAACGGCCACTTTAAGTGGCACCCCCCCCCTTTGGTGCAGCTCTTTAGCAGCCCCAAAACAGTCCAAAGAACCCCCCAAAAAAACCTTTCACTTGGTGAGGTGTTTCTTATGCCCAGTTCCTCCGTGACCCACGCAGGGCGGGAGCCGGTTCCTGTGCCAGCTCAGTGGGACTGGAAGAGCCCCCGGCAGCACCTCCAGTGGAAAGGTCTGGTCAGAGGTGATGGGGAAGGCCTCACTCTGCCCAAGACACCCTGGAGAGCCACTGCCAGTCTGAGGAGACAAGACGGACCTTGGAGGACCGAACATGGCTTCATGTCCACATTATCCCTTCCCTTCTCGTGCTTTTGAGTTGGTGTCCCTGGCAGTCTTCAAGCAGTGGCTGCACCAGCACTGGTCAGGGATGCTCTGGGCTGATCCTGCACTGAGCAGGGGGCGGGACTAGGTGGCCTCTCCGGCCCCTTCCGACTCTGCCTGATTCTCGGATTCAGCGCCCACAGTGTTCCGGTAAAGAACAGCAGTCCTGGAAAGTGTCATCCGGTCGCAGCTGACTTACGGCAACCCTTGAAGGGGTTTTCAAGGTAAGAAATGTTCACTGCCTGCCTCTGCGTCATGACCCTGGTATTCCTTGGAGGTCTCCCGTCCGAACCAGGGCCAACCCTGCTTGGCTTCCGAGAACTGACAGAACTGGGCTAGTCCGGGGCACCCAGGGCAGGGCAGGTGAAGAATAAGGGAAGCCAGTGTTGCAGCTTTGGGCATGGATTTCAAGGAGCTGCTGTGCAGGAAAGGTGTGCAACAGATCGCAACCTGGGGTGTCTTCTGCTGGGCAGCCTGAGGGTGAGAACGGAGGCCTCCACTCTGGAGCCTCTTCCCTTGGGCTTCTGGCTCCAGAAGGAAGGACCAGGCCAGCTGATGGCTTCACGAGGGTGCAGATTCAGAGCCGTTATCGAGAGTCAGGTGGAATTCTAGCCACTCTTGGTCTTGGGTCTTGGTTCCCTTGCAGAGGTTTGTCAAATAACGCACAGGGAGGAGAGAGTGGACAGAGCGAAGTTCCTCTTCCCAAAAAACAGCCCTTTCTGCACTTGCCTTTTAATCCACGTTGATCATGGTGTCCTCTAAGCAATTCGGCGCTAAAATCAAATTCAGCCTTTTTGATCCTGGTTTTTACCCCATTCTGCACTAAAATTGAGTTCCACCTTCTTTTTACCCCTGGTCCCCCCCCCCCCCCCCCCCGGTATTACATTACCTCCCTTCTGTGGTCAGCCCAGTTTCAGCCTGCTGTTGCGCTGAATTATTTGGCTGCTGTTTTGCCGTGGACTCCATGAAATTGCTGAGCAGCTGAGTTAGAACAGATAAAAGGAAGTCCTTCACCCAAAGAGTGATTCACACATGGAATTCACTGCCACAGGAGGTGGTGGCGGCTACAAGCATGGGCAGCTTCAAGAGGGAGTTAGACAAATGTATGGAGCAGAGGTCCATCAGGGGCTATTAGCCACAAGGTATAGATAGGAACTCTCAGTCTGGGGCAAGTGATGCTGTCTTCTTGGTGCTTGATGGCGGGGGGGAGGGCTTCTGGTGTCCTGGCCCCGCTGCTGGACCTCCTGAGGGCACCTGGTGTTTCTGGCCACTGTGTGACTCAAGAGTGTTGGACTGGAGGGGCCACTGGCCTGATCCAACATTGGCTTCTCTTATGTTCTTATATGGAGCAGAGGTCCACCAGTGGCAATGAGCCACAAGGTCTAGATAGGAACTCTCAGTCTGGGGCAAGTGATGCTCTGTTTTCTTGGTGCTTGGGGGGCAAGAGTGGGAGGGCTTCTGGAGTTCTGGCCCTGCTGCTGGATCTCCTGAGGGCACCTGGTGTTTTTGGCCACTGTGTGACACAGAGTGTTGGACTGGAGGGGCCACTGGCCTGATCCAACATTGGCTTCTCTTATGTTCTTATATGGAGCAGAGGTCCACCAGTGGCAATGAGCCACAAGGTCTAGATAGGAACTCTCAGTCTGGGGCAAGTGATGCTCTGTTTTCTGGGTGCTTGGGGGGCAAGAGTGGGAGGGCTTCTGGAGTTCTGGCCCCGCTGCTGGACCTCCTGAGGGCACCTGGTGTTTTTGGCCACTGTGTGACTCAAGAGTGTTGGACTGGATGGGCCCTTGGCTTGATCCAACACTGGCTTCTCTTATATTCTTATGACTTAAATTGCCTTGACTCAAACACTGAGAACATCTGGAGTAGCAGGCAAATGTGGAATGGACCTAGGACTCCAGGGCATCCAGTGAAGCTGATGGGCAGTAGATTCAGGACAGACAAAAACCCAGTGCACGATTAAAATGTGGAATTTGCTTCCAGAGGAAGTAATGACGGCCACAGGAATAAACAGCTTTAGAGAGTGATCAGACAGGTTCATGGAGAAGAGGTATCGGGTTTTTCGCCTTTTAATAAAGGCTGAGTGCATAAACGAGAGCCATACGCCGTGTATTTGATTTGAAAGATTACCTTACTAAAAGATAAAAGGGCAGGGAACTTTTGGATACAAGAAACACAGAACACATCCTAGCCTCTAATCCTTGCATCAACATGGCTAAAAACTGGATAATGGCTACGACTTCTCCTCCTCCTTGCTCAGGAAGACCACACGCGGAAGATCTGCAATAAAACTTGTGAATACATGCATACAAGATCAAAGCATTTCTTATCCACGCAAACTCATCTCTAAGTGTGGTTACAGGTTACACTATATAATGTCCCGTTTACTAACAACATCTGACATGATCAGTTAACTCTATAATGGCTTAAATGTATGCAACTCGTAAACTCCCAACAAGAGGTCTATCAGTGGCTACTAGCCATGTTGACTCAAGGAGCCTCCATGTTCAGAGGCACTCAACCTCGGAATTCCAGAGCCAGGAGCAACATCAGGGAAATGCCTCAGCCTCTCTGCCCTGTTGTGGGTCCTCCAGAGGAACTGGTTGGCCCCTGTGTGAGACAGGATGCTGGACTAGATGGACCCTCAGTGGTCTGATCCAGCAGGGCTCTTCCTAGGTTCTTATGAAGGCCTCAGCCTCAATGCCCTGTTTGTTGGCCCTCCAAGGGAACTGGTTGGCCGCTGTGTGAGGCAGAATGCTGGACTAGATGGACCCTCACTGGTCTGACCCAGCAGGGCTCTTCTTAGGTTCTTGTCTGGGGAAGGCCTCGGCCCCTCTGCCCTGCTATTGACCCTCCAGAGGAGCTAGTTGGCCACTGTGTGAGACAGGAGGCTGGACTGGATGGACCCTCACTGGTCTGATCCAGCAGGGCTGAACTGGGTATGGTATCTTTGGAAGCCAGGGTAAATGTGAGAATTCTTTCTTATTGGAGGAAATGCTTAAAACATCCCCAGGATATCCTAGGTGTCCGAAGTTTTATATTGCTTTTGAAATCCTCCAAAACATTGGGTGACCACCTGACCTCTATTTTACTAAAATACTCAATTCCAGACGATATATGGGACAGTGAAAGTCCAAAGTCCAAATTGAAGGAATGGGTATTTAATAAGGATGGGCTTTTGAACCGCCAAGCGGTGGTAAGTTGTCGTACAGCCCCCTTGTATAGGATATTTAAAAGAGATCACTGTAGGACTGATTACCTCGAGAAATTAACCACTCTTGATCTAAGAAGGGCTTTTACCGCCCTAAGGTTTCATGCCATACCTTCAATGGTCTGTATTGGTCGCTTCTTGGGCTCCCCTCCTGTCTCTAGAATATGTCAGTGTGGCGTAGGCGAAGTGGATGACGTCGAGCATTATATTATGAGATGCTCTTGGCATGAATCACTTAGGCAAAGGTTTATTTACCCCATTATACCTTTGCATAATGGAATTTCAGATCTGGACATGACTGTTTTTTTGCTCTCTGATAATGACACATATATTACCAGCAGAATGGCTTTGTTTGCATTGGTGGCAAAAAAGATAAGACTAAGTCTTGGATTTGCAGCAAGTTACTGAAGGGCCTATCCCATTTTGGTTTATAATGTCTGTTGTATTTTGTTTTGTTTTGTTATGGCCAATGGCCAAGACAATACACTTGACTGACTGACACTGGTCTGACCCAGCAGGGCTCTTGTAAGGTTCTTCTCAGGGGAAGGCCTCAGCCTCTCTGCCCTGTTGTTGGCCCTCCAGAGGAACTGGCTGGCCCCTGTGTGAGACAGGATGCTGGACTGGATGGACCCTCACTGGTCTGACCCAGCAGGGCTCTTCTAAGGTTCTTCTCAGGGGAAGGCCTCAGCCTCTCTGCCCTGTTGCTGGCCCTCCAGAGGAACTGGCTGGCCACTGTGTGAGACAGGAGGCTGGACTGGATGGACCCTCACTGGTCTGACCCAGCAGGCCTCTTCTGATGTTCTTCTCAGGGGAAGGCCTCGGCCTCTCTGCCCTGTTGTTGGCCCTCCAGAGGAACTGGCTGGCCACTGTGTGAGACAGGAGGCTGGACAAGAGGGACCCTCACTGCTCTGAACCTCTTCTGAGGTTCTTATGAAGGCCTCGGCCTCTCTGCCCTGTTGCTGGCCCTCCAGAGGAACTGGTTGGCCACTGTGTGAGACAGGAGGCTGGACTAGGTGGACCCTCCCTGGTCTGACCCAGCAGGGCTCTTCTGAGGTTCTTCTCAGGGGAAGGCCTCGGCCTCTCTGCCCTGTTGCTGGCCCTCCAGAGGAACTGGTTGGCCGCTGTATGAGACAGGAGGCTGGACTAGATGGACCCTCCCTGGTCTGACCCAGCAGGGCTCTTCTGAGGTTCTTCTCAGGGGAAGGCCTCGGCCTCTCTGCCCTGTTCTTGGCCCTCCAGAGGAACTGGCTGGCCACTGTGTGAGACAGGAGGCTGGACTGGATGGACCCTCACTGGTCTGACCCAGCAGGCCTCTTCTGATGTTCTTCTCAGGGGAAGGCCTCGGCCTCTCTGCCCTGTTGTTGGCCCTCCAGAGGAACTGGCTGGCCACTGTGTGAGACAGGAGGCTGGACAAGAGGGACCCTCACTGCTCTGAACCTCTTCTGAGGTTCTTATGAAGGCCTCGGCCTCTCTGCCCTGTTGCTGGCCCTCCAGAGGAACTGGTTGGCCACTGTGTGAGACAGGAGGCTGGACTAGGTGGACCCTCCCTGGTCTGACCCAGCAGGGCTCTTCTGAGGTTCTTCTCAGGGGAAGGCCTCGGCCTCTCTGCCCTGTTGCTGGCCCTCCAGAGGAACTGGTTGGCCGCTGTGTGAGACAGGAGGCTGGACTAGATGGACCCTCCCTGGTCTGACCCAGCAGGGCTCTTCTGAGGTTCTTCTCAGGGGAAGGCCTCGGCCTCTCTGCCCTGTTCTTGGCCCTCCAGAGGAACTGGCTGGCCACTGTGTGAGACAGGAGGCTGGACTGGATGGACCCTCACTGGTCTGATCCAGTAGGGCTCGTCTTCCATTTTTAAGTTCATTGCTCGGGAATTCACATCCCCCTTCCCCATCCATTCTAGTCAGGCCTTCCCTGCCGGAAGGTAGGAGGCCTGCTACCTTATCTAATGGCGAAACGGGAGTCGGGAGCCTGCCCTTACTGGGAGTCCCCCTCCACCAGGGTCTGGAGAGCCCCTGAGTACTTTAGGATGTTCCCTTAAGCGCACTGCATCCTGGGATGGTCAGTCCCTCTCCCCTTCCTCTATCTGCCAGCTACTCCAAGCAAAGCCTGGAGATGAGTGCAGAGAGCTCGGCGCCCGTAGTCTTTCTCCCCTTTTCTTCTAAATGAAAGAAATGTTTGAAGGGATTATAAAAAATCTGAAATGCCAGAGCTTATCGGAGTACAAAGCAATCTTGGTATCTCTTGGATGATGAATGAGGCTCCAGATGTTAGAGGCATTAAGTGCAGAGTTCTTGTTATCTGGCTGTCTTGAAGCCGTGCCGAGGAATTCGCCACTCTGTCCTCTCGCCTGCATCCCAGGCTCTTCATTCAGCAGCCCCCAATGCACGGGGGGGGGAGGGTGCTCACTGCAGGACCCTGTCTACGTGCTTTTTGGAAGGGGGCAGGTGAGCACGCCCTCAAGGAGACCAAGATCAGGCATCACTGGGTCTACATGTTTGAGTTTGTTTCCTGACAAGTCTTATTCCAGCTGAGCACTAAACAGATGACCATCAGCTGGGCTCCCAAAAGAAGCCACTGCTACTGGATTGATCAGTTATTTGGTGGTGGTGCTGGAAAGGGCCATCAAGTCACTCAGGGTGCATAAAACATGGTCACTGGGTGTGTGGGGGGGGAGATCTTTGTGAGTTTCCTGCATTGTGCAGGGGGTTGGACTAGATGACCCTGGAGCTCCCTTCCAACCCTAGGATTCTATGAAGTTGCAGCCAACTTATGGTGACCCCCATAGGGTTTCAAGGAGAGGAGACATTCAGAGGTGACTGGCCATCGCCTGCCTCTGCATAGCGACCCAGGTATTCCTTGGCGGTCTCCCCTCCAAGTCCTAACCAGGGCTGACCCTGCCACTTTGGTGTAATGGTTAAGAGCGCAGGCTCTAATCTGGGAGAACTGGGTTTTATTCTCTACACCTCCATATGCAGCTGCTGGTGTGATCCTGGGTCATTCATAAGTTCTTTCAGGGCTGTTCTCTCGCAGACAGATCTGGAGAGAGCTCTCTCAGCCCCACCTGCCTCACAGGGTGTCTGTTGTGGGGAGGGGAAGGGAAAAGAGTTTGTAAGCCGTTCTGAGATTTCCTTCAGGTAGTGAAGGGCGGGGTAAAAATCCAATCTCCTCTCCTGTGTGCATTTGTAAAGTGCCCTCGAGTCACAGCCAACTCGTGGCCAACCCAGCAAGGGGGTTTCCAGGCAAGTGAGAAGCAGAGGTGGCTTCCCATATACTTCCTCTACAGAGTCTTTCTTGGTGGTCGCCCTTCCAAGTACCGGCCCTGCTCAGCTTTCAAGATCTGGCTCTATTGTGCCACCTTCCCTCCCAGTCAGTTATTCACCAGTCGTTTCATACCAGGCCTTTGTTAGGGGCATCCTTACTAACTATAAACTGCCTGGAGTACTTTTGCTAGGCTAGACGTTTAGATCAGACAGTGCAGAAGGAGAGAGCGGGTGAGGACTCCAGAGAGGAGGATCTACTTTTCCAAATGAAGTGGACTGAGAGAGAAAGAGACTGGTTTCTAAAGATGCCTAAACATCTGCTGGTTTGCACATCTCGCTCCAGCTCACTTTCTGCTCACCAGTCACAGGGAGACAGTTTTTCATCGAGCCATGCCACTGTTTTGAGCAGCTTGCTCCTGTTCATCACATGACTCCTCACATCTTCACACAGTGCCGAGCGGTCAGCAGTATTCTATGCGTGTGCATTCCCACACAGGCCAATGGGAGCTCTAGGTGCTCTCACTGTCACCACCAGCTTCTCACTAACAGTGCGCTGCTTGGCAGCCAGTTGCTTAAAAAATGGGGGGGGGGGGGGGGGAACCTGGTTGATTACAAATAAACAGTGCTTTTTAGATTGCCTTTCTGTTTGGATTTCACCTAAGTTTGTGTCACCAATATTTCCTGGGGGTGTCTTTTCAGCCCCAAATGCAAAGCTCAGCCCTGGGAAGTGGGGGAGTGAAAAGAGTTCAGTTTTCTTCCTCCTCCTCCGCTGCGAAAGGAAATCAGCTTGTTGTTTTTTGTTTATTTAATTTTTGATTAAGTTTTTAAAATACACAAGGATAAGGAAAGGGGATGGGGCAGGGGAAAGAACAAAAGTCATGATTTTCTGCATGTAACTTTTCTCTGCTTGTCGTTTCATGTTATACACAAATAAGCTTTGAGATTTAAAAGTTCATAAAAGCTTCCTAATATTACAATATTAGGAAGTTCATGTCTTTATATTTCTCTCTTATCCAGTTGTAAAATGGATTATTATTTTTATTATTATGTATTATTTATTCGTGCCCCAACTTCATTTGTACCCTGCCTTTCCTCCCCAGCGGGGGATCCAAAGCGGTTTACATTGTTCTCCTGTCCTCCATTTAATCCTCACAACAGCCCTGTGAGGTGTGATTGGCCTGAGAGCATGTGATTGGCCCAAGGTCACCCAGCAAGCTTCTGTGGCATGGGTGGGGATTTGAATTTATTTATTTATTTGTTTGTTTGTTTGTTTATTTATTTATTTCATTTTTATCCCGCCTTGCCAGCGAACTGGCTCAAGGCGGCTAACAACCTTAAAAATACCACCAGAGTGGTTTACAATTTAAATAGATTAAAACTAACATTAAAATCGAACATTAAACGGATACAAACAATATAAGACAAAGCATAACTGGCAGCATCGGAGTTCTCCTGGTGAACAGAATAGTAATACAAGATTCGACTGAGGGGCCAGGGCGATGTTATCCTATATATTCCCCCCGGTGGCGGCTCCTAATTAAAAGCCTGGCGGAAGAGCTCCGTCTTGCAGGCCCTGCGGAACTGTAATAAGTCCCGCAGGGCCCTGATGTCACCCGGGAGCTCGTTCCACCAGTATGGGGCCGCCACCGAGAAAGCCCTGGCCCTGGTGCAGGCCAGCCGAGCATCTTTCAGTCCGGGGAGAGTCAGGCGGTGTTGTGTGCCTGACCTCAGTGCCCTCTGGGGCCTATATGGGGAAAGGCGGTCCCTCAAGTAGGCAGGCCCCTGACCATATAGGGCTTTAAAGGTCAACACCAGCACCTTGAACCGAATCCGGTATGCTATAGGCAGCCAGTGCAGTGACCGCAGCACAGGCTGGACGTGGTCCCGTACAGAGAGACCCATCAGCAGCCTGGCTGCAGCATTCTGCACCAGCTGCAGCCTCCGGATCCAGGACAAGGGCAGCCCCATGTAGAGAGTGTTACAGTGATCAAGTCGTGAGGTGACCATAGCATGGATCACTGTTGCTAGGTCTTCACGTTCGAGGAAGGGGACCAACTGCCTAATCAGCCGTAGGTGGTAAAAGGCTACTTTAGCAGTGGCTGCTACCTGGGCCTCCATTGTTAAGGAAGCATCCAGGAGCACTCCCAAACTCCTGACCCTCGGCGCTGGCACCAATGGCGCCCCACCGAAGGACGGAAGTGGGAATCCTAACCCCGACCCAGTCCGACTCAAGCACAGGACCTCCGTCTTTGTTGGATTCAGTTTCAGTCGACTCTGTCTCAGCCAGTCCGCAACGTCCTGAAGCGCCCGCTCCAGGTCATCTGGGGTAGAGTCGGACCGGCCACCCAACAGCAGATAGAGCTGGGTGTCATCGGCATATTGATGACACCCCAGCCCATGCCTCCGGACAATCTGGGCAAGGGAGCGCATGTTGATGTTAAATAACATCGGGGACAGAACCACCCCTTGAGGAACACCACACACCAGTGGGTGCCTCTGGGAGGTCTGTTCCCCGAGCGCAACCCTCTGTCCCCGATCCTGGAGAAAAGAGGCAAGCCACTGTAAAGCAAGCCCCTGTATCCCTGAGTTGGCGAGGCGGTGGATCAGCAACTGGTGGTCGACCATGTCGAACGCAGCCGACAGATCCAACAACACCAGCACCGCCGTACCGCCTCGATCCAGATGTCTCCGGAGGTCATCCGTGAGGGCGACCAGTGCCGTCTCCGTCCCATGACCTGGCTGGAAGCCAGACTGAAACGGATCTAGCATGGAGGTGTCATCCATGAAGCCCTGCAACTGTATCGCCACCGCCCTCTCCAATACCTCCAAATTGGGTCTCCCAGATCCTTATTTGGACACTCTGACCACTGCTCCATGCTGGATCATGCCCATAGGTGGGGGCCGCTTGTTACAGTAAGACTCCCATAACACAGCATTCCAATTGCAAGATGTCACAGTCCCACTGTACATTGTATTGGTCTGGCCCCACCTTAAAAAGATGCGAACAGAATGGAGCGAGTGCAGAAGAGGAGGAGAAGGATGATCAGGGGCCCGGAGACCAAGAAGCCCTGCGAGGAAAGTCTGAGGGACTTCTGGGGAATGTAGAAAAGGGAAAGAGTCCAGGAGCACCTTAAAGACTTAACAAAATTTGTGGCAGGGTGTGAGCTTTCGTGTGTCACTGCTCACTTCTTCAGGAAAGCTCCTCCCCTGCCACAGATTTTGTTGGTCTTGAAGGTGCTCCTGGATGCTTGCTCTTTTATTTATTTATTTATTTATTCTATTTGTATCCCGCCTTGCCAGCAAACCGGCTCAAGGTGGCTAACAATACACAATACCATAAAGGTTTACAATATAAAAACCGTTAAAAACATTACAGTACAATTACGAAAGATGACGACTTCAGAGTTTCCCGGCAGACAAAGGCTGCAGGGGTACACCAGCAGGACCAGGGCGATGTTAAAAATCAGTTCTCCACCCGATGGGGTCTCCTATTTGAAAGCCTGGCGGAAGAGCTCTGTCTTACAGGCCCTGCGGAACTGTAATAAGTCCCGCAGGGCCCTGATGTCATCCGGGAGCTCGTTCCACCAGTAAGGAGCCGCCACCGAGAAAGCCCTGGCCCTGGTGCAAGTCAAACGGGCTTCTTTCGGACTGGGGCAAGTCAGGCTATTCTGTGTGCCTGACCTCAGTGACCTCTGGGGCCGATATGGGGAAAGGCGGTCCCTCAAGTAGGCAGGCCCCTGACCATAAAAAGCTTTAAAAGTTAGCAGCAGCACCTTGAACCTGATCCGGTATGCTATAGGCAGCCAGTGCAGCAACTGCAGCACAGGCCAGACGTGGTCCCGCAAAGAGAGGCCCATCAACAGCCTGGCTGCAGCGTTCTGCACCAGCTGCAGCCTCCGGATCTGGAATAAGGGCAGCCCTAAGTGGAGAGCGTTACAGTGGTAAAGACGTGAGGTTCTGACGACCTTTTCTGCTGCTACAGACAGACTAACACAGCTACCCATCTTGGCCATGGGGATGTTCAGTCTGGAGAAGAGGATGGGGGGAGGACATAATTGTTCTATTTGAAGGGCTGTGTCACTTGGAGGAGGGCAGGGAGCTGTTCCTGCTGGCGGCAGAGGAGAGGACTCACAAGCATGGGTTTAAGTGAAGGCCGGGAAGGCACCGGCTGGATATTAGGAAAAACTTCTTAATGATAACAGTTGTGCCAAAGTGGAATCAGCTGCCTGGGGAGGTGGGGAGCCTCCCCTTCGCTGGCAGTCTTTAAGCAGTGGCTGGACCAACACTCATCAGGGGTGCTCTAGGCCGATCCTGCATTAAGCCGGGGGTTGGACTGGATGGCCTGCGTGGCCCCGTCCATGATTCTATGCGCCCAGATGATCAGGGGCTTCTCACTTTGAATGGGGAAGGGTGTCCTCATTCATGGTGCATAAATCACATTGGAAAGGGCATTTGCAAAGTACTGGAGTCGGAGACGCGGTGAAGTGAAATCAGCAAGCATGTTTATTAGCTGGTCAGGAAGAAGCCTGACACCCCGGGCTCAGGGGCCCTCTTCTATTCCGGCCGGAGGTTGCCCAATTGCCCCGATAGGACCTTAAAATTGTGGTTACAGATCATAGGTTCCCTAGAGGATCCTAGGTGCTAGACTGGTGGCAAGTTACGGTCCGGCCAGCTATTGTTCCTCCTGACCCAAGCTCAGGTAGCTGGCCTGGCCATGAGCGTTGGCCACGTTGCGGTCGCCATTACAGGGAGCACATGGTGACCGCCATGGCATACATCGCAGCATTTGAGTCTCTGGCAGCATTTGTGATGTGAATGAGCCTTCTGGATGCCACCGACAGTGCCTTCTCATCACTTCTTGCCTAGGACCGTGTGCCTGCGGGTGAATCGGAGAGGGAGACAGAGAGAGAGAGAGAGAGACTGATTCAGGGCGGGGGACCATCTGGCCCAGCCAGCCTTCCTTGGTTTCCTTCCTGTCCAGGGCAGCGGCCCTCCAGCTGCCGGGTTGGCCTGATTTCCAGGCTCCTCTCTGGCAAGGCACTGCCGGGAGCCGAGGGTGGCTGCCAGACCGTAAATAACCCTAATGAATAAATAGGAACACTTCCTGGGCTGGGATGTTGCATCCTTCCCACCTGCAGTAAAATTTCATTAGGGGTGCGGAAGCGGCAGCGCTCCGGCAACGAGCCCCATAAA
Organism: Lepidodactylus listeri; assembly: GCA_029233225.1. NCBI lineage: Eukaryota > Metazoa > Chordata > Lepidosauria > Squamata > Gekkonidae > Lepidodactylus > Lepidodactylus listeri. The sequence goes on from JARCFY010000002.1 coordinate 2,001,659, forward strand.
TCGTGGCCAGGGCTTCTCAGGGCCAAGCTCCACTTGCACGGCTCCTCCAGGAGGCTGGGCAGAAGTTGGGGAGCAGTGCTGGCGGCAGGAGAATCCGGGGGGTGGGGGGGCTGCAGGTGGGAGAGGGGCCGGCACCAGCATACCCCAAGGAGGGGCAGCCCAGGGTTTCTGGCGGGGCCCACTGCTGCTGACCTCTTGCCTGCCTGACCTCCTGCCTCAGTTTCCTGCTCTTCCACCCACATGTGCAGCTGAGCATCACTGCCTCAGGGGAAGAAGAGGAGCAAGAGGAAGAAGAAGTGGAGGAGGAGGAGATTGGATTTAGACCCTCACCCTTCACTACCTGAAGGAGTCTCAGAGCAGCTTACAAACTCCTTTCCCTTCCCCTCCCCACAACAGACACCCTGGGAGCAGTGTTCCCTCTAAGCTGAGTCAGTGTGGGCTAGCTCACAGTTTTTTAGCCGCCGGCTCACACATTTTTGTCTCAGCTCAGGGAGGATGGCTCCAGAGCAAACTGTTGTATGCAGCAGCCGAATCTCTCGCTCACAGCTTTAAAGCCAGTAGCTCATAAAGTAGAATTTTTGCTCGCAAGACTCCACAGCTTAGAGGGAGCATTGCCTGTGAGGTAGGTGGGGCTGAGAGAGCTCTCCTGAGAACTGCCCTTGAGAGAACAGCGCTGAGAGAACTTGTGACTGACCCAAGGTCACTCAGCTGGCTGCATGTGAAGGAATGGGGAATCAACCCCGGTTCTCCCAGATTAGAGTCTGCGCTCCTAACCACTGCACGAAACTGGCTCTATGCCAAACTGGCTCCTCACCTCGACACCAAACTGGAGAATAGTGCTGGAGAATAGTGCTGGAGAATAGTGGGGAAAGACAAGAATGCCAGGGAAAGTGGGAGGCGGCAGGGAAAGAGGAAGACCTAACCAGAGATGGACGGACTCCGTCAAGGATTATTGTTAATGATTTGGAGCTGGGAGTAAGCAGTGAAGTGGCTAAATTTGCAGATGACACGAAGTTGTTCAGGGTGGTGAGAACCAGGGAGGATCGAGAGGCACTCCAAAGGGATCTGTCGAGGATGGGCGAGTGGGCATCAACATGGCAAATGGGTTTTAATGTGGACAAGTGCAAAGTGATGCACCTTGAAGCCAAAAATCCTAACTTTAAATACACATTGATGGGGTCCTAACTGGCAGAGACTGACCAAGAGAGAGATCTAGGAATCATAGTAGATAACTCAATGAAAATGTCGAGACAGCGTGCGACTGCAATGAAAAAGGCCAACGCTATGCTGGGGGTTATTAGGAAGGGAACTGAAAACAGATCAGCCAGAATCATCATAATGCCCCTGTATAAATCGATGGTGCGACCTCATTTGGAGTACTGTGTACAGTTCTGGTCGCCACACCTCAGAAAAGATATTATAGCGTTGGAGAAAGTGCAGAAAAGGGCAACTAGAATGATAAAAGGGTTGGAACACTTTCCCTATGAAGAAAGGTTGAGGCGCTTGGGGCTCTTTAGCTTGGAGAGACAACGGCTGAGGGGTGACATGAGGTTTATAAGATTATGCATGGGATAGAGCAGGTAGAGAACGAAGTCCTTTTCTCCCTTTCTCACAATATAAGAGCTCGTGGGCACTCGATGAAATTACTGAGCAGTTGGATTAGAACAGATAAAAGGAAGTCCTTCTTCACCCAAAGAGTGATTAACACACATGGAATTCACTGCCACAGGAGGTGGTGGCGGTGGCTACAAGCATGGACGGCTTCAAGAGGGAATTGGAGAAACATCTGGAGCAGAGGTCCATCGGTGGCTCTTAGCCACAAGGTGTAAGGTAGGAACTCTCAGTCTGGGGCAAGTGAAGCTCTGTATTCTTGGTGCTTTGGGGGGGGGGGAAGACAGTGGGAGGGCTTCTGGTGTCCTGCCCCCACTGCTGGACCTTCTGAGGGCACCTGGGGTGTTTTTGGCCACTGTGTGACACAGAGTGTTGGACTGGAGGGGCCCCTGGCCTGATCCAACACTGGCTCCTCTCTGATGTTCTTATGAGAGGTCCTGAGGGTCCTCTGTCTGCCAGACCCGAGCAAGGCTGTGAACAGGAGGATGTTTTGGAGGTCGTTCCTTTGTTGGGTCGCCAGAAGTCAGTAGCTGCTTGATGGCATTGAGCACACACATTGCTTTGAGTAGCAGCAGTGGCAGTACTCAACCCAGACACACCCTGTGTGGCACCCTTGGAGAGAGGGTATCAGCGAGGGTTCATGGGCAGATGAAGAAGAGATTGGATTGATACCCCGCCCTTCATTACCCAAGGGAGTCTCAGAGCGGCTTACAAACTCCTTTCCCCTCCCCTCCCCTCCCTTCCCCTCCCCGCAACAGGCACCCTGGGAGGTAGGTGGGGCTGAGAGAGCTCTGACAGAAACAGCTCTTTTTCAAGAACAGCTGTGCCAGGACTACGGCTTGCCCAAGGTCACCCAGCAGGTGCAAGTGGAGGAGTGGGGAATCAGACCCGGTTCTCCCAGATTAGAGTCCGCGCACTTAACCACTACACCAAACTGGCTATAGATATGCAGGCCAGTAGGTGGGTGGAAAGAGAAGTGCCAGCAGGGAGGGTCCTGATGGTGGGTAGAGGAAGACCTCCTGGGCCTGGAATTGGCCCTGGTGTGGGACAGGAAATACTCAGCTCTCACTGGCAACTTTTGGAATCCACCACCCAGGAGGGCCGGAGGCTGGAGACTCACACATAAGCCAACAAGACGTCTTCGCCCTTCAGCGATCTCCTTCGCCAAGCAGAGCTCTAGAACTGGCTTAACATTTTCTAGGGGCCACAACAACCCACCAGGACGCCTCCTTCCTACCGTGCCCTCACCCAGCTCCTGCATTTCGACAGGGCTTGTGCAAGAGCGTTCGAGCTGTGGCTTGTCCTCTATTGCTCACACTTGCCGAGCTCTGGTGCAGGCAGGGTTGCCAACCTTCAGGCGGGGCCTGGGAAGCTCCCAGAATTACAACTGATCTCCAGCTAACAGAGATCTGTTCCCCTGGAGAAAATGGCTGCTTTGGAGCATGAGCTTTAAGGCATGGCACCCTGCTGAGGTCCATCCCTTCCCCAACCAACCCCCACCCTCCCCAGGCTCCACCCCCAAACCTTCTGGAATTTCCCAGTCTGGAGTTGGCAGCCTTCACTGCTCGTCTGAGGAGGTTTGGTGCCTCTCCCAATTCCTTGGATACATGAAGGAAGCTTGTGTGTAATTCCTTTTAAGCCCATTACCTGCTGAATGCAAAAACCCGTCTTAAAAGGATTACAGCAATCAAATCCAGGGCGGGGGCTGCACACCTGCCTCCCTCTAGGGTTGAGACGGGCAATGAAGGAGGGGGATATCTAATTCCTGGAGGGGCACTACAGGCGCTTGGGACCAATGCTCCCTCTAAGCTGTGGATTCTTGTGAGCAAAAATTCTACCTTGTGAGCTACTGGCATTAAAGTTGTGAGCCAGCGATCTGGCCGCTGCGTAAAGTAGTTTGCTCTTGAGCCACCCTTCCTGAGCGAAGACAAAAATGTGTGAGCCAGAAGCTAAGCGAGCTAGCTCACACTCATTCAGCTTAGAAGGAACACTGCTCGGGACCATCTTGCTGGGGTTGCCAATTCCAAGTTGGGAAACTCCTGGGGAGGGCTGGAGTTTGGGGCGGAACCTTAGTGGGACAGAATGCTATAGAGTTCTTCCCTCTGGGTTTTTTTTAAAGGAAACTGGTCTCTTGGAGTTGACTTGGAATCCTGGGAGATCTCCAGGCGTCACCTGGAAGAAGGCAACCCTCAACCTTGTCTGTCTGTTGGAAGGCAGCAGATCCCCAAGGACTGTCAGGGATATGAAAGAGGCAAGGAATGAGACCTGGGTGCCCTGACCTGGAAGGTCTAAGCTAGCTGGATCTCATCAGATCTCAGAACCTAAGCAGGGTCGGCCCTGGTCAGTCCTTGAATGGGAGACCCTCCCAAGGAAATCCAGGGCTGTGACAGAGAGACAGGCGGTGGCAAACCACTTCTGTTAGTACAGAGCCAGTTTGGTGTGGCGGTTAGGAGCGTGGACTCTAATCTGGGAGAACCGGGTTGGATTCCCCACTCCTCCTCCACATGCAGCTGCTGGTGTGACCTTGGGTCTGTCACAAGTTGGAGCTGTTCTCTCAAGGGCAGTCCTCGAAAGAGCTCTCTCAGCCCCACCTACCTCACAGGGCGTCTGTTGTGGGGAGGGGAAGGGAAAGGAGATTGTCAGCCACTCTGAGACTTCTTCGGGTAGTGAAGGGCAGGGCAGAAATCCAATCTCTTCTTCTACTTGCCCTGACCTGGAAGGTCCAGGCTAGCTGGATCTCGTCAGATCATGGAAGCTAAGCAGGGATGGTCCTGGTTAGTACTTGGATGGGAGACCCCCAAGGAAGTCCAGGACTGTGACGCAGAGACAGACGGTGGCACACCACTTCTGTTAATACTGGTCCTGACCTTGAGGGCCCAGTTGACCCAGATCTCATCAGATCTCAGAAGCTAAGCAGGCACGTAAGAACGTAAGAGGTCCAGCAGCAGGGCCAGAACTCCAGAAGTATCCCCCCCGTGCACCCCCCAAGCACCAAGAATACAGAGCACCACTGCCCCAGACAGACTGTTCCATCTATACCTTCTGGCTAATAGCCACAGGTGGACCTCTGCTCCATACAAGAACATAAGAGAAGCCATGTTGGATCAGACCAGAGGCCCATCCAGTCCAACACTCTGTGTCACATAGTGGCCAAAACCCAGAGGCCATCAAGAGGTCCACCAGTGGGGCCAGAACTCCAGAAGCCCTCCCACTCTTGCCCCCCCAAGCATCAAGAAGACAGAACATCACTGCCACAAACATAAGAACATAAGAGAAGCCAATGTTGGATCAGGCCAATGGCCCATCCAGTCCAACACTCTGTGTCACACATTGGCCAAAAACACCAGGTGCCACCAGGAGGTCCACCAGTGGGGCCAGGACACTAGAAGCCCTCCCACTGTTGCCCCCCCCCCCAAGCACCAAGAATACAGAGCATCACTTGCCCCAGACCAAGAGTTCCTATCTCTACCTTGTGGCTAATAGCCACTGCTCCATATAAGAACATAAGAGAAGCCAACGTTGGATCAGGCCAGTGGCCCATCCAGTCCAACACTCTCTGTGTCACAAAGTGGCCAGAAACACCAGGTGCCCTCAGGAGGTCCAGCAGTGGGGCCAGGACACTAGAAGCCCTCCCACTGTTGCCCCCCCCCCCAAAGCACCAAGAATACAGAGCATCCCTTGCCCCAGACTGAGAGTTCCTATCTATACCTTGTGGCTAATAGCATATCTAGAAGGAGTGCAGGATCGGGCATCCCTGTGTGCGTGTGTGTGCACAAATTTTACTGTGTTTCCTGTATGGATTTGAGTTTTGGATTTAATTGGCTTCAGAGTGTATTCCGGTCTTCCTTTCTTGGCCCCCTCGGCGCCCCTGCCTAGGTAGAGAGGTGGGATGTAGATTCTGTTAATAAATAAGAACAAACGTGTCGCTAATGCACATCTGTCCAGCTTGACAACATCCGTCCTTCTGTCTGCCCCCGACATTTTTACCCCGCCGTTCCTTGAATGAATTGTGGGCGGCTGTTCAAGGTTCCTCCTTCCTCTGTCCTTGAGAAAAAGACTCCTCCTGGGAAGGAGGGCAATTCGTGGAAAGCAGCAGATCGCCAGGCAGGCCAGGAGGGAGCCCCAGCCCCGCTTTCCCGTGCCCTGCACAGCCACGCCTGGACGGGGGCCAGCAGCGCTGAAAGGGAAAGAGAAGGGGCCAATTTATTATGCCTTTGCTTTGGGTCGTGTTCTCTTGTCTCCGGTTGTAAGCAGGTTTGACTAAAGAGGTAAATTAGTCCTTCTCTAGAGGGAAAGTGATGGATGAGGCACTCGGAGGTGAGCAGAAGTGGCTGGTGTGAAAAGGGGGAGGCGGGAAGAGAGTCACGGCTCCCTTCCTCAGATACACCAAGAGAAGACTGACTGTAGCGCAGGCCCAAGAGGAAGGGAAGGTGCTGCTCCAAGCACGACAGGCAGCCTTTGAAACCCGCCAGAAATGGAGTCAGGACTGCATTCCCCGACAGTGCTGCCTCTGAGCTGTGGAGTCTTGTGAGCAAAAAGTCTACTGTGTGAGACACTGGCATTAAAGTTTTGAGTGAACGATTTGGCTGCTGCATGCATTAGTCTGCTCTGGCGCCATCCTTCCTGAGCTAAGAAAAAAAAGTGTGAGCTCTAGGCTAAAAAACTATGAGCTAGCTCACCCTGACTCAGCTTAGCGGGAACACTGTTACTGAATCTGCTGCTGAAACATGCATGGAGGCGCTCTTGCCTGATTGTTTATGAGAAGAGAATGGCCACTGCTGCATGTAAGACCAGAAGAGAAGCCAATGCTGGATCAGGCCAGTGGGCCCTCCAGTCCAACACTCTGTGTCACACAGTGGCCAAAAACACCAGGTGCCCTCAGGAGGTCCAGCAGTGGGGCCAGGACACCAGAAGCCCTCCCACTGTTGCCCCCCCCTCCAAGCACCAAGAATACAGAGCATCACTTGCCCCAGACTGAGAGGCAATTTATCCTATCTATAATTTGTGGCTAAGAGCCACTGATGGACCTCTGCTCCATATGTTCATCCAATTCCCTCTTGAAGCCATCTATGTACTTATCCCTATCTCACTTTTCTCCCCAGTTGGAACTCAAAGCAGCTTAGAATGTTGTTCTCTCCTCCTCTGTTTCATCCTAAGCACAGCCCTGCGAGGTGGGCCAGGCTGAGAGCTTGTGACGGTCCAAAGGTCAGCCAGCGAGCTTCCCTGGCAGAAGCCCCGGGTCCTCGTCCTCCACCCTCTCTTGTGTGATCTCTCTCATCTCTGTGTGGCGAGCTGCCAGAGTGGGCCGGAGCCTCCCATTGCACCGACTGTGTGGAGGGGGCAGGGGGGCAGGGAAGAACTAGTTGTTTTTTCACCACTCTGTGACACATACACACTGGGGCGTAGAGTTTTGTAAATTCCGGGGGGGCGGGGGCTCTTTAGCCTCTCTGGGGTGATGTTCCCCCCCCCTGGGAAACCACCGCACCTCACCAGGCCCTTCCAAGGCCCGCCAGCCGCTGCTGCCGGTGCCTCCCCCCCCCCCCGCCCTGGCCACTCCTTCCCTCTCGTGGTGACGCCACCACGCTGGACATTTTGCCCGGAAAAGAGGGAGGGAGAGGAAGAGTGAAGGACAGAGGAGTGGCCAGGCGGGGGGATGGGAGAGGCACCGGCAGCAGTGGCTGCCGGGCCTTGGAAGGGCCCAGGGAGGCGCAGTGGCAAGGTGCGGCAGCAGGCGCGGCAGCAGGCGCTACGTTTTCCCAGGGAGGGCTCATTCCCCCCTGGGAAATTTCGGGGGTGGCTTGAGCCCTCGAGCCCCCCCCCCCCCCGTAGTCTACACCCAGGGCTGCCAAGTGCCGGCAACTTACCGGCGGGGGGGAGTTGTTCTCCCCCTGGGAGCTCTTCTGGTGCGTGCGCTTTTGCGCACGTGCCAGCGACATAATGACATCACCCAGAGGTGACATCATTACACGGGGGAAGTCGTCCTCACCGGACAACTTCTGGGGCTGGGTTCCCCCCGCCATCCGAATGCCGGCCGGCGGATCGGGAACCCCTATACCGGGGGATCCCCCGCCCCCCTGGGATGACTTGGCAGCCCTAGCTACACCTATGCATACACACACACCCCAGTCAGGGGGAAAGAAACAGGGCAGCCAGGTTGTCTGGGCCTCTGTTGTGTAGCTGCAGGGGGGGAGTGAATTGTAGGCAATCGGTAGGGTTGCCAGCTCTGATTTGGGAAATTCCTGTTTGGTGTAGTTTGGTGCGTTTGGTGTAGTGGTTAAGTGTGCGGACTCTAATCTGGGAGGAACCGGGTTTGATTCCCCACGCCTCCACTTGCAGCCGCCGGTGTGGCCTTGGGTCAGTCACAGGTTCTATCAGAGCTGTTCTCTCAAGGACAGCTTGGGAAAGAGCACTCTCAGCCCCACCTACCTCACAGGCAGTGTTCCCTCTAAGCTGAGTTAGTGTGAGCTGGCTCACAGTTTTTTAGCCTCTGGCTCACACATTTTTTTCTTAGCTCACGAAGGATGGCTCCGGGGCAAAGTAATTTATGCAGTAGCTAAATCACTCGCTCACACCTTTAATGTCAGTTGCTCACAAAGTAGAATTTTTGCTCACAAGACTCTATAGCGTAGAGGGAGCATTGCTCACAGGGTGTCTGTTGTGGGGAAGGGAAGGGAAAGGAGTTTGTAAGACTCCTTCAGGTAGTGAAGGGTGGGGTATAAATCCAATCTCCTCCTCCTCCTCCTCCTTCTTGAGTGAGTGGAGCCGGAGAGGGTGGATTTGGAGGAGGCGTCTCAGTGGTGTAGCTGCCACTCCCCAAAGCTGCCCCTTTCTGCAGGGGAACTGATTGCTCTGGTACAATCAGATGTGATTCCAGGAGGTCTAGTGAGACTCTGGCCCTGCGGGACTTGGTTCCCTTCCACAGGGCCTGTAAGACCGAGATGTTCCACCAGGTGGGTGTGTGCTTGTGACGGGTAGAGAGGTCAGCTGGCCTCCCTCGTTGTCATTGGGCCGTGAGTCCCTCTGTGCTGACTGCCTCATGGAATCATAGCATCATAGAGTTGGAAGGGACCTCCAGGGTCATCTAGTCCAACCCCCCGCACAAGGCAGGAAATCCACAAAGACTTCCCCCCCACACACACACACGCCCAGTGACCCCTGCTCTGTGCCCAGAAGATGGGGGGGTAGGGCTGCCAAGTCAGCCCGGGGGGCGGGGTATCCCCCACTATAGGGGTTCCCGATCCGCCGGCCGGCATTCGGCCGGCGGGGGGAACCCCGCCCCAGAAGTCATCCAGTGAGGATGACTTCCCCCGTGTAATGACGTCACCCGGAGGTGACGTCATTACGTCGCTGTGGCACGCGCGCAAAGCGCACACGCAAGAAGAGCTCCCGGGGGGAGAACAACTCCCCCCCGCCGGTAAGTCGCCGGTACTTGGCAGCCCTTGGGGGGGGGGGAACCTCCAGGATCCCTGGCCAAACTAGCCTGGAGAAAAATTGCTTCCGGACCCCAGTTTTCCATCTGTGTGGGATTGTTGGGGCACCATCTGAGATATGTTTTAAGTTGTAGTATGTGGGTTTTAAAATAGTAATGTGCTGATTTGATTGCATATTTAAATGTTGGAAGCCCCCCGGGGCCCTGCTTGGTGGGGAAGGGGGCGGGGTATAAGCCGGATAAATAAGCGAATAAATAAATAAATAAAGTCTCTAGGACCCCTCTAGAAGTTGGCAACCTAGGCTTGCCAGCCTCCAGGTGGGGCCTGGAGATCTCCCGCTTTTACAACTGACCTCCAGCTAACAGAGGAGATGATGATTACAATTTCTACCCCGCCCTCCTGGCCAAAGCCGGCTCAGGGCAGCTTACATAAAATAGCATAAAATTACATTATACATTATAGTATACATTAAATTAAACAATGTCAATTAAATCCACAATTTAAAACCATGAAACGTAATAAAGTGCTCGTATCAACAATTTCACAGCCGTGTTGTTACTTAGTTCTCAGATCTCGCAGTCAGCTCCTTGGTCTTCATAGTTCAATGGTTGCTTTGGAGGGTGGACCCTGCTGAGGCCCCTCCCCTCCCCAAACCCCGCCCTCTCCTGGCTCCACTCCCCAAGTCTCCAGGTATTTTCCAACCCAGACCTGCCAGCCCCATGGCAACCTTAGATCTGAGATCTGGCTGAAGCACTTTATAGCTGATTAAAACTGTTGTGTTTACCTGGCGAACTTGCCTGCTTGAAAGCATGCAGGACGTGTAACAAAATTGCAAAGGCCCGTTTTGGATATCTGAGCAAACAGCCTGTCCTGTTACCTTTTGAATTAAACTTGGGCGGGTGGGGGGAGTCCGCAAAGGTAGCATTTATTGCCTATGCTTAGATTCTGAAGTGGTGGTGAAAGACAGGGGGGCAGGGAGGGAAAGGGTTTGCTCTGAGAGAGCTCTGCTCAGAGGGCAGGAGTCCCCAATTAGAGGCACCTTCACTAGCCTAAGGAGCAAGGAAATCATCTTCCTTGGGGGCTCCCAGGAGAGACCTGGCAGAAGGGCAGGTTTGGGGGCTCCGAGCTGGAGAGCTTTCTTCCCAGCAGCGTATCGACTCCTTCCTAATGACTCCTGGAAAGGAGCTGGAAATTGGATAATGCAACCGTTCCACTTCTGTTCCCCCTGCCCAGCTGCTTGAGGCTGCCGAGGGTGGCACAGACGCTCAGCAGATGAGCAGACTGGGTGAGGTACCTGTGTGCACTTCCAGCTTCCTTCCCCCCTGAGCCAAGTGCCAGAGCTTGTAAGCAGAGAGAAATAAGCCCAAATTGAGAGTGAAGAATAATTTTTGGCATCCTCCGCCCGGGAACGGACACTGCACTAAATGCAAAGCGACGTTGTCAAAATTGGGGAGCAGGTCTTCCGAGGCACCCATCCTCTCTCTCTCTTTCTCCCCCCCCCCCCCCTCCCACTATTGATTTTTCCTCCGTCGCAGGAAGCATCCAGAGGCAAATAAAACAGAGCAAAGCAAACAGGGCCCGTTCCTTTCAGGGTTGATTTCTGGCCCTGGATATCATTACGCAAAATCATCCCTGAAATCATTCTGGTGGGCTCTGACGGGGAGACCTCCGCCAGCTGGCTGTCGGGGAGTTTGATGCAGAAAGAACAAGCAAAGTGAAAGGAAGCAGGAGGGGGATTATTCCGCACAAACCGGCTTCTTTGGGAGCAAAAGTGACCTCTTAAAAAAGAGAGAGAGACTGAAAGCAAGCGAGCAAACCTGCATTTCATGTGTGACTAGCCACAGATGGCGGGGAGCTCACCAAAGTCCCAGCCCTCGCACCCATCGCACAGCAAGTCTGGGCTTGGCACGGATTCATTGCTTCATAGGGGGACCACTGACCATCACGTCTCCCTGGCCTGGGTTTTGGCACAATGCTGGCATTTGCAAACAATTAACGGTAACATCGACCCTTCTTGGTGGATGCCCACAAGAGAGACCCCCGGGCCTTCCGAGCTTGTGGGCGCCTTCGGAATCCTGACGCCGGGTGAAATAGACTGGGTTCAAACGCGTGTCGTGATCAGCTCATAGTTCATTAGTGAGTTCAGCCAGGAGAAAGGAGACAAAGACTGCCTGGCCGAAGCCGGGTATTTATGCACGCGAGAGGTTACACCCCAACCAATGCTCCCTCTAAGCTGTGAGCAAAAATTCTCCTTTGTGGGCTCCTGGGCATTTAAGTGGTGAGCGAGCGATTTGGCCGCTGCATAAATCAGTTTGTTCTGGATCCATCCTTCCTGAGCGCAGATAAAAATGTGTGAGCCGGAGGCTAGAAAACTGTGAGCTGGCTCACACACTAACTCAGAGGGAACAATGAGGTCCCCAACACACACCCGGTCCCAACAATAGGCTACTTACATGACATTGTTTCTCAGTTGGTTTCCTCTAGGGTCCCTGTTTCCCTGCTGGTCCCTTCTAGGACCCTAGCCAGCTATTGTTATGCATCCTCAAGCTCTGCCAGGTTTAGTCATCCCAACCCAATTGCCATGGATATCCGTAAAAGGCTCTTACAAAGGGAGGCGTTTTGGATTTTTCGTTTAAAAACTCTCCAGCCACACGGACTAAATCAGTCTTTAGACTTAAGCTGCTTTTTATAAACATATTTAATTCCTTTTTGGGTTGTCCCCCTTTAAACATTAAAATTGTGAGGCTCAGTTGCTGCTATATTAACCACTCCTTTTAGGCTTTCCTTAAGGCATGCCGGCCACATGAGAGTAGTTCCGTTGTAGGATCGGTAGCCCGTCTTCACTTTTTTGCCTTGTTAGTGGGAAGCAATTTGCACTCAGTAGCTGGGCAGTGTGTGTGACTTCGCAAAGAATTTACGCGCTCTCTGACCCACAGTTCTTCGTTTTTTTGTTCTAGTCTCTTAAAATAATAGGATGAAGCAATTTCTGCTCAGTGAACATGTATTAGTTATGCTTATTACATAACTATGGAGTTTCCTCATTTCAGTGAAACTGGTGAAATTAACGTGTAGTACTTTATGAATCTTATACAAGGTATGTTTGTAAATTTATATAATTTTCGTTTCATATATATATATATTTGTGAGCGTTTAATTGTTCATTAATGGTGCTTTTCATTTCTTAAGTCTTCTGACAAAGATTTCTCGAAACGAAGAATACAGTCCGGCGTCTTCGTTGGATTTAGCTGGATTCAGCTGTGTTAGTTATAAGATTGGCTTTAGCGGCTGTTGTTCATAAGTTTCACTGATGTCTGTAAAATAGAGTGATAATGACAGGAGTTGTGATAGTGATTTATTGAATTGTTAAAATATATCCTAGTAGTTATATCCATGTACCTGTTTTGTTTGCGTTTGAGCGCAGTGCCTGTTTTCTAATATTATTGGTTACTTCTGTTCATCGTTTATATATTTACTCAGCTCAATACATGACACGGGGCGAGGGGAGGAGTGATAAAGAAAGGCCAAGGGCAGCGGAGACATGCCACGAGAGAAGAGAGAGAGAGAAAATAAAATGGACACCAGTTGCAGGCACCGCTGAAAACAAAATCCTTTCAATCTGCAGAGCTAATCCAAAGCCAGGCCAGGCAAGAGCCTTCAGTCCCCCCCCCCATGGGAAAAACACTTGGGGGGTCCCAGGGACAGGAGTGGGGAGGGGCGCTGTGTTGGGGACCCCTGGCCTAGGAGACTGTGGTGTTTGCAGCAGACCTCGATCTCCACCAGGCGGCTCCTGTCTGGATGTTTGGGCTGCCTGAACGGATGGGGCGGCCTCGGGCCCTCAGGCTGCCTCTCCTGGCCCTGCCTACTGCCAAACTAGTGGGTCTTGGGGGGTCTCAGAAAGAGAAAGGTGTTTCCCAGTCCCTGTCAATGGAGATCCTTCTGAAGTTGGGACCGGTGTTCCCTCTAAGCTGAGTTAGTGTGAGCTAGCTCACAGATTTTTGGCCTCCGGCTCACACATTTTTGTCTCCACTCAGGGAAGGAGGGCTCCAGAGCAAACTAATTGATGCAGCAGCCAAATCACTCGCTGACAGCTTTAATGCCAGTAGCTCACCAAGTAGAATTTTTGCGCACAAGACTCTCCACAGCGTAGAGGGAGCATTGGTTGGGACTACCTGCATGCAAGGGTACGCCCGCTAAGATTCCCTGAAGGATTTCAGGTGCCCCCTTGGTGGTGAGACAGCTGGGGACCCTGGCCAAGGGAATGCATTAACACACCGGCTGAATTTTTCTTCTGTCGCTGGGCAGATATCAAAGACAGTCTCCATCCAGACCACATATGTATTGACCATGCGGTCGCCATGTGCTCCAGTAATGGCGACCGCCATGTGGCCAGAGCACATGGCCAAGAAACTACCTGAGCTTCAGCCAGGTAGAACAAAGGCCAGGTGGATTCAAACCAGCCACCAATCCTGTACCTAGGTTTCTCCCAGGGAACCTATGAGATGTAAATAGACTGATAATAGCCTATCAGGCCAGTTGGGCGAGGTCAGGGGATTGTCCCTGACCAGCATAAAAGGAGGGCTCGGAGCCCTGGGTTGGATGCTTCATCCGGACCAGCAATAAAGATCTAGCTGTTTCACTGTTCCATGGACTCCCGACTCCAATACTTCTCAGTGTGTGTGTGATGTGTTTGCCCAACACCTGAGCCATGTGGCCTTCTGCTGGATTTAGCAAGTTAAAAACACTTCAGTAATTATAGAGTTAACTTTGTTTTTGTTGGTCAACAGGAAGTCACATGTTTATTGTACCCAATCTGTTTCCTAAGTAGAAAAGCCTGGGAATTTTGTATTTGTAGGGTATTCTTTGGTAAAAATATAGTTATGCAAAGATAAAAATCAGCGGAGTAGAAAGACTGAGTCCATGTGTATGTTTGTAAAATATAAAAGTTTACTCTAAAACTAACCGTTACGGGAACGGGGCGGAAGACAGGAATGGCGTCTCCTTCTTCTCCAAGACGAAGGCATGCAAAATAGCCAATAAATTGATTTCCGATCACAGGGCTAAAGTTCAGGTCATTATAATAAGACATCCTACACCTTCCCTAACTCTGCCCACACGAAGCTGCCTTACAGTGTTTTGGACAGCCAGCCCACCCAGCTCAGTCATTCGTGTCTGTTCTGATTGGCAGAGTCTTGTTGCCGACAGAGGAGGCCGACTGTGCTGCCGAAGAATCTCTAAAGGGGGAGGCCAGGGAGTGCACTGGGACCTTCTACAGAGTTAAGACGCCTTACCTTGGTCGAACCTAGACAGCATAACAAAAAGCAGAGACATCACCCTGCCAACAAAAGTCTGTATGGTCAAAGCCATGGTATTCCCAGTAGTGATGTATGGCTTGGAGGGTTGGACCATAAGGAAGGCTGAGCACCGGAAAATAGATGTTTTCGAATTATGGTGCTGGAGAAGACTCTAGAGAGTCCCCTGGACTGCAAGGAGATCAGATCAGTCAGTCCTAAAAGAAACCAACCCTGACTGTTCCCTGGAAGGCCAGATCCTGAAGCTGAAGCTCCAATACTTTGGCCACCCAATGAGAAAGGAGCACTCCCTGGAGAAGACCCTGATGCTGGGAATGATTGAAAGTCAAAGAAGAAGGATGAGATGGCGAGACAGTGTCATCAATGCAACAAACATGAAGTTGAGCAAACACAACAGAAGACAGGAGGGCCTGGCGTGATGTGGTCTATGGGGTCGCGAAGAGTCAGACTCGACTGTGTGACTGAACAACAACAGCAACACCTTGGTCAAGGCTGGATATGCAGGCAGCTGGAAAAGCCCCTTGAGAAGGAATAACGTCGCCCTCCACGAGGCTGCCTCTCCAAGACCACTGTCATTGGGTCTACACTGCAGGGTTGTTGTGAGGAAGCAGTGGCCACCTCCCTGGGTTAGGTGATACATGAAGGAAAAGCAGCTTGGGCTGGCCTCATGACCAAGGAGCCAGCAGCTGGAGAGGCCTACGGAGAAGAATGACCCTCAACCAGGTGGACAAGGGAAGGTTATTCCCTGACTGTGGAGAAGAGGAGGGAGCTTCTCTTAGCCTTCTTCTCAAGCCATGAAGGACGAGCGCAGGGGTAGCCAAACTTGCTTAACACAAGAGCCACAGAGAAGAAACATCAGATGTCTGAGAGCCGCAAGACATGAACAAATATTACACACACGGTTTTATTGGGCAATATGCAAATTTGCTTTTTATTAACATTAAATTAGACTGCCAGAAATAAAAACAATTAGGAGCTGCCGCTGACGAACTCGTGACCATCATCATGGGAACACCTTATGGCCTTAACACTTACCTGACATACTGTTGGATTTTGCTTTCATCCTTGACGGTACACGGAATGCCGCCATTATTTGTAGCCATATGGCTTGTATCAGCACTTTATGTTGTATCTGTGATTATACTCGTATTTATTGTTTTATTACTTTTTAATGCCTGTACACTGCCTTGAGCCAGTTCGTCCGGAGAGGTGGGATATAAATAGAAATAATAAATAAATAAGGGGTAAAAACAGATATTGATAATGATATTTAAAGGGACAAATGCTTTCTCTAAGTTGGCCAAAGTTGCTTTCTTTCTCTGCTTCCCCCACCTCAAATCTACTGTGGGAGGGGAACACTGGCTGGGGAAGGGAAGACCAATTGGGGAGGCATGTCTCCCCTTCGCTTCCCCAGCCGCCCTGCCGGGAACTGCACAACAGGTGTGAAAGAGCCGCATGTGGCTCCCGAGCCGCAGTTTGGCCATCCTTGGACTAACGCTTTGCCCAGAGACTCTCTTGACCACAGGTCGAGGGGCAGCAGGAGAAGTCCAAACTCTGAACAACTTGAGGTCATAGGATTTTTTTCTGAGGTCTTGTAACCCGAAGGAGAAAGTGCCTGTCCTTATTTTAACATCTATCAGGGCCAAGCTGAAAAGGTAAGGGTAGGGTAAGATTTGCATTTGTTCACTCGTCTTTTAATCTTTGCTTAGTCTTGTTGCATAGAGAAATTGTGCGTGTGACATTCTTTTTAATAAACCTCTGTAATTTAAAGTCTAATTTCTATACCCAAGCTATTCCTGACTTAGTCATGTTTACCAAAGGAAAAGTAAAGAGAGTTGGAGAGCTGGGGGAAGGCTGATATTTCCATCACTGAGTATAGATTCAGGTGGGTTGCTGTGTGAGTCTGAAGCAACAGAAGAAAGTTTGAGTCCGTGGCCTTTCAGACCCACAACGTTTAATTCTGGGCACAAGCTTTCAAATGCATGCACAATTCTTAGTGTGCACACACGTGAAAGCTTATACCCACAATTACACTTTGTCGGTCTTCAAGGTGCCACTGGACTCAAACCTTCTTTTACCCCTGAGTGTGTGAAAGAGAATGCTGCAGTCCCAATCTTCCAGTGAGAGAAAGGCTCTTACGATTAGGTGGTAGTGGTGGTGGAAATACCGAGCAACTAGGGGTTAAAGGTAAAGGCTTCCCTTGCTCGAAAGCCAGCCGAATCCAACTCTGGGGGTGGTTCTCATCTCCGTTTCCAAGCCAAAGAGCCAGTGCTGTCCAAAGACTTTTTCCGTGGTCATGTGTCAGCTAATGCTGCCATGCCCTGCCCAGGAGGTAGGATGGCTGGCCCCATGATGTCAGTACTGTGGAATGTTAGGTTATAGTTCTCATGGCATGCTTATCACTCTCCCTACTCCTTCGACCTTGACAGACTGTTGGTGCCGACTCATGTATCTTTTCTTATGACTGCCTATAAGTCTTCCCACTTGTTCTCTGGGAACTGGAAGCCAGTATTTTAAGCACCTTTTTCCTGATTTAATGATTGGTTGTAATGCCCCACTAGGCCTCTCTTTGAATTCTGTATAACTATCCTGGTTTCACTATTGTCTGCCATTACTAACACAAGAAGTGCAGAGGACCATAGCAGACCTTTCTCAATAAAGCTTTCCTGTTTAAGGACACTTGTTGTTGACTGACTCTGTAGGACTCTCACTTATGTGGCTGGCATGGCTAAACAATGAGGCACATAGAATGCTGTTACCTTCCCACTGAAGCAGTACCTATTTATCTACTTGCAATTTCTTGCTTTCGAACTGCTAGGCTGGCAGGAGCTGGGGCCAGAGACAGGAGCTCACTCCATCACACGGCACTCAGGTCTCAAACTGCTGAGCTACTGATCTTCCGGTCTGCAGTTCAGCGTCTCAACCACTGAGCCACTGCGGCCCCACAAGTAGGGGTTACAGGAGAGTAATACAAAACAGGTTAATCACCAGTTGGTGATTTGGGATGGTCATGGAGCTTCCAAACTCCTGATGCAGATAGGAACAAGGTATGGAGAGGACCGTTTCTCCACAGACCCCTTTTCCAGAGTGTTAGAAGTGGAGGACTTGGCGCTGTCTCCTGTCTCAGACTTGAGAAGATGGCACCAGAGAGTTTAGACAGATAGAGAGGTCAGGACACACAGAGCATCCTTTCCTTCCTGCTATCTGATCCTTTCCTTTGAAGTAGAATGCTACTCTTAGGGGCAATTTCTTCTGCTCTGGTCTCCCCTTCACTCTCTCTCTCTCTTCTCTCTCGCATGCAAGAAGGTGGAGGCTGGACATGCATCCAGCATCCAACACCATCCAGCTAGTTAGAATAGGTAATCTATATCTATCTCTGACCTGCACTCTCAAGCATGTATTTCCTTTAATAAATATTTATTAGTTTTTAGTCTGACTGCTGACTCCATGTGACTTTGTAAGTCTGTTGCCACACCAAGCCCCAAGCTTTGCTGCGTTTAAGCCTTTGTGTACTCTGCTATATTCTCATGGTTCCCTGGCAGTACCTAGTCCAGTGAATCCAACAGGTTATGGGCCCAGAGATAAAAGCCTTAAGTTTGCCTCTCACTGATCATAACAAAAGGTCAGTCATTAGTGCGAGACAAAAGGGGGAAATGGTGTGTGCTTGTAAAAGGAGCAGTCAGTAGATAACTAAGAGAGTCAGAGATGGCCTCTTTACTTAGAAGGCAAACATCATCTTGTGATTTTGAATCCCAACAACTTCTATGAATAGAAAGGAAGATTGATTATGGCCTTAGAGGTGGAGAAAGTGAAGAAATATGTGACTGAGATGATCCCTCAAGCCACAATGGCAGAACGGCAAACTGCATGGAATGAAAGGGACCTCAAAGCAAGATCTCTGATCATGTCTAGCGTAAGTGGCCAATACCTACCTTCTATTATGCACATTACCTCAGCAAAGGGAATGTTTGATATGCTAGTCTGGTCTCACCAGCCGACCTCCTGGACTTTTAGAAGTGGTTTAAGGCACAAATTAGCATCTTTGAAATACCGGGAGGGTGAGTGCTTTCAAACA
Source organism: Lepidodactylus listeri (assembly GCA_029233225.1). Taxonomy (NCBI): domain Eukaryota; kingdom Metazoa; phylum Chordata; class Lepidosauria; order Squamata; family Gekkonidae; genus Lepidodactylus; species Lepidodactylus listeri. The sequence continues at coordinate 2,020,084 of JARCFY010000002.1, forward strand.
CATATTGCTTGCCTCCAAGATGCGTTCATGAAATTCGAAGCTTCGGGAAAGGGGCGAGGTACTGAAGAAAAACTTGCTATTTTATTCATGTCTTTACCAAATGATTTTAAGCATGCTATCAGCCAACTAGAGATGCTACCAGATATGAATTTTGATAAAGCAGTCTTAGAACTCTCCTCAGAAGTTCAAAGGCGGAAACTCTTGAGTAATGATTTGTCTAAGGAATTCGCCCACAACACATTCAGGCATAAATCAGCATTTAAGGGCCCTAACTGGCAACAACAAACCACTGAGCCACCATGACCAAAGGGGTCCTTTGTTACCAAGGCAACACAAGGTGTGAATTCTTCCCAAAAGACAAAAGGGAAACCCCAGCCCCTCAGATGCTTTGCGTGTTCAGGGTGGGGCCATAAATCCTCTGAGTGTGCGACCAGGCAGCACAACAAAAGAAATGAAAGCAGATCTAATTTTATGAAGCAAGAAGAGTCCACTAAACATCGGACTTTTGTAGCGACCCTAGATGGGGCCAGAGGTGATTTTATCATTGACAGTGGAGCATCCTCACATCTGTTGAATAATAAAGACTTATTCATTGACTTGCAAAAGTTAAGTAATCCTGTAACAATCTATCTCAGTAATGAAAGTACAGTGACGGCTTATTTTAAAGGAAGCGCTTTGCTCAGGCCAGCAGATGACACTCATCATGAACTGTTGCTAAAGAATGCATTGTTTGCTGAGCAATTCACTAATTCTCTATTCTAAATCCCCATGTTAATCAAAGAAGGATTTGAAGTGACTTTTGAGAATGGGAAGTGTACAATTTCAAGGAATATACAAACATGTCTTATTGCAAATTAAATTGATGGACTTTATAGAGTGAAAATTAATTGTGATGTTGATGTACCAGATGACATGAACCACACAGTCAATCTCACAAAGTCCTGCTCACATGACAAATGCATCTTTCTATAGCATCATTACTTAGGACATGCAAATTCACAAGCCATTATTGAGATGGAAAGGAGAGATATGACAAATGGCCTTGATACTAAGAAATGCAACAAAATCAACTGTAAATGCTGCATTCTAGCTAAAAGCACCAGGAAATCCTTTCCAAAGCAGGCTGAATATATAGCCCAGGAGCCACTTGAGCTAATCCATTCAGATGTGGTTGGGCCTCTCCAGACACCCACAATTGGGGGATACAGATATTTTGTCAGCTTCCTGGATGATTTTTCAAGATATGCTGTAGTAGTTCTGCTCACTGACTGCACACAAGTCTTGGAAAGGCTTAAGGACTATGTAGCAATGGTGAGCAACACATTTGGCATGAAACCCAAAGTGTTAAGAACAAATAATGGGGGAGAATACATTGCAGGTGCAACACAACAATGTCTCAAGGAACAAGGAATTGAGCACCAGAGAACTGCACCATACAACCCTGACCTGAACAGAATGGGGTGGCAGAGAGAAAGAACAGAACCCTCATTGAAATGGTTAGGAGCATGCTTACAGATGCTCAGCTATCTGACAAATTTTGGGATGAAGCCTTGATGACAGCTGTGTATATACAAAATAGATTTTTTACAAAAGCTGCAGGCTGTACTCCGTATGAGTTATGGTTTGGACAGTTCACAAGAAGAGACCAAGAAGTCACCCTCCTACTTAGATAGTTCCAGAGGTTGGTCTGCAGTAGGACAGCTAGATTTGAGTCCAGGAGCCCTTGGAGTCCAACAAGAGCTTCAGGGTAGGAGCTCTGTCCCCATGTCCATTCTGACAACACAGTAACTGGACCTAACCACACCAGCCACACCATCTCAGGATCATTCGCTTGTTCATCTTCCAGTGTTACATATGCCATCAAACGCCAGCAATGTTCTTCTGCTCTCGACATTGGACAAAAAGGCCAGTCCCTATGCAAACAAATAAATACAGAGGCCAAGATGAGCTGACCACCAGTATCGATCATCTGAATACATCACTGGACTGTTTCCGCCTTCGGTAAGCATTGTTATCCGTACTTGATCTGTCACTAGCACTTTACGATAATGGAGAGTTTTATTATTGTTTTAAGATTGTATATAATTTGCTACACCAGTTTGGTGTCGTGGTTAAGTGCACGGACTCTAATCTGGGAGAACCGGGTTTGATTCCCCACTCCTCCACTTGCACCTGGCTGGATGACCTTGGGCAAGCCAGAGCTCTGTACCAGCTGTTCTCTCAAGGACAGCTTGGGAAAGAGCTCTCTCAGCCCCACCTACCTCACAGGGTGTCTGTTGTGGGGAGGGGAAGGGAAAAGGAGTTTGTAAGCTGCTCTGAGACTCCCTTGGGGAGTGAAGGGCAGGGTATCAATCCAATCTCCTCTTTTTCTTATTATTTATTTGTTTTATTTTTTATATAAGCCGCCCTGAGCCTGCTCCAGTGGGAAGGGTGCAATGCTCCCTCTAAGCTGTGGCGTCTTGTGAGCAAAAATTCTACTTTGTGAGCTGCTAGCATTAAAATTGTGAGCGAGTGATTTGGCTGCTGCATAAATTAGTTTGCTCCGGAGCCCTCCTTCCTGAGCTGAGACAGAAATGTGTGAGCCGGAGGCTAAAGAACTATGAGCTAGCTCACACTAACTCAGCTTAGAGGGAACACTGGAAGGGTGGGGTATAAATTGAATGAATGAATGAATGAATGAATGAATAAATAACCCACCTTTTAACTGGAGATGCCAGGGATTGAACCTGGGGCTTTCTACATGCCAAGCTGGTGCTCTACCACTGAGCCACAGCCCTGCCCCATTTAAAAATCCAGCTGCCTTCTACTGAATTAGACCAATGGTCCGTCAGGGTCAGTATTGTCTACACAGACTGGCAGCAGCTTTCCAGAGTCTCAGCAGGTCATAGAATCATAAGAGTTGGGAGGGACCTCCGCGGTCATCCAGTCCAACCCCCTGCACAAGGCAGGAGATTCACAACTACCTCCCCCCCACACAAACACACCCAGTGACCGCTGTTCCATGCCCAGAAGATGACAAAAAAACCCTCCAGGATTGCTTCCTGACCCCCAAAGTGGCCATCAGCATTTCCCTGGGCGTGTAAGAAAGGGCCCCGAGAACTAAGCACTGAGGCAGCCCTTCCAACCCTCCCTTCTCACGAACTGCCCAAGTTCACAGAATCCGCATTGCTGTCAGGTGGCCATCCAGCCTCTGTTTGAAAAACCCCAAAGAAAGAGGGCCCACCACCACCTCCCGAGGAAGCCTGTTCCAAGGTCTTCCACATCTCCTACCAGCCGATCCTTGGAGATGCCTCAGATTGAACCTGGACCAGGGTTGCCAGATCTGGGTTGGGACATAAGATCTGGGGTCTGGGGCATAAGGCCACCGAGTCCAACTTCCAAAGTGGCCGTTTTCTCCAGGGGAGCTAATCTCTGTCACCTGGAGCCCAGTTGTAATAGCGGCAGATCTCCAGCCACCACCTGGAGGTTGGCAACCCTAGCCTCAGCAGGGTACAGGGCCCGTAGAGTCCACCCTCCAAAGCAGCCATTTTCTCCACTGGAACTGATCTTGGTCATTTGCAGATCAACGGTAATAGCGGGAGATCTCCAGGTGCCACCTGGAGGGTGGCAATGGTGAAGCTGGGGGAGGATGCCAGAAGGTAACCGGGGATGAATGCAGGGGAATGCAGTCAGGGTGGCCCGCCCTGCAGGGAGCGCTTGTCTCAGCTTCCTCTGTGCGCTGCTTTAATATCTTGGCCCACCCATGTGACTTGGCTTCCATCAAGTCTGGCAGCATCTTATCCCATCCCGCCCCCCCCCCCCCCCCCCCGGTGCTCCAGCCCTTTTGCGAAACCGCCCAATCCCGCCGCGGCTTAAATCCATCTTCCGCCTGCCATTATTTCTCCATTGAGTAAACAGGGCCGCATTCCCTGCACTAGCAGTAAATTCTTGGCACAGCCTTCCTTTTGATTATTCCTTTTATATCTAAAATCTGCCCTTAGCTGTCTCCATGGAGCTGTTATCGTCGTTGTAACATGCTTGTGTAATAAAATGTCGTCTTTTGTTTGATAGCCGGCTGCTGGTAATATTGTCAGCTTGCGATGTGCGGAGATCGCGGGGAATAAGAAAGGCCGGGGGGGGGGGCGTACGCGGGGGCAACTGCGGGGCCACGCGGAGGAGGGGAAAGGGTCCGGCCCGGATCTGGAGGCCGCCACCGTGGCTTGTCCTTTCAGGGCCGAAGGAGGAAGGGGGCTGCTAAGGGCCGGGCAGCTGAACCAGAGCCGACAAAATCTCCGCCAGGCTGGGCCTTCTTCACACCCTCAGGGGACCCCTTCCAACGGCAGGGGTGGCCCCCAAGCAAACCCCAGCAGAGGCAGGCTTTCCCCGGCCGGCTGATCACAGCTGCCTCTTGGGCCCGTGGGTGGGGGGCTAGGATTGCCATCCTCCAGGAAAGGCCTGGAGATTTCTTGGAAGTATAGCTGACCTCCAGAGTACAGAAATCAGTCCCCCAGGAGGAAACAGCTGCTTTGGAGGGCAGATAACTGCAGTATTAAACCTGGACATCCCTCCCCACCCCCAAAGCACCAGAAATTTCTGAACACAGAATTGACAACCCCAAATAGTGGTCCCACAGCTCCTTTGAGCCAGTCTGGTGTAGTGGTTAAGGGCGCGGACTCTAATCTGGGAGAACCGGGTTTGATTCCCCACTCCTCCACTTGCACCTGCTGGGTGACCTTGGGCAAGCCATCGCTCTGTACCAGCTGTTCCCTCAAGGACAGCTTGGGAAAGCGCTCTCTCAGCCCTGCCTGCCTAACAGGGTGTCTGTTGTGGGGAGGGGAAGGGAAAAGGAGTTTGTAAGCCGCTCTGAGACTCCCTTGGGGAGTGAAGGGCGGGATATAAATCCAACCTCTTCTTCTTCTTCTTCTTCTTTGAGGGTTCCACAACAGCACCTTGGACTGAGCATGGAAGAAGAAGAAGATGAAGAAGAAGAAGAGGAGAAGGAGGAGATCAAATCCCCCGCCCTTCACTACCCGAAGGAGTCTCAGAGCAGTTTACAATCTCTTTCCCCTTCCCTTCACCACAACAGACACCCTGTGAGGTAGGTGGGGCTGAGAGAACTCTTTCAAGAACTGCTCTGGAGAGAACAGCTCTGAAAGAACTTGTGACTGACCCAAAGTCACGCCAGCAGATGCCTGTGGAGGAGAAGCGGGGAATCACACCCGGTTCTCCCCGATTAGAGTCCACGCTCTTAACCACTGCCCCAAACTGGCTCTCAGGCTACGAAAGCAAGTGCGAAAGCTCATGACCTAAGAACTGCTCACCACATCAACTGCCAGAGATTTATTCTTAAGAATGCGTTTGAAGTTGCTGGGGGTGGACCTGAGGGTGGGGCCATTTCTGGAGATTTGGAGGGGGGTGGGGGGCAGGGTCTGAGGAGAGGGAGGGTGCTCAGCACAATCCGGTGGGTCACCAAGCTGGTCTGAAGCAACAGAACACAGTTTGGGTTCAGTGGCACCTTTAAGACCGACAAAGTTTCATTTGTGGTCTTAAGGGTGCCACTGGACTCAGGCTTTGTTCAGCCCCCTGAAGCAAGAGGCCTCTTATCACCCTGGTGGGTATGCAGCTGTCAACTGTGGGAAGACGCAGGCTCCAGAGCGTCATGGATACAAGCACACCACACAGGCAAATTGCAGACTGCAAACTGAGGCACGATACAGGCATGCATAGGAAAAGGGCACCGCTGTAGATGGTTACAGAAAACGACATAAGCGGATAAGCGAGCAGAGCTGAAGTGTGAGCCAATCAAGGACTGTCCTCCAATCAGTTCTACACCAGCAGAGGAGTCAGCAGATAGTGGAGAGAGATGAACCACAGACCACTCGGCATTGTCAGTAGGACACTTGAAACGGCAAGTTGCAAACACGAGAGCAAATTTAATGCAGATTAGCTGCATCACTGGAGGAGATCCTGATGCTGGGAAAGATCGAAGGTCAAAGAAGGAGGGGACGGCAAAGGATGAGATGGTTAAGACAGGGTTATTGATGCAATGAACATGAAATTGAGCAAACTCCGGAGCACAACGGAAGACAGGAGGGCCTGGTATGACGTTGTCCATGGGGTCGCAATGCGGCTTACAACCTCCTTTCCCTTCCCCTCCCCACAACAGACACCCTGGGAGGCAGGTGGGGCTGAGAGAGCTCTGACAGAAACTGCTCTTTTTCAAGGACAGCTGTGCCAGAACTACGTCTTGCCCAAGGTCATCCAGCAGCTGCAAGTGGAGGAGTGGGGAATCAAACCCGGCTCTCCCAGATTAGAGTCCGCGCACTTCACCACGACACCACACTGGCTCTCTTTGGAAAGCATTAGACATGTTGGCCCCCTTAATGAAGGTCAGCTGTAATTCGAGAGGCTCTCTGGGCCCCACCTGGAGGTTGGCAACTGTAAGTGGGCCACAGCTGCATCAGCCGGGCTAATCTGAAGCCCCCCTGCTCCCCCCCCCCCAGTGGCTGCTGACAAAGAAGTGAAGGATTTATTAATTTTTCTCCTATTTGTTGTCCGATAGAAACTGCTTCGGGCAGATCTCTCAGAGAGTGGCTGTATATAAATATTTTTAAAGAAATAAATAATGAAGCCAGTGCATTGCAGAGAAGTTAATAAATAGCCCGGGCTGGACCCAGCTGGAAGGCAGACGATCAAAGGAGCGACGGGGTCCAAGAGGGTGGGGGGGGGGGGGGGGTCAGCGAAAACAACCTTGGAGGGCCAAGCTACCAGTGGACTCTGGCCCGGCGGTTGTCACCGGTGATGTCGTACAAGAGACGATCCGAGGACTCTTCTGGCCTTTGGCAGGGGATGCAGCAGTGGTCCCAATCATCAACTGTGGTATAGGGTTGCCAGCTCTGGGTTTGGAAATTCCTGGAGATTTGGGAGGCGGGGCCTGGGGAGATGGGATTTGGTGAAGGGAGAAGAAGAAGAAGAGAAGAAGAAGAGATTGGATTTATACCTCGCCCTCCACTCCCCAAGGGAGTCTCAGAGCGGCTTACAAACTCCTTTTCCCTTCCCCTCCCCACAACAGGCACCCTGTGAGGTAGGTGGGGCTGAGAGAGCTCTTTCCCAAGCTGTCCTTGAGGGAACAGCTGGTACAGAGCTATGGCTTGCCCAAGGTCATCCAGCCAGGTGCCAGTGGAGGAGTGGGGAATCAACCCAGTTCTCCCAGATTAGAGTCCGCGCACTTAAACACTACACCAGACTGAACCACTGAACCAGACTTGTTCAGGAGGGGCCTCAGCAGGGCACCAGGCCAGAGAGAGTCCACCCTCCTGAACAATCTCCAACAGCTTAGCAGCCTCACAGCCAGTGGGTTTCAAACTGCCTTTACAGAATCAGAAAATCAGAGTTGGAAGGGACCTTCAGGGTCATCTAGTCCAACCCCCGGCAGAATGCAGGGAATTCAGAAATACTTCCACCCTACACACATACCCAGCGGCAAAGAAACCTCCAGGATCTCCAGCCAAACCGGCCTGGAGAAAAACTGCTTCCTGACCTCAAAGTGGCGACCAGCCTTTCCCTGGGCGTGTCAGAGAGGGCCACGAGTACTAAGCACTGAGGCAGCCCTTCCTGCCCTCCCTCTCATGATCTGCCTGAATTCACAGAGTCAGCATTGCTGTCAGATGGCCATCTAGCCTCTGTCTGAAAAACCCTCAAAGAAGGAGAGCCTCAAAGAAGGAAGCCTGTTCCGCTCCGTCAGGAAGTTCTTCCTCATGTTTAGCCGAAAACTCTTCTGATTTAATTTCAACCTGTTGGTTCTGGTCTGACCTTCTGGGGCAACAGAAAACAACTTCGCCCCATCCTCTAAACGACAGCCCTTCAAGTGCTTGAAGATGGTGATCCTATCACCTCTCCGTCGTCTCGATCCAGCATGTGCTCCTTATGGACTTTGTGCGAGTACCCAAGAACACGTGTCAGCCAGGCAGGTTCACTAATTCTGCATGTTGACTAAAACCTGAGGACTGCCAAGGAAAGTGGGAGGCGGCAGGCAAAGAGGAAGGCCCGACATGAGATGGATGGACTCAGTCAAGGAAGCCATGAGGGCCCTCCGTTTGAAAAGGCCTGAGCCAGGCTGTTGACGAGAGGATATTCTGGGGGCCATTCATCCACTGGTTCGCCAGAAGTCAGGAGTGACCCGAGGGCCCTTAACACACAGCATTACGCAAGACAGCGCTTTCCCAGCTGCCCAGTTCACCCAGATCCCAACAGAAGAAGAAGAAGAAGAAGAAGGAGAAGAAGAGATTGAATTTATACCCCATCCTTCACTTAGAGTCTCAGAGCGGCTTACAAACTCCTTTCCCTTCCCCTCCCCACGACAGACACCCTGTGAGGTTGGTGGGGCTGAGAGAGTTCTTTCAAGGACTGCTCCTGAGAGAACAACTCTGAGAAAACTTGTGACTGACCCAAGGTCACACCAGCAGCTGCAAGTGGAGGGGTGGGGAATCAATCCTGGGGAATCTACCAGGGTAGAGTCTGCGCTTCTTACCATTGCAGCCATCATTGGAAGGTCAGCTGAAACAGTCCACAGGGACTCCACTAAAAGTCTGCAGAGCCACGAAAATCCGCCACAGCCAAGAATTCTGAGGATCATTCTTTCAATGAATTCTGTCTGGACATGTCCAGTTTGCTGGTTCCTTCCTTTTGTCTTGGCTGCTTGATCCCCCGGGTTCCCACTGTTTGCTCCCTCGTGCCTTTTACTTGCCAGTTTGGTGTAGAGGTTAGGAGTGCGGACTCTAATCTGGAAGAACCGGGTTTGATTCCCCACTCCTCCACTTGCAGCTGCTGGATGACCTTGGGCAAGCCGTAGTTCTGGCAAAGCTGTTCTTGAAAGAGCAGTGCTTGAAAGAGCTCTCTCAGCCCCACCTACCTCCTAGGGTGTCTGTTGTGGGGAGGGGGAGGGAAAGGAGATTGTAAGCCGCTCTGAGACTCCCTTGGGGAGTGAAGGGTGGGGTATGAATCCAATCTCCTTTTCCCCTCCTCCCCCCTCCTTCTTTTCCGTCTCATTCTTCTCCTTCTCCTTCCTCCTCCTCCTCCTCCTCTTCTGCTTTGAGAAATCTTGAGGCTTTGAGAAGTTGAAGGAACGTTTCTGTAGTGCAAGCTGAGATCTTTGGCATGGGAACCAAACTTACAAACTGCAGAGTATTCAAATACTAGTGTACGTAACTAGGATGAGCCTCCAAGGACCAATAGGTGGGTGGCCACAGGTGCATCAAACTACCTTAGCCCCCACCCCCCCCAGTTACAATATGGGGGGTAGTGGTAATTCTGGCCTACACTGGAGGCCTGTTGTCAGGATTCCAGTGAGATAATGCACGCCAGGCCCATTCTGAAAATGCTATGCGTGCTATGCATGATGTGCACCCGAAGGGTGGCCAGTCTAATGGAAACTTATGCTGGAATCTGTTCTTTCCAGTAGAGCCACATTGGTCTGTTGTAGAACCCTTAAGACAAACAGAACACATTTCTGCGGATGCTTCCGTGAACTAGAACTCACTTCTTCAGATGCATAATAAATTCTGCTAGTCTTTAAGGAGCCACTGAATTCCAGTTTGACTAACAGCTCTTGATAGGCTTAACTTCCCCAGAGGGCATTAAAAAGAGTTGGAAGGTGGGTAAAGGTTTAGAGAATCGCAGAATTTAAAAGTTGAAAGGGGCCTAAGGCCCATCCAGCCCAGGCCCCTGCACCACACAGGATGAGCAAAAGCATCCCTGACAAATAATTGTCTGAGCTCTGCTTAAAAACCTCCAAGGTTCCCTACCTGTAATTTAAACCCATGATTGTGAATCCAGGCCTCCACTACCAGCTGGAAAAGCCCCCTCCCCTCTTCTAAACGGCAGCCCTTCAAATACTTTTTAAAAGTCATCATATCCCCCCTCCCCCCTCCTCTTCTCCAAGCTGAACCCTCTCAGTTCCTGCAGTTTCTCATTGCAAAGCTTCGTCTCCAACTCCCTAATCACCCTCGGCACTCTCCTCTGCACCCACTCGAAAGGTTCGATGCCCTTCTATGTCCCCCCCCCCCCCTTGAGAACCCCCTGAAATCTGAAAACCAACAGCAATATCCCCCCACACCCTTCCATCTAGCCAAATCTGTTGCATTCCTCTCCCCCTTTTCTCCCAGGATTTGTCTGCCCATCTCCTGGCTTGACTTGCCCAAAAGGGCCCTTGTGAGAATTGCAAATCCTTTTGCACAGGCATGCAAATTGGCTTTGGATGATTCCTGGAAACAAGGCGAAAGGGAATGCCGTGTGATTTGAGTGGCACTCTTCCCATGAGGGCTGCATAATGTCCAAAGGGGAGCCTTGCATGACTTTCCCCATCAGAGGGACGACTTTCCATCTGGGGAGGTGGTAGAGTTTTGCACATCACCCAAAAGTCTGTCCAGGCCAGGGGTCATTTCAAGCAGGAACGTGCAGGAACGCCGTTCCGGGAGTAGCAAGCCCAGGAGCGGGCACATATGGCAATGCGCTGTGGGAAAAAGCAAAAGCACACTAACTCGGTCTGTATTTTCATGCATGTTGTAGGGTGGCTTCCCTGCAAGAGCCAAGGAAACCTAAAGCGTCTTTAGCCAAAGTGTCAAGCTGGCTCCCCAGCTCTGAGTTGGGAAATACCAGGAGATTTCTTAGGTGGAGCCTGAGCCGGTGGGTGTTGCCTTCTGACACACTTCCAGTGAGGTCAGGGGGTGTGACACATGCAAATAAGTTATGCTAATGAGCTCCTGCACCTCTTTTTTTTTTACGAAATGACCCCTGCAAAGACTCACCCCAGAAGTCTGTCCCGAGACACCTCCTCTCCTTTTGCTTCTGTGCGGTTCTGAAGCCACCATAGATCTCATTCAAGCCGCTGGCCTGAATTAAGCTGGGGACAACCCCCTCCAATTTCCAGAAACTGCAAATGACCCCCACAAGCAACCCCGACTCTGCAGGTGGAGGAGGTGGCCAAAAGTCTTTGCTGGGTGGAGGGCGTGATTTCCGGGCACTCTTCCTCCTTGTGGTGACACTGGGGTCCCTGCACAGATGACTTATGATCCCTTCTTCGCTCCCGGCAGGGAGACGGAAATCTTCCAGCGACTGAGAGGAATGCAGAGTCTTTCCCTCCGCACCTGGAGACAGTCTCGGCTTTGTGAGGATTTATGCCCTGCCTGCTTCCTCGTAGCATGATTTAAATACGTTTGATTGTACAATAAAAGATCTTAGCAGGTTTCAGCCATTTAAATATAATTATGCAACGTTGGCATCCAGATTCCAGAGATAGATCATTAATACGTCTGCTACCTGCGCCGCTCGCAGCTGTTCCGTGGGCAGGCCTTGGCGAAGGAGCCCAGCCAGACTGCGGAGCAGGGCTCCCAGGACAGATGCCGGGCCCCGGACAGGGGGCTTCATTGGCTTGGGTGGGAAAGAGAGTCTGGGGTGGGGGTGGGGGCAACCTCACCGCAGGAGGCAGAGGATCTCCTTCCCCCTGCCTCTGCAGATCCTGGTCCCCTGAAGTTTGCCTTGATGGGTCGGATAAAGCAACCCCTAGGCCATAAGAACATTAGGACAGCCCTGCCGGGTCAGACCAGAGGTCCATCTAGTCCAGCATCCTGTCTCATGCAGTGGCCAACCAGTTTCCCTGGAGGGCCAACAACAAGGCAGAGAGGCTGAGGCCTTCATAAGAACATCAGAAGAGCCCTGCTGGATTAGACCAGTGGTCCATCTAGTCCGGCATCCTGTCTCATGCAGTGGCCAGCCAGTTCCCCTGGAGGGCCAACAACAGGGCAGATAGGCCGAGGCCTTCATAAGAACACCAGAAGAGCCCTGCTGGACAGACCAGTGATGGTCCATCTAGTCCAGCATCCTGCCTCACACAGTGGCAAACCAGTTCCCCTGGAGGGCCAACAACAGGGCAGAGAAGCTGAGGCCTTTGTAAGAACATCAGAAGAGCCCTGCTGGATCAGACCAGTGATGGTCCATCTAGTCCAGCATCCTGTCTCACACAGTGGCAAACCAGTTCCCCTGGAGGGCCAACAACAGGGCAGAGAAGCTGAGGCCTTTGTAAGAACATCAGAAGAGCCCTGCTGGATCAGACCAGTGAGGGTCCTTCTAAAAACATAAGAACATAAGCGAAGCCAATGTTGGATCAGGCCAGTGGCCCATCCAGTCCAACACTCTGTCACTGTGAGATTGTGCCAATAGATGTAGTCCACAACAGGTCTCCTTAAGCAGAAAGTCCTTTATTTGCAGAAAATATCTTGTTGGTCAAATACACTTCTGTTAGTAATGCCAAAGCTTGGGAATACAACTATAATTATACTTGATAAGAAATATGCCCCCCTTAACATCCAACAATCAACTGGGAGGATTATTGGCGCCCAAATATACTGGCCCCCTGTTCCCAAGGAAAGCGCGGCAAAATAGGTTCTCAGGAAAAATCACTGTTCAAATTTTGGGGCAGATGTTCTCAAGGAAAACCAAGCGAAGGAACTCATAACACCTGTGAATAATATAACACATAACAGGAGGTTTTCAGCTCAAGGCCGTGAGCTAGGGAAAGGCGAGCGAGAGATAAGAGCAGAGAAAAGCTAATGAGCAATAAGCATGCGCAAAGCAAGCAAAGCAAGTGAAACGTGCATTTCAGAGGTGGGGGTTAAGCCACCGATGCTATCTCCCATCCGGGACCTAGATGAAGTGAAAGAGCACTGGAAAACTAAGGCAAGTTTAATTGATCATTAAACAGACAAGAACAACCTTAAGCACTGATAAATGAAACAGCATTCTTAATTATCATAGCAGTCTACAGAACTTATGGCAGAGTCAACAGAACTTATGGCAGTGCTAACTGATAGTCACACAGTGGCCAAAAATACCAGGTGCCCTCAGGAGGTCCAGCAGTGGGGCCAGAACACTAGAAGTCCTCCCACTGTTGCCCCCCCTCGAGCACCAGGAATACAGAGCATCACTTGCCCCAGACTGAGAGTTCCTATCTATACCTTGTGGCTAATAGCCGCTGGTGGACCTCTGCTCCAGATGTTCATCTAACTCTCTCTTGAAGCCGTCCATGCTTGTAGTTCAGCCTCCCATCTCACTCAGTGGCCAGCCAATTTCTCTGGAGGGCCAACAGCAGGGCAGAGAGGCCGAGGCCTTCCCCTGATAAGAACCTCAGAAGAGCCCAGCTGGATCAGACCAGTGAGGGTCCCTCTAGTCCAGCCTCCCATCTCACATAGCAGCCAGCCAGTTCCTCTGGAGGGCCAACAACAGGGTATAGAGGCTGAGGCCTTCAAAAGAACATAAGAAGAGCCCTGCTGGATCAGACCAGTGGTCTATCTAGTCCAGCATCCTGCCCCACACAGGGGCCAACCAGTTCCTCCAGAGACCAACAATCAGGCATAGAAGCCGAGGGCCTTCCCCTTATGTTGCCTCCCGGCTCTGGGATTCAGGGGATTAGTGCCTCTGAATGTGGGGGTTCCCCTCAGTCACCAGGGCTAGTAGCCACTGATAGACTTATTGTCCATCCAAATGCCTAGACCCCTTTAAAAGCTGCCTGTTTCTGTGGCCGTCACTGCATCCTCTAGCAACGAATTCCACATTTTAATCCCTTGCTGTGTAAAGATGTATTTCCTTTTGTCTGTCCTGAACCTACTGCCCATCAGCTTCATTGGATACCCTCAGATTCTCGTATTGGGGAGAGGGAGCCAGCATTTCATTTGCAATGGGAGGAACCAATAACACCGGTGGCATTCCCAGGTGAGGTCCTCGGTCTTGCAAGGTATTTGCAAAGCTGTGCTGCTGCAAGGCAGTGAAGATAAATCATGCACCGAGGCTGCTAGATCATATCAGAGCAACCCGCAAGGCCTCTTGCCCTTTGCAAATTGCCGAACAGGAGCTAAGGTCTTGCAGGGTCTGCTTTATCCAGGCCTAGCGATTGCAAGGACTCCATGGGAGTTGCATGGCATTAAGGCTGACAGTGAAGGCTCTGGCACCCTCAAGACCAACTAAGTTTTATTCGAAGCACAAGCTTCCGTGTGCAAAGCACTTTGAATAAAACTCTGTTGGTCTCGAGGGTGCCACTGGACTCAAACATTATTCTGCTGCTTCAGACCAACAGGGCGATGCACCTGAATGAAGACACTGAAATGGTTCAAGATCTTCTGTTCCGTGGCTCCATCATCAACCCAAAGTAGGGCTGCTAAGTCCCCCCAGGAGGCAGGGATTCCACCACTAAAACGCCCCCAATCTGCCAGTCCGGATCCGGCCGGCAAGGGGAACCCCACCCCCAAAGTGGCCAGATCAGGCCGACGTGCCCGGCACGATGAAGTGACGTCATCGCGCTGGGCATGTCACCGGGCGATGCTCTAGCAATCGCCCTGAAAACTCTATGGTACCAGACCAGACCGGGCCGGGACCAACACTCCCCCACTATTAGAAGTAAGTCACTTGGCAACCCTCACCCAAAGGGAGATGGCAACCAAGAAATCAGAAGGAGTCTGAGACTGGGGAGGGCAGGCATGAAGGAACTGGAAAAGGTGCGGAAGTTGCTGGCATCGGGTGACCAAGATCAAAATTACACCCGGGCCCGGCAGGATCTTATGGAATTCTGCAGGGCCTGTGAGGCAGAGATGTTCTGCTGGGCTTTTGGTTGAGGGCAGCAACGGGTTTTCCCTGGCTGGCACCCTCCCTTCCCTTCCCTCTCTCCCCCCCCCCCCCCCCCAAGAATTGCTGCGATGAGTTCCCTCTCCCCCTGCCCAGAAAGTGTCCCGGTAGTCCAGAGCTGGGGTAGGAATTTCCCGGATGCCCTCATCATCATGGACTCTGTTTGGGCCTTAGTTTTATTGAATTGTGCTGTAGAAATTTAATGTTGTATATGTTTTTATGGCATTGCCCAGAGCCTGGTGTAAACTGGGATGGGGCATAACAATAATAATCAATAACAACAATTGATAACAATTGATAACAATTGATAACAATTGATGATGATGATAATAATAATAATAAAAATATTATGATGGTGATAATTGATAATTCGCGCTACAGCATCCCCTGTTACTATGTGCGGGAGTGACAGTTGGCCAGTGAAGAAAGGCGACAGGGAACAAAGTTGATTCCTTTGAAATGTGGGCTTGGAGGAGAACTTTACGGATACCCTGGACCAGTGTTCCCTCTAAGCTAAGTGCGTGCGAGCTAGATCACAGTCTTTTTAGCCTCTGGCTCGTGCATTTTCGTCTTCGCTCAGGAAGGATGGGGCTCCAGAGCAAACTAATTGATGCAGCAGCCAAACCGCTGGCTCACAACTTGAATGCCAGCAGCTCACCAAGTAGAATTCTTGCTCACAAGACCCCCACAGCTTAGAGGGAGTGTAGCTGCGGACCGCTCAAAAGGCACATCAGTGGGTTCTAGATTGAATCCAGCCCGGGCCGTCTCTAGAAGCTGAAATGACTAAACTTCAGCTCTGGGGCTTCGGTCACCTTATGAGAAGACAAGAGTCTCTGGAAAGGGTAACCGTGCTAGGAAAACTGGACGGCAACCGGAAAAGAGGAAGACCCAACCTGAGAGGGACGCAATAAAAAATGCCCACGCCCTGAGAACGACTGCTACAACAGCGCGCTTTGGGGAATCTTCCTTCATAAGGTCGCTGTAAGTAGAAGTGACTTGACAGCACATAACACATAACCACAACATAGTTAGGCTCACAGTTCGAGCACACTTACAGAAGAAGGGAGATTGCAAAGGTTTCTAGGCGGCCTGTTGCTCTCAGAGCTGGCCCCAGTTAATTGAACTGAAATAACTGAGCTCTGCGTGGCCCATGGATCTGGGAGGGATGGAAACAGCACTGTCGCCAAGGGCCAGATGGGAGGCGAAGTCTGTGATCCTGCGACTTCCCTGGGGGGCTTCCCAGAAGCATCTGCTGGGCCTGGCGCAGCCAGGCTCTTTGCATGTGACGAGACATCACCGTGCCGGGCATTTCTGCCCCTCCCTCGTCAGAGGCAGCTGGTGCCACGAAGACAGGGGAGGACACCCACAGGGCAAAGCACTGCCCTCGCCCCCCCCCCAGTTGACAGAGTCCCCCCCCCCCAAGATTGGCCGGTCACAGCCACCGTAGTGGGCCACCCATACGTCCCTATGAAGCTGCCTCCTCCTGAATCTGACCCTTGGTCCATCAAGGTCAGTCTTGTCTACTCAGACTGGCAGCCGCTCTCCAGGGTCTCCAGCAGAGGAGGAGGAGAGATTGGATTTATACCCTGCCTTTCACTATCCAGAGGAGTCTCAGAGGGGTTTACGGTCTCCATTCCCTTCCCCCCTCCACAACAGACACCAGGTAGGTGGGGCTGAGAGAGGTCTCCTGCGGACTGCCCTTGAGAGAACAGCTCTGAGAGAACTTGTGACTGACCCAAGGTCACTCCAGCAGCTGCACGTGGAGGAGTGGGGAATCAAACCCGGTTCTCCCAGATTAGAGTCCAACTCCTGACCACTACACCAAACTGGCTCTTCCACCTTACCTGCTACCAGATACTTTAACTGGAGATGCTGGGGGCTGAACCTGGGTCCTTCTGCATGCCAAGCAGAGGCTCTACCATTGACCCACAGCCCCTCCTGGAGAAGGAAGAGGAGGATGGATTTATATCCCACCCTTCACTACCCAAAGGAGTCTCAGAGCGTCTTACAATCCCCTTTCCTTTCCCCTCCCCACAACAGACACCCTGCGAGGCAGGTGGGGCTGAGAGAGCTCTTTAGAGAACTACCCTTGAGAGAACAGCTCTGAGAGAGCTTGTGACTGACCCAAGGTCACGCCAGCAGCTGCATGGAGAGAGGCGGGGAATCCAACCCGGTTCTCCCAGATTAGAGTCCGGGCTCTTAACCACCATGCCAAACTGGAAGGAAAGAAGGGAGGGGAGGCAGGCGGCTGATGAATAACATCACCACAATTATAGATGAGTGGAAGCCCCCTCCCCACAAGCAGATTTCGCAGCAAGCTGGTTCCGCTGGAGTTCCCCTCTTCTTCTCCTTCCTTGGAGAAGGAAGGGACGGAATTGGCCAGGCTCGCCACAGCCACGGGGGGCCTGTGGACAGAGCCTGCCAAGCCCTGGAACCATCTTCTCCCTCCTCGTCTTCTGTTGTTTAAATACTTTTCCTCGTTGGAGAGATGATGGAAGCGTTTGAAGTCCCTCCCCCTTCACTCAAACGCCAAATCGAAAACACAGCAATGGGATTTGCATGGATTATTGCTTCTCGCTGGGTGAGAGTAGGTGGCGAAGACTTCAAATCTCGTATTAAAGACTATTACGCTTTGATTTTATTGTATTCTGTTATGAAGGGGAGCTCGGGAAAGCGGTGATTTGCGAGGGGGCCTCTCCTCCTTGGTGGGGCGGGGGGGGGGGGGGGAGAACGGGGCGCGGACGCCTCTCCCGCAATATGCTGCGTGCGTAATGTATGCAAACAGCCGTGGCTAATGCGGCATTTATGGGTTCACACCATTTATTTTTCATAGGCTCCACTTTTACATTTTACTTTCCCCTATTAACAGTGAGAGATTAGACCACTTAACCAGAAAATCAGGGTGAGGAATGAATGCCTTTTAATAACAATAAAGGCAGATTCCCTGCCGGAGGAGGGGAGCGGGGAGAAAACAGGCTGACGGACTGAACATGACCTTCACGTGGCCAGCGCCCCTCAAGGTCAGGGAGCGTTGATTACATGCCAGAAGTCAGGGATTTAAAAGCCCACGGAGATCATGGCGGGGCTGTGGCTCAGCGGTGCCGAGCATCTGCTCAGCATGCAGAAGGTCCTAGGTTCAATCCCCAGCGTCTCCGGCTAAAAGGATCGGGTGGTCAGTGGTTTGAAAGACCCTTGTCTGCCTGAAAACCGGGAGAGCAGCTGCCAGTCTGAGTAGACAATACTGACCTTGGTGGACCGATGGTCTGATTCAGCATTAGGCCTCTTCAGGCGTTAATCTTCATGTGTCAAATGAAGTCTGACCTCCCTTTGCTCTACATATGTACATATATGAAGCTGCCTTGAAGAAGAAGAGGATGAGGAGGCCCCTTTCCCTTCCTCTCCCCACAACAAACATCCTGGGAGGTAGGTGGGCCTGAGAAAGCTTTCCCGAGGACTGGTCTTGAGAGAACAGCTCTGAGAGAACTTGTGACTGACCCAAGGTCATACCTCTGGTTCTAATATTTGAGCATGCACAGGTAAGGTTAAGGGGAGGGAAACTACCTTTCACCAGGGCTCTTCTATGTCTTGGAGGGTGCCAGTGTTCCCTCTAAGCTGAGTCAGTGTGTGCTAGCTCATAGTTTTTTAGCCTCCGGCTCGCACATTTTTGCCTTTGCTCGGGAAGGATGGCTCCAGAGCAAACTAATTTATGCAGTTGCTCGCTCACAAAGTTGAATTTTTGTTCACAGCTTCGAGGGAGCATTGGAGGGTGCATCTGTGAATGGCTACATGGAGCCTCCACATTCAGAGGCAGTCTATCTCTGGGTAACAGCTGCTGTGGGGCAAACAGTTCAGAAGGGCTGCTGCTTTCATTCCCTGATTGTGGCCTGTTCAGAGGCAGCCGACTGTCCTCCACTGGAAGAGGATCCAGCGAGTCTCATCTTATGTTCTCAGACCTGTGAACCTGACCAAAGGAGCCTACATTTTAGGAGCAGTGGGCAGGTGAAATGGTGTCTTTCGGGGTCCTTTACAGTGTTGAGGAGGGGGGCTGCATAGGGTTGCCACCTCTGGATTGGGAAATTCCTGGAAATTTGGTGGTGAAGCCTAAGGAACGCAGGGCATGGGGAGGGAAGGGATCTCAACAGGGTATAATGCCATACGGTGTGCCCTCCAAAGCAGCCCCTTTCTCCTGGGGAACAGACCTCTGTCGTCTGGAGATCAGTCCTAATTTCAGACAAACGTGGAGGTTGGACAAACGTGAAAACCCCCGTGTTTGAATAAAACACTCTCTACTAATATGCATTTGTGTACTTCATTATATTGGTCTAAATACAACAGAGACCCTAGTCAACAATTCTATAGAAGGTTTCTCCAGTTCTCTTATGCATTGTAGCACTATGAGCTTGGGTTCCAGGAAGAATATTTCTGCCTGAAGAAGATTCTGTTGAAACACGCCATTTTTGCCTGGGAGGCGTGTTGCTTGCTTTGATGCTTGCGGAATCACTTTTGTGGCGAACATAACGGCCAGCGACATCCTTCATGGTTTACAACTGTTGCAACCTTCCGTCTCTTATCAGGAGCAAGGTAGTCTACTACGGCATTGGAATCGGTCTCCGAAGCGGTGGACTTTTCTATTAGTAGACATGTAATGTTCTTTAGGTTTTTGTGTTATAATGAATATGTACCAGACACACTAGGCTCTCTCTTGTATTTAAATCAATATATGAAGGACACAAGTGCGGAGCAGTAGAGAGTGTTTTGTTCAAACACGTTTTCCCCCCACGTTTGTCCCCCCTTGCCGTGTTTCCCGTGTGTTTCTCGCTGACCTGGAGGTTGGCAACCTCAAGAATCTATTCCTTGGTCTCCCCTGGTACCAATCATGCCCCTTCAGGGCAGGCCAGAACTCCGAATGGCCCGGCCCTCCAGTGCCCCCGACCAGATGCCTGCCCACAGACTGGCTTCCTCTGGGGCTCTTTAGCTGGGCACGAGTCGTCACCAGGTGGCAATTCAGAAGTGACCCATTCGGCATCTGGCGGCAGGGAAAGGGAAGCGGCAATTAGCCATAACGATTTCACTGGAGTCCAGCGCCTCGTTATAATTTGCATGTCACTGGTTAATTGCATTTCAGAGGAAACTGAAGCCTGCCACCGCCCCTGTTGCATTGAGTGAAATATGCTGAGGCTATGAAAGGTTAATGCCACGAGAGACCAACCCAGAGCGCTTTATGGAGGGGTTTTATTTACTGATCTAACTGTGAATCTTGCGACAGACTGCAGGCTTGGCGAGGAGCTTGCTGCCCTTTATTTGGGGCTGATCAACTCCTCTCCCTGGAGCAGGAGGAAAGAGCAAAAAGTCCAGTAGCACCTTACAGACGAGCTGAATTTCTGGTGGGGGAGGACCTTTCATGACTTGTCGCTCACTTGTTCCATTCTGAAGAAGTGAGCCGTGACTCACGAAAGCTCATCCCCTGCCAGAAATTTTGTTAGTCTTTAAGGTGCTGTGTCTTTTTCTTGGGAGGTTTGAAATGAACAAAACCTTCACTTTGAGTTTTAAAAGTACACACACACACACACACACACACTCCAGGCAGAGAACAGGCAGGGAGGAAGAAGTCAGTCCATGGCTTTCCAAACTCACCTCATCTACCTCTTAATAGATCTAGCAGGAATGATAATGGGTGGGTCAAGCACTCCCCCTTTTCTAAGCAGGGAACAGAGATTTGGAGGATTTTAGACTAGAAAGGCTCCAGGAATAATTTCGAGGAAGAAGTTCCCAGAAAAGTTTCTCGTACCTGGCCTGATGGGTGGAGAAAAGAGAGGTGATAAAACTCAGGGGAGTAAGGAGGAACCTCTTTTTGGTTGGTATGGAATCCGTGAGAGCAGAAAGAACCCTTAATGGAAAAGGCAGCCATGTGACCATGTGCTGCCCCAGAGAGCTACAGAAAGCTTCAAGGTAATGGGGAAATTTGGTAGAGATCTGTAACTTCTTAAGCTTTAGGAGCCTGTCCTATATTTTAACATCTGATAGGGCAGGTATAGAGAGAGGGACAGAGGATTTGCATTTTACCACTTTCTTTTGAATCCCTTGCTCAGTCTGGGGCTGTGCTAAAAGTATGCTTGGGAACATTTTCTTTATAATAAATACTTTAAACTTTTGATGCTGGGAGTGGTTCTCTGAACCACATAGACCTCCACTGTCGTGGACATGCTATTTTAAAAGGAGCGCCGGGGAAAGGCAGGCAGTTGGTGAGGGGCTATTCCTCCAGGTGCGCTCAAGTCAGTAAACTGTCCCTGTGGTGACCAGGTGCTGGGCAGTGGGAGACAGAGAGGCAAGGCCTCAGAACTTGGAAGGGAAGCTGGGAGTCCTCCTGACCCTCCCAGTGGGCAATTCCTACAAAGGTCAGGTGGTGGCAGTGGTTACCTGAGAGAGAAAGGAAAGCCTCTCCAGGTGTTGGGGAAACTTTGGAGAGCGGGGCAGAACAGGGCCTGCAGGCTAGAGCTGGCCCATTCCACCACAGGGTCTCCGGGACTCTTGCTCTTTTCTCCTGCTACAGAGAGACTAACACAGCTGCTCATCTTGATCCTCCCCCTGGAGAGGCATTGTGGGCAAAGTGCGGAACCACTGAAGATGGGTGCCTAACCTGACTGGTCACCAGAAAATAGGAGCAGATCACCGGGGGGGGGGGGGACTGAGTGGAGTGTGTTCAGCCTCCCCACTCATGCTTACATTGACTTCAAGTGACTTGAAAGCCAGTCTGGTGTAGTGGTTAAGTGCACGGACTCTAATCTGGGAGAACCGGGTTGATTCCCCACTCCTCAATGTGCAGCCAGCTGGGTGACCTTGGGTCAGTCACAAGTTTTCTCAGAGCGGTTAAGTGCATGGACTCTAATCTGGGAGAACCGGGTTTGATTCCCCACTCCTCAATGTGCAGCCAGCTGGGTGACCTTGGGTCAGTCACAAGTTTTCTCAGAGCGGTTAAGTGCACGGACTCTAATCTGGGAGAACCGGGTTTGATTCCCCACTCCTCAATGTGCAGCCAGCTGGGTGACCTTGGGTCAGTCACAAGTTTTCTCAGAGCGGTTAAGTGCACGGACTCTAATCTGGGAGAACCGGGTTTGATTCCCCACTCCTCAATGTGCAGCCAGCTGGGTGACCTTGGGTCAGTCACAAGTTTTCTCAGAGCGGTTAAGTGCATGGACTCTAATCTGGGAGAACCGGATTTGATTCCCCACTCCTCCACTTGCAGCCAGCTGAGTGACCTTGGGTCAGTCACAAGTTCTGTCAGAGCTGTTCTTGAAAAGAGCAGTTTCTATCAGAGCTCTCTGAGCCCCACCTACCTCATAGGGTATCTGTTATGGGGAGGGAAAGGGAAAGGAGATTGTAAATCACTCTGAGACTCCAAGTGAAGGGTGGGGTATAAATTCAATCTCCTCCTCCTCCTTGAGAGCCAGTTTGGTGTAGTGGTTAAGTGCGCGGACTCTAATCTGGGAGAACCGGGTTTGATTCCCCACTCCTCCACTTGCACCTGCTGGATGACCTTGGGCAAGCCATTGCTCTGTACCAGCTGTTCCCTCAAGGACAGTTTCTGTCAAGAGCTCTCTCAGCCCCACCTACCTCCCAGGGTGTCTGTTGTGGGGAGGGGAAGGGAAAGGAGTTTGTAAGCCGCTCTGAGACTCCAAGTGAGTGAAGGGCGGGGTATAAATCCAATCTCTTCTTTTTCTTCTTCTTCTTCTTCTTCTTCCTCCTCCTCTTCTTCTTCCTCCCTTCCTGTCCACCCACTCGTGTGCCTCCCACCTATGTCTCCTTCCTGCAACCAGCTGCCAGCCCTTTCACACACCCAGCATGCCCTTTCTCCAGATATACTGTGGGTGATGCAATAGCCAATGCTGCACAGCCTGTACAGCCTGGAGGGTTGGTGGCAAAGCACTCGCGAGTGGGCTGAGGAAGGGCAGGGGGGCGGGGTCAGGGGCAGTGGGCCCCGCTGGGAGCCGTGGAGGTCAGCAAAGCCTCTGTGCTCCTGTCATTCCGCATCATGTGCCAAATAGTGAGGCTCAGGAGGGCATTTTGACAAAGGGATTAGAATGGCGGCAAACTGGAAGAGCACAGGAAGAGGCTTCTACAAGGGAAGGGGACTGTGTAACCCACTGCCTGTACTCTAGCATGTTATGTCTTTATTTAGAACGAGGAATAAGGCCCGTTGTGGAAATAAATACAACGGGCTCTAGCAAGCGGCTCTGGGAGAGTGCCCCGGCGTTGGGCACTCAGCGTCAATTTGCTGTGGTGACCTCAGCAGGGTATAATGACACAGAGACCACCATTTTCTCCAGGGGAACTGATCTCTGGCATCTGAAGAGCAGTTGTAATTCGGCATGGAAAGGGCCTTTTACTGACAATTTGGGGGGCAGCATTTGGGGGGGGGGGGATGGAAGGACTCAATAGGGTATAATTGCTATGTCCTAATGGCTACCGCACACACGGTCAGAGAAACACACATGGCCGGGCTGGCTACCAGAGCTTTGCTTTGGGAGACAATGGCCCTGCCAGATTGTAAAGCAGACCAATCGGCCACCCAAGATCCGCCAGGGGACCTTTGCTGGAATTAACCCTATCAGGGAGACTGGGGGAGGCAGTGATCGACTGTTCCAGGAGTTCGGTGTTGAAAATAGGGAAGAGCTTGAATGTTTGCTGCTTCATACTGGAGTTCATCAGCCATCAAAAGGCACCTGCGTGAGACACGTTTACAGCCTTTTGTCGCCGCAGTGGAGTTTCCTGAAGACACTAATGCGTTGCTCAATGGTGAACTCAAAGAAATCAGACATAACGTTGCTGATTTATCAGAGCTATTTGCAGATTCCAGTGAAATGAATTTGCTGTTGCAAGGAAAGGAGGTCAATCTTATTAATGCCAAATCTGTTGTCTCCACGTTTATTTCAAAGTTAACTCTATTCAAACACAATGTAGGCCGTCACAAGCTATACCAGTTTCTGAGCCTGTCTGAGCTAGAAGAGAAAGATGGGATATGAAGTGATGGTTGGCAAGCTGTTGGGTTTTTTGGTGACCGTTTGGGTACGCTGCATGCAGACATTCCCTGAACGATTTGAGGATCCTGTTTCGATGGAAATTCCAGGTTGGGTGATAAATCCATTTTCAGATACTGAGGAGGTTGGGGTAGTGGAGGAAGAATTAACTGAGCTACAACATGACATCGAGCTGAAGCCAAAGTTTAAGAAATCGTACCAAGAGTTTTGGTTGCGGAAGGAAATTTCTGATTGTTATCCTGCATGATAGACAGTGGCTAAGAAGCTCCTATTTCCAGCATTATATTTGGTGGAACGTGTTCTTGCAGGGACATTCAACTTCTCTCCATGCAAAGAAATCGACTCCAGATTACCAAACGTGGTGGCTTAAGGCTCCTTTCCGCATTTGCCTGCCACTCTGGATTTTCTCAGTGTTCAAGTCAAGGCAATGTAAGTCCACAGCAAAACAGCATCCAAATAACTTGGGGCGACAGTTTGCTGAAAACAGGCAGAACGGGGGGGAAACTCGGAATAAAAAGGAGGCTGAACTCGATTTTAGTGCAGAATGGGGGAAAAACTGGATTTTAAAAAAGGTTGAATTCGATTTTAGTGCAGAGTTGCTTGGAGGACACCTTGTAGAGTAAAAGGAGAGGGCAGAAAAGGCCGCTGAGAAAGGGTATCACTTCATCAAGCCCATCCATTGCATCATGAATTTACTGACCAATGAAGTCGTTACTAAATGTGGTATTTAAGATTCTCACTAAATGACTGTCAGACTTCAAAAACTCGATGTCACTGGATCAGGTTCATCAATTTTGTTGAATAAGTTAAACTAAAAAGTTTTAATTGGGTTGTCAATAAATGTCCAATTGATTGTTACTGTTCCAAATTTTGTTGTTATTTTCCTTAGTTGGTCATGCCAACTGCCTTCTGAATAATGGGTTTTTTTAAAAATAGTTGAGTAGGGGGCACTGGGCATGTTTATGGAAGCCAAGGCGGTGATGGCCCCCCAAAAGTTTGGGAACCGCTCATCTAGCCTCATAGTAACCGTAACATGGACCCACATGACTAACTCAGCTGAGTCAAGGTAGCAGAGGCCATCTTCTGGGCCAAAGGAAGTGGGTAGGATGCCTTGCATTAACTTGCTGCTCCAGAGCCAGTTCGGTGTAGTAATTAAGAATGCAGACTCTAATCTGGGAGAACCGGGTTTGATTCCCTACTCCTCCACATGCAGCTGTTGGTGTGACCTTGGGTCAGTCACAAGTCCCCTCAGAGCTGTTCTCTCAAGGGCAGTTCTCGAGAGCACTCTCTCAGCCCCACCTGCATCACAGGGTGTCTGTTGCGGGGAGGGGAAGGGAAAGGAGTTTGTAAGCCTCTCTGAGACTCCCTTGGGAAGTGACGGGCGGGATATAAATCCAATCTCCTCCTCCTGCTCCTCCTCCTCCTAACAGTGCTGCGTCTAGTCCAGGGGTGGCCAAACCTGCTTAAACGTAAGAGCCACATAGAATAAACATCAGATGTTTGAGAGCCACAAGACATGAAGACACACATTTTTATCGAAAAATACGCAAATCTGCATATTAAATTAAAGAGACAAATTCTTCTCTGAGCCAAGCCAGTCTGCTGGTGTGGCGGGGCTTAGAGGACACATTTAATTTTAGATAGGGAGGGAGGGAGGGAAGAACAAAAAGCGGAAAGGAAGTGGAAAGAAAGCAAATAGAGGGGGAGGGAGACAGGGAGGAGAGAGGGAGGAGAGGTAGAAGGAAAACAACTTTAACTTTAAATGTGTCTTCCAAGCCCACCACACCCCTATGCCGGCTGGCTTGGCTTGGAGAAGGGATTTAAAGAGACAAATGCCTTCTCCAAGCCAGCCAGCCAGCCGGAGGGGGTGGGGGCTTGAGAATGCATTTAAAGTTAAAGTTGATTTCTTTCTCTGCTTCCCCCCACCACAAGCCTATTCAGGGAGGGGAACACAGGCTGGGGAAGGGAACACCGATCGGGGAGGCGTGCCTCCCCTTCACTTCCCCAGCTGCCCTGCTGGGAGCCACATTATATGTGTGAAAGAGCCACATGTGGTTCCCGAGCCACAGTTTGGCCACCCCTGGTCTAGTATAACCCCACGGCTTTTAACTGAATCAGCAGTTCTCAGCTGGACCCCATCAAAGGGGGCGAGCGCCATGTCTTTCAAACCCTTTGCCTTCCCAACCAGCCATACCTTCATCTTGCCAGGATTCGGTTTCTGCTTGTCCCCCCCCCCCCCAGTCATTTAACCCCAGCAGGCAAGCAACAGGTTCCACAAGCAGCCCCACATCAGAGTCTTAGGAGTTGCCAGATATCCGCAGGAGGGCATCCCATAATGGAGGGGAGTGATCATAATAGAAGTCCGTTGTTGAGTTAACGAATGGGCCTCTATTCTGCTCTCAAGAGATGCCACAGGACAGGAGGGCCGGGCGGTGTTGGGGGGGGAGAGATTCAGAACTGGGGGGGGGGGGGGTTTCTAAGGGGTGGTGGAGAGACAGAAAGAGCAGTTAATCAGCGCTTTAATGCCTCCCTTGGGAGATTTCTGAATTGCACCTGCCTGCAAACTGCTCCTTCCGGCCTAGAAATTGTCCGCTAATACCAGACATTTGCGGTTATTGTGCAGAGAGAGAGAGAAAGCGGACTCTGTGGTGTTTGATGTCTTGGCATTCGGAGCACAAATGTATTTAGATCCTTCCAAAGACCTTCCTTTGCAGAGGCCTTGGCGACAGTTCTGGCAAGACTGATCTATTCCAAGAGGGCTTTTCTGTGCAGGTAAAAGGGCTGTCCTGCACAAAATGGTTTCACAAACGCGCTTGGGAACATGATTCGGGACTGGGGGAGCTCTGCTGGTGCCTCTGGCTTGCTGTAAGCAGGATCCTCTTCTAAATCATTTCTGTGCTGCTTAATGTGTCGTGTGAAGACGGACGCTCTGCTTCAGTTCTTCCTGGTGGTTCCGGACTTCTAAAACCCGAATACATTTGGCTACTGAAGGTCCCACTTTGCTGGCTGTCCTGACTCCCTCTGTATGATCCGCATTGAGTCCCGGGGAGAAAGACAGACTATAATGTAAATGAAAACAAATGACTTTCTCGTAGGTAGATCAAGATGGGCAGCCATGTTAGTCTGTCTATAGCAGCAGAAAAGAGCAAGAGTCCAGGAGCACCTTCAAGCCAGTTTGATGTAGTGGTTAGGAGCCCAGACTCTAATATGGGAGAACCCGGTTTGATTCCCCACTCCTCCTCTACATGCAGCTGCTGGTGTGACCTTGGGTCAGTCACAAGTTCCCTCAGAGCTGTTCTCTCAAGGGCAGTCCTGAAAAGAGCGCTCACAGCCCCACCCCCCTCCCAGGGTGTCTGTTGTGGGGAGGGGAAGGGATTGTAAACCACTCTGAGACTCCAAGTGCAGGGTGGGGTATAAATCCGAATCTCCTCCTCCTCCTCCTCTTCTTCTCCGCCTCTAAAAAAAATTGGGGCAGGGCAGGAACTTTCATGAGTCACTGCTGACTGTGAACAGTGACTCACACAAGCACCTACCCTACCACAAATGTGTTAGTCTTTAAGGTGCTCCTGGACCCTTGCTCTTTCCTACTGAGGTCCTGGTGGGGCTTGAAGACTGCATGGATATCACACTGGGGGGGGGGGGGGCAGCAGTGGGAGGGCTTCTGGTGTCCTGCCCCACTGGTGGACCTCCGGAGGGCACCTGGTGTTTTTGTGACACATTGTGTTGGACTGGATGGGCCACTGGCCTGATCCCACATTGGCTTCTCTTATGTTCTTATGTTCTCCCACAGCCCTTTGGTCTTCTGCCGTAAAGCACTCTGCACGGGCCTCACACCCTTCTGAGCCCAAGTCCCAGATTTCCGAGGAAGTGCAGAACAGGAGTCTCAGTCGTTTCCAGGGGTAAATAAAAGGCGTTCCGCACAGGTTCCAGAAGCCCACATTCTTTTATGCAGATGAGTGGCAGCTTGCAGTTCATGATTAAAAGTAGATTTGGGGCTCACAGAATGGAGTACTCATTTTTCTCTCTCTCCCTTCCCTCCCCCCCAGGTGGGGTTGTCAGCCTGCAGGCAGTGTCCCCTCTAAGCTGAGTTAGTGTGAGGTAGCTCACAGTCTTTGAACATCCGGCTCATGCATTTTTTGTCTTAGCTCAGGAAGGATGGCTCCAGCAGCGGTGGCCAAACTCACTTAACGTAACAGCCATATAGAATAAACATCAGATGTTTGAGAGCCACAAGACATGAATGAATATTACACACACTTTTTATTGAAAAAATATGCAAATTTGTTTTTTTATTAACATTAAATTAGACTGTGTGAAAGAGCCGTAAGTGGCTCCCGAGCTGCAGTTTGGCCGCCCCTGCTCCAGAGCAAACTAATTTATGCAGTAGCCAAATCGCTCACTCACAACTTTAATGCCGGAAACTCACAATGTAGAATTTTTGCTCACAAGACTCCACAGCTTAGAGGGAACATTGCCTCCAGGTGGTGGCTGCAGATCTCTGGGACTACAGCTAATCTCCAGGCAACAGAGATCAGTTTACCTGGAGGAAACGGCCACTTGGGAGGGTGGACTTTGTGGCATGGGACCCCGCTGAGGTCTCTCCCCTCTCCGAACCCCACCCTCCTCAGTCTCCACCACCTCAGTTTGGTGTAGTGGTGAAGTGCGCGGACTCTAATCTGGGGCAAACCAGATTTGATTCCCCACTCCTCCACTTACAGTTGCTGGATGACCTTGGGCAAGCCACAGTTCTGTCAGAGCTGTTCTGGAAAGAGCAGTTGTCTCAGAGCTCTCTCAGCCCCACAGGTTGTCTGTTGTGGGGAGGGGAAGGGAAGGGAAAAAAATTTGTAAGCCGCTCTGAGACTCCAAGGGAAGGGCAGGGTATAAATCCAATCTCCTCCTCCTCCTCCTCTTCTTCCTCCTCTTCTTCTTCCTCCTCCCCTCCTTTTCTTCTCCTCCTCCTCTTCTTATTCCTCCTCTTCCTCTTCTTCTTCTTCTCCTCCTCCTCTTCTTATTCCTCCTTCCTCCTCCTCTTCTCTTCTCCTCTTCTTCTTCCTCCTTTTCTTCTTCCTCCTCCCCCTCCTTTTTCTTCTTCCTCCTCCTCTCTTATTCCTCCTCTTCTTCTTCTTCCTCCTCCTCCTCCCCTTCTTCTTCCTCCTCCTCCTCCTCTTCTTCTTCCTCCTCTTCCTCTTCTCCTCCTCCTCTTCTTATTCCTCCTCCTCTTCTTCTTTCTCTTCTCTTCCTCCTCCCCCTCCTTTTCTTCTTCCTCTCCTCTTCTTCTTCTTCCTCCTCCTCCTCTTCTTAACCTCCTCTTCTTCTTCTTCCTCTCCTCCTCTTCTTATTCCTCCTCCTCCTCCTCTTCTTCTTCCTCCTCTTCTTCTTCCTCCTCCTCTTCTTCTTCCTCCTCTTCCTCTTCTTCTTCTTCTTCCTCCTCCTCCTCTTCTTCTTCTTCCTCCTCCTCCTCTTCTTCTTCCTTCTCCTCTTCCTCCTCCTCCTCTTCCTCTTCCTCCTCCTCCTCTTCTTATTCCTCCTCTTCTTCTTCCTCCTCTTCTCTTCCTCCTCCTCCTCCTCTTCTTCCTCCTCCTCCTCCTCTTCTTCTTCTCCTCCTCCTCCTCTTCCTCCTCCTCTTCTTCTTCCTCCTCCTCTTCCTCCTCCTCCTCTTATTCCTCCTCCTTTTCTTCTTCTCCTCCTCCTCTTCCTCCTCTTCCTCTTCTTCTTCCTCCTTTTCCTCTTCTTCTTCTTCTTCCTCCTCCTCCTCTTCTTCCTCCTCCTCCTCCTCCTCTTCTTCTTCCTCCTCCCCTCCTTTTCTTCTTCCTCCTCCTCTTCTTATTCCTCCTCTTCCCCTTCTTCTTCTTCCTCCTCCTCCTCCTCTTCTTCTTTCCTCCTCCTCTTCTTCTCCTCCTCCCCCTCCTTTTCTTCTTCCTCCTCCTCCTTCTTATTCCTCCTCTTCCTCTTCTTCTTCTTCCTCCTCCTCCTCTTCTTCTTCCTTCTCCTCCTCTTCTTCCTCCTCCCCCTCCTTTTCTTCTTCCTCCTCCTCTTCTTATTCCTCCTCTTCCTCTTCTTCTTCTTCTTCCTCCTCCTCCTCTTCTTATTCCTCCTCCTCCTCTTCTTCTTCTTCCTCCTCCTTCTTCTTTCTCCTCCTCCTCCTTTTCTTCTTCCTCCTCCTCCTCTTCTTCTTCCTCCTCCTCTTCTTTCCTCCTCCTCCTCTTCTTCCTCCTCTTCCTCCTCCTCTTCTTCCTCCTCTTCCTCTTCTTCCTCCTCCTCCTCTTCTTATTCCTCCTCCTCCTCTTCTTCTTCCCCCTCCTCTTCTTCCTCCTCCCCTCCTCTTCTTCTTCCTCCTCCCCCTCCTTTTCTTCTTCCTCCTCCTCTTCTTATTCCTCCTCTTCCTCTTCTTCTTCTTCTTCCTCCTCCTCCTCCTCTTCTTCTTCCTCCTCGTCTCCTCTTCTTATTCCTCCTCCTCCTCCTCTTCTTCTTTCTCCTCTTCTTCTTCCTCCTCCCCCTCCTTTTCTTCTTCTCCTCCTCTTCCTCTTCTTCTTCTTCCTCCTCCTCCTCCTCTTCTTCCTCCTCTTCTTCTTCCTCCTCCTCCTCCTTTTCTTCTTCCTCCTCCTCTTCTTATTCCTCCTCTTCCTCTTCTTCTTCCTCCTCCTCCTCCTCTTCTTCCTCCTCCTTCTCCTCTTCTTCTTCCTCCTCCTCTTCCTCCTCCTCCTCTTCTTATTCCTCCTCTTCTCTTCCTCCTCTTCCTCCTCCTCCTCCTCTTCTTCCTCCTCCTCCTCCTCTTCTTCTTCCTCCTCCTCCTCTTCCTCCTCCTCTTCTTCTTCCTCCTCCTCCTCCTCTTCTTCTTCCTCCTCCTCCTCCTCTTCTTCTCCTCCTCTTCTTCCTCCTCCTCCTCCTCCTTCTCCTCCTCTTCTTCTTCCTCCTCCTCCTCTTCCTCCTCCTCCTCTTATTCCTCCTCCTTTTCTTCTTCCTCCTCCTCCTCTTCCTCCTCTTCCTCTTCTTATTCCTCCTCCTCCTCTTCTTATTCCTCCTCCTCCTTTTCTTCTTCTTCTTCCTCCTCCTCTTCTTCCTCCTCCTCCTCCCCAGGTGGCTCCCAATGCAGGGATGGCAACTCTACCTCCCCCCCACATGCCCTACCTGCTTCTCAGGCAAATGCCACCCCATCAACAGCATCTGAATGTCACACAGCAGATTTCTACCCAGTATTCTTCACTTGAAGCTACAGACATCTGGTGCTCAGGTCATCTGAGGAAAACCTTCTGCCGGCGCCTCCCTGCACATGGGTCCAACTGGCCAAGGTCCATGCATGTGTGTTCGCTGTGGTGTCTCCCGCACTCTGGAACGGTCCACCTGTGGAGGTCAGCAAGGGCCCCAGTTTCCTGTCATTCCACTGAATGTGCAGAACAGGAACCCTGGCCTTCATAGCCCAGGCGAGCCCGATCTCGTCAGATCTCAGCAGCTCAGCAGGGCTGACTTTGGCTAGTACTTGGGTGGGAGACCTCCTTAGAACACCAGCAGCTGGGAGGCGGGGGCAGGCTTTACTCAGCCACCTTTCGGAATACCCTCCAGGCCCCCAGTAGGGGTCAGTCACCAGAGGTCGCCGGAGGAGGGGGAGAAGACTGGATTTATACCCCACCTCCAATGTTCCCTCTAAGCCAGGGGTGTCGAACGCATTTGTTATGAGGGCTGGATCTAGCATAAATGAGACCTTTTGGGGCCGGGCCATGCATGTCATAAAATGTAATGCCGGTAGCGGAGATTTAAACTTTATAAAGGACACAAACACAAAGGTTTTTTTAAAATTTAAAATAAAAACATTAGCACACTTGCAATATTTTGTTTATTTAAGTGTCTGATAACTGACACCTCTTGCTCTGAATTATTGCATCAAAATGTCTGTGCTGTTGCAATCTTGAGTATGCTGTTCAGGTGCTTATCTGTAAGCTTCAAACCAATGATGATGCAGCAGCAGCAGCGAGCCTGAGAGAAGCCCTCTGGGGGCCTGATCTGGCCCCTGGGCCGCATGTTTGACACCCCTGCTCTAAGCTGTGGAGTCTTGTGAGCAAAAATTCTACTTTGTGAGCTCCCGGCATTAAAGTTGTGAGTGAGCAATTTGGCTATTGCATGAATTCGTTTGCTCTGGAGCCCTCCTTCCTGAGCTAAGACAAAAATCTGTGAGCCGGAGACTATAAAACTGTGAGCTAGCTCACACTAACTCAGCTTAGAGGGAACACTGCCCACCTCTCCTCTCCTTTCCCCTCCCCACAACAGACACCCTGTGAGGTTGGTGGGGCTGAGAGAGCTCTCCCAAGAACTTGTGACTGGCCCAAGGTCACACCAGCAACTGCATGTGAAGGCAGAGTGGGGAATCAGACCTGGTTCTCCCAGATTAGAATCTGCACCCCCTACACCAAACTGGTTCCGAGCCACTACAGCAAACACACACACGCGCGCGCACACACACAAATCCAGCCTGATTGCAATACATTAATCCTCTTTCACGCCCTGGTGAGTTTACAGGCTATAACTCTGAAACACGGATTCACTTGCAGGGGGAGGAGGCTAATTGGACTCTGGGCCCTGTGTCTGTGTGGGGAGGGGGGAGTGGCTCTCCCACCATTTGCCCCCTGACATCGTGCTTTGTTTCTAGGTTTGGTTCTTGTTTTTAATCCTTTTGTGTCCCCCCCCCCCTCGGCAAGCGTTTGTCATCGTCCACAAAAACCTTGTCTGAAAAAACCCCTGCTTTGTATGTCCACGCGGAGGGCTCTCTCTGATTGTGCTGGCACGGCTGCTTCTCATGTATGAAATTGTGGGGGTGCGGGGGTGTTTTGCAAACCATGTTCCCCTGTCCCTGCTCCCCATAACAGACATCCCTCCCCCACAAACTGGCCCTTTAACTTGCCGGGGCGTGGACCTTGGCGTGCAAGGGGCAGTCAAGAGCAAGCGAAGGCAGAGCATCTGTTCAGCTTGGATCAGGGCCATGCCAAGCGTGATGACACAGGTGAGCTCGCCTCCGCCTCATTGCTGCAGCCCAGGTTTACCTGGGCTGGCAGTGAGAAATCAGCCCAACTCCTTCCCGGCCCGGCCCTGCGCCAAGGGCGTCTCCTCACAGGCTCCGTCCTGGTTTTGTGTGTGTTCTTCTGGCACCCGAACCTCCTCTGCTAATCTGGGGCTGCCTCCACACGCTCCCTCCTCCACCCATTCGTCCCCTGCTGCTGGCTGCAGAGTCCTTGTTTACTGCCAGCAGTGTCTCTCTCTCTCTCTCTCTCTCTCTCTCTCTCTCTCTCTCTGTGCATCATCCACCACAGCAATTCCACCAAGGTGACTAGCTCAGCTTTTTCCTGCTTCCCTTTCCCAGAGATACTTTTTTTTGTGCGTGCCGCTTTCCGGCTCAGGCAAATGCGAACGCATGGCCAGGCCAGGCAGCAGGGAAACTTGGACTCCTGAGATTCGCCTCTTCCGTGGGAGGTGTCGAAGTCGGGCGGTGTCCATCCGCCAGCAGGAAGAGAGAGGGGCAGCCGACGTGCTTCTATTGCCGCTTGCTTTTTCCCTTCCCCAAAGAAGTTGCTCCAAGGTGCCACAAAATTTAAGTTAAATGCCTTTATTAAGTTAAGTTGCATTTAATGAGAAAAGAATTAATCAAAGTAAAGTGTGATTATTCAAGCCTTATTAGGTTTAAATGCTTATATTAATGCAAGGCAGCTCCTTGTAATGGCTCCTGTGCTCCAGCAGGCAGAGCTGTAACCACCCCCCACCCCCCCATCCCCACGGGCTGTACAGGCAGGCGGGCAGCCAGCCAAGGAGCTGACACCAACCCCTCCAAGACGCTCCTGCAGTGCTGGCCAGCTGACCCATTGGTGCATGTGTGCTGCCCTCGGCTACAGGAGCTACTTTAGCTGGCCTTACCTAGTGGCTGCAGTCCCCTGGACTGCAAGGAGATCAGATCAGTCGATCCTAAAGGAAACCAACCCTGAGTGTTCCCTGGAAGGCCAGATCCTGAAGCTGAAGCTCCAATACTTTGGCTGCCAAATGAGAAGGGAGCACTCCCTGGAGAAGACCCTGATGCTGGGAAAGCAGAAGGGGATGGCAAAGGATGAGATGGCTAGACAGTGTTATCGATGCAACCAACATGAAGTTGAGCACACACTGGAGGACGGTGGAGGACAGGAAGGCCTGGTGTGACGTGGCCCATGGGGTCGCGAAGACTCGGACTCAACTGTGTGACTGAACAACAACAACAACAACTTCACTATCCAAAGGAGTCTCAGACAATGCTCCCTCTCAGCTGCGGAGTCTTATGAGCAAAAATTCTACTTTGTGAGCTGCTGGCATTAAAGTTCTGAGCGAGCGATTTGGCTCTTGCATGAATTAGTTTACTCTGGAGCCCTCCTTCCTGAGCTACGACAAAAATGTGTGAGCCGGAGGCTAAAAAACTGTGAGGGAATAGCTTAGAGGGAACACTGGCTGCAGGGCATGTAGCCCCCCCCCCCCACATACACACACCTCCAGCAAAGCCCCATTCGGTCAGAAGACCCTCCTCCAGTTAGAGAACCTTTTTCTTGGCGACTCACAATGCCAGCCTAAGCAGGTTTTACACCCTTCTAAATCCATCCAAGTCAGTGGGCTGAGAAAGCTGTAACGTCCCTTAAGACTGTCCTATAAGTGAGGCGTCTCCCAAAATGGGCCAAAAGGAGAAAAAAATGTAGCTAGTCAAGTTAGCGCATGGAAAAATACACACCTGCTGTTACCTTCACAAAAATGGTGGTGTTTACAAAAAAACGAGCAGCGTTGTCGGGGGCAGCTGTGTTGATCGGATTTGGCAGTAGAAAAGGAAATCGGCAAAACCAGCAACCGCCTGTATATGTGTGTGTCTTCTCCATCACGGCCCCAGCCTTTAGGAACAGTCTGCCTGAGGTGGTCAGGAAAGCTCGAGTCTCCTCGATTTCAGTGCAAACTATGAAAGATTATTCAAGGAGGCTTTCCTACTCAAACACTTAGGTGTCTGGACAACTGATTAGGGACTGTGCTCTGTGCTGCTGTGTATGGCATGCTGTCAGTTGGATCCCACTGGGTGATCTTGCATCATTTAATGTCTTGATGTAGCTTCCCCAGGAGGCGTGGGCTGGGGTCCAGTATGGCAGGTCACAGGCCAGGTTGCAGAGAGTAACAAAAGTCCAGCCCAAAAGTCAGGACTTCCAGAGGGCAGGTTTACCGCAGTCCAGTCTAGGGCCAAGGAGTTCCAGGCAGCAGGTCCACGTCCGGTCAGGGGTTCCAGAAAAGCCAGTTGTCAGGTTCGATTCAAAGTTGCAGGGGTCCGGTAGCAGCAAGGTTGGTGGCTCAGTAGAAAAGTGTACTGGTTGCGTCCACAAACTGCTGCTTCTCCCAGCTGAATTTGTAGCCAAGTTCGGTCTAGTGGTTAAGTGCGTGGACTCTAGTCTGGGAGAACCGGGTTTGATTCCCCACTCCTCCACTGCAAGGTGAGCTGTGTGTGCTGGGAGTGGCTCCTGAAGACTTGTTTGCTGCTCCAGAGCTATGAGGTGTTGGCTGTGACTCCTGATCAGCTGGTAACCTGATCGCTTGTTCGCCACCTTCTGGCTCAAAGCCAGCTGCAACGGGCTGTTCATCTATTGGCTCAGGGCTAGCAGGTAGCTCTTTGTCTGAGAAATCTGAGCCATCACTCAGCACAGACTGACTTACAGGCATTTAATATGTCGTGTTAATACTTAAGTTTTGCTTCAGTTCTGTTTTGTTGGATTTCTGGTTGCTTCTACAACCCCAATCGTATTTCA
Source organism: Lepidodactylus listeri (assembly GCA_029233225.1). NCBI lineage: Eukaryota > Metazoa > Chordata > Lepidosauria > Squamata > Gekkonidae > Lepidodactylus > Lepidodactylus listeri. The sequence goes on from JARCFY010000002.1 coordinate 2,055,548, forward strand.
TTGTTTATCAGACGTCCCACCCTGTTGACTGTCTTGACTCACTCTGTGTAACCCACCTTGAGTCCATGTGAGAAAGGCAGACTACAAATAATGTAAATTAATTAAAATTCATGACCAGCTGCACCTTACACAGCAACAAGATTTTTGGCGTATAAACTCTGGAGAGTCAAAGCTCCCTTCTTGAGAGCTTATACCCCGGAAATCTTGTTGGTCTCTAAGGTGCTACTGCATTGGATTCTAACAAAAAATTAAGTACCATTTCCTTTAGGCTACCTGTGCTTATATATAATATATATAACCCTACCCACCACTATTATCTGTGTTTAATGTCTATTACCTCTATCTGTTATCTACAGTGTGAATTTTTTCAGCTACCTCTTTTCCGTATCAGTCACAATAGAACCGTATGCTGTTCTCTGCACAATTATTCCCTACTACGGCATCTATGACTAATACCCTTCTTGTATTACTTAATAGTACATATAACTATTATTTATTACTGTTCTTAAATTATTTAAAGAAACATTCTGTTTGCAAAAATAGCATCAGAAAGAAGGTTAATCTTAAGAGCCGTTGTTTCCTATCAAAAAGATGCCTGAAGTTAAAATTAGCCTAAGCTAAAAAAAACAAACAAATGAAAAGCGCCATTATAAAACTTTCCTCATCGCAAAGCAAGGTGTTAATGCAAAGTTTAAAATTTACATATGCAAAATTAAAGCATTGTTGTTGCAAATCTTCCACTTCAAAAGACGCTTCTGGTTGTGCGGGTACATGCGACCGGATAATCCCTGATTTCATCACGGTTTTTTTTTTTTTAATTCAGTTTTATTTCTTTTCCAAGTGCTCCACCAAGAGAGGATGTCTTTTCTTCCATAGACGCTTAGCCATTGTCAAGAGTGGGGAGATCCTGCTGCAAAGAAGAGAAGAGAAGAGATTGGATTTATTCTCCGCCCTTCACTACCTGAAAGAGAAGAAGAAGAGAAGAGATTAGATTTATACCCCGCCCTTCACTCACTTGGAGTCGCAGAGCGGCTTACAAACTCCTTTCCCTTCCCCTCCCCACAACAGACATCCTGTGAGGTAGGTGGGGCTGAGAGAACTCTTTCCCAACCTACCTCACAGGGTGTCTGTTGTGGGGAGGGGAAGGGAAAAGGAGTTTGTAAGCCGCTCTGAGACTCCCTTGGGGAGTGGAGGGCGGGGTATAAATCCAATCTCTTCTTCTCTTCTTCTTCTTCTTCTTCCTTGAGGGAACAGCTGGTACGGAGATATGGCATGCCCAAGGCCATCCAGCCAGGTGCAAGTGGAGGAGTGGGGAATCAAACCCGGTTCTCCCAGATTAGAGTCCGCGCACTTAACCACAACACCAAACTGGCTCCCAAAGTCCCAAAGAGTCCCAGAGTGGCATACAAACTCCTTTCCCTTCCCCTCTCCACAACAGACACCCTATGAGATTGGTGGGGCTGAGAGAGCTCTGACAGAAACTGCTCTTTTTCAAGGACAGCTCTGAGTGAACTTGTGACTGCCCCAAGGTCATGTCAGCTGGCTGCATGTGGAAGAAGAGTGGGGAACCAAACCCGGTTCTCCCAGATTAGAGTCCCCGCTCCTAACCACTACACCAAACTGGCTCAAACTAGCACCAAAGGCTGCTAACACCAGTGACAGCACATGGTGAGCATCAGTTGTCAGGGGATGCGAGCTAAGCTCCAGGTGAGGTAATTTCTGGCCGGAGAACAGGCCAGGGCCATTTGCCTTGATCCTGCCAACAGTTGGGTCCGGCTTCCTCCCCCTGTGCTCAGCTTCGCCTCCTGCATGTGTCTCTGGGCATCTCCTTGGGTCGGTTCTTGGCGGAGGGTCCAGCACCTGCCTCTCATTCCGTTTGTCCTGTCATTGGCCCTCCAATGACTACTAGTTGGCCATTTGTGAAACAGGCTTCTGGTCTACGTGGACCACCGGTCTGATCCAGCAGGGCTCTCCTGATCTTCTTATGACAGAGCAGCAATGATGAAAGAGAAGAAAACAATCAGATGAATCCATCTCCTCGTCCCAAAAATGGCTGGGAAAGGAAAAAAAGGATCAAGAAGTTCAGACCAGAACCAACGGGTTGTTCGTATTTGAAGGGCTGTCATGCAGAGGATGGGGCAGAGAGGTTTTCTGTTGCACCAGAAGGTCGGGCCAGAACCAGTGGGTTGAAATCAAATCAGAAGAGTTTTCGGCTAAACATGAGGAAGAACTTCCTGACAGTCAGAGCGGTTCCTCAGTGGGACAGGCTTCCTTGGGAGGTGGTGGGCTCTCCTTCTTTGAGGGTCTTTCAAGCAGAGGCTGGATGGCCATCGGACAGCAGTGCTGATTGTGTGAACTTGGGCAGATCATGAGAAGGGAGGGCAGGAAGGGCTGCCTCAGTGCTTAGTTCTCGTGGCCCTTTCTGACACGCCCAGCGAAATGCCTGTCATCGCCACTTTGGAGTCAGGAAGCAATTTTCCTCCAGGCCAGTTTGACCTGGGGATCCTAGAGGCTTTTTGCCCTCTTCTGGGCATGGAACAGGGGTCACTATGTGTGTGTGTGTGTGTGTGTGTGTGTGTGTGTGTATGTGGAGATATTTGTGAACTTCCAGGATTGTGCAGGGGGTTGGACTAGATGATCCTGGAGGTCCCTTCCAACTCTATGATTCAGTGAAGGGGGCTTGGGGGAAAGGCAGGGTGGGAATCATGCCCAGCATCTGTTAAACAAGGAAGTATGCAGCAGCCAGGCAGGGCGCTGCTCAGAAAAGCTGCTGAGAAATGTAGCCGTTCCCTTCACCTGCTCTGCATTAGATGGCCCCCCTGGCCAGGCTTCGGGTGCCGGTGATGGTTTTCCAAATCCACTTGCTCTAGCCGAGGACCTCTGGCCACACCTGCTTGGAGGGCTCCTGGTGGTGGCAACAAAGGACCATGCCAGCAGGGGGCCAGACAGGCAGAGGAGAGAGGGTCGGAACCACCCAGGCAGCTGGGAAGTTCTCTCCTGAAAAGCTGGGTGCCTTAAGGCAGTTGGGGTGATGGCTCTAGGCAGTGCTTGTCCCATTCGCATGGCCGGGGCTCTTATAAGCAGCAGAGCTGAGTGGTGTCCTGGTGGGCAACCCACTTGCCTACCGAATGCCTGCCTGGCAGGTAGAACCGGTACCAACTGTGTCTCTCCTAATGGAGCCAAGCTGATTGAAAAAACGTGGCTCCGATCAAGGCAAGGAGTTCTCAGAAAGGTCCAAAGGACAGAAAGGAAAATGGACTTGTTATGTAGAAAAGAGCAAGAGTCCAGGAGCCCCTTAAAGACTAACAAAATTGGTGTCCGAAAGGTCAGCAGTTCGACAGTTCAAGACCCGAGTGCTGCACGACAGAGTGAGCTCCCGTCTCTGGCCCCTAGCTCCGCCAACCTAGCAGTTCGAAAGCAAGAAATTGCAAGTAGATAAATAGGTACCGCTTTGGTGGGAAGGCTAACAGCATCTTATGCACCTTGGGGTGTCTAGTCATGCTGGCCACATGACCATGGAAACGTCTTTGGACAGTGCTGTCTCTTCGGCTTGGAAACAGAGATGAGCACCGCATCCCTAGAGTCATCTGGCTTTTGACTGGCTTTCAAACAAGGGAAACTTTTACTAGGAGCTTTCTGCTTGGCATGCAGAAGGGCCCAGGTTCAATCAAGTGATGTGAAAGATCTCAGCCTGAAACCCTGGAGAGCTGCTGTCAGTTTGAGTAGACAATACTGGCCTTGACGGACTGATGGACTGATTCCGTCGAAGGCAGCTTCACGCATTCTTGTGACTCTGGGCAAGGGACAGAGCTTCTCTCAAGCATTTTCTGGGGGAAGCTCCGAGAGAAAAAGCCTGCTCCAATTAAGGAGCAGCACAAGCGGTCATGGCCACCCAGTTAGCCGTGTCTCTTTTGTGTCACGGATTCAATCTCTCACTGTCTCCCCTGCGTGGGCCGGGCGTGATGGGGAAATGGCTGGCTTCACAGTAAAAGCCCGGCTTGCCGTCCTGGAGCAGGCTCCCTTTCCGCTCTTGGCCCGTTTGCCTTGATAAGCTCATCTCAGGGTATGTTAAGAGGCCTGCCCCTCACCCAGCGTTGCTCACTGAGGAGAGCTGATCCGTTTAAGTCGCCTTCCCATGAATCAGTGCTGCAGAGCCTCTCCCCACCCCTGCTGAACCCAGCAGTGATGGATGAGCCAAAGGGAGCCGTTCAGGCGGTGCCACGCACAGCCCCGTCCCACACCGTGAGTGATTTCTGAAGCCGGCTTTAATTTATTTTTAAATAAAATTTGCTATTGATTCTGGATTAAAAGAACAAATCTTAAGAGCAGTTACGACTGACAGGGCCATGAGAGCAGCCAGAGGGGACTTCCCCCAGGGTGGGATGTGGCACTTTTCTGGGCCAGCAGAGAAACCGGTGCTGATCTTCAAGATGGGCGATCGTTCAGTCATCCTGGGCCTCCTTTTGCACTCCAGTGTAAAATGGCGGATACCAGGATCTCCCGTCGATGCCGAATGCTAAGGCAAAGGATCGGGAAGGAATCATGGGTGCTACAGGCAGCAGAAGCCGTCCCCAAGGCAGGCAACAACAAGGCAGAAGAGCAAGAGGCCAGCCACAGAGCGCACCAAAGGTCCCCAGTTCAGTTCCTGACATAAATGGTATCAGAGATCAGATCTTCCCTTATGGCAAAACGCCTCCTGCCAGCAACACTCAGTGCCTGTCACCGACTGGAGAAGTGATGGGGAAAAAAAAACATTTAAATGTTGGTCTCATGCATGGTGTAGAGGTTAACATACAGACACCCTGTGAGGTAGATGGCGCTGAGAGAGCTCTCCCGAGGACTGTCCTTGAGAGAACAGCTCTGACAGAACTATGGCTTGCCCAAGGTCATCCAGCAGCTGCATGTGGAGGAGGAGTGGGAAATCAGACCCAGTTCTCCCAGATTAGAATCCGCGCACTTAACCACTACCCCAAACATAAAGCAAAGACTGATTCACATGACCGCTGTGGACTGTGTGACTCTGTCATGTTTTGACAGTTTCCCTCAGTCTTGCCATTGCAAACGCCTGGACTGGATGGGCCACTGGCCTGATCCAACATGGGTTCTGTTATGTTCTTATGTCCGGGGCAGGGATGCTCTCTCTTCTTGGTGCTTGGGTGGCTACAGTGGGAGGGGCTTCTGGAGTTTTTGCCCTGCTGCTGGACCTCCTGATGGCCCCTGGGTTTTGGCCACTGCGTGACACAGAGTGTTGGACTGGGTGGGCCACTGGCCTGATGTTCTTATGTTCACACAGACCCAGGAGGCATGCCCACAATTTCCCAGGACACTGATGGCTGGGAGGGAGCTGAACCCCTGTGGTGTGCCGGTATCCTCCTGAGGCAGTCACTGTGTTGGCTGCCCCTCAGTTACCAAGTTCAATTCCAGGTTCTGACGGTCACATATAAGACACTTCATGGCCCGGAACCCTCCTGGCTCCTCCTGTGCTCTACCCCAACTGCTGTATTTCTCCAAGCAGGGCCTTTGGGAGGTACCCCCCTCCAAACGGACAAGATCAGCAATATTATCTGGTGGGGCCCCCGCCTTGTGGAACGGCCTGCCCGGGGAGGCCAGAAACGCTCCCGCATGGTTCTGTCTTTCCATAAAGTATGTGGAACAGAATTGTTCAGGAGGGCATTCTCACACAAGGTAATAGGGCTATATTACAACAGAATGGTTCGGGAAGGTGCTTTTTGTTGACAGATGAGGCCGTGAACTAGACCACAGTGTGCATTATCGGTTTGCTGGATGAATCATCCTGCTCCTTTCACGTTGTCTTCTACCGTTTCTACATCATTTAACATATCGTGTTTAATACTTTTTTTGCTTCCTCCCCCCACAATTTCTTCCATCCTAGTCTGGTTATTAGATGTCATATCCTATTGATTCCATTGACTTACACTGTGTGGTGTGCCTCAAGTCTCAGGGAGGCAGACTATAAACAAAGATGGGCAGCCGTGTCAGTCTGTCTGTGGCAGGAGAAAAGAGCCAGAGTCCAGGAGAACCTGAAAGACTAACAACATTTGAGGCAGGGGAGGAGCTTCCGTGAGTCACCGCTCACTTCTTCAGTTAATCTGAGTATCATATTAAAGGCAACGAAGATACTGAATATAGGGGCCGTGGGTCAATGGTAGAACATCTGCTTGGCATGCAGAAGGCCCCATTCGTTATCCCCAGCATCTCCAGTTCAGGACCAGGTAATTGGTGATGGGGCTGCAGTGGCTCAAGTGGTTAAGACGCTGAGCTGCAGACTGGAAGGTCAGTAGTTCGACAGTTTGAGACCCGAGAGCCACGTGACGGAGTGAGCTCCCAATCTCTGGTCCCAGCTCCTGCCAACCTAGCAGTTTGAAAGCAAGAAATTGCAAGTAGATAAATAGGTACCACTTCGGTGGGAAGGTAACAGAATTCCGTGTGCCTCAGTGTCTAATCATGCCAGCCACAGGAACATGGAGACATCTTTGGACAGTGCTGGCTCTTCGGCTTGGAAACAGAGATGAGCACTGCAACCCTAGAGTTGGATTCGACTGGATTTCGAGCAAAGGGAACCTTTACCTTTACTAATAGGTGATGTGAAAGACCTCCACCTGAGCCCCTGGAGTGCCATAAAATTTAGATTTGATAAACAATCAAGACAATATTACGGTTTCTACAGTGATTTAATTTCAGTATAGAAGTTTGTTCAGTTGTTAAAGTTGTAATTTCCTCTATCGTTAATAGATTCTCGCCAGCCTTAGCAAAGTTCTTGTTTATTCTTTATAGAGAGAATCTATCCCCAAATTCTGTAATACTGAAGATCTATTGTTTGCTTTTATATTTGAAATATGTAACACATCTGATTTTACTTGTTGTATGTAACAATTCATAATATTTCACAAACTTGATGAATCTATATTTTCCCCATTCCCCCTTTTCCCCCTTCCGTATTCCACCCTTTTAAAGAGAAAATAATAAAAGAATCAATTAAAAAAAAAGAAAGAAGTGAGGAGTGACTTGCGAAAGCTCACACCCTACCACAGTTTTCGCTAGGCTTTAAGGTGCTCCTGGACCCCTGCCCTTTTCGAGACCAGAAACAAGTAAAGCAAGTGAAGTGAAAGGAAATTGTGCTGCTCCAAGCAATCACCTGTGTGGGGGGGGGGACTGGGTTAGAAAACTGGCTGTATTTGGGACCCTAAGTCTCAGTGGGAGGGCCTCTGTCTGGCCTGCCGAAGGCCCCAGGTTCAACCCCCGGCAGCATCTCCAGTTGAAAGGGCCAGGCTGTCAGGAGGTGATGGGAAAGACCTCCGCCTGAGACCCTGGAGAGCGGCTGCCAGCCTGAGAAGACAATGTTGGCCTTGATGGATGGGTGGTCTCATTCAGGACGGGGCAGCTTGGTGTGTGTGTGTTGTGATTTCCCCAAGGTGCCTAGGCATTCAGAAGACTTAATCACCCATTCATTCAGAAATTAACTTTTCTGAGGACTGCAGTATGGCGGGACGAGGACGAGGCCAGGGCCTGAAGACCCTCGACTAGGAGCTTTGGATGAAGCAACAAATTGGACAAGCGACCACAGAAGTGCCGGATCTGTCCCAGACAAGCCCTTTTCAGCCCACCTGCCTGGGCCCTTGAACCAGTGGCGGTTCAACCCCAGCCTGGCAGTGACTTTGCCCCAGTGCCCAGCGAGGAGGGCTCCGTGGGTCGTGTGGACGGTCTTCGGGGACGGTCCCGTGTCCAGCGGCCAAGGGGAGAGGCGCGGCTGGGCGTTCGATGCCGGCCGGAGGGGCGCTGTCCGCGATCCTGGCGCTGAAACGGGACGCTCTCAGGAGCTGTCCCCAGTCCGGTGCTGAACTCGGGGGGGGGGGGGGGTGGAGGGAAGGGCAAATGGGAGTCTATTCCGGCAGCGGGGCGAGGAGGGTTTGGTGTGTGTGTGTGTGGGGGGGGGGGGGCATAAAAATCCGAGCCCCGCCCTGTAAATCGCCCCCACCCGTTGCAAAGGCATCCGCTTTGTTCTCTCGATCGGCGCGCGCTCTTGGCAACAGCCGCGCAATAAGTCCCGCGTAGTGGTGATAAAAAAACGGGGAGAGCCCTTTTTTGGGGGGGTGTCCTTTCTGATGCCCCCTGAACCTCCTAGACAGGAATGTCAGGTCAGTTCTCCAGGCGGGGGGGGGGGGGTGCATAAGGAAAGCCCCCTTGTGTGGGTTTACACAGACTTTGCCGAAACTGGCACCAGCAGAAAGGTCTCCCCGCCCCTTCAGCCAGGGACTGGAATGGAGACCCGGGGTAGAAAAATCTGTGAACTTAATTCACGGATCGGAATTCATGGGGAAACACGCGGCTCCCCCGCCCTTTCCTGCACCTTCGACGGGAACCCCCCCCCCCCCGCCCCCACTGCAAAGTCCAGCACATCCCCCCTTCCTCATGCATAGAGGCGGGGGGGGGGGAGAGGGTCTTTGTTGTTTCTGGCGCTGCGGTTGGCATCCTCCTCCCCCCTCCCCCCACACAGCAGGAGCTGCGACTGCTCCCCCTCCAGCCCTCCCCCCCCCCTCCAGGCACGAACCGCGGCTTTAAAAACGATCCCCTTGGAGAAACTTTGATGATAAATCAAGTCCTCGGATCCTTCCGCCGGACGGGAGAGCCGCCGCACTGTGGCGCCCTCCGCCGAAGGGAAGAGTCCCGCAGTCTCGGGCAGGCGGAGCGGAGCCGAGCCGCGCAAAGCGGAGCCGAGCCGGGCACGGAAGGGCAGGAGGACGGGAGCGGGCGAGGCGAGGCGAAGCGGCGTCGCCTTCCTGGCGCGGACCGGCGGAGAGAGCTGGGGGCGCCGGCTGCTTCTCCCCCCTTCCTGATGTGAGAAGGACGGACGGACTGTCGGAAGGACGGACGGACGGGAGCACGATGGGGGGCGCCTTCGGCCTGACTCTGGCCATTTGCCACTCTTTGGGACTCTACCTCCAGCTCGGCGCCTCCTCGCGTCCCCCCCCGCAGTGGGACAACCAGATCCCCGGCAACGGTGAGTGGGGAGGGGGGCGCAGAAAGGGGGCAGCCGTGGGGAGGGCCGGGTGGGGGATTCCCCGCCCCCCCCCAAGGCAGGGCCGCCCGGGGTCCGCTTCTCGGGAGATGCGCGGCCAGCAGCCCTCAGTTCGACTCAGATCCCCCTTTTCTCTTCCCCCCAAACTGGGGCTGCGGGGGGGGGGGTGTTAAAGAGGGTGGGTCCCTCCATCCCACCTGCAGAGAACCCCCAATTCAGGCAGGCAGGGAAGACCCCGTTCCGAATCAGTTACTGTCCGCAGTGGACCAGGGAGGTGCTGCTTATTCCGGATTGTACAATACGAAGAAGTACCAAAGCGCTGGGAGACGCGACATCGGGCGCCCCCTGCTGGGCGGGCGGAGGACAAGGGGATGGCATTAACCGCGCGAAATACGCGCGAGGCAAGAGTCCGCGGTTCGGGAGCTTGGCCGGAGGGTTCGCGGACTGGACCTCTCCTCGGCTCTTCGTCTTACACCCACAGCGGCTTGACCTGCCGGACATCGATCTGCAGGGAGGGTCCTGCATTTTGCCATCACTTGCTCCCCCCCCCCCTCCTTCCCCAGGACATTAATGTGTGGGGAAATCCGCGACCATTCATTCATAAATCCCAAAGTGCGCGCGCGGGGTAACTGTATATCTTGAAGAAACGGGGGGGGGCGGGGCAGAGAAGGTACCTAGCCCTCTCCGCTGAGAAACCGGCAAATGTGCCCAAAGGAGCCCGAGGACTTGTGGAGGGGGGGTCTTTCCCGGATTATTCCCCCCCCCCCAGTGTTTGAAAAGAGTAGCTTTCCCTTGGTGTGCAGAATGAAGCCGGTGGAACCCAGAGGCCAGGAGAGAGAGGCCCTTGGGGGAAGGTGAGGGGGTAAAATGCCCCCCCCCCGCATTCCTTCAAAAGAGCAAGAATCTTGGCCTCGGTGGCTAGCGTATGCACCCCCAAAAATGCAGGCACAGGTGGGGCTTCCTGCCCCACACCCCCTTCTCCGACTTCGAAGCAGGGCTTGCCCTCCTCCCACGGTCTGCCTGCCTCGACTACCAGCCCCTCTTTCTAGGGTTTGTGCAGCTGCTGCCTCCACAGACAGTCGAAGTCAGCTTCTCTGGACAGGCAGGCTGAAACCAGCCTTTTGGCTCTCTGTGGGAAACTGCCGGTCCCTCTTGAGCCAGGCTGGCTTCCAAGGGCACATCCTGGAGGTGCTTGCCAGAGCCAAGAGCCACGTGAACTTTAGGAGAAGGCCACCCTTCAGGAGCCGCAGCACAAAGGGCTCTTTGGATCGTTTCAGACAATACCCGCTAACACTGTTGCCTTCTCCGAGTATGGGGGGGGGGGCACGCCTGGGTCGGAGTATCTTGGCACCTGAAGCAAGGTACCCTCACCCCCTATTGAGCCCACATCACCATCGGTCAGGGCCAAGCCAGCGGCAACAAAGACCCACGCTGAGCTGCCTTACACCGAAGCAGATCCGTGGTCCACCAAGGTCAGTCTTGTCTACTCAGGCTGGCAATGGCTCTCCAGGGTCCCGCGCAGAGGTCTTTCCCATCACCCCTTGCCTGATTCTTTTAGCTGCAGTTGCCAGGGATTGAACTTGGGACCTTCTGCATGCCGAGCCGATGCTCTTCCACTGAGCCCCAGCTCCACCCAAGAAGGGAATGCCCGTCACCCCTGTGCCGCTGAGAGCTGGGAGCCAGTGAAGCCCCTGCTAAGCATTGGTGGCTTCCTCACTGTGCCACCCCAAGTGGTTTCTTGGGTGTTTGGGGGCAGAGAACTAGTCCCGGGAAAGGGCTGTTTCCTCCGTGCCCTGCTTTGACACTTCCTTGAATCACCTGGCTAGTGGCCACTGGAAACAGCAGAGACCCTTGGTCTGATCAAGAAGGGCTTCTGGTAGAGTGGAGGAGTCACCCATGCTGCCTTCGTGAACGGCAAACCCGGCTGGGGCCTTTGGATCCTGCCCTTGGAGACTGGTCAAACCTCCAGCTCTTTCCAGAGATCCCTGGAGACATCCTCTACGGATGCCTGGAGATGCTGTGTGTTTTACAGAGTCACTTTCACCGGAGATGGGCCCTCAAGGAAGTGGAGTGGGGCATGGCGGATTCTTCCTCAGGCTCAAGGCAAAGGATCGGTAGTGCAGCAGGCAAAACAGCTCTGAGAAGGAGACGACGAAATGGGGTCTCCAACGAGCTGGTTGGGGCACTGCAGGAAAAGCGGTCTGCAGGATCTGATGGGGTGGTGGAGGATTAGCACTCGGGGGTGGTCAAAAGCCCAGCCCTTTCCTAAAGCTCCCCTTCTCCGCCTCTTCATACGGCATAAAAAATCTGTCCCTAGACAGGAAAGGAGGCAGGACTTGACTCCGCAACTGGTGGGATGGGGGTTCCGGTCTAGCAGCGCTGCCTGGGACCCAGAGCCGACCCAGAACCTGCAGTCCCTGGCCCTTGTTGGGATGCTCCCGCCTGGCTGCCTGAAGACCGAGAGAGGGTCAGAGGCTGGCTCTGCAGTGGTGTCAAGAGACCAAACGTGCGCGCGCGCCATCCCTTTTCAGCCAGAGAAGAAGTGGGGGAGAGGGGAGGCTGTGGGGCTCAGTGGGAGAGCATCCGCTTGGCTGGCAGAAGGTCCCAGTTTCAATCCCCGGCTCCTCCAGCTAAAAGGGTTAGATCGCAGGAGAAGGGAAAGACCTCTCTCCGCCCAAGGCCCTGGAGAGCCCCTGCCAGCCCGAACAGGCAAGACAGACTTCAGTGGAGGACCAAGGGCCTGACTCAGTAGGAGGCAGCTCCCAGTGTTCAAGGATGCAGCTGTGGCATCGCCTGGCAGGCCCCGGCAGCGTCCCTTGGCAGCTGCCAGACAGGCCGACTCTTCCCTCAAGAAGGGGTGCTAGAATGAGACCCATCTGCCAGGGTCTGGTTTCTACAGGGGTGGGGGTGAGGACACATTTGGCGGGGGCCCTGCGGGCCCTGCAGCACCCCCTCGCAGAGCGCTCCCCCCCCAGGGCTCCTGCAGCCACTCACTTAATCACCAGCGAGCCCTTTCTTAACGAGGCTGAGAAGCAAAGTGGTGGGTAAGTGGGTCGGGTATAATAAGCCGCCTGTGTTCAGTCGGTGAATACCAATTTGATGGAAGTGGCGTGTGCTGGAAACCGGTTCTCCGTGGCTGTTGAGCAGATTGGAGATGGATCGTTTCATTATTTTGCTGGTGCAGATCTCTCTCGGCAAAACAGGGGAGGAGACCGCAGGAAAACTCTCTCCGAGGCAGGCGACAGAGCTAGGGCCCTGCGGGGAAGGTGCTGGCGGGAGGCGGGAGATGGTGGCCTGACCTGCCTCGGCCAGGGGTGCTTCCCCAGACGAGGCCACAGGCTAACGGACTCACATGCAGGCCTCGCTCAGCTCCAAGTCCTGTGGCCCTTCTCTCCATCCCGAGGTCTCTCTGGGCAGCCGCCTTCCCTGTGGAAGAGACGGGCTGGTTGTGAGACTCCGGAGGGGACCATGGTCACACCTGCAGCAGGGAGGGGGTCAGGGCTCTTGAATCCATCCAGGTGCCGCGTTCCTTTGGCAATAGACCAGTTCCAGGGCTGAGCCAGGGTGCAAGCAGGGTTGTTGGGGGAAAGGGTGGAATCTAAGGGCAAAACAGGCAGAGAAGGGCTCAGCAGGGCAAGCAGCAGAAGGGCAGGTTCTGGGACAGCCCAAACTGAGCTCCATGAGAGCGGCAGGCAGAAGGCTGTTGACCAGCCTACCAGCACCCCCTTCCGGCTTCCGTTGATGGGGCTGCCGTGGGGAGGGCTGGAGTCAAGGCAGGCAGAGCAACTGGGTGGGAGTGGTGCATCCATGCCCATGTGGGAACAGGAAGATGTTAGCCTCTGAGACCCCAGAGGCACGGCCAAATATTCTCTGGGCTCAGAGAGAGAGGTGCCTCCGGCTGTGGACCCAGCAACCCAGCCGGGGTTCCCATGGGCTGTCTCCTGAATTTTGGAAATAGGGGGCTGCTCCTTTGATCTAACCTGTGCTCCGTGTGGTCCGCCACAGGAGGTCAAGAGAAAAGTGGGCGTGTATCTATCGGGGACGTTTTCAGCCTCTCGAGTCTTTTGCTAGAGAAAAGCAAGTTAGAATGTCCTTAAATAAACGGACACAGTTGTTCCAGTGAGGCAGTGGTGGCTTCCTGGATCAGACATGGACACAAAGGCTTTGCGGATTGCGCGCCAGCAGTGGACTGCCTAGTGGAAGAAAATGTGGCTGATCCTCTTTGCGGGTATTGCTCAGGATACACTTGCCAGCCAAGGCAGGTGGAATCTGCATTGCCCAGAAAGTGTGGCCCTCCTGCCCAAAGGGGCAAACCTGAAGCAGGGGGCGAATCTGGAGTCCAGCAATTGCCACTCTAGTAAGTCTGCTTAGAATTGCATTCTAAGGTACTGTAGGAGCTCGCCTGGTCCTCAAAAGTGTTCTCGGAGGCTGAGCACCTGGCCCAGTGGAAATGCTTCAGGACTGGGAATCCCAAAGCGGGTGCTGTGTTTGATGCGAAGCCCTGCCTCACAGGAGAACGCATGAAGGGCCCGGGATTGCCAGCTGGCCTGAAGGGGGGGAAATGTCACATCCCTTTAATCGAGACTCGGACAGCTGAAACTTTTCGTGGGATAGAGGTAAAGAACATCACATGCTAAATAATATCCTACTAAGCCTGTGTTAAGAGGACCGGGATTTTTCCCCCTCTCCAGGCAGCTGGCGACCTTAGAAGGGCATCAGGGCGGCCAAAGGGGGCGGGCACCGCCACTCTGCATAGATGCAAATCAACTTGCACTCTTTAGCGTGGGAGGGGGGAGGCTGTGGGGTTAGGGTTAGAAGGGGGGAGGTGGCCACAGATGATCTTGCGCAAGGGATTTTTCTGTCACGTACACAAGTCACCAGTGCTCCCTCTGCGAAGCTGTGGAGTCTTGTGAGCAAAAATCCTACTTTGTGACCTACTGGTATTAAAGTTGTGAGCCAGCCATTTGGCTGCTGCATCCATGCGTTGGCTCTGGAGCCGCATCCTTCCTGAGCGGAGACAAGAATGTGTGAGCCGGAGGCTAAAGAACTGTGAGCTAGCTCACACTAACTCAGCTGCGAGGGAACACTGCAGGTGGCGTACATCACTTGCTTTCACAGAATGGCTCCCCTCCTGCACACAACTGCACTCCAGAAAGTGTCATTCAGAAAAACGGTGATGGGATTTGACTTAACAAAGGGCTTTTGGCTGCCTAGTGACAGGTCCGCCCCCCCCCCCCCCCATGATCTCCTGCCACTCCAGAAACCCCGGGGGAAGCCCCAGCCCCATTTTCAATCCCCTCCCTTAAACTCGGTCTTGAGTTCATTGTCCTGCCTGGTGGTGTTTGCAGGGAAGGCCCTGACTTCTAACACTCTGCCCTGAACACACATGAAGCTGTCCTAGCCTGAATCGGACCCTGGGGCCACCGAGGTCAGTATTGCCTGCTCAGACTGGCAGCCGCTCTCCAGGGTCTCAGGCAGAGGTCTTTCCCATCCCCTCCTGCCCGGTCCTTTTGAACTGGAGATGCCGGGGATTGAACCTGGGACCTTCTGCCTGCCAAGCAGAGGCTCTTCCACTGAGCCACAGCCCCTCTTGACAGCTCTCCAGGGTCTCAGGCAGAGGTCTTTCCCATCACCTCCTGCTTGGTCCTTTTTAACTGGAGATGCCGGGGATTGAACCTGGGACCTTCTGCATGCCAGGCAGAGGCTCTTCCACTGAGCCACAGCCCCTCTTTACAGCTCCCCAGGGTCTCAGGCAGAGGTCTTTCCCATCCCCTCCTGCCCGGTCCTTTTAACTGGAGATGCCGGGGATGGAACCTGGGACCTCCTGCATGCCAAGCAGAGGCTCTGCCACTGAGCCACAGCCCCTCTTTACAGCTCTCCAGGGTCTCAGGCGGAGGTCTTTCCCATCCCCTCCTGCCTGGTCCTTTTAACTGGAGATTCCGGGGATGGAACCTGGGACCTCCTGCATGCCAAGCAGAGGCTCTGCCACTGAGCCACAGCCCCTCTTTACAGCTCTCCAGGGTCTCAGGCAGAGGTCTTTCCCATCCCCTCCTGCCTGGTCCTTTTAACTGGAGATTCCGGGGATGGAACCTGGGACCTCCTGCATGCCAAGCAGAGGCTCTGCCACTGAGCCACAGCCCCTCTTTACAGCTCTCCAGGGTCTCAGGCAGAGGTCTTTCCCATCACCTCCTGCCTGGTCCTTTTAACTGGAGATGCCGGGGACTGAACCTGGGACCTCCTGCATGCCAAGCAGAGGCTCTGCCACTGAGCCACAGCCCCTCTTTACAGCTCTCCAGGGTCTCAGGCAGAGGTCTTTCCCATCACCTCCTGCCCGGTCCTTTTAACTGGAGATGCCGGGGATGGAACCTGGGACCTTCTGCATGCCAGGCAGAGGCTCTTCCGTTGAGCCACAGCCCCTCTTTACAGCTCTCCAGAGTCTCGGGCAGAGGTCTTTCCCATCACCCCCTGGTCCTTTTTAACTGGAGATGCCAGGGACTGAACCTGGGACCTTCTGCGTGCCAGGCAGAGGCTCTGTCACAGAACCACAGCCCTTGCCTTATGCTGGATCAGACCCTCAGTTCATCAAAATCAGTATTGCCTACTCAGACTGGTAGCTGTTTTCCAGGGTCTCAGGCGGAGGTCTTTCGCATCACCTCCGGCCCGGTCCTTTCAACTGGAGCTGCCGGGGATTGAACCTGGGACCTTCTGCATGCCAAGCAGAGGCTCTGCCACTGAGCCGCAGCCCCTTCTCTCAAACTCCACCCCTCCAACTCCTTCTCAGCGTCTCACTCTGGAAGCTTGACTCCCCACTGTCCTGTGCCCCCTTTCTCTCTCTGCTCTGCAAGGGGCCTGGCGCCTCTTTACCGCCCTGCACCCTTTGCTAATGTGGCAATGAGCTCGTGTCCAATTAGAAAAGGCTGCTTTTCTCAGGATGAGCCAACGGAGCCTCCTTGCTAGAGTGGAGTCGACCCGGCAGCCACACAGCAGAGCCAAGCTCCGGACTTGCCCCTGTGCGAGGCAGCTGGCCTGGAGTCTTCACTGCAGTGCGTGGGCCTCTGAACCTGCCTCCTGCTGCCCGCCGCCCTCCCTCCCTCCCTCTCAACTTCCCCTCTCAGCCAGCACCTTCAATTATTCATGCCTCCATTGCAGGCAGCCTGCGAGGGCCATCTGGGCCACGCCTGCCCTTCCTGCCAGCTGCAGAGTGGGCAGCGCGTGCTGCAGGAGCAGAGGGCTGAGGGCAGGGGCTTGTGTGTGCTGGCAGCCGCCACGCCCGACAGCCCTCGCGTGGGCAGGCAGTGAGGCCCCAAGCGGCCGTCCCCCGCCCTCCCTGGCTGCACTCGCCTTCGTCTCAGCTGCCGATGAGCCTGTCCACGATGACCAAGTACACACTTGGCATGTGGCTGGATTTCCTCAAGCTTTCCAGCAGGGAATTCTTGGCCCGCCGCCATTGTTTCCTGGGGCCGTCGTTCAGCACAACCGTTTCCCACGTGGCTCCCTGGAGGGCCTCGCTCTCTTCTCTGGGAGGCTGGCGGGTGGTGGGCGAGACTGGGGGGGACTGGGATTTGGAGGGCAGCCGTAATTAATTTTCCAGTTCGGAAGTTTTTGAAAGAAGTGCCGGCAGCGAAGGGAAAAGCCAAGTGAAGGATTTCTCACCACCACCACCACTGCCGAGACAGGAAGAGCTGGGCTAGGCTGGTCTTAACAGTCCGTCTCAGGCTAGAGCCTGGCTCAGATCAGGGTGGGGGCCGGGATATCCAGTTTGCACCCCTTGGCCTGAGTCCTGTGCATGTTCATGGGTCCAGGGCCCCCCCCCCTGTGCAGACTGCCCCCTCCCTATGCTGCCGCTCCTCATAGCAACCCCAATCAGAATGTTACAGGGCCATGGTAACCAATCCCAATCAGTAGAATTGCCTGCTTTCAGTCTAACCTACCTCACAAGGTTGTTGTGAGGATACAATGGAGGGGAGGAGAACAGTGGAAGCTTCTTTGGAAAATTCTTGGGGATTTGGGGGGGGGTGGAGCCTGGGGAGGGTGGAGTTTGGGGAGGGGAGGGACTTCAGTGGGGTATAATGCCGTAGAGTCCACCCTCCAAAGCAGCCATTTCCTCCACGGTGACCTACTGGAGATCAGTTGTAATTCCAGGAGATAGAGTCAGAGAATCCCAGAGTTGGGAGGGGCCACACAGGCCACCTGGTCCAACCCCCTGCTCAATGAAGGATCAGCCCAGAGCATCCCTGACAAGTGTTCGTCCAGCCGCTGCTTAAAGACTGCCAGGGAGGAAGAGGTTTCCAGGCCCCACCTGGAGGGTGGCAACCAATGGTCCCTCTAAACTGTGGGGTCTTGTGAACAAAAATTCTGTGAGCAAGTGATTTGACTGGTGCATAAATCAGTTTGCTCTGGAGCCATCCTTCCTGAGCTAAGAAAAAATGTGTGACCCAGAGGCTAAAAAACTGTGAGCTAACTCACACTAACTCAGCTTAGGGGGAACACTGATGGCAACCCTACCAATGAGGGAGCCACCAGCGGTTGAGGAGGGGGGGGCAGAGATGTTCTTCCCACTGTGACAACCCAGTGCTTATTCATCAACAACAAATGGGTCCGGTTGAAATGCTGGGGAGTGGCTCACTTGCTTGAGCCACCTCAGTGCATGTGCTGAAACCCTGCTTTTTGGACATGGGGGCTCCCTGGGTGGATGGCATCTGCTTCCCCATGGTCCAGAGAGCTCTGGCCAGGCCTGCTGTCCTCTCTCGAGTCTGTGGGGGGGGGGGTTCAGGTGGATGTGGTGGGTGCACTGGAATGCAAATACCTTGAGGTCTGAGCCCAGTATGTGCGGGTGGGGAGGAGCTGCATGTACGCGCTGCACTGTAATTGCTCTGCCATCAATGAGGTGATGCCCATGTGTCCAATGAAGATGCTTCTGGGCTGCGCTCACAAGTGGCCCTCAGAACGCCTTCTTGGTTCCTGTGTCCCTTCCAGAAGGTGGTTCTAGATTTGAAAATGGGATCCGTTGTTGCTCTCAAGCCAGATGTTATTTTTCGTGCTGGGGAATGCCTTAGCATGGGGGGGCATGTTGGTGATGACAAGCCAGTTCCTGTTTGGCCACAATCCCTGCATGTCATCGTTGGCGCTGTTAACTTAACGCTTCTGCATCCTGTCTTAGGGAGGAGGGGAATTATGCTGCCTTCTTTTGGGCTAAGAAGGGCGGGAAGAGGGCGTGTCCATCGGGGAAGGATTTCTAAGATTTCTCCAGGAACTCAAAGAAACACAGTCTGAGGCCAGTCAGGCACCTTTAAGACCAACAAAATTTAATTCTAGGTATGAGCTTTGGTGTGCGCGCCCACTTTCTCAGATTCCCTGCATGCACACAAAAGCTTCTACCCAGAATTAAACTTTGTTGGTCTTGAAGGTGCCATTGGCCTCAAAAGTTGCTTCAGACCAGCACAGCTACCCACCCAAACTCAACGAAACATTTGAGTTGCCAAAACGGAGCTTTCTAGGAAGTACCTTCGTCATTCAGCAGCCGCAAGGAGGGAGAAACCTGACTGGTACAGCTTCTCTCAGCCTCATGGCAGGTAGAGGAATCATTCCAACCTTTGGGTGGGTTTACTGGCTTTAATTTAATTTTATTCTACGTATTTATTTCATTTATCTCCCACTTTTTTTCTGGGCACCCTATGCAGCTTGCGTCGGTCTCCTCCCTTCTGTTTTACCCTCACAACAACCCTGTGAGGTAGGTTATGCTGAGAGTATGTGACTGGCCCAAGGCCACCCAGCAAGCTTCTGTAGTACAAGCAGGGACTTGAACCTGCGTCTCCTAGACCCTAGTCCAGCCCTCTAACCCCTGCACCACACTGGCTCCAAAGTTTTCAGGGCTCATTTCATAGCAGGAGCTCCTCTGCATATTAGGCCACACACCCCTGAGGTAGCCAATCCTCCAAGAGCTTACAGCAGCCCCTGTAAGAAGAACTCTTAGAGGATTGGCTACATTCGGGGGTGTGGCCTAATATGCAGAGGAGCTCCTGCTATGAAATGAGCCCTGGTTGTCGTGTCTGTGATGTAGTGCCTGATGTCTGTAGGAGAAGGCAAATAATTTGCAGTCTTTGGGATAGGAAAGTCAGACCCCTAACCCTGCCACCCTCTGGTGCTTGCTGCAGAGCCCCCCCCCATTGCCTTCCCCCCACTGTAGCTGCCTTGACACTTGAAAATGATAATCCAAAGGGAGCATACTTGATCCGGGTGCCGTTTGGAATGCACCCCCCCCCCCACGCTGGCTCCTAGTTCTGCAACCTCAGGAAGAGATGCCACCTTGCTAAATCTGTTGTGGTGGGGGAGGCGGGGGGGAGGGGAGAGGTTTGTGACTGAAGCCTTAGAGGAAGAGAGCCCGCTCCATTCTCAGCTGCAAAGCATTTCTCCATTGGACAGGGAAGGTCAAAAAATTCTGAAGAGCGGCATGAACTTCAAGAAGCCCGGTTCTCATCTTGTAGACACTGGAGCCTCACACAGAAAATTCCCGCAGCACAAAGATGATGAAAGGGTTGGAACACGGACCCTACGAAGAAAGGTTGAAGCACTTGGGGCTCTTTAGCTTGGAGAAACGACGGCTGAGGGGTGACATGATCGAGGTTTATGAGATTAGGCATGGGATAGAGCAGGTAGAGAAAGAAGTCCTTTTCTCCCTTTCTCACAATACAAGAACTTGTGGGCACTCCATGAAATTGCTGAGCAGTCAGGTTAGAACAGATATAAGGAGGTACTTCTTCAGCCAAAGAATGATTAAGACATGGAATTCACTGCCACAGGAGGTGGTGGCGGCTACAAGCATGGGTGGCTTCAAGAGGGAATTGAATAAACGTTTGGAGCAGAGGTCCATCAGTGGCTATTAGCTACAAGGTGTAGATAGGAACTCTCTGTCTGGGGAAAGTGATGCTCTGTATTCTTGGTGCTGGGGGGGGGGGGAGGACAACAGTGGGAGGGCTTCTAGTGTCCTGGCCCCACTGCTGGACCTCCTGAGGGCACCTGGTGTTTTTGGCCCCTGTGTGACACAGAGTGTTGGACTGGAGGGGCCACTGCCCCGATCCAACATTGGCTTCTCTTATGTTCTTATATGGAGCAGAGGTCCATCAGTGGCTATTAGCCACAAGGTATAGATAGGAACTCTCAGTCTGGGGCCAGTGATGCTCTGTATTCTTGGTGCTTGGGGGGGGGGACGCGAAAGTGGGAGGGCTTCTAGTGTCCTGGCCCCACTGCTGGACCTCCAGAGGGCACCTGGTGTTTTTGTCCACTGAGTGACACAGAGTGTCGGACTGGAGGGGCCACTGGCCTGTCCCAACATTGGCTTCTCTTATGTTCTTATGTTAAAGATCTAACTTTGCTTCTTCCTCCCATTTCCTTCTTTATGTTGCTTTAGAGAGACAGGCTGGAAACAAAAATAACATGCTGAATTCAAAGTATCATTAAGGTCAAATGGGACTCCTGAAATCTTCCTCCTTTGGGCCTTGTACTGGTTAACGTGGGTGGATTTCTAACCTACCTGAATTTAGCTCGTAGTAAAGCCACCAGCGATTCCAAAGAAACAAAACCTAGTTTAGAGCAACAAACCATTTATTTTATTTTAACAAATTAGACCCTTCTGGCTCAAGATGGCTCACACATCACAGTTAAAGCACTGCAGTCTAAAACCGACAGAATTAAACCCCAGATACTTCCTGCCCCCCGCTAAAAGATGCCTGCTGTTCATATTCCATTAAAAATGCTGGCCAAAAAACCCGGGTTTGTGCTGCTTACCGAAGATCTCCGACAAGGGGGCATTCCTCGGCTCCTGGAGGTGCCCATTCCACAGAACAGTAAAAAGCCCAGCAGCACCTTTAAGGCCAACCAACTTCATTGTAGCATCAGCTTTTGAGAAACACAGCTCTCTTTGTCAGATGCATCTGAAGAAGAGAGCTGTGTTTCTCAAAAGCTGATGCTACAATAAAGTTGGTTGGTCTTAAAGGTGCTGCTGGGCTTCTTACTATTTTGCAGCAACAGACTAACACGACGAACTCCTCTGGATCTATTCCAGAGAATGGAAGCTGTGATGGAAAAGAAATGGCCTCTCATTGGTGCAGGGCAGGGAACCGCCAGCAGGTGGCAGTCTGAGGACTGTGGCTGGGGCACAGGGAGACATGGGAACAGATGGTCCTTTAGACCAGGGGTGTCGAACATGCGGCTTGAGGGCTTGTATCAGGCCCGCAAGGGACTGGCTGTCTCCTGCTTCCTCCTCCAGTTCTGCTGCCGCTGTTGCATCATAGCTGGCTTTCCCAGACTCCCCTCAATCGCTCAGGAGAGATAGATAGGCAAACTTCTGCTTCCTGCACTGGGCTGAGGCTCCTCCCCCTCCCCTCCTCTCCCCCATTGCTACAGCACAGACATTTTGATGCAATAATTCAGAGCAAGAAGTGTCAGTTATCAGAGACTGTTAAATAAAATATTGCAGGAATGCTAATGTTTCAGGCATGTTTTTTTAAAAAAATCTTTAATTGTGTTTGATCTCCACTACCTGGCATTACATTTTACAACACACATGGCCTGGCCCGACAAAGTCCAATTTATGTCAAATCCGGCTCTCCATAAAATTGAGTTTGACACCCCTGCTTTAGACCATCTCCCCTCCCAAACTACTCCACGTGACCGCCATCGCGCCCGCAAGCTCTCGCCCAGCTCAACTATTTAGGATAATTAGGTCATAACTTCCCTTTCACAGGGAAACCGAAAAGATACTAATATGGCAATTAGCTGTGAGGCCTTTGCGGGCTGTTTTGCAGATGAAATCTTGTCACTCCGCCAAGAGGTGCCGGCCACTATTGATACAGCATGTGTACTGGAGGCCCCTCGGCCGTCTTCAGGGGCGATAGTTGGCCATTGTGGCCGACTCTCCCAAGATTAGGTTGGCTGGACCCGGGCTGCTGTGGAGCCTGCCACTTGCATCCTTGACCCTTGCCCGTCATGGCTGGTGAAAACCGGCAGTGATGGAATACGGGTTCACCTGGCAGATATTATCAACTTGTCCCTGGATTCAGGGACTTTAAAGGAGGCCGTGGTGAGACCGCTCTTTCATAAACCATCTCTGGACCCTACTGATCCTGCCAACGACCGCCCAGTGTCGGATCGTTCAAGGCCTGTGCGGTCTGGGACTGACATATCTGCAGGACCATCTCTCCCTCTGAGACCCTCAAAGAGCCTTATGCTCAACAGACCACGTCTGCTGGTGGTCCCCGGCCAAAAGGACATCTTACTTAGCCTTGAGGCTCTGGCTCCAGCCTGGTGGAACACCCTCCGAAGTGAGATCAGGGCCCTGGGGGTTTTGTTGCAACTCTGCAGGACCTATGGCTGAAGTGGCAAACGTCTAACTACATCGGCCTCCCCACCCCTGCTTGGCAACATTTGTTCTGTGCTACTGTTGTGGCTTTTTGCCCACCTGCCCAGTTTCTGGTTTCATCTTTGAGCCCGCATATAGATAGTTTTGGGGAGCACTACTAATTTGTACCTGACTGCCATCCTGAGCTGTATCATCTGATGTTTGTATAAGGGATATGATCGCCATCTTCAAGTCCTTGGAGGGCTGTCATCTAGAGGATGGGGCAGAGTTGTTTTCTGTTGGCCCAGAAGGTCGGACCAGAACCAGCGAGTTGAAATTAAACCAGAAGAGTTTTCATCTAATCATTAGGAAGAACTTCCTGACAGTTAGAGGGGTTCCTCAGTGGAACAGGCTTCCTCGGTAGGTGGTGGGCTTCAAGCATCCTGGCCCCACTGGTGGACCTCCTGATGGCACTTGGTGTTTCTGGCCACTGTGTGACACAGAGAGTTGGACTGGATGGGCCACTGGCCTGATCCAACATTGGCTTCTCTTATGTTCTTATGTTATGTTCTTTGGAGGTTTTTAAGCAGAGGCTAGATGGCCGTCTGACAGCAATGCGGATTCTGTGACCTTAGGCAGATCATGAGAGGGAGGGCAGGAAGGGTTGCCTCAGTGCTTAGTTCTTGCAGGTCTTTTCTACACGCCCAGGGAAATGCTGATTGTCACTTTGGAGTCAGGAAGCAATTTTTCTCCAGGCCAGTTTGGCCGGGGATCCTGGAGGGTTTTTTTGTCATCTTCTAGATGTGGAACAGCGGTCACTGGGTGTATGTGTGTGGGGAAAGGTATCTGTGAATTTCCTGAATTGTGCAGGGGGTTGAACTAGATGACCCTGGAGGTCCCTTCCAACTCTATGATTCTATGATTCTGGATTTTTAGTACTGTATAACTGTTTAATTGTTTTAAATCGGTTGTATATATCTGATGCTGGAACCCATCCAGATACCTGCTGTGCGGGGGGGGGGGGGCACTAGAAATCCACTTAAACAAATAAAGAGATACGAGGATTCAAGGCCATGAATGGCTTCTCAGTTCATAACTGGCATCTTGAATGGAACTCAGGAACCAATGGGCAACCAGTAGAGCCATTCTCAGATGGGCAAGGGACAGTCCCATCGGCTGGTCCCCGACAATCAATCTGCCACTTTCTGAACCAGCTACAGTTTCTAGGTTCTGTTCAAGAGTAACGCAATGGAGAGCTCACTGGTGGTGGTGATGGAAAGCGCCATGGATTTGCAGCCAGCTCACGGTGACCCTGGAGGGTTTTCAAGGCAAGAGACAAAGGGAGGTGGTTTGCCATGGCCCGCCTCTGTGTAGCAACTCTGGGCTGACTCTCTTGATGGTCTCCCATCCAAGTTCTAACCAGGGCCAACCCAGGTTAGCTTCTGAGATCTGATAAGATCAGGCTAGGCTTGGCCACCCAGGGCAGGGCAGAGACAATCAGAGGTGGTTTTGCCATTGCCTGCCTCTGCGTAGCGACCCTGGCCTTCCTTGGTGGTCTCCCATCCAAGTACTGACCAAGGCCAGTGCTGCTTAGCTTCTGAGATCTGGTGAGATCAGTTTAGCCTGGGCCACGCAGGTCAAGGTAAGAGACAAACAGAGGTGGTTTGTCTTTGCCTGCCTCTGCGTAGCGACCCTGGCCTTCCTTGGAGGTCTCCCATTCAAGAACTAACCATCATTTCATTGGTGAGGCTGGGCCACTTTGCTCCTCTCAGTCCTGGCCACTGACAGCCCAGTGGAGATTTTCCCAGTTAGTTAAAGGGCCAGTCCATCCCCCATGGTCTCTGTGAGCCCCAAGAGTGAGACTCAAATGACAGACAGCACAGAAATCCATGGTTCTCCATGGTTGTTGGCGTTCTTTCCCCTTTAACCCCAGGCTATGTGGGATGCGCACAGAGAAGCCGCTTAATCCTGTTCCTTCCTGTCCTTCACCAAGGACAGGACTTCTTTTCCACCAGAGAAGTGTCTACCCTCTGTTTGGCACGCCGAAGGTCCCAGGTTCCATCCCCGGCAGCATCTCCACTTGAAAGGACCAGGCAGGAGGTGATGGGAAAGACCTCCGCCTGAGACCCTGGAGAGCTGTCAAGAGGGTCGGTGGAACAGTGGCAGAGCCTCTGCTTGGCAGGCAGAAGGTCCCAGGTTCAGTCCCCGGCATCCCCAGTTAAAAGGACCAGGCAGGAGGTGATGGGAAAGACCTCCACCTGAGACCCTGGAGAGCTGTCAAGAGGGGCTGTGGCTCAGTGGAAGAGCCTCTGCTTGGCATGCAGAAGGTCCCAGGTTCAATCCCCGGCATCTCCAGTTGAAAGGACCAGGCAGGAGGTGATGGGAAAGACCTCCGCCTGAGACCCTGGAGAGCTGTAAAGAGGGGCTGTGGCTCAGTGGCAGAGCCTCTGCTTGGCATGCAGAAGGTCCCAGGTTCAATCCCCGGCATCCCCAGTTAAAAGGACCAGGCAGGAGGGGATGGGAAAGACCTCCGCCTGAGACCCTGGAGAGCTGTCAAGAGGGGCTGTGGCTCAGTGGAAGAGCCTCTGCTTGGCATGCAGAAGGTCCCAAGTTCAATCCCCGGCATCTCCAGTTGAAAGGACCAGGCAGGAGGAGATGGGAAAGACCTCCGCCTGAGACCCTGGAGAGCCCCTGCCAGTCTGAGCAGACAAGACTGACCTTGATGGCCCCAGGGTGATCTAACTCAGTAGACATCAGCCTCATGTGTGTTCATGTGTGTGTGTGTACAGGTGACCTGGATCCCACCCCTTTCTCTCTCTCTCCAGCAGCAGTGTAGGGAGGATAGTTCTGAGTAGAAAAATAGCCCGAGGCAAAGCTAGGAAGCGGCATAACTCTTCCAGCCCTCCACTTCACAGCCTGCCCCTGCTCTGCTTTGGGGTGAAGCCACCGTGGGAAGGATGCTAAAACTAACCCTTATTGTGAATATTAATTCTAGCCCACCTTCCACAGCCTGTATTTTTTGGGGAATAGAAATATATGCAATACTTAAGTTCCGTATTAAACTAAACTTCTTGGACTGCTTAAAGAATGTAAAAATGCATCATTCGTAACTCTGTTGGCTTACAAAACCGTGTTACTTGGTACATTTACAAAGTCAGAAAAGTATGAACGCCTGCTGGACACACCAAACCATCCTGCCAGTCCCCTGAGATCCGATGGCCAGGGGGAGCTGGGACTAGCATTGCAAGCTCCGGATCGAAACCATCTCCCAGTGTGGCCAAGTATTGGCGTAGTGGTTAAGAGCACAGACTCTAATCTGAGAGACCCAGGTTTGATTCCCCACGCCTCCACATGCATTCTCTCAGAGCTGTTCTCTCAGGGGCAGTCCTTGAAAGAGCTCTCTCAACCCCACCTACTTCCCAGGGTGTCTGTTGAGGGGAGGGGAAGGAGTTTGTAAGCTGCTCTGAGACTCCTTCAGGGAGTGAAGGGTGGGGGATAACTCCAGACTCTTCTTCATCTTCTGCGACTGATCTCCTGATGACAGAGCTCATTTCCCCGGGAGAAAATGGCTGCTTTGGAGGACGGACTCTATGGCCTTGGACCCTGCTGAGGTCCCTCTTGTCCCCCAACCCCAGGCTCCACCCCACAAAATCTCTGGATATTTTCTAACCCAGAGCTGGCCCATCCGGCCTCCCAACTGTTCCTTGGCTCCATCTGGCAGCCTCCGAGCACAACTCGAACGTGGGACCCAAGGCCGCTTCTGCTGCTCCCGGTGGATGTGGCTCAGCCAGGCCAGGCCGGACGGCCCTTCCTCTTCTCCCCTCCCCTCCACACCCCACCCGTCTCCCTCCTCCTGGCTGGGTCTGCGTGAGAGTTGGGAGTACAGGCAGGTTTCAAGGTTAATTCAAAATCCCCGGCAAGGTGAGTCCCGGTCCTGATGGCAATCTCTGCTTGGCTGGGGCCTTTTTGTGTGTCTTTCATTTACAGTGCAAATTTGAGATAATTCTGCCACTAATATGACAATAAATAGGGTCAGGGAAGCAATTCTTCTCGGCCCACTCCGGAAACAATTGCCCTCCCCTAATACTTGGGCGGCACGCTTCCCGTGCCCGGCGAGGCTGACACTTTCGTCTGGGAAAGGGCAATTGCATAATTATGGACAGGAAGCGGCGGCGGCGCAGCTGAGAGAGGCCTCGCCAGTTCTCCGAGGCAGGAACAATAGCGGCCAGATGGTTCTCCGGCAGAGTCTCGGCCTTCTTGCCTGATCGCCTCCGGCTGCTGGCTGCTGGCACTTCAGGGGACAAAGGATGGGGAGATGCGGCTCAAGGGCGCGAGTCCATGTAGGGCAGGGGACACGCCATCTTGTTTCTGGCCAATCGCCAACCCCCCCCCCCCCCAGCTGCCTGATCTCGTCAGCTCTCGGAAGCTAAGCAGGGCCAGCCCTGTTTAGGACTTGGAGGGGAAACTACCAAGGAGAGTCCAGGGTTGCTACGCAGAGGCAGGCAATGACAAACCACCTCTGTCTGTCCCTGATCTCACCTGGATGGCCCATCCTCATCATCTCTCAGAAGCTAAGCAGGGTCGGCCCTGGCTAGTAGTGCTTGGAGGGGAGACCACCAAGCAAGCCCAGGGTTGCTACGCAGAGGCAGGCAAGGGCAGACCAGCTTTGTCTTTTGCCCTGACCTGGATGGCCCAGGCTGGCCCTGTCTCATCATCTCTCATAAGCTAGGGTTGGCACTGATTAGTGCTTGGTTGGGAGACCACCAAGGAATTCCAGGGTTGCTCTGCAGAGGCAGGCAATGGCAAACCACGTCTGTTTGTTTGACCCTGACACGAATGACCCCAGGCTAGCCTGTTCTCCTCATATCTCAGAAGCTAAGGGCTCTGGCTAGGGCTCGGATGGGAAGCCTCCAAGGAGGTCCAGGGTTGCTCTGCAGAGGCAGGCAGAAGTTCAAACAACCTCTAAATGTCTCGTGCCTTGAAAACCCTACAGGGTAAGTGACCTGCGACTTGACGGCACTTTTCACCACCAGCAGCCATCTGGCTTTGACCCGACAGGTTCCTCTGGCACTTCTCCAAAGGGAAGGGGCAAGGGTTGCCAATTCTGGGCGGAGTTTGGGGAAGGGAGAGAGTTCAGCAAGAATGTGCTTCTGTCCCGTCTGCCCTCCCTCTGAAGCGGCTATTTCCTCCAGGGGGGACCTCAGCATTCCAGAGACCAGTTGCAATTCCAGGAGATCTCCAGGCCCCTCCCGAACGTTGGCAACCCGGGTAGGCCTCAGCCCATCCATTGCAAGAACTGGGCAGCGAGAACTGAGTAGACAAGACTGACCACGGGGGACTGAGGGTCCGATTCAGCAGAAGGCGGCTTCGTATGTTCAGTCACAGGGTTCCCAACCTTCAGGTGGGGCCTGGAGGTCTCCTGCTGTTACATTTGATCTCCAGTGACCAGTTGCCCTGGAGGAAATGGCCGCTTTGGAGGGTGGACTCTCTGTGGCACGGTACCCTTTATGGAATCTATGGCATGGTACCATCCCCGGGCCCCAGATATCCAAGGGAGATGGAAGGAAGCTGAGCTGTTGGACAATCAGGCCTTTGAGCACCTCGCGGAGGCCTAATAACAGGTGAATTATGACAAGGGGCTTTGTGGCAGGCCCTGAACAAGCGGCACTCAATCACCGCCCCACACATAATCACAGGCATCATCAGGAGCGCCGGAGGAACCGCAGCATTACCCTGACAGTGATGGAGAGGCCCACCTTCCTCCCCCTCCCCCACTGCCCCCCCCCGCTCTGGCTCTTAAGGGCTGCAGCGGGCGGGCGGGTGGGCGGCCTCCCTCCGGCTGGGGAGCGGCCGGTCTTCTCCACTCGGGACTGCCAACCAGTGGGCAGAGCAGGATTTGGGGGTCTGGCGTTTTGTTTTGTTTTTTTGGCTGTGAAGTCATGGCCGACTTCTGGTGACCCAAGAGCCATGCAGAGGTGGTTTGCCAACGCATGGTACTCCGTTGCATCGCCAGGCTACTTTGGTGGTCTCCCATCCAAATACCAACCAAGACTGGCCCTGCTTAGCTTCTGAGATATGATGACATCCGGCCAGTCTGGGGCCATTCACGTGGACAGGATGTGGACGGAATGGAGCAGAGGAGAGGGACGAGGATGATCGGGGGTCCTGGAGACCAAGAAGCCCTGTGAGGAGAGGCTGAGGGACTTCTTGGGAATGGCCAGTCTGGAGGAGTGGAGGCTGAGGGGGGACAGGATGGCTCTCTTGAAGTATCTGAAGGGCTGTGTCACTCGGAGGAGGGCAGGGAGCTGTGCCTGGTGGCAGCAGAGGAGAGGACTCACAAGAATGAGTTCAAATTAAGATCAGGAAGGTAGCGGCTGGATCTTAGGGGAAACTTTTTGACAGTCAGAGTTGTGCCACAGTGGAATCAGCTGCCCTGGGGAGGTGGTGAGCTCCCCCGCCCTGGCAGTCTTCAAGCAGCGGCTGGACCAACACTTGTTGTGGATGCTCTAGGCTGATCCTGCACTGAGCAGGGGTTGGTCCAGATGGCCTGTCTGGCCCCTTCCAACTGAGTCTATGATTCCTCTATGATTCAGTGTCATGGCCAGACAAACCATGGTGGTTTGGCCGTTGCCTGCCTCTGCGTAGCAACCCTAGACTTCTTTGGTGGAGTCCCATTCAAATGCTGACCGGGGCCAACCCTGCTTAGCTTTCAAGATGTGACAAGATCAGGCTGGCCGGGGCTACCCAGGTCAGGGCTCGGCAGTTTTAAGGTGCTTTGAAATCTTGTTGCAAGACTCAAGACTGGGACTGCCAGGTGACCAGGAAATGAACCAGCAGCCTGGTCCACTCCAGTGCCCTTGAACAGCTGGCTGACGTGCAAAAACCAGGCAGGGGAACTGACTGCCACAAGGTCGGGATACTCACCAGTCACCATCTGCAGATCCAGCTCCCGGGGCAGCAACCACAGCTGCTTCATCCGAAGGCTCCAAAAATGGTTCTCTTCTCTCCCTTCCCCAAAAGAAAACCTCCAGTATCTGCAACCAATCCAGCACAGAGCATGTGACCCAATTATTCAGGATGGCAAAAACCAAGGTAGATGGTGAAGAGCTCCAGAAAGCTCTCTCGGACTTGGGCGAGCAGGCGACAATGTGAGAAATGGCGTTCAGCGCAGGGGAAATGAAAGGCAACGCACATCGGAGCGAGAAATCTTCACTTTAAATATATGTTGATGAGGTCTGAACTGGCGGAGACTGAGAGGGAAACAGATCCTGGGGTGGTAGTGGATTAACTCATTGCATGGCAGCGAGGCAACAGACAAACTCCCCGCTGGCAATGGTCTGGAAAAGGAAAAGAAAACAGGCTCTACGAGAATGCCGTTGGACAGTTTGTTATGGCACCGTCTCTTCTGAAGTATTGCGTGCCGTTCTGGTCCCTGTATGTTAAGAAAAGACATTGCGCAGCTGGAGAAAGTATGGAAGAGGGCAGAGGGGGACGTGAGAGAGGTTTATGAAATCATGCACAGGGTAGAGAGAGCAGACAGAGACGTCTTATTTTCCCTCGAGGGCACGCAATCAAGCAGACCCCAGGTCACAACTGTTGCCGGACTGGCGTTTCTTCAGCTGTGCCAGGTCAGGCAACTGGCCCCGTATCTGTCTCATCCTGACTTAGCCACTGTAATCCATGCAATGATCACCTCCAGGCTAGATTACTGTAACTCACTCTACATAGGCCGACCCTTGAGGCTGACCCAGAAACTCCAACTGGCACCTGGTTTTGGTCCTTATGTCCCCGTATGTGCCCGTATGTGCCCGTATGTGCCCGTATGTCCCCGTATGTCCTTCAAGGTCCTTATGTCCCCGTATGTGCCCGTATGTGCCCCAGAGAGCACTGAGGTCAGGGCTACAAAATCGCCTAACTCTCCCTGGCCCAAAAGACTCCAGATTGGCTTCCACGAGAGCCAGGAATTTTTGGTGGCGGCCCCATACTGGTGGAATGAGTTCCCAGAGGACATCAGGGCCTTGCGGGGCCTTCTTCAGTGCCGCAGGGCCTGTAAAACGGAGCTCTTCCACCAGGCTTTCGATTTGGAGCCGCCACCGACGAATGAGTTATCTGGCCCTGGATATATCAGCATCGGACTTTCTACTGAATGCTTGTATCGGAAATGAAATGTTATTTTAGTTTTGTATGTGTTTTAATGTAGTTTATTGTATCTATGGTTTTATTATTTTTATCGCGTGTGCGCTGCCCTAATCCAGCTCGCCCAGCAAGGCGGGATAGAAATCAAATCAATCAATAAATTATAAATAAAATAAACGGTCAGGGACCTATGTCATGCAACCCCACAGGCTTCCCTCCCCACCGCCCTGGTGTCCTTCACTGTGGCCGCTGCAAGAACTGAGCGCCATTATTTTCTCCTGCATGCTGCAGATGAGGCTGGGATGGGCAATGGCGGGGCACGGACTGGAATGTCAAAAGGGCCCTGGAAGGAGGACCCAGAATGAGTGTTCCCTGCTGAGCTAAGCAAAGCCACTGGCGCTAGGGATGCCAGCCTCCAGGTGCAACCTGGAGGTCCCCTGGAATTACAGCTCATCTCCAGACTAGAGACATCAGTTCCCCTGGAGAAAATGGATGCTTTGGAGGGTGGACTCGATGGCCATCTGACAGCAAGGGTTATTCTGTGAACTCAGATCACGAGAGGGAGGGCAGGGAGCGCTGGCTCAGGGCTTAGTTTTCTTACTCAATCAGGGAAATGCCGATCGCCACTTTGGGGTCGGGAAGCAATTGCTCTCCAGGCCAGTTTGGCCAGGGATCCTGGAGGGTTTTTTTTTTTGTCATCTTCTGGGCGTGGAACAGGGGTCAGTGGGGGTATGTGTGGGGAATAGGGTTGCCCAAGTCTTGAAAACTCACCGGCGGGGGGAAGTCCCCCTCTCGCTGGGAGTTTCTTCTGGCGTGCGTGCCCATCGATGTCACCGAAAGTGACGCAGCACGTTGGGGGTGTGGCCAGAGTGTCGCCCTGGCAACGCCCCCACCGTGCTGCGTCACTTCCGGTGACGTCATTACGTCGCCCTTGCTGGACGACGTCGGGGGTGGCCAAATGCTGGCCGGCGGATTGGGAACCCCTTTAGCGGGGGATCCCCCGCCCCCCGAGCTGACTTGGCAGCCCTAGTGGGGAAGGTATTTGTGAATTTCCTCCCTTGTGCTCCTGGAGGCGGTCCCTTCCAACTCTATGATTCTCTAGGGCATGGGGCTTGCTTTGTTTGCTGTGGGTTTCCAGCAGCTCTCCAGCCATAGGGCTGCCAGCTCCCGGTTGGCAAATACCTCGTGATTTGGGGTGTGGAATCTGAGAAGGGTTGGGTTTGGGGAGAGGAGAGACTTCAGTGGGGTATAGTGCCACGGTGACCACCTTTCAGAGCAGCCATTTTCTCCAGGTAAGCTGATTCCTGGAGATCAGCTGTGATCCCAGGAGATCACCAGTCCCCGCCTGGAGGTTGGCAACCCTCCCTCCAGGAAGACACCCACCGGGAATTTTCCCTGTGAGTTAAACCGGCAGTCCCTCCCAGTGACGGCCTCTGGCTGGCTGATCAGCTCAGGCCCGAGACTGTCCCTGCCCCCCAACCGAAGGAAGAGGCGATGCTCCGGCAGCCAACCTGGAGCTCATCTCAGAGTTTTCCTGCCTGGAAAAAAACCTCACCCAGCCCTTCCTGGCCAGCGGAGGGGAAGGGGTGTCCCTGTGGCTGCAGCGGTCTTCCCCGTGCGTGAGTGACGGGTGCCTTAAGCTCGCTGGCTCTTTTGCAGGCCGCTCACCAGCCCAGAAGCCGTGTCGCCTGCAATCCTCTGATGGAGAGTTTTTCTTAGCAGAGTGTTTGCGCATAATTTGCGATCTGCTGGCAGGCAGCACCCGGCGGTGCACTCGATATTCAGAGCTGGTCGCCTTCATCAGGAGTTTGTTTTTGCTCCTCTGTTGGGATTGGAGGACCTGGATGTGGAGAGAGGGGGGGCTGCTGGGCTCCCGCCTGGCCCTGTCTTTGCCGCTCGGAGTGGGCGGCATCCTTGCAACCAGGGCAAATCTGAAGCCAGGGCCGGTGCCACCGTTAGACCGAGTTAGGCGACCGCCTAGGGCACAGACCTCAGAGGAGTGCAGAAACGGACAATCAGGGCCCTTCCAACCCGCCACAGGCTCTCACACTCACTCACTCACCAGCCCCGGCTCTCCCGTGCTTTTCCTCCTCCAGGAAGTCATGGCAACTACAGCAGCAGCTCCCTTCAGCTTTGCCTCGCACCCTGCCTGCCCAAGCCCGCACAATTTTTTAAAAAATTAGCAGGATCAAGTTTTGTGCTTTTAATTTTCCCTAGAATTCATCTGTTTTTGATCATTGGTTAGCAGTGGAGGGGGCGCAAGTAGTTAGCCTTGCCTAGGGCGCCAAAAAGCCTGGCGCCGGCCCTGTCTGAAGCCCTCTCCCGATGCAGAGAATCGGCAGTCCAGCACCCCAGTCCAGAGTCTCATACGTGCTGAAGCATACACCCACTGGAGGGGCAGCTCAGTGCGAGAGCCGCTGCTTGGCATGCAGAAAGTCCCAGGTTCAGTCCCTGGCGTCTCCAGTCAAAAAGAACTAGGCAGTAGCAGGGGCGTAGCCAGGAAATTTTGGATGGTGGGGCACGGGGGAATCCGGGGGGTGCCCCGGCCGTGTCTGCTGCTCCTCTTGCAGCAGCTGAAGAAGCAGTTCTGGCTTCCCTGTGACCTCTAGTCCTCCTCCAGTCCTCCTCCTCAAGTGGAGAGACTTCTTCTGCCACAGGGTTTGCCAACTCAAAGGTCAGGCCTGGAGATCTGGAATGACAACTGCTTTCCAGGTTACAGAGACCAGTTCCCCACAGAGAAAATGGCCGCTTTGAAGGACAGACTCTATGGCCTTATACCCCACCGAGGCCCCTCCCCTCCCCTCCCCAAACCCCACCCTCCCCAGGCTCCACCCCCCACACCTCCAGGCATTTCCTAACCCTGGACAGGCAACCCTGCAACAGCCAACACAAACACTCGAGAACTGGCCCTGGGAAGTCTACGGCAGGGGTGGCCAACCTGTGGCTCGGGAGCCACATGCGGCTCTTTCACACATATTGTGCGGCTCCTGGCAGGGCGGCTGGGGAAGCAAAGGGGAGGCATGCTTTTTCTCTCTTTCTCCCTTCCTTCCTTCCTTCCTTCCTCCCTCCCATCTATTTGCTTTCCTAGTTTCTCTCTCTCTCTTTCTTTCCACTTCTTTAATTCTTTCTTTCCATCTCTCTCTTTTTCTCTCTCTCTCTCTCAATATCATTAGCAAACAAGTAATATCATTATCAATAACCGGTTTTCCTCGTTTGTTTTTATTTTTGGCAGTCCCATTTAATGTTAATAAAAAGCACATTTGCATATTTTAAAAAATAAAAACGTGTGTGTGATATTTGTTCCTGTCCTGCGGCTCTCAGACATCTGACGTTTATTCTATGTGGCTCTTACGTTAAGCACGGTTGGCCACCCCTGGTCTACGGGAACAGGCCCTGGTAGGCTTGCAAGGTCCCTCCTGGCCACCAGTGGAAGATGGAGAAGTAGGGTTGCCAGATCCTAGGGTTGCCAGCCTCCAGGTGGGGCCTGGGGATCTCCCTCTTTTACAACTCATCTCTAGCTGACAGAGATCAGCTCCCCTGGAGAAAATGGCTGCTTTGAAGGGTGGCCTCCATAGCATTGTACCTAGGGTTGCCAAGTCCAGATTGGAAAATACCTGGGGACTTTGGGGGTGGAGCCAGGAGAGGGCGGGGTTTGGGGAGGGGAGGGGCCTCAGCAGGGTACAATGCCATAGAGACCACCTTCCAAGGCAGCCATTTTCTCCAGGGGAGCTGATCTCTGTCAGTTGGAGATCAGTTGTAAA
The DNA here is from genome assembly GCA_029233225.1 of Lepidodactylus listeri. NCBI lineage: Eukaryota > Metazoa > Chordata > Lepidosauria > Squamata > Gekkonidae > Lepidodactylus > Lepidodactylus listeri. The sequence goes on from JARCFY010000002.1 coordinate 2,089,818, forward strand.
AGCGGGAGATCCCCAGGCCCCACCTGGAGGATGGCAACCCTAATTGTACCATGTGGAGGCCTCTCCCCTCCCCAAACCCTGCTTTCTCCTGGACCCACCCCCAAAGACTCCAGGTGTTTTCCAACCCAGACCTGGCAACCCTACCAGATCCGGGTTGGAAAACTCGAGGAGATTTGGGGGTGGAGCCTGGGGAGGACAGGGACCCCCTCAGCGGGGTGCAATGCCCTAGAGGGCCACCCTCCAAAGCAGCCATTATCTCCAGGGGAGCTGATCTCTGTAGTCTGGAGATGAGCTGGAATTCCAGGGGATCCCCAGGGCCGACGTCCTTGTTCTGGGGCAACAGGGTTATTCCAAACACCCCCTATCCGGGTCTCCTTACTGCAATGGTGGGTCTACAATTTTATTCAGAGGGGGAGTGGAAAATAGGTCTCGGAGTGCTCTTCCCCCAACAGATGCCATGTCCTTCCGGAATGCATTATGCCCAGGAGTGCAGAAATTGGCGCTATTCATAATCTCTGGAGGGAGCATACAGCCCATTGAACAATTTGCTTGTAATCATGAATGTCTGCAGAAATTTGTGGGCTGGATTAATACTGCTATCAGTGGTGACGAGAGAGGGGTGGCGCGAGGAGAAGCGAGAGTTTAAAAGAGGAGCCTCGATAGATGGACCTGGGGTTCGTTTGGTCACATCCCCCCTTGTGCTGTGCCATTCGGAGGCTCTGCAGAGAGAGAACAATAGTGTGCGGCAAGAAGCCATGGGGGAGAGATTGTGGGGGTGTACTGGGGAAAAGAAAACCTGCCAGGGCCCTGGAGGTTGGCAGCCATACTCCAGAATTAGTCAGGAAGACAAAGAAGAAGAAGAGGAGGAGGAGGAGGAGGAGGAGGAGATTGGATTTATACCCCGCCCTTCACTACCCAAAGGAGTCTTAGAGAGGCTTACTAACTCCTTTCCCTTCCCCTCTCCACAACAGACACTCTGTGAGGTAGGTGGGGCTGAGAGAGCTCTGACAGAAACTGCTCTTTTCCAAGAACAGCTGTGCCAGAACTATGGTTTGCCCAAAGTCCTCCCAGCAGGTGCAAGTGGAGAAATGGGGAATCAGACCCGGTTCTCCCAGATTAGAGTCCGCACACTTAACCACTACACCAAACAGCTAGAAATCACTGAATCCTGTCCTGGTCTTAGGTGACCCAAACTGAGGGCTCCCATTCATTCATTCATTCATTCATTCATTCATTCGTTCGTTCATTCATTCATTCGTTCATTCATTCGACTTACTTCATTGATATCCTGCCATTTCTCACCAGTGAGGCCCAAAGCAGCTGTGCTATCCTCTCTTCCATTTCATCCTCACAATCACCCTGAGAGGTAGGTTTGGCTGAGAGCATGTGAGTGGCCCAAAGGTCACCCAGCCAGCTTCCCTGGCAGGGTGGAGATTTGAACCCAGCTCTCTCCCATCCTAGTCTAACACTTTAACCACTACGCCATGCCACCTCTCACCAAACAAGCCAGGGGATTCCCTCCCAGGCCCAGGTTGTGTGCAAGCACACTTCTTCAGATACACTGAAACAGAAGTCACCAAACATTACATATAGTTAGCGGTTGAGGAGGCTGTTGCAAGGAAGGGACAATTAGAGCTAAGATTGGATTAAGGCCATTGGTAAGACCTGTGAATAGCAGCAGATTATCATACAACATAATAAATGAGTTTACAGACAAATTCAAGAGCTGAATGATCTTAGCATGTGCTGTGAGTTAAGAAACTGATATTTCTGTTAAGCCCAGGGGGGTTCCATTGTCCTGAGTGTTGTAATAACTTGTAACTCAGCGATCTCCTGTTCTAGTCTGTCTGTAAAATTCTTTTGTAATAAAACAGCTACTTTGAGGTCCCCCACTGATTGTCCTGGGAAGTGTTCTCCTACAGGTTTCTCAGTTTTGTGCTTCTTGATGCCAAATTTGTGTCCATTTATCCTTTTGTGTAGGGTTTGACTGATTTGCCCTATGTAAAGAACTGAAGGGCATTGCTGGCATTTCATGGCATATACAGTGTAAGAAGATGAGCAAGTGAATGAGCCCCTGATGGTGTAGTTGACGTTGCTAGGTCCAGAGATTGTCTTGTCTGGGTGTCTGTGGCAGCAAAGTTGGCATCTGGGTTTGTTGCAAGCTCTGGTCCCAGTGTCCATGTTCAAATGAGATGTCGTATTATTGTTGGTGAGGAGTTGTTTAAGATTGGGGGGCTGTCTTTGGGCAAGGGTTGAGGAGTTGTTTAGGACTGGGGGGCTATCTGTGCCCTCTGGAACTTGTGAAAGAGAACTGTCGCTATCCAGTTCTAAGTCACTGATGATGCATCGAGATGTTTTGAGTTGAGAGGGGTATGTGACCACGAGTGTTATTATCTCTTTGGGGCCCATCTTGCAACAGGTTTCCTATGGTGCCATTCTGGCTTTGTTAATCTGCTTCTTGACTTCATCAGGTGGATTTTTTAGTTCCAAAAAGGTTTGTTGTAGATCTCTCACATGGGAATCTCTGTCGGTAGGATTGGAACAGATGCGGCTGAAGCGTAGAGCCTGGCTGTATACAATGGATGGTTTGTATGTTTAGGTTGGCAGCTTGAGGCATGTAGGTATCTTTGTCCGTCAGTAGCTTTTCAATATAAGGTGGTGTCTATGAGCCCATTGAGTTTTCCCCCCCAGTACTATCCAGAAAATATATTTCTTGCATAGACTGGTTCAGTGTCAGGTTGATGGTGGGGTGAAAATCTTTGAATGCCTAGTGAAATATGTCCAGGGCTTCTTTACCATGAGTCCAGACAATAAAGGGCAGCAGTGGCTCAGTGGTTAAGACACTGAACTGCGGACCAGAAGGTCGGCAGCTCGGCAGTTTGAGATCCAGGTGCCAGGTGACGGAGTGAGCTCCCAATCTCCGGCCCCAGCTCCTGCCAACCTAGCAGTTCAAAAGCAAGAAATTGCAAGGAGATAAATAGGTGCCGGTTCGGTGGGAAGGGAACAGCATTCCGTGCACCTCAGTGTCTAGTCATGTTGACCACGGAGACGTCTTTGGACAGCGCTGGCTCTTCGGCTTGGAAACAGAGATGAGCACCACATCCCTAGAGTTGTATTTGACTGGCTTCTGAGCAAGGGAGACCTTTACCGTTACCAGACAATAAATATGTCATCAATATATTGCAGGTATAAGAGAGCTGTGAGTGGGTGGGAGTTTAGGAAACATTGCTCAAAGTCAGCCATAAAGATGTTAGCATACTTTGGGGGCATGTGGGTGCCTATACCTGTATTATTGATCTGAAGGAACAAGTTGTCACCACTTCTGAAGTGGTTATGGATGAGAACAAAATGGCACAGTTTGGTGGAAAAGTCAGCTGGGTTTCTGGGGAGTAGTGTATGCGAAAGAGATCTTGAGGTAAGAGTGGACTGTAAACTAAATATGAGCAGTCAGTGTGATGTGGTGGCAAAAAAAGGCAAATTCTTGGGTTGTATTAAAAGGGCCATAGCATCAGAATTGCAGGAGGTCATAGCCCCTCTGTACGCTGCCTTGGTCGGGCCGCACCTGGAGTACTGTGTGCTGTTCTGGAGGCCGCATTTCAAAAAGGATGTGGACCAAATCGAGAGGGCGCAGAGGAGAGCGACGAGGATGATCAGGGGTCGGGAGACTGAGCCCTATAAGGAAAGGCTGAGGGCCTTGGGAATGTTTAGTTTGGAGAAGAGAAGATTGAGGGGGGACATGATTTCTCTCTTTAAATATCTGAAAGGCTGTCATTTGGAGGAGGGCAAGGAGCTGTTCCAGTTGGCAGCAGAGGAGAGGACCTGAAGCAGTGGGTTTAAAATACATGCAGGGAGGTATCGGCTGGATATTAGGGGAAACTTTTTCACGGTCAGAGTGGTTCAAAGGTGGAACCAGCTGCCTAGGGAGGTGGTAAGAAGCTCCCCTTCACTGGCCGCTTTCAAGAAGAGGCTGGATGAATATTTGTCAGGGATGCTCTAGGCTGGTTCTGCACTGGGTAGGGGGTGGGACTAGATGGCCTGTATGGCCCCTTCCCACTCTATGATTCTATGAAATCACGTTCCTTATGGCTTATAATCCATCTTTATGTGGGATGTTGGTATACAGAGATTCTACATCCATGGTGGCTAAAATTGTATTTCCTGGAAGGCTGTACAAAGATTGTATTTTCCTCAGAAAGTCTGTGGTGTCGTGAACATAACTAGGAGCTTTGATGGTATAATGGACCGTGATCTTGGAAACACAAAATGGGGGTTGCCATGGGCTCTGGTAATGGCGACCACCGCATGGCCAAATACACATGGCCAGGCCAGTGACCTGAGCTTCAATCAGGTTTAACAATAGCTGGCCGGATTGTAACTGGCCACCAATCAGGCGCCTAGGTTTCTCTATGGAACCTATTTGATGTAACTGTGTATCGGGACATTTGGGCACGGTCGGAGGTGTGGCTCCGACTGGAATAAAAGCGGGCCCCGGAGCCCTGGTATGCTTGCCTCATCTGACCATTAATAAAGAGCTTGCTATGCTGAAATCACTGCCACCGGTCTCCTGACTTTTCAGATGGCATAGGGCAGTGATGGCAAACCTATGGCACGCGTGCCAGAGGTGGCACTCAGAGCCCTCTCTGTGGGCACGCACGGCATCGCCCCAGCACAGAGTTCGAAAGATTGGACAGCAAAAATCACATGAATTGTTCCAAAGCATGCCAAATGCAAACTTTTACCTTTCAATAAAAAGTTGTTTGTAGCATTGAAAGCTCTGTTATTGTGTTTTTCTTTTAAGACAAAAGATGTTTTTTTTTTAAAAAACGAAAACCTCAGTATTCAGGTTAAATTGCTGTGTTGGCACTTTGCGATAAATAAGTGGGTTTTGGGTTGCAGTTTGGGCACTCGGTCTCTAAAAGGTTCGCCATCACTGGCATAGGGTCTTCGGACAGAGTCCGTGTCGCCAGGTACCCCCGCAGCGATACTGTCGATGCTTGAGACAATGGAACAGCCTAGGCTGTCAGATTTGTGTATTTTGGGTAGAAGATAAAAGATATCTGGTCAAGGTTCCTGTGGGGTGTCTGAAAGGATTTGTTCCCAAATGTGCAGGGGTAATCCCTTTGTAATCTTGTTTAGTCCTTTTCTGCATTCCTGTGTGGGGTCTGAGTCCAGTTGTTTGTAAAAAGGGGTATCCTGAAGCTAAAGGATAAAGCACAACTAGAATCAAAATGGGTTTTGAAAAACGTGGTTTAAGGTTTCATAAATGCAGGTGGACAGTGGGTGTCAGTCTTACAGGGTCTGAAACCTCAAAGGAACAAACAAATACCTGTTTGTCTTCAGGACTGTATTAGGACTGCCAACTCTGGGTTGGTAAATTCCTGGGTATATTGGGGGTAGAGGTTTAGGAAAGCAAGATTTATGTAGGGGAGGGAGCTCATAAGAACATAAGAGAAGCCAGCGCTGGATCAGGCCAGTGGCCCCTCCAGTCCAACACTCTGTCTCTGTGTCACACAGCGGCCAAAAACAGCAGGGGCCCTCAGGAGGTCCACCAGTGGGGCCAGGACACTAGAAGCCCTCCCACTCTTGCCCCCGCACTCTGTCAAGCACCAAGAATACAGAGCATCACTTGTCCCAGACTGAGAGTTCCTATCTATACCTTGTGGCTCATAGCCACTGATGGACCTCTGCTTCATATGTTTATCCAATTCCCTCTGGAAGCCGTCCATGCTTGTAGCCGCCACCACCTCCTGTGGCAGTGAATTCCACGTGTTAATCACTCTTTGGGTGAAGGAGGACTCCCTTTTATCTGTTCTAACCCAACTGCTCAGCAATTTCATGGAGTGCCCACGAGTTCTTGCATTGTGAGAAAAGGAGAAAAGGACTTCTTTCTCTACCTGCTCTCTCCCATGCATAATCTTATAAACCGCAATCATGTCACCCCTCAGCAGTTGTTTCTCCAAGCTAAAGAGCCCCAAGCGCTTCAACCTTCCTTCAAGAGCCAGTTTGGTGTAGTGGTTAAGTGCGTAGACTCTAATCTGGGAGAACCAGGTTTGATTCCCCACTCCTCCTCTTGCACCTGCTGGATGACCTTGGGCAAGCCATAGTTCTTTACCAGCTATTCTCTCAAGGACAGTTCTGGAAAGAGCTCTCTCAGCCCCACCTACCTCAAAGGGTGTCTGTTGTGGGGAGGGGAAGGGAAAGGAGTCTGTAAGCTGCTCTCAGACTACAAGTGAAGGACAGGGTATAAATCCAATCTCTTCTTCTTCTTCATAGGGAAAGTGTTCCTTATGGCCATAATCCACCCTCTAAAGCCGCCATTTCCTCCAGGGGAACTGATCTCTGTTGCCTGGAGGTCAGTAATTGTAATTCCAGGAGATCTCCAGGCCCCAACTGGAGGCTGGCAACCCTAGTCCATATGAAAGGGACCCCAGTGTTTAGAGTTGAAGCTTTTATTCAGGTGGAGCATGTAGTGGTGGGCTGGCTATCCTCACAAATTGTCCTGGTGGTTAAAACAGCCCTGTGAAGAAAGGCAGGGGCAGATGTAACCGAGAAGCCTGTCAGCATGTGCAGAGAACCACCTGCCTCGCAGTGGCAGGACCGCAGCCTGCAATTATAACCTACCTGATTGGGGGCTGAGCTGCCAGGCACACTGGAGCCCCCCGAACCTCTCCGCAGGCCAATTAGCCAAAGCACCAAAGCCAAAATGAGGGCTGCTGTGGCTGCGGGGCAGACGGTAGCACTGGGATGCAATGGGTGCCACTCACAGCGGGTGCCCTTCCAGCTCCTCTGGGCTTAACAAGGGCTGCTAATGAGCCTCCAGGTAAAGGGGTGCTTCTCCCAGCCGGCAAGCCGCACAATCATTTCTCTCCAGCTCCCGGAGAGGAGCCCTCTGACTCTGGAGGGGCCACCAGGCCAGGGAGAAGCCCCCATGGCTTGCGGCTGCCGAGGCAATTACTGGGACTCCGCAATTCGTTTCGTGCCTGATCCTCCCAGAGTAAGGGCAGACGGGGCCAAGAAGCAGTCAAAGTCATTTAGCTGCAGGAGGTGGTGGCGGCTACAAGCATGGATGGCTTCAAGAGGGAATTGGGTTGTGAGAGTCCTACAGAGTCAGTCACCAACAAGTGTCCTTAAACAGGAATGCTTTATTGAGAAAGGTCTGCTATGGTCATCTGCACTTCTTGTGTTAGTAATGGCTGACACAGCCCCAAGCAGGACAATTATACAGAATTCAAAAAGGGGTCTGGTAATGCATTGCAACCAATCACCGTGTCAGAGAAAAGGCACTCAAAATACTGGTTGGCAGTTCCCAGGGAAAAAGCGGGAAGAATTAGAGTCAAGACAGGAGAAGAGACACATGGGCAGGCACCACTAGCCGCCCAAGCTCAGAGCAGCTCGGAGAGCGATAAGCATGCCATGAGAAGTATAACATACCATTCCACAGACCTGACGTCAAGGGTTCACTCATCCCACCTCCTGGGCAGGAGATGGCAGCATTAGCTGACATGGGTAATAAACATCTGGGGCAGAGGTCCATGAGTGACTCTTATCCACCAGGTATAATGCTCTGTCTGGGGCAGTGATGCTCTGTATTCTTGGTGCTTGATGGGGGGGGGCAACAGTGGGAGGGCTTCTAGTGTCCTGCCCCCACTGCTGGACCTCCTGAGGGCACCTGGTGTTTTTGGCCACTGTGTGACAGAGTGTTGGACTGGATGGGCTGTTGGCCTGATCCAACATTGGCATCTCTTATGTTCTTAGAAACATAGAGTTGGAGTGAGTATATGAGTACTAAGATTTATTGTATATGGCCACTGGCCGTTACAATACAAAATTGCATTCGAAGAGTACTTATGATTTAAAACAATGCATTCAGAATAAAACTCAATTAGCCAACTAAAATGTCACAACTGCAAAGATTTGGAATTGTAAAAACATAATATCAGCACTTTATAACTCATTATAAAACATTTCTAAGGGCCGCCTTGGATCTAACTTTCCTAGCGGCAAGTGCAGCTTTCACTGTCAGATGAATTGTGCATTTGGCTTAAAATTCCAGATGGGGGTATGAAGGGCAAATCATTATATAATGAAATAAATCTTCCACAGAGTCTCCGCGTGCACAAATGCATTGTTCCTGTGGTATATTAGAATACCTTCCAGACAGCACTTCAGTGGGCAGAGACTGAAAGCGAAGTGCGGTGAATGCCACTCTTAGACTATATACTGTGATATCTGTCAAGTAGGCTGCTCGTGAATGATCTTTCTTTATCCTTTGATACCATGGTGCAGATTTTTGACGGGGTTGTTAACATATTGTCTAATAGAGCATCCTCATCGTATATCCATTGACACAGAGCCCGAGTATTCAAAACGGATCTAAGTAAGTCATCTGGCACCGTATATCAGGAAATAATGTTACGTAGAGCTGGGTTGTGTTCATACTGGCAGTCTGGCGTGATATGGTGCCGTTTCTAATTGAACCGGGTGCAAGTATTGCAGGGCATATCAGCCACACAGCACACCCTGCTGCAGGCTACCTACGGAGATACCCCACGGCAAGGCATCCACATTACAGTAGCGCATCAGCCACGGAGCGCGTTGCCAAAAATCCCCAAAATTTATGCACACACATGCGCTCATGCACACGTTCATGCATGTACACATAGGTGTTGGGTTTTTTTTTGAATAAAGCATGTTCAGTGGCAGAACGGATCTGCAAGTTCAGACTGCCAAATCCGTTCTGCGCATGCTCCCTCATGTTCACACATCCAGCCATGCGTGACGAATGTGCGGGGAAACAAAAACACCGCTTCAGAGGTAGTAGCTTTTTAACTCAGCTCCAAGTCGTCCTCTGATGGGGTAAGTGTGCACAGGGAATGCCTGACAGATGTGGCTGTGTGAACAGGCCCATTTAATCCATTTGTGAAACGAACCTATATCGGGCCAAACTGCCAGTCTGAACACAACCTCCAGGAGTCATCTAGTCCAACCCCCTGCACAATCCATGGCTACCTTCCGCTCCAGACTCCCCCCCCCGGGACCCCCTACTCTGGGCCCATAGGAAGGCAAAAAACCTCCAGGATATAAAAGCAGAAGACCTGAAGCAACAATTACAGGCAGCAATGCACTAATAAGTGACAGACGGAAAACGAGGGCACAGAGTGGTACAAAAATGTGCACTGTTAATGAGATATCGAGGTCAACTGCAGCATTTGCTGACGAAGGTAGCTTTGACACCCAAAAGCTTACAACCCCCCCCCCCCCCCAAATCTTGTTGGTTTCTAAGGTGCCCCTGGACTCAAGTCTCATGTTTTCTCCTAGTGCCTAAAGTTCAAATCTTTAGCTACAAGTAAATGACTGTGAGGTTCCACCATTGAGGTGCCACCACAGAGGAGACCCTGTCCCTGCTCACTGCTACCCTGGACATCTCAGAAGGTGTGTGCGTGGGGGGGGGGTTCCAGAGAGGAGGGTCATAGACACAGATTGTGGTAGGTCTGTTCCACTCTAGGTACACCCCTGTGGCATGTCTCCCAGTCCACTCCCCCCCCCCCCACGAGTTGAATAGGCACCGGCAGCCGCTGTGCCAAGTCTTCATCTGCGTGAATAAAGAACATCAGAAGAGCCCTGCTGTGTCAGATCAGTGAGGGTCCCTCTATTCCAGCATCCTGTCTCAGATGGTGGCCAACCAGTTCCTCTGGCCAGTCAACAGCAGGGCATAGAGAACATAAGAATATCAGAAGATCCTTGCTGGATCAGACCAGTGAGGGTCCATCCAGTCCAGCATCCTGTCTCACACAGTGGCCAGCCAGTCCCTCTGGAGGGCCAGCAACAGGGCAGAGAGGCCGAGGCCTTCCCCTGAGAAGAATATCAGAAGAGCCCTGCTGGATCAGACCAGTGTGGGTCCATCCAGTCCAGCACCCTGTCTCACACAGGGGCCTCAACTAGTTCCTCTGGAGGGCCAACAACAGGGCATAGAGGCTGAGGCCCTCATAAAAACATCAGAAGAGTCCTGCTGGATCAGACCAGTGAGGGTCCATCTAGTCCAGCATCCTGTCTCACGCAGGGGCCAGCCAGTTCCTCTGAAGGGCCAACAACAGGGCAGAGAGGGAGGCCGAGGTCTTTCCCTGAGGTTGCCTCCTGGCTCTGGGATTCAGAGGATCTTTCCCTTTGGATGTGGAGGTTCCCTTCAATCTCCATGGCTAGTAGCCACTGATAGACCTCTCCTCCGTGAATTTGTCTGAAGAATGTTAGGTCTCCTTTTGCAGTAGTGTTCGGGGAATACACAGGTCACCTGAATCCCAGACCACACGTACAAACAATGAGGAGATGGAAAACTCCAAGTATGCCAGCTCCAGAGTTCAACAACATTCTTCTTCCAGCTGGATGCAACTGGCAGCCGTCTTGGATAGACCTCTGCAGACTTCCTGGGCAATCTTGCGCCACATGACTCCAGTCGAAGCCCATCGCCGATGTCGTGGGGAACAGACCGGACTGGTGTGACACGGTGCGCAATTGCCCTGTTCATTAGGCAAGGCTCTTATGCAAAAGGATCCCCGGCTGCCTGCAGCTCGGCATGCTGGGACAAAAAAGGCGGGGCTACTCATGAAAGGGAGCTCCTTTCCGTTCCCCCGTTAAAGGCGCTTTTGGATTTGCAGGGGCTTAGAAAATGGACTGTGAAGAATTGCATCATTCCACTTAACACTTAACATTATTGCCATGATAAAGGTTTATAAAATTATGAGCGGTGCAAGGAGAGAGAGAGAGAGAGAGAGAGAGAGATCCCCCCACCCCACCCCGTTCTCTCATAATACTAGAACTCGAGGTCATTCAGCTGAATTCATTGGCGGTAGATTCTGGGCAAACAGAAAAGCCTGCGTGCAAAGCCATAACACGGCTAAGAGAATTTGCTGCCACGATCCACAGTCATGTTTCAAAGGGGAATAGGGTTGCCAGTTCTGGGTTGGAAAATACCCGGAGACTTTGGGGGTGGAGCCAGGGGAGGGCGGGGTTTAGGGAGGGGAGGGGCCTCAGCATAGTATAATGCCATAGCATAGAGCCCACCCTTCAAAGCAGCCATTTTCTCCAGGGGAGCTGATCTCTGTCAGCTGGAGGTCAGTTGTAAAAGAGGGGGATCCCCAGGCCCCACCTGGAGGCTGGCAACCGTAGAGGGGAGCCGTGCTGCTCTGCGGTAGAACAGCCAGATTCTAGTCCAGTCACACCTTAGAGACAAGAAAGATTTGGAGGGGAGGTATAAGCTTCCAAGAGTCAAAGCGCCTTTCGTCAGATAGCAGTCAGGAGATTATAGAAAGAAGATGAAATCAATTTATCAAGAACAGTTTGTTACCAGTAGTTATCCACCTACCATAGAGCCTCCATATACAGGGGCAGTGTACCACTGAGTAAGAAATGAGATTAACCGAGGCAGGCTGCCGCCACCGTGGAGGTTGCCAGCTATGGGCTGGGAAATCCCTGGAGATTTTGGGGGTGGAGCCTGGAGAGGGTGGGGTTTGGGGAGGGGACCGACCTCAGCAGGGTACAGTGTCACAGAGCCCACCTTCCAGAGCAGTCATTTTCACCAGGGGGGCTGATCTTGGTCATCTGGAGATCAACTGTAACAGTAGAAGATCTCCAGGTGCCACCTGAAGGTTGGCAACCCCGCCTCCAGGCCCTGCTTCCAATCGGCCTTCTTGGAATGAGGGCTAGATGAACCTTGCCCTGGTTGCACATAACTTATATTTTATTCTCTTAACCCCTTTGGGTTGGCTTTGCTCTCTGAAGCAGTGTTCCCTCTAAGCTGAGTCAGTGTGAGTCAGCTCACAGTTTTTCAGCCTCTGGCTCACAGAGTTTTGTCTCAGCTCAGGAAGGATGGCTCCGGAGCGAACTGATTGATACAGTAGCCAAGTCGCTCGCTCACAACTTGAATGCCAGCCAGTTAGCTCACAAGGTAGAATTTCGGCTTACGAGACTCCACAGCTTAGAGAGGGCATTGCTGGGGTCCAGCGTTTCCTCTAAGCTGTGTCAGCGTGAGCAGCAGGACATGGCAGCACGTTGTGGGGATCAGCCACCGAGCCCGGGTGAGTTAAGTCCGCCCTGCCCTGGCCTGCCACGTACCATTCCGGTGCAGTAATGGATGCTGGCTTGGAGGCAGGGAGATTTTGTGGCAACCGGTATATCTATCTTAGCTTTACGAGAGCCCAGCCTGTCCCAGCCGGCGTTTTCAATTCCGTTTATCTGTGTTTCCCCATTGAGTTCGTTTTATTCCCCCTGATTTTTGTTTCCCGGAAGATTTATTCCTCCTGGTTTTCTCAGTTTATGACGGGAAGGGAGCTATAAACCAGGGCACTGGCTGAGACCATTTGAAGTCTCTCTCTCTCTGGCTTTGCTGTGCGTTGAACGGGGGTGAACAGCATCCGTAGCAGGGGAGGGGGAAACTGGGGGCGCAGCAGGAGACAAAGGGCCTGCCCGCTGGGAATGTGGGGTGGGGGTGGTAGAGGTGGCTTGAAGAGGAAATGCCAAGAGAAGAGGAACTCACTCCATTGGCAGCCGGGGAGGGGATGAGGATTCACAACTGCAGCTTCCCCATGGTTCTCCCCAGGCCTAAACTGAAGCCACAGCCCAAACCTTCATAAAAACATACGAGAAGCCGATGTTGGATCAGGCCAGTGGCCCCTCCAGTCCAACACTCTGTGTCACACAGTGGCCAAAAACACCAGGTGCCCTCAGGAGGTCCACCAGTGGGGCCAGAACTCCAGAAGAAGCCCTCCCACCCTGCCCTCCCTTCCAAGCACCAAAAATACAGAGCATCCCTTGCCCCAGACCGAGAGTTCCTATCTGTACCTTGTGGCTAGGGTTGCCAAGTCTGGGTTGGGAAATACCTGGAGTCTTTGGGGGTAGAGCCAGGAGAGGGCAGGGTTTGGGTAGGGGAGGGGCCTCAGCATGGTACAATGCCATCGAGTCTACCCTTCAAAGCAGCCATTTTCTCCAGGGGAGCTGCTCTCTGTCAGCTGGAGATCAGCTGTAAAAGCGGGAGATCCCCAGGCCCTACCTGGAGGCTGGCAGCCCTACTTGTGGCTAAGAGCCACTGATGGACCTCTGCTCCAAATGTTTATCCAATTCCCTCTGGAAGCCGTCCATGCTTGTAGCCCCCACCACCTCCTGCGGCAGCAAGTTCCAGGTGTTCATCACACTTCATTATTCATTGGGATTAACCATGGGAACCTGTTTGCATCTTTCATGAGCTGTTCTCCCGGCCCTTGGAGGAGAGGTTCCCGGGCCGGCTCTTTCCGGGGCAGTTCTTTTCGGAGAAGAGGGCATGGGGAGGCTTGTGGCCTTTTGGTAAGGGTTGCTTTGTGGCTGGTGAACAAAGCAGAGCCCAGGCGGAGAAGGCAAAGAGGGACCCCTGCAGGGCGGCGGGTCCAGAGGGAGACAGCCTGAGCCCCAGGCCACCCTCAGCCGCCTCACAGCTGGCTCCTGGTCTGCACCCTCCACGGGGTCCAGTTTCCAAACACACACACACACAAACACACACACTTCGCTCTCTGTAATGTAGTATGTTCTGTGTAGCAACCAGCCTGCCATGTGCTCCCAGGTAATGGCGCCCGCCGCATGGCCAGAGAACGTGGTCAGGCAGAGAGGGGAGCTTGAATCTGGAGGAACAATAGACATCCGGATTGAAAGCCTCCACCAATTTGGGACAAAGGTTCTCCCTGGGGAGCCAATGCAATCAAAGGCTCCTCCAGGGAACCTATGACAAACATGCGCATGTGTTAAGCCCCTATCAGGTCTTTTGGGTGCGGCCGGAGGTGTGGCTCTGGCCAGCATATAATGAGGGCCCTGGAAGCATGCTTGTTCTGACCATCTACTGGGCATGCTGAATCACTTAATAAAGGCTTCATGATTGCACCATTCCTGGTCTCCTGAGCCCAGTACTCTTCACCCTCTCTCTGCGGGTCCCTCCACCTGCACCTTCTCTGATCTGTAACTCCGGCAAACACAGAATTTCTTGCCCTATCAGGAAACAGTCTGCTAACAATCTCCAATAACCACAACATCATAAATATTATTGCACTAGAAAATGCCTTGAATATGTTGGGAGAGACGGGATATAAATATTTTAAATAAATGTATAAGAGAGAGTGGGGAAGATGGAGAGGGGGAGAGAGGGGGGAGAGGAAGGGAGGGGGAGGGGAGAGAGGGGGAGGGAGAAAGAGAGGAGAGGGGGAGGGGAGAGAGGGAGAAAAAGGGAGAGGGGGGAGAGGGAAGCTGAAGAAGAAGAAGAGGAGGAGGAGATTGGATTTGTACCCCGCCCTTCACTCACTTGGAGTCTCAAAGTGGTTTGCAATCTCCTTTCCCCTTCCCCTCCCCACAACAGACACCCTGTGAGCAATGTTCCCTCTAAGCTGTGGAGTCTTGTGAACAAAAATTCTACTTTGTGAGCTACTGTCATTAAAGTTGTGAGCGAGCGATTTGGCTGCTGCATAAATCAGTTTGCTCTGGAGACATCCTTCCTGAGATAAGACAAAAATGTGGGCGCCGGAGGCTAAAAAACTGTGAGGTAGCTCACACTAACTCAGCTTAGAGGGAACACTGCCTGGGAGGTAGGTGGGGCTGAGAGAGCCCGTTTCAGAGCTGTCCTCAAGAGAACAGCTGTGCCAGAACTGTGGCTTGCCCAAGGTCATCCAGCAGGTGCAAGTGGAGGAGTGGGGAATCGAACCCGGTTCTCCCAGATTAGAGTCCGTGCATTTAACCACAACATCAAACTGGGGGAGAGGGAGTGGGAGAGAGACTGGCTAACACTAGATAGATAGGTGGGTGGACGGATGGGTGGACAGACGGACGGATGGATAGACACACCATTTCTGAAAATGCTCAATGTAGATTAAGAACCATCAAATAATTTCAAACCCCTGCAAGAGCACCAACAAGAAACCAGCAGGCTAAAATGAAGCGCGGACGCGGACAGTCAAAGTCAGCGGTGGCATGAAGCATTCAGCTCATTCCCCATGCCCTGGTGCAGAGAGACTTCCTTTTGTTTCTGGAAAGCACATGGGAGCTGGACTGATGTTGGGGCTGCTCCGGAGCTTCCCTGTATGCACACAGCACACTCCAGTCGAGCACCCAGTGCTGATGGAGGCCAGGTCTGTGTACACGGT
This sequence comes from Lepidodactylus listeri, assembly GCA_029233225.1. NCBI lineage: Eukaryota > Metazoa > Chordata > Lepidosauria > Squamata > Gekkonidae > Lepidodactylus > Lepidodactylus listeri. Next base: position 2,104,967 of record JARCFY010000002.1, read on the forward strand.
CTCTCACCCCAGAGAGCCTACACACCATGTCTGCAAGACAGCTCCAAGCGTCTCATTGGGGACCTCTCCTTTGGCGGGTGCCTGGCTTGGGCACAGCTATGTGTGTGGGGGATGATTCATGCATGTAGAGAGGTCGGTTGTGGGGCCAGAGCAGGCAATCTCCCCCCACCCCCAAGTGCACTGAAGTAACGTGGGTGGTGCAAAGTGCTATGCAGGAGGCATTTCCGACACTGCAAAGCCTTTGTTTCTGTCAGGCCGGAGGGGTCGCCTTTTAGGGTTACCGGCTCCAGCTTGGGAAATACCTGGAGGTTTGGGGGTGGAGTCCCACCTTCCAAAGGGGCCGTTTCCCTCCCGGTGAATTGATCCCTGTTGCCTGAAGATCCGTTGTGATAGCGGGAGATCTCCAGCCACCACCTGGAGGGTGGCAACCTTACCACTTTCACAAACAGACCCTGCCACCCCCCACCCCACATACACCTCCAGGAACGCAAGCCTTGATATAAAACATGAAGACAGCAGTTTTTGCGCAATAAAAGCCAGGAAAAACCACCCGGGGGGACTAGCAGCACCAAAGCTAAAACGCTGGCTGGAAGCGCAGCCGGCTTGTGGCACCTCTCATGCGTCAGAGTGACAGGGGCACCGGCAGCCATCTCCAACAAGACGTTCCTGGGGAGGGAACCCTCTTCAAGACTGTAATGATGCACTCGAGGGAATAATTGATGCAAGAAAATATATTGCAGCCGTCCACAAGGATCAAAATACCAGAAGTTCTTTTTTGGGCTGTGTTTTTATGTGCATGCTTCTGTGGGTGCACCTGGAAGTCATGGCGATAATCTGGTGACTGACCCCTACTGGAGGCCTGGAGGATATTCAGAGAGGTGGCTGAATAAAGCCTGCCTCTGCCTCCCAGCTGCTGGTATTCCAAAGAGGTCTCCCACCCAAACGCTAGCCAGGGTTGACCGTGCTTAGCTTCCAAGATCTGACGAGATTGGATTTGCCTGGGCTATCCAGGTCAGGGCAGCCTCTCTGCCCTGTTGCTGGCCCTCCAGAGGAACTGGCTGGCCCCTGTGTGAGACAGGAGGCTGGACTGGATGGACCCTCACTGGTCTGATCCAGCAGGGCTCTTCTGATGTTCTTATCAGGGGAAGGCCTCGGCCTCCCTGCCCTGTTGTTGGCTCTCCAGAGGAACTGGCTGGCCCCTGTGTGAGACAGGAGGCTGGACTGGATGGACCCTCACTGGTCTGATCCAGCAGGGCTCTTCTGACGTTCTGAAGTCCTCCAGCAGTTCAGGATACAGCCCTGGAAGAGCAAGTGTCTGAACACAAACATCTGGCGTAATGGTTAAGACTGGTGGACTCAAATCTGAATAATCAGGTTTGATACCCCGCTCCTCCTCCACGTGAAGCCAGCTGGGTGACCTTGGGTCAGTCACAGTTCTCTCAGAGCTCTCGCTCAGCCCCGCCTACCTCAGAGGGTGTCTGTTGTGGGGAGAGGAAGGATCAGATGATTCCAAGCCACTCTGAGACTCCTTGGGGGAGTGAAGGGTGAGGTATAAATCCAGTCTCCTCCTCCTCCTCCTCTTCTTTTTCTCCTTCTTTGTTTTCAGAACGCTTCAACCTGAGTTGAGGTCCTCTCTGGTTGCCTGGGGCAGTACCAGGGCAATTTTGGGGCAGGAAAACACAGTAACGGAGTTCCGTTTGGCTTCCGAATTGGCCATGCCTACAGCTCCCCCCCCCCCCCCGGGTTCCCCAGGTGCCTTGCAAGCTGCAGGGGCCCCTGGGGAAGCCAAGCCAATGCTCCCCCCCTCGGATTCAGAACTGCTTTCCTTCCCTCAGGTTCCCCATGCGCCTCGCAAGCCACCTGGGGAAGCCGATCCTGGGAGGGAGCTGCGCTGTCAGGGGTGTGGCCTAATATGCTAATGCGTTTCTGCTGTTGGGTGTGGCCTGTTATGCTAATGAGTCCCTGCTGGGCTTCTCCTACCAAAAAGAAGCCCTGGGCAGCAGCTTTGACGCCCCTAAGAACGAGCGACTTCCTGGGCTGCAGGAAGCGGTGCCGTGAGAAAGGGAGAATCTTTCTTGGGGATGGCTGTGGGAAACAGTAACTGTTGCTGTACAGCTGTTTGGTGAAAACACACTTCAGAATGAGGCGCGCTGTTCTGTGCCCCCATCTCAAAAAGGGCGCTGGGGAGGGGCCGCGGCTCAGTGGCAAGGCATCTGCCCAGGGTGCCGTGGGTCCCAGGTTCCGTCCCCAGCATCTCCGGTTGAAAGGACCAGGGCGCCAGTGAGGGGAAAGCCCTTCCGCTGCCTGAGACCCTGGAGAGCCCCTGCAAGTTTGGGTAGATGGCACTGACTTCAACGGACCAAGTCGAAGGCAGCTTCCTGTGTTTGTCAGAGCTGGAAAACAAAACCAAATGGGTTCGAGCCGGAGAGGTGGGAACTCTGTCGCCTGGGGAGAGTTCTGTAAAATTCCAAACCGTGTACGGGGTGGGTAGAGGGAAGCGCTGTTGTTATTTCTGTCTCCCCTACAAGTTGCGCTCAGGGTAGTGGGTTGTTGTCCATTTGTAATGCAGTATGTTCTGTGTAACAACCGGCCTGCCATGTGCTCCCAGGTAATGGCGCCCGCCGCATGGCCAGAGCACATGGTCAGGCAGAGAAGGGAGCTTGAATCTAGAGGAACAATAGACGTCCGGATTCAAAGCCTCCACCAATGTGGGACCTAGGTTCTCCCTGGGGAGCCAATGCAATCAAAGGCTCCTCTAGGGAACCTATGACAAAGATGCGCATATGTTAAGCCCCTATCAGGTCTTTTGGGTGCGGCCAGAGGTGTGGCTCCGGCCAGCGTATAATGAGGGCCCTGGAGCCCTGGAAGCAAGTTTGTTCTGACCATCTACCGGGCATGCTGAATCACTCAATAAAGGCTTCATGATTGCACCGTTCCTGGTCTCCCGAGTCCAGTACTCTTCAGCATTTCATGGGCTGAATGCAGAGCTGAGCTTCTGAACTGACTGCCACAAGGTGTGGTGGCACAACCCGTGGTCTGGCTCCGATCCAGCCATGCGTTCGCATCCCCGCGTCCAGGGGTCCTTTCGAGCAGGAGCTCAAGGGAGCTCAGCTCCGGGAGTTGGTGCCAGCCCTCCCCCCCCCTTGCAGGGGAATGCCTGCTTGTGTCATGGCTGCAGCAAAATGACCCCCTCCCCTGGAAAGGTCCTTGTTCCTCCGACCAGCCTTCTGAAGGCTTCAGCCACCACTGAAGCTATCCTGCCAGAATAGTGGTATTTCTGAGGCTTGGATTGGTAGCTGTCCCCTCTTCTGCCAGCTCTCTCTCTCTCTCTCTCTCTCTCTCTCTCACTCACTTTCTTTCTTGCCTTCTGACGTACTTCCGGTGATGTCAGGTGGTTTAGCGTATGCAAATAAGTTATGCTAATGAGCTCCTGCGCCTCTTTTTCTACGGAATGACCCCTGCCCGCCGCGTCCTGCTCAACCATTTGCTGGAGCGGAACTTACGCTGCGTCTGCAGTTCTTCCAGCTCTGACTTCTTCCTTCTGGCTGGGCTTTTGCAAACTTGTCTGCAATCATCTCTCCCTGGCAAAAGCATTTGTGAAAAGCAAATTGTAGGTGAGGGAGCTGTGGGGGCATCGTTTTTTGATTCATTGAGTGCAAACATTTGCAGGGAAGATTAAAAAATGGCCTCTCCCCTGCCTCTTTTCATAAAAGGAGTCTGGGGCTACAGGCTGCAGGCCCTCGGACAATAGGGTGAAATGCTGGAAAATTGCTTCTTCTGCTTACTTCTTTACACAGAGAGTAATTCAAACATGGAATTTGCTGCCAGAGGATGCAGTGATGGCCACAGGAATAGACAACTTTCAAAGGAGACTAGAGAGATTCACAGAGGATAAGTCCATCAATGGGCACTAGCCATGGTGACCAAGATGGACCACTGGTCTGATCCAGCAGGGCTCTTCTGATGTTCTTCTCAGGGGAAGGCCTCGGCCTCTCTGCCCTCTTGTTGGCTTTCCAGAGGAACTGGTTGTCCACTGTGTGAGACGGGATGCTGGACTAGATGGACCACTGGTCATCCAGCAGGTTTCTTCTGATGTACTTATGAAGGCCTCAGCCTCTCTGCCCTGTTGTTGCCCCCCCCCCCCCCGAGGAATTGGTTGGCCACTCTGTGACACAGGGTATGCTGGACTATATGGGCCACTGGTCTGATCCTACAGGGCTTTTCTTATGCTCTTATTAGGCGAAGAGCTCGGCCCCTAAGCCCTGTTGTTGCCTCTGCAGAGGAACCGGTTGGCCACTGTGTGAGATAGAAGGCTGGACTAGATTGACCACTGGTCTAATCCAGCAGGTCTCTTCTGATGTATTTATGAAGGCCTCAGCCTCTCTGCCCAGTTGTTGGCTGTCCAGAGGAACTGGTTGGCCACTGTGTGAGACAGGAGGCTGGACTAGATGGACCCTCACTGGTCTGACCCAGCAGGGCTCTTCTGATGTTCTTATGAAGGCCTCGGCCTCTATGCCCTGTTGTTGGCCCTCCAGAACTGGTTGGCCACTGTGTGAGACAGGATGCTGGATTAGATGGACCCCTGGTCTGATCCAGCAGGGCTCTTGTGATGTTCTTATGAAGGCCTCGGCCTCTGTGCCCTGTTGTTGGCCCTCCAGAACTGGTTGGCCACTGTGTGAGACAGGATGCTGGATTAGATGGACCCTGGTCTGATCCAGCAGGGCTCTTCTAATGTTCTTATGAAGGCCTCAACCTCTCTGCCCTGTTGTTGGCCCTCCAGAGGAACTGGCTGGCCACTGTGTGAGACAGGAGGCTGGACTAGATGGACCCTCACTGGTCTGATCCAGCAGGGCTCTTCTGTTGTTCTTAAATCTAGAATTCGTGTCTGGGGAAGAGCACATTTGCTTCTCAGAGACAAATTGTCTTACAGTGACAACAACCCCTCTGGAGGAGGGACTCCTCACAGGCCATGAGGGTTGTGCAGATGGGAAACATCACAGGAGGAGGAGGCCAACTTTGGGCTGAGCCAAATGCATCTATCCACACATCACTCTTGCAGCGCTTGGCCTGTGACAAATAAAGAGGGTTAACATGCAAATAAAATAAAATAACATTTTATAATGGATTACAAACACTCTTTTTCTTAAAGAAAAGGTGAGGCAGGTGGGTACTTTATCTGCGAAGGAAGGTGTTATCCTTTTATTCGGTGTTTGCTGTCCCCCCTCCAGGGAGCCAGCAGGCAGGTACTAATCTTTCTTTCTTTCTTTCTTTCTTTCTTTCTTTCTTTCTTTCTTTCTTTCTTTCTTTCTTTCTTTCTTCCTTCCTTCCTTCCTTCCTTCCTTCCTTCCTTTCCATCCTTCCATCCATCCATCCATCCATCCATCCATCTATCCATCTATCTATCTATCTGGATTTATATCCCACTTTCCCCTTAATGTGCTCAGGATGGGTTCCAACAGTATAAAATATAATACAATTAAAGCGACATTAAAACACAAATGAAATGAGGGTGAAAGAGGAGAGTGCAAAAGTTGGCTTGAAGCTCAACATAAAAAAACCCCTAAAATCATGGCATCCGGCCCCATCATCACCCCTTGGCAAACAGAAGGGGAAATCGTGGAAGCAGGGACAGACTTCACCTTCCTGGGATCCAAGATCACTGCAGACGGTGACTGCAGCCGTGAAATGAAAAGACGCCTGCCCCTTGGGAGAAAAGCGATGGCAGACCTAGACAGCATCATAAAAAGCAGAGACATCACCCTGCCAACAAAAATCCGTATGGTCAAAGCAATGGTATTCCCAGTAGTGATGTATGGCTGTGAGAGCTGGACTATAAGGAAGGCCGAGCGCCGAAGAACAGATGCTTTTGAATTATGGTGCTGGAGAAGACTCTTGAGAGTCCCTTGGACAGCAAGGAGATCAGATCAGTCAATCCTAAAAGAATTCCACCCTGACTGTTCCTTGGAAGGCCAGATCCTGAAGCTGAAGCTCAAATACTTTGGCCACCCAATGAGAAGGGAGCACTCACTGGAGAAGACCCCGATGCTGGGAAAGATTGAAGGTCAAAGAAGAAGGGGACGGCAAAGGATGAGATGGATAGACAGTGTCATCGGTGCAACAAACATGAAATTAAGCAAACTCCGGAGCATGACAGAAGACAGGAGGGCATGGCGTGATGTGGTCCATGGGGTCGCGAAGAGTCAGACTCGACTGTGCAACCGAACAACAAAACACAAAATAAATAACATAACTTGTATGTGCCATACAGCTCTAATAAAAACCAGATACCTCAGTGGTCGATGGTATTAAGATTTAAAGGTTTTTTAAAAAAAAGATCTTTAAGATATAAGATCTCAAGACCCAGGCTACAGTTGGGGGCCAGCCCAAGGAAGGGGACGCCTGCTGCCTCACCCAGAAGCCCGGTGGAAGAGCTCCGTCTCGCAGGCCCTGTGGAATTGTGATAGATCCCGCAGGGCCCTCGTCTCACCCGGGAGCTCAGGCAGGAGCCGGGGCCTGGAAGGGTTCCAAGGAGTCACCTTAGTGGAGAAGAGTTCCAGAAGGCAGCCGTGTTTGTCTCCAGCAGAACCGCCACATTCAAGCCCAGCAGCAATGTAGAGACGCAGCAAGATGTCCGGGGGATGAATTTTCGAGAGTCCAAACTCCCTTCTTCAGATACATTTTTGACCCTTGAAAGCAAGCACCCCGGAGATCTTGCTGGTGGTCTCTTAAGGTGCTGCTAGACTTGCATTTAGCTGTTCTTAGCTAAGGAATCGTCCAGGCTTGACTCTCTGTGATCCATCCACAACCTTTGGAGGGAAGCATGCGCTGTGGGGCCCTGTCGTCTCCTCTGCACTGCTGGGGAGCCCCCTTCTCCTCCTGAATATCCTCCTCCTATCCCAGTGACTGCGCGGTCTCACCCATCTGGAGAAGGGAGCCGCGACTCATGAGAGCTCCTCCCCTGCCCTAAACCTTGTCAGTCTTGAAGGCGCTCCTGGACGCTTGCTCTTTTCTGCTGCTACAGACAGACTAACACGGCTGCTCCATCTTGATCTGCCCATTTTGGTTGTAGTGGTTGAGTGTGCAGACTCTAATCTGGGAGAACCGGGTTTGATCCCCCACTCCTCCACTTGCACCTGGCTGGATGACCTTGGGCAAGCCATAGCTCTGTACCAGCTGTTCTCTCAAGGACAGCTTGGGAAAGAGCTCTCTCAGCCCCACCTACCTCACAGGGTGTCTGTTGTGGGGAGGGGAAGGGAAAGGAGATTGTAAGCCGCTCTGAGACTCCGAGTGAGTGAAGGGCGGGGTATAAATACAATCTTCTCCTCTCCTCCTCCTTCTCCTCCATTTTGATCTGTTTGGTGTAGTGGTTAGGAGCGCGGATTCTAATCTGGGAGAACCGGGTTTGATTCCTCACTCCTCCACATGCACCTGCTGGATGACCCTGGGCAAGCCGTAGTTCTGGCACAGCTGTTCTTGAAAAAGAGCCGTTTCTGTCAGAGCTCTCTCAGCCCCGCCTCCCTCACAGGGTGTCTGTTGTGGGGAGGGGAAGGGAAAGGAGATATTGTAAGCCACTCTGAGACTCCCTTGGGTAGTGAAGGGTGGGGTATAGATCCAATCTCTTCTTCTTCTTCTTCTTCTTCATCTTCTTCTTCTTCAAAGAAGTGAGCAGTGACTCACGAAAGCTCCTCCCCTGTCCCAAATTTTGTCAGTCTTGAAGGTGCTCCTGGATGCTTGCTCTTCAATGCTGCTGCAGACAGACTAACATGGCTGCTATTAAATACTGGGTTCCATGGAAGTGCAGCCCCCACAGCTAGTGATCAGCTATTTTCATTAAATTACTTCCTCACTGGTCACCTCTAGAATCCTGGTGCGCTATTGTTTTGGAGCTCCAAGCTCAGCCTGTCTCTGATAGACAGTCCTGGGTCGTTCTAGCCCCAATATATAACAGCTGCCCGTCTTGATTCCCCCCCCCCTCCCGCAAAGAAGTGAGCCGTGACTCACAAAAACTCACACCCTGCCCCAAATGTTGTTAGTCTTGAAGGTGCTCCTGGACTCTTGCTCTCTTCTGCTGCTGCAGACAGATTCACGCGGCTGCCCCATCTTCACCTGTCATCCATGTCTGGGCAGGGATTGTATCACATCTGTGTTCAGTGCGACACTTTGCACAAGAGATCTGCCTCCTTAATAAAGCGACACTTTTGGCTCCAGGCATGGATGCTCTGTATCAGCTGCTCAGTTTGAGGGTGCAGGATTTGGCCGGAAATTACAGGGGGAAAGATCCGAACGGCCCCTTTAGTCACCTAAATCCTGAGGACCGGACGCGAAGGTGAAGTGCCTTCCAAATATTGTCGCGAGCTGATCTGGTGCCCTTCACGGGGGCGACAAATTCAAATTTGCTTTTTCTGCCATACCGGAAATCAATTCCCCGGAGGCAAAGTGGCCAATTTCTCCCTTGCTGGGGCCAGCTCTGTTATTGAATGATTCCCCCGTGCTTATTCAAATATTGAATAAAGGTTACACAGCAAATTAATATTTAAAGATGCTGCACAGTTTCTTCTTGCAAATGCAACAATCGGGGCCTCAGGAGATCAGCCAAGACGTGCCAGCACAGTCGAGGGAGCACAAAGCCCAGGGACGAGGGGGTGGGAGGAAAGGGAAGGCCCGTCTGAGACGACCCCACCTCCTCACTTCCTGGCCTGACATCTCCAGGCTGGCAAAGAAGCGAAGTCGCCAACAAGACCCTAGCCTGGGGGAGGGGAAGCCTCCTCCTTTGGGGCTTGCTGACTTTCTGGGCTTGCCTGTAGACTCCCCCTGCAGGCCAAATTACAGGCAGGTGCTAGGAGAATGGTCTCTCTTGAGAGCCAGTTTGGTGTAGTGGTTAAGTGCACGGACTCTAATCTGGGAGAACCGGGTTTGATTCCCCACTTTTCCACATGCAGCTGCTGGATGACCTTGGCTCAGTCCCAAGCTTTGTAAGAGCTGTTCTCTCAAGAGCAGTTCTCAAAAGAGCTCTCTCAGCCCCACCTACCTCGCAGGGTGTCTGTTGTGGGAAGGGGAAGGGAAAGGAGATTGTAAGCTGCTCTGAGACTCCTTCGGATAGTGAAGGGCGGGATATGAATCCAATCTCCTCCTCCTCTTCTTCCTGTCCTGGGGATGGAGCCAGTGTTCCCTCTAAGCTGAGTTAGTGTGAGCTAGCTCACAGTTTTTTAGCCTCCAGCTCACACGTTTTTGTCTTAGCTCAGGAAGGATAGCTCCAGAGCAGACTAATTTATGCAGCAGGCAAATCGCTCACACACCACTTTAATCTCAGGAGCTCACAAAGTAGAATTTTTGCTCATGAGACTCCAGAGCTTAGAGGGAGCGTTGGTTGGAGGCCTGCAGAATTCTCAGTCCTTATTCAAGACTCCCCAGAAGGCACACAAGCCCCACTTCCAGAGCCATGTGCAAAAAACCACTCCTGCAGGCTCCCTTCCAAAACAGCAGTGACCCATTTGAGCTGCAGGAAAGACTCTCGCTGCCCTGGATGGCATCCAGCGGACCCCTAAGTGGCGCTCATGTCACCCCCCTCAGCTGTCAAGAGCCTCAAGTGCTTCAGCCTTTCTTCATAGGGAAAGTGTCCCAACCCTTTTATCATCCTAGTTGCCCTCCTCTGCACTTTTCCCAGTGCTGTAATATCCTTTCTGAGGAGTGGTGACCAGAATGCGCCTTCCCTCTCTGCCCCCCTTGGCCTGGCCTTTGTCCTCCTTCTCCTCCTCCTCCTCCTCCTCGTCCACTTGTCAAAAGTACATTTCCTGTTTGTTCTACAAAACCGTTCCAGCCAGATTGTGAGCTGCCTTTCCTGGTCCCCAGCCCCCACAAAGAGCACACAGTAAGGGAGCCACAAATACGGTTGCCCATGGCAACCATAGATTTAATTCCGGCAACCAGCAGGGAAAGTCACCGGCATCCTCTGCCCACGGGGAGAGAGAAGTTTTAAAAGGGCGACCAGCAACTCGGAGAAGAAGCGCTTTCCAAATGGCACCGGGCTGCAGTGCCGTCTGTGTCAGTGTGTGTGTGTGTGTGTGTGTGTGTAGGAGGAGATGCTGCACAGACACTGGCCCACCACTTCTCCTGCAGAACAAAAACACACGCACACCCCGATCCTTGCTGGGTAGCAGCTATTCAAGGGAGCCACTTAGGCTGCGGTCATACGGTCATTTCGACTGGGTTTCCCTGCTGTTCCCTCTTGCATTTAAAATTGCCAATCAGACACCCAAATCCGCCTCCTGCACCGAAATGGGCTCAGTCGTGCAATCCTCCCGGTTCCCTAGCGAGTTTTCTGACACCGGGAAAATCAAGTACTTTCTGGGTATTTACGTCTTAAATCTGCGATTTGCCGATCTAGACAGCCATCTCTCGCAATGACTGCGATTGGGTTGTCTGACCATCCTTCGCGTGATGAGGTCCCCCCCCCCCCCATCTTCCACCTTTGAGCGCATGAGCAATCCTGCGCTGAATAAATCCAATGTTTACATGTTCAAGCGCACATTTAGACTCCAGTGCTTGGTAGTATGTTGCTGGTTCACTTTGTTCGCTGTTTGGGGGGGGGGGGGACCTGTAAAAACCTGTACAGACAAGGGAATACGGCGAGTCCAGCTGGAGGTGGTGATTCAGCCATGTGCATGTGCGCATGTGCAAAGCAATTTTTTAAAAAATCACGCCATGCCGCCAAAGCAGCAGCGCGGCTCTCTAGACAGTGCCCAGAGCCGCATCGCGGAATGCTTGCAGTTCGGAGAGGGATGTGTGATCATTCCAACCTGGAAAAAAAATCCCAATTGTATTTATTGCGGGACCAAAATCGCAATTACCTTGCTGTGTGTCCCCAGCCTCACACTGCCTAGTGGATCAAGAAGCAAGGGGACACGGTGGCTGTGCTTTGCAGGCTACCAAAAATTATAAACCGGGGGTCCCCAGCGTGGTGCTGGTGGGCAGCACAGTCCCCACCATCACCTTTTCTGGCGACAGCCAAGTTTTTTTTTCCAGAAAGCGAGTGGGGCTGCTGCCCAGCAGGGCTTCTGAGCCAGTTTGGTGTAGTGGTTAAGAGCGCGGGCTCTAGTCTGGGAGAACCAGGTTTGATTCCCCACGCCTCCACTTGCAGCCAGCTGGATGACCTTGGGTCAGTCATAAGTTCCCTCAGGGCTGTTCTCTCAAGGGCAGTCCTCAAGGGAGCTCTCTCAGCCCCACCCACCTCACAGGGTGTCTGTTGGTGGGAAGGGGGAGGGAAAGGAGATTGACTCCTTTGGGTAGTGAAGGGCGGGATATAAATCCAAGCTCCTCTTCTTTTCTTATTGGCTGCTGGAGATTTGATTGGCAGTGCAGATTAAAATAATATTGCTTTTTACAGCCGCTGTGTCCACAGTGGTAGTTTTATTCTTTCTCTCATTTGTCTTTCCCACCAGTGTTCCCTCTAAGCTGAGTTAGTGTGAGCCAGCTCACCGTTTTTTAGCCTCCAGCTCACACATTTTTGCCTTAGGTCAGGAAGGATGCTTCCAGAGCAAACTAATTTATGCAGTAGCCAAATTGATGGGTCACAACTTTAATGCCAGTAGCTCACAAAGCGGATTTTTTACTCACTAGTATCTGCAGCTTAGAGGGAGCATGGTTTCCCAGAGTATTTTTTTAAAACCACTCCTCTTGTTCCCTGCCCTTGGGCTTCCTCTGGGGGGGGGGGGGGGCTTACCTCACGTGGCAGTCATTTTGTGGTTGTGCCCACCATCCTGTACCAGAATGACACGTTTGCCCAGAGACTCAAAAATCCAAGGGAGCGCTGCTACAAACCTTTGCAAGCATGCAGCACAAACAGATGGGGTGGTTGTCTTTCTCCTAGGCAGCACTGGCTTCTATTTGAGTGGCTAAGTGGGAGAGCCATGATTGGGGCAGCCCTATGTTTGGGTTCTTTTGCTCCAGTCCCAGCGTGTCCCAGTTTCAAAATCCACCGTGTGGATTCTCTGTGTGTATTGCAGAGCCTCCTTCTCACCAGCTGTCTATCTCCGTCTCTCTGTTTATCATGACGGGACCATCCGGCTGCCTCTCACTCACAAATGTATCCTCCAAAGCATCTCCATGCCTGTCTGTCAATCAGAGCAGGTTTTCCCTATCAGTCTTTATTCAAGGAGCGTTGATACGCTGGGAGCCAGGTGAAGCATCGCTTTCTAATGTGATATGCAAACAGGAGGGGGGGGCAGGTTTCCTTGGCTCCCAGCTGTAGGTAGCTGCTGCGTTTGCAGAGGGAGGGAGCTTACCTGCGTGCCCGCGGACATGGGTGTCTGCGTGGGCACACACGGGCATCAAAATGGAAAGCGTCTGCAACTGTTCTTGCTTGACAATATCCTAGAGCAAAGATTTATTCTAACCATAAATTCCAAAACCTTCCAGAAAACTGCAGCCTAATCTTTATTTCACAGTGATTTCTACCCCAATTCACTTCTTAATGATGAATGCATTTTTTTCTCCCACTGTGGAATAGGGATTCTTGAACCCCCATTGGTTCAGTTCATCTGCTCATCAGTCCCAAACAGAGAGCCAATTTTTCAATGACTGGTTTGACAGTTCATCGACCAGTTCATGGCCGTTTGACAGGCTGCTTTTCTGTATGATCCAAAAAGCCACGAATGCCATCCACGCAATGCCTTCTATTAGGACCAACCCAACCACACATAACAGGATGAAAACTTTGGGTTCACCAAGATGCTTCATCAAGACAGATGTCATGACATGAAAAAGAGGGTTGGGGGGGAATCAGCATTGGGCCAGAGGAACTAGAAAGCTTGCTCGCTGTTATGTAACATTCGGCTGGCTCCGACAAAAGATATAACATGGGCTGGCTTTTTGGATCTTACTTTTGGACTTACACAGGCGTAAAGAACTTGACTGCTTCTCTGTATTCCTTCCTCACAATACAATACAGCACAGTTGGATTTTTCTGTGTGTAGCCATCACCTTTTCCCTTATAACTTCACGATGGAAAGGGCTAGAAGTAAACAAGAGAAGTAAACAAGTAAACAACTCATCTGTTTCTCTGTGTTCCTTCCTCACAATAAAAGATAACAGATAAAAGGAAGTCCTTCTTCACCCAAAGGCTGATTAACACGTGGAATTCACTGCCACAGGAGGTGGCAGCAGCTACAAGCATGGACGGCTTCAAGAGGGAATTAGATAAACAGGTGGAGCAGAGGTCCATCAGTAGCTATTAGCCACAAGATATAGATAGGAACTCTCGGTCTGGGGCAAGTGGTGCTCTGTATTCTTGGTGCTTGGGGGGGCGGGCAACAGTGGGAGGGCTTCTAGTGTCCTGGCCCCACTGGTGGACCTCCTGAGGGCACCTGGTGTTTCTGGCCACTGTATGGCTCAGAGTGTTGGACTGGATGGGCCACTGGCCTGATCCAACATTGGCTTCTCTGATGTTTTTATGTACAATACAGCATAGTTGGATGTTCCAGTGTGGAGGCATTATCTTTTCCCTTATGAACTTCACAATGGAAAGGGCTAGAAGTAAACAACTAAACAACTTGCCTGCTTCTCTATGCTCCTTCCTCACAGTGTACTACAACACAGTTGCCTTTTACCGTGGCTAGGCATCACCTTTTCCCTTGTAACTTCACAATGGAAAGGGCTAGAAGCTTCCTCTTTTTTGAACAAAAGCCGGGACCTTCAGTGATTCTGGTAACACACCAGTAAAATTATATAGCAATTGCTGATCTTTTAAATAAAATAAGTACAGCAGGCAGAAAATGAAAGGGAAAGGATAATTCACGGTATGGATGGCGCCATAGAGAGTTAAATCAGTGACACATAACTATGCTGTGTTTTTCAAAAATCCCAACCTTTTGGTGATTGTCTTAGTCCTTTGTTAATGGCTGCCAACCTGCTTGGATCGGCGACACTTTGCCTACGAGCTGTTTTGAAAAACTCCGGTGCACACCTCTTTGGCAGATGTTCAAGTGGTGTGCTGCCGGCCGATCAGGCCTGGTGATCAGCTCCGACCTGATTGTCTCATTCAAACACAGTAAGTCCGACTGCCAAGCACTTTCGGCACAAAATGTGCAGCGTCGCTGCTGTGGAAGGTGTGTGCCCGCTTGGATGAATGCAAACTAATCAGCGACGGTTTGCGGCTTCCGTTCAAGAGCATGGCAAGGTGCTGGGAATCAAAATATGGAACAGCGACTCTGCATTCTAACCAGAAGGAGTCATTCACCTTGCGTCTGTAGAAAAGAATGGCTGGGAACGTGAACCCGGGAGAGATCACAATCCTGCCATCCGTTCCTTTCCACACAGATCCTGCCCACCATTAAGGAATCTCAGAAGAAATCAGGGTAGCTGCAGCGGAGGCACGATCCGGCTTCCTCTCCATAAATCAGGCTGAAGGCTTAGGGGCTTTGTGGAGCAACTTTAATTAGCACAGAATTCGGAGGAGACGGCTCTCTCCAGCAAACCGAGGCGCTTTCCCTCCCCAAAAAACAGCGACTGCATTGGGCTGATAATTAAGCCGAGCCCAGCAAACTCATTTTCCGCAACACCGTCAGGATCCCACGTTTCCAATGAAACGTGAAAGCCGGCAATTAGTCAAGGCCCCTGGCCACGCCGGGCACCTCTGGCTACCCAGATCAATCATTTCTCTCGGGCACAGGAGTGATAAATAATACCGCATTTAAGCCCCCCTCCCCAATTTATTTACTCAGAAGCGGCAGCCAGCCATCGGATTTCTCATTGGCACCTCATGATTTATGTAACAGGGTTGCAAAGTCAGAAACTGCCTAGGCCAGGAGAGCTCCAGAGCTGCTCCGGATCGACAGACCAGGGGCAGTGTTCCCTCTAAGCTGAGTTTGTGTGAGCTAGCTCATAGTTTTCTAGCCTCCGGCTCACACGTTTTTGTCTCAGCTCAGGAAGGAGGGCTCCAGAGCAAACCAATTGATGCAGCAGCCAAATCGCTCGCTCACCACTTTAACGCCAGTAGCTCACAAAGCAGAATTTGTGCTCACAAGACTGCGCAGCTTAGAGGGGGCATTGGCCAGGGGGCATGAAATCCAGCCGTGATGGGGCTGTCCTCCGGGATGGGGGGCCCCCTTTCTGCTCACATGCTCCCAATTTTAGTTTCAGTACAGAAAGGAAAGCTGCTAGCTAGCTGCTCTTTTGCGTTGGGCCTTGGAACCAGAGAGAAGGTTCCCAAAACCACCTTCCCCTTTCTGGGGCACTAGGTTGCCGACTCTGGGTTGGTAAATTCCAGCAGGGGGCAAGGAAAGCAAGGGAGGCTGTGGGGAGGAGGGAGGTAGTGTGAGGGTGGGCAACAGAAGCAGGGAGGGTGAAAAAGAGGGTAAGATCAGGTGTGGGGATGGGCCATCTCCAGGTAGGGTGGCCAGTCTCTTGGCAGAGCCTGGAGCTCTCCTGATGACAGAGAAGAAGAGGAGGAGGAGGAGGAGGAGGAGATTGGATTTATACCCTGCTCTTCACTCAGCGTCTCAGAGCGGCTTACAATCTCCTTTCCCCTTCCCCTCCTGACAACAGACACCCTGTGAGACAGGTGGGGCTGAGAGAGCTCTTTTGAGAACTGCTCCTGAGAGAACAGCTCTGAGAGAACTTGTGACTGACCCAAGGTCACACCAGCAGCTGCATGTGGAGGAAGAGTGGGGAATCCAACCCGGTTCTCCCTGAGTAGAGTCTGCTTTCTTAGCCACCACACCAAACTGGTTCACAGAGGAGTTCAACAGGAGAAAATGGATGCATTGTTCTGCTACAAAATTTAGGGATTTTAAAAATAACGGACATAGCAAATTCTGCGGTTTCCCTGAAATAAGAGTTAGTGGAGCCTCTCCCAAATAAGTTAAGAGGGCTTCCAGCTACGATCGCCAGCTCTGAGTTGGGAAATACCTGGACATTTCAGGGGTGGAAACTGGAGAGGGCAGAGTTTGCGGAGGGGACGAAGTTCAGCAGGGTATAATGCCATAGAGCCCACCTTCTAAAGCAGCCATTTCCTCCAGGGAAGCTGATCTTGTTCATCCGGAACTCAAATGCAATAGCAGGAAGTATCCAGCTGCCACCGGGAGGTTGGGAACCCTAC
The DNA here is from genome assembly GCA_029233225.1 of Lepidodactylus listeri. Classification (NCBI taxonomy): domain Eukaryota; kingdom Metazoa; phylum Chordata; class Lepidosauria; order Squamata; family Gekkonidae; genus Lepidodactylus; species Lepidodactylus listeri. Next base: position 2,121,060 of record JARCFY010000002.1, read on the forward strand.
TTCCAGCCTTTTCCCCTCCTGTGGCTACAAGCCAGCAAATGGCACAGGGAAGAAAGCATGAAGACGCCGCCCCCCCCCTTTCCGGCCCCGCTGTGCAACACACACAGCTCAGATCCAAGACACCCCCACCCCATCCCATTTCAGGTGTTAGGAAAAAATACCCGAACCATGTTGGGCATACCTTGGCCCTAAGCAAGAAGAAGATATTTTAACAGGGGGGAGGGAAGAGAGAGGCCTAGCAGGGCGGTGATCTAAGAGGGTCAAGCTAACAAAACAGGTTATCATAAAAATACAAATATTTATCATGGTATGCACATTGATAAACAATAAAATAGGTTAAAAGAAATGGTCCAGATATCAGACTCTTAAAACGTTTGACAGAGTAAATAACTGTAAAACAACAGAGAGTATCTCTATGGCCTACTGTGTAAACTTTGAGCAACTGTGCATCACACAAGGTAATAACGAAAATTTCTTATTTTAAATTTTACTTATTCATTTGTAGTTAAATTTATGTTTCTCCCTCCCCACCATTTGGCGGACTCGGGGCAGCTAACAACACATATAAATATGCATTAAAACCCCAATATTAAAACAAAATTAATTTAAGTGGAAATATAAAACCGTAATTATACAATACATAATTAATTAATAACTTATATTAAAAGATGGCGATCCTCTGCTGTCATTATTACGTGCATTGGGTATATAATAATTTGGCTCTTTTCTCTCTCCCTTTTGATAATTCCAGAAAGCGACACCTGGCTCTAAAGAGAAGCTTTCCCCCCCCCACATATTTATTTCAGGATGTGAGTTGTTTTACAACAGCAATGTTGACCACTGAGAAAAGCCCTAACGAAACGCGTATGGTCTGCTGGTCATGATATACCCATCAAGTGTATACGTAAAGTCAGGGGTCATTTCGCTAAAAAAGAGGCGCAGGAGCTCATTAGCACAACTCATTAGCACAACTCATTTGCATGTGCCACACCCCCTGACCTCACCGGAAGTGTGTCAGAGGGCAACACCCACCGCTCAGGCTCCGCCCCAAAATCTCCAGGTATTTCCCAACGCAGAACTGGCGGGCCAGCTTGACGCTTTGGCTAAAAACACTTTAGGGTTCCTTCGCTCTTGCAGGGAAGCTACCCTACAACAAGCATGAAAATACAGATGAAGTTGTTATGCTTTTGCTATTTCCCACAGCGCATCACCATATGTGCCCGCTCCTGGGCTTGTTACTCCCGGAACGGCGCTCCTGCACGCTCCTGCTCGAAATAACCCCTGTGTAAAACTATCCGCTCTGTCTGTTAAATCCCAGCCATATTTTCGGTTGAGGTTCCTCCCCCCTTTTTTTTCTCGTTTTTTGTAGGACTCGTGGGGCAGCAGGGGCAGGATCCTCCGGAGTCTGGGAGAGAGACGAGGAGACCTATTGCCCCCTTCCCTTCCTCCCTCCCCTGCCAATCGCTATTTCCTAGTGGCTTCCCTCTGAACGGATGATTTTATGAACTGTCTCTTAGATCTTCTCTGCCTGCCAGTCATACCGCTCAGCATTTCTCTCCTGCAGCATTTCTCTCCTGCCAGGCCTGGCTCCCATCAAAGGCTCTCCTGGGGAGGGAGGCAGGTCCTTGCAGGAGGGAGGGGGATCCCCACTTTTCTCTTTTCTTTTCTTCCCCCAATCCAGGCTGGCCATTTTTTAACATGGTTGTATTGTTAGTGGGCGAACGACAGCCCTTTCAGTTTCCCTCCCTATAAAAATTTGTGCAAATGGTAAAAGAAAAAAAAAAAGATTTTGGTAAAAGAGAAATCTGCGGATAATTACAGACCGCTTTCTCTTTCTTTCTAATCCTTGCTTTTTCTCTCCTTGCGCCGTGTTTATCTCAGGTATTTGTATCGATTGGCTGCCTTCCCTTGGTTGTACTTCTGAGGATGCTGGAAGTGTCTGTTTGGCAGGGGACTGAACGACGGCATTGAAACAGATAAACTCAAAGTCCCACGCCTGGGTTGTGGGGAAAGGGGGAGGGGCCCTTAGGGAAGCCTTGGCCTATGACCCCCACCCACCCAATTTTAGCCCTTCCCCCCTGCCTGATCACCCTCACAACCAACTGCGGTCCTAGTTTGGTGCCATGGTTATGAGTAGCGGACTCTAATCTGGAGCACTGGGTTTGATTCCCCACTCCTCCTCCACATGCAGCCAGCTGGGTGACCTTGGGTCAGTCACAGTTCTCTCAGAGCTCTCTCAGCCCCACCTACCTCACAGGGTGTCTGTTGTGGGGAGAGGAAGGGAAGGAGATTGTCAGCCGCTCTGAGACTCCGAGTGAAAGGCAGGATATGAATCCAATCATCATCAGCTCTTCCTCCTCCTCCCCCCCCCCCCCAGTTAGGTGTAGTGGTTAAGTGCGGGGACTCTGACCTGGGAGGACAAGGTTTGATTCCCCACCTCCTCCACATGCAGCCAGTTGTGTGACCTTGGGCAAGCCACAGTTCTCTCAGAGCTGTTCTCTCAAGAGCTATCCTGGAGAGAGCTCTCTCAGCCCCACCTCCCTCATAGGGTGCCTGTTGTGAGGAGGGGAAGGGAAGGAGATTGTAAGCCGCTCTGAGACTCCGAGTGAAGGCTGAGGTATAAATCCAACCTCCTCCTCCTCCTCCTCCATTTGGTGTAGTGGTTAGGAGTGCGGACTCTAATCTGGGAGAACCAGGTTTGATTCCCCATTCCTCCACATGCAGCCAGCTGGGTGACTTTGGGTCAGTCACAAGTTCTCTCAGAGCTGTTCTCTATGGGGCAATTCTTGAGAGAGCTTTTTCAGTCCCACCTGCCTCACAGGGTGTCTGTTGTGGGAGGGGAAGGGAAGGAAAGGAGATGGTAAGCCACTCTGAGATTCCAAGTGAAGGGCGGAGTATAAATCCAACCTCCTCCTCCACTTCCTCTGTTTGGTGTAGTGGATAGGAGTGCAGACTCTAATCTGGGAGAACCAGGCTTGATTCCCCACTCCTCCACATGAAGCTGCGGGGGTGACCTTGGGTCAGTCCCAGTTCTCTCAGAGCTGTTTTCTCAAGAGCAGTTTCTGTCAGAGCTCTCTCAGCTCCACCTAACTCTCAGGGTGTCTATTGTGGGGAGGGGAAGGGGAAGGAGATTGTAAGCTGCTCTGAGACTCTGAGTGAAGGGCGGAGTATAAATCCAATTTCTTCTTTTACTTCTTCTACATTATTCCTAAAATCCCAGGGTCAGGTCGATACAAGTCGTGCTTCTACCCTCTTCCGTTTTGCCTCCAAAGTGCCCAAAATTGGTAGCCTCTTGCTTAAGTTTACTGAAAACAGAGAACCAAGTCTGTGTTCCCAAGAGGTTTATTATTTATTTATTTATTTCATGGGATTTATATCCCGCCCTCCCCACCAACACTGGGCTCAGGGCGGCTAACAACAAACAAACAATAATACTAACAGTATAAATTAAAACAATTAAACTTATACAACAAGATCGGCAGCATACAAATAGCATATCTTCAGTAAGTGTATCAGAACAGCGCTCAGATGTAATCCTTGTGCACGGTCACACAGGCTGTCGGATAGAATTGGGCCAGGGCCAAGATGTGTACATTAGGCGCCCCCTACTTAAAGGCCTGGTGGAAGAGCTCCGTCTTGCAGGCCCTGCGGAATTGTAACAGATCCCGCAGGGCCCTGGTGTTCTCTGGGAGCTCATTCCACCAGTATGGGGCCGCCACTGAAAAAGCCCTTGCCCTTGTAATCGCCAGCCGAGCCTCCTTCGGCCCTGGTAGAACCAAATGGTTTTGGGTTCCAGACCGAAGTGCTCACTGGGGAACATATGGAGAGAGGCGGTCCTTCAAGTAAGTAGGTCCCAGGCCATATAGGGCTTTATAGGTAAGCACCAGCACCTTGAACCTTACCCGGTACGCTATAGGCAGCCAGTGCAGTGCTTTTAAGGCGGGCTGGATGTGTTCCCACACGGGGAGACCCAACAGCAGCCACGCCGCAGCATTCTGCACCAGCTGCAGCTTCTGGATTTGGCACAAGGGCAGCCCCATGTAGATGACATTACAGTAGTCCAGTCTTGAGGTCACCAAGCATGGATCACTGTCGCCAGTTCGTTGCATTCAAGGAAGGGGACCAACTGCTTGATCAGCCGAAGATGATAAAAGGCTGACCTCGCAGCGGCTGCCACCTGGGCCTTCATCATTAACGAGGGGTCCAGGAGCACTCCCAAACTCCTAACCTCCAACGCTGGTACCAACGGCACCCCCTCGAAGGCCGGGAGAGGGATCCCTAACCTTGGTCCACTCCGACTCAGGCATAGGATCTCCATCTTCGTCGGATTCAATTTCAGTCGACTTTGCCTGAGCCAACCAGCCACGGCCTGCAATGCCAGGTCCAGATCTCGTCAATGGCCGCCAAAAGACTATGTTGCCAGTCTTCGACCTGCTCATCCAACGAGCCACCAGGGGGCAAAGGATCCCACAGAGCTTCCTGGAATCGAACAGGATCCATTTGGCTCCGCAGGCGAGCTAAAATCTGCTCGCCACCCAAACAGGGTCGAAGAGGCAGGTTCACCCAGGCCTTCAGAGTCTGGTGGTCTGACCATGGTACAGCCGTAGCCATTATCCGGTCCACCGTAACCCCCACCGCAAAAATCAAGTCAAGCATGTGACCGGCTCTGTGTGGGGGGGTTGTAACAAACTGGGAAAGTCCCGGCGCCGCCATGGACGACACCAGGAGGGTGTCGAGATCGACACCAGGTCCATAGCGGAGGGTGCTCAGGCGCCTAGCCTGATATGGCCTCCAGCAGGGATGGCAGGCTGCTTGCCAGTGCGTTGGGTGGACGGTACACCAGCCAAACAGCCAAACTCTCCCCGGCCTCCCAAACAAAACTAACATACTCCATGCCTGCAAGATTCCGCGGTGGTAGCACCCTGAAGGTGTAACCCACCCAGATGAACTCAGCCACACCTTCCCCCTGCCCCTGAGTCTGAGATTGGTGAAGGACCAAGAACCCAGGCGGTGCCATTTGGGAGAGAGAAACAGTCTCTCCCTCCCGCACCCAGGTCTCGGTCACGCACGCCAGGTCCACATCCTGCTCTGACAGAAAGTCACAGAGGGTTCTGGTCTTATTATTTATGGACCTGGCGTTACACATCACCAATGTCGGAGTGGGGTTCTGCTTCCTCGCCCCACAACCTACTACTTTTGGGATGAGACACAGATTGGAAGGAGACCGAGCTCGTCCATGTCTCCGTCTCCTTCCCTCTCTCCCTCTGGTCCCACCGCCATACCTCCCCCTCCCCAGGAGCACCGGGATCCCTTGACTGCTCATGTGACTGTCGGCGGCCTTTACCAACTTGTCTCGGTCGTCGTTGGACACTTTCACAGTAAAGATGGCCCCACCGCTCTGGTCCTACCACCTCTGACCGTCCAATAGCAGGCGCAGTCTGATACCACCCAATTTGGCTCTAATATTTAGTTAGGAGGAGCCCCATCCGCAAAGCTAAAAGCCACGCTAGTTAAAACCAGCAATGTCCCACCCAACCCCCACCCACAAAAACTAACTACTAATCTAATTTAAACCAACTAAGGGGTAGAAACCTATTACAACACAATTTCTAGGGCCACTACACTAACTATACCCTGTCCTAACTACGCTAACAGCTAAAAGAGAAAGGGAAAAGGGGGACCAAACAGCCCCTTTCTTCTGTTTGCCCCGTCCCCCCCCCCAAAAAAAACCCAAATCTCTCAACCACTCTTCTGTTAGCCAGAAGAACCTCTTCTTCTTCTTCTTCATCATCTTCTTCTTCTTCTTCTTGTCATTCACACTCTTCTTGGAGAGGCAGGATCCAGAAAGGGAAATTCTCCCCCCCCCCCCCAAAAAAACATGTTGGACTCACCCAAGAGAGACTGCTCTAATCAAGCACCTCTGCATCCTTTGAAGCCTTCTTCATGACACCCCTCCCATCTTCTGATGAGGATAAAAGGACTCAATGAAAATGTCGAGACAGGGTGCGGCTGCAATGAAAAAGGCCAACGCTATGCTGGGGGTTATTAGGAAGGGAACTGAAAACAAATCAGCCAGTATCATAATGCCCCTGTATAAATCGATGGTGCGTCCTCATTTGGAGGACTGTGTACAGTTCTGGTCGCCACACCCCAAAAAAGATATGATAGCATTGGAGAAAGTGCAGAAAAGGGCAACTAGAATGATAAAAGGGTTGGAACACTTTCCCTATGAAGAAAGGTTGAAGCCCTTGGGGCTCTTTAGTTTGGAGAAACGACGGCTGAGGGATGACATGATTGAGGTTTATAAGATTATGCATGGGATAGAGCAGGTAGAGAAAGAGGTCCTTTTCTCCCTTTCTCACAATACAAGAACTCGTGGGCACTCCATGAAATCGCTGAGCCGTCGGGTTAGAACCGATAAAAGGAAGTCCTTCTTAACACATGGAATTCACTGCCACAGGAGGTGGTGGCGGCTACAAGCATGGACGGCTTCAAGAGGGAATGGGATAAACATCTGGAGCAGAGGTCCATCAGTGGCTATCAGCCACAAAGTATAGATAGGAACTCTCAGTCTGGGCAAGTGATGCTCAGTCTTCTTGGTGCTTGGGGGGGGGGGGGCAACAGTGGGAGGGTTTCCTGCCCCCATTGCTGGACCTCCTGAGGGCACCTGGTGTTTTTGGCCACTGTGTGGCACAGAGTGTTGGACTGGATGGGCCATTGGCCTGATCCAACATTGGTTTCTCTTATGTTCTTCTGTTCTTATGACTCAGGGATCTCCATTCATACTGACTTCTGATGGAGCTGTTCTATGCCCTGAAACTGTCCCTCAGGGAAGAAGAGAAGAAGAAGAGATTGGATTTATACCCCGCCCTCCACTCCCCAATGGAGTCTCAGAGCGGCTTACAAACTCCTTTTCCCTTCCCCTCCCCACAACAGACACCCTGTGAGGTAGGTGGGGCTGAGAGAGCTCTTTCCCAAGCTGTCCTTGAGTATCAACTTAGATTTGGGGGACACACACGGACTGTGCGGTGACGCATCCTGAAGCATTCCTCTCCGTCCAGCTGCTCTTGGCCAACAAATCTCTGCATGAGGCAGAGCGGCTTCTCTGGGGCCGGAGCCGACCCTCCCGTCATAAGTCCAGAAGGTGCGTTGCAGGCCAGAGTGCTCGGCCTTTTCACTCCCCACTCTGGATCTCTTGAGACAAAGAGAGGCAATTGCCTGTCTCCCCTGTGGGCCCCCAGTAATCTGAGCACCCCAGGAGGGCAAAGCAAATAGACAGGTGTGTGACATTGAGGGGTGCAGCTTGGCATCTGGGACCTGAGGCGTGGAACTTGCTAGGAGCCTTGACACTGGCGGTCTCAGCACAGCAGCAGCGGAAAGGGTTTTTTTGGGGGGGGGGAGTGAAAGGGAAAGGGGCTGGCAGGCGGCATCGTCCTCGCTGGGAACTGTCATCTGAAATGTCCTTGTTACAGTGAGAAATCCCAGTCACCTGCCAGATCAATGACTATAAAGAGCAAAAAAAAAAATCAATGCCCTTAAGGGCGAAGCTGATTGTGAAACCTGCCAGAGCGGCCCGACTTTTCTGAGCTTTCTGTGAATCTGATCAGCAGCAGCAGCTCAGGTCTGACTTGCAATATGGGTTGCCAACTCTGGCATGGGGAGTTCCTGGAGGTGTGAGGGTGGTGCCTGGGGAGAAAACTGAGTGGGGGTGTGATGCCATGGAGCCTCCTCCCCCTCCAAAGCTGCCGTCTCCTCCAGGGGAACTGATCTCTGTAGTCAGGAGATCAGTTGTAATTCCGGGAGGTCTCCAGGTCCTACCTGGAGGTTCATAACCCTACGTGTGCTATTTCTCTCTGGGCCATGGGGCAACAAGTCTTCTTAGAGGTAGTTTCATGGAGGATGTCTATCAATGGCTACTGGCCATGGTGGCTGAGGGGAACCTCCACATTCAGAGGCACTCATCCTCTGAATCCCAGGACCAGGGGGCAGCATCAGGGGAAGGCCTCGGCCTCTGCGCCCTGTTGTTGGCCCTCCAGAGGAACTGGTTGGCCCCTGTGTGAGACAGGATGCTGGACTAGATGGACCCTCACTGGTCTGACCCAGCAGGGCTCTTCTGATGCTCTTATGAAAGTGTCATCCTCTATGCCCTGTTGTTGGCCCTCCAGAGGAACTGGTTGGCCCCTGTGTGGGACAGGATGCTGGACTAGATGGACCCTCACTGATCTGATCCAGCAGGGCTCTTCTGATGCTCTTATGAAAGTGTCATCCTCTATGCCCTGTTGCTGGCCCTCCAGAGGAACTGGTTGGCCACTGTGTGGGACAGGATGCTGGACTAGATGGACCCTCACTGATCTGATCCAGCAGGGCTCTTCTGATGCTCTTATGAAAGTGTCATCCTCTATGCCCTGTTGTTGGCCCTCCAGAGGAACTGGTTGGCCACTGTGTGGGACAGGATGCTGGACTAGATGGACCCTCACTGATCTGACCCAGCAGGGCTCTTCTGATGCTCTTATGAAAGTGTCATCCTCTATGCCCTGTTGTTGGCCCTCCAGAGGAACTGGTTGGCCACTGTGTAGGACAGGATGCTGGACTAGATGGACCCTCACTGATCTGATCCAGCAGGGCTCTTCTGATGCTCTTATGAAAGTGTCATCCTCTCTGCCCTGTTGTTGATCCTCCAGAGGAACTGGTTGGCCACTGTGTGGGACAGGATGCTGGACTAGATGGACCCTCACTGGTCTGACCCAGCAGGGCTCTTCTGATGCTCTTATGAAAGTGTCATCCTCTATGCCCTGTTGTTGGCCCTCCAGAGGAACTGGTTGGCCACTGTGTAGGACAGGATGCTGGACTAGATGGACCCTCACTGATCTGATCCAGCAGGGTTCTTCTGATGTTCTTAAGCTGTGGGCAGGTCTTCCCTTCACTAACAATTGGCCAGAGAGTTACCCAAAAAGATGCTAGCCTTGACCCCCTGAAGTGCAGGTGTGGAGCCAGACTCCACCCCACTGGCACTCCAAGGGCAACATAGAAGCTAGGACCCAGGAGGAGTCCAAGCTGCTTCATGGCCTCTTGGGCCTGCCAGTCAGGGCTGCTTGCAAGGGAAGGGGCTGGGTCGGGAATGCCCAGCCAGGGTTGGCAACGGGTGTGAAATATCGATTGCTTGCAAGTGGATTTGGCAGTTTCACACAGTAAAAAACAGTCTCCGCTTGCATTGGAAGTGGATTGGAGGTCCATTATTCAGCATGTACAGAAGCCTGCAGTTGTTGGAAGGCAGAAGAGGGGGGAGCTCAGGGCTGCCAAGTGCCGGCGACTTACCGGTGGGGGGGAGTTGTTCTCCCCCCGGGAGCTCTTCTGGCGCATGCACTTTTGCGCATGTGCTGGCGATGTAATGACGTCACCCGGAGGTGACGTCATCACGTTGGGGGCGTTGCCCTGGCAACGCCCTTAACATGATGACATCACCTCCAGGTGACGTCATTACACGGGGGAAGTCATCCTCACCGGACGACTTCTGGGGCAGGATTCCCCCCGCTGGCCGAATGCCAGCCGGTGGATTGGGAATCCCTATAGCGGGGGATCCCCCACCCCCCGGGCTGACTTGGCAGCCCTAGATCTACTATCAACGAGTCCAGAACCGGAAGTTCACCATTTTTAATTTTTTTAACCAAATATACACTCAAGGCCAATAATTATCGAACACATTTTCAGTTTTACCTTGTATAGCAAAGGTTAATTTCTCCATTTCTGCAACTTCTAATAATTTATCAATATACTCTTCTTTTGTTGGTATATTTTCATTTTCCCACAATTTAGCGTACAAAATCCATGCAGCTGTCAAAATTTGCATAAGTAAAAAAACATCGTGTTTCTTAAATGCATCAGGAATTATATTAGGTAGGACAAATTCTGGCTTTAACAATATTTTTACATCTAAAATATCCTCTATAACCCTTTTTATAAAAGTACAGGTTTCCCCCCCCCTTTTTTACACATCTACCATATATGGAAAAAAGTGCCTATATTATGTTTGCATTTCCAGCATTTTTTTGATATGTTTTTACTATACCCATTCAATCTATCAGAAGGGATGTGCCATCTATAAAACATCTTTACTATATTCTCTTTGAAATTACTCGTCTGAATATATTTTATGTTCCTCGACCAAACTTTGGACCATTCTGCTAATTCAATGTTATCTATATTCTGTGCCCAAGCTATCATTGATGGTTTTATCCCTTCAAACAGCTGCCTAGTTTTGCCATGTTCCAGACTCCGTGCTTCCAAATGTGTTCTGGGGGAATGCAGCGCTCCACTTGAGATGTCATCTGTTACCCCCTCTTGCCTGTCTGCCCGTCTCTGTTTGTGTCCCTGTAAGCTGGCACACCCGCCCTGCCAGGGCCCTGACACCACTCTGCTGCGATGGGGAGAGATTATTTCTGCCAGGAGGGCGAGCAGGTGTGTGCTTCACACCCAGAGGGAGGGTGGCAAGGATCAATGCATGCAAAAAGTCTGCATGCTAAAGACTGAACCCGGCAGGAAACATTGCTCTTAAAAAGGGGAGTTCTTGTATGAATGTGGAGGGAAATACGATACGGAGGACCCACTCTGCAGAAGATACTTGGAGAAGGGAAAGGAAAGCCAGTGGTGGAAAGTTCCATCAAGGCACAGCTGACTTATGGTGACACTGTAGGATTCTCAAGCCAAGAGGCATTCATGAGGGTTGCCAACCTCCAGGTGGTGGCTGGAGATCTTCTGCTGTTACAACTGATCTCCAGGCAACAGAGATCAGTTTCCCTGGAGAAAACGGCCACTCTGGGAGGTGGACTCTATGGCATTATAGCCCACTGAAGTCCCTCCCTTCTCCAAACCCTGCTGTCCTCAGGCTCCACCAACCCCACCCCCCCAAAAAATCATCAGGTATTTCCCAACTTGGAGCTGGCAACCCTAACATTCAGAGTTGGTTTGCCATTGGTGCCTCTGCATAACCACCCTGCACTTTCTTGGAGGTCTCCCATCCAAGCACTAACCAGGGCTGTCCCTGCTTATCTTCCAAGATATGACAAGATCAGGCTAGCTTGGACCATCCAGGCTGTCATTGGCAAGCAGCTGGCAATGCTCCCGGAGATGTGCACTCTGCCTCCTTGCTTGCAGCTCCCTTCTAAGCTTCTGTCTCCAGTGCTCAAAGGGTGGAGGAGAGCCTGGTGGTCTGATCTCACCTAACTGGGTCTCAACTGCTGCATCAGGGATAAGTACTGGGTCAGCTGCTGGCTGTGAGCCTTGATCAGTCTGTAGCACTTATGCCGTTGGTTCAGGGCCGACTACACAGAGCCCTTCTGCACCTGAGGAGTCCCCAGCATTGCTTGTCTCAGGCTGACCCATGACAGTCCTCAAGGTAGAGAAATTCTCCTCCTCCTCCTCCTCCTCCTCCTGCTCACATATGTATGTTCTTTGAGAGCCAGTTTGGTGTAGTGGTGAAGTGCGCGGACTCTAATCTGGGAGAACCGGGTTTGATTCCCCACTCCTCCACTTGCACCTGGCTGGATGACCTTGGGCAAGCCGTAACTCTGTACCAGCTGTTCCCTCAAGGACAGCTTGGGAAAGAGCTCTCTCAGCCCCACCCACCTCACAGGGTGTCTGTTATGGGGAAGGGAGGGGAAAGGAGTTTGTAAGCCGCTCTGAGACTCCCTTGGGGAGTGGAGGGCGGGGTATAAATCCAATCTCCTCTTCTTCTTCTTCTTCTTCTTCTTTATTTAAAAACCTCGTGCCCCACTTTTCATGGCAGCTCAAGGCAACCAACATTAAACCTATTCAAACCAGGCACGTACAAATAACATCACAAACACCCAGTATAACAGTGTCAGATCATCCATATTGCAACAACGTTTGATTTTCAAAAGCTGGCTGCCTTTTTTAAAAAAAAAAACCCTTCAAGAAAAGTCCCTTTGAAGCAGAACAGCTTTATAAACCTTCCAGAAAGCTGGCAAAGGGGTGTCGGTTGCCCCGCCTCTGGGAGCCAATTCCACAGAGTGGGGGCAGCAACAGAAAAACCATACATGTGGACAGCAGTGCCTGTAATAAGGGGACCATGAGTGAAACACGCTGTGTGGAATGGACCTGGTGTGTGTGGGGATGCCAGCCTCCAGGTGGGGCCTGGGGATCCCCCAGAATGACAGCTCATCTCCGGACTACAGCGATCAGTTCCCCTGGAAAAAATGGCTGCTTTGGAGGGTGGACCCTGTGGCATGGTACCCCACAGAGGTCCCTGTCCTCCCCAGGCTCCATCCCCAAATCTCCAGGAGTTTCCCAGCCTGCATTTGGCAACCCTATCTCCCCTGCCAGTGGCCGGGGGGAACCTAGCAATCCTAGCAAGTAGAGCTTTTGTAGGCTTAGTACCAAAATAAGTGATGTTGCCTTTAGTCAGTGGGGCCTGTGGGGTGGAAGGATCCAGTTTCTGGCTTTTATACACACATATTCTGGCAACTGACTTCGAAGTTTAAACAAAAATGGCCAGGCTGTTTTCATTTCCTGATCAGCCAGCAATGCTGCCAGCCCCTCCAGCAGATGCTGGGTCTCCAGAAGAGTAGAAGCAGACACTGGCCTCATTTGCATCAAAGCAGCTCCTTCATTAGAGCTTTTTCTTCCTCTGAATTCAGCCCACAGGTGGGAAGGGAATTTCGATTTTGCTCTGGTTCTTGTTTGTGAGGATTTGTGTAACAGGAAGAATAAAGCAAACTTTCTTGGGGGGAGGATCTCCCCCACACACACACACACACAACACCCCCTGGTCTTGCTTGGGCTACGTATCAGCAAGGCCAAGCCCAAAGGTTAATTAATATCGAGGCTTCCCAATTAAAGGCTGACGGGAGAAAGACGTTTGATTCAATCACGGTGCATCTTTGTTCCTCGGCTGAATTTCTAATCTTTGGGAGCGGATTTTAATTGTGTTCTGAGTAATTTAGACCTGGGCTCGAGACCTCAGGGCGATGGCGTACAATGTGTGCTCCCGAAACTCGATAATTAAAGCAGTTTCCCTGGAGGAAGTTTTGTACGGAATGTTGCATGAGAAATTGGGCTGTGGCCGCTGCGAGCAGATGAGGAACGGGGCATGGCGGAGAATCCTGCGCCAACGGGATCGGGATCATGGAGCGCTCAGCGGGAACCCGGTATGCAGATGAAAGGCCAAGAACTTAATTGGTGCCAGGACTCTCCAGAGCTCGGCCCTGGCAGCGCTTTTCATGCCCAGCGCCCAACACAAACCAAAGGTGGCTTTTAATATACACAGGATGCTTACCTTTTACCACTGCTATGTCTAGCTCACACACCTCTGGAGCTGGGGGGGGGGGCAGGCTGTTGCTCTCCGGCTCTCTTGAACCCGGGAACTTCTCTCCTTACAAATGCCCATCCCAAACTCTTGGAATCCCTACTCACTTCCCTTCCATTAAAGCCCCCCTACTCCGTGGTGTGTGGACGGTTGGCTTTGGGGGGCTTGATTCACTTCCTTCTGCATGGTCATAGGGTTCCAGTATGGAAGACAGGAGCTTCAAGAGCAGAGGGCAGAGTTTTTGCATCTTTTCTGCTGGGCGGGGGGGGGGGGGAACTGTTCTTTTTCACTGGATGCTGTGCCAGCCCCGCCCCGCCGCCATTTACACTTCATGGGTTGGGTCCCATGATTTCCACACGTGCACGCAACATTACTAAAATTCCTCCTCACTGTCTCTTTGTGCCAAACAAAAGTGATTGGATCCCCAGCCTCTTTTCCACGGGAACAAGACAGGGCACAAGGAACTTTAAACTGTATTAAATGAAGCCACATAAACAACCTGTTGCATATTCACAGAACCATAGAGTCATAGAGTTGGAAGGGATAGGGCGCCAAGTACCGGCGACTTACCGGCGGGGGGGAGTTGTTCTCCCCCCGGGAGCTCTTCTGGTGCGTGCGCTTTGTGCGCGCGCCACGGCGACGTGATGACGTCACCTCCGGGTGACGTCATTACACGGGGGAAGTCGTCCTCACCGGACGACTTCTGGGGCGGGGTTCCCCCCGCTGTCCGAATGCCGGCCGGCGGATCGGGAACCCCTATAGCGGGGGATCCCCCGCCTCCTCGGCTGACTTGGCAGCCCTAGGAAGGGACCTCCAGGGTCATCTAGTCCAGCCCCCTGCACAATGCCGGAAATTCACAAATACCTCCCCCCCCCCCGTGGCCCCTGCGCTATGCTCAGATCCCTAGATCCTTTTTGCACATGTTACCGCCAAGACAAGTCTCCCCCATCCTATAACTGTGCATTTGATTTTTCCTACCTAAATGCAGAACTTTACATTTATCCCCATTGAAATTCATTTCATTTATTTTAGCCCAGTTTCCCAGCCTGTCAAGATCATCCTGTATCCTGGCTCTGTCTTCTACTGTATTTGCTACCCCTCCCAATTTAGTGTTACCTGCAAATTTAATAAAGATTCCTTTGCTCTAGATGCACATGTTTTGGTGTAGTGGTTAAGCCAGTTTGGTGTAGTGATTAAGTGTGTGAACTCTAATCTGGGAGAACCGGGTTTGATTCCCCACTCCTCCAGTTGCACCTGCTGGATGACCTTGGGCAAGCCATGGCTCTGTACCAGCTGTTCTCTCAAGGACAGTTGTCTCAGAGCTCTCTCAGCCCCACCTACCTCACAGGGTGTCTGGTGTGGGGAGGGGAAGGGAAAGGAGTTTGTAAGCCGCTCTGACACTCCCTTGGGTAGTGAAGGGCGGGGTATAAATCCAATCTCTTCTCTTCTTCTTCTTCTGGTTATTTCAGTAAAACACTAAAGGGCACGGGATTCCAGAAAGCTTTTGATAAAGTTCCTCATCAAAGGCTCCTAAGTAAGCTCAATAGTCATGGGATAAAAGGACAAGTCCTTTTGTGGATCAAAAACTGGCTAATTAAAAGGAAGCAGAGAGTGAATATAAATGGGCAATTTTCTCAGTGGAGGGAGGTAAGCAGTGGGGTACCGCAGGGATCAGTACTCAGTCCAATGCTTTTTAACTTGTTTATTAATGATTTGGAGATGGGAGTAAGTAGTGAAGTGGCTAAATTTGCAGATGACACAAAGTTGTTCAGGGTGGTGAGAACCAGGGAGGATTGTGAGGCACTCCAAAGGGATCTGTTGAGGATGGGCGAGGGGACATCAACGTGGCAAATGGGTTTTAATGTGGTCAAGTGCAAAGTGATGCACATTAAGGCCAAAAATCCTAACTATAAGTACACATTGATGGGGTCCGAACTGGCGGAGACTGACCAAGAGAGAGATCTTGGAGTCGTAGTAGATAACTCTATGAAAATGTCGAGACAGTGTGTGACTGCAATAAAAAAAGCCAATGCTATGTTGGGAGTTGTTAGGAAGAGAATTGAAAACAAATCAGCCAGTATCATAATGCCCTTGTATAAATCATTGGTGCAACCTCATTTGGAGTACTGTGTACAGTTCTGGTCGCCACACCTCAAAAAAGATATAGCACTGGAAAAAGTGCAGAAAAGGGCAACTAGAATGATCAAAGTGTTGGAACACTTTCCCTATGAAGCAAGGTTGAATCGCTTGGGGTTCTTTAGCTTGAAAAAACGATGGCTGAGGGGTGATGTGGTCAGGGTTTATAAGATTATGCATGGGATAGAGCAGGTAGAGAAAGAAGTCCTTTTCTCCCTTTCTCACAATACAAGAACTCGTGGGCACTCCATGAAATTGCTGAGCAGTCGGGTTAGAACAGATAAAAGGAAGTCGTTCTTCTTTTTGCAGTGGTTTTTTTCCCCCAAACAGCAAACAAAATTAACCAGCGATATACAACCAAGCGCTGGAGTCTATATATATGTACTTTCATGCATTGAATATATTCAGCACAGGATTGCTCATGCGCGCAGTGGCGAAAGCTGGGGGAAAATTCAGCACAAGAAGGACGTTATGACGTTATCGCATTCATAGCAAGAGATGGCAGTTCAGAATGGCGAAATTTCGGATTCACAGTGCAAATATTTGGAAAGTACTTGATTTTCCCGGTGTCAGGGAAATCTCTAGGAAACCGGGAGGATTGTGGGGGTGATTCCGCCTTGATTCGGGAGACAGATGCGGCCATCTGGTCAGCCCTTTTAAATGTGATAGGGAAGAGTGGTGAAACCCGATCAAAATGACCGTGTGACCACAACCAGAGTTTCATGTGCGCTCATGTTGATGGCCACCACTATATCATGTGAGAGTGAATTCCATAACTTAATGCTGTACTGTGTGAAGAACTATTTCCTTTTTGTCTCGCCTGAATCTCCCACCCTTCAGTTTTAGCGGAGGATCTCGGATTCTAGTATCGTGGAAGAAAGGAGCAAATTCCTCTTCAGGCCCAAAAGGCCTTAGGTGAGCAGTTAGCTTGAATGATGCCAGAATTCTCTGCCTGTTGGTGCCCACTTCATCCGATAGCCCGTGCCCCTCCCCACAACACTCTGCAGATTTTCTGTCTGTCCTCTGACTGAACGGACGGTGTGAGATGAGAGTGTCTCTGGCAGAACCCAGAGTGAGGTGGGGGCCCGTGTTAAGCCCCTCTCCCACGCACTGCTTCCTCCTGTGCTCCCCCACTAAGACGGATTAAAGGGAAGTGATAAGTCTATGGGATTTCCAGGCATCCAGAGGGACAGAGATACATTAATGGTATTAACTTTCCAACCTAGCCTGATAATAATTCACTTTCTTGTAGACCGGATCAGAAGCCCAGGAGAGGTTGCCAATTCACTGGCCTGCTTCCTGAGCAGGTTTGCAAAGGCAGAGTCCAGAGGCGTCCCTTCAGAAAGGATGTGGACAGAATGGAGTGGGTGCAGAGGAGAGCGATGAGGATGGGTGGGGGGGGGGGCTGGAGACCAAGAAGCCCTGCGAGGAAAGGCCAAGGGACCTTGGGAGTGTTCAGCTTGGAGAAGAGGAGGTGGAAGGGGGACAAGTATTGGAAGGGCTGTGTCACTCAGAGGAGGGCAGGGAGCTGTTCCTGTGGGCAGCAGAGGAGAGGACTCACAAGAATGGGTTTAAATTGAGGGCGGGAAGGCACCGGCTGGATCTTAGGGAAAAAATTTTTGCAGTCAGAGTTGTGCCCAGTGAAATCAGCTGCCTGGGGAGGTGGTGAGCTCCCCCTCCCTGGCAGTCTTCAAGCAGCGGCTAGACAACCACTTGTCAGGGATGCTCTAGGATGATCCTGCACCGAGCAGGGGGTTGGACTAGATGGCCTCTGTGGCTCCTTCCAACTCTGTGATTTTATTATTCTATGACAGCACCCACTCTGCCATCAGGGTGATCTTGGGCCAGACACACTCTGTCTCTCTCTGCCTCACCTCCTTCACAGGATTGCAGTGAGGATAAAATGGGAGAGACCAGGTATGTTGATCTTTGACAGAAGGATGGGAGAAATACATTCTTTATTTGGTACATCTTTTCTCCTGCCCTGCCCGTCGCTGTCTCAAGGCAATGGGCATCCTTCTTCGCACCCCCTCCCACAAGTAAACCACATGACAGGGCAGGAATCTGAATCCAGGTCTCACCAGTCCTATGCTGTCTTTATAGAACCAGTCTTGATATAGTGTCAGAACTTGTTATGTATTGACCATGCGGTCGCCATGTGCTCCAGTAATGGCGACCACCATGTGGCCAGAGCACATGGCCAAGAAACTACCTGAGCTTCAGCCAGGTAGAACAAAGGCCAGGTGGATCCAAACCGGCCACCAATCCTGTACCTAGGTTCCTCCCAGGGAACCTATGAGATGTAAATAGACTGATAATAGCCTATCAGGCCAGTTGGGCGAGGTCAGGGGATTGTCCCTGACCAGCATAAAAGGAGGGCTCGGAGCCCTGGGTTGTATGCTTCATCCGGACCAGCAATAAAGATCTAGCTGTTTCACTGTTGCATGGACTCCCGACCCCAATACTTCTCAGAACTGTATTCTGAAATGTGATGGCGATGGGGCCTACATTTGGGGGGGAGTGAATCTTAGGTTGCCAGGTTCCCCTCATCTTTAAACCGTGAGACTCTTTGGGTAGGGCAGTTGTCCCCAGCCTTTCTGAGCTGACGGGCACCTTTGGAATTCTGACATAGGGAGGTGGGCGCAGCCACAAAATGGCTGCTGGGGGAGGCGGAGCCAGCCACAAAATGGCTGCCGCAGCTTCCCTTCAGTCACCCAGTGAAACTCCTTGTGCTGTGGAGGCAGCTGCTGCCAAAGCAACGTTTTTAAAAATCTGCAGAGCCAAACAAATCTTTAGTGGTTGATCTAGAAGCCTTGCTGGGCAGAAGCCCCACCCAGCCCCACCCACCTCCTAGAACTGCTTGGCGAGCACCACAAAATGTGTCCATGGGTGTGATGCCATGCACAGGAACCACGCTGGGGACCCCTGGAGTCGGGCACGATGGTGTCATGGTGTGGGCCTGCTCATGTCACATCCAACAGCTGTTCTGATACCACTAGGTGTCGAATTATGCTTTCAAATTATGGTGCTGGAGAAGACTCTTGAGAGTCCCTTGGACTGCAAGGAGATCAAATCAGTCAGTCCTAAAGGAAACCAACCCTGACTGTTCCCTGGAAGGCCAGATCCTGAAGCTGAAGCGCCAATACTTTGGCCACCCGATGAGAAGGGAGCCCTCCCTGGAGAAGACCCTGATGCTGGGAAAGACGGAAGGTCAAGGAAGAAGGGGACAGCAGAGGATGAGATGGATAGACAGTGTCATCGGTGCAACGAACGTGAAATTAAGCAAACTCCGGAGCACGATGGAAGACAGATGTGCTCCATGGGGTCGCGAAGAGTCGGACTCGACTGTGCGACGACGACAACAACAAGGTGCTGCTCCCTGTGGTATCCACGTGTGGTCACCATCATACAGCTTTGAAGAGATCCGCTATTTGGCAGACATTTTTTTTTTATAAAAAAGGAAATTAACTATGTACTAAATGTAAAACATACTTGAGTTTTTAGTACCGATCATTGCCTCCTGTCTTGCCAGAACCAGGCAGGCGTAGGAGTCTTGGAAGAAGGCGCATGTCGGCAGCCCGGCATGCCAGCCACTCTCCAGGGACAGGCGCTTTGTCCGCCCAGTGCCCTGGCCACCCGGACAGATGCCAGCAGTCTTGACATACTTCGTTTCTTGCCAGCCTTCTGGGTGTCTTCTGACGCTCGGCCTGAGTACTCGCACATGGATAATGCTGTATCAGCCTGACTTTCTTTGAAAACATCCATGTGAACCGTAGCAGTTTCCTTCCCTCTACCAGCTTATGAGTCTCTGGGCATCCAACATCAAGGGAAGTACAAAAGATATAACCTTGGAAAGGAAGGAGCAGGACCAGTTTCCAGTTTTGGGGGTCCTTGGGCAGACAGTGCCTTGCTCCCCCTGCCCCCACCCCCCACCCCCCGCGCTGTTCACCACTAACACTTGGCTTCCCCGTGCCTTCCTTTTCACCTCTCAAATGGCTGGGCATCCTTCTTCCTCCCACTATCCATGCTGTGTTACCTGCACACCGGTGGATGCAGTGATGGCCACAGATATAGGCAGCTTTAAAGGGGGATTAGACAGGTTCAAAGAGGAGAGGTCTAGCAGTGCCTAGAGGGAAACTCCATGTTCAGAGGCAGTCAACCTCTGTAGACCAGTGCCAGGAGGCAATTTCAGAGGAAGGCCTCGTCCTCTCTGCCCTGTTGCTGGACCTCCAGAGGAACTGGTTGACCCCTGTGTGAGATGGGATGCTGGACTAGGTGGACCACTAGTCTGACCCAGCAGGGGTCTCCTGATGTTCTTATGAAGGCCTTGGTCTCCATGCCCCATGGTTGGCCCACCAGAGGAACTGGTTGGCCACTGTGTGGGGCAGGATCCTGGACTAGATGGACCACTGGCCATCCAGCAGGGCTCTTCTGATGTTTTTAGGAAGGCCTCGGCCTCTATGCCCTGTGGTTGGCCCTCCAGAGGAACTGGCTGGCCACTGTGTGAGAGAAGATGCTGGAGGAGATGGACCCTCACTGGTCGGATCCAGCAGGGCTCTTCTGAGGTTCTTATGTTGACCTAATAGTGCCACCTAGTGCATGGAAGGAGAGTGGCTGCTATGGATACCAGCCATGCCACCCCTGTGCACCACCTACCAGACACTGGTCAACTGGGAACATTCCCAGACCCTCGGTCTGGGCAGGGAATCCCCCAATTTTGAGGGCTTCTGCCTGCTAACAACCATCTGGCCAGCGGGGAAAGCCCCAACCCTCAACATTGTGCAGCGACTCCCCCGACACGATGATGTCATGCGGAAGTGACATCATTGCGTTGGTGATGCCACATGGCGACACTCTGCTTTGGGGGCAAAACTCTATGGTTCGAGCCCAATTTTAACCATAGAGTTTGCCCCAGAAGTACAGTGTCGTCCCTGACATCGGCGACGTGATGACGTCCCTTTCATCATTACTTTGGGGGCACCGCCACCCACTCCTGGATCACCCCCCAAATTCCCCTGCCGGCACAACGATCGCACCTGGCAAGCACAGCATAAGTGGCAAAGAACTTCAAGCAAACGGGTGGAAGCGTTGTGCCCTGCCGCTGCAGTAGGGTTGGGAAATACCTGGAGATTTGGGGGGTGGAGCCTGGGGAGGGTAGAGTTTGGGAGGGGAGGGACTTCAGTGGGGTGTAATGCCTTAGAGCAGAGGTGGGCAATTGTTTTGGCTCGGGGGCCACTTTGTGGGAGCGGAGGTTAGCGGAGGGCTGCACCTTTTAAAATGATTGCATTCATTAGTTAACTTTGCATTTCAGAAAAGGTATAAATTGTATCATAAAAATCAATAAATATAAATTAAATAGTGGTAGTTTTATTCAGTTTATTTATTGTGCTAATTTTATATCATCTATAGCTGCAAGCACATTTAATTTTAGAATCAGTTTAATGAGACAAATCTACCCTATCACACTTTTCTACAACTGGCCGACTGTCTTGGTGGGCTGCAAAAAACTCTGTGGCGGGCCGCATGTGGCCCGCGGGCCGCAATTTGCCCACCCCTGCCTTAGAGCTCACCTTCCATAGCAGCCATTTCCTGTCATCTGGAGATCAGCTGTAATGGCAGCAGCCATTGGCAGCCCTACTCTGGAGTCCGCAGGCCCCCTGGGAATCCCCCTCCCCACTGGGATTGCAAAGTGCTTCTGTACGTGGGCTGAGGAATTCCTGGCCGGGAGCCCAGGTGACTAATCTTCATTAGGTTCTCCCTTGCCTGAAAGGTTACAGCGAGGCAGGAGCAGCTGAAGTGGAACCATATTTTGCTCCCGGAGAGGAGATGGCAGATTACCTGTGATTAATCCCAGTCTCTCCTTTTTAGCATTCTGCCATCACGTTAACCCTCCGGGGGACGTAGCGGAGGAGAAAGGGCCATGGGAAGTGGCATCTTTCTTAACGACTCGCGTGAACCTGGGGAGCCGCTGTCTACCCAGCCAGACGGGCCGTCCTTCTAGCTCAGTCTATCCTGCTCAAAACATCCAGACTCAGAAGCCTGCAGTGCTCTCTTAGGGGCTCCCAGTCAATGGTCTGGGGCAGCTTTTGTTTTGGCTCCACACAGCTGCCTGCAACTTCTGATTGGCCGGCAATGGTGCTCCATGGTATAAAGGGTCTTTCTTAACATCTGGAGGTGCTGGGGACTGAACCTAGAACCCTTTGTGTGCAAAGGAGATGCTCTGCCACACAGCCAATCCCTTTCTGGGGCAGCTTCCCACATTTGTGTCCAAACACCCACAGGGACCAGTGTTCCCTCTAAGCTGAGTTAGTGTGAGCAAGCTCATGGTTTCTTAGCCTCCGGCTCACACATTTTTGTCTTAGCTCAGGGAGGAGGGTTCCAGAGCAAACTAATTTATGCAGTAGCCAGATCTCTGGCTCACAACTTTAATGCCAGTAGCTCACAAAGGAGAATTTTTGCTCACAAGACCCCAGAGCTTAGAGGGAACATTGACAGGGACCTCCTGGTTCGTCTTGTTCCTTGGGCAGTGGCCCATCAAGAACTTTCCCAGTCAGTTAATGGACCAGTCGGCTCTGGATCTCCCACAATCTGCATTACTCCCCACAGGGTAAAGTTGCCAGCTCTGGATTGGGGAATACCTGGAGATTTGGGGGGGTGGGAGCTGAGGAGGGTGAGGTTTGGGGATGGGAGTGGCTTCGTTGGGGTATCATGCCATAAAGTAAGCCAGCCTGGGCAGGAAGGGCGGGGTATGGATTGACTAAATAAATAAATAAAATAAAGTGGACCTGGCAAAGGGGCCATTCTCTCCAGCGGAACTGATCTCTGTTGCCTGGAGAGCAATTGTGATCCCAGAAGATCTCCAGCCACCCCCTGGAGGTTGGTAACCCTGTCCCAGTGGGGCACTGATTCTGTGGGAAAGAACCACATAATTGGTCGATCTGGAGGGAACCACAGAGATAAAAATCACCCAGATGTGAACACACACTCACACGAAGCAGCCGTCTACTGAAATCAGAAACCCCCCCAGTCCATCACGGTCCATCTTGTCTACTCAGACTGGCAGCGGCTCTTTAGGGTCTCAGGCAGAGAAAGATCCCATCACCTGCTGCCTGGTCCTTAGAGATGGAGACCAAGTCCTCTGAGGAAAGGCAGAAGGAGCTCTGGGTCTGTTTAGACTGGAGAGGAGACGACGGAGAGGTGATGCGATCACCATCTTCAAGTCCTTGAAGGGCTGCCCTACAGAGGGTGGCGCACAGTGGTTTTCTGTTGCCCCAGAAAGTTGGAACAGAACCAACGGGTTGAAATTAGATCAGACGAGTTTTCGGCTAAACCTTAGGAAGAACTTCCTGACAGTCAGAGCAGTTCCTCTGTGGAATAGGCCTCCTCAAGAGGTGGGGGGCTCTCCTTCCTTGGAGGTTTTTAAGCAGAGGCTAGAGGGCCATCTGGCAGCAATGCGGATTCTGTGAACTTGGGCAGATCACTAGAAGGGAGGTCAGGAAGGATTGCCTCAGTGCTTAGTTCTTGGGACCCTTTCTTACACACCCAGGGAAATGCTTATCTCCGCTTGGGTTAGAAGCAATTTTCTCCAGGCCAGTTTTGGCCAGGGATCCTGGAAGGGGGGGGGGGGTTTGCCATCTTTTGGGCATGGAGCAAGAGTCACTGGGGGGGGGAGGAGGTATTTGTGAATTTCCTGCAGTGTGCAGGGGGCTGGACTAGATGACCTTGGAGGGCCATTCCAACTCTATGATTCTATGTCAGGGATTAAACCTGGGACCTTCTGCATGCCAAGCAGAGTCTCTTGTCACTGAGCCACAGCCCCACCCCTACGGTGTTAGAAAAGATGCATGTGAAGAAGAAGCCAGTTTGGTGTCGTGGTTAAGTGCGCGGACTCTAATCTGGGAGAACTGGGTTTGATCCCCCACTCCTCCACTCGCACCTGCTGGATGACCTTGGGCAAGCCATAGTTCTGTCAGAGCTGTTCTCTCAAGAGCAGTTCTCAAAAGAGCTCTCTCAGCCTCACTTACCTCACAGGGTGTCTGTTGTGGGGAGGGGAAGGGAAAGGAGTTTGTAAGCCGCTCTGAGTCTCCGAGTGAAGGGCGGGGTATAAATCCAATCTCCTCCTCCTCCTCCTCTTCTTCTTCTACACAAAGCAGCCTGGAGCTCCCATTCCATGTGTGGGATACCTTCTCCACCTCCTAAGGCAGAGGACTTCCACAGCCACCTGTGTGCTCTGGCCTTGACCATGGGCTTAATAGACCTGACAGTGTCTTCCATAGGGATTTATGGAGCCATCGATGCCTACCTTATTGAATAGGGTGAGTCTGAAGGAAGAGTACATTCTCGGGTTGCCAACCCACCGGTGTGGCCTGGAGCGCTCCCAGAATTGCAATCGGTCTCCAAACTAGAGCAGTCAGTTCCCCTGGAGAAATGGCACCTTTAGAGGGTAGGCTCCGTGGCATCCCCTCCCTGTGGAACTCCCTCCCCTCTCAGCAAGCTCTGCCCCCCAAATCGCCAAGGATTTCCAGATGTGGAACTGAATGCACACCTGAAGCCACCTTCCACTGAATCAGACCCTCAGTCCATTAAAGTCAGTCCTGTCTACTCAGACTGGCAGCAGGTCTCCAGGGTCTCAGGCGGAGGTCTTTCCCATCACCTCCTGCCTGGTTCTTTTAACTGGAGATGCGGCAAGGTTTGAACCTGGGACCTCCTGCGTGCCAAGCAGAGGCTCTACCACTGAGCCACAGCCCCTCTCTACAGCTCTCCAGAGTCTCAGGCAGAGAGGGGGTCTTTCCCGTCCCCTCCTGCCTGGTCCTTTGGACTGGAGGTACCACCGGGGATTGAAACTGGGACCTTCTGCATGCCAAGCAGAGGCTCTACCACTGAGCCACAGCCCCTCCTTACAGCTCTCCAGGGTCTCAGGCAGAGGTCTTTCCCATCACCTCCTGCCTGGTCCTTTTAACTGGAGATGCCGCCGTGGACTGAACCTGGGACCTTTGGCATGCCAAGCAGAGGCTCTTCCACACAGCCACAGCCCCTTCCTGGAACATTTCCTGATAATTCTGTGCTCTCTAGACAAGATCTGAATTTTGTTTGGAGAAACACGGCAGGGGGGATTTCATCTAATGGAGAACTGCTATAGAGACGTCTCTGCATGGGAGGAAAAATAGTGGAGGGTTTTTGTTTGTTTGTTTTCAAGCTAGAAAACTGAGTGGCAAAAACTGAGGCAGATGGGGAGGGGGGGGGCGAGCTCATCTCAAGGCAGGCAGATCCTTGACGGCTACAATGCCTGCTCCCCAGAGTGATCCACCGGCTGCGAGGCAAGCCGTCTTTTCGTGGTGGAACAATGATCTCTCTGGAGGAGCTGGGGAAGATTCTGATGCCATCTGCAAGGAGCGTTTGTTTTGCGGGAGTGGAAAAGAAGCCATCTGCTGCCGGGAAGGTTGGGGCTACAGAAGGGGGGGGGTGCCCATCAATTCTCTGCCTTTGATTTTAAGCAGAGGTGCCAGATCAAGACGCGGCCTTTGTCTCTGAAGTGGCAGGTGACACCACTTACCTCTTGATGTTCTAAACAAGATGGGGACAGGAAGGGGGGAGTTCACAGTAACTGTGCTTCTTCTTGTGCTCAAAGAGCCAGTTTGGTGTAGTGGATAAGTACGCAGACTCTAATCTGGGAGAACCGGGTTTGATTCCCCACTCCTCCACTTGCACCTGGCTGGATGACCTTGGGCAAGCCATAGCTCTGTACCAGCTGTTCCCTCAAGGACAGCTTGGGAAAGAGTTCTCTCAGCCCCGCCTACCTCACAGGGTGTCTGTTGTGGGGAGGGGAAGGGAAAAGGAGTTTGTAAGCCGCTCTGAGACTCCCTTGGGGAGTGGAGGGTGGGGTATAAATCCAATCTCTTCTCTTCTTCTTCTTCTTCTTTTCATGCCTCTTTGGGCTTCGGTTTACCTCTGAAGCTGAGTGTTTCTCTGCACATGAAGCACGCATACACACCTCCCTGCTCTTTGTTCTGGCTCACCTTCAGGGTTCACTGCTTCTGAACACGGAGGTTCCATTTCCGCCCTCTTGCACCTCCTCTTTCCTCCCGCTTCTTCAGAACCACCGACAGTTAGCAATGTGTGTGAAGAAAGATCTTGGGGTACGGGTGGACCGTAAGCACTGTTCCCTCTAAGCCAGCGGTTCTCAACCTGTGGGTCGGGACCCCTTTTGGGGTCGAACAACCATTTCACAGGGGTCGCCGGCTGGCGTCCGAGCCCACCCCACCCCTCCCCTCCCCTCCCCGCCAGCAGGAAAGAGCCCCACACTCGATTGAGTGCGAGGTCTGGCCTCCCGGCTCTTTGCCCTCAAAGGGAGCTTTCCCTTCAAGGGCAAAGAGCAGGAGTTGGTTGGGGCCGGAGCCCCGCCCCCTGCTTCCAGCAGCCCTTCCAGCAGGGGCCACGAGGAGGAAGAAGCCAGCAGGTAAGTCAATGGCCGCTTCCCCCTCCCCGCCGCCACCTTTCGGGTGCTCCGCTGTTGCCTTCCCTGGGCTCCACGCCGAAGCGCAGAGTCCAGGAAAGGCGGCAAAAGCCCCCCCGCCTATCTACCTTCCTTCCCCCCTCTCCCTCCTCTCCCCCCTTTCTCTCTCTCTCTCTTCCCCCTTTCTCTCTCTCCCCTCTCTCTCTTCCCCTCTCTCTCTCTTTCTCTCTCTTCCCCCTCTCTTCCCCCCCTCCCCCCTACCTGCAACAGCCTCTCCCCCCGACCTACCTTCGTTTTCTCATGGCATCTTCTGTTGAAGAAAAGTAAGTCTGAAGCCTGAGTGCTTGTTGTGTCTTGTTGGGACTAGCTTGCAAATATATGTGTGTCTAAAGTTTGTATTAAAGTTGTTTGGTGCTAACTGCCATGCAAGAGGGAACATCTGAAAAAGTAGCTTCATTGTTGTGTGTGTTGGCAGAATTTTATGGTTGGGGGTCACCACAACATGAGGAACTGTATTAAAGGGCCACGACATTAGAAAGGTTGAGAACCACTGCTCTAAGCTGAGTTAGTGTGAGCTAGCTCACAGTTCTTTAGCCTCCGGCTCACACATTTCTGTCTTAGCTCAGGAAAGGTAGCTCCAGAGCAAACTATTTTATGCAGCAGCCAAATCACTCACTCACAACTTTCATGCCAGTAGCTCACAAAGTTTTTGCTCACAAGACTCCACAGCTGAGAGGGAGCATTGACGTAAGTTAAATCTGAGCAGCCAGTGTGATGCAGCGACAAAAAAGGCTAATGCAGTATTGGGGTATATCAACAGAGGTATAACATTCAGATTGCAAGATGTGACAGTCCCACCGTACGCAGCACTGGTCAGGCCACACCTGGAGTATCATGTGCATTTCTGGAGGCCTCACTTCCAAAAGGGATGTGGACAGAATGGAGCGGGTGCAGAGGAGAGCAATGAGGATGATTGGGGGCCTGGAGACTAAACCATGTGAGGAGAGGCTGAGGGACTTGGCAAGGTTCAGTCTGGAGAAGAGGAGGTTAAGGGGGGACATGATTGCTCTCTTTAATCATTGGAAGGGCCATCACTTGGAGGAGGGCAGGAAGCTGTTCCTGTTGGCCCCAGAGGAGAGGACTCACAAGAATGGGTTTAAATTACAGGAGAGAAGGTACTGGCTGGATCTTAGGAAAAACCTTTTTTTTTAACAGTTAAGAGTTGTGCAACAGTAGAATGCGCTGCCCAGGGAAGTGGTGGTGAGCTCCCCCTCCCTGGCAGTCTTCAAGCAACGGCTGGACAAACACTTGTCAGGGATGCTCTAGGCTGATCCTGTATTGAGCAGGGAGTTGGACTACTCCCTTCCAACTTCATGGTTCTATAATTCTATGATTCTAGTTGCTTCAAGACAGACTAAGGTCTCCCTGCAGGAGGCCTTCTCTCCTTTTCCCTTCCAGCACCCCCGTGAGGTGAATTCCTCTGAGCGATTCACTAGCCTAGACTTGGCGGGGGGGGGGGGGTTGTCCCCACTGTGCTCTCTGTGTCGGTGCAAATGCAGAGGCATTCCCACTGGCCACAGCATTGCCCACAAATGGGGTTATTCTGTGTTTTCCCATTGCACCTGCCATTTCCCTACCCAGTGCTAAGGTGTTTCTGCTTGGGCAGCCTCCCTGATGGATTAAAGTACCCTGCCCCCCCCCTTTTAAAGGCAATATATACTACTAGCCTGATACCTGTGCTTTGCTATGATGTTTAAGTTCCATAAATCCAGTTATAATACTAATGATGTGAAGTTTGAAATGTAACGTTTGTTGTAGGAATTGTAATGGAGAAGATTGTAGTGCAAGCAGGCAGGTTTTACCTCAGAATGCTGGGGGGCGGGGAGGCAGCAGTCTGCCAGGCACATAGAAAACAATTGGGGGAATACATTTTGCCCCTTTTTATCCCCTTAGGGGGCATGTTTCTTAGAAACCTCTTTGTAGTTGGGGTTGACATCCTGGTAGGAATGCACTCCCCTTATTTTTGGTTTCTTGGTGCAGGGGTTTGGCCTGGGGAGTGGGGAGGCTGGTCCAGCAGCATTGCTAAGGTGTTTCTGCTTGGGCAGCCTCCCTGATGGATTAAAGTACCCTGGCCCTGCTTCTACACCTGACAGACATCTGCCTGTCTGATGTTGGGGAGAATGTGTTTAAAGGCATCACTGCACCTCACAGGTGGTTGTTGGCCATTCCTGATTTCCTCAACTGTCATTCCTCAACTGTAACTGGGTTTTTTTTACTTCAGAACATTGAGGTCTGAAGCTGACCAATCAGAGAGTGGGGGGTGCAAGGAGGCAGCAGCCTGGCAGCCACATTAGAAGCCATGGGGGGAGCACATTTTATCCTTTTTGACCCCCTTAGGGGTTGACTTTTTAAAAATCCCTTCTTAATAAGCACCTACGCCATGGTAGGAGTGCTCTCCCCGAATTTGGTGTTTCTAGGTCCAGGGGTTTGGCCTGGGTGTTGATTTTATGGGGAGAGGACGTTCTTAGAGAGAGAGAGAGAGATGGTATATTCCCTATCGGGTTTTTTAAAACCTTGGCAAAAAGGCCTGCCAATGGTGGCATGGGTGGGGTTGGGTAGTGGGTGTATAGGGTTTCCAACCTCCAGGTGGTGGCTGGAGATCTCCTGGAACTACCACTGATGTCCAGGGGACAGAGATCAGTTTGCCTGGAGGAAATAGCTGCTTTGGAAGGTGGACTCTATGGCATTGTACCCCAAACCCCACCCTGATGGACTCGCTAATGAAGCCTCTTGGATGCCTTTGCCTGCCTTGCAGGACTGTTGTTCAGCTTGCTCTGTATTGTAATCTCAAAATCTTTTCCAGAAATTCTCAACCTGAGCCAGACCACCCCCCTGCCCTCTCCTTCCTGCAGACACAATTGTCTTTTTCCCATCCCTGCAAAGGCATACATGTTGTTCCAACCCGACGGAAATAAACACGCCTTGCACGGAGCATGGCCTGCTAGAAGAATCGCTGTGCGCCCAATCTCCGTTCATCTCTCAATTGCAGCAACACGTTTAAGATGATTTTCCCAACAATAAATGACTTGTCTGTGTTATTTAGTCAAGAGCAATTGCCGTCTTAATTGCATATTCTCAAGATAACACCTGCATTGAGTTACTGTAGTATTTATTTTAATTGGCTAATTGATTAATCATTTGAAAGAAGATAGCTAATTAACTAAAGGGCCTTTTAATGGGCTGACAGGTCTGATTTTTAATTGTCCAAGAAATGGTTTCCAAAGAGCTACCCCCACAAATTTAACCCGAAACAGAGCAAAATGTGGTCATGCATTCAAGGCTTAGTTTGACTTTTGTCTTTGTGAGAGAGAGGATCCATTGTTCCTTTCCAAGAACTGGAGCTGGGGAAGGGGGAGTGGACTCTCTCCTGTTCCTGGACTTTTGACTGAGACTTGAAGTGTCAAGATCTGTTCAGGGAGTTTTCTTATGTCATGGCAGGGTTGCCAACTTCCAGGTAGCACCTGGAGATCTCCTGGAATTACAGCTGACCTCCAGATGGCAGAGAACAGTTCCTCTGGAGAGAACAGCTGCTTTGGAAGGTGGCCTCTATGCCATTATCCCCTGCTGAGATCCTTCCCCTCCCCAATCCCCACTGTCCCCAGGTTCTGCCCCCCCCCCCAAATCTCCCAAACCAGAGTTGGCAACCCCATGGCATGGTGACAGACATTATTGCCTGCTCATGTCTGCTGTTGTCAAGCACAAGGGCCATTTGAAAAGCTGGCAACCTTTTCAGGCATGCACATTTAGTTGGGGGTGCCCCTGGATTTGCGGCTGCCGATGGGAAAGCCACAGAGTCCCCCACCCACGGGTTTGCCTTGTGACTCTTTGTAACTGGTGGACCTCCTGATGGCACCTGGTATATTTGGCCCCTGTGGGACACAGAGTGTTGGACTGGATGGGCCATTGGCGTGATTCAACATTGGCTTCTCTTATGATCTTATGTTCTCTTATGGACCATTGACCTGCTCCAGCATTGGCTTCTCTTATGTTCTTATATGGAGCAGGGGTCCATCAGTGGCTCTTAGCCACAAGGTATAGCTAGGAACTCTCGGTCTGGGGCAAGTAATGCTCTGTATTCTTGGTGCTTGGGGGGGGGGGGGGAACAGTGGGAGGGCTTCTAGTGTCCTGGCCCCACTGCTGGACCTCCTGAGGGCACCTGGGGTGTTTTTGGCCACTGTGTGACACAGAGTGTTGGACTGGAGGGGCCACTGGCCTGACCCAACATTGGCTTCTCTTATGTTCTTATATGGAGCAGAGGTCCATCAGTGGCTGTTAGCCACAAGGTATAGATAGGAACTCTCAGTCTGGGGCAAGTGATGCTCTGTATTCTTGGTGCTTGACGGGGAGGCAACAGTGGGAGGGCTTCTAGTGTCCTGGCCCCACTGCTGGACCTCTTGAGGGCACCTGGTGTTTTTGGCCACTGTGTGACACAGAGTGTTGGACTGGATGGGCCGTTGGCCTGATCCAACATTGGCTTCTCTTATGTTCTTATGTTTTTCTTGCAGCATTTTTCACAGAGACCCCCCATGACATGACTGCCCGGGCTGGCGAGGACGTGGAGATGGCGTGTTCCTTCCGCGGCAGTGGCTCCCCTTCCTACTCCCTCGAAATCCAGTGGTGGTATGTGCGCACTCACAAAGACTGGACAGACAAACAGAACTGGGCTTCAAACCAGGTATCAACACCAACACCCCACTCCCCTGCCTTTCTCTCCATTGTCTCCCCATTTTCCAAAAAGCTTGATGCACCCCAGGGGCTGATGCTGTGAGCAGATCCCCTGTCGGAAGGAGATTTTTCAGCAAGAGAATCCTGTGGGGCTCAATGCTCCCACTAAGCTGCGGAGTCTTGTGAGCAAAAATTCTACCTTGTGAGCTCCTGGCGTTAAAGTTCTGAGCAAGCAACTTGGCTACTGCATAAATTAGTTTGTTCTGGAGCCATCCTTCCTGAGCTAAGACAAAAATGTTTGAGCTGGAGGCTAAAAAACTGTGAACTGACTCACACTAACTCAGCTTAGAGGGAACACTGGGGGATCCCCCCTGGTGCCTCTTCCTGCCGCAACCCAGGGTTGATGCATGCAACAAAGCAGAAAGCATGAGCTGGAAAGCCCCGTCTCCTGCCCTGCCTCTGCCACGAACCTCCCATTTTAACAGCTTCTATTTTTACCTATTCTTTTTATTTAAAAAATCTGCATCCCATCTTTCTGCTTTTACAAGGGCTGCCGAGGCAATGACCAATGTAAAAGATAATGTGATAAGATCACGTTTTAAAAACCATTAAGATCTACCCTCCCCCCAACAACCACAACACACAATAATCCAGTAGTTCAGCACAATAATTCAGTAGTTAAAACAGTTAAAGACAGTATACTTTAAAATAAGTAGCACGATCTGTTAAAGCGCAGTGATGCAGAAGTTGCTGATTCGGGGAGCTGGGGAACGGAAGGAAACCGAACGCAAAAGCCAGCGCTGCTTTTGCAAAAAAATCTCCCCCTCCCACAATCCAAGATGTTTGCAGGGGGTGATCCTTCCGCACGACCCTTGAGTCAGAGTGACAGATGCTGAACATTTAATATTTATTGCCAGGGGTCTTTTTGTAGAAAAAGAGGTGCAGGAGCTCATTAGCATAACTCATTAGCATAACTTACTTGCATATGCTACACCACCTGACATCACTGGAAGTATGTCAGAAGGCAAGAAAGAAGAGAGAGAGAGAGAGAGAGAGAGAGCTACTAATCCAAGCCTCAGAAGTACCACTCTTCTGGGAGGATAGCTTCAGTGGTGGCTGAAGCCTTCAGAAGGCTGGTCGGAGGAACAAGGACCTTTCCAGGGGAGGGGGTCATTTTGCTGCAGCCAGGACACAAGCAGGCATTCCCCTGCTGGGGGGGGGGGGGGAGGGCTGGCACCAACTCCCGGAGCTGAGCTCCCCCGAGCTCTTGCTCGAAATGGCCCCTAGGTTTAAATCCAATCTTTTCTTCTTCTTCTTCCCAGTAAGATCAATGGATAGCAGCAAATTAGCACATAAATGCAAGAGTTAACAAAAAAGATGTGAGAATGAAGCTGGAGTCCAGCAGCGCCCCCAAGACAAACCCCCAGTTTATCCAAGTAACTCTGAATCGTTTACTCTGTTGCCTGCATAGAAAAGCCCGCTTGAATAATTCAGCTTTGCACAGTTTGTGGGAAGCCAGGAGAGGGGGTGCCTTCCTGACCTTTCAAGGCAGGCCGTTCTACAAGGTGGAGCCCACCACTAGGGTTGCCAACCTCCAGGTGGTGGCTGGAGATCTCCTGGGGTTATAGCTGGTCTCCCGGTGACTGAGGTCAGTTTCCCTGGAGAAAATGGCCCTTTCGGAAGGTGAGAGATCCAGAGGAGTTTGCTGTGTTAGTGTAATGTAGTATGCTCTGTGTAGCAACCAGCCTGCCATGTGCTCCCAGGTAATGGCGCCCGCCGCATGGCCAGAGCACATGGTCAGGCAGAGAGGGAGCTTGAATCTGGAGGAACAATAGACGTCTGGATTCTAAGCCTCCACCAATGTGGGACCTAGGTTCTCCCGGGAACCTATGACAAACATGCGCATATGTTAAGCCCCTATCAGGTCTTTTGGGTGCGGCCGGAGGTGTGGCTCCGGCCAGCATATAATGAGGGCCCTGGAGCCCTGGAAGCATGCTTGATCTGACCATCTACTGGGCATGCTGAATCACTCAATAAAGGCTTCATGATTTCACCGTTCCTGGTCTCCCGAAGTACTCTTCAGTTAGTCTGTTGCTGCAAAATAGCAAAAAGCCCAACTTAAGTCCAACTTAAGACTAACAAACTTTATTGTGGCATAAGCTTTCGAGAAACACAGCTCTCTCTTCGTCAGATAAGAGGTGGATGCTCTGGCGTTACACCCCACTGAAGACCCTCCCCTCCCCAAACCTCACCCTCTTCAGGCTCCACCCCCCCCCATCTCCAGGAATTTCTCATCCCAGAGCTGGCAACCCCACCCACAATGGAGGAGGCAGGAGTACAGGCAGTTGGGTGGGGATAAAACCATCTGCCCACGTCTCATATCTCCCTCCCCACCCGCCCGCCGCCACCCTTTTCACTGCAGCCATGTTAACGCGCCTTCTGGCAGGGAGTCCTCTTGGCCGGGGCTGCATCAGTGGCTCTGGGTTCAAGTCTGAAGCTCTGCCATGGCAAAGCTGAGAACTGGCTCTGGGTCAGGACGAGAGCTGATCTGTATCAGCATCTTGCGGCTCTCCAGAAGCCCCAGGGGAGGATTTGCATGCAAGGCCTGATGGGAGAATCCGTCTCTGATCTCCCAGCAGCTGAGCTTTGCAGCCGTATGCCTCTCTCCCTGTGGAGAGGACACGCTGGCCTGCCTTAGGAAAGGGCGAAGGGTTTCTTGGCTCGGGGGTGGAGGACACAGTATCTGCCTGGCCTTCCTTCCCATCCTGTGTGGAGCACCTCCCCCCCCACCTCCACTTCCCTGCCAGGTGGCCGAGTCTTCTGGGATCCGATACCATCAGCAAGCACACACACATCTGCCTTCTGGCTCCCCTGTTCTCTGCTGCTTCCCCACTTATCTTCCGCTCTCTGCTCCTTCCTCTCCCACAATAGCCGGCTCAGCAATCAGCTCTTTATTTCTTGCTCTCTGCCCACACAGCGATAAGGGGAAGGTGCCTCTCATTATTTTCAGTGAGGCTTTGTATTTGGGCAGCACGCTTCGGATGGTGTTGCCCCATTAGCCAGGGGCCGGAGGGAGGAATGTCCGGGCCCCCAAGCAGAGCAGCAGGGGGGAAGGGCCCGGAACTCTTTGCCATGGGCTGCAGACCCTCCTGGGGGAGAGGTCCAGGCCCTTCCCTCTGGAATCGCAGGAGATCTCCGGTTGCCAGTCTGGTGTAGTGGTTAAGTGCGCGGACTCTAATCTGGGAGAACCGGGTTTGATTCCCCGCTCCTCCTCCATATTAGGGCTGCCAAGTCCCCCTGGGAGACGGGGATTCCCCCGCTAAATAAGTCCCCAATCTGCTGGTCCAGATTCAGCCGGCGGGGGGGGGGGGGGAACCCCACCCCCGAAATGGCCACATCAGGCTGATGTGAGAAAGGTAAATTTACGTTTATGCAAGTAGATCCAGTTCACAATCAGGCTGCAGGAGAGAGAGAGCGAAACCGAATCTAAAGAGGACTTTCCCTGTCACCAATGGCCAGCTTGCCCATAGGGTTCCCAATTCCCTCAAGCTTACCGGTGTGGGGGAGTCCTCTGCCGGCTGGGAGCTTCATTGGAGCATGCGCAAAGCCCGCGCGCCAGCTAACGTCACCAGAAGTGACATCAGCACGTTGGGGGCGTTGCCAGGGCCCTGGCAACGCCCCCAACGTGATGGCATCACTTCCAGTTGACGTCATTACATGAGGGAAGTCGTCCAGGCTGGACAACTTCGGGGGCAGGGTTTCCCCCACCAGCCGTATGCTGGCCGGTGGATCAGAAACCCCTGTAGCAGGGGATCCCCTGCCCCCCGGGCTGACTTGGCAGCCCTACTTGTGCAGGCATCATGTGTGTGGGAATATAAGAGAGACCTGCAGAGACGTGTGTGTGTGTCTCCATGGAAGGCCATGTGAAGAGAGGGAGAGGACAAAGGGCGAGAGGAGAGGGCAGAGGGCAGCTCCCAGGTTAAGACAAAGAGAGGCATCCCATTCAAGGAGAAAACACCCATACACCTTTCGAGTGATGCAGCACCCCCACCCCCCAGGGCCCCGGCATGCTGCATGACTCACTCCCACAGGAACCTAGGACCTGATGCTCCCCCTCTGAGCCACAGCCTCTCCCCTGAAGGAAAGTGGGCAGCCCCTCCTCCAGTGCAAGGGGCTCAGCATGTACCAGTTCAGGCAGATGCCACGTTCCCTGTTGCAGGCAGCTGAAAGCAGACCGGCGCTGCAAACCCTTATGTCTTTTTGTACCCGTTTCGGCGCTGAAGCCTGCCCCGGAGAATCGGGCGTCTGTAGTTCTGCGAGGGTGCCAGGAGTTCTCCACTGGAGCTCCCCAGGCCTTTTCTCAGAGAGGCGGCTCCCTGCGGAGAGGGAATACGAGACTAGGGATAACGAATAGCTTTGACTCCAGCAGGAGCTCTCCGGCCTCTTTCACGACTGGGAAGGAGAGAGTCAGGTATGCTCCTCCGTGATTAAAACAGCATTAAAGGCAGTGAGAGCAGCACACTCTGAGGACTGGAGCACAGACCAGTGTCGGTGTTGCGTAGCCCAGTGGGAAGTGATAAACTTTTCCTTGGAAGAAGAAGAAGAGGAGGAGGAGGAGGAGGAGGAGGAGGAAGAGGAGGAGGAGGAGGAGGAGGGAGAGACTGGATTTATACCCCACCCTTCACTCAGAGTCTCAGAGCGGCTTACAAACTCCTTTCCCTTCCCCTCCCCACCACAACAGACACCCTGTGGGGTGGGTGGGGCTGAGAGAGCTCTGAGACAACTGTCCTTGAGGGAACAGCTGGTACAGAGCTATGGCTTGCCCAAGGTCATCCAGCCAGGTGCAAGTGGAGGAGTGGGGAATCAAACCCGGTTCTCCCAGATTAGAGTCCGCGCACTTGACCACCACACCAAACTGGCTTGTTAGATGACCAGCTTTTAAAGCCATGTTTCAGAAGGGTAGCCATGCTGGCCTGTAGTAGGAGAGCCAGAACTGAGTCCAGTGGGACCTTCGTGAGACCAACCAAGATCTCCAGGGTATCAGCTCATTGCATTTTGCACTGTACCTTTGGGTCCAGACTCCCAGCACCCCTGTCACCTTCAGACTGGGATATAAAGATTTAGGGATTTCCATTCCCACTTGGATCTGATGAAGAGAGCTTTGCCCTTCAAAAACTCATACCTCAAAAAAATTCTCTCCCTATCACAAATGGCCGGCTTGTCCTGCTTCATATGTGTAGGAGTATGAGGACATTGTCTCTGCGGCAGGGGTCATTTGGAGCAGGAGCTCGGGGGAGCTCAGCTCTGGGTGTTGGTGCCAGCCCCCTCCCTCCCCGTGGGGGAATGCCTGCTTGTGTCATGGCTGCAGCAAAATGACCCCGCCCCCTGGAAAGGTCCTTGTTCCTCCGACCAGCCTTCTGAAGGCTTCAGCCACCACTGAAGCTATCCTCCCAGAATAGGGGTATTTCTGAGGCTTGGATTAGTAGCTGTCCCCTCTCTTTCTTTCTTTCTTTCTTTCTTTCTTTCTTTCTTTCTTTCTTTCTTTCTTTCTTTCTTTCTTTCTTTCTTTCTTTCTTTCTTCCTTCCTTCCTTCCTTCCTTCCTTCCTTCCTTCCTTCCTTCCTTCCTTCCTTCCTTCCTTCCTTCCTTCCTTCCTTCCTTCCTCTCTCTCTCTCTTGCCTTCTGACATACTTCCAGTGATGTCAGGTGGTGTAGCACATGCAAATAAGTTATGCTAATGAGTTATGCTAATGAGCTCCTGAATTCTTTTTCTATGAAATGACCCCTGCTCTACGGGAGAGACCTGCAGAGACATGGGTCTCCAAGGAAGGCCATGTACAGAGAGGGAGAGGACAAAGGGAGAGAGAGGGGAGGGGTCAGTGGGCAAGTCCCAGGTTAGGACAAAGAGAGGCACCCCATTCAAGGACAGAACACCGATACACCCTTAGAGTGATGTAGCACCCCCCCCCCCAATGTCCAGGCACGCTGAGTCGCTCACTTCCGCACTCACAGGGGCTTTGGGGGAGAAACCTAAATGCGCTCTGAGCCCAGCTGTGCGGGGGAAAGTGGGACGGAAATCGAATTAAATAGTTAAACAAATGTGAGTAGTTTGATCTCAGTGAGGGTGGGTGGCTGTGGATCAGACTCGGGTCTGCTGAGTGGGGCTTGCCGTGGTCTCCGGCCACCTTTCAGTTTAGGATCAATTTGTGCAAAAGAAACACATGTGTTGCCATGCATAGCATGTTTGGCTTTCCTCGGCATGGCGTGGGCCCTGGATCAAAGGTGAACTGTTGTGTACTAGTCATGAAATGGCGACCGCCATGCGGTCAGAGCACATGGCCCGATTCTACCTGAGCTTCAGCCAGGTAGAACAATAGACAGTCGGATCCAAAACGACCACCAATAGCCAGCCTAGGTCTTCCGCGGGGGACCTATGAACTTCAACTTAAGACCTAAGGCCCTATCAGAACTATGCGCATATGCTAAGCCCCTATCAGGTATTTTGGGTGCGGCCAGAGGTGTGGCTCCGGCCGGCATATAAGCAGGGCCCTGGAGCCCTGGCTGCATGCTTGATCTGACCATCTCCTGAACATGCTGATTCACTAATAAAGTCTTTGCTATGATCATCATACAACTCGCCTCCCGACTCCAGTACTTTCCATGAACCAAACCAAGAGGGCGCAGAGGAGAGCGATGAGGATGATCAGGGGTCGGGAGACTGAGCCCTACGAGGAAAGGCTGAGGGCCTTGGGAATGTTTAGTTTGGAGAAGAGGAGGTTGAGGGGGGATGTGCTTGCTCTCTTTAAATATCTGAAAGGCAAGGGTCACTTGGAGGAGGGCAAGGAGCCCTTCCAGTTGGCAGCAGAGGAGAGGACCCGAAGCAGCGGGTTTAAATTACATGCAGGAAGGTATTGGCTGGGTATTAGGGAAAAAATTTTCACCGTCAGAGTGGCTCAAAGGTGGAATCAGCTGCTTAGGGAGGTGGTAAGCTATCCTTCACCAGTGTTCCCTCTAAGCTGAGTTAGTGTGAGCTAGTTCACCGGTTTTTTAGCCTCCGGCTCACCCGTTTTTGTCTCAGCTCAGGAAGGATGGCTCCAGAGCAAACAGATTCATGCAGCAGCCAAACTGCTCGCTCACAACTTCAATGCCAGCAGCTCACAAAGTAGAATTTTTGCTCACAAGAGTCCGCAGCTTAGAGGGAGCGTTGCCCTTCACCGGCCGCTTTCAGGAAGAGGCTGGACGAATATTTGTCAAAGATGTTCCAGGCTGGTCCTGCACTGGGCAGGGGGTCAGACTAGATGGTCTGTATGGCCCCTTCCAACTCTGTGATTCTAGGATTCTATCACTGCTGGCAGCTGGGCATCCCACAGATAGGCTTATGGAAGTGAGAGCCGTGGGGTTTTCTCCCCCTCCCCATTCCCCCCACCCCCCAGTGCCTCCACCTGGAGAAGCCCCAGGAAACATCAGAGAACACCCCAGGACTGCCCTTGCAAATGTGTTCTTTTTTTAAAAAATCCCTTCTAAACCCGTGCTTTTGTTTTTATTAATGCTTTTATTGATTTTAAAGTAAACATGAAACGAGAGAGCGAGCAACGTGCCTTAAGAGGACAGGAACAAGCGGTCTCCAGGAACCACGTCCTTGTAGATGCCTTGGAAGCTCCGCTGAGGGGCGTTTGGCCCTTGTGCTGTGTTTCCCAGCTCAGACGCCTCCAAGCTGGGAAACACAGACATGAGTGGCCCGGCCGGGTGAAGAAAGACTTCCTTTGATCTGTTCTAAGCCTAGTGCTCATTAGGTTCATGGAGTGCCCACAAGTTCATACCTCACAAAGGGACTATTGACTCTCAAAACCTTATACCCCCTAATCAATGCTCCCTCTAAGCTGTGGAGTCTGGTGAGCAAAAATTCTACTTTGGGAGGTACTGGCATTCAAGTTGTGAGCGAGCGATTTGGCTGCTGCATAAATTAGTTTGCTCTGGGGCCTTCCTTCCCGAGCTGAGACAAAAAGG
This sequence comes from Lepidodactylus listeri, assembly GCA_029233225.1. Classification (NCBI taxonomy): domain Eukaryota; kingdom Metazoa; phylum Chordata; class Lepidosauria; order Squamata; family Gekkonidae; genus Lepidodactylus; species Lepidodactylus listeri. The sequence goes on from JARCFY010000002.1 coordinate 2,159,701, forward strand.
CGTGAGCTTGAGGCTAAGAAACTGTGAGCTAGCTCACACTGACTCAGCTTAGGGGGTCCACTGCTCCTAATCTTGCTGGCCTTTAAGGTGCTCCTGGACTCAAATCCAGGGGGGAAAAGCAGGTGCGGCAATCCTTGTGGCATCGGGGCGGAGATGGGGGGGGTGGCCTTCTGGCCATGTCTCACCTGGGCTATTGCCTTTAGGACCCTCTGTGGCTTCCCTCAGCAATACGGAGCTTATAAATTGGCCTGTCTTGGGAGGGTTACTGGAGTGGCTGCGAGAAGCTGTTAAAAGACCTAGAATCTGCTATCCACATCCTAAGTGTTAGTACAAGAAACTGGACTCCGCAAGCGTGGAGGAACAATCTCTCTCTCCCTTAAACCATTTTTGTCATCCCTTCCCCCCCCCCTCCCCCAGCACACACATCTGCCTCTTGAAAATCCTTTCCCGGCGCTGTTTTCATAGCTTGATGCTCTTGCCTCCCTAAATCTCTTCCCTCCCTCCCTCCCCATAAATTCCCTGTTCCCTTCCCAGCTCCGTGTCTGCCTTTGAAGACTGCATTAAAGGCCAAGGTGTGAATTAGTTGGCTGGGGTTTCTCGCCCCCTTTCCCTTCTTCTCCGAGCCGAACTAATGGGTTCTTCCGTCTCTCTTCCCCTCCCTCCTCTTCCCCTCTATTCCCGACAGCTAAAAGCATCTCCACAGGAAGACGCTGGGAAGGACGCGACGAAAATAAGTGTGAGTTTTTCTGTAATGACTTCTTGGGAAGATTTTAAATCAAGGACACAGCTGCAGCTTTCTTCTGCCAGGGTCGGGAGCTTTGCAAAGCTGACAAGAGGGGAAAGTGCCAGGAGAGGCACTTTGGAAGTTCTGGGCTAGAACTTCTGGCTTTCACAGGGCGACAATTGCATCAAGGGAACTTGTGCCTGCACTTTTCAGGGGGCTCAGAGTCCAGGGAGGGCCGCCTTCTGAGTCACATCCAGGAGTGGAAGGGGAAGCAGACAGGGACCCAGAGGAAGCCAAGAGAGGGATGATTAGGAAGGGGACTGAAAGCGAATCGGTCAGTATCATCATGCCCCTGTATAAACCTACAGTGCGGTCTCTTATGTGGAATACTGTGTACAGTTCTGGTCACCACACCTCAAAGATATTGTAGCATGGGGGAAGGTGCAGAAAAGGGCAGTTAAAATGAGTAAGGGGATGGAACACTTTCCCTCTGAAGAAAGGTGACACAGGTTAGGGCTCTTTACCTTGGAGAAACAGCGGCTGACGGGTGACATGACAGAGGCTTACAAAACTAGGCCTGGGATGGAGCAGGTAGAGAAAGAAATGCTTTTCTCCCTTTCTCACAATACAAGAACTCGGGGGCACTCCATGAAATTGCTGAGCAGTCTGGTTGGAATGGATAAAAGGAAGTCCTTCTTTACCCAAAGAGTAATTAATACAGATCAAAGGAAGTCCTCTTTCACCCAAAGAGTCATTAACACGTGGAATTCACCGCCATGGCTACAAGCTTAGACAGCTTCAAGAGGGGAGTGGAGAAACAGATGGAGTGGAGGCCCATCTGTGGCTATGAGCCACAATGTCTAGATGGAACACGCTGTCCAGGGCAGTGATGCTCTGTCTTCTTGGTGCTTGGGGGGCAACAGTGTGAGAGGGTGCCTCTGTGGAGTTCTGGCTCCGCTGGTGGACCTCCTGAGGGCCCCTGGTGCTTTTGGCCATTCTGTGACACAGAGTGTTGGACTGGAGGGGCCACTGGCTTGATCCAACATTGGCTTCTCTCATGTTCTGTTGTTCTTAAGCTGAGTGGATGGTCCAGGGTTGCCGGTTTTGGTTTGGGGAATTCCTAGAGATTTGGTGGTGGAGCCTGTGGAAGGTGGGGTTTGGGGAAGGAAGGGACCTCAGTGGGGCATAATGCCATAGAGTCCAGCCTCCAAAATATCTGTGTGGCCCAGGCAGGACTGGGAAGGGAGACAAAGACCGAGGCCTGATCAAGAAACAATTATAGTTAGGTGAAGCTCCAGAGAATGCAAAACAGTTACTTCTCCCTTCTTTCTGTAGCACCTCAGTTGCTGAGGGAGGGGCCGCGGCTCAGTGGTAGAGCCTCTGCCTTGCATGCAGGAAGTCCCAGGTTCAATCCCCGGCACCTCCAGTTAAAAGGACCAGGCAGGAGGTGATGGGAAAGACCTCCGTCTGAGAACTTGGAGAGCTGCTGTCATTTAGAGGTGGCACCACCGACCTCAGTGGAGAAATGGTCTGACTCCTGAATCATGCACGTCATGTGCTTTCCAGCAAGGCAGCCAGCAGTCAACGGATCAGAAAGTGTCCGCCCCCCCCCCCTTTTTTAGGTTTGGCTGCTGACGCCGGGGGAGCTGTTGAGATCAGGGGCCTGAACAGAGACTGCAGCTTCTCATATACGAGCCATTGTCACCCACTGCTGTGTCTGCACGTATGATGCATTTTGAAAAAAGAAAAACTAGAGGAGCTGCAGCTCTGTTGTAGAGCCTCTGCTTGGCACGTGGAAGGTCCCAGGTTCAATCCCCGGCATCTCCAGCTAAAAGGACCTGGAAACAGGTGATGTAGGAGACCCTCTGAACAGACAGTACTGGTGTTAAGGGATTGATGGTCTGCTGCAGCATCTCCAGCTAAAAGGACCTGGAAATAGATGATGTGGAAGACCTCCGCCTGAGACCCTGGAGAACCACTGCCAGTCTGAGCAGACAAGACAGATCTTTTTTTGAATTAAATTTTCATATAACAACAACCGTTTCAACCTATAACAGAGCAACAAAGTCAATATAAATCATGAAGACTGGCATCAGATTTGGTCTTTCCGTAACCTAACTTCCAATGTCTTAAATGTTCAAATACAAAGACTGATCTTGAGAAGGTCTGACTCAGTAGAAGGCAGGTTGAGGTGTTCATGTCTACTGTTGTTTGGGAAGGTCCATGGCTCAGTGGAAGAGCGTCTGCTTGGCCTGCAGAAGGTCCCAGGTTCAATCTCCAGCATCTCCAGTTAAAAGGACGAGGCAGGAGAGAGAAGAAGAAGAAGAGATTGGATTTATACCCCGCTCTCCACTCACTTGGAGTCTCAGAGCAGCTTACCAACTCCTTTCCCTTCCCCTCCCTACAACAGACGCCCTGTGAGGTAGGTGGGGCTGAGAGAGCTCTTTCCCAAGCTGTCCTTGAGAGAACAGCTGGTACAGAGCTATGGCTTGCCCAAGGTTATCCAGCCAGGTACAAGTGGAGGAGTGGGGAATCAAACCCGGTTCTCCCAGATTAGAGTCCGCGCACTTAACCACTATACCAAACTGGCTCCAAGAGGTGATGGGAAAGACCTCCACCTGAGACCCTGAAGAGCTGTAAAGAGGGGCTATGGCTCAGTGGTAGAGCCTCTGCTTGGCATGCAGAAGGTCCCAGGTTCAATCCCCGGCAGTGTCTCCAGTTGAAAGGACCAGGCAGGAGGTGATGGGAAAGACCTCCGCCTGAGACCCTGGAGAGCTGTAAAGAGGGGCCATGGCTCAGCAGTGGAGCATCAGCTTGGCATGCAGAAGGTCCCGGGTTCAATCCCTGGCATCTCCAGTTGAAAGGACCAGGCAGGAGATTACATGAAAAGACCGCTCTCCGCCTGGGACCCTGGAGAGCAGCTGCCAGTCTGAGCAGACAGTACTGACTTTGATGGACCAAAGGTCTGACTCAGTAGACGTCAGCTTCATGTCTGCTCCTTGCATCTCTTTGTAGCCAGCTTGCTCGTCAGTCAGCAGGCATATTGGGGTTCTTGGGTGGCATCCCAGAGTGCTTTGCTCCAGGCGTGTGTCAATGTGGCTTTTCTTGGGTTAAGTGGAAGCGCCCCCCCCCCTTTGATACGTATTTCTTTTCTTTCTGAAACAAGAGCTGGAAATGGAGGCTTCTCGCGTAGGCTGCAGCTCCCATTTAAGTTTTGCTCTCTGCTTGACAAGCCTACATTTATAGCGGCGGGAACGCCGGTGGCAGCTGCTGTGGGGATTTTGAATGCCCCGGGAGGGCGGCATTTGGGACCTGCTGGATCCTTGGCTATTTTTTCACCTCCTGCAGCCCCTTGATAAATCCCTTGCCAGCGCAAGGACAGGGTGAGAAATAAATCGTTCGGGCCAAGGTCTTCCGCTTTTCCTCTGACATCCAGTTATGCTGACGGATGGGCCTGTCGCCGGTCAGGAAACCCTCCGTAAAACTCTCCTCGTGAGGGGCCCTAGCCTTGGCACACCAGCGGTCCTGCTGCCCCACCTGCCAAAGGTCTCTGCTAGGGTTGCCAGGTCCGGGTTGAGAAATCCCTGGAGATTTGGGGGTGGAGCCTGGGAAAGGCAGGCCAAAGGAGAGACCGCAGCTGGGTCTCATGCCGTAACGTCTGCCTTTGTGGAGACGCTTCATCAACTCACCACCAAAGGATTGTGCATTTCCTATAGGGGACTCGCTGTTCTCTTCAGACATTTGGGAATGTCTCAGATCCCACGGGAAGAAACAGAAAGGAAACTGCAGCAGAATATGCCCACTCTGGCCTGCAGGCCCCATTTCTGTCCTGCCCTTCTAGGGGTTCCCAACTCCCCTGGAAGGGCATTCCTTTCTCTACTCGGTAGCCGCCACCATCATCTGCCCTTTATGAGGAATTGCCCACTAGGAGGGCCAGGACTCCCGGCTCCCCTTCCTACTTCTGAGGCCTTGCCTCTGTGTCTCCCACTGCCCAGTGCCTGGCCACCATGGGGACAGACTAACACCTTGGGTGACCTTGGAGGAATGGCCACTTGCCAATCCCCCTGGAGTCCCTTTTCAGATACTGTGTTTGAGGTGGAAGGGAGTGTATGTGGTACAGAGAACCACTGCCAGCATCAAAAGTTAAAAGTATTTATTGAAAAGGAAATGTTTACAAGCATACTTTTAACACAGCACCAGATTCGAGCAAGGAAAACAAAAGAAATGGGTAGAAAAACAAAAATCCTCTGTCCCTCTCACTATACATGCCCTAACTGATGTTAAAATAGGTGTGAGACTTCTGCTCAAAGTAGTCAAGGATCAGATCTTTGTTGATGAAACACAGTTCTTTATTTCCAATCTCTACATTGGTATAGGTTCTCGAATCATTGTCAGAGATAATGCATATGACAGAAGCAGGTCTATTATACCTTTCAGAACAGTTTGAATTGCCCATAGGTAGCCAATCACTAAAGGGGAAAAACGGTGGGCAAAAAGGGTCTCTGGCCGTTTGCTTCCCACAGGAAAGAAAGTGAGGTGTTAAGTTGTAAATTTCCCTTCCCAAATCAGACCCCTTAGATGTAACCATTTCACATAACAATTGTTGGCCTCAAGGCTTTCGCACGTTGATAAGAGATGGGTCCTGTCCTCCCTTGGCGTCCCAGCCGGGATGAATGGAATGCGGAGGCAGGAGTGTGAGAGGCCCATTGTTCCCATACTTTGAAGTTGTCATTCTCCCGGGCAGACAGTTACACAGACCAGGCCTGGTCAGTGTCATAAACCTGGGGTCATATAGCTCACATACACACTGGCCAGAGTTAGGGTTACATGGTAGGCATAGGGGCAACTAAAAACAAGAGCATGTATACATCGTGGGTGCAAATACAGGTTGCCATAAAACAATACATAAGCAACAAAGCAATAGAAATCATAGCAGCAAGTTCCAGAAACCTTGTCTGAATCAGCAGATTCTGACAATAGGACAGGCTCTTTTAGCTTAGCAGTTCTAGTTCTCTACAGAGTTGCAGTTACCTTGCAGCTCACTCCCAGTCTCCCCGGCGAGCACATGGTGAAGAAGAAGAGGAAGAGAAGAAGATTGGATTTATACCCCGCCCTTCACTCGGAGTCTCAGAGCAGCTTACAATCTCCCTTCCCTTCTCCTCCCCACAACAGATAACCGGTGAGGTAGGTGGGGCTGAGAGAGCCCTTACGAGGACTGCTCCTGAGAGCACACAGCTCTGACAGAAGACAGGGTCCTGTGTCCTCTCATTGCCTGAGCATCCCCAAGAAAGAGAGCCATTTCCTGTCACAAGGAGAATTTATCAGCTCTGTTTCCCCCTCCCCCTTGACCCAGTCAGGCCAGGGCAGAGAAGTGCTTCCTCCACCCCCTTCCTAGAGATACTCCCAGGGGCAGTTCTAGCCTACAGTCCTCCACACTCTGTTCCCTGCCTGGAGAAGGGGGAAGATTGACCATTCCTTTGTCTTAGTCCCATTAGCATTTGTATGCAAGTGAGCTGAGGTAAGCCTGCCTTCTGCCCCTAGGGCGGGAAAAACTGGTAAGACACCATGTGGAGCTTGGCTGCTTGCCAGCCTCCCAGGAGACAATGTGTTTCTTCATATCAGCCCCAAAGAGAAAAGGCACAAAGAGGAAGGGAAAGCCTCCAGCCGGTACCAAATAAGTTCTCTTTTTGCAGTCATGTAGAGAGGGCAACAGACGGCCTCAGTTAGAGCGGTTCCTCAGTGGGACAGGCTTCCTCCTCGGGAGATGGTGGGGGGCTCTCCTCCTTTGGAGGTTTTCAGGCAGAGGCTGGATGGCCATCGGACAGCAATGCTGATTCTGTGAACTTGGGCAGGTCAGGAGAGGGAGGGCGGGAAGGGCTGCCTCAGTGCTTAGTTCTCGTGGCCCCTCTCTTACACGCCCAGGGAAATGCCGATGGCCACTTTGGGGGCAGGAAGCAATTTTTCTCCAGGCCGGGGATCCTGGATGGGTTTTCATTTTTTGTCATCTTCTGGGTATGGAACAAGGGTCAGTGGGGGGATTTGTGAATTTCCTGCATTGTGCAGGGGGTTGGACTAGATGACTCTGGAAGGTCCCTTCAAATTCTATGATTCTACGCTTCCACCCCCCCCCCCCCCAAATCTCTCTATATTTTGCAACCTAGAGCTGGCAACCCTGGGCTGGGTTGTATCTCCGTGGCACCACTTTAGTTTGCATTCCAAATATACAGGGGTCAGTTGGAGCGGGAGCGCACAGGAGCGCAGCTCCGGGAGTGAGGAGCCCAGGGGGTGGGCACATGACCAAGCCCCGCCCCCTCCTCGGCTTCCCCGAGCAGTGCAGAGGCACAGCGCCCCGGGGAAAGCCCTGCTAGGGTCTTTATTGATTTTAATGTTTTGTTTTAATATCAATAATTTTATCATTGTTCCTTTTATGACTGTGTGCTGCTTTTCCAGAGACTTGCTCAAGGTGGCATATAAATTTTCTAAATATACCATTTTTTATCTGGGCACATGGCACATAAGTACTGGAGAAATTTCACCAACCCTTCAGCAGCTTCCACCTTATCAGTTTGGTGGAGTGGTCAGGAGTTGGACTCTAATCTGGGAGAACCGGGTTTGATTCCCCACTCCTCCACATGCAGCTGCTGGTGTGACCTTGGGCCAGTCACAAGTTCTCTCAGAGCTGTCCTCTCATGAGCAGTTCTCCAAAGACCTCTCTCAGCCCCACCTACCTCACAGGGTGTCTTGTTGTGGGGAGGGGAAGGGGAAGGGATGGGTGGTGCACATGTCCTGGGTATTGCAAGTCTCCTTGAAACCTGGTGGTTTCAAGGGAGCAGGAAGAGAATGAGGATGTGTTCTTGACGCTTATTTTTATTGCACAAAGTATTGGATGGGGAAGGGAAGGAAGAGCAGGTCAGTTTCACTCACCTGTGGAGTGGAACCTGAGGGGTGGGTGTCGCCTTCTGACACACTTCCGGTATGTTAGGGGGTGTGGCACATGCAAATGAGTTATGCAAATGAGTTATGCTAATGAGCTCCTGCACCTTTTTTCTACGAAATGACCCCTGCAAATATATATATATTTATGGAGGAAAGTGTGGGACACCCCCCAATTTCAGGGCAAGGACAGAGACAGCGGGACTTTCTGTCGTGGTGTCTTTCGGCCCTGATATGTTGTTTGGCTCCTGGGCCTTGGTCCAGCCCTTTCTCTGTTCAAGGACCGGCTCCTTTGTCACCGAGGGCGGCAGCGCCAAGGACACGCCTGTCAGCCCAGGAAATATCTTTTTTGATTTCGCCCAGCATCTAAAGAGCAAGTTTCCACTAAGGAGGCAATAATCTAATTTGCCCGACGGATTAGAATTCCAAACCCATTTAGGCTCTCGCGAATGGAATGAGGAGCCGCGCTAATTAGTTAAATAAAATAAATGTTCTTGGACTCCCACCGCTCTCCCTTCTCCCTCCCCCTCCCCCTCTCCTCGGCATGCCCGTCTCCGGCACTCAAGCTGTTCCTCTTGGACATGGGGGGGGGGGGGGGGAACATCGCTTTCTCAATTATCTTCTGGCTCATTATGGCAGAAGGTTTCACCTGCGATAAAAATAGAATAATATTTAAAAAGCACTTGCTCTAATTGCCGTGCCTCTGACATAGTGTCACTTTAATAAGGCTCACTAGGCGTCGATCCCCCCGCCACAGTGGGCAAGAGCTGGTGTTACCAATCTCCGGGGGAGGGCCTGGAGTTCTCCTGGAATTATAACTGATCTCCAGTCCGCAGGGCCCAGTCCCCCTGGAGAAAATGGCACATTTGGAGGGGTCACATCCCTACTGGAATGATATAGCCACTGAAATCCTTGTCCTCTCCAAGCTCTGCTTACCTTTGCTATCACCCCCAAATCTCCAGGAATTCCCCAAGCCGTAGTTGGCAACCCCAGCTGAGACCATGCACTTGTGGGGATCTCCCAGGTACAGCGTCTGCAACCTGGAAAACTGCCCACAACTCCCTTAGTTGGCCTGATCCTGCAAAGCCTTTGGCTTCCATTTATTTGCAACATCTCAGGTTTCTGTCCAGCATTTCCCCCTCTGTCCTTCAGGGGCTGTAAGGGAGAAGCCAGGGCCCTCTGATTGCCTCTGCGGTCAATAATGCAACAGAGACCAACCAGAGCCAGTTTGGCATGGTGGTTAAAAGCAGGCAGGGGTCATTTCGTAGAAAAAGAGGTGCAGGAGCTCATTAGCATAACTCAGTAGCATAACTTATTTGCATATGCCACACCCCTTGACATCACCAGAAGTATGTCAGAAGGCAAGAAAGAAAGGAGAGAGGAAGGAAGGAAGGAAGGAAGGAAGGAAGGAAGGAAGGAAGGAAGGAAGAGAGGGAAAGAAAAAGCTGGCAGAGAGGGGACAGCTACTTATCCAAGCCTCAGAAATACCACTATTCTGGGAGGATAGCTTCAGTGGTGGCTGAAGCCTTCAGAAGGCTGGTCGGAGGAACAAGGACCTTTCCAGGGGACGGGGTCATTTTGCTGAAGCCATGACACACGCAGGCATTCCCCTGCGGGGGGGGGGGGGGGGCTGGCACCAACTCCCGGAGCTGCGGTCTCCCGAGCTCCTGCTCGAAAGGACCCCTGAAAGCAGGGACTCACAAGTTCTCTCAGAGTGGTTTTCTCTTTCTGTGTGTCTCTTTCAGCCCCACTGACCTCGCAGGGTGTCTGTTGTGGGGAGGGGAAGGGACAGGAGATTGTAATCTGAGACTCCAAGTGAAGGGTGGGGTATAAATCCAATCTCCTCCTCCTCCTCTTCTTCTTCCACTCGGTGAGCCTTGGGAAAGGGGGCAGTGGGTGCCATGGTGCCGGCAGGCTCCATGTTGGGGACTCCTGGGACAGAGGCCACCCCTCCTCCTTGCCCTCTTTGCCCCCATCTTTTAAGAAGCGAGCCTGCTCCTCTCGAGACGGCATGGATGTCTCCCTACTGGGTTCTGTTTCTGGGTCATGTCAGAACTCGCTGGGTTTTTGAGTTATTTTTTTAAAAAACACATCTGCCCAGCCACGCAGAAGACTCCGGCGAGAGGCTTTTTTGGGTCGATTTCTAGTTTGAAAAACAGATGTGGTTTTACACGACGTCAGGCCAGCCTGAGGTACATAGGCTCAAGGATGGGTTAGCCCACTGGTTCTCAACCTTTCTAATGCCGTGACCCTTTAATACAGTTCCTCATGTTGTGGTGACCCCCAACCATAAAATTCTGCCAACACAAACAACAATGAAGCGACTTTTTCAGACGTTTTCTCTTGCATGGCAGTTAGCACCAAACAACTTTAATACAGACTTTAGACACACATATATTTGCAAGCTATTCCCAGCAAGACACAACGAACACTCAGGCTTCAGACTTACTTTTCTTCAACAGAAGATGCCATGAGAAAACGAAGGTAGGTGGGGGGGAGAGGCTGTTGCAGGTAGGGGGGAGAGAGAGAGAGAGAAAGGGGGAAGAGAAGGGGAAGAGAGAGAGGAGGGGAGAGAGAAAGGGGGGAGAGGGGGGAAGGAAGGTAGTTGGGGGGGCGGCTTTTGCCGCTTTTCCTGGGCTCTGCGCCTTGGCGTGGAGCCCAGGGAAGGCGGGGGGGGCCAGCTTTTGCCACCTTTCCTGGGCTCTGCACTTCAGCGTGGAGCCCAGGGAAGGCGACAGCGGAGCACCCTAAAGGCGGCGGTGGGGAGGGGGAAGCAGCCATTGACTTACCTGCTGGCTTCTTCCTCCTCGTGGCCCCTGCTGGAAGGGCTGCTGGAAGCAGGGGGTGGGGCTCCGGCCCCAACCAACCCCTGCTCTTTTCCCTTAAGGGGAAAGCTCCCTTTGAGGGCAAAGAACCAGGAGGCCAGACCTCACACTTGACTGAGCGTGGGGCCCTTTCCTGCCGGCAGGGAGGGGCGGGGCGGGCTCCGACGCCAGCTGGCAACCCCTGTGAAATGGTCGTTTGACCCCAAAAGGTGTCGCGACCAACAGGTTGAGAACCACTGGGTTAGCCCTTCATGCGGCCAGGCAGGGCCGGGAGGATCCTCCAGATCCAAGAGCTGGATTCCGAAGATACGTCCTCTGAGAAGGAAGGCACTGCTGTGGGTCCCACGAGGAGGAGGAAGAGGAGGAGGAGATTGGATTTATACCCCACCCTTCACTACCCTAAAGAGTCTCAGAGCAGCTTACAATCTCCTTTCCCCTCCCCTCCCCACAAAACTGACACCCTGTGAGGTAGGTGGGGCTGAGAGAGCTCTTTCCCAAGCTGTCCTTGAGGGAACAGCTGGTACAGAGCTACGGCTTGCCCAAGGTCATCCAGCCAGGTGCAAGTGGTGGAGTGGGGAATCAAACCCGGTTCTCCCAGATTAAAGTCCACGCACTTAACCATGACACCGCTCGCACTGTGATGCAGAGGACACTCCGCCCTTGGAATCCGTGCGATCCTCTGACCCACTGCCCCCTTCTTGGGCTTAGCGGTGTCTCAGGACCCTCCCATAACCACTCCCACGCCACCAGGACAGAACAGGTGGCCAGAAAGCCGAGAATGCACTTGGCAGCACTCTGGCTGCAGATGGAAAACTTCTGCATGGCTAGGAGCAGCCCCACGGAAGCTCCTGGAGAGAGTGGAGCTGCAGGGCCTTCAAGAGCTGCCTGGACCTTTCTGGCTCAGCGTCTTCTCTGGCCAGCTCCTGGATCTGTCCCTTCATGCTGGCTGTTGAGCTGGACAGTTGTTGCCGGACCCTCATCTTGGGCCCTGCCTGCTTCCTTCTCTGGCTGGATGTCTCCTTTGCTGCTAGAAACCCCAGGGGTCCCCTTTTCCGGATGCCTGCCAAGTGTGCTAAGAAAGTGGGCAGGCCAATTAGGGCTTTTGCCCAGCAAGACTTCTGTTTGGCTATTGGAGATCCAATTGGCTGTGCCGATTTTTAAAATGGATGCTGTGGCGAATCCCCCACACACATACGCACACACGCACACATGCACCCTGAGTTTTTAAAGTGTAAGTTTTTTTCTTTCCGGAAGTGGCAAGCCATAGCTCTGTACCAGCTGTTCCCTCAAAGACAGTTGTCTCAGAGCTCTCTCAGCCCCACCTACCTCACAGGGTGTCTGTTGAGGGGAGGGGAAGGGGGAGGAGTTTGTAAGCCGCTCTGAGACTCCCTTGGGGAGTGAAGGATGGGGGTATAAATCCAATCTCTTCTTCTTCTTCTAAAACAATTCCCTTATTAATACAGTCCCATAAAGTGCTGAGGATGGTTATTCAAGATGGCTGATCTCGATGTAGCCTCTGAGATGGTTATTCAAGATGGCTGCTCTCAATGTAGTCTTTGAGAATCGCTCTGCTCATGGTCTTCCTGGGCCACAGGCTAGATGTTGAAGACCAGGAGCCAGGGCTCTACAGTGGCGGTGGTGGCGGTCCCCTAACTGAAAGCCTGGCGGAAGAGCTCTGTCTTGCAGGGCCTGCGGAACTGCAAAAGGTCCCGCAGGGCCCTGATCTCCTCCGGGAGCTCATTCCACCAGTAGGGAGCCACCATTGAGAAGGCCCTGGCTCTAGTGGCTGCAAGCCTGGCGTCCCTAGGGCCTGGAATGGTCAGGCGATGTTGTGCCCCTGACTGCAGTGCTCTCTGGGGTATATACGAGGAAAGGCAGCCCCGTGAGTATGCTGGACCCTGGCCATAAAAAGCTCTAAAGGTAAGAACCAGCACCTTGAAATGGATTCGGTATGCTATTGGCAGCCAGTGCAGTGTCCGTAGCACGGGCTGGATGTGCTCCCACCTGGGAAGACCCACCAACAGCCTGGCCGCCACATTCTATTCTAGCTGCAGCTTCTGGATCTGCGACAGGGGCAACCCCATGTAGAGAGTGTTAAAGATGTAGAAACTCTACGATCGTGGCATCAGAGCAGTCCTCTGGTGTCACCGGACTTCCTGTGCCCAGAAGATTATGGGGTGCTGCGTGAGAGTCCCCTCTGGAACCGCCAGCAGCCCCCTCCTCTGGCTTTCCAGGTTTGCAACGAAGAAGTGCCTGCTCCTAGTGGGACTCCTTATTCAAGCTCTGCAAATCCTGGCATTGGAGCAGGTGGCAGGTTTGGGGTGCCAGCTCAAAGTAACGGAGTAAGAGGCAGACCCCCGGTGCACCCAAAATGAACACATGAAGCTGCCTTACACTGGATCAGACCCTTGGTCCATAGGTGTCAACTACGGGGGGGGGGGGGGCTCAAGGGCTTGAGCCACCCCCGAAATTTCCCAGGGGGGACTGAGCCCCCCCGGGAAAATGGAGCGCCCACCGCCGCAAGTCCCTGGGCCCTTCCTAGGGCTGCCGCCGCCGCCGCCTCTCTCTTTCTCCCCCCCCCCCCGCCAGCCTCGCTGCCTCCCTCCCTCCCTCCCTCCCTCCATCCGTCCAGGGGCCAGCTAAGCAAATGCCCAGATGGATGGAGGATGGAGGGAGGGAGGGAAGCAGGAGTGGAGGGAGGGATGGAGGGAGGGAAGGATGGAGGGAGGGAGGGAGGGAAGGAAGCAGGAGTGGCCAGGCTGGGGGGGGGGGGAGGCAGCGGCGGCGGGGACATGGTCCCAGTGTGAGCCCCCCCCCCCCCCGGAATTTAAAACTCGACACCCCTGCCTTGGTCCATCAAAGGCAGTATTGTCTACTCGACAGGCAGCGGCTCTCCAAGGTTTCTTTCTGCCAGGTCCTTTAACTGGAGGTTTTGTGAATCGAACCTGGAACCTCCTACGATGCCAAGCAATATTTGTTTGTCAGATTCCAATGCAGTCTCCTGTACCCCTTGTCGAATAGTCCCGAGAACGACTGTTTGATCGGTTGATTGTTTTCTTGTGTGTGGTGTAGCCAGGAGAGCCCACGATTGCCTGGCAGCCAGAAGTCCTAGTTCTTCAGCATTACCCAGGGTGCACCACAAGGAGGTGGACAAGAATTGCACCCCGCATGCCAAGCAGAGGCTCTTCCACTGAGCCAAATGATACACATGAAGGTGCCTTATGCTGAATCAGACCCTTGGTCCATCAAGGTTGGTGTGGTCCGTTCAGACTGTCAGGGTCTCAAGAGGAGGTCTTGCACGCCGCCTACGACCAGGTCCTTTAACTGGAGATGCCAGGGATTGAACCTGGGACCTTCTGCCTGGAGATGCTCTACCACTGAGCCATGGCCCTTCACAATCTTGTGGGAAGTTCTCCTGCAAAAGCCCCTCTGCGATGCAGGTGAAATGTGCGAGCACCTTCATGCAGGACCCTGCTTTCTTGGACGAGGCCCCTTCTACTGTGACAAGGCTCTCTATCTTAGAAAGCCAGTTTGGTGTCCTGGTAAGGAGCACGGACTCTAATCTGGGAGAACCGGGTTTGATTCCCCACTCCTCCACATGCAGCTGCTGGTGTGACCTTGGGTCAGTCACAAGTTCTCTCAGAGCTGTTCTCTCAAGGGCAGTCCTGGAAAGAGCTCTCTCAGCCCCACCTACCTCCCAGGGTGTCTGTTGTGGGGAGGGGAAGGGAAAGGAGATTGTAAGATGCTCTGAGACTCCTTCAGGTAGTGAAGGGCGGGGTATGAATCCAATCTCTTCTTCTCTTCTTAATGTGAGCCAAATGAGCAAAATGGAGCTACTGATAAAAATGTTCGAATGATGCTTATTTGCTCTTGCCTTCCCCAGCAGCATTAGTCAAGGAAGCCCAGACCCCCTCCTCAATGTTTGCTGAGTGTTTCCAACTTTCAAAAAAACCCCAAAAACCTGTTGGGGGATGCAGGAGGTGCTGAAAGGGAAACCCAAGAGAAAATGTTCCAGTTGAAATTCTTTCTTCTAAAAAAAATGTTCCACCCCACTTTTAACCTGTTTAACAAAAAGAGTGGGGTTTAAAGAACATTTGGGGAGGGGGCTGCTCCAGGGGGACAGCTGCCAAACGATGCCTGCCTGCGTCTAGGGACCGGCTTTTGTGCCCCACATAATCAACAACACTCCCCTTTTGGAAGAAGAGCTCGATTCGGGCTCTGAAAGGCCTTTACTGGCCTCCAGAGGAGAGTTGGCGGCCCCTTCCCAGCGATAAGGAGCCCATAAATTCTTTCCAAGGGTGAAATTAACTTTTGTGTCAATTGCCATGAAAAGCTCTTGGTGTCCCCTAAGACCCATTTCTTGAGTTCGATACAGTTTAAGTGGGACTCGGGAACACGGATTTTGTCAGTCTAAAGAGAACCCAAAGCTGTTAGAGGAGCCAAAGCAGTGCCAAGAGAGAGGCGCACGAGGGATTAGTTGCAAGGCAGCTTCTGAATTATTCTTCCCTTTCAAAAGGATATATGATCCATCTGTGAAACCCCTCTGCCGCTTGAAGGCGCTCAGAAGGGGGGGGGATGTGGAAGTCATGCACAGTAGCTTTGTTCCCAGGTCCAGAGAAACAGGTCTGACCCCCAACTCTTCTTAGAGCAGGGGTCCTTTCGAGCAGGAGCTCCGGGGAGCTCAGCTCCGGGAGTTGGTGCCAGCCCCCCACCCCACCCCCAGGCGGGGGAATGCCTGCTTGTGTCCTGGCTGCAGCAAAACAACCCCATCCCCTGGAAAGGTCCTTGTTCCTCCGACCAGCCTTCTGAAGGCTTCAGCCACCACTGAAGCTATCCTCCCAGAACAGTGGTATTTCAGAGGCTGGTCTTTCTTCTTTCTTTCTTCTTTTCTTTCTTTCTTTCTTTCTTTCTTTCTTTCTTTCTTTCTTTCTTTCTTTCTTCTTTCTTCTTTCTTTCTTTCTTTCTTTCTTTCTTTCTTTCCTCTCTCTCTTTCCTCTCTCTCTTTCTCTCTCTTCTTTCTTGCCTTCTGACATACTTCCGGTGATGTCAGGTGGTGTAGCATATGCAAATGAGTTATGCTAATGAGGTATGCTAATGAGTTATGCTAATTAGCTCCTGCACCTCTTTTTCTACGAAATGACCCGTCTTAGAGACAAACAGCATGTTACAGCAGCCACAAGTCCAACCCAGGGTTGCTGGTCCCATTTCCGAGGGGAATTTAGCCTTTTAAAAATGGCCGTAAGCAGTGCGCTGCAGCTGTGCCACTTGATCTTGTCCCCACTCTTCTCACTTCCCCCCCCCCCAAACACACACAGGTACTTTTTCCAGGACTGATATAACCTCTATTTGTGGTTTCTGCGGGGCAGAACTTGGAATAAATCTTGCAATAATTCAAAGAGAATAAAACGGTTTTACCTTTCACTTAACCATCATATTGTATAACAAAGAACCTTAATCTTAGTACCACAACAGAATGGGGATCTTTTAGAATCACAGAGTTGGAAGGGACCTTCAGGGTCATCTAGTCCAACCCCCTGCACAATGCAGGAAATTCACAAATACCCCCCCCCTCCCCGGTGACCCCCCCCGGCTCCATGCCCAGAAGATGGCTAAAAAAGTCCAAACAATTAACAATTAACGTTTCCCTCCTTTGCAGCTTGCCACTCACAAAGCCCATTTCTTTCTTCTCATTGTTGGCCTAAAAAGTCTCCAGCTGAAACCTCTGTGCACCAGCTTCCAAGATGAGGGTCCCAAATGAGATATCACAGCCTTGAAACAATAATTCTAAAATTTGCAATTTAGAATAGAAGTCTCCCTCCCTTACCAGTGTCCATCCATAAATCGTAGTTACCTCAAGGTAAAGGTAAATGCAAAGGTTTCCCATGCCCAAAAACCAGTCGAATCCAACAGTAGGGAGTGGGACTTATCTCCGTTTCCAAGCCGAAGAGCCAGCACTGTCCAAAGATTTCGGTGATCATGTGGCCGGCATGACTAGACGCTGAGGTGCATGGAACGCTGTTACCTTCCAACCGAAGTGGTACCTGTTTATCTACTTGCAATTTCTTGCTTTCGGACTGCTAGGTTGGCAGGAGCTGGGTGCCCACTCCATCAGATGGCACTTGGGTCTTGAACTGCTGAACTACAGATTTTCCGGTCTGCATCTCAGTGTCTTAATCTCTGAGCCACTGCTGCCCTAGTTCCCTTAAACAAGGTGTTAAGAGCCTTTGACTGAGGTTCAAGATCCCCAACAGGCCACACTTTGCTTCTCTCTTCTGCTTTCCGCACAGTCTCTGCACCCTTCTGCATCTAGGAGCTCCACCCCTCCCTGGCTCATTCCTTTCCTAGCAAGGGGTTACACCAACAGAGACTTGGGGGAGGGTCTGGACCAATGCTCCCTCTAAGCATTGCGGAGTCTTGTGAGCCAAAATTCTGCATTGTGAGCTAGTGCCATTAAAGTTGTGAGCAAGCGATTTGGCTACTGCATCAATTAGTTTGCACGGGAGCCATCCTTCCTGAGCTGAGACAAAAATGTGTGTGCCGGAGGCTAAAAAACTGTGGGCTAGCTCATACTAACTCAGCTTAGAGGGAACACTGCAGGACTCTGCAGAACGTACCCTCCATAGAAGTGCCATAGAAGTTGTGGCTGAGCAGGGGTGTCAGCTTGGGTTCCCCACACCCATCCTCCCTCTGCAGGGATGCTCGAAAACACCTACTGGTTCCGCTTCCTGCCTGCTCACCATTAGCGAACAGGGAGCTGATTTTTTAGCAAACTGTTCATCAGCTTGTTTGTAGCTATTTGGCAGATTGCTCTCTGTCACTCACCGGTGAGCTCCTAACTGGTTGTCCTTATCATTCTGAACAAAACAGGAACTTGAGGGGATTAACTGGCGCTGGCAGCCTCGCTGCAGAGCTTACACAGCTTGTGGCGTCTCCCTTCCCCCACTCCAATCTAAGGGGCTAAGGGTTCAAACCTCCCTTGAAGGGGAGTTGTGAGAATTACCGGGACGTCTTGCATAAAGCACATATTAGTGGTGCTAAAAGTGGCTTCAGTCATGAGAAGAGTAGGGTGTGAGGGTCCCACAGAGTCAGTCAACAGCAAGTGTCCTTAAACAGGAAAAGCTTTATTGAGAAAGGTCTGCTGCAGTCATCTACACTTCTTGCGTTAGTAATGAGACGGGCACTATTGAAACCAGGATAATTATATACCATTCAAAGAGAGGACTGGTACTGTATTGTAACCAATCATTAGGTCAGGGAAAAGGCGCTTAAAATACTGGTCAACAGTTCACAGGAAATAAGCAGGAAGACTTATAGTCAGACAGAAGAAAAGATACATGAGCCGGCACCAATAGTCTCTCAAGGTCAGAGGGGTAGGGAGAAGAAGAAGAAAAAGAAGAAGAGATTGGATTTATACCCCGCCCTTCACTCACTTGAAGTCTCAGAGTGGCTTACAAACTCCTTTCCCTTCCCCTCCCCACAACAGACACTCTGTGAGGTAGGTGGGGCGGAGAGAGCTCTGACAGAAACTGCTCTTTTTCAAGAATAGCTGTGCCAGAACTATGGCCTGCCCAAGGTCATCCAGCAGGTGCAAGTGGGGAATCAAACCCGGTTCTCCCAAATTAGAATCTGCACACTTAACCACTACACCAAACTGGCTCAGCCTGGGAGAGCGATAAGTGTGCCATCAGAACTATAATATAACATTCCACAGTATTGATGTCATGGGTTCAACCATCTCACCTCCTGGGCAGAGGATGGCAGAATTAGCTGACATAGGGGGGACATGGCAGGAGAGCAGGCCCTAGGGTTGTCAACCTCCAGGAGGGCCCGGCTTTCTCCTGGATTACAGCTGAGTATAGCAAGCAGTTCCCCTGGAGAACAAATTTAGAGTCCGGCGGCACCTTGAAGACCAACAAAGTTTTATTCAAGGTATGAACTTTAGTGTGCGCACGAAAGTTCATACCTTGAATAAAACTTTGTTGGTCTTCAAGGGGCCGCCGGACTCTAGATTTGTTTTACTGCTGCAGACTGACACGGGCTACCCACCTGGATCTAGTTCCCCTGGCAGAAATGGCAGTTCCACATCCCCCCCCCCCCCGCTTTCTCTGTCCCCTCTGCGAACTCTGCGTCCCCTAACCCCTGTTCCTGAGCCTCCAGGAAATCCCCAAGCTGGAGCTGGCAACCATAGTAGATCCTAACCATGCAGTTTCTGCCCTGGCAGGGTTTGCCCTGCAGCCAAGCATGAGAATCGGGGATTTGTTGGGCATGGATCTGCTGCTGCAGGGAGGGCTTGCAGCCAGTGGTCCCTCTAAGCTGAGTTAGTGTGATCCAGCTCACAGTTTTTTTTAGCCTCCGGCTCACACTGTTTTGTCTTAGCTCAGGAAGGATGGCTCCAGAGCAAACAGATTCATGCAGCAGCCAAACCACTCGCTCACCACTTCAATGCCAGTAGCTCACAAAGTGGAATTTCTGCTCACAAGACCCCACACCTTAGAGGGAGCATTGCTTGCAGCCTTCACAGCTCCTGGGGAGGGACGGTCACTCCGAGAGGGCACAACCCTCTCTGCTCCCTCCTTTGCCTGGATGCACCTCCCCCTCCCCCTGGGACCAGTGTTCCCTCTAAGCAGAGGTAGTGTGAGCCAGCTCACAGTTTTTCAGCCTCCTGCTCACACATTTTTGTCTTAGCTCAGGAAGGGTGGCTCCAGAGCAAACTAATTCATGCAGCAGCCAAATCGCTCACTCGCAGCTTTCATGCCAGTAGCTCACAAAGTGGAATCTTTGCTCACAAGACTCCACAGCTTAGAGGGAGCATTGCCTGGAACCCAAGCACTGCTTCAAAGATAACAAGAATATTCCTTCCTGACCCCTGAGATGGAGCATGAAACATCATTCTGCTTTTCCTCCCAGTCTGAATAACCGCAAAAAAATGTTATTAAGGGCCATAAAGTCATTCAGCCCTTTTATAAGCCTCCGGCTCGGAGGATCCCGCAGTCTGCTCGGAGAGATGAACCAAGCAGCATTTCCTTTTTTATTGGTCCTGAATTTCTCGGCTGTTAATTTCTCTAAGTGACTTCTTGTTCTCCGATGATGGAGTTAAAAGAGGGGAATCAGATTTGTTCCCAGGCCTTGGGCCAGCGGGCAAATGGCGAAAGGGGGGCACGGGGTGGGGTGGGGTCACGGCCAGAGGTCTCATGAAGGCCCAGCTCTGAGCAAGGGACAGTCCTAGGGTTGCCAAGTCTGGGTTGGGAAATACCTGGAGACTTTGGGGGTGGAGCCAGGAGAGGGTGGGGTTTGGGGAGGGGAGGGGAGGAGCCTCCGCATGGTAGAATGCCATAGTGTCCACCCTCCAAAGTAGCCATTTTCTCCAGGGGAGCTGATCTCTGTCAGCTGGAGATCAGTTGTAAAAGCGGGAGATCCCCAGACCCTACCTGGAGGCTGGCAACCCTAGACAGTCCTCCTTCCTAGGAGAATAAGAAGGGACTCCAACTGTCCTGCCTCTCCACTGGGCTTTGGCCGAGCTCTTTCCAGGGTTGTCTCTGTCCTTCCTTGAGGGTCTGGTGGGGCAAAAACATCTTCCGGAAAGGCAGAACCCCTGGAGTCAGATTAGAACCAGAAGGATGTGGCCTGCCTTTCTTAGGGGCGTTAGCCAGGCTGTCTTTCAAGGGATCACCTGATGGCACCCGGTATTTTTGGCCACTGTGTGACACAGAGTGTTGGACTGAACATAAGAACATAACAGGACATAAGAGAAGCCAACGCTGGGTCAGGCCAGCGGGTAACGAATCCATCGAGCGGGGGTTTCCCCGCCCCCTGGGGGGACCTTGCAACCCTATAATGTTGGCCCTCCAGAGGAACTGGTTGGCCAGTATGTGAGGCGGGAGGCTGCACTTGATGGACCCTCACTGGTCTGACCCAGCAGGGCTCTTCTGATGTTCTTCTCAGGGGAAGGCCTCGGCCTCCCTGCCCTGTCTGTTGGCCCTCCAGAGGAGCTGGTTGGCCACTGTGTGAGACAGGAGGCTGGACTAGATGGACCCGCACTGGTCTGACCCAGCAGGGCTCTTCTGAGGTTCTTCTCAGGGGAAGGCCTCGGCCTCCCTGCCCTGTCTGTTGGCCCTCCAGAGGAACTGGCTGGCCTCTGTGGGAGACGGGATGCTGGACTGGATGGACCCTCACTAGTCTGATCCAACTAGGGTTGCCAGGCCCCTCCTGGAAACTGGTCGAGGGTAGGGGCACTTACAGGCAGCAGGAGGCGGCCAAGGCCAGCATTAGGGTTGCCAGCTCTGGGTTGGGAAATACCTGGAGACTTTGGGGTGGAGTCTGGGGAGGGCAAGGGGTTGGGGAGGGGAGGTACCTCAGCAGAGTCTGACCCCCCCCCCCCCAACTCAGCCCTTTTCTCTGGGAAAACTGATCTTTATCAGCTGGAAATCCATTGTAATAGTAGGAGATCTCCAGCCACACCCTGGCGATTGGCAACCCTAGCGACTATTGCCAGCAATGCCATGACATCTGTTCTGGCATGCAATGGAAGTGACATCATCGCATCGCCAGAGACACAGAACGCTCTGGTATTTGGGCAAAAACCTCTATGGTAGGTGCCTTTTGTATCATAGAGTTTTTGTCAAAAGGCCAGAGCATCACCCATTGCCAGCAAGGCAATGATGTCATTTCTGGTGCATGCTGGAAATGACGTCACGTGGCTTCACTAGTGACCTTGCTGCAGCACCAGCCTGGGCCATCCTTCCCCCCACCCCACGGGCGGTAAATTCCCCCACTGGCCAGCTGATTGGCCACAGGTGACAGTGGGTGGGAGAGAGGATCCCCCTCCCCGCACCCCTGGATGGGGCTTGGTGATGCTCTTATCTTCTCAGCCTGTATTGTAGATTTGGATATGGAAAATGTGTGTTCAGAGCCCTACACCGACATGTCTGGTGGCCAAGGGTAAGTAGTATGGATGCCAGCCTCCAGGTGGGACCTGGGGATCTCTCGGAATTACTGCTCATCCCCAGACCGCAGAGATCAGTTCCCCAGGCAGGAAATGGATGCTTTTGAGAGTCGACTGTCCATGGCATTGTACCACAGTGAGGCTCCTGTCTTCCCCAGGCTGCATCCCCAAATCTCCAGAAGTTTCGCAGCCAGGATCTGGCAACCCACCCCCCACCCCCCGCCGGTGGCCAGGGGGAACCTGACAATCCGAACAAGTAGAATTTTCTTAGCCTTAATACCAAAAGAAGTGATGTTGCCCCTAGTCGGTGGGACCTATGGGGTGGAAGAATCTTCTGTCTCATGGAAGCAGAGGGGGGGGGGCTCCCTGAAGGTGGCTGGGGTCAGGTGCAGAACAGTAGGGAGCCCTTCCCTCTGCTGGCTGTGGGAGTGCCCAGAGATTTCCATTCCTGCGGGGAGGGGGGGCGTCTGCTCGCCGGACCGCTCCATCTCTCCTTAACAGCTCAGACTGCAGCAAAGGCCATTTCCACATGGCGCTCTCGTAAATCTGCCCAGCACTCCAATCCGCCACAGCCGTCTTTCTGACTTTCTCTCTCCAAAGCGGGCCGTTTTGTGTGTGACCCCAACCCATTACCTAAACACCATAAAATCTGGAGCTAACAAAGGCGGTGGGGGCAAAAGGAGAAAAATGGCCTTTAACACCCAGTGTGATTATAGGGAACAGAGCCAGCGGCCCCGCGGGGTAGGGTAATAAAGCTGATTTATTGACCCAGCCCAATCAGAGCAGCCGCTGCTCCGGCTAGTGAGTAAGTCTTAAATTTCATTAGGTGATAAATACTGAGAGCGAATCAATTTGGTAGGAAAAGCTAATTAGCTTGTGTGATTCGGCATCGATCTTGGAAAACATTGCCTCCGAGAAGGGCTGGGGTGTAATCTTCTTGTGATTGAGGGGCCTGTGGGGTGAAGGGTCCCTCAGTGGTAGGGCTGCCAAGTCAGCCCGGGGGACGGGGGATCCCCCGCTATAGGGGTTCCCGATCCGCCAGCCGGCATTCGGCTGGCGGGGGGAACCCCGCCCCAGAAGTCGTCCGGTGAGGACAACTTCCCCCGTGTAATGACGTCACCCGGAGGTGACGTCATTACGTCGCCGGCGCATGCGCAAAAGTGCATGCGCCAGAAGAGCTCCCGGGGGGAGAACAACTCCCCCCCACTGGTAAGTCGCCGGCATTTGGCAGCCCTGTTCAGTGGGGTCGGTGGGGTCCAAAACCATCTGTTTAGAGGGAGAAGGATACTGGTGGGGGAGCTGGCGTTCTCCTCCCCAGAGCTCTCCTGGCAAGGTGTGGTGAGGTCACACAGCCGTGTCACCGTGTCAGGAAGCCAACAGGCTTTGCATTTCTGTGTAGACCTGCAGGGAGGTTTCCGAGAATGCTGGGCCCAGGCGGAATCCCTCACATCTTATGGAGAAGGGAGCTGCATCACAGAGTATCACAGCTGGAGGAAATGCCAGAGTCAGAGGCTGGGCTCCATGGCGTCATCTCCAATGTTCCCTCTCAGCGGAGTGAGTGTGAGCTAGCTCACAGTTCTTTAGCCTCCGGTTCACACCTTTTCGTCTTCGTGAAGGAAGGAGGGCTCCAGAGCAAACTGACTGATGCAGTAGCTCGCTCACAACTGTGATGCCGGCAGCTCACAAAGTAGAATTTTTGCTCACCAGACTCCACGGCTTAGAGTGTGCATTGGTCACATCCCCTGCGGAACTCCTAGGTTTGCCAGGAGAGGGCAGGGTTTGGGGAGGGGCCTCAGCATGGTACAATGCCCTAGACTCCACCCTCCAAAGCAGCCATGTTCTCCAGGGGAGCTGATCTCTGTCAGCTGGAGATCAGTTGTAAAAGTGGGAGATCCCCGGGCCCCACCTGGAGGCTGGCAACCATAGGAATCCCACCCAAAAAACCCTCTGATTTTCCAAAGCACCCCTCCCAAATCTCTAGGAAACTGCCAAGCCAGAGTTGGCAACCCCACCCAATGTCTTGTTTGGTTAGAACAGGGGTCCCCAACCAGTGTTCCCTCTAAGCTAAATCCAGATGGTCAGCCGTGTTGGTCTGAAGCAGCAGAACAAATTTAGAATCCAGTGGCCGTTTTAAGACCAACAAAGGTTTATTCAAGGTGTGAGCTTTCGTGTGCCAAGCACTTGGCACACGAAAGCTCATTCCTTGAACAAACCTTTGTTGGTCTTAAAGGAGCCACTGGATTCTAAATTCCCTCTAAGCTAAGTTAGTGTGAGCTAGCTCACAGTTTTTTTAGCCTCCAGCTCACACATTTTTGCCTTAGCTCAGAAAGGAGGGCTCCAGAGCAAACTGATTTATGCAGCTGCCAAATGGCCCACCCAAGAAGAAGAAGAAGAGATTGGATTGATACCCTGCCCTTCACTCCCCAAGGGAGTCTCAGAGCAGCTTACAAACTCCTTTTCCCTTCCCCTCCCCACAACAGACACCCTGTGAGGTAGGTGGGGCTGAGAGAGCTCTTTCCCAAGCTGTCCTTGAGGGAACAGCTGGTACAGAGCTATGGCTTGCCCAAGGTCATCCAGCCAGGTGCAAGTGGAGGAGTGGGGAATCAAACCCGGTTCTCCCAGATTAGAGTCCGCGCACTTAACCACTACGCCAAACTGGCTCTCTCAAAACTCCACAGCTGAGAGGGAACATTGCGCCCAACACGGTGCCTCCAGTGCTCCTTCTAAGCTGTGGAGTCTGGATAAGCAAAAATTCTCCTTTGTGAGCTACTGGCATTAAAGTTGTGAGCAAGCGACTTGGCTGCTGCATAACTCAGTTTGCTCTGGAGCCATCCTTCCTGAGCTAAGACAAAAAAAATGTGTGAGCCGGAAGCTAAAAAACTGTGAGCTAGCTCACGTTAACTCAGCTTAGAGGGAACAGTGTGTGTGGCCTCTTCTCCTTGCCAGGGTCCTTCATAGGTTGCCGGTTCAGGGTGGGGAAATGCCTAGAGACTTGGGGGGCGGCTAGGGTTGCCAAGTCTTCAAAACTCAACGGCGGGAGGGAGTCCTCCTCCGGCTGGGAGTTTCTCCTGGCGCGTGCGCAAAGTGCGCGTGCCCAGCGACGTCACCAGAAGTGATATCAGCACGTTGGGGCGTTGCCAGGGTATCATAGAGTTTTGGGGCGATTGCCAGAGTGTCACGCTGGCAACGCCCCCAACGTGCTGATGTCACTTCTGGTGACATCATTACGTCGTCCTCGCTGGACGACTTCGGGGGTGGGGTTCCCCCCGCCGGCCAAATGCTGGCTGGTGGATCGGGAACCCCTTTAGCGGGGGATCCCCCGCCCCCCGGGCTGACTTGGCAGCCCTAGGGGCAGCGTCTGGGGGGGGCGGATTTCGGAGAAGGGAGGGATCTCAGCAAGGTTCAAAGCCACAGAGTTGGAGTTGCATGGTCTGGGTTGGGAAATACCTGGAGATTTGAGGGGTGGAGCCTGAGGAGGGCGGAGTTTGGGGAGGGACTTCAGCGGGGCATAAGGCCACAGACTCCGCCTTTCACAGCTCCCGTTTCCCTTCTCTCTGTTTCCTGGAGATCAGTTGTAAGAGCCGGAGATTGCCAGTGACCACCTGGAGGTCTGGCAACCCTACCTAGAGTCCACCCTCCAAGCTGGCCATTTTCTCCAGGGCAACCGATCTCTGGAGCTTGAAGATCCGTTGTCAAAACGGGAGAGCACTGGGCCCCACCTGGAGGTTGGGAACCCTGGTGCCCTTGTGTGTTTGGTGCTTGAGTCAGTGTGTGTGTGTGTGTGCAGGGCTCATTTTGTAGCAGGAGCTCCTTTGCATATTAGGTCACACACCCCTGATGTAGCCGTAGGGCTGCCAAGTCCCCCTGGGGGCAGGGAATCCTCCGCTAAAGGGGTCCCCAATCCGCCGGTCCGAATTCGGAGCTGCCAAATGGCTCACCCATAACTTTAATGCCAGTAGTTCACAAAAGAGTGGCCCAAGCAGGCAAACTCCCCCAGCGTGATGACGTCACCAGGAAGTGACATCATCATGCCGGGCACATTGCCGGGGCGACACTCTAGCAATTGTCCTGAAAACTCTATGGTACCGTAGAGTTTTAGGGCGATTACTAGAGCGTTGCCCGGCAATGTGCCTGGCGTGATGACATCACTTCCGGGTGATGTCATTTTGCGGGGGTGCACTATGCACACGCACGGGGACCCCCGACACCGAGGAGAACTCCCCCAGGATTTCACAGGTAGGACTTGGCAACCCTATGTAGCCAATCCTCCAAGCGCTTACAGTAGCCCCTGTAAGAAGAGCTCTGTGAGCTCTTGGAGGATTGGCTACATTAGGGCTGTGTGGCCTAATATGCAAAGGAGCTCCTGCTACGAAATGAGCCCTGTGTGTGTGTGTCAGAGGAGCGTTTCTGTGGAGAGGACTTCCCGGGGTGAGATCTCTCTTGCTCAGCTCTCCCCCTCTTCCCGGCAGGTGGTGAAAGTGGTTGGCAGCAACATCTCGCACAAGCTGCGGCTCTCCCGGGTGAAGACGACAGACGAAGGGACCTACGAGTGCCGGGTCATCGACTTCAGCGACGGCAAGGCCCGGCACCACAAGGTGAAGGCTTACCTGCGGGTGGAGCCGCCCGAAGAGACCGGCGAGCCCCGGCGCCACAGCTTCCCCGCCGGGCACCTGCAGGATACCCAGGGGATGGTGGGGCAGCTCTCTGACCACAGCAAACTGAACGGCGCCCACCCCCACCACCAGCACCAGCACCACAAACCGGGCAAGGAGCTGAAGAAGCGGTCCGTGGACGATGACGACGACGCGGCCTGCTCCCTCTAGACTGGCTGGCATCTGGAATCATGGTCCTGAAAGGCCCGATGGCGTCTCTCCCACATCCACTCTCCCCGCACAGGCATCCACACCTCCGCACACCCTCCCTGTCCCATCCGAAGGTGGGAGTGCCGCATCTCGAGGGGGGGCACAGCCTTTTGGGCCCTGGTCGCCGCCGAATCACAGTAAAACAAATGCCGCCAACTAGAGGCATCGGCATCCGCATGAATTCCCAGCCACACCATCCCCTTCAGTCAGCCATGTAGATAATGTATTTTTAAACGTTCCTTTTTGTTTTAACTGCCAGTCCTCCCCCGAATGGACCGTGGGCTTTTTGTTCTGGGACTCCGGGGACAAAACGGAGCCACACCTGGACAGAGGAGGCCCCGTTGGCTAACGCTGGCCGCTTCTCCCGGTGGTGCCCACGTGGGTGGGAGACGGCTTGGTCTCCGGGAAGACGGCCACTAGATGACCGCCCCAGAGCCACCGGTTGGATCCAAGCAGGACTGTCATCTCTGCCACATTTTGGACATTTCTAGGGTCCCCAAACACGGACTCAGGGTCTCACGCGCTTTACTGCGAGTGAATTCGGTTCAACGTTTTGCGCTCTAACAGACATGTGGAGAAGCCGCACCTGTCTGGCCCCCACCCCTGCCCCGCCCCCCCACCCCTGCACTGCCAGCTACTCCTCCCATTTGTGAGCCTTCCCCAGGAGTCCCTCTCTTTGCTTTGTAAAACGAAACCTCCGAGGGGGTGCCATTTCCACCGTTTTAACTTGCTAGTATCGACCTGTGTTGCTATGAAATCTATGACTGTATATTGTAAATATAACTCACTCTTTCTTCCTAACCCCCCCCCCCCTGCCCACCACACAGAGCACCGGCCAAGTCCCCAAGAGCTTTTGAGAAAGACCCACTGGATTCCGTTTAGACACTGCCCTGCCCCAAAAAGGGAATGCCAGGAGCTTGAGGCATCTGTGTCTGCATGGGAACGGGGAGCCAGGTGCGAATATTGGGAGTCCAGAAGGAGTGGCAGAAACTACTTTCCAGGGAAGGGGGGTCTGGGGATCGGGACCCCCACCTGAAACTTAGAAGCCACGGTGTCAAAACGGGCAATTCCCTACAATGAAGTATCGTCACAAACATCTGCGTGTTTTCCAGCTTCACCCACTCAAATGAGCTGTCCAGGACTCTAGGGAGGTGGTCTGACCCCAGAGAAGGGCGTTGTAAGAAGCGGCCTGTTGTTGTATTTGGAGACTCTGGGGGGGAGGCGTCAGTTGTGCTGGCCAGGGAAGCCGCTAGGCTGAGCTTGGCAAAGACGTACGAGCAGACCACTCAGATCTTAGGTTGGTATCCGCCCTGAGCCTGCCATGTGGCAGGGAGGGCGGGATAGAAATTGAGTAAATAAATAAATAAATAACTGGGGAGGGGCTGTAGCTCAGTGGCAGAGCCTCTGCTTAGCATGCAGAAGGTCCCAGGTTCCATCCCTGGCATCTCCAGTCGCTGCTGGAGACACTTAGAAAGCTGCTGCCAGTCAGGGCAGACAAGACTGACCTTGATGGACCAAGGGGGGGGGGGGGTCTGATTCAGTCGAAGGCAGCTTCATGACTGTCTGTGTATTCTGTTCAGAGTGATCTGGAAAAAGAACTTCCTGACTTCCGAGTGTGACAGCCAATTGGACCCTGAACACCCAAGGAAGCTCTGTCCTTTTCCAGGATCCTGCTTGAGGGCTCTTGCACATTTCACCAGCATTCAGTGCTCCCTCTAAGCTGTGGAGTCTTGTGAGCAAAAATTCTACTTTGTGAGCGACTGGCATTAAAATTTGTGACCGAGCGATTTGGCCGCTGCATAAATTAGTTTGCTCTGGAGCCCTCCTTCCTGAGCAAAGGCAAAAATGTGTGAGCTGGAGGCTAAAAAACTGTGAGCTAGCTCACACTAACTAAGCTTAGAGGGAACACTGCAGCTGCATGGCAGAGGGGCTTGTGCAGGAGAACTTCCCACAAGATTGTGAAGGGCTGTGGCTCAGTGGTAGAGCATCTGCCTGGCATGCAGAAGGTCCCAGTTTCAATCCCCGGCATTGCCGGTTAAAGGACCTAGTGATAGGTGTCATGAAAAGACCTCTACCTGAGTTTCTGGGGAGCTGCCACCGCTCTGAATAGACAAGACTGATTCAGATGGACCAGCGGTCTGATTCACCTAAAGGCAGCTTCATGTGCAAAGTTCTCAAACACTTTTCATACAACAAGAGCTGAACACAGCAGGCCCCTTGTCCTACAGACCACCTGGAAATTTTCAATATTTTCAATATTTTCCCCTACGTAGCTTTAGGGGTAGGGTTGCCAGCTCTGATTTGGGAAATTCCTGGATGTTTGGGGGAGGGTGGAGCCTGGGGATGGTGGGGTTTGGGGAGGGGAGGGACCTCAGCAAAGTATAATGCAGCCATGTTGTCCAGGAGACCTGATGGTTGTCATCTGGAGCTCAGTTGTAATTCCAGGAGATCTCTGGGCCCTACATGGAAGTTGGCGACCCCATTTGCGGGTGTTCTTTTTCACATTTTATGGTGAACATGAGGGCCGTTTGGCTCCATTCCCCCACATGCCAGCGTGGTAGAATGCAAACCGCTATCAGAGGCAAAGATTGTGCGTGTTCAGGGTCTGCAGAAAGAGAGGCCCAAACCAGCCAGTTTGACCAGCCTCCCACCCCACCTCTCTTCCCAGCTCTTCTTTGTATATATTTCTATTTGCTCGGTCCAGAGGGAGGTCCCATGCATAAGCTAGCCAGACTGATGCAGGGACAGGTGATCTCCAGAAAGAAGTCGTGGGGCCTCTGTTCACAGCGGTTTCCAAGAAACAATTAGGTGACCAGCAGCACTGCTTGAGGAACACAGTTTTCTGCCTTTGCTCAGGGGGAGGTCAAGATGACCTTGAGAGGACCTCTTAGCTCTGTAGCCACAGCTGCTGCACTGAAGGGCAGAAAAACTGGAGGGGGGAGACAGGGGGTCCCAGTTCCACAGGCAACTTTCTACCATCTGCCCCAGCAGTTCTCAATCCAGTCTGTGACGAGTGGAAGTGAATAAAGATCTGTCAATGGGAATTTGCCTCTGCCTCTTTATGTTTTCTTTCATTATTATTGGGTTTTTTTTAAAAAAAAATTAAGTTATTTATAGTCTGCCTTTCTCATACGGACTCAAGACAGATTGCACATAATGAATCAGTGCAACCAGCACAATAGGACATCCATGAGGACTGTAGACATCTGGGACAAGCAGGAAGAACTGAAGCCTGGCGTAAGTATTCACATGACACATTAAGCGGTGCAGAAATTACGCAACAGGATCTTGCTTATGATACGCTATATGCAGCCGTAGACCACAAGTCCCGATCACTTATCCAAGCAATTTAGTGAACCATTTCGTACTGTGCATCCTTATTACCTGCGCAGAAATGCCCTCTTGAATAATCCAGTTGAGCATCGTTTTGCGGAAAGCCATGGGGAGTGGAACCTTTCCTGGCCGCCTCGGGCAGACAATTCCACAAGGTGAGGGCCACAATGGAGAATGCACCCATATGGGCAGTTGTTGATTTTGCTCATTTGCAGGGTGCCCCCTGCAGAATACCCTGCTCAGATTAGAGAAGCGGTTGTGATGGAGCATAGGGAGAGACATGGTCCCACAACCTGAGGGGCCGAGGCCATGAAGGGCCTTCCATGGGACAGCCAAGACCTTAAATTAAGCTCAATAACAAATGGGCAAGCAATGGAGCATCTACAGGACAGGAGTAATATGCAGACAATGTTTCGGTTATGTGATGGTTTATGTGATAGGGGTAATGCCTAGCAGAGTCCGAGAACCTCTGAGTGACAGGCTGTTCAAACAGAATTCTTATTTATTTATTTATTTATTTATTTATTACTTTCAGTTTATATCCCACCTTGCCAAGCAAACTGGCTCTGTCGAGAGAGTCAGTTAACAAATGACAATTGCAAACTGACCATTGAAGAAGAGTCCCTATTTGAGTCAAAAAAGGAATGGAGCTTCTAGTCAAGAGAAGTAATCCCTGGCCCAGTGATAAGGGAGATAACTCTTAAAAGAGGAGTGATCCCTGGTCTGCGTAAGAAGAAGGATTTTGAGAACTGGGCTGTATGTTCCTGCCTTCTAAACTTGAAGTGTCAGTGAAACTCAAAAAACCTATGCTTGAGTGTTAAAGCGCAAGCTGAAAAGAAAGCCTTTCTCATCAAAGCTTTTAAGACCTTGTTGGGCAGCAGAAACACAACATAATATCTGGAGTTAGTGTGATTGCAGTTACCTCAGTTTTTATCGCCTGTTCTCCTCATACATCGTAGTAAAGGTAAAGGTTTCCCTTGCTCGAAAGCCAGTCAAATTTGACTCTAGGGGGCAGTACTCATCTCTGTTTCCAAGCCGAAGAGCCAGCGCTGTCTGAAGACATTTCCATGGTTGTGTGGCTGGCATGACTAGCTGCTGAGGTGCACAGAATGCTGTCACCTGCCCACCGAAGTGGTTCCTATTTATCTACTTGCAATTACTTGCTTTCGAACTGCTAGGTAGGCAGGAGCTGGAACCAGAGATGGGAGCTCACTCTGTCACACAGCACTCGGGTCTCGAACTGCCGAACTACTGATCTTCTGGTCTGCTGTTCAGCATCTTAACCACTGAGCCACAGCAGCCTGTTCATGCATCCTACTCCTGATTAAACCTGACCTTTTCTCCTCTAAGTTAAATTTTAAAAATGTGTTTATTTTAAACTTCCAAAAGCCCCCCTGCATTCTAATACAGAAGGGGAACACATGAAATCAAATAAATAAATAAAATAATAATGAAGGCGATGGTGTCTCTTCCCTCAGTCCTCTGGGCTGGGCCAGCATCAAAATATAGAATAATAAAGTGACTGGGTGAGGATAGCCATAGATAACTAAATAAGTGGAATATAGATATAGGGGCTGCTCAGAGAGAAAGAAGAAGAAAGGGGAAATCCTGTGTGTGAGGGAAGGAAGAGGGTGAGACCTCCATACTTTAGTTTAAGAATAATCCTTGTCAGGAGATTTGGGGGGCAGTGAAGTCCAACAGATCTAGCAAAAGGTGTTGGATGATTTGGAGCAGGATGTCCCACCATCATCCTGAAGCAGTGGCCAGTTTTGAGGCTCCTAGCTTTCGTTTCAGATGAGCTCCACCTGACACAGTCTTACTGTTGTGTTCTAACGGCGACCACCATGCAGTCCGGCTGTGTGGTCCGGGGCAAGCACACAGCCGGGCACATACAGAGCTTCACTCCAGAACACAATCGACTGGCTGGATTGTGATTTAGACCTATCGGTCAGCCAGGATGCAAATAGGGACCAATGATCTGGGGAGATGTTATGTATTGACCATGCGGTCGCCATGTGCTCCAGTAATGGCGACCGCCATGTGGCCAGAGCACATGGCCAAGAAACTACCTGAGCTTCAGCCAGGTAGAACAAAGGCCAGGTGGATCCAAACCGGCCACCAATCCTGTACCTAGGTTTCTCCCAGGGAACCTATGAGATGTAAATAGACTGATAAGAGCCTATCAGGCCAGTTGGGTGAGGTCAGGGGATTGTCCCTGACCAGCATAAAAGGAGGGCTCGGAGCCCTGGGTTGGATGCTTCATCCGGACCAGCAATAAAGATCTAGCTGTTTCACTGTTCCATGGACTCCCGACTCCAATACTTTTCAGGAGACTTAACTGTAATTCTATCAGCTTGTGTGGGCGAGGCCGGGGGCGGGGTTTAGATGCAGATATAAGCAGACCACCCCCCCCCCCCCCCGAGCCCAGCTCAGACATGTGTTCCAGAACTTCCTAATAAACCATGAGCTGATTTCACTTGAAGGCGTCTCTGGACTGAGTACTTTATAGTTACCTGTAGGTTCTAATGCAAAAACCGGGGGGGGGGGGTGCCTAGGAACTGCACAACCCAGGCGGTCTCGATTCCTTTTGTGCTTGGCGCTGCAACTGACAGGATATCACACCCAAGCCAGGGGCCCATTTGGAGTTGCCCGGCTTTATTCTCGGAGGAGCTACGCCTGCCGCAGACGGACTGAGCCTTTTATTGATACAGATTTTATTTACTTCAATTTCTAATCCCCCTTTCTCACTGAAACTCAAGGTGGATTGTGCAGCGCAAAGCTACGCAACGAACCAGATGATATGTCTAATCAGAAACCGGATCGGACTAGGAAACGTGGGAGGTTGAAAGGAAGCTGTCATCGGAACAAAGCATAATTATCAAACACGACGTGACACAAACCATTCAGAATGTGGCACGGCGTCAGCAGAAATACAGAGCGTTTTCCAGTCTGCTATGGCGCAGCTCTATTTCTTTTATTAAAAAAAAGCCCTCCTGAATCATTCCACTTCACATAGTTAATGGGAAGCCAGGATGGAGGGGGCACTGGGGCAGTGGTGAATTTGGCCCATTTGCAGAGAGGCATCTTCGGAAAACCCTGCGTGGACGAGAGAAGCTGCTGTAGCAGATTATGGAAGGAGAGGTAGTCTTGTGGATACGAGGGACCCAGCCTATGAAGGGACCCGCCCAGCCCATGCGATAGCTAGTACCTTAAACTGAGCCCAGTAACTCATAAGCAACACAACCAATGGAGAGAAGAGAAGAAGAAGAGAAGAGATTGGATTTATATCCTGCCCTTCACTCACTTGGAGTCTCAGAGCGGCTTACAAACTCCTTTCCCTTCCCCTCCCCACAACAGACACCCTGTGAGGTAGGTGGGGCTGAGAGAGCTCTGAGACAACTGGCCTTGAGAGAACAGCTGGTACAGAGCTATGGCTTGCCCAAGGTCATCCAGCCAGGTGCAAGTGGAGGAGTGGAGAATCAAACCCGGTTCTCCCAGATTAGAGTCCACGCACTTAACCACTACACCAAACTGGAGGAAACGTAGGCTGGAGTGGATGTAGCGTACTAGCACCCAGAATACCCGAAGTACGGCATTCAGCACCAACTGGAGTCTCCAAGTCGAGTTTGAGGGAAGACCTATGTAGAGTACGCTGCAGTAGTCTACCCTCGAAGTCACCATGGCATGGGTCCAGGTGGCCAGATAAGCTTAAGGAAAGCATAAGTGTTAACGTGGCACGTTAAGTGATGCAAAAATTCCATAGTAGGATCCTAGTTTCAGCAAGCTATACACAGGAGCATAGACCACTGTCCCTATTAATGTATCCAAGTAACTTTGTGAATCATTTAGTACAGTGCAGTATGCTATGCTGGGGGTTATAAGGAAGGGAACTGAAAACAAATCAGCCACCATCATAATACCCCTGTATAAATCGATGGTGCGACCTCATTTGGAGTACTGTGTACAGTTCTGGTCGCCATACCTCAAAAAAGGTATTATAGCATTGGGAAAAGTGCAAAACGGGCAACTAGAATGATAAAAGGGTTGGAACACTTTCCCTGTGAAGAAAGGTTAAAGCGCTTGGGGCTCTTTAGCTTGGAGAAACAACAGCTGAGGGGTGACATGATTGAGGTTTATAAGATTATGCATGGGACAGAGCAGGTGGAGAAAGAGGTACTTTTCTCCATTTCTCACAAGACAAGAACTCATGGGCACTCCATGAAATTGCTGAGCAGTCGGGTTAGAACGGATAAAAGGAAGTCCCTTTTCACCCAAAGAGTGATGAACACGCGGAATTCACTGCCACAGGAGGTGGCGGCGGCTACAAGCATGGACGGCTTCAAGAGGGAATTAGATAAACATATGGAGCAGAAGTCCATCAGTGGCTCTTAGCCACAAGGTATAGATAGGAACTCTCAGTCTGGGGCAAGTGATGCTCTGTGTTCTTGGTGCTTGGGGGGGGGCAACAGTGGGAGGGCTTCTGGTGTCCTGTCCCCACTGCTGGACCTCCTGAGGGCCCCTGGTGTTTTTAGCCGCTGTGTGACTCAGAGTGTTGGACTGGATGGTCCACTGGCCTGTTCCAACATTGGCTTCTCTTCTGTTCTTATGCAGCTCTTTTGCTTGAAAACCCTCTTGAATTATTCAGTTTTGCATACCTTGTAGAAGTGGGAAACACAATATTCTTTCAGATCCCTGGCCTTCCCAACCAGCATCTTGCCAGGGGTAATCTTCTATTTGTTCACTTTCAGCCATTTGACCCACCCCACTCTGGCTCTATCCCTCTGGGAGAGGTTTAGTGGGACATTATCTCCATGTCACGAAAAGCTTCCCCTGCCCATTTCCACAGGACATTTCTCTCCAGGCCAGGGTCAGTCTGGTCTGCTCAGATGGGCCACAGCACTGCATTTTGGGCTGCCCAATTCTCCTCTAGCGCTGGCACCAAAAAACCCCGGGGGAATCAGGTAATGCATCTGCCTCCAGCACAGAAACATATTTCGGCCATTTTAGGGTACACGGACCTGAGCCTAGCCTGCGTGCCTATCCCCCCTCATATTTTTGGTTCAGTGGCTAGCCCCATATCCTAATAGGGCTGCATCTAATCAACTTCACAAAGGGTTCACACAAGGGTCTCGTATCCCTTTTATTGGCCCCCAAGTCGCCAGGGAAATGCTGACTGCCGCTTTGGGGTCAGAAAGCAGTTTTTCTCCGGGCCAGTTTGGCTGGAGATCCTGGAGGGTTTTTTGTCATCTCCTGGGCATGGAACAGCGGTGACTGGGGATCCGGGGGGGGGGGGGGGGAGGTATTTGTGAATTCCCTGAATTGTGCAGGGGAGTGGTCTAGATGACCCTGGAGGTCCCTTCCAACTCTAGGATTCAAAAGTCCGCCCCCTCTGCCGAGCAGGCACCACAGGGTCCAGGCTAACATCCAAACACCATGTCTTACTCTGGGGAAGGTCAGTTCAGGAAAAGCAGAGCACCCACAATTGCTTCTTCCCCACCCCCACCTCTGGGAGGGCAAAAGCTAAGATGGTTGGGCTAAGGGAGCTGAGAAATTTTCCTCCAGGCCAGTTTGGCTGGAGATCCTGGAGGTTTTTTGTCCTGGGGGCTTTTTATGTTTGTGTGTGTATGTGGGGGGGAGGTATTTGTGAACTTCCTGCATTGTGCAGGGGGTTGGACTAGATGACCCTGGAGGTCCCTTCCAACTCTATGATTCTATGATTCTAAGATCACTTCTGCTTAAAAGCCACAAAGTGACATAGGGGACGCTCTAGCATTAGGCAGACACAAAATGGTTTTACCATAGAGTTTTTGGGAAATGCTAGAGTACCCCTGTGTCGCTTCCCATTTCCCCTGGAAGTGACACGAGCGGGCCTTTGTTCCCAAGGCAGAGGTGGTGCGCCAATTATCCCACCTCTCCTCCTGGGCTTTGGACCAATCCTGGTGATTTAGGCCTCATGCAAATCCATGTGCTTGTTGGCCAATCATTGGTGGTACCAGGAAGCCTCCTGTTCAGGGCCCATCATTCATCACGGGGGGGTACAGATTCTGTGGGATGGGAGAAGAAAGAGCAGCCTTTAACCTGCAGAGGGACCCCGTCCAGAGAAAGGAGAACCAAGTCTCCCTCAGGGGCTCTTCCCTTCATAGCTTTACTTTCTGTCTCTAGGTCATCCACCCCTCTTGGGTCATCTAGTCCAACTCCCTGCACAAGGCAGGAAATTCACAAAAATTCTCCCCCTACACTCACACACCCAGTGACCGCTGTCCCACGCCCAGTAGATGACAAAAACCCTCCAGGATCCCAGTTGATGCTGCAACCCTTTTTGCCCTCACTGTCATGGTCTGCCTGAGTTCACAGAATCAGCACTGCTGTCCAATGGCCATCCAGCCTCTGTTTGAAAACCTCCCAAAAAGGGGAGCCCACCACCTCCCGAGGAAGCCTGTTCCACTGAGGAACCGCTCTAACTGTCAGGAAGTTCTTCCTAAAGTTGGGCCAGAAAACTCTTCTGATTTAATTTCAACCCCTGTTCCAACTTTCTGGGGCAACAGAAAACAACTCTGCACCATCCTCTATAGGGCAGCCCTTCAAGTCCTTGAAGATGGTGATCGCATCATCTCTCAGTCGTCTCCTCTCCAGTCTAAACAGACCCAGGGCTCCTTCAGCTTTTCCTCCTAGGACTTAATCTCCAGACCCCTCACCATCCTTGTTGCCCTCCTCTGGACATGTTCCAGCTTGTCTATATCCTTCTTAAATTGTGGTACCCAGAACTGAACACAATACCTCACCAGAGCAGAGGCCTCACCAGAGCAGAGCAAAGTGGTACCATCACGTCGTGTGATCTGGACCCTATACTTCTGATGATACAGCCCAAAATGGCATTTGCCTTTTTAGCAACTGCATCACATTGCTGACTCATGTTCAGTGTATGATCTGCTAAGACCCCGAGATCCTTTTTGCACATACTACTGACAAGTCTCCCCCATCCTGTAATTGTGCATTTGATTTTTCCTACCTAAATGCAAAACTTTACATTTATCCCCACTGAAATTCATTAAATTTCTTTTAGCCCAGTTTTCCAGCCTGTCAAGATCACCCTGTATCCTGACTCTGTCTTCTACCATATTCGCTACCCCTCCCAATTTAGTAGCATCTGCAAATTTAATAAGCGTTCCCTCTATCCCTTCATCCAAATCACTGATAAAGATGTTGAACAAACCAGGTCCCAGGACAGATCCCGGAGGCACTCCATTTGTCACTCCTCTCTGAGAAGATGAGGAACCATTCACAAGCACTCTTTGGGTGCAATCCTCAAGAGACAAGAGGGTATAGACGGGGACCGAGGCAGGGATTCAAGTTCCCCAGCTGATTTGCTGGCTGCAATTCCTGAAGGAAGGCAGCAGAGACAGGGACTCCAAGCGCCTACTAATCAGGAGGCAGGGATCGTCACTCTCGAAGTGCCTCAGCCCACAATCACCCAGTTACAATGGGAGACCAGGTTCAATTGTGCAGAACCCTGTAAGTACCTTGCCAGTCTTGTCAGAAGAGAAATACGCAGCCGCTTCCGGGGAGGCGGTCTGGTCGGAGAGCCGGTGTGCTCTCCCCCAGGCAGTCATCTTCTTCCCCTGCTTGTAAATCTTAGCCCTGGATGTTGCCTTTTGCGGCTTACTCACTTTGCATGCCCTTCCCGTGCTCCTCGCCAGCGAAACGTATGTCTTCCCGGGGAAGAGACGGCAGAAAGAAAACCAGGGGGGCTGCCGGAGGTTTGCCACAGGCTAATGTTGATGAATGGGAAGGCCCCTCCTGAGGAAGAAGGATGGATGAGCGGTTCCAGACAGGAGGAGTTGGGCCAGGGAGACAAAGGCCCCTTCCTCCATCCATTGCTGAAGCCCTGTGCTGGGGCCGCGTTTGCATCTTTGGGATCTGCACGGCATTTTTGAAAGATGCAAGAAGCCACCCGGGAAAGGAAGGCCAATGCTCCCTCTGAGCTGCAAAGTCTTGTGAGCAAAAATTCTAATTTCTGAGCTACTGGCGTCAACGTTGTGAGCGAGCAATTTGGCTACTGCCTCAGTTAGTTTGCTCTGTGAAAAGTACTGGAGTTCGGAGGCCGGTGGTAGTGATTTCAGCATAGCTAGTTCATTTCAGGTCCAGATGAAGCATAAAAAAACAGAGGTCAGGTGTCCTGCTTAGATACACAGGTAAGCAGCACCCCTGACCTTTCCTAAACAAGGCAGTTGGATAAGGTAATTGAAGAAGTTCCCAGTTAATTGAATAAATTTCATGGTAATCCCAGGATAATAGTTGGATAATCCCAGGGACGGATAAGTCTCAAGGTAATTGAATAAATTTCAAGGTAATTGGATAATCACAGATTTAATCACAGAACATAACACTCTGGAGCCGTTTTTCCTGAGCTATGACCAAAATGTGTGAGACAGAGGCTAAAAAAAGGTGAGCTAGCTCACACTAACTCAGCTTAGAGGGAACACTGGTGCAACCCCTTTGAGAAGAGAAGAAGCGGAGGAGGAGGAGATTGGATTTATATCCTGCCCTTTACTTCAGAGCGGCTTACTTACAGACCACGCACTTAAGCGCTACACCAAACTGGCTCAAGAATGATTCCGGGGGGCGGATCCATGTTGGTGTGAAGCAGCAGAACAAAGTTCAGGTCCAGGGGCACCTTTAAGACCAACACGTATGCGTTGCACACAAAAGCGTATACCTTGAATAAGACTTTGGCCTCTTACGCACGCACAGCTGACTAGATTTTCTGAGCAGTAAACCTTTAAGCTTGACTTCAGCTTCTGTGCCTGCCTTACGCACCATTCTTTTTCCTCCAGTGTATTTATTCCACAGCTATTCCACTTTTCTAAATTAGGGTGGGAACGTCCCTTGTGATTTGTGGGAGGTGGCATCCAATTTTTAAAAAAACTTACGCAATGCTCTATCGCAGTTAAGAACATGAGAACATAAGAGAAGCCCATGTTGGATCTGGCCAGTGGCCCATCCAGTTCAACACTCTGTGTCACACAGTGGCCAAAAATACCAGGTGCCACCAGGAGGTCCAGCAGTGGGGCCAGGACACTAGAAGCCCTCCCACTGTCCCCCCACCCCCAAGCACCAAGATTACAGAGCATCACTTGCCCCGGACTGAGAGTTCCTATCTATACTTTGTGGCTCATAGTCACTGATGGACCTCTGCTCCAGATGTTTATCCAATTCGCTCTTGAAGCTGTCCATGCTTGTAGCTGCCACCACCTCCTGTGGCAGTGAATTCCATGTGTTAATCCCTCTTTGGGTGAAGAAGAACTTCCTTTTATCTGTTCTAAACCGACTGCTCAGCAATTTCATGGAGTGCCCATGAGTTCTTGTATTATGAGAAAGGGTGAAAAGTACTTCTTTCTCTATCTGCTCTATCCCATGAAGAACCTTATAAACCTCTATCAGGTTTGCAGGTGTGCAGTAGTGTCCAGCAAGTGCCTTCCATTTAAATCCTCGTGGTTCAGCTTTTGCGCATGCATTTTATCCTTAGTTCCTTGAACGAAAGGGAACAGAAATGAAGGCAGGCAAATGGGGTAAAAGCCATGTTGAAACTGACAAGACTAATGTTTGAAATTGACAAGAGCAGCTGTGAAGTCCCATTTCCCATATTGCCAAGTACTAGGGGATTCTCCGCTGTGTTATCAGCCACTGTGAAAAGTGGAAGTCACGTGATCTCATAATATGGGGGAACACGATGAGCATACAGAATACACAGTAGAACCCAGTGACACTGGCACTGCAAGCTTTGATCATGGACAACATGTTTGTGTGCATGTGTGCAGCTGTGCAAAGTTGGCTGCAATTTGTATGGAGGAGTCCTCCTTTGAAAGAGCTTTTTTAGTCTCACACCACTAAATGATTTATTATTTATCAATTTATCAATTGATTGTTTTAGATTTATATCCTGCATAACCAGCATAACCAGCTCAAGGCGGCTAACAACAATTAAAATCAACAGCATACATAAGTTAGAAGTAAAACCATCTACATAAAATTGAGAAAGTAAAACCACAAAAGATGGCAGCAGTACAGGACAATCCAACACAAAGAGCAGCAGTCTAAGTAGCCTAGGCCAGGAGGCTTCCACCAGTCGATTTCCCAGGCCAGAAGAATCAACCAGCCGCTTTTCCAGTGGCCATTTCCCCCCAGTGGTGGCTCCTAATTGAAAGCCTGGTGGAAGAGCTCCACTTTGCAGGCCCTGTGGAACTGTAAAAGATCCCACAGGGTCCTGATGTCATCCGGGAGCTCGTTCCACCAGTAAGGCGCCCCCACTGAGAAGGCCCTGGTTCTGGTGGTCACTAACCTGGCCTCTCTAAGGCCAGGGAGGGTCAGGCAATGTTGAGTGCCCTAGCGCAGCTGCACAGTAACACTAATTTCCTGCCCTTCCTTGAAAATTTGTGTAGTTTTCTCTTTGTGATTCTCTAGTTGGATCCTGCACACTGGTTGCGATCTTGGCAAATTTTTAAAGCCTCTCCTGTGCCAACTGCACTCTTTCCTCCAAATGGATGGATCCCAAGCGATTCTTAAATACAGCAGTTTGCAGAAGGTCCATGTGGCTCAGCTGTCCTCCCCCGAACTTTGTTCACTAAACATCCCGGTGTCTCTCTCACTAGATCTCATGTAAGTTTCATTCCACGTTGATGATCCACCCCCCTTTATTTTGTTTGCATGCAGCACTGAAATTCTTCTCTTTTTTTTGTACTGGGAACACTGTTTTTTTTACTCCTCTCCGATTCCCCCTTCAAGTCAATACCAGCAGGGAACTAAACCTCATGTAGCTCCATTTAAACTCTCCCTGTTGTTCCTGCCCATCGGGCTCATTTCGTAGCAGGAGCTTCTTTGCATATTAGGCCCCACCCCCTGATGTAGCCAATCCTCCAGGAGCTTATAGTAGCCCCTTGTAAGAAGAGCTCTGTAAGCTCCTGGAGGATTGGCTACATTAGGGGGGTGTGGCCTAATATGCAAAGGAGCTCCTGCTACGAAATAAGCCCTGTACCATCACATTTCTGGAGATGGTTCCAGGTGCGAGGATCCTGTTAAAGGCAAGGGGAGGGGTTGCAGCTCATTGGGAGAGCCTCTGCTTGGTACGCAGACAGTCCCAGGTCAGACCCCTGGCAGCACCTCCAGTTTAAAGGACCAGGCAGGAGGTGATGAGGAAGGCCTTGTGAGGCTTCTGCCTGATGCAGTCAAGGATCAGACCTTTGTTGATTAAACAGAGTTCTTTATTCCAAGTTACTACATTACAGGTCCTCGGATCATTGTTAGAGATAAGGAATACAATAGAAGCAGGATTAATATACCCTCCAGTACAATTTGAATTTCCCATAGGTAACCAATCACAGAGAGGGAAAAACCGCGGGCTAAAGGTTCTTTGGCCGTTTGCTTCCCACAGGAACAAGGATGAGGTGTGAAGCTGTAAATTTCCCTTCTTAAACCAGGACTCCTCAGATGTGTCCATTTCGGGCATAACAAATAGCTCGCCAAGGTCTTCACACACCGATAAGAAAAGTTCTGTGTCTCCGCTAGCAGGGAGGAAAGGAATGCGAAGGGGGAGAGGGGGGAGAGGCCGACTGTTCCCAGGTGTTGAAGTCGCCACCCTCCCGGACCAAATGGTTACATTGACCAGACCCTTTGTTAGCCATAAACATAGAGCAATAAACCAGAGTCAATTGTGACATGATCCATTGTAAATGAGATAGCAAAAAGTTGCAGCTGAATTGCAAAAGCAGGTTACATGAGAAGGGATTATACAAAGCACAAAAGCAAACCTTTGTTAGAATCCTTAGATTCTGACAGGCCTCTGCCTGAGAGCCCGTGAAGCTGCTGCTGCCAGTCGGAGCAGGCAATACTGAGCTTGATTGACGGTCTGATCCAGTATGAGGCATTTCCCTATGGGCGAACAGGGAGAGTGAGAAGGCGCCACGCTCAGAAGACGAAGGGCCCTTTTCTGCTGCAAGCAGAGCTGAGACAGATAAAACCTAGTATCAGGATTGCAGCCTGTGTGCCGCCACCCCCCCCCCCCCCAAAAAAAAACCTTTATGCAGTGGAAGGTTTCAGCAGCAGCATCTCTTCTCATTCATCACCCTAACCGTGATAGAACATTTATAAAATTTGCCTCCCGGCCTATAAATGCCCAAGGCAGCCCACAGTGGAAACCCAGGCTAAATCAAAACATCGATAAACTACAACTCGGCAATGCAATCCGTTAGAAACCTCGGGCAAATAGTACCTGCAGTTTATCCACAGTATCTGCTGGCTCCCCCTGGAAGGCCCTGGGCTTCAGCCACAGCCACAGCTGGCTACAAGCAGGCACCGGAAGAAGCGCTCAGATATCCACAGTTAGCTGAATTTCCCTGTTTGGCCATTCACAAGTTAAGAAGGATTTGGGAGCCAATTCAGATCAGCCAATATAGGTTTCACCCCATCTTAGGGGTCAGATCGGCTGACTCTAGAGGAAGATCAGTTTTTAAAAAACCGAAAACAAACACCGGCTCCTTCACAGAATGGCTTGAATGGCGAGAAGGAAGAAGTTCCTTTCACTTGCTGAATGGAGGGTTGCCAGTTCTGGGTTGGGGGAAACCTGGAGAGTTTGGGGGTGGAGCCTGAGGAGAGTGGGGTTTGGGGAGGGAAGGGATTTCAATGGGGTATAATGCCAATAAAATCCAACATCCAAAGCGGCCATCTTTTCCAAGTGAGCTGCCCTCAGTTGTAATCCCAGGAGAACTCCAGCCACTGCCTGAAGGTTGGCAACCCTGGCCAAAAGTTGGGGAGCTTTGGACCTTGTTTCAGCAGACAGGAGGAGGAGGAGGAGGAGATTGGATTTATACCTCGCGCTTCACTCACTTGGAGTCTCAGAGCGGCTTACAAACTTCTTTCCCTTCCCCTCCCCACAACAGACACCCTGTGAGGTAGGTGGGGCTGAGAGAGCTTTTTCCCAAGCTGTCCTTGAGGGAACAGCTGGTACAGAGCTATGGCTTGCCCAAGGTCATCCAGCCAGGTGCAAGTGGAGGAGTGGGGAATCAAACCTGGTTCTCCCAGATTAGAGTCCGTGCACTTAACCACTACACCAAACTGGCTCTCTAAGGTAAGCAGGCCAGACAAATTGCAATCCTAGGATGTAATGTCATTTAAGACATTTTTTACTAGATTAGTTACACTCTCTGAAATTTACAAAATGTTGGGAACACATCAAATACTGATGTTTTGGCCCTTCTGAATCCCACTTCAAAAATTCTGCTAGTTGTATTGAAAACCATCATTAGAAGTGGACCAAGAAGCTTTCACTGGTCACCGTTATAAGACTACAAAGCCCATAATAGCACATCTTGTTGTAGAGCAAAAAATGAATGCCTGAGAGTGTGGAAGGCAGCAATCATAGAATCATAGAATCACAGAGTTGGAAGGGACCTCCAGGGTCATCTAGTCCAACCCCCTGTACAATGCAGGAAATTCACAAATACCTCCCCCTCCACACTTGCAGTGACCGCTGTTCCACACCCAGAAGATGACAGCAAAAGCCCTCCAGGATTGCTTCTTGATCCCAAAGTCCTTTCATGTACTTGAATTTGTGGGGGTTTGTTTTGGACTAAATAGGGGTAGCTATGCAAGCCTATGCTTCCTTAAGACTACAAAGCTCATGATGCATTGCACACATGGGTGAGACATACACACAGCAAACGATGCTGAATGAATGGCAGCACAAGAGGAATCACAAAATACGTGAACAGGCTGATGGATTTTCTGCATAAACCCAGCCCCAACAAGAATTAAAAATAGACTTCCTCCTGAAGGAAGACCTATTAAAGCAGGCCGCAAGGGTCATTGTGTGCCTTAGAATGCCCCACACATACGGGACTGCTAGATATAGGGTTGCCAAGTCTGAGTTGGGAAATTCCCAGAGATATGAGGGTGGAGCCTTGGGAGGGATTTCAATGAGGAATAACGCCATAGAGCTCCCCCCACCAAGGGAGCCATTTTCTCCTGGGGAACTAATCTCGGGTATCTGAAGATCAGCTGCAATTCTCAGAAATCTCCAGGTCCCACCTGGAGGTTGGGATCCCTAGCTAGATATATGCAGTCTAGGCTGTGTGTATGGAGGGGGGGACAGAATAGTAAGAACATAAGAGAACATAACAGAAGCCATGTTGGAACAGGCCAGTGGCCCATCCAGTCCAACATTCCATGTCACACAGTGGCTAAAACCCAAGTGCCAACAGGAGGTCCACAAGCAGGCCCAGAACACCAGAAGCCCTCCTACTGTTGCCCCCCCAAGCACCAAGAAGACAGAGCATCACTGCCCCAGACAT
Organism: Lepidodactylus listeri; assembly: GCA_029233225.1. Lineage (NCBI taxonomy): Eukaryota > Metazoa > Chordata > Lepidosauria > Squamata > Gekkonidae > Lepidodactylus > Lepidodactylus listeri. Next base: position 2,203,662 of record JARCFY010000002.1, read on the forward strand.
AAGAACGTAAGAGATGTTGGAAAAATGAGTATGTAACACAAGGCCTGAGAATTTTCATCATTATAGGGTTAACCTATGCAACTTGTTTGTTTACCTTTGTTAGCCTGGAAGTGATACCTGGTGGCTGACCAATTAACTCTAAGCCCGGGAAACCTAGAGCTCTACTATTGTGCTAATTGGTCACTGGTATCAGGTGTTTCCTTTCAGGGGTCAAGAAGAAGGAGAGATCCTCCATTGTAATCTCTCTCACTCTGTAGTAGGATGTCTTAGTGTGCAGACGCAGCACAATGCTGCTTAGTAAGCATGTTTTGTTTATTTTGTAGCTAATCCTGTTTCCCTTTTCCCTTTAGTAAAGAAGTTATTTTAAACTAAAAGAAGCAATCTCTTCTTTCCAGAAAAGCAAGATCCATTACCCTGAATATTCTTGATTATGACAAAAGTCCTAACAAATGGTAGCAAGAGAGTCTGGTTCTTCTAAAAAGCTTTCTGGATTGATTGAGAAAGAGAAATAGGGAATAAGAGCTAGAGGCTTGGATTTTTAAAATGACCAACTTTTTTTCCTTCCTGCTCTCAGAGCAATCTTGCAGCCAGAAAGGCCCAACCCTGTTTCCTTGCTGATCAGGGGGAAACCTATGCTGGATTGTAGTTTGCCAGGAGCAAAGGATATTTTTTTGACTGGATTAATTTTTGCCTGCTGTAAATGGAGCTGAGCCTGGAGCACTGGAGAGAAGCTGCCGGGAGAACAAAGGAAAGGAAGGCGAGGCAAAGGAGCCTTTTGAAATTCGTGCTGCTGCTGCAGAGAGAGGAAAGATTAACCCTGTGAGCTCCTGGAGAAGTAGATGAGTGAGCCGGATTCCAGCGAAGAAGCCAACACAGCACCAAAGACTTCCCCTGCTCAACCTGTGCTTCTACCTCAAATCCAAAGGGACGTGAGTAACAAAATGGCTTTTAATGCCCCATCCCAGGAAATGCCAAATCTCAGACTTACAAAATCTAACTATCAGTGGTGGGAGGAGTATTTGAAGAGTCGCCTGCAGACTCACAATGCCCTTCAAGTATTAACAATTGAAAATCCTCCAGAATCTGACCCTGATAAGACACAATTTCTTATGATGGATGGTTTCGCTAAAGCCCTGATTTTAGGGAGTATTCCCTACACAGAGGTACCAGGATTAAGAGGGCTAGCCACGTCCAGATTGATGCTTAAACACCTAATGGGCAAATTTGATAAACATAGCAAGAGTAAAATCTATTCCCTCAAGGGACAGATTTTTGATTTCAGGATGAAGGAGGGAGACTGCCTTCCCAAAGAGATGGACAAATTAATGGGCATTTACACACAGCTTAAAGACCTGAATGAAGCACCCTCTGATACAGATATGATTTCTTCAATTCTTAAGGGTCTGCCTGGCTCCTATAAGTCTGTAACCAGTATGATTAGACTGAAAGATGACCTGATTTTAGAAGGTCTTTTGTCTGCACTAACTGAGGAATATGATTCTAGAAATTTGAAAGACAGTCTGTCTGATGAGATGTCTGTTTTGAGCCTAAAGCATGGACAGAAATTTAAAAGGAAAATAGAGTGTTTTATATGTGGGAAAAATCATCTTGCAAAGTACTGCTCTTCTAAGTATGCACCTAATGTTGAGCCCCAAGAACAAAGAGCCACAGGAGCACATGGTTCCACTAACAAAGAACCAGCCAGTGGAAGGGGAAGCCATTATGGGAGGAGCAGAGGTCACGTTTCACACGCACAGCACAGAGGAAAGAAGTTTGCAGCACAGACGCAGGGCAAAGGCAATGCTTTTAGGATCACTGATGATTTTAACACAGATGATAAGAAAATATTTTTAATCGATTCTGGCACTTGCACACATGTGTGTAGAGAAAAAGCCTGGTTTAGTAACATAGATGTTGAAAACAAACCAAGAATTTACCAAGCTAACAGGGAATTATTGAATGTAGAAGGTGTTGGAACTGTAAAATTACAATTGTATACTATAGATAATCAATTAATTGATGCTGAATTGCGAAATACAGCTTATGTGCCCGAAGCTGTTGAGAACTTAATTTCAACAAAAAGCCTTATGAACACTGGACATATTGTATTGCTCAAAACAGAGCAAGGAAGCAAGGTCTCTACCAAGGATGGAGAGCTTGAATTTAAAGTGGAAGAGAAAAATGGCTTTCATTACCTTGTAGCTTGCGATGAGGAAATGGAGACTGTTGATGATAAGGAGCAGATTTGCCAAACTACCAGTGATGCTAAATGTAAACATGAAAAATGTATGTATTCATGGCATATTAAAATGGGACATAGAAATTTGAAATCTGTTGAGCAGTTGTTAAGGCAATGTGGAATACCTGTTGTGCATTGTGAAAAGAGTGAAACTAGATGTGAGACATGTCTCAGAGCAAAGGGAGACGCCCCAAGTTATTCTGGGAAAAACCCAGTGCACAATCAAGAATTTCTGGAAACTGTATACAGTGATCTTGTTGGGCCCTTACCTGCATCCCTAGGTGGGAGCAAATATTTTGTGACTTTCACAGAGAATAAAACAAAATACACTTATGTGTATATGCTGAGAAGTAAGGATGAAACACTGCGTAGATTTAAAAATTATGTGGCTATTGTTAAAAATAAATTTGGCAAAGCACCTCAGAGCTTACTCACAGATGGAGGTGGTGAATATCGTAATGCTGAATTCAAACAATTTCTGCAAGAGCAAGGAATTCAACATAAAGTATCCATTGCTTATTCACCCCAGCAAAATGGAGCCTCTGAGAGATTAAATAGAACACTGCAAGGGATGTGCAGAGCTATGCTAATGCATTCTGGACTGCCAAACAGTTTATGGGCAGAAGCCCTGAACACAGCAGTGTACTTACACAACAGATTACCCTCAAAGATTATTGGAACCTCTCCTTTTCAGGCCTGGTATGGGAAACAGCCTGGTCTAAGGCATATCAAAGCTTTTGGCGCAAAAGGGTATGCACACATACCAAAAGAAAAGAGGGGGAAAATTGATCCCCGAGCTCAAACTGGACTTATTGTAGGCTATCCTGTTGGTGGGAAAGGGGACAGGATATACGATCCCCAAACCCACACAGTTGAAGAACGCAATGTTGTTTTTATTGATGAAACTATATTGCCTAGTGTTTCCACTGCAGCTGATCCAAAGATGCCTGGGACTGCACCTGATGAGTTCGTTGCTTGGCTACCTGTAGTGACCGCTGGTGAACTGGCTGGAGAACTGGCAAGTGAAGCAGCAGGTCCACCTTCTGAGGAAACTACTGAAACAGAAGGGGAAGCAGGGGCCACACCAGAGGAAGCAGCTGAACCCACAGCAGAACCCACACCCGGTGTGAGGCGATCAGAAAGGAGCACTAAGGGACAACCTCCAATGAAGTATGGATTTTGTGAACTTGTGCAACCTGCAAAGGAACCCAAGAACTGGAAGGAAGTTTGCAACTTACCTGCGAGTGAAAGAGGCAGATGGTTTGAAGCAATGGAACAGGAGCTGCTGTCCATTAACGAAAAAGAGGCCTGGACTCTCACTCAACTACCTCAAGGCAGAAAGCCTGTTGGATGTAAATGGGTCTTCAAAATAAAGCACAAGGAAGATGGAACTGTGGAGCTATACAAAGCTTGCCTAGTAGCTAAAGGCTACTCACAGCAATATGGGACTGACTATTTTGAAACTTTTGCTCCAGTTACTGACCAAGCAACATTCAGAACACTTCTAAGTGTTGCAGCATCTAGGAACATGATAGTAGAGCATCTTGATGTAAAGACTGCTTTTCTCAACGGAGAACTATCTGAGGAAATCTACATGGAACAACCTGAAGGTTTCAAGGTCAAAGGTCAAGAAAACTTAGACTACAAACTCAGTAAAGGACTCTATGGCCTAAAGCAAGGAGCAAAGGCCTGGTATGACAAACTTACTGAACTTTTAAAGAAGCAAGGCTTCAAGCAAGGGAAAGCTGAACCTTGTCTGTACACTAGAATCAGAAATGGACAATACCAGTATGTTCTTGTTTACATTGACGACTTGATCGTGGCCTGTCAAAACAGAGGAGACATCAAAGCAATAGCTGATGGACTGAATGAGGAAGTGGAAGTCAAACAGCTAGGAGATGTTCAACAATACCTTGGAATGCAAATTGAGAGACTCGAGGATGGAACTTTTCTTTTATGCCAGAAAAGAAAGATTATGGACTTTATAGAATCTGTTGGCATGAAGAACTGCAAAGCTTCAACAATCCCACTTGAACCTGGATATCTGAAGGAGAAGGACGGCACACCACTAAAGGACATAGGAGGATACAGAGAGGCTGTCGGAAAGCTCTTGTACCTGAGCAAATCAATATGTCCAGATATTACAGTGGCAGTTGGATTTCTAAGCAGAAAAGTAAGTTCGTCAAATCGTCATGATTGGAGTGCCATAAAGAAGATGGCACGTTACCTAAGAGGAACAATGGACTTAAAACTGAAAATTGCACCAACTGAACAACCAAGACTAGTCGGCTACATGGATGCCAGTTGGGGAGAAGAGATGAACAACTACAAGTCTACCAGCGGGTACCTATTCTTTTATGGAGATGGACTGATAGACTGGACTAGTAGAAAGCAGACTGTTGTAGCACAATCCACAGCAGAAGCTGAGTGCATTTCAGCAGCAAGTGCCTGCAGCAGACTTGAATGGATCTTTGAGATGTTGAAAGATTTTGGAATAATTGAACCTGTACCTATACTTATGTTAGAGGATAATCAAGCTTGTGTAACTATATGTAAGGAAGAGAGCACGACTGCTAGAAGTAGGTCTATAGGTATTAAATGTGCATTAGTTAAAGATTTGTACCAGAAAAGGCTGATAGAGATTAAGCCTTGTCGTACAGAAGAGATGGTGTCTGATGTCCTGACTAAGCCACTAACCAAAGACAAGTTTGAAAGATTTTGTGAAATGTTGAATATGCTTGATGCTAATGTTGAATAATGTTTTGTGTATGCATGTATAATGACTTGCATTTCAGGTCTTGAGAAGGGGTGTTGGAAAAATGAGTATGTAACACAAGGCCTGAGAATTTTCGTCATTATAGGGTTAACCTATGCAACTTGTTTGTTTACCTTTGTTAGCCTGGAAGTGATACCTGGTGGCTGACTAATTAACTCTAAGCCCAGGAAACCTAGAGCTCTACTATTGTGCTAATTGGTTACTGGTATCAGGTGTTTCCTTTCAGGGGTCAAGAAGAAGGAGAGATCCTCCATTGTAATCTCTCTCACTGTAGTAGGATGTCTTAGTGTGCAGACGCAGCACAATGCTGCTTAGGAAGCATGTTTTGTTTATTTGTAGCTAATCCTGTTTCCCTTTTTCCTTTAGTAATAAAGTTCTTTTAAACTAAAAGAAGCAATCTCTTCTTTCCAGAAAAGCAAGGTCCATTACCCTGAATATTCTTGATTATTGGACAAAAGTCCTAACAAGAGAAACCATGTTGGATCAGGCCAGTGGCCCCTCCAGTCCAACACTCTGTGTCACGCAGTGGCCAAAACCGAGGGGCCATCAGGAGGTCCACTGGCAGGGACAGAACTCCAGAAGCCCTCCCACCCTTGCCCCCCACCAAAGCACTGAGAAGACCAAGCATCATTGCCCCAGACAGTAGTCTCCCTGCCTTTTGAGAGCTGGTTTGGTGTAGTGGTTAAGTGCGTGGACTCTCATCTGGGAGAACCGGGTTTGATTCCCCACTCCTCCACTTGCACCTGCTGGATGACCTTGGGCAAGCCATAGCTCTGTACCAGCTGTTCCCTCAAGGACAGCTAGGGAAAGAGCTCTCTCAGCCCCACCTACCTCACAGGGTGTCTGTTGTGGGGAGGGGAAGGGAAAAGGAGTTTGTAAGCCGCTCTGAGACTCCAAGTGAAGGGCGGGGTATAAATCCAATCTCTTCTTCTTCTTCTTCTTTTCTGTTGACTTTCTCATGGTTTTGTGACCCCATCAAGGAACTGATCCCCCCCCCCCCCCCGCCTTCTTCCATGACTCCCCCATTTGGGTTATAGCCCTTCTGGCACAGGAAACAAGATGTTTCTCTAAGTTTATGGCTCCATCAGAAATTCTCTGGGAAGACGAAAGCTCCAGGCAGGATTTTTCATGTTTCCTTTTTTATGGTGGTGTCTGGCTGGGGATTCTGGCAGCAGAGGAGGGAGGGAAGGGGGGGGGGGGAGGGAAGTGGCTCAAAAGCTTTGTTATCGCCTTGGCTTCATTATACACAGAGTAAATTGCTTTTGTTTGAAGGGGCATGGTGGTCGGAAAGAGGGACTGTGTGGAAATGGCATTTTCACACCGCCTATTTATCCTCCGCTGGCTTTGCATATTAAGTTTGCTCCACCTGCCCAATGAAAAAAAAAAGTCCGGTAACCAAAGAAGCCTCCTAAATAAATCCAGCAGTCATCCTGCCCTCGGGTAGCTTCCTGGTGGCCGGAATAGGAGCCCCTGATGGGGTAATGTAGAGAAAGGGGAAGAACATAAAGAGAAGCCAATGCTGGATGAGGCCAATGGCCCCTCCAGTCCAACACTCTGAGTCACACAGTGGCCAAAAACACCAGGTGCCCTCAGGAGGTCCAGCAGTGGGGCCAGGACACTAGAAGCCCTCCCACTGTTGCCCCCCCCGTCAAGCACCAAGAATACAGAGCATCCCTTGCCCCAGACTGAGAGTTCCTATCTGTACCTTGTGGCTCATAGCCACTGATGGACCTCTGCTCCAAATGTTTCTCCAATCCCCTCTTGAAGCTGTCTATGCTTGGAGCCGCCACCACTTCCTGCAGCAGGGAATTCTCCATGTTATTGACTCTTTGGGTGTTCTAAGCCTAGGTGAAGGTAGGTTTCCCTTGCTCGAAAGCCAGTCGAATACGACTCTAGGGATGCAGTGTTCATGTCCATTTCCAAGCCGAAGAGCCACCACTGTCCGAAGACGTTTCCGTGGTCATGTGGCCGGCATGACTAGATGCCGAGGCGCATGGAACGCTGTTACCTTCCCACTGAAGGGGTACCTATTTATCTACTTGCGATTTCTTGCTGTCGAACTGCTAGGTTGACAGGAGCTGGGACAAGAGATGGGAGCTCAGTCCGTCCGGAAGAGCCAGTTTGGTGTAGTGGTTAAGTGCGCGGACTCTAATCTGGGAGAACCGGGTTTGATTCCTCACTCCTCCACTTGCACCTGGCTGGATGACTTTGGGCAAGCCATAGCTCTGTACCAGCTGTTCCCTCAAGGACACCTTGGGAAAGAGCTCTCTTAGCCCCACCTACCTCACAGGGTGTCTGTTGTGGGGAGGGGAAGGGAAAAGGAGTTTGTAAGCCGCTCTGAGACTCCCTTGGGGAGTGGAGGGCGGGGTATAAATCCAATCTCTTCTTCTTCCATCACGCGGCACTCGGGTCTCGAACTGCCAAACTAGTGATCTTCCAGTCTGCAGTTCAGCGTCTTAACCACTTGAGCCACTGCAGCCCCGTTCTAAGCCTACTGTTCATTAATTTTGTTGAGTGCCCAGGAGTTCTCATATTCTGAGAAATGGAGCATCACTTCGCATATCTTGATCATCATGTTGCATGTTAATTTGCTGGCTATAAGTTTGAACCTTTTTGCCATTCTAAGTGTATCTGATAAAGTGTGCGTGCACACGAAAGCTCATACCTTGAATAAAACTTTGTTGGTCTTAAAGGCGCCATTGGGCTGAATTGGTTGGACTGCTTCAGACCAACACGGCTGACCAACTGGATCTTCTTTCTCTACCTTCTTTATCCCATGCATCATTTTGTAAACCTCTATCAAGTCACCTTCCAGTAGTCATTTCTCCAAACTAAAGAACCCTTACCATGCTAGAAGAGCTGGGTTCGAGTCCAGTAGCACCTCAGGAATCAGCACGATTTGAGGGAGATCTGAGCCAGTTTGGGGCAGTGGTTAAGTGCGTGGACTCTCATCTGGGAGAACTGGGTTTGATTCCCCACTCCTCCACTTGCAGCCAGCTGGATGACCTTGGGCAAGTCATAGTTCTGTCAGAGCTGTCCTCTCAAGGACAGTTCTGGAAAGAGCTCTCTCAGCCCCACCTACCTCCCCGGGTGTCTGTTGTGGGGAGGGGAAGGGAAAGGAGTTTGTAAGCCGCTCTGAGTCTCCAAGTGAAGGGTGGGGTATAAATCTAATCTCCTCCTCCTCTTCTTCATCCTTCTTCGTCGTCTTTTGAAAGTCAAACCCGAAGTTGGTATCTGATGAAGGGAGGTTTGACTCTCCAAAGCTCATATCTCCCAAAATCTCTTTGGTCTCTAAGGTGCTACTGGACTCGAAACTTGAAGATCTCTAGATTCTAGAGATCAGTTCCACTGGGGGGAAGTGGCTGTTTTGGAGGGCAGACTTCATGGCATTATACCTGGCGGAGGTCTGTCCCCTCCACAAGCCCCGCCCTCCCCAGGCTCCACCCCCATAACTCCCGGAATTTCCCACCCCGGGACTGGCAACCCATAACATTCAAACTAATCACAGCTGACCAGAAGACTCATTTTCATCTTCAGTTTCAAGAATCTAGCTATTGTGTTGCTGTGCTCCACATCACTGAATCTCCCTGAAATGCTATTCCCAGATTCCTGGGCAAAGATGTTCCTACAAATTAGAATCCCACTTTTCATCATGAGCAGGCAGGGGAAAACAGGAGAGCTCTACGTCCTTTTCTTTGTGACCACAAAAGGTTGCTCGGCTAGCCGACGCAAGGCCAAGCTAAATATACAGAGGAAACCCGATAAATCCTGCCATGTTCAGAGGGGGAAAAAATCCAAGCCTTTGAAGCAATTCTTTCCAATCAAACATTTCCACGTGAGGTTCACGTTGGAAGTCCACTGCGCCCAATAAAAACTGAGCGTGTGTTTTGGCTGCCACCTCCATCACCGGCTATTGTGCAGCGCACAGATTTTGATTCATCATCTGAAGTGCCCATTCAAGAAGACTCACCCAGATCTTCTTCACCCGCAGGAAAAACAAAGGGTAGAAATGCTCAGATGAGGCTCTGCAATGGAGATGCCTGCGTGCAGAATCTAAGGGACAAAATGGGACCCAGGCCGAACCCTTCAGCAGATAAGAGCACATTTGCTGAGAGCACATTTCCAAACCCACCAGTTCGCTTCTGCTTTGCCCAGAAGAAGAAGAAGAGAAGATTTATACCCCGCCCTTCACTTGTAGTCTCAGAGCCCCTTACAATCTCCTTTCCCTCCCCCTCCCCACAGCAGACACCCTGTGAGGTCGGTGGGGCTGAGAGAGCTCTGACAGAAACTGTTCTTTTTCAAGAACAGCTCTGACAGAGCTATGGCTTGCCCAAGGTCATCCAGCAGCTGCAAGTGGAAGAGTGGGGAATCAAACCTGGTTCTCCCAGATTAGAGTCCGCGCACTTCACCACGACACCAAACTGGCTCTCGGTCTTCTTGCAGAAGACCTCCCTTTAGTCTGAGCAGATGAGGCCGTTACAGATTTGGGAAAGGAAGAAACGACTTACTCCAGTTTCTGCACCTGCCGACTTACACGCAGTTTGCCCTGTGGAGATCTGGAAGTTTGTGGCAGACCAGGAGGGACACAAGGCTGTAAACTGTCCCTGTGGTGACCAGGCACTGGGCAGCGGGAGACACAAGAGGCCGCCAGGCCTCAGAACTTGGGAAGGAAGCTGGGAGTCCTGACCGCTCCCCCAGCAGGCAATTCCTTCCAAAGGTCAGGTGAGGGCGGTGGTTACCTGAGAGAAAAAGGAGAGCCTATCCAGGTGTTGCGGAAAACCTTGGAAGGCAGGGTGGAAAAGGGCCTGCAGGGCAGAGCAGGACTGTTCCACCACGCAAGCTAATCGCTGCTCAGACAGAAGGAGGTGGAGGAGAAGATTGGATTTCTACCCCGCCCTTCACTTGGGAGTCTGAGTGGCTTACAATCTCCTTTCCCTTCCCCTCCCCACAACAGATGCCCTGTGAGGTAAGTGGGGCTGAGAGAGCTCTGACAGAAACTGCTCCTTTCAAGGACAGTTCTGACAGAACTATGGCTTGCCCAAGGTCATCCAGCAGGTGCAAGTGGAGGAGGAGTGGGGAATCAAACCCGGTTCTCCCAGATTAGAGTCTGCACACTTAACCACACCAAACTGGTGTATGCTTGCACCAAAAGTATGCATTCCCCTCCCCAGCCTCCCCCAAGAAGACTGTGGGCCTTGGAAGCAAAGGAGCTGTCGAGCTTTTGTGATCCAGTTGGAGAAGGTCCTTTCACCAGCTTCTGTGCAAACCTAATCAGCCCAGGTGACAATAAGCAGGGGCAATGCGGGACTTAGCAGTCACACTATATGGAGGAAGGTTTATAGACAGCCTCTCAATGGAGACTGCCTAAGCGTTGGTTTGGCTAGACCAGCTCAGGGATTACACAGCTCCCGTTCTCGAGGTCTGTACAGCTCCTGCAGCTGTGGCCTACCAAACACTTGTCCAGTAGGTCCCCAGAGACTTTAAAATCATCTGGTGACACTATGGGCTTACACAGATTTGTGTGAGAAGCACTTCCCACCGGGGACCTAGTCAAATAGCAGACAAATAAGTTTGATTTCCATGTGATTTTTTTTTTTACCTGTTTGAGGAAAGCTTCTCCCTCGGTCAGTTTGGTGTAGAGGTTAGGGGCACGGACTCTAATTTGGGAGAACCGGGTTTGATTCCCCACTTCTCCTCTTGCAGCTGCTGGGTGACCTTGGGCAAGCCATAGCGCTGTACCAGCCGTTCTCTCAAGGACAGTTGTCTCAGAGCTCTCTCAGCCCCACCTGCCTCACAGGGTGTCTGTTGTGTGGAGGGGAAGGGACAGGAGACTGTAAGCCACTCTGAGACTCCCTTGGGTAGTGAAGGGTGGGGTATAAATCCAATCTCCTCCTCCTCTTCTTCTTCAACATGCACATTTTGACATGAAATTCAATTTGGCTGTACTTCGTTTGACTGGATGTGTGCACAGGCAGTTTTGTGCTGCAAGGAATTATTCTTCCACAATTAGCTGGAAGCAGAATTGAAACTGAGGGTCCACACCTCACTTCCAAGTTAATGTAACACTATATATATATTTTTAAGTATCCCCACGGGCCAGCTGGTCGTACGTCAACTCGGCTGTAAATCCTCTTCAACAGGTTTACTTTCTCACTGCAATTTTCCTTTTGCTCAATTATTTTCAGCCCAATTAACTACTTTCTGTGTGTCTCCCCCCCCCCCCCCCCCCGGGCCTGTCTGTTTCCTTGTATTCCTGAATCAATTGTAAGTTATCTGCTCTCGAGGGCACAGAGGGAATCAGGTTTTTGCTTTTCATTCGCGACCAGCCGAAGCCATTGCAGGGGATTTTATTGTTTATAATTGTAAGAGCCTGATTACAAAATAATTGCAGGGGAAGCGGCAGGAACAGAGGTATATTTAGAGGCACGGAAACCACAACAGTATGTTGTCCGAATTGGAGGGAGCTGGCATTTTAATGGCGCTCGAAGTCTCCCCCCACCCCTGTCCTTTTTAACTGCCATGTAGCACGCCAGAAAATGATGGAAATACAGAAAACAGTGGGATGTCATGGGTTCTGCTGTAGAAATGGAAGGAAAGAATAAAAGGCGGCAGATCGGTGCAATTAAGAATTGCAATTTTTTCCCCCAGGTGCAAAGAGCTTTCCGCAGTGGTGGAATGTTTCTGGTGCTAGAGGAAACTGCCGCAATACTTGGAATTTAAGCGTGCAGGATTTATTTATTTATTTCACATTTTTACCCCGCCCTCCCCGCAAGCGGGCTCAGGGCGGCTTACAGAATGGCATAACACCATATTGAAAATACAATTAAAACAATTTAAAACATTAAAATTACCAGTAAAGTGCTCGCAATAAAGTGCTGTAATGGCTTAAAATCAGATGGCGTCCTGCAATTTCTTTTGCAGCCTAGTGTGACTTTACTCGGGTCGGCCCTCATCTCTGGTGGTGGCAGAGATGGTTGATGGAAAATAGATGGCGGCGGCTCCTACTCGAAAGCCTGGCAGAAGAGCTCCGTCTTGCAGGCCCTGCGGAACTGCATAAGGTCCCGCAGGGCCCTGATCTCCTCTGGGAGCTCGTTCCACCAGATTGGAGCCGCCACCGAAAAGGCCCCGGCCCTAGCACCAGCAAGCCTGGCCTCTCTTAAACCCGGGACCGGGAGTCGGTGCTGTGATCCCGACCGAAGTGCTCTCTGGGATACACGCGGGGCAAGGCGGTCCCTCAGGTATGTTGGACCCTGGCCATATAGGATCAGGGCGTCTGTTTCCTTTTTCTTGCCATCAAGTCATGGCTGACCTGTGGGGTTCTCAAGGCAAGAGACGAACAGAGGTGCCTCTCTCCGTGCGGCAACCCTGGGCTTCCTTGGGGGTGTGAGTGTGTCTCCCATTCAAATACTCTGATCTGGGAGAACACCGCTATCCATCTTGATCTAGGATGGGCCATGCGGTATCCTGACTAGTCAGCTGTAACAGGCAGAAAGACTGCAGGAGAAAGGCACAACCGTTTGCTTGTACACTCTGGCAGGCAACCTGCTTCGTAAAGGCACAGGCAGGCACCCGGCAGCTTGTCTCAGAGGACAATTCGGAGATGGTTCTCCCAGTCCCAGCAATTCCCCCTCTGGCTTGCTTACAGGGGCAAGGAAGGTCAAGATTTTAGCTGTGCATTCCCTGCCCCACCCCCATGTTCCCCCCACAAAGAGCGGTTACTTACAGGTCCACATCTCTGCACAAGGTTGTTGTGAGGATAAAATGGAGGAGAGAGTGATGTAAGCCCCTTTGGGTCCCCACGAGGGAGAGAGGTGGGATATGAATTAAGTAAATAAAATAAAGGTGGGTAGACGGATGGAGGGTAGGAGGGAAGGCAGGGTGGTATAGCCTAAGCTTGTCAGCTCTCGGTAAAGGAGGAGGAGATTGACTTTATACCCCGCCCTTCACTACCCAAAGGAGTCTCAGAGCGGCTCACAATCTCCTTTCCCCTCCCCTTCCCACAACAGACACCCTGGGAGGTAGGCGGGGCTGAGAGAGCTCTGACAGAAACCACTCTTTCCAGAGAACTGCTCTGAGAGAACTTGTGACTGATCCAAGGTCACCCAGCAGCTGCATGTGGAGGAGTGGGGAATCAAACCTGGTTCTCCTAGATTAGAGTCTGCTCAGTGGCAGAGAAGAAGAAAAAGAAGAAGAGGAGGAGGAGGAGGAGGAGGTTGGATTTCTACCCTGCCCTTTACTACCTAAAGAGCCGGCCTGCTGGCTAGGCGGGGTACAAATCGAAATAAATAAATAAATAAATTCTCAGAGTGGCTTACAAACTCCTTTCCCTTCCCCTCCCCACAACAGATACCCTGTGAGGTAGGTGGGGCTGAGAGAGCTCTTTCAAGGACTGCCCTTGAGAGAACAGCTCTGAAAGAACTTGTGACTGACCCAACACCACCCAGCAGCTGCAAGTGGAGGAGTCGGGAATCAAACCCAGTTCTCCCAGATTAGAGTCCGCACATTTAACCACTACACTCATCCAAAAAAGCAGGGTCGGTACTTGGAAGGGAGACCTCCAAGGCAGGCTCTGCAGAGGAAGGCCATGGCAAACCACCTCTCCTTCTCGCCTGCTTTGAAAGACCCTTGCTGGGGTCACCACAAACCAGCCGTGAGTTGACAGACACAGACGGATGGAGAATTTTCCCATTCACAAGGTGACCAGAATGAAACACACAAACAGGCTTAATTCTGCAGACCGCGGAGAGTTCACCTCTGGATGCACCTCTGGCTCACAGCTCAGGATTCCGCTGAGGAGCCGAAACAGCCTCACGGCGCAGTCGCCGATCCATCCGCTCTTGGAGAAAAGCCTGGAGAAAGCTCCCCCCCCCCCCTGGGAGACTGACAAATGGAAAGACTTCGACGCTTGAACGTCTATTTTATTCTGTAACAAATGGCATTGCAAAAACCCTGTCTGATCCTGACAGCGGCTTCCACCGTGGGGCCATAAACTTCGCTCTGTAATCAATACATACGATGTGGATAAGCTTCACCTTTATGCTACAGCCATTAATGGAACCAGACACCCAGAGAGGAAGCCACAGAGTGAGGCCCGCACTGCCCAGGAATCAAACGCAGAAGAGAGAAAAGCCACGGCGCCTCTTGTTTGGTTCTTCCTCCGAGGCTGCCCCCTTCTCTCAGACTCTACCAGGACATCGCTAGGAGCCACAACAGCAGCTTCTCTGCACTTGCCCCCCCCCCTTCCCTGTAACGTTTAGTTCAGCACGGGGCATCATGGGAAGTCGTGGAATGGGGAACGGCCCCACCTCCCTGCCCCACCTCCCAACCCACATCGTTGTCGTTTGAGAAAGCCGGCAGGCTGCAGCACAGGGCTGGAGTACCATAGGTCTCTTCCATGGTCAAGAGACGGCCAACTGCAAAACCCAAGTTGTTCTCCCCCGCCAATCCAAGCCCCCATCTTTGGCTCGAGCAGTTAACAGAGGATGGCGATTCCTGGATTTCTGCAATTTCCAAACCGGAGTCCCGGTGCTGTCTCTCGCCCAGCACCAAAAAGCGCCGCCCCGCTCCCATTTCAGAACTGCACACTGTTTCAACAATTCTGCGGAGCAATGAGATAAATGGGGCCCTGGCTCTGCAACGCAATAAATGAATGGAAGCGGGAAGGTGGCGTGGTTTGGGGCGGCGTGGGTTCCTCCATAGCAGATTGCCCGTTGCAACTGGCAGCGCCATTATCTCCACGCCTTCCCGCTTTTTGCAGTCCCAGCAGCAGCCGCGGCCCACTTCTCCTACCCATGAGCCCCTGGCTGTTTCCAAAGCGAGGGGGTGCTCAAGTCCAGGAGTCCCTCCTCCGAGGACTTGGAATTTACAGGGGAGGTCGGGGCACAATCGCGACATGTCCGAGAGAAGCAGCGTGGCCTCTGCAAGGGCCTAACCCGGAAGTGCTCAAAAGGCACGTCGGCCTGCCTGCCTGCCCCTACAAACTTCAAAAGTCCACGGCCACAATCTTTGGAAGAACAGGGCCCCGAAGGACGAAGGAAGTGGGATGCTGCTGGCACGGCAGAGAAACTGAAAAGTGGATTTCCCCCAGCCGGGACTGCACTGCACTGGCAGAAACCTTCACGCCCCCAGGGAGGAGTGGAGAGCCCCCACCGCTTGGGCCAGAACACGACAGGGCCGAGACCCTCCCTTTGGCCCCCTGCATGAGCCCCCCTCTCATGCTCCACCGTGGGCTGGTTCTCACCCTCAACTGGGTCGCAGCCCCACTGGCTCCTCTGGAGAGGGGCCCCCACCTCCCCGCATTCCTGAAGGCTGCCCATCAGGAACTAGCGGGCACGCCTGCCCATCCGCCCTCCTCTCTGCTTGGCCCCTTCACTGAAGCTCATCCAGCAGGCGCTGCACGTTGTCCGTGTACTCGCTCCGCTTCTTCCCCATCCCGCTCAGCCGCACGGGGCGCAGGCTCGGGTGGGGGGGCTCGTAAGCCGGGGGGCACCAGACCTCGCTGAGGAACAGCCACGCCGCATCCGGGTCCGTCTGCATCCAGTGGAGGAACACGCTGCGAAGACAGAAAGGGGGGCAAAAGTTGAGTGAAAGGGCCGGGGGCTAAAGCAAGAGGCAGGGCCGTGTCCAATGCTCCCTCTCAGCTGTGGAGTCTCGTCAGCAAAAATCTTACTTTGTGAGCTGCTGGCATTAAAGTTGTGAGTGAGTGATTTGGCTGCTGCATAGATTAGTTTGCTCTGGAGCCATCCTTCCTGAGCTAAGACAAAAATGTGTGAGCCGGAGGCTAAAAAACTGTGAGCTCGCTCACACTAACTCAGCTTGGAGGGAACACTGCACCCATGCATACCAATGCTCCCTCTAAGCTGTGGGGTCTCGTGAGCAAAAATTCTACTTGGCGAGCTACTGGCATAAAAGGTGGTGAGCAGGCAATCTGGCTACTGCCTTTGTCTTTCAACTCCCATAAAACTCCCCTTTCTCCAACACCAGTTTTCAAAGGAATTCGCTTTCTTCCTGCCAGCTTTCTCTAGCCTTCCAATGCAACGTTTAATTTGTATCCATAACTCTTTGGAGTCTGATTCAGGCGGGTGAACGGTCTGAAGCGGGAGAACAAAGGTGGAGTCCAGTGGCACCTTTAGGATCAGAAGTCTGCCGGCACATGACAGTTTATATGAAGAAGAAGATGATTCTATGAAGAGGAGGAGGAGGAGATTGGATTTATACCCCGCCCTTCACTACCCAAAGGAGTCTCAGAGCGGCTTACAAATTCCTTTCCCTTCCTCTCCCCACAACAGACACCCTGCGAGGTAGGTGGGGCTGAGAGAGCTCTCTCGAGAACTGCTCCTGAGAGAACAGCTCTAAAAGAACCAGTGACTGACCCAAGGTCACACCAGCAGCTGCATGTGGAGAGGTGGGGAATCAAACCCGGTTCTCCCAGATTAGAGTCCACGCTCCTAACCGCTACACCAAACTGGCTCTCTTTGCTGGTCTTAAAGGTGACACTGGACTCGAACTTTGTTCTGTTTCTTTGGAGTCTTGTGTTTTCCTACTGACAATCGCGGACCCACAGCAGTGATAAGAACTCGCAGGAATGAGAAAGAGAGGAAGAGAGAGAATGGAGGCTTTCTGCCTAAGGGGACCGAATTAACACCCCTCCCCAGCCAGAGCACGAGACAGCCGGCTTTGCAGTTTCTTCCACTGGACAAGTACGGAGCTCTCTGCTCGCCTCAAACACTGACTTGTTTGGGGGACTCCTTGCCTCCATAAAGAGCTCAGATCACTTGCTCGGCCCTTGTTATAAGGTGCCAACAGAGGTTACTTGGGACCAATGCTCCCTCTCAGATGTGGAGCCTGGTGAGCAAAAATCCTACTTGGTGAGCTACTGGGCATTACAGCTGTGAGCGAGCGACTTGGCTGCTGCATGAATCAGTCTGCTCTGGAGCCCTCCTTCCTGAGCTGAGACAAAAACGTGTGAGCCAGAGGCTAAAAAACTGTGAGCTAGCTCACACTAACTCAGCTTAGAGGGAACATTGCTTGGGACACGTGCGGGGGGTGGGGTGGGGTGGGGGAGACGGCCGGTGTTCCCGGCCAGCAAGCGTTCAGCAATTCCTGCCTTGGCCTTCTGTGTAATGTGGGCCTTTAAATCAAGCTACTTTTTCTTGGCCTTGTCAATAGTGATTTCCTTCTCTTTTTACCGATCGGGTGAGCGGGGATTCTTCTGCCACCCTGGAGATGATTCCCTGACATTCTTTCACAGCTGGATCAATGCGAGCGGATGTTAAGTCATACTAGTTGCCTTGCAATCCATACTTTTGAGCCTTGACAACTTGGGGGGAGGGGGGCAGGGAGTCTAGCAGTGCGCCTTCCAGTTTCTAGAATTTAAGAATGGAAGAAGAGCCCTGCTGGATCAGACCAGTGAGGGTCCATTCAGTCCAGCCTCCTGTCTCACCCAGGGGCCAGCCAGTTCTTCTGGAGGAACAGCAACAGGGCAGAGAGGCCAAGGCCTTCCCCTGAGAAGAACCTCAGAAGAGCCCTGCTGGGTCAGACCAGTGAGGGTTCATCTAGTCCAGCCTCCTGTCTCACACAGTGGCCAGCCAGTTCTTCTGGAGGGCCAACCACAGGGCACAGAGGTCGAGGCCTTCCCCTGATAAGAACCTCAGAAGAGCCTTGCTGGATCAGAACAGTGAGGGTCCATCTAGTCCAGCCTCCTGTCTCACACAGTGGCCAACCAGTTCCTCTGGATGGCCAACAACAGGGCAGAGAGGCTGAAGCCTTCATAAGAACCTAAGAAGAGCCCTGCTGGATCAGACCAGTGGTCCCTCTAGTTCAGCATCCTGTCTCACACAGTGGCCAGAATTGTTGAATTTCATGGAATGTCCTGATCCAAAGGAGAACGTTTGTATGTAATGTAACCACACAAGTAAAATTTGTATTTTGTATGTAACATTCTTTAAATATAGAAATGATTATGAAAGAAAATATTATGATTGCAACCCTCTATGCTTTTTGTATTAAGCTTAACTTGATGGTCCTCTTCTGATGGAGAACCTTCTTTGAAACGAAAATAATAACTGGATGTTAGTCACTTGAAACTTTATTGTGGACCCATACATATATATATTTTTCTACTGTTTATTAAATTGTAATAGTATTTTGCATCTTATTAGTGTCTTGTAGCTATCTTCTTCTGTTCTGTTTTGTCACACAGGGGCCAGCCAGTTCCTCTGGAGAGCCAACGACAGGGCAGAGAGGCCGAGGCCTTCAGAAGAACATCAGAAGAGCCCAGCTGGATCTGACCAGTGATCCATCTAGTCCAGCCTCCTGTCTCACACAGTGGCCAGCCAGTTCCTCTGGAGGGCCAGCAACAGGGCAGAGAGGCTGAGACCTTCCCCTGATGTTGCCTCCCAGCACTGGGATTCAGAGGTTGACTGCCCCTGAATGTAGAAGTTCCCTATAGCCACCATGGCTCGTAGCCACTGATGAAACTCTCCTCTATGAATTCATCGATCACTACGTCCACTAGCAGGGAAACCCATAAGTTCATGGCATTCTTTTACCTATCATTTTTATTCATTTTTGTATCCAGAGTCCTACCTCCAGGCAAACTGGATTTTAAAAACAACAACTGTAAATACAGGATTATTAAGGCAGTTTGTGTTTTGGTAGCAGAGGCTTCTGTTGAGCACAAAGTACTCTGAATGCTTGGAAAAGAGCTATGCAAATGCTCACTATTGTCAATTACTTTCATTTACTGGGAGTGGTTCCTACGGCCCCCGGAGAAAGCAGTTAGCCCTCCCGGGACCAAGCATCCACACTTCCTGTTCTGAACCAGTTTTATCCAAACATGCCACATAATGCAAAGAACTGCGGTGCATTTAACTTTAGTTGTGTTCTCATGCAAAGCCACAGATTTGGAGATTATGTTGTTTACAGCTGTGCAAACAAGAGGTTGATTTCTGGCAGAGTTGCTAGTGTATCATTGTATCTAATTCTGAATATGGCCAGACATCAACATGATCATGCCCTGGGCAGGGATGGTCTGTGTTTCTGCAGACCTGGGAAAATATGGAGACCAGGGAAGCCTGGAAAGACCTGGGGGGGGGGGGGGGGGACGGACGGACGGACGGAAGCTGCTGAGCGGGTCAAAACAGATCAAAGGAAGTCCTTCTTCACCCAAAGAGTGATTAACACGCGGAATTCACTGCCACAGGAAGTGGCGGCAGCTACAGGCATGGACGGCTTCAAGAGGGGATTGGATAAACATATGGAGCAGAGGTCCATCAGTGGCTGTTAGCCACAAGGTATAGATAGGAACTCTCAGTCTGGGGCAAGTGATGCTCTGTCTTCTTGGTGCTTGACTGGGGGGGGGGAACAACAGTGGGAGGGCTTCTAGTGTCCTGGCCCCACTGCTGGACCTCCTCAGGGCACCTGGTGTTTCTGGCCACTATGTGACACAGAGTGTTGGACTGGATGGGCCATTGGCCTGATCCAACATTGGCTTCTCTTATGTTCTTATAAGAGGGAACTGGATAAACATCTGGAGCAGAGGTCCACCAGTGGCTCTTAGCCACAAGGTACAGATAGGAGCTCTCGGTCCAGGGCAAGTGATGCTCTGTATTCTTGGTGCTTGGGGGGTGGGGCAACAGTGGGAGGGCTTCTCGTGTCCTGGCCCCACTGCTGGACCTCCTGAGGGCACCTGGGGTGTTTTTGGCCACTGTGTGACACAGAGTGTGGGACTGGAGGGGCCACTGGCCTGACCCAACATTGGTTCCTCTTATGTTCTTATTTTTGCAGATCACACCATACAGAGCTGAACACACGCAAAGCTGCCTTTTACTGAATTAAGTCATCAGTCCATCAAGGTCAGTATTTTCTACTCCAACTGGCAACGACTCCCCCAGGGCCTCAGGCAGAGGTCTTTCAGATCACCTACATACCTGATCCTCGTAACTTGGGCTGCCGGGGATGGAACCGGGGACCTTCTGCATGCCAAGCAGAGGCTCTCCCACTGAGCCCCACAGCCTCTCTCCAAAGAGTTCTTCCTGCTCCCCTGCCCCTAAGGCAGCTCCCCAAATCTGAAGACACATGAAGCTGCCTTATATGGACCCCATGTCCATAAAGGACAGCCTTGTCTACCCAGGCTGGCAGCGGCTCTCCAGGGTGGTGGAGGAGGAGGAGAGTGGATTTATACCCCGCCCTTCACTCACTTGGAGTCTCAGAGCGGTTTACAAACTCCTTTCCCCTCCCCTCCCCACAACAGACACCCTGTGAGGTAGGTGGGGCTGAGAGAGCTCTTTCCCAAGCTGTCCTTGAGAGAACAGCTGGTACAGAGCTATGGCTTGCCCAAGGTCATCCAGCAGGTGCGAGTGGAGGCGTGGGGAATCAAACCCGGTTCTCCCAGATTAGAGTCCGCGCACTTAACCACGACACCAGACTGGCTCCCAGGGTCTCAGGCGGAGGTCTTTCCCATCACCTCCTGCCTGGTCCTTTAACCGATGATTGAACCTGGGACCTTCTGCATGCCAAGCAGCTGTCCTACTACTGAGCCACGGCCCCTGCCCACAGAGTTCTTCCTTCTCCCCTGCCCCTAAGGCAGGTAACCTCTCCCGCCTCTCCCCCCCAAGGACTGCAGAAACGGGCTTGCCACGCGAGCTCTGGACTGATGTATCAGCAGGGTGGAGTGCAAATCTGCCTACCATTTGCGGGAGGTCCCCCCCCCCCCCCCTTCTTACAATGGATGGTCTTAATTTCATGACGCACTCAAAACGCAACGTACCTGCAGGCAGCTCCTTGCAACTTCTCTGGCTGTTTTGCGCTGAGGTAGGGCAGGCAGGTCTCTGCCACTTGGTGGAGGTCGCTCTCATCTGCGAGGATGGAGGAGAGAGAGAGAGAGAGAGAGAGAGAGAGAGAGATATGCATGAGCAGGAGGCACCCTTCCCGCCCCATTCAGACGGCCCATGCCCAAGCAGGAAGAGGCCTGTCTGTCTCGGAAGGCAAAGCAGATGGGCCAGGTGGAATGCCTATGCTGGCTGACCCAGTCATGCCCTTGGGAGTGGAGAGAAGCAACCTTGGTGGTAAACTTGAGGCGGGGCTCAAGGAGAAGACAGGTTCCCTGCTGGACTTGACATATAAACATCACCCCCCAGCTGGAGGCCTCAGAGTGCCATGAGGTTCTAGCTCTGGATGCCATTAGAAAGACACAGAAGAGGGGAAATGCCATTAAAATGTTACACGCCATGCATCCTACGCAGATTTCATACTCATGTGGCAGAAGTGTGTTAGGGCAGCCCCCCCCCCCCCCCATCCCCCTGTCCTGGGTACTCACCGAGGTCCAGCGCTTGGCAGAGGGAACCCAGGCTCTGAAGCACGGCAAGCTGCAGCTTGAAGGCCAGGGTGTGGCTGTAGATGGGACCAGCGCGGGCGCTGACCGGCGCCTGGGTGGCAAGGGAGCCCGCCAGCTTGGGCAAGACGTCCTTGGAAAACCGCCGCCGCAGGAAGTCCCCGCTCCTGGCTCCCAATCTGCACAGCACCTGCCAGAGAGGCCCTCCTTTAGAGAGACGCCACCAGATTATCCCTGCAGAATCCGTGCCTTCCCTCTGCGCTGCCAAACGGAAGCGGAAGCAGCAGCAGCAGCAGCATTATCTTGGAGCTTCCCTTATTAAGGTCTCGGATTAAAATACCGCCAAGTGTCCAATGGAGCGGGGTGGCTGGAAGGTGCGGCATTGGCCGGAAATGTTTTGACACCTGAGGCAGAAACCCTGCTGGTCTTCCTGCTCATCTCCCTGGGACACGCAGTACTTTGGGCATTTTTTCTAGGCAAGGAAACAAGCCAGAGTTGTGAAAGAGGACTGGCCCACCTCTGAGTTGTGATCGTTTCCCAGGGAATTGGGGGGGGGGGATGCCCAGCATACGGCCTGTGGGGCAGATGCACCTCCTGGGCTGGGGCTGTGGGTCCCCTAACTGGAGCCTCTGCTTGGCATGTGGAAGCTCCCAGGTCCGATCCCCGGCATCTCCAGTTAAAAGGATCCCACAGCAGGTGATGTGAAGGACCCAAAGAGGGATTAACAACACATGGAATTCACTGCCACAGGAGGGGGTGGCGGCTACAAGCATGGACAGCTTCAAGAGGGAACTGGATAAACATTTGGAGCAGAGGACCATCAGAGGCTATTAGCCACAAGGTCTAGATAGGAACTCTCAGTCTGGGGCAAGGGATGCTCTATCTTCGTGGTGCTTGGGGGGGGGGGGTGCAACAGTGTGTGTGGGGGGGATTCTAGTGTCCTGGCCTCACTGCTGGACCTCCTGATGGCACCTGATATTTTTGGCCACTGTGTGACTCAAGAGTGTTGGACTGGATGGGCCATTGGCCTGATCCAACACTGGCTTCTCTCACGTTCTTATGTTTTCTTATATGGAGCAGAGGTCCACCAGTGGCTCTTAGCCACAAGGTCTAGACAGGAACTCTCAGTCTGGGGCAAGTGATGCTCTGTAACCTTGGTGCTTGAGGGGGAGGGGGCAGCAGTGGGAGGGGCCTCTAGTGTCCTGGCCCCACTGCTGGACCTCCTGATGGCACCTGGGGTGTTTTTGGCCACTGTGTGGCACAGACTGTTGGACTGGATGGGCCACTGGCCTGATCCAACACTGGCTTCTCTTATGTTTTTATGACCTCAGCCTAAAACCCTGGAGAGCCGCTGCCAGCCAGAGTAGACAATACTGGCCTTGATGGACCAAGGGTCTGATTCAGTAGAAGACAGCTTCTTGCGTACATGGAGGAGCCTCTGTTTGCATGCAGAAGGTCCCAGGTTCAATCCCTATGAGCATCTCCAGTTAAAAGGACCAGGCAGGAGGGGATGGGAAAGACCTCTGCCTAAGACCCTGGAGATCTGTAAAGAGGGGCCGTGGCTCAGTGGGAGAGCCCCTGCTTGGCCTGCAGGAGGTCCCAGGTTCAATCCCCACTAGCATCTCCACTTAAAAGGGAGCAGGCAGGAGGTGATGTGAAAGACCTCTGCCTGAGACCCTGGAGAGTCGGAGTAGACAATATGGACCTTGAGGGACCGATATTGACCTTGATGATTCAGTAGAACACACTGAACCTTCTGATGAAGCCACACAGGCCACCTCCAGCCGCATGTCACAAGAGGACAGGAAGGGGAGGACCCAAGGCAGTCTGAGCTTACGCCATTCCTGGGGGCATCGCTCAGCCATTGGCCCAGGATGAGGTCTGGTGCTTCGTCACATTCTTAAAGCCTTTCAGGAGCAACTCGGATCCAGCCTTCGTTGCCCTGAGCCTTCCAATTTGGACAGGTTATCGTTTCAAATGCAGTCATTTCTGTCTCTCTTTTCTTACTTATGTATTTGGAATATTTGTTAGCTGCGTTTCTTCCACAGGGAGCTCAAAGCAGCTTACAATATAGATAAAATACATAAATTACATTTTTAAAAAACCCAAATTTAAAATCACCATTTAGGACTGCAAGTACGTTATTCAAACATAGTCCTAAATAAAACTTCTCTTCAACTGCCTCCTAAAGATTGAGAGTCTTGAATAAGATTCCCAAGCTGTGGACCTGGCGTTTCAACGGGAGCATAACTCCATCCAAGACAGGAGACTTCTGAAGTCCCTGGTCTGCCTTTCTACCAACCCGGAGAACTTGGGTCTTGTCAGGGTTACGTTTCAGCTTGCGCACCCTCATCCAGCCCATTACTGACTCCAAGAACTGGTCCAGAACATCAGAATTAGGTGGAAGAGGAGAAGAGATTGGATTTATACCCCACCCTTCACTTGGGAGTCTCAGAGCAACTTACAATTTCCTTCACTTCCTCTCCTCACAACAGCCACCCTGTGAAGTAGGTCGGGCTGAGACAGCTCTATGAGAACTGCGCTTGAGAGAACAGCTCTGAGAGAACTGTGACTGACCCAAGGTCACCCAGCTGGCTTCACGTGGAGGAGTTCTCCACATTAGAGTCTGCCACTCTTAACCGCTACACCACGCTGGCTAGAGCTGGGTATAATCCACATATTGGCGGCATGTAACGGTGAGAGCCAGGTTTGATTCCCCACGCCTCCTCCACATGCAGCCAGCTGAGTGACCTTGGGTCAGCCACAAGTTCTCTCAGAGCTCTCTCTCAGCCCCACCTGACTCACAGGGTGCCTGTTGAGGGGAGAGGAAGGGAAGGCGATTGTAAGCCACTCAGGTAGTGGAGAACAGGATATAAAAACCAACTCTTCTTCTTCTAACAGGAGAAATGCCTACTTACGAAAGCAGACGTATCGCAAAAGCCCAAAACAACCACAGGAACAGGCCTTTTTAAGGCAACAAGCCCCAGTTCTCCATGCGCAAAGCCGGACGCTCTTCCTTTCTGCATGGATCTGCACCAAGCTTGGGCTGTCTCAATTAATCACATGAGCCCCAAAATCTCCATGCCGTAGGTCCGGTTGTGGAGGGCTCAGACGCTATGTAGAATCGCAGCAGGCAGTTGTAACAGGCGGTTGTTTGTGCGATGCAGGCGGTTGTTTGTGCAGCAGGCGGTTGTTTGTGCAGCAGGCGGTTGCTTGTGCGGTGCACCACAGCCAAGAGGAAAACACTTGTGCGAACTGAATTTGAATCCACTACCACGTAAGAGACCAACCAGATTTTAGGGGTTATAAGCTCTCGAGAGTCAAAGCTCCCTTCCTCAGATGCGTCAGATCAGACAGAGAGAGAGCTGACTTTTGAAAGCTCATGCCCTAAAAATGTGGTTGGTCCCTAAGGCGCTGCTGGACTCGAATCCAGCTCTTCTGCTGAAGACTGACATGGCTACCCACCTGAAACTGTCTTTTTTGCCTGGCCCTTCCTGGACCAAAAGACGCCAGACTGGCCTCTACCGGGGCCAGGGCCTTTTCAGTGGCGGCTCCACACTGGTGGAATGAGCTCCCGGAAGACATCAGGGCCCTGCAGGACCTCTCACAGTTCCGCAGGGCCTGCAAAGCGGAGCTCTTCCGCCAGGCCTTCGATTAGGAGCTGCTACCAATAACAACTAAGGCTCTTCTATATTAACATCAACAGCTTCCGATACATTGGCTACTGACTGTGGCCATATTTCCACCACCTTATTACGGCCAAATGTCTCCGTTACCACTGCCAGCACTTTAATTGCACTTTATCTGTACCGCGACTATCTCTGCTCTCGAGTTTTATGATGTGTATTGTGCCTACACCTATGTTTTAATATAGTTCAATTTTTTTAATGTGAGCCGCCCTGAGCCTGCTTCGGCAGGGAGGGCCGGATACAAATCAAAGCAAATAAATAAATAATATTTTTTTGGTAAACAGAAGAAGAAGAAGAAAAGGAGGAGGAGGAGGAGGAGATTGGATTTATACCCTGCCCTTCACTACCCAAAGGAGTCTTAGAGAGGCTTACAAACTCCTTCCCCTTCCCCTCTCCACAACAGACACTCTGTGAGGTAGGTGGGGCTGAGAGAGCTCTGAAAGAAACGGCTCTTTTCCAAGAACAGCTGTGCCAGAACTACGGCTTGCCCAAGGTCATCCAGCAGCTGCAAGTGGAGGAGTGGGGAACCAAACCCGGCTCTCCCAGATTAGAGTCCGCGCACTTAAGCACGACACCAAACTGGCTAACGGAGCACTAAATATAATAAAAAGGAAGCTGCCCGTCTCACAGGACTGGAAACACTGAAGACAGCCCCGGTCTTACCTCCACGCAAGCCCTGCTATCAGGATCGGGGCCCAGCACAGACCCAGGCGCCTTGGAACTGACTGCAGCCAGGCACCCTTTCTCCCCTTCCCGATTCCGAGACAGAGGCCACCATCAAAGGGACGTCGGTCATGGAACCGATCACCTTTTCCGCTGCTCTGGCAGCCTGCTGCAAACTGTTAATGGGTAATGCTCCTGGAAGTGGCTTCTCTTCTCTCTCCCTCCCCCGCCTTTGTGCCACTGCAGGATTAACTCCGCAGGACTGGGCAGCGCTTGACTGCCCTGTGGGGACTCATTCCTGTCTGGCTTTCATCCCCAACTCCATTTCTACTTCAAAGGCTTTCCAGAGAAGATCAGCCCGGTGGCGGCAGACCTGGAGGGCCTCCTCGGAAATGAGTGGCCGATTGCCTTGGCTGCCGCTGGGGTTCAGTTGGGCCAGGAAAGCAGCCTGCCCAGGATCGATGGCAGAGCATCTGCTTGGCATGCAGAAGGCCCCCCCGGTTTAATCCCTGGCAACTCCAGTTCATTACTGACCTTAGAAGAATAATAGAGTTGGAAGGGACCTCCAGGGTCATCTAGCCTAGCCCCCTGCACAATGCAGGAAGTTCACAAATATCTCCCTCTCCACCCACCTGTAGTGACCCGTGTTCCACGCCCAGAAGATGGGCCTTGATGGACCATGGGTCTGGTTCAGTAGAAAGCAGCTACATGTGAGAGCTCCATTCAAGGGAGGGGCTGTGGCTCAGGGACAGAGCATCTGCTTGGCATACAGAAGACGCAATTGTACAGGATGTTTTCAGGACATTGGATTCATTCTATGGGGACACCCTCGCAACGGATTTTAAAATCTCTCCGTGGCTTGGGACCGGGGTTTCTGAAGGACCCTCTTCTCCCATCTGTTCCCGCCCGGGAATTTAGACCCCAGGGAGAGGCCCTCCTGACAGTCCCAAAAATCCAAGACGCTTGTCTGGTGAGAACACGAGGGAGGGCCGTTTCCGTGGCAGCCCCACGGTTATGCAACAGCCTGCCCAGGGAGGTGTGTCTACCGCCCCCCCCCCCCCTTTCCATCTTTAGGAGTAAGTTGAAGACAGTTTTATTTAGGACTCTGTTTGACAAATGTAGAACGCGATCACGCGCACAATTCACCCCAACATAGGCACGAATGCCAGGCAGATGAAAGGAGCACGACCAGGCACCAACATCTGGGAAGCGTCCCACAGCCGACACGCGGAGTAAAAAATAAACACCTCAGAAAGTCCAGTCGCAAACGGATTGCCACGGGCGACAGATGGACTTTTTTCTGCGCCTGATCGCGCCAGCCAATTCACCAGTGGTTGCATCTGATCACGCAGAGGCGGGCTGTGACCGGAACTACAAAAACCTGTGTGATCACACAGTGGCGGGTCAGCTTCCGCTGCAGGAAATAGCTTCGCTTCCCCCCGGCTTTATTTCGCGTGTGTGACTGCAACCACAGTCTGTATTTATTGCCAGTCCTAATTGGAGATTTTAAGTTGTGGACTTTTAGGTTTCCCCCCTCCCCAACGACCATTGTTTTATTCACACTGAGAAAGCTACCTTGAGTCCTACAAAGTAGAAAGGTGGCTAATAAATGTTTTAAATAAATGAATACACGATTCCTTTTAAAAAATGGTGCACTGCCCTCTCTGACACAGGCGGGGTCGTTGAGAATGGCGAGTCTGCGTGCTGCCACCAGGAAAGTCGGCAAAGGAGTCTAACTTTTAAGAGAGCTTTGACAAGCAAAATTTGGGCTGCCGGAGACCAGCTGCCTCTTCTTGAAAGCTCTGACCTATGCATTGCAGAAAAGCTGGCCTCTGAGCAGGCTTCTCTCAGAAAAGAGACGCTGAAGGGAGGACACGAGAGAGGTTTCTAAAATTGTGCGTGGGGTAGAGAGAGTGGACAAAGATAACTTCTTCTGCCAAAAGGCTAGAACTGGAGGGCATCCAAAGAAGCCGATGGGCAGAAGGTTCAGGACGGACAAAAGGTTACTTGACACAGAAAGTGATTAAAATTTGGAATCGGCTGCCAGAGGGGGTAGTGATGGCCACAAGAACGAACGGCTTTAAAAGGGGATTAGATGGATTCATGGAAGGTAGGGTCTGACTGAGCAGAACCTCCATGTTCAGAGGCAGTCAGCCTCTTGAATCCCAGTGCCAGGAAGCAACATCAGGGGAAGGCCTCAAACTCTGCCCTGTTGTTGGCCCTCCAGAGGAACTGGCTGGCCCCTGTGTGAGACAGGTGGGTGGACTAGAGGGACCCTCCCTGGCCTGACCCAGCAGGGCTCTTCTGATGGTCTTATCAGGGAAGGCCTCGGCCTCTCTGCCCTGTTGCTGGCCCTCCAGAGGAACTGGCTGGCCACTGTGTGAGACAGGATGCTGGACTAGAGGGACCCTCACTGGTCTGACCCAGCAGGGCTCTTTTTGTGTTCTTATCAGGGGAAGGCCTGGGCCTCTATGCCCTGTTGCTGGCCCTCCAGAGGAACTGGCTGGCCCCTGTGTGAGACGGGATGCTGGACTAGATGGACCTTTACTGGTCTGATCCAGCAGGGCTCTTCTGGGGTTCTTCTCAGGGGAAGGCCTCAGCCTCTCTGCCCTGTTGTTGCCCCTCCAGAGGAACTGGCTGGCCACTAAGTGAGACGGGATGCTGGACTATATGGACCTTTACTGGTCTGACCCAGCAGGGCTCTTCTTGATGTTCTTACCTTGAAGGCTTGGAGCACAGCCAAGGGATCGTCGTTGGTCAGGCGGGTCACAAGGGCAGGCCATGTCCGATGAACCAATGGGAGGAAGTGGTTCTGGTGTGGATGCAGGACCGTCACACAAAGCTCTAAGATATCCAAAACCTGGCCGGGGTGGGGGGCAGGGATCCGAGAAGAAACCCATCAGACTGACTGGCATGCCTGTCCGCGGGCAGAGTTATGACTGCCTGGTACAGAAGTGGAAAGAAAAATACTGCCTTGCCGTCTTACATATTTGATTACTGCAACGCCCCTTATGTGGGGCTGCACTTGAAGACGGTTTGGCAAAGCAGCAGAGACTGTCAGCAAACACAGAACTGTTAGGCACCCAGAGGGACAAAGCCTGCTGAGGGAAAATCAGCACGGCTTCTGCAAAGGGAGAGTCCCGCCTCACCAACCTTTTGGCGTTCTTTGAAAAAGTGAACAAGCATGTAGGCAGCAGTGTACCAGTGGGTGTTCTATGCCTGGACTTTCAAAACGCTTTTGAAAAGGTACCTCACCAAAGACTCCTGAGTACACTTAGCAGTCATGGGATAAGAGGACAGGTTCGCTGATGGATCAGAAACTGTTTAAATGACAGGATGGAAAGCGTGGGAATCAGTGGCCAGTTCTCACAGTGGAGGGGAGCCAGCAGTGGGGTCCCACAAGGATCGGTATTGGGGCCAAAACTATTTAATTTATTCATCAATAACCTGGAACTGGGGGTGAGTAGCGTAGAAGCCAAGCCCGCAGACGACACCCAATTATTCAGGATGGTGAAGGCCAAGGCCCGCTGTGAAGACCTCCAAGAGGACCTCCCCAAACTGGGCGAGTGGGAAACAATGTGGTTAAATTAAGTTCATTGTTGGTAAGTGTCAGGTGATGCACATTTGGACAAAAAAAATCACAGCTTCAAGCATAGGCTAATGGGGTCTGAACTTGCTGAGACCAAGAGGGAAAAAGATCTGGGGGTGGTAGTGAATAGCTCAGTGGAAGGGTCAACCCAGCGTGCTGCAGGAGTGAAAAAGGCAAGCTCTATTACTAGGAAAGGGACTGCAAATAAAACAGCCAGTATTATAATGCTGCCGTACAGATCTCTGGTGCGGCCTCATTTGGAAGACTGCGTCCAGTTCTGGTCACCATATCTCCAAAAGGACACTGCAGAGCTGGAAAAAGAACAGAGGAGGGCAGCCAAGATGATGAGGGGGTTGGAGCATCCTAGGAGGAAAGGCTGGAGAGTCTCTGGGACATCTCAGTTTAGAAAAAAGATGATGGGAGGGTATGGCAGAAATTTATAAGATTGTGCACGGGGTGGAAACAGGTGGCAGAGAGACATTTTTCTCCCTCTCACCCAAGACTAGAACTTGAGCGCGTCCGAAAAAGCTGATGGGCAGCAGGTTCAGGATCAGCAAAAGAAAATACTTCTCACCTCTCTGGGTAACGAAATGCGGAATTTGCTGCCAGAGGATGTAGGGATGGCCACAGGCTTTAAAACAGGGTTAGACAGATTCACAGAGAAGTCTGTCAGTGGCTACTAGCCATGGTGAATAAGAGGGACCTCCACAGTCAGAGGCAGTCAACCTTGGCATCCCAGAGCCAGGAGGCAACGTTAGAGGAAGGCCTCGGCCTCTCTGCCCTGTTGTTGGTCCTCCAGAGGAGATGGTTGGCATCTGCGTGAGACAGGAGGCTGGACTATTGGCCCGATCCAGGAGGGCTCTTCTGACGTTCTGATGGAAACTGTGACTGGATCATAATTCGGCAGCCAGGGCCCTCACTGGGACCTGCCACACGGACCTGATAAAGGTGCATTACTGCAGCCAGCGGTCCCCAACCCATTTTTTCCCCTGCGGGTGCCTTTGAAATTCTGACACAGGGCGGTGGGCGCAACTACAGAATGGGTGCCACAGGAAGCAGGGCCGTGCACACAGAGGGAGAGGAGTGGTTTTTAAAAAACACACAGGGAAAGTGTGTGCCGGCACTGGCACAGGAGCCAACAGGTTCTTCACTTCCCGTGGCAAATTGTTGCAGGGCTTCCGGTGAAGCCTGGAGGCGCGGGGCAGGGTTCTCTTCCTCCCCTGCAACAGAGGAGGAACCCCCAAGACTGAAGTTCTTGAAAGCGGACCAGGACGGGTGAGCCTCTTCGAGCGCGCTCCTGGGATGGGATGGAGAGGGAGGGGATTCCAGAAGAGGAGAACCTTTGCTCTGTGCATTTAGGGACAGGGGAGCTGGAGCGTTAAGGGAGCCTTGACTGCTCCAAGGAGTACCTTCAGGCGCACACGGAGGCTCTTGTCCGAGAGCAGGTGGGCACAGCGCTCCATCACTTCTTCGGCCATCTGGGCGTGGGCGGGCAACGGGGCCTCCATCTCTGGGGTGTGGTCATGTGACTCAGGCACTGACGTCGGCAGAGGCTCTCCTGGGGAAAAGGGAAGGGGAGGAGGGACACATTTATTTATATTTATTTATTTATTGGATTTATATCCCACCTTGACTGCGATTAGCCGGCTCAACATTTGGATGTTCTGAGGGCTTCTAGTGTCCTGGCCCCACTGCTGGACCTCCTGAGGGCACCTGGTTCTTTTGGCCACTGTGTGACACAGAGTGTTGGAGCGGATGGGCCACTGGCCTGATCCAACATTGGCTTCTCTTATGTTCTTGTGTCAGGGGCAGTGATGCTCTGTCTTCTTGGTGCTTGGGGGGGGGGGGCAACAGTGGGAGGGCTTCTGGAGTTCTGGCCCCACTGGTGGACCTCCTGAAGGCACCTGTTTTTTTTGGCCATTGTGCGACACAGAGTGTTGGACTGGATGGGCCACTGGCTTGATCCAACATGGCTTCTCTTATGTTCTTCTGTCAGGGGCAATGATGCTCTGTCTTTTTGGTGCTTGGGGGGGGCAACAGTGGGAGGGCTTTTGGAGTTCTGGCCCCACTGGTGGACCTCCTGAGGGCACCTGGTTCTTTTGGCCACTGTGTGACACAGAGTGTTGGACTGGATGGGCCACTGGCTTGATCCAACACGGCTTCTCTTATGTTCTTCTGTCAGGGGCACTGATGCTCTGTCTTCTTGGTGCTTGGGGGGGGGGGGCAACAGTGGGAGGGCTTCTGGAGTTCTGGCCCCACTGGTGGACCTCCTGAAGGCAGCTGGTATTTTTGGCCACTGTGTGAAGCCTGATCCAACATGGGCTTCTCTTATGTTCAATCTGGAAGCTTCAGGCTTCCACGAAGAGGCCCGACGGCCAACCTTAATCTCGCCAGAAAGGCAGAGAAAGGTTTCCAGACTGGGGCTCTGCATACATGGATGGGTCTTTCGTGCCCCTTTCACGCACACTGAAGAACACGTTTTCAATGACCTTGGCAACAGGATTTTACTGTGTCAAATGACAAAATCCACTTGAAACAATCGCTAAAGTGCACTGAAAGCGCATTAATCAGCTAGCGCGAAAGCACCCCTGGGGGACAGCAAGAACAGCAAATTGCAAACTGAAAAGAAAGCTACCCCCCCCCCCCCCAAAAACCCCGCGTAGTGGGTACCGAGGACTCTCAGGGCTGTCGTAACTCTGCCAGTGGCTGAGGGTTTGTTGGAGGAGAAACAAAAACAGAGGGAAGAGAAATGCAACCTGCTCGGCCCTCTGAGAGCTATGAGAATCCTGGAGGGGGAAGATTTGTGTGCAGGTGGGGGAATGTTCCAAGTTATCCTGGGCTCCCTCCTCCTCAGAGGCACCCAGCTTCCTGCCCCACACAGTCAAGTGCCTATCCAAAGTGCTGCATTCTCAATGTACACCCCCACCCAGTTTGTGGTTCGCCTGGGAAGCCCCACGCCTGCGCCACTGCTTGAAGCTACACTCCAAGGGGGCTCAGGGATGCATCCAACCAGGGACTTGGAGGGTGACACCGACCTTCCTCCTTGTCCTCCTCATCCGGCAGGTTGCCCTCGGCGATCTGCTTCTGCCGGATGTACTCCTGGAAGAAGGCCTCCATTTCCTCCGCGGTAGGCACAGTGGCAGGCCTCTTCTCCGGCGGGCCAGCTCCTCCCAGCAAAGGGCCACCGTTCTCTTCTGGTTTCCCTTCTGTTCGCTGCCCGGACACAAACCAGGAAGCTGCCAAAGGGAGAGAACATATATTATTTCTCAGGGCTCAATCCAGCACGTTCCACCCTTTGCTCTTAACCCAGATAGGATGGTGGCAAACTAATATAATTTGGGTAGCCTTTTTTTCCTTTTAAAAAATTAGGATGAGAACCTCCGGTTACACTGAACGTTGTGCGATACTGAAACCAACTGGAGAACCACAGCCCCAAAGACCATAAACAAAACCAACCCCCCCCCCCAAAGAAGGCTGTGAAGAGCACTAATATAAAGTCCATATGTACACAAATTTTTAAAAAAACAAAACTATGACAGAGAATCAAGATAGTGGCCTTTCTCATCGGATATGACAAGGTTCTCTGGAACACAGTCTTGTTTCGTTGGTAGACTTCATCCGAATTGAGATTATAAAATATTCACATAGAAATCTGCAAGCATAAGGGCATAAAACAATTCGAAGACGTCCAAGTTCCATCAAGTAACATTCAATCTCTATAGTACTAATAGGAATCGCTCCTGTAAGAGATATATTGGAAGTGACTGGTCTACCTCTTCAGTGGCAAAGATGAGGTGCCAGCGTTAAGCAAACTTACCCAAAACATAAAAAATATAAGAACAGCCCTGCTGAAGCAGACGAGTGGGCCATCCAGTCCAGCATATCCTGTCTCACATAGAGGCCACAAAGTTACTCCAGAGGGCCAACAGCAGGGCAGAGAGACCGGGGCCTTCCCCTGATGCTGTCTCCTGTCTCTGGGATTCAGGTTAGTGCTCCTGAATGCGGAGGTTCCCCTCAGCCACCAGGGCTAGTGTAGCCATTAATAGACTTACCCCTCATGAATCTATCTAATCCCCTTTTAAAACTGTCTATTCCTGCGGCCATCACTCCATCCTCTGGTAGCAAAGTCCACATTTTAATTACTCACTGTGTGAAGAACTAATTCACCTTGTCTGTGCTGAATCTACTGCCCACTGACTTCACTGGATGCCCTTAATTTCCAGTGTCCTGGGAGAGAGAGAGAAAAAGTTCCCTCTGTCTACTCTCTAAGAATATGTGAACATAAGAAGAGCCCTGCTGGATCAGACCAGCGGTCCACGTAGTCCAGCATCCTGTCTCACACAGTGGCCAACCAGTTCCTCTGGAGGGCCAACAACAGGGCACAGAGGCCGAGGCCTTCCCCTGAGAAGAACCTCAGAAGAGCCCTGCTGGATCAGACCAGTGAGGGTCCCTCTAGTCCAGCATCCTGTCTCACACAGTGGCCAACCAGTTCCTCTGGAGGTCCAGTAACCGGGCACAGAGGCCGAGGCCTTCCCCTGAGAAGAACCTCAGAAGAGCCCTGCTGGATCAGACCAGTGAGGGTCCCTCTAGTCCAGCATCCTGTCTCACACAGTGGCCAGCCAGTTCCTCTGGAGGTCCAGTAACCGGGCAGAGAGGCCTTCATAAGAACATCAGAAGAGCCCTGCCGGGTCAGACCAGTAAGGGTCCAACCAGTCTAGCATCCTGTCTCACACAGTGGCCATCTGGTTCCTCTGGAGGGCCAACAACAGGGCAGAGAGACCGAGGCCTTCATAAGACCACCAGAAGAGCCCTGCTGTGTCAGACCAGTGGGGGTCCATCCAGTCCAGCATCCTGTCTCACACAGGGGCCACACAGTTACCATGGATGACCACCACCAACAGGTCATCCTAGCACTGAGATTGACCTTTCTCCCCCTGAATGTGGAGGTTTCCTTTAGTCACCATGGCCACTAGCCACTGATGGACCTGTCCTCCATGAATAACCACTTGTAAAGCTGCCAACACTTGGAGCCAGGAGGGAAAGCATAGCCAAATCTCAGAAACTAAGCAGGGTCAGTTCTTGGATGGGAGACCACCAAGGAAGATGCTGCGGAGAAAGGCATTGACCAACCACCTCTGCTTCTCACTCGCCTTGAAGCCCCCTTGCTGGGGTTGCCATAGTCTTGGATTAAAGACCCCCAAAGAAGACTTTGCAGAGGAAGGCAATGGCAAATCACCTCTGCTTCTCACTCGCCTTGGAAGCCCCTGGCTGGGGTCGCCATAAGTCAGCTAAGTGGCACTTCTCACTAACTCTCTCTCTCACACACACACGTGCTTTGGGCCACCGCTACACTCTCTGGTAGAAAATCCCATGTTTTAATCACTCGTTGAGTAAATAAATGTTTCCCTTTGCCTGCCCTAACGCCCATCAACTTAATTAGATGCCCCCAAGTTCTAGGATTCCAGGAGGAAAAGTTCTCTCGGTCCACTCTCTCTACCCCATGCATACTGCAGCTGAGATGTTAGCAGGAAAACCGGCACCAATTACAGACCCAAGACCAATGCTCCCTTTAAGCTGTGGAGTCTTCTGAGCAGAAATTCTATTTTTGGGAGCTCCTGGCATTGAAGTTGTGAGCGAGCAATTGGGCAGATGCCTGAATCAGTTTGCTCCAGAGCCATCCTTCCTGAGCTGAGACAAAAATGTGCGTGAGCCGGAGGCTAAAAACCTGTGAGCTAACTCAGCTTAGAGGGAACGCCACCTTGAGTCAGTTTGTCTGGCAAGGTGGGATATAAATTGAAAGTAATATTGCTCAAGACTTTGGTCAGCATCTCCACTCATCTACCAAACCCTTTTAGACTGACACTGCAGAGTTGCTATGAGACTGGCCCGTAGCTAGGGCAGGGCTATTGGGGGCTCTGCCCCCTTCCTTAAAGGGTCCTGCTTGCGGGCCTGAGCCTGCTTGTGGGGAGGGTGGGATACAAATTGAATGAATGAATGAAGGAAGGAAGGGGCAGCCCCCTTAAAGGGCCCCCGCTTTCTCCCAAAGGCATTTAAAGGGATGCTTTAAATGCTTTTGAGAAGACGTGGAGAGGATGGCGCACAGCCCCCTTTCTCCCCTCCTGTAAGATTTAGGGGTCCCTTCAGCTGATCGGCGGGGAGCACATAGCCCGCCAATCAGCTGGAAGTCCCTTTAAATCTTGCAGAAGGGGAGGGAGAGGGGCACATGCCACCCCCCTTCATTAGGGCAAATAATGGCAGCCCCACCAGAAAAAAAAATTGCCACAAAATCCTGGCTCCGGGCCGGTATGAGAGCAGAATGAAAAATACACTGAAACCAATGCAAAGACCTTTGGGCTGAGGGGGGGGAGGGGGGAGAGAGATAATACATTAATGTAGAAGGTCCCCTGCAGTGCTCCCTCTAAGCTGTGGTCTCTTGTGCGCAAAAATTCTACTTTGGGAGCTACTGGCAATAAAGTCGTGAGCGAGCGATCTGGCTGCTGCATAAATCAGTTTGCTCTGGAGCCGTCCTTCCTGAACTAAGACAAAAATGCGTGAGCCGGAGGCTAAAGAACTGTGAGCTAGCTCACACTGACTCAGCTTAGAGGGAACACTGGTCCCCTGCTGGGCAACAGTGGCGAAGCGCCCGCTTTTAACTACCTAGCATCGCCACGAGGGTGTGCATGACCCCAAGGAACAGAGGCGTGCGGTCGCTGTGGCCCCGATCGAGCGCGGCCAGGACATCTTGAATCACGTCCCCCACCAAAGGCAGCACATTGGCATCAGCATGTCGGAGCATGGCCTCCAGGACTTGGGCAGCGTGGGGTTCGTGAGCCGGGTGGCGCAGGTGCAAGGAAATCCTGTCCGCCAGGTAGTCCGCATTCTGGCAGATGAGGCCCGGGATAGAGGCATACCCGCAGGCTTGGCAGATGTCCGCCAGAGTCCCCAGGGCCACCTGGCTGACCAGCAGGGTGCCGTCTCCAGCCTTTTCCAGAACAGGGTACAGAACGGAGATCAGGAGCTCGCGGAAGTCTTTCTCCAGCGCCAACGCAGAGCCGGCAACTCCTTCCAGCTGGATACAGATTTGCCAGATGTTGCCGCTCATGGAGTGGACCAGGGGTCTCGGGTTCAAGGCCGGAGGAAGCTGGCAGCCCTCGGCGGATGGGACAGCGAGGAGTCCAGAATGTTTCACGGCTGGCTCGGCATCGAGTCCTTCCCCTTCGAGACGGGTGACCAGACGCCAGTTGGCTGGGTCCACATATTCCTCCAACACGGAAGCAACGACACCCGTGAGTTCGTTTTTGCTCAGTCCAGTTTCCCGTTCATGGAGAACGTCCACGCTCAGGCCGGCAGCCCCGGCGATCAGCTCGTTGACCACCATGGCCGCCTGTTTCCGGTACGCAGCAGACTCCCTGTAGAGCTCCATGAAGTGGTCCACGAGTAAATAGAGGTCCCCGTAGTACCCGAGAATCCGGCCAACTTGCCGCAGCAGGGAGAAGACCCGATCCTCCGTGAAGAAGCGGAAGCACTTCCGGTGGCTGCTCCCCCTGGGCAGGCGTTCCGCCAGACTTCCAGAGAGCGCTTGCGAGCCTCCCGGGCCCCACCAGCGCCTCTCCTCCACGATCTTGACGTCCATCGTATCCAGCTCCAGAACCTGCATCAGCGCTTTGGAGAGGCGCTGGAGATGGGACGTGGAGTGGAGGACGACGTTAATCCTGGGGCCCAAGAGTTTCAGGTAGCCCACCAGCAAGTTCAAGGTCGACACCTTGCCCTGGTCATCCTGGGAGCTCATGAGGCGAGGGAGAGCCGTGGCGAGCGCGTGGAGCTCCTCCGAGAGGATGTCCACCAGATGCCGGTCCTCGGCCACCGCCCCTCGTGCCGCCAGGCTCCTGAGTGCCTCATGGCTCCGGCTCTGGACCTCGGGGCTCTCGTCGTTAACGAGGCCGACTAAGGCTTTCACCAGCTGGCCCGCGGATCCCACCAAAGAGCGGCTGCACTCGCTCAAAAGGAGAGAGGACATGTCCCCCAGCTCTCGCCTCGCCTTCCAGTGTGGGTGCGCAGACACCCCACCCACCACCTTCCGGATCAAGATGGAAAGCTTGGCCGCAGTGCTTGCTGCCCACTCCGGGTTTCTGTGCACCAAAAGCTCCGATATCCGGCTGCCCCGATCCAGGGCCTGCTTCTCTCTCTTGGGTGGAACCTGGGCCAGCTGCTCATCCGCCATCACCGCGCTCAGAGCCCGAGAGAAGGCCCTGATAGCCGAGATGACGACCGCGTGCCCCTGCTTCACATCTCCCGTGATAACCCGGGACAGGGCGATGGAGATGCCCGGGAGGAAAGAAGCAAAGAGGTTGCCGACGCGTCTCCTCTCCTCGCCGTCCAGGGTCTGGTGGCGCTCCAGGCAGTCGCACTGGAGCAGGAGAGCCAGCAAGCAGCGCAAGGCGGAGACCTGAACGGCCTTGGCTCTCTCGTGTTCGGCGACGGCCAGCAGCAAGGACACCGCGAAGCCCAGGTGGGGAAGGGCAGAGGGCTGGTAGAGGGTCACGAGGACATCCCAGTCGGCCGCGTGGAGCAACGCCTGCAGCGCGCAGATCACATCCTGCTTCAGCTCCTCGGACAGTGGGGCCAGCTGGCCGGGACTGGCCGGAGACCCCAGGCAGAGGCAGAGCTCAGAGAACAGCTCCTGCAGCAGGTCCGCCTTCCGCACGCGCGTGGCGGAGAGGACGAAGGCCACGCACGCCACCACCTTCTGGACCACGCTCTCGCGCTTGGGCCCCGGCATTTTGAGGGTGAACCTCAGCGGGAAGAGCACGTACTCCTGCAGCTCCTGCAGCGCCAAGTCACTCACAGACTGCAGCTGCGAATGGAGGCGCTCCACGTTCTCCGCCGTCTGGGCTTTGGTCAGCTGCACGCACACTGGGCGCAAGGCCCCGAAGGCCTCCTGCGGGGTGTCGAAGACCGCCATGGCCTGGCTCGGCTGGGCCCCTCTCTCACGCAGCTTCGGTCCTCATCCTGTGAATGGGCAGAAAAGAGTCTCGTGAGCATGGCGCCACCCGGGCCCTGACAGAGGACACCCGCTTCCCAACAGAGACCCTCTTGGACGAGACCAGGCCCCTTGGCGTCTGGGACACCACCTAGCGCATGCCTGGCTCTCAACAAACATTCAGCAGCAGGAAGGGGGCGTGGCTCAGTGGGAGAGCCTCTGCTAGGCATGCAGAAGGTCCCAGGTTCAATTCCCAGTGGCATCTCCAGTTAAAACAGGACCAGGCAGGAGGGGATGGGAAAGACCGCAGCCTGAGACCCCGGAGAGCTGTAAAGAGGGGCTGTGGCTCAGTGGTAGAGCATCTGCTTGGCAGGCAGAAGGTCCCAGGTTCAGTCCCCGGCATCTCCAGTTAAAAGGACCAGGCAGGAGGTGATGGGAAAGACCTTAGCCTGAGAGCCTGGAGAGCTGTAAACAGGGACTGTGGCTCAGTGGAAGAGCCTCTGCTTGGCATGTGGAAGGTCCCAGGTTCCATCCCCCGCATCTCCAGTTAAAAAAGACCAGGCAGGAGGTGATGGGAAAGACCTCCACCTGAGACCCTGGAGAGCTGTAAAGAGGGACTGTGGCTCAGTGGAAGAGCCTCTGCTTGGCATGTGGAAGGTCCCAGGTTCAATCCCCCAGCATCTCCAGTTCAAAAGGACCAGGCAGGAGGTGATGGGAAAGACCTCCACCTGAGACCCTGGAGAGCTGTAAAGAGGGGCTGTGGCTCAGTGGTAGAGCCTCTGCTTGGCAGGCAGAAGGTCCCAGGTTCAGTCCCCGGCATCTCCAGTTCAAAGGACCAGGCAGGAGGTGATGGGAAAGACCTCTGCCTGAGACCCTGGAGAGCTGTAAAGGGGGGCTGTGGCTTAGTGGCAGAGCCTCTGCTTGGCAGGCAGAAGGTCCCAGGTTCAATCCCTGGCATCTCCAGTTGAAAGGACCAGGCTGTGGGTGGTGCAAAAGACCTCTGCCTGAGACTCCGGAGAGCTCCTTCCAGTCTGAGTAGACTGGGCTGACCTTGATGGACCGAGGGTCTCATTCAGCAGAAGGCAGCTACATGCAGAAGAAGAGATTGGATTTATACCCCGCCCTTCACTCACTTGGAGTCTCAGAGCGTCTTACAATCCCCTTTCCCTTCCCCTCCCCACAACAGACATCCTGTGAGGCAGGTGGGACTGAGAGAGCTCTTTCGAGGACTGCCCTTGAGAGAACAGCTCTGAGGGAACTGTGGCTGACCCAAGGTCACACCAGCAGCTGCATATGGAGGAGGAGTGGGGAATCCCGGATTAGAGTCTGCGCTCCTAACCACTACACCAAACTGACTCTTAATAGAAGGGAGACTTATTAGCCATCCTGTTTGAACGTGTTGCGTTTTCTGCGGCAATAAATCAGCACTGTCTACTCACTTTAACGGGTAGAGAATGCTCTCCCCTCCCACATCTGCTAATGTCACTGTAAGCCGTCTTAAACCAAGAGGAAAGCCGAGCTATAAATATGTTAATAAATAAATAAGAGAGGCCAGGAAGTGAACCGGGGACCTTCTGTGTGCAAAGGGGGTGGGCCGTGGCTCAGTGAGAGAGCTTCTTGCTTGGCATGTAGAAGGTCCCGGGTTCCATCCCCAGCAGCATCTCCAGTTATAAGGATGAGGTAGGA
This sequence comes from Lepidodactylus listeri, assembly GCA_029233225.1. Taxonomy (NCBI): domain Eukaryota; kingdom Metazoa; phylum Chordata; class Lepidosauria; order Squamata; family Gekkonidae; genus Lepidodactylus; species Lepidodactylus listeri. The sequence goes on from JARCFY010000002.1 coordinate 2,243,617, forward strand.
TGTGACGTAACCAGTGTTCCCTCTAAGCTGAGTTAGTGCGAGCTATCTTACAGTTTTGTAGCTTCCACCTCACAGATTTTTTTTCTTCGCTCAGGAAGGATGGGGCTCCAGAGCCAACTGATTTCTGCAGTAGCCAAACTGCTCCCTCCCAGTTTTAATGCCAGTAGTTCACAAAGTAGGATTTTTGCCCACAAGACTCCACAGCTTAGGGGAGTACTGGACGTAACGTAAGAGACCACTGCCTGAAGCCCTGGAGCGATTCAGTCAGCAACTGAGATACTGCCAGTCCAAACCAAGCTTCCTAACTCTGGGTCAGCCCCACAACCTAGATCAGCATCCCCTACTCTAGCGGGCACTGCCTCTGGGGTTGCCAGCTCCAGGTTAGGAAATGGGAGATGGGGGGGGGGGGAGTGGTACAGCCTAGGGAGGGCAGAGTTCGGGGAGAACAAACAGCCCACCCTCCAAAGCTGCCATTTCCTTCAGGTGACCTAACGTCTGTAGTGTGGGGATGAGTTGCAGTTCCGGGAGATCTCCAGCCCACCCCTGGAGATTGACTGCCATAAATTATATATAAATAATTATAGATAGATAGATAGATAGATGACAAAGCACCATGCCACGGAACCCACCCTCCGAACCCCCCATTTTCTCGTGGGGAGTGGATCTCTGCGCACTGAAGACTCATTGCAACTCCGGGAGATCTCCCGCCGGGTTGGCAACGCCGCCCCCTGGGTCCTGGGCGCCTGGAGATCTTCCCCAAGGGACGCTGCCAAGGGTCGAGCTCGGGAAGCTGGACACGCAGAGCAAAACACAGAGAGGCGGGCCCGAGAGAAGAACACGTGTTTACACCGGCAGAAACTTTCGCGGGTCAGCGCATCCAGACGTGCTCCGCTTTGCACACCCCCTACTGCAAGCGATGCAAGGGCAGAACCCGGATCCTGTATCCCCGGGAGGGGGGGGGGAAAGCCCCCTGTTTGGATGCAAAGCGCCTCCCCCGACCCCTCGCCGCGGCTCCCCAGGACTCCCCCCTTACCCTCCTCTCCGAGGAAAGCCAAAGGAGGTGGAAGAGCACTGCGCACGCGCAGATCCTCCCAGTGTCCTGCCCGTGGAAGCCTCAGGAGCCGAGTGCGCCTGCGCCGGAGTTGGCGCCGTTCAGCTCGGCGCGCGCGCACCCCTGCCGGTCCTTTCCTTCCCCTCCCCTCCGGCGACCCGTAGCCCGGCGTCCTTTAACCCCTGGCGGCGCCGGCGCGACGTGCCTGGCCGGCCATTTTGTGGCGGTTGGCGGCTGCTGAGGGACAGGGCCCCCCCGCCGGTGAGGGCAGGGCCGGGCCGGGCTCGCAGCGGGCGGGGCCGGGGCCCTGGGCGGCCTCCCTCCCTCCCTCCCTCCCCGCGCCATGTCCTCCTTCTCGGAGTCGGCGCTGGAGCGGAAGCTGTCGGAGCTGAGCAACTCGCAGCAGAGCGTCCAGACCCTGAGCCTCTGGCTCATCCACCACCGCAAGCACGCCGGGCCCATCGTCACCGTCTGGCACCGCGAGCTCCGTAAGGGTGAGGAGGTGGCCGGGCGACGCGGGCCCACCCGCCGGGGGCGCCTCCGCCCGCCCGCCCGGAAGGCCAGCATGGCTGAGCGGCGGCGTAAAGGGGCCCCGGGCACGCCGCGCAGCCGCCACTGGCGCCGCTCTGGAGGCAGATTTCGGGCAGGGGGCAGGCAGTGCGCCCTCTAAGCTGTGGGGCCCTGTGCGCAGAAATCCCGCCGTGTGAGCTCCTGGCGTTTGGCCGCTGCAATAAATTAGTGGGCTCTGGAGCCATCCTCCCTGAGCTGGGACGAAAATGTGTGAGCCGGAGGCTGAAAAAACCGAGAGCTAGCTCACACTAACTCAGCTTGGAGGGAACATTGCGTTGCCACTCATGCTCCCTCTGAGCCATGGAGTCTGATGAGCAAAAAATACTACTTTGTGTGCTACCAGCAATGCTCCCTCTAAGCTGTGGAGCCCTTGTGAGCAAAATTCTAGTTTGTGAGCTACTGGCATTATAGTTGTGAGCAAGTGACTTGGCTGCTGTATAAATTCGTTTGCTCTGGAGCCGTCCTTCCCGAGCAAAGACAAAAAATGTGTGAGCCAGAGGCTAAAAAGCTGTGAGCTAGCTCACACCAACTCAGCTTAGAGGGAACACTGGCTACCAGCATTAAAAGTTGTGAGCCAGCGATCTGGCTGCTGCATAAATTTGCTCTGGAGCCATCCCTTTCCTGAGCGAAGACAAAAGTGGGTGAGCCGGAGGCTAAAAAAAAGCTGGGAGCTAGCTCACACTGATTCGGCTTAGAGGGAACACTGGGCCCCACCAATGCTCCCTCTAAGCTGTGGGGTCTTGTGAGCAGAAATTCTGTTTTGTGAGTGGCTGATATTAAAGTTGTGAGCGAGCATAAATTAGTTTGCTCTTGTAGGACAAGGGGGAAAGAATGTGATTTTAACACTTTCTCTGTTATATATCTATCTATTTCTATAGAGATAGATAGATTGATTGATTGATAGCGGTCACTGTGCCTTTAAAAGTTTAATCATAATAGATCCAGATCCTGGTATGTGACCTAGAAGCTTCTGATTAGAGAAACTTATAGCAGAATATCTATATTATAACTGTACTTTTTGTGGAAGAAGCCATATTAAGCAAAAGTATCATTATTAAACGGCTCTGTAGATGGAATTAGGCTGCAATAGAGATGGAATGCTATTTAGAAGCTGTAAGGCCGTCGAGAGGGAACTTTAATATGATTCACAGTCCTTATCAGCTAGCTCTCCACATGCCAGCCCAGGTCACCCAGTGTCCTCTAAAGTTCCCAGTGTTCTGAAGGCAAGACAAACAAGTGAAATTACTGAGTCAAATGATGCTGGTATGACGTTAACTGCCTGGTACCAAGTCGAGACCCTTTAATGTGTAAACTATATATGTGATGTCCTTTGGTGTATAAGACCTTCTGCCCTTCCTGGTTATGGCAGAATACAGCTTTGGCATTGCTGGGTGCTAAGGTGCTCAGCCCTGTATTCCCTGTCATGAATTCATTAAATGGATATTCGTCTAACTCGTTGGACTCAGACTGTGTGATTCCAATTCGGCCAAGGGGTCACACAGGGCACAGCTTTGCGCATCACTCTGGAGCCATCCTTCCTGAGCTGAGATGAAAATGTGTGAGCCGGAGGCTAAAAAACTGGGAGTTAGCTCACACTAACTCGGCTTAGAGGGAACACTGGTAGGGAGTCCTCTTTAAAACAGTGCCTAGGCCAGCCGTTGGCATGGAGGGACTGGTCAGGTTGTGCCAGGATCTGTGTCTCTGAAAGTGTCAAACCCTGCTTTGCTTTGCTCGATTTGGTTTGCCTTAGTTATTGTGGGGGAGGGAGTGAGGGAGAGAAGGGACACCTTCGCCTCTAGAAGCCATATAACTTCCTTTGCAAGTCGTGCCTCCTCTCCCTTTCCCAGGGAAAGGTGTCCTTGAAGCTTTTTGGTACCAGCTTGAGCAGCAGATAACCACACCATATATTTTCCCTCCCTGGTTGAGATGGCAACGCTAGGTGTGGTGTGGGTGTGGACATGTGCAAGGGGAAAGAAGGGACTTTGTTGGAATTACCTTTATTAAGCATGTGCCCGCTAAAATGCTCCAGTTCTAACACGAGTGATGTGCTGGATCATGCATACATCTCAATAAACTTGTCCCTGCCAAAGAGAGAGAGTTGTTGAGAGTCACTTGACCAGGCGTCTGACAGAAAGGAAAGGTTTGCTTCCAAGGGCACAGACATTTGCCCTTTTTGCATCCCGCAGTTAAGTTTGCCAGTCTTCAGGTGCAACCTTCAGACCTCTCCTGACCTTCAGGGGGGTGCCGTTGGTGCCGACGGCGGAGGTCAGAAGTTTGGGAGTGCTCCTGGATTCCGTGTTAACGATGGAGGCCCAGGTAGCAGCCGCTGTGAGGTCAGCCTTTTATCATCTGCGGCTGATCAAGCAGTTAGTCCCCTACCTTGAACGCAATGAACTGGCGACAGTGATCCATGCATTGGTCACCTCAAGATTGGACTACTGTAACACCCTCTACATGGGGCTGCCCTTGTGCCAAATCCGAAAGCTGCAGCTAGTGCAGAATGCTGCGGCGCGGCTGTTGTTGGGTCTCCCTGTGTGGGAGCATATACAGCCTGCCTTAAAGGCACTGCACTGGCTGCCTATAGCGTACCGGATAAGGTTCAAAGTGCTGGTGCTTACCTATAAAGCCCTATATGGCCTGGGACCTGCGTACCTGAAGGACCGTCTCTCTCCATATGTTCCCCAGCGAGCACTACGGTCTGGATCCCAAAACCGACTGGCCCTGCCTGGACTGAAGGAGGCGCGGCTGGCATCAACACGGGCCAGGGCTTTCTCAGTGGCGGCCCCGCACTGGTGGAACGAGCTCCCGGAGAACATCAGAGCCCTGCGGGATTTGATGCAGTTCCGCAGGGCCTGTAAAACGGAGCTCTTCCACCAGGCTTTTAGGTAGGGGCCGCCTAAGGTAAACATCTCAGCCCTGGCCCAGTTCCATCTGCCGGCAATTCGATCTGCCAACCTGTGTATGTTTACACAGGGATTATATATGAATGCTGCTGGATTCACCTGTGGGAAAATTGTTATGCTGCTGATCTTGTCTGTAATATATGTTTATTTTAAACTGATTGTATTTTTAACTCTTGTTGTGAGCTGCCCTGAGCCTGCCGTTCGGCGGGGAGGGCGGGATATAAATCGCAGGAAATAAATAAATAAATAAATAAATAAATAAATTCAGATCGCCTGGGGATTTCAACTGATCTCCAGGCTGTGCAGATCAGTTCCCCCTGCAGGAAATGGCAGCTTCAGAGGGAGGCCTTTATACCCTTTTGAGGCCCCTCCCCAGGCTCCACCCCCAAATCTCCAGGAATTTCTCAGCCTGGAGCTGGCAAGCCTGTCTCAGTGTCGGTAGGATTCAGCAGGGCTCAGATCCAGAGTGGTCCTGGCCCAGTTACTGTTTGGCACTCTTATTTGTTGGTGATAGTATTCCAATCTGTTTTACTGAGGCTTTAATAGTAATTAATTAATACAAATGTAATTTTAAAAATCCTTGACATTTTCATCAGGTATTTATTTAGGCTCTTTGTCATCTGGCTTTCCACCTCAGTGAGGACTGAAAGGAGCTGGCAAAATGGAGCCCACAACAAACCAGCGAAATGCAAACAAACAAAAGCACAAATGCAAGTTGGCCACAAGACCCCGTTTTTGTAAGACATTGCGAAAGGAATTGGTTGTTATTTAGTCTGTGAGACAACAGCAGGGGCCTTCCTAATGTCTTAGAGTAAATTGTTTTATCTGGTGGGCAGGCACCAGTGAGAACACTCAAGTGCTTGTTTTCCTGGGCGGCACCTTCAAAAAGCCTTGCTGAAATTAGCAGAGTTGTCACCCTAACCTTCCCTTTTTTGGGGGGGGGGGAGTGGGGAAATGTATGAGGGCGGGGAGGCAACATATGGAGTTTCAGTCTTCTTGGAGAAAGTTGTTCAGTCGCAAAGTTGAGTCTGACTCTTTGCGACCCCAGGGACCGCATCACGCCAGGCCCTCCTGTCTTCTGTCGCGCTCCGGAGTTTGCTCAATTTCATGTTCGTTGCGTCAATAACACCGTCTTACCATCTCATCATTTGCTGTCTCCTTCTTCTTTGACCTTCAATCTTGGAGAAAGTCTAGAGTTTAAACAAATCCGGTAGCTCCTTTGGAAAAACCTCATGGCCTCAAAAGGGGCACAGGTATTTTGTCGCTGGAACAAAGACGTTAAGCCTTTGTGGCTACTAGAAGTGGTGTTTGGCTACCAGCCCAGTTGAAATCTGTAGGCGACAGTCGTGCTTCTATCTGTGAAGGGAAAACTTTCTTGTTTTGCTTGGGGGGGCATCATTTTCCAGTGCCACCTGTCTTCTCTAATGTGTAGCCAGAAGTTGAACAGTAGAATACTGTTTAGGCTAGATATCGGTGTCAAGAGTGCTTGAGATGCTACTCGTGGGAAAGGGGTATTGGGGGGAGGGAGGCTGTCTGGGAACACAATTCTGAAGTCGTGCAAAGGAGATGTTGATGGGAAAGAGACAACCTTAAGTAAAGCGTAGAAGGCATTTGAGCTTGACTTGTAACGGGTTCTCGAGAAGGATATGAAGAAGTAATAGATATTGGGCAGCAGTGAATGCAGGTAGAGAGTGGTCATAGCACACATTTGCTTGATCTTGCACAGCTGGTGAAAAGTCACGCTTGTCTTTTTCTGGATTAATTTTGTTCTCTGTTATCATTCCACTTCATACTCCTACGTACGGTAAGACTGGAAGTGTTCACTCTAAGTGCCCTGGCTGGGTCAGCAGAGAGAGGTTTAAAACGGGTAAATCTGTGCTGAACTCAGAGTAAAAGAAAAAGGCATGATGTAAGAAGAGCACAGCAGATAAGGATGTTGCACGGAAGACTAATGCACGTCTTTCCCCTTAGGGAACAAAACGGCAGCACCCACACCAGCATGTCCTAAAAGTAACTTTTCAGTTACTTTTCAGATTAGTTACACGGTTATATCAAAAATTACTGATTTAATTATACTATTAGAAACACATATCTTAGATAATTATGAAATTATTGCAAGGTGAACTGTCTCCAGGTTAATAGTTAATCATTACATCTGGACAACTTTTCTGCTGTACTTTATTGGAAGGAGAAAAATAATCATTACCTTAATAAAAACAATTTAAATAGTTCCAGGTGCTCACGAAAGCTCATACCTTGAATAAACCTTTGTTGGTCTTAAAGGTGCCACTGGACTTTAACAATTTAAATAGTTTTATTTAATGAAAACAGTAACGTTATAGCATATGTATTTTTGTATTTGCTTAAACATCCATGCTCGTTAACTGATGTGGTTAAGCAAAATATCCTTTAAATAAAGGTTAGACTATCAGCCCAGTCCACAGATGAAAAACTTAAAAATACTGTCTTCTGTAGCTTACTCATCTTCATTTTCTTCTTTGCTCATAATTTGGAGAAGAAAAACAAGCTCTCCTGCTTTATTGGGTCCCAAATGATTTTCCAATTTAGAATGAATGAGTCCAAAGGAAGAGAATATTCTTTCTACTGCTGTTCGAAGTGAAATAGTTACGTCAACAGTCTCTAAACCCAAGACCTTAGTTCACTGGTGTGACTTTCTTTCATGCATCATCAGCAAACATATATTTCTTGAAGGATTCCCCCTTCGCTCTGAAGTTTATTATAGCTGGCATTACAGATGGATGACTGCTGGATACCCGTGTCATAGCTAACTCCTCTTCCTCAGCACTTAAGGTTTGAACCTGGTACCAGATATTGGCAATATTTGCGAGAAAATGAGCCGGAGACGGGCCTCGTCCCATTCGTTTCTGTAATGCTTGTGAATGGATTAATGGAATCCATTTACCAGAAAATCTAAACATTGCATGAATATACAGCCTCATGCTACATAATTAAAAGCTAATCCTTATTTCATGATGAATAGCCTTTGGACTGTAATGTGTCTTAAATAGCTATCTTTAGATAGGTTTTTTTCCTCAAAAAGTATTTTATTAAAAACATCCAATTTGAATTAAATCCAATTTTTTATTTTCTTTTTTTAAAAAACCATTGATTTTTATCCACCCTGCTTGTAAGGCTAGCCACCAGATTATTTGAGAAGCACATTACAAAATATATCTGATGTATGAACATACTAAGATGCTGTCAGTCTTTGGGGCTTCTGGTGTTTGCCCGTCAGAAGTGGCTGCTGTGCTGTCGGGGTGGAGATACAATTTCCTGTTCATTATTGCCTCTTGACTGACACCTTGTCAGTGTAATTGGGCTGCTTGGTTCTGGAGCCCATTGGTGGGAGGTCATTAGCAGTCTAGTGGTTGTTATGGTGTGGGTCGTGCAGGTGCCTGCACAGAAGACGACTGTTGTAGGCCCCCTGAAACGAAGTGTATTGTCAGGGCGAGGTGTATGCTCAAGGATGATGTGAACATCAGAGGGAAGTCTAAAAGAATTCTACTTCACCTTTTCAGCTCTTCGCTTACCTGAGTAGCAGTCTTATGGAGACAAATTGTGCCAGGGCTGAGAGGGTTCAGAGCAGCAAAAAGCAGAAACCGTGACACTTGACCAGAATCAGCAGAAACGTTAATACCTTCCCAGAATCAGTCCTCATGGCAGTCCTAGAAGGAGGAGCTGAAAAGGTGGTGCTCAGAGATGCCACCGAAGATTGCTCTGTGGCCTTTGTTCATTTGTCTTGCCTCTCCATTTATCTCGAGGGCAGAGGCTGGCGGGACTGGGTCTCCTGATGATGGGCTGCCTCCCCTCCCTGAAATGCTGCCAGACATTCAGCTCCACTGTGCAGGTGATGGATGGCAGCCTTTCAGCTCGAGCAGCAACTTCACTTGCCTTTGGAGAACAAAGAGGAAGACATGAACTCAGAAGAGCTGCAAAGTTTGGGGCTCGGGAATAACAACGGTTTGCCTGTGCAGCAGATAAGAGGCACGGGTTGCTGGGAAGCATTTCAGAGAACGGAGGGAGCCCGCCATCCTGAAACTCACCCTGTAGTCCCCCTCCTTGAACACCAGTTTGAGCTGCAGGTTAGTTTGAAGGAGCAAAACAGGTAACAAAGAGATGGAGTGTTTGTGTACCATTTTGCCCTACTGTTCAACAACTCATCCCGTAGGCATTGCTAGGACTGGCTTTGCTAAGCTGTTCAAAAGTTTGTGTCGCTGTTAAAGTTGTTCTGTTATCATTTGTGTGTATACGTTGACTAAAGAGGGTGTTCCAGTATCTTTCACTTTCAGAGTGGTTTTAGAGTGTGTGTGCTTCACTCTGAACCCCCCCCCCCCAAAACCCAATTAAACTAAGAACTTTACAAATTTAGAGATCAGTGGCACCTTTAAGACCAACAAAGGTTTATTCAAGGTATGACCTTTCATGTGCAAGGCACACTTTTTCGAATAGAGGAAGAAGAAGAGATTGGATTTATACCCCACCCTTCACTCCCCAAGGGAGTCTCAGAGCGGCTTACAAACTCCTTTTCCCTTCCCCTCCCCACAACAGACACCCTGTGAGGTAGGTGGGGCTGAGAGAGCTCTTTCCCAAGCTGTCCTTGAGGGAACAGCTGCTACAGAGCTATGGCTTGCCCAAGGTCATCCAGCCAGGTGCCAGTGGAGGAGTGGGGAATCAAACCCGGTTCTACCAGATTAAAGTCCACGCACTTAACCACTACACCAGACTGGCTCTCTCAATTGGAATGGGAGATGAGGTTGTATTTTGAAAAGTGTGCCTTGCACACGAAAGCTCATACCTTGAATAAACCTTCGTTGGTCTTAAAGGTGCTCCCACTGGACTCTGAATTCGTTCTGCAGCTTCAGACCAACTCGGCTGACTGCCTGGATCTAAGAACTTTACAGTACACAGTGCAGGTTAATCTTGGAACTGAGAGTGGGTGGGATTTTGGGGGGGGGGGGGGGAGGCCATCAAGTCGCAGATTACTTAAGGCGCCCCGATGAGGTTTTAAAGGAGCCAGATGTCCAGAGATGGTTTGCTGTTGCCTGCCTCCACGTCGCAACCCCGGTATTCCTTGGTTTTCTCCCTTCAAAATGTTAACCGGGGCTGACCCCGCTTAGCTTCTGAGATCTGATGGGATCAGGCTAGCTTGGGCTGTCCCGGTCAGGGCTTAGTTTCGTATTAATGTTCTCTTACACGGAAGAGATTCCTGCTCTCCGTGGGTACAAGACTCCTGTCTCTTGCATAGCAACAGAATTCTGTTAGCGGAATGAAGCCAGGCCGATCAACGGCTGACCTCCAAAGTGCCCCTGGACCTTTGCGCTATACCAGACCGATGTAGCTGTTGCAGGTGTCTGCAGTTATTTGGCAGTGGATCTGATTGAATGGTTGGCTTAAGAGAAGGAGCGCAAAAAGGAGAACTGGGTTCTTCCTGTGCAGCGGTAACCGTAGATCTGGTCTTGGTTGGGGGTTTTTCCCCCCAATTTTAAAGCAAGTTTATTGAAGAAAGAATTTTATAATTATACTACACCGCCAAAATCAGTTAATATAAACAAACAAAACTTCACATGCCTGCTTTTTCTTCAAGTCTTCTCCTTCCTCTTCTCTCTTCTCCCAAACTTTTTACTAAATAATAATATTTAAGTTTTCCAAACAATCTCAGTTCATTATAATAATTTACGATATATTAACAGATTAATCTTGAACTAAATTGTACTTCTAATTAATCTCAGTCCATGGAGGCCTCAAAGGTCAGGAGGGTAGAAGCCCTCCTTCCGAGGACCGGTTGGTCCTGGGGGGGGAACATACCCAGAGCTTTGCCACAATCCTACCACTCATTAGCATAATACAAAAAAATATTCAATATTACCCAAACCCTCAATTTCTATATTGAGTCTACACTCTCTTCAAAACCTTCCTGGTCTTCCAGAGTACAGACCCGAGTTGTTTTAGCTGACGCAAGAGGTGAACACTCCTCTTGCCAGCTCTGATTTCTTGGGAATCAGATAGGGAAAGATTTAAGGCAGCCAGCATTATTTCACCTGAGACCAAGTCATGAGCAAGATAGGAAGCAGGGCCCTGCTGAACACACAGCGTGCCGATACAGAGCCATCGATACTTAATACTGTATTTTCTGGCGTATAAGACTACTTTTTAACCCAGGAAAAACTTCTCAAAAGTCGGGGGTCGTCTTATACGCCAGGTGATGAAACTTCCAAGCCGGACTGGAGAATCTGCGGTTACCCCATCCCTACCACGTCCACAGCTCGGCCGACGGAGGGGAACTAGGGGGCAACCAAAGGGAAGGGCACTGTGCAGACCTCCAGCCAAAGGGCGCCTTCCAAAAGACGGCGCGCGGGGCTTAGTGAGGCGGGACTAGGCAGGGCCCCCCCGGGAAATGAAGCGGCTGCTACTCGCGCCGCCGCCAGCCGTGGGAAGAGAGGCCTCGGGCCGCTTGCCCTGCCGCGGGGAGGGAAACCTCGCATCGCTCGTGGCGGCCGTGGCGAGGTCTTGTGCTGCTTGTGCCGTTGCCGGCCACAGGGAAGGAAGCCTTGCGCCGCTTGTGGTGGTGAGGCCCTGTGCCGCTTGCGCCGGCTGCAGCGAGGCCCCATGGCCGGGGGTGGCGCAAGCGGCGCGAGGCCTCCCTTACCAAGGCCAGCGGCGGCGCAAGCAGCAGCCGTTTCATTTCTCAGGGGGGCTCGCACCGCTGCCGGCTGCGGGGAAGGAAGCCCCCACGCCGCTCACAGGGAGGCCCCGCACCGCTCACAGCGGCTGCAGGGAGGTGTTGTGCTGGTGCACAAACCCCCCCCCCCGGGAATTTAAAAAGACGACGCCCCTGGTGTGAGCTAGCTTACAGTTTCTTAGCCTCCGGCATCCACAGAGCCGAAGGTCTGAAGGTCTGGCACTGTATTTGGTGTGCATTGGAAGAGGGGTAGTCTTATACGGCGAGTATATCCCAAACTCTATATTTTGACTGGAAAAGTTGGGGGTCGTCTTATACACCCAGTCGTCTTATACGCCGGAAAATACGGTACCTAAAATGGATCTGGGTCTTGTGAAGATAAATGAAAATGCTGTGAAGTCGGTTTGAATGCTGAACACGCCGTGCAAATATTTTTTCCCCTTTTCTTTACTAGCAAAATCAAGCAGAAAACTTACTTTCCTATACCTGGCAAATGATGTCATCCAGAACAGTAAACGGAAAGGACCAGAGTTCACAAGGGAATTTGAATCTGTTCTAGTGGATGCTTTTTCACACGTTGCCAGGTAGGTATGACTGCAGCTTCTGTTGATCCGGGGCGGGGGGGGGGAGGTGGGGTTGCTGTAAACTTCCCTTTCTTGATGTGCCGGCTGCCGGCAATTAGACTTGAAGAAGCTCTTTTTCATATAGGGATTCCTGTTCTTGGCAGGTTCAGGGGGAAATTTGGCTGACCATGTTGGCGGAGAATTCTGTTGCATCAGAACAGCTGGTGCTGGATCAAACCGATTGTTTTTCAGTTTTCAGCGGTGGCTGCTCAGGAACCCTTGGGGAGCTCACAGGAGTGCCAGACAGGTGGAAGCAATCCCCTGTTCGTTGCCTCCAGTGTTGAGTGTGCTGCGCCAAATAGGTTTGAAATCAGCAAAGTTGTCCCAAGTCATGTGAAAGGCCAGCGTGAGGGTCCGTCGCAGCTCAGGCCTTTCTCTCAGGTCTCCATTTATACTGTTGTAGAAAAGTAAAATTCATGGAAGGTGTGCAGTGCAGAAACACACAAGAGGTCAACATTATTCTTGTGTGTATGTATTGCATTGCAAAGAACCAGTTGTGTGGGGATTAAATTGCTAGTTGCACTTGAAAAGAAGAAGAAGAAGAGATTGGATTTATACCCCACCCTCCACTCCCCAGGGGAGTCTCAGAGCGGCTTACAAACTCCTTTTCCCTTCCCCTCCCCACAACAGGCACCCTGTGAGGCAGGTGGGGCTGAGAGAGTTCTTTCCCAAGCTGTCCTTGAGGGAACAGCTGGTACAGAGCTGTGGCTTGCCCAAGGTCACCCAGCCAGGTGCAAGTGGAGGAGGAGTGGGGAATCAACCCTGGTTCTCCCAGATTAGAGTCCACGCACTTAACCACTACACCAAACTGGCTACACCAAAGAGTTGCAGCCTTAATGCCTCCCCACAACAGACACCCTGTGAGGTAGGTGGCGCTGAGAGAGTTCTGATGGAAACTGCTCTTTTTCAAGAACAGCTCTGACAGAGCTATGGCTTGCCCAAGGTCATCCAGCCAGGTGCAAGTGGAGGAGTGGGGAATCAAACCAGGTTCTCCCATATCAGAGTCCGCACACTTAACCACTCCACCAAGCTGGCTAAAAGAGTCAACATGCATAATTCTGGGGTGGGAGCAGGGTTGCCAGTTCTGGGTGGGGAAATAACCTGGGGTGAACCCATAACCAGGATTTTTTAATTCAGGGGGCACCCCCCACACATCCCACACGCACCCCCAAGTGAACCCTATAAATAAAATTAAAAATTGAGAGTTGGGGAGCCTGGCTGGATAGGAAGTCAGGGGGCCTTGGCAGTAAGTCGGGGGCCAGGTCCCACGAGGCCCCTCTGTAGCTACAGGCCTGGATTTGGAGGGTGGAGCCTGGGGTGGGTGGGGTTTGGGAGACAGAGGGACTTCAGCAGGGATGTAATGTATCCATTAATTTGCTTATTACATTTGTATCCCACCCTTTCCCGCCCACGGACTCAGGGCAGGTAACATCAAAACTTCCTTTACAACATAAAAAATTGTCAGATCAAAATGTAAAAATCAAGATTTAAAAGTTTAACTAAAACGGCAACACAGCTTTCTGCATTAGCTTCAGCAGCTGGGTAGGCGGTAACCACAGGCCCTTTCAGTAGGGGAGGTCATGTGATTGGACGCCCGTTGCCTCAACCAAAGGCCTGGCGGGACAGCTCCATTTTGCAGGTCCTGTGGAACTGTAATAAGTCCTGCAGGGCCCTGATCTCAAGCGGCAGCTCATTCCCCCAGGTAGGGCGGAAGGCTAAGAGAATCACAGCCCTAAAGACAAAAATATATAGGTAACAAAAAAGCCGTGGAATGCGCTAAGTACAATTTATAAACTGAGTGATACGAAGTACAAAATTAAAGCAAAAAGGTTTACAAAATGCACTAAGGTCCAAAAGGCTGTAGGTGGTTGACGAAATTCTCTGGAATAAAAGTTCGTTTCGGAAGACTTCCATCTGAACCGGACCATAAGAACTGGTTTGAAGGCTCAGTTCATGGGAGAAAATCTACAGGGATGTGTAGTATGTTGCAGTGTACACAGTTCAAGAACCACAAGCTGTCGGGCGCATCAGCCATCTTTAAATCATCTTTTTTGGTGAGGGCTAACCGGCATGTGGAAACCTCTAGCAGCCTTTTATTCCGGAGGATTTCGTCAGCCACCTACAGCTTTTGGACCTAAGTGTATTTTGTAAACTTTTGCTTTAATTTTGTACTTTGTTTCACTCGCTTTATAAATTGTATTGAGCGCACTACACGGCTTTTTCATTATCTCTATATCCTGGTTGAGGCTAGACAGACGTCCTTTGGGCCAGGGGTAACCAGTAGATGTTGCTCAGCAGAGTGCAAGGCTCTCGGGGGGCGGGGTATACGGGGAGAGGCGGTCTCTTAGATATGTCGGTCCCAGGCTGCTTAAGGCTTTAAAGGTTAAAACCATCGTCTTGAAGCCACAGAGTCCACACACCAAAGCAGCCATCTTTTCCAACGAAACACGTCTCTGTTGCCTGAGTTCAATTGCAATCTCCAGGTCCCACATGGAGTTTGGCAACCTGGGTGGGTGGGTAGACATTGGTCATGCAAAGCATTGGCTGTAAGACTTGGGAGCATCCACCGACGGTAACCTTTGCCTCTGTCGAACTCTTGTTACCTCGCTCAGCTCCTTCTGTTTCTTCCGAGACTTATCTGGGCGCTCCATTTGATCTTTCCGCACCACGTAGACGTTCATTTCTGAGCTCAACAGCCCTCACTTTCCCTTGTTTCTGTTGTTTTGAAAGGCCGTGGCTGTGCCGTTCAGATGATCAAATCCTCGTATTCCCTACAGAAATCTCAGGTTGTTTCCCTCTGTCTCTCGGCCGACAGGCCCCTTCGGTTGTTAAGTGATTCCACGGGCTTTCACTCTGTCTGAATGCTGCTTTAAGTGAGGTCAGCGTCGTGACTGCTGTGGATCTATCGGAGTTCCCCCCCGTCACCAGATTGCCTCCCTGCTGGGTTCGCTCCATCTGTCATTGGGTGACTCTTCTCTCACGGGGAGACGGGCTACAAATGAGCAGCTGACGTGTCATTTCCCGGCATGGGATGCATCATCAGCCGGTTAAAGGCTGCAGCGCCATTTAGAGAAGACCTCAGACTGCACACCAAGCGTATCTCCAATGCACAGAGGGATAAAAGCAAGCCGGTGCTTTCTGGATAACTGTTTAACCGGGAACAGTGAACATTCTGGGCGACTCGATCAGGGTTCCCCCAGTGGGCTGCATGGTGCCCACCAGCCTCCTTTCCCATTGCCTGCCACGTGTTTTTAGAAAGTGGGTGGGGTCCCGTCATGACCCCTGCGGGTTGCCATCTTCTGCTGCCACTACCCTGGACGTAGGGTCTCCCAAGAAGGCCTGGGGTACCCCCCCAAGCCCAACCAAATGCCCCATTTAGACCGAGAAAACAAAAGCGTGATGACCAGGCAGACAACAATTAAAAGGGTTCGTTTATACAATACTGAGGCAGGGAAAATGAGACCAGGGGCATTAAAATCGATAACCGTGTTTAAAGGCAAAATAAGCGAATCTAGCGCGACTGGCTGTTTCACTTGACTGTTTGTTACATCCAGGCCCACTGAGAGCCAGTTTGGTGTAGTGGTTAAGTGCGCAGACTCTAATCTGGGAGAACCGGGTTTGATTCCCCACTCTTCTTCCTCATGCAGCCAGCTGACATGACCTTGGGGCAGTCACAAGTTCACTCAGGGCTGTCCTTGAAAAAGAGCAGCTTCTGTCAGAGCTCTCTCAGCCCCACCAACCTCACAGGGGAGGGGAAGGGAAAGTAGTTTGTATGCCACTTTGGGACTCTTTGGGACTTTGGGAGCCAGTTTGGTGTAGTGGTGAAGTGCGCGGACTCTAATCTGGGAGAACCGGGTTTGATTCCCCACTCCTCCACTTGCACCTGGCTGGATGGCCTTGGGCAAGCCATAGCTCTGTACCAGCTGTTCCCTCAAGGACAGCTTGGGAAAGAGCTCTCTCAGCCCCACCTACCTCACAGGGTGTCTGTTGTGGGGAGGGGGAGGGAAAGGAGTTTGTAAGCCGCTCTGAGACTCCCTTGGGGAGTGGAGAGCGGGGTATAAATCCAGTCTCTTCTTATAGACCAGGCCTCCTGCCTGCACTCACTCTGTCCCAAGTGAGGGATCTTTCTCCCAGCCCAGACTGTCCCCTCAGCTTGACTCGGTGTGGGGAAAGGCCGCAGAAAAGAACCCCGTGCAACCGTTCACAAAACTTAATTTCAGTCTCCTCACACAATCCCAGAACTCCCCATTGGTTACCACCGTTGCGAAGCATTATGGGGGTTGTAGGCTGTCAGCTTTCTACTCTCCCACGGTTCCCTCCTGTGCCTAGGCCGCACTTGGCCTATCTCCCAGAGCAGGCACAGATCACGACAGGCCCGGTGGAGCTTCCCTCATCATTGGCTCTGCTGCCTCAGGGAAGGGTCTTCATGGTCTGATTGAAGATAAGCTGTGCCGGCTGTTGCGTGGCTGCGCCCACCAGCCGGTGTCAGAATCCCAGAAGAGCCCGCAGGCTCAGAAAGGTTGGGGAGGGGACCCCTTGTCCAGACGCCCCTTGATGCTGGTGCAGAGGCAGGCATCTTTCTCGGCAAGCCCCACTTGTTTGCCAGTTCGGTGTAGTGTTCAGGAGTGCGGACTCTAATCTGGGAGAACCGGGTTTGATTCCACACTCCTCCTCCACATGCAGCAGCTGGTGTGACCTCGGGTCAGTCACAAGTTCTCTCAAGGGCAGTTCTTGAAAGCGCTCTTTCAGCCCCACCTACCTTACAAGGTACCTGTTGTGGGGAGGGGAAGAGAAAGGAAGTGGTAAGCCGCTGTAGTGAAGGGAGGGGTATAAATCCAATCTCTTCTTCTTCTTGTTCATCTTGGGCTTTTGAAACTGCTGTGCCCTCTGTGTCTTTCCTTATTCTGTGGAGGAGGGCCAAGTGTGGAAGCATTTCTGTTTGCAGTCTCTTCTGCCTGTCCCTTGCCTTGGCATCTTTCAGTCTCCTTCTCTTTAAATCTCTCACCCTCCAGGGAGGCAGACGAGGGCTGCAAAAAGCCCTTGGAACGGCTGCTGAACATCTGGCAAGAAAGGAGCGTGTATGGCAGCGAGTTCATACAGCAGTTGAAACTGTCCCTGGAGGACTCCAATAGCCCTCAACAACCAAAAGGTAAGCATGCCCTGCTTTTAAAGATCACATGTTCCAGTCCCGCAAATGATAGGTTGCTGTGCAACAAGGGGTACTTAATGGCACTGTTGCTAACTAGTGTTCAGGGACCCCCGCACCAGCATGATTGTGGCACCTGCTCAGGTGTGTGGAGCCGGTTTGCGGTCGTGGTTGGATTCAGGCTGGGATTGGGAGACCGTAGCACAAATCCAGACTTTGTATCTGTTTACTCGGGACCTGCCCTTTCCTGTTCCACCTGCTAACTGCCTGTAGCTCTCTGTGTTCACATAGTTATTTTACAGGAGCTCTGTCCCTGCATGCTCCACAGGTTACCATGTTAGTCCGTCTGTAGCAGGAGAAAAGAGCCAGAGTCCAGTAGCACTTTAAAGACTAACAAACGCAGTTTGTTTTTCAGTTTCAGTTTGATTTATGACGATCCAAGATCAGAATTCAAACAAACATGTACCTTAATTATAACTTATATACTAATAACACGGAGATAAGATAAGGTGCTAGGTTAAACTGTTACAAACTGTAGTAAAAACGATCATAAAACCCATAAAATAAGCTAAAATAGGACAGCATATACTCTACAATAAAAAGCCCTTGCAGCCATATGCTCTAAAAAAAATAAACCGGGCATTTCCATCATTGATGACTCGACTTACAATATAATCTGCGCTTTTTAATTACCAGATAGCAATATTTAGCAACACTGCGTGAGACAGATTCATAATTGTCTGCCAATAAGAACTTCATCAAACAGTCCTCGGCATATTTAAGATAATTAGCCAACGGTTTAAAGTGAGAGAGGAGAGGAATCAATAGCTGCTGTCTCTCTTCATCGTAAATAGGGCAGTGGAGAAGTATATGGGCAGCTGACTCCACCTGATCTAATACACAAAAGCAAATCCTTTGGTGCATGGGGGTTCTGGTATATCTACCATAGAGAACCGCTGACGGTATCGCATCCAAACGTGCTCTAGAGAATGCCCATCTATTATTAGGATTTTTTATGCGTCCAAGATATGATGCAGCATTTGAGCATGGTCCCACTTTCAATCTCTTACAGGAGAGAGGAAGGGCTGCACAGTCATTTTGGGCTTCAATATCCTTAAATCTTTGGGATATTAGAGTCTTTGCAAATTTCATTCCTCCCTCTAATAAATTTTCAGGATCTAGCCCAATTGATTTCAGTTTATCTGCTACTCTGGAAGCCCATTGGGGATAAGGTATTGAAGTCAAAAGCTCAGGAATAAGTCCTACCGGATTCAGATGAGATTTGATCCAGTAGCCACACCTCTGTACCCACACATTCAGTGTGACAGTTGGTAAGCCTGCTTCTTGTCTTAAACTCGAGTTTGCAACACCTTTTGGGACGTTGAGTAGTGCTCTTAGAAATTTTGATTGTACCAACTCTAATTCTTTAAAGTTACACTCTGTCTGTGTTTGTGTTCCATATATCATTTGTGGAAGAACTTTGCTCTGGAATAATTTGAGCACGGCAGGTACATATTGGGCTCCCTCTTTCCTAAAGAAGCACAGAATAGCATTAGCGCTCCTTTGCGCTGAACATGCAGTATATTGAAGGTGTCTAGAGGCCCTTCCATTAAATGAAAAAGTTATTCCCAGGTATTTAAAATTTTTAACCTGATCTACCGGAGCCTCATTTATTGACCATCTCATTTCTTTATATTTTTTATGGAAACGCAAGATCTTGGTCTTGGAGTAGTTTACAGAGAGTGTCTTTTTTATACATTGTGCATTAAATTTTTCCATCGCTCTAATTAGTCCTCCTCTAGATAATGAGAGAAGCACTGCATCGTCAGCATACATTAAAACAGGAATTTTTCTTCCCCTGCCCAAGGTAGGGGCTAAGGAGTCAATTTCATGCAGACAAGTTATCAGGCTATTAACATACAGATTAAATAAAAAAGGGGCAAGGAGACAGCCCTGTCTAACACCTTTTTGGGCTTGAAGGGTTTTGTTAGCTTACCATCAGCAGAGTATCGTATTTGTACAGTGGTGTTTCTGTATAAGTTAGACATCAGCATTAATAATCTCTTGTCTATGGTTGACTGGTCTAATTTAGCCCATAACCTTTCCCTCGCAACCGAATCAAAGGCCGCTTTCAAATCGATAAATGCAGCGTATAGAATTCCCTTATGATTGTGCGTATATTTTTGAACTAAATAATCCAAGACCAAACAGTGGTCTACAAACGCAGTGGCAGGAGATGAGCTTTTGTGAGTCATGGCTCACTTCTTCAGATAGATCAAGATGGGTAGACATGTCAGTCTGTCTGTGAGCAAGTGATTTGGGTGCTGCATAAATTAGTTTGCTCTGGAGCCCTCCTTCCTGAGCTAAGACAAAATTGTGTGAGCTGGAGGCTGAAAAACTGTGAGCTAGCTCACACTAACTCAGAGGGAACACTGTCTGTGGCATGGACCAACGTATCAGCGAGGAGCTGGCGACAGCCTCGTTCCCAGCTAGCAGAGCATGAGAACGGCTTCCGCTCTCCAGTGCTTTATCCTCTGACAGGAGCTTTAATGCTGGGATTTCTCCCTGCGACAGTCCTTAGGAGAGAGCAAATGCAGCGCAGCTGGTTGGCTTTCCTCGGGTTCTTAGTATGAGGACCTGTCGGTGGCAGGAGGCTTTGTTCTGTGCTCTGGAAGCCAGCCAGAAACACCTGACCCTGCTGTACAGCTTGTGACGGTGGCTGCTTCGTGACCAGCTTGTCCCTCGTCTTTCCGTGAAGCTGCCAGATGCTGCCTTCCTTCTAGAGCAGATTTCTGAGGACGTGTCTGGCGCCCCTTGCCCTCCTGCTCTCAGCCATCTGCATGCCGGTGCCCACCCTCTAAGTAGCCCTGTGTTCAGGAAGGAGAAGGGTCTTTCATCCCGGGCAAACCAACAAGAAAGGCCAAGTGGCGGGGGAAGACGTACTCTCCCAGACGGCCTGTGGTGGCAAGCTCTGGGACCCCTCTGCCTTAGATCGCCACTATCTTACCAGATCGTAAAGCCACCAGCGCCATACAGGAAGGCTCCAGCTAACTATAGGCAGGTTTCAAACCTGCCCTTTTTAGGGTAGCCGATTGAATGTGTGGAAAGTATATTGAACATATGAAGCTACCATCAGTCCATCAAAGTCAGTATTGCCTGTTCAGACTGGCAAGAACTCTCCGGGGTCTTGGGCGGGAGTCTTTCTCATCACCTGTTACCAGATCCTTTTAACTGGAGATCACAGAATCATAGAATGTTAGAGTCAGAAAGGACCCTGCAGGTCATCTAGTCCAGTTCCCTGCACACTGCAGGAGCAGAGCCGAAAGATAGCCCTGCAACATACCCGAAAGATGGTCGTCCAGCCTCTGCTTGAAAACGTCCAGCAAAGGAGCATCCAGCACCTCCCGGAGCAGTCTGCTCCACTGCTCAACCACTCTTACAGTGAGAAAGTTCCTCCTGATATTTAGCTGGTATCGACTCCCTTGTCATTTCCACCCATTGGATCTAGTCTTGCAATCCAGAGCAAGAAAGAATAGATCTGCTCCGTCTTCTACATGAGACCCCTTCAAATGTTTGAAGACTGTAGTCATGTCCCCTCTAAGCCTTCTCTTTCCCAGGCTAAACATATCCAACTCTTTCAGCCTTTCCTCATGAGACTTGGAATCCAACCCTCTCACCATCCTGGTTGCCCTCTTCTGGACACGCTCAAGATGCTGCCGGGGACTTTAGCTGGGACTTTATGCATGCCAAGCAGGTGCTCTGCCACTGGGCCATGGCCCCTCCCCATAATCGGTGCGCACCTCCTTCAGCCACTTTTTAGTTAGGACTTCAGCCTGGTAACACAGCTGTGGTGGCACTGATGCCCCTGAAGCTTCTTGGGTGGATACCTCCCAGCTGACTTTTGTCAGGCCTGCATTCATTCATTCATTCATTCAGTTTGTATCCCGCCTTCTCCACAAGCAGGCTCAGGGCGGCTCACAATAATCGGTACAAAATACCATAAAATCCACATAAAATCACTTAAAATGGTCAGATAAATCATAAAGTGCTAGTAATAGTTTTTTCATTAGTTAAGAGGGCGTGCTATAGGATGTAAACAAGCAAACAGTTCCCAGCTCGGTGATCTTCTTACGTCACGCGATGGTATGGCTCGATCTCAAAGCTGGGGCCAGGCCCATAGCCACAGTTGTTGGTAGCAGTGGTGAGGGCAGCTTCTTAGTTGAAAATGGTCTCCCAGGGTCGGCTGGGGGTTTCTAAAGGGTGCAAGAGTCCTGGCGGTTCCCCCCCCCCCCTTTGCTTTCCCATGAGACAGATCTGGCAAGAGGACACATAAGTCGACACATCCCCTCTCATCCGAAGCCACCAAAATTGTGTCTGCAGTAAATTTAACGTTTTCAAATAGCCAAAATGTCCAGACAATTTAGATTCGTGAGCAGCGTGCATGATATCCCCTCGTAACGAAGCAGGGACTATTAGTTTTGTTCCCTTAAACCAGCAATTGTCCGGGCCCCGGGTTAAGGCAGGGAGTGCCTGGAATTAGCTGTTTTTGGCATTTGTGTATGATGTAGCAAATTTTACAGTCCACTCGGACGGCTCAGGAGCCTCTAGGGTTTTCTTCTGGCTCCGAGTCACAACAACCCCTCCCAACTGTGTTGGAGTGAACATAGTCTCTACTACCTCGTCTTTTCATGAATCATGTTGAGGTAGTCGGGAGAGGGCATCAGCTAAAGAGTTGGATTTTCCCGGGAAATGGCGTAAAACAAAATTGAACTTAGAAAAGAAGTCCGTCTATCTGATTTGCTTTGCATTTGAAGTCCTCTGAGCACATAAAGCTTCAAGATTCCTACGATCAGTCCAGATTTCAAATGGGAGTCTGGTGGCAGATTAGGCTGTCCTCTCAAGTGCTGGCTTGAAGAGAAGGACCTTCACTGCACTGGCCCCCAGACCCTGAAATTCCCTTCCAGAGGACCTGTAGAACTCTTCCCCTCTTATCTTATCCAGGCAGCTGCTGCTGTGACCTTGGGTCAGTTACAAGTTGCTTCAGAGCTGTTCTCTCAGGAGCAGTGCTCAAGAGAGCTCTCTCAGCCCCGCCTACTTCACAGGGTGTCTGTTGTGGGGAGAGGAAGGGAAAGAAGATTGTAAGCCGCTCCTTCCAGCAGTGAAGGGCGGGGCAGAAATCCAGTCTCTTCTTCTTCTCTTCATCTGTGCCTAGGAAGGATACGAGACTGACTTATTCGAGAAGACGTTTGTCTATAGAGCTTGGCTGGGTAGATTTCCTATAGTTTTTCGCCATGTGTGTCATGATTGCTGGCTTGAATTCGTTGCAGGGGTAGGACTCTGAGCTGCCCTGAGCATTCGAGAGGTGCCCTTAAATGCCTGAAATAAATGCAAGCCAATCACCTGAACGCCTTTTCCTTGGGCAGTGCCCCCTCTGCAGTGACATGACTGCCTGAAATAAGGTGATACCAGTCGGAGAGGCCTGAATTTCCTTTTGTGGTACAGGGAGCTGAAGATCTCCCAAGTCTGTTCGCTGGCCTTTTGTGAGCTCAGCAGGGACTGGGGCTGGTAGCCTCTAACAGACTTGAAAAACGCTGGATGCTTTTGGCCTCTGAACCCCTCACCTGTCCTCAGCTTCTAACTAAATGTGGAAGCAGCTGATGTTGTGGCCTAGATTTTTTTCCAGGACAAGCCAGCCTTTCAGAAGTCGGTAGTCAGGCCATCATTTCGGGGCTGTGCCAGCAGGCAGGCCGGAGTTTTGCCAGTGAAGCACCCAATTTTCAGCTGCTGCCTGGCAACCCAGCAGCCTCTAGCCCGAGGGCGGTGGTTTGGCTTTGTTTCTTAGAGAGCCCGTCTGGTGTCGTGGTGAAGTGTGCGGCCTCTAATCTGGGAGAACCGGGTCTGATTCCCCACTCCTCCACTTGCACCTGGCTGGATGACCCTGGGTCAAGCCATAGCTCTGTCCCAGCTGTTCCCTCAAGGACAGCTTGGGAAAGAGCTCTCTCAGCCCCACCTACCTCACAGGGTGTTAGTTTTGTGGGGAGGGGAGGGGAAAGGAGTTTGTAAGCCGCTCTGAGACTCCCTTGGGGAGTGGAGGGCGGGGTATAAATCCAATCTCTTCTCTTCTTCTTCTTCTTTCTGGTGTGGTCTGCAATGCCTGCAGTGGGATGGTTGCCAGTATCCAAGCTATGGGGATGCACAAGTTTATCTGATGTGAGCTGTTGCTTTGAGTGATGCTTCCTTCCAGTCCCAGGAGAGACTTGGGTTGCAAGCGGTTGTTGGAGGAGACCTCAGAGCTCGTGCTGCTGAACCACCGGCAGGGCGTCAGTTGGCATGAAAAAGGTGCTGCCTGAAGATTGGGAGACTCGGAAGGGACGTGCTCTGTCTTCAGTGCGGAGTACTTTGTTGTGACTTGCTAACAAGGATGGGATTGGGAAATGCTAGAGCGCATTTGGTATCCTTCTAGACCAGAGGTTCCCAAACTTATTTGGCCTACCACCCCCTTTTCAGAAAAGAAAAAAAATTACTCAGTGCCACCCTGGAAATCTACCTTCAAGAAGGGGACAAAAAGATGCAGGTGAAGTCCACCAGAATACACGCAGCCAGACAGGCCGAGGCAGGCACAGAGCAGCAGCAGTAGCAGCTGAAGGCCTGAAGCCAGAGGCCAGCAGCAGCAGCCACCACACAAGAGCCCAGCAGCAACACCAGCCTTACAAGGGGGCACAGGCATTTGCAAGTTGCTAATGCATGGCTGTGATTGGCTGTGGGGACCCCTCTCCACCTCCCCCTCCCTCCCAGATCCCAGGGGAGACCAGGAGAAGGCAGGAAAAAGCTGATTTAGATAAGTTCTGGACTCTTCTTTCCTTATGCTTCCGCCGCCCCCTTATTTTTATTCAACACCCCCCCCAAATTGCCCCCAAGTCTCCTACCGCCCACCTGGATCGTTCCAGCGCCCCCCCCCCCGGGGGGGATGGTATTGCCCACTTTTGGAACGAGTCCTCTAGAACCTCATTGTTCTGGGTCTGCTCAAACTGGTCCTAGAACAGTTCAGTGTTTTGCAGTGTTGCACGTGCATTTTCACAGAACAGAGTTTGAGTCCAGTGGCATCCTTGAGAGCAACAAAGTTTTGTTGTAGGTAGAGGCCTTTGTGTGAAAGTGTACATCCAGGCAAAAGAGCACATGCCCACGAAAGCTTCTACCCAGAATCAGTGTTTCCTCTAAGCTGAGTGTGAGCTAGCTCAGTTTTTAGACTCCGGCTCACACGTTTTTGTCATCGCTTAGGAAGGATGGGTCCAGAGCAAACTAACTGATGCAGTAGCCAGATCGCTCATTCACAACTTTAATTTGTGCTAGAATTTGTGCTCACAAGGCTTCACAGCTTAGAGGGGAGCATTGCCCAGAATTAAACTTTGTTGTTCTTCAAGGCGCCCCTGGACTCAAACTTTGTTCTGCTGCTTTAGACCAACAGGGCCACCCACCTGTACGTTTTCGCCGTAATCCTCCTCACAGCCCTGGAAGGTAGGCCAGTTTCAGGGTCCCCGTGTTACAGATAAAGGCCGAGGAAATGTGGCTGGCTAAGGCCACTGAGTGGATTGGCAGATGAGATTTTTGAAATCTGTTTAGATATTTATAACTTGCTTTTCTCAATATAGGGCCATGTGGCTCAGAGATTAAGATGCTGAGCTGCAGACCGAAAGGTCTGTGGTTCAGCAGTTTGAGACCCGAGTGCCGTGTGACGGAGTGAACTCCCGTCTCTGGTCCCAGCTCCTGCCAACCTAGCAGTTCGGAAGCAAGAAATTGCAAGTAGATAAATAGGTACCGCTTCGGTGGAAAGGTAACAGCGTTCCGTGTGCCTTGGCGTTTAGTCATGCCGGCCACATGACCATGGAGAAGTCTTCAGCTTGGAAACAGAGATGAGCACCCACCCCCTGGAGTCGGATTCGACTGGCTTTCGAGCAAGGGAAATCTTTACCTTTTACCTTTCTCCTTAATGGGGGGGATTCCATCAAATGGCTTCCCAGATCACAGTCCAGTCCCTTTGCCGCTATTTTTACCCCACCCACCCCTGCCCCCTCTCTCCTTGGTTTCCAAGTGCCTCATGGCCGTAGCTCTTCCCCGACTTGCTTTACGCCGGAATGCCCCTCAAATGCTGTGCAATGTGGCACAACACATCTAGTGCTGCCACGCTACCTGAACAGTATTGTATGGAACGAGTAAACATCTTTCAACAAGCAGATGGTGGTTCTAGTAAAACAGCTTCTGGCATTCGTTGGGTATTTGGTAGGATTAAGATGGAATAAACACAGACTGGAAAGCAGAGGGTGGATTTCTCTCCAGTCTCTGTCGCCAGCACGGCTGCCTGCCTAGTTGCCATCTGGTGGCTCTTGGTGGCTTCCAGAAGGCTTAGTGAAAGAGCCCCCTCTCTTTGCGGCACTGCCAGGGAGGCCGCTGTGGTGAGTGCTTCCCACTTGAGCGCACTCATGTACGCCTGGCGTTGTGCAGCTCTAGGTAAGCCTTCCTTTTCCTGCAAGCCTGGCGGTTGAGCTTAAAGTGCCCGATTTGCAGCTCACTAGGCATTAGTAAAACAGAGAGAGCCAGTTCAGTGGTGTGGTTAGGAGCACAGATTCTAATCTGGGAGAACTGGGTTTGATTCCCCGCTCCTCCACATACAGCTGCTGGTATGACCTTGGGTCAGTCACAAGTTCTCTCAGAGCTGTTCTCTCAAGAGCAGTTTCTGTCCGAGCTCTCTCAGCCCCACCTACCTCACAGGGTGTCTGTTGTGGGGAGGGGAAGGGAAAGGCATTTGTAAGCCGCTCTGGGACTCCGAGTGAGTGAAGGGCGGGGTATAAATCCAATCTCTTCTTTTCTTCTTCTAGATCTAGTTTTGGTACTGCATTGGGTTCTCCAGGAGAAGCAAAATGATTCCCTTTGTATTTTGAGCCAGCCAGTGTTTTAAATATTAGGAGCAACCTTTTTTGAGTTGCACATCTTTAGGGAGGAGGGAACATGGAAGAGAGAAATGGTCTCCTGTTCAGCTGCTCTAATTGGGCCTGCCACCTTTCAAGGCGCACAGAGTCAAAGGTCTCTTAACTAGGTGACCTAGTTGGCAGCCTTGTAGCGCTCTTGCGTGCCTGAAGGCCCTTCCAGATAATCCCATGAAAAGCTCCATCTCTGATATCAGAGGCTGCTGTTCCCAGTCAGAGGCATATAAAATATAGTCTTCATCAAACCTCTGGCAGTGACTCTGGAGAACCAATGGTCTGATTTGTTATAAGGCAGCTGCATGCATGTTTGGGGAGGGGCTGTGGTTTAGTGGCAGAGTATCTGCTTGGCGTGCAGAAGGCCCGAGGTTCAATCCCTGGCATCTCTGGTTAAAAGGACCGGGCAGCAGGTGATGGGAAAGGCCTCTTCCTGAGGCCCTGGGAAGCCCCTGCAGTCTGAGCAAACAATGCTGACCTTGACGAGGATGGGGGGGAGGGGGGCTGGAGACCAAGCCCTGTGAGGAGAGGCTGTGGGACTTGGGAATGTTCAGTCAAGAGGAGGCGGAGGGGGGATACGATTCCTCTCTTGAAGTCTCGGAAGGGCTGTGTCACTTGGAGGAGGGCAGGGAGCTGTTCCTGTGGGCGGCAGAGGAGTGGACTCGCAAGAATGGGCTTAAATTAAGGGCGGAAAGGTACCGGCTGGATCTTAGGGGAAACTTTTTGGCGGTAAGAGTTGTGCAACGGTGGAATTGGCTGCCTGGGGAGATGATGAGCTCCCCCTCCCTGGCAGTCTTCAAGCAGCGGCTGGATGCTCTGGGCCAGGGTTGGCCAAACTTGCTTAACGTAAGAGCCACATAGAATAAATGTCAGATGTTTGAGAGCCGCACAGCATGGACAAATATGACAGATGTTTTTATTGGAAAATAATGCAAATTTGCTTTTTTATTAACATTAAATGAGACTGCCAAAAATAAAAAAACAAAAGGGGTAAAAATAGATATTGATAATGATATTTATCCAATGATATTTGTATGCTGGGGGGGGGGGCTTTCTTTCTCTGCTTCCCCCCTCGCCTGAAGCTTGCCAAGGAAGGGGAACACTGGCAGGGGGAGGGGAAGACCGATCAGGGAGGTATACCTCCCCTTTGCTTCCCCAGCTGCCGTGCCGGGAGCCACACAATGTGTGTGAAAGAGCCGCATGTGGCTTCTGAGCCACAGCTCGGCCACCCCTGCTCTAGGCTGATCCTGCACTGAGCAGGGGGTTGGACTAGACGGCCTGGAGGGCCCCTTCCAACTCTGTGATTCCGTGATGGACCAAAAAGTCTGATTCAATATCGGGAAGCTTGGTGTGTGTTCATGTGGGAGTTGTGGAGCAGGATGAGTCTCTTATCTTGGGGGAGGGGGGGTAATGCTGCTTGTCAGGCAGGCCCTTTAAATGCAAACCGCTGGATGCGGCTCTTGTCAGTGCAGAATTGACTTGAGAAACTGGAGCGCAGAGGTTTCCGGCCTCCTTTTCAAAGAGCTCCGAGACAGGTTTGTATCTCAACCTGATTCAGGTACACGGAGGTCTCTTTGAAGGGCTGGTTTTAAAAAGAAACACGCAAGCCTGCTCAGAGGCATGGTCCTTGTACGGCAGCTGGAGCAGCTCCTGACACTCTTTATGTTATACAAAAGGTGCAATAGAGAAATGTCACCTGTCTCGGTCTGAATAGATCTGTGTCTCTTCACAGTTACAGAGGAGAAGAAGTCCTTGAAGCGAACGTTTCAGCAGATACAAGAGGAAGAGGATGACGATTACCCCGGGAGCTACTCCCCGCAGGATGCCAACGCCGGGCCCCTCCTGGTACGTCTGGAAGGGAAAGGATGGGACGTGCAAGAGCGCGCTCTCGCAGGGATGTGGCCACCAGGTGGAGCCGTTGATCAAGTGCAATATTGCACTGACCTCATGGTTTGACTCCTTAAAACCACCCAAACTGGAGAAGAACCAGAAACACGGTTAAAAAAGCAACAAAAAACCCAAATTTGATTCCCTAAAATAGCTATGTCCAAATTAAGTAAAATTGCAGGAGTGTATATTCCACCCAGCATGCTGCCGTGGCATTTCTGTAACTAACGGACAAGTCGAGGAAGTTCAGTTTACTTTCAGCCTGCTGCCTTGCCAAGTGATTTGACGCCTGTTCTGTGGGCCAGAAGAAGTGGTCTTCGGTAAAGTGGCCTCGTTGAAGAGTGATTTGTTGGCGTGAGGATTTGAATTTTGACTGAGCAGAGGCCACTGCGCCCGGACTACACAGCTTGACTGACAACTGCACGTGTGGTGGCGTGTATCCCGGAAACAGTGAAGGCACTGTGTAGGGCGGGGATCCCTAGCGTGGTGCCCGCCAACACCTTTCCCAGCACCCAACGAATACTTTAATGAAATGGGTGGGGCCAGGTGGGTTTTTTTTGTGCGGCAGGTATTCTGATGGGCCACGGGAAGTTTGACTGGCTGTGCACATTTTTAAAAACATTGCTTTGGCAGCAGCTTCCAGCACAGCACAAAGGCCTTTGGTGTATGCCTGAAAGTAAGCCATGGCAGCCGTTTTATGGACATGCCCACCACACTGTGTCCGTGTTCCAAAGGTGCCCCCAGGCTTCAGAAATTTGGGGACCCCCTGGTGTAGGGATTGTCTAGTGGATTTCATAAAAGCAGGAACAGAAAGCCCCTTGTGAGAGCACCACATAGCCTCAAACTGCTAAGCCGTGAGCCCTGAGGCAAAGCATCATGCTGTGTCTCACAGTTGTTGACACTTCTGGCAGGTGTGGTACTGGTCGTTACTTCTGCAGCCTCTGTGACCGTGCATGCCTGTTTGAATGACAGAAGGGCATCGGCTTGCTGGCGTTAACTGGAGAGTTTGGTTAGTTGGTCAGGTAGTTGGTCAGGTGTCAGTTCGGAACCTCTCTGCGAGCTTTTGGTTACGCCGAACAGAGGCGGTGCAGCCTTGTGCTTTTTCTGTTCTCAAGGAGGGCTTGTCCAGAGCC
Organism: Lepidodactylus listeri; assembly: GCA_029233225.1. Classification (NCBI taxonomy): domain Eukaryota; kingdom Metazoa; phylum Chordata; class Lepidosauria; order Squamata; family Gekkonidae; genus Lepidodactylus; species Lepidodactylus listeri. The sequence goes on from JARCFY010000002.1 coordinate 2,272,605, forward strand.
CATGGCTAGTAGTAGATGCGAGGACATCGTAATGTCACACCACACCTAGTCAAATGGGGGACCTCGCTGCTGCAGGACGTGGCGATGGCCGCCGTCTTGGAAGGCTGTGAAAGGTGACTGGACAGGTTAACGGAGGACGGGGCTGGCAGTGATGACTAGTCGCAATGGGTGTCTACTCCCGCTTGTGCCAGAGGTGTATAAACATTTTTACTTTTCCCTAATTAAATAAGCTAGGCCGGTCAAGAATCCCCGCCTCATCCAGACTCCTGTGCTGTCGGGGGCCAAACAGATGCCACGGGGACACCCCCGGCCCCCCATTATTGTCTTCCAGCTGCTGGTGTTGAGAGAGACACTGCTTCTGAAAGCAAAAGTCGTTTCAGCCATTGTGGCCAATAGCCATTGATAGATTTCTCCTCTGTGAATTTGTCCAGGCTCCTTTTAAAGCTATGCTGTCGGAGCAAATTCTGTAAATTAATTAGATATTGAATAGTGTGTGTGTGAAGAAGTATCGTTCTGCATCCTTAGCCAGGAGTTTCATTGGCTGACTTATGAAGGGAAAGGGAGGAAAAATTCTTGCCATGCCAGGCACAATTCTGTGAACCTATCAGACTGTGCCTCCACCCCTGCATTGGGTCTTCTTTTTAAACAGAAAATCCACACGCTCTTTAGCCTTTTCTTCAAAGGGAAATTCTGTAACCATCTGATCACTTTTCTCTTTGGCGCCTTTTGTAGCTCTAGGACGTCCTTTTGGTTGTTCATTGGAGGGTGGAAACCTGGCATTTTCACGGCGCTTTAATAGCGGACTGGTGCATTAAACTGTGCCTGTGGTCTTGGCCCCCAGAGATGCTGGGGTTTTTTTTATCTCTACCAGAATAAAGCTAAATCACAATGCAGTGCATGAATTAAAATGAAAGAGAAACTACAGGGGAAAGGAGGTCATTTTTCATAATGCGTCAAGATTTTTTATTATTATTAATTTTGATTTGTATCCTGCCTTGCCTGCGCAGATAAGTTCCATCCTGTCCTTGCCATGCCAGAACATAATGAGTATTGCCCACCTTTCCAGTTTGGTGTAGTGGTTAAGTTTGGTGTAGTGGTTAAGTGCGCGGACTCTAATCTGGGAGAACCGGGTTTGATTCCCCACTCCTCCACTTGCACCTGCTGGATGACCTTGGGCAAGCCATAGCTCTGTAGCAGCTGTTCCCTCAAGGACAGCTTGGGAAAGAGCTCTCTCAGCCCCACTTACCTCACAGGGTGTCTGTTGTGGGGAGGGGAAGGGCCGCTCTGAGACTCCCTTGGGGAGTGGAGGGCAGGGTATAAATCCAATCTCCTCTTCTTCTTCTTTCAGTAAACCTATCTACATAAGTAGAGGGGTGTCTTGGACTTCTAGACTACCTTAATTTTGTCCTCATGTTATTAGTATTATCTACAAAATTTGCTTCCCATCTTTCTGCCCTTACAACAGGCCACAAAGGCAGCTAACAATGTTAAAAATACACAATAAAAATCACATTTTAAAACTACTGAAATCAGCATTCCCCAAAACACCCATCATTAAAACTGTTAAAAACAGAACACATGCAAAACACAAAAACAGCAATTGAGACATTGGTCCTGCGTCTTAAGCGCTGTCGGGTAGCTTCCAATTTATGGTGACACTATGAATTAACGACTTTGAAAACCTATCGCTAACAACCTTGCTCAGGTCTACTCAGGGCTTTTTTTGTAGAAAAAGCCCAGCAGGAACTCATTAGCATAATAGGCCACACCCAACAGCCGAAACTCATTAGCATATTAGGCCACATCCCTGACAGCGCAGCTCCTTCCCAGGATTGGCTTCCCCAGGTGCCCCGCGGCTTGCGGGGCGCATGGGGAACCCGAGAGAAAGAAGGCAGTTTCTGGATCGGTTTCCCCAGGCGCCCCGCTGCTACCTGGGAAAATCTGAGCACCTGGGGCACCTGGGAAATCTGAGCAGGGGAGGCAGCTTAAACTGCCTTCCCTCCCTGGATCAGCTTGGCTTCCCCAGGCACTCCACAGCTTGCGAGGAACCTGGGGAACCTGGGGGGGGGGGAGGCTGTAGGCGTGGCCAACTCAGAAGCCAGATGGAACTCCGTTCCTGTGCGTTCCTGCCCCAAAATAGCCCTGGGTCTACTCAAGGCTGTTCTCCGTACACGGTAGGGCCAAGATGAAACTGAAGGGGGCTCTACTTGTTTCCAGTGAAAGATTTCAGTTATTGTCATAACTGTTTTGTGGAATTAGGATTTTTTTTGGGGGGGGGGTACTTTTTTTGTTCTCGGAACAGCTGCTTCAGGGGCTGTGTGCACCGTGGGCAAAGGTGGCGCATAGAAATTCTTATTAAATTATTTTACTCACCGATGCCTTTGAAATGCTGTAGCAGCTAGACCACTGCCGCAGTAACTGATCTCTTTGGCTCCCATCTCTTCTGTCCCCCCCCCCCCCCCCCACTCTTCTGGGGAGTTCAGACTGCTGCCTGGAAACCGACAGTGGCCACGCTGGCCCCCCCTCTTCCTTGCTCTGCAGTGTCCTCCAAAGAACCTGCTCAGCCGCAGAGGGCCCGCCTCTGCCGCTTGTTGTTGTTGCAAAGGAAGTGTCTGGCTGGCGCCTGCGGAGGGTCGATCAACCAGCTGGTCAAAGGAACTCTTACTTTCCTGGCATTGCAAACCTCTTCAGGGAGTTCTGCAAGCAGAAGTGTGAATTGCTCTGTGTGGGTGGGAAGAACAAGTTCTGAGACCGGGCAGACGGTGAGGAGGATCCCTCCCCGAGGGGAGCGTGGCCGACTCTGGACCCCCACCCCTCAACTGACTCTTATTTATTTATTTATGAGAACATTAAGAAGAGTCCTGCGGGATGAGGCCAGTGGCCAATCTAGTCCAGCATCCTGTCTCACACCAGGAGTGGCCAGCCAGTTCCTCTGGAGGACCAGCAGCAGGGCACAGAGGCTGAGGCCTTCCTAAGAACATAGGAAAGAGCCCTGCTGGATCAGACCAGTGAGGGTCCCCCTAGAGCAGCATCCTGTCTCACACAGGGGCCCCAGCCGGTTCCTCTGGAGGGCCAACAACAGGGCAGAGAGGCCGAGGCCTTCATAAGAACATAGGAAAGAGCCCTGCTGGATCAGACCAGTGAGGGTCCCGCTAGTCCAGCATCGTGTCTCACACAGTGGTCAGGTCAACCAGTTCTTCTGGAGGGCCAACAACAGGGCAGAGAGGTTGAGGCCTTCACAAGAACCTCAGAAGAGCCCTGCTGGATCAGACCAGTGAGGGTCCCCCTAGACCAGCCTCCTGTCTCACACAGTGGTCAACTAGTTCCTCTGGAGGGCCAACAACAGGGCAGAGAGGCCGAGTCCTTCCTTGGTGATGGTACTTGATGCAGCAGAATGTTTCTGGCCGGCCTTGCTGTCCATCCCACGAGTGGCTGCAATTTAAGAAGCAGGCAGCCAGGCAGGCCTGACATCCGAAGGTAACTCTCAGCTCCGTTGATTCAAGTGCAGGTGCGCCTTAGAGACCAACCAGATGTTCCGGGGATGAGCTTTTGAGAGTCACAGCTCCCTTCATCAAATTTGACTTTCGAAAGCTCAAACCCGGAAAATGTTGGTCTCTAAGGTGCTCCTGGATGCGAACGTCAGTCGAGCCCGGCTGGATTGGACTGAAGGCCTCTCTAGTTCAGCATTCTGTTCACACAGCGGCCCGCCAGCTGCCTCTGAAAGGCACAGACAGGAAGAAGGCGACAGCATCATCCTGCCTTTGCTTCCCTGCAACCGCTCTGCAGTCCTGGAGGGGGGAGAGATCCATTAGGATCTCTGCAGACCAGCACAGCTGCCTTTTGAAGCTCTCGGCGGTGTGTCGTATATCTCTGAGAGGGGGGTGCCAGAGGTGGAGACTTTTCTGGGAAAGAGTTGCCCACAGCCTCAGTAGAGGTTTTTCAAGTCTCGAGAAGCCATGGGGGAGGAGCTATTAGCTACGAGGTCTAGATAGGAACTCTTGGTCTGGGGCAAGGGATGCTCTGTATTCTTGGTGCTTGGGGGGGGGGGCAACAGTGGGAGGGCTTCTAGTGTCCTGGCCCCACTGCTGGACCGCCTGATGGCACCTGGTATTTCTGGCCACTGTGTGACACAGAGTGTTGGACCGGATGGGCCATGGGCCTGATCCAACACTGGCTTCTCTTATGTTCTTAAACATATGGAGCAGAGGTGCATCAGTGGCTATTAGCCACAAGGTATAGATAGGAACTCTCAGTCTGGGGCAAGTGATGCTCTGTATTCTTGGTGCTTGGGGGGAAGGGGCGACAGTGGGAGGGCTTCTAGTGTCCTGGCCCCACTGCTGGACCTCCTGAGGGCACCTGGTGTTTTTGGCCACTGTGTGACACAGAGTGTTGGACTGGAGGGGCCACTGGCCTGGTCCAGCACTGGCTTCTCTGATTGTTCTTATCTTCTCAATTCCATTTGCCTGGGACTTGCAGAACTGAGTATCAGAAACGAGGTTCGGCCGGCCGTATGCATAGGGAGGGTTGCGGTGGTGCTTGGCCTCGGAGGCAGTTGATCGCTGTTGTCTTCTGTGTCTCTGCTGTGCAGACCGAGGACCTGATCAAAGCCCTGCAAGATCTGGAAAACGCAGCCTCGGGAGATGCCACCGTGCGGCAGAAGATCGCCTCGCTTCCCCAGGAGGTTCAGGACGTGTCCCTGTTGGAGAAGATTACAGGTGAGAACCGGAGGCCCCAGCGAGGAGCAGCGTGAGCCCCCCACCCCGTGGGACGGGATATGCGGGCCGACATTCGTCTGGTTTAATCAAATCTGGCTTCAGGGTCCTCCCCTCTTCCCAGGCGACTCAAGAGGAGTCGGGCTCTCTCCTCCCCGTGGGGTTTCTCTTCCTCCCTTGCTGTGACCTGGCTTCGGTGCCACCTGGCAGCCTAGCCCAGAGCACGCCTGCTGTTGTCCTTGGAGCCCCTGTGGTGGATGGGGGGGTGACACTTGAGGTGCTCTTCATGGAAATGGAGAGCCGCCTCTGTGTGTTGACTGCCCTCCCCCAGTCCACTCCCCCGCCCTTTTGTTTGTTTGTTTGTTTAATTGGATTTTTAGCCCTCTCTCCCCCTGCACTGCAGGGCTCAGAGCGAGGGACAGCGATAAACTGAACAGTTTAATACATAATTGACAGTATTAGGACCTACAAGAGGCGGGACCCGCGGTGGGGGGGGGGGGGGGGAGAAAAGGAGCTCCACGTGGAGCAGCAGCCAAAGGTAAGGCTTCCTCCCCTCCCAGAGAGCCAGTTTGGTGTAGTGGTTAAGTGCGCGGACTCTGATCTGGGAGAACTGGGTTTGATTCCCCACTCCTCCACTTGCACCTGGCTGGATGACCTTGGGCAAGCCATAGCTCTGTACCAGCTGTTCCCTCAAGGACAGCTTGGGAAAGAGCTCTCTCAGCCCCACCCACCTCACAGGGTGTCTGTTGTGGGGAGGGGAAGGGAAAGGAGTTCGTAAGCCGCTCTGAGACTCCCTTGGGGAGTGGAGGGCGGGGTATAAATCCAATCTCCTCCTCCTCCTTCTCTTGGCCCAAGGTGAGAGTGCGGACAGGCTTGGGGGACCCAGCGCAAGCCATTGTTCTGTTTGGCAGCACAGGTCTCCCAGCAGGGCTTATTGTCAAGGCTCCCCCCCCCCCCCCCCATGTTGCCAGTATGATTGTTGCTCATGTGGCTCAGTTTGCATTTGCAACAGATTTCACAGGCACCAGGAAATCGCCATTGTTAGCCATACGCGTTCCTTTCACACCGGATGCTGATCTTGTCGTGTGTGTGTCTCCCCCCCCCCCCCCCAGCTGCTGTTGTGCCACCATCATGATTCTGCTGCTGCACTATTTAAAAAACCAGTTTGCATTGTGAAGAAGAAGAGGAGTTTGGATTTCTACCCCGCCCTTCACTACGCAAAGGAGTCACAGTGCTTCTCCCAGTGAGAGCCAGTTTGGTGTCGTGGTTAGGAGCGCAGACTCTAATCTGGGAGAACCGGGTTTGATTCCCCACTCCTCCGTCACATGCAGCTGCTGGCGTGACCTTGGGTCAGTCACAAGTTCCCTCGAAGCCATTCTCCCAGGAGCAGTCCTTGAGAGAGCTCTCCCAGCCCCGCCTTCCTCCCAGGGTGTCTGTTGTGGGGAGGGGTAGGGAAAGGAGACTGTAAGCCGCTCTGAGACTCCTTCGGGGAGTGAAGGGCAGGGTAGAAATCCAATCTTCTCTTCTCCTTACTAAAGGATTCAAGTATTGCCTTATTCTGGAGAAGGAGAAGAGCCCTGTTATTGAATGAATTACCTACATAAAATAACATCAGAAGAGCCTTGCTGGTTCAGACCAGTGGTCCATCTAGTCCACCTGCCCTCCTTCAGTAAGGCTGCTTGCTTGAAGGCCCTGGGTGTCTCGTGGCCATCATTTCCATTGAGGAGACTAGTCAGCCTCCTGTTGCTTGGAGGAAGAGGGGAGAGCATTCTGGGAACTTTCCAAATGCTAGTCGAGAGAGCAGAGAAGAACCCTTGCCGTTTGTATTTTGCCACGTTGCTCTGGCGCTCTCCCGCCCCGCCCCGCCCCCAATGAAAAAGTTGTGATTGTGTGGGCATCGGCTGCGACGCAGCCTCCTGTGAAAATGCCGGGGACGGGGCCATCCCCTTTCATTTAAACAGCAGGCAAAAGGAACTGAAGTATTTTATTTTTATTTCTTATTTGTATTTCTACCCCACCTAGCCAGACAGGCTGGCTCAAGGCGGCTTCCAACATTTAAAATACCATAAAACAATAGTTTACAAAAATTTAAAACACAACGTAATTTGCAACTAAACAACAGATAAAGATGGCGATTATCAGAGTTGCATGGTGAAAGAGGCAGCATCCAATTCAGCCGCCTCCGGCAGGGTCTCAGCCAGCAAGTTCCAGGGACCTAGTTGTCCTCAATCCCCCAGTGGTGGCTCCTGATTGAAGGCCTGGCAGAAGAGCTCTGTTTTGCAGGCCCTGCGGAACTGTAATAAGCCCCCCTGGGCCCTGATGTTCTCCGGGAGCTCATTCCACCAGTATGGGGCCGCCACTGAGTAGAGCCCTGCTGGGTCAGACCCAAGGCCAGCGCTCCCTCTAAGCTGTGGATTCTTGTGAGCAAGAATTCTACTTTGTGAGCTACTACTGGCATTAAAGTTGTGAGTGAGCAGTTTGGTTACTGCATAAAGTACTTTGTTCTGGAGCCATCCTTCCTTAGCAAAGACAAAGATGTGTGAGCCGGAGGCTAAGAGACTGTGAGCTAGCTCGCACTAACTCAGCTTAGAGGGAACACTGCCCAAGGCCCATCAAGTCCAGCAGTCTGACTTGCACAGTGGGGCCACCCAGCTGCCTCTAGGAAGCCCCCAAGGAGGAGGAGTGCAACCGCCGCCTCCCGCCCCCTGCGCTCCACGGAGCAACTGGTACAAAGAGGGCGGACTGCCTCTGGCTCTGGGGGGAGCAGGTCTCCATCATGGCCGGAAGCCTCTGACAACCCTGTCCTCCATAAAGTTGTCCACTCCCCTTTCAAAGCCTTACAGATCAACGGCCATGACCAGTGCTCCCTCTAAGTCTTGTGAGCAAGAATTCTGCTTTGGGAGCTCCTGGCATTAAAGTTGTGAGCAGGGGTCATTTCGTAGAAAAAGAGGTGCAGGAGCTCATTAGCATAACGTATTTGCATAACTCATTTGCATATGCCACACCCCCTAAAGTGTGTCAGAAGGCAACACCCACCCCTCAGGCTCCACTCCACAGGTGAGTGAAACTGACCTGCTCTTCCTCCATTCCCTTCCCCATCCAATACTTTATGCAATAAAAATAAGCGTTAAGAACACACCCTCATTCTCTTCTGGCTCCCTTGAAACCACCAGGTTTCCAGTAGACTTGAGATACCCAGGACATGTGCACCACCCATCCCTTCCCCTTCCCCTCCCCACATCAAGACACCCTGTGAGGTAGGTGGGGCCGAGAGAGGTCTTTTGAGAACTGCTCATGAGAGAACAGCTCTGAGAGAACTTGTGCCTGGCCCAAGGTCACACCAGCAGCTGCATGTGGAGGAGTGGGGAACCAAACCCGGTTCTCCAAGATTAGAGTCCAACTCCTGACCACTACACCAAATTGATGGGGTGGAAGCTGCTGAAGGGTTGGTGAAATTTCTCCAGTACTTATGTGCCATGTGCCCAGATAAAAGATGGTATACTTAGAAAATTCATATGCCACCTTGAGCAAGTCTCTGGAAAAGCAGCACACAGTCATAAAAGGAACAATGATAAAATTATCAATATTAAAACAAAACATTAAAAACAATAAAGACCCTAGCAGGGCTTTCCCCGGGGCGCTGTGCCTCTGCACTGCTCGGGGAAGCCAAGGAGGGGGCGGGGCTTGGTCATGTGCCCGCTGCCTGGGCTCCTCACTCCCGGAGCTGCGCTCCTGTTCCAATGGACCCGTGGTTGTGAGTGAGCAATTTGGCTGCTGCATAACTTAGTGTGTTCTGGAGGAGCCCTCCTTCCTGAGCGAAGGCAAAAATCTGTGAGCCGGAGGCTAGAAAACTGTGAGCTAGCTCGCACTAACCCAGCTTAGGGGGAATACTGGCCATGACCACATCCTGTGGCAGCAAGTTCCACAAATTTAACTATACAGCTGCTTGAAGAAATACTCCCTTTTGTCTGTCCTGGATCTTTCACCCTTCAGCCTCAGTGGATGACTCCAGGTTCTGGCATTATGGGAGGGGGAGAGGAGTTTCTCCCGGGCCACGCTGGGAAAGATCCCCCCCACAACAGACATGTTTTGAGTTCTTAGCTGTCCGTCGTTTGTGCAGGAACGGAGGGGCGACATTGTGTGGAGACAGAGAAGCTCACTGCGAGAGTTGCTGAAACGGAGGAAAACCTCAGGCCAGGCTGGCACCAGCAGTGATCCATTAGGGTTTTGAATAGTAGGACTTGCTTGTTTAGCCACCACGATGAAAGGAGATGACGGGTGGGTGGGGGGTTGCAGCGAACAGCTCCGTGGAGGTCACCTGACGCAGAGGGCCGGTAAGGGTCACTAAGCCGGGGCCTGGCTCTTCAGTCCAAACAGCTCTGTACTTCCGCTTGGAAGCTTCCCCGCTGTCTGTCCCCCCCCCCCCACCTGCTCCCCAGATTGCCCCCCTGATGGCTTGACTCTCCAGAACAAAACCTGCACGAGTCGTGGGCGGTGTGCCTGGCCTCAGCCTCTGTTTTGCAAGCCGTGGGCTCAGTTTTCCTGTCGCCGACAGGCTGGCTGCTGGGGAGCGGCCTCCTGCCAGCCATTGCAGCGGGATTGAATGGCGCTGATGTACATTGTTTGCCCACCTTTGCACGCAGACAAAGAGGCGGCGGAGCGCCTGTCGAAGACTGTGGACGAGGCGTGTTTGCTGCTGGCGGAGTACAACGGGCGGCTGGCGGCGGAGCTGGAGGACCGGCGCCAGCTGGCACGCATGCTGATTGAGTACACGCAGAACCAGAAGGACGTGCTGACGGAGAAGGAGAAGAAGCTGGAAGTGAGTTTTGCTCAAACGGGGCCCTTCCGGAGAGGCGGGAGCTTCTCGGGTCAACCATGGCCTCTTCCGAACGCGAGCGTTCCCTTCCTTGACTGGTTTGCAGGGAAATGATGATTCTTTCGGAAGGAGGGACTGCAGCCAGCTTCCCCAGAAGGATTCTTTTTTTTTGCCCTCCTAGAGAGATCTTCTGATGTTTGGTTCTGTGTTGCTCGTAGTGTTTTACTTGTAGAACAGCTTGATTTGCGTCCAGTCGCTTCTTTAGAGGCCCAGGCTGCCACTTAGGATACGGGCAGGCGTGATATCAGAAGGTGTCTCTCAGCTCCGTAGGTTCGAGTGCAGGAGCACCTTAGAGACCAGCCAGGTTTTGGGGGGAGGAGCTTTTGAGAGTCAGAACCCCCCTCCTCAGGCACCAGGTTCATCCGATTTTCCTGACAACGTGAGCTTTGACGCTCGACAGCTCATGCTCCCAATAATCTTGCTGGTCTCTTGAGGTGCCCCGATCTTAACTGTTTCACTGCCGGTCAGCCCAGCCCCCCCCCCCCTTAAATAGCTTTGTGTTCTTGACCTGCCATGGTCTGCACTTCGCTCAGCTGAGTCAGCTCTCCACTTGTTCAGGGGGTGCCAGTTTACCTGTTTAACGGGAGCCCCGGCAGAGCAAAGTGTGACTCCAGGGGCTCCTTTAAGACCAACAAAGTTTAGTTCAGAGTTCAAATGCACAGCTGAAGAAGTGTACATGCACACGAAAGCTCATCATACCTTGAATTAAACTTTGTTGGTCTTAAAAGTGCCCCTGGACTCAAATGTCGTCCTGCTGCTTCAGACCAACATGGCGACCCGCCTGGATCTATCTTCATGGGAACCCTGGCAGTTCTCAGTACCCGAACAGCTCCTTTCTGCATCTGTGGGCAACTAGTCAGTCTTTAGTGTAGCCCATAGGCCATGCAGAAGCAGGAAGAATGCTGTTATTGAATTAATTACCTACATAAAATAACATCAGAAGAGCCCTGCTGGATCAGACCAGTGAGGGTCCATCTAGTCCAGCATCCTGTCTCATACAGTGGCCTCAACCAGTTCCTTTGGAGGGCCAACAACAGGGCATAAAGGCTGAGGCCTTCACAAGAACATCAGAAGGGCCCTGCTGGATCAGACCAGTGGTCCATCATCTAGTCCAGCCTCCTGTCTCACACAGTGGCCTCAACCAGTTCCTCTGGAGGTCCAATAACAGGGCAGAGAGACCAAGGCTGCCTTAAGAAGACAAGAAGAGCCCTGCTGGATCAGACCAGTGGTCCGTCTAGTCAACCTTCCTGCCTCACACAATAGCCAACCAGTTCCTCTGGAGGGCCATCAACAGGGCACAGAGGCTGAGGCTTCCCCCTGAATAAGAATTATAAGAAGAGCCCTGCTGGATCAGACCAGTGGTCCATCTTGTCCAGCCTCCTGTCTCACACAAAGTGGCCAACCAGTTCCTCTGGAGAGCCAACCACAGGGCAGAGAGGCCGAGGCCTTCATAAGAACCTCAGAAGAGCCCTGCTGGATCAGACCAGTGAGGGTCCCTCTAGTCCAGCCTCCTGTCTCACACAGTGGCCTCAACCAGTTCTTCTGGAGGGCCAACAACAGGGCAGAGAGGCTGAGGCCTTCCCCTGAGAAGAACCTCAGATAGAGCCCCGCTGGGTCAGACCAGTGAGGGTCCGTCTAGTCCAGCCTCCTGTCTCACACAGGGGCCAACCACCGGACCTAGAGGCCGAGACCCAATGTTGCCTCCTGGCTCTGGGATCCAGAGGTTTAGTTCCTCTGAATGTGGAGTTTCCCTCTAGTCGCCATGGCTAGTAGCCACTGATCGACCTCCTCCATGAAACTGTCTAATGGGCCGCGGGTTGCCACCAGAGCCCTTTGCAGTCGCCAGAAGCTCCACGGGGAGAGGTGGGCAGGGCAGGGCACAAGTTCTGCCGCGCTGTTTTGGGTGTAGTAATTCTTGGGCGGAACAGTAGAGGGCAGCGTCACCTTGGAGGAGACCAGGGCTTGTGCAGGTGGGACTGGCAGTGGGTCCTTTTCCTGCCCCGCCACCCTTGCCCTCTGCAAAGCTGCTGCCCCTTCCTTCAGACTCCATCCCAGCCGTCTTGCCTTCAGCCTACTTCCCATGTTGCAAAAGGGCTGTATTTCTGGAGCTGTTGCTGGAGATCTGGAGTTTGTTGTGAGAAGGTGCCCTCCGTGACCGAGGGCAGGCAAGAAGTTTCTGTTTCGGAATACTGCTAAAGCGGCTCTTCTGTCCGGATCTTCAGCGTTCTCCTTACACAGGCTGAGCTGGGACCAGTGTTCCCTCTGAGCTGAGTTAGTGTGAGCCAGCACACCGTTTTTTAGCCTCCGGTGCACATGTTTTTGTCTTTGCCCAGGAAGGCTGGCTCCAGAGCAAACTAATTCATGCAGCAGCCAAATCACTCGCTCACAACTTTAATGCCAGGAGCTCACAAAGTAGAATTTTTACTCAGAAGACTCCACGGCCTAGAGGGAGCGTTGGCTGGGCCTGCTCTTCTTTCCTGGGGCCACTGTTCGTTCCACGTTCCATGCTGAGTTTAAGGGCAAGTGCACAAGGGGAGCGTTTTGGGTTTTTCTTTTGCTGCATTGGAGAGGCTTGTTTGGTCCAGGGAGCTCTAGAGCCCGGTGCAGCCCCTGTAACTGGGCAGCTGAAATGAAAGTGAGGGAGCGGCAGGCTGGCCTGACAGGCTCTTCAGTGGGGCTGCCCCACACACCCGAGGGCGCACATGGCAGGGTCTGTCGTCTTCTGATGCAGGTGGGTTGCCATGTTGGTCTGGAGCACAAAACTTAACCGGGAAGGGAAAGTGTCAGTCTCGAAATGAAAAGGTGGAAACGGGTTAGAACAGATAAAAGGAAGTCCTTCTCCACCCAAAGAGTGATTAACACACATGGAATTCACTGCCACAGGAGGTGGTGGCGGCTACAAGCACGGGCAGCTTCAAGAGGGAATTAGATAAACTTATGGAGCAGAGGTCCATCAGTGGCTCTTAACCTCAAGGCATAAATAGGAACTCTCAGTCTGGGGCAAGTGATGCTCTGTATCCTTCGTGCTTGAAGGGGGGGGGGGCAAGAGTGGGAGGGCTTCTAGTGTCCTGGCCCCACTGCTGGACCTCCTGAGGGCACCTGGTGTTTTTGGCCCCTGTGTGACTCAGAGTGTTGGTCTGGATGGGCCACTGGCCTGATCCAACATTGGCTTCTCTTAAGTTCTCCCGAAAAGTTTCTAAGACAAGTAATGATACTCATAGGAATATATTAAATATGTCAAATATGTAAACACATAACAGCACTTCAGAAGAATGTAATGCACACCATAAGGTCACACAAACTACAGAGTGATGATTCTTAAAGTGATACAACCCAAAATAGTCCACAGGCACCAGACCTCCTGGGGACAGGAGCAGTCTGAAGCAGCGGGACAAAGTTTGAGTCCGCTGGCACCTTCCGGATCAGCGAAGTTTTATGCAAAGTTTAAGCTTTCATGTGCAAGCACACCTCTTCAGATACATGCACATGAAAGCTTATACCCAGAATAACCTTTCTTTGTCCTGTTATTTTCTGAACATGGCAAGCTTTGCAGGAGCAAGAGGAACTTCTGCTGATCTCCCTTCCTCTTATCTCCACTCCATCCCCCTGAAATCCTCTCCCGCCCATAACTGGGAGGAGGGTCAAGGCCTAGAGCAGAGCTGTTCTCAGGCCCTCTTGCAGGAAGGTTCTTTGTATGCCTTTCTAATGAAACATGATGGTTTTGTGGCAACATTCTGGGGGGGGGGGGGGGCTGGCTGGCAGTAGAACAAGATGGCCATGTTTGCTGTGTGTTCTCACCTTGTTAAAAACTTACATGGGGAAGAGCGTTATAGAAGCAAGACCAGCTTTCGGAGTGAGCTGGGAGGAGAGACCTGGCTCTTAGCTAGCAAGCTGGAGCTGGGTTCATTCTGGTAAATCAGCAAACATCTGCGGTGCAGTGATCAAACAAGGCTGAGCAACTGTGTACCTTCAGGGGGCTCCAGATTTCCAAAGTGTGTTTCACCCATCTTCATCCCGGTTCCTGGATGAGCGCAGTGGTTGTCTAAACATCAGCTAAACATCCTGTTGAATGGCCTCGAGAGCCCACTGCTGATCATCCAAAGCAAATTCTGCCGATCCATCTTGTCCACAAATGTTGACTTCCCACGGGCTGTTGCCCAAGGAATCCTGAAATAGCCCTGTGTGAGCTTTTGCTCTGATCCGTCACACCGTGCATGCTGTAAGAGGAGAGGACTGAAGAGAGGAGGTTGGGGGAAATGCTGCCAGCGCCGTTTACAGCTGCCTATAAAGTTCTTGATACCTGCTCGATCGCACTTTCCTTTTGGGGCGCGAGGAGTCCCCAAAAGCGTGTGTGTTTTAACGGATGGATTTATTTGTGCTTTACTAGTCAGAGAGGTGAAGTTGGCAGCAAAGGTGCTGTGGCTCAGTGGGAGAGCCTCTGCTTGGCATGCAGGAGGTCCCGGGTGCGATCCCCGGCAGCATCTCCAGTTGAAAAGGACCAGGCAGGAGGGGATGGGAAAGACCCCCACCTGAGACCCCGGAGAGCTGCCGCCAGTCAGAGTAGAGCAAAAATCCTACTTTGTGAGCTGCTGGCATTCAAGTTGTAAGCCAGCGATTTGGCTACTGCATAAATTAGTTTGCTCTGGAGCCATCCTTCCTGAGCTGAGACAAGAATGTGTGCGCCAGAGGCTAAAAAACTGTGAGCTAACTCACACTAACTCAGCTTAGAGGGAACATTGAGTGGCACCTTTAAGACCGACGAAGTTTTATTCGAGGTATGCGCTTTTGTGTTGACAGTCCTGACCTCAATGGACCAGTGTTCCCATTCAGTACGAGGCAGCCTCTTGTCTGAAGCTTCCACCATGCCCTGATTTAAGATTCGATAGAGGCGACTCGAACTTCCCAGTTTGCCACGGAAAAGTCACCCGCTGGTTTTCCTGGGGCATTTTTCCCGAGTTTTCAGTCAACCAGGAAGTATGAGAAACAAACGAGGCTGTAAAAAAATAAAGCAGCAGAGAAATTGCAAACCGGGGTCATGATTTTTGCTGCGCAGAGGCAGTCTCGGGTGTGAACTCTGCCATGCGCCCACCGAGCCATTGCCCCCTGCTTCTGACCTGATGCCTCATTGAACAGCTCTGTCTTCTTTGTAGCACAATTTTTAAAGGCAGGTCCACATAGGGCCACCTTGTCATCTTTTTAATGAATTTCCTCATTGAATGAGAGCCAGTTTGGTGTCGTGGTTAAGTGAGCGGACTCTAATCTGGGAGAACCCGGGTTGATTCCCCACTCCTCCACTTGCAGCTGCTGGATGACCTTGGGCAAGCCATAGTTCTGTCAGAGCTGTCCTTGAAAAAGAGCAGTTTCTGTCAGAGCTCTCTCAGCCCCGCCTGCCTCCCAGGGTGTCTGTTGTGGGGAGGGGAAGGGAAAGGAGTTTGCAAGCCGCTCTGAGACTCCTTCGGGTAGCGAAGGGCGGGGTAGAAATCCAATCTCCTCTTCTTCCTTCCATTTTAGCAATGTGTTTTACCACCTTCCCCAGTTCTCACCTCAGCTGCACTTGGGTTAAGTTTCATGTATGCATTGTGGTTTTTGGTTTGTCTGTCTGATCCCATTGGGCATGTCAAGGAAACACTGAGCGGGCCGCCTTTACTAAGCCCAGTGGAGTCTTTTGTTTGTTTGGTTCACTTTTAAGTCCCTGGCTCCAGCTGTTCCCTTTTAAGGCAGCTTTCGTATCCCATGGCCACAGCCCAGCTTTCCCAGCAGAGTCCTGGAGTCCATTTAGCCATCCAGTCGCTGGCGGCCTTCCTCTGTATAATCGGTTCTGCTTCTCTGATGTGTAGGATCTTGCTCATAAATCTGAGAGGGGAGCTTGGCCGGTAGAGTTGCTTGTAGTGTTTATTCTGGTGCCGCCAGCTGTCTTGTCGGGAGGGGCCCAAGGAGAGGACTGCCCTTGAGAGAACAACTCTGAGAGAACTTGTGAGTGACCCAAGGTCACGCCAGCTGCTGCATGTGGAGGAGTGAGGAGTCAAACCCGGTTCTCCCAGATTAGAGTTCATGCACTTAACCACTACACCAAACTGTAATCCACCTGTAAATTGTGGATTGCATCTCATAGCTCCGTGCCACTAAGAGCTCTTACATCCAGGACAAGGAGTCTCCTGTTGCCTCGGAGTCACTCTTGCATTGGCAGGGAGGGTCCTGGCACTGGAGGAAGAGCGCTGTCAGCTGTGTGGATCCACGGGATCCCCAGTGGGGTGCTCACGTGCCCCACAGTCCCCACCAGCATCTTTCTGGGTGCCCCCTCGGTGTTTTTAGGGAGTGGATGGGTCCAGGCAGGGCGTTTGCCTAATGGGACTTCTGGTGGGCCATTGAAAATCTTTGCAGATTAAAATAGCATTGTCTTGCTGGCAGCTGCCAGAAGAGCGTTGGCTTTCTTCTCTCTCAATTTGGTGTCGTGGTGAAGTGCGCCAACTCTAATCTGGGAGAACCGGGTTTGATTCCCCACTCCTCCGCTTGCAGCTGCTGGATGACCTTGGGCAAGCCATAGTTCTGGCACAGCTGTTCTTGAAAAAAGAGCAATTTCTGTCAGAGCTCTCTCAGCCCCACCTGCCTCACAGGGTGTCTGTTGTGGGGAGGGGAAGGGAAAGGAGTTTGTAAACTGCTCTGAGACTCCTTCAGGTGGTGAAGGGGCGGAATATAAATCCAATCTCCTCTTCTTCTTCCAGGCCCTAGAAATTTGTTATGGTGATACGATTCTAGAAATGACTGGTGTTGTGGCAGATCCTCTGCCTCTCTTTGGGTGTCCACATAAAGCTATCCCAGACTGTGCTCGACACCATCAGAAATCCATCACGGCCTGGAGACCTCACTGTAGCCTGTATTCCTCTCGAGTGGGCCGGAATCCCCTGTTGAAAACAGCCTACTGTGTTAATTACCAGAGAAGTGGGGGTGAAAGAGAGGGTCCTGTCCAGGCCGTGAGGGGCATAGTCTTCAGGTCTTGGAGGTCCCCCGTACATGTCCAAGGCATCCCAGAGGTCTGGCCATTTTGAAGTTCCTGTCGATCTCCCCATGAATTGAGCTAAACAGGACAATAAAGTACTGCACTCAAATGTTCCTTTCAAAGCAGCTTGAGAAATGACGGGCATGGCCTTCTGTCACCACCTCCGTCCAGATGGTTTTCGTCCGTCCTGGCAAGTGCCAGGTCAGGTTTCCTGCAAGTTCCAGGGAGGCTGTTTCTCATCCAGTGTTTTTGACAACTCTTTTTTTTATTTTTCACTGCTTTGTTGGAGAATTAAGAAGCAATAAAAAGGCAGTGAGACGCAGGAAAGCTGCCTGACACTGAATCAGACTCTCAGTCCATCGGAGTCAGTCTTGGCTCCCCAGAAGCTCCCCAGGGTCACAGGCAGAGGTCTTTGACACCACTTCCTGCCTGGTCCTTTTAGCTGGAGATGCCGGGGATTGAACCTGGGACCTTCTGTGTGCTAAGCAGAGGTTCTTCCACTAAGAAGAAGAAGAAGAGATTGGATTTATATCCCGCCCTTCACTCACTTAAGAGTCTCAGAGCGGCTTACAAACTCCTTTCCCTTCCCCTCCCCACAACAGACACCATGTGAGGTCTATGGGGCTGAGAGAGCTCTGAGACAATTGTCCTTGAGAGAACAGCTGGTCCAGAGCTATGGCTTGCCCAAGGTCATCCAGCAGGTGCAAGTGGAAGAGTGGGGAATCAAACCCGGTTCTCCCAGATTAGAGTCTGCACACTTAACCACTACACCAAACAGCAGCCCCTCCCATCTTGCCTATAAAAAGTTAGAATCATAGGGTTGGAAGGGACCTCCAGAGTCATCTAGTCCAACCCCCCTGCACAATGCAGGAAATTCACAAATACCTCCCCCTCCACACACCCAGTGTGTCTTCTGAGAGCCAGTTTGGTGTAGTGGTTAAGTGTGCGGACTGTAATCTGGGAGAACCGGGTTTGATTCCCCACTCCTCCACTTGCACCTGCTGGATGACCTTGGGCAAGCCATAGTTCTGTCAGAGCTGTTATCTCAAGGACAGTTCTGGAAAGAGCTCTCTCAGCCCCGCCTACCTCCCAGGGTGTCTTTAGTGGAAAGGGGAAGGGAAAGGAGTTTGTAAGCTGCTCTGAGTGAAGGGCAAGGTATAAATCCCATCTCTTCTTCTCTCCTTCCACCCTCTCCTTAGCCTGACCTCTAAAGTGAATGCAAAGGGCTCATCATGCCGCAATCCCACTTTTCTCCTTCCTGGTATGGTGTGCGGGCGACGGCTGGTGAAACATCAGGATACAGCTTCTGAGCATGAGTGCCGCTCGTAGGATTTGGCCAAAGAATCTTTAACGTTTCAGGTGTTTGGCAGCCTTTGCACCTGGAGTGCGGATCGTTTCCTAGACTGCTGCCGTTTGAAGGCCACTGAAATTGCCGAAATTACCCTCTTCAAGGTGGTTTCCCGTCCCTTGTCCGTAAAAACAGATTTCAGAGCAGAAGCTGTTCCAGTCGGCCGGGGTAGAATAAATGCCCGTGAAGTGTCCAGACTATGTCAGCCGTTGGATTCCCACAGAGAGCAGGAACAGATCGGGGCCCCTGGGATGGGGCCCAGAGCGAGTGAACCTGTGTAAGAAGGCAGCTCACTGCTCACTTCCCTGCCTTACGCTTGGGGGGGGGGGGGTTTCAGACTGGGGGGGGGGGCATGTTTTCTTCAGCTCCTCCAACCAGTGCGGCTACCAGGAGGCACTTCAGAGCGGGGAATCGTTGTGCTTCAAAGAATGAAGCCTCCCTTTCTGAACGTTCCAGAAAGCACCACCCTTGTCCTCCGTGCTGAACGGACTGTTCTCCTGCCGCCCCTTCTCATGTTCCGTGGAAGCTGGCCTGGCTTGGCTTATCTTCCCTGAGGCGGGAGAAGGAGTCCACCATCCCTGCCTCCCCCTGGATTCTTGGGCAAGGGAGAGCAAGGTCTGACCCATTCCTCCCCCCCATCCCCCAATCCTCCCAGCATCCATCACCACCTGTCCGTTTTCTGGCAGCACCTTTTTGGCTCAGCTGCGTCGGCCTCCTGTCCCAAGTAGAACTGAGGCTCGAGGGCGCGTGGGGGAGAGCCTGTTTCTGTCCACATCCCAAGGCAGGCTGGAAGGACTTGTCCCTTAACTATTAAGCTGCTGGTCCCTTTTGTTCTTTCTAGCAGAGCTGGCCCTGGCTTGCCTCTAGTCTAGGGCATCCACCGCAGTGTTATCAGAGCACCAGGGGTGGAATGGTTACTCTGGTTCATCACAGATTTGCAGAGCTGGGTGGACCCCTCCCGGAAAGTTTGGAATGTTGTGATTTATGCCGGGCTGGGAGGGGTCCAACCTTATCCTACCTGCCCTCTGCGGGTTCTCATGCCCTTTCAAACCAACGTTTCCTCTAATCTGAGTAAGTATGAGCTAGCTCACAGGTTTTTAGCCTCCGGCTCACACATTTGCGTCTTAGCTCAGGAATGATGGCTCCAGAGCAGACTAATTTATTCAGTAGTCGAATTTCTTGCTCACAACTTCAACGCCAGTCCGGTCAGACTGCTGGGGACTCTCCAGAGTCTCAGGTCAAGTTCTTTCTCACATCTGATCCTCAACTGGGGATGTCGGGGATTGAACCTGAGACCTTCTGCATGCCAAGCAGAGGCTCTGCTACGGACACTCCTTCCACACATCACGGACACAAGGATGATTTTTTTTTTTTGTATTTTTGCGCGTTTGTGTCTGTGCGTGGAAGTCACGGCAACCTCTGGCAACTCCTGCTATCACATGCAGGACATTCAGAGAAGTGGCCTGATCGTCTGCTTCCGGCCTCCCAGCCCTGGTATTCTCTGGAGGTCTCCCATCCAAATACTTGCCAGGCTCAGCCTGCTCAGCTTCTGAGACCTGATGAGATCGGGCTTGCCTGGGCTATCCAAGTCAGGGTGCAAGGATTTTGTATCACACGTCCAGAGGAAGTTCTGTGCCTTCTGGACACACACTGGCTCTTTTCTGTTTGTAGAAACGTGAAAACAGCCCAGGGGGAGGGTTGGCTGAAGCTAAAGCTGCTTTTCCCGGCATGCTGTGTTTGCGACAGGTGGGCATCTGGGAGGGACGAGTCCCCTTGCGCACGTGATACAAAGTGCAATCGTGGGGAGAGCGGCTTAGGAATCAAATAAATAAATAATACAAAGAGAGCCAGTTTGGTGTGGTGGTTAAGTGTGCGGACTCTAATCTGGGAGAACCGGGTTTGATTCCCCACTCCTCCACTTGCACCTGGCTGGATGGCCTTGGGCAAGCCATAGCTCTCTGTACCAGCTGTTCTCTCAAGGACAGTTGTCTCAGAGCTCTCTCAGCCCACTCTCTCCCAGGGTGCCTGTTGTGGGGAGGGGAAGGGAAAAGGAGTTTGTAAGCCGCTCTGAGACTCCCTTGGGGAGTGGAGGGCGGGGTATAAAACCAATCTCTTCTTCTTCTTTTTTCTTGTTCTTCTTCTTCTCATGTTCTTCCCCAACAAACATGAGGTCTTTGGAATGTGTAGCGGATGCAAGATGTAACATTGTTGGGTATTTTTTAACAGATGTGCTTTTGTATACCTGGAGGCCGACCCAGTTAAGTTCCTCTGTCGACCTCTGCTTGCCCCACAGAAAACCTGGGCAGTGACTGAAATCGGGGGGCATTTCTTTTTTTGCTGTCTGGAACACCTGCACACAGATCGATTGGGAGGCAAGCCCGGATCTCCCTCTGCATACGGAGCACCAGGGCCTTCGGGAGCCAGAGATGGGCTGAGCCAGACTTGTAGATCGAGATCCGTGTGGTCGTGTCCCCCCCCCCCCAGCCGCCATGCCCTCTTTCTCCCCCCTCCCACCACGATGCCCTGAGAGAATGCCGCTTTCCGTCCCGTTTCCCCCACTCAGGGATCAGGTTGGAAGCCCAGTTATTTCCCGTGTCGTCTGCAGAGTTTTCAAGGCACTAGTCTTTCTCTCTTCTCCCTCCCACCCCAGCGTCCCTCTTTGTTTCCACGCCTTTCTGTGTCCCGTGCCGTTTGAGCGGAGTATCCGGCACAAGTACCGTAGACTTCAACCCTGTGTTTGGTTTGGCAGTGGCGTTCACGCTTGGCGGGCTATTTGAGGGGAGCGGGGTCCCTAGATCAAGTCCCTGGCAGCTCACCTCTTTGTGTAGCCAGATGTGGGGCGAGGGGGAAGAAGAAGCCCTTCCTAACTCTGCCCTTTCCTGTGTTTGGTTCCCGCAGGAGTACAAGCAGAAGCTGGCCCGGGTCACGCAGGTCCGCAAGGAGCTCAAGTCCCACATCCAGAGCCTGCCCGACCTCTCGCTGCTGCCCAACGTGACCGGAGGGTTGGCGCCCCTGCCGTCTGCGGGGGACCTCTTCTCGACTGACTAGGGCCCCTCGTGGGGGGCCTGCATTCCCTCCCGTTCCCGCCCCCTCCTTCCAGCAGAACTCCTCGGGACGACTGGAGATCCTTCCCCCCCGCGACCCGGCATAGGGAGGAATGGACGGAGGCCCTCCTCTGACCCTCGCAGCAGCACGTGCCGCCCCTCATGTTGGTGGGGCGGGGGCAACTACCGGTTCTTCGGAAGAAGACCAGCTCTCTCACAGCTCTTGGCTCAAGAAAGATCACATTCGCGTGGGGCTCCCCTTAGTACTTCCAGTTTCTGCGGCAGGCTGTGCGAATCATGCCTGTGTGTGTGTCTGCTTCTACTTTTTTCAGCAAAAAGAATGTTGATTTCTGATTTGGCTCTCTCCCCCCCCCCCCCCCCGGTATAAAAAGAACTGGGTGGTTTTCTGAATCGCTTTTGTGGGGTGTCAGCCTTGATTTTGAGGGGGGGGGCGCCTCACCCGCTGTGTCGGGAGCATCCCTGTCAGGGGAGGGGTGGGGCTTCTGTTTCATGGGTGACCCGGGTGGGGGGTAGCTTCTGTCCTTTTTGTGGTGCGCGGGGCCATGAGCAACCAAAACACGTCCCCATGACCTTGAGGCGAGTGCACACCCCCCCCCTTGCCGTGCCGCGCATGGGCTCGCGCTCCCCCACGGGGGGTCTCGCTCAGGTTGCCCTTTGGCTGCGCTCGTGCCGCAGGGGTCTCTTCTCACCATCTCCAGTCTGCTGCTGCCGTGCGTCCGAGCGCTAAAGAAGCCCTGGCTCTGAGCTGGGTCTCAATGGAATCCGTAGACCTTAGCCGAAGGGCTGGTGTTTGTTGCCGCGATGGTTGTAGGTCCCGCCCCACTGGATTGCACAAGAGGGTGGTGGGGAGGCGTTTCCCGGCGGGCTCATGCCCGTGGCTGATCTTGGTTCCCGATGGCCATTCTTCTCCCTTCGCCAACCCGTAGCAATATTTGTGCATCTGTAGTTCGTCTGTTGTGTTCGCATTCATGGAAGCTGGCCATGCATGATCGGGGGATCTCCCCTTCCGAGGTGAGGGGAGAGTCTCCACCGGGCTGCCCATCGCCAAGGCAAGTCCCAGCGTTCTTTGGCTTGAGAGGAGGGAGACGGCCTCTCCCGGGCACGGCTGTGGTGGGCTTTTCCTTCGTTGCGCCCGGCAGCCTGGGTCCTATTTTGCCAAACGGGGCAGCTGGGGCGACGTATCCCTTCTGAAGGCCTGGCACATCCAGTCTTTTGAGTTTTAAACGGGAAATCTCCTTCCCACTTGAGGCCCCCGGCCTTCACGAGATGCACGCCTCCTCTGAAGGAGTCCGCCCAGGCTGGTCTCAGTGGGACGGTACCCCCGTGTTGTCCCGGGGAGGCCGGGGCTTTTGTGAGGCCGTCTCTATAAAGGGGCTCTGAAGACGAGCCTTCGGTCTGCAGTGGGGCCGCCCACGAAAAGTGGCTTCACGACTTGGCCTCATTTCTAGACAAGCAGGAAGTTCAGGGCAAAGAAATGGGTCTGGGGGCGTCTCAAGTGGATTGTTTGCGTGACGTTGCTGTGAGTACAATATGCGGGGTTTGAAGAAATGGCGGCCACTTGAGGGGGGGTTTCCCCCCCTCCCCTGCAAAATGTTTTTATGCTTTATTTTAACATAACTGAAACCTTGCAAATTTGATTTGATTCACATTGTCAGGGGAGAGGGGGTGTCTCAAGAGCAAAGCGTTTTCGTAAAATCTATATGTGAATTGATTTAGAGACAAACTTAGAGGTATAGGCTGCCATTTAAGCAGCGGTATATTCTGAAATGTCTGATAAATATATTTTTGAATAAAGAGGGTGTCGTTCAGCGGGTGTGCGGCCCTTTATTGAAGAGCAGCGAGGCCCTCCGTCGTCTTCCTTGCAAGCAGACTCTGCTGTGGTGGCAGAGCCGAAAATAATGGAACAACAGGTCACTCTTGGTCTTTAGCCGCAGGTCTTATGCTGTTCAAAGCGTTGACCCAGTTCAAGAATACCTTGATCCAGCCCTGACCTGGATATCCCCGGCAAGCCCAATCTCGTCATATCTCGGAAGCTGAGCAGGGTCAGCCCTGGCTAGTGTTTGGGTGGGAGACCTCCTCGGAATACTAGCAGTCAGGAGGCGGGGGCAGCCTTTATTCAGCCACCTCTCTTAATATCCTCCGGGCCTCCAGTAGGGGTCAGTCTCCAGAGGTTGCCATGACTTTCAGGTGCACACACGCTCACACGCATATATGAAAATGTATTTATTATTTTCTGTTTCCTTCCCCACACGAGCAGACTTAAGGCGGTACACAACACATTAAAATACAATAAATGACAAATACATAAATGCGATACTATAAAATTCATATTACAGATATACATACAAAGTGCAATTAAGTGCAGGTGGTGATTGCCGTACGATGGTATCCTTGGTTAGTGATGCCAATGGCTTAAGGGCTGTAGTGGTTAGTTTTTAATAGCTCAATTCCTCGGCGGTGGCCCCTAACCATAGGCCTGGTGGAAGAGCTCCGTTTTAAGGGCCCTGCGGAACTGCAAGAGCTCCCACAGGGCCCTGATGTCTTCCAGGAGCTCGTTCCACCAGTGTGGAGCCGCCACTGAGAAGGCCCTAGCTCTGGTAGCGGCCAAGCTAGCGTCTTTTGGACCAGGGAGAGTCAGGCGATTTTATGACCCTGACCTCAGTGCTCTTTGGGGGACATGGGGAAAGGTAGTCCCTCAGGTAGGCAGGCCCCTGAATGCCGACAACAACAAAAAACCCCTTGATCCTGGCTAGTCTTAGAATGTCTCTTCTGCCCAAGGCGTGGGGTGCTGCTGGGATTCAGTTTGTTCAGGGTGGTGAGAACCAGGGAGGATTGTGAGGCACTCCAAAGGGATCTGTCGAGGATGGGCGAGTGAGCATCAACGTGGCAAACGGGGTTCAGTGTGGCCAAGTGCAAAGTGATGCACACTGGAGCCAGAAATCCTAACTATAAATACACGTCGATGGGGTCCGAACTGGCGGAGACTGACCAAGAGAGAGATCTTGGAGTCGTAGTAGATAACTCAATGAAAATGTCGAGACAGTGTGCGACTGCAATGAAAAAGGCCAACGCTATGCTGGGAGTTATTAGGAAGGGAATTGAAAACAAATTAGCCAGTATCATAACGCCCCTGTATAAATCGATGGTGCACCCTCATTTGGAGTACTGTGTACAGTTCTGGTTGCCACACCTCAAGAAAGATATTATAGCATTGGAAAAAGTGCAGAGAAGGGCAACTCGAATGATCAAAGGGTTGGAACACTTTCCCTATGAAGAAAGGTTGAAGCGCTTGGGGCTCTTTAGCTTGGAGAAACGACAGCTGAGGGGTGACATGATCGAGGTTTATAAGATTATGCATGGGATGGAGCAGGTTGAGAAAGAAGTCCTTTTCTCCCTTTCTCCCAATACAAGAACTTGTGGGCACTCCATGAAATTGCTGAGCAGGCGGGTTAGAACGGATAAAAGGAAGTCCTTCTCCCAAAGAGTGATTAACATGTGGAATTCACTGCCACAAGAGGTGGTGGCAGCCACAAGCATGGACGGCTTCAAGAGGGAATTGGATAAACCTCTGGAGCAGAAGTCCATCAGTTGCTATTAGCCACAAAGTATAGATAGGAACTCTCAGTCTGGGGCGAGTGATGCTCTGCATTCTTGGTGCTGGGGGGGGGGGAACAGTGGGAGGGCTTCCTGCCCCCACTGCTGGACCTTCTGAGGGCACCTGGTGTTTTTGGCCACTGTGACAAGAATGTTGGACTGGATGGGCCATTGGCCTGATCCAACATTGGCTTTTCTTATGTTCTTTGGTCTGGTCCTTTTAACTGGAGATGCCAGGGATTGAACCTGGGACTGTCTGCAAGCCAAGCAGAGACTCTTCCACTGAGCCACAGCCCCTCCCTTTCCTGGTGCTCACCAAGGGTTTTTAGAAAGCAGGTTTGGGCCCATTTGGAGCTCTCATAGGCTGTACAGATATTTAAAAGCCTTGGATAGGCAGCAGTTGCTGCCACCACAGCACACAGATCTTCATTGTGTAATGGAAGGTAAGCTGTGTGAATGCAAAAAACTAAAATAAAAAGAGTATGCTCATTTTAAAAGGCATCCTGTTAAACCGAGCTTCTGCCTGTGAATTGAAGGCAATTGTTAAAGAGTTATTAATCTTTAGGACAAAGTTTGAGTCCAGCGACACCTTTGAGACCAACGAACTTTTATTCAAGGCGAGAGCTTTTATGTGCCTGCACACGAAAGCTTCTACCCAGAATAAAACCTTGTTGGTCTTACAAGTGCCACTGGACTCAGCCTTTTTTGTTGCTTCAGAGCAGCTTGGCTGGATCGAACTGTTCTTTGCTTTATAATCCATCTTTCTCACTGAAACTCAAGGCAGGTAACACGAGGTCAATGCAATCAGTATTGGATTACAGCGATATGAAATCCTGAAGCTTTACTATTAGAGCCTCACATAACCTTTTCCCCTTCCGTTTGGATGTTGGTCCCTTCTCCTGTGGTGGTCCCTACTGCTGTGTCAGAAGTTGAACTCTGCCACAAGTTCCAAAAAAATCTGGCATAAGGTATCCGGGTTGCATACAGGAATACATACTGAAGGGAACTGGAAACAGATCAGCCAGTATCATAACGCCCCGGTGCAACCTCATTTGGAGTACTGTGTACAGTTCTGGTCACCACACCTCAGAAAAGATATTATAGCACTGGGAAAAGTGCAGAAAAGGGCAACTAGAATGATGAAAGGGTTGGAACACTTTCCCTATGAAGAAAGGTTGAAGCGCTTGGGGCTCTTTAGCTTGGAGAAACGACGGCTGAGGGATGACACGATCGAGGTTTATAAGGTTATGCATGGGATAGAGCAGGTAGAGAAAGAGGTCCTTTTCTCCCTTTCTCGCCAGACAAGAACTCGTGGGTACTCCATGACATTGCTGAGCAGTCGGGTTAGAATGGATAAAAGGAAGTCCTTCCTCACCCAAAGAATGATTAACATGTGGAATTCACTGCCACAGGAGGTGGTGGCAGCTACAAGCATGGATGGCTTCAAGAGGGAATTGGATAAACATCTGGAGCAGAGGTCCATCAGGGGCTCTTAGCCACAAGGTATAGTTGGGAACTCCCAGTCTGGGGCAAGTGATGCTCTGTCTTCTTGGTGCTGGGGGGGGGGGCAACAGTGGGAGGGCTTCTGGTGTCCTGGCCCCACTGCTGGACCTCCTGATGGCACCTGGTGTTTTTGGCCACTGTGTGACACAGAGTTGGACTGGATGGGTCGTTGGCCTGATCCAACATTGGCTTCTCTTGTGTTCTTATATGGAGCAGAGGTCCATCAGGGGCTATGAGCCACAAGGTATAGATAGGAACTCTCAGTCTGGGGCAAGTGATGCTCTGTATTCTTGGTGCTTGGGGGGGAGGGGCAACAGTGGGAGGGCTTCTACCACCTACCACCTATCATCGCAATTATTGTCATGTACCCCTGGTCCAGCACGGCCCCCGGTTACGGCTGCGGGGGGGGGGGGGGGCTCAGACCTGCCATTTGGTTGTCATCGGATGCTGTATTGTGAAAGCTCTTATAGGTATTTATATGTTTTAACTGTATTTATTGGAATGTTTTAATTGATTTTATAGGTTAATGTATTGATTAGGCCTTGGGCCCATGTAAGCCGCCCTGAGCCCGTTCGCGGGGAGGGCGGGATATAAATGTGAAAAATGAATAAATAAATAAATAGTGTCCCGGCCCCACTGCTGGACCTCCTGAGGGCACCTGGGGTGTTTTTGGCCCCTGTGTGACCCAGAGCGTTGGACTGGAGGGGCCACTGGCCTGATCCAACATTGGCTTCTCTGATGTTCTGAAGTGTGTCTTAGCAACTTTTTGGAGCTCTTCAACTAATAGTTAACTGGCATGACCCAGCGTGATCGGTTGACATTAGGTGCTGGGACTTCCTAAGACTTCCTTGGCCTAATTTGGCCCAGTCCCCCACCAGAGGCCCCGGAGTAAACTGGAGTCTAGCCATTTGGTGCGCACAGTCCCCTTCCTGAGCCTGAGGGGGGTAATGTCGACTCAGGAGCGAGGGAAGAAGGAGATTGCGCCTTGCTGCGGGCTGTTTTCCCACGCGAAAATGGCCCCAGGGAGCTGCATTTGGGGGAAACGTGGGCGTTTGCTGGTCCACGGAGTCTTCCAGCCCCTGCTGCTTGAGAGTATAAAATAACAAAGGGGGGTGGGGGGTCCGCTGGAGGAAAAGCAGGTGTTCTGTCCCTGAGCCATGGCCCCCCGAGACTCCAGCACCCCTCTTCATCTCTCCCACATCAGGGCCCTTGACCAGTGCCACTATTTCTGGTTTCCCCGGAGGCCGGCATGCCCCCAGGCGTTGCTCTGCAGGGCCAGCAAGACCTTTCTACAACTTCCATTAGCGCCTTTGTCCTCTGTCCTCTCCACCCGCAGGCAGCCGTGATAGCTGGGTGCGGCTGGCCTTCAGAGCTACCTGAGCCAATGTTTATTTTATCCAGACGGGGGGCTCAGAGCAGGGGAGCAAGTCTATTTTTGTCGCCTGGGATTAGCAGAGCTTTTGGTATCAGATGTGGGTGAGAGGGCAGCGTGGCACAACGCGCAAGCCCCGACCGCAGGAACAGTTCTGAGATGGGGGGGGGGGGGGAGAGCCAGCAGGCGTGCCCAGTTGCCCAGCTTTTGACTTCATACAGAGGACCTCCCCCACTCTATATGCATATGGTTAATAGCCACTGATGGACCTCTGCTCCATTTGTTTCTCCAGTTCCCTCTTGAAGCCGTCCATGCTTGTAACCGCCACCACCTCCTGTGGCAGTGAATTCCACATGTTAATCACTCTTTGGGAGAAGAAGTACTTCCTTTTATCTGTTCTAACCCGACTGCTCAGCGATTTCATGGAGTGCCCACGAGTTCTTGTCTTGTGAGAAAGGGAGAAAAGGACTTCTTTCTCTACCTGTTCTATCCCATACATAAACTTATAAACCTCGATCATGTCACCCTTCAGCTGTCGTTTCTCCAAGCTAAAGAGCCCCAAGCACTTCAACCTTTCTTCATAGGGAAAGTGTTCCGACCCTTTTATCATTCTAGTCGCCCTTTTCCGCACTTTTTCCAATGCTATAATATCTTTTTTGAGGTGTGGCGACCAGAACTGCACACAGTACGCCAAATGAGATCGCACCATCCATTTATACAGGGGCGTTATGATACTTCTTTTCGCCTGCACTGCTTCACAGGGTTGTTGTGAAGATAAAACAAAGGGAGAGAACCTCATAGGCCACTCTGAACTCCCTGGCTGAAGAAAGGTGAAAGGGCCAGATACCAGCCAGAAAAAAAGACAAACAGCCCCCCGTGAGCCTCTTCTCCACGACTGCATTTAATTCCAGCCTCTAGGGTTGCCAGCCTCCAAGTGGGGCCTGGAGATCTCCCGCTTTTACAACTGATCTCCAGCTGACAGAGATCAGCTCCCCTGGAGAAAACGGCTGCTTTGGAGGGTGGACTCTACGACATTGTGCCATGCTGAGGACCCTCCCCTCCCCAAACCCCACCCTTTCCTGGCTCCACCCCCAAAGTCTCCAGGTATTTTTCAACCCAGAACTGGCAACACTGCCAGCCTTCCAGGTGAACCCTGAACATAAGCCACGTACGTGTTGTGTGATGAAACTGCCTTTTTTGCTACAAATTCAACCCTTATTTCCTTTCCCCTGCGAGAAAAACGAAGGGCAGATGCTTGAACATGCCTTGGCTCCGAAGGTCATTCGGCCCATCTGCTGCCAGCCAGCCGGCATTGGACTTTCCGTCTGGACTCAGCTGTTGTGCAGACGGGTCAATCCTCGGCCGTGGACGGCCTTCCCAGAAAGGCAAGGCGGTCGCTTTGTGCTCCTTGCGCCCCCCCAACCAACCCTGCTTGGCTGCCGGGGGAGTTCTGTGGTGGTCATTATCCCTCCAGCAAGAAGAATAAACAGAATGCGAATCAGGAATTCAGATGTGTTCCGGGAAGCGAATGAAAGGCTTTTCTGGCGCTGGAGCCGAAGTCCAGATGGTGGGGATGAGCAGCCAATACGCTCTAGGTCACCAAATACTCGTGGTCAGAGCATGGACAGGAAGGGGGACAGAAGGGTTACTGCAGGCTGCGAATTTCTGCTTTTGGTTTATTGATTTTGGGGGGATATTTATGCGGCCTTATCTAATAGCCCCAGCGGTGCACCAAAAAACAGCAACTGAATCCGTAAACTTCAAAATAGGGACATGGTGTATCGATAATAAACCCAACAAAAGTTTCAATTTAAAAAATAATAAAGGCAGGGAAACGAACGTTGTGTTGTTGGTCAACAAAAGTATATCCAGTCCCTTATCCCAGTCCAGTCCCCTTGTAAGCCAGTTTGGTGTAGTGGTTAAGTGCACGGACTCTAATCTGGGAGAACCGGGTTTGATTCCCCACTCCTCCACTTGCACCTGGCTGGATGCCCTTGGGCAAGCCAAAGCTCTGTACCCGCTGTTCCCTCAAGGACAGCTTGGGAAAGAGCTCTCTCAGCCCCACCCACCTCACAGGGTGTCTGTTGTGGGGAGGGGAAGGGAAAAGGAGTTTGTAAGCCGCTCTGAGACTCTTAAGTGAGTGAAGGGTGGGATATAAATCCAATCTCTTCTTCTTCTCTTCTTCTTATCAGTGGCAACGTGGAGAGGAGTTGCACTCTGGTGTGAGTCTGGCACACCAACTCAAAACGATACCAGTGCATGGAGGTGGTCCCGGGAAACCCCTGCCCCGCCCAAGGCCCCCCTCCACAAGGCAGGGGAGGGATGACAGCTTATCGGACAGTGGCAGCCAAAAAACACCTCGTTCAGGGGTCAGGCAACCTTTTTGCATCTATGGGCACCTTTGGGATTCTGACACCGCATAGATTATCCCGGGGGACCCCACCCTCAAAGTCCCCCTTCACAACAGGGTTGCCAGCTCTGGGTTAGGAAGTCCCTGGAGGTTTGGGTTGTGTGGAGCCTGTGGAAGGCAGGGTTTGGGGAGGGGTGAGACTCCAGCGGGCGGCAGTGTCATAGAGTCTGCCATTTTCTCCAGGGGAACTGGTCTCTGTTGTCCGGAGACCCGTTATAATCCCAGGAGATCTCCAGGTACCACCTGGAGGCTGGCAACCCTATAACATGGCTTTGCTTTTTCCTGATTTCAGAGGGAAGGAAGGTGCACGGGCCCTGAGGCCAGGGTGAGGGGCAGAAGGCCTCTGGGTATGAAACCCTCACCCAGCCCCACCTGTACAGGGATAGACGACTCACTCATTTCACAACCCTGGCCACAAAAAGCAGGGGGGGAAGAAATACTTGCCCTTCCACGTGAAAAATAAACTTCTTTATTCAGTGACTTATACTGCCTGATTCTCTCAGTGTGACTTCTGCCTCTTGGAACAGTTTTTCGCAAAGCACATTAGCAAGAAATCGTTAGGGAAGCAAAGGCACAAACCAACCTCTCCATACATTCAAGGTTATATATGATATCTCGGCATATAAATAAAAAACAGGTTATTTGACCAACATTCTTTCTTATCCGAGTGCAACAGGGTGTTCTTATAGCAAGGGAGCTGCAACGACCTCTGGAAGCGGAGATGCTGATCTCTGGGAATTGAACAGAAAGATCTATGTGAGTTGTGTGGCTCAGGTCAACAGTGTGGCTTTGTGCCACCAGTGCGGGATGGGGGTGTGGGGGGAGGATCTGTCTATTTCAGGGGTCCCTAACGTTTCTGAGCCTGTGGGCAGCTCTGGAATTCTGACACAGGGTGGTGGGCAGTAGGTTCAGGATGGACAAAAAGAAATACTTTGTTACTCAGTGAGTGATTAAAATGTGGAATTCGCTGACAGAAGATGTAGTGAGGGCCACAGGAATAGATGGCTTTAAAACAGGATTAGACAGATTCATGGAGGAGCAGTCTACCAGTGGCTACTAGCCATGGTGGCTAAAGGGAACCTCCATATTCAGGGGCAGTCAACCTCTGACTCCCCGTGCTAGGAAGCAACATCAGGGGAAGTTGCCCTGTTGTTGGCTTTCCAGAGGAACTGGTTGGCCACTGGGTGAGACAGGAGGCTGGACTAGATGGACCATTGACTTGATCCAGCAGGGCTCTTCCGATGTCCTTATGAAGGCCTCAGCCTCTCTGTCCTGCTCTTGGTCCTCCAAGGGAACTGGATGGCCGCACTGTGAGACAGGATGCTGGACTACATGGACCAGTGGTCTGAACCAGCAGGGCTCTTCTGATGTCCTTCTTTGTGTTTCATTCCTCTCCTGGAGGCAGTCTTTTCAGCAAAGCCTTCTAACTCTGCCTCAACGGGCTCTTTCTCTGTACCCAGCCCACTGCTAAGCAATGGTCTCAGGGTCTTTTCCGTAGAGGGTTTGCCAGCTTGGTCACCTCCACCACCCCAAAAAACCCCAACCTGCAGTGTCCCTTGCAAACTTTCTCATTGCCTGCCAACCAAAGAGGCACCTTGGCTGGTATCTATTTCTTTTTTAAAGACAGCAATGGCTCTACAGCAACTAATTCCCTGGGTGGCAAAGAGCTCATCTTGCATCAGGTACCTCCACAAAAGTCTTGGGGTGGGGGGAGGAAGGGCTGCCAGCTCTGAATTGGGAAGTACCTGGAGATTTGGGGGGGGTGCCTGAGGAGGGACGGGTTTGGGGATGGACTTTAACGGGGTATAATGCCACAGACGCTACCTTCCAACGCGGCCATTTCCTCCGGGGGAACCGACCTCTGTTGCCTGGAGATCAGTTGGAATAGTGGGAGATCTCCAGCCACCACCTGGAGGTTGGCAAACCCAGCAGAAAGACATTTTCTCTGCCCAGCCTGCACCCTCCCGGGCGACAGAGTTTCTCGTGCTCTCCTGCTGTGCCTTTTTATTTACAAGCGGAGGGGATTTTTTTTTAAATTATCCAACTAAAGGACTAAAAATAGCTGACAAAAGGTCCAAGCTGGATACAGTCGGAGTGGAGAAGAAACGCAGCGGGAGCCGCAGGAGGCCGCTCCGATGGAGCAGATCTCTGATGCTGGCCTTTGTCTGACAGTCACGGCAGCTTCTCCAGCTTTGTAGAAAACACAGACCCTTCTGCTTGGGGTCAGGGGTCTTTGGAACGTGCCAGCGCTCGTGACGGCCACACCTAGGATGCCGGCCAGAAGAAAGCTGGGGAGGTGATGTTCCTTGTGTTGGATTTTCCCCCCTCAGGAGTTTTGAGGTCATCTTGACTCCAGCGGTCAGTTCGTTGCGTGCTGTTTTCCTGTTCACCCCTCCTCCTTTTGCTCTCTTGAGCTGGCTTTGGCTTTTTTGCAAAGCTGAAATCAGACAAAGACCCCAAGCCTAGAGGGGCCGGATACAGGTCAGAGTGTTGTGGTAATGCCCCATTTCAGAGTACACAAGGGGCTCTATTAATGGGGGTGGGGAACTGTGGGAGGCGGGATGCTGGGCTAGATGGACCACTGGTCTGATCCAGCAGGGCTCTCCTCATGTTCTTATGAAGGCCTCGGCCTCTATGCCGTTGATGGCCCTCTAGATGAACCAGTTAGCCACTGTCTGAGACAGGAGGCTGGACTAGATGGACCGCTGGTCTGATCCAGCAAGACTTTTCTGGTATTCTTGGGAAGGCTTTGGCCTCTCTGCCCCGTTGTTGGCCCTCCAGAGGAACTGGTTGGCTACAGTGTGTGAGACAGGATGCTGGACTAGGTGAACCCTCACTGGTCTGACCCAGCAGGGCTCTTCTGATGTTCTTATCAGGGGAAGTCCTTGGCCTCTCTTGTTGGACCTCCAGAGGAACTGGTTGGCTGCTATGTGAGACAGGAGGCTGGACTAGATGGACCCTCACTGGTCTGACCCAGCAGGGCTCTTCTGATGTTCTTATGAAGGCCTCGGCCTCTCTGCCCTGTTGTGGGCCCTCCAGAGGAACTGGTTGGCCCCTGTGTGATAGTCTGGATACCAAGAGAACTTCAGGCCCCATCTGGAGGTTGGCGACACTAGAGCAATAAGACTAGCATAAGCATATCCCAAAGAATTCTGGGGAACTACAACACTGAGGACTTGGTGGTGGGACCCCCGAAGCAAGACTCATTGCATTTTATAGGTATCAGGAGATCTGGAATTAGACTTTTTCCTTTCACTTAAAGAATCCCTGACAATCTTCCATGAAGCTAGTTCCAGAGGGAAGCCGCGTTGGTCTGCAGTAGAACAGGTAGTTTTGAGTTCAGAAGCACCTTTGAGACCAACCAGATTTTGGGGGGAATGAGCTTTCCAAGAGTCAAAGGCACCTGATGAAGGGAGCTTTGTCTCTCAGAAGATCAAATGACAAAGATCTTATTACAGGCCCAAAGCCGGGATTTTGTGTTTTGTGAGGCACACTTTTTTCTGTGGGGCTAAAGTTCTCAGTGCAGAAAGAAAAGCCATTTAGCCCATAGAAAGCTGTGGCCAGGATAGATCTCTAAATTGCAAGCTCTCACCCGCTTTAGATGACAGTTCTCAGCTGCTGCAAGTTAATCACTTCTGCCAGCCGAAGCAATAATTCTGATAACCCACCAGAAGGTGGGGGATGGGGGTGATGACTTCTATAGTCAAGAAAGCTAACTCTTAAATGAGACCAGTTTCATGACACAGAGTTAGAAGGTATCCTAGAGGTCACTTACTCCAACCCCCTAGCTCAGTGTGGAAATCAGTCAGCTGTAGCACCCCAGTCTGCTTAAAGGAGCGCACACCCTTAATTAAAAAAAAAAAGATTGAAAAAAGCTTTTACAGGAGAAATTCTTGAGGGGCTGTGCCTTTAAGAAAGGGGGCACAGCCCCCCAAAGCCACTCCATAGCTATGGGCCTGTCTTGTTGGTCTCTAAAGTGTTTCTGGATTCAGTTCTAGATATTCTGACAATCTTAACAGTGCCTGAACACCACATAAACCACATAAGGCCAGTTCAAAGTTTATGGTCCCAGGTGGAGGCTGACGAAAGCCAACTGCAGATCGCGGCAATTCCAGAGATGTTTCTTTTCAACAACGATTGTCTTGATCTTACAAAGAGTCTCCACAGTGATCCCTTCTATTCCTGATGGCCGCTGCAACCTTCCCTCACAAAGTATTGCTAGACAAGCAGCCCCTTCCCCTTGGAGGCGGGCTTCACTTGGACAGGGGGGCGATGATGACGTTCCGGTAGCCCTTCACGCCGGTCAGCTTGTCGCTCTCGAAGTCCACCACCAGCTTCCTCAGGCCGGACTGCTGAGGCACGAAGTCCACCCTCACTTTGGCCTCTTCTCCCGGCCCGACAGGGCTGTCGCTGGGGAGAGATTAGAGGACGGACAGAATCAGACATTTCCACCCCTCTGGCAGTCTGTGTCGCTGGCCCGCCCCCAGCCCAGTTTCCGCTCAGCCTCTTCTTCCCCCTCCACCCCCGGTTTAAAAAGCTTTATTTGTCGTCTTATACAGAAGGAACAGTAACATTGCACTAATAATACAACAGAAATTAAACATGAACGTATGCTAAGATATATGGTAAGCTGTTATTTCTCACTCAAGTGCCCTTGCATCAAAATGTCACAGAGTTACATTAAATGCAGGACATCATAAAATTTACTTGGTACATCATAAGATGCAGGGATAGCATTGCCAAAGACATGTTCTAAGCACGTGAACCGTTTTAGTTGGAAATCGCTGCCACAGTTATTGTTACTGAGGGCCGAGATCTTATCTGGGAACTTGTCCACAGAGTAGAATTCTCATATTTTGGCAAACCGTTGAGTTAGAGATGGGACATATTTACTTTTCCAGTAATTGGCAATGACTACCTTTGCTGTGGTCAAGAATAGGACTGCCAAGTCAGCCCGGGGGGCGGGGGATCCCCCGCTATAGGGGTTCCTGATCCGCTGGCCGGCATTCGGCCGGCGGGGGGAACCCCGCCCCAGAAATCGTCCGGTGAGGATGACTTCCCCCGTGTAATGACATCACCTCCGGGTGACGTCATTACGTCGCCGTGGTGCGCACGCGCCAGAAGAGCTCCCAGGGGGAGAACAACTCCCCCCCACCGGTAAGTCGCCGGCACTTGGCAACCCTAGTCAAGAATATTGAGATCAACTCCCTCCGCGATTTGGGGATTTCAGGGCCTTTCCATCAATCAAGTCGGTATGTAGGTAGAGGCTCTGCCCCCACTGGTGGACTTCCTGGTGGCACCTGGTTTTTTTGGCCACTGTGTGACACAGAGGGCTTTTTCCCACTCACATTGTGCCAGCATTCTGCCTCCGTTTGTCCCAGCGCTGGGTGTCAATTTCACACCCTTTGCTGCGGCGTGTGTTAATACGAGGCTTCGCACCATTTTCTCTGCACCTTCGGTAAACCTTTTTCTTTAGGTTTACCAAAGCTGCGGAGAAAATGGCGCGAAGCCCCTGCGCCGCAGCAAAGGGTGTGAAATTGACACCCAGCGCCGGGACAAACGGAGGCAGAACGCCGGCACAATGTGAGTGGGAAAAAGCCCAGAGTGTTGGACTGGAGGGGCCACTGGCCTGATCCGACATTGGCTTCTCTTATGTTCTTATGTTCTGGAGAGAGAGGAATGTGACATCCTGTGGTGTTTCTAATAGCTTTTGAAACTTTTATCCAAAATTTCTTGACGACTGGGACTTGGAAGTCATAGATGGAGACGGCCATATGCTGTGCCGTTGTTTGTCAGCAAGAGTGCTAGCACAGTCTGACTGCCAGAGAGTTTGGTAACTTGGCGAATTGTTTGGGTTCGGCATGATCAGGTTGTTACATAAGACTGAAATAAGATCCTTACAATTTGTCCAATCTGTTTTTAATATTCTCTCAGAAAGGGTGAGTGGTCTTGATAGGTTTTGAGTTTTTCTGCATGTCCATGTTGGGAGGCCACAGAGACAAGAAGCAGGGGTCATTTTGAGCAGGAGCTCAGCTCCGGGAGTTGGTGCCAGCTCCCCCCCCCCACCCGTGGGGGAATGCCTGCTTGTGTCGTGGCTGCAGCAAAATGACCCCGTCCCCTGGAAAGGTCCTTGTTCCTCCAACCAGCCCTCTGAAGGCTTCAGCCACCACTGAAGCTATCCTCCCAGAAGAGTGGTATTTCTGAGGCTTGGATTAGTAGCGGTCCCCTCTTCTGCCAGCTCTTTCTCCCTCCCTCCCTCCCTCCCTCCCTCCCTCTTTCTTTCTTTCTTTCTTTCTTCCTTTCTTCCTTCCTTCCTTCCTTCCTTCCTTCTCTTTTCTTTTCTTTTCTTTTCTTTTCTTTTCTTCCTTCCTTCCCCCCCTTCTTTCTTTCTGGTGATGTCAGGGGGTGTGGCATATGCAAATAAGTTATGCTAATAAGTTATGCTAATGAGCTCCTGCACCTCTTTTTCTACGAAATGACCCCTGACAAGAAGTATGGCTCTGAACGGCCTGCTATTAAGGGGCGCATGTGGGGGAAACGCACGGGCATCCTGTTTGTAAACGGGAAGCCTATTCACCTCCCCCTGCTGTAGCAACTCACGTCAAGCGGCTCCCCCCCCCCTTGAGGATCTAGAACCCGATACTCACAGTTCCTGGACCTTCTGTCCTTTGGTGAGACCAGCGCCTTCCATGGTGAAGAGACAGCCGCTCAGGGGGCCGGGCAGGGGGTTGGTCAGAGTCAGCTCAGCCACCAGTTTGCGGTTCTGAACTGGTTCCCCTAAGACCTGCGTTGGACGAAATGGGAAAGATGGGTCTGTTGGCCCAAACCAGGGTTGCGGTCCAGCTATGCCCCTCTCTCGATACCCTTCAAATTTGACCACAGCGTCACGGAGTTCAGAATTCTGTCCTCTGACAGGGCCAGGTGCCAGTGGCTCAGTCACGCTCACGCCTTTTGTCTTGGTGACACCGATTCCTCCTCATCAGGGCAGGGCTGCACAGAATAACAAGCACACACGAAACTGCCCTCTACTGAGTCAGGCCCTCGGTCCATCAGTATTGTCTACTCAGACTGGCAGCAGCTCTCCAGGGTCTCAGGCAGAGAAAGGTCTTTCACATCACCTCCGGCACGGCCCTTTCACCTGGAGATGTTGGAGACTGAAACTGGGACCTTCTGCAGGCCGAGCAGAGGCTCTGCCACTGAGCCACGGCCCCTCTTGACACCTCTCCAGGGTCTCAGGCACAGAAAGGTCTTTCACATCACCTCCTGCCTGGTCCCCTTTAAGTGGATATAATGCCAAGGATTGAATCTGGGATTTTCTGCGTGCCAGGCAGCGAAGAAGAAGAGATTGGATTTATACCCCGCCCTTCACTCGGAGTCTCGGTGCGGCTTACCATCTCCTTTCCCTCCCCCTCCCCATGACAGACACCCTGTGAGGTAGGTGGGACTGAGAGAGCTCTTTCGAGGCCTGCCCTTGAGAGAACAGCTCTGAGAGAACTTGTGACTGACCCAAGGTCACACTAGCAGCTGCATGTGGAGGAGTGGGGAATCAAACCCGGTTTTCGCTGATTAGAGTCCTTGCATTCCGGCTCTTCCGCCGAGCCACAGCCCCTCCAGGGTCTCAGGCAAAGAAAGGTCTGCTACCTGGTCCTTTTAACTGGAAATAATGCCAAGGATTGAACCTGGGGTCTTCTGCATGCCAAGCAGAGGCTCTACCACCGAGCCCTCAGCCCCTGCTAGCAGCATGGCATCCAGTGATCCTACATGCTGAGGAGGAAATCCTACAGTAGATGCCATGTTCAGTGGAAGCCCTCTGCTGAGCAGAGCATACCCCCCCCTCGCATTCCCCACTGACCACCATCTTGGACTCAGGGGGGCAACCGCCATTTTCCCAGAAGAGCCTCAAATCACCTTTGAGCCTCCATCTCGTGGTCTGAGCATTGCAAATGTGGAAGTGAAAGCCGCAAAGCCGCTGTTCAAATGAGTCTCCTAGCCAGTGCATGTTCTACAGTCACGTACCGACGGACTACGCAGCAGCCAGTGTAAGCCTCAAGTGCGAAAACACCCTGAATACGGAGGCGTTTTGTGGTGAGCTTGGCCAGTCGCCATCCCCAGTCCTACCCATTGACTAGACAGAATTCTTTCTAAAGCCATTGCCGTATCTTGTGGCAATGGGTTTCATAGGCTGAAGAAGAAGCATGCACACACACGAAAGCTTAGACTCAGAATTAAATTTTGTTGGGTTTAAAGGTGCCGCTGGACTCAAACTTCGTAGGCTGCCTAGAGTAAGAGAATTCTTGGAACGTTTGCAGCTGCCGATTGTTTAACTAAACCGCAGCGCTTCATTTTATGCCTAATTTG
Organism: Lepidodactylus listeri; assembly: GCA_029233225.1. NCBI lineage: Eukaryota > Metazoa > Chordata > Lepidosauria > Squamata > Gekkonidae > Lepidodactylus > Lepidodactylus listeri. The sequence continues at coordinate 2,310,840 of JARCFY010000002.1, forward strand.
TACAAAAACAAACTTCTTGGTTTGGTGTCAGTTAAAAGAATCCTGGGCCTGCGCTGAGATTTGAAACTTCAAAAACAGCAGTAGAAGACAGTGGCCATGATCCAGGCGCAGTTCTAAGATTTCAGTCCGAGAGTTTTGCCAAGTAGCTGACTTCCCCCCCCCCCCACGGAAATTATTAGGAGTCCCTTAACTTCGGCCAGATCATGCCCCCATGACTGGGAAATAAGGGAGAGGATAGATTGAAAAAAACTTGTCCCCATTTGTAGTTTTGCGAGGATGAGTAAGTGTTCAGAAGAGGGTGGGGACACTGTGTTGAAATTTGCTTTCTAATGAAAAGTCAACACTGCGGCTGCGGGATGTGTGGTTTCCCACAATGTAGAGCTCTGGCGAGCTGAAACAGCTTGTTCCTTTGTGATTTATTAAATCAGCGCATGGCTTCTCCCACGAGCCATGCCACAGCTTATCCCGCACACCCAGCTCCAAGCTCCCCATCTGTCCATGCAGCATCAGAGCATCCCCCAGCGTGGGCACAAAACACAGCTTCCCATGGGGAACATGGGATCTTCCATCTCTTTGTGGTGGAAAGCACCTTCAAGCTACACATGACTCATGGCAGCCCCATAGGGCTTTCATGGCAGGAGACAAGCAGAGGTGGTTTTCCATTGCCTGCCTCTGCGTAGCCACCCTGGACTTCCTTGGTGGTCTCCCAACCAAGTACTCACCAAGGCTGACCCTGCTTGTCTTCTGAGATCTCATGAGATCACGCTGACCTGGGTCATCCGCAACCCTAGACTTCCTTGGTGGTCTCCCATCCAAATACTAACCAGGGCTGACCCTGCTTGGCTTAGCTTTGTTCAGACGGCTCTTTTGAGCTGTGCCAGACACGAGTGCCTGGTGGATTTAAAGGGCACATCCAGATCACAACATCTGGGAATCGTGCCACTTCCGTGAGTAGCCCGCCGATCCCCACTGGGGATCCGTACTTAAAAGATAGTGGTGAAAGTCCGATCTAAGGCTGGCCAAAGGGCCAATGGTGGACTTTCCCCCATCTGGTCATTCCACTAGTGCACAATCAGCCCGTAGGGATGGTCTCCAGACCATCCTGAATGGCCGCCATTTAAAAAAAAAAACGCTTAGCAATGTGCGCATAACCGCTTAAACATGCAATGTCCCCAAGAGCTCCGCTCAAGCAATCCAAACAATTTAATGTTTCTGAGGGTCTCCTGAACTTTATCAACTTTATAAACTGAAAGGGTACCTAGAGGAAGGTATTGCTAGCGGAGCTTTTATCATTTTGGTCCATGCACGAGTGTAAAAACAAGTATATGGTGAGGTGCATATGCACATGCACAGATAGGATTTTTTTTTTAAGCCAGCCGCACGGCTCCTTACAGTGGATGCCATCTAGACAACCCACCTTGGAGTCACGCGTGGTAAAGCACTTCACAGGCGAGCTGTCTGGTTGTGCAATGCTGGATCAAAAAGATCTAGCTCAAATTACAGCCGGGCCAATGGCGGGATTAGCTGCCCGTCTGAACACACCCTTAGACAGCCAGCAAGGTGTAGTGGTTAAGAGCAGCAGACTCTAATGTGGCGGTGCCAGGTGACCTCAGGCCAGCCCCAGTTCTCTCGGAGCTCTCTCAGCCCCATCTGCCTCCCAAGGTGCCTGGTGCAGCGAGGGGAAGGGAAGGAGATTGTCAGCCACTTTGAGACTCCTTATGGTAGAGAAAAGTGGGATATAAAAACCTACTCTCCTTTAAAAACCCTACTCTTCTTCTTCCAAGATTAGGCTAGCCTGTGCCACTGCACAGGGCAGTGGTGGCAGAGCTCACTGGATCGAGACCATGGTGACGAAGACCACTCTCATTTGACCAATGTGCGCCCCCCGGCCATTGCACCTGACCGCTGCGTTTTGCCCCCCTTAGCAAACTGCCCATGTTTTCTCCAGGACAAATATCAGTGGGACGTGAAGGTTCTACTGTGTGGCTCTCATTGACTGGCCTTGTTTATCAAACGTTTATGTTTTGGGGTGCTTTGCGGGTGCCTTTGTAATCTGCCTTTTTTGGAGTGGACAGTGGGAGATAAGTGCCGTATTTTTCGCTCTATAAGACGCACCTGACCATAAGACGCACCTAGTTTTAGAGGAGGAAAACAGGAAAAAAAAATATTCTGAACCAAATAGTAGGTAGGTGGGGGGGGGGGGAGAGAAGGAAGGAAGGGAAGAAAGGGGGGGGAGAGAGAGAAGGAACAGAAAAAAAGAAAGAGAGAGAGAAAGAAAGAAAGAAAAAGAAAGAAAGAAAGAGAGGAAGGAAGGAAGGAAGGAAGGAAGGAAGGAAGGGAGGGAGGGAGGAGAGAGAGAAAAGGAAGGAAGGAAGGAAGGAAGGAAGGAAGGAAGGAAGGAAGGAAGGAAGGAAGGAAGGAAGGAAGGGTGTTTCCCTCCCCTCCCTTGCTTGGGCCCGAGTGGCTTAATGCCACTCAGGCCCAGCTCTTCCCTCCCTACCTCCCCCCCCCCCCCCCCGCAGCCCAGGAATGGTGAGCTGGGGAGGGGGGTTCTCCCTTGGCAGTATTCGCTCCATAAGACGCACACACTTCCCACCCACACTTTTTTTGAGAGAAAAAGTGTGTCTTATGGAGCGAAAAATACAGTAGCTCAAACAAATAAACCCACTGGATATGTTTACAGGAATGCACATTTTATGTGAAACAAGTGGGGGCCTGCAAGAAGCGTGCAGAGATGGTGAAACGTGCTCAGGGAGTGTCAGCCCCCCCCCCCAACACTTCCTGGCTGCCATTTTAAAGGTGGTCAAGCTGATCCCTCTCCGTTTTGTGTACAGAGTACAGACACCCCCTTGTTTCAAACCGAACACTCGCCAAGGAGCGTGCCCAGGCGAAACTGCCCTTCCTCTGCTAACTGGTAGAAGCTGCCAAACGCCAGTGGCATGAGCATCTGGGTTTGCGCCAAGTGTTTTCTTTGTCCTGCCAGACAGGGGTGTAGCCAGCCGCCCATCGAGGACAACGGCCTCTGACTCCCATGAGGACTTGAGTGGGATCACCTTCCTGGAGAGTGATGTCTTGTTTTTCTCCCCTTGTCAGGCGCTCCTGGCTGTGAGTGTACGGTCCTCAGGAGGCTGATGCAGACTGGAGCTTTTTGTCAATAAAAGACGCACTGAGCAGAATGCCAGGGAGAGCTCAGCTCCATCTGCCACTCCTCTGAACATCGGAAGAGAAGGAAAAGGACGTTTTGGCCTTTGTCACCGGCTGGAAGACTGCCGGCCACTGATAAGTTTGCCGGCCTCCAGGTGGGGCCTGGGGATCTCCTGAAGTTGTGACTGATCCCCAGGTGACAGAGATCCATTCTGTCAGCTTCAGAGGGTGGACTCCGTGGCCTTCCTGAAACCCCACCTTCCCCAGGCTCTACCCACAAATCTCTCGGGATCTCCCAACCCAGAGCTGGCAACCCTCACTCAACTGGACAGCCACCACTGCTCTCGCCCAAGCAAGGTTTCCCTCCAGGAAAATCAGTCTGACCCAAATCAGTCCAAAGAGAAACTTCTGTCACATGGAGCCCCCTCCCCTCCCCTCCCTTTGTGAGTCTTGCCTTTTCAGACTGAGAGCCTGGCTTTGTTCCTCATGGAGGGAAACCACTTTGGAAGACGGTAGCCAAAAAGTGGGATGTAACTATGTGAAGAAATGTCTTTTTCTCTCCTGGGAGGCTGGGAATGAACCAAACCTCCCTTTTGCATTTTTACAGTCTCTCCCCCCCCCCCCCCCGGCGGGGTTGGGGTGGGGGAGTCGGTGCAATGGCTTTCCAGCTTGCCTGTATACATATGCTAATGGATTCAGCTAGAAACAATGGAGTGGGTCAAGCCCTCCCCCCTCCTCCAAGCAGGGAACAGAAAACTGGAGGACTAGCAAAGCACCAGGGAAGAAGCTCCAGGAAGTGCCTCTTTGACCTGGCCTGGCTGGGTCAGTGGAAGGGGAAGAGATTTGATAAAACCTCCTTGCAGTAGGAAGAAGCTCTCTTTTCTTTGGGTGCTCAGGATATGAGCTCACGGAAACCTCTCCTCTGGGAGGGTAGCCATTGTTAACCATTGTGCTTGCCCAGAGAGCTGCAAAGTAATGGCAACTCTGTAGAGATTTATAACATCCTAAGCTTAAGGAGCCTATTGTACCATCTGATAGGGCATGTATAGAGAGAGGGACAGAGGATTTGCGTTTTACCCTTTGCTTTCTACCCAGTAGGTCTTTCACGTCACCTGCTACCTGGTCCTTCTAACTGGAGATGCTGGGGATTGAACCTGGGACCTTCTATATGCCAAGCCGAGGCTCTGTACCACTGAGCCACAGCCTCTCCCTCCCTTCCTTCCTGCACAGGCTTGCCTACATCACTCTCTGGTCAAATCTCCCACTGCCCAGAAGTTCTGAGCTGCACAGAGAGAGGCCAGCACTTCCTTACCCTGATTTTGATGTCTGGGTTTTTTACATAGATGTTCCGGACGCCGAGCACAATCTCTTTGGTCGCGTAGTCCTGGAGGAGGGCCATCGCCTTGATCATGTTGTCCTCTGTCAAGCAACCACCGTACTTCTCATAAAGGATGCGCAAGGGGACGGTCCTATCTGGAGGTGAAACCAGAAGGGAAACGGCATTAGAGGTTTGCCAAAGTCAGGAACAAGACTCCTTCTTGACCCCAAAGGGTTATGAGGATTCCATAACACAATGAAAAACAGCATGGATGATGCAGTGCTAGAGATGGAAGGGAATATTTCATACACACTCAGTTATATAAGAACACGAGAGAAGCCCTGTTGAATCAGGTCAATGGCCCATACAGTCCAACACTCTGTGTCACACAGTAGCCAAAAACACCAGGGGCCCTCAGGATGTCCACCAGTGGGGCCACAACTCCAGAAGCCCTCCCACTGTGGCCCCCCCCAAGCACCAAGAATACAGAGCATCACTGCCCCAGACGTCAGAACATAAGAGAAGCCAATTTTAGATCAGGCCAGTAACCCATCAAGTCCAACACTCTGTTTCACACAGTGGCCAAAACCCAGGGGCCATCAGGAGGTCCACCAGCAGAGCCAGAACTCCAGAAGCCCCTCCCACTGTGGCCCCCCCCCAAGCACCAAGAATACAGAGCATCACTTGCCCCAGACGTCAGAACATAAGAGAAGCCAATGTTGGATCAGGCCAATGGCCCATCCAGTCCAACACTCTGTGTCACTCAGTGGCCAAAAACACCAGGTGCCCTCATGAGGTCCCCAGTGGGGCCAGAGCTCCAGAAACCCTCCCACTGTTGACCCCCAAGTGCATCACAGAGCATCACTGCCCTAGACTGAGAGTTCCTATCTATACCTTGTGGCCAATAGCCACGGATGGGCCTCTGCTCCAGATGTTTTCCCAATCCCCTCTTGAAGCCGTCTATGCTTGTAGCCGCCGCCACCTCCTGTGGCAGTGAATTCCATCTTTGCATTGCTCTTTGGATGAAGAAGGACTTCCTTTTCTCTCTTCTAAGTCTATTCCTCATTAGTTTCATGGAGTGCCCACAAGGAGTTCTTGTCTTGTGAGAAAGGGAGAAAAGTACCTCTTTCTCTGCCTGCTCTATCCCATGCATCATCTTGTAAACCTCGATCATGTCACCTCTCAGTTGTCCTTTCTCCAGTCTAAAGAGCCCCACGCTTTTTAAGGTCTATGGGAATGTGTAGGGTGGAATTCAGTCCATCCCACTCATGTATTCTTTTTATTTGTTTTGTTGCTGACCTCCCCATATTTCTTTTTATTGACTTCATTTACACCCCTCTTTCTTCCCCTGTGGGGCCACTAAGGGGCTGACATACTTCTCCCCTTCTCCATTTCCTCCTCCCAACAATCCTGTGAGTAGGCATGGATGAAAGAGTGTGACTGGCCCAGGGTCACCCAACAAGCTTGCATAAGAACACAAGAGAAGCCAATGTGGGATCAGGCCAGTGGCCCCTTCAGTCCAACACTCTGTGTCACACAGTGGCCAAGAACACCAGGTGCCCTCAGGAGGTCCAGCAGTGAGGCCAGGACACTAGAAGCCCTCCCACTGTTGCCCCCCCATCAAGCACCAAGAATACAGAGCATCACTTGCCCCAGACCGAGAGTTCCTATCTATACCTTGTGGCCAATAGCCTCTGCTCCATATAAGAACATAAGAGAAGCCAGTGTTGGATCCGGCCCATCCTGTCCAGCACTCTGTCACACAGTGGCCAAAAACACCAGGTGCCCTCAGGAGGTCCAGCAGTGAGGCCAGGACACTAGAAGCCCTCCCACTGTTGCCCCCCCCCAAGCACCCAGAAGACAGAGCATCACTTGCCCCAGACTGAGAGATCCTATCTGTACCTTGTGGCCAATAGCCACTGCTCCATATAAGAACGTAAGAGAAGCCAATGTTGGATCCGGCCAGTGGCCCATCCAGTCCAGCACTCTGTCACACAGTGGCCAAAAACACCAGGTGCCCTCAGGAGGTCCAGCAGTGGGGCCAGGACACTAGAAGCCCTCCCACTGATGCCCCCCCAAGCACCCAAAAAACAGAGCATCCCTTGCCCCAGACTGAGAGTTCCTATCTATGCCTTGTGGCTAATAGCCACTGATGGACCTCTGCTCCATAGGTTTATCCAATTCCCTCTTGAAGCCGTCCATACTTGTAGCCCCCACCACCTCCTGTGGCAGTGAGTTCCACGTGTGAATCACTCTTTGGGTGAAGAAGCATGGCAGAGTGGGGATTCTCACCTGGGTCTTCTAGATCCCGGCCCGACACCATGACCCCTACACCCTACTACCACTCCTTCCTGTTTCTGCTTTAATTGCTGTTTCTATATGTGTATATATTTTAAGCAGGGTGGCCAGTTCTGGGCTGGGAAATACCTGGAGAGTTTGGGGGTGGAGCCTGGGGAGGGGAGGGTATGCTACAATGCTATAGAGTCCACCCTCCCAACCAGCCATTCTCTCCAGGGGAACTGATCTTGGTCAGCTGGAGATCAATTGCAATAGCAGGAGATCTCCAGGTGCCACCTGGAGGTTGGCAGCCCTAATTCTAAGCTGATTTTAATGTCTTTTTTTATCTGATTGCTGCCTTGAGGGTGCTGACTGGGTAGAAAAGTGGATGAAAATATTTCAGGTAAAATAAAGAAATGAAACCTCAGCTAGGAAAAAGCATTTCTGGGACTTCCGTGGTAGCCAGAGAACCGGCCCGTTTCCAAGACGTTGTGGGGGACACATGGTTGCTGCTGGGGGCAGAAGGCTTCTGCCTCCACCTCACACTGGCCTGGAAACACAAATGTCACAGGAGGCACAAGACGGGACACTGATGTGCTGGACACTGGTGTGTTCCTACTTTCTCCTTCCCTGCTCTAAATTAGCTCCATCAACTGCTGGTGGTGGAAACGGAGCACGGAGAGTCTACTTTATATCATAGGTCCCCATTCCTAGACATTATCGGGGAGATGTGGGTGGCAGCCTGGGGAGCGGGGGGGGGGGGTGCCTTCTGCTTTTCACAGCAGCCGTGTGCCCCTTGGAACATCTGGTCTGACCTGGGGGAAGCTGACCTTGAACCAGAATGGTTCTGTCCCCAAAGCCAAATGCCTGCAGTGGCATCAGGAGCCCCAAAACGAGTACCAATCCCCCCCAGACGACACTGAGCCAAGGCCCCGGGCTCACAGCTTGCCCTGCCAAGAGCTACCATTTTCCCCTATAGGGTCCTGACCTTGGTTTTTCTACATCTTTTCCAAATCCCACCTAATGACAGGGCACTGCAGGTGGAACACGCTTCCTGGAGGCAGCTCGGGCGGAGGTCGTCCTGATAAACGGGTTCTGCCGTACGTACAGTGCTCGAGCGCTGTCAAAAATAGCTCTGTAGAGAGCACAGTGCGTCGGGTCAAAGCAAAATTGAATTCCTTCCCAGCTGTGGAAAAAACCACGTCACTTCTGGACAAGCATATGCACGGCATGAAAGAGAGAGAGAGAGATTGCGTTTGCTATTTTGGCTCTCTTTGTTCGCTGCTTCCACTTTCTATCGAAAACTTTTGTTCAGACTTGCATCGCCAAAAGAAGCCAAGCCTGAAAAGAGCTGAAAGCTCACAAAAACGCTATTTACCACCAACAACACGGCAACAGCATTTTGACAACCTGAAGACGCTCAGGCTATTGACTTAGCAGTTGAGCAGGAAGTGCAAGGGTGCAAAAGTGCCAAATTGGGGTGGGTGGGTGTGTTCTATTGAGACGAGTGTTGCCAGCTCTGGGTTTGGAAATACTTGGAGATGGAGGGGGTAGGTGGAGGGTGGGGTTTGGGGAGGGCAGGGACCTCAGCAGGGTACAATGCCGTAGAGTCCACCCCAAGTGGGACCCTTGTCTCGAGCCAAAGTGGGAACTGACCCCATCTTCCTGCCAAGCAGCCCCTGCCCCACAGCTGGCCAGAGGAGGTCAGTCCACAGCCACATCCCTCAACGGGCGCATCATCAGGTTCTTCTTCTTGCGTGAAGCAAGTGTGATGGGTGAGCTCATACTTGCCCTCTGTGCTTCTATTGGCATTAAGCACGGGGCTTATCTTGGCTGCTCCTACTGGGAGAATTGAATCAGCAGCCTCGGTGGAGCCTATCAGTTGCTTCCATCAGTGGCCATTCCACTGATTTCACAGCTCCCCCTGGGAGCTGTCAGTGATGCTCTGTGTTCTTGGTGCTTGAGGGGGGGCAACAGTGGGAGGGCTTCTGGAGTTCTGACCATGCTGGTAGACCTCCTGAGGGCCCCTGGGGTTTTGGCCACCGTGTGACACAGAGTGTTGGTCTGGAGGGGCCACTGGCCTGATCCAACATTGGCTTCTCTTATGTTCTTATGTCTTGTGCAGTGATGCTCTGTATTCTTGGTACTTAAGAGGGGCCACAGTGGGAGGGCTTCTGGAGTTCTGGCCCCACTGGTGGACCTCCTGGTGGCACCTGGGTTTTTGGCTATTGTGTGAAACAGAGTGTTGGACTGGATGAGCCATTGTCTTGATCCAGCATGGCTTCTCTTATGACGTTCTTACTAGCCTGATACCTGTGCTTCACTATGGTATTTAAGTTCCGTAAACCCAGTTATAATACTGATGATGTGAAGTTTGAAATGTAACATTTGTTGTAGGAATTCTAATGGAGAAGATTGTAGTGTAAAAAATGAAGTGAGACATACATACTGGTTTTTCTCTCTCTACTGAAGGACCTCTCTGTAGACCACATTGGTGGTTCTGCCCTCAGGTGCTAGGATCACCAGGCTGCTTGGTGAGCTCACTCTGGAGCAGGCCACATAGAACTGTCCATTTAAGAAGCAGTCGTCTGTTAAGTCAACTCCTGCCCCCTTCCATGAAAGTGGTGGCCTCTCTACTGGTATTCCTGGATCGTTTTGCTCACATGGAGACTGTGTTGTTATGAGCACCTCTGGGTGATCTCGCTGGTTCTTGGCCTGCACAGCTCAGTGCCCCGCAAGAGTACTATGTGCAAATGTCTTTGCTGCATTCCTAAGTCACCTGCTCCTTGTAACGTTAAAGTACCCCGGCCCTGCTCTGACACCTGACAGACACTTGTCTGTCTGGTGTGTGTGGATTATGTTTAAAGGCATCCGGGAGCAGTGTTCCCTCTAAGCTGAGTTAATGTGAGCTAGCTCACAGTTTTTTAGCCTCCGGCTCACACATTTTTGTCCTAGTTTAGGAAGGATGGCTCCAGAGCAAACTAATTTATGCAGCAGCCAAATCACAACTTTAATGCCAGTAGTTCACAAAGGAGAATTTTTGCTCACAAGACTCCCCAGTTTAGAGGGAGCATTGTCCGGGAGGCTGGGCCAGCAGCAGGGCTAAGGCAATCCTGCTGACCAAACCTCCCCGGCAGCTATAAGCCTCCCACCTCCTTTCCTACACCTGACAGGCAGCTGCCTGTCCAGTGTAGGAGGGGGAGGAGCATTAGAAGCCACTTTGGAGGTGGGGCCAGCAGGATCACTGAGGCGTTACTGCTGGGGTGGGTTCCCTCATGGCTTTAAGCACCCTGCAACCTGACAGAAAATCACCTGTTAGGTGTAGGGGGTGAGGGGGAGTGTGCTGGAAGCCATTGGAGAGGCTGGGCCAGCAGCATCTCTGTACCTCACAGATGGTTCTTGGCCATTCCTGATCTCCTCGACTGCCGTTCGCTCTCTGCAGTCTCCTGGAACTGGTTTTTTTTTTTAACCTCAGAATCCTAAGCTCTGCAGCTGACCAATCAGAGAGTGGGGGGGGGGGGGAGTGCAAGGAGGCCATCTGTACCTAAAACACAATCCCACTTGTTCTAACCGAACTCATGACTTGCTCAGAGACAGGCTCCAGTTCTGGAGGGCTCCTGGTTAAAGGGTCTTTGTCTCCCACCACACTCCTGGCTGCACCTGGACAGGAGCACAGTGCACCCATCTCCTGACACGCCCAAAGCAGGGCCAGGGAGTGACAAGCCTCGTCTTGGCCCGACGTCAACCGCACTTCCCCACTTTGGCAGGAAACCCTTCCATCTCCAGGGCAGGCCGGAAGGACTGCTTATCTCCGTGGCTTCGCCTCTGGCTCTGTTCCCCCAGGTTCCTACCCTGCGTGTTTCTTCAAAGAATCGCACTCTGCCGGCTGCACAAGAGGAGCCCATTGTTTGCTTGGGCCGGGTGGGGGGGACAGAAACGGACTCAGTGTAATAGCATCTGCTGGCTTGGCATGGGCCTCAAAGGGTAGGAAACTGCCGCTGCGGAGAGAAATGTTACCCTCTGCTTGCACTTCCTTTGGTAGGACAGGAATGCCTGTCTTGGTGCCAACTGTGACAGGCTGGCCACCGCAGGGATTGTGACTCCCGGCCAAATGAGCGTGCCAGGCTCTGGGAGCCAGGCCTCACGAGTAAGCTTACGCTGCCTGCAACGACACCCGTGCCGCTCCATCTTGAGTATGAAGCCTTCAACCAGGGTGTGATGAGAGCCAGTGTGGCACAGTGGTTAAGACTGTCATCCTAGGATCTGGGAGACCCACATTCGAATCCCCACTCTGCCGTTGAAGCTTGCAGGGGGACCTTGGGCCAGTCACTATTTTTTTATTTTTTTTTGCCGTGAAATCACAGCCAACTTATGGAGACCTTTCTTGGGGTTTTCAAGGCAAGTGACTTTCAGAGGTGGCTTTGCCATTGCCTGCCTCCGCATAGCAACCCTGGACTTCCTTGGTGGTCTCCCATCCAAGTGCTGACTTGATGCAAGCCACTTTGGGGGGGGGGGGGAAATGTAAGGTACGAATGAAATTAAATAAATAAATGCACACACTGTAGCCAGGATCTCCTCAGATCAGAGCAGCTAAGCAGGAGTCAGCCCTGGTTAGTACTGAGATGGGAGACCGCTAAGGAAGTCCAGGGTTGCTACACAGAGGCAGGCAATGGCCAACCACCTGTGTTCATTTCCCCCCCATCTGGATGGCCCAGGCTAGCCTGATCTCATCAGGTGTGCTGTTTCCACAGAGCTTACACACTGGAGCGACAGACGTAGTCCAGAATCAGAGTCAACAAACAGAGCCAAAGGTCAGAGAGCCGGGGATTCCTTCCAAGGTTGCAGGGCTCAGGAACAAGGAGTGGTTGCTACACAAGCAGAGGCAGGTCCTGAATGTGCAGAGTTGCTACCGCACTGAGGCAGGTGTGTGAAGTTTTTAGCAGGAGGTTCTCCCTTCCCAGCGAGTGGAGTCTGCCAAGGCTTACAACTCCTCCCGTTGCCTTTGCAGGAGCTGCAGCCTTGCACTCCTTCTTCGCTCCTGCTTAGTCAGCCTTTGGCGTGCCCTACGTCTGGGGCACTCAGGAGAACTGGGCAGGGGATCTGGCCTTGGGGGGTCTGCAACTGGGGGTGCTGGGCCAGGCTCAGGATCGGTCTCTCTTTCTGGCCACACCTCCTGTGCAGCTGCTGGGGACTCTTCCTCCTCAGGTACTGTGGAGGGTTCTTCCTCTGGGCTGACTCCCGAGGAAGCTGGGTTGCTCCCTGCCTCTTCCTCGTCTGAGGAATAGTCAGCCTCAGCAGAGCCAGCACCCATGGCATCGGGCCTCAGGATGAAGCTGCTCGCCTGGAGGACACACTGTGAGAACACACTAAACTCTGCCTGGATTTGATAACAGTAGTGGGATGGGGGCTCCACTTGCACCATCTGGTTCTCTTTTGGGGGGCTCTTTTGACCCGCTTGCCCTTGCAGATGCTGGCAGGATCCTGACAGTTGTGAATCCAGCTCTACCTGCTCCTTGGATCCTTGTCCCTCGTAGCTGGTAACATCATCATCTAGGGGCCTCTTGCAGGGGAACAGCCTTCTCAGTCGTGGCCCCTTCCCTGTGGAATGCACCCTCGGATGACACCCGTGCCCTGCCAGACTTCTTTAGTGTCCATGGGGCTTGCAAGGCTGAATTCTTTAGGTTGGCCTTTGGAGTGTAACCACATGTTTGGGCTGTTTTTAGTGGTATAGTGATAGCCACAGATTTTAATAATTTAATATTTTAATGTTAATTTCTGACATTTGTTATTTCTTTTTATATTGTTTTACCTTATTGGTTTTAATGTCGTAAGTCGCCGCGAGACCCTCTGGGTGAGTGGCGACTAAAAAAAATCTAATAAATTAAAAAGAGGAATAAAATGCATAAACCGCAGCACAGCAAAGAGGCAGTGCACAGCTGATGGAGCCAATGGGTATAGTGCAGTGCGCACGCATGGAGGAAGCTTATCATGTGTTACATATGAACCTCAGAAGAGCCCTGCTGGATCAGACCAGTGGTTCATCCAGCCCAATATCCTGTCTCACACAGTGGGATAACTGGTTCCTTTGGACAGCCAACAACAGGGCATAGAGGCCGAGGCCTTCATAAGAACTCCAGAAGAGCCCTGCTGGATCAGACCAGCGGTCCAGCTAGTCCAGCCTCCTGTCTCACACAGTGGGACAACTAATTCCTCTGGACAGCCAACAGCAGGGCAGAGAGGCTGAGGCCTTCATAAGAACACCAGAAGAGCCCTGCTGGATCAGACCAGTGGTCCATCCAGTCCAGCATCCTGTCTCACACAGTGGCCAACCAGTTCCTCTGGAGGGCCAACAGCAAGGCATAGAGGCCGAGGCCTTCATAAGAACCCCAGAAGAGCCCTGCTGGGTCAGACCAGTAAGGGTCCATCTAGCCCAGCATCCTGTTTCACACAGTGGCCAACCAGTTCCTCTGGAGGGCCAACAACAGGGCATAGAGGCAGAGGCCTTCATAGGAATATCAGAAGAGCCCTGTTGGTTCCAACCAGTGGTTCATCCAACCCAGCGTCCTGTCTCACACAGCAGCTGACCAGCCACCTCTAGGGAGCCCCCAAAAGCAGGATCACTGCAACAGCCTCCTCCTGCCCCCTGTACTCCCCGACAATTGATATGAAGTGGCATACTGCCACCACTACTGGAGGGAGTAGATGTCCATCACGTCTAGCAGCCATTGTGGTTCCACAATACAAGATGAGCAGAAATCTATTCCGGGGGGAAGAAAGTCTACTGCAAGCCAAAGATTCCAGTGCTCTCCAACAGTGTTGGACCTCCCTCCCAAATGAAGTCTGTGGCACTCACACGCAGCCAAGGGACCAGGGGTGGCTGAGGCAATCCCAGTCTGTGATTCGTGACTGTGCCCAAGACAACAGGGCAGGCCTGTCTAGGCTGCTGACTGGCGGATGCACGATGCTCACCTGTGGTCACCACTGGGGTACTCACGTCTGAACTGAGTGAGTCTGCAGCACTGGCCAGCATGGCAGAAGTTCCTTGGCTCAGATTGTTCCTGACCACCAGTGACCCTTCAGGGCAACAGCCCTGGGCGGTTAAAGGGCTGCCCCTTTTCCCTCCCCATACATCACCACGTGGCATTCCCTCAACATCTCCGGGCATTCCCTCAACATCTCCGGGCATTCCCTCCACACCTCCGGGCATTCACTCAACATCTCTTCTGATCTCATTCCAATGAGGAGATGAAGCTTCAGGAGCTCTGTGCAGAGTGCTGGGAATGTTAATGATTCAGGAGAGATCAGAGAATGAAGAGGAGAAATGGAAAAGGCCCCCTCCCTTACCTGCATACGGCTGCAGGGCGACATTCAGCATGTCTTTCCTCCCGCACTCGGGTCCCAATGCCCCGTTGTAGCCAGCTGCACGGGCACCAAACATCAGCCGGCACATCCGCTCACTGGACGTGTTGTTGCTGATGACGGCAAAGATGTCGAAGTCGCACCCGTTGTTCATGCCATCTGAGACTTTGATCTTGACTTTCAAGCCCTCCTCCTCTGTCGGGTAGGTCTTCCGGAGGTTCACCTTCTCCAGCACAGCCTTCTCTTCCTCGGAGCCTGCCAGAAGGAAACCACAACCATGGCAGCCACATTGGTTTATGCGCCAGGAGCTGTACGGGTTTAATTTGATTAAGCTTTCACTAGGTGGTTGTGCAGCGAGAATCTTATTGGCAACTTATTGGAGACTTCCATCAACAACTTCGGAACACAATTTAATAGCGAAGATTATGGAAAGTGCAGAAATGGATAAATTGACCTCTACGCTAAAAGGGCAAATGGAAGAAGATTTTGTCCATTCCTATTTGTATCTGATGATGTGAGCTTTGACAATTGAAAGGTCAGGCCCAAAACTCTTGCTGGTCTCTAAGGTGCTTTTGGACCCAAATCTAGCTGTTCTACTGCAGACCCACATGGCTACCACCCTCTGAAACCACCCTTCTTTAGTGTGTCACACAAACAGCTGGACACAACAGGAGGGAAGAACGGCCTCCTCGTCATTTCTGAATGTGCAGGCTGTGATTCTCATTCCCAGTATTTGGGATGTCTCTGTACCTTCCTGGTACTTGTAGTTGAGGGTGATGTCCTCCCTGGTATCTCTGCCCACACTCTTGGTGCTGATGTTCTTTCCCACGCTCTTGGAGTCGACGGTCTTCTTCCGGGAACTGTCACTCTGGAGCATCCAGTAAACCACGTCCGCGTTGACCTCAGCAAAGACGAAGGGAACGTCATACTTCAGTTTCAGTTCTCCTTCCTTGATGGCCTTGACCGGAGTTGGGCCACAGCAGTAAACTCCTGAGGGGTGAAAAGTGCAGTCAATATACAGTATTTTTTTAAAAAAAAGATGTTTATTTTTCAGAAAATGTAAAGAAACAAAAATAAATGTACAACAAAGAAAAGTCAACAAACAACAAAGAGGAAGTCTGTATCATTACTTTTGCTTACATTTGTCTAGATGGAATCTATACCGTACACACGTCTTCCATTTTTAGCTTCCCATATTCAGAGCTAATAACCTATTTTTAACATTTCTTAAGATAGTCCTCTAACCATTTATATAATCTTAACCAGTTCTTTTCAAAAATTTCTTCTTGCTTTTCCTGTAGTTGTAAAGTCAGTTTATCTATTTCTGCTATTTCCAAAAGTTTGTAGATTATTTCTTCTTTTGATGGAATTTCTTCCTTTTCCCAATATTTTGCATATAAAATTCTAGACACAGTTATTACATGTACAAGTATATGTATATCTGGCCTCTTAAATGTCTCTGGTACTATATTTAATAAAAACAGTTCTGGTACAAATGGTACAGTTGTATCTAGTATTTTTTGCAATATCTCATGCATCTACATCCAATATCTTTTTGTAACATCGCATGTCCACCACATGTGGAAAAATGAACCGTTTTTTTGTTTGCATTTCCAGCAAACATTTGACATATTTGGATACCATTTAGCTAGATTTTCTGGTGTCGTATGCCATCTGTAAAACATTTTGTATATATTTTCTTTAAATGAGACAGCTTTTGTAAATTTTATATTTGTTTTCCACACCTTAGCTCATTGATCTAACTGTATATTATGGCCTATGTTTTGTGCCCATTTAATCATTGTGGTTTCATCTTGCAATTCCATATCTAACAAAATAGTATAAAACGTCTTTATATATTTTACATCTTTACCCAACAGTATTTTATCTATTTCAGTAGGGTTGTCACAAAAACCAATTTTTTTATCTTTTACATATCTGGAATCTAATTGCACCTTTCCCCACCAGTTTAAAGCAACACCCTGGCTTTGCAAGATGTCTTGTGGTTTTAGTAAGTTCTTCTTATCTAACAAGTACTCATATGTCCATAAATGTTCCTTAGTGAGGAGGTTGGGGTTTATAAAAGCCTCTAAAGGTGAAACCCATTTAGGTAGTTTTGTATAAAAGTACATTTAATCCCTTCCCATACTTTTAGCAAGAATGCTCACACTAAGTGTTGCTTAAAATATTTATGTACCTCCATTTTCTCATACCATACATAGGCATGCCATCCTAGATTCAAATCATAGCCTTCTAATTTCAATAGCCTCGAGTTTTCCAGGGCAATCCATTCTTTCAACCAAGTCAGGGCTGCAGCTTTATGATAAAGTTGCCAGCTGGGTACTGCAAAACCTCCCGTTTCTTTCAGTCAATATACATTATGAACCATTGATATCGTGTATCAGAGGACCTTGGGTCTAGGAAGCTATTTCATCCATTCTTCAGGACAGGGGAGTTGGAATACACAGGCCATTACCAAGTGCCTTCTCCCTCTTCCTTAAGAACATAAGAACATAAGAGAAGCCAATGTTGGATCAGGCCAGTGGCCCATTCAGTTCAACACTGTGTCACACAGTGGCCAAAAACACCCAGTGCCCTCAGGAGGTCTAGAAGTGGGGCCAGGACACTAGAAGCCCTCCCACTGTTGCCCCCCTTCAAGCACCAAGAATACAGAGCATCACTTGCCCCAGACTGAGAGTTCCTATCTATACTTTGTGGCTAGTAGCCACTGATAGACTTCTGCTTCATATGTTTATCTAATTCCCTCTTGAAGCCATCCATGCTTGTAGCCGCCGCCACCTCCTGTGGCAGTGAATTCCGCGTGTTAATCACTCTTCGGGTGAAGAAGTACTTCCTTTTATCTGTTCTAACCCAACTGCTCAGCACAGGAAATCTTTGTGTGTGTGTGTGTGTGTGTGTGTGTTGTATAGTGCTTTCATCACAGCTGACTTATGGCCACAGAAGACCAGAGAAAAACAGAGGTGGTTTGCCATTGCCTGCTTCTGTGAAGGAACCCTTGGTGGTCTCCCATCCAAATACTAACTAGGGCCAACCTTGGTTAGCTTCGGAGATTTGATGAGATCGTGTTAGCCTGGGCCCTCCAGGTCAGGGCACCAATCAAGGATCCAGAGCATTAAAACACATCTCATTGTGCAATAAAAAAAAATGGGAGGGGTGGAATGGGCCCAAGAAGGAAGCCATCTTTGGTGATAAGCATAGACCTTTATGGGGTGTGAAGTTGGACTTCAGTGGGGTACATGAGACTGTAGTAGAACTATGGTGTTCAGAATTGTTACCGTCACTTTTCTCCTGAGGAGTCGGGTCCAAAACTTGCCAACCGTCGTAGCCTTCTAGAAGGTCTGGACGAGCCATCCAGCTTTCCACCCAGCAATGGAAATTCCTGCAGAATCAGTAAATGGAGGAGAATGAGAACAAGCTAGAAGGCCAAGCCTTCCCACCTACTTGATCAGATACATATGAAGTTTGTGGAGAAATGGGGCTCACAAGCATTCATTTCTGCCTGGTGCAGTAGTGCGAAAGTCATTCAGCTAGCCTAGGTCTCTAATACACACACACATACACACACACACACACCCCAGACTTCCCTTCACTCACTATTTCTTTCTCTGTTTGTCTCTCTGGGTCACCAACACCATCAAACAAATTTTGGGGAGAGGTCACTCTACTTGAGGGTTTGAGCTCAGATCCTACTTCTACTCTGCTGCTTAAAGCCATAGCACTAGCTTTACATCTCCCTCTTTTGCACTTGCAGCTGAGGGGACTGACACACTAAATTGAGCTCTCTAGGGGAGTCAGGTCTAAGTGGTGCCCTCTCCCCCTTCTGTTCCTGGTATATGTGGACTGAACAGGGGCTTAACATGTGTAACAGAGATTAGACTAATGGCATAAAAAATGAAAAGTTTAATAAGAAAAATCATACACCACATCTGCAAAGACAACAGACTGAGCAAGGAATAAAAGAAAAGGTAATAAACAGCAATAACTATACATATTTCATTTGTACAGATGGTAATCAAAGATTTGTACAGATGGTAAACAAAAATAGACTATAAAGCTGTTGGAGCTCCAAGCATTTAGAAATCATCCATTAATTTGGTTTTAGTGTCTAGAGGTCCCCCCTCCACAGTGAAGAAGAAGAAGAAGACATTGGATTTATACCCCACCCTTCACTACCTGAAGGCGTCTCAGAGTGGCTTACAATCTTCTTTTCCTTCCCCTCCCCACAGCCGACACCCTGTGAGGTAGGTGGGGCTGATGGAGCTCTCCCAAGAACTGCCCTTGAGAGAACAGCTCTGAAAGAACTTGTGACTGATCCAAGGTCACACCAGCAGCTGCATGTGGAGGAGTGGGGAGCCAAACCCAGTTCTCCCAGATTAGGGTCCACAGTCCTAACCACTACACCAAAGGCCTTTCATGAGATCCCTTGCAATTTTGCATAACCTACTACAGTGGTCATGTGGTCAACATCTGAAGCTGTCTTAAACTAAATCAGGACATTGGCCTGATTGGCTAAGCATCGTCAACCTTGACTGGTATCCCAATGCTGCTAACTGAGGTCATTTTCCAAGAGGTGGTACCAGGACTGAACCTCAGACACTGCATGTGCTTCCACTGCATTCTGGCAGCCCAGGAGCCCACGGATCTCCCCAATACCCTCAGACCTTCAGCCTCTCAGTCCCTATAGTCACCACGCTCACAGGCCTCAAATACCTCACCAGGGTCTGCTGTGCAAAATGTTTATTTATTTAGAAAGTTCATGTTCCACCTTTCTGCTCTTCCAAGGGCCACTGCGGCAGCTAAGAATTTAAAATGTACATGATAAAAATCACATTGTAAAACCATTAAAATCAACCCCCTGAACACACATCATTAAAACAATTAAAAACAGAGCTAAAATACATGAAAAACATAAAATCATCAATTAAAACATGATTAAGAAGGAGGGTTTATGGAGGGAAGGCCAAATGAAACAAAAAAAGGATTCACCCACTTGCGGATGATAGCAACAGAAGGGGACCAATGAATCTCCCTGGAGAGAGAGTTCCACAGCTTTGGTGCCATGACTTCTGGGTTTTTACCTGCCTAATCTCACAAGGTGGGGGCACCTGAAGCAGGGCCTCCAAAGGTAGCAGTAATGGCTGGCATGTTCATAAGGGATTAGAGGGTCCTTCAGGAATGTTGGTCCCAAACCATATAGGGCTTTGAAGGTCAAGACCAGAACCTTTGATTGTGCCCAGAAACAAACCAGGAGCCAGTGCACACAGGCCAAAACTGGACAGATATTGTCCCTACGACCCACTCCAGTCGACATCCTGGCTGCAGCATTCTGTACCGGCTGAAGTTTCTGAACAGTTTTCAAGGGCAGCCCCATGTAGAGCCCATTGCAGTAATCTAATCTGGATGTAACCAGGTCATGCACCACCTCTGTGGCCAGATCTTTCCTGCCCAGGAAAGGCCACAGCGTCAGCTGGCTAACTACTCAAAGCTGTCCAAAGGCTCTCCTGGCCCCAGCTTCTGCCTGCTAGGCCAGCACTCTTGAGTCTGACTGGCTCCGGCTGCCCCCTGCCCACTCACCAAATGTATTCCCGGGTCCCCGGCTGCACTTTCCCGTTCTCGTCTAAGTACTGCTCGATCTTCAAGTTGCTGTTGGTATCGTGGGCAGAGTTGTAGTTGGTGATCACACGGGTGGGGATTCCCAGGCACCGGAGCACTAGGGGGCGAGAGGAGGAGAGAGAGGGATGAAAGGTATGCAGCCATCACCCCAGAAGCCTTCTCACAGCCGCTGTGTCCAGACGGGACAGTCTCTGAAACATCCGAGGAGGGAGACATCCGGTCCCATCCTGATTTAAAAATGTCCCACTCTGCAGGGCCAATAACCTCGGATTTGCAATCATAGTTTTCATCATATCATATTGACTTGGGTGACCCAGGCTAGAGGTGTGAAATTTCCAGAAATTTTGAAGCTCAGAAAAAACCCCAGTTTTTTTTTCAGGAAAAAATGGAAATTTTTGGAAAAATTGAAAAAAAAATGCTACATTAGCACTTTTTTTTTCTTTTCCAGATTGAAAGTCATTCTGTTACTTTAGGAACATAAAATATGACTATGGACAATTTTACTTGGCATGAAATTATCACAACTAGCATATTAAAAAATACAGTGTATCCAAACAATTATTACAAACAGAATTTACTTTTTAAATAATATTTATTTGTAATTGTAACAAATGGAGCAACAATCTCCTGAACTGTTTATTAGTTTATGTGGAACAAACAAAAAAACCCTCCACAAAACATATTTTTTTAAAATCCAGAAGTAACAGTTATTCATATTCCCTCTCCACAATATTAAATAATAATAATAATAAGTAATAATAATAATAATACTCATTCTCATAAAAAGAATTGAAGAGGGGGGAAGTGTATAGAAGGGAGTGTGGGACTAAGTTTCAATGAATGGGCATGAAATTTAATCAGAATAATTTTCTGAGCTGTAATTATCAGTATCAGTTTCAGTCTCTGCTTCTGCAGCTGCTCTGTTGTGTCTGTCATGATCACAGTTATTATGGACCCTCTAAGAACTGAAGGTTTGCCCAGGACTTGCCTGTCCTCAGTGCACAGAAATTAGATCAATCTGATACCATACATATTTTTTAGAAATGATTTGGAAAATATTTGAACACCTTGTCTTAAAATATTTTATTCATCACGTTAAAATAAAACATTACATAATCAGTGTTTTTTCTTTTTTCTTTTTTCAATTTTTCCAGTTTTTTGGAAAACAAAAAAAGGCTTCAGGGAAAAAATGGAAAAAACCCACGTTTTTTTCTGATTTTTTCCAGTTTTTTTCTGGGCCTTCACCTCTCTAGCCCAGGCTAGCCTGATCTCATCAGCTCTCAGAAACTAAGCAGGGTCAGCCTCAGTAGTATGTGGCTGGGAGAGCAGTAATGAAGGCTGGGGCTGCTACACAGAGGAAGAAGTGAGCTGTGCCTCATGAAAGCTTCTCCCCTGCCACATATTTTGTTAGTCTTTAAGGTGCTACGGGACTCTTGCTCTTTTCTACTACACAGAGGAAGGCAATGGCAAACCACCTCTACTCGCCTGCCTTGAACTTGGATGCCCCAGGGTAGCCCAATCTCGTCAGATCCCAGAAGCAAAGCAGGGTCAGCCCTGGCTTGTACTTGGATGGGAGACCACTGAGGAAGTCCAGGACGGCAGTGCAGACCCAGGAAATGGCAAACCACCACTGTTGGTCTCTGCCCTGACCTGGATAGCCCAGGCTAGCCGGATCTCAGAAGCTAAGCAGGGTCAGCCTAGTTAGTAGTTGGATGGGAGACCACCAAGGAAGACGGTGCTACACAAAGGAAGGCAACGGCAAAACCACCTCTGCTTATCTCTTGCCAGTTTGGTGTCGTGGTTAAGTGCACAGATTCTAATCTGGGAGAACTGGGTTTGATTCCCCACTCCTCCACTTGCAGCTGGCTGGATGACCTTGGGCAAGCCGTAGTTCTGACAAGAGCTGTTCTTGAAAAAGAGCTGTTTCTGTCAGAGCTCTCTCAGCCCCACCTACCTCACAGGGTGTCTGTTGTGGGGAGGGGAAGGGAAAGGAGTTTGCAAGCCGCTCTGAGACTCCTTTGGGTAGTGAAGGGTGGGGTATAAATCCAATCTCTTCTTCTTGCCTTGAAAACCTTACAGGGTCACCATAAGTCGGCTGCAGCTTGATGGCACACATGCCCAGACATGGAATGGCCCAGGCTTCCCCAATCTCATCAGATCTCAAAAGCTTAGCAGGGTTGACCCCAGTCATTACTTGGATGAGAGATCACCGAGAAAGTCCAGGGTTGCTACGCGGAGGCAGGCAACGGCAAACCACCTCGGTTTGTCTCTTGTCTCGAAAAACCTCCGGGGTCGCCGTAAGTCGGCTGCGCCTTGACCACACTCCCCACCCTCCCAACTCAGGAAATAAGCCAAGACGAGAACTCCGTATCCAGGAAGGTCACTCTGTCCTCTGTGTGCTGCCAGTGGGCTAGGCGGGTGGGGCCCCTTGCAAGGGTGGGGGAAGAGGAGGAGAAGCGGAAAGCTTGACCCCGAGTTCCCAGAGATTTTTTTCCTAGGCAAGATGGGGAAAACAGCTGCAGCGAGAGGTGCGGGAGGGCTGCAGAGGAAAAATGACAAAAGGATCACGCCCGCCCACCCCTTCAGGTCAGTTCCCGTAGGAATGGCTTTTCTGAGCTCATCTTCCTTGGCTGTGTTTGTGGCGTCCCTGCCTCCAAAGAGTTGGGCTGCCAAGAGCAGAAGAGGTCTTTTGTGGAGTCTCAGTGGTGGGAAGATATTCCCGAGCACCCTGTCAAGGTGATCTTATCTGCCCCTGCTTTTGGGGAATGAGCTGCTCCTTAGTCTTGCGCTCCACAGCTGCTGACTGTGCTGTTTTGCATTCCTATGGATCTTATAGCTCCAGTTCAACCAGTCTCTCAGGCGGCAGGTGATGGGAAAGACCACTCTCTGTGCCGGAGAACATGGAGACCAGGTGCCGGGTAGGGATGGGCATGAACCGGCTGACAAACGAAAGTTCCTTGCGAATTTTAGGCGGTTTGTGGTTCACCAAGCAATGTTCGCAAACTGAGCCACCGCCACGAACTTCCACGAATTTTGGCAGCTCCCAAAGAGCAGAAAGCAGTGGTTTAAATGGCTCTGTGTCACGTTTCAGTGACTATCTGGTGCCCTGCAGGTTCCGCGAGTCGAAAAGGTGAGATATATTCTTAGCGAATACATGAAATAAAATCCCCCTGGCCGGGGCATCTTGCTCCGCACCTCGGCATAAGCCAGGACTGGGAATTCTGAACTTGTTTGTTTGTTTGTTTGTTTATTGGATTTGGATCCCACCCTCCCCACAAATCAGGCACAGTAATTAATGCATAAATAGCAATAAAACCCACATAAAGTCATCTAAAAAAATCCAGTTTTACATAAAATGGTCATAAGGTGCTAGCGATGTTTCCTTAATTACTCAAGATAGTGTAAAATAAGTGCAAACAATGATCGAAAGTCGTTCTTGCCACCAACGGTCTAACTCTTCCAGATTAGGGCTGCCAACCTCCAGGTGGTGGCTGGAGTTCTACTGGAATTACACCTGATCTCCAGGGGACAGAGATCAGTTCCCCTGAAGAAAATGGCCACTTTGGAAGGTGGACTCTATGACATTATACCCCACTGAAGTCCCCCCCCCAAAAAAAACCCACTCTCCTCAGGCTCTACCTCCAAAATCTCCAGGTATTTCCCCAAATGGAATGGCAACCCTATTCCTGATTATTATATATGTGAAGATTAATCTACAGCTTAGCTAACTGGCAAAGCGGCTAAATTCCTGCAGCTCCAGGGTCTTAAATCTGAGTTCAAGTTTAGCGGCTTTCTGCCATGAATCTTTACACTTCTGTACATTCCTCGTGTCTTATACTAATGGAATTCTTTTGCAGTTAAAAAACAAAGTATCCAGAATCTATTCCTTATTTGTTCATTTCACGTCTTTGCCTAGCAGGGTCGGGACTTTGGCCCAGCTGTTTCTTGCCAAGTGGGAACAGAGGAGATCTCCTTGGCCCTTTCCAAAATCCCCAAAGAGCACTCCGAGGAAAGGCCTGCCCCTCCCCCACACGCCACCACACGGACTCCAGACAAATTAAAGGACGATTCCAGAGGGGCCGCTGTGTTAGCCTGTTGTAGCAAAATCAAACAGATTTAGGGAGCAATGGGCTCCTCTTGTGCAACCGGCAACAGCCAGAGAAGGCCTTGGGCTCTTTCCCCAGTAGAAGTTGTCAGCCCTAGCAAATGTACACAAGGCCTCCTGAGCACAGGATGCTGCCTAATCCTGAATCAGACCCTCGGTCCATCAGGGTCAGTGTCGTCTATTCAGACTAGCAGCGGCTCTCCAGGGTCTCAGGCGGAGGTCTTTCCCATCACCTCCTGCCTGGTCCTTTTAACTGGAGATGTCGGGGATTGAACCTGGGACCTTCTGCACGCCAAGCAGACGCTCTGCCACTGAGCCATGGCCCCTCCCTCACCTTGGCCCTTTCTGCACTGACAGCTTGCTCCGGAGAATCCGAGGAGTCAGTCCTTAAGGGTTGACTTCACAGTCACACGCACTCCCGCTGCACTGGTTTCCTTCCCCCTCTAGCTTATTTGTTAGTGTATTCTGTATGCATTCTGCATCTACAAGCAAAACCTGCATTTTTTGAGCTAACTGGCTGCCAACCCCTCCCTCCCTCCCTCCTTCTGCAAAAAGACAGGGAAGGGAGGGGAAAAGCCAGACCCTCACATGCAAGACTGACACATTTGGGAGCAGGGAATCCCCTCGTCCTTTATATTTACTGATTTCATCTTATGCTCTCTCTGGCTTTTTAAAAGTTTGCCTGAGTGGGAGGACATGTCCTCTTTTGTCTTTGGAGAAGGAGGGAAAGAAAACAGAACAGGGAGGGAGCGTCAACCTAAACAGAGAGAGAGAGGCAGAAACGCGGGGAGGGCAGCGGGAAGCCCTTAAATAACCGCAGAAACCATTCTACTTTTGAAAGGATTAGCGATTCGAAAGCAGATGAGAACAAAGAACTGCAGCAAAAGGAGTTTTGGTAGCTGTGGGGCAACAGTGTGCCGGAAGTGGTCTGCATGCAGATTTCTGTAAAACAAACAGAGAAACAAGAGAAAGCCCCAACACATACTGGATGTGAAAGCAGGAAGGAATGCAGAATGGAAGAACAGGGTGTGCTCAGAAACCGAGTAGGGTTGCAGAAAGGGCCCTAGTCCTCACTTAAGATTCCAGCCAGCCTGGGGATTTCTTACCTGTGCAGGCCACAGCGGCAAAGACCCAGCACTGCCCGTAACGGACTGGCTGGCAGCCATACTTCCGCCACCGCTGCAGGATGTCCACGCTCCCACTCCAGACCATGGGGCTGACTCCGTCATCGTAGGGCTGTTTCCAGCGCCCAAACAGGATTCCTTGGTCATCGTTGCAATTCACCTGCAGCAGGAGAATTCACCAAAGTGGTGAAGAGAACTTTTATCAGGATGTTCAGAATGTCGCTCTGAGATTTCAGATTTTTGATATCCCTGTTCTAAGATTTGTCTGGGAAGGACAAAGCAGTCTTTTATGCTAGGCCAATCAGTTGCAGAATGAGAGAAGCATTGCTATTCCTCACAAGGCTCTGTGTAATTTTTGTGGCGGAGGAAAGTACCATCAGGTATGCAGCTGACTTCTGGTGACCTCATCGTGTTTTCAAGGCAAGAGATGAGAAGAAGTGGTTTGCCTGCCTCTGCGTAGCAACCCTGGACTTCCTTGGAGGCCTCCCATCCAAGTTCTAATCAGGGGCCAACCCTGCTTAGCTTCTGAGATGTGACAAGATAGGGCTAGTCTGGACCATCCAGGTCAAGGCAAGAGACAAGGAGAGGTGGTTTGCCATTGCCTGCCTCTGCATAGCGACCCCGGACTTCCTTGGTGGTCTCCCATCCAAGTGCTTACCAGGACCAATCCTGCTTAGCTTCCCAGACTGGTGGAGATGAGGCTAGCCTGAGCTATGCAGGTCAGGGCGTAATTGGCATTGGTTGCAGAATTCAGCTTTCATTCATGCACAGTTCCCCTTGCCTGATGCCAATTTTCAAAAAAAATAATTTTGGAGGACATATGAAAAATCCTTTGTTGAGGACATCTTAGGCATGAGAGATGAGAAGCCAACTGTTTCATTAAGACTATGGAACTGCTGAATGGGCCCCCTTCAGCGGCCTCCCATTTTGTTCCAGACAGAGGTGGATGGATGTGGACAGAGGCGGGGCCATGCCATGCAGCCCCCGCACGGCCACCAGGGCCAAAGGGCTGTTCAGCTCCCTCCAGGGCAGCAACTTGCTGGAAAGTGCCGGTTGGCTTCAGAGGCTTCCGACTCACCATGGCGCTCACCACCCGGCTGATGTAGACAGGGCTGTTGCGACGGGAGCAGTCCCGGTCTTGGTTCTGGAAGAATTTGGGGTTGGTGTCCAGCAGCTGGAGGCAGATGTCCAGGATTTCATCCTCAAACTAGTGCAGAAGAGGGAAGGGGAGGAAGAGACAGAAGGCAGAGGGGTGAGGAATGGAGGCAGGAGTACCCCAGGGGATGCGAGGGGGGGGAGTCCAAGCC
This sequence comes from Lepidodactylus listeri, assembly GCA_029233225.1. NCBI lineage: Eukaryota > Metazoa > Chordata > Lepidosauria > Squamata > Gekkonidae > Lepidodactylus > Lepidodactylus listeri. The sequence continues at coordinate 2,337,108 of JARCFY010000002.1, forward strand.
TCACCCCTGGGGGCTTCCATTAGGGAGCCCCCTCCACCTTTTGCCTGCTGAGTTCCTGCGAAAGGCCTCTGGAGGCTCCACCTCAAGGCAAGCACTTGCAAGAAGTTCAAAGACACTAGATAGATAGATAAATAAATAAAACCCACACCCAAATTCAACAACATTTGAAGCTGCTCAAGAGGTGGGTGTGGGGTCCACACATTCATAGAAACACAGAGCTGGAAGGGACCTCCAGGGTCATCTAGTCCAACCCCCTGCACAGTGCAGGATGTTTACAATTATACTGGAGCAAAACCTCGGTGTGGAAGCAACAAATGCAGTCTTTGCAGAAGTGGTGCTAATTTAGTCCCAGCTCTGCAGCCGGGTTCAAGAAGCCCGAAGGAGCAGCAGTTTCCCAGGCAGCTCCGGACCCCCTTTTATCTCAGAACTCAGGCCGGCTCTGGCTGGCAGTCTGACAAGGTCTTGCCTCTGGCGTGTTTGTGCAGGACAGATTAGAGAGACCCAGCGGCCCAGGGAGGTGCCTCCCCTCGGGGCCCCACCCAGGATCAGACAAGACAGGCCCTGGGGGGGGGGGGTGTTCTGCAGAACAACACAAACCCCGCCCAGTCACGAGGAAAAGGGCATTTCAAGGAAGGTGATGCAGGCGAGGAGAGTAAAGGAATGCAAAGTCATTTAGCCTGGGAGAATGCTGCTACGATCAGCCAGGCTTGGAGCTGACTGATTAGGGCTGTCAGTCCCCTGGTGGGGTCAGGGGATCCCCCAAATTCTGGGGCCCCAATCCGCCACTGCCCAGTTTGCTGGTGGGGGAAGCCCCACCCCAAGAGGCCCCCTCCCAGGGCCACTGGTGGGATGAAGAAGAAGATGTATACTTTCATATGCTGTTCGCCGCCCTGAGCCTAACAAATGGTGGGGAGGGCGGGATATAAATCTGACTATAACTAAAATAAGTAAGAAGAAGAGACTGGATTTATACCCCACCCTTCACTCGGAGTCTCAGAGCGGCTTACAAACGCCTTTCCCTTCCCCTCCCCACAACAGGCACCCTGTGAAGTAGGTGGGGCCGAGAGAACTCTTTCAAGGACTGCCCTTGAGAGAACAGCTCTGAGAGAACTTGTGACCGACCCAAGGTCACCCCAGCAGCTCCATATGGAGGAGCGGGGAATCAAACCTAGTTCTCCCAGATTAGAGTCCGCACACTTAACCGCTACATCAAACCGACATCATCGCATTTCCTATGTTGGGGGCGAAACTTTAGGTTTTGGGCAAAACTCGATGGTTTCGAGGCCCCAAACCCCGCAGAGTTTTGCCCAAAACCTAGAGCATCATTCATATGTGGTGGTCGTATAAAGTGATACAAAAATTTTGGTGTATGATTAATAATATGATATCTGAAATTATGGACTTAGAAATACCTCTGGACCCCGAGATTTATTTGCTGAATATGTTACCAGAAGGCTTGTTAAAAACAGAACAAAAGCTGTTGGCTTATATATTGACTGCAGCTTGTATATTACAGGCTAAACATTGGAAATTTTCTAAGCTACCTGAAAAAGAGGAAATAATTAATAAGTTATTGGGCGGGGCAGAATTGGATAAATTAAGTTATTTGATGAATATGGATAATAGAGTTGATCCAATGAATGTGTGGTCCAGATTCTATCTTTACTTTGAGTAATGTATATGCTCTCTAATGATGAGATTATTATGATTGTTGAAACTTAAAAAATTTAATAAATTGTTTAATTAAAAAAAAGGAAGGATCAGGAGTCCCCCAGGGATGGCAGGGGGAACCCCACCCCCAAAGTGCCCAATTCAGGCTGACGTGCCTGGTATGATGATGTCACCTTGCCAGCCAACGCTCTAGCAATCAGCCTGAAAACTCTAGTTTCCCAGCTGATTGCTAGAGGATTGGCCGGCGACATGCCTGGGATGACATCACTTCTGGGTGACCTCATCGCACTGCGCGCACGCTTTGTGCACGTGTGCAGATGTCCAGGAACGGGACCAACTCTCCCCGCTAAGAAAGGTAAGTCCCTTGGCAACCCTATCTGGGACTGTGGATGCCCCTTACAAAAAAAGAGTTTTTTGTGCGTGGATACTACCAGCCAATGACACAGAAGGCATCTGCTTTTTAAAAGTATTTTTCATATGTGCATGTGTGTGTACAGCTGGAGGTCATGGCGACCTCTGGGGACTGACCCTTACTGGGGGCCTGGAGGATATTCAGAGACATGGCTGAATAAAGCCCGTCCCATATAAATAAAGCCAGTTTGGTGTCGTGGTTAGGAGGGCGGACTCCAATCTGGGAGAACCGTGTTTGATTCGCTCAGAGCTGTTCTCTCAAGGGCAGTTCTCTCAAGAGCTCTCTCAGCCCCACCTACCTCAGAGGGTGTCTGTTGTGGGGAGGGGGAAGGGAAAGGAGATTGTAAGCCGCTCTGAGACTCCGAGAGAAGGGCAGGGTATCCAATCTCTTCTCCTAGTGGAGAATGTACGTTCGGGGACAGGGTTGAACCAGGATTTCAGGCCTAGTGCAGAATCACCCAAATGCAACAGTATTGAGATGTAAAACCCACCTGTGGGGTGGGGTATAAATCCAATCTCCTCTCTTCTCCACCTCCTGCCTCTGGCATTCCTTGGAGGTCTCCCTCCCAAGTACTTGCCAGAGTCGACCCTGCTTAGCTTCTGAGACCTGATGAGACCGGGCTTGCAAGGGCTGTCCTGGTCAGGGCAGAAGGCATCTCCTTTTTCATTACCACAACTTGACTGACGTGTGTTTGAACTGTGCAAATTCCCTTCGTGAGACTGTCTGAGGATTTCTGAAGTGGAGATTTACTTCTCTCCTGAGCTGAGGTGTGTTTAGCTTGTCTAGATTAAAAAAAAACCCTGTTCTTGTCCTTAGGCGGCTGGAGTGAGCCCGTCCTTCCTTGGCTGCTCTTTCTGTACTCTTCCGACTTCGTTTTAATATAAATGTTTATGCTCATGCCGTGATTTAGGGCTGTGACGAGTAAACAGAGTGAAACTCAATAGCCCTGGATTAAGCGCCACCAAAAACCCCACGTAATCCCATCTAATCCTATTTAAGTGGGGAAACTGGGCCTGATATGTTGCCCTGGGGCTGGCCTGCCATCCTATAAATCCAGGGTTGCCAACCTCCAGGTGGGCCCTGGTAGTCTCCGGGGATGACAGCTGACCTTCAGGCTACAGAGGTCAGCTCCCCTGGAGAACTTCAGACAAGCGATCCCTATATGACAAATCTCATTTTAATGCCGCTGACTATTTAAACCAGGGTGCTGAACTCATTTGTTATGAGGGCCGGATCTGACATAAATGAGACCTTGCTGGGCCGGGCCATGTGTGTCATAAAATGTAATGCCAGGTAGCGGAGATATAAACTTTATAAAGGACATAGACCAGGGGTGGCCAACCTGTGGCTCGGGAGCCACATGCGGCTCTTTCACACATATTGTGCGGCTCCTGGCAGGGCGGCTGGGGAAGCAAAGGGGAGGCATGCTTTTTCTCTCTTTCTCCCTTCCTTCCTTCCTTCCTTCCCTCCTCCCTCCCATCTATTTGCTTTCCTAGTTTCTCTCTCTCTCTTTCTTTCCACTTCTTTAATTCTTTCTTTCCATCTCTCTCTTTTTCTCTCTCTCTCTCTCAATATCATTAGCAAACAAGTAATATCATTATCAATAACCGGTTTTCCTCGTTTGTTTTTAATTCTGGCAGTCCCGTTTAACGTTAATAAAAAGCAAATTTGCATATTTTTAAAAATAAAAAAGTGTGTGTGATATTTGTTCCTGTCTTGCGGCTCTCAGACATCTCTATGTGGCTCTTACGTTTATTCTATGTGGCTCTTACGTTAAGCAAGGTTGGCCACCCCTGACATAGACTAACACAATTAAGGATTTACAATTTTTTTAAAATAAAACTGTGTTTAAAACGCTAGCAATCTTGCAATATTTTGTCCATTTAACAGTCTCTGATAACTGATGCCTCTGCAGAAATCATGCGCTCCGTGTTCCTAGCCTAGGACCCCGGGGGGAAACACGAAATGCCTGGGCATCCCCAGACCCCACCTGGAGGCTGGCAACCTGCAGAGGCCTGGAGTGCTCCCACCAGAAGTGCAGCCCCCAGGACAAAAGAGCAACTCACCTGCCCAAAATTCCAGGGGATGGAATAGATATAGCTGCTCGAGCCCTGGAAGATGTGGCCGTGCTGAGTCAGCACGTATTCAATCCGCTCCTCTTCGGTTTCGAGGAAGACGGGATCCACTGCGGAACAGAGAAAGCACAGATGCAGCCGTGGCAGAAAGAAGGCAGGGACCCCGGGGGAATGAACGGGGTGATCAAGATCTCCCGGGGGGGCATCTAAAATGGATCGGGTGTAAAACTGCATGTCTTGAAGTATGACTGCATTTGAGCATGTACAGAAACCCAGTTCTAAAGTGGCGGAAGACAAAAGGTTGTCGGCCCACTAAGCAGCTCTTTTCATCTGAAACTGTATTACAGTGGAACAAACATTGAGTCCAGTGGAGGCACCTTTAAGAACAACTAAGGTTTATTCAAGGTACGAACTTTGGTGCGCGCACACGCTTTTTCAAATACATTGGAATGGAAGCTAGAAGAAGAAGAAGAAGAGATTGGATTTATACCCCGCCCTTCACTACCAAAAGGAGTCTCAGAGCAGCTTACAAACTCCTTTCCCTGTTGGTCCTGCCTGGTACATAGAAGCAGCCTTTAGAGGTGTTGTCTTAAGTTCATGAGATCTTGCCCAATATGTAAGAAACTGAATAGCCTATCAGCAGGGGTCCTTTTGTAGAAAAAGAGGTGCAGGAGCATATTAGCATAACTTATTAGCATAACTCATTAGCCTATGCCACGCCCCCTGACATCACCAGAAGTGTGTCAGAAAGGGAAGGTCAGTTTCAGCCCCGTTATATCTTATGGGTCATTAAAATCAATGGCAAAAACTCATAGGGTATATGAGGGGCTGGAGGAAAAGGGGTTTGAGGGAGAGGCTCCAAACTTGCTGGGGCCTCTCCTTGAAATACCCACCAAGTTTCAAGAAGATTGGACCACGGGGTCCAATTCTATGGGCCCCCAAACAGGTTGTCCCATCCCCTCCATTGTTCTCTATGGTGGGGAAAATGTTACTTTTTTCCTACCATAGAGAACAATGGAGGGAATGGGGGCAACCTGTTTGGGGGCCTGTAGAATTGGACCCCCTGGTCCAATCTTCTTGAGACTTGGTGGGTACTTCGAGGAGAGGCCCCAGCAGCTACCCTGCAAGTTTGGAGCCTCTCTCCCAAACCCCCTCCCCTCCAGTGGCTTTTAAAGCTGCCGCCGTATTTCGGCGGCAATTCGGCAGCAGGCCGAATCAGATCAGAGAATCAGCCGGTGGCTGCCCTAGTGGCCACTCCTGGTCTGGCAGAGCATTGCTCCGCCTCGCTCCGCCCCCAAAGGACCCCTGCCTATCAGGAAATGGAATGAGACTTCCTATAGTTGTTGTTGTTTTTCCCTGAGGAAGGACCAGAAGTTTGAAACACTGACTACCACCTGGGGAAAGTGTTGGATATTTATTTTGTATATTTATACTTTTGGAGTCTGTATTTTCTCTTTAACGATTTTGTTGACTTCTGTATCCTCCCATGAGGGATTATGTATGGAGTTATTTCAGATTACATATATTGTTCACTGTACTGAAGTCTTCTTTTGTATATCTTTGTGGGATATTCAGCTCACAATTGTTTTCTGTGTTTTTTTGACCACACTAGTGATGTCTGGGTGACACCCCGATATTTGGGCAAAAACTCTATGGTAGAAGCCATTTTTACCATAGAGTTTTCGCCCAAATCATCAGAGCATTACAGCAATGGCATAGCATGATGACATCACTTCCTGGGTGGCACTGGCAACATGGCCCTCCTCTTTTTCCTGGGAAATCCCCGTCATCCCCGGCACTTGCCAGGAGGGTGTGTGAAAGAGAAACTGTTTTAAAGTAGAGTTCTGCTGTCCTTGGCTGCAAAGAATCATAATGGGTTAGGTTCCTTGTCTTGCCCGCCACCCAGCACTCGAGCCCTTCTGAGGAAGAGACAATAATCTTCTTTCTTTGTGTTGTGAAAAGAGGGTGCTGGTGTGACTCACTCCAGAAGGGAAGGGAGGAAGCAAGACAAATTTCCTCTGAAATTACCTCCCCAGGTTTCCTCTGTAACAGGAGCCTGCAATTCCAACTCGGTGACTCATTCCAACTGCCTTCTTGACTGCTCACAACCCACTCCGAAACTCAGATCAGCTTGGTCACTGCTACTGGACAGTGTGACGGAGAAGGTGGGGAGTTGAGAGAGCCAACAAAGAGAAAGTCACTCTTTAACGCAGATAATAAATCACAAACAGCAAAATAGCCCAACAGGGTCTATATGTGTAATGAACAACCCGACAGGGTCCACAAGCAAAACATAGGTGTACCGACTATGCGAGGCTGTGTCCCTTTTGGATCGGTTGCCCGTCAATGCTCTTACTTTTGGAATAATCTTCTTTGAATGTAATAGAAATTGGATTTCTTGTTCTGAAGAGGTTTAAGCTGAAGAAGCTCCTGGCGATACGAAGGATCAAAGCTGGCATCTTTGTCCTCCGTCTGAAGATTCTGTGTCTTCGTTTGAAGATATTCTGTATATGAGAGACCTGTATGTTTCGCTTGTAGACCCTGCTGGGTTGTTCGTTACACATATAGACCCTGTTGGGCTATTATGCTGTTTGTGATTTATTATCTGCGTTAAACAGTGACTTTCTCTTTCTTTGTACATTACTGTGGTTATCGCTGTATTGTGAGCTGAGAGAGCCACCTGGACATCACAGGGCGGTTATAAAGAACCCACCTGGACACCAAGGATTGAAGAGCAAGACGAAGTCCCCCAGCCTGAAGCTGGACCCTTGGTACCCCGTGGAGGCCTCCATGGTAAGGCTGTAGCGGCCGATCCGGGCGTCCGGAGGGGGGCAGACGGAGACGGTCAGGGAGGCTCCATCCTGGCTCTCCACAGCTGAGCTCCAGGCGGCTTCATCCAAGGAGCCGGAGACAGGGAAATGGGTCTTGGTCCCAGACACCTCACTGGGGCAGGGCCCTGTTGGAGAGAAGACGCATACATCAACACGTGAAAGCTGCTGCACACTGCATCAGACCACTGGTCCATCAAGGTCAGTGTTGTCAAACTGGCAATGGATAGACTGGGCCATCCTGAGCCATCCAGGTCAAGGCAAGAGACATTCAGAGGAGGTTTTGCCATTAGCTGCCTCTGTGTAGAAGAAGAAGAAGAAGAAGAAGAGATTGGATTTATACCCCGCCCTCCACTCATAGAGTCTCAGAGCAGCTTACAGACTCCTTTCCCTTCCCCTCCCCACAACAGACACCCTGGGAGGTAGGTGGGGCTGAGAGAGCTCTTTCCCAAGCTGTCCTTGAGAGAACAGCTGGTACAGAGCTATGGCTAGCCCAAGGTCATCCAGCCAGGTTCAAGCGGAGGAGTGGGGAATCAAACCCAGTTCTCCCATATTACAGCCCGCGCACTTAACCACTACACCAAACTGTGTAGCAACTCTGAACTTCCTTGGAGGGTCTCCCATCCAAGTACTGACCAGGGCCAACCCTGGTTAGCTTCTGAGCTCTGATGAGATCAGGCTAGGCTTGGCCATCCAGGTCAGGGCAAAAGACCTTCAGAGATGGCTTGCCCTTGCCTGCCTCTGTGTAGCGACCCTGGGCTTCCTTGGCGGCCTCCCATCCAAGTGCTACCCAGGGCCAACCCTGCTTAGTTTCCAAGCTCTAACAAGCTCAGGTTAGTCTGGGATACTCATTTCTAAATACACTAAGAGTATCCTTACAGCACTAAGCCTAGCTACCGATGGTTTTGTTGTTGTTAAGCCGCCAGAAAGTCTGCTGACATCTTGAGCCCAGGAGTGGACTGGGAAGTTAAAATGCCCCCGGAACAAGCCAATCTGAGCAGCCCCTGCAACGCTTGCAAAAGCCACTGACATTAGCACCATCCACAGTGGGCGTCGAGACAGGGTGTGACTGCAGTGAAAAAGGCCAGCGCTGTGCTGGGGGGTTATTAGGAAGGGGACTGAAAACAGGACAGCCAGTATCAGAATGCGCCTGTATAAATCGATGGTGCGACCTCATTTGGAGTACTGTGTACAGTTCTGGTCGCCACACCTCAAAAAAGATATTATAGCATTGGAAAAAGTGCGGAAAAGGGCAACTAGAATGATAAAAGGGTTGGAACACTTTCCCTAGGAAGAAAGGCTGAGGTGCTTGGGGCTCTTTAGCTTGGAGAAACGACAGCTGAGGGGTGACGTGATCGAGGTTTATAAGATTATGCATGGGATAGAGCAGGTAGAGAAAGAGGTACTTTTTTCCCTTTCTCACAATATAAGAACTCGTGGGCACTCCATGAAATTGCTGAGCAGTCGGGTTAGAACAGATAAAAGGAAGTCCTTCTTCACCCAACGAGTGATGAACACGTGGAATTCACTGCCACAGGAGGTGGTGGCGGCTACAAGCATGGACAGCTTCAAGAGGGAACTGGATAAACATCTGGAACAGAGGTCCATCAGTGGCTCTTAGCCACAAGGTACAGATAGGAACTCTCAGTCTGGGGCAAGTGATGCTCTGTATTCTTGGTGCTAGGAGGGGGCAACAGTGGGAGGGCTTCTAGTGTCCTGCCCCCACTGCTGGACCTCCTGAGGGCCCCTGGGGTTTTTGGCCACTGTGTGGCTCAAGGGTGTTGGACTGGATGGGCCACTGGCCTGCTCCAACATAGGCTCCTCTGATGTTCTTATGACCTTTCCCGACCGAGACCAGTTGTTTCATGGAGCCCAGGGAGGTTATCAACAGCAAGTTTCCCTTCACTGTTTCAGCTGTGTGCTTTGTTACAGGAACTTATGGCTGCGAGCCCAACCATTCTTGCTAGGGAGTAAGTCCCACGGTATTCGATTGGATTTACTTCACTGCACTCAGTTGTATTTTTGAGTGAAAGAAATATTCTGCGTCAATTAATTTGTCGGGCATGTTTTTGTTCTTGACAGAAGGTTTTCAACACAGTTTGCATCGTTCACCACAGTCAGCTAAGGAAAATAAACTCTGGTTGCAGTCACCCGCCTGAGATAAAGCGGGGGGGGGGGGGGGAGCGAGGCTATTTCCTCTGGAGGAAATTGACCCACAGTTGGGTGTGATCACAGATCACAGCCCGCTGTTGATACAGCCCAAAATCACATTTACCTTTTTAGCAGCTGCATCACACTGCTGAGTACTACCAAGACCCCCTAGATCCTTTTCACACATACTACTGCCAAGGCAAGTCTCCCCCATCCTACAATTATGCATTTGATTTTTCCTACCAAAATGCAGACCTTTACATTTATTCCCACTGAAATTCATTAAATTTCTTTTAGCCCAGTTTTCCAGCCTGTCAAGATCACCCTGTATCCTGACTCTGTTTTCTACCGTATTCGCTACCCATCCCAATTTAGCATCATCTGCAAATTTAATAAGCATTGCCTCTATCCCTTCATCCAAATCATTGATAAAGATGTCGAACAAAACAGGTCCTCCCAGGACGGATCCTTGAGGCACTCCACTTGTCACTCCCCTCCAAGAGGATGAGGAACCGTTCACAAGCAATCGGACCAAAAATGAAAACCTAGCATCTGAAATGGCAAAAGCAAGAGAACAAATGGAACCCCCTATAATCCAGGGGTCACTGCAGGGCCTTGATGGACAACCACATCCTCCCAAGACCTTGTGTCCTCCCCGGTTGCTTGCCTCCCTCCCTCCCTCCCTCCCCGAGAGATCTCGTAGCTCCCAGCTACGGAGTGTTTATTTCAACGGAGCAGCTGCTGGAAGAGGATTGATGGGATGCAGAGGGGAGCGAATACCCTCCACTTGTGACTGATGAGGCTTCGTGATCTGCCTTTCCCGGAGGTCCCTGTGAACAAACAAGAGCCAGAGCTACTGCTGGGTTAGCCGAGGAGGGGCCGCTTTGGCCTACGCTCTGCTCTGGACATCCCCTCTGGAACTGCACTGGGGGGGGGGGTCTCACTTGCATGCCGCAACCGCATGCCCAATAACAGGGCACTGGGCAGGCGGTTGACAGACTCGGCCCTTGTCTTGCAAACTCAGCCCTGCCCTTTGCACAGGGAAACCTTTTGTGGGCTTTGTCGGACCGCTAAACCACACCGCTGCGTTTCCAATGTCTGCTGAGAGCCAGAAGTACAAATTGCCCCCGAAATAGTCTACCTTTGGGGAGATGGCAGGCCAGTTTAGTTCTCTCTCAGACACATCTCCAGATCTGGGTCTGGGACGCACTTTCCCACCCAAAGCAGAGTGGCTGCAGGCTAATGTGGCCAGCCTCCAGGTGGGGGCTGGAGATCTCTCGGAATTGCAGCAGCTAGTTTCCCTGGAGAAAACGTGGGCTCGATGGCATTCTACCCTGCCTTGAGGTCTGTCCCCAGGCTCCATCTCTACGTAGACATTTCCAAACGCAAAGTTGGCAGCTGCCCTTGACGCAGACGGGCAATGTCTTTGCCTGCTCTGTCACCATGTCAGTTGTTGGCATGAGGGTCTGGGGAACAGAGGAAGTATTGGCCCTTCGGTTGCCAACTTGGAGCTGGGAAATTCCTGGCGATTTGGAGATGGAATCTGGGGAGGGTGCGATTTGGGGAGGGGAGGGATCTCAGCAGGGGTCTAATCCCACGGAGCCCACCCTCCAAAGCTGCCCTGCCCTCTAGGGGAACTGATCTCTGCTGTCCGAAAATCAGTTATCGTTTTGAGAGGCATCCAGGCCCCGCCTAGAGGTTGGCAACGCTAATTAGCCTGGGCCTCAGGGTCACACAGCAATGCACACAGGTGCTCTGTTTGTTAGAGTGCCTCAGCATGGGCTCGGTCTGTGAAGGCTGTGTTGGGGAGAGGAGGGCGCCTGCCGGTCAGAGTCAGCCGTGCTTAGCTCAAGAGACCCGGGGCTTGACTCAGGAGACAGCAGCTTCTTGAGTTCGGCTGCTGCAAATTGTGCGATCCGAGCCCCTCAGATAGGGCCAGGGCGAAATCCTGCTGGCCACTTGGACGGTTCCCCGATCAGAGGCACCAGGAACACAACAACCTGCACCTCAGTCCAGCCACATGTTTGGTGGTGGCCCTGTGTTCTCCTAGTGGGTTTGCTTGGGGGTTGCCGGCTGCTGTGACCTGACCCTATGAATGCTCAGCTAGAGACGCCGCATCACCATAATTATACTTCATATTTTTGGAACTTTGAGGGCACCTGGTATTTCTGGCCACTATGTGACACAGAGTGTTGGACTGGAGGGGCCACTGGCCTGATCCAACACTGGCTTCTCTTATGTTAAGTTGGAACTCTGGAAAACAAAACAAAAAACCCTTATTAAAATCTTGTGAGAAACTGTTGCTGAAAGGGCAGCCCTGTGGCGGTGGTAGAAAAGGTGTTAAGGGACAGCTAATTTATGGAAGCCGCTCATGGGGTTTTCAGAGCAGGAGGTGAATGGAGGTGGTTGGTCGTTACCTGTCTCTGCACAGTGACCCTGGACTTCCTTGGTGGTCTCACATCCAAGGACTAACCACAGCCAACCACATTTAGCTTCAGAGACCTGACAAGACCTCACACAGCGGCCGACTAGCTCCTCTGGAGGGCCAGCAACAGGGCACAGAAGAAGATTATGAGAATATCAGACGAGCCCTGCTGGATCAGACCAGTGAAGGTCCATCTAGTTCAGCCTCCTGTCTCATACAGTGGCCAACCAGTTCCTCTGGAGGAACAACAACAGGGCAGAGAGGCCGAGGCCTTCCCCTGAGAAGAGCATCAGAAGAGCCCTGCTGGGTCAGATCAGGGAGGGTCCCTCTAGTCCAGCATCCTGTCTCACACAGGGGCCAGCCAGTTCCTCTGGAGGGCCAACAGACAGGACAGAGAGGCCGAGGCCTTCCCCTGAGAAGAGCATCAGAAGAGCCCTGCTGGGTCAGACCAGTGAAGGTCCATCTAGTTCAACCTCCTGTCTCATACAGTGGCCAACCAGTTCCACTGGAGGGCCAGCAACAGGGCACAGAAGAAGATTATGAGAATATCAGACGAGCCCTGCTGGATCAGACCAGTGAAGGTCCATCCAGTCCAGCCTCCTGTCTCACACAGTCTCCTAACCAGTTCCTCTAGAGGGCCCACAACAGGGCACAGAAGAAGATTATGAGAATATCAGAGGAGCCCTGCTGGATCAGAGCAGTGAAGGTCCATCTAGTGCAGCCTCCTGTCTCACACAGTGGCCTCAACCAGTTCCTCTGGAGGGCCAACAACAGGGCAGAGAGGCCGAGGACTTCCCCTGATAAGGACATCAGAATAGCCCTGCTGGGTCAGACCAGTGAGGGTCCCTCTAGTCCAGCATCCTGTCTCACACAGGGGCCAGCCAGTTCCTCTGGAGGGCCAACAACAGGACACAGAGGCCGAGGCCTTCCCTTGATCTTGCCTCCTGGCACTGGGATGCAGAGGTGGACTGCCTTTGAACTCCTTTTCAGCTAGAGTTGCAGTTAACCCTTTGGTAATTTCCACTTTGGAGAACTTCCTCTAAAATGCCTGGACTGTATAAATCAACAGGTTTAAAGGAGGTCACCCCCCACCTCCAGCCATGCATTGTGGAAAATCCCCACTGGGCGGAGGTTCCTTAAGCGCCGCGGCTTGGCATGTCCAGGGAGACCACGGCTGCAGGCCAGACACAGTTCTCCTTTCACTGGACCCGGAGCTGTTTCAGCGGAGCAGCCGGCAGCTTTGCAGAAGTCAGGCTTCCAAAGATGCTCTCTCTCCAGAGACTGCTCCACCCGCACCTCCCGCAAAACAAACCGGCCAGCCGGGGAGCAATGCACAGTCATGGTTTATGCCTGCCCCCTCCACACATCCGGCCACAATGACTGGCATCTTTCATGGGACAGGGCATTCCACAGGCCCCCAGTCTCTGCCTTCCCACACCAAGCTAGGCCAGGCCTCGCTTACGCAAAGTTGCCAGTAGACTGGAGAAAAATGCCATGCCTCTTCGATAAAGGCTTAGCTGAAGTTTTTCATGACTTCCATGGGAGGGGCAGTGGCTCAGTGGAAGAGCCTCTGCTTGGCATGCAGAAGGCTCCCAGGTTCATTCCTCGGCATTTCGAGGTGTCGGTAAAGGTAAAGGTTTCCCTTGCTCAGAAGCCAGTCGAATATGACTCTAGGGATGCGGTGCTCAACTCTGTTTCCAAGCCAAAGAGCCAGCGCTGTCCAAAGACGTTTCCGTGGTCATGGGACTGGCATGACTAGACACTGAGGCACACAGAGCGCTGTTACCTTCCCACTGAAGTGGTCCCTATTTATCTACTTGCAGTTTCTTGCTTTCGAACTGCTAGGTGGGCAGGAGCTGGGGCCAGAGACGGGAGCTCACTCCATCATGCAGCACTCGGGTCTCGAACTGCTGAACTACCAGTCTGCAGTTCAGCATCTTAACCACTTGAGCCACCGCAGCCCCAAGGTGTTGGTACTTACATTTAAAGCTCTATATAGCCAGAGGCCCGCATACCTTTGAGACCCCCTCTCCTCATACGAGCCCCGTAGAGCACTAAGGTCAACTAATCAGCATCTTTTGGCAGTCCCCGGCCCCAGGGACTTCCAACTTGCCTCGACCAGGGAAAGGGCTTTTTCAGCCCTGGCCCCTACCTGATGGAATGAGCTCCCGGGTGAGATCAGGGCCCTGCGGGATTTACTACAATTCCACAGGGCCTGTAAGATGGAGCTCTTCCGCCAGGCCTTTGGTTGAGGCGGCGGGCGCCCCTTCTTTGTGGCCCACCCCACCAGCGGCCTGGACCCTAACATCTTAAAATCTTCCACCTGTTTTGATATAGTTCTGTCAGAGCTGACATGGTACTTAGGAGTATGGCGTTTTATACTGTTGTTTTAATTTGGTTTTAACTGTGTTGTATTTTACATTGTTGTTACCCGCCCTGAGCCTGCCTGTGGGGATGGCGGGATAGAAATCTAAACAAACAAACAAATAAATAAATCTCCAGTTCGAAGGACTGGGCAGGAGGCGATAAGAAAGACCTCTGCCACAAGATCCTGGAGAGCCGCTGCCAGTCTGAGCTGACAATACTGACCTTGATAGACCAAGGGTGCATTCAGATGGGCAGCTAATCCCGCCACTGGCCTGGCTTTAATTTGATCTAGATCTTTTTGATCCAGCATTGCACGACCAGACAGCTCCCCCGTTAAGCGCTTTACCGTGTGTGACTCCGCGGTGGATTTTCTAGACAGCATCCACCGTAAGGAGCCATGCAGTTGGCTTTTTTAAAAAAAAATCCTTTCTGCGCATGCACATATGTGCCATCACCAGTGGTCCTTCCCTCTGGGTACCAGTTCAGTCAACAAAGTCGATAAAGTTCAGGGAATCTTCAGAAACATAAAATTGTCCTGATCGTTTGAACGGAGCTCTGCAGACATTGCATGTTTGAGCGGTTATGCGCACATCGCTAAGATTTTTTTTAAAATGGCGGCCGTTCGGGATGGTCTGGAGACCATCCCCACGGGCTGATTGTGCACTGGTTGAACAACCTGATGGGGGAAAGTCCACCACTGGCCCGTCGGCCGGCTTAGGACCGGACTTTCACCACTATCTTTTAAGTACGGATCCCCGATGGGGATTGACGGGCTACTCATGGAAGTGGCACAATTCCCGGATGTTGTGATCTGGACGGGCACTTTAAATCCCCCAGGCGCTCATGCCTGGCGCAGCTCAAAAGAGCCGTCTGAACACAACCCAAGAGTCTGATTCACCATAAGGCAGCTTCACATATACTCAAGTCACGTTAACTGGTGGATAACATTCCCAGGAGGCCTCTGCTAAAGGAACAGGACACTTTCCCCCTCCAGGCAGTTGCCAGCCCTGGGAGGAGAGACCCAAAATACACATGAGCTAACCAGGATGACAGACCTGCTCCTCCCTCCTTCCGTGGGGTTGGAGGGGAGGCCGCTCCGTGCTTTTGGGATCACGCTGGAGCTGCAGTGCAACACGGGTCCGCAGGAGGAGTCCCTCATGACTCACGCCACACGACACACACCCCTCCCGGGACCAGGAATAGCTTTCACTCCACCTCCTTGTTCTCAAACAAGGCGGGAAAGTTCTTCTTGTCCCCACTCAAGACAGCTGCTGATTCAGGGCCGTGAAGAATTCCAGGGTGGAGGATTTTCTTTCCCCTTCAGAGTCACAGGAGCTGTTTGTCTGGCTCTGCCCAGGGACCGTCCCCTCCCACCACCCACCCCGGTGGCTTATAAATAAAGCCTGGCCTTTGTCCCCCCGGCCGGGGGGTGGGCATGTGGGCAGGGCAGAGGGGGGCAGTCCGCAGGTTAGCACTCCCCAGACTTCCTGGAACCTGTGGTTTGCAACTGGCCAGAGACAGCAGCCCTTTCTTCTGGGGTGATAAATCGAGACTCATGCTGTTTGCGCCCCTGCTGCAGAGGAGGCGGGTGGCTCTGGAGCTGGGAGCTGCTGCAGAATCCAAGGGATGGATGGATGGATGGATGGATAGGGAGGCACGTAGGTGGGTAGAAAAAGAAGAGATTGGATTTATATCCCACCCTTCTCTCACTTGGAGTCTCAGAGCGGCTTACAAACTCCTTTCCCTTCCCCTCCCCACAACAGACACCCTAGGAGGTCAGCAGGGCTGAGAGAGCTCTGACAGAAACTGCTCTTTTTCAAGAACAGCTGTGCCAGAACTACGGCTTGCCCAAGGTCATCCAGCAGGTGCAAGTGGAGGAGTGGGGAATCAAACCCAGTTGTCCCAGATTAGAGTCCGCGCACTTAACCACTCCACCAAACTGGCTCTGGGAGGGAGGGAGGGAGAGAGAGAGAGAGGGGGGGGGGGAGAGAGAGAGAGAGAGAGAGAGAGATTGTTTTGCAGGGCCTGTAGAACAGAGCTCTTCCACCAGGCCTTTAGGTAAGGAGCCACACCTAATAATCTACAACCCTGTGCCCAATACCACCATCCAGTCTAAGCATGTTGGCAAAAAAAAAATCATTTGCTGACTGTAATCTATATACCGCTACTATTGCACCCCCACCATCATATAAAGCGGTTTTAGTAATTATGTTGTGTTTTATGAGGATATTTATATTGATGTTTTCATCTGTCATTTACTTGTTGCAATTTTGTGTAAGCCGCCTTGAGCCTTCTCCAGCAGGGAGGGCAGGGTACAAATCAAACTAGATAGATAGATAGATAGATAGATAGATAGATAGATAGATAGATAGATAGATAGATAGATAGATAGATAGATAGAGGGGGAGGGAGAGAGAGAGAGAGATCTGCAGGTCCAAGCATAGCTTCCCTTCAGCCAAGGCTATGCCTTTTCTAGCACGGAGGGCACAATCGATTGCCAACCACAAGGGAGACGGCACCTAAGAAACCAGAAGGAGGCTGAGACTCAGGAGGGCAGCTGTGAAGGAACTAGACGCCTTCCTTATCCTCACGGCAAATGTTCCAGGGAGGATCCTTCCCTCACTCTGTGTCCTGCAGCAAGTTGATCAGAAAGGGAAACGATACAAATGGGCCTGGGCTCTTATTGGTCATTTAAATTCTACCACAGTTGCACATGTTTAGTGCCACATTCACTGCCACAGGAGGTGGTGGCGGCTACAAGGAGGAGATTGGATTTATACCCCGCCCTTCACTCAGAGTCTGGGGGTGCATTCAGACGGGCAGCTGATCCCGCCATTGGCCCGGCTCTAATTCGATCCCAATCTTTTTTGTTCAGTGTTGTGTGACCAGACAGCTCCCCCGTGGATCGCCTTACTGCACGCAGACTCCACGGTGGATTGTCTAGACAGCGTCCACCTGGAGGAGCTGCGTGGTTGGGTTTTTAAAAAAATTCTGTTTGTGCATGTGCATAGAGACCCTAGTCTATCTTATACATATTCATTATAACACAAAAGCCTAAAGAACCTTATATATCTACTAATAGAAAAGTCTACAGCTACAGAGATCTATTCCAGTGCTGTAGACTATCTTGCTCCTGATGAAGGTTGCAACACTTGTAAATGATGAAAGATGTAGCAGGCTGTTATGATCTCCAAAAAAGTGATTCCGCAAGCATCAAAGCAAGCAACACGCCTCCCAGGCAAAAATTGCGTGTTTCGACCGAATCTTCTTCAGGCAGAAATATTTTTCCCGGAACCCAAGCTCATAATGCTACACTGCATAGGTCAACAATTTTATAGAAGCCTTCTCCTCTGTAGCTGTGGACTTTTCTGTTAATAGATATATAATGTTCTTTTCTTCGGCGCTGAAAAGAACATCATGGCCCTGTCCACACGAGCGAGATAAGCCGTACGGGAAGTGACACAAATTTTTGCCGGCGCAATTTACGCTGCTTTTGCGGGATCACACAGGTCCATGGACCTGTGAGGGCAAACTGCCGCTGCGTGATCACATGCAGCTGCGGTCGAGTTGTTGTTTTTTCCAGCCCTTTTCAGTGCACTTATCTGCTTCTACAAGGGATGACCCCAACGATGCGCATACCGGGATAGGAGGGGAAAAAAACAAAAAGCCTGCTCCCCAACGCCACTTGTTTGCACTGGTGCAATCACACCAGGAAAGGTCAGTTCTGGGCCGTCGCAAACCATTTGAGACTGCCTTTTCACTGGAAGCTAAATAAGCCAATTCCCCACCGGCTCAAAGCGGTTTGTGACACTTTGACACCGGCTGCAGGACGCTTCCCAGATGTGCTTGTGTGATTGCGCCACTTTGAGCCGGCTGGGAATCGTCCTTCTTGTGTCGCAAATGGGTGCGTATGATCGCACCCTATATATCTACTAATAGAGTGCCGAAGAATAGATTATTTTGAATTGTGATGCTGGAGAAGACTCTTGAGAGTCCCTTGGACTGCAAGGAGATCAAATCAGTCAATCCTAAGAGAAATCAACCCTGACTGTTCCCTGGAAGGCCAGATCCTGAAGCTGAAGCTCAAATACTTTGGCCACCAAATGAGAAGGGAGCACTCCCTGGAGAAGACCCCGATGCTGGGAAAGATGGAAGGTCAAAGAAGAAGGGGACGGCAAAGGATGAGATGGTCAGACTGTGTTATCGATACAACTAACATGAAATTAATTAAACTCTAGAGCATGATGGAAGACAGATGAGCCTGGCGTGACGTGGTCCACGGGGTCGCGTAGAGTCAGACTCGACTGTGCGACTGAACAACAACAACATAATGTTAGTTTTTTATATTATAATCAGGGGTCCGTTGGAGCAGGAGCGCACAGGAGCGCAGCTCCGGGAGTGAGGAGCCCAGGGGGCAGGCACATGACCAAGCCCCGCCCCCTCCTCAGCTTCCCCGAGCAGTGCAGAGGCGCAGCGCCCCGGGGAAAGCCCTGCTAGGGTCTTTACTGTTTTTAATGTTTTGTTTTAATATTGATAATTTTATCATTGTTCCTTTTATGACTGTGTGCTGCTTCTCCAGAGACTTGCTCAAGGTGGCATATAAATTTTCTAAGTATACCATTTTCTATCTGGGCACATGGCACATAAGTACTGGAGAAATTTCACCAACCCTTCAGCAGCTTCCACCCCATCAGTTTGGTGTAGTGGTCAGGAGTTGGACTCTAATCTGGGAGAACCGGGTTTGATTCCCCACTCCTCCACATGCAGCTGCTGGTGTGACCTTGGGCCAGGCACAACTTCTCTCAGAGCTGTTCTCTCCTGAGCAGTTCTCAAAAGACCTCTCTCAGCCCCACCTACCTCACAGGGTGTCTTGTTGTGGGGAGGGGAAGGGAAAGGGATGGGTGGTGCACATGTCCTGGGTATCTCAAGTCTACTTGAAACCTGGTGGTTTCAAGGGAGCTGGAAGAGAATGAGGGTGTGTTCTTTACGCTTATTTTTATTGCACCAAGTATTGGATGGGGAAGGGAACGGAGGAAGAGCAGGTCAGTTTCACTCACCTGTGGAGTGGAGCCTGAGGGGTGGGTGTTGCCTTCTGACACACTTCCGGTATGTTAGGGGGTGTGGCATATGCAAATGAGTTATGCTAATGAGCTCCTGCACCTCTTTTTCTACGAAATGACCCCTGATTATAATGAATATGTACCAGACACACTAGGGTCTCTCTTGTATTTAAATCAATATATGAAGTACACAAGTGCAGATCAGTAGAGAGTGTTTTGTTCAAACATGGGTTTTTTTATGTTTGTCCTGTCTGAATGTTGGCAACCATACACAGATCAAAACCCTTAGTTCAGTGATGTTCTTTTTCACTTGGGCAAGAAACCTAAACAAAGACCTCAAGTTATGCCCTATGGAGGTCACATGCAAAATCTTGGATCCAGGTGATGGTGGTGGTCTATCCTGGAAAAGTTTTGTGTTTTAATTTTGCTTGGCCAAATGCCAAGGTCAGGACAGGCCCAGAGGGCTTCTTCCTCACAAAGCCCCCCCGTGTTTGGCCGAGAAGTGAATGTGGGAAAGGCGAACCGGGAGGCTTCCGGCCTTTGTGTCCTTTTCGCTCCATTGCTCCCTGCCTGATGTATGGAGATAAAACTGCCGCCAAGATTTTTGGAATCCCTCTCCCCTTTCACAAAGAGACTTCAACGGGTCAGCGGTCGGACACAACATTGAAAACATCCATCAATTCTCTTGCGTCGTGGAATCCTGAATCACAGTTTAAAAGCACAGCTCTGGAGGGCAGCCATGTTGGAACAGCCAATTTCTTAGGGATGCAGGGTCGCCAGCCTCCAGGTGGGGCCTGGGGATCTCCCGCTTTTACAACTGTTCTCCAGCTGACAGAGATCAGCTCCCCTAGGGGAAATGGCTGCGAAGAAGAAGAAGAAGAAGAAGAAGAAGAAGAAGAAGAAGAAGAAAAAGAGATTGGATTTATACCCCGCCCTTCACTCACTTGGAGTCTCAGAGTGGCTTACAAACTTCCTTCCCTTCCCCTCCCCACAACAGACACCCTGTGAGGTGGGTGGGGCCGAGAGAGCTCTGAGACAATTGTCCTTGAGCGAACAGCTGGTACAGAGCTATGGCTTGCCCAAGGTCATCCAGCAGGTGCAAGTGGAGGAGTGGGGAATCAAACCCGGTTCTCCCAGATTAGAGTCCGCGCACTTAATCACGACACCAAACGGGCTCCAACTACACCAAACCTCCCAGCTGAAGGGCGGACTCTATGGCATTGGACCCTGCTGAGGCCCCTCCCCTCTCCAATCCCCACCCTCTCCCACCCTCAAAGTCTCCCAGTATTTTCCAACCCAGACTTGGAAACCCTATAGGGATGCCAGCCTCCAGGTCAAATCTGGGGATCCCTGGAATTATAGCTCATCTCCAGACGATAGAGAGATTAGTTCCCCTGGAGAAAATGGATGCTTTGGGGGCCAGACTCTGCCGCATGGTACCCTGGTGGAGCCCCTGTCCGCCCCAGGCTCCATCTTCAGATCTCCAGGAGTTTCCCAGCATGCATCTGGCAACCCTACGCCCCCCCCCCCATACTCTGCCAGTGGCCAGGGGGACCCGGCAACCTTACTTCAAGTCCAGTCGCCCATTAGAGACCTACAAGAGATGGTGAGATAGCTGAAAAAAGGGTGCTTTGACTCTCAAACGCTCATACCCTCAAAATGAGAAGAGAAGAAAAGAGATTGGATTTATACCCCGCCCTTCACTTGGAGTCTCAGAGCGGCTTACAAATTCCTTTCCCCTCCCCTCCCCTCCCCTCAACAGACACCCTGTGAGGTAGGTGGGGCTGAGAGTACCATAGAGTTTTTGGGCGATCGCCAGAGTGTCGCCCCGGCAACGTGCACAACGTGATGATGTCACTTCCGGTGACATCATCGCAGTGCGCGCACTTTGCGCGCGTGCCGGGAAACTCCCAACAAGAAGAGGACTCCTCCCTCCCCGCCAGCCTGCGGTGAGTATTTGGCAACCCTAAACTGCATGTGGAGGCGGAGTGGGGAATCAAACCCGATTCTCCCGGACTAGAGTCCGCGCACTTAACCACGACACCAAACTGGCTCTCTCGTGGGTCATTAAGGTGCAACTGGATTTTGAAACACAGATTAAAAGCACAAGGTTGTTTTTTAAAAAAAAATCTGGGTTTATTGTTGTTGTTATTGTCAGGAGAGGGTCTGGGGCCTTGGGGACAGAAACAGAGCGAAGGTAAAGAAGAGAGCAGACATCTCTCTGCCAGTGTCCGCTGCCACTGCTGAGATCATTGTGTCGGTTTTAGCAAATGTGATCTCTGCTCTGAAGGGGAGGCCCTTCAATTCTCACCTCTCAAATGTCCCTCAACGACATCCTGGGTGCTGCCTACCTCTTCAGCCAGACTAAATGGGGGGGGGGGGGGGCGGGGGGCTGTAGGTGGGGAGAGGATAGGGCTGCCAAGTCAGCCCGGGGGGCAGGGGATCCCCCGCTAAAGGGGTTCCTGATCCGCCGGCCAGCATTCGGCCGGCGGGGAGAACCCCACCTCCGAAGTCATCCAGCCCGGACGACGTAATGACGTCACCGGAAGTGACGTTAGCACGTTGGAGGCGTTGCCAGGGCGACGCTCTGGCAATCGTCCCCAAACTCTATGATACCATAGAGTTTTGGGGCGATTGCCAGAGCGTCACCCTGGCAATGCCCCCAACGTGCTGACGTCACTTCCGGTGACGTTGTTGGGCATGTGCGCAGAGCGCGCGCGCACCAGAGAAGCTCCCAGACGGAGGAGGGCTCCCCCCCGCTGGTGAGTTCTGTAGACTTGGCAGCCCTAGGAGAGGATCCTCCTGACCAGGCCAAGTGGGAATCGGGTGGGGGGAATCGATGCAGCCTGGTGCCAAAAAAGGGAACAAGAATGTAGGAATATAAGAAGAGCCCGGCTGGATCAGACCAGTGAAGGTCCACCTAGTCCAGCATATCCTGTCTCACACGGGGGCCAGCCAGTTCCTCTGAAGGGCCAGCAACAGGGCAGAGAGGCCGAGGCCTTCATAAGACCCTCAGAGGAGCCCTGCTGGGTCAGACCAGTGAGGGTCCATCCAGTCCAGCCTCCTGTCTCACAAAGGGGCCAGTTTCCAGAGGCTCAGGCAGAGATCCTTCACATCATTTCTTACCTCATCCTTTTCACTTTTGACACTGGGATTTAAACCTGGGACCTTCTGCATACCAAGCAGATGCTCTGCTACTGAGCCACAGCCCCACGTGTGTCCAGAGGGTCCCAGTCTCCATCCCTGACATCTCCAGAACTGCAAGTAGAAGCTGCTGGGAAAGAGCTTCTTCTGCCCGAGACCCTGGAAAGCAGCCGCCATCCAAATGAGACGTGGCTGGGCTTGCTGTCTTCAGGATCCGTCATGCTCCCAGGCAACTCTCTGTGCTGGAAGTTCTGCCTGAAGGAGCGCACGGAAGAGTGATGGACAGTTTCAGCAATGAAACATTCCTTGGGGCTTCTGGAATGTTTACTCTCTTTTGTTTTTAGCGTTGTTTTCTTCCAGCGTTCACCGCTTGACAAATTCAATTACCAGCTCCGGAGGCGGCTGCCTGGATTCCTGGAGGGCCCTGTTGGTTCTTTCTCACAGACTCCAACCCAAACACATTTCACTGTAAGAGACGGGCAAAGACAGTACTTGTTGGCAAAGCCGGCCTCTATGGATTGTGGTCCTTGGAAGGTCCTCCGTATGCTGCCTTTTGGGTGTGTCACCGAACTTGAATCGTTCCCATGTTCGGGTTGCCAAGTGTTACTTGCGATTTAGCGGGGGGAGTCCTGGTTGGGTCCGGGACTGTTCTGGCTTCGTGCGCACTGTGATGACGTCGCCCGGAAGTGATGTCATCGCGTCGGGCACGTTGGGGGTGGGACCTCTGCAATTCGAGGGAAAACCGTAGAGTTTTCCCTCAAATTATAGAGCGTCCCCCCGAAATGTGCCCGATGCGGGTGACGTCTTTGCAGTCTGGCAATCTGGGGGTGGGCTTCCCCCGGCAGCCCGATCTGGGCCGGCGGGGAGTGGGCCGATGGAATGGGGGGGTTCCACACACCCCGACGGGACTTGGCACCCCCATCCCATGTGGACAAGACAGCTGGCTTAAAGTAGCGCCTCTAGGGGTTCACCGGGTTCTTCCTTCTCCCTACCCGCTGACAAACCCACTCACTTTCTTGGTCCCTTAAAGATAGTTTCAGGTGGGCAGCCATGACGGTCTGCCGTAGAAGAGCAAGACTGGATTCCAGCAGTACCTGAGAGACCAACCAGATTATTTGAGGCACAACCTTTCGAGAGTCCGAGCACCTGTCGTCGGATACCAGTAGGAACGGAGGTACCTGATGTCCACCTCACTGTCTTGTGTGTCATGTATTCCTGCACGGTCTTGGGTTGCAGGCCTATCGTCCTCTTCGTTCTGGTTGCAGGGGGGATGAGCGTGGGGGTGGGCTGACTGCTTGGCTGGGAAGAGCGCTCACAACCTTGTAACTGCGTTCAGGCGGGGCCTCCCTTTCACTGGGGAAAAATGCTTGCTTTGACCTGGGGTGCCAGACGCTGCTTGTGAAAAGTACTGTAGTCAGGAGGCCGGTGGAGTGATTTCAAGCATAGCCCTTTTATTAGGTGGTCAGATCAAGCATGCCAAAAGGGCTCCAGGACCCTCTTTTTATGCTGGCCGGAGTCACACCTCCGGCCACACCCAAATTACCGGATAGGGTCTTACATTCACCTTGTTGGTCATAGGTTCCCTGCGGAGAACCTAGGTTTCTTATTGGTGGACACTTAGGATCCTTGCATCTATTGCCTCCCCTGGCCGAAGCTCAGGTCGCTGTCTGGCCATGTGCTCTGGCCATGTGGCGGTCACCATTACAGGACCACATGTATATAATGCTCTGCTTACAGGCGCTGGGGGTGGTTGGGAGGATTAACAAAGCGTAGTAGGTTTTGGCAGGCTGAATGGGTTGGTGTGATTGGACAGGTCACGGGGGGGGGGGCGGTCGTATGAATTACGTTTAATATCAGAACTGGTGCCAAAGGAGTCAGTTCCGACACAGATCACCTTAGCTTGAAACCTCTTTATCTCTCAATGAACAAATCACTGCCAAAGGTGGGAGAGGCGGGGAGTCAAGATGCGAAGGTACAATACAATATTTACTAGCTCTTGGACTGAAGACCAACAGCGCGAGCCTCCGAAACAGAGTCCCAGATCGTTTCAGGGTGCAGCCGTGTTGGTCTGCAGTCGAACAGCTAGATTCAAGTCCAGGAGCACCTTAGCAACCAACAGGACTATTGGGGAGATGAGCATTCTGTTAGAATGTACAAGGTCTACGGTGTACCTCCTTGAAGAAGATCAGAAGAACAGCCTACTGGGGACAACTGAAGGACTGCTAGTTAGCATGGCTAGATTAGGGGCTTCCCTAGGGTTGCTAGGTGCCCCCCATTGCACAGGGGATCCCCTGGTTTCCAGCACTCCCCCCCCCCCCCGGCACCTGCAAGCTGGCCAGCGGAGGAGAGTTACCACCCTAATCACAATGTGCTTCTGTCACCCGGAAGTGATGTAGGCCTGTTGGTGACATCAGGGGTGATGCTCTGGTTTTGGGGCAAAACTCAGGTTGCCAAGTCCAGGTTGGAAAATACCTGGGGACTTTGGGGGTGGAGCCAGGAGAAGGTGGAGTTTGGGGAGGGGAGGGGCCTCAGCATGGTCCAATGCCATAGAGTCCACCCTTCAAAGCAGCCATTTTCTCCAGGGGAACTGATCTCTGTCAGGTGGAGATCAGTTCTAAAAGCTGAGATCCCCAGGCCCCACCTGGAGGATGGCAACCCTGGGCAAAACTCTGTGGTAGGATTAGCTTCAAACCATAGAGTTTTGCCCATAAACCAGAGGGTAGCCCCTGACATCACTGATGTGCCTACATTACTTCTGGGTCATGTAGACCCGTCACACTTCTTCCCTCCCCTCTCCCGGAGCATCCCAGTAAGTGAGTCCCCCGCTGGTTTCTCATTTGGACCTGGCCACCCTAGACTTCCCACAATTTAAGGTTATGTCCTTCCTGTCTCCTGATTGGCTCTTTGGAGACTTCCTGCTCCAACTGAACCCTCCCCCCTTTGTTCCTGGCTCTCACAGCAGTTAGCCGGTTGGTTCAGCCTCTCTCTCCCTCTCCTCTGTTCTATCAGAGTTTATTTCTTCTCTAATAAACCGAGTTGTTTTCTTTAAACAGTCGGTGCTCCATTCTTCTGCAGGCTTCAACTCTGCCAACACTTTCGAAAGTCGAAGCTATGCTTTGTCTCTCCAAAACTCATATCCCCAGTAATCTTACTGGCCTCTAATAAGGGTCATTTTACACCTCCCCTCTAAAGTAGTTTGACTGCTGTCTTTTCCTGTGCTGATTTCACAGTGGTGTGAAATTTCACTCCAGGGGGTCTAAGTGCACTAATCAACAGCAATTGTTTAAAGCAGAATCAAGCCGGTTGAATACTAGCTTGACCACAGGAGGGCAATTAGTAGATGTGGACATTTCAGTAGCAGCACGGTTTCACACTGCACAGAGGTATGGGCAGGTTTTTTTGGAACTAGAATGATTCCAGCGGGAAAGTCAGATATAAAAACAGACTTAGAGGAGATGCTGCTTAGACTGGAATCTAGTTGCTCCCTTGAAGTTCCCAGTTCCTCTCTGCCCACCTTCCTCTTCCCGCTGTTGCTAAATCTCTGCAATTGTTCGAATCATTCTGCAGGGAGAGGAACCCGCCACCCCCCACCCAGGCCGCCAATCTGTGTTGCTCCTGGGGCATCGGGAAAAGGGAGTCATCCGCCAGGAATTTCCCAGCAGTAGTTCAAGACACACACAGGCCTTGGGAGGTGATGTGAAAACAAACCAGACCTTGTGGAGGAAGCAGATATCTCTGCAGCAGTTGGGACGGGCGACGGGGTGGTGGAAAGAGGTCTTGTTTTTGTGTAATTGAAGGCGGGGTGAGCGGCCCTGCTGGAGCTATGCCAGAGAAACTGGGGCCTTCACTGGTGGGAGATGATAGGGGAGGGAGAGGGAGGGAGCGACCGGTGTGGTGTGGTGCTTACAGAGTCCAAACTGCACTTAGTCCCAAAGCTGTCTGGGTGGCCTCGGACTAGCCTCCATCTCAGAAACAGCCAACCGCACAGGGCTGTCGTGAGGATACACAGCAGAGGAACTTGTGCACCACTCTGAGCTCTTGGAGGGGAACTAAAAACGGGACCAACAGCCAACCGGGGGGGGGGGGGGGGGTAAGGTGCAGTGGAGTGTCACGGGAGGGCGGTGGACGCGGCTTTGAGTTCATGTCCCGGGACTCTGCTTGAACTTTCGGTGGGTCTACTGGAGTGCATTGAACTCAAAACCTGTCAGCAAAGAATTCTTTCCGACACATCTGTGGCCCTCAGCCCAGCGCCATTTCCTCTGGATCCTCCAGTTCCAGCTTTGTTACGCAGGGGGAGTTTGGCATGGCATTCTTGACTGCTTCACTGGTTTCCTCGTTATCCGAAGAAGGCTTTGACTCTCGAAAGCTCTCACCCCCCAAAATCTTGTTGGTTTCTAATGGGCTACTGGGCTCCAATCTGGCTGGGCTCCTTTGCTGACCCCTCCCTCAAACTGCTGTTTTGCAAGGCTCAAGGATCTCACCGTGTCCATTCAAGGTGTAGCGCGGGAATCAGAGGCCTAAGCCCAAGGAAGAGATCACCGGGCAGCGGAAGGAGAAGGTAAGTTTAATGACGGCAGGTTCAGCCACGAGGAGCGCTAGATAATGGCTGAACACCTAAACATTACATTTGCAAACTTATCAGGGGTCATTTCATAGAAAAAGAGGTGCAGGAGCTCATTAGCATGACTCATTTGCATATGCCACACCCCCTAACATACCGGAAGTGTGTCAGAAGGTGACGCCCACCCCTCAGGCTCCACTCCACAGGGGAGTGAAACTGACCTGCTCTTCCTCCGTTCCCTTCCCCATCCAATACTTGGTGCAATAAAAATAAGCGTAAAGAACACACCCTCATTCTCTTCCTGCTCCCTTGAAACCACCAGGTTTCAAGTAGACTTGAGATACCCAGGACATGTGCACCACCCATCCCTTTCCCTTCCCCTCCCCACAACAAGACACCCTGTGAGGTAGGTGGGGCTGAGAGAGGACTTTTGTGAACTGCTCAGGAGAGAACAGCTCTGAGAGAACTTGTGACTGGCCCAAGGTCACACCAGCAGCTGCATGTGGAGGAGTGGGGAATCAAACCCGGTTCTCCCAGATCAGAGTCCAACTCCTGACCACTACGCCAAACTGATGGGGTGGAAGCTGCTGAAGCGTTGGTGAAATTTCTCCAGTACTTATGTGCCAAGTGCCCAGATAAAAAATGGTATACTTAGAAAATTTATATGCCACCTTGAGCAAGTCTCTGGAAAAGCAGCACACAGTCATAAAAGGAACTATGATAAAATTATCAATATTAAAACAAAACATTAAAATCAATAAAGACCCTAGCAGGGCTTTCCCTGGGGCACTGCGCCTCTGCACTGCTCGGGGAAGCCGAGGAGGGGGCGGGGCTTGGTCATGTGCCCGCCCTCTGGACTTCTCACTCCCGGAGCTGCGCTCCTGTGCGCTCCCGCTCCAACGGACCCCTGAAACTTATATACAATTGGGGGGGGGGGGTTTCCTTCCACCAACCGTGTGCTATCCCTCCTTTTTGCACCCGGCTCTCTGTCTTTTGCACCCGCCCTTACGGTCCGCACACCTCCCTCTAGGCATTAGTCTATACAGGGGTCATGATGCAAACACCCTATGTTTGAGTAAATAACAATAAACAGCAGCCTTTGACTAGCAAGGTAAGTTTAACAATAAACAAATAACGTGAGCGCTAATGAGCAAACAACAGCACCTTGCTTCAAAGGGAAACTGCAGGCTCCTTGTGCAACCTCAATTTGCCTTGGAGTCATGCAGGGCAGGGAAGGGGGGGGGGGTAACACTTCAGCTTCCACTTGGATGAGACAGACTCCTTGCAACTGCAGCCTTGGAGACTGTTTTGGGACCTTGTCAGCTAATGCTGCCATCTCCTGGGCGGGAGTTGGTTCCCGGGTCGCCCAGCCCCCGTCTGTGGAATGTGCTCACGGTTCTCAGCCTAGCAGCTAGCTTATCGCTTCCCACGCCTCCCTGACCTTGAGTGTCTGACTCCCAGTCGCTTCTTGCATTCAGGTGCAAAATGTAACTTTTCCCACTTATAGCCTGTGAACAAATGACCAGTATATTTTAGGCACCTTTTTATCTTCCCTGTGATTGGAGGTGCAATTATGCTCTAGCCTTTTGAATACTGTATATCTATTCTGAATGTATGAACGCCCAGCATTACTAACACAAGATGCGTAGATGACTGTTGGACCTGTTTGCAATAAAGGGCTTTCTGTTTAAGAACACCTGTTGCTGACTGACATCCCTTGGACTCTCACAGTTCTCCACCTAACCCCACCTCACAGGATTGTTGTGAGAATAAAATAAAGGCGGGAGAATGACATCAGTTGCTTTGGGTCCCCGCTGGGAAGAAAGGGTTAGGGTTTAAGAGAAGTAAATAAATAAATGACGTAAATAACTAATTGCCCTGACCTGTATGGACCAAGGCTCGCCCAACCTTGTCAAATCTCGGAAGCTAAGCAGGGTCAGCTCTGGTTAGTATTTGGATGGGAGACCACCAAGGAAGTTCCAGGGGGAGCGATGCAGAGGCAGCCAATGGCAAAACCACCTCTGAATATTGGCTGCTTTTTTAAAAGAAATAATTTTTATATAGAGATATAGATATAGATACACATACACACACACATATATATATACATATATATATATACACATATACATACACATACACACACATATATATACACAACCCACTCCCCATATAGAAGAACAACCTACAGGGTACGCATAACAACAAAGAAAAAAGAAAAGAAAAGTAAAAATGAAAAAAGAAAAGCTTTGAACACCCTACAGGGTTGACATACCTGAGGGACCGCCTTTCCCCATATATACCCCAGAGAACACTGTGATCAGGGCCCCAGAATCGACTGACACCCCCCCCCCCCCGGGCCCCAAGGATGCTAGGCTCACCCCGACGAGGGCCAGGGCCTTTTCAGTGGTGGCTCCAGACTGGTGGAATGAGCTCCCGGAAGAGATCAGGGCTCTGTGGGATCTCTTACAGTTCCGCAGGGCCTGCAAGATGGAGCTCTTCCTCCAGGCTTTCAACTAGGAGCCGCCCCTGCTACCACCACCAATTAGCCTGGCCTGTAGTTTCAGCATCTAGCTTCTACTACTGTGTAGGGTTGCCAGCCTCCAGGTGGGGCCTGGGGATCTCCCGCTTTTACAACTGATCTCCAGCTGACAGAGATCAGCTCCCCTGGAGAAAATGTCTGCTTTGGAGGTGGACTCTATGGCATTGGACCATGCTGAGGCCCCTCCCCTCCCCAAACCCCACCTTCCCCTGGCTCCACCCCCAAAGTCCCCAGGTATTTTCCAACCCGGACTTGGCAACCCTACTACTGTGTGACTCAGAAAGACCTCCAAGTTGGCAAATCTGTCTGGTTGCAAGTATTTTCAGCACGCCATCCTAAGTAACCAATGTACCACCACTAGCACTTTGTGATTCGATGATTGTATTTATTTTATTTATTTATTTTTCACATTTATATCCCGCCCTCCCCGCAATTGTACGTGAATTGTTTTAAATTGTTTTTATATGGATTTTAATGGTCCTTTGTGGACCAACTATGTAAGCCGCCCTGGGCCTGCTTGCGGGGAGGGCGGGGTATAAATTAAAATGAACGGATGGATGGATGAGTGGACGAATGAGTCAGATGCAACCTGATAGTGCTTTCCACCCCCACTGTTTGGAGGGAATGAATGAACAAACGAACAAATGAATGAATGGACAAGCAGAAGACAGGAATGGGAGGAAAGGAAACTCTAACCCCTTCACGCTTGCCATTTTCTGGCTGGAAAAGAACCCACCCCACCCCACCCCGGTGGTTGTTTTTTAAACCGACTAAACTGAGGCCGTTGTACTTTGGTCCCATCATGAGAAGACAAGACTCACTGGGAAAGACAATCATGCCAGGAAAAGTTGAAGGCAGCAAGAAAAGAGGAAGAGCCAACAGGAGGTGGACAGACCCATTCAAAGATCTGAGCAAGACTCCGAACAGCAGAACGTCCTGGAGGGCCTTCATTCGTAGGTTTGCCCTGACTCAGAAGTGACAGCACTGAACTGCACACAGACCCTGCTGTCTTTGTCCTCCTCCTTCCTTGGGGAAAAATCTGCACACTGGGAGTCAAAGCAGCTCATGGGTGGCTTTCTCTTGGGGAGGGGGAAAAAAAATAAAATCCCTCCTCCTCACGCCACCCAGGCTGCTAAATTTGCAAAAGGAAGAACTCCATTTCAAATAAATCTCTTTCTAGTTTTTGAACCCTCGAAGCCAGCGACTGTCCGCAGGTGTCTGCGAGGGCCCGTTCCTTCTCCCTCCCCCCTCCCCCAGGGCATTCCTACACAATTTTGCTTTTCTAATCAGATGCACTTCTCTGGCCATTTGGAAATCCGGAGTGGCTCGTACAAATCAAAACATTCTCTCCAATTCAAAACGGGACTTCAGCTGTTCCAATTAACACCACTTCCATGGTGTGTATAAGTACATAAGAGAAGTACATAAGATAAGCCAATGTTGAATGAGGCCAGTGGCCCATCCAGTCCAACACTCTGTGTCACACAGTGGCCAAAAACACCAGGTGCCCTCAAGAGGTCCAGCAGTGGGGCCAGGACACTAGAAGCCCTCCCACTGCTGCCCCCTCCCAAGCACCAAGAATACAGAGCATCACTTGCCCCAGACTGAGAGTTCCTATCTATACCTTGTGGCTCATAGCCCCTGATGGACCTCTGCTCCATATGTTTATCCCATTCCCTCTTGAAGAAATCTACCCTCTGGAAGGGAATTTGGAATGGTATAATTTGCATTAGGAAAATGGGGGGGGGGTTAAGGGCCCCTCCCAAATCCCCCCCCTTCCCCACATCCATCAGCATGCTGTTAACAAAAATGTAAAGCAAAGAAGACCATTTCGGAGGCCAGCAGGGTTGGCCTGCAGTAGAAAACCCAAATTCAAGTCCAGCAGCACCCGAGAGACCACCCAGGTTTTTGGGATAGAAGAGCTTTGGCTCTTGAAAGCGACAGTTGTCAGCTCAGGGTTGGGAAATACCTAGAGAATTGGGGTGGGGGGTGGAGCCTGGGGAGGGGAGGGACCTCAGCAGGGCACAATGCCGTAGACTTCACCCTCCAAAGGAACCATTTTCTCCAGGGAAACTGACCTTGGTCATCTGGAGATCAACTGTAGTAGCAGGAGATCTCCAGGTGCCACCTGGAGGTTGGCAGCCCTATCGAAAGCTCCTGCCCCAAATGTCTTGCTAGTCTCAAAGGTGTTCCCGGACTTGAATCTGGCTGTTATCAAGCCACAGCCGGTCTCCCTGAATCCGGCCCCCAAATCAGGAAAGGAAAAGCGCACTTGCCTGTCTCGACGTTGAAGGCCAACTTGTCCAGCCCTT
This sequence comes from Lepidodactylus listeri, assembly GCA_029233225.1. Classification (NCBI taxonomy): domain Eukaryota; kingdom Metazoa; phylum Chordata; class Lepidosauria; order Squamata; family Gekkonidae; genus Lepidodactylus; species Lepidodactylus listeri. Next base: position 2,368,656 of record JARCFY010000002.1, read on the forward strand.
CCTCGTAGCTCCTCCCCGCAAAGTGCAGTGTGACGGAGAAGGGCTGCCCCCGCCGCACCACCAGCTGCTGGCAGCCCAGTTCCGAGGTCCGGTGGTTCCGGTGGTTGCGCTCGCATTGCAGGTCCCAGGACTGCAGCTCCAGATCTGCAAGGCCAGGAAGCGCCCATGAAAGCCACGCTCACAATCTCACTCTTCCCTCCCCACCGCTAGCACGAGGGTTGCCAACTCTGGGCTGGGAAATTCCTGGAGATTTGGGTGTGGAGGGCAGGGCCTCAGCGGGATATAATGCACATAGAGTCCACCCTCCAAAGCAGCCACTTTCTCGGGGGGTGGGGTGGGGGGACTGATTTCTGTCATCTGGAGAGCAGTTGTGATTCCAGGAGCTGTCCAGGCCTCACTGGGAGGTTGGCAACCTATCATGTACAAACAACGCATGCCAACCCCCCCCCCCCCCACTCTGCAGCTATCTACACAGGAGAAGGCAGGCAGGGGAGAGGCTTGGCGTGCTGGAGAACCCAGGTTTTGACCTGGCTCAAATGCACCAAGAAGGATCAGGGATTCACAAGGGAGCAGGAATGGGGGGAGACCTTTCTCTGACGGATGGGTGCTGCCAGTCAGGGGAGACACGCTGTGCCAGATGAGCCAGTGACCTGATCATAACAACATGAGAGAAGCCAACGTCAGATCAGGCCAGTGGCCCCTCCAGTCCAACACTCTGTGTCACACAGGGGCCAAAAACACCCCAGGTGCCCTCAGGAGGTCCAGCAGTGGGGCCAGGACACTAGAAGCCCTCCCACTGCTGCCCCCCCCCCCAAGCACCAAGAAGACAGAGCATCACCTGCCCCAGACTCAGAGTTCCTATCTCTACCTTGTGGCTAAGAGCCACTGATGGACCTCTGTTCCATATAAGAACATAAGAGAAGCCATTTCTGGATCAGGCCAGTGGCCCCTCCTGTCCAACACTCTGTGTCACACAGGGGCCAAAAACACCCCAGGTGCCCTCAGGAGGTCCAGCAGTGGGGCCAGGACACTAGAAGCCCTCCCACTGTTGCCTCTGCTCCCCAAGCACCAAGAATACAGAGCCTCACTTGCCCCAGACTGAGAGTTCCAATATATACTTTGTGGCTAATAGCCACTGTTGGACCTCTGCTCCAGATGTTCATCCAACTCCCTCTTGAAGCCGTCCATGCCTGAAACTGCCACCACCTCCTGTGGCAGTGAATTCCATGTGTTAATCCCTCTTTGGGTGAAGAAGGACTTCCTTTTATCTGTTCTAACCCGACTGCTCAGCAATTTCATGGAGTGCCCACGAGTTCTTGTCTTGTGAGAAAGGGAGAAAAGTACCGCTTTCTCTACCTGCTCTATCCCATGCATAATCGTATAAACCTCGATCATGTCACCCCTCAGCTGTTGTTTCTCCAAGCTAAAGAGCCCCAAGCACTTTAACCTTTCTTCACAGGGAAAGTGTTCCAACCCTTTGATCATTCTAGTTGCCCTTTTCTGCCCATCTGGAATCCACTATAAAGCCGCTTCGGGTATTCTTTGGAAAACGATCAGCACAACATCAATCTGAATTTGAAATGCAAAGTTCAGAAACCAGCCAAAATCTTGCGGAAATCGCCTTGTACGGGAAGGGGGGGGGGGGAACGGCTCCATCAGAGAAGCAGACACTTGGGCTCCAACCCATTGATTTAAATGGCAGGTCTGACAGTATGCTTTACCGCCGTTATCTTGCCATAATCCTTAACAACAACCCCAAAAGGTAGGCCGTTATCATGACTCTGTCATAGTGCAGAGCAAGGGCAAGAAGAGGAGGAGATTGGATTTATACCTCGCCCTTCACTACCCGAAGGAGTCTGAGAACCGCTTACCATCTCCTTCCCCTCCACCTCCCCACAACAGGCACCCTGTGGGGTACGTTGGGCTGAGAGAACTCTATCGAGGACTGCCCTTGAGAGAACAGCTCTGAGAGAACTTGTGACTGGCCCAAGGTCACGCCAGCAGCTGCATGTGGAGGAGTGGGGAATCAAACCCGGTTCTCCCAGATTAGAGTCCACACTCCTAACCAGGACACCAAACTGCCTCTCAGAGTCAGAAAGGCATTTGCCGAAGGCTATCAAGTGAATTTGGAGCAGACCTGAGTGCCCCGCTTTGCACTAACCAGTAGCCTACACTCTCCCAAGGCTAATGAATGGGGCTGGCATCATTCATTTCAATGGCAAGGCTGAATGAACTGCAGGCAGATCATGCGAATGGAGGCTGAATGAGCTGGGGAGGGGGATTAGAGGAGAATGGTTGAGGATTTGGGGAGACCTTCATTTGAATACACAAAGCTGCCTTACACTGACTCAGGCCCTTGCTCAGTCAAGTTCAGTGTTGCCTCCTTAGGCCGGCAGCGGCTCTCCAGGGTCTCAGGCAAAGGACTTTCACATCACCTGCTACCATATTGTTTTATTGGAGATGCCGGGGATTGAACCTGGGAACTTCTGCGTGCAATGCAAATGCTCTCCCGCTGATCCATGTCCCCTCTCTAAAGAGGGAGGTTCATCCTCCTTGGAAGCCACGTAAGCGCTGGAAGCCGTGCCCCTTAACCAAGGAGAAGCACTCTGCACATGCTCAGAGACATTGCTTTATTACTATTTCACACACTTTGAGACTCGCTGGCATCTTGAGAACAGGTTCCAAGGTGATCCCTGGGAAGGAGAAGGAAGCCATGAAGACAGAATGCAGATATCTAAAGGAATTTCAGGGATATAACTGGAGCCAACGTGTGTGGTCAGTTTCTTCTTATGCAGCTGAGAGCGGTGAATAGGATTGCAAAACCCTGGATTGGGAAATTCCTGGAGACTGGGGGGGGGGGGTCTCTGGAGGGCAAGGTTCTTGGAGGGGTGGGACCTCAGCAGGGTATAATGCCCATCTCTGAAGCTGCCATTTCCACCAAAGGAACTGATCTCTGTAACATGGGAATCAGTGGTAATATTGGGAAATCGGCAGGCCTGTCCTGGAGATTGGCAACTTTAGGACTGGGCTGCCAGGAAACCTGAGTCATTGCTGTGCCCCGGGAGTCGTGGGCCACCTCCGTTCCTTAAGCCTGCCCAAAGCCCCAGTCTGGAATGGTCCCCCCCCACCCCATTCCTTCTATCACTGTAGCTGGGGGGTCTTGATGAGCAAAAATCCTCCTTGGTGAGCTCCTGGCATTAAAGCTGTCGGCGAGCGACTGGGCTGCTGCGTACATGAGTTTGCTCTGGAGCCCTCCTTCCTGAGCTGAGACAAAAACGTGTGAGCCGGAGGCTAAAAAACTGGGAGCTAGCTCACGCTAACTCAGCTTAGAGGGAGCTCAGGCTGCCAGCCAGCCCTGCTGAACTTCCCTGGGCACGACGAAGCCATGGAATATTTATTCCGTGCAGATAAAAATATCCCAGGCAGCTCAAACAATGGCTTAACGTGATAGGAATGCAATCCAAAAGATATCGTGGAGCGATTAAGACGTCAAGTGGAGCACTCTGAAGACCACTGCTTCGAGGAGGATGTGTTTCCTAGCCTTCCCCCACCCTCGGACCTGGTGTGGCCAAACCAGCCCCCGACTCCAGCTGAGTCTGGACTCTGGTATATTTTTATGACTCCCCCCACCCCCAATAGCAGCCTCCAGAGGCCTGCCGGGGAACCGGCTGCTTGCTTAACCCTTTCCCCTCTTTCTCCCCCTTGCCCCAACCTGCTTTCCCGAAAAGTTCTCCCTGGCCCGGAATCTTCCTCTCGCCGGGTTACCAGCTCTGGGTTGGGAGCAGGGTGGCCGGTAGGGATGCTAACCTCCGGGTGGGACCTGGGGATCCCCTGGAATGACAGCTCATCTCCAAACTAAACAGGGATCAGTTCCCCTGGAGAACTTGGATACTTGGGAGGGTGGACTCTGTGGTGCCTGTCCTCCCCCAGGCTCCATCTCCAAACCTCCAGGAGTTTCCCAACCTGGATTTGGCAACCCCCCTCTTGCTGGTGGCCGGGGGGATCTGGCAACCCTAGCTGCCAGGGAAATTCCTGGAGATATGGGGGGTGGAGCCTGAGGGGGGGCAGAGTTCGGGAAGGGGAGGGACCTCAGTAGGTTAAAACACCATAGGATCCACCCTCCAGAGCAGCCATTTCCTCCAGGGGAACTGATCTCTGTTGTCCGCTGTTTCCCATTGTCCAGGAGAGGAGATAAGCAAATGCAGTCACTGACAGACATGACCAATAGTAAGGTTTAAAGTCAAATGATGCTTGTATGATGTTAACCGCTTGGTACCAATTGGAGATTCTTCAATGTGTAAACGATATGCGATGTCCTTTGGAGCGTAAGACCTTCTGCCCTTCCTGGTTATGGCAGAATACGGCTTTGGCATTGCTGGAGTGCTCAGGCACTCCTCAGCCCTGCATTCCCTGTTCTGAATGCATTAAACAGATGTTCATCTAACTCACTGGACTCCAACGGTGTGCTTCCAGTTTGGCTGCTTTCCACGCAAGGGGTCGCGCAGGGCACAGATTTGTGCATCGAGATCAATTGTAATAGTGGGGAATCTCCAGGTGGTACCTGCAGGTTGGCAACCGCGCAGTGTCAAATATGTTCCAGCATCCAGAATCTGCTTTGCCCCAGCCGGTATTTGGGGATAAAGACTCGGTCCTTCGCCACCCCGCCCCTTGGTGGCAGCTCTCAGGATGTATTAATCACCCCCATTTGTGTCCTCCCCCATGGGCGTCAACTACGGGGGGGCTCGAGGGCTCGAGCCTCCCCTGAAATTTCCCGGGGGGGGCTCAGCCACCCCCGGCAAAATGCTCGCCCAGCCGGCCGTCGCCGCCTCTCCTTCACCCCCGGCCTGCCCTGCCTCCCTGAGGCGGGGGGGGGGGAGAGAGGCGGCGGGGACATAGTCGCGCGCGCGCTCCGCGCGGGCGGCAGTCCCGGCCAGCTGGCTGCCGCCGCGGGTCTGCCTCCCTGGGCCGGGGGGGGAGGGAGCGGCAGAGACATGGTCCTGTGCGCGCGCGCACGAGAGAGCCCCTGCCCCCCCCGGGGATTTAGAAAGTCAACGCCCCTGTCCTCCCCCCTTCTATGTTGAACAGGAGGAACTCCTCTCCAGTCCCCTCTTAACCTTCCTTTGGGGAATGGACAAAATGATCTTTTAATGGCTCGAGCTGTCTGGCTCATTTCCCTGGGCTTGGAGAGCCTCTCGGCTATGTTTATGCGGTTCCTCGGAACAGCCTGCCGGGCAGGTCTCTCTGTCCCCAGTTTCGCAGCCCGCTTCCGTTTCTTCGTTGAAAAACAAAAAGACGTGCACCGGAATCAAGTTCATCGATTACCTAAACACTTGGCAGCCTTACGAAAAACGTAAGAAGAGTGGGAAAGGCCCCGGTTAGATCTTTTCAGCATTTTCTAAAAGGATGATGTGATAAACTCTTTAGGGTCCTGATGAGTGGGAGAGAGCGGTAAGTACCCTGCCCTGGATAGCCCAGGCTAGCCCAATCTCATCAGATCTCGGAAGCTAGGCAGGGTCAGCCCTGGCTAGTATTTGGATGGGCGACCTCCAAGGAATACCAGGGTCATGACGCAGAGGCAGGCAGTGGCAAATCAACGCCCTCTTGCCCAATGGAGTCGCCAGGACAGCTGTTGCTTGATGGCACTTTCCTCCACCACCAACACATGTAAGTCAGCTTGTGGCAGACAGATGGAAAGAAAGAAAGATTGGATTGGCAGGATGCCTTAAAGTCTTCAGCTGGGGTTCTCCAACGTGCTGCCCGTGGGCGCCCGCCAACACATTTCCTAGTGCCCACCAAGTGTTTCAAGAGAGTGGGTGGGGCTGGGTGGGGCATCGGCTCAGAAAGGTTTCTGATTGGCTACTGGAGATTTGATTGGCTGTGCAGATTTTTAAAAATGGTGCTTTGGTAGTTGCCACCACCAAAGAAGAAGAAGAAGAGACTGGATTTATACCCCACCCTTCACTACCCAAAGGAGTCTCAGAGCGGCTGACAAACTCCTTTCCCTTCCCCTCCCCACAATGGACACCCTGTGAGGTAGACGAGGCTGAGAGGGCTCTGACAAAAACTGCTCTTTTTCAAGAACAGCTGTGCCAGAGCTATGGCTTGCCCAAGGTTATCCAGCAGCTGCAAGTGGAGGATTTGCACAAGGATCTTCATTGTGTGACTGAAGATAAGCAACAACAACAATTTTGTGGGTGGCTCTGCCTCCTGCGGTGGCCATTTCAGGTCTCTCTTCTTGTGGCTGTACCTACCATGCTGTAGCAGAATTCCAAAGGTGCCTGCAGGCTCAAAAAGGTTGGGCACCCCTGTCTTATGAACATGCAACTTTTTAATATCCACCATGACCAGTAGTGGTAGAGTGGGTAAAAGGTGTTGGTCCACACATGCAAAGACATCAGGACCAATCCTTTAGAGCAAAGTTCCCCAACAGGGCGCCCACGGGCACCAGGACTTCTCTAGAGGCAGTCTGGTGTAGTGGTTAGGAGCGCAGACCCAAATCTGGAGAACCGGGTTTGATTCGCCACTCCTCCACATACGGCTGCTGGATGACCCTGGGCAAGCCACAGTTCTCTCAGAGCTGTTCTCTCACGAGCACTCCACTTCCATGGCAACTGCCCCATCAGAAGACGGGCCCAAGCATTAAGTCCAAAGTTTCCTTCTTTGCATCATTGCTCTTTACATATGCCAAAGATTATAGACTGTTGTTGTATGAAAAAACCTCCTATTAATAATAGTCAGAATCCGCCCCCCACCCCACCCCAGATTGGTTAGTAGATGCATTGGCTCAATTTAAAACGAAACAAAAAAACCCACATTGCTTCTTCATCAAAAGCTTCTTTTTCTTTTGGAAAGTCATTTTTAATAGCATGGAGGCTAAAGGGGGATAAAACAAATGTGTTTTGTTATAAAACAAGAGACTTTACAGGGAACGTTGCCTGAGCTACGAGTCACACTCTCCTTTTCTCCGGGGCTCCTTGCGGAATTAGCGCATGGGCGAACATGAACATGCTCGGAGTAAGGAATAGCACGTTTACCCTTCGGCAGAATACAAGGAGGCAGAAGCATTCGGTTAAGCTGTGGAGCCCTGTTAGCAAAAATCCAACTTTGTGAGCTACTGGGATTAAAGTTGTGAGCGAGCAATTTGGCTGCTGCATCAATTAGTCTGCTCTGGAGCCAGATCCTTCCTGAGCGGAGACAAAAGTGCGTGCGCCGGAGGCTAAGAAACTGTGAGCTAGCTCACACTAACTCAGCTTAGAGGGGACACTGGTTTTGCCCTCCCTGCAAAAGCCTGTTGCCTTTACCTTCTGCCATAGTGTCCCACGCAGGAGTCTTCTGCCTTCTCCACCCAGATCTCCACTCCTGTGGCTGCCGGCACTGCTGACGCCAGCCCCCTGGCTTCCCTTCCCTTCAGTCCGCTTATATAGTCCTCCAGAGCAAACACACCCACCCCCAAACTCTCATCAGAGGGGATGTCAGGCTGCAGGACGAGAGTTGCGAGAAAGGCAGGCAAACCAACCGCAGGGCTTCCAGGGAAAGCGAAGTCCAGGGGCCTGGCGGCTCTCTTTGCACCTCGCCAGGGGATTAGTAATAATAGTCAAGGGTTTGTCAAAGGGAGAGCAAACAGAGTGAGTGGCAGGCTCTCGGGGCGGAGCCGCTGGCGAAAGAGCCCCCTCTAGCTGGCTCCTGGGCCTGGCCGGATCCTCTCCCAAACAGGACTTTTGTGCCACTCTCTTTCAAAAACGAAAGCTGGGAATTCAGAGGACCTGACAGATGTTAACAGTAGAACGCGATAACAATATTCAGTTGCAGACCTTTTAAAAAATAAGCACACCCTGGCTGGGGGGTGGGGGAGCTGCCGCAGGGACAGGGACAGGGGAAAGCGGCTGCTGTGTGCCAGACCGGAAACATCCAGACTTTCCCACCACCTGGCAGCCGTCCAAGTTTTGCGGTGCCCATTCCCTAAACTTCACACCAAAGCAGGTTTGAGGAAAGGCTGGGAAAGGCCAGTTAAACCCTGGGAGGGGCCTAAATGCATGACAATACAAGGCAAAAAAAACTCATTTCCCAAGAGCCTCCAACCCCCGGGGCAAATAATCTGTGTAGGCAAAGTCAACCTGCCCCTTCCCTACGGCAGCTGTTTTCCCCATCTCCCACTGGAGGGCTTATTGCCTCTGAATTCCCAGCTTTCATTCTTTTAAAGTAAATAGCCAGTTTGGCGTAGTGGTTAAGAATGGTGGATTCTAATCTGGAGAACTGGGTTTGATACCCCACTTCTCCTCCACATGAAGCCAGCTGGGTGACCTTGGGTCAGTCACAGCTCTCTCAGAGCTGTTCTCTCGAGAGCAGTCCTCTCAAGAGCTCTCTCAGCCCCACCTACCTCATTACAGGGTGTCTGCTGTGTGGAGAGGAAGGGAAGGCGACTGTAAGCCAGTCTGGGACTCCGAGTGAAGGGTGGGGTATAAATCCAGTCTCTTCTTCTTCTTCTTCTCTGCCACTGAGCGGACTCTACTCTGGGAAACCGGGTCTGATTGCCCACTCCTCCACATACAGCTAGGTGGGTGTCCTTGGGTCAGTCACGGTTCTCTCGGAGCTGTGTTCTCTCAAGGGCTGTTCTCAAAAGAGCTCTCTCAGTCCCACCTACCTCACAGGGTGTCCATTGTGGGAGGGGAAGGGGAAGGACACTGTAAGCCACTCTGAGTGAAGGGTGGGGTATAAATCCAACTCTTCTTTTCATTGCAGAGGCATAAGGAGAAAGGCATGCATCTGCAACACAAGGGGACAGAGATCCTTTTTAAAAACAAACTTTGGGAATTCAGGGAACCTATTAGATTATGATAAGGTTATAATGATATTCAATGGTAGATTTTTTTAAAAAACGGGGGGGGAATGGGAGGCGGGTTAGTGCTGGGGGTCTGGGGGTCTGGGGCAGGGAGAGACTGCAATGCAATTCGCTATATAGAAGCCCTGTCACTGGAAGGAGAAGAAGAAGAAGAAGAGAAGAGAAAAGATTGGATTTATACCCCGCCCTCCACTCCCCAAGGGAGTCTCAGAGCGGCCCTTCCCCTCCCCACAACAGACACCCTGTGAGGTAGGTGGGGCTGAGAGAGCTCTTTCCCAAGCTGTCCTTGAGGGAACAGCTGGTACAGAGCTCTGGCTTGCCCAAGGTCATCCAGTCAGGTGCAAGTGGAGGAGTGGGGAATCAAACCCGGTTCCCCCAGATTAGAGTCCGCGCACTTAACCACTACACCAAACTGGCTCCCCCAAACTGGAAGCCACCCCAGCCGGTCCCCAGGCAGAAAACACCACGAAGGCAACCACCAACTTTCTAAAAATGCCTGTGGAAACCATGTTCGGGAGCCCTGGGCTAGTCTTTCAAATCCTTGGCCACCTCAGGGAAGTGCCAAAATTTCCAGGCCCTTTCAGATGGGGCAAGTGAAGAGGCAGCCCCACCCAGAAACCACCTCAATCTTGGCTCCTTCAGTCTCAGCCAGCCCACAGTCCAGCTCACCTCGTACACCTGTGGAGGGGTGTGTGTTTGTGCGTGTGTCCGAGGACAGACTGGCAAATCGAAGCGCAAGGGAAGCGGGGCAAAAAGACCCGGGCCGAGTTGTCGCGGTGCTTTCCGTTCGCACTGCGTAGACTGATGCGGGACCATACCAGGGAGGAGGCGGAATGGAGCCTTCGCACTGCGGGGTGGCCCCTGGCGGCGGCACCACAGCGCCGCATGGCTTTGGTCCGTTTTGCCGACCTGCGCATAGGCGCATGGGTGCAGCAGCCGGATCAGCGGGTTCACATTCCTGGCGCCGCTTAATGTGCGGCTTATTTGCATCCACACTGCCAGGAAGCGGGATGAACACCAGGTACCTTTTTGAAGCACAATGAAAGCGCTTCAGGACGGGCTGAGTGCGGCACAGTGACGCTGGGCAGCTGCAGCTGTCTGAATGGGCTCTCTCGGGCCAAACTGCCAGTCTGTCCTTGGCCTGTGTGTGTGTCTCCCTCTCTCCTCAGCCTGGGCTGCCCTGATCTTGCCTTATCTCTTGGGCTCAGGAAGGATAGGCCCAGTAATTACACTCCCCGGTGCTTGTTCATCTGACAGGTCTGTGGAATACTAATGCCCCTTTCTGCTCCTGGGTCTCCTTTGCGTCAGCTCCAGGGGAGTAGCCGGGTTAACCTGGTGGCATGGCCGCAAAAATTAAGCAGGACTCGCGGGTCTCCTCAAAGCAGGGTTGCCACCCTCCCAGTGGTGGCTGGAGATCTCCTGGTATTGCGACTGATCTCCAGGCAACAGAGATCAGCTCCCCTGGAGAAAACGGCCCCTTTGAGAGGGTAGACTCTATGGCACTGTACCTCATTGAAGACTCCCCCCCCCCAACCCTGCCCTCCTCTGGACTCTATGGTATTTCATAGACTCTCAGAGAAACAGAATTCCTAGAGTGACACACAACCGTCTGAGCTCCCTCACATCACAGCCCCAAAGCAATGCTCCAGAATCTCCAGAAATTTCCCAAGATGGCATTGGTGTGTAGAGCTCAAACCAAATCAAACCAAGACAAGTACAGAGACCATTCATGAGTTCTGCTGAAACAGTAGCTGATGGTCGATCATGTCGAACGCACCCGACATGTCCAACAGCAGCAGCACTGCCGAACCACCCCGATCCAGATGTAGGGTTGCCAAGTCCGGGTTGGAAAATACCTGGGGACTTTGGGGGTGGAGCCAGGAGAAGGTGGGGTTTGGGGAGGGGAGGGGCCTCAGCAGGGTACAGTGCCATAGAGTCCAGCCTTCAAAGTAGCCATTTTCTCCAGGGGAGCTGATCTGTGTCAGCTGGAGATCAGTTGTAAAAGCAGGAGATCTCCAGGCCCCACCTGGAGGCTGGCAGCCCTATCCAGATGCCTCTAGAGGTGGTCCGTGAGGGCGACCAGTGCTGTCTCTGTCCCATGGCCTAGGCAAAAACCAGTCTGGAAGGGTTCTAAGATGGAAGTGTCATCCAAAAACTCTGGGTCGCCACGGCCCTCTCTATTATTTTGCCCAGGTAGGGGAAACGGCCGATAATTCAGCCAGGTCTTCTCCTAACTACACCCGGCATCCCATTGCCCCCTCCAGCACTGGCACATTTTGTGAACCAATCTGCAAACCAAGTCAGGTGTGTGCAGATAAGACTGCCAACTTCTCCTGGAGATCTCCTGGAATCACACCTAATATCCAGATGGTAGAAATCAGTTCGCCTGGAGAAAATGGCCACTCAGGAAGGCGGACTCTATGTGGCGTTATGTCCCACTGAAGTCCCTCCCCAAACCCTGCCCTACTCCGGCTCCACCCCCAAAATCTCCACGTATTTCCCAAGCCAGAGCTGGCCACCCTCATCGTATTCCGCTGACATCCCACTCTCCTCTCCAAACCCTGTCTTCCCCAGGCTCTACCCCCCCCAAATCTCCAGCCCTGAGTTGGCAACCTTAGTTGTGTGATGGGCCCACCTTCTCCAAGCATGCACAAGAGCACTACTCAGATCTCTTCTTTCGTATTCTGGAAATTAATTGCCCCCGCGTGGCTGCGGCTGTCACATCTTCATTTTGTCTGCCATTTTTATGGCTTCCTGAAACCGGGGCTAAATTTAGCCAGGAGGATTTCGAGCACCTGATGACAGCCGACTCTCTGGCTGTCCCTCCCCTGCCGCATTCCTTTCCCGCTCTCTCTGTCCTGCAGGGGGGCGGCCTCCACCCTGGCCTGGCCCGAAGGGAGGCAGAGCTCCGCACACAAAGAGCCTCCAGTCTCCATCCTCAGAGGGAGGATTGTTTCCCAGGCCGAGGTGGCTTCCCTCCGTCCCCCCTGCCCTCCAGTCTGGCACCCTCCAGGGAATACGCCGGGCGGCAGGGCTTCGACAAAGGCACCTCTGAAGCCGATCCAGACCCTGTTAGTCTTGCTGGGTGTGGCAGGCCAGGGAGAACTTTGCAGCCGCCCACTTGCCAGCTGGCAGGGCTGAGGAAACAGGAAAGAGACCTCCTGCTCTGAGCAGGGTTGCCAGGGGGTGGCTGGAGGTCACCTGGTATTACACCTGATCTCCAGGTGACAGAGATCACCTGGAGAAAACAGCCACTTGGGAAGGTGGATGCTATGGCCAGTTGGGAGTAGCGGTTAGGAGCAGCAGGTGCTAATCTGGGAGACCCGGGTTTGATTCCCCACTTCTCCTCCACATGCAGCTGCTGGTGTGACCTTGGGTCAGTCACAAGTTCTCTCAGAGCTGTTCTCTCACAAGCAGTTCTCAGTCAGAGCTCTCTCAGCCCCACCTACCTCACAGGGTGTCTGTTGTGGGGAGGGGAGGGGAGGGGAAAGGAGTTTGTAAGCTGCTCTGAGACTCCCTTGGGTAGTGAAGGGCGGGGTATAAACCCAATCTCCTCCTCCTCCTCCTCCTCTTCTTCTTCCCCACTGAAGTCCCTCCTCCCCCCAAGTCCCTCCTCCCCTCCAAGACCCTCCTCAGGCTCCACCCCCCTCAATCTCCAGGAATTTCCCAAGACAGACATGGCAAACCTAGCTCTGAGGTATTTTCCCCGGTGGAGACGTGGCCTTACGCAGGACCTCAGGAAAATGTGGTTAGTCTTGAAGGGGCTCCTGGACCCTTGCTCTTTTCTGCTGCTACAGACAGACTAACACGGCCGCCCATCTTGATCTAGGAGAATGAGTGCATGTCTGTTAGACTTCTCTGAAAGAGAATGCCAGGACCGCCAAGGTAGCTTCGTCAGCACCACAATTCGAACCCAGGCCCCTCCAATCCAGTTCCAGTTCTCTGTCACCTTTCCTTAGCCACAAAGCCTGTACTCCTTGTCCAGAGGCCCAATGCCATAGGGTGGGAGGGAATCGGATGCGTCCGAGCTGGCTGGACTTTTGAGAAAAAAGAAGAAGAAGAGGTTGGATTTATACCCTGCCCTTCACTACCCAAAGGAGTCTCAGAGCGGCTTACAGTCTCCTTTCCCGTCCCCTCCCCACAACAGACACCATGTGAGGTAGGCGGAGCGAGAGAGCTCTTTTGAGGACTGTCCTTGAAAGAACAGCTCTGATAGAACTATGGCTTGCCCAAGGTCATCCAGCAGCTGCCAGTGGAGGCGCAGGGGAATCAAACACGGCTCTCCCAGATTAGAGACCGCGCATTTAACCACCATGCCAGACTGGCTGCACCAAAATAATAATTCTGATTGGAATGTGCAGTGTCTGTTGATTCATCTGGGAAAATCCAAGTCCTCCTTTGTTTACATCTGTTTCGCTTTCCTACAGCGGACTAACATGGTGACTTCTCCGAGAGGCCTCTGGGAACCAGTTTTCACTGAAAGGCGGGTGGGGTGGCCAAGCTCTGGTGGGGGCTGGAGATGGAGTAGGACCCCATTTATGTACTTTCTGTACCGCTGACTGTCTCATGTGAGTGCTCCTCCTCTGCTTCAGGTCTTTCCGGTAATTCCAGGCTTCTACAGTCCCAATGCATTAGTAACTGCGTGTCCCATTTTGCGATTGTACTGCCTCACTATGCATAATCTGCCTTGGAGCCCTGTGAGGAAGGCAGCCTACAAATAACATGATGAAGACGTGGAATTCACTGCTGCAGGAAGTGGTGGTGGCTTCAAGCATAGGCCGCTTTAAGAGGGGACTGGAGAAACATCTGGAGTAGGGGCTCTTAGCCGCAAGGTACAGGGGGAACACTCTGTCTGGGGCAGTGGTGCTCTGTCTTCTTGGTGCTTGGGGATCAACAGTGGGAGGGGCTTCTGGAGTTCTGGCCCTCCTGGTGGACCTCCTGATGGCACTGGATGGGCCACTGGCCTCATCCAACATGGCTTCTCTTGCATTCTTATGTCTGCGGCAGTGATGCTCTGTATTCTTGGTGCTTGGGGGGCCACAATAGGGCTTCTGCAGTTCTGGCCCCACTGGTAGATCTCCTGATGGCACCTGGGTTTTGGCCACTGTGTGACACAGAGTGTTGGACAGGAGGGGCCATTGGCCTGATCCAACATGACTTCTCATACATTCTTATGTCTGCGGCAGTGATGCTCTGTATATTTGGTGCGTGGGACACATTGGTGGGTGGGCTTCTGGAGTTTTGGACCTGCTGGTGGATCTCCTGATGCCCCCTGGGTTTTGGCCACTGTGTGACACAGAGTGTTGGACTGGATGGGCCACTGGCCTGATCCAGCATGGCTTCTTGAGAAGTATTGGAGTCGGGAGTCCATGGAACAGTGAAACAGCTAGATCTTTATTGCTGGTCCGGATGAAGCATACAACCCAGGGCTCCGAGCCCTCCTTTTATGCTGGTCAGGGACAATCCCCTGACCTCGCCCAACTGGCCTGATAGGCTCTTCTCAGTCTATTTACATCTCATAGGTTCCCTGGGAGAAACCTAGGTACAGGATTGGTGGCCGGTTCGAATCCACCTGGCCTTTGTTCTACCTGGCTGACGCTCAGGTAGTTTCTTGGCCATGTGCTCTGGCCACATGGCGGTCGCCATTACTGGAGCACATGGCGACCGCATGGTCAATACATAACACTTCTTTTATGCTCTTAAAGATGGAATTAAATTTAAAACTGATCCCCAGTAGACAGAGATCAGTTCCCCTGAAGAAAATGGCTGCTCTGGAACGTGGGCTGCATGGCCTTATATGTCACTGAAGTCCTGCCCTTCCCAACCCCCACCCTTCCCAGACTCCACCCCCCAAATCTCCAGGAATTTCCCAACCCCAACCTTGCAACCCCAATTCATGCACAACAAAAATAAAGTTCCCAGTGGGTTGTTCGGGGTTGGGTTTAACATCCTTCCATGTGCAGACTATGAGGACATCTGCCTGGAAACTCTGCAGCGCTCGTTTGGATCGGGGTCTTGTGAGCGGGCAACTTGCTTGCCAGCAAACTTCCTCGGCAGGGACGGCTCCTCCAGCGTGACATCAGCCAGCGTGGCCAACCGGAGGCAAGAAAACAGAGCGGCTCCTTGCAGAGAGAGCAAAACAGCTCGCCTAAACTTTGGCACCCCGAGACGTAGTTTCGATGTCCATTCAAGAAAGGAGCAGCCAGTCCTCTCCTAAAGAAACAGGCTCGAGGGCCAAAGCTCTTCATGCTGAGCTCTCCACCCTGACCCCCCTCTCCCTCCCTCCCTCCCTCCCTCCCTGCTGCTGCTGCATGTGTGTTTGACGCCAGGGACACCTTTAACAAAGGTTTAACAAAGTTTGAGCCCAGGGGCACCTTTGAGACCAACCGAGTTTGTGTATGCACGCCCTGGCCGTCGTTGCAAGCGGAGCAGTGCCTCATGCATCACCGCCATTCTTTCTCCGCAGAACTCAAGTGCCGAGTGGCATGGCATTGCCGGGAATCAGTGGCCGTCTTTACCGTCAAGAATGTCCAGATTTGAGAATATGAAGGCTTTGTCCCAAGCCAGCCTCCTGGGCAGGGGTGGCCAAACTTGCTTAACGTAACAGCCGCATCGAATAAACGTCAGATGTTTGGGGGCTGCAAAACAGGAACGAATATTACACACACGTTTTTATTATTATCATACACAGGAGCCGCCCTGAGCCCATCCGTGGGGAGGGCAGGGTATACATTTGAAAAATGAACAAATTATTGAAAAAATATGCAAATGGATTAACGTTGAAAGAGCCACATGCAGCTCCCGAGCCAGGGCAGTCCATACTATGACCTCATGAAGTTCCTGTGTGAACACACATTATACTGAATCAGACCTTCGGTCCACCAAGGCCAGTATTGTCTGCTCAGACTGGCAGCCGCTCTCCAGGGTCTCAGGCAGAGGTCTTTCCCATCCTGGTCATTTTAAACTGGAGATGCCAGGGGGTGTACCTGGGACCTTCTGCGTGCCAAGCAGAGGCTCTGCCACTGAGCTAACATCCCTGCCCCATTGCTCTGGATGTCCACCGTAACGACGATGGGGTCCCGTTTTCCATGCCACTGTGCTAGAATTAGGACGTGTAGGTTTCAAGACTTCTGCAGAGGCAAACAAATGAGGCATGGCATACAAATGCATGGGCAGAAGTCTCCATTTCTACAAAGCACCCCAAAGAATGGCAGTTCTGAGCCGGAGAGCAACAGGGAGGAGGGTCACACGAGACTATTAAGGTGCCTGATACTGAATCAGCCCGCCTGGGTCCAGCAAGGTCAATATTGGACTGACAGTGGCTCTCCAGGGTCTCAGGCTGAAGTCTCTCACGTCGCTTACTGCCTGGTCCTTTTCAAGTGAAAATGCCGGGGACTGAACCTGGGACCTTCTGTGTGCCAAGCAGAGGCTCTGCCACTGAGCCACGGCCCCTCCCCTGAGGTCTCTCATTTCTATTCTTCCCTGGCTGCTTTCCTGTTTCAGATTAGCCAGTGGGTGGAGTTCCACACGCTTCACTTCTGCCTCCGATCAAGTGGAAAGCAGGACAGCTTACGGAGATTTCTTAATGAAAGTCCCGCAACGTTTAGATGCCTCTTAAGGGGCTTGCACTGTTCCACCCAAAATACTGGAATTTGAGAGCTGATGAACCTGATGGGCAGTAGGTTCAGGATGGACAAAAAGAAATACTTTGTTACTCAGTGAGTGATTAACATGTGGAATTCGCTGACAGAAGAGGTAGTGGGGGCCACAGGAATAGACGGCTTTAAAAAGGGATTAGACAGTTTCATGGAGGAGAGGTCTACCAGTGGCTAAAGGGAACCTCCATATTCAGGGGCAGTCAACCTCTGACTCTCAGTGCTAGTAGCAACATCAGGGGAAGGCCTTGGCCTCTCTGCCCTGTTGTTGGACCTCCAGAGGAACTGGCTGGCCACTGAGTGAGACAGGAGGCTGGACTAGATGGACCCTCACTGGTCTGATCCAGGAGGGCTCTTCTGATGTTCTTATGAAGGCCTCAACCTCTATGCCCTGTTGTTGGACCTCTAGAGGCACTGGTTGACCTCTGTGTGAGACAGGAGGATGGACTAGAGGGACCCTCACTGGTCTGACCCAGCAGGGCTCTTCTGATGTTCTTATGAAGGCCTCAACCTCTCTGCCCTGTTGTTGGACCTCTAGAGGAACTGGCTGTCCCCTGTGTGAGACAGGAGGATGGACTAGAGGGACCCTCACTGGTCTGACCCAGCAGGGCTCTTCTCATGTTCTTATGTTAACAAGGGGGACTCCTAACCATGTCTACAGAGTGACTCACGGCTTGTTGGCTGTTGTAATAGCCTGGGGGATTCAGTGCTCTGAGTAGAGTAGCCAGCAGGGACATATTCCCACCCTGTCTTTCATTCAAGGGAATATGGGGTGGTTGCTTGGTTCTTCCCTCTTCTGTTTTATTCTCACAAGAACCACCCAGTGAGGCAGGCTAGGCAGAGAGGGAGGGAGGGAGAAAGAGGCCCAGGGTAACCCTTTGGGTTTTTCGAGTCTCAACCTGGCTCAACCCTGGCTCAGAAAGTACTCAACCTACTTTCTGGGGGACAAACCAGACACCACAAAGTTAACCATTCAGAGTCAGTTTGGTGCAGTGGTTAGGAGCCCGGACTCTAATCTGGGAGAACCGGGTTTGATTCCCCACTCTTCCTCCACTGCTGGTGTCACCTTGGGTCAGTCACAAGTTCTCTCAGAGCTGTTGTCTCAGGAGCAGTTTTCAAAAGAGCTCTCTCAGCCCCACCTCCCCCACAGGGTGCCTGTTGTGGGGAGGGGAAGGGAAAGGGGATTGTAAGCCGCTCTGAGACTCTGAGTGAAGGGCGGGGTATAAATCCAATCTCCTCCTCCTCCTCCTCTTCTTCTTTACCCTCTGTTGTGCACTAATGGCGACCGCGCACGTGGGTTGGGGATCTCACACATGGTCGGGCTACTACCGGAGCTTCGCTTCGGCAGACAATAGCACATTTGGATCCTAACTGGGACCACTCATCCACCCAGGATTCGTAAAGGGACCTATATTCAAAGGTGCAGTGTAAATGACCCTGTCATGGGGATTGGGCGAGGCCAGGGGTGTGGTTTAGAGCGGCATTTAAGCAGAGCCCCGAGCCCCGCTCAGCAGCCTTGTTTTCGACCATCTAATAAACTCATGAGCTGATTTCACTACAATGCGTCTCTGAACCCAGTACTTTATACCATCCCTCTTCTACTTCAGATTGCCAACTCTGGGCTGCAGAATCCCTGGAGATTTGGGGGGCGAAGCGTAGGGGAGAGGGCTGGAAGAGGGGAGGGACCTCAGCGGGGTGTGAGCCCACCGATTCCACTCTCCTAAGCAGCCGCTATCTCCACTCCATCCTCTTATTTTCTCCAGGGGAACTGATCTCTTGTCTGGAGAGAACAGCCTCCCTTCTAATTCCAGGGGGTCTCCAGGCTGGAGGTTGGCAATCCTACACCCTCCCGTGTTTTCTCTGCGGCCAGACCCAGGCGGGTTACCTTGCCCCGCTCACACCTGGCTTGGCCCCGATCCATCAGCCGAAGCGGCTCTCAATTGCCAGGAAATGCTTGTGGGACATGGGTGTTAAGGGGAGAATTAGGAAGGAATTTCTCCTGGCAGAGGCTGCATTCCGGAGGCCAAGGGCTTGGCAGGGGCTAAAAGGAACTGGAGAGCTTTGCCTTGTAAATGCCTCAGAATCCACGGAGCAGATCAGGTAACAGCCAGCAAGGTATGTGGGGGTGGGGGGCGTGGGGGGGGGGGAGAAATCAGGGCCTCGCTTGACAATCTTATTTGTCTTGCTGGCTCCGAACCCAGTTCATGTCCTTTTCAACTCCGTCGAGAGAGTTTGCAGTCTTGCTCCAGCCCCTGGGCACCGGCAGGCCTCCGCTGGCTTCATACCATCCTCCATCAGCTGTGCCTTGGGTTGCCAGCCTCCAGGCGGGGCCTGGAGATCTCCTGCTTTTACAACTGACCTCCAGCCGACAGAGATCAGCTCCCCTGGAGAAAATGGCTGCTTTGGAGGCTGGCCTGTATGGCACTTCACCATGCTGAGGCCCCACCCCTCCCCAGACCCCACCCTCTCCACGGATCCACCCACAAAGTCTCCAGGTAGTTTCCATTCCGGAGCCATCAATCCTAGAGGGTGGACTGTCTGGCATTATATCACAATCAGGTCCCTCCCTTCCAAAGCCCCACCCTTCTTAGGCTCCACCCCCAAATATCCAGGAACTGCCGAACCCAGAGTTGGCAACCGTAGGCCACGTGATCAGCTTGTGTTAGAAGCACTGCAGGGGCCTGATTCTGGCCAGGACCAAGGGCAGGAGGCCCCACTCTGGCACCATTAAAGTGAGTCTTATCGGTGGCTACTAGCCATGGTGACTGAGGGGAACTTCCACGTTTAAAGGCACTAAACCTCTGAATCCCAGAGCCAGGAGGTGACATCAGGGGAAGGCCTCAGCCTCTCTGCCCTGTTGTTGGCCCTCCAGAGGAACTGGTTGGCCACTGTGTGAGACAGGAGGCTGGACTGGATGGACCCTCGCTGGTCTGATCCAGCAGGGCTCTTCTGATGTTCTTACAAAGGCCTCAGCCTCTCTGCCCTGTTGTTGGCCCTCCAGAGCAGCTGGTTGGCAACTGTGTGAGACAGGATACTGGACTGGAGGGACCCTCACTGGTCTGACTCAGCAGGGCTCTTCTGATGTTCTTACAAAGGCCTCAGCCGCTCTGCCCTGTTGTTGGCCCTCCAGAGGAATTGGTTGGCCCCTGTGTGAGACAGGAGGCTGGACTGGAGGGACCCTCACTGGTCTGACTCAGCAGGGCTCTTCTGATGTTCTTACAAAGGCCTTGGCCTCTGTGCCCTGTTGTTGGCCCTCCAGAGCAGCTGGTTGGCAACTGTGTGAGACAGGATACTGGACTGAACAGACCACTGGTCTGATCCAGCAGGGCTCTTCTCATGTTTTTCTCAGGGGAAGGCCTTGGCTTAGGGCTGCCAAGTCAGCCTGGGGGGTGGGGGATCCCCCGCTACAGGGGTTCCCGATCCGCCGGCCAGCATTCAGCCAGCGGGGGAACCCCATCCCCTTCCTCAGCATAATTACGTCACCTGGAAGTGACGTCATCACGTTGGGGATGTTGCCAGGACGACGCTCTAGCAATCGCCCCAAAACTCTATGGTACCATAGAGTTTTGGGGCGATTGCCAGAGCGTCGCCCTGGCAATGCCCCCAATGTGATAATGTCACTTCCGGTGACATTATCGCGCCGGGGAAGCTCCCGGCGGCAGGAGGACTCCCCCCCGCCGGTAAGGAAAAAGGACTTGGCAACCCTACCTTGGCTTCTATGCCCTGTTCTTGGCCATCCAGAGGAACGTGTTGGCTGCTGTGTGAGACAGGATGCTGGACTGGATGGACCCTCACTGGTCTGATCCAGCAGGGCTCTTCTGATGCTCTTATGAAAGTGTCATCCTCTATGCCCTGTTGTTGGCCCTCCAGGAGAATTGGCTGGAAGCTTTGAAATCGTCATTTGTTGTAGGGATTGTGGATGGTTTTGTTTTTGACTAACAACTTTCCCCCCTCAGTTTCTTCCCCCTGCACATTTCTTCCCCCTGCTTACACTATGATCATCCCATGGTATTACAAAATTCTTGCTTTGTTTTGTAGGTTGAACTGCTGGTCCTTTGAAATCATCAGAAGTGTCCTCAGTTCTTTGACCACCGTGCTGTCTGACAATGGTGCACATTTCATCTTTGAAGCTGTGGCTGTATCAAGCGTTTTGGCACACACAGCACAGCGTTTGGCGCCAGATTTTCTCGTGTCTTTCCCTCCCGCTTCACAAGGGGATGTGAAAGCCAACATGAGGCTTTGAGTTCTTTTTCTGATTCTGTGATTCTCTTTTTCTTTTTCTGATTCTGTGATTCTCTTGCTCTTCTCAAGCTGGTTGGCCTTCTGTTGTTTTTACAGCTAGAGGGATTTGTTTCCAAGCATCTCAACGGCGTGGATAGTTTTTGTGAATAATGTCCCACCATCCAGCACGCATTGAGATATCAGCAGGCAACTTTCACACAACAAATAAGTCCTTATTTAACATAATGTTGGCCAAACTTCCAGGCATCCTCACTAGCTGCGTCCTCCTTTGTTTCGCTTCCTGCCGTTTCTCTTTGGAGGAAGCCGTGCTTGATGCTGAACAAGTCAATGCTCCCTCTAAGCTGTGGAGCCTTGTGAGCGAAAATTCTACTATGTGAGCCACTGGCATTAAAGTTGTGAGCGACCGACCTGGCTACTGCATAAATTAGTTTCCTCTGTAGCCATCCTTCCTGAGCTAAGACAAAAACCTGTGAGCTGGAGGCTAAAAAAACTGTGAGCTAGCTCACACTAACTCAGCTTAGAGGGAACACTGGCAGCGGCTCCTGTCATCCTTAGTCTATCTGCTTTTTCGTGTTTTAGAAAGCTGTGACCTGGGTGGCCCAAACTAGCCCAGTCTCTTCAGATCTTGCAAGCTAAGTAGGGTCGATTCTGGCTAGTACTTGGATGGGAGACTGTCAAGGTAGTCTGGGGCTGCTACGCAGAGGCAGGCAATGGCAAACCACCTGTGTTCGTCTGCCCTGACTTGGATGACCCAGGCTAGGCCAATCTCATCTGATCTCGGAAGCTAAGCTGGGTTGGCTCTGGTTGGTGCTTTGATGGGAGACCGCAAAGGAAGTCCAGGGTCGCTATGCAGAGGCAGGCAATGGGGAAACCACCTCTGAATGTCTCTTGCTTCCAAAAACTGATGGGGTCACCATAAGTCACTGCAACTTGACAGTACTTTCTACAACCACCAAGTGCAAAGTGATGCACACTGGAGCCAAAAATCCTAGCTATAAATACATGTTGATGGGGTCTGAACTGGCAGAGACTGACCAAGAGAGAGATCTTGGAGTTGTAGTAGATAACTCAAGGAAAATGTCGAGACATGACCGAGGTTTATAAGATTATGCATGGGATAGAGCAGGTAGAGAAAGAAGTCCTTTTCTCCCTTTCTCACAAGACAAGAACTCATGGGCACTCCATGAATTTGCTGAGCAGCCGGGTTAGAACGGATAAAAGGAAGTCCTTCGTCACCCAAAGAGTGATTAACACGTGGAATTCACTGCCACAAGAGATGGTGGCGGCTACAAGCATGGATGGTTTCAAGAGGGAAGTAGATAAACATCTGGAGCAGAGGTCCATCAGTGGCTCTGAGCCACAAGGTAGAGATAGAAACTCTCGGTCTGGGGCAAGTGATGCTCTGTATTCTTGGTGCTTGAGGCGGGGGCAACAGTGGGAGGGCTTCTAATGTCCTGGCCCCACTGCTGGACTGCCTGGTGGCACCTGGGGTGTTTTTGGCCACTGTGTGACATGGAGTGTCGGACTGTATGGGCCACTGGCCTGATCCAGCATTGGCGTCTCTGATGTTCTTATGTTCACCACCGTTTTTAACAAAAAAAACCTCTCCTGTTATATCCCTTGCTCGCTACAATCTCCCCTTTTCTCATTTCCCTTTTTAGTGATTAAGGAATTTTTATATGTTGCCTTTCAGCCTAATAAGGCCGGGGGGGGGGGGGGGGCCTAATAACAAAAGCTAGGCAGTTATAGTAATAACATTACAATTAAAACTAACCATGTAAAACTATTATCAAGTGCAATTCGTAAGAAGAAGAAGAAGAGATTGGATTTATATCCCGCCCTTCACTCACTTGGAGTCTCAGAGCGGCTTACAAACTCCTTTCCCTTCCCCTCCCCACAACAGACACCCTGTGAGGTAGGTGGGGCTGAGAGAACTCTTTCCCAAGCTGTCCTTGAGGGAACAGCTGGTACAGAGCTATGGCTTGCCCAAGGTCATCCAGCCAGGTGCAAGTGGAGGAGAGGGGAATCAGACCCGGTTCTCCCAGATTAGAGTCCACGCACTTAACCACTACACCAAACTGGCTCTCAGCAGAGTTACACCCTTCTAAAACAGCCCCTGGCCCGTTCCAAACACCATGACGGGGTGATGGCCATCTGACCTGCAAGGTCTGTTGGGACAGCATGGCCCTCGCCTCCCTGCTTGTTGTTAGAAGTGGAGGGCTTGGCGCTGCCTCCTGTCTCAGACTGGAGAAGATGGCAGCAGAGAGCTGAGACAGATAGAGAGGTCAGGACACACAGAGCCTCCTTTCCTTCCTGCTGTCGAATCCTTTCCTTTGAAGTAGACCGCTCTTAAGTCTGGCTCTCGCTGACCATAACAAAAAGCCAGTTGTTCCTGCGATTTCACCGGAGAGAGACAAAAGGGGGAAAGGGTGTGCGCTTGCAAACGGAGCAGCTGACAGAGATTAAGAGAGTCAGGATGGCCTGTTCCCTCTACTTCGAAGGGAAGCATCATATTGTGATTTTGGAGCCTGATAATTTCCATGAATGGGAAACAAGACTGATCATGGCACTGGAGGTGGGGAAACTGAAGAAAGATACGACAGAAACAATCCCAGACGGAGCAACAGCAGCAGAGGAAACTGCGTGGAAGGAGAAAGGTCTCAAGGCAAGGTACCTCATCATCTCTAGCTAAGTGGCCGGTACTTACCTTCCATTGG
The DNA here is from genome assembly GCA_029233225.1 of Lepidodactylus listeri. NCBI lineage: Eukaryota > Metazoa > Chordata > Lepidosauria > Squamata > Gekkonidae > Lepidodactylus > Lepidodactylus listeri. The sequence continues at coordinate 2,392,109 of JARCFY010000002.1, forward strand.
GAACCTTACCTCGGCCAAAGAAATGTTTGATATGCTAACCTGGTCTCACCAGCCTACCTCTTGGACTTTTAGAAGTGGCTGAAGACACAAATTAGCATCTCTAAAATAACCGAGAGGGTGGAATTTTGAATAATGTTGATGATCTGTCTGAGGAACCTGCCCACCAGACATGCATCCACAAATCAGCATTTAAAGGCCCTGGCTGGCAACATAAAGGACGACATGCCACTGAGCCATTCCAACCAAAAGGGTCCTTTGTTACCAAGGCAACGCATGAGAAAGACAAAGGCAGAGGTGGGAACTTTCCTTGCAGGCCTGCAAGGAAACCTGAGCCACTGAGATGTTTCATGTGCCACGGGTTGGGCCGTAAGGCATCAATTTGCCCATCGAGGCAGAAAAAAAAGGCAATAAAGGAATCCATTAAGCACAGAAACTTCACAGCCCCTCTAGACCAGAGCAAAGATTATTTTATCGTAGACAGTGGGGCATCCTCAGGATAATAAAGACCTGTTTATTGATTTGCAGAAACTTCCGCGCCCTACAACTGTTTATCTTGGAAGCAGAAGTAAGGCGAAGACTTATTTCAAAGGGAACATTTTGTTGAGGGCAGCAGGTGATGCTCATCGTGCATTTCTGTTAAAGAGTGTATTGTTGGTCGAACAATTTAGCAACCCGCTCATCACGGTTCCAAATGCTGGCAGAAGAGTCTGAAGTGAGTTTTGAGAATGGAAAATGTATCATTTCGAAGAATGGACAAACTTGGCTGATTGCAAAGAAACGTAATGGCCTTTACAGAGTGAAAACTGGAAGTGATGCTTTAATGTCAGATTGTGACACTGAATATTATTCTGATGCTCATGTGCCAGATGAGATGGACCCCACAGTCAGTCTCACAGAATCCTGTTCAGGTGACAAATGCATTTAGCTCTCACATCGTCGCCTAGGACATGCAAATCCACAAGTCATTAAAGAGATGGAAAGGAGGGAATTAACACATGGCATTGATCTTGTGGAATGCAACCAAAGTAACTGTACCTGTTGCATCCTAGCTAAGAGTACAAGAAAATCCTTTCCAAAGCAGGGTGAATGCAGGTCCAAGGAACCACTTGAGCTCATTCACTCAGACGTGGCTGGGCCTCTGCAGACACCCACAATTGGGGGGTACAGATATTTTGTCAGCTTCCTGGATGATTTTTCAAAATATGCTGCAATATTTTTGCTCACTGACTGTATACAAGTCTTGGATGGACTTAAGAATTATGTACAACACAAGAAATGATTGCAGATGCTCTTACCAAGCCACCAAGCCACTCCTTATGGAATGCTTCGAGACTCTCAGAAAGAAGATGAATCTCGTCGGCTGAGCCATGAGACATCGAGAGGGGGTGTTAGAAGTGGAGGACTTGGTGCTGTCTCCTGTCTCAGACTTGAGGAGATGGCACCAAAGAGCTCAGACAGATAGAGAGGTCAGGACACACAGAGCATCCTTTCCTTCCTGCTGTCGGATCCTTTCCTTTGAAGCAGCATGCTACTCTTAGGGGCAGTTTCCTCTGCTTCCGTCTCCCCCTCACACTCTCCCTCTCTCTTCTTTCTTGCACAGACACAAAGAAGGTGCAGGGTCTCTCCCTCTTGCACCACGGAGGCTGGACATGCATCCAGCATCCAACACCATCTAGTTAGCTAGAATAGGTAATCTATATCTGTCTCTTACCTGCACTGTCCAGCATGTACTTCCTTTAATCAAAGTTACTTATTAGTTTTAGGACTGACTGCTGACTCAGTGTAACTTTGTAAGTTTGTTGCCACACCAAACCCCAAAGCTTCGCTGCGTTTTCGCCTTTGAGCACTCTGCCATTTCCCCATGGTTCCCCATGGCAGTATCAAGCTTAGCTAATCCAACACTTGTGTCGGGGGAGTTCTAGAGTTGGGGGTCGTAGCCGAAGAGGCCTTCCAGCCGCATTTCTGATAAGGAGAGTTTCTGCAGGAAGGCACGGCCTCTGGGTCTCAGAGCTTGGGCAGGTTAGTTAGGCTTGCCAGATCCAGGTGGGGAAACTCCTGGAGATTTGGGGAAGGAGCCCCAGGACCTCAGTGGGGTGCCATGAGGTTAGGAAGGGAATTGAAAACAAATCAGCCAGTATCAGAATGCCCCTGTATAAATCGATGGTGCGACCTCATTCGGAGTACTGTGTACAGTTCTGGTCACCACACCTCAAGAAAGACATTATAGCATTGGAAAAAGTGCAGAAAAGGGCAACTAGGATGATAAAAGGGTTGGAACACTTTCCCAATGAAGAAAGGTTGAAGCGCTTGGGGCTCTTTAGCTTGGAGAAACAACAGCTGAGGGGTGACATGATAGAGGTTTATAAGATTATGCATGGGATAGAGCGGGTAGAGAAGGAAGTATTTTTCTCCCTTTCTCATAATACAAGAACTCGTGGGCACTCCATGAAATTGCTGAGCAGTCGGGTTAGAATGGATAAAAGAAGAAGAAGAAGAAATGATTGGATTTATACCCCACTCTTCAGTATCCAAAGGAGTCTCAGAGTGGCTTACAAACTCCTTTCCCTTCCCCTCCCCACAACAGACACCCTGTGAGGTAGGTGGGGCTGAGAGAGCTCTGACAGAAACTGCTCTTTTTCAAGAACAGCTGTGCCAGAACTATAGCTTGCCCAAGGTCATCCAGCAGGTGCAAGTGGAGGAGTGGGGAATCAAACCCGGTTCTCCTAGATTAGAGTCCATGCACTCAAACACTACACCAAACTGGAAGGAAGTCCTCCTTCACCCAAAGAGTGATTAACACGTGGAATTCACTGCCACAGGAGGGGGTGGTGGCTACAAGCATGGACGGCTTCAAGAGGGAATTGGATAAACATCTGGAGCAGAGGCCCATCAGTGGCTATTAGCCATAAAGTATAGATAGGAACCCTCAGTCTGGGGCAAGTGATGCTCTATATCCTTGGTGCTGGGGGAGGGGGGGAAACAGTGGGGAGGGCTTCTAGTGTCCTGGCCCCACTGCTGGACCCCCTGATGGCACTTGGTGTTTTTGGCCACTGTGTGACTCAAGAGTGTTGGACTGGAGGGGCCACTGGCCTGATCCAACATCGGCTTCTCTGATGTTCTTATGAGATATGATGAGATTGGCCTAGCTTGAGCCATTCTGGTCAGGACAGTTTGGGACTGCTGTAAGCCAATCCAGTCCTAAATAAAACCATCTTCAGCTGCCTCCTCAAGATCGAAAGTGAGGTGGGCCAGGTCCCTTGGAGAAAACGGCAGCTTTGGAAGGTGGACTCTATGGCATCATAACCCACTGAAGTCTTTTCCTCCCCATTCCCCCTTCTCCCCAGGTTCCCCCCCCCCCAAACCTCCAGGAACATTCCCACCTGCAGTTAGCAGCTCTAAATGCTGGGCTGGTGTGCAGGACCCCGCGAGAAATGTGTTGTCACACCAACAGGGCACAGTGACCACAATGCCTTTCAATGCAACATACATGTCAGCAGAGTTGCCGAAAACTCTGAGAGAGCCCGTTTGGTGTAGTGGTCAGGAGCACAAACTCTGATCTGGGAGAACCGGGTTTGATTCCCCACTCCTCCTCCACCTGCAGCTGCTGGAGTGACCTTGGGTCAGTCACAAGTTCTCTCAGAGCTGTTCTCTCAGGAGCAGTCCTTGAAAGAGTTCTCTCAGCCCCACCTACCTCACAGGGTGCCTGTTGAGGGAAGGGGAAGGGGAAGGAGATTGTAAGCCACTCTGAGACTCCTTTGGGTAGTGAAGAGCGGGGTATAAATCCAATCTCTTCTTCTTCAAGGGATAGAGAATTCAGCATCCCCGTTGTTACCAAATGTGCTCGAAACATCCTTGTCTTAGGCTCAGATCCATCAGTTCATTTCTTGCTCTTCACCTCAGTCCGACTCAAGCTACTTCGGTGTGGTGGTTAGGAGCGCGGACTCTAATCTGGGAGAACCGGGTTTGATTTCCCACTCCTCCTCCACATGCAGCCAGCTGGGTGACCTTGGGTCAGTCACAAGTTCTCTTGGAGCTGTTCTCTCAAGGGCAGTTCTCTCTCTCAGCCCCGCCTACCTCCCAGGATGTGTCTGTTGTGGGGAGGGGGAAGGGAAAGGGGATTGTAAGCCGCTCTGAGACTCCTTCCGGTTGCGAAGGGCAGGGAATAAATCCAATCTCCTCCTCCTCCCCCTCCCAAAGCCAAGCAAAAACAAAATCCAGTGGCTCCCGGGGGCCTTGAACATCCCAGGTATGCTGTGGGGTCAACTGGAAGCCGGAGCAGTGCGTGCCCGGCTGCGCCTCAAGTCCAGAGCCTGTTGGGCTGCCAAAGGGCAGGCAGTTAGCGGCATGCCAGCCAGGGTCCTGGCAGAGGCCCCTGCTGTTTGTTCAGGGCTGCAGATGGCAACAGAGGGAGGAGGAGGAGAGGGAGAGACGGCGGGGCGGGATGGGCAGCGGGGGCCCCATTGCTGCTGCTTCTGCACACCTCTGAATATCTCCACGAGGATTCGGGGCTCGTTCCGGATTCTGGGCCGCTTTCCAAACAGTTCGGGGGCCCCGGGAAAAAGCGGCAGGAGGAAAGAGGTTTCTTCTCTGCACTGAAGGCCCTCCCTGTCCAAAGAATCTGACACCTCTCTGAAAGGAGACTGAATAACAGCTGCCTTTCTGTTGTCTGGCAAGGAGGACGCTGGAGCCAACCCAGCTGCGATCCGTCTCGGTCCTGAAAGGGGCCACCAAAGCCACTCCGCCTCTTGTACCTGGGAGTGCCGGGATGGCAAATGGCCCGGAGGGACCAGGAGAAACTTTGAATCCAACCCTTGCGGTGGCCCTCAGGTGGGGGACAGACTGCGCTTGCGAGAAGCCCCCCCACCCCCCCCCACCCCCGCCCCACCATGGCTCGGAGTGTGTTTTGAACCCCGACGGCCACCAGCGAGGAGGCCAAGATGAGCTCATGAGCCGCATAAGATGGATTTCATGCTGTTTCCTGGAAAATGTCATGGGTGTTAACTGAAACCGTTTTGGATGCCCGCAGAGGTGCTTGGATTCCTTTCCTGAGCAGGAATCTGAAAAGTTGACCCCAAAAAAACGGTTTCGGAGAAATCTCAGTGGCAAGTTAGGAACCTGTAAAGCCTGGGGGAGAACTTAAGAACATCAGAAGAGCCCCGCTGGATCAGATCAACAGTCCATTTGGCCAGCCTCCTGTCTCACACAGGGGCCAGCCAGCTCCTCTGGAGGGCCAACAACAGGGCAGAGAGGCCGAGGCCTTCCCCTGAGAAGAACATCAGAAGAGCCCTGCTGGATCAGACCAGTGAGGGTCCATCGAGTCTAGCATTGCATCTCACCCAGTGGCCAACCAGTTCCTCTGGAGGGCCAGCAACAGGGCAGAGAGGCCCCATATGTTGTCTCCTGGCTCTGGGATTCAGAGGCTGACTGCCTCTGAGTGTGGAGGTTCCCCTCACCCACCATGGCTAGTAGCCAGTGATAGGACTTATCCTCCAGGAATCTATCTAATCCCCCATTACAGCTGTTCATTCCTCTGGCCATTACTACATCCTCTGGCAGCAAATCCCACATTTTAATCACCCCCTGTATAAAGTAGTATTTCCTTTTGTCCGTCCTGAACCTACTGCCCATTGGTTTCAAGTTCTAGTCTTTGGGGAGAGGGAGAAAAAAAGTTCTCTCGGCCAACTCTCTCCAACCCAAACGTAATTTTATAAACCTCTATCATGCCCCCACCCCGCTTAGTTGCCCACACTCTGAGAAACTGCCCTGAGAGGCTGTGTGCCCATTTGCTTAAGGCTGCTTTGGTCACAGTTTAAGCTGGCTTCGTACTGAGTCAGCCCATCGACCTGTCAAGGTCACCATCATTGGCTCAGATGGGCAGCAGCTCTCCTGGGTCTCACGTGGCTAATATTTGGAAGGGCGACCTCCAAGGAATACCACGGTCGTGACGCCGGGGCAGGCAATGGCAAACCACCTCAGAAACATCTCTTGACTTATAAACAAGTCTAGCTCACCACCAAGTGCTAAAAGAGCTTGAACTTTTGGCTGCCAGACAATCTTGGCATCTCCCGGCTATACTACACACACTGCTATATAGTGATTATAATTAATTGTTTACCTGGTCGTTTTACCCAGAGTTGCCAGGGATTGAACCTGGGTCCTTCTGCATGCCAAGCAGAGGCTCTGCCACTGAGCCACAGCCCCTCTTTACAGCTCTCCAGGGTCTCAGGTGGAGGTCTTTCCCATCTCCTCCTGCCTGGTATGGGCGTATAAATTCTAAATGCTTTTGTGCGCATGCACATAAGGCCAGACAGGACAAAAAAGAGGCAATTTTGACTGCCGATGGTCACAGAAGGAAATCGCGGAATACTGGTGGGAATACCCGGAAAACACTTGTTTTTCCAGAGGTCCGTAAAAGCGGGAGAAAAGCAGAAGGGTAGTGCGAGTTAGGGAGATTTGGAGCGGGAATACTGTGAACAGGAGATTAAAGAGTGAGAGGAAACAGCTCTAATTCCCACTGTAACGTCAAGTGTGACCGCACTCTAAGAGTGTGGACTCTAATCTGGGAGAACCAGGTTTGATTCTCCACTCCTCCTCCATATGCAGCTGCTGGTGTGACCTTGGGTCAGTCACAAGCTATTCCAGAGCTGTTCTCTCAAGGGCAGTTCTTGAAAGAGCTCTTTCAGCCCCACCTACCTCACAGGGTGTCTGTTGTGGGGAGGGGAAGGGAGGGGAAAGGAGTTTGTAAGCTGCTCTGAGACTCCTTCAGGTAGTGAAAGGCAGGGTATAAATCCAATATCTTCTTCTTCAAGGAACAGAGAGTTCAGCATCCCCTTTGTTACCAAATGTGCTCAAAAAAAATCCCCCACTCCTTGCCTCAGGGCTCAGATCCAAGCTCCGACAGGAATGAATTATGCATGCCCAGAGGTCTTGTAGTAAAAAGCAATGGAGCTCCCGAGCAGGATTAGAAAAGACAACAGCGGCTATAATAATAACCTGGAATAATGAGAGAGAATTTACTGGGGAGCAAACAGGGCTGCGGGCTACAGGGAGAGCGATGCTTCAATATCTTTGAGCACCAAAATACTTCACAGCCCCTGAGTAGACAGACCCCATTCTGGCACCAACCCAGTAGTCACCACCCCAGAGTCCTGAAGAAGAGAAAGGGAGGAGGAGGAAGGAAGAGGAGAAGGTGGACATAATTTTGTCTTTCTTTCCACTTTGGGGGAGAGGATCGTTTGGGGCGGTTTAATTCCACTGTTACTCAGACTGGTATGCTGTGGCTTGGGGGGAGAGCCAAAGAAAAGCCATCGGCAAGAGGCCAGACAGCTGATGCCCCTGCAGTGGCAGGCAATACAGCCAAAGAAATGGGTCATGGCTGGGTCACAGCCGCCTGACAGAACCCAGGGCACATTTATAGGCCCGTGTGGGAGAGATGGGAGGTGTGCCATTCTGCAAAAGCTCCGCCACGAGGACTGATAGTTTCAGGGGGGCGGGGTAGCCATGCTGGCCTGCCATCAAAGACCAAGATTTGGGTCCAGAAGCCCCTTTGCGAACAACACGATTTCCAGGGTGGATGCTTTTGAGAGTCGGGGCTTTCTTTGGTATCCGACGCAGAGATCTTTGACTCTCGGAAGCTGAACAACCCTGAAAGTCTTGTGGGTCTGTAAGGTGCCCCTGGATTTGAATCTCGCTCTTCTCAGGACTGAGCACAACAGAGAAGGAAAGCTGGCTTTTGTGGGCTTGCTCAGCGTTAATGACGGTGGCTGGCCAGCCTCCAGGCGGTGGCGGGAGGTCTTCTGGGATCACAACTGAAATCCAAGCAGCAGAGATCAGTTCTGCTGGAGGAAAGGGCCACTTTGGAAGGAAAACTCATAGAACCATAGAGTTGGAAGGGACCTCCGGGGTCATCTAGGCCAACCCCCTGCACAAGGCAGGAAACTGAAAGTCGCAAATATCTCCCCCTCCACACCCGCAGTGGCCGCTGTCCACACCCACAGTCTGGAGGTCCCTGGAGGTCCCTTCCAGCTCTATGAATCTATGGCATTCTTGCCTGCTGAGGTTCTACCCTCCCCCAAACCTTGCCCTTCCCAGACTCTACCACCACCCCCAAACCTCCAGGGGTTTCCCAACCTACACCCTCCCACCTCCATTCTTGCCTAGGAAAACCTGGATCTGGCAACAGTGGTTGGGTCTGATGCCAACCAGAACCGGAGAGAGAGATCGTAACAAAACAGAAGCATGTTTACCATGGCAATACATTGCAACCTGAGCAAGTCACACACACACACACACACACGCACACACAAGCATTGTGACTTTTCATGCTCACCACTGCCAGCAGCACTTAGCGAGCGAGCGTGTCTGGAAGCAAATGTACCCGCCCCCCAACTTTCCCCTTCGGCCCTCCTCTCTTCATTAGACCTTTGGCATTCTGAAACAGTAACGTTTGCTTTTGCCAGCTATGTAATAGCTTGAACTTTTGAATTATTATTATAAACAGCTCCAAACTTATAATAATGACAAAAAGAAAAGGCAAAAGTAAGAAACACAGTAATTTTTTTTCATTTACAAATTAAGTTCTGTCAGAGCTGTTCTTGAAAAAGAGCAGTTTCTGTCAGAGCTCTCTCAGCCCCACCTATCTCACAGGGTGTCTCTTGTGGGGAGGGGGAGGGAAAGGAGCTTGAAAGGCACCCTGAGACTCCCAGTAAAGGGTGGGGTATAAATCCAATCTCTTCCTCCTCCTCCTCCTTCGCCCACACTGTAGGTCCTTGTGTTGTGGTGGCAGCTGCTGCCAAAGCAACATTTTAAAAAATCTACGCAGCCAATCAAATCTCCGATAGTCAATCAAAAGTCTAGCTGGGCAAAAGCCCTACTCAGCCCACCTGGTTCCTAAAAACACTAGATGGGCATCAGACAAGGTGTCAGTGGGCAATCATGGTACCCACGGGCATGGCATCCCCCCCCCCCTTGTTTAAGCTTTCCAGAGTCAAAGCTCTCCCTCATATCTGATGATGGGAGTCTTGACTCTGGTTGGCTTATACACCCTGCAACTCTTACCCACAAAGAGTTGGTAAGATGCTCCTGGACTCCTGCTGTTCAAATGGAGTTAAACCCCTGCTTATTTCTCGTTTATGGAGTTTGGCTATAAGTCAACTCTTTACCTGTCAGTATTGAAAGACTGGGATTTCCATATTACTGCTTTGGAACACCGTGTAAGACTAGAAATAACAGCTGAAACTATCTGACTTCCTCAGAAGAGGCTGTCCCGGAGGACCAGTTCCTGCCACTCCAAACCACAACTGGGATCCGGCTGCCTTTACTCTGGAGATAGCTGACGTTCTTGCTTGCATTTGCAAAGCAGTTTACCCATTTGGGGCTTTCACAAGCCATGATAAACTAACAAATTGAATTCCTGCTGTCTCTGCCTGGCTACCGCACATCAGACCAGCTTCTGGCTTAACATTCCCAACCTTTGGGGTCTGGTTTCCTTGCGTGGGAGAGGCCGCAGTTCCCAGAAGAGACGGAACAGATGCTAAACTGCTCTGTGTGAAAAAAGATGGTCCATGACCAGTGAGAGACAATTGTAAGGAGGGGGCCACGGCTCCAAGATGTCGTGTGGATGCACCATGGATTATAACACGAGGAAAACTCGTGGGAAATGCATCAAAGCAACAGTTAGCCGAGCAACGTTTCCATGGACCCACAACTTTTGTCTCTCAGACTGTGGTGTGCTGGGTGAAATAGATGGAGAAGGACTGGCTACACGGCGTCTAGCAGGTGCTGTTGTTGCAACTGATTTACGGCAACCCCAGCAAGTTTGATGCAGGGGTTAGGAGTGCAGACTCTATTCTGGGAGAAGCCGGTTTGATTCCCCACTCCTCCTCCACAGGCAGCTGCTGGGTAACCTTGGGTCAGCCACTAGTTCTCTCAGAGCTGATCCCTCAAGGGCAGTTCCCAAAAGAGCTCTCTCAGCCCCACTTGCCTCACAGGGTATCTGTTATGTATTGACCATGCGGTCGCCATGTGCTCCCGTTATGGCGACCGCATGGCCAGAGCACATGGCCAGAGCATGGCCAGAGCACATGGCCAAGAAACTACCTGAGCTTCAGCCAGGTAGAACAAATGCCAGGTGGATTCAAACTGGCCACCAATCCTGTACCTAGGTTTCTCCCAGGGAACCTATGAGATGTAAATAGACTGAGAATAGCCTATCAGGCCAGTTGGGCGAGGTCAGGGGATTGTCCCTGACCAGCATAAAAGGAGGGCTTCGAGCCCTGGGTTGCATGCTTCATCCGGACCAGCAATAAAGATCTAGCTGTTTCACTATTCCATGGACTCCCAACTCCAATACTTCTCAGTATCTGTTTTGGGGGGAGCAGAAGGGAAGGAGATTGTAAACTACTCTGAGACTCTGAATGAAGGGTGGGGTATAAATCCAGTCTCCTCCTCCTCCTCCTCCTCCTCCTTTCAAGGCAAGAATATGAAGAAGAGCTGGTTTTTATACCCTGCTTTTCTCTACTCAGAGTAGCAGCCCCATAGCCAGAAATTTGTGGCTGATTTATCCAACTATGTGTGGGGTGGGGGGTAGTGCACGAAAGAGAGAAAGAGATGGCATGCCTTCGCTTGGTCTCTTCCTTCTCCAGCTTTCCCCACACACACACACACACACACAGCAGCAGGGAGGGTTGGGAAAGAAAGGGAAGGAAAGGGCTTCGGGTCAGTTTCACTCCCACCCCATAGTTGTTTTCACAGCTGTTCCCAGGGGAGTGAAACTGACCAGAAATAGCAGGGTGGCTTCCCTTTCCTTCTCCAGCCTCCCAGTTGCTGCAGAATGAGGCAGATCTGGAGGGGGGGGGTGTCTGGCATCTTCAAAGGGTGGGGCAGGGCTCATCCGTGGAGGGGCTCTGCCCCCAAATGCCCCACGGTGGCCACGGGCCTGTGAAGTAGTCTTGAAGTGGCTGAAAATCTCCTTCCCTTCCTCTCCCCACAACAGACACCCTGTGAGGTAGGTGAGGCTGAGAGAGCTCTGAGAGAGCTGCGATTGGCCCAAGGTCACCCAGCCAGGCTTCCTGTGGAGGAAGAGCGGGGAATCAAACCGGGTTCCCCAGGCTATAATCCACCGCTCTGAACCACCATACCACACTGTGAAGTGAGGAGCAGAGGCGGTTGGCCGTTGCCTGCCTCTGCAGGGTTTTCTTCGGTGGCCTCACGCCCAAGTACTGACCCGGCTGGGCTTCTGAGATCTGATCAGATTGGGCTACACTGTACCAGCTTCCCTCCACTAATAAAGCCTCTAGCACAGATGCCTTTTAAAAATTGTCTGAACAGGATATGTCAGTGGCTACCTGAAAGAGGGCCAGATTGGTGTAGTGGTTAAGTGCATGGACTCTAATCTGGGAGATTCCCCACTCCTCCACTTGCACCTGGCTGGATGACCTTGGGCAAGCCATAGCTCTGTACCAGCTGTTCCCTCAAGGACAGCTTGGGAAAGAGCTCTCTCAGCCCCACCAACCTCACAGGGTGTCTGTTGTGGGGAGGGGAGGGGAAAGGAGTTTGTAAGCCGCTCTGAGACTCTTAAGTGAGTGAAGGGCGGGATATAAATCCAATCTCTTCTTCTTCTTCTTCTTCTTCTTCTTCTTCTTCTTCTTCTTCTTCTTCTTCTTCTTGGTTGCGGTTATGGGACTCTTTCTCTGGGGACAATAATCTTTTCCCTTTCTAACATTGTCTTCAACCAGTGGATAAAAGAATTCTGTTGTATCTGGTTTTCCCTCAACAACCCCTCCTTCCTGCCTTATATTTTAATTGCAGTTTCCTGTGGTTTCATATATGTGTTTTGGTTTCAATTGGTTTTATGATGTACTTTTATAATGCTCGGTTGTTAGCTGTGGTCTGTACTACTGCGGCTTGGATCCCGCTGTACAATTTTGCATCGTTTAATGTGTCATGTTAACACTGCTGCTTCAGTTCTGCTTTTTAGACTTCTGGTTGGAGTCAAATCCTATTTCATTATTTACTGAATGCCCCGTCCTGTTGATTGTATTTTACAGCAACTGAAGACGTGAAATTAGGGAACGAGGGTGTTGTACCGGAACCTTGTTTTGCTGTTGGGCTATTATTGCTTTTACTGACTACGATGTATGCTGGTTCCAGACTGTTATAATCATTGTTCTTTATCATGATCACTTTGTTTGCATGTACTTCTTGGTCTTTTGACAATTTCCATTTTATCTGTGATGTACTACATTATTACAAGTGATTACTCTTGCATAATGGTCATGATATGATTACTAGAGTTATTTATGGTTATAAATCTATACATGCAGTGGGCGTCTTGGATAGGCAGCCCTTTTTCGGAGTTTCTTCTTGTTGATTCCAGCAGTTCTTTTACTCCGTGGGCCACTGTTGTTTGTACAAACAGGAAGATGGCGTTTCTAGAACTTCCCCATCATGTTTCGTTCTCTTGCCCTCTCTCTCTGTTCTTAGCCTTGGCCTCCTTTGAGTCACAGAGTTCGTGGGAAGTTCAAACACTGGGGGCTGAACCAAGCTCTAGTGGTTGGGGGAAGGAGGCCTGGGGCGTTTGCACAACCGCATGCATGGAAGCAGACATCTACCAAACGGATGTAAAGTCCTGATCAACGGAAAAGCTTCTTTTCCCATGAAATCATGACTGGATTTCCAGTGATAGCATCCAAAGCATTATGTCAGAAAGGATCTCGTGGTGTCACTGAATGGAATTTGGTGGAAAGAGGATGTGATGCTGCTAGACCACAGGACAGGGTTGCCAACCTCCAGGTAAAACATAAATGGCAGTCCTTCTTCACCCAAAGGGTGATTAACATATGGAATTCACGGCCACAGGAGGCGGTGGTGGCTACAAGCATGGACGGCTTCAAGAGGGAACTGGATAAACATCTGGAGCAGAGGTCCATCAGTGGCTCTTAGCCACAAGGCATAGAAAGGTATAGATAGGAACTCTTGGTCTGGGGCAAGTGATGCTCTGTATTCTTGGTGCTTGGGGGGGGCAACAGTGGGAGGGCTTCTAGTGTCCTGGCCCCACTGGTGGACCTCCTGAGGGCACTTGGAGTTTTTGGCCACTGTGTGACAGAGTGTTGGACTGGAGGAGCCACTGGCCTGATCCAACATTGGCCTCTCTTATGTTCTTATGTGGAACAGTGGACCATCAGTGGCTATTAGCCACAAGGTATAGATAGGAACTCTCAGTCTGGGGCAAGGGATACTCTGTATTCTCGGTGCTTGGGGGGGGCAACAGTGGGTGGGCTTCTAGTGTCCTGGCCCCACTGCTGGACCTCCTGAGGGCACCTGGTGTTTTTGGCCACTGTATGACACAGAGTGTTGGACTGGATGGACTATTGGCCTGATCCAACATTGGCTTCTCTTATGTTGTTATATTCTTACGTTAGGTGGGGCCTCGGGGTCTCCTGAAACTAGAACTGATTTCCAGGTGACAAAGTGTAGTTCCCCAAGAGAAAATGGCTACTTTGAAGAGTGGACTCTGTGGCATTATACCCCACTGAGAACCTGCCCCTCACCAAACCCCTCCCTCTCTAGGCTCCACCCCAGGAATTTTCCAACCTGGAGTTGGCAACCCTACAGTGGGGTGAGCAGTTGGTTCACTGCTACTTCTGGGATTCAGGTGATATGTTGGTGTGTAGTGATCTGAGCTGATGTTAGATGTTGTTTTATTCAGCTACTATTTTAATAGAAACTTTCTGGTTTTAGTTCAACACACTGACCGTCATAAGAAGAAGAGATTGGATTTATTCCCCGTTCTTCACTCGGAGTCTCAGAGCAGTTTACAATCTCCTTTCCCCTCACTCTCCCCACAACAGACATCCTGTGAGGTAGGTGGGGCTGAGAGAGCTCTTTCCAGAACTGTCCTTGAGAGAACAGCTGGGACAAAACTATGGCTTGCCCAAGGTCATCCAGCAGCTGCATGTGGAGGAGTGGGGGATCAAACCCGGTTCTCGCAGATTAGAGTCCGCGCTACACCACACTAACTTTCCGTAGAGGTTCCATGTAGCTCAGAGGCCCAAATAGACCAGTTTGGCCTCAGTTTGTCAGGCCGTGGGAGCAAAGCAGGAACCTGCCACAGTCAGACCGATTTCTCAGCAGGCGGTGCTTCGTCATCATTCTTCCGTTTTCCCCGATTGTGTGCTTCAATTTCTCACTATTTGCCACAGGGTGCATTTTGACCTGTGGCTTTGCACAATTTCCCCCACGGCTTCAGTGATCCTCAAAAAAAAAAACAGGATCACTGAAGCCGTGGGGGAAATCGTGCAAAGCCGTGGGTCAAAATGCACCCTACGGCAAATAGTGAGAGATTGAATTACACAATTGGGGAAAATGGAAGAGCGACAGCAAAGCAGTGCCTGGTGAGAAATCGGTCTCATTCTTGGATGGAAGACTACCAAGAAAAATCAGGGTTGCTATGCAGAGGAAGGCAATGAAAATTCATGGAAGTTGCACATACGGAGAATCCCCAGAACTCAGGCCAGTTTGCCCGGGGGTCACTTGCTCAGCAATTACAAAAAGGAGAAGCAGGATTTTGTTGTTGTCATCCAGAGTCATGGTGCAATTCATAGGTGCAGGGTGACAGTCCCAGTTTGTGGGTCACCAGCATTTTTTCTGCTGCCTTTTGACTTAAAGGTCCTTTCCACACTTGGATCTTGTCCCTCGTTTTATCAGAGTTCAACTTGTGACACGATACCTCGCATTCATTCCTGGTTATAACAACATCCATTTATTCCGGAACAAGTGTGGGGGAATGTGATGTGGAAACAAAAAATACCCCCAAATAATTACAGGGGTGAACTCGAGCCAGTTTGTTGTAGTGGTTAAGTGTGTGGACTCTAATCTGGGAGAACAGAGTTTGATTCCCCACGCCTCCACATGCAGCTGCTGGATGACCTTGGGCAAGCCATAGTTTTGTTAGAGCTGTTCTCTCAAGGGCAGTTCTCTCAGAGCTCTCTCAGCCCCGCCCACCTCACAGGGTGTCAGTTGTGGGGAGGGAAAGGAGTTTGTAAGCCGCTCTGAGACTACAAGTGAAGGGCGGGATATAAATCCAATCTCTTCTTCTAGTGGAGAATGTAAGTTTGGGGACAGGGTTGAAACAGGATTTAAGGCCTAGTGCGGAATCACGGAAAGGCACCAGTATTGAGATGTAAAAACCCACCTGTTTCCTCCCGATTGGCCTGCTGGGCAGAAGTAGAAGGGGGCTGGAGAGGTGAGCATGGGACGGGCCCTTATCGGTGGCTCACCAGCTTGGAAGTCATGCCTCAGCCGCTACTTTGAATTCCGCAACTGGGGCAAGCCAAAGAGCCGTTTCTCGGTCTCATGCCTCCCTCTTCTGGATTTCTTTTGCATAATTTTTTGCCTACAAAAATGCTGTGGTGGTGGAAAATGCCATCAGGCTGCAGAGAACTCTCACAGGAATCCCCTAGCGTTTTCAAGGCAAGAGATGCTGAGCGGTGCTTTGCCTTTGCCGGCCTCTGCATAGCAACCCTGGACTACTTTGGTGGCCCCTGGCCTCCCATCCAAGTACTAATCAGCGCTGGCCTCCTTAGCTTCCGAGATCTGGTGAGATCAGGCCATTCCGGTCAGGGCAGAGATGAACACAGGTGGTTTTTGCCTTTGTCTCCTTCTGCGTAGCAAACCTGGACTTCTTCAGTGGCCTCCCATCCAAGTACTAACCAGGGCTGGCCCTGCTTAGCAAGAGACAAACAGAGGTGGCTTTCTGTTACCTGCCTCTGCACAGCAACCCTGGACTTCCTTGGGGGTCTCCCATCCAAGTACTAAGCAGGGCCGACCCAGCATAGCTTCTGAGTTCTCATGAGATTGGGCTAGCCTGGGTCATCCAGGTCAGGGCAAGAAGACACTTTAAAACTTCAGATAACTAGTGAGAGAGAGAGAGAGACAGACAGACAGGCAGACAGACAGACAGACAGATGATAAAAAGATGCAATCTATCACTAAAATCTACCTCCCTATGACTGGAAGGTAGCTAATGTAACCCCCATCTTTAAAAAGGGTTCCAGAGGAGATCCGGGAAATTACAGGCCAGTCAGTCTGATGCCGATACTGGGTAAGTTGGTGGAAGCTGCTATTAAGGAGAGAATTAGTCGGCACACTGATGAACAAAATCTATTGAGGAAGACTCGGCATGGGTTCTGTAAGGGAAGATCTTGTCTCACTAACCTGTTAGTGTTCTTTGAGGGAGTAAACAAACATGTGGACAAGGGGGACCCAATAGATGTTGTTTACCTTGACTTCCAGAAAGCTTTTGATAAAGTTCTTCATCAAAGGCTCCTAAGTAAGCTCAATGGTCATGGGATAAGAGGACAAGTCCTCTTGTGGATTAAAATCTGGCTAATCTATCTATCTATCTACCTATCATCTATCTATTTATCTACCTATAATCTATCTATCTATCTATTTATCTATCTATCTATCTATCTATCTATCTATCATCTATCTATCTATCTATCTATCTATCTATCTATCTATCTATTTATTTTTTGGATTTATATCTCACCCTCCCCGCCAGAGCAGGCTCAGGGTGGCTAACAGGAAACAGAGAGCGATTCTGCATTGGCATGTCCCTCCATTGTTCTACGAAACCCACGTTGGAACAGAAATTCCCCTCCACACTGCATGCCGCTTTTGCTTTCTTTGATCATCGGGTTTTATGGTACCTTCTGCATAGATTTATGGCCATTTAGGGGTGACTTTGAAGTTAGTATGGTGTTGCCCTAAGGTATCTCAATGTGGTTTTCAGCTGCACTTCCCTTTTAGTAGAGAAAATGTGGAGCGAATGCTAGATGCGGAATCGGCCTGAGAGTGAGTCTAAAAGGGCACTTTTCACAGTGGAAGGGGACTGGTCAAGTGGGCGTCATCGTGGTAAATGAGGTTCAACATGAGCAAGGGCAAAGGAATGCACACTGGAGCAAAAAACTTAATTATAAGTACACATTGAAGGGGTCCAAAGTGTGGTAACTGACCAGGAGAGTAGTCTTGGAGTCATGGTAGGTAACTCAGTGAAAATGTTGAGACAGTGTGCGACTGCAGTGAAAAAGGCCAACGCTATGCTGGGGGTTATTAGGAAGGGAATTGAAAACAAATCAGCCAGGATCATAATGCCCCTGTATCAATCGATGGTGCAACCTCGTTTGGAGTACTGTGTGCAATTCTGGTCGCCACACCTCAGAAAAGATATTATAGCATTGGAAGAGGTACAGAAAAGGGCAACTTGAACGATTAAGGGGTTGGAACACCTTCCCTATGAAGAAAGGTTAAAGAGGTCAGGGCTACTTCTACGCCTTCCAAATGTATCCAGTACTGGTGTTAAAGCAGGGCTGTAGCCAGGATTTTTTACTTCGGGGGGCATTTAAACAAGTCAGGGGGCGCCCCCTCACACACACCCAGGTGGTGTCAGGAGTGATGAGAGAGTGAACATTTTTTAAAGAGCTCACAGACAGGGCTGGAGTAGGGAGCAGATGTGCCCCGTGGCACGCCTCGCCCACAGCCAGTTTGGTGTAGCGGTTAAGTGCGTGGACTCTAATCTGGGAGAACCAGGTTTGATTCCCCACTCCTCCCCCACATGCACCTGCTGGATGACCTTGGGCAAGCCATAGCTCTGGCACAGCTGTTCTCTCAAGGACAATTCTCGAAAGAGCTCTCTCAGCCCCACCTACCTCCCAGGGTGTCTGTTGTGGGGAGGGGAAGGGAAAAGAGTTTGTAAGCTGCACTGAGACTCTTTTGGGTAGAAAAGGGTGGGGTATAAATCCAATCTCCTCCTCCTCTTCCTCCGTGGAATGGCCCAATTGGTCCTGTGAAAGTAGGAATGATTGATGGAGAAGTTGTAATTAATCCCAGTCGGAAAGAAATGTCTTCTTATTATTATTTTTCTTCTTCTTCATCAGAGGTACACTACCAGTGGATGTGTGCAATAGCTGAATGGGAAGTCGGGAGGCCTGGGCAGTAAATCAGGGGGCCCAGCCCCAAGATACCCCACTGTGGCTACGGGCCTGTCTGAACGGCATGTGGATCCCTTATCCACATTCCTGTCCCTGGAGTCTGGATTTCTCCAGCATACGCACACACTCCCCTTCCCCACGCCTGGGGCTGCCTTCCGATTCAAGTGGGCCGGTCATTCTGGAGACGTGACCCCACCCCAGGAACTGACAAACGATCCTT
Organism: Lepidodactylus listeri; assembly: GCA_029233225.1. Lineage (NCBI taxonomy): Eukaryota > Metazoa > Chordata > Lepidosauria > Squamata > Gekkonidae > Lepidodactylus > Lepidodactylus listeri. Next base: position 2,410,322 of record JARCFY010000002.1, read on the forward strand.
CTGCTGCACGGACAGGTGAGCGGGGGAGGGGCAGTCATTACCTTCCGCTCCTGGCTTTTCGAAAGGTTACCACTTAATTGGCGGAACCTCCTCCATCAATCAAAGGCCGAAGGGGCAGGGAGGCTGGGGAAAGGCTGGGGCTGACAAAGCTCTAATGCTGGCTTGCCAACCTCTAGGTGGGGCCTGGAGAGCGCCCAGAGTGACAACTCACCTCCAGGCGACAGAGATCAGTTCCCCTGGAAAACATGGTCGCTTTGGAAGGTGGGCTGTATGGGATTATATCTTGCTGAGGTCCCTCCCTCCCCAATCTCTGCCAAATCTCCAGAAATTTCCCCAAACCACGGTTGCCAGCCAGTGTTCCCTCTAAGCTGAGTGAGTGTGAGCCAGCTCACAGTTTTTTAGCCTCTGGCTCACACATTTTTATCTCCGCTCAGGGAGGATGGCTCCAGAGCAGACTAATTTATGCCGTAGCCAAATCGCTCGCTCGGAACTTCAATGCCAGTAGCTCACAGAGTAGAAGTTTTGCTCACAAGACTCCACAGCTTAGAGGCAGCATGGCTGGCAACCCCATGTAACGTCTGGGGGTTCTTCCAAGCCCCTGCCCCAGGGACAGGGGGAAAGCAGGAGATGACAAAGAAGGCTCCTGGAAATAGATTGGGCTGCTTTACAGATGGGGACTAGCAGGAGTAATTTCCTTGCTGATTCCCTTGCTGATTCCACGGCTCTCTCCCCTCCCTCCCATTTCCTCCTGGATCTTATAGATATCATTTTTGAAAAAAGTTTTTTTCGTTTTCAGGAGAACTTTTATCGGTAAACTCAGAGGGTAACTATGGGCAGTACCTTCACGCCCAGTGTGGCTAATCTGTTTATGCATGATTATGAGAGTAGATGGATTGACTCTGCAGATACTAATCTTTTTTCAGACATTTTTTTTTATAAACGTTTTATTCATGACGTCTTCTTAATCCTGGATGATATTAGTGTAGTTAAACCTTTTGTTGATTGGCTCAACTTACAACACGAGTCTATTAAGTTTACTTACCACTGTGATTTACACCAGATTGACTTTCTGGACATCACGGTTTTTGTAAAGAATGCCCATCTAGCAGTGAAACCGTTTAGGAAAGATACGGATAAGAACTCATACCTCCACTACTGGTCCTTCCATGTCAAACATCTAAAGAATAACATACCGTATGGGCAGGGGTCCTTTGGGGCCGGAGCGAGGCGGAGTGCCACTCCGCCAGCCCAGGAGTGGGCACTAAGGCAGCCACAGGCTGAATCAGATTCTCTGATCTGATTCGGCCCACCGCCGAATTGCCACCGAAATTTGGCAGTGGTTTTAAAAGCGGCTGGAGGGGAGGGGGTTTGAGGGAGAGGCTCTAAACTTGCAGGGTACCTTCTGGGACCTCTCCCCAAATTTCCCACCAAGTTTCAAGAAGATTGGACTAGGGGGTCCAATTTTACAGGCCTTCAAACAGGTTGCCCCATTCCCTCCATTGTTCTCTATGGTTACTTTTTTCCCACCATAGAGAACAAAGTTACTTTTTTTTCCCCACCATAGAGAAAAAAGTTACTTTTTTCCCACCATAGAGAACAATGGAGGGGATGGGGCAACCTGTTTGAGGCCCCATAGACCAATCTTCTTGAAACTTGGTGGGTATTTCGGGGAGAGGTCCCAGAAGGCACCCTGCAAGTTTGGAGCCTCTCCCTCAAACCCCCTCTCCTCCAGCCCCTCATATACCCTATGAGTTTTTGCCATTGTCTTCAATGGCCCATAGGGTATAATAGGGCTGAAACTGACATTCGGCCAGTTATGCTAATGAGTTATGCTAATAGGTATGCTAATAAGCTCCTGCACCTCTTTTTCTATGAAATGACCCCTGCTTATGGGCAATTTTTACGATTGAAAAGGAACTCCACATATGAGGAGGATTCTGAGATGGGATGCCGTGTCATGATGGATCACTTTAAGGAGAGAGGCTGCCCATTGGAGATTGTTTCCCAAGCTCAACTTCACGCACAATGTAAAGACTGTGCAGATTTGTTTAAAGAGATGAGGGCCAATTCTCATTCTAGAATTTGTTGGGCGCTAATTTCACACCTTTGGCTTATGCCATATGCAATCTGATTTTTAAACACTTTGTGGGCTTCCGTAAAACATCAAGTATTGGAAACTGGATAATTAAAGCAGATGTTACACCTAATATGGATCCCATCCCTCCATGCATAGGGTTCTTCAAATGTAAGAGATGTATAGCCTGTCCACAAATATGGGAGACAAAGTTTTTGGATTTTCCAGGAGCAAGATTTAAAAAGGAAATAAATTTTCTGGCTACCTGTTCCGCAAAAAAATTAATCTACCTTGTAAAGTGTCCATGTGGGCTCTATTATGTGGGACAATCCACGCATGCGATTAGAACACGCATTTCAGAACACCGTTTTAGAATTCAGCAGGGCTATGCCGAGGCTCTGTGAGTTCAACATTTCGAAACCCATGGACATAGCCATACTGACTTTAGATTTCTGGTCTTAGAGGTTATTTCTCCTAAAAGATTTTGTAAACTTAATTTGCACAGACATTTACTTCAACGTGAGGCTTTTTGGATATATAGACTAAAAACTTACCATCCTTGGGGCTTGAATTCCTCCTTAGACTGTTTTTTTATGATTGTATCCTGTTTCTAAAGATTATTTTATAATTTGTTAAACTTTATGTTAAGTACGTCCCTTTAAGTAGCATGATCCTTGAGGTGTGACTGGAGTATATAGTAGCTCAATCTTTACATCTGTTAAGGCTTTCGATGTAAACACTTCTGGTATGATATATAAGCTGTCCTTTTAGCAAAAAAAATGTTTTTGTATATGTTTTGGGTACTGCCCTTCTTTGAAATTTACTATACATTGCTTTTATAAGGTCTCTCACGTTCCGGTTTTAGATGAAGATCTGAGAATCGAAACGAGATATTATTCTGGAGATTCTCGTCGGACTTATGCTAATATATCTACAATAGAGTACCTCTGTATAGGCTTATTATAGTACTGTAATAGTGGTGTTAGTTTTTCTTGAGGTTTCTTTGTATAAAATTCGTAGCAGCACAGACACAGCCTTTTTGTTCTTTCCCCCCTTATACTGTAGCTGTGATTCTCTAGTTCCCACAATGGCGGGGAGAGCGGCCTATAAGTTGAAATAAATACCGTATTTTTCGCTCCATAAGACGCACTTTTCCTCCCCAAAAAAGTGGGGGGGAAGTGTGTGCGTCTTATGGAGCGAATATGGAGCTTTTCTTACCTGTAACAGGGCTCTTTCTTTAGCAGGAACGCAGGGGAACGCCATTCAGGCTGGCATCTTAGCCTTCCCCGCCCCTCCCTGCTGGGCCTGAGCTGTTAAGACTTAAAAGGGAAACGGCAGGAAAAACCCCACCAGGCTATGTACTCTTTCCCTTTAAGTGCTTTTCCCCTTTAAGACAGCCAGCAGCAGAAAGCCCCTCCCACAGATTAAGCTCCGTGGCTACTTTGCACAGAAAGGCCTGGCTTTGCATGGCATGTCGACGTCTCTCTTCTTTCCTTTCTCTATCTTTCTTCCTTCCTTCCTTTCCTTTTTTCTGTCTGTCTGTCTGTCTTTCTGTCTCTCTCTCTGTCCCCACCTTTCTTTCTTCCTTTCTCTTTCTCTCTCTCTCTCCTCCTCCTTCCTTCCTTTATCTCTCTCTCTCTCTCTTTCTTTCTTTCTGTTTCATTTTTTCCTGTTTTCCTCCTCTAAAAACAAGGTGCGTCTTATGATCAGGTGCATCTTATGGAGCGAAAAATACGGTAAATAAATAATAAAATAAATAAATAGTTGTATCCCTGGGGTCCAGCCATTCCTCGATGATGTTTTAATCAGACTCTGAGACCTTCACCACATGCCTGTGGTCTGTCCTCCAACATTTCAATGATGTGGGATTGAAGGTAAAGCGTGAAAAATGTCTCCTGGGGGTGCCATCGGTGGAGTTCCTTGGGTTTGCAGTAAACGCTCAGGGCATCCACACGATGCCAGAGAAGATCCACACCATCATTCATGCACCCACCCCCTCCTCCAAAGCAGAACTCCAGGCCTTCTTAGGCCTCCTCAACTTCTACCACTCCTTCTTGCCTCACAAGGCTACAGTTGCTGAACCCCTCCATCGCCTCCTCGATAAAAAAGCTCCTTGGGTCTGGGGCCCAAAACAAGCCGCAGCATTCTGGGCCGTCAAGGACCTGCTCACCTCGAACACTGTCCTGGTTTACTTCGACAAGTTGCTCCCTGTGGTTCTTGCCTGCAACGCTTCACTGTACAGGGTCAGGGCTGTCTTAGGGTATCGTCTGCCCAACTGCTGGGAGGTCCCTGTGGCTTTCTACTCCCGGACCCTGTCTTTGGCCAAGTGCAAATATGCACAAATCGACAAAGAGGCTCTGGCAATCGTGGCGGAGGTTAAAAAGTTCCACGACTACCTCTGTGGCTGGCCCTTTACCATTGTCACTGTCCACAAACCCCTCTTGGGCCTCTTGGGCCTGGATTGCCAGATGCCGCAGGTGCTGTCTCCTCGAGTGCTCTGCTGGTTGATCTTCCTGGCAGGATACAGGTATGAGCTGCTCCACTGACCCAGTAAAGTGATAGGTCACGCTGACGCCCTCAGCCACTTCTCGCTGTCCTCCTGTGACCTGGACCCGGTGCTGGCTCACCAGATCCTGCTCCTCAAGACCCTGCCCAATCATCCCCTCCAGGTATCCAATGTGTCCCACCACACAGTGCAGAACCATGTGCTTTCCCACATTCTGGACTAGGTGGGGAGGGGGTGGCCCACCAGCCGAGTAGGCCAAGGTTCACTGGATTCTCCTCCCGCCAAGACAAACTTTCGGCACACAAGGGCTGCTTGCTATGGGGAAGTCAGGTGGTGGTACTTGTGCTCACCGCCCTCCATGAAACGCACTCAGGGATCGCGCAGATGAAGGTTATGTGTGGTGGCCCAGAATGGACAGTGACACCTTGACTTTGCAGGTCCCTTCAGGGGCAAATCTTCTTCATTTTGGTAGACTTGTTCTCCAAGCGGCTAGAGGTGGTGCCAGTCCCATCTACATCATCCCGAGCAGCCATTCGCACCATGTGGAGGATCTTCAGCACAGACGGCATCCCGGACACTGTAGTAACAGACAACGGGATGGCTTTCACGTCATCAAAATTCCAGGATTTCATGAACTACCACGCCATCCGATACATCCGTTCTGCGCCATTCCACGCCACCACCAATGGCCAGGCTAAGGGAATGGTGAGGATGACAAAGGAGTCCCTCCTCAGAATTACAAATGGAGAGTGGGATCACAGGCTGGCAGCCTTCCTTTTCAACCACTGGATTACTCCAAATGCCACCACAGGCCACAGCCCTGCAGATCTCCTAATGGGGAGATGGCTCAACACTCGTCTGGACCATCTGCATCCAGACCAAACTCTGGATTACAGCTCGGCCCAAGAGAACCTAGAGGCTCCCCAAGGTTTTTTCCCTCGTGACCCTGTCTATGCTCGCAACTTCTCCAGCAGTCCAAAGTGGGTCCTGGTCACTGAAAGAACATTCTTTGCTGAGGTTAGAATCATAGAATCATAGAGTTGAAAGGGGCCATACAGGCCATCTAGTCCAAACCCCTGTCCAATGCAGGACCAGCCTAAAGCATCTCCAACAAATATTCCTCCAGCCTCTTCTTGACAGCTGCCAGTGAAGGGGAGCTTCTTACCACCTCCCTAGGCTGCTGATTCCACCTTTGAACCACTCTGACCATGAAAAAGTTTTCCCTAATATCTAGCCGATACCTTTCGGCATGTAATTTAAACCCGTTGCCTCGGGTCCTATCCTCTCTTGCCAACTGAAACAGCTCCTTGCCCTCCTCCAAATGACAGCCTTTCAAATATTTAAAGAGAGCAATCATGTCCCCCCTCAATCTCCTCTTCTTTAAACTAAACATTCCCAAGGCCCTTAGCCTTTCCTCATAGGACTCAATCTCCAGACCCCTGATCATCCTCATTGCTCTCTTCTGCCCCCTCTCAATTTTGTCCACATCCTTTTTGAAGTGAGGCCTCCAGAACTGCACACAGTACTCAAGGTGTGGCCTGACCAAGGCAGCATACAGAGGGGCTATGACCTCCTGCGATTTCGATGCTATGGTCCTTTTAATACAACCCAAGACTGAATTTGCCTTTTTTGTCACTGCATCTCACTGACTGCTCGTATTTAGTTTACAGTCCATTCTTAGCCCAAGATCTCTTTCGCATACACTACTCCCCAGAAACGTTTCCCCCATCCAGTATTTGTGCTTGACATTTTTATGGCCCAGATGTAATACTGTGCATTTATCTTTGTTGAATTGCATCCTGTTTGCAACTGCCCACTTCTCCAGAGTATTCAGGTCTTGTTGAATTTTAACTCTATCTTCTTGGGTGTTTGCTACTCCTCCCAATTTGTTATCCTCAGCAAATTTAATGAGTAGCCCTTCTACCCCTTCACCCAGATCATTGATAAAAATATTGAAAAGTACGGGCCCAAAACCAAGCCCTGCGGCACCCCACTGGGCACCCCCCTCCAATCTGATGAAACACCATTGACCACCACTCTTTGGGTCCTCTAACCCATTCCCTATCCACCAAACTGTCCTATAGTCCAGTCCACAGGTTCTCTTCCACTTTCCACTCTGCACTAATAACAATTGGAAGCGGCACATCAGAGAAATACAAAGCATCCATCACATCATTTGCAAAACCGATACAAGTCTGCTTTGGGCTGTTTTAACAAGAGTCTTGTAAATTGGAACGAATGGGCTCGGAACTCGTCTCTGGATTGGGATAGATGGCGCGGCTGTCCAAATTAAGAAGGATGGTCGAGTGAGAGTGCATTGGACAATCTCCCTTCTTCCCAGAAGTGATGGATTGTCCCCTGGATTTGATTTAGGCTCGTTTTCCCCATCGGTGCATCTGTGAAACTGCCACACATATATCCAGCCCCTCCGGAGGAGCGCATATTTCATAAGGAGCGCTGCCCTGGCAGCGGCAGCCGCAGCAGGTGTTCCATTACAGGAAACTAGTTTCCTAAATTGCTGCTGAGTCGTCTTTCAAAGACTGCGCATTAGTGACCAATTACCTGTGACTTGTAAATGGATGTCTTGCTGGCATAATGCAGACAGGCGTTCTTCAAGAAGGCAGAAATTTCTTTGAGCAGAGCTGTGCTGCTGCAGGCTCACCTGGGCTCAACGGGGGCACCTGCTTCATGAGCCAGGACTCAGAACTTGGCATGTTGGCAAAGCAGGCTTTTCCCACAGACTGGTTCTGTGGATGGTTCTGCAAATCAGGGGTCCTCCAACATGGCACCTGTGGGCACCGTGTCAGGTAATGCTGCCATCCTCTGCCCGGGAGGTGGGATGGCTGAACCCATGACAACAATACTGTGGCATGTTAAGTTATAGTTCTCATGGCATGCTTATCGCTCTCCCCACTGCTCCTCGACCTTGGGAGGCTATTGGTGCCGGCTCATGTATTTTTTCACTGTCTGACTATAAGTCTTCCCGCTTATTCCCTGGGAACTGTTGGCCAGTATTTTAAGTGCCTTTTTTCTGACTTAGTGATTGGCTACATTACACCATCAGTCCTCTCTTTGAATTCTGTATAATTGCCCTGGTTACAATAGTGCCCGCCATTACTAGCACAAGAAGTACAGATGACCACAGCGTCCCTTCCTCAATAAAGCTTTCCTGTTTAAGGACACTTGTTGACTGACTCTGTGGGACTTTCACACCATGCCCCCCCCCCCCGGACACCTTTCATAGTGCCCAAGTGTTTTTGGAAAGTGGGTGTGGCCATGCAGGGCTTTGGCCCAGCAAGGCTTCTAACTGGCCACTGGAGAGTTGACTGGCAGTGCAGATTTTTCAAGAACATTGCTTTGGCCACTGCCGCCACCACAGCACAAGGATCCTTGATGTGTGGCTGAAGGATAGCTAGCCACAGCCAGTGCTCCCTCTAAGCTGTGAGCAAAAACTCTACTTTGTGAGCTCCTGGCATTAAAGTTGTGAGCGAGCAATTTGGCTGCTGTGTAAATCAGCTTGCTCTGGAGCTGTTCTTCCTGAGCTGAGACAAAAAAATGTGTGAGCCAGAGGCTAAAAAACTGTGAGCTAACTCACACTAACTCAGCTTAGAGGGGAAACTGGCCACAGCAGCCATTTTGTGGCTGGCTCCAAGCCCGGTAGAAGCCATTTTGTGGCTGCATCCACCAAGCTGTGTCAGAATTCCAAAGGTGCCCACAGGCTCAAAAAGGGTGGGGACCCCTGTGCTAAAGAGAGCCAGTTTGGTGGAGTGGTTAAGTGCTCGGACTCTAATCTGGGAGAACCGGGTTTGATTCCCCACTCCTCCACTTGCACCTGACTGGATGACCTTGGGCAAGCCATAGCTCTGTACCAGCTGTTCCCTCAAGGACAGCTTGGGAAAGAGCTCTCTCAGCCCCACCTACCTCACAGGGTGTCTGTTGTGGGGAGGGGAAGGGAAAAGGAGTTTGTAAGCCGCTCTGAGACTCCCTTGGGGAGTGGAGGGCAGGGTCTAAATCCAATCTCTTCCTCTTCTTCTTCTTCTTCTAAATGTCCCAGAGGCACAGCTTGAAATGAATTTGCTTTTTTCAACTTCCAGCTTGGAGAAAACCTTTCCCTCCGGGTGCCAGAGAGATTGCAGCTCTGAGAGCTGGCAGTCGAACAGCAGTCACGCATTGTTCATTTATTCATTTGCTTTTCTTATTCCCCGCCTTCCTCCCCTCGTGGGGACCCAAGACAGCTGATGTCATTCTCCACACCTCCATTTTACCCTCACAACAGCTGATAAGTATTGGAGTCAGGAGTCCATGGAACAGTGAAACAGCTAGATCTTTATTGCTGGTCCGGATGAAGCATACAACCCAGGGCTCCGAGCCCTCCTTTTATGCTGGTCAGGGACAATCCCCTGACCTCGCCCAACTGGCCTGATAGGCTCTTATCAGTCTATTTACATCTCATAGGTTCCCTGGGAGAAACCTAGGTACATGATTGGTGGCCGGTTCGAATCCACCTGGCCTTTGTTCTACCTGGCTGAAGCTCGGGTAGTTTCTTGGCCATGTGCTCTGGCCACATGGCGGTCGCCATTACTGGAGCACATGGCAACCGCATGGTCAATACATAACAACAGCCCTGTGAGGTACGCTGGGCTGAGACGATATGTGACTGGCCCATAGTCACCCAGTGAGTTTCCAGGGTAAAGTGCAGAGATTCAGACTTGAGTCTCCCAGATCCTAGTCCGAGGCTATAAACCCACCCCACCGGTACAATGTAGGGTCGCCAGGTCCCCCCAGTCACCAGTGGGGGATGGGAGTAGGGTTGCCGGATCCAGGTGGGAAAACTCCTGGAGATTTGGGGATGGGGCCTGGGGAGGACAGGGACCTCTGCGGGGTGCAGTGCCAGAGAGTCCAGCCTCCAAAGCGGCCCTTTTCTCCAGGGGAACTGATCTCCTTTGTCTGGAGATGAGCTGTAATTCTGGGGGATCCCCAGGTGCCACCTGGAGCCTGGCCCTCCTAGCACAAGGATACCTTGTGAAGAAAGCACTCCGTATAATGGATGTTAGGGTCTGAAATGGGATAGTGCTCTTCTTGTTTAGAAGGTGAAGAAGAGGAGATTGGATTTATACCGCGCCCTTCACTACCCAAGGGAGTCTCAGAGCAGCTTACAATCTTCTTTCCCTTCCCCTCCCCACAACAGGCACCCTGTGAGGCAGGTGGGGCTGAGAGAGCTCTGACAGGAACGGCTCTTTTTCAAGAACAGCTGTGCCAGAACTACAGCTTGCCCATGGTCACCCAGCAGCTGCAAGTGGAGGAGTGGGGGATCAAACCCCCAGATTACAGTCCGCACTCCTAACCACTACACCAGGGGTGGGCAATTGTTTTGGCTCGGGGGCCACTTTGTGGGAGCTGAGGTTAGCGGAGGGCCGCACCTTTTTAAATGATTGCATTCATTAGTTAACTTTGCATTTCAGAAAAGGTATAAATTGTATCATAAAAATCCATAAATATAAATTAAATAAAATAGTGGTAGTTTTATTCAATTTATTTATTGTGCTAATTTCATATCATCTATAGCTGCAAGCACATTTAATTTTAGAATCAGTTTAATGAGACAAATGTACCCTATCACACTTTTCTACAATTTTTTTGAAATCAGATTGCTTGTTGAGATTCTCATCACAGCCTGCAAGTTAATGTCTGTCAAAGAGCATCTATATTTACTCTTGTTGATCTTCATGCAAGAAAAACTTTGCTCACAAATATATGTAGACCCAAATATAGAGAACATTTTCCCAGCAAATTTCTTCATACATGGAAATTTTTTCAGCAGACAAAGCTTTGTAAAAGTCAACTAATGTCACAGCATTAAACCTTTCTTTCACAGTGTGATCTGACTGCATGTCAATAAGTTCAAGCTGCAGCTCCTCAGGTGCTGTATCAATATCAGCAGTGATGGGATAAGAGAGCAAATTGAATTTAGGCTCAATTTTCTTAAAGTCCTGAAATCTTCTTGGCGGGCCGCAAAAAACTCTGTGGCGGGCCGCATGTGGCCCCCGGGCCGCCATTTGCCCACCCCTGCACTACACCAAACTCCAAATTTGGAAGGGATTTTCTCCTCTCTGGGGGATTAATTTGGGACCCCCCTATTTTTCCTGCACACCTGGGATGAAGAAGAAGAGAAGAGAAGAGATTGGATTCATACCCCGGCCGTCACTACCTGAAGGAGTCTCAGAGCGGCTTATGATCTCTTTCCCTCCCCTCGACCCACAACAGACACCCTGGGAGGTAGGTGGGGCTGGGAGAAGAGAAGAGAGAAGAAGATATTGGATTTATATCCCATGCTTCACTACCTGAGAAGGAGTCTCAGAGCGGCTTACAAACGCCTTTCCCTTCCCCTCCCCACAACAGACACCCTGGGAGGTAGGTGGGGCTGAGAGAGCTCTTTCCAGAACTGTCCTTGAGAGAACAGCTCCGAGAGAAGTTGTGACTGACCCAAGGTCACACCAGCGGCTGCGTGTGGAGGAAGAGTGGGGAATCAAACCCGGTTCTTCCCGATTAGAGTCAGCACTCCTAACCCCTACACCAAACTGGGTTTGTGGCTTTCATCACTGATATGAGTCACTTGCTTTATTGTTAGATCTAGTTCAAAGAATATGACCATCAAATGCCATGCAAATGGCAGCAGTACTTAAGAATGTGCCCAGCAACCCTAGGGTTGCCACTCCTGGGCTGGGGAATTCATGGAGACTTGGGGGTGGAGCCTGGGGAAGGTGGGGTTGGGGGGGGGACCTCGGAAGGGTATATAGTGCCTGGGGGAGCGCTCTCTGTGTTCTGCGGGTCAGTCGTAATTCGGGGAGCTCTCCAGGCCCCACCTAGATGGAGGTGGGCAACTGTCCTGCTTCCCAAGTGCGTCGCATCCTAGTCTTGCACATCTTCTTGTAACCCCATTTCTGAGCTGAAAGGCAACGCGATGTTTCAGGATCCCTGATGGCCAAATTCAGCTCCTTGCACAGCTCTGCTGGTTCCTTTTCCCACTCTGTGATTTCACAACTGTTTGTCACGAGCCTCCAGATCCCTATTCTGGGATCCCTCAAGTTCCCTGAGCTCCTCTGAGTGGCCTGGCCTGGAACCATCCTGTCCCTGTCGTGACATCACAGGAGTTCGGCCAGATGTGCAAAATGGTGATCCCGCAGACCAAGCACAGCCCATCCCCCTTGCAGCATGGCCTGCCAAGTGCTTGACACCCCTTCCCCTTTCTTGCCATCCCAAGGGTATGTCTGAGTCCCCAGGTGGCTGTCATCCTGAGCTGTGTTCCCCGGGGGGGGGGGGAGATTTCTGGGAGATCTCCAGGCCCCACTTTTTCACCCTATGGTTTGAACAATGAACTTGACTTATCCTCTTCTTTGCAGTTTGGTACTTTGTGGTTAATATACTCTGTGACTTTAAATGCAATGTGTGATCTGAAATGATTCAGGCACGGTTAGCTTTAAGTATGCAAACTGAGTTTGTGTATGTAAGAACCACTTTGCTGTCAGAAGCATAACGAGCCCGTATGGGAGCAAGATAATACATACAAAACATGTAAACTGTGTGGGTAAGTTGAGTTTCAAATGGTTAAACAACAAGGTTTTGAAGTGTTGTAAATATCTATATACTAAATGTTTTGCTTGCTTTATTATTTATATCAGTTCCATAGAATATTGGCTCTGAAGAAGTGAATCGAAACTCTCTTGGCGGACAGGAGACGTCAGCCTGGTGTTTAGCCTCCCTGCAGACCTGGAAGTTGGCAACGCAGAAACAGCCAAGAAGACTACAGTGTATACAAGGACTGTGTACTGCCTATTTAGGTCTTGCTTGGGAAGATTTTTTGGATATGTATATTTGGTTTAAGCATTAGTGCTTTAATAACTTATACTGAGACAAATGCTTTTAAGTAAAACTTTGTGTTATTAGACCTTGAGCTGTTTGTTATTTCTACGGGGTATTTTTGTTTTGTGATTGCCCACAGGGAGATTGGCAACTCCAGTGACCGTTTAAGGGAAGACTGGGAGATGTATTTTAAGACTCAACAGCAAACTGTTTAGAATGCTAGAGGCAAAGGCCAATCAGGATGCATATGCAAATGACTTCTGTGTTCCAACTGGCTATTGGAGGGAGAGGAACATCAAAATGTTTAGAATATTGGAGGCGAGGTTCAGGCAACGCAGCCAGTGGATAGGGACATCTTGAGTGACACATCAGACAGCCAACTGATTTTCCGGCAAGTATAGAATGTTGCCACTTGAAATTCCTATTATTATATAGAGAGATTAACAAGGTCTGGTTTATTGTATAGCCTTGAGGACCCACAGCTCTGATCGCTGCCTGCTTGCCCAAAAAGTGGCATATCGAGGGGAGGGCAGGCTTGGGTTCTTGACAGTTTCCTTTGATCTTCGCAGTTCCTCTTGCTGTTTTTGACATCTTCACCACATGTAGCGAGCATCAGCTCCAAAGAGCAAAAAATCCTGAGGGAGAGATTCAAAAAGACAGGAACATACATGAAGTTGCCTTCCACCGAAGGTCCATCGAGGTCAATATCATCTAAGACTGGTAGCAGCTCTCCAGAGTCTCAGGCGGAGGTCTTTCACATCACCTACTGCCTAGTTCTTTTTAACTGGAGATGCTGAGAGTTGAACCTGGGACCTTTTAGCTTGTTCAGGGTTCACAAACCAGTTTGTGGACGGAAGAACCAGGACAAACTACCACAGATTTTGACACGATTTCTAGTACTTTGTGATAGTTCATGAAGAGAAGAAAGTAGGGGTTTACTCATGCTTTCTGCTCTTCACAAGAAACAGCTGAGCATCTGCTACTCAGCTGTTTGGTTTAAATGGCTATAAGTCACTTAAATTTTGCTTTCAGCTCCCCACAGCTTTTTGCAGCAGCAGGAAGCAGGGCTTAAATGGCTCAGAGTGCTTGCGCATGGAAGCTTATACTTTAAGTAAAACTTTGTTGGTCTTAAGAGGTGCCACCGGACTCAAACTTTGTTCTGCTGCTTCAGACCAACACGGCTGCCCACCTGAACCTAAAAGGTTAGTGAGACAAGATCTTCCCTTACAGAACCCATGCTGATTCTTCCTCAATAGCTTTTGTCCCTCAATGTTCCTACTATTCCTATCTTTAATAATGGATTCCATAAACTTCCATCAACGTTAGACTGACTGGCCCGGAATTTCCCAGATCTCCTGCTGTAATCTGACTGGGGCAAGGAGTGCTTCCTCCACATCCTTTTATCCCACAATCCTTTGCAATATGGCAAAGGATCCTGGGAAAGGCTTCTCAGCCTGTATGATGCACTCCTTGGTGTGGAAAGCTGCCAAGGGCTGGGCCGGGCCACCGGAGGGCCGTTACAACTGGGGAGCAATCTCTGCCTTCCTTGGGGGACTTCTCATTGACTGCTAGGAGGCCAGCACCTCCTTGAAGACCTGCTCATCTCGTCTGCAATTTATCATTAATTAATTTATTATTATTCATCTGATTTTTATCCCACCCTCCCCACTTCTCGGCAGGCTCAGGGTGGCTAACAAACAGTTCCCATAAAATACAATAAAATACTATACAAGTTTAAAAATACTGTACATAATGGCGACATTCAGCACCCTTATCCAAGCAGCGTTTCCAAACTTCTTCAGGCATTCCAATTGGTGCTGTTGGTCCATTGGCGGCTTGCAGTAGCCGGGCCAGGGCTATAAGGTCGAGGTGGCTCCTACTTGAAAGCCTGGTGGAAGAGCTCCATCTTGCAGGCCCTGTGGGACTGTGAAAGGTCCCGCAGGGCCCTGATGTTATCTGGGAGCTCGTTCCACCAGGTTGGGGCTGCCACCGAAAAGGCTCTGGCCCTCGTTACCACCAATTGGGCCTCCTTCAGCCCTGGAAGGACCAGACAGCTCTGGGAGCCCAATCGTAGTGCTTGCTGGGATACACACGGAGAGAGGCAGTCCCTTAGGTAGCTAGGTCCATGGCCATATAGGGCTTTATAGGTAAGCACCAGCACCTTGAACTGTATCCGGTATGCTATAGGCAGCCAGTGCAGTGCTTTTAAGGCGGGCTGGATGTGTTCCCACATGGAAAGGCACATCATCAGCCTTGCTGCTGCATTCTGCACCAGCTGCAGCTTCCAGATTTGGGACAAGGGCAGCCCCATGTAGAGAACATTACAGTAATCCAATCTTGAGGTCACCAACGCATGGATCACTATAGCCAGGTTGTTGCGTTCAAGGAAGGGAACCAACTGCTTGCTCAGCCGTAGATTGTAAAAGGCCAATCTTGCAGTGGCTGCTACTTGGGCCTCCATCATTAACGAGGTGTCCACGAGCACTCCCAAACTCCTAACCTTCGGTGCTGGCACCAATGGCGCCCCATCGAAGGTCGGGAGAGGGATACCTACCCTTGGTCCACTCCGACACAGGCACAGGACCTCTGTCTTCGTTGAATTCAATTTCAATCGACTCTGCCTAAGCCAACCAGCCATAGCTTTCAATGCCAGGTCCAGATCTCCTGGACTAGAGTCTGACCGGCCGCCCAACAACAGATAGAGCTGGGTATTGTCAGCATATTGATGACAACCCAGCCCATGCCTCTGAGCAATTTGGGTGAGGGGGCGCATGCAGATGTTGAACAGCACTGGGGAGAGAACTGCACCCTGTGGCACGCTGCATATTAGTGGGTGTCTTCCAAAAAGCCCTGCAATCGCTCCGCCACCACCTTCTCGATTAGTTTACCCAAATAGGATAAATTAGACACCGGCCGATAGTTGGCTAATTCAGCCGGGTCCAGTGATGTCTTTTTTAAGAAGGGGGTGTACTACTGCCTCTTTAAGGCACTGGGGAATACCCCCTCTGCACGGGATGTGTTAATAACCTCCCTCAGTGCCCCTCGTAAACCACCCTGGCTGTCCTTGACCAGCCATTATGGGCATGGGTTGAGACTGCAGGTGGTTGGGTGGACCAGTGCAAGCAGTTCGTCAACCTCCTCTAGGCCGAGTGGATTGAAATAATCCAGAATGTGACCAGAAGTCGTGCATGGAGCCTCAAGTTCCATTACTGTATCAACTGTGGCGGGGAGGTCCTGGTGGAGTAACAGGACTTTATCTGCAAAGTATTTCCCAAAAGCCTCAAAGCCAATGTCCAATTCCCTATCATTTGGTCTGCACTGAGGCAGAGTGGTCAAAGACCAAATTGTTCTAAATAATTGGGCTGGCCGGAAACTCGCAGACATGATCGTAGCTGCGCAAAAAAACTTTTTTCACAGCTTTGACTGCCATCTCATAGGATTTCATAAATGTCCTATAAGATGCTCTTGCTGCCTCATCAGGAGCATGATGCCTCTCTCTCTCTCTAGCCATTTAAGCTCCCGCTTCATTGCCCTCAGCTCCCGTGTATACCATGGGGCGTGAGTGAGGGCGCAGAGGGCGCCGGGGAGCAATCTTGTCAATGGCCATCAAGAGTCAGTTCCACCAGTCCTTGACTAGCTCATTTAATGAGCCACCAGGGGGCACTGGATCCCGCAAAGCCGCCTGGAATTGCATGGGATCCATTTGGCTTCACGGGCAAGCTAAAATATGCTCGCCACCCAAACAGGGTTGGAGTGACATATTCACCCGGGCCCTCAGAGCATGGTGGTCCGACCATGGTACGGCCGTAGCCATAATCCAATCCCCCGTAACCCCCGCCGCAAAAATCAAACCGAGCGTGTGCCTGGCTCTGTGAGTGGGAGCTGTAACAAACTGGGAGAGTCCCAGTGCCACCGTGGATGACACTAGGTCCATTGCCTGCATGGAGGTCGCGTCCTCAGCATGGACATTGAAATCACCCAAAGCTAATAGCTGAGGGTGCTCAAGCGCCCAGCCTGATACGGCCTCCAGCAGGGATGGCAGGCTGCTTGCCGGTGCAGTAGGTGGTTGGTACACCAGCCAGACAGCCAAACTCTCCCCGGCCTCCCAGACAAAGCCGACACACTCTATGCCCGAGAGATTCAGCAGCAGGAGCGCCCGCTGTACCTGGTGTCACATACTTGGTGTGGTCGGAAGATGAGGTTGGACAGCTGCAAGTCATCTGGGAGGGGAAGGGGGAATCCCTGTGCCAATCGTTCTGGAAGATTAATGTTATGTAAGTCATGGAGAGAAGTCATATATAGTCCATTAGTAGGCATCAGAGTAGGGAGGAAATTAGCCTTTTGTTTCCATTCAGTGGGACTCTCAGCACACTGTAATGCTTCTTCTAGCTCAGAAGTGTTGAACTGCTTTGTGACAATCTGACATAAATGTCACTTTGTTGGGCCAAGCCATGCATGCCATTAAATGCAAAATGAGGTGTATAGCCTTTATAAAAGTGATTTCAGATGCCAAATGTCAGTAGCAGGTGAATGACAATAGCAGGCTTGACTGGATTCGATGTGATATGCAGAGGGGCAATATGCTTGGAGGTACCAGCATTGGTAATGAGACAGGAAACCTAGGTCTCAATTTGGTCCAGGAAGATTCAGTCCAGGAGGATGCAAAGAATAAATGGACATAAGTCTGACATTAGAAGTCACAGCATTCAAAAAACAGTGGGGAAACATTTTACCTTCCAGGACGTTCAGTTGCTGACCTAAGAATAGCAGTTTTCTTACAAAGCAATTTCAAAGGGAGATTAGACATATGGCTGAATTGCATCTGATAATGAAGTTCAAGACAATGCATTCTCCAGGACTGAACTGAAACCTAGTTTTCCTTTCTTATTACCAACGTGTGCTGTTGTCATTTGGCATCTGAAATCACTTTGCTCTCCAAGATATAGGGACCAATCCAAGTGTTCTAATTCCTAATCACTGTATTTTAGAAAGAAAATAAAATCCCAGATAGGCACAAAAAAATCCAGTTTTTTTTTTTTAAAAAACTTCTCAGATTAAACCACAATAATTTTCTCAATGCAAATTGTGCTTGTTAAAAGAACCCACCCACTTACCATCCCTCCCTCCCTAGAAGTGTGCATGTTGTTGGTCTTAAAGGTGACATGGGACTCTGACTTTGTTCTCTCTCTCTCTCTCTCTCTTTCTCCCCCTCCCTCCCTCACCAAAGGAGGAGGGGAAGAAAACTTCAGCCAATGAAGTGAAGGGAGGAGGGAGCCACTGAGGGAGTTCTGTGTGTGAGAGAGAGGTAGAGAGAGAGAAATAGGGGGGGAAGGGAAAGGAAGCTTGGCTTTATTTCTCTCCCATGTGTAGCAGAAAGCAGGAGAGAGCCATTGAGGGAGCTGTATGTGTGTGTGTGTGAGACAGACAGAGAGAGAGAGGGAGGGAGGGAGGGAGAGAAGGGAAGGGAAGGGAAGGGAAGGGAAGGGAAGGGAAGGAAGGAAGAAAGCAGGAGAGAGCCATTGAGGGAAGGGAAGGGAAGCTTGGCTTTGTATCTCTCCCGTGTGTAGCAGGAGGGAGCCACTGAGGGAGCTGTATGTGTGTGTGTATGTGAGAGAGAGAGAGAAGGGGAGGAAGGGAGGAAGGGAGGAAGGGAGGAAGGGAGGAAGGGAGGAAGGAAGGAAGGAAGGAAGGAAGGAAGGAAGGAAGGAAGGAAGCAGGAGAGAGCCATTGAGGGAAGGGAAGGGAAGCTTGGCTTTGTATCTCTCCCGTGTGTAGCAGGAGGGAGCCACTGAGGGAGCTGTATGTGTGTGTGTATGTGAGAGAGAGAGAGAAGGGGAGGGAGGAAGGGAGGAAGGGGGGAAGGGAGGAAGGGAGGAAGGGAGGAAGGGAGGAAGGAAGGAAGGAAGGAAGTAAGGAAGGAAGGAAGGAAGGAAGGAAGGAAGGAAGGAAGGAAGGAAGGAAGGAAGGAAGGAGGAGATTGGATTTATACCCCGCCCTCCACTCCCCAAGGGAGTCTCAGAGCGGCTCACAAACTCCTTTTCCCTTCCCCTCCCCACAACAGACACCCTGTGAGGTAGGTGGGGCTGAGAGAGCGCTTTCCCAAGCTGTCCTTGAGAGAACAGCTGGTACAGAGCTATGGCTTGCCCAAAGTCATCCAGCCAGGTGCAAGTGGAGGAGTGGGGAATCAAACCCGGTTCTCCCAGATTAGAGTCCGTGCACTTAACCACTACACCAAACGCGCACTTAACCGCTACACCAAACTGGAAGGAAGGAAGGAAGGAAGGAAGGAAGGAAGGAAGGAAGGAAGGAAGGAAGGAAGGAAGGGAGGGAGGGAGGGAGGGAGGGAGGGAGGGAGGGAGGGAGGAAGGAGCCATTGAGGGAAGGGAAGCTTGAATTTGTTTCTCTCCCGTGTGAAGCAGGAAGCAGGAGACCCACTAAGGGAGCTCTGTGTGTGTGTGTGTGTGAGAGAGAGAGAGAGAGAGAGAAAGAGGGAGAGGGGGAGAGAGAGGGAGGGAGGGAGAGAGGGAGGGAGGGAGCAGGAGAGAACCATTGAGGGAGCTGGGGAAAAGTGGATTGTGGTATGGTGGCAGCAGCAGCCCTGGCAAAGGAGTCAGGATGGAGCCACCTGCTTGTGGGCTGGATATGAGCCCTGTGGGGGCCTGTTCTTGCCCATGAGCTATATGTCTGACATCCCTCTTCTATCCCACGCTTTGACCAGAAAAGCCAAGTGCTGCCCTCTAAATACATGACACAAGTTCAGCACACAAATGTCTTTCTCGCTGTCCACTATGAAGACAGGCAGGAAAGCACGCAAGCCCCTCAAGCCTGGCCATGTGGAGTTCCCAGCTCTGCCCTCCTCTAGTTTCCGCTCTTCTAGCTGCTTGCACAAGTTCAGTCATTTCTGGCGGCTTCCATCTAGCTGCACTTCCCCCAACATAGCCAACATGGGTAATGGGGAGGGGGGGAAACATACCACCTGGAATGTGGAGAAACACACCTTCCCTGCACTGGCAACTGCATCCACAATGGAACTTCCAAACGAAAGTGTCACTGCCATGGGGAACAACCCTTTCTCTGCTCCTGTGCCCCAACATGTGAAATGGGTGCAGTAAAGGAGTTGTTTTAGACAGCACTTTGCACAAAGCAAAAGCAGGCCCTACCGTTCAGTTTCGGTTCCAGGGCCCTGGCAGAAAGGTTCATGAGGGCCTGCATCAGCCGCACCTGGACGTTGGGAGAGGAAGAAGAAATGGCTGATCGGAATGAAAGGATTGGGAGGGTTCCGGCGAATCACCTGCTCCCTGCCCCAAACCAGGAATCCCAACAGCTGAAGGACACCCCATCTGCCTTTTCCAGCACACCAAGGTCTGCTGGCTGAGTGATTCCAAGGCAGTGAGGAGAACTCCCCCCCCCCCCCAAGCAGGACTGGGAAAGCATTTGAAGAGAGGGCACCCACAGATATAGGGGGGGGTGGAAAGTGCAATTTAGGTGTTAGCCTGCTTAGGTGTTTTAGCCTGCTTAGCTGCTGAGATCTGACAAGATTGGGCTAGCCTGGGCCGTCCAGGTCAGGGCCCAGATATCTAGGAGGAGGAAAGAACCCAAAATGGGATAGCTGTCCCCCATTAAACATCCACATTGAGAACTGGACACCCTGGATGCAGCATGGGAGTCACTGGGGGTCCTTCAAGGCCACAGGATCCAGTATTTTTTACTAACTGAGAAAGTCTTACTGTGAACGGCCCTAGGTCCGAGTGCTTCAAGGACAGCTCCAGCCTAAATGAGGGGAAAGAGGGAGAATTAAGTTTGTTCGGCAAGGGCAGATGAAGAGCTATTTGTTTTGTGTGCTGGGAAACCGCCACCTTGGGGTGAACCCCAGGTCCCATAGCCTGAGATTCCCAGTCCACATAAAAAGCGTTCCACCTGCTTATTTCAGGGACGCCGGTGGGTACCGCTGCGATTCCCCAAGACAGTGGAGAAAAGGAAGATCTTCCCGTGTGAAAATGGGGGGACCCTCTGGCAATACTGCTCACCTGCCAATCTTCAGGGACCCAACGATCTTATTGGATTTCAGAGCAGCGGTGGCTGAAATGGTGGTTGTCTGGGCATGAAAGAGAAGAAAGTAGTGATGGCTTTGCAAGCAGTGCAAACATCTTTTAAAATACTGTCAGATGTGCACGTGGCCAGCTAAGTACCTATTTCATAGGCTGTGCCATTTGCCATATGCAGTTTTGTTTTGCATCATGCAAAACAATTTAAAAGGAATCCAGAGAAACTGAAGAGGCAGCTGAGTCCTGTGGCCAGGTCTTCCCCCTTCCCAGAGGCCCAGTGCAAAATCCCCCCTCTCTTAAATTCCCTTGAGCAGGGATCTCCTGTCATCCTGTATGAAGAGCCCTGCTGGATCAGACCAATGGTCCATCTACTCTAGCAACCTGTTTCCCACAGGGATTGGTGAGAAGCCCACAGGTAAGGGCATAGAGGCCAAAACCATTCCCTGGTGCTTCCCACAACACCTGGCACTCTGAGGTACGGTGCCTCTGAACATGGAGGCTCCATTTAGGCACAGGGGCTGATAGCTTACCACATTCAGCACGAACAGGGGGGCCAGGGAGGAGTTGGGGAGGATGGCGAAGGCTTGGATGTCCACCATTGGCGCAAGAGACAGGCCTTCTGGGACAATGGCCAGAGACAGTGGAGAAGAAGGTGAAACCACGAGCTTCATGAGCATGTTGGGGTACAGTTTTTTAATCTGGGGACAGAGAACAAGATCAGCCTGTTCAGACAGCCATTTCACACCGTTCTCCCGGAGACGTGGTTCTTTGGGGAGTCAAACTCTACCTTTGGAAAGCCTGCCCCAGGCTTTCCTACAGCCCTGGGTTCCAGAAATGTTTGATCCCTGGAGCCCCTCTGGAGGGAGGGTGCTCCTGGGTTAAAATCCAGCCTTGCACAAGGAAAGCCGGATCCATTCCAAGAGGAACAGCAAAGATTCTTCCTTGTGATGGTCTGAGAGCTCAGGGCTAAACCCCTCCACAGGGTCACCAGTTGCATCCAGGTTTATCACTTTGATCGGAGTCAGATGTCAGCTCTGAGAATCTTGCTGTTAAAGTCACAGCAGCTGATTTTGATTATTATGCACAGCCCCGGGTGGTGGCAGTGGAGGAGGAGGGGTCTCCTGCTCCCCCAGCCTTTTTCCCTGGGCCTAAAGATCCCCCCCAGCGGGAAGTCATTTGCATATTGTTCAGTTTTATTACCAATGTTTTTCTTTGCTATTTCCTTGCATAAGTCTGTACATGCCATATCTCTGCTGTGTCTTCTGCCTAGTGGAATAGCCCACCAGAGGCGGTCCGGAAGGGTCCCCCTCTCCAGGCTTTTTGCAAACTATGCAAAACTGAACAACTCAAGAGGCAATAGGGGAGAACTGCAGAAACTTGCTTGGATAAATGATAAGGGATTGTGGTTTATACTATTGCTTATCGCTTATTGTGAGACCTTCTTATGTGATTTCTGTGCCGTTTAATGTGTCATGTGAATACTTGTGTTATGAAGCTCTGTTAGCAACCCAGAGCTGATCATTCAGGGAAGGGGTGCAAAGCCACGAGAGACTCACTTTTGGAACAAAGAGTTGCATGTTGGAGGTGTTCAGCCGCAATAGAGACTCCTTGGGAACCTGCAGGGAGAGGAGGAGGCATTTGGGGATGGGATAACAGAAACACCGTTTGGAAGAGCTTGGATCAGCCCCCAGAATATCCAACCAGCGGTCCAAGATGTAAAGGTAAACATAAAGGTTTCCCTTGCTGGAACGCCAGTCGAATCTGACTCTAGGGAAGCGATGCTCATCTCCGTTTCCAAGCAGAAGAGCCAGCTGTGGTCATGTGGCTGGCATGACTAGACACCGAGGTGCACAGAATGCTGTTACCTTTTCACTGAAGTGGTACCTATTTATCTACTTGCAATTTCTTGCCTTTGGATTGCTAGGTTGGCAGGAGCTGGGGCCAGAGACGGGAGCTCACTCCGTCACGCGGAACTAGGGTCTCGAACTGCCGAACTACCAGCCTTCCAGTCTGCAGTTCAGCATCTTAACCTCTGAGCCACCGTGGTCTGAGATGCAGCCAACCCCCAGACCTGCTAGGAGAGCCAAGACTCAGCAGTGGGACACTGAAAGTATAAATATGTCCTGCTGTCCGCCATCACAATGTTTGCCCTGTGATGCTGACGAGTGGCCTGAACTGCAGGCAGTTTGTCTAAGGGGGTAGCAAAGCCTTGATGGAGTTGCAGAAAAGGACACGTCGGACACAGCAGGTTTTGACGACAGGTGCATTTTTACATGGACAGCTGCTTTTTTGTAAATGAAGGCCTGGACAATGGGGGGGGGGGT
Source organism: Lepidodactylus listeri (assembly GCA_029233225.1). Classification (NCBI taxonomy): domain Eukaryota; kingdom Metazoa; phylum Chordata; class Lepidosauria; order Squamata; family Gekkonidae; genus Lepidodactylus; species Lepidodactylus listeri. The sequence goes on from JARCFY010000002.1 coordinate 2,433,131, forward strand.
GTTTTCTAGAGTTGGGGGGAGAAATCTCCTGCTTGAAGCAATGTGGGTCTTTAAGCTAATTCTGCTAATTTGGCTGCCCCTCCTTACCATGTCGTCCGTGATTTCGTAGGTCAGAGCACCTGCTTGGTTGTAAACGTAGCCAGCTGTGTTGAACAGGTAACTGGAGGCGCCAAAATAAAGCATGCGGTCATGATCCACGGGGAAAGGCAGGGCAGGTGGTGAGAAGGGGGCAGCAGAGCGATGGGCGAGGGAAAAGAATTCACCCTGATGAGAGAAGAAGAAGAAGAAGAAGAGAAGAGAAAGTTATCCAGTGTCAGGGCCAGTCTTTCCAGCTGGTCAATCTTGAAATCAGAGATAGAATTTTTACAAATTCAGCAACATGTTAAAAAAATTCAAGCCTAAATTCCAAAATATTAGCCAGTTTTGGTTTAGGGCACCTTATTTACTTCCTGGTTTGTTTGTTTTTTAATCAGGAAGTTTTGAAAAATAGTCTCCCTCCTCCCCCAACTACCAAAGGGAACTCATACCTCGGAATATCTTGTAAAGTCTCTGTGAAGTCAGGGCACACTAGAAGAGCAAGATTTGAGTCCAGCAGCACTGACTAGATTTCCAGGGTATCAGCTTTTTGGGGGGTATCAAAGCTCCCTTCATCAGATATCTGACAAAGGGAGCGTTGACTCCTCAGAAGCTCACACCCCGAAAATCTTGTTGGTCTTCCAGGTGCTCCTGGACTTGAGCCTTGCCGTTCTGCTGCAGACCAGCATGATCACCCACCAGGACACCCTGGAGAGGGATGCAAAGAATAAGGAGAACTGCAGCCCATCAGGAAGAGCCCCGTGGAGACTACTCAAGAGCAAAAGCAGGCCACGGCAGGGGTCATTTCGTAGAAAAAGAGGTTGCAGGAACTCATTAGCATCACTCATTAGCATAACTTATTTGTATGCGCCATACCCCCAGACATCACCGGAAGTGTGTCAGAAGGCAACACCCACTGCTCAGGCTCCACCCCCAAAATCTCCAGGTATTTCCCAACTCAGAGCTGGCGAGCCGGCTTGACACTTTGACAAAAGATACTTTAGGTTTCCTTCACTCTTGCAGGGAAGTTCCCCTACAACAAGCATGAAAATACAGGTCAAGTCAGTATGCTTTTGCTTTTTTTTCCACAGCGCATCACCATATGTGCCCGCTCCTGGTCTTGTTACTCCTAGAACAGCGTTCCTGCGCGTTCCGGCGCAAAATGACCCCTGGGCCACGGTAACCCACCACCTCCTCCTCCTCCTCACAGCTCCCTCCTCTTTTCCTACCTTCAGATTCAGATCCAGGGAATTACTTGTTGCAATGGGAGGACCAATCAGGGAGTAATCGATCCCGGACACTTTGTCGATGTTTGCCATGACTGCAAGACAGAAGAGGAAGTCAGGGGACTGTCCCCCGGTTGTGTGACTCTGGCTTTCCTCAAATGTCTTCAGGAGTGTGGCGCTAAAAAGCCCAAAGATACCCTCAAGGTGTTCTAGTGGACCTTCCCCTGTGTACTCTTTGGTCATTAGGATAATTCCAAGTGAAAAGCATCCTTTGTTGAAAGGAAACAAGAAAGGAGGCCGTTCAGTCAAAATCTGCAAGAGGAGAGGAGGGGTAAGTAGTGTAGTGGTCAAGTCTGCAGATGACACAAAATTATTCAGGATGGTAAAAACCAAGGCTGACTGTGAAGACCTCCAAGAGGACCTCCACAAACTGTTTGGGTGGGTGACAATGTGGCAACTGAAGTTCAGTGTTGGTAAGAGTAAAGTGATGCACATTGGGACAAAAAAAATCCCAGCTTCAAGTGTAGGCTAATGGGGTCTGAACTTGCTGAAAATGACAAGGAAAAAGATTTCCAAGTCACAGCAGATAGCTCAATGAAAATGTCAACCCAGCCTGTTACAGCAGTGAAAAAGGCAAACTCTATGTTGGGGATTATTAGGAAAGGGATGGAGTCCAGTGTAGGACAAGGAGGGGGGGAGGAGTATTAGAAGCCACTGTGGAGGCAGGGCTGGCAGGATCACTAAGACATTACTGCTGGGGCAGGCTCCCTCATGGTTTTAAGCACCCTGCAGCCGCTGCTGCACCTAACAGATAATCACCTGTTAGGTGTAGGAGGTGGGGGGAGTGTGTTGGAAGCCATCAGAGAGGCTGGGCCAGCAGCATCGCTAAGATGATCCTGCTGGGGTGGCATCCCTGATGGATTAAAGTACCCTGGTCTTGCTCCTACACCTGACAGACACCTGCCTGTCTGGTGTTGGGGGGGATTATGTTTAAAGGCATCAGGAAGGCTGGGCAAGCAGTTTTACTGCACCTCACAGATGGTTGTTGGCCATTTCTGATTTCCACAACTGCCATTAGCTCTCTGCAGTCTCCTGTAACTGTTTTTTTTACCTCAGAATGCTGAGCTCTGCAGCTGACTAATCAGAGAGTGGGGGGTGCAAGGAGGTAGCCACATAGGAATCAATGGGGGGAGCACATTTTACTCTTTTTTACCCACTTAGGTGTTGAATTTTTAAAAATCCCTTCTTTTCTTTTTTTAAATATTTATTTTTATTTTCCATATAGTACAATTATCAATTTGCAAAACATCCTTATTTGTTTACAACAGCAACAATGAAAAATAACAATAACATTATTTATTTTCTATGCTGTGTCTTTTACATGATAACTTCCTAAATTCTAATTCTAATTCAGTTTCTAACTATAATTATAATCTTTTATTAAGCGTATCCAAGGTAGGGCCCATACAAGCTGCTACCTCTAACACTGTACATATTTGAGTCTATAGTTCCTTTTCTTCATCTAACCAGATATAAAATCTTTCCCATCTTCTGTCAAATATTTCTCGATCTTTTCCCTGTAATGTCACATTTAATTTGTCCATCTCTGCCACATCCAATAGTTTTTGTTTTACCTCTTCTCTTGTGGGTAAACTCTCTGTCTTCCAGCTCTTCGCGATTAACATTCTAGCCGATGTTAAAGCATACATTATAAAATATCTATCATCTTTACTATAATCCTCTGGTAAAATGTTAAGTAAAAAGATTTCTGGAAATAATTGGATATCCTTCTGCATTATTTCCTGTATAATTCTATGTATTTTCAACCAGAAACTTTGAATTTTACTACATCTCCACCATATATGGAAAAATGTTCCAACATTATTTTTACACTTCCAACAGGAATTTGAAACATTGCTATAACATTTAGCAATCCTGTCCAGTGTCCAATACCATCTGTGAAACATCTTATAGATGTTTTCTTTATATGACATTGCTCTCAGATGTTTTACCGTTTTCCATGTTTCCGACCATTGCTCTATATCCATAGTCTGTCTCAAATCTTACATCCATGACACCATGACCGGTTTTATCCATTCATCTAATGTGTATTCATTTAACAAAAAGTTATATAGTTTTTGTATCAATTTGTTGCTTGACAATAACCATATTTTGTCTAAGTCATTCATCATTGAGTCGGTTGTAAAACTGACAAGGCGGGATATAAATGGAACAAATAAATAAATAAATAAATAAATCATTTTATAAACCCCCTTTTTCTTATCTTCATTATATCTGGTACTTATTTGTATATTCTTCCACCATGTCAAATTCATATCTTTCCATATACTACTATCCTCGAGCTTTAATTCATTATTTCTATCTAATAAACATTCATAAGACTTTCTCTTAATCTTTGTAATCAGTGTTGGTTTTATAAATGCTTCCAAGGTTGAAACCCACTTAGGCGTTTTATCATAAAATGTATCTTTTATTTCTTTCCATACTTTAATCAATGCCCCTCTTATTGTATGATATTGAAAACTCAAGTGAATTTTTTCCTTATCATACCGTGTATAGGGATGCCAGCCTGTTAATAAGTTATGACCTTCTAAATGTATTGTTCTTAAATTTTCTAACACAATCCATTCTTTTATCCATACCAGTGCCGCCGCCTTATAGTACAACTCCCAGTTTGGTACATTGAAGCCACCTCTCTCTTTCCTATCTTGTAATAGGTGTCAAATTTTTAAAAATCCCTTCTTAATAAGCATCTACACCATGGTAGGAGTGCTCTCCCTGAATTTCGTGTTTCTAGTTCCAGCGGTTTGGTCTGGGTGTTGATTTTACAGCAAGGGGACTTATATATATATATATATATATATATATATATATAAAGAGAGAGAGAGAGAGAGGAATCTTGGATCAAAGTCCTCTCTTCTGTGGTTCAGGCCCACACCAACATCTTAAGATGTGGCACAGGTGGCTTTCAGCCCCAAAGACAGGTTCCTCTGGATCTTCCTTGGTACCCTCCAAAGAATACTGCTGGGTCTAGCTCTGGAGACAACATGAGAGAGGATCTACAAATTTGGGCCAGGAAGGAGGTTCAGAAGGAGGTTCTCCACAATGATCCCAGCATCAAGAGCCAAAAGGGTCCTTCTCTCCCTGTGGCAAGGCATGAGAGCCAGTGTCCCTCCACCTTCTCGAAGGCCACAGTGGACAGAGGGACACTTGGGGCAGGGTGTGGAATCCTGGTCCCCCTGGCGGCCATCGGGCTTGTTCCTGCCCCTCCTCCAGATGCCCCTCACCTGGCAGAGTCTGCAGATAGGGTTGTAGTCTGGAGCTGATGGTGCGGGAAATCACTTTGCAGACCTATGAGAGAGAGAGCAGGGAGACCGTGTCAATGGCCGTCTGTCTCCCTGGCAGGAGAGCAGCCCCTGGTATTTCTAGGTCCCTGCCCAGGGGCAAGCAGCTCATTACAGTGGGGATCTGGGATGAAATCCAGCTTTGCTTGTGTGATGGACTCTAAGGATTGTTGATCAACAGCAGCGAAGCAAGAGAGTGGCTAGGTCACATGACTGAGAGTGGTGGGGTAAAGTTGCTCAGAATTCTCAGTGAAGTGACAGTTAACAATCGACAGTGGACATTTAGATCGAGGAATTTCACACAGCTGTAGCACTTAAAAAAAAACAGGAAAGGTCAAACCCAAGGATGAAGATGCTCGGACACCAGGATCAGGAAAAACTGGTTTTATTGGTACCAGTCTCAGCCTGAATAAAATGTTCAGAATAAAAATGCTGAGCCTCATTTTCAGTTGGGCTCAATCTTTTATACTAACGGGTAGGGAGTTACAGAAAGGAAGGGATCAGTTTCATACAGCATCATATTTGTTAACAAATCATGCAATTATAACTCCACCCATCTATTTGTTAAACTATAAGGAATGTTTCTATCTAAGCATTGCTAACTGGCTAAGTTTTCTCACGGTTTCTTAGCCAGGCTAAAGAATGATACAGTTGCGTGATGAACAATGGAAGCTTGTCTGTTAGGTGTTGTAACATTAGGGAATTTTTCCCTTTGACCTTGCATTTTGTAGCTTTGGCTAACTAAGCAATTATGCAGAGTCTGGATATATAATTATTAATTAAAATCTATTGCTGAACCGGCTTGGAATAAACCGATACAGTGACGGCCGTTTCACACAGCCCTTCCCCTACCTTTTTCGAGCCGTCTTTGAAGCGGTTCGTCATTTCAGACAGCTGCTTTCTTTTGGTACATCTTTTCGCTTGCGCAGGCGATCTCCAGGCGATTTTTTTTTTAAGCCAATTTAGAGCACTATTTCGCTGACTGTCCACTGGGGACGATATTGCTTTATTTCGCTGTGCTGTCACAGCGGAATAGCGATCTAAAGTGGCTCTTTAAAAAAATCACCTGGAGATTGCCTGTGTGGACGAAAAGAGGTGCGAAGTCACGTCATCAGAGGAAGCGCTTTGGGGGGCATTTCACACAGCACCCCGTAGTGCTTCAGGACCAGGAGAAGAACAGAAGAATACTTGGGAGGAGGTTTCAAGGTAAGCCAGCTCAGGAACGGTAGAAAAGCGTTTCTGTGTGAAATGGCCAATATGTGAGGTGGTTAAGAGAAGGACTAGGAGTCTGGAAGAGACTGGGAAAGATCTAGAATAGGCTCACCAGTCAGTCTCAGAGAGCCAGACGGAGAAAGTCCAAGGTCTAACCACAGAGAGTTACTGGAGAGTGAAATCCCAAAGGGTTTTAATGTACCAAAGACAGTCTGTGACCAACTTAATGTTATATAACTACAGCTTATGTTAATGCAGAGAGAGAGAGAGAATCACTCATACAACAAAAGAAACAATATATCCTGCGTAACTACCCCACCCCCTGCTGTGTTTCTGTGGATAAAGAGTTGTGAAGTTTGACTTTACAAAGCACTGGTGCCTGACTTCTTGATAAGGATTCATATCTGGCAGATATCCTCCATCCAGAAGAGATACAAACCCTGAAGAGACGGTTTAGTGTAAACTGGTCATCTAAAGAAAGACAAGGTGATCAGTCGTAACAGAATAATAATCGGAATCCTGTTTATGAGATCTTGGAAGGTGTTTTATGTCTGGTTAAAACTCAAGAGAGAATAAGATTAAGTGAAGAATAATAAGAATGATCGATGAAATAGTTGTAAAATTGCAATGAGATGATATGCATGCAAATTGTTAAATTGGGTATTTGTATTCATTGAGTAACAAGCCCCTCGAGCCCTCCTACTGGTCAGCATTGTTTTCCAAAGTCTATATCCATCCACGCACACCCCCCCACTCTTTCTTTTTTCCTCTGGGCCCCCCTGTAGTGCATAACGCTGGCTCTTGGGTCTATTTTCTTCAAGGACTTCTGGACAGGTAGTGTTTCCCAGTAACTGACCCCTCTATTTGCTATCAATCCCCTCTGCTTTCTTAGTTCTGTATTGTTTGCTCTTTTTGAATGCTTAGTGTGCTTGTAATTAGGGAAATACTTTAATAAGTACTATTTAATTTACTCTTCAAATCTGGAGACTTCTTACTGTGCCAGACCTTGGTATAAAAAGGTGTACAGGTCCCTTGTACCCCTCTGGCCTTGCCTGCTGCCTAGCCTACGTCCCCAAACAACAAGGCAGGCCATTTGTGGTAACACTGGTGTTGCCAGACTCCAGGTGGAGCCTGGAGATGCCCTGGAATTACAGCTGATCTGCAAATGACAGAGATCAGTGAAGAAAATGGCTCTTTTGGAAGGTGGATTCTATGGCATTATATCCCACTGAGCTCCCTCCCTGCCCCAACCCTTGCCCTCCCCAGGGTCCCCCCCACGTCTCTAGGAATTACCCAACCTACATTTGGCGACTCTAACTGAGAGCATTGGTCTCCCATGCCTTAAGGAAGCTCCGTATGTTCCAGAGAATCTTTTGAAGCCCCCCACCCCCTTTGGCTTTACCTGGCCGACCAATGACCTTTTTATGGAGGACCCTATTTTATCATCAAAGAGATTGTAGATCTCGCTCCTGCAAGAAAGGAAACAGAGTCTGTGTGGAGGGGGAGGCAGATCACAGCTCAGCAGTCCAAACAAGATGCCCCCAGCCTTGGGATGAAGATAAGCCTGATTTATTTGTTCAAAACATTTATCAGCTGCTTTTCTCCCTTACGGAGCTCATGATAGCTCACCAGCTCCATAAAATACGTTAACACAGTATACATAAAAATGCATAAAGCCAAAATGTAAAGTCTGCTGTAATCAAATGTCGCCCTAAATAAAGCCAACTGCCACCCGAAGATCAAAAGTTAGGGGGCCATGGGCATCTCCCTGGGGAGGATGTTCTATAATTGTGGGGCCGCCACTGAAAAGTCCCTGTCTCACAAACCCACCACTTGAGCCTCTTTGACTGATGGGTCAGTCAGGAGGGCCTCTCCCCATGATCTTAATCCTCGGGCAGGAACACGTGGCAGAAGGGGGAACAGATCGGTAGCCAGTGTGATTACTGTAATATTGGGGTCATGTGCTCCTGTGAGCTGGCCCAGACTAGTTGCAGCCTTCTGCACTTGTTGTGGCCTCTGAAAACTCCTTAAGGGTGGCACACAAACCAGAGTGCATTGCAGCAGTCCAGACTAGACTAGACTAGACTAGCCGCTCTGAGCCTGTTCGTGGGGACAGCGGGGTATAAATGGAATAAATAGAATAAAAACTAAAAATGTAACTAGGGCATGGATCATAGTGGCTACATCTGACTGAATCTCGAACGGAGGCAACCAATGAACAGGCAGCAGTTGGGCTTCTGAGGAGGAGAAGTGTGGTGATTGGTGGGGGGCTTCTGCAGGTGCGCACTCCCTCACCGGGAAGCAACTCGCAGGCTGGGCCAGAGTCCCCCAGAGACGGCTGCCCCTCACAGTGCAGCTGACTCATGTGGACTCTGCAGAGTTTCCAAGGCAAGAGACATTAGTCTACGTCTTACAGAGCAACCCTGGACTTCCTTGGCGGTCTCCCACCCAAGTACTAACCAGGGCCAACCCTGCTTAGCTTCCAAGGTCTGACAAGATCAGGCCAGCCTGGGTCATACAGGTCAGGGCCAGGTTGACATACGTACGTCGAGGTGCCAGAAACGCCCACACGAACATTGGAGATGTGGGTGCTGCATGCAGAGGTGTCGGCAGTCAGCTTTCCGGCAGAATTGCTGCCCAGCCTCAAGCTCACAGGGATGGAGATGCCTTCGATATTCAGGTTGAACAAGCCCTCGTCTTGTCTGTTTGGAAACACCGTGGGGGGGGGGGAGATTTCCATTAGCAGAAGAGCAGAGCTCTTGAAAAACAAACAGACAATGGAGGGACACAGGATCACCCACCAGGGAGGCACACACATCTCCTCATTCCAGATAGAAACATATAGCTGGGGCCCATCACTGCAGCTAGGCAGTGAGAGCCTGACCCAGCAGGGCCAATCTCATGTTTGTGTGCAAGAGCAGCTTCTGCCCGCGACCCCCTTGGCTCAACAACTGCGAACGATAGAAAGGACAGAAGGGACAACGGACTTACGCCAGCCAGTGCTTCCACTGCCACTCCCCTGAGACCTCAGCATAGGCATCGTTGATGGAGACCCTGAGGCCCACGCCTGGGAGGGGCGCGATCGTTGAGTTCGGCAACCGGAACGAGTGGATTTTCAGCCTTCAGAGAAAGAGAAGGGAGACGGTGGTTGGTGCGGAAAGGCAGCTTGCAAGTGCCCAAGTGGGGGGGCAGGCAGGAGTGCCCTGAGCTGCATTGGGGCTGGCTCGCCACACTCAGTCTGGTGTCGTGGTGAAGTGCGCGGACTCTAATCTGGGAGAACCGGGTTTGATTCCCCACTCCTCCACTCGCACCTGGCTGGATGACCTTGGGCAAGCCATAGCTCTGCACCAGCTGTTCCCTCAAGGACAGCTTGGGAAAGAGCTCTCTCAGCCCCACCTACCTCACAGGGTGTCTGTTGTGGGGAGGGGAAGGGGAAAGGAGTTTGTAAGCCGCTCTGAGACTCCTTTGGGTAGTGAAGGGTGGGGTATAAATACAGTCTCTTCTTCTTCTTCTTCTCTCTGTGCCTTGCAAGCCTCTGGCTTCTTCCAGAGGGACTGCCTACTAAGGGCCATTCAAGCTGACCGGAGCCCACCTCTTGCTGAAGCAGGGGTCCCTGACCTTTTTGAGCCTGTGGGCACCTTTGGAATTCTAGCAGGAGGCGGTCGGCTCAACCACAAAATGGTGTCCCAACGAGGTGGAGGCACACAAAGACATACATGGAAGAAGCCCAAGTGCAGGGGACACGGACTAAGAAAAATGCCCTGGGAGAAAGGAGGGTGAGGGAGAATAAAACTAGGACTGTGGGGGCAGCTGCCACTGAAATGAGGTTATTTGGATCAGTTGCCCTACAAGGCGCTTATGCGCTCTTATAGACATAAAGTCTATAAGTGTTAACTCTGGACTGTGTTGCTGAATGTGTGTAAAAGGGACTGCGATGCAATTGACCAGATCATGATGCCAGCTGTACACACACACCAGCCGGCACTTGAGTTGATGTGCCAGTGGTTCCCGAGGTTGCCTGCTCCCAGAGCTTTTCCTGGCACAGCTACTCACACAGCCACTAGCCATTGTGGCCTGAACATGTACTTTTAGACGCCATTAGCCATGTCCTTCTTCTTCCTCTCGCAGGCAAACCTCCCCCCCACACACATTCCTTGCTCCAGAGAAATAAAGAACTTATTTCTGTCTGTACATAAAACCATGGACTGTGGCTAACCCGAAACCAATTCTGCAGCGCAGAGACATTAAGCTCATCCCCAACACAATGGTGCTGGCCGATGAGGCATATTTGCTCTCCATGCATCTGGGTCACAATCAGGTAGAGTGAAACACTGACCAACCTCTTAAGCCCCTCTCTCTAGGAGAGAGAGCCCTTTCAGGGCAGACCCATCAAGGGGTGGTCTCAGGGAGGTTTTCAGCCAAGCCCTCCCACCGAGCCCCCTAATAAGAGACACCCAGCAACTGTTCTGTCTCTAGCTTCTACTACCTCTTACCCTACTCTACCCTATCTCCACGACTCTTGGTTGCGCAGCCGGAGTCTACACATGTTGCTGCAGGTTCAGGACATGTGCTCCTAATTCCCTCCTAGCCTTCCCTTATTGTTCCAGTGGGAACACCTCTCTCCGGACAGGTAATTATTGCCCTCAATGGATACCAACAATATTCCTGCTCATGCAACCGTCTCTTTGTTCTAACTTTATTTCTTAGGCTCTGTGTAAGTGTGTGTGTGTGAATCAGTATTGTTTGCTTGATTAAGATTCTTTCAGTAAAGAAACTATTTTATGACTGAAGCCAGCCTCCTTGCTTATTTTCTGGTTTGTCTGGAAGAGGTGGCACCTCTGTATATATTGGTGGTTACCCATCTTGCCTATTGCCAAGTTATTAATAACTCATAATTCCCCAATATTAATAAGAAATCACAGCAATTTGGCTAACAGATCTGATTGGTCCAACCGATCTCCAGTGGCCACTCAGAAGCCCCAGTGGTCTGGAGCCCCAGCTGGGCACCCACCCACTTCCTCAAAACACCTGGCAGCTACCAGGAAAGAAGAAGACGACAAAGAAGAAGAAGATGAGATTAGATTTATACCCCACCCTTCGCTACCTGAAGGAGTCTCAGAGCAGCTTATAATCTCCTTTCCCTTCCCCTCCCCACAACAGACACCCTGTGAGGTAGGTGGGGCCGAGAGAGGTCTCTCGAGGATTGCCCTTGAGAGAACAGCTCTGCAATAACTTGTAACTGAACCAAAGTCACACCAGCAACTGCATGTGGAGGAGGAGTTGCCCTGAAAACACCTTATCAAGTATGGACATTAAATATGACTGTAAACTGGACTGTACAATGAGGGTGCCAGGAGAAATGGACTGAGTGGTGACAAGAGACAGTGCCAGCCCACTGGACAGAAGACATGTGCCCAGCCAAGGGAAGCCATGCACTGAAGCAGCATGTTGGACCAGACGTGGACCCATGGAACACCTGATGCCACCCATCCCTGCACCTCCAAAAGAGCTGCAGAACCAGGTAGACAGCAAGCCAGCCTCCTTGACATCACAGCCACATGAAAACCAGCTGCCAGTGTTCCAGAAAAGCCATGCTTTCCAGAGGCAGCCAGGACATTCCTGTACGAATGCCATGGAAAATCCTCTCCTCCATCACGCTGGCACTCTTTCCCCACCCCCAATCCTTCTCCTAGCAGCATCCCCAGATGCAGCAAGTACTCACCATCAAGCTAAACAATAAAACTTGACCATAATGGGATTAACCGAATGGGCAGATTACACCCATCGCCCATCAAAATAACGCAGCTGCAGATCATCGGATCATTGACTTTAATGACTGGCCAAGTACTTGGAAGGACTGTCTTTTCTTTTCCTTTGTCTCTCAACCATCATGCTAAGAGGTGTCACTGTTAGTAAATATTATATCAATTGCCCAACACTTAATTCCATTCTCTTGAACCATTAAGGAACTGGCAGCTTCTAGCATCTTCCTGGGGCTACATGACTTGCTGGCACATGTCCCAAGTCCCTCAAAGGGTATATAAAGAGAGTATCTGCCCATTGCTCACTCTTTTACTTCCTATCTACTTGACGCTTCCTTACCTTGCTGGCTCCATTCTTAGTGCTGTTTGGAGTCTCCCACATGCGTTGCTGTCCAACACACAATCCTTATCCCTAGTATTTTCCCCATTTTTCACTGCAGAATCAACTCGCCACATCGGACAGGTATCGTATCACCCCTCATCGATATATTCCTGCTACTGTGACAGTCCCTGTACCTTTCTATCTGAATTCCTAGTTCTGTTTTGTCTGAGTGTCTGATTGCTTTTATTGGATGTGTGTGTGAAACCATTCAGTAAAGAAACCATTTTATTTAAGATCTAGTCTCCCTGTCTATTTCCGGGGATCTGGACAAATTGGAGTCTGGTATACATGGGTTATTGCTCACTTAATGAAAGCCACTGCTATTTAATATTCAAATCCCCCAAATTTTGTTAATAAACAAAGCAATTTCGCTAATAGAGGAGTGGGGAATCAAACCTGGTTCTCCCAGATTAGAGGCCGTGCTCTTAAACCACTACACCAAACTGGCTATTGGTGGGTATCATGGCGCCCAAGAGCACCTTGTTGAGGGTGAACCCTTGCTCTAGTGCAATGAGCTGTGCAGAACTTTTGGACTGCCAAGGATTCTTAATTGCTTTTTACTGAGGAAGATTCAGCATGGGTTCTGTAAGGGAAGATCTTGTCTCACTAACCTGTTAGTGTTCTTTGGGGGAGTAAACAAACATGCGAACCCAATAGATGTTGTTTACCTTGATTTCCAGAAAGCTTTTGATAGAATAGAATAGAATATACTTTATTGTCATTGTACATAGTACAATGAAATTAAAAAGTGCCATTATTCAGTGACTCACAACATATAATCATGCGCACTCACACAGACATTCACTACTGCTTCTCCCTTGTGATTTACATAGCAACCAAACCACTGTTTCCCCCAGATTTCGGTCTTATGCAGCATTCAGGGCAATAATAGCTCTCGAGTAAAAACTGTTTTTTAGTCTATTTGTCCTTGTTTTGATTGTCCTATATCTTCTGGGACATCCTCTGGGACATAAAGTTCCTCATCAAAGGCTCCTAAGTAAGCTCAATAGTCACGGGATAAAAGGACAAGTCCTTTTGTGGATCAAAAAAGGCTAATTAAAAGGAAACAGAGAGTGAGTATGAATGGGCAATTTTCTCAGTGGAGGGAGGTAAGCAGTGGGGTACTGCAGGGATCAGTACTTGGTCCAATGCTTTTTAACTTGTTTATTAATGACTTGGAGTTGGGAGTAAGCAGTGAAGTGGCTAAATTTGCAGATGACACAAAGTTGTTCAGGGTGGTGAGAACCAGGGAGGATTGTGAGGTACTCCAAAGGGATCTGTTGAGGATGGGCGAGTGGAAATCAATGTGGCAAGTGGGGTTCAATGTGGCCAAGTGCAAAGTGATGCACATTAAGGTCAAAAATCCTAACTATAAATACACGTTGAATGGGGTCCGAACTGGCAGAGACTGACCAAGAGAGAGATCTTGGAGTCATAGTAGATAACTCAATAAAAATGTCGAGACAGTGTGCGATTGCAATAAAAAAGGCCAACGGTATGCTGGGGGTTATTAGGAAGGGAACTGAAAACAAATCAGCCAGTATCATAATGCCCCTGTACAAATCGATGGTGTGACCTCATTTGGAGTACTGTGTCCAGTTCTGGTCACCACACCTCAAGAAAGATATTATAGCATTGGAGAAAGTGCAGAAAAGGGCAACTAGAATGATAAAAGGGTTGGAACACTTTTGCTATGAAGAAAGGTTGAAGTGCTTGGGGCTCTTTAGCTTGGAGAAATGACTGCTGAGGGGTGACTGCTGAGGAGTGATTAACACGTGGAATTCACTGCCACAAGAGGTGGTGGTGGCTACAAGCATGGATGGCTTCAGGAGGGAAATAAACATATGGAGCAGAAGTCCATCAGTGGCTATTAGCCACAAAGTGTAGATAGGAACACTCAGTCTGGGGCAAGTGATGCTCTGTAAACTTGGTGTTTTGGGGGGGAACAGTAGGTCCTTCTAGCGTCCTGGCCCCACTGCTGGACCTTCTGAGGGCACCTGGGGTGTTTTTGGCCACTGTGTGACAGAGTGTTGGACTGGATAGGCCATTGGCATGATCCAACATTGGCTTCTCTTATGTTCTTATGACATGATCAAGGTTTATAAGATTATGCATGGGATAGAGCGGGTAGAGAAAGAAGTCCTTTTCTCCCTTTCTCACAATACAAGAACTGGTGGGCACTCCTTGAAATTGCTGAGCAGTCGGGTTAGGACAGATAAAAGGAAGTCCTTCTTCACCCAAAGAATGATTAAGACATGGAATTCTCTGCCACAGGAGGTGGTGGCGGCTACAAGCATGGACAGCTTCAAGAAGGAATTGGATAAACATCTGGAGCAGAGGTCCATCAGGGGCTATTAGCCACAAGGTATAGATAGGAACTCTCGGTCTGGGGCAAGTGATGCTCTGTATTCTTGAAGCAAATCCGGTATCCTATAGGCAGCCAATGCCAACGTTTTGCACCAGCTGCAGCTTCCGAATTTGTGACAAGGGCAGCCCCAGGTATAGGGTGTTACAGTAATCCAGTCTCAAGGTGACCATCGCATGGATCACTGTTGCCAATTCGTTGCGTTCGAGGAAGGGAACCAGCTGTCTAATCAGCCAAAGATGGTGAAAGGCTAACCTGGCAGTGGCTGCTACCTGGGCCCCCGTTGTTAAAGAGGCATCCAGGAGCACTCCCAAACTCCTCACCTCCAGCGCTGGCACCAGTGGCGCCCTATCGAAGGTCGGGAGTGGGATCCCCACCCTTGGACCGCCACGACTCAGGCACAGGACCTCCATTTCCATCGGATTCCATTTCTGCCAGCTCAGCCTAAGCCAGCCGGCCACAGCTTGTAGCGCCTGGTCAAGATCTCCCGGTTTGGAGTCAGACCGGCCATCCAGCAACTGATAAGAGCTGGGTGTCATCTGCATACCGGTGACAACCCAGCCCATGCCTCCGGGCAATCTGGACAAGAGGGCACATGTAGATGCTAAAAAGCATCGGAGACAACACCACCCCTTGGGGCACTCCACATTCCAGTGGGTGCCTCTGGGACAGCTGGTCCCCCAGCGCCTCTCTTTGTCCCCGATCTTGGAGAAAGGAAGCAAGCCACTGCAAGGCTAGCCCCTGCATTCCAGTATCAGTGAGGCAACGGATGGATGGAGCTGATGGTCGACTGTCTTGAACGCAGCCGACAGGTCTAACAACAACGTACTTGAGGGACTGCCTTTCCCCATATGTGCCCCAGAGGGCACTGAGGTCAAGCTCACAACACCGCTTGACTTTCCCTGGTCCGAAAGAAGCCTGGCTGGCCAGTACTAGAACCAGGTGGCAGCACCATACTGGTGGAACAAGCTCCTGGAGGGAATCAGGGCCCTGCGGGACCTCTTACAGTTCCGCAGGGCCTGTAAAACAGAGCTCTTCCACCAGGCCTTCGATTAGGAGCTGCCACCAGGGACTGAGGACAACTATGCCCCTGGAACTTGTTGGCTGAGACCCTGCCAGAGGCGGCTTGATCGGATGCTGCCCCCTTCACTGTCGTGACTCCGAATGCCGCCATCGTCCATCTGTTTGTATCTATTTGTAAATTATGCTATGTTTTAAATTCTGTAAATTATTGTTTTATGGTATTTTAATTGTTGGAAGCCGCCTTGAGCCAGCTTGTCTGGCAAGGCGGGGTAGAAATACAAGTAATAAATAATAAATAAATAATAAGCACCACCAATCCGCCCCAATCCAGATGCCTATGGAGGTACCAGACTGGAAGGGATCCAGAATGGAAGGTGTATATTAGAGGTGTATATATAAAGCTATCATTCTCCTCAGGGGCGTAGACTTTTTAAATCCCCGAGGGGGGCGGGGGCTTTCATGTGCGCGCGCGCAAAGCGCGCGCGCCAGGGGCCATGTCCCCACCGCTCCTCTCCCCCCCCCGCCCCAGGAAACCAGACTCGCGGGGCCAAGGCCGCCCCCTCCCCCGGTGGCTCCTCCTCCTCCGGGCTCCCTCGCCTGCCCTCTTGCTGGGGCGCCCGCCCGGGGGCAGGAGGAGGCATGGGGGGAGAGGAGGGGGTCCAAATCCTTCCTCTGGGACCGGACCCAAAGACTGGAAGTAGCTGCCGCCCACGGGGGGCTCCTCCGCGCGGGAAAGGCAGATCCCAAAATGATCTTAGGAAGTGGGATGCGCCAGGCTGCAAAAGGAGATCAAGGGGGGCGTGCATGGGCGATAAGGCGCCTTCCAGGCGGACGCACACTCCCCCCTCCCTGCCCACCCTGATTGCCGGACTTGCAGGGGACTGCTGGTGGCGACCAGAAGGCGTGCTCGCAAGCGGATAGGGGGAGTCTCCGCCATGTCCCCGCCGCTCCTCCCCCCCCGGCCCCAGGGAAGCAGACTCGCGGGGCGCAGTCTCCTTGGGGCGCAGTCGCTGCAGCGGCGGCGGCAGCCAGCTGGCCGGCTGACTGCTGCACGCGCGAGCGGGACCATGTCCCCCCGCCGCCTCTCTCTCCCCCCCGCCCCAGGGAGGCAGGAGAGCAGGCCGGGGGTGGGGGGGAAGGAGAGGCGGCGACGGCCAGCTGGCCGGCTGACTGGCCACTGGCGGGCGCTCCTAGCGGGCGCTCCATTTTGCCGGGGGTGGCTGAGCCCCCCCCCCGGGAAATTTCGGGGGAGGCTCGAGCCCTCGAGCCCCCCCGTAGTTGACGCCCATGATTCTCCTTATTTCAGTCTCAGCCCCCCCCCCCCGACACACCTTGTTAGAAATTACTTCTGTTTGCAGAGCTCAGAGTAGTTTATTTGCAAAAACATTAGACTTCGATCCATGTGGTTTTCTTTATCTGGGACCCTGGCCAATATCTGTGTGGCTCTTGGCCAGTTGACTTCCGACACTTCAATAGAAAATGTCACTCTAGTCCAGGGGTGGCCAACCTTGCTTAACGTAAGAGCCACATAGAATAAACGTCAGATGTCTGAGAGCCGCAAGACAGAAACAAATATCACACACACGTTTTTATTTTTAAAAATATGCAAATTTGCTTTTTATTAACGTTAAATGGGACTGCCAAAACTAAAAACAAACGAGGAAAACCAGTTATTGATAATGATATTACTTGTTTGCTAATGATATTGAGAGAGATGGAAAGAAAGAATTAAAGAAGTGGAAAGAAAGAGAGAGAGAGAAACTAGGAAAGCAAATAGATGGGAGGGAGGAGGGAAGGAAGGAAGGAAGGAAGGAAGGGAGAAAGAGAGAAAAAGCATGCCTCCCCTTTGCTTCCCCAGCCGCCCTGCCAGGAGCCGCACAATATATGTGAAAGAGCCGCATGTGGCTCCCGAGCCACAGGTTGGCCACCCCTGCTCTAGTCCATTTAGAAAAGCTGCTTTTACAAACAAGAAGAAGAAGAAGAGAAGAAGAGATTAGATTTATACCCCGCCCTTCACTCACTTGGAGTCTCAGAGCAGCTTACAAACTCCTTTCCCTTCCCCTCCCCACAACAGACACCCTGTGAGGTAGGTGGGGCTGAGAGAGCTCTGAGACAACTGTCCTTGAGAGAACAGCTGGTCCAGAGCTATGGCTTGCCCAAGGTCATCCAGCCAGGTGCAAGTGGAGGAGTGGGGAATCAAACCCGGTTCTCCCAGATTAGAGTCCGCACACTTAACCACAACACCAAACTGGCTCTCAAGACACATAAGAATGTAAGAGAAGACAGTGTTGGACCAGGCCAGTGGCCCATCCAGTCCAACACTCTGTCACACAGTGGCCAAAAATACCAGGTGCCTCAGGAGGTCCAGCAGTGAGGCCAGGACACTAGAAGCCCTCCCACTGTTGCCCCCCCCCCCCAAGCACCAAGAATATAGAGCATCACTTGCCCCAGACTGAGGGTTCCTATCTATACCTTGTGGCTCATAACCACTGATGGACCTCAGCTCCAGATGTTTCTCCAGTCCCCTTTGACTTGCTTGTAGCTGCCACCACTTCCTGTGACAGTGAACTCCATGTGTCAATTAATCTTTTGGTGAAGAAGTACTTCTTTTTATCTGTTCTAAACCTACCATTCATTGATCTCATTGAGTGCCCGTGAGTTCTTGTACTGTGAGAAAGGGAGAAAAGTACTTCTTTTTCTACCTTCTCTATCCCATGCATAATTTTGTAAACCTCTATCATGTCACCCCTCAATCATCGTTTCTGCAAGCTAAAGAGCCCTAGGGAAGGTGTTCCGTCCCTTAGTCGTTTTGGTTGCCCTTTTCCAATGCTATAGTATCTTTTTTGAGGTTCAGGGCCAGAACTGTACACAGTACTCCAAATGAGACCGCACCATCGATTTCTAAAAGGGCATTCTGATACTGGCTGATTTGTTTTCAGTCCCCTTCCTATTAATCCCCAGTATAGCATTTGCCTTTTTTTTTTTTTCAATCGCACACTGAGTCGACATTTTCAGGGAGTCCCAAGATCTCTCTCCTGGTCAGTTACCACCAGTTTGGATCCCATCAATGTATATTTAGAGTTGTGATTTTTGGCATTACTTTCCACTTGCTCATGTTGAACCTCCTTTTCCACCTTAATGCCCTCTCACCCAGCCTTGATAGATCACTCTTGAATGCCTCACAGTCCTCCCTGATTCTCAGCACCCTGAACAACTTAGTGTCACCTGCAATCTTAGCCCTCATTGCTTAATCCCAACTCCAAATCATTAATGAACAAGTTAAAAAACACTGGCCCTAGAACTGAGCCCTGGCTTTTACATAGAGTTGGAAGGGACCACCAGGGTCATCTAGTCCAGCCCCCTGCACAATGCAGGAAATTCACAAACACCTCCCCCTCCACACCCCCAGTGACTGCCATTCGATGCCCAGAAGATGACAAAAAACCTCCAGGATCTCTAGCCCAAACAGGCCTGTAGAAAAATTGCTTCCTGACCTCAAAGTGGTTATCGGCATTTCCCTAGGTGTGTAAGAAAGGGCCACAAGAACTAAGCACGGAGGCAACCCTTCCTGCCCTCCCTTCTCGTGATCTGCCTGAGTTCACAGGATCAGCACTGCTGTCAGATGGCCATTGAGCCTCTGCTTGAAAACCTCCAAAGAAGGGGAGCCCACCACCTCCCGAGGAAGCCTGTCCCACTGAGGAACCGCTCTGACTATCAGGAAGCTCTTCCTCATGTTTAGCCGAAGACTCTTCTGGTTTAATTTCAACCTGTTGGTTCTGATCTGTCCTTCTGGGCCAACAGAAAACAGCTCCACACACCATCCTCTATATGACAGCCCTTCAAGTACTTGAAGATGGTTATCCTATCACCTTGTTGGCTCAGCCTATCCTATCCTGTTGGCTCAGCCTATCCTATCACCTTGTTGGCCCTTCCCTAGTCTAATGGGAATGGAAGAAGGCACCTCTGTCCTTAGTTCGCCCGTTCGCGGGGAGGGCGGGGTATAAATCGAATAAATGAATAAATAAATTAGTGTCAAAAACAAGATGCAAGCCATGTTCTTCAGCCCAGTCAACAAGTGCCTCACTGCTCGTATCACTAACCACATATTTCCCATTTTCATGGTGATCATTAAGGTCAGCAGTGTATACAGAAGGATGCCAGAGGAGGGCTGGAAGGCATCAGTGTGAGGACTGATTAATGAAATAAACGAACCCCCTTGATTCCATCCCGGGTGCCTTCTATCCTACCTGTCCCCAACATGAGTTCCGTTGCAGCGGCCTCACCTCCAGAATCTGTAACGTACGTCTCCCCAAAAGGTCCCAGACACATCGGGCAGGTTGATTTGGGGCAGCTCTCTCTGCAAGACTTTAATGCCCTCCTGGCAAGCTGAAGGGGAAGCAAAGAGAAAAACTGTGGACATCAGAGGCCGGCATCTTCCTGGGAAGAAGCAATGGTTGCCATTGTTCCTTCCAAGCTGAGTTAGTGCGAGCTAGATCAGCTTTTTTGCCTCCGGCTCACACATTTTTGTCTTAGAGCTCCGGAAGGATGGCTCTAGAGTAAACTAACTGATGCAGCAGCCAAATCGCTCACTCACAACTTCCAATGCCAGTAGCTCACGAAGCAGAATTTCTGCTCACAGGACTCCACAGCTTAGAGGCAGTGTTGGGCCAGCTCTGGGTTGGAAAATACCAGGAGACTTTGGGGCTGGAGCCTGGGACGGGGTGGGGTTTGGGGAGGGGAGTGATCTTAGCAGGGTACAATGCCACAAAGTCCACCCTCCAAAGCAGCCATTTTCTCCAGGCAAACTGATCTACCTGGAGGTTGGAAACCGTATACACTCACCACCCAACCCCACCCATGCCACCATTGCTAGGCCTTTTTGCCAAGGCCTTTTTCACCACCCTGAGCCTCTGTCAACAACAAGTCCAAAGAAACAGCCCTGTTTTTAAATCGAGGTCCCCCACCTTTTGGAGCCTGCGGGCACCCGCGGAATTCTGACACTGTGTGGTCAGAACCGTGACCACGGCTGCTGCAGGAGGCAGATCTACCCAGAAAATGCCGGCCGCAGCTTCCCTTCAGTCACAGAGTGAAGATGTTTGCGCTGCGGTGGCAGCTGCCGCCAAAGCAACATCTTTAAAAATCGACACAACCAATCAAATCTTCAGTGACCACTCAGGAGCCACACTTGGCCCACCTGCTTTCTAAAAACACCTGGGGGGCACCAGGAAAAGTGTTGGCAGGGGCCACAGCACCGAAGGGCACTGCGTTGGGGGCCCCTGTTTAAAGCCGATTTTCGCAGGATTATTCCACCTCGGTTGCAGCAGCTCAGATTTAGCAAAGGGCTCTTAACCACCAAATTTGCACTGCAGGTCTCCAAAGATCCCACCTGCCATGCAAATCACTGGCTGCCGGTTGGGCAGTAGAGTGAAATTAGGATACCTACCGTAATCCAAGCCTTTGGTCGTGATCCTGCCCACAAAGCCGGGGTTGGTGCCCTCCACCAACGTCAAAGAAAGAGAGACCAGCAGGGCAGCCCGGAGCGTGTTCCCTCGGTTCATCCTGGCAAAGACTGGCCAGCAGGAGAAAGCTGAAAGCCCTGATAATATTTCCACTGTGGGGTTTCCCCAGGTTGCGAAACCTGGCCCTGGCGTGGACCAAGCTGTTGTTGATTTTAAATTGATTTTAGGCTGTTTTCTTCTGTTTTTATTGTACACCACTTGAGTATATGTGGAGAAACTGTTTAAACTATAATCGAGAAGTAAATGAAATCTGTATCACAAATCTGGGACTCCTTCCAAAGAAAGGCCCATGTAAGCCGCCCTGAGCCCGCACGCGGGGAGGGCGGGATATAAATACGAAAAATAAATAAATATAAATAAAATAAATAAATAATAAAGATTGAGGAGAGTTCTGAACCCCAAAATAAGGTTTGGACCACCACACGTCATACGCCTCCACATTGAAGGGGTTCCGTTCTTATTCCAAATGCTTTCAAAACGGATTGCCTCGGGACCAACGGACATGCAGGAACTGAGGCTAAGTGACACCACAAAAATCTTTGGACCCGCCCCCCCCCGATACATCCCCACACTTTGGACACCCTGGAGACTGCTCGTTGAAAGAAGACATACAGTGTTGCCTGGTCCAAACGCTGATTCTGGCACCGCGAGCTTTCAAAACGGATTGCCGTTCTATTTAGGCAGCCACCCAGAAGCCTAGAAGATTTGAATAAGGAACAGGAGCAGCTACATGCCCTCTGCTACCCAAAATAAAGTGCGGCTCACCAGGACTCTGCCCTCTACGGAGCCAGATTGGTGTCGTGGTTAAGTGCGCGGACTCTAATCTGGGAGACCCGGGTTTGATTCCCCACTCCTCCACTTGCACCTGGCTGGATGACCTTGGGCAAGCCATAGCTCTGTACCAGCTGTTCCCTCAAGGACAGCTTGGGAAAGAGCTCTCTCAGCCCCACCTACCTCACAGGGTGTCTGTTGTGGGGAGGGGAAGGGAAAAGGAGTTTGTAAGCCGCTCTGAGACTCCAAGTGAGTGAAGGGCGGGATATAAATCCAATCTCTTCCTCTTCCTCTTCTTCTTCTTCTTCTTCTTCTTCTGGGATCTATGCTGCTTCCTGATCCAAGGCCCATTTCTTGTGCTAATTGCTTCAATGATGGTTTCCCAGGACTCGTGCACATGCACATACAAACTGAGACTGCTGAACCAAACTTCATCCAGAGGTTCAGAACAATGGACTCACCAGGTCTGAATGAATTCTTATCTCACCACAGATGCTAATGTTCTACAGTCATGCATTTCTCCTCTGTTCTGATCAAGTTCCTTAGAATGTGCTCTGCTCCTTGCAACCTGACCCCTTTCTCTGCAACACCCTTCCCACCTTCTGACTAGGATCTAAAGACTAGGGGTGAGCATAGGGTTGCCAAGTCCGGGTTGGAAAATACCTGGAGATTTTGGGGGTGGATCCAGGAGAGGGCGGGGTTTGGGGAGGAGAGAAGCCTCAGCATGGTACAGTGCCATAGACTCTACCCTCCAGAGCAGCCATTTTCTCCAGGGGAGCTGATCTGTCTCAGCTGGAGATCAGTTGTAAAAGCGGGGGATCCCCAGGCCCCACCTGGAGGCTGGCAACCCTAGGTGAGCACCCAAAAAAAAATCAGAATTTTTTGGGTTCAGATCTACCGAACCCGAAAAATGTCGGTACTTGCCAATATTCCCAAATCCCAGTATTGGTATGATACTGGGGCTCAGGAATTATCGGACTAGCTGAATATATTCAGCTCAATTATACCCTGTGGGGAAAAGAAGGCGGGAGTAGCAGCGAAAACACCAGAAGATAGAGACAGAATTCAACGAGATCTGAACACGCTGGAAAAGTGGGCGGATGTGAACAAAATGCAATTTAACAAGGATAAGTGCTGAGTTCTACATCTGGGTAACAAAAATGAAGAACATGCATACTGGATGGGGGGGACACTTCTGAGTAATAGTGTGTGGAACAAGATCTTGGGGTACGGGTGGACTGAAAGTTTAATATGAGCAGCCAGGGTGATGCGGCGACAGAAAAGGCTAATGCAGTCTTGGGGAGTATCAACAGAAGCATACCATCCGAATTGCAACATGTCCTAGTCCCGCTGTACCCTGCATTGGTCAGGCCGCACCTGGAGTATTGCGTGCAGTTCTGGAGGCCTCTCTTCGAAAAGGGACGTGGACAGAATGGAGTGGGTGTGGAGGAGAGCGACGAGGATGATCGGGGGCCTGGAGACCAAGAAGCCCTACGAGGGGGAAAGGCCGAGGGACTTGAGAATGTTTAGTCTGGAGAGGAGGAGGTGGAGGGAGGGACAGAATTGCTGCCTTGAAGTATCTGAAGGGCTGCCACTTGGAGGAGGGCAGGGGGCTGTTCCTTTTGGCAGTAGCGGAGAGGATTCGCAAGAATGGGCTTAAATTAAGGGTGGGAAGGTACCAGCTGGATCTTAGGGAAAACTTTTTGATAGTCAGAGTCGTGCCACAGTGGAATCAGCTGCCTGGGGGTTATATTTTTTAATCATTACATTTATGCAGAATGAAGGCTGAAGGCCAGCCAGGGAGAAGCCGGTCCAGGGTCACCAGGTAGAGTCACCAAACTCCAGGTCAGGCCTGAATACAGTTGCCAGCTCTGAGACTGGAAATTCCTGGAAATTTGGGGGAGGGGCTGCAGCACGGGAAGGGCAGGGAGTGGGGAGCTGAGGGCTCTCCGGGGAGGACAATGCCACAGAGTCCGCCTTCCAAAGTGGCCATTTTCTCCGGAGAACTGATCTCTGTCATCTCAAAATCAGTTGAAATTCCAGGAGGTCTCCAGACGCCACCTGAAGGTTGCATACCCTCAGACATCTCCCAGAATTTCCACTGATCTCCAGACTGCCAAGATCAGTTCCCCTGGAGGACATGGCAATTTTGAAGGGGGGAGCTCATGGTATCACACCCCCATGGAGCTCCTTCCCCAACCCCCATCTCCCCCAGGTCTCCCTCCCCTCCATACTTCCAGGAATCCCCCAGGTCTCCCTCCCCTCCATACTTCCAGGAATCCCCCAGGCCAGTGTTGGCAAGCCTGTCGCCCACTGAGGGAGATCTGAACATGCTGCACCTCCCCACACTAACGACTGCACGACACCCACACTCTTGCTTACAGTGTAGGGTTGGTCCTGGAGATATGGAAGAGTGCTGGGGAAGGTGAATGATTCAAGATGGCTTTTCTGCACAGGTGATCAGGTCGCACTGTACAAAATGGTTCACGAACTTACTCTGGATGAATGTTTAGGGATTGTGGTCTGTGTTGCTCTGTACAGCTGACTGTCGGTAGGACCCTGCTGTGTAATTATTACATAAGAACATAAGAGAAGCCAATGTTGGATCGGGCCAGTGGCCCATCCAGTCCAACTCTCTGTGTCACACAGTGGCCAAGAACACCAGGTACCCTCAGGAGGTCCAGCAGTGGGGCCAGGACTCTAGAAGCCCTCCCACTATTTGCCCCTGCCCCCCAAGCACCAAGTATTCAGAGCATCACTTGCCCCAGACCGAGAGTTCCTATCTATACCTTGTGGCTAAGAGCCACTGATGGACCTCTGCTCCAGATGTTTATCTAGTTCCCTCTTGAAGCCGTCCATGCTTGTAGCCACCACCACCTCCTGTGGCAGTGAATTCCACATGTTAATCACTCTTTGGGGGAAGAAGGACTTCCTTTTATCTGTTCTAACCCGACTGCTCAGTAATTTCATGGAGTGCCCACAAGTTCTTGTATTGTGAGAAAGGGAGAAAAGGACCTCTTTCTCTACCTGCTTTATCCCATGCATAATCTTATAAAGCTCGATCATGTCACCCCTCAGCCGTCGTTTCTCCAAGCGAAAGAGCCCCAAGCGCTTCAACCTTTCTTCATAGGGAAAGTGTTCCAACCCTTTTATCATTCTAGTTGCCCTTTTCTGCACTTTTCCCAATGCTATAAGATCTTTTTTGAGGTGTGGCTACCAGAACTGAACACAGTACTCCAAATGAGGTCGCACCATCGATTTATACAGGGGCATTATGATACTGGCTGATTTGTTTTCAGTTCCCTTCTTAATAACCCCCAGCATAGTGCTGGCCTTTTTCATTGCAGTCGCACACTGTCTCGACATTTTCAGTGAGTTATCTACTACGACTCCAAGATCTCTCTCTTGGTCAGTCTCCGCCAGTTCGGACCCCATCAAGGTGTGTATTTAGAGGTAGGATTTTTGGCTCCAGTGTGCATCACTTTGCACACTGTTCAATGTGTCCTGTTTATACTTAACGCTGTGCTTCAGTTCTTTCCAATTGGTTCCAGGCTTCTGCAGTCCCCTAATGCACAGTTTTTACTGAATGTCCCTACAAAGTACTGAGTCCAGAGACACGTTGCTGTGAGATCAGCTCATTATTGATGGTACAATTCCAGGCTGCTGAACAGGGTTCGGGGGTCTGCTTAAATACACGTCTAAACCGCACCCCCAGCCTTGCCCAAACACTATGTGCGCGGTTGCCATTAGGACATAACAGTCCCATTTTGTTGACTATACTGGCTCACGCTGTGTAATGAACAAATAACACAAAAACAAGAGAAGCATAAAAGAAGAACACCATCAAGGTCAGCACCTTACTTGCCCCCCCAACACACACACACACACACACACACACATATACACCATTTCATAGATATCCATTTTATTTAACTCTTTGCAGGCTGCATTATCCCCTTTCCCTGGGAATGCATGGGCCCTCTTCTGTCTTCGGGCAGCAAAAAGAGACAGATTTGGGGCTCTGGCATCAAGACGCACTCTCTCCTTCTGCCCCCCATCAAGACTGCCTCCCCAACAGGGTTAGGATTTTCTCTGTTCTCTGAGCTGGGCCGTCTGGATGACCCCAGGCCTCTGTAGCGGGAGCTTAAAGGTTTTTCACAAGGGTGGGGGGGGTCTCCTCCTGAGGGGCCCCTCCCCTTGCATCCCCGGCCACTGGGACTGGAATTCAAACAGCACAGCCGGAAGACTGTCGGTGGGCAACCAAGATTAAGAGGCTGAGAGAGCCTGTGTCCAGCACCACAGTGTCAGGAGCTGATTCCCCAGGCTACAAATACAATCAGTTTGGAGAGTGTTGTGTACTGAGTTCGTTGCATGAAGAGGCTGGACTACAATGTAGCGATAAGCATTCTTTATTGGGTACACAACTAACATGCAATACCTGCCACGAGGACCAACTTTATACAGTCCCTAGGACACACCCAAAAGTCCCATTGGTGGGTTTGAATTTCCCGCCGGAGTTCTTATTGGAGGGCTAGTGGGTGGCCTAGGATCCTTGACTCCTATTGTTTCCTGGAGTCAAGCACAGGCTGTTTGTTGCTGGTGCCCGGTGGCGGTCAGCAGACATAACAGGGAGGGAGTAGATTTTAGCACCTGGGGGGGGAAAGGGGAAAGGGGCAGGCACAGGATGCCTTCGGCTACGAACAAGGAGTTCAGGAGATGAACCCTCCCATTCAAAGCCCAAAACCAAGCAGCAGAAGTAGGAGGAAGGAGGGATGGATGGATGGATGGATGGATGGATGGATGGGTGGGTGGGTGGATGGATGGATGGATGGATGGGCAGGCTTCCTTTGGTCTTCACAGCTCCTCTCACTGTCTTTGGCGACTTCACCAAACGTAGCGAGTATCAACTCCGATAAGCAAGAAGTCCTGGGGGGAGATTCAAAAGGCATGAACATACATGAAGCTGCCCTCCACTGAAGGTCCATCCAGATCAGTCTTGTCTACTCAGACTGGCAGCAGCTCTCCAGGGTCTCGGGCAGAGAGGGGTCTTTCACATCACCCATTGCCTGATCCCTTATAACTGGAGATGCCACCAGGGATTGAACCTGGGACCTTCTGCGTGCCAAGCCAAGGCTCCTCCCCTGAGCCACAGCCCCTCACCAAGATGAATCTAACAGAACATTCCTTTAGCCAGAGCAGCCAAACCACAGACTCCCACTTAGTCTTGCCTCCTTTTCTGTGTGTGTGGGCAACCGAGAGGCACCGTTTGAATCAAGGTGAACAGTCGATTCCTGAGATGGATCGAAGCTCTTCTTGGCTTCGGGACTACTTTGAAACGAGGCTGAAGTTGGTTCCTGATTCCCAGTTCCTTATTCCTTCTGTGCGACTTATTATTTATTTATTATTTATATTTGTATCCCGCCTTGCCGGACAAGCTGGCTCAAGGCAGCTGACAAAGTTAGAATATCATAAGACAATAAAGACAACAATTAAAACAACCGCATAACTCGTTCGTAAATTCAACCAAAAACGCTGAGAAGAGTTTCAAAGCTCTGAACCCCAAGCTTAGGCGTGAACCACCACACAACATACACCCCTCAGGCTCACAGGACTCCCCTCTTCGAGGGGACATGTACTCTTCCCTTGTCCAAAGCACAGTTCTTGTGTCAGCTGCTCCAAAGTGGGGTACCCCCAGGGCAATCACATAGACAAACACTTGGGCCATGATGAAGCCATAGCCATCTTTGGACCACCCCAAATTACACATCTCCACACTCTGGAGACTGTCCCCTGCAAGATGCCGTGCAGTGGTTTCTGGGTAGCCACCTTGAACAACTGCCACTGGAAGATCAGGTCAGCTGCACGCCTCCCCACAGTGCAGGCCCCACGCCAGAGGTGGAAGGAAATGCGGCTCTTTGGGTTGACGGCAATTGTGAATCCTACCCTCTGCAACTCACAGATTGAGTACCACTTAGGGCTGCCAGCCTCCAGGTGGGGCCTGGGGATCTCCCGCTTTTACAACTGATCTCCAGCTGACAGAGATCAGCTCCCCTGGAGAAAATGGCTGCTTTGAAGGGTGCACTCCATGGCATTGTATCATGCTGAGGCCCCTCCCCTCCCCAAACCCCACCTTCTCCTGGCTCCACCCCCAAAGTCCCCAGGTATTTTCCAACCTGGACTTGGCAACCCTAGTACCACTGCTCTAATTGGATGCTTCCCTTATGGTCCACAGGGGCAAGGAGTGCTTTCTCCACAACCTTTTATCCCACAATCCTTTGCAATATGGCAAAGGATGCAGGGAAAGGCCTCTCAGACTGTATGATGCACTCCTTGGTGTGGAAAATTGCCAAGGGCTGGGCCACCCGAGGGCCATTTCAACTGGGGAGTGGGAAGTGTCCTCTGCCTTCCTTGGGGGACTCCTCATTGACTGCTAGGAGGCCAGCACCTCCCTTGAAGACCTGCTCATCTCGCCTGTAATTTGCCACATACCTTGTGTAGTTGGAGGACAAGATTGTACAGCTGCAAGTCATCTGGGAGGGGAAGGGGGAACCCCTCGGCCAGTCGGTCTGGAAGACAAAAGTTATGGAAGGAAGTTAATTATAGTCCATCGGTAGGCAACAGAGTGGGGAGGAAATTGGCATTTAGTTTCCACCCAAGGGGGCTCTCGGCAGACTGTACTGCTTCTTCTACCACACTCCTTGACCAGAAAGGCAACCCACTCTGAGTTTCCAGTCCGAGTTTTAAAGGGTTCCTGGTTTTTTCCTCTTCTCTATAGAAGGTGGCGGCCCATAGCTGGTGGAATGAGCTCCCGGAGGAGATCAGGGCCCTGCGGGACCTGATGCAGTTCCGCAGGGCCTGCAAGACGGAGCTCTTCCGCCAGGCATTTGAATAGGGGCCGCCGCCGCTTTGTCCCCCCTTGCCATCCAGTGACTACCAACGTGCAACCCCATTTTATTACCATCAAGTCGCTGATGACCCCGTGTGCTCCCAACATCAGACTGTATGTTAACATCAGATCGTACGCCATCAATAGTATTGAGCACTTTAATAACTGTATTGTTTTTGTAATGTAGTATGCTCTGTGTAGCAACCAGCCTGCCATGTGCTCCCAGGTAATGGCGCCCGCCGCATGGCCAGAGCACATGGTCAGGCAGAGAGGGGAGCTTGAATCTGGAGGAACAATAGACATCTGGATTGAAAGCCTCCACCAATGTGGGACCTAGGTTCTCCCTGGGGAGCCAATGCAATCAAAGGCTCCTCCAGGGGACCTATGACAAACATGCGCATATGTTAAGCCCCTATCAGGTCTTTTGGGTACGGCCGGAGGTGTGGCTCCGGCCAGCATATAATGAGGGCCCTGGAGCCCTGGAAGCATGCTTGATCTGACCATCTACTGGGCATGCTGAATCACTCAATAAAGACGTCATGATTTCACCGTTTTAATAATGTTTAATAATGAATAATGTTCTAACTGTTTTATTGTGAACGTGGCTCACCTAATTGTGTAAGCCGCTCTGAGCCTGCTGTGCGGGGAGAGCGGCCTAGAAATTGAATTAATTAATTAATTAAATAAATAAAGAAGAAGAAGAAGAAGAGACTGGATTTATACCCCGCCCTCCACTCCCCAAGGGAGTCTCAGAGCAGCTTACAAACCCCTTTTCCCTTCCCCTCCCCACAACAGACACCCTGTGAGGCAGGTGGGGCTGAGAGAGTTCTTTCCCAAGCTGTCCTTGAGGGAACAGCTGGTACAGAGCTATGGCTTGCCCAAGGTCATCCAGCCAGGTGCAAGTGGAGGAGTGGGGAATCAAACCCGGTTCTCCCAGATTAGAGTCTGCGCACTTAACCACTACACCAAACTGGCTCTCAAATAAATAAATAAATAAATAAGGGCAGGAAGCTGGGTCAGTCACCAGCCATCGTTCTTGTTACGTCCGGTGCTTGGCTCTTTGTCTGTGGCCAGGGAACATGCCTGGGCATGTTCGCCTATTATGGGATGTGACAACAACAGGGCTTCCTTCCCCAGAGAACAATGGACCTAGGGATCCTGCCTGGTCTCCCTATCAGGGGCTGAGGATATATGAATGGACCTATGATAGCCCTTGGCGGGAGAAGAATCCCTGTTGGACCAATCCCCTTTTGGGGGACGGGACGGTCAAGGTGTGGTTTACCTGTAAATATAAGGGCTTCCACCATTCCTTTGTCCCTATGCTCGATCCTGCCCTGCAAGAGATCACCATGCTGTATATATGATCCTGACTCCCTAATAAAAGAGCTATGATTGAAATCACTCCAATGGCCTCCCAAGTCCAGTACTTTTCACTTCTGCAAATGACTCAGCTTGCAAGGTGACGGAGGTACTTGGTGTTAGGAATCTCCAGGGGACTCCTGGAGATTTCCCAGAATGTCTTCCAGGAGGGGTCCCAGGACGCACCTGGAGTAGGGCTGCCAAGTCCAACTTGGGAAATATCTGAGGACTTTGGGGGTGGAGCCAGGAGACTTTGGGGGTGGAGCCAGGAGAAAGGAAGTGACATCATTTTGTGATGTCACATCCTGTGATGTTGCTTCCACATGCTGACACATGAACTCATGAAGTTTCCTAATACTGAATCAGGCCATTGGTCCATCAAGGTCAGTATTGACTACTCAGACTGGTAGTGGCTCTCCAGGGTCTCAGGCTGAGATCTTTAATGTCACCTATTACCTGATCCTTTTTTAGCTGAAGAGGCTGATACCTCCTGCATGTCAAGCAGATGCTCTATCACTGAGCAATGGGCCTACTGAATCCTTCCTCATCTCGGCAGAATATGAAGCACTAAGTGATTTTCATCTCATAAGAACAGGAGAGAAGCCACAGTGGATCGGGCCAACAGCCCATCCAGTACAACACTCTGTGTCACACAGTGGCCAAAAATACCAGGTACCCTCAGGAGGTCCAGCAGCAGGGCCAGAACTCCAGAAGCCCTCCCACTGTTGCCCCCCAAACACCAAGAATGCAGAGCATCACTGCCCCAGACAAAGGGTTCCATTTAGACCTTGTGGCTAATAATAGCCACTGATAGACCTCTGCTGGATGGGGACAGAGAGAGAGACAGACAGACAGACAGAAAAAAGAAAGAAAGAATGGGGGAGGGGGAGAGAGAGAGAGAAGGAAAAGAGCTGGCAGACCCCAGCAGCTTACCCCAGCAGCTTACTCCAGCAGCAACTTTGCACGCCACATGCAAAAGCAGGCCCTTCAGTAGAAAGAGCCTAGTCCCTCCTTAATCTCTGGGCGGGGCTCTCTTGCTCGCTCGGCTCTTAAAGGGGAAATGTCTGTTGAGGCTTTTTACTGCAGGGCAGGCTCTCTGCAGACATTTCCCTTTTAAGAAGTTCAGGCCTGGCAGGGAGAGGCCAGGGCAGGCTCCGATGTTCCCCTGCTGGCAGCCATTGCCTCCCCCGGTGGCCAATTTTGAAAAAGCGAGGGGAAGCTTTAAAAATCGGTGTTTCCCCCGCCCTACCGGGGGACTTGGCAGCCCTAACCTGGAGAGCTCCCAGGATGCACCTGGGTGTCCCAGGGTCTACCTGTGTGACCTGGGCAGAGCAGGTCAAAAGGGGCGGAGAGAGTGATGTGAAATGGGTGGAGTCAGAGGTTTAATAAAAGGGCTTGCTCCCAGGAGGGAGGGCCGCCTTGGAAGAGGACAGACTGCTGAACTCTGGTCAACAGGCCAGCAGCCATCTTGAACATGCGGCCCAGCCTGGCCCTCTGGCTGGATGTCAGGAGCCCGAGGTAATGAGACGTCTTTAGAACAGTTTGCCATGAACTCAGCTTGGAGCTGCCTGCTCCGTTTCAACATCTAGTCAAGCAGGTTTTAGAACCAGGGAAAGAAGGATGCGATCTTGACCATCTTTCCTTTGCTCTTCTGGTTGCTGCTTTGGTGCTGTGCTAAAAATATGCTCGTAACCTTTTTCTCTTTTTAATAAATATTTTACTCTTTGAAGCTGGCGGTGTTCTCTGGACCCCATATTTTCCCCAGCCGCCTTAGACCATGCTACTTCAAGAGAGGAGTCCCGGGAAGGGGGAAGGCAAGCCGTCAAGGCACCCATTGCCAATCTTCCGGGGGACCCAAAGAAGGAGTTTGGTCCCTGTGGTAAGCAGGAGCTGGGTAGTAGGAGACCAGAGGCAGGGCCTCAGTTTGAGCAGGGCCGGTGCTACCACTAGGCCAAGTTAGGCGACCGCCCAGGGCGCAGACCTCAGAGGAGTGCACAAACAGACAATCAGCGCACCTCCAACCGGCCACAGGCTCTCACACTCACTCACTCACTCATCAGCCCCGGCTCTCCCATTCTTTTCCTCTTCCAGAAAGTCACGGCAACTGCAGCAGCAGCAGCTCCCTTCAGCTTTGCCTCACACCCTGCCTGCCCAAGCCCGCACAATTTTTTTTTAAAAATTAGCAGGGTCAAGTTTTGTGCTTTTAATTTTTCCTAGAATTCATCTGTTTTTGATAATTGGTTAGCGGGGGGGGGCATGCAAGTAGTTAGCCTTGCCTAGGGCGCAAAAAAGCCTGGCACCGGCCCTAGGGCTGCCAAGTCAGCCCGGGGGGCGGGGGATCCCCCGCTACAGGGGTTCCCGATCCACCGGCCAGCATTCGGCCGGCGGGGGGAACCCCACCCCCTTCCCCAACGTAATGACGTCACCCGGAGGTGGCGACATCATGTTGGGGGCGTTGCCAGGGCGACACTCTGGCAATGCCCCCAACGTGATGACACTACTTCCGGGCGACGTCGCCGGGCGCGCGCGCTTTGTGCGCACGCCCGGGAAACTCCCGGACGATGGAGGACTCCCCCCTGCCAGTAAGTAAGGGACACTTGGCAACCCTAACCGGCCCTGAGTTTGAGAAGGGGTGTCAGGACTCTGTCGCTCCTGGCAGGAAGACCCCAACTGGACAGTGATGGCAGGAAGTGGAATAGCACCCTCCAGGAATTTGAGGGGGCAGGCAGGGGAGGGTTCATAAGACAAACAGGCCTGTTCCATCACAGGCACAATAAAGGATTCGTGTTAGAAAACAGGTTGCACAAAGCGAAGGCGGGACTTACTATTCATTAGCTCGACCAGGATGTTGGCAGCCTGGTTCATCTTCTCCTCCATCTTCTCTATCCATTCCCCCTGAACATTGGGAGAGAAGGAAGAAATGGCTGATGGGAATGAAAGGATGGGAAGGGCTCCTGTGAATCATCTGCCTCTGCCCCTTTTCTGCCCCAAAGCAGGAATTCCAGCGTCTGAAGGGCACCCCCTCTGCCTTTTTCTGCCCACCAAGTTCTGCTGGCTGAGTGATTCCGAGGCAGTGAGGAGTAAACCCCCCCCCCCCCCAAGCAGGACTGGGAAAGTGTTTGAAGGGAGGGCACCCCCAGATATCTGGTCATGGCGAGTGCAATCAAGTGTTAGCAGTCAGACCCCTCCTCTCTCTCTGAGGGGCAGGTTACAGCCAGTTGGACCATAAACACCCTTCCTAAAATGTCACCCCAAATCACAATTGCAGGGCACTGCCTGGCCTAAAATGGAACAAAATGGATGCCAGCCAGGGAAGAGCCTGGGGAAGTATTTTGGAAGGTGAGTCAGAGCGGCTGACTGGGTAATGGCCCCTTCCATGCCTTGGAGAGATGCATCACTATCGGACAATGGATCTCCCGCACCTGGACTAATCCCATCGATGCCCCACCTTTCTTCCTCTGCTTACGCTTGCCTTAATAAGAACATAAGAGAAGCCAGTGTTGGCTCAGGCCAGTAGCCCATCCAGTCCAACGCTCTATGTCACACAGTGGCCGAAAACACCAGGTGCCCTCAGGAGGTCCAGCAGTGGGGCCAGGACACTAGAAGCCCTCCCACTGTTGCCCCCCCCAAGCACCAAGAATACAGAGCATCACTTGCCTCAGACCGAGCGTTCCTATCTATACTTGGTGGCTAAGAGCCCCTGATGGACCTCTGCTCCAGATGTTTATCCAATTCCCTCTTGAAGCCATCCATGCTTCTGGCTGCCACCACTTCCTGTGGCAGTGAATTCCATCAAACAACAATTACTCAGTGCTCAGTTCTATCCACCCAACCCATTAGCTCCTCCCATCCGGCACTTACAGGGTCACCAAGCCTCTCCCAAATCATTATCCATCCCCAGTAAGCCCATCAAAGTATTGTTTGGGGAGCACATCACCCCAGCCCGATGGTCTGTTTTCCCCTACAGTTGTGGCACCCTGATCCACAGCAGTGTGTGTGTGCCTCAGATCCTCTGCACACCCACACATTTTGCTGGGCTCTCTAATCTTCACGAAACGCTGGCCATTTCCTTGCTTCCATGGACCTCTCCAAGAATGGTAATTATCTCCCACCCAGAAATATCTCTCCCCTCTCCTCCCTGATTTCCTCTTAGCCAGCTCTTGTATGTGTGTTTATTGTGTGTGTTTTCTTTTATTCTTTCTCTCTCTTTTTTTTAAAAAAACCCTTTCTGGTTGAACATTTGCCTGCTTCCCTCGCAACGAGGCCTTCGTAGGCTTTTCCACTCTTGGGGAGCCAGGAGCGAAGAGGAACAGAAAGCAGTGGGTGGCCTTGGGGCTGAGGAGGGGACAAAGAAGGGGAGATTGGATGGGGGAGGGTGAGAAAGGGTAAGATGGCGGTATTTGCTGGGTGGGGAAGAAGTGGGGTAGGCTTGCACGGAGAGAGAGATGGAAAGCCAAAGAAAGAGGGATCAACATGGTGGAGGGTTAGAAAGAAAAAGAAGAAGGGACTGGCTTCATGAGAGACAGAAAGGAGAAGAGGGGGGAGAGGGAAGGAAGCAAAGGTGGGGGGATGGCCCCTCCCTGCAAGTTTCTTGTGGGTCCCCCCTTGTAAACATAGAATCCCAGTTACCACCTCTCGCTGTTTCCTTAAGCTAATTTCCCCAACTAATTAGGACGCTGCCTCAGACCTCACCAGAGTGACAGCTGTAAGTTCCAGTAAGTTCATTTCCCCCTTTGCCACTTGACCAGATAGTACAGCGAAGATCTCTTTAAGAATTAAGGCAAAATCCTTCCTGTCCCTGAACAAAACAAAGCTCTATATGGCCAGGGACCTACCTACCTAAGGGACCGCCTTTCCCCGTATGTACCCCAGCGAACACTACGATCGGGTTCCCAGAACTGCCTGGTTCTTCCAGGGCCTAAGGAGACCCGGTTGGCGATGACAAGGGCCAGGGCTTTTTCAGTGGTGGCCCCGTACTGGTAGAACAAGCTCCCGGATAACATCAGGGACCTGCGGAACCTTTTACAGTTCCGCAGGGCCTGTAAGACGGAGCTCTTCCGTCAGGCTTACAAGTAGGGGCCGCCTGGATTCTACAGCCCTGGCCCGACCATCTAGGATCGCCAGTTTAGGATCATCTGCACCATAAACCGCAAGTTCAGAAGCTGGAAGAAGCCTGTTGACACCACCACATTGCAACTCACCATCTTGTATTGTATTTTAAAGCTGTATTGTATGTTTTTAACCTTGTTTTTCTGGACTCTGTTGTACAGAAATTATGTTGTACGCCACCCTGAGCCTGCTGAATGGCAGGGAGGGCGGGATAGAAATTTAAATAATAATAATAACAAATGTCCCTGTTTTAGCTGTACAGACCCGTTAAGGCCTCTTCAGAGTTGAACAACAGTGTGAGAGAGTAGAAACTCCTTGGCCAGGAGCAAATTTTTCTACCCCGCTTCAGCAGGGAGGGTGGGATATAAAATAAAGAAAGAAATAAGGACATAAATCCCTCTTGTGGAGAACCACAGCAATGTTCTAGTGTAGTCGTAGCTTAGACAAATGACAGAAGTGGGTGGTCAAGGAAGGCAAGACACAAATAGTGGTGGTTTACCATCACCTGCCTCGGCCACGAGACCCTGGATTGCTTTGGAGGTCTCCCATCCAAGCACTAACCAGGATCGATCCTCTTTAGTGTCAGGATCTCAAGATCCTAACAATGGTCTCTTTTTCCTCTTCTACATAACCCTGCATTGTGTAACTTTTCTTTAGATGAAATGTAACCTGTCAGTGCACTGTGATTGTAACAACTCGCTATCACTGTCTCATGTTTCCTCCCTCTCGTTTTATTGCCTTGAATAGCATTGTTAATTGTGGGTCTGGGCAATGTAACCATTCTGTCCGGGAGGGTGGCGACTCCAAGGCTGCACACGTCACCGGAGGCCAGTTGGTCTCTTTCCCCCACACACATTCCTTTCATCCCTACCAACAGAGACACGGAACTTTCTTATCGCTGTGAGAAGGCCTTGAAGAACCGTTTGTTATGCATAGAGGGGTACCTCTGAAGCTCACAGCTCAAGGGAGAAGAATTTACAACTTTCACACTTAACCTTTTTCCTGTGGGAAGCTAAACGGTCAAAGGATTTTAGCCCGCTCTTTTTCCCTCTATGTGATTGGTTACCTATGGGGAATTCAAACTGTATTGAGGGGTATATTAACTCTGACCCTATTGTAAGCTTTATCTCCAACAAACATTCGAGGACCTGCTATGTAGTATTAAAGAATAAAGAACTCTGTTTAATCAACGAAGGTCTGATCTTTGACTGCATAGGGCAGAAGCCTCACATTTAGCTTAGGAGATCTGATGAGACCAGGTTAGCCTGAGCCACCCAGGTCAAAGCAGATGGACAATGGTGGCTTGCCACTGCCTGCCTCTTCATAGCAACCCTTGACTTCCTTAGTGGCTTCCCATCCGAACCAGGGATCACCCTGCTTAGCTTCTGAGATCTGATGAGACAGAGGTCAGGCTAGCCTGGGCCTTCCAGGTTGGGGCCCAGACATCTAGGAGGAGGAAAGAGCCCAAGATGGGGTAGCTCTGCCCCCTTAAATATCCAGATTGAGAACTGGACCCCCTGGCTGTGCCACTGGGGGTCCTTCAAGGCCACGGAATCCAGTGTTTTCGGTAACCGAAAAAGCCTTACCGGGAACGGCCCCACGTCTGAGTGCTCCAAGGACAGCTTCAGCCTAAATGAGGGGAAAGAGGGAGAATAAGGTTCGTTGGGCAGGGCAAAGGAAGAGCTATTTGTTTTGTGTGCTGGGAAACGGCCACCTTGTGGTGAACCCCAGATCCCACAGCCTGAGAGTCCCAGTCCCCATAAAAAACGTTCTGTCGGCTTATTTCAGAGATGCCAGGAGATAC
The DNA here is from genome assembly GCA_029233225.1 of Lepidodactylus listeri. Classification (NCBI taxonomy): domain Eukaryota; kingdom Metazoa; phylum Chordata; class Lepidosauria; order Squamata; family Gekkonidae; genus Lepidodactylus; species Lepidodactylus listeri. The sequence continues at coordinate 2,469,989 of JARCFY010000002.1, forward strand.
AGCTGGGATCCCCGAGAAGGGAGGAAAGGAAGATCTTTTGGTGTGAAAATGTGGAAAACCCCTGGCAATATTGCTCACCTGCCAAGCTCCAGGGTCCCGACAACCTTATGGGACTTGATAGCAGCAGTGGCCGAAATGTTGGTTGACTGGGAATCAAAGAGAGACGGGTTGGGACGGCTTTGCAAGCAGTACAAAAATCTTTTAAAATGCCTCCAGATGTGCACGCGACCAGCTATTCCACAGACTGTACTGTCTGCCTTATGCAATTTTTTTTTTTTGCATGATGCAGAAAAATTGCAAAGCAACCCAGAAAAACGGAAGAGGCGGCTGAGCCCGGTGGCCAGGTCTTCCCCCTTCCCAGGGTCCTGCTGCAATATCCCCCTCCCTTGAACTGTCTGCAGTTTATAGAAACAGCTGGAGAATCATTTCAAACAGCTGGAGACCAATAGTCCATCTACTCTGCCAGGGATCGGTGGAAAGCTGACACATAAAGGCATAGAGGCGAAAGCCGTTCCCTGATTCTTCTCGCAAACACCTGTCACTCAGAACAGGGAGGCTCCATTTATTCACTGTGGCTGATATCGACTGGAGGGGGACCCAATTTGGCCATGAGGGTGGCAGATTGAACTTACCACATGCAGCACGAACAGGGGAGCCAGGGAGGAGTTGGGGAGGATGGCGAAGGCTTGGACGCCCACCGTCGGCGCAAGACGCAGGCCTTTGGGGGCAATGGCCAGAGACGGTGGAAAAGAAGGTGAGACCACGAGCTTCATGAGCATGCCGGGGTACGATTTTTCAATCTGGGGGGACAGAGAGCAAGATCAGCCTGATTCAGGCAGGCATTTCACATAGGGTTGCCAGCCTCCAGGTGGGGCCTGGGGATCTCCTGCTTTTACAACTGATCCCCAGCTGACAGAGATCAGCTCCCCTGGAGAAAATGGCTGCTTTGAAGGGTGGACTCTGGCATTGTACCATGCCGAAGCCCCTCCCCTCCCCAAACTCCACCTTCTCCTGGCTCCACCCCCAAAGTCCCCAGGTATTTTCCAGCCCAGACATGGCAACCCTAATTTCACACTATTCTCTTGGAGACGTGGTTCTTTGGGAATGAAATGCTACCTTTGGAAAGGCCAGCCCCAGACTTTCCTGCAGACCTTAGTGGTTTTGTGCTGCACCCTTCTCTTAGCATTGAGAGAATATGGAGCGAATGCCAGATGCAGAATTGCCCCCTGTCTCTGTTATTATTCTGAGAAGCTGCAAGAAAGTGGCGGGGCCCTCTGGCTTTGAGCTTGAGTCGGGAGCTGAGATCCAGCGGCCTTCGTGAAGCCCTTCTTACCACAACCCCTTCCCGGCCATCCTTTGTTTGTTCCACAATTGCTTGTGGTCTTTTCATGGCTCTTCTAAATTGTGTTCGCTTCTGATGACTTCTGAAGTTCTGTTTGCAACCCGGAGTTGATAATTCAGGGAAGTGGCCCAGTGCCACGAGAGACTCACCTGTGGAATCAAGGATCCAAAGGCAGAGGTGTTCAGCCGGAGTCCAGAATCCTCAGGAACCTGCAGTGAGAGAAGGAGGCGTTTGGGGATCGGACAACAGAGATGCCATTTGGAAAAGCTCGGATCAGCCCTCAGAATTTCCTGCCAACCCCAAAACCTACTAGGAGAGCCAAGACTCAGCACTGGGACGTTGAAAGTATAAATATGTCCTGCTGTCTGCCATCCCTTTGAGGCTGATGAGTGGCCTGAGCTGAAGGCAGTTTGTCTAAGGGGGCAGCAAAGCCCCTCTGGAGTTGCAGAAAAGGACACGTCGGACACAGCAGATTTGGATGACAGGTGCATTTAAACACGGATTTGGGGTGGAAGATAAATGAATGCCTAGACAATGGGAGGGGGGTGTTTTCTGGGGGGGGGGAAGAAATCTCCTTCTTGAAGCAAGGTGGGCCTTTGAGCTTTGGCCAGTCCTGCTAATCTGGCTGCCCCTCCTTACCATGTCATTCGTGATTTCGTAGGTCAGAGCACCTGCTTGGTAGTAGACGTAGCCAGCTGTGTTGAACAGGTAACTGGAGACACCAAAATAAAGCATGCGGTCATGATCCATGGGAAAATGCAGGGCAGGTGGTGAGAAGGGGGCAGCAGAGCGATGATCGAGGGAAAAGAATTCACCCTGGTGAGAGAGGAAGCAGAAAGAGACCCGGGGAAGGTTGGGGGAGATGTCGGACTCAGCACCGGAGCAGTCCTTGGATTCCTATTTCCAGTGTCAGGGCCAGTCTTTCCAGCTGGCAAGAAACAAACAGAAGTGGTTTGGCATTGCCTACCTCTGCATAGTGACCGTGGACTTCCTTTTCTTTTCTTTTTTGGGGGGTATTTTTGTGTTTTGTGTGTATGTGTGTGTTTGTGTGCGTGCCCATGCCTGGAAGTCATGGCAACTTCTGGTGATCCCCGGTGGGTCATGGGTGATGTTTAGAGAATTGGCTTGATAAACCTGCCTCTGCCTCCCAGCCCTGGTATTCTCTTGAGGTCCCCCATCCAAGTACTTGTCAGGATCAGCCCTGCTTAGCCTCTGATATCTGACGAGATTGGGCTGGCCTGGGCCATCCAGGTCAGTGCTGTGGACTTCCTTTTTCTTGGTGGTCTCCCATCCAAGTATTAAGCAGGGTCAACCCTGCTTAGCTTCCAAGATCTGATGAAATCAGGCCAGCCTGGGCCATTTAGGTCAGGGCAGATGAACAGAGATGGTTTGCCATGGCCTGTCTCTGTGTAGCAGCCCTGGACTTCCAAGGTGGTCTCCCATACAAGGACTAACTGGGTCCAACCCTACTTATCTTTCAAGATCTCATCAGATCAAGTGAGCCTGGCCAATGCAGGTCTAGGCAACATTCAAACAAAAATGGTTTACCATTGCCTGCCTTTGTGACCCTTGACTCCACTGGTGGCCTCCCATCCAAATATCGACCAGGGCCAGCCCTGCTTAACTCCCAAGATCCGACGAGATTCAGCTAGCCCAGGCTGCCCGGGTCAGGGCTCCTACAGAACTCAAATCTTGCATTCTACCACAGACCACTAGATGAAGAAGAGGAAGGAGAAGGAGAAGGAGGAGGAGGAGTGTTGTGTACTAAGACCACGATCACATGGTCTCCCGTAATGGCGACTGCCACGCAGTCAGCGCACATGGTCAGAATCTACCTGAGCTTCAGCCAGGTAGAACAATAGCGGTAGAACAATAGCCAGTCGGATCCTGAGTGACCACCAACTATGAGCCTTGGTCTTCCGCTGGGGGACCTATGAACTGTTAGGACTTTTGTCCAATAATCAGAAAAATCAGAGTAATGAATCTTGCTTTTCTGGAAAGAAGAGATTGCTTCTTTTGGTTTAAAAGAAGTTTATTACTAAAGGGAAAAGGTAAACGGGATTAGCTACAAATAAACAAAACATGCTTTCTAAGGAGCTGCATTGTGCTCCGTCTTCACACTAAGACATAGTGATAGAGAGTGAGAGATTGTAATGGAGGATCTCTCCTTCTTCTTGACCCCTGAAAGGAAACACCTGATATCACTGACCAATTAGCAAGACAGTACACCTTTAGTTTTCCCGGGTCTACAGTCAATTGGCCAGCTGCCAGGTATTACTTCCAGGCTAACATAGGTAAACAAACAAGTTGCATAGTTAACCCTATAATGACTGAATTTCTCAGGCCTTGCATTACATGCTCATTTCTCCAACACCCCTTCTCAAGGCCTGAAATGCAAGTCATTATACATGCATACACAAAACATTATCCAGCATTAGCATCAAGCATATTCAACATTTCACGAAGTCTTTCAAACTTGTCTTTGGTCAGTGGCTTAGTCAGAATATCAGCCACCATCTCTTCTGTACGACAATGCTTAATCTCTATCAACCTTTTCTGGTACAAATCTTTAACTAATGCACATTTAATACCAATAGATCTACTTCTAGCAGTCGTGCTCTCTTCCTTACATATAGTTATACAAGCTTGATTATCCTCTAACATAAGTATAGGTACAGGTTCAATTATTCCAAAATCTTTCAACATCTCAAAGATCCATTCAAGTCTGCTGCAGGCACTTGCTGCTGAAATGCACTCAGCTTCTGCTGTGGATTGCGCTACAACAGTCTGTTTTCTACTAGTCCAGTCTATCAGTCCATCTCCATAAAAGAATAGGTATCCACTGGTAGACTTGTAGTTGTTCATCTCTTCTCCCCAACTGGCATCCATGTAGCCGACTAGTCTTGGTTGTTCAGTTGGTGCAATTTTTAGTTTTAAGTCCATTGTTCCTCTTAGGTAACGTGCCATCTTCTTTATTGCGCTCCAATCATGATGATTTGGCGAACTTACTTTTCTGCTTAGAAATCCAACTGCCGCTGTAATATCTGGACGCGTTGATTTGCTCAGGTACAAGAGCTTTCCGACAGCCTCTCTGTATCCTCCTATGTCCTTTAGTGGTGTGCCGTCCTTCTCCTTCAGATATCCAGGTTCAAGTGGGATTGATGAAGCTTTGCAGTTCTTCATGCCAACAGATTCTATAAAGTCCATAATCTTTCTTTTCTGGCATAAAAGAAAAGTTCCATCCTTGAGTCTCTCAATTTGCATTCCGAGGTATTGTTGAACATCTCCTAGCTGTTTGACTTCCACTTCCTTATTCAGTCCATCAGCTATTGCTTTGATGTCTCCTCTGTTTTGACAAGCCACGATCAAGTCGTCAACGTAAACAAGAACATACTGGTATTGTCCATTTCTGATTCTAGTGTACAGACAAGGTTCAGCTTTCCCTTGCTTGAAGCCTTGCTTCTTTAAAAGTTCAGTAAGTTTGTCATACCAGGCCTTTGCGCCTTGCTTTAGGCCATAGAGTCCTTTATTAAGTTTGTAGACGTAGTTTTCTTGACCTTTGACCTTGAAACCTTCAGGTTGTTCCATGTAGATCTCCTCAGATAGTTCTCCATTGAGAAAAGCAGTCTTTACATCAAGATGCTCTACTATCATGTTCCTAGATGCTGCAACACTTAGAAGTGTTCTGAATGTTGCTTGGTCAGTAACTGGAGCAAAAGTTTCAAAATAGTCAGTCCCATATTGCTGTGAGTAGCCTTTAGCTACTAGGCGTGCTTTGTATAGCTCCACAGTTCCATCTTCCTTGTGCTTAATTTTGAAGACCCATTTACATCCAACAGGGTTTCTGCCTTGAGGTAGTTGAGTGAGAGTCCAGGCCTCTTTTTCGCTAATGGATAGCAGCTCTTGTTCCATTGCTTCAAGCCATCTGCCTCTTTCACTCGCAGGTAAGTTGCAAACTTCCTTCCAGTTCTTGGGTTCCTTTGCAGGTTGCACAAGTTCACAAAATCCATACTTCATTGGAGGTTTTCCCTTAGTGCTCCTTTCTGATCGCCTCACACTGGGTGTGGGTTCTGCTGTGGGTTCTGCCGTGGGTTCAGCCGCTTCCTCTGGTGTGTCCCCTGCTTCCCCTTCTGTTTCAATAGTTTCCTCAGAAGGTGGACCTGCTGCTTCACTTGCCAGTTCCCCGGCCAGTTCACCAGCAGTCACTACAGGTAGCCAAGCAACGAACTCATCAGGTGCAGTCCCAGGCATCTTTGGATCAGCTGCAGTGGAAACACTAGGCAATACAGTCTCATCAATAAAAACAACATTGCGTTCTTCTACTGTGTGGGTTTGGGGATTGTATATCCTGTACCCTTTCCCACCAACAGGATAGCCTACAATAAGTCCAGTTTCAGATCTGGAATCAAGCTTTCCCCTCTTTTCCTTTGGTATGTGTGCATACCCTTTTGCGCCAAAAGCTTTGATATGCCTTAGACCAGGCTGTCTTCCAAACCAAGCCTGAAAAGGGGAGGTTCCAATAATCTTTGAGGGTAATCTGTTGTGTAAGTACACTGCTGTGTTCAGGGCTTCTGCCCATAAACCGTTTGGCAGTCCAGAATGCATCAGCATAGCTCTGCACATCCCCTGCAGTGTTCTATTTAATCTCTCAGAAGCTCCATTTTGCTGGGGTGAATAAGCAATGGATACTTTATGTTGAATTCCTTGCTCTTGTAGAAATTGTTTGAATTCAGCATTACAATATTCACCACCTCCATCTGTGAGTAAGCTTTGAGGTGCTTTGCCAAATTTATTTTTAACAATAGCCACATAATTTTTAAATCTACGCAGTGTTTCATCTTTACTTCTCAGCATATACACATAAGTGTATTTTGTTTTATTCTCTGTGAAAGTCACAAAATATTTGTTCCCACCTAGGGATGCAGGTAAAGGCCCAACAAGATCACTGTATACAGTTTCCAAAAATTCTTGATTTTGCGCTGGAGTTTTCCCAGAATAACTTGGGGCATCTCCCTTTGCTCTGAGGCATGTCTCACATCTAGTTTCACTCTTTTCACAGTGCACAACAGGTATTCCACATTGCTTTAACAACTGCTCAACAGATTTCAAATTTCTATGTCCCATTTTAATATGCCACAAAAATAAACATTTTTCATGTTTACAAGCATCATCACAAGCATCCTTAGTCTGGCAAATCTGTTCCTTATCATCAACAGTCTCTATTTCCTCATCAGGATCAACATCAAAAGTTTCTGTCTCCTCATCATCACAAGCTACAAAGTAATGAAAGCCATTTTTCTCTTCCACTTTAAATTCAAGCTCTCCATCCTTGGTAGAGACCTTGCTTCCTTGCTCTGGTTTGAGCAGGACAATATGGCCAGTATTCATAAGGCTTTTTGTTGAAATTAAGTTCTCAACAGCTTCAGGCACATAAGCTGTATTTCGCAATTCAACTTCAATTAATTGATTATCTGTAGTGGACAATCGCAATTTTACAGTCCCAACGCCTTGTACATTCAATAATTGCCTGTTAGCTTGGTAAATTCTTGGTTTGTTTTCAACATCTATGTTACTAAACCAGGCTTTTTCTCTACACACGTGTGTACAAGCGCCAGAATCGATTAAAAATATTTTCTTATCATCTGTGTTAAAATCATCAGTGATCCTAAAAGCATTGCCTTTGCTCTGTGTCTGTGCTGCAAACTTCTTTCCTCTGTGCTGTGTGTGTGAAACGTGACCTCTGCTCCTCCCATAATGGCTTCCCCTTCCACTGGCTGGTTCTTTGTTACTGGAACCATGTGCTCCTGTGGCTCTTTGTTCTTGGGGCTCATCATTAAACACATACTTAGAAGAGCAGTACTTTGCAAGATGATTTTTCCCACATATAAAACACTCTATTTTCCTTTTAAATCTCTGTCCATGCTTTAGACTCAAAACAGACATCTCATCAGACAAACTTTCTTTCAAATTTCTAGAATCATATTCCTCAGTTAGTGCAGACAAAAGACCTTCTAAAGTCAGATCATCTTTCAGTCTAATCATACTGGTTACAGACTTATAGGAGCCAGGCAGACCCTTGAGAATTGAAGAAATCATATCTGTATCAGAGGGTGCTTCATTCAGGTCTTTAAGCTGTGTGTAAATGCCCATTAATTTGTCCATCTCTTTGGGAAGGCAGTCTCCCTCCTTCATCCTGAAATCAAAAATCTTTCCCTTGAGGGAATAGATTTTACTCTTGCTGTGCTTATCAAATTTATCCTTTAACTTTTGAAGCATCAATCTGGACGTGGCTAGCCCTCTTAATCCTGGTACCTCTGTGTAGGTAATACTCCCTAAAATCAGGGCTTTAGCAAAACCATCCATCATAAGGAATTGTGTCTTATCAGGGTCAGTTTCTGGAGGATTTTCAGTTGTTAATACTTGAAGGGCATTGTGAGTCTGCAGGCGACTCTTCAAATACTCCTCCCACCACTGATAGTTAGCCTTTGTAAGTCTGAGGTTTGGCATTTCTTGGGATGGGGCATTAAAAGCCATTTTCTTTTTTTTTACTCACGTCCCTTTGGATTTGAGGTAGAAGCACAGGTTCTGGCTCAGTCATCTACTTCTCCAGGAGCTGGCAGGGTTAATCTTTCCCCTCTCTGCAACAGCAGCTGCAGCAGCGCGAAGTTCAAAAGCTCCTTTGCCTCGCCTTCCTTTGTTCTCCCGGCAGCAGCGTCTCTCAGGTGCTCCAAGGCTCAGCTCCACTTACAGCAGGCAAAAATTAATCCAGTCAAAAAAGATCCTTTGCTCCTGGCAAACTACAATCCAGCATAGGTTTTCCCCTGATCAGCAAGGAAACAGGGTTGGGCCTTTCTGGCTGCAAGATTGCTCTGAGAGCAGGAAGGAAAAAAAGTGGTCGTTTTAAAAATCCAAGCCTCTAGCTCTTATTCCCTATTTCTCTTTGTCAATCAATCCAGAAAGCCTTTTAGAAGAACCATGTTTTAAGAACCATCCTCTGCTACCATTTGTTAGGACTTTTGTCCAATAATCAGAAAAATCAGAGTAATGAATCTTGCTTTTCTGGAAAGAAGAGATTGCTTCTTTTGGTTTAAAAGAAGTTTATTACTAAAGGGAAAAGGTAAACGGGATTAGCTACAAATAAACAAAACATGCTTTCTAAGGAGCTGCATTGTGCTCCGTCTTCACACTAAGACATAGTGATAGAGAGTGAGAGATTGTAATGGAGGATCTCTCCTTCTTCTTGACCCCTGAAAGGAAACACCTGATATCACTGACCAATTAGCAAGACAGTACACCTTTAGTTTTCCCGGGTCTACAGTCAATTGGCCAGCTGCCAGGTATTGCTTCCAGGCTAACATAGGTAAACAAACAAGTTGCATAGTTAACCCTATAATGACTGAATTTCTCAGGCCTTGCATTACATGCTCATTTCTCCAACATGAACTACAACCACGGACTTAAGGTCCTATCAGGTCTTGGGGGGCAAGGTCGGGGCGTTGTCTCCAGCCGGCATAAAAGAGGGCTCTGAGCCCGGGGTTCCCCATGTTCCATCTGACCCTCAATAAAGAGCTGTACTATGAAATCACTACCACTCGCCTCCCGACTCTAATACTTTCCAAGGAGATTGGATTTCTACCCCGCCCTTCACTACCCAAAGGAGTCTCCGAGCGGCTTACAAGCTCCTTTCCCTTCCCCTCCCCGCAACAGACACCCTGTGAGGTAGGTGGGGCTGAGAGAGCTCTGACAGAAACTGCTTTTTTTTTTCAAGAACAGCTGTGTCAGAACTACGGCTTGCCCAAGGTCATCCAGCCAGGTGCAAGTGGAGGAGTGGGGAATCAAACCCGGTTCTCCCAGATTAGAGTCCGCGTTCTTAACCACTACACCAAACTGGCTCAAAGCTCTCTTCATCAGATATCTCTCGAAGGGAGCGTTGACGCCCAAAAAAGCTCACACCCTGGATATGTTGTTGGTCTTCCAGGTGCTCCTGGACTTGAATCTTGCTGTTCGGCCGCCCACCAGGACTCCCCGGGGAGGGTGAAAGGGATGGAGATAATAAGGTGAAGTGCAAGTCATCAGGAACAGCCCCTCGGAGACTAGTCAAGAGCAAAAGCAGGCCACGGTAACCCACCACTAACTCCTCCTCCTCACGGCTCCCTCCTCTTTTCCTACCTTCAGATTCAGATCCACGGAATTACTTGTTGCAACGGGAGGGCCAATCAGGGAGTAATCGATCCCGGACACCCTGTCGAGGTTTGACGTGACTGCGAGACAGGAGAGGAAGTCAGGGGACTGTCCCCTTGATTGCCTTCAGGAGTGTGGTGCTAAAAATCCCAACGATGCCCTCAAGGTGGTCTAGTGGTCCTTGCCTCTCCCCCACCATATACTCTCTGGCCTTTAGGATAATCTCAAGTGAAACTCATGCTTTGCTGAAAAGAAGCGAGAAATAAACGATTCCGTTCAGTCAAAAATCTGCAGGAGAGGAGGGAAGGAGAGGAATCTTGGACCAAAGCCCTCCCCTCTGTGGCTCAGGCCCGCTTCTACATCTTAAGATGTGGCACAGGCGGTTTTCTTCTGCATTCTCCTTGCAGTGTCCTTCCTCCAAAGGACACTGCTGGGTCTGACTCTGGAGACAACATGAGAGAGGATCTCCAAATTCTGGCTGGGAAGGAGGTTCAGAAACAGGTTCTCCACCATAAGCCTGGGCCGAAAGGGTCCTTCCCTCCCAGTGGAAGGTCATGAGAGCCAGTGTCCCTCCACCTTCTCGAAGGCCACAGTGGACAGAGGGACACTTGGGGCATGGCCCTCCTGGCTTTCATCCGGCTTCTTCCTGCCCCTCCCCTGGATCCCCCCTCACCTGGCAGTGTCTGCAGATAGGGTTGTAGCTTGGAGCTGGCGGAGCTGGACACCACTCTGCAGACCTGTGAGAGGGAGAGAGAGCAGGGAGGCCGTGTTGATGACCGTCTGTCTCCCTGGGAGGAGAGCGGCCCCTGGCATTTCTAGGTCCCTCCCCAGGGCAAAGCAACTCATTACAGTGGGGATTCGGGATCAGATCCAGCTTGGCTCGTGAGTGCTGGACTGATAGAAACCAACAAGGCCCTTCCTAGATCCCTTCCGTGGCAGAGAAGAGGTCTGTAACCAGAAGCTGGGCAGCCACTTTTTTACCCACAGCTGACCCAGCAATTTGGGTTCCTGGTAAAGACGACCAACCCTCTTCTTTGGTTCCTCTGCTCTGCAGGCCCGTGCTGTCCACTAGAAGGCGCCAAATCCAGCCAGTTCACCTGTGAGTGCCAAGCTGTCTCTTTCCTTAGGTGGACTTTTCGGGAACCTGTGGTTGTCTCCAGTCCTTCCTGCGCCCTCAGACACGGCAGCCGGTGCCAGATACCCATGTAGCAATTATTGCAAACAGCCTGTCTACTTGTCCTGGCACGGGCTTTTATGAGGCGCAAAAGATGCCACTGTCGGAGGGGGCCCCCCGCTCCATTCAAGACAGGCCTGGCTAATCAGGGGCGTGGATTTCTGCCCCAGATGTGCTGATACCTTCCCAGCTAAAAGGCCTTTTTGAATGCCCGGGGGGGGGGGTGCCTGGTTTGGTTGGTGAGGCCCCTCACACATGCACTTCCCTGACCAGAGCAGGGAGCAAACGGCAAGCGGCAAGAAGAATGGTCTGGGTGAACGCCACTTGACTTCTGGGGTGCGACCTGCTGCACAGGGGCGGTTGTGGTGATTCCAGGGTCTTGGGCAAAAGTCCAGGATGGGGACCCCGAATTACTGCTCCCCCCACCTTGATCCAAGCCCAGGGTGGCCTCTGCAGTTGCCCCCAAGTGGGGTGGGCACGAGGTCCAGACATGGCAGGCATGGGAACCCCCTGGTGTAGCTGGCAGCCGGGCCAGTGGGTGGAGCCCTCCCCACGGCAATGCATCTCCCCCCCAATCACCTGGCCCCCTTCTGGCCCACTGGGGCTCCCCTCCTTCCCAGGCCTCCCCATCTGTTGGCTTTCTCCCGCTGCATGGTGCATCGCTGATTTCTGTGCCAGCTGATACCACTGACTTACTTGATGTCCACTCTCTTTGTTGTGCTGCAGAGCAGCTGGGTGGTTGGGGGATTGTGGCAGATGCTCCGTTTGGCCCTTCTCTAGGGGTGTGTTCGGACGGGCAGCTAATCCCGCCATTGGCCCGGCTGTAATTTGAGCTAGATCTTTTTGATCCAGCGTTGCACAACCAGACAGCTCGCCCGTGAAACACTTTACCGCACGTGACTCTCGCGGTGGATTGTCTAGATGGCATCCACCATAAGGAACCATGCAGTTGGGGGTTTTCTTAAAAAAAAAAAAATCCTGCCTGCGCATGCGCATATGCGCCTCATCATATACTTGTTTTTCCGCACATGCATGGACTAAAATGATAAAAGCGCCACCAGCGGTACCTTCCTCTAGGTAACCTTTCAGTTTGTAAAGTTGATAAAGTTCAGGGGACTGTCAGGAACATTAAATTGTTCAGATCACTTGAGCGGAGCTCTGGGGGTGTCGCATGTTTAAGCGGTTATGAGCGCATTGCTAAGACTTTTTTAAAATGGCGGCCATTTGGGATGGTCTAGAGACCATCCCTACGGGCTGATTGCGTGCTGGAGGTACGACCTGACAGTGGAAAGTCCAGCATTGGCCCATCAGCCAGCTTTAGACCGGACTTTCACTACTATTTTTTAAGTACGGATCCCCGATGGGGATCGACGGGCTACTCACGGAAGCGGCACAATTCCCAGATGTTGTGATCTGGATGTGCAACCTGCAGCCTACAGCTGGCACAGGCTATGCTGGAGTCGGAGCAGTAAGTTCTGTGCGGCTTCTTGGCTCTGTATTTCGCCCCAGAAGGATTCCCGGTAGCCATTCCTGATTCATAATGCTCGCTTGTGAGTGGGGGCGTGTTGGGGTTATCAGCTCCAGGCTGAGAAATACCTGGAGATTTTGGAGGTGGAACCTGAAGAGGGGAGGGTTTGGGGAGGGGAGGGACTTCAATGGGGGATGATGCCATAGAGTCCACCTTCCAAAGCGGCCATTTTCTCCAGGTGAAGAGATCTCTGTCACCTGGAATTCAGTTGTAATAGCAGGAGATCCCCAGGCCCCACCTGGAGGCTGGCATGAGATTCCTGCTTTTTTTTGGCTGCCAGGAGAAACAGATAACCAAAAGCCATGTTGTGCGCCAAATATAATCCATAAACAAAGTGATACAGATTTCAACATTACAACAAAACACTTCACAAAATCACAACGAAGCGTCTTCTGGAATCTCATATTATTTGCTAGGTTTCCACGCCGGTGGTTTAGCCTTCACTGCATTAAGGTGTCTAGCAGATAATATGAGATTCCAGAAGACACTTTGTGCTTTTGAATGATGTACATGGTGACAAGTTACTTATCCCTACAGAGTTTCTATCAATTGAGTCGTTGAGAATTCATATGGTCCAGTTCAGAGCAGGGGCATAGAGTTTAAAAACTCCCGGGGAGGGTGGGGGCTGTTCCGTGCATGCGCGCTTTGCATGCGTGCCCACCAGGACCATGTCTCTGCCACCGCTGCCTTCCCCCCTGCCTGACCGCTCCTGCTTCCATCCCTCCCTCCATCCGTCCAGGGGCCAGCTGGGCATTTGCTTAGCTGGCCCCTGGACGGACGGAGGGATGGTCGGAGTGGCCAGGCTGGGGGTGGGGGAGAGAGAGGCGGCAGCAGCGGCCCTAGGAAGGGCTGAGGGAGGCGCAGCGGAGGGCGCACCATTTTCCCAGGCGGGGCTCAGTCCCCCCCCGGGAAATTTCAGGGGTGGCTCGAGCCCTTGAGCCCCCCCGTAGTTGACGCCTATGGTTCAGAGGAAGGTTATCGAGATGGAATTTTATTCCGGAAAATTTCGTCAACAACCAGAACAACCAGGGGTCCATTGGAGCGGGAGCGCACAGGAGCGCAGCTCCGGGAGTGAGGAGCCCAGGGGGCAGGCACATGACCAAGCCCCACCCCCTCCTCGGCTTCCCTGAGCAGTGCAGAGGCGCAGCGCCCCGGGGGAAAGCCCTGCTAGGATCTTTATTGTTTTTAATGTTTTGCTTTAATATTGATAATTTTATCATTGTTCCTTTTATGCCTGTGTGCTGCTTTTCCAGAGACTTGCTCAAGGTGGCATATAAATTTTCTAAGTATACCATTTTTTATCTGGGCACATGGCACATAAGTACTGGAGAAATTTCACCAACCCTTCAGCAGCTTCCACCCCATCAGTTTGGTGTAGTGATTAGGAGTTGGACTCTAATCTGGGAGAACCAGGTTTGATTCCCTGCTCCTCCACATGCAGCTGCTAGTGTGACCTTGGGCCAGTCACAAGTTCTCTCAAAGCTGTTCTCTCATGAGCAGTTCTCAAAAGACCTCTCTCAGCCCCACCTACCTCACAAGGTGTCTTGTTGTGGGGAGGGGAAGGGAAAGGGATGGGTGGTGCACATGTCCTGGGTATCTCAAGTCTACTTGAAACCTGGTGGTTTCAAGGGACCAGGAAGAGAATGAGGGTGTGTTCTTGACGCTTATTTTTATTGCACAAAGTATTGGATGGGGAAGGGACTGGAGGAAGAGCAGGTCAGTTTCACTCACCTGTGGAGTGGAGCCTGAGGGGTGGGTGTTGCCTTCTGACACACTTTGGGCATGTTAGGGGGTGTGGCGTATGAAAATGAGTTATGCTAATGAGTTATGCTAATGAGCTCCTGCACCTCTTTTTCTACGAAATGACCCCTGAGAACAACCAGCTATTATGTACCGTCTTTGGGACCATTGTGATTTTGTGAAGTGTTTTGTTGTAATGTTGAAATTTGTATCACTTTGTTTATGAATTATATTTAGCACACAACACGGCTTTTGGTTATCCGTTTATCCTTGCTTTAAGGCTGTGACTCTCTGATTGCATTTTTTAATTTTTGCCGCCGCCAAATTAATCCAGCTGCTCCCCTGGAACTGATGTAAAAGTGAGGGGGCCGGGCACACCTTCCAGGAGAGGATGCTCTATAATTGTGGGGCTGCCACCGAAAAGTCCCTCTCTCACGTACCCTACATTTGGCAACTCTAAGAACAATCATCATCCTTGCCTTAAGGCAGCTCTGTCCATTCCAGTTAACCTTTCGAAGCCCCCCTTTGGATTTACCTGGTCGACCAATACCCTTTTTATGGCAGAGCCTATTTTACCATCAAAGAGATTGTAGAACCAGCTCCTGCAAGAAAGAAGAAGAAGAAGAAGAAGAGATTGGATTTATACCCCGCCCTCCACTCCCCAAGGGAGTCTCAGAGCGGCTTACAAACTCCTTTTCCCTTCCCCTCCCCACAACAGACACCCTGTGAGGTAGGTGGGGCTGAGAGAGCTCTTTCCCAAGCTGTCCTTGAGGGAACAGCTGGTCCAGAGCTATGGCTTGCCCAAGGTCATCCAGCCAGGTGCAAGTGGAGGAGTGGGGAATCAAACCCGGTTCTCCCAGATTAGAGTCCGCGCACTTAACCGCTACACCAAACTGGCGCACTTAACCACTACACCAAACTGGCTCTCAGGAAACAGAGGCTGTGTGGAGGGGGAGGCGGATCACAGCTCAGCAGTCCAAAGAAGATGCCCCCACCCTTGGGATTCTGCCCATGAAGATAAGCTTGATTTATTTGTTCAAAACATTTATCCGCCACTTTTCTTCCTTATGGAGCTGGTGACAACTTACCATCGCCGTAAAATGCATAACACATAGTGCATAAAAAAATACATAAACCCAAAATTTAGCATCTGTTGTAATCAGATGTAGTCTTAAATAAAGCCAGCTGCGCCCTGAAGTTGTTATGGCATTTTAATGAATGATTTTAACTGTATTTATATATGTACTTTTATGTGAGCCACCCTGAGCCTGCTTCAGTGGGGAGGGCGGGGTGTAACAGAAAGGAAGGAAGGAAGGAAGGAAGGAAGGAAGGAAGGAAGGAAGGAAGGAAGGGAGGGAGGGAGGGGGGGAGGGAGGGAGGGAGGGCCAGGCACACCTCCCAAGGGAAGAAGTTCTACAAGGGTGGGGCCGCAACTGAAAAGTCCCTCTCTCACATACCCACCACATGAGCCTCTTTGATTGATGGGTCAGTCAGGAGGGCTTCTCCCTGACTGATTTCTCACGAGGTGCTGCTCCAGCGTGGTTCTTCCCTTTGCCCCGATGGCGTGCTTGAATTTCCCACTATTTGCCCTGCGCCACATTTTGACCTGCGGCTTTGCCCGAATTTTCCCGTGGCTTCAATGATTCTCAAAAAACAGGATCATTGAAGCCGCAGGGGAATTTGGGCGAAGCCGTGGGTCAAAATGTGGCATGGGGCAAATAGTGGGAAATTCAAGCACGCAATCGGGGCAAAGGGAAGAACAACGCCGGAGCAACGCCTCGTGGGAAATCGGTCCCTGCAATCTTAATGCCTGGGCAGGAACCTATGGGAGGAGATCTCCCAAGCCCCATAAGGCTTTAAATGTCAAAACCATCCCCTTGATTTGGGTGGGGTGATGGGTCAGGGGCCAGTGTGGTTGCTGTAATATCGGGGTCTCCTGCTCCTGTTCGCTGGCCCTGACCGGCAGTCTGGTGCCAGCGTTTTGCATTGGCCACAGCCTCTGAACATTCCTCAAGGGTTGCCCTGAGTAGAGTGCATTGCAGCAGTCCAGACTAGATGTCTCTCAGGCATGGGTCACAGTGGCTGCATCTGACTGAAGCACAAACGGGTGCAGCCAATGCGACAGCTGGGCTTCTGGGGAGAGGGAGCATGGCCCCCTCCTGCTTTCACTCCCCTTGCTTCTTTCTAACAACCACTGTGAATTGTGCTGATTGGGGGGGGGCTGGTTGGGGCCCTTCTATGGGTTTTGCAGGCGCCCAGTCCCTCACCGGCAAGCAACTCGCAGGCTGGGCCAGAGTCCCCCAGAGATGGCTGCCACGCAAATCAGACTGAATTCAGTCCCCCTCCACCTTACCGGTATCTCCAACCCCCCCCCCCCCCCAACAACTTCACTGAAACCCAAAGCAAGTTCAAGCTGTAACTGGCTTATGTAGACCCTGCAGAGTTTTCAAGGCAAGAGATATTCAAAGGTGGCTGGCCGTTGTCTGCCTCTTGTGTAGCGACCCAGGACTTCCTCAGTGGTCTCCCGTCCAAGCACAAATCAGGGCCAATCCTGCTTAGCTTCCAGAATCTTTGGAGGTCAAGCTATCCTGGGCCATTCCGGTCAAGGCAAGAGACGCTCAGGGGTGGTTTGCCATTGCCTGCCTTCGCATAGAAGCCTGGACTTCCTTGGCAGTCTCCCATCCAAGTATTAACCGGGACCGACCCTGCTTAGCTTCCGAGATCTGACAAGATCGGGCCAGCCTGGGCCATCCAGCTCAGGGCCACGTTGACATACGTACGTCCAGGTGCCGGAAATGTGCACACGAACGTTGGAGATGTGGGTGCTGCACGCAGAGGTGGAGGCAGTCAGCTTCCCGGCATAATTGTTGCCCAGCCTCAAGCTCACAGGGATGGAGATTCCTTCGATCTTCAGGTCAAACAAGCCCTCATCTTGTCTGTTTGGAAACACCAGGGGGAAAATAAGATCACTGCAGCCATGAAATGAAAAGACGACTGGCTCCTTGGGAGGAAAGCAATGGCAAACCTAGACAGCGTAAAAAGTAGAGCTATCACCCTGCCAACAAAAGTCTGTACGGTCAAAGCCATGGTATTTCCAGTAAGAACATAAGAGAAGCCAATGTTGGATCAGGCCAGTGGCGCATCCAGTCCGACACTCTGTGTCACACAGTGGCCAAAAACACCAGGTGCCCTCAGGAGGTCCAGCAGTGGGGCCAGGACACTAGAAGCCCTCCCACTGTTGCCCCCCTGCCCCAAGCACCAAGAATACAGAGCATCACTTGCCCCAGACTGAGAGTTCCTATCTATACTTTGTGGCTAGAGCCCCTGATGGACCTCTGCTCCAAATGTTTATCCAATTCCCTCTTGAAGCCGTCCATGCTTGTAGCTAGGGTTGCCAAGTCTTTGGAACTCACTGGCGGGGGGGAGGCCTCCTCCGGCCGGGAGTTTCTCCTGGTGCGTGTGCAAAGCGCGCGCGCCCAGCAACGTCACCGGAAGTGACGTCAGCACGTTGGGGTGTTGCCAGGGCAACGCTCTGGCAATCGCCCCAAAACTCTATGGTATCACTTCCGGTGACGTCATTACGTCGTCCTCGCTGGATGACTTTGGGGGTGGGGTCCCCCCCACCGGCCAAATGCTGGCCGGCAGATCAGGAACCCCTTTAGTGGGGGATCCCCCGCCCCCTGGGCTGACGTGGCAGCCCTACTTGTAGCCGCCACCACCTCCTGTGGCAGTGAATTCCATGTGTTCATCACTCTTTGGGTGAAGAAGGACTTCCTTTTATCTGTTCTAACCCGACTGCTCAGCAATTTCATGGAGTGCCCATGAGTTCTTGTATTGTGAGAAAGGGAGAAAAGGACTTCTTTCTCTACCTGCTCTATCCCATGCATAATCTTATAAACCTCGATCATATCACCCCTCAGCCATTGTTTCTCCAAGCTAAAGAGCCCCAAGCGCTTCAACCTTTAGTAGTGATGTATGGCTGTGAGAGTTGGACTATAAGGAAGGCCGAGCATTGAAGAATAGATCCTTTTGAATTCTGGTGCTGGAGAAGACTCTTGAGAGTCCCTTGGACTGCAAGGAGATCAAATCAGCCAATCCTAAAAGAAATCAACCCTAACTATTCCCTGGAAGGCCAGATCCTGAAGCTGAAGCTCAAATACTTTGGCCACCCAATGAGAAGGGAGCACTCCCTGGAGAAGACCCTGATGCTGGGAAAGACTGAAGGTCAAAGCAGAAGGGGATGGCAAGGGATGAGATGGCTAGACAGTGTCATCGATGCAACAAACATGAAGTTGAGCAATCTCCGGAGGACGACGGAGGACAGGAGGGCCTGGTGTGAGGTGGTCCATGGGGTCACGAAGAGTCAGACTCGACAACAACAACAAAAAGCAAACGAACAATGGAGGGGCAAGCAGAATCACCCACCAGGGAGGCACACACATCTCTTCATTCCAGGCAGAAGCATATAGCTAGGGCCCATCAGTGCAGCTAAGCGGTGAGAGCCTGACCCAGCAGGGCCAATCTCATGTTTGTGTGCAAGAGCAGCTTCTGCCCACGACCCCCTTGGCTCAGCAACTGTGGACATTAGAAAGGACAGAAGGGACAACGGACTTACGCCAGCCAGTGCTTCCACTGCCACTCCCCTGAGAGCTCTGCATAGGCATTGGTGATGGAGACCCTGAGGCCCACGCCTGGGAGGGGCGCGATCGTTGAGCTCGGCAGCCGGAACGAGTGGATTTTCAGCCTTCAGAGAAAGAGAAGGGAGACGGTGGTTGGTGTGGACAGGCAGCGCGCAAGTGGGGGCCAGGTGGGGGTGCCCTGAGCCACATCGGGGCCGGCTTCCCACACCCTTTGCCTCGCAAGCCTTTGGCTTCTTTCGGAGGGACTCCCTAACAGGGGCCATTCAAGCTGACCAGAGCCCACCCCTCGCTAAAGACCTTCGTGAGCCTGGGGGCACCTTTGGAATTCTGGCAGGAGGTGGAGCCACACAAAACAGATCTAGAAAGTGCAGGGGACCAGAGGGGGGATTTTTAAAATGCCCTGGGAGAAAGGAGGGTGAGAGAGAATAAAACTAACACTGTATAGGCAGCTGCCACTGAAACAAGGTTATTTGCATCTGATTGGTCCAACCGATCTCCGGTGGCCACTCAGAAGCCCTCCTGGTCAGCTCCCTTCCAACTCTATGATTCTATGATTCATTATTTCAGTCCCACCTCCCCACCACCACCTATCTCGTTAGTGATTTCTTTTGTTTGCATAGCTCAGAGTACTTTATTTGCAAAGGTTCTAGACTTCGATCCATGTGACCTTCTTGATCTGGGACCCCAGCCAATATCTATATCGCTCTTGGCCAGTTGAGTTTCAACACTTCAGTGAAAAATTCACTCTTGTCCCTTCAAAAAACTTGGTTTTATGAAAATGAACAGAAGAACATAAACAGAAGCCAATGTTGGATCGGGCCAGTGGCCCCTCCAGTCCAACACTCTGTGTCACAAAGTGGCCAAAAACACCAGGGGCCCTCAGGAGATCCAGCAGTGGGGCCAGAACTCCAGAAGCCCTCCCACTGTTGCCCCCCCCCCCAGCACCAAGAATACAGAGCATCACTTGCCCCAGACATAAAAACCTAAGAGAAACCATGTTGGATCAGGCCAATGGCCCATCCAGTCCAACACTCTGAGTCACACAGTGGCCAAAAACACGAGGTCCCCTCAGGAGGTCCACCAGGAAAGCTCCAGAAGCCCTCCTACTCTTGCCCCCCACAAGCAGACAGAGCATCACCGCCCCAGGCATAGCATTCCCTCTAGACCTTGTGGCTCATAGCCACTGAAGGACCTCTGCTCCAAATGTTTATCCAATCCCCTCTTGAAGCCGTCCGTGCTTGTAGCCGCCGCCACCTCCTGCAGCATCACAGAATCACAGAGTCGGAAGGGACCTCCAGGGTCATCTAGTCCACCCCCCTGCACAATGCAGGAAACTCACAAATACCTCCCCCCCACACACACACACCCAGTGACCCCTGTTCCACACCCAGAAGATGACAAGAAACCCTCCAAGATCCCCGGCCAAACAGGCCTGGAGAAAAATTGCTTCCTGACCCCAGAGTGGTGATCAGCATTTCCCTGGGCGTGTACGAAAGGGCCACGAGAACTGAGCACTGAGGCAACCCTTCTTGCCCTCCCTTCTCGTGATCTGCCTGAGTTCACACAATCCACATTGCTGTCAGATGGCCACCTAGCCTCTGTTTGAAAACTCTTTGGGTGAAGAAGGACTTCTTTCAATCTGTTCTAAGCCTCCTGCTCAGCAATTTCATGGAGTGCCCACCAGTTCTTGTATTGTGAGAAAGGGAGAAAAGGACTTCTTTCTCTACCTGCTCTATCCCATGCCTAATCTCATAAACCTCGATCATGTCACCCCTCAGCCGTCGTTTCTCCAAGCTAAAGAGCCCTGACCTTTGACCTTTCTTCATAGGGAAGGTGTTTCATCCCCTAATTCCAGGGCTGTCAGACTCAATTGTTATGAGGGGCGGATCTGGGCCGCATAAAGACACAGGCAAAACCAATTAACAATATCATTTTTTACTTAAAATATAAACAAAAGCAATAGAAGAAGAAGAGGAGGAGGAAGAGGAGGAGATTGGATTCATAACCCGCCCTTCACTTGGAGTCTCAGAGCGGCTTACAAACTCCTTTTCCCTTCCCCTCCCCACAACAGACACCCTGTGAGGTAGATGGGGCCGAGAGAGCTCTTCACAGAGCTGTCCTTGAGAGGACAGCTGGTACAGAACTATGGTTTGCTCAAGGTCATCCAGCAGCTGCAAATGGAGGAGTGGGGAATCAAACCCAGTTCTCCCAGATTAGAGTCCGCGCACTTAACCACTACACCAAACTGGCTCCCAGCAGTGAAAACAACTGATGTACCTGAGGACCCACGAAAACCCCAATAAATATATTTAATTATATGCAAGATGAGGGTTTCCCCCTCAAGGGATACCATAAAAGGGAGGGGTATCTTACACTGCCACACAAATCAGCTACTTTTTGTATACATGGCACTTTTAGGAGATGAGTCTTTGCCCTTCCAAGTAAATAAAGTTTTCCAGCACCCCCTCCCCATACACCCAGCCTCAGCAGCCCAACACAGCTACAGTCCATCTTTCACTCTTTGTCTGCTCTCTTCCCCCATCCTGCCTCTGAAGATCATCCCACCAAGAACACCCCTGTGAGGTGGGCCAGGCTGAGCAAACTTTGCACTTGCCCACTCTGAACCATACTTGCCATTTACCCAGCCTCAACAGATCCCCCTGGAGCACCTCCCAGTCCTCCCTGGTTTTCATTGCCCCAAACAACTTATTGTCATCTGCAGACTTAGCCATGTGCTGCTCACTCCCAACTCCAGATCATTAATGAATCAGTTAAAGTGCACTGGACCTAGAACCGAGCCCTGGCGTTTAGTTGGTGAAGGCTTTCCCTAACGTAAAAGGAGCAGACGAAGCATCGACACCAGGGGTGGCCATACTTGCTTGACATCAGTGCCACATAGAATAACCGTCAGATATTTGAGAGCCGCAAGGCATGAACAAATATTACATCGTTTTTACTGGTAAATATGCAGATTTGCTTTTTATTCACATTAAATGGGACTGCCAAAAATAATAGCAAAAGCAGATATTGATAATGATATTTATTTGTCCAATGATATTTCTTTGCTATTGATATTCAACTTGCCCAGCTGCCCTGCTGGGAGCCGCACAATGTGTGTGAAAGAGCCGCATGCAGCTCCCGAGCCACAATTTGGCCACCCCTGATCTACACGGTGTGAGAGCTCACTCCCCCCCCCCCCGGCGGAATCCTCTGCTGCTCTGAAAAAGCCTTGCTGCTTCTGTCCCTGCTCTTCTTCAGCAAAAACTGCTCACCGCTCCGGTCTCTTCTCTTGAAAACGATATGGGGTCTCCCTCTCCCAGTTCGGTGTAGTGGTTAGAAGCGCAGACTCTAGTCTGGGAGAACCAGGTTTGATTCCCCATTCCTTCACATGCAGCCACCTGGGTGACCTTGGGTCAGTCACAAGTCCTCTCAGAACTGTTCTCTCAAGGGCAGTCCTCAAGAGAGCTCTCTCAGCCCCACCTGCCTCACAGGGTGGGGATGGGAAGGGAAAGGAGATTGTAAGCCACTATGAGACTCCTTCGGGTAGTGAACGATGGGGTATAAATCCAATCTCCTCCTCCTCCTCCTCCTCCTTCTCTTCTTCTTCGGCTGTAACTCAATGGTATTTTCCACCCCCATCATTTCATTGCAGTGTATATCCATTTTAACTTGGTTTTAGTTGTATGAATGATATGGTTTGGTTTTAATGGGTGTTAAGCAGGGGTCATTTCATAGAAAAAGAGGTGCAGGAGCTCATTAGCATAACTCATTTGCATATGCCACACCCCCTAACATGCCGGAAGTGTGTCAGAAGGCGACACCCACCCCTCAGGCTCCACTCAACAGGGGAGTGAAACTGACCTGCTCTTCCTCCATTCCCTTCCCCATCCAATACTTTGTGCAATAAAAATAAGCGTAAAGAACACACCCTCATTCTCTTCCACCAGGTTTCAAGTAGACTTGAGATACCCAGGACATGTGCACCACCCATCCCTTTCCCTTCCCTTCCCCTCCCCACAACAAGACACTCTGTGAGGTAGGTGGGGCTGAGAGAGGACTTTTGAGAACTGCTCATGAGCTCTGAGAGAACTTGTGTCTGGTCCAAGGTCACACCAGCAGCTGCATGTGGAGGAGTGGGGAATCAAACCCGGTTCTCCCAGATTACAGTCCAACTCCTGACCACTACACCAAACTGATGGGGTGGAAGCTGCTGAAGGGTTGGTGAAATTTCTCCAGTACTTACGTGCCATGTGCCCAGATAAAAAATGGTATACTTAGAAAATTTATATGCCACCTTGAGCAAGTCTCTGGAAAAGCAGCACACAGTCATAAAAGGAACTATGATAAAATTATCAATATTAAAACAAAACATAAAAAACAATAAAGACCCTAGCAGGGCTTTCCCCGGGGCGCTGCACCTCTGCACTGCTCGGGGAAGCCGAGGAGGGGGCGGGGCTTGGTCATGTGCCCGCCCCCTGGGCTCCTCACTCCCGGAGCTGCGCTCCTGTGCGTTCCCGCTCCAACGGACCCCTGGTGTTAAGACCTGTTTTTGTTCTGTATTTTTTAAAAATCTGCCCGTGGCCACAGGAGGGCTGGAAGGCATCAGTGTGGGGACTGATTAATGAAATAAACGAATCCCCTTGATTCCATCCCAGGTACCTTCTATCCTACCTGTCCCCAACATGAGTTCCATTGCAGTGGCCTCACCTCCAGAATCTGTAACGTAAATCTCCCCAAAAGGAAGGATTGATCCCAGACTGATCAGGCAGGTTGATTTGGGGCAGCTCTCTCTGCAAGACTTTAATGCCCTCCCGGCGAGCTGAAGGGGAAGCAAAGAGAAAAACCGCGGAAATCAGAGGCCGGCATCTTCCTGGGAGGAAGCAACGGTTGCCACCCTGAGCCTCTGTCAATAACAAGTCCAAAGAAACAGCCCTGTTTTAAAATCAGGGGTCCCACACCTTTTGGAACCTGCGGACACCCACGGAATTCTGACCCGGTGTGGTCAGAACCGTGACCACGGTTGCTGCAGGAGGCAGATCTACCCAGAAAAGGCCGGCCGCAGCAGTCACACAGTGAAGTTTGTGCAGCAGTGTCAGCTGCCACCAAAGTTAACATCTTTAAAAATCGACACGACCAATCAAATCTCCAGTGACCAATCAGAAGTCTGGCTGGGCAAAAGCCACACTTGGCCCACCCGATTTCTAAAAACACTTTGGGGGGGGGGGGCACCAGGAAAGGTATTGGCACATTGGGGACCCCCGTTTAAAGAAGATTTCCAGAGGATTATTCCACCTCAGTTGCAGCAGCTCAGGTTTAGCAAAGTGCTCTTGACCACCAAACTCGCACTGCAGATTTTCAAAAAGCCTGCCTGCCACTGGCTGCACAATGGGCAGCAGAACTGGAATCAGGATATTTACCGTAATCCAAGCCTTTGCCCGTGATCCTGCCCACAAAGCCAGGCTTGATGCCCTCCACCAGCGCCAAAGAAAGAGTGACCAGCAGGGCAGCCTGGAGCATGTTCCCTCGGCCCATTCTGGCAGCTTCTAGGAGCAGCAGGAGAAAGCAGAAAGCCCTGATAATATTTCCACCTTGGGGTTTCCCCTGGGTTGCAAAACTTGGCCCTGGTGTGTATCCAGCTGGGCCCGCCCCGAAGGCTGCTGCTTCCAACAAACACCACAGCCTCAGGGCTGTGTTTTCAAGAGGAGAATCACAGGAGGGGCCTGGCCTGTTTCTGGCTTTAATGCTTATTTTATTGGGGGGGGGGGGTTGTTTTTTTTAAAATCTGTTTTAGGCGGATTTCTTCTGTTTTTATTGTATGCCGTTTGAGTATACCTGGAGGAGGTGAGGAGGAGGAGATTGGATTCATACCCTGCCCAATACCCAAGGGAGTCTCAGAGTGGCTTACAATCCCTCCCCCTTCCCCTCCACACAACAGACACCCTGTGAGGTAGGTGGGGCTGAGAGAGCTCTCTCAGGGACTGCCCTTGAGAGAACAGCTCTGAGCAGGGGTCCTTTCGAGCAGGAGCTCGGGGGAGCGCAGCTCCTGGAGTTGGTGCCAGCCCCCCCCCCCCATGGGGGAATGCCTGCTTGTGTCGTGGGGTGCAGCAAAATGACCCCGTCCCCTGGAAAGGTCCTTGTTCCTCCGACCAGACTTCTGAAGGCTTTCTTTCTTTCTTTCTCTCTCTCTCTCTCTCTCTCTCTCTCCTTTCTTTCTTGCCTTCTGACATACTTCTGGTGATGTCAGGTAGTGTAGCATATGCAAAGAAGTAATGCTAATGAGTTATGCTAATGTAATGTAGTATGTTCTGTGTAGCAACCAGCCTGCCATGTGCTCCCAGGTAATGGCGCCCGCCGCATGGCCAGAGCACATGGTCAGGCAGAGAGGGGAGCTTGAATCTGGAGGAACAATAGACATCCGGATTGAAAGCCTCCACCAATGTGGGACCTAGGTTCTCCCTGGGGAGCCAATGCAATCAAAGGCTCCTCCAGGGAACCTATGACAAACATGCGCATATGTTAAGCCCCTATCAGGTCTTTTGGGTGCGGCCGGAGGTGTGGCTCCAGCCAGCATATAATGAGGGCCCTGGAGCCCTGGAAGCATGCTTGTTCTGACCATCTACTGGGCATGCTGAATCACTCAATAAAGGCTTCATGATTTCACCGTTCCTGGTCTCCCGAGTCCAGTACTCTTCAGCTAATGAGCTCCTGCACCTCTTTTTCTACGAAAAGACCCCCGGCTCTGAGAGAACTTGTGACCAGTGTTCCCTCTAAGCTGAGTTAGTGTGATCTCGCTCACCGTTTTTAGCCTCCAGCTCACACATTTTTGTCTTAGCTCAGGAAAGATGGTTCCAGAGTAACTAATATATGTAGTAGCCACATCACTCGCTCACAACATTAATGCTAGTAGCTCAGAAGGTAGAATTTTTGCTCACAAGACTCCACAGCTTAGAGGGAGCATTGCTTGTGACTGACCCAAGGTCACACCAGCAGCTGCATGTGGAGGAGTGAGGAATCAAACCCAGTTCTCCCAGATTATAGTCCATGCTCTTAACCACCACACCAAACTTGGTCTCAACATCAACAGTTTAAACTATAATACAGAAGTAAATGAAATCTACACAGCAAATTTGGGACTCCTTCCAAAGAAAGGGCTAGACTGGCAGGGTGTTCAGTTGCTTAACAGCTGAGCCATACTGCAGGCATCGTACAACATGCTTTCCCCCCCACACCCCACCCCACAAAAGCGTGCTCCCATCCTGGCAAATGTGGTTGGAATTTATGCAGAATGAAGGCTGAAGGCCAGCCAGGGAGAAGCCGGTCCAGGGTCACCAGGGAGAGTCACCAAACTCCAGGTCAGGCCTGAATACTGTTGCCAGCTCTGAGTCTGGAAATTCCTGGAAATTTGGGGGAGGGGCTGCAGCACGGGAAGGGCCGGGAGGGGGGAGCTGAGAGCCCTCCGGGGAGGACAATGCCACAGAGTCCGCCTTCCAAGGCAGCCATTTTCTCCAGGGGAGAAAAGCAACAAGAAACAAAGCATGGAGAGTACTATAACAATGATTCCCTGAAAAGTGTGTAGAGATTCTATACTGAAATAAAGACATTCAAAACATTCAGGGTTAATGAGCTAACCCTGGATAGGTTGGGTAGGCCACAGAGCATTTTTATATTCAAGACTACCAGGTTATCTTTCCGCAGGTTAGTATCACATTAATCAGGAGGAAGAACTGAGAGGCAATTTAGTGTAGTGGTTAAGAGTGTGGACTCTAATCGGGGAGAGCCGGGTTTGATTCCCCGCTCTTCCACATGCAGCTGCTGGTGTGACCTTGGGTCAGTCACAAGTTCTCTCAGAGCTGTTCTCTCAAGGACAGCCCCGGAAAGAGCTCTCTCAGCCCCACCTGCCCCGCAGGGTGTTTGTTGTGGGGAGAGGGAGGAAAAGGAGTTTGCAAGCCGCTCTGAGTGAAGGGCGGGGTATGAATCCAATCTCCTCCTCCTCCTCCTCTTCTTCTTCTTCTTCTTCTTCTTCAATATTACTGTGAATTCTGGATCTGTAATATGGATGTTGAATCAGGACAACATGATCTGAAAATACACCTTGAGAAAGATATTTTTTTCAAAACAGAGGATATCCAGATCTTTGTAGATATATATTTTTTTAAAAAAATCTGTTTATTAGGTTTTATATTATACAGTACAAGCAAAGACATCAAGCAAGGTACATATCGTCAAGAGCTCAATAACATGACAATTAATCCTTACTTGTTTGATGGACAGGGGGGAAACTGGGTAAACACCCCTATTCATTAGCCTAGTCTGGGGTCCTTGTCCTTATTTGCCTAACTGTTCCCAATCTTAAACAGAGTGCTATGCTAGTGGGAATAGTGAATTTACGTATAAAACTTTTCTGCGAAAGGGTACCATTTATCAAGCGGATTTTTGAGTTCCCTCTCTCCTACTACAGGGTCAAAGTATACTAAACACTTTTCTTCTATAAAGTAGTCCCAAACCTTGTTCCACCATTGATAGATGGAGGGGTTTTTTTTCGTTTTTCCAGTTTCTAGCTATTATCGATTTAGCGGCTGCAATAAGTATTGTGATTAAGTCTTTGGTCGTGTTGGAGATTGGTTCTTCCTGCCATAGGTGTAGGAGTATTGTTTTGGGATCTTCCAGGATCTCATGTCCTGTTATTATCTTGATTTGTAACAGGACTTCTCTCCAAAAGCTTGAAATTACTGCACAAGACCACCAGTTATGCAAGTAGGTCGCCTTGTGGCCGCATCTTTTCCAGCATAGTGGTGAGTTTTTGGTGCTAAAGTAGGATAGCTTTATCGGGGTGACATACCAGCGGAGAAGAGATTTGGTTAGGACTTCCTGAATGGCTACTGACTTGGTGCGTTTGAATTGAGTCTTCCAAATCTCTTGCCATTGCTCTTCTGAGAGTGTTGTGTTTAGGTCTTGGTGCCAGGCTTTCTGGTAGTGCTGAAGAGGAGCCGTATTGATATCTACCAGTATGCGGTAGATGGAGGCTATAAGGCCTTTTTTGGGGGTTGTGTTATATAGTAGCTGTTCGAAGGGTTTGAGAGGCCGTTTGAAATTCTTTTTGATTGTTGTTCGAGACAAGAGGCTTTGGGTTTGCAGGTATTCGAACCATTTCAGTTTGACTTTGAATTTGTTTTCCAGCTCCGCTTTTGTCGCGATTCGGCCTGCTACTATGACGTCAATCAATCTGGATATTCCGGCCGTCTTCCAAACACTGAATGCGGTGGATTCTTTAGCAGGTAGGAACCTGCTCTTGTGACGTAAAAACTTGTAGCAGGGAGTCTGCAGAAGTTAACTTGGGTTTGTTTTGAAGCCACGTCTTTATTGTTGTCTTAAGATATGGGTTCTTCAGTAGGCTGATTTGTTTTTTGTTGTATTTTTTCCATAGAGCTTCTTTGAATGATTGATCTGTCAGAGAGTTCGCTTCCATATAGCACCAGTCAGGTAAGTTGGTTGTTTGGTGGTGTTGTCTGACCAGGGAGGCCATTATGGTTGCTTGCCTGTATAGTTGCAGGTCTGGGATGGCGAGACCTCCCAGTTTCGGGTTTTGGCGTATCGTTTGAAAGTTTATTCTATGACTCTTGTTATGCCATAGAAATGTGTTTAACAATTTCTGCCACTTTTTAACTAGTTGTGAGGGGATTTCTATTGGAAGGGTCCTAAAGCAGTATAAAAATTTTGGAAAAATAAATGTCTTTAGTATGGCAGCTCTGTCAGCCATAGTGAGGAGTTTGTACTCCCATGATTTAAACTGGGCCTGTATTTCTTTAGCTAGCAGTTCGTGGTTGTAATTGATCAGCCTAGCTAAGTCCAAGGGGATATTTACTCCAAGATAGTTCCACTTTTTTGTTATCCATTTGAATGGAAAGCTGTTCTTTATATTAATCATCGTCTCAGTAGTCAGCCTGATAGGGTATAGTGTCGTTTTGGCCTGGTTGACTTTCAAGCCAGAAATCTCTCCAAATTGGTCTAGCATTTTCTGTAGCATTGGGAGAGACTGTAGGTGGTTGGTTATATAGGCTACTACGTCATCCGCAAATAGGCTTATTTTGTATTCCTTGCCTCCAATCTTAGAGCCAGTGCAAGATTGGTTGGCTCTGATCGCTCTTGCCAGGGGTTCCATGGCTAGCGCGAATAGGATAGGTGATAGAGGGCACCCCTGACGGGTGCCACGGTGCAGTTCCATGGCTTTGGATTGTCCGCCAAAAGGTCAGCCTTTTACCAACTACAGCTGATTAAGCAGTTGGTTCCCTTTCTCGAATGCAATGACCTGGCTATGGTGATCCATGTGTTGGTCACCTCAAGATTGGATTACTGTAACGCTCTCTACATGGTGCTGCCGTTGTGCCAGATCCGGAAGCTGCAGCTAGTGCAGAATGCAGCGGCCAGGGTAATGTTGGGACTCCCCATGGGGGAACATATTCAGCCTGCCCTAAAAGCACTGCACTGGCTGCCAATAGTGTACCAGATCCGGTTCAAGGTGCTGGGGTTTGCCTATAAAGCCCTATATGGCCAAGAGACATATTTACCTGAGGGACCGCCTCTCCCCGTATGTACCCCAGTGAGCACTTCGATCAGGTTCTCAAAAATGCCTGGTTCTGCCAGGGCCCAGGGAGGCCCGACTGGCGGCAACAAGGGCCAGGGCTTTTTCGGTGGCGGCCCCACAGTGGTGGAATGAGCTCCTGGAGAACATCAGGACCCTGCAGGACCTAGTACAGTTCCGCAGGGCCTGAAAGACGGAGCTCTTCCGCCAGGCCTATAAATAGGGGCCACTGCCATTGCCCGAATAATGAACACTGCCATACAGACCTTCGGCCCCTGTTGACGCTGTTGGGATGGGGTGAAGTAGTGCCATCTAGTGGGAAGGATACTGCATAATGTTTTATATGCATATATTTTAAACTGTATTTTATGGTTTTAATGTTCACAATATGTTGTTAGCCGCCCTGAGCCTGCCGAGAGGCGGGGAGGGCGGGATATAAGCCTAATAAATAAATAAAATAAGGAGGAGGTTTCTTTTCCGGAATTTCTTTTCGGATCCAACCCTTCTGTTTTTCTTCTCTAACGCCGGGGTACCATTGAAATAGCAGTGATGCAGTTTGTTCACCATAGTCTAAGGATTAAGTTGATAGTTTTATCTGATTTTATTGCTTTGCCCTAACGTTGTAACCTGCCCTGAGCCCGCTTGCGGGAAGGGCAGGATAGAAATGGAATTAAATAAATAAATTTGGAACAGTGGCTGGGGAAGGTGAATTTTTCAAAAGGGCTTTTCTGCACAGCTGATCGGGTCATGCTGTACAAAACGGTTCACAAACGTACTCTGGATGAATGTTTAGGGGCTGCGGTCTGTGCTGCTCTGTACCGCTAACTGTCCGTAGGACCCTGCTGTGTAATTATTACACTGCTTAATGTGTCCCATTAACACTTAATGCTGCGCTTTAGTTCTTTCTGGTTGGTTCCAGACTCCTGCAATCTGCTAATGCACTGTTTTTCTTGAATTTGGTTGACTAGACTGGCTCACTCTGTGTAGTGAACAAATAAATAAAAGAAAAACAAAAGGAGCAAGCAAGAAAGACACCTGCCTTGTCCCCCCCTCCAACACACACACACACACATACACCATTTCATAGATTTCCTTTTTATTTAATTCTTTACAGGCTGCATTATCATCTTTTCTTGGGAATGCACGTGTCCCCTTCTGTCTTCAGGCAGCAAAAGGAGACAGATTCGGGGCTCTGGCACCAAGACTCCCTCTCTCCTGCCCCCCCATCAAGACTGCCCCTGCCCGGACAGGGTTAAGACTCTCTCTGCTCTCACTGGAAGCAGATCTGAGGATACCCCTGTGAGAAAAAGCTCCATATTTGTTAATTATCTAAGAATATGAGAACGAGAACAGCTCAGGTGGATCAGACCAAAGATCTATCTACCTGGTCTGTTTCCAATTCGCTTGTGGGCGGGGCGTGCTAGGGACACCCTCTCCCTCTTGTTCCTTCCTAGCAATCAGCACTTAGAGGTACGCTGCCTCGGAACATGGAGGTTCCATTGAGCCAGACCACATATGCACCGTGCCCCTAAAGTCAGCCTGGCGAGGGGCCATCTGAATGACTCCAAGCCCTGTGGGAGGAGTTTAAAGATACTTTGCAGGAGTGCAGAGGGGGAAGGTCTCCTTCGGAGGGACCCCTCCACTTGCATTCCCCAGCCACTGGGGCTGGAATTCAAACCACACAGTTGGAAAACTGTCTGTGGACAAAAAAAAGATGAAGAGGCTAAGACAGCCTACGTTTAGCATCACAATATTGGGAGCCAATTCCCTGGGCCAGAAATACAATCAGTTTGGGGGAGGGATTAGCTTGTCCCTTCTGCTCATCTTGCAAGCACGTTTTGGCACGGGGGGGGGGGGGGGGGAGCCCTTCAAACCAGGGGCGGCTTGCCAAGGGGAAGGGGGCAGGCACCGGATGCCATCGGCTAAGAATAAGGAGTTCAGGAGAGGAATCCTCCCATTCAAAGCCCAAAACCAAGCAGCAGAAGTAGGAGGATGGATGGATGGATGGATGGATGGATGGATGGATGGATGGGCAGGCTTCCTTTGGTCTTCACAGCTCCTCTTGCTGTCTTTGGCATCTTCACCAAATGTGGTGAACATCGGCTCCAAAGAGCAAAAAATTCTGGGGGAAAGATTCAAAAGGTGTGAACATGCATGAAGCTGCCTTCCACTGAAGGTCCATCCAGGTCAGTCTTGTCTACTCAGACTGGAAGCAGCTCTCCAAGGTTTTAGGAAGAGAGGTCTTTCATATCACCTATTGCCTGATCCAGGGGTCATTTCGTAAAAAAAAGAGGTGCAGGAGCTCATTAACATAACCCATTAGCATATGCCACACCCCCTGACATCGCTGGAAGTGTGTCAGAAGGCAACACCCACCGCTCCAGCTCCACCCCCAAAATCTCCAGGCATTTCCCAGAATCCCAACTCAGAGCTGGCGAGCCAGCTTTACACTTTGCCGAAAGACACTTTAGGTTTCCTTTGCTCTTGCAGGGAAGCATCACCATATGTGCCCGCTCCTGGGCTTGTTACTCCCGGAATGGCGCTCCAGCACACTCCTCCTCAAAATGATCCCTTGCCCTGATCCCTTTTAATGGCAGATGCCAGGGGTCAAACCTGGGACCTTCTGCATGGCAAGCAGATGCTCCTCCACTGAGCCACAGTCCCTCACCAACATAAGTTTAAACAAAACCTCCCTTTAGCCAGAGCAGCCAAACAACAGAATGCCACCCCAGTCTTCCCTGGCCTTTTGCTTGTGTGGGCAACCACGAGGTGCTGTTTTAATCTGAGCTCTAACTATATCGCAAACCACCCAGCGTGAGCACTGTGACCCCGGTCGAGGTGCCCCGAACAGATATTCCGCGCGGCTGCTGCCAGCGACTGTGCCCAAGCACACAAAGTAGTTTGTTTATCTATCTCTGAGTAACCCAGATGACTTCGCCTCTGAAGAGACAAAGTCCTGTTGAAATAACGGCGAGATCAACTCAGCTCTTAGATCTGCAAGTTTGGGGCAGTCAGAAAAAAACTGATCCACAGAGTCATTGCCACAATTACAGGGTCTGTCTGAATATGGAGTTCCACTGAATCTTCCGAAGATCACCGCTGAAGGGGGGCACTCGGGTGCACAAGCGCGAATGCCCTTCTATGCTTGGAAAAAGCAGCCCAGACAGAAAAGTCTGACATTTTTGTTGGCGGGAGAATGCCTACTGAGACAGAGGAACTGAGAAAGATGAGCTCTCATCGACGTACTCTCATAATCAAAGTCTCTCTCGTGTCTTCTAATGAGATGGGTCAATTTTTGTCTACTCATTGTTTCTGTCACATCACGGGAAATGCCCAAACGTGATACTTTATGATCTTGTAATCTGTCCCGATCACTTGCGTGACGGTCCAACTTGGCTAGTCCGAGGAGGCCTGATCTTGGGCTTGATTTTAGAATTCTAACTTTCAGATTGAATGCTCTGCCCCAGGCCTTTGCTTCAAAGGACACCTCCCCGACTTCAAGAAGAAGAAGAGGTTGGATTTATATCCCGCCCTTCACTCACTTGGAGTCTCAGAGCGGCTTACAAATGCCTTTCCCTCCCCCCTCCCCACAACAGACACCCTGTGAGGTAGGGGGGGCTGAGAGAGCTCTGAGACAACTGTCCTTGAGAGAACAGCTGGGACAGAACTACAGCTTGCCCAAGGTCATCCAGCAAGCTGTAGTTCTGCAAGTGGAGGAGTGGGGAATCAAACCCGGTTCTCCCAGATAGAGTCTGCACACTTAATCACTACACCAGACTGGCTCTCTCAGAGCTATTCCACACACACACCGAGGGATTCCCAAAATATTATACAGGAGAATATTATGTCCTATATAATATTATATAGGATATTATATAAAACACTATATAGGATGTTGTCGGTTACTGCTCTGATGGCTTACATTATTCGCTTCCCCTCTGTTTTATCCTCTCAACAACAACAACAACAACCCTGCAAGGTGGGTTAGGCTGACAGTGTGTGACTGGCCCAAGGGCACCCAAGCAAGCTTCCATGGCAGAGAGGGGATTCGAACCTGATTCTCCCCGAGGCTAATCTGACACTCTGAACATCACTCCACTCTGCCTTTTAACCACCAAAGCTCTATGTATTCTGACCCCTCTGGGATTTCCGTGCAAAGGACAACTTGTGATTTCTCTAGTCCAGGGAGACTCTGTGGTTCAAATCAAGAGCCCCCCGTGGTTCTTCTGAGCCCGTCCCCCAGTGTGGCACCTGCCCCACATTCCAGCAATCTGGGCAAGGCCCCTGCCTAGAGGTGGTTTCTGGGTGGCCCCCTTGAACAACTGCCACTGGAGGATCAGGTCAGCTGCAAGCCTCCCTGCAGTGCAGGCCCCACACCAGAGGTGGAAGGAAATGCGGCTCTTTGGGTTGACGGCAATTGTGAATCCTACCCTCTGCAGCTCACAGATTGAGTACCACTGCTCTAATTGGATGCTTTCCTTATGGTCCACAGGGGCAAGGAGTGCTTTCTCCACATCCTTTTACCCCACAGTCCTTTGCAATATGGCAAAGGATGCTGGGAAAGGCCTCTCAGACTGTATGACGCACTCCTTGGTGTGGAAGACTGCCAAGGGCTGGGCCACTCGAGAGCCATTTCAACTGGGGACCATCTTCTGCCTTCCTTGGGGGACTCCTCATTGACTGCTAGGAGGCGGGCACCCCCCTTGAAGACCTGCTCTTTTTCCCTGCAATTTGTCACATACCTGGTGTAATTGGAGGATGGGGTTGGCCAGCTGCAGGTGAGCTGGGAGCGGGAGAGGCAATCCCTGCGCCAGTCGTTCTGGAAGACAAAAGCTGCGGAAGTCACGGAGGGAAGCCAAATATAGTCCATCAGTAGGCAACAGAGTGGGGAGGAAAGTAGCATTTAGTTTCCACCCAGGGGGGCTCTCAGCACACTGCACTGCTTCTTCTACCCCAGTCTTTGACCAAAAAAGCCAAATAGTGCAATCTATATACTACTGGGATATTCCCTTAATATAGCAGAGTTTTGCCCAGTCCTAGATGCGTGATGCTGGGTGCAGACAATAAATCTCCCAAGAAGTATATTGCGAAAACAGGTAACCTTACATGCATTTAGGTAGATCCAGGTAGATCCTCCTGGAGAGCCAGTTTGGTGTAGTGGTTAAGTGCGCAGACTCTAATCTGGGAGAACCGGGTTTGATTCCCCACTCCTCCGTGCTGGATGACCTTGGGCAAGCCATAGTTCTCTCGGAGCTGTTCTCTCAAGGACAGCTTGGGAAAGGGCTCTCTCAGCCCCACCTACCTCCCAGGGTGTCTGTTGTGGGGAGGGGAGGGGAAAGGAGATTGTGAGCCGCTCTGAGACTCTTAAGTGAGTGAAGGGCGGGATATAAATCCAATCTCTCTCTCTCCTCTAGTTTCTGCTCTTCAAGC
Organism: Lepidodactylus listeri; assembly: GCA_029233225.1. NCBI lineage: Eukaryota > Metazoa > Chordata > Lepidosauria > Squamata > Gekkonidae > Lepidodactylus > Lepidodactylus listeri. The sequence goes on from JARCFY010000002.1 coordinate 2,504,603, forward strand.
TGCTTGCCCAGGTTCAGTTATTTCTGGTGGCTTCCACCTAGCTTCCACCTCCCCAACATGTGGGTAACAAACCATCTGGGAGTCCGATTATCCCTTCGCTGCACCGGCGGCTGCAGCCACAAGGGGGTTTCCAAAGGGAAGTGTCGTTGCGGGGTGGAAAAGCCCTTTCTCTGCCTCTGTGCCCCCACCTGTGAAATGGGCGCAATCAGGGCTATTTTGGGGCAGGAACGCACAGGAACGGAGTTCCGGCTGGCTCCTGAGTTGGCCACACCCAGCAGGAACTCATTAGCATAACAGGCCACACCCAACAGCAGAAACTCATTAGGATTGGCTACATTAGGGGTTTGTGGCCTAACATGCAGATTAATTCCTGCTACAAAAAAAAGCCCTGGGTTTTGACAACAAACAAGGTAAGCAGAATAAGAAGCAAAAGGTGGCTGTGGCTGGATGACCACTCCTCTGCTAACATGGGGGTGTGGCCTAATATGCTAATACGCTGCGCTGTCAGTGGTGTGGCCTAACATGCTAATGAGTTACTGCTGTTGGGTGTGGCCTATTATGCTAATGAGTTCCTGCTGGGCTTTTTCTACAAAAAAAAAAGCCCTGGGCGCAATAAAGGATTTGTGTTGCACTACAGTCCTTACCATTAATTTGAGGGAGCAAGACATTGGCAGCGAAGTAGCTCATGACAGCCTGCATCGATTTCACCTGGGGGGGGAGAAGAAAGGGCTAAATAAGAATGAAACAAGTGGAATGGACCCAGTGGATCATCTGCTTCTGCTGTGAAGCAGGAATCCCAACTGCCGGCTGAGTGATTCCGAGGCAGTGAGGAGAACTCCCCCCCCCCTGCCTGCAGCAGGACTGGGAAAGGGTTTGAGGAGAGGGCAGCCCCAGATACAAGGGGGTGGAAAGTACCATGAAGTTGCAGCCAATTTAGGGCCACCCCATTGGGTTTTCAAGGCAAGAGGTGAGTAGAGGCGGGTTGCTATAGCCTGCCTCTAGGTTTGGTGTAGTGGTTAAGTGCACGGACTCTAATCCGGGAGAACTGGGTTTGACTCCTCACTCCTCCACATGCAGCTGCTGGATCACCTTGGGCAAGCCACAGTTCTCTCAGAACTGTTCTCTCAAGGACAGCTTGGGAAAGAGCTCTCTCAGCCCCACCTACCTCCCAGGGTGCCTGTTGTGGGGAGGGGGAGGGAAAGGAGTTTGCAAGCTGCTCTGAGACTCCTTCAGGTAGTGAAGGGCGGGGTATAAATCCAATCTCCTCTATTTCTTCCTCTTCTCTGTGTAGTGACCCTCGACTTCTTTGTTGGCCTCTATCAAGCGCTAATTAAGACTGACCCTCCGTAGCTTCCGAGATCTGACGAGAAGGGGCTAGCCCGGACCAACCAGCCCAGGACAAGAGACGAACACAGGTGGTTAGCCATCGCCTGCCTCTGCGTGGCAACCCTGTTCTTCCGTGGAGGTCTCCCATCCAAGTACTAACCGGGGCCAACCCTACTTCGCTTCCAAGATCTGATAAGATCAAGCTAGCCCAGGCCAACCAGCCCAGGACAAGAGATGAACACGGTGGTTTTGCCATTGCCTGCCTCTGCATCGCAACCCTTGGACTTCCTTGATGGTCTCCCATCCAAGGACTAACCAAGGCCGACTCTGCTTAGCTTCCGAGATCTGATGAGACAGAGGTCAGGCTAGTCTGGGCTTTCCAGGTCAGGCCCCAGATATCTATGAGGAGGAAAGAACCCAAGGCAGATTAGCTTTGTTCCCTCAAATGTCCAAATCGAGAACTGAACCCCCTGGCTGTGCCATTGGAGTCCTTGGGGGTCCTTCAAGTCCACGGGATCCAGTATTTTTGGTAACTGAGAAAGTCTTACTGAGAACGGCCCCACGTCCGAGTGCTTCAAGGACAGCTCCAGCCTAAATGAGGGGAAAGAGGGAGAATCAGCTTCCTTGGGCAGGGCAAAGGAAGAGCCGTTTGTTTTGTGTGCTGGGAAACGGCCACCTTGGGGCGAACCCCAGATCCCATCGCCAGAGATTCCCAGTCCCCATAAAAAGCATTCCATCGGCTTATTTCAGGGACACCAGGAGATACAGCTGGGGTCCTTGAGAAGGTGGGAAAGGAAGATCTTTTGGTGTGAAAATGCAGAGCCCCTCAGCCAATATTTCTCACCTGCCAGTCTTCAGGGACCCGACAATCTTATGGGACTTCATAGCAGCGGTGGCCGAAATGATGGTTGACTAGGAATCAAAGAGAGGCGGGTTGGGATGGCTTTGCAAGCAGAACAAAAACCTCTTAAAAGGCTGCCAGATGTGCGTGTGGCCAGCTAAGTAGCTATTTTATAGACTGTACCATTTGCCATATGCAATTTTTTTTTTGCATCATGCAAAAAAATAAAAAAGGAAAACAGAAGAGGCACTTGAGCCCAGTGGTCTGGTCTTCCCCCATCCCAGGGTCCCGCTACAAAAAACCCCTCCCTTAAACTGTCTACAATTTATAGAAACAGCTGGAGAATCATTCGGGGGGGGGGGTCTCCTGTCATCCCATAAGAAGAGCCCTGCGGGATAAGACCCATGGTCCATCTACTCTACCAGGGATCTGTGGGAAGCCCACACGTAAAAGCATAGAGGCCAAAGGCATTCCCCTGATGCTTCCACAAACACCTGGCATTCTGAGGTATGGTGCCTCTGAACATGGAGGCTCCATTTCATCATTCTGGCTGATGGCAAATAGGGGAGGGAGGTAATTTGGCCGTGAGGGTGGCGGATTGAACTTACCACTTCCAGGACGAACAGGGGGGCCAGAGAGGAGTCGGGGAGGATGGCGAAGGCTTGGACGCCCACCGTCGGCGCAAGAGACAGGCCTTCGGGGGCAATGGCCAGAGACGGTGGAGAAGAAGTTGAGACCACGAGCTTCATGAGCATGCCAGGGTACGATTTTTCAATCTGGGGGGAAGAGAGCAAGATCAGCCTGTTCAAGCAGCCATTTCACACCATTCCCCTGGAGACTCTGGGTAGTCAAACACTATCTTAGGAAAGGCCTGTCTCAGACTCTCCTGCAACCCTGGGTTCCTGAAATGTCTGATGCCCGGAGCCCTTCTGGGGGCAGGGCGGTTCAGCCTGGCACAAAGAAAGACACGCATTTTCGGAATCAGGTCCAAGAAGAACGGCAAAGATTCTTCCTTGTGATTCAGGGAAGCGGCCCGGTGCCACGAGAGACTCACCTGTGGAACCAAGGGGCCAAAGGAGGAGGTGTGCAGCCGGAGTTTAGACTCCTTGGGAATCTGCAGTGAGAGAAGGAGGCATTTGGGGGTGAGACAACAGAGATGCCATTTGGAAGATCAGCCCTCAGAATTTCTGACCAGCCGTCTGAGCTGTGGCTAATCCCCAAAAACCTGTTAAGAGCCAAGACTCAGCAGTGGGACATTCGAAGTATAAGTATAAAGGTAAAGGTTCCCCTTGCTCGAAAGCCAGTCAAATCCGACTCTAGGGACGCGATCCTCATCTCCATTTCCAAGCCAAAGAGCCAGCGCTGTCCGAAGACGTTTCCGTGGTCATGTGGCCGGCATGACTAGACACAGAGGCGCACGGAATACTGTTACCTATTTCTCGACTTGCAATTTCTTGCTTTCGAACTGCTAAGTTGGCAGGAGCTGGGGCCAGAGACGGGCGCTCACTCCGTCATGCAGCACTCGGGTCTCGAACTGCTGAACTGCAGACCTTCTGGTCTGCAGCTCAGTGTCTTACCCACTTGAGCCAAGTATATTAGATCCTTAAAAATACCTAGTTGCAGACGTGTTTTCACTCTTGCTAGGCTTAACTCTTTTCCCACTGCTGCGTTAAAAGGCCACTTTTCTAAAGTTCCATACTCGGCTCGCTTATGTAATTGTGAGACTGGAGTTGTGGAAACACTTGGCCATCTTCTCTTATTTTGTTACCAATGGTCGATTCCTAGATTGATCCAGTTCTTGCCAAACACCGATTACCCCCTGAACTTTGGGTGGCCCCCTAGTTGTTGGCAGATACTAATCCTGAAACTTCTTATTTTGTTACGAAATTTTTAATGATAGTTTTATCTGTAAAGTGACACAAATCTGGCTTGACCCAATTGTAACAGACTTTGTAGCGCTCAGATAAGTTGATCTGCTTAAATGAATGATAGCTTTTATCATCCTAACTTCTGTTTAAACATTTTAGATCTTTCAGATTTGATTATTTCGGTTGTAAATTTTGACTGTAAATTTCGTATCCTGAGGCTAATGCTGTATACCCACGTTTGATAATTGATTTACTTTGGCTGAACTTAAGACCTTTTGGCATAGAAGCTGATAAACAAAAGAAAGAAAGAAAGTAGAGTTTTCTGTCCACCATCAGGATGTTTGCCCTTTGAGGCTGACGAGTGACCAGAATTACAGGCACTTTGTCAAAGGGGTAGAAAAGCCTTGATGGAGTTGTAGAAAAGGACACGTCGGACACAGCAGAGCTGGATGACAGATGCATTTTTACATTGATACCTGGGTGTGTGTGTATAAATGAAGGCCCGGACAATTTGGGGGAGGCGGTGTTTTCTAGGGTGGGGGGAGGAATCTCCTGCTTGAAGCAAGGTGGGCCTTTGAGCTAATTCTGCTCATCTGGCTGCCCCTCCTTACCATGTCGTCCGTGATGGTGAAGGTCAGAGCACCTGCTCGGTAGTAGACGTAGCCAGCTGTGTTGAACAGGTAACTGGAGATGCCAAAATACAGCATGCGGTCATGATCCATGGGGAATGGCAGGGCAGGTGGTCGGAAGGGGAGAGCAGAGCGGTGGGCACGGGAAAAGAATTCACCCTGGTGAGAGAGGAAGCAGAAAGAGACCCAGGGAAGGTTGGGGGAGACGTCGGGCTCAGACAGGCTGAAAAGGCCCCGGATTCTATTTCCAGGGCCAGGGCCAGGCTTCCCAGCTGGGCAATCTCGAAATAAGAGATGGATTTTCTACAAATTCAGCAACATGTTAAAAATTCAAGCTTAAATTCCAAAGTATTAGCCAGTTTTGGTTTAGCACACAGCTTTTTTACTTCCTTTTTTATCAGGAAGTTTTGACAAATACAGTCTTCCCCCAGGAATGCCTCTTCAACATCTACTTAGTTGATTCCCGAAGGGCCTCCTGCTCATGCGTCAGTTGCTCTAGCTCCTTCACTTTTCTGTCAGGTACTTTAAAGTATTGGGTGCTGCACAAAGAAGGCAGGTTTTCCACTGCTGTAAAGACAGGGCACACTAGAAGAGCAGGATTCGAGTCCAGCAGCACCGAATAGATTTTGCGGGTATCTGCTTTTGGAGGGGGGGGGGTATCAAAGCTCCCTTCATCAGATATCTCTCAAAAGGGAGCATTGACACCCCAAAAAGCTCACACTCCGAAAGACTTGTTGGTCTTCCAGGTGCTCCTGGACTTGAATCTGGCTGTTCTGCCATACAGCTACCCACCAGGATTCACCAGAGAGGGTGAAAGGTATAGAGAGAATAAGGCAAATTGCAACTCATCAAGAAGAGCCCCCTGGAGACTACTCAGGAGCAAAAGCAGGTCACAATAACCTTCACGGCTCCCTCCTCTTTCCTTACCTTCAGATTCAGATCCAGGGAGTCACTTGTTGCAACGGGAGGACCAACCAGGGAGTAATCGATCCCGGACACCCTGTCGATCCTTGTCATGACTGCAAGACAGAAGAGGAAGTCAGGGGTTTGTCCCCTTGATTGTGCAACTCTGGCTTTCCTCAAATGTCTTCAGGAGTGTGGGGCTAAAAAGCCCAAAGATACCCTCAAGGTGGTCTGGTGGCCCTTCCCCCATGTACTCTCTGGCCTTTAGGATAATCTCAAGTGCAACTCATGCTTTGTTGAAAGGAAGCAAGCGATAAACCAGGCCGTTCAGTCAAAAATCTGCAGGAGAGGAGGGCAGGAGAGGAAACTTGGACCAAAGCCCTCTCCTCTGTGGTTCAGGCCCACTCCAACATTGTTATGTATTGACCATGCGGTCGCCATGTGCTCCAGTAATGGCGACCGCCATGTGGCCAGAACACATGGCCAAGAAACTACCTGAGCGTCAGCCAGGTAGAACAAAGGCCAGGTGGATTCGAACCGGCCACCAATCCTGTACCTAGGTTTCTCCCAGGGAACCTATGAGATGTAAATAGACTGATAAGAGCCTATCAGGCCAGTTGGGCGAGGTCAGGGGATTGTCCCTGACCAGCATAAAAGGAGGGCTCGGAGCCCTGGGTTGTATGCTTCATCCGGACCAGCAATAAAGATCTAGCTGTTTCACTGTTCCATGGACTCCCGACTCCAATACTTTTCAAACATCTTAAGACGTGGCACAGGTGGCTTTCGCCCCCAAAGACAGTTTCCTCTGCATGTTCCTTGGTATCCTCCACAGGACACTGCTGGGCCTAGCTCTGGAGATGACATGAGAGAGGATCTCCAAATTCTGACTGGGAAGGAGGTTCAGAAACGGGTTCTCCACCATAAACCTGGACCAAAAGTGTACTTCTCTCCCAGAGGAAGGTCATGAGAGACACCTTCCTTCCACCGTCACAAAGACCACAGAGAGGGCAAGGTGTGGAGCCTTGGTCCTCCTGGCTAGGAAGGATGCTCCTTCCTTCTGCTCCCTCCAGCTTCTTCCTGCCCCTCACCCGGATGCCCCTTACCTGGCAGAGTCTGCAGATAGGGCTCTAGATTGTAGCTGATGGAGTTGGCCACCACTCTGCAGATCTGTGAGAAAGAGCAGAGAGACTGTGCTGATGGATGCCTCCCTGGCAGGTGAGCAGCACCTGGCATTTCTAGGTCCCTGCCTTAGGGCAAAGCAGCTCATTACAGCGGGGATTTGGCATCTTGCCCAGCTGAGCTTGTGAGTGTTGGACTGATGGGGGTAGTACATAAACACCTAGTTTCTTTAAATGAGACTAAGTCCTTGGGGCCAGATGAGCTGCATCCAAAGGTACTAAAAGACCTTGCGGATGTAATTTCTGAGCCTCTGTCCATTATTTTTGAGAATTCTTGGTGAGGTGCCAGAAGACTGTAGGCAGGCAACTGTTGTTCCCATCTTCAAGAACGTGGAAAAGGAAGATCCAGGTAACTACTAACCCGTCAGCTTGATGTCTATAACTGAGAAAGTTTTAGAACAAATAATCAGACAGTCCTTGTGCATTTACAAAGGATGGCTGTGATTACTAAGAGCCAGCGTGGGTTTCTCAAGAACAAATCATGTCAGACTAACCTTATCTCTTTTTTTCAGAAAGTTACTACCTTGCTGGATCAGGGGAATGCTGTGGACATAGATTACCTTGATTTCAGTAAGGCTTTTGATAAGGTTCCCCATAATAGTCTTGTGGACAAATTGGTAAGATGTGGTTTGGATCCTATGATCTGTAACTGGTTGACAGATCGCACCCAAAGAGTGCTTGTGAGTGCTTCCTCATCTTCTTAGAGAGGAGAGACAAGTGGAGTGCCTCAAGGATCTGTCCCAGGACCTGTTTTGTTCAACATCTTTATTAGTGATTTGGATGAAGGAATGGAGGGAATGCTTATTAAGTTTGCAGATGATACTTAATAGGAAGTCAGGATTAATGCTACCTCTAAGGAGTCTTGTGAGCAAAAATTCTACTTTGTGAGCTACCAGCATTAAAGTTGTGATCGAGCGATTTGGCTACTGCATAAATTAGTTTACTCTGGAGCCATCCTTCCTGAGCTAAAATGTGTGAGCCAAAGGCTAAAAAACTTGAGCTAACTCACAGTAACTCAGCTTAATAGAAACACTGGTCAGGATACAGGATGATCTTAACAGGCTGGAAAACTGAGCTAAAAACAAATAAAATGAATTTCAATCGGGATAAGTATAAAGTTCTGCATTTAGGTAGGAAAAATCAAATGCATAATTATAGGATGGGGGAGACTTGTCTTGGCAGTAATATGTGCGAAAAGGATCTAGGGGTCTTAGTAGACCATACACTGAACATGAGTCAGCAGTGTGATGCGGTAGCTAAAAAGGCAAATGTGATATTGGGCTGTATCAACAGAAGTATAGTGTCCAGATCACGTGACGTGATGATACCACTTTGCTCTGCTCTGGATAGAACTCATCTAGAGTACTGTGTTCAGTTTTCGGCACCACAATTTAAGAAGAATGTAGACAAGCTGGAACGTGTCCAGAGGAAGGCAACGAAGATGGTGAGGGGTCTGGAGACCAAGTCCTCCGAGGAAAGGTTGAAGGAGCTGGGTACGTTTAGCCTTGAGAGGAGATGACTGAGATGTGATACGATAACCATCTTCAAGTGCTTGAAGGGCTGTCCTACAGAGGGTGGTGTGCGGAGTTGTTTTCTGTTGCCTCAGAAGATTGGACCAGAACCAACAGGTTGAAACTAAATCAGAAGAGTTTTTGGCTAAACATTAGGAAGAACTTCCTGACACTTAGAGCGGTTCCTCAGTGGAACAGGCTTCCTCGGGAGGTGGTGGGTTTGGAGGTCTCCCTCTTTGGAGGTTTTCAAGCAGAGACTAGATGGCCATCTGATAGCAATGCTGATTCTGTGAACTTAGGCAGATCGTGAGAGGGAGGGCAGGAAGGGTTGCCTCAGTGCTTAGCTCTCGTGGCCCTTTCTTACACGCCCAGGGAAATGCCGACCGCCACTGTGGGGTTAGGAGGCAATTTTTCTCCAGGCCAGTTTGGCTGGAGAACCTAGAGGTTTTTTGTCACCTTCTGGGTGTGGAACAGCGGTCACTGCGGGTGTGGAGGGGGAGGTATTTGTGAATCTCCTGCATTGTGCAGGGGTTGGACTAGATGACCCTGGAGGTCCCTTCCAACTCTATAATTCTATGATTTTATGATGGGACCAGCAAGGCACATGTTAGATCCCATAAATGGCAGAGTAGGGATCTGTAACCACATCTTGGACACCTAATTTTACCCACAGCTGGCCAAGCAATTTGGGTTTCCAGAAAGGACAATGACAGTGTCGTCTTTAGTTCTGCTGCTCTGCAAGCCTTTGCTGTCCACTAGATGGCGGAAAGTCCATCCAGTTCACCTGCAAGTGGCTTCAGATTCCATCCCTTTCCTTGTGTGGACTTTTTGGAAGCCTATGTGGAATGATTTCATGTTTTGGTGTGTGTGTGTGTTTCTTTAAATGTTTAGTGTGACTGCACTAATGTAAGAAGTATGATAGAGGGAGACAAGTGTGATGTGATTGGCTGATGACTGAGAGTGTGGGAGGAGAGATGTTTCTGAGGTGATTCTGAGTATGCAGTTTAGGATTCAGTGTTCAGTGTTCTTAAAGAGAAGTGTGTGAAGTTTGGAGAAAGAGCATAGTCTGTGTGACTATGGGAGTTTGAGTCTATTCTGTGTGAATAAGACAAGGAGCTTAGCCTGTGTGGCTATATGGGACCGACACATATAGCTTGTCATAGTTTTGGAGTCTGAGAGGCTGTATGTGGCCAAGCCTTGCCAGTTATATTTTACAAGTTCCTTTCTTCAGCACCAGTTCAAAATAACCAGAAACCTATTTTGTTCTTTAATAAATAAATCATTATTTGTTTAAACTTATCCCAGCAATCAGATCAGTACTTCCTCAGGGCCACATAGTCCTCTGAAGCCCCCAGACACTGGGTCATTCTACCAAATTAGAGGGAGTTGGGATTTTTAATTCCTGGTGGCAGCAGAAATCTACCAAGTTCAGGTACACAGAGTGTGCTTTAAAGGAGAATTAGTCTCCCCAGTAGCAAGGATGCCATGGAGGGCTGGCACTTGCAGTGGGATTCAAACCTCCTGAGGAAGAAAACATATCTTAAGTGGGATAAAAAAAATTCTGGGAGAAAGAAAACTCCGAGAGAAAAATGGCAGTTTTTAGGATTGAAGAAGGAGGCTCTGATCCAAAAGCGTAACGACTTAAATTTACCCCATGAAGGAAAAAGTGTAGAAGAGCTGAGGGTTATATTGGTTCAAAGCACTGTGGAAACTAGTAAAAATACATTTGAGAAAAACCCTGAGGGAATGTATTTGTTTAAACTTAACCCAGCAATCAGATCAGTCCTTCCTCAGGGCCACATAGTCCTCTGAAGCGCCCAGACACTGGGTCATTCTACCAAATTGGAGAGTTGGAATTTTTAATTCTTGGGGGCAGCCGAAATCTACCAAGTTCAGGTACACAGACTGTACTTTAAAGGAGAATCAGTCTCCCCGATAGCAAGCACACCACACTATGGTTCCCTCCAGTCGCTCATGTGCCCTCAGACACGGCAGCCAGTGCCAGATACCCATGTAGCAATTATTGCAAACAGCCTGTGTACATGTCCTGGCACAGGCTGTCCACCAGCCGGCTTTTATGAGGAGCAGAAGGTGCCGCTGTTGGAGGGGGCACGCTTCCTTGGAGAAAGGCCTGGCTAATCAGGGGCGTGGATTTCTGCCCCAGATGTGCCAATACCTTCCCAGCTAAGAGACCTTTTTAAATCCAGAGGTGGGGGCCGGTTTGGTTGGTGAGCCCCCTCACGAACATTTCACTGACTTGAGCAGGGAACAGATGGCAAGTTGAAAGAAGAACGGTCTTGTCAGCTGTGGGTGAGCGCTGCAGGATTTCTGGGGTGAGACCTGCTGCACAGGGGCAGTTGTCGTGATTCTGGGGCCCTGGGCAATAGTCCAGGGTGGGGCCCCACACTTACTGCTCCCCCGGTGATCCAAGCAAAGGGCGGCCTCTGAAACTGCCCCCAAGAGGGAATCAGCTAATGCTGCCATCCCCTGTCCGGGAGCTGGGCTCACCGGACCGGGCGCGTCAGTTTTGTGGAATGTCTTGTTCGTTGTTCTCATGGCGTGCTTATCGCTCTGCCTGCTCCTCCGACCTTGGAGAGCTTCTGGTGCCAGCTGTTGTATCTTTTGCTGTCTGGCTATATACCTTCCAATCCCGCCTATACTCTGGGAACCAAAAGCCAGTATTTTAAGTGCCTTTTGTCTTCCTTCCCTGATTGGTTTCATTATGGTCTTGGGGCCCTTTTGAACTCTGTATAACTGTCCCGATCTCATAGGTGCCCGTCATTACTAACACAAGATGTGCAGATGACTGCAGCAGACCTTTCTCAATAAAGCTTCCTTGTTTAAGGACACTTGTTGTTGACTGACTCTGTGGGACTCTCACAGAGGGGTGGGTGTGAGCCTCAGACATGGCAGCAAGCAGGCAGGCCAGGGGGTGGAACCCTCTCCACTGCGATACATCTTCCCCCCCCACCCCCCCGACATGGTGCCTTCTGGCCCACTGGGGTCCCCCTCCTTCACTACATTGAAGGGAGGAGAAGTCCCTCACCTAGGGTTGCCAGCCTCCAGGTGGGGTCTGGGGATTTCCCGCTTTTACAACTGATCCCCAGCTGACAGAGATCAGCTCCCCTGGAGAAAATGGCTGCTCGGAAGGGTAGACTCTATGGCATTGTACCATGCTGGGGCTCCTCCCCTCCCCAACCCCCACCTTCTCCTGGCTCCACCCCCAAAGTCTCCAGGTATTATCCAACCCGGAGTTGGCAACCCTACCCTCACCATCCCTCTGGCATTGGCAGGGCTTATCAGTCGGCTCTCTCCCCTCTTTCCCCTGCACAGCACAAAGCCAATTGCTGTGCCCGATGGTGCCAGTGGCTGACCGGATGCCCGCCCTCGTTGCTCCGGCACAGACTGGTGGGTGGTGTTGCGGGGCAGCTGGGGGGGGGCCCTGTAGTGGGTACCCCATTTGACCTTTGGCTATGACCGCCCCTCAACCTGCAGCCAACAGCTGATACAGACGATGCTGGACTCAGTGCAGAAAGCTCTGTACAGTATTTAGCTCCAGAGGCATTCCTAGCAGCTGTTCCTGATTCCCTCTGTGTGTGTGTGTGAGAGAGAGAGAGAGAGAGAGAGAGAGAGAGAGAGAGAGTGTGCGTAAAGCATACAAGAGCTGAAATAGAGGGCGACGGACCAGAAGCGGCCAGTGTGGCTTCCTTTGGCTCGCCACGACAACCCCCAGCTCAGCACTGCCATTTCTGAGCACGTAAAGAGTTTCTTTCCCGATCGCTACGAGCGGCTAGTCCACGGACACGCAGGGGAGAAAGACTAGGCTGGAAGGCCGGGCCTTAAGTCATGTTAACGTCCTCGCAATCCTCACTGTAGAAGCCGGGCACAGCGGCAAAGGGACTGAGGCCGTGGCTCAGCGGCAGGGCATCTGCGTGGCATTCTGTCTCGTCTTAAAGAGACCTCCAGGGGGCGGCCAAGTGCTGCTGCCACTCAGAGGGAGCCGCTGTGACCTAAGCAAAGAGTACCGTTGCCAGCCTCCAGGTGGGGCCTGGAGATGCCCTGGAATTACAGCTGATCTGCAGACGACAGAGATCAGTCCCCCAAAGGCTCTTTTGGAAGGTGGATTCTATGGCTATACCTTCCTGAGCTCCCTCCCTCCCCCAACCCCTGCCCTCCCCAGGGCCCCCCCTCCATGTCTCTAGGAGTTACCCAACCTACATTTGGTAACTCTAAGAGCACCGGTCTCCCTTGCCTTAGGGCAGCTGCATATCTTCCGGAGAACCTTTCGAAGCCCTCCTTTGGCTTTACCTGGTCTTCCATGGTCTTCCTTAAGGCAGACTCGATTTGACTGTCAAAGAGATTGTACAACCAGCTGTGGAAAGAAAGGAAACAGAGTATATGGGGGGGGGGGGCTAATCACAGCTCAGCAGTCCAAAGAAGCTGCCCCCCCCCTTCTTGAGATGCTGCCCGTGAAGATCAGCTTGATTGACTTGTTTAAAACATTCGTCCGCTGCTGTTCTTCCTTACGGAGCTCCTCATGGCATATTACCATGCTCGTGAAATGCATAACACGAAGTGCATAAAAATGCATAAACCCACAATTTAAAGTCTGCTTTAATTCGAGACCCGAGTGACGCATGAGGGAGTGAGCTCCTGTCTCTGGTCCCAGCTCCTGCCAACCTAGCAGTTTGAAAGCAAGAAATTGCAAGTAGATAAATAGGTACCACTTCGGTGGGAAAGTCACAGCGTTCCATGCGCCTCGGCGTCTAGTCGTGCTGGCCACACGACCACAGAAATGTCTTCGGACAGCACTGGCTCTTCAGCTTGGAAATGGAGGTGAGCACCGCATCCCTAGAGTCAGATTCGACTGGCTTTTCGAGCAAGGGAAACCTTTACCTTTACCTTAATCAGATACAGTCCTAAATAAAACCGTCTTCAACTGCCTCCCGAAGATTGACAGATGCCGTAACCAAGGAGCCGCCACCAAAAAGGCCCTCTGTCACGTACCCACCAGATGGGCCTCTGGTTGATTGATGGGACAGTCAGAAGGGCCTCTGCCTACAGTCTTAATTCTTGGGCAGGAACACATATGGGAGGAGACGGTCTTTCAGTTACCCCGGTCCCCAGCCATGTAGGGCTTTAAAGGACAAAACCATCACCTTGAATGGGGCCCAGGAATGGACTGGTAGCTAGGGTGACTGCTGTCACATCGGGGTCACAACATGCTCCTGATCGCTGGTCCCGACTGGCAGTCTAGCTGCAGCCTTCTGCACTTGTTGTGGCCTCTGAACACTCTTCAAGGGTAGTCCCAAGGGGAGCACGTTGCAAACAGCCCCCTCCTGCCTCCTCTCCCCCTGCTTCTTTACAATGCGAATTGTCGTGATGGGGGGGGGCTAACTGGGGGCTTTCTATGGGTTTTGCAAATGCCCGCCCCCTCACCAGCAAGCAACTCCTGGGCCAGAGTCCCCCAGAGATGGCTACTACACACAATGGATCAGGCTGAATTCAGTATTCACAGGTATCTCCCCTCCGGCTCCCCATGGCATCATTCAAGCCTGAACTTCCTCGGTGGTCTCCCATCCAGGTGTTAACCAGGGCCAAGATCGGATGAAATCTGGCTGGCCTGGGCCATCCAAGTCAAGGCAACAGATGAACAGAGGCGGTTCTCCATTTTCTGCCTCTGCGTAGCAACCTCGGCCTCCCTCAGTGGACTTCCATCCAAGACCTCACCAGGGCTGACCAAGCTTAGTCTTTAAGATCTGGTGAGATCGGGCTAGCTTGGGACATCCAGGGTGGGGCAGAGACCAACAGAGGTGGTTCTCCATTTCCTGCCTCTGCGTAGCAACCCCAGACTTCCTTGCTGGTCTCCCATCCGAGCACGAACCCAACTTAGCTTCCCAGATCGGAACAGATCGGGCTGGGCCACACAGGTCAAGGCAAGAGACAAACAGAGGTGGTTTGCTGTTCTGCCCTTGCCTACCTCTGCGTGGAAACCCTGGACTTCCTTGGGGGTCTCCCATCCAAGTACTGACCAGGGCTGACCCTGCTTAGCTCTGAGATCTGAAGAGATCAGGCCAGCCTGGGCCGTCCAGGGAAGGGCCAGGTTGACACACATACCTCCATTTGCCATCAATGCGCACTTGGACACTGGAGATGTGGGTGCAGCACGCAGAGGTGTCGGCGGTGAGCCTCCCGGCAGAATCGTTGCCCAGCTTCAAGCCCACAGAGATGGAGAGACCCTCGATCTTCAGGTCAAATGAGCCATCATCGCTCCTGTTTGGAAACACCAGTGGGGGGACAAAGGATCTTCCCTGGCACAAGAGCAGAGCTAGCGTAGCTTGGAAAACAAGCAAACAATGGAGGGGCACAGGATCGCCCACGAGAGGCAACTAAAATCAAGTTAATCCATGCCGTAGTATCCATCATTACTAAGGGCGCATTCATACAGCTCTTTTGAGTCGCACCAGGCACAAGTGCCTAGTGGATTTAAAGTGCTCATCCAGATCAAAACATCTGGGAATCGTGTCACTTCCATGAGTAGCCGCCCGTCGGGGATCCTTACTTAAAAGATAGTGGTGAAAGTCCGGTCTAAAGCTGGCCGATGGGCCAGTGCTGGACTTTCCACCATCAGGTCGTTCCACCAGCGTGCAATTAGCCCATGGGGATGGTCTCCGGACCACCCGGAACGGCCGCCACTTTAAAAAAGCCTTAGTGATGCGCGCATAACCGCTTAAACATGCAAACCGCTTAAACATCCCTGGAGCTCCGCTCAAACGATGAAATGGTACCTAGAGGAAGGTACTGCTGGGGTGCTTTTACCATTTTAGTCTGCGCACGTGCGGAAAAACAAAGTATATGGGAAGGCACATATGCGCAAGTGCAGACAGGATTTTTTTTAAAAAAGCTGACCGCACGGCTCCTTACAGTGGATGCCATCTAGACAATCCACCGCGGGAGTCACGCACGGTAAAGCGCTTCACGGGCAAGTGGTCTGATTATGCAATGCCGGATCAAAAAGATTTAGTTCAAATTATGGCCAGGCCAATGGCGGGATTAGCTGCCCATCTGACTGCACCCTATGTATGGGCTGTGAAAATTGGACAACGAGGTAGTCCGGAAAGCAATTGAACTGATCTTCCCCCCTTCCTGTCTGCTATCTGCCCAGAGAGCAAAAAACACCTTTTAAAACTCAAAGCGAAAGTTTCACTCATTACAAACTCCCAAAGAAAAAAATGCATTTCTCACACCGAGCATTAGGGCTTCCTCAGTGCTCCGTGCATTTTGCATTCTGGTAAAGTGCAAATCCAATTAACAGGAGCAAAGTAATACTAGGTATTCTGGTAAAATGCATTTTGGTAAAGTGCATTTTGGCATTTTGGTAGAGCCCATTCTGGTAAAGTGCATTTTGGCACCTGATACGGCGCATCTGAGAAGATCTTATAGTCTGGTTTATAGCCCAGCTGCTCCAATGCTGAGAACATTGTATTTGTAAATCACAGTGCCATCTGTTCTCAACTCATATTCCTTGTTTGAAACTGTTTTAATTATTTATTTCCCGCATCGTTTTAATTGTTATTCAGATGGCTGTTGCAATCAGCCTTGAGGCTGCTTGCGGGGAGGGCAGAATACGAATGTGAAGAAATAAATAAAATAAAAATTCTGGTAAAGTGCATTTTGCATTTGGGCGAAGTGCAGGTCCCATTAAACAGAAGCAAAGCAATACCAGACATTCTGGTAAAATGTGTTCTGGCATTCTGGTGAACTGCAAACCCCATTAACAGAAACAGAGGGATACCAGGCGGCACCCAACTACACCAAAATGAACAGGACTCTTCAGGTGGGATATAAATGTTTTAATAACTAAATAAACATGATGGCTGTGAGACATAACTGCCTGCCCTCTGCTCCCCTCTGACTCCTGGACAGAATCATAGTGTTGGAAGGGACCCCCAGGGTCATCTAGTCCACAACTCCCTGCACAATGCAGGAAATTCACAAATACCTTCCCCCCCACACTCCCAGTGACCCCTGCTCCATGCATAGAAGATGACAAAAAACCTCCAGGATCTCCAGCCAAACTGGCCTGGATGCTGAGGATGAGGCAGAAGGGATGCCAGTGGCCAACCCAGGGCCATTCACTATGCTTAGATGGTGAGAGCCTGACCCAGCAGTGCCAATCTCATGTTTGCGTGCCAGAGCAGCTTCTGCCAGCAATCCCCTTGGTGCAGCGACTGTGAACGTTAGAGAGGACAGGAAGTGACAACGGACTTACGCCATCCAATTCCTCCACTGCCACTCCCCGGAGACCTCGGCGAAGGCATTGGTGACAGAGACCCTGAGGCCCACGTTTGGGATGGGCGCGATGGTTGAGTTCGGCAGCTGGAAGGACTGGATTTTCAAACTTTAAAAAAAGAGAGAGAGAGAGAAAGGAGAAGGTGGTTGGATTGGAGAGGCAGCTCAGAAGTGCACAAGCAGCAGCTGGGCGGGAGCAACCTGAGCCCTGTCAGGGCTGGCTCCCCCCTTTGCCTCACAAGCCATAAGAACATAAGAGAAGCCAATGTTGGATCAGGCCAATGGCCCATCCAGTCCAACACTCTGGGCCAAAAACACCCCAGGTGCCCTCAGGAGGTCCACCAGTGGGGCCAGAAATCCAGAAGCCCTCCCACTGTTGCCCCCCCCCCCCCAAGCACCAAGAATACAGAGCATCACCTGCCCCAGACTGAGACTTCCTATCTATACCTTGTGGCTAATAACCACTGATGGACCTCTGCTCCATATAAGAACATAAGAGAAGCCAATGTCAGATCATGCCAGTGGACCATCCAGTCCAACACTCTGTGTCACACAGTGGCCAAAAACACCAGGTGCCCTCAGGAGGTCCAGCAGTGGGGCCAGGACACTAGAAGCCCTCCCACTGTTGCCCCCACCCCAAGCACCAAGAATACAGAGCATCACTAACCCCAGACTGAGAGTTCCTATCTATACCCTGTGGCTCATAGCCACTGATGGACCTCTGCTCCAGATGTTTATCCAGTCCCCTCTTGAAGCCGTCCATGCTTGTAGCTGCCACCACCTCCTGTGGCCTTCGGCTTCTTTTGGAGGGACTGCCTAACGGGGGCCATTCAAGCTGACCAGAGCCCACCTTTCACTGAAGCTGGGGTCCCCAACCTTTGTGACCCTGGGGGCACCTTTGGAATTCTGGCAGGAGGAGGAGCCACACAAAACACATCTACAAAGGGCAGGGGACCAGAGGGGGATTTTTAAAAATACTCTGGGAGAAAGGAGGGTGAGGGAGAAGAAAACTAGCACTGTGGTGGCTAATATATTTGATAATGTGTGCATGCACACGAAAGCTCACACCTTGAATAAACCTTTGTTGGTCTTAAAGGTGCCACTGGATTCTAATGGTATTTGAGTCTGCACGGCCCAGCCAATCCCCACTCAGAAGCCCAGCTGGTCAGGAGCCCCAGCTGGGCACCCACCCACTTCCTCAAAACACCTGACGGGGGGGGGGGGGCAGGAAAGGTATCCGTGGGCACCCGGGCGCCCAAAGGCACCAAATTGGGGACCCCTGTTCTAAAACAATGGACCCGGCCAAAGCTCCCTCTAAGCTCTGGAGTCTTGTGAGCAAAAATTCTCCTTCGTGAGCTACTGGCATTAAAATTGTGAGCGAGCGCTTTGGCTGCGGCATGAATTAGTTTGCTCTGAAGCCATCCTTCCTCAGCTAAGACAAAAATGTGTGGGCTGGAGGCTAAAAAACTGTGAGCTAGCTCACACTAACTCAGCTTAGAGGGAACATTAGACCCGGCAGAACTTCTGGACTGGGAGAACCGGGCAAGCCACAGTTCTCAGAGCTGTGCTCTCAAGGACAGTTGTCTCAGAGCTCTCTCAGCCCCACCTACCTCACAGGGTGCCTGTTGTGGGGAGGGGAAGGGAAAGGAGTTTGTAAGCCGCTCTGAGATTCCAAGTGAGTGAAGGGCGGGGCATAAATCCAATCTCTTCTTCTCTGAAAGAATGCCTTTTTGCCTCCGTCCCTGATCGGCTTGAAAACGCGATGGGGTCTCCCTAGGTTGGCTGTAACTCGATGGCATTTTCCACCCCCGCCGTTTCATTGCAGCTCATGTCTATTTTAACTTGGTTCTAGTTGCAGAAATGATATGCTTTGGTTTGAAGACCTGTTTTTCTTCCATATTTTTAAAAATCTGCCAGTTGCCTGAGGAGCAATACACGAGAGCCTATGGGGGAAGCAGCTGAGAACAACCGAAAGACAGCCTGCGGAAAGGGGCCATCTGATTCCACCTTGTGGGCCCAACAGGTTTCTACTGCTGTTACCAACTTCATTGTTTATTATTTTTATGACTTTAACGTGATTTCATTGTAACCAGTCTTTGACTCAAGTTGTTGTGATCCGCCCTGAGCCCGTTTGGGGAGGGCGGAATAAAAACCCATGAATAAACAGACAGACGATAGATAGATAGATAGTTCTAATCATTTCCTTATCGGTTTCTTCCCGTGTATGTTTAGTCCAAGCGTAGTGACCGTCAAGGCATCCAGTGGGCCAGCCAAAGATGCCCATGTCCGTCTTTTCGCAAGGCAAACCTGCCAGTCAAACCAATCTTATCACATTTGTTTGTAGAATTCTATTATGCAACTTCAGTCCGTCTCAGTGGAAAGTTCTTTGCTACGGACAAGTTGTGTAATTCTATCACGGTTGTCTTGCGGTGGTTCTTAGTTGCCCGAGAAGGGCTGAAGGCAGGCTGTCAGTTTGGTGACTGAATACATAAAACGAATGAATCCCCTTTGATTCCAGCCCGTGTGCCTTCTGTCCTACTTGGGCTCATTATAATTTCAGTTAAGAACATAAGAAAATAACAAGAAGAGGAGATTGGATTTGTACCCTGCCCTTCACTACCTGAAGGAGTCTCAGAGTGACTTACAATCTCCTTTTCCTCCCCCTCCCCGCAACAGACACCCTGTGAGGTAGGTGGGGCTGAGAGAGCTCTTTCCAGAACTGCCCTTGAGAGAACAGCTCTGACAGAACTTACGACTCACCCAAGGTCACAGCAGCAGCTGCATGGGGAGGAGTGGGGAATCAAACCCAGTTCTCCCAGACTAGAGTCCACGCTTCTAACCACTACACCAAACTGAACTGCCTTCTCATGGGAGAAGCCAACGCTGGATCAGGCCAATGGCCCATCCAGTCCAACACTCTGTTACACAGCGACCAAAAATACCAGCTGCCATCCGGAGTGGGACCAGGACACCAGAAGCCCTCCCACTGCTTCCCCCCCCCCCCCCCCAAGC
The DNA here is from genome assembly GCA_029233225.1 of Lepidodactylus listeri. NCBI lineage: Eukaryota > Metazoa > Chordata > Lepidosauria > Squamata > Gekkonidae > Lepidodactylus > Lepidodactylus listeri. The sequence goes on from JARCFY010000002.1 coordinate 2,524,163, forward strand.
ATCAAGAATAAAGAGCATCACTTGCCCCAGACTGAATCACAGTTGCAGCGGCCTCACCTGTGGAACTGGTAATCTATATCTCTTAAAATGAAGACTTCAAAGGACCCAGAGAAATCGGGCAGCTGGATCCTGGCCAGCTCCCTCTGCAAGACTTCAAGGCCCTCCTGGCGAGCTGAAAGGAAAGCAAAGAGGAAAAAACGTGGACATCAGAGGCCGACGTCCTCCCGGGAGGAAGCAACAGTCACCATCTTGGCCCTCTATCTCTAACAAGTCCAAAGGAACAGCTCTGTTTTCAGGCCAGGGGTCTCCCGCCTTATGGAGCCTGTGGGCACCCGCGGAATTTTGACGCAGCATGAGTGGACACAGTCACAAAACGGCTGCCACAAAACAGCTGCTGCAGGAGGCGGATCCACCCAGAAAATGGCCGCCACGGCTAACCTTCAGTCACACAGTGAAGATGTTTGTGTCGCAGCGGCAGCTGCAGCCGAAGCAACATCTTTACAAATCTACACAACCAACCAAATCTCCAGTGACCGCTCGGAAGCCACACTTGGCCCACCCGCTTTCTAAAAACACCCGGCAGGCACCAGGGAAAGGGTTGGCAGGGGCTACAGCGCCCACAGGCAACATGTTGGGGGACCCCTGTTTTAGTCCCCTGAGCAGATTTCCACAGGATGATCCCACCTCGGTTGCAGCAGCTCAGGTTTAGCAAAGTGCTCTTAACTACCGAATTCTAACTGCAGATCTCCAAAGAACCCGCCTGCCATGCCATTCACTGGCTGCCGGTTGGGCGGTAGAGTGAAATCAGAATACCTACCGTAATCCAAGCCTTTGCTTGTGATCCTGCCCACAAAGCCAGGGTTGATGCCCTCCACCAGCGTCAAAGAAAGAAAGACCAGCAGGGCAGCCTGGAGCATGTTCCACTGGGCCATTATGGCAGCTTCCAAGGAGGAGAGTGGACCGTGTTGGCTTTTCTGCTTTCGGCCTGCCGAAAAGGGACGCAAGACTGAGCAGCGGGAGGAAGCCCTGACCCTACCGTGAGGATTCCCCTGGGTTGCAAAACGTGGCCCCGGTGTGACTCCAGCCGGGCCCACCCAAAGGCCGCTGCTAAGTTGCAACAAAGGCAACAGCCTCGGGGCTTCATTTTCAAGAAGAGAATCGTGGGAGGGGTCCAACCAGTCAAATCGAGCCGCTCCTTGAGGGTTTGGCAGGGATGTCTGTGGGTTTAATGCTTATTGCTTTATTGGCTGTCTTTGTTTTTTTGTTTTTTTAAATCTGTTTTAGGCTGTTTTCTTATGTTTCTATTGTATGCCACTTGAGTACACTTGGAGAAATACTTTAAACGATAATACAGACGTAAATAACATCTGTACCACAAATTTGGGACTCCTTCCAAAGAAGGTCAGTTTAGTCACTCACAACTAACCTGATGCGTGTTCGGCTTTTTCTGGATTAGGGACTTGGTGGTCCCTGTGTCATTACTGTCCTTCCTTCCTTCCTTCTCTGTTCTCTCTCTCTGCCTCCCTCCCTCCCCTTTCCTTGGAAAAGGGCGGCAAGCAGGAGGGGAGGAGAAGCAGGGGGGAGGGATTGCCTACTGTTCCCCCCCCTCAAACACCAAGAAGACAGAGCATCACTGCCCCAGACAGAGTGTTCCCTCTACATCTTGTGGCTAAGAGCCACTGATGAACTTATCACCATCTAAGAACATGAGAGAATGCCCTCAGGGTGATTGTGTGGTAAGAAAGTGTCATGTAGCAGGCACTAAGAAGGCAGGCAGGATGCACAGAGTGAGCATTCAGATGCAAACAGCAGAGTCTAAAGCCCAGTCCAAGCGTTCAAAAGCAGAGATTCATTGCCAGAGGACTGGTCTGAAAGGCGTAGTCAAGAGGTCCAAGGGCCACACACAAGTCAAGAGCCAGTCCAAAGGTCACCCAGGCACAGCCGCACCAGGCAGAGCACTTGCCCTTTTTATTGCAGTTGCACACTGTGGGTGCGTTCAGACGCGCCGTTTGATCCAGCTTCAACACACTTCGAAAATGGATTAAACGTGCATGTTCAGACAGCAGCAGCTGCCTCCCATCCCCAGTCATTGCTTACTGGAGCAAATACTGGAGCAAAGCATTGTATTTTGATACCAGGTCCTCAAGTGGTGCTTTCTGTGCTCCCTCGGTTAAAAGCGCATTTTCCCCTGTGCGATCGCTCAACTGTGGTCGAGCCACTTCTGATTCTTTAAACCCCCCACCCCCCCATCGCGGAAGCCTCTGGCTTCTGTTTTTCACCCACCATTTTAATTTTTGCATCAGCGATATGCGCGCAAGTGCTCCTCCGCCGCCGCCCACACGTCTATTTTTTAAAAAATTAAATGGCCACTAGTTTTGAGTTCGGGATCCCAAGGAGGCCAGTTTCGGGTGAAAAGTTTAAAGGGACGTGTTCTGTCAGGGCAGTGAAATCACGGTGCTTGGGGAACTGTGGCAGGATTTGCTCCACTGCTTTTGCGCATGCACAAAGTTTTATTTTTTCAGATCTCCAGATAAGCGCCTATGTGCAAAGTTAGAAAAAAACCCCAAAAAAACCCCGGCATACATTTCCGTGTGATTGCGATTGTCCAGAGTAAATTTTTTAAAAAGCCTCATCGAAGCAGGGCGATTTGAGCCGGCTTCAGCATGCCGTCTGAATGCACCCTGTGTCAACATTTTCAGTGAGTTTCCTATCACCACTTGCTCAGCCTCAAGAGATTCCTCTGGAGCGTCTCACAGTCCTCCCTGGTTCTCACCAGCCTGAACAACTTAGTGTCATCTGCAAACTTAGCCATTTCACTGCTTACTCCCAAATCCAAATCACTAATGAACAAGAGAGAAGAGAAAAGATTGGATTTATATCCCGCCCTTCACTCACTTGGAGTCTCAGAGCGGCTTACAAACTCCTTCCCCTTCCTTCCCCTCCCCACAACAGGCACCCTGCGAGGTAGGTGGGGCTGAGAGAGCTCTTTCGAGAACTGCTCTTTCAATAACAGCTCTGACAGAGCTATGGCTTGCCCAAGGTCATCCAGCAGGTGCAAGTGGAGGAGTGGGGAATCACACCCAGTCCTCCCAGATTAGAGTCCGCGCACTTAACCACTACACCCAACTGGCTCTCAAGTTAAAAAACACCGGACCCAGGACGGATCCCTGCGGTACCCCGCTGCTTACCACCTTCCACTGTGAAAACTGCCCATTTAGATTCACTCTCTGTTTCCTGTTTTTAATCCACAAAGGGACTTGTTCTCTTATCCCATGACTGCTGAGTTTACTTAGGAGCCTTTGATGAGGAACTTTATCAAGAGCTTTCTGGAAGTCGAGGTAAACAACATCTATTGGGTCACCCTCGTCCACAAGTTTGCTCACCCCCTCAAAGAGACAAGATCTTCCCGTACATAATCTATGCTGATTCTTCCACAATAGCTTTTGTTTGTTAATGTGTCCGATAATTCTATCCTTAATAACAGATCCCACCAACTTTAGGCTGACCAACCTGCAATTTCCCAGATCTCCACTGGAAACTTTTTTAAAGATCAGGGTTAGATTAGCCATCTCCCAGTGAAGACGGACCCCAAAAATGCATCCAGCTTCTCTGCCATTTCCCTATCACCTTTTAGTAATCCCTTTACCCTTTGGTCATCCAAGAGCCCCACTGCCTCCCTGGCTGGTTTCCTGCCTTCCTGCCTCTAGTGCATTTGAAGAAATTTTTATTCTCGATCTTCACTTTTTTTGCAAGATGCTCCTCAGAGTCCCTTTTTACCTCCCTGATCACCAACTTGCATTTTATTTGCTACAGCCTGTGCATCCTTTTATGCCCCTCATTCGGACTAGCCTTCCACCACATAAAGGAATCTTTCCTACCTTTCACTGCTTCCATTACTCTGTTCATTAGAGAAGAAGAAGAAGAGATTGGATTTATACCCCGCCCTCCACTCTCCAAGGGAGTCTCAGAGCGGCTTACAAACTCCTTTTCCCTTCCCCTCCCCACAACAGACACCCTGTGAGGTAGGTGGGGCTGAGAGAGCTCTTTCCCAAGCTGTCCTTGAGGGAACAGCTGGTGCAGAGCTATGGCTTGCCCAAGGTCATCCAGCCAGGTGCAAGTGGAGGAGTGGGGAATCAAACCCGGTTCTCCCAGATTAGAGTCCGCGCACTTAACCACTACACCAAACTGCATTAACCATGCAGACCTTTTTAAATACCTGTTTGTACCTTTCCTAACCTGCAGTCAATGCCCCCTCTAAGCTATGGCGTCTTGTGAGGGAAAATTGTACTTGGTGAGCTTTTCTGTTTACAGTGTAGGGTTGCCAACTCTGGCTTGGGGGATTTCTGGAGATGTGGAGCAGTGCTGGGGAAGGTGAATGATTCAAGAGGGCTTTTCTGCACAGGTGATCGGGTCGCACTGTACAAAACGGTCCACGAACTTACTCTGGATGAAAGTTTAGGGACTGTGGCCTGTGTTGCGCTGTATAGCTTCCTTGCCCCCCACCAACAAACATGCACACACAAACACACAATTTCATGGTCTTCCTTTTTATTCAACTCTTTGCAGGCTGCATTGTCCTCTTTCCCTGGGAATGCACAGGCCCTCTTCTGTCTTCAGGCAGCAAAAGGAGACAGATTTGGGGCTCTGACGTCAAGACGCACTCTCTCCTCTTGTCCCTCATCAAGACCCCCCCCCCCCCCAGGACAGGGGTAGTATTGTCTCTGTTCCCATTGGCAGCAGAGCTGTGCTAAGGTGAGGATACGACTGCAAGAAAAGCTCCATATTTGTTAATTATCTAAGAATATGAGAACGAGGACAGCTCAGTTGGATCAGACCAAGGGCCTGCGAACCTAGTCTGTTTCCAGTTAGATGTCTCTGGGGAAGCTTGAGGGCAAGACGTGCCAGGGATACCTTCTCCCTCTTGTTCCTTCCTAGCATTCAGCACTTAGAGGTACGCTGCCTCGGAACATGGAGGCTCCATTGAGCCAGACTGCTTCTGGACTGTGACCTCAAAGTCAGCGAGGCGAGGGGCCATGCCACAATGTGCCAGAGTAATGGGCAAGCTTGGCCGTCTGGATGACCCCAAGCCCCTGTAGCGGGAGCTTAAAGGTTTTTCACAAGAGTGCAGAGGGGGGAGGTCTCCTCTGGAGAGGCCCCTCCCCTTGCATTCCCCAGCCACTGGGGTTGGAATTCAAACAGCACAGCCGGAAAACTGTCTGTTGGCAACCGAGATTAAGAAGAAGAAGAAGAAGAAGAAGAAGAAGAAGAAGAAGAGATTGGATTTATATCCTGCCCTTCACTCACTTAAGAGTCTCAGAGCGGCTTGCAAACTCCTTTTCCCTTCCCCTCCCCACAACAGACACCCTGTGAGGTAGGTGGGGCTGAGAGAGCTCTTTCCCAAGCTGTCCTTGAGGGAACAGCTGGTACAGAGCTATGGCTTGCCCAAGGTCATCCAGCCAGGCGCGAGTGGAGGAGTGGGGAATCAATCCCGGTTCTCCCAGATTAGAGTCCGCCCACTTAACCACTACACCAGATTGGCTCTCTGAGGCTGAGAGAGCCTGTGTCGGGAGCCAATTCCCAGGGCCACAATCAGTTTGGGGGAGGGATTAGCTTGTCCCTTCTGCTCAGCTTGCAAGCACGGTTTTGGCACCGGGGAGGCGGGGGGAGCCCTCCAAACCAGGGTCGGCTTGCCAAGGGGGAAGGGGGCAGGCACCGGATGCCGTCGGCTAAGAACAAGGAGTTCAGGAGAGGAACCCTCCCATTCAAAGCCCAAAACCAAGCAGCAGAAGTAGGAGGATGGACGGACGGACGGACGGGAGGGTGGGTGGATAGCTGGCTGGGCTTCCTTTGGTCTTTGCAGCTCCTCTCTCTGTCTTTGGAGTCTTCCCTAACCGTAGCGGACATCAGTTCCAAAGTACAGAAAATTCTGGGGGAGAAATGCAAAATAGCATGAACATACACGAAGCTGCCTTCTACTGAAGCTCCATCACGGTCAGTATCGTCTACTCAGACTTCCAGCAGCTCTCCAGGGTCTTGGGGAGAGAGGACTTTCATACCACCTGTCGCCTGGTCCTTTCTAACTGCAGACAGCAGGGACTGAGCCTGGGACCTCTGCCTTGCTTGGGGGACTGCTCACTGACTGCCAGGAGGCCGGCACCTCCCTTGAAGACCTGCTCTTCTTCTCTGCAATTTGTCACGTACCTGACGTGGTTGGAGGACGGGGTTGGCCAGCTGCAGGTGAGCTGGGAGGGGGAGAGGGAATCCCTGGGCCAGTCGTTCTGGAAGGCAAAAGTCGTGGGAGTCAAGGAAGACAGGAAGCAACAGAATGGGGAGGAAAGTAGCATTTTGTTTCCACCCAGTGGGACTCTCAGTACACCGTACTGCTTCTTCTAACCCACTCTTTGTCAACACACAATAACACAATAACACAATAACAATACCTTTATTGGCATAAAAACGATACAATGCACCCGGCGATATACCACAAAATAGCCAGGTAAAGCAAGATTTCCAGTCCAACCTAATGCAAGGCTCTCCTCCTAGAGACCTCATATAAAAAACTTGCTACAGTCTCAAGAATCTCAGCTCTCTGAGATGACAACAAGGTATCAATAATGAACTCCTCGGATTGATCCCGGAGGAGGGCGATCACCGCTTCAATATAAGCGAGACGAATATCGTTATGAAAACTACAGTGTAAAAGCACATGACCAATAGATTCAATTTCCCCCATCCCACATAGGCAAAATCTCTCTCTGTAGGGGATTTTTTTGAATCTTCCCGAAAGTACAGCTGAGGGCAAGACGTCAAACCGAGCTAGCATAAAAGCCCTACGGAGGTGGGGCTGAAACAAGGTAGTCAGGTAACCTGTAGAGATGTGACTAAAGGAAAGTCCCAAACTCAAAGGGGAACAATGTCTGTGCGCAAGCCTTCTCAGCTCTTGCCCCTCTATCTCCAGGAGTCTTTGTTTAAGTAAATAGAAAGCTTTCTGCTCCGGCAAGGGTAACAGATCATCAAACTTGCAGCCCATTGCAGAGATTTTCTCCTCTATGTTGGTCAGCCAAATTGCTAGATGAGAGTCTGTTAACACTAGGGGCACAAGACTATTTGGGCTACTTCTAAAATGAAGGCGCAGCCAATATTTGAAGGTTATAATCCATGCCGTCGTGGATAACCTTCTTTGTGAAGTCTCGAGGCACATAGCTGCGTATGGGACACATGCTGGTAAGCCCAATATTTTCTTCAAGAACTTAGACTGAACACGTTCAACAGCTTCATTACAGGCTGCAACCCATAGTGGGATGCCATATAACAATTTGGACAAAGTTTTGTGATTAAAAATGTTGAGCGCCGTAGGAATGTACTGCTGACCCTTGGTATAGAAAAATCGGGCAATAGCGAGAGCATTGTTTGTGGATGCCTTAACTGCTTCTTTCACTTGTGTAGCCCAACTGTTAGTGTAATGAAAATGAATCCCCAGATATTTAAAGCTTTTGACTTCTTTGATTTTTTCCCCCTGTATAGTCCAATTGACGGGTTTCCAACTTTTTCTCTGGTTTCTCTTCAGATTGCACTCTTTGTCAAGAAAAGGCAAATACTGCAATCTAAATATCTATTGGGATATTCGGTTAATATAGCAGAGGTTGCCCAGACGTAGATGCGTGATCCTGAGTGCAGTAAATAAACCTCCCAAGACGTATATTGCAAAATAGGAAAAGATTACGTTTATTCAAGTAGCTAATGAAGGAGAAGAGATTGGATTTATACCCCGCCCTTCACTACCCGAAGGATTCTTGGAGCGGCTTACAATATTTTTTCCCTCCCCCTCCCCACAGCAGACACCCTGTGAGGTAGGTAGGGCTGAGAGAGTTCTTTCGAGGACTGCCCTTGAGAGAACAGCTCCGAGAGAACTTGTGACTGACCCAAGGTCATCTAGCAGGTGCAAGTGGAGGAGTGGGGAATCAAACCCGATTCTCCCAGATTAGAATCCGTGCTTGTAACCACTACACCAAACTGGCTCTCAGTTGATGTTCAGGTGGCAGTCATAAGAAGAAAGAGTTCTTTCCCTATTACTAATGGTTTGATTTCGGTCTATTGGACCTGGAACCAGATCCCAATACCAGGATGGCACTGGGATCTGGAAACCCCTTTCCTCTGTCTCTGGGCCCCCATGTGTGAAATGGGTGCAATCAAGGATTTGGGCTAGAAAGCACTTTGCACAGCGGTCCTTACCGTTAATTTGAGGGACCAGGATATGGTCAGCAAAATAGTTCATGACGACCTGCATCAGTTTCACCTGGAGGGGAAGAAGAAACGGCCCATGAGAATGAAACAAGTGGAATGGACCCAGCAAATCACCTGCTCCCTGCCCCGAAGCAGGAATCCCAACAGCTGAAGGACACCCCATCTGCCTTTTCCTGCCCCCCCGAGGTCTGCTGGCTGACTGATTCCAAGGCAGTGAGGAGAACTACCCCCCCCCCGCAGCAGGTCTGAGAAAGGGTTTGAGGAGAGGGCAGCCCCAGATACAAGGGGGTGGGAAGTGCTGCGAAGTTATGGCAACCCCATTGGGTTTTCAAGGCAAGAGGTGGGTTGCTATTGCCTGCCTCTGCGGAGCAACCCTGGACTTCCTTGGTGGGCCCCATCCAAGTACTAACTAGGGCTGACGCTACTTAGCTTCCAAGATCTGACGAGATCAGGCTAGCCGGTCAGGACTACAGACAAACAGAGGTGGTTGGCCATCGCCTGCCTCTGCGTAGCAACCTTGTTCTTCAGTGGAGGTCTCCTATCCAAGTACTAGCCAGGGCTTGCTTCCAAGATCTGATGAGATCAAGCTAGCCTGGGCCATCCAGGTCAGGGCAAAAGATATCCAGAGATGGTTTGCCATTGCCTGCCTCTGCGTAGCGACCCTGGGCTCCTTTAGTGGTCTCCCATTCAAGCACTAACTAGGGTCGACCCTGCTTAGCTTCCGAGATCTGACAAGATAGCAATCAGGCTAGCCTGGGCCTTCCAGGTTGGGGCCCAGATATCTCGGAGGAGGAAAGAACCCAAGGTGGGGTAGCTCTGCCCCCTTAAAGGTCCAAATGGAGAACTGGACCCCTGGATGTGCCTCTGGAGTCCTTGGGTGTCGTCCAAGGCCAGGGGATCCAGTATTTTGAGAAATCAAGGAAGTCTTACTGAGAACGGCCCCACGTCCGAGTGCTTCAAGGACAGCTCCAGCCTAAATGACGGGAAAGAGGGAGAATCAGCTTCCTTGGGCAGGGCAAAGGAAGAGCCGTTTGTTTTGTGTGTTGGGAAACGGCCACCTTGGGGCGAACCCCAGATCCCACAGCCTGAGTTTCCCAGCCCATATAAAAAAGCATTCCATTGGCTTCTTTCAGGGATGCCGGCGGATACAGCTGGGATATCCGAGAAGGTGGAAAAGGAAGACCTTTCGGTGTGAAAATGCAGAGACCCGCTGGCAATATTGCTCACCTGCCAATCTTCAGGGACCCGACAATCTTATTGGACTTCATAGCGGCGTTGGCTGAAATGGTGGTTGACTGGGAATCAAAGGGAGGCGGGTTGGGAGGGTTTTGCAAGCAGTGCAAACATCTTTTAAAACGCTGCCAGATATACCCATGGCCAGCTAAGCAGCTATTTCATAAACAGTGCCATTTGCCATATGCAGATTGATCTTGCAAAAAAAATGAAAAGTAACCCGGAAAAATACAAGAGGCAGCTGAGCCCGGTGGCCGGGTCTCCCCCCATCCCAGCGTCCCACTGCAAAACCCCCCTCCCTTGAACAGTCTGCAATTTATAGAAACAGATGGAGAATCATTCGGGGGGTCTCCTGTCATCCCATAAGAAGAGCCCTGCCAGATCAGACCCATGGTCCATCTACTCTAGCGTCCTGTTTCCCACAGAGAGCGGTGAGGGCATTAAGGCCAAAGCCATTCCCTGAGGCTTCCCACAAACACCTGGCACTCTGAGGTATGCTGCCTCTGAATACAGAGGCTCCATTTTGTCATCGTGGCTGATAGCAACCGGTGGAGCGGGGACATAATTTGGCTGTTGGTGTGGTGGATTGAACTTACCACTTCCAGCACGAACAGGGGGGTCAGGGAGGAGTTGGGGAGGATGGCAAAGGCTTGGACGTCCACCGTCGGCGCAAGAGACAGGCCTTCGGGGGCAATGGCCAGAGACGGTGGAGAAGAAGTTGAGACCACGAGCTTCATGAGCATGTCGGGGTACAGTTTTTCAATCTGGGGGGAAGAGAGCAAGATCAGCCAGTTCAGGCAGCCATTCCACACCATTCCCCTGGAGACGTGGTTCTTTGGGGAGTGAAACCCATTATCTTTGGAAAGGCCTGCCCCCAGACTTTCCTGCAGCCCTGCGCTCCAGAGATGTTTGGTGGCTGGAGTATTCAAAGGGCTGTCCCTTAAAGGAGGGCAGGGAGCTGTTCCTGTTGGCAGCAGAGGAGAGGACTCGCCCATAATGGGTTTAAATTAAGGGCGGGAAGGGACCAGCTGGATATTAGGGAAAACTTTTGTACAGTCAGAGTTGTGCCACAGTGGAACCAGCTGCCTGGGGAGGTGGTGAGTTCCCCCTCCCTGGCAGTCTTCAAGCAGCAGCTGGACAAAGACCTGTTAGGGATGCTCTAGGCCAGTGGTGGCAAACCTATGGCACGCGTGCCAGAGGTGGCACTCAGAGCCCTCTCCGTGGGCACGCACGGCATCTCCCCAGCACAGAGTTTGCAAGATTGGACAGCAAAAATCACATTAATTGTTCAAAAGCATGCCAAATGCAAACTTTTACCTTTCAATAAAAAGTTGTTTGTAGCATTGAAAGCTTTGTTATTGTGTTTTTCTTTTAAGACAAAAGATGTTAATGTATGAGTTGCTTTTTCTAAAACAAAAACCTCAGTATTCAGGTTAAATTGCCGTGCTGGCACTTTGCGATAAATAAGTGGGTTTTGGGTTGCAGTTTGGGCACTCGGTCTCTAAAAGGTTCACCATCACTGCTCTAGGCTGATCCTGCATTGAGCAGGGGGTTGGACTGGATGGCCCATGTGGCCCCTTCCAACTCTGTGAGTCCATGATTCTACCTACCTCATAAGGTGCTCGCCGTGGGGAGAGGAAGGGAAGACGATTGTAAGCCACTTTGAGACTCAAAAGTGGGGTAGAAAAAGCAACCTTTACTAGAATTGTGCTCACTTGCAATGTCTTATAAAGTTCTGTCTGCAACCCAGAGATGATGAATCAGGGAAGCGGCCCGGTGCCACGAGAGACTCACCTGTGGAACCAAGGGGCCAAAGGAGGAGGTGTTCAGCCGGAGTTTAGACTCCTTGGGAATCTGCAGTGAGAGATGGAGGCATTTGGGGATGAGACAACAGAGATGCCATTTGGAAATTCAGCCCTCCGAATTTCCTGCCAGCGGTCCGAGCTGTAGCCAATCCCCAAAACCTGCTAGGAGAGCCAAGACTCAGCAGTGGGACGCTGAAAGTATAAATATGTCCTGCTGTCTGCCATCAGGATGCTTGCCTTTTGAGGCTGACGAATGGCCTGAACTGCAGGCAGTTTGTCTAAGGGGGTAGAAAAGCCTTGATGGAGTTGTAGAAAAGGACACATCGGACACAGCAGGTTTTGACGACAGGTACATTTTTACATTGATGGGGGGGGGTTGTTGTAAATGAAGGCCTGGACAATTGGGGGGGGAGCAGTGGGCCTTAAGAGCTTTAGCCAGTGCTTCTAATCTGGCTGCCCCTCCTTACCATGTCGTCCGTGATGTCATAGGTCAAAGCGCCTGCTTGGAAGTAGACATAGCTGGCTGTATTGAACAGGTAACTGGAGACGCCAAAGTAAAGCATGCGGTCATGATCCACAGGGAAAGGCAGGGCAGGTGGTGAGAAGGGGGCAGCAGAGCGATGGGCGAGGGAAAAGAATTCACCCTGGTGAGAGAGGAAGCAGAAAGAGATCTGGGGAAGGTTGGGGGAGACGTCGGACTCAGCACCTGAGCAATCCCTGGATTTCTATTTCCAGTGTCAGGGCCAGTCTGTCCAGCTGGGCAATCTCTAAATAAGAGACGGATTTTCTACAAATGCAGCAGCAGGTTAAAAATTCCAAAATATTAGCCACTTTTGCTTTGGGACACCTTTTCTACTTCCTGTCATTTTTCGACCAGGAAGTTTTCAAAAATACAGTCTCCTTCCTCCCCCAACTAACAAAGGGCTCTTTGGCTCTCAAAAGTTCACACCCCGGAAATCTTGATGGTCTTTAAGGTGCTTGTGGTGGCGGAAAGTTCTCTCAAGCGGCAGCTGACTTCATAGGCGTCAACTGTGGGGGGGCTCGAGGGCTTGAGCCACCCCCGAAATTTCCCAGGGGGGACTGAGCCCCCCCCAGAAAACAGAGCACCCTCCCCCGCGCCTCCCCGGGCCCTTCCTAGGGCCGCCGCCTCTCTCTCCCCCCCGGCCTGGCCACTCCATCCCTCCCTCCGTCCGTCCAGGGGCCAGCTGAGCAAATGCCCAGCTGACCCCTGGATGGACAGAGGAAGGGATGGAAGCAGGAGTGGTCAGGCCGGGGGGGGAGAGGCGGTGGCGGGGACATGGTCCCAGCAGGTGCGCATGCTTTGCGCACGTGCACGGAAGAACCCCTGCCCCCCCCCCCAAGATTTTTAAAACTCGACGCCCCTGGCCGACTTATGGTGATCCTTGGGGGGGGGGGGGTTCAAGGCAAGAAACACCATTCCCATTGCCCGCCTCTGCATAGCGACTTCCCCTTCCTTCTTGGTGGCCTTCCCTCCAAGGACTAACCAGGGCCATCCCTGTTTCGTTGCCAAGATCTGATGAGATGGGGCCGGCCTGGGCCATTCCGGCCAGGACAGACAAACAGAGCTGGCCGGCCATCGCATGCCTGTGTAAAGAGACCCTGGGCTTCCTTGGAGGTCTCCCATCCAAAGGCTAACCAGGTTCGGCCCTGCTTAGCTCCCAAGCACTGATGAGACCAAGCGAGTGTCAGGGTCTGATATTTCCCGCCCAGGAGGTGGGATGTAGCTATCTGATGACGCACTTCTTCCCTCCCTCAGTTGGAATGTACTCCTTTCCCTTCCTTCTGCCTCCGCCCCTGCCTTCTTCTTATCTATGGCCTTGGACATGTCTTCTCACAGACTATGTTGCTAACTGGGAATTTTCCTACCGGTGCAAACCGCTTTTCCTTCCCGCTTTCTCCCTGGGAATTAACGGACCGGGGTTCTGAGTGCCTTTTTCACTGCTTAGTGACTGGTAGCTGTATTTGCTACACCGCAGTCTGAACATACTATAACTGTATCATGACCCGCCTCGCTCCTCCATTACTGACTCAACAAGTGTGCACCACTTGATCCACCACTAAATAAAAGAAGTTCCCGTTTAAGAGCCTTTGTTTTTGTTTTGAAGTCTATTGGGCTCTCACAGCCAGCCTGGGCTATCCAGGTCTAGGCAACAGTCAAGCAAAGATTGTTTGCCATGGCCGGCCTCTGTGCCTGCCTCTGAATTCCCCTGGTGGGTCTCCCATCCAAATACCGACCGGGGCCAGCCCTGCTTAGGTTCCGGGACCTGATGAGACCCAGGTAGCGTGGGCGACCCAGGTCAGGGTTCCTACTGGACTTGAGCCCCCACCACCACCTGAAACTCCTTTTCCCCCACAAGCCACCTGATGGCTTCCAGAGGGAATTGGATAAACAAATGGAGCAGAGGTCCATCAGTAGCTATTAGCCGCAAGGTATAGATAGGAACTCTCAGTCTGGGGCAAGTGATGCTCTGTATTCTTCGTGCTTGTGTGTGGAGGGGGGACAGTGGGAGGGCTTCTAGTGTCCTGGCCCCACTGCTGGACCTCCTGAGGGCAACTGGAGGTTTTGACCTGCTGCAGGCCCCTGTGTAACGCAGAGAATTGGACTGGATGGGCCATTGGCCTGATCCAACATTGGCTTCTCTTCTGTTCTTATGTTCGTAAGTGGCTCAGTCCTTTCTGCCCCCTCGTCTGTAGACGAAGCGAAGGATTCCTGTGCCTCCAGGTGCCACCGTTCTTTCTTTCTGACCATTCTCCCATGCCTTCAGTGGCCAAAGGAGTGGCCACGACTTCCCCCAGGAATGGCTCCCCAGTATTGCCTGAACTGACTCCCGAAGGGCCTCCTGCTCAAGCGTCAGTGGCTGTCGCTCCTTCCCTTCTCTGTCAAGCACCTAAAAGTGCAGGGTGCGGCACAAAGGAGGCAGGTTTCCCACCTCCGTAAAGACAGGTGAGAAAGATTCGAGTCCAGCAGCACCAACAAGATTTTGCGGGTATCAGCTTTTTTGGGATCAGATATCAGTCAAAGGGAGTTTGGACACCCCAAGAGTTTATGCCCTTGAAATCTTGTTGGTCTTCCAGGTGCTCCTGGACTTGAATCTTGCTGATCCGCCACAGACCAACACGGCCACCCTCCAGGACTCCCCAGGGAGGGTGAAAGGGGTGGAGAGAATCAGGTGAATCGCAAGTCATCAGGAACAGCCCCCCGGAGACTACTCAAGAGCAAAAAGCAGGCCACGGTAACCCACCACTACCTCCTCCTCCTCACGGCTCCCTCCTCTTTCCCTACCTTTAGGTCCAGATCCAGGGAGCCACTTGTTGCAGCGGGAGGGCCAACCAGGGAGTAATCGATCCCGGACACCCTGTCGATCTTTGCCGTGACTGCGAGACAGGAGAGGAAGTCAGGGGACCAAAGTCCTCTCCTCTCTGGCTCATGCCCTTACCAACATCTTAAGACGTGGCACAGGCAGCTTTCACCCCCAAAGACAGTTTCCTCTGCATCTTCCTTGGTATCCTCTGGAGACGACATGGAAGAAGATCTCCAAATTCTGGCTGGGAAGGGGGTTCAGAAATGGGTTCTCCACCATAAGCCTCAGCCAGAAGTGTCCTTGCGTCCCAGCGGAAGGTCATGAGAGACACCTTCCCTCCACTGCCACAAAGGCCACAGAGGACAGATAGGGCAAGGTGTGGAGCCTTGGTCCACCTGGCGAGGAAGGATGCTTCTTCCTTCTGCTCCCTCCAGCTTCTTCCTGCCCCTCCCCCGGATGCCCCCGTACCTGGCAGAGTCTGCAGATAAGGTTGTAGCTTGGAGCTGATGGAGCTAGACACCACGCTGCAGACCTGTGAGAGAGAGAGAGCAGGGAGGCGGTGTCGATGGCCGTCTGTCTCCCTGGCAGGAGAGCAGCCCCTGGCCTTTCTACGTCCCTGCCCAGGGCAAAGCAACTCATTACAGGGATCAGATTGTGAGTGCTGGACTGATAGAACCAGCAAGGAACATCTGAGATCCCACAAATGGCAGAGTAGGGATCAGTAACCACATCTGGGACAGCTAATTTTACCCACAGCTGGCCAAACAATTTGGGTTTCCAGAAATGATAACGACAAAGTCTTCTTTCGTTCTGCTGCCCTGCAGGCCTTTGCTGTCCACTAGGTAAAGGTAAAGGTCTCCCTTGCTCGAAAGCCAGTCGAATCCGACTCTAAGGACGCGGTGCTCATCTCTGTTTCCAGGCCGAAGAGCCAGCACTGTCCGAAGACGTTTCCGTGGTCCCGTGGCCAGCGTGACTTGATGCCGAGGCGCATGGAACGCTGTGACCTTCCCACTGAAGCGGTACCTATTTATCTACTAGCAATGTCTTGCTTCCGAACTGCTAGGCAGGAGCTGAGGCCAGAGACGGGAGCTCACTCCATCACGTGGCACTCAGGTCTCGAACTGCTGATCTCCCGGTCTGCAGTTCAGCGTCTTAACCACTAAGCCACCGCAGCCCCTTTGCTGTCCACTAGACGGCGCCAAATCCATCCAGTTCACCTGTGAATGGCTGCAAATGCCGTCTCTTTCCTTAGGTGGACTTTTTGGGAGCCTGCGGTTCTCTCCAGTCCTTCCTGCGCCCTCAGACACCGCAACCGGTGCCAGGTACCCATGTAGCAATTATTGCAAACAGCCTGTCCACTTGTCCTGGCACGGGCTTTTATGAGGAGCAAAAGATGCCGCTGTCGGAGGGGGCCCCTGCTCCATTCGAGACAGGACTGGCTAATCAGGGGGGTGGATTTCTGCCCCAGATGTGCCGATACCTTCCCAGCTAAAAGGCCTTTTTGAACGCTGGGGAGGGGGCGGGTGGTTTGGGTGAACCAAAGAAGAATGGTCTGGGTCAACACCACTTGACTTCTGGGGTGCAACCTGCTGCACAGGGACAGTTGTGGTGATTCTGGGGCTCCGGGCAAAAGTCCAGGACAGGGCCCCACACTTACTGCTCCCCCCCCCCTCTTGATCCAAGCAAAGGGCGGCCTCTGCAGCTGCCCCCAAGTGGGGTGGGCACGAGCCCCAGACATGGCAGCAAGCAGGCAGCCAGTGGGCGGAGCCCTCCCCATGGCAATGCATCTCCCCCCACATGACATGGCGCCTTCTGGCCCACTGGGACTCCCCTCCTTCCGTACATTGGGAGGAGGAGAAGTCCCCCACCATCTCTCTGGCACTGGCAGGGCTTATCAATCGGCTCTCTCCCCTCCTCCCTCTGCAGAGCGCATAGGGTCCTTTCTGCACTCTCCTTTTAATCCACATTCACCGCGGTGTCCTCCAAGCGATTCTCCACTAAAATCAAATTCAGCCTTCTTTTTTAATCCAGGTTCCCCCCACCCCCCCCACCCCCACCCCGGTTCTGCACTGAAATCGAGTTCTTCTTTTTGCTCTGCCAGCTGCCTTGGTTGCCATCTGAGTGCCAGATTACACCCTGCAGAGCTCCCCCCCTGCCCTCCCCAGGGTCCACCCCCATGTCTCTCTGGCCCTAAGGCAGCTCCGTGTGTTCCAGAGAACCTTTAGAAGCCGACATACAAACTGGCTTTACCTGGTCTTCCATGGCGTTCCTTAAGGCAGACTCGATTTGACTGTCAAAGAGATTGTACAACCAGCTGGGGAAAGAAAGGAGACAGCGTATGTATGGGGAGGGACGTATAGTAGCTCAACAAGTCCAGAGAAGATGCCCCCTGTTTGAGATCCTGCCCGTGAAGGTCAGCTTGATTTATTTGTTTGAGACATTTATCCGCTGCTTTCCTTTTTTATGGAGCTCATGGCATATTACCATATTAAGAACATAAGAACAAGAACATAAGAGAAGCCAATGTTGGATCAGGCCAGTGGCCCACCCAGTCCAACACTCTGTGTCACATAGGGGCCAAAAACACCAGGTGCCCTCAGGAGGTCCAGCAGTGGGGCCAGGACACTAGAAGCCCTCCCACTGCTGCCCCCCCTCCCCGTCAAGCACCAAGAATACAGAGTGTCACTTGCCCCAGACCGAGAGTTCCTATCTATACCTTAGCCACTGATGGACCTCTGCTCCGTATGCTTATCTAATTCCCTCTTGAAGCCGTCCATATTCATAAAATGCAAAACACAGGGTGCATGAAAATGCATAATACCAAAATTTAACATCTTCTTTAATCAGATGCAGTCCTAAATTAAACCACCTTCAAATGCCTCCTGAAGACTGACAGTGAGGGGCCAGGTGCATCTCCCTGGGGCGGTCATTCCGTAATCGAGGAGCTGCCACCAAAAAGGCCATGTCCCGTGTGCCCACCACCACATGAGCTTCTTTGACTGATGGGTCAGTCGGGAGGGCCTCTGCCTGCAATCTTAATTCTGGGGCAGGAACATGTATGGGAGGAGACGTTCCTTAAGATACCCCGGTCCCCAGCCATGTAGGGCTTTAAAGGACAAAACCATCACCTTGAATGGGGCCCAGGAATGGACTGGTAGCTAGGGTGACTGCTGTCACATCGGGGTCACAACATGCTCCTGATCGCTGGTCCCGACCGGCAGTGTAGCGGCAGCATTCTGCGCTTGTTGTGTAGCAACCCTGAACTTCCTCAGTGGTCTCGCATCCATCCAACTGTTAACTATGGCCAGGGGTCATTTCGTAGAAAAAGAGGTGCAGGAGCTTATTAGCATAACTTATTTGCATATGCCACACCCCCTAACATACCAGAAGTGTGTCAGAAGGTGACACCCACCCCTCAGGCTCCCCTCCACAGGTGAGTGAAACTGACCTGCTCTTCCTCCATTCCCTCCCCCATCCAGTACTTTGTGCAATAAAAATAAGCATAAAAAACACACCCTCATTCTCTTCCTGCTCCCTTGAAACCACGAGGTTTCAAGTAGACTTGAGATACCCAGGACATGTGCACCACCCATCCCTTCCCCTTCCCCTCCCCACTACAAGACACCCTGTGAGGTAGGTAGGGCTGAGAGAGGTCTTTTGAGAACTGCTCAGGAGAGAACAGCTCTGAGAGAACTTGTGACTGGCCCAAGGTCACACCAGCAGCTGCATGTGGAGGAGTGGGGAATCAAACCCGGTTCTCCCAGATTAGAGTCCAACTCCTGACCACTACACCAAACTGATGGGGTGGAAGCTGCTGGAGGGTTGGTGAAATTTCTCCAGTACTTATGTGCCATGTGCCCAGATAAAAAATGGTCTACTTAGAAAACTTATATGCCACCTTGAGCAAGTCTCTGGAAAAGCAGCACACAGTCATAAAAGGAACAATGATAAAATTATCAATATTACAACAAAACATTAAAAAGAATAAAGACCCTAGCAGGGCTTTCCCCGGGGCGCTGCGCCTCTGCACTGCTCGGGGAAGCTGAGGAGGGGGCGGGGCTTGGTCATGTGCCTGCCCCCTGGGCTCCTCACTCCCGGAGCTGCGCTCCTGTGCGCTCCCGCTCCAATGGACCCCTGACTATGGCCAACTCTGCTTAGCTTCAAAGATCAAATGATATCAGGCTATCCTGGGCCATCCAAGTCAAGATGAGAGACAAACAGAGGGGGTTTCCTGTTGTCTGCCTCTGCATAGCAACCTTGGGCTTCCTCAGTGGTCTCCCATCCAAGTACTGACCAGGGCTGACCCCACTTAGCTTCCAAGATCTGACGAGATCGGGCCATCCCAGGCCATCCCAAGTTGACACACATACCTCCATGTGCCATCAATGCGCACTTGGACATTGGAGATGTGGGTGCTGCACCCAGAGGTGTCGGCGGTGAGCCTCCCGGCAGAATCGTTGCCCAGCTTTAAGCCCACAGAGATGGAGAGACCCTCGATCTTCAGGTCCAGTGAGCCGTGGTCGCTCCTGTTTGGAAACACCAGTGGGGGGAATAAAGGATTTCCGCTGGCAGAAGAGCAAAGTTAGCTTGGCTTGGAAAACAAATGAACAATGGAGGGGCACAGGATCACCTACAGGAGAGTCACAGGTTGCCAACCTTCTGGTGGTTGCACTCTCCCCCCAGGTTCGGCTCCTTGGCCGGCTCTGTTGGGCAGTTGGGTTTAAACTGGGCTGCCCAGCGGGGCCTCTGGGGAGAGCTCTCCCTGCAGGATCAGCTCCTGATACACACACAAAACCCCGTTTCTGAAAAGACTCTCACTTGCACCTCAGCCATTCCTTATGAATAATTTCCCCCAGCAACCCAATAAACTCTTATTGCTAAACACATTCAACTTGTCAAAAAAAATATCAAAGCTTTACATGATGGGGAAAGTGAGCATCAATGAAGGGGGGAAGATGGCGGAAGGTGCAGTGTGGACGGCCTCAATGTGGGTAGTGGAGTGGCCTTAGAAGGGTGGGGGAAAGGGAGGTGAGGGGAAACAAGGGCATCTCTATGCTGTGCATGTCTGTTGGGTTTTCTTTGTGGTTCTGCATTTCAACTCGCTTCCACCATGCATGTCCATCAGTTCCCCCCCCATTCTGCACTGATTTTTGTCCCTTCAGTGCTCAGTTTGTTTTCCAGTCTCTGTATCCCTGAGTTTTCTGAGAAGAGAAGGAGGAGGAGATTGGATTTAGACCGCGCCCTTCCCTCAGAGTGAAGGCTTACAAACTCCTTCCCCTCCTCACAACAGACATCCTGTGAGGTAGGTGGGGCGGAGAGAGCTCTTTCAAGGACTGCCCCTGAGAGAACAGCTCTGAGAGAACTTGTGACTGACCCAAGGTCACAACAACAGTTGCAAGTGGAGGAGCGGGGAATCAAACTCGGTTCCCTCAGATTAGAGTCTGCACACTTAACCACTACACCAAACTGGCTCTTCATGAGTCACTGTTGAAAAACTGAGCAGCGACTCACAAGTCACTAAAAGCTCATTCCCTGCCACAAAATTGACACACCCAAAGATATCACATGGAGGATTGCTGTAAATCAGGGCTCGGGAGAATGCAGGGTCACGTTGCTCCCCGTCTCCCCCTTTCATGGATATCTTTGCAAACTCTAAGTCATGTGCCGTCTCTACCCTGCAGAAATCTCACATGTGCGCTCAGGCCTGGTGCATACAGAATGTGGCAGAACAGGCCTACTGCAGGCCCTATTCCACGCTGCCCACCAAGGTTTTCACAACACCTTGGAGAGGCTTTTCTCTCTCTCAGGTAGCCCATTGCCACCACTTGCCCTTTGCAAGAATTGCCCGCTGGGACTCCCAGGTTCTTTTCCAAGTTCTGAGGCCTGGCATCTGTGTCTCCCGCTATCAGGCGTCTGGTCACCATGGGGACAGTTTCCGGCCTTGTGCACCCCTGGAAGAACAGCCACTTGCCAACTGCCAGCCCTTCCCCTGGTGCTTCTTTTAAAATAGCGTGTCTGGGATGGTGGAGGCCTATGTGGTACAGAGAACCACTGCAAGCATCAAAAGTTATAAAGTGTTTATTAAAAAATAAATTATTCTCAACCATACATTTAGCACAGCACCAGGTTGAGCAAGGGATTAAAAAGAAATGGGTAAAATGCCAGTCCTCTATCCCTCTCTTTATACATGCTTTATCAGATGTCCTAGTGTATGAAATTACAAACCTCTATAGAGTTTCCTATACTTTGAAGCTTCCTTCTGTTCTACGGGACAGCACAAGATTAAATGGCTGCCTCCTCCAGAACTCAGCTCAGATTTCTGTCTGGTCTGATGGACCCAGCACTGAAGGGACCTTCCTCCTTGCTCCTCTGTTTTTATCACCTCTCTTTTCCCCACCCACTGACCAGGTCAGGTCAGAGAAGCACTCCCTCCAATCTCCAGTTTCTTACTTCCTAAAGCCTTGCTAGAGCTTAGTTCCTCCCAGTCTAGACATTCTGGTAAAATGCATGTCGATAAAGTCCATTTTGGCATTCTGGAAAAGTCCATTCTGGTAAAGGGCATTTTGGCATCTGATGCAGCCCCACTGTGAAGGTCTTATAGTCTGGTTTATGGCCCAGCTGCTCCAGTTCTGAGATGGTTGTATTTGCAAATTATAGTGCCGTCTCTCCTCAACTCATATTCCTTGTTTTAAATTGTTTTAATTATTTATTTCCCATATCATTCTGTTATTCGAATTGCTGTTGTAATCCACCCTGAGCCCGCTTGCGGGGAGAATGGAATATAAATTTGAAAAAAACAAATAAAATAAAAATTCTGGTAAAGTGCATTTTGTATTCAGCATTCTGGTAAAGAGAGCCAGTTTGGTGTAGTGGTTGAGTGCGCGGACTCTAATCTGGGAGAACCGGGTTTGATTCCCCACTCCTCCTCTTGCACCTGCTGGATGACCTTGGGCAAGCCATAGTTTTGGCACAGCTGTTCCTGAAAAAGAGCAGCTTCTGTCAGAGCTCTCTCAGCCCCACCTACCTCACAGGGTGTCTGTGGTGGGGAGGGTAAGAGAAAGGAAAGGAGATTGTAAGCTGCTCTGAGACTCCAAGTGAGGGGAGGGGTATGACTCCAATCAAGTCTCTTCTCTTCTTCTTCTTCTTCTAAAGTGCAAATCCCATTAACAGAAGCAAAGTGATACAGGCAGTGCACAATTACACTAAAATGAACAGGAGTCTTCAGGGGGGTTAAAGACTGATGAAGCATCATATTCCTTAGAGAAGAGCCCTCTATGGAGCTATGCCTCTCTGTGGTGGCATCCACATATCACTGCATGGCACACCGCAATAACTTCCCACGTGGAAAAGACCATCCAGTGACGGCGAAATCTGCAGCCGCTTGTGGATGTGGTCTGACAGCACAAAACAGTGAGGTGGCCACCTATGATCTACTATTATCGTAAGCCGCTTTGAACCACAATGAAAGGTGGAGTAGAAATGAATAACCCTGGTGGCCCTCTGCTCCCCTCTGACTCCTGGACACTGAGGATGAAGCACCCCAGGGCCACTATGCTTAGATGGTGAGAGCCTGACCCAACTGGGCCAATCTCATGTTTGTGTGGAAGAGCAGCTTCTGCCAGCGATCCCCTTGGCGCAGCGACTGTGAACATTAGAGAGGACAGGAAGTGACAACGGACTTACGCCATCCAATTCCTCCACTGCCACTCCCCGGAGACCTCGGCGAAGGCATCGGTGACAGAGACCTTGAGGCCCACGCTTGGGATAGGCGTGATCGTTGAGCTCGGCAGCTGGAAGGACTGGATTTTCAAGCTTCCCAAAAAAAAGAGACAGGAGAAGGTAGTTGGTGTGGTGAGGCAGCTCAGAAGTGGGGGCTGGTATTGACCTTTAAAGCCTTGAGTGGTCTGGGAGCAGCCTATCTTCGGGACCGTCTCCTCTGGTATGTCCCTGGGAGAGCGTAATGCTCTACTGAGCATAACCTGCTGGTGATCCATGGCCCCAAAGACATCTGGCTGTCCTCGATCGGAGCCAGGGCTTTCTCCAACCTGGTGGAACTCTCCGCCAACTTCCATCAGGGCCCTGTGGGACTTAATGGAATTCTGCGGGACTTGAGGAGTAATATACAAGAGATCTCAGGAAAAGCAGTTAAGAACAATTGAAATACAACTGTGATATAATTACACAGTGTAACATTGTATAGTTAATTATATTGTTTACGAAGCACATTCATACCAACATTTACATGAAAAGGGTATAACAGATAAATGTTTTAAATAAAGTAGTCATGCCAAAATACAGTTCGAATCATTTCCTTATCAGTTTCTTCTCGTGGGTGTTTAGTCCAAGCGTAGCGACCGTCAAGGCGTCCAATGGGCCAGCTGAAGATCCCCGTTTCCGTCCTTTCTCAAGGCAAACCTGCCAGTCAAACCAGACTTTTCAAATTTGTTTGTAGAATTCTGTTACACAATCTTGCTGTAGCACAGAACTTTACACCGAGACAGGGTGAAGCTCTGTAATAGAATTCTACAAACAAATTTGACAAGATTGGTTTGACTGACAGGTATACGCTGTTACAATGAGTAATTATATCATGCTTGTATGTCAGTTATACTTAGCTGCCCGAGGAGGGCTGGGGGGCAGGCTATCAGTTTGGGCACTGAGAAAACGAATGAGTCACCTTTGATTCCAGCCCAGGGGCATTCTGTCCTAACTGTACTCAGCATCAGGGGTCATCTGGGGCCGGAGCAAGGCAGAGCTGAGCTCCACCAGCCCAGGAGTGGGCACTAGAGCAGCCATGGGCCAAATCAGATTCTCTGATCTGATTTGGCCCGCCGCCGAATTGCTGCTGAAATTCAGTGGCAGCTTTAAAAGCAGCTGGAGGGGAGGGGGTTTGAGGGAGAGGCTCCAAACTTACAGGGTAACTGCTGGAGCCTCTCCCCCAAATACCCACCAAGTTTCAAGAAGATTGGACCAGGGGGTTTAATTCTACGGGCCCCCAAACAGGTTGCCCCCATTCCCTCCATTGTTCTCTATGGTGGGGAAAAGGTAATGTTTTGGGGGCCCGTAGAATAGGAGCCCGTGGTCCAATCTTCTTGAAACTTGGTGGGTATTTCAGGGAGAGAAGTTCTCTGCAAGTTTGGAACCTCTTCCTCAAACTCCCTTTCCTCCAGTCCCTCATATACCCTATGAGTTTTTGCCATTGACTTCAATAGCCCATAGAGTATAATAGGGCTGAAACTGACATTCGGCCGGTGATGTCAGGGGGCGTGGTATATGCTAATGAGTTATGCTAATATGTATGCTAATGAGCTTCTGCACCTCTTTTTCTATGAAATGATCCCTGCTCAGCATGATGCCGGTGGCAGTGGCCTCACCTGTGGAACCGGTAATCTATGTCTCCCAAAATGAAGACTTCAAAGGACCCAGAGAAATTGGGCAGCTGGATCTTGGCCAGCTCCCTCTGCAAGACCGCAAGGCCCTCCTGGCGAGCTGAAGGGAAAGCAAAGAGGAAAAAACGCGGATATCAGAGGCCGACGTCCTCCCGGAAGGAAACAACGGTTACCATACTTGGCAGCTACAAGCATGGACAGCTTCAAGAGGGAATTAGATAAACATATGGAGCAGAAGTCCATCAGTGGCTATTAGCCACAAAGTGTAGATAGGAACTCTCAGTCTGGGGCAAGTGATACTCTATGTTCTTGGTGCTTTGGGGGGGGGGCGATAGTGGGAGGGCTTCTAGAGTCCTGGCCCCACTGCTGGACCTCCTGAGGGCACCTGGTGTTTCTGTCCACTGTGTGACACAGAGTGTTGGACTGGATGGGCCACTGGCCTGATCCAACATTGGCTTCTCTTATATTCTTATGTTCTTACCACCCTGGCCCTCTATCACTAACAAGTACAAAGGAACAGCTCTGTTTTTAGGCCAGGGGTCTCCTGCCTTATGGAGCCTGCAGGCACCCATGGAATTCTGGTAGAGCATGAGTGGACACAGCCCCAAAACAGCTGTCACAAAATGCTGCTGCAGGAGGTGGATCCACCCAGAAAATGGCTAACCTTCAGTCACACAGTGAAGATGTTTGTGTTGCGGTGGCAGCTGCAGCTGAAGCAACATCTTTAAAAATCGACACAACCAACCAAATCTCCAGTGACCACTCGGAAGTCACACTTGGCCCACCCGCTTTCTAAAAACACCTGGCAGGCACCAGGGAAAGGGTTGGCAGGGTCCATTGCGCCCACGGGCAACACGTTGGAGGACCCCTGTTTTAGTCCCCAAAGCAGATTTTTGCAGGATGATTCCAGCTCAGGTTTAGCAAAGTGCTCTTAACCACCGAACTCGCACTGCAGATCTCCAAAGAACCCGCCTGCCATGCCATTCACTGGCTGCCGGTTGGGCCATAGAGTGGAATTAGGTTACCTACCGTAATCCAAGCCTTTGGTCGTGATCCTGCCCACAAAGCCAGGATTGGTGCCCTCGACCAAGGTCAGAGAAAGAGAGACCAGCAGGGCAGCCCGAAGCGTGTTCCACCGGGCCATCATAGCAGCTTCGAGGGAGGTGGAGAGATGCACCCCTGTGCTTTCAGGCTGTCGAAAAGGGAAGCAAGACTGAGCTGTGGGAGGAAACAGGAAGTCTGCTTCTGCCACGGGGGTTCCCCTGAGTGGCAAAACTTGTCCCTGATAAGTATCCAGCTGGGGGCCCACCCAGAGGCTGCCGCTTGCAACAAACCCAAGAGCCTCAAAGTTTCGTTTTCAAGAAGATCATTGTGGAAGGGGTCCGGCCTGTCAAGCCGAGCCACTTCTTGAGATGCTGGGGGAGGGGCATGTTTGTGGCTTTAATGTTTATTGGTTTATTGTTCTTTCAAAAAAAATCTGTTTTAGGATGTTTTCGGCTGTTTTCTATTGTATGCCACTTGAGTACATTTGGAGAAATACTTTAAACGATAATACAGACGTAAATAACATCTGTACCACAAATTTGGGACTCCTTCCAAAGAAGGTCAGTTTAGTCACTCACAACTAACCTGATGCATGTTCGGCTTTTTCTGGATCAGGGACTTGGTGGTCCCTGTGTCATTACTGTCCTTCCTTCCTTCCTTCCTTCCTTCCTTCCTTCCTTCCTTCCTTCCTTCTATAAAGTACTGAGCCCAGAGACACGTTGCAGTGAAAGCAGCTCATAAGTTTATTGATGGTATGATTCCAGGCTGCTGAACGGGGCTTGGGGGTCTGCTTAAATACACGCCTAAACCGCACCCCTGGCCTTGCCCAAACTCCCTGATAGGATTAGTCACCAGTTACCTTAAACTATAGGTCCCCTGGTGGAACCTGGGTGGCCACTTGGTCTAATTTACAATCTGGCTGGGCTCTTGTCTCCCAAAGAAGAAGAAGAAGAAGAGATTAGATTTATACCCCGCCCTTCACTCACTTGGAGTCTCAGAGCGGCTTACAACTCCTTTCCCTTCCCCTCCCCACAACAGACACCCTGGGAGGCAGGTGGGGCTGAGAGAGCTCTTTCCCAAGCTGTCCTTGAGGGAACAGCTGGTACAGAGCTACGGCTTGCCCAAGGTCATCCAGCCAGGTGCAAGTGGAGGAGTGGGGAATCAAACCCAGGTGCAAGTGGAGGAGTGGGGAATCAAAGCAGAGCTCTGGTAGCCAGCCCGGCCATATGCGTTTCTCTGACCACATGCACGGTTGCCATTAGGATGTAACACCTTCCTTCCTTCCTGTTTCTTTAATTGAAAAGGGCAGCAAGCAGGAGGGGAGGAGAACTGGGGCAGAGGGGCTGCCGGGTCTCTTGTTCTGTTGTGTGGACCCCACAGAGCAAATCCCCCCCCCCCAAGTGCTGGTCTACAGGGAGTTCAGTTGCTCAGCAGCTGTACCTTATTGCAGCCAATGCACAATGTAGCCTCTCTTTTTCACACACACATTCACATACTCACAAGCGTGCTCTCATACTGCCAATGTGGTTTGAAGCTGGGGTATATTTTGCCGTCATGAATGACATGCAGAATCGGGGCTGCAGGCCAGCCAGGGGGAAGACAAGGTGGCCCAGGTTCTCCCAGCAGAGTCGCCAACCTCCAGGTGAGGCCTGAATGCAGTTGCCAGCTCAGAGTTGGAAAATTCCAGGAAATTTGGGGGAGGGGCTGCAGCACGGGAAGGGCAGGGAGTGGGGAGCTGAGGGCCCTCCGGGGAGGATAATGCCACAGAGTCCGCCTTCCAAAGCAGCCATTTTCTCCATAAGAACATAAGAGAAGCCAATGTTGGATCAGGCCAGTGGCCCATCCAGTCCAACACTCTCTGTCACACAGTGGCCAAAAACACCCCAGGTGCCCTCAGGAGGTCCAGCAGTGGGGCCAGGACACTAGAAGCCCTCCCACTGTTGCCCCCCCCCCTCAAGCACCAAGAATACAGAGCATCCCTTGCCCCAGACTGAGAGTTCCTATCTATACCTTGTGGCCAATAGCCACTGATGGACCTCTGCTCCATATAAGAACATAAGAGAAGCCAGTGTTGGCTCAGGCCAGTGGCCCCTCCAGTCCAACACTCTGTGTCACACAGTGGCCAAAATACCAGGTGCCCTCAGGAGGTCCAGCAGTGGCGCCAGGACACTAGAAGCCCTCCCACTGTTGCCCCCTTCCCCCCAAGCACCAAGAATACAGAACATCACTTGCCCCAGACACAAGAACAAAAGAGAAGCCACGTTGGGTCAGGCCAGTGGCCCACCCAGTCCAGCACTCTTTGTCACACAGTGCTCAAAACCTAGGTGTCATCAGGAGGTCCACCAGAGGTGCCAGAACTCCAGAAGCCCCTCCCACTGTTGCCCCCCCCCCCAAGCACCAAGAATACAGAGCATCACTTGCCCCAGACCGAGAGTTCCTATCTATGCCTTGTGGCTAATAGCCACTCATGGACCTTTGCTCCATATGTCCCACCAATCCCCCCCTGGAAGCTATGTATACTTGTAGCCGCCACCACTTCCTGTGGCAGTCAATTCCACGTGTTACTGACTCACTGAGTGAAGAAGTACTTCCTTTTATCTGTTCTAAGCCTACTGCTGATTAATTTCACTGAATGCCCATAGGTTCTTGTATTGTGAGAAAGGGGAAAGAGCAGTTCTTTCCCTTCCTTATTTAGCCCATGGATAATTTTGTGAACCTCTATCATGTCACCCCTCAGTCCTCATTTTGTCAAGCTAGAGTGCCCTAACCTCTTTAACCTTTCTTCATAGGTAAGGTGTTCCGACCCCTTAATTGTTTTAGTGGCCCTTTTCTGCACTTTTCCCAAAGCTATCATATCTTCGTCGAGGTGCAGTGACCAGAATGGTGCACGGTATTCCAAATAAGGCCACACCATCAATTTCTCCTGGGTCCTGTTCATGCTTTAAAAAGGCAAAACACGCTAAGGGCCGTAACAAACCTCTTGAGTAGTGCAATCGGTCAAGGGCAGAAGAGAAGGGAAGAAGTCTGGTAGCTGAGTAGCAGAGGCAGGGAAGGGGAAGACAGCCAGGATGGCTCAGGAAGAGCTTGGGGGGCAGGTTCTGAGAGGAGACCGAAGGGGTGAACAGGAGGCAGCCGAAGGGACAGAGTAGAGGCGGGATCGCCAGAGACTATGCTTCTCCAATCCCCTCTGGAAGATGTCTATGCTTGTAACTGCCACCACTTCCTGCAGCAGTGAATTCCACATGTTAACTACTCTTGGGGCACATGTTAACTACTCTTTAGTCTGTTCTCAACTGACTGCTCATTAATTTCATTGCATGCCCACATTGTATTGTGATTGTATTGTGAGAAAGTGTCATGAAGCAGGCAGAGGAAGGCTGGCAGGACACATAGAGTGAGCATGCAGATACAAACAGCAGAGTCTAAAGTCCAGTCCAAGAGTTCAAAAGCAGAGATTCATTACCAGAGGACTGGTCTGAAGGGCGTAGTCAAGAGGTCCAAGGGTCACACACAAGTCAAGAGCCAGTCTAAAGGTCACACAGACAAGGCAGGTTCTGGCACTGTAGACTCAGAACAGGGTAACTTTTGTTTCCACAACAAGCAGGCTCCATTAGCTGGTTTCATAGGTACCCACTGACACGCCTTGTTAGCAGCCAGCTGCTGGAGCATAACTCTGCAACAACTCCAAGATGTTTTCAGCAAGTAGCTGGCGACTCGCAGCTCCATTCTAAGCTTCTGTCTCCGATGCTCAAAGGGTGGAGGAGAGCCTGGTGGACTGGCCTCACTTAACTGGGTCTCACCTGCTGCATCAGGGTAGGGGGCAAATGGCTCTGGGTCAGCTGCTGGCTGTGAGCCTTGATGAGCCTGCAGCTCCTCTTCCAGTTGCCTGTTTTCTGCTGGTTCAAGGCTGCCTATACGGAGCTCCCCTTCTCCCGAGGCATCCTCAGTCCCCACTGTTGCTGAGCCCTGACTGGCCCATGACTAGGGTTCCCAGGTCTGGGTTGGGAAATACTTGGAGACTTTGAGGGTGGATCCAGGAGAGGGCGGGGTTTGGGGAGGGGTGGGGCCTCAGCATGGTACAGTGCCATAGATTCCGCACTTCAAAGCAGTCATTTTCTCCAGGGGAGCTGATCTCTGTCAGTTGGAGATTGGTTGTGAAAGCAGGAGATCTCCAGGCCCTACCTGGAGGCTGACTGCCCTACCCATGACAGAAAGGGAGAAAAGTGCTTCTTTCTCTACCTTCTCTATCCCATGCCTAATTTTGTCAGCCTCTCTCGGGTCACCCCTCAGTCGTCATTTCGCCAAGCTAAAGAGCCCTAACCTCTTTAACCTTTCTTCATAGGGAATGGGTTTCAACCCTTTTATCATTCTAGTTGCCCTCTCCTGCACTTTTTCCAATGCTAGAATATCTTTTTTGAGGTGTGGTGACCAGAACTGTACGCAGTATTCCAAATGAGGTTGCACCATAGATTTAGACCGGGGCATCATGATACTGGCTGATTTGTTTTCAGTCCCCTTCCTAATAATCCCCCGCATAGCATTTACACACTGAGTTGACATTTTCAGTGAGTGACCCACCATGACTTTAAGATCTCTCTCCTGGTTAGTTACCTCCAGTTCGGACCCCATAAATGTGTACTTATAGTTCGGATTTTTGCCTCCAGTGCGCATTACTTTGCATTTGCCCATGTTTAACCTTATTTGCCCTGCTGATGCCCACTTTCCCAGCCTCAAGGGATCCCTCTGGAGCGCCTCACAGTCCTTGGTTCTCACTGCCCTGAACAAGTTAAGTGTCGCCTGCAAATTTAACCACTCCCCTGCTTACTCCCAAAGCGAAATCATTAACAAACAAGTTAAAAAGCACCAGACCGAGTACTGATCCCAGCTCTACTCCACTGTGAAAACTGCCCTTACCACCCTCCACTGTGAAAACTGCCCATTCACTCTGTTTCCTGTTTTCAATCCACAAGAGGACTTGTCCTCTTGTCCCATGACTGCTGAGTTTACTTAGGAGCCTTTGAAGAGGAACTTTATCAAGAGTGTTCTGGAAGTCTAGGTAAACAACATCTACTGGGTCACCCTCGTCCACAAGTTTGCTCACCCCCTCAAAGGGACAAGATCTTCCCTTACATAATCTATGCTTATTCTTCCACAATAGCTTTTGTTTGTTAACGTGTCTGATAATTCTATCCTTAATAACAGACCCCACCAACTTACCCAATATTGATATTAGGCTGACCAACCCGTAATTTCCCTAATCTCCTCTGGAAATTTTTAAAGGTCAGGGTTAGATTAGCTGTCTCCCAGTGAAGACGGACCCCAAAAATGCATTCAGCTTCTCTGCCATTTCCCTATCATCTTTTAGTAAACCATTTAACCTTTGGTTATCCAAGGGCCCCACTGCCTCCCTGGCTGGTTTCCTGCCTCTAATGCATCTGAAGAAATTTGTACTATTGGTCTTCACATACTTTTGCAATATGTTCCTCAGAGTCCCTTTTCACCTCCCTGATCACCAACTTGCATTTTATTTGCTACAGCCTGTGTGCCCTTTTATGCCCCTCATTCGGACTAGCCTTCCACCGCATGAAGGAATCTTTCCTACCTTTCACTGCTTCCATCACTCTGTTCATTAACCATGCAGGCCTTTTAAAATACCTATTTGTACCTTTCCTAACCTGCAGTCAATGCCCCCTCTAAGCTATGGCGTCTTGTGAGAAAAAATTCTACTTTGTGAGCTACTACAGGCATTAAAGTTGTGAGCGAGCGCTTTGGCTACTGCATAAATTAGTTTGCTCCAGAGCTACCCTTCCTGAGCGGAGACAAAAATGTGTGAGCTGGAGGCTAAAGAACTGTGAGCTAGCTGACACTAATTCAACTTAGAGGGAACACTGCCTGCAGTATACATTTTATCTGAGCTTCTAGGACTTTAGTATAAATAGTCTCGAGGCTCCCTGAAAGGTTTTGACCCTCCTTATCTTTCTTTTCCTTTCAGTTTCTTCTTCACGAACCCCCTCATTCTAAAGTTAAATGTGGTTCTGTTGGTCTTTTGTGGCATTTCTCCATTTGCAGGGGAATGGATTTCTCGAGATTAGTCATAATTCCAGGAGGTCTCCAGCCACCATCTGAAGGCTGGATACCCTTGAACATCTCCCTGAACTTCCACTGATCTCCAGACTGCAAAGTTCAGTTCCCCTGCCTGGAGGAAATGGCAGCTTTGGAGGGGGGCACTTACAACCCCACGGAGCCTCTTCTCCAACCTCCTTTGCCCCTCATGAAGTTTACTGAGTGGAGAAGATGACATGCTGGATGGAGGTCCGGGGTCTGCTTATATTTCCACTTTAACCACACCCCCGGCCTCGCCCAATACAGCGGATAAGGTTACTTTCCCGCGGTTGTGCGCTATAGGACCCCTGTCGGATCCAAAGTGCCTGATTTGTCTAATTTACGATCCGGCCAGGCTATTGTCTGCCGGATCTTGACCATGCGCATTAGGGCGACCACGTGGCGGTCGCCATTACATACATTACACCAGTGTTAGCAAGCCTGTTGCCCAGTGAGGGAGATCTGAATGTGCCGCACCTCCCCACACTAACGGCTGCACGACACGCGTTCTCTTGCTTACAGTGTAGGGTCGCCAACTCTGGCTTGGGGGATTCCTGGAGATGTGAAATAGTGCTGGGGAAGGTGAATGATTCAAGAGAGCTTTTCTGCACAGGTGATCGGGTCGCACTGTACAAAAACGGTTCACAAACTTACTCTGGACGACTGTTTAGGGACTGTGGTCTGTGTTGCTCTGTACAGCTGACTGTCGGTAGGACCCTGCTGAGTAATTATTGCACGGCTCAATGAGTCCCGTTAGCACTTCATGCTGCGCTTCAGCTCTTTCCGACTGGTCCCAGACTTCTGCAGTCCCAAACGCACTGTTTTCATTAAATGCCCCATTTGGTTGACTACACTGGCTGACTCTGTGTGATCTGGCTTGAGTCCTCGTGGGAAAGGCGGATTATCGACCAACTGACAAACAAAGAAAACAAAAACAAGAGAAGCCGGAAAGGAGGACACCGTCAAGGCCAGCCCTTTCCTTGCCCCCCACCAACAAACATACACCCCCACACACACACAATTGCACGGTCTTCCTTTTTATTCAACTCTTTGCAGGCTGCATTGTCCATTCAAAGCCCAAAACCAAGCAGCAGAAGTGGGAGGATGGACGGATGGCTTTGGTCTTCCTTCGGTCTTCGCAGTTCCTCTCGCTGTCTTTGGCATCTTCACTAACCGTAGTGAACATCGGTTCCAAAGTACAGAAAATTCTGTAAATGCAAAAGCACAGAGAAATGCAAAAAAGCATGAATATGCATGCAGCTGCCTTCTACTGAAGGTCCATCGGGGTCAGTCTTGTCTACTCAGACTGGCAGCAGCTCTCCAGGGTCTCAAGCAGAGAAAGGGCTTTCACATCACCCATTGCGTGATCCCTTGTAACTGGAGAGCCCGGGGATTGAACCTGGGACCTTCTGTGTGCCAAGCAGAGGCTCCTCCACTGAGCCACAGCCCCTCCCCAGCATAAGACTAACAAAACATCCTTTTAGCTAGAGCAGCCAAACAACAGACTCCCACTTAGTCTTAGGGTCATTTTACACCTCCCCTCTAAAGTAGTTTGACTGCTGTCTTTTCCTGTGCTGATTTCACAGTGGTGTGAAATTTCACTCCAGGGGGGTCTAAGTGCACTAATCAACAGCAATTGTTTAAAGCAGAATCAAGCCGGTTGAATACTAGCTTGACCACAGGAGGGCAATTAGTAGATGTGGACATTTCAGTAGCAGCACGGTTTCACACCGCACAGAGGTGGGCAGGAACTAGAATGATTCCAGCGGGAAAGTCAGATGTAAAAACAGCCTTAGAGGCACTGTTTTAATCGGAGCTCTGATTATATCACAGTTCACCTGGCATGTATATTGTGAGCCTGGCTGGGGCACCCTAAATGGAATTCCATTGAGTCTTCCTAAGATCCCTGCTGAAGGTGGGGCACTCGGGCGCACAAGTGTGAATGCCCTTCTATGCTTTGGAAGAGGTAGCCCAGATAGCAAGTCTGAAATTTTTGTTGGTGGGAGAATGCCTACTGAGACAGAAGAACTGAGAAAGATGAGCTCCAATCGACGTACACTCACAGTCGAAGTCTCTCTGACGTCTTCGAAGGAGCCAAGCCAATTCTTGCCTACTCACTGTTTCTGTCACATCACGGGGAATGCCCAAACGTGGGTTTCATTTTAGAATCCTGATTTTCAGATTGAATGCTCTGCCCCGGGCCTTTGCTTCAAAGGGCATCTCCCCAACTTCGGCCCTCTGAGCTAATCCCGAAACACATTGAGGGATTCCCAAAATATTATGCAGGAATGTTAGTAGCAGTCTATCAATGCTCTAATGGCTTATGTTATTCACTTCTCCTCTGTTTTATCCTCACAACAACAACCCTGAGAGATAGGTTAGGGTGATAGCATGTGACTGGCCCACGGTCACCCAGCAAGCTTCCATGGCAGAGAGGGGATTCGAGGCTGATTCTCCCCAAGGCTAGTCTGACACTCTGAACATCACTCCACTCTGGCTTTTAATCACCATGTCAGTCGTCGTATCCTGACCCATCTGAAATTTTTATGCAGACAACAACTTGCCATTTTCTAGTCCAGTGAGACTCAGTGGTTCAAGAGCCACCCATGGCTTTTCTGAGCATGTCCCCCAGTGTGGCACCTGCCCCACGTTCCAGCAATCTGGGCAAGGCCCCCTGCCCAGAGGTGGCTTGTGGGTGGCCACCTTGAACAGCTGTCACTGGAGGGTCAGGTGACTTGCGAGCCTCCCTGCAGAAAGGTTTAAAGCGCTTGAGGCTCTTTAGCTTGGAGAGACGACGGCTGAGGGGTGACATGATTAAGGTTTATAAGATTCTGCATGAGATAGAGCAGGTAGAGAAAGAGGTACTTTTCTCCCTTTCTCACAATACAAGAACTCGTGGGCACTCCATGAAATTGCTGAGCAGTCAGGTTAGAACGGACAAAAGAAAGTCCTTCTTCACCCCAAGAGTGATTAACATGTATTCTTGGTGCTTGAAGGGGGGGGGGGCAACAGTGGGAGGGCTTCTAGTGTCCTGGCCCCACTGGTGGACCTCCTGAGGGGACCTGGTGTTTTTGGCCACTGTGTGACACAGTCTTGGACTGGATGGGCCACTGGCTTGATCCAACACTGGCTTCTCTTCTGTTCTTATTAAGGAAATGCGGCTCTTTGGGTTGACGGCAATTGCAAATGCAACTCTCTGGAACCCACAGGGTGAGTCCCACCACTGTAACCTGATGCTTCCCTTATGGCCCACAGGGGCAAGGAGGACTTTCTCCTCATCCTTTTTATCCCACAATCCTTTGCAACATGGCAAAGGATCCTGGGAAAGGCCTCTCAGCCTGTTTGATGCACTCCTGGGTGTGGAAAGCTGCCAAGGGCCATTTCAACTGGGGACCATCTTCTGCCTTCCTCGGGGGACTCCTCATTGACTGCTGGGAGGCCAGCCCCTCCCTTGAAGACCTGCTCATTTCACCTGCACTGTACCACGTACCTGGTGTGGTTGGAGGACGGGGTTGGAGAGCTGCAGGTGAGCTGGGAGCGGGAGAGGGAATCCCTGGGCCAGTCGTTCTGGAAGACAAAAGTCGTGGGAGTCATGGAAGACAGTAAGCAATAGAGTGGGAAAGAAATTAGCATTTTGCTTCCACCCAACGGGGCTCTCGGCCAGCATTCCCTCTAAGGTACGTTAGTGTGAGCTAGCTCACAGTTGTTTTAGCCTCCAGCTCACACCTTTTTGTCTATTCTCAGGAAGGATGGCTCCAGAGCAAACGGATTTATGCAGCAGCCAGATCGCTCACTCACAACTTTAATAAGGCCAGCAGCTCACAAAGTGGAATATTTGCTCCCAAGAGTCCGCAGCTTAGAGGGAGCATTGCTCTTGGCATAGACTGATTTCCCACAAGGCGCTGCCCCGGCGTCCTTCTTCCGTTTCCCCCGATTGCCTGCTTCAATTTCACACGATTTGCCCCGCAGGGCAGCAAATCAGGCTCCTCCTGATTTCCTCCGATCTCCTCCGCGGCTTCAGGGTTCCTCAAAAAACAGGATCACTGAAGCCGCGGGGGAAATGGTGCGAAGCCGCGGGTCAAACTGTGCCCCGCGGCAAATAGTGTGAAACTGAAGCAGGCAATCGGGGGAAACGGAAGAACGATGCCGGGGCAGCGCCTTGTGGGAAATCGGTCATAGTGTACTGCTTCTTCTACCTCGCGGTTTGACCAGGAAAGCCAAATGCTGCAATCCAGATAACTTCACACAAGTTCAGCACACAGATTCCCTTCTCTCTGTCTGCTACGAAGAGAGGCAGAAAAGCATGCAAACTCCTCAGCCCTCCTCTGGTTTCTGCGAGCTGATTGCCCAGGTTCAGTGATTTCTGGTGGCTCCCACCTAGCTACAACTCCCCAACATGGGCGGCATGGGTAATGGGGGAGAAAACATGGGGAACACACCCCCTGGGAGCCCCGTGATCCCTCTGCTGCACTGGCAGCTGCAGCCGCAATGGAGTTCCCCAAGGGAAGTGTAGCTGCCGTGTGGAAAAGCTCTTTTCTCTGGGCCCCCATGTGTGAAATGGGCGTAATAAAGGATTTGGGCTAGAAAGCCCTTTGCACAACAGTCCTTACCATTAATTTGAGGGATCAGGATGTTGGCAGCAAAATAGTTCACGACGGCCTGCATCAATTGCACCTGGAGGGGAAGAAGAAACAGCCCATGAGAATGAAACAAGTGGAACGGACCCAGCAAATCACCTGCTCCCTGCCCCGAAGCAGGAATCCCAACAGCTGAAGGACACCCCATCTGCCTTTTCCTGCCCCCCGAGGTCTGCTGGCTGAGTGATTCCGAGGCAGTGAGGAGAACTCCCCCCCCACCCAGCAGGTCCGGGAAAGTGTTTGAAGAGAGGGCAGCCCCAGATATAAGGGGGTGGAATGTGCCATGAAGTTACAGCCAACTTATGGCAACCCCGTAGGGTTTTCAAGGCAAGAATGCAATGACCTGGAGACGGCGATCCACACAATGGGCACCTCGAGGTCAGACTACTATAACGCTCTCTACCTGAGGCTGCCCTTGGCTCAGCTCTGGAGGCTGCCACTAGTGCAGAATGTCGTGGCCAGGCTGTTGATGGGCCTCTCAGTGCAAGACCACATCCAGCCTGTGCTGAAGACACTGCACTGGCTGCCTATAGCGTACCGGATCTGGTTCAAGATGCTGGTTTTAACCTTTAAAGCCCTATATGGTCAGGGGCCTGCCTACCTAAGGGACCGCCTTTCCCCACATACACCCCAGAGAGCAC
The DNA here is from genome assembly GCA_029233225.1 of Lepidodactylus listeri. Lineage (NCBI taxonomy): Eukaryota > Metazoa > Chordata > Lepidosauria > Squamata > Gekkonidae > Lepidodactylus > Lepidodactylus listeri. The sequence goes on from JARCFY010000002.1 coordinate 2,560,581, forward strand.
TGCAGTCAGGCACTCAACATCGCCTGACCCTCTCTGGCCCTAGAGAGGCCAGGCTGTCGACCACCAGGGCCCGGGCCTTCTCAGTGGCGGCTCCTCACCGGTGCAACGAGCTCCTAGAGGACATCAGGGCCCTGCGGGACCTTCTGCAGTTCCACAGGGCCTGCAAAGCGGAGCTCTTCCACCAGGCCTTTAATTAGGAGCTGCCACTGGAGGAAAATGGCCACTGGAAAAGCGGCTGGTTGAATTTCTTTGGCCCGGGAAATCGGCTGGTGGAAGCCTCTTGGCCTGGGCTACTTAGATTGCTGCTTTCTGTGTTGGATGTTCTGTATTGCCACTGTCTTCTGTGGTTTTATTCTGCCAACTTTATTAGAGCCAGCTAATGCTGGCTAGGCTAGGCGGGATATAAATCCCCAAAAATAAAATAAATAAATACATAGATGGATTTTATTTTAACGTATGCATGGTTTTAACTGTCATTAACTGCCTTGAGCTGGCTTTGCTGGTTAGGCGGGATACAAATTTAAATAAATAAATAGCAGATGTGGGTTGCTATTGCCTGCCTCTGCGTAGCGACCCTGGGCTCCTTTAGTGGTCTCCCGTTCAAGCACTAACTAGGGTCGACCCTGCTTAGCTTCCGAGATCTGACAAGATAGCAATCAGGCTAGCCTGGGCCTTCCAGGTTGGGGCCCAGATATCTCGGAGGAGGAAAGAACCCAAGGTGGGGTAGCTCTGCCCCCTTAAAGGTCCAAATGGAGAACTGGACCCCTGGATGTGCCTCTGGAGTCCTTGGGTGTCGTCCAAGGCCAGGGGATCCAGTATTTTGAGAAATCAAGGAAGTCTTACTGAGAACGGCCCCACGTCCGAGTGCTTCAAGGACAGCTCCAGCCTAAATGACGGGAAAGAGGAAGAATCAGCTTCCTTGGGCAGGGCAAAGGAAGAGCCGTTTGTTTTGTGTGCTGGGAAACGGCCCACCTTGGGGCGAACCCCAGATCCCACAGCCTGAGTTTCCCAGCCCATATAAAAAAGCATTCCATTGGCTTATTTCAGGGATGCCGGCGGATACAGCTGGGATATCCGAGAAGGTGGAAAAGGAAGATCTTTCGGTGTGAAAATGCAGAGACCCTCTTGCAATATTGCTCACCTGCCAATCTTCAGGGACCCGACAATCTTATTGGACTCCATAGCAGAGGTGGCCAAAATGCTGGTTGACTGGGAATCAAAGAGAGGCAGGTTGGGATGTCTTGGCAAGCAGTGCAAACATCTTTCAAAATGCGGCCAGATGTGCCCGTGGCCAGCTAAGTAGCTATTCCATGGACTGTACCGTTTGCCATTTGCAAAAAAATTAAAGAGGAACCCAGAAGAGGCAGCTGAGCCCTGTGGCTGGATCTTTCCCCATCCCAGGGTCCCGCTGCAAAATCCCCCTCCCTTGAGTTTATAGAAACAACTGGAGAATCATTTTGGGGGGGGTCTCCTGTCATCCCATAAGAAGAGCCCTGCTGGATTAGACCAACAGTCCCCCTACTCTAGCGTCCTGTTTCCCACAGGGATTGGTGGGAAACCCACATCTAAAAACATAGAGGGCAAAGCCATTCCCTGAGGCTTCTCACAAACACCTGGCACTCTGAGGTATGCTGCCTCTGAATACGGAGGCTCCATTTTGTCATTGTGGCTGATAGCAACCGGTGGAGGGGGGGGGACAGAATTTGGCTGTTGGTGTGGTGGGTTGAACTTACCACTTCCAGCACGAACAGGGGGGCCAGGGAGGAGTTGGGGAGGATGGCAAAGGCTTGGACGTCCACCGTCGGCGCAAGAGACAGGCCTTCTGGGGCAATGGCCAGAGACGGTGGAGAAGAAGTTGAGACCACGAGCTTCATGAGCATGCCGGGGTACAATTTTTCAATCTGGGAGGAAGAGAGCAAGATCAGCCTGTTCAGGAAGCCATTTCACACCATTCCCCTGGAGACGTGGTTCTTTGGGGAGTGAAACTCTTATCTTTGGAAAGGCCTGCCCCAGACTTTCCTGCAGCCCTGCGCTCCAGAGATGTTTGGTGGCTGGAGCCCCTCTGGAGGCAGGGCGTTCAGCCCTGCACAAAGACAGACACACATTTCCCAGAACAGTTCCAAGAAGAACAGCAAAGGTTCTTCCTTGCAGTGGTCTGACCACTCAGGGCTAAGCAGCTCCACGAATTGCGTCCAGATTCATCACTTTGATCCGCTCTGAGAATCTTGCTGTAAAAGGCACAGAAGCTGATTTTCATAATGAGGGGCAGCATCCGTGGAGGACGAGGGGCCCTCCCAGTCTTTTCCTCTGAGCCTAAAGATGCCCCTCACCTGCATGGGAAGTTGTTCAGTTTTATTTACAGGGTTTTTTTCCCTTTGCTATCAAGAACATCAGAAAAGCCCTGTTGGATTGGACCAATAGTCCATCTAGTCCAGCCTCCTGTCTCACACAGTCTCCCAACCAGTTCCTCTGGAGGGCCAGCAACAGGGCAGAGAGGCTGAGGCCTTCCTAAGAACCTCAGAAGAGCCCTGCTGGATCAGACCAGTGAGGGTCCCTCCAGTCCAGCATCCTGTCTCACACAGGGGCCAGCCAGCTCCTCTGAAGGGCTAATAACAGGGCAGAGAGGCCGAGGCCTTCCCTTGAGATGAACCTCAGAAGAGCCCTGATGGATCAGACCAGTGAGGGTCCCTCTAGTCCATCCTCCTGTCTCACACAATGGCCAGCCAGTTCCTCTGGAGGCCCAGCAACAGGGCAGAGAGGCCGAGGCCTTCCCCTGAGAAGAACCTCAGAAGAGCCCTGCTGGGTCAGACCAGTGAGGGTCCATCTAGCCCAGCCTCCTGTCTCACACAGTGGCCAGCCAGTTCCTCTGGAGGGCCAACAACAGGGCAGAGAGGCCGAGGCCTTCCCCTGATAAGAACCTCAGAAGAGCCCTGCTGGATCAGACCAGTGAGGGTCCCTCCAGTCCAGCATCCTGTCTCACACAGGGGCCAGCCAGCTCCTCTGAAGGGCTAATAACAGGGCAGAGAGGCCGAGGCCTTCCCTTGAGATGAACCTCAGAAGAGCCCTGATGGATCAGACCAGTGAGGGTCCCTCTAGTCCATCCTCCTGTCTCACACAATGGCCAGCCAGTTCCTCTGGAGGCCCAGCAACAGGGCAGAGAGGCCGAGGCCTTCCCCTGAGAAGAACCTCAGAAGAGCCCTGCTGGGTCAGACCAGTGAGGGTCCATCTAGCCCAGCCTCCTGTCTCACACAGTGGCCAGCCAGTTCCTCTGGAGGGCCAACAACAGGGCAGAGAGGCCGAGGCCTTCCCCTGAGAAGAACATCAGAAGAGCCCTGCTGGATCAGACCAGTGAGGGTCCCTCCAGTCCAGCATCCTGTCTCACACAGGGGCCAGCCAGCTCCTCTGAAGGGCTAATAACAGGGCAGAGAGGCCGAGGCCTTCCCTTGAGATGAACCTCAGAAGAGCCCTGCTGGATCAGACCAGTGAGGGTCCATCTAGCCCAGCCTCCTGTCTCACACAGGGGCCAGCCAGTTCCTCTGGAGGGCCAGCAACAGGGCAGAGAGGCCGAGGCCTTCCCCTGAGAAGAACCTCAGAAGAGCCCTGCTGGATCAGACCAGTGAGGGTCCATCTAGTCCAGCATCCTGTCTCACACAGTGGCCAACCAGTTCCTCTGGAGGGCCAACAACAGGGCAGAGAGGCCGAGGCCTTCCCCTGAGAAGAACCTCAGAAGAGCCCTGCTGGGTCAGACCAGTGAGGGTCCATCTAGTCCAGCATCCTGTCTCACACAGTGGCCAACCAGTTCCTCTGGAGGGCCAACAACAGGGCAGAGAGGCCGAGGCCTTCCCCTGAGAAGAACATCAGAAGAGCCCTGCTGGGTCAGACCAGTGAGGGTCCATCTAGTCCAGCATCCTGTCTCACACAGTGGCCCCAACCAGTTCCACCGGAGGGCCAACAACAGGGCAGAGAGGTCAAGGAGTCTTCCCCTGATGTTGCCTCCTGGCTCTGGGATTCAGAGGTTTAGTGCCTTTGAATGTGGAGGTTCCCTTCAGTCACCATGGCTAGGAGCCATGGGTGAATCTATCTTATCCCCCCTTTAAAGTTGTTTATTCCTGTGGCCATCACTCCAACCTCTGGCAGCGAATTTCACAATCACTCTGGGTAAAGAAGTGCTTCCTTTTGTCTGTCCTTGAACCTACTGCCCCATCAGCTTCATTGGATGCTCTGGAGTTCTAGTATTTCGGGAGAGGGAGAAAGAGTTCTCTTTGTCAACTCTCTCCACCGAATGCGTAATCTTATAAATCTCTTATCGTTTGCATACGTCTCTGTGTTTGTGTGATAAGTGCAGTCAAGTTACTTCCAACTTACGGTGACCCCATTTTTTAATGGCTTCTGACATCCCCTCGCTCACAGCCATGCGCCGGTCTTGCAAACGGAGGGCCTTTGTGACTCCCTTTATTGAGTCCGTCCATCTCCTGTTGGGTCTTCCTCTTTTCCTGCGGCCTCCCGCTTTTCCTAGCATGATTGTCTTTTCCAGGGAGTCTTCCCTTCTCATAGTGGGGCCAAAGTACGATGGCCTCAGTTGAGCCATTTTAGATTCTAGGGAGAGTTCAGGCTTGGTCTGGTCTAGAACCCACTGATTTGTGCATCAGTCCATCCACGTGCTTCCTCCAGTGGCACAAGAGGGTGGACAGATGAGTGGGTGAAAATGGCCCCGTCTGTGAAAATGGCCCCACCAGAAACCCTGACCCCCTGCAGAGTACCCTGAGCCAGCCAGCTGACTACTAGATGGAGTGATAAATTTGCCAGCCTGCAAGTGAGCAAGATCAAAAGCTGCCCGTACCGGGGCCTCCTCTGTCGCGGCCCCTGCCTTGTGGAACTTCCTGCCTGAGGAGGTCGGGAAGGCTCCCACTCCCCCTGGCTTTCCGCAAACTACGCAGAACTTATCTCTTCAAGAGGGCTTTTCTGTGCAGGTAAAAGGGTTGCGGGCCACGGTGGCTCAGAGGTTAAGATGCTGAGCTGCAGACGGGAAGGTCTGTAGTTTGGCAGTTCAAGACCCGAGTGCCGCGTGACGGAGTGAGCTCCCGTCTCTGGCCCCAGCTCCTGCCAACCTAGCAGTCCGAAAGCAAGAAACTACAAGTAGATAAATAGGTACCGCTTCGGTGGGAAGGTAACAGTGTTCCGTGCGCCTTGGGGTTTAGTCATGCCGGCCACATGACCACGGAGAAGTCTTCAGACAGCGCTGGCTCTTCGGCTTGGAAATGGAGATGAGCACCGCCTCCTAGAGTCGGATTCGACTGGCTTTCGAGCAAGGGGAACCTTTACCAAAAAGGGTTGCACCATGCAATATTGGTTTCACAACCTTGCTTGGATAAATGATTTCGGACTGGGGTCTCTACGGCTGCATTTAGGTTATTGTAAGTACTAGGATCCTATTTATGTCATTTCTGTACCGCTTCATGTGTCATGTGAATACTCATGCTGTCTTTCAGTTCTTTCTGGTGGTTCCAGACTTCTAAAATCCAAATGCATGGGTTATTGCAGGTACCATTTTGTTGCTTGTCCTGACTCACTCTACGTAATCTGCCTTGAGTCCCTGGGAGAAAGGCGGACTATAAATAATGTCAATGAAATGAAATACTGCACTTGCGTCCCACTCCCCTGCCACCACCCCAGAGCCCAAGAGACAGTGTGCATGATTCTTCCTCCCTGTCTCTATCACTATTCTGTCAGGCTGCGAGAAAGTGGCTGGGTCCCTGGCTTTGTGGTCCGGATCTCAGGTCGGGTGGCCTTAGTGGAGCCCATCTTACCCTGACCCCTCCCCGGCCATCCTTTGTTTGTTCCACAATGGCTTGCGGTCTTTCTCACGGTTTTTCTAAATTTTTACTAAACTCATTCTCGTTTGCAATGTCTGACAAAGTTCTGTCTGCAGCCTGGAGCTGATGAATCAGGGAAGCCGCCCGGTGCCACGAGAGACTCACCTGTGGAACCAAGGAGCCAAAGGAGGAGGTGTTCAGCCGGAGTTTAGATTCCTTGGGAATCTGCAGTGAGAGAAGGAGGCGTTTGGGGAATGAGACAACAGAGATGCCATTTGGAAATTCAGCCCTCAGAATATCCTGCCAGCGGTCCGAGCTGTAGCCAATCCCCCAAACCTGCTAGGAGAGCCAAGACTCAGCAGTGGGACGCTGAAAGTATAAATATGTCCTGTTGATGGAGTTGTATAAAAGGACACATCTGACACAGCAGGTTTTGACAACAGGTACATTTTTACATTGATACCTGGGTGTGTATGTGTGTGTGTAAATGAAGGCCTGGACAATCTGGGGAAGGTGGTGTTTTCTAGGGTGTGTGTGGCGGGGGAATCTCCTGCTTGAAGCAAGGTGGGCTTTTGAGCTAATTCTGCCAATCTGGCTGCCCCTCCTTACCATGTCGTCCGTGATGTCGTAGGTCAGAGCGCCTGCTTGGAAGTAGACATAGCCGGCTGTGTTGAACAGGTAACTGGAGACACCAAAATACAGCATGCGGTCATGATCCACAGGGAATGGCAGGGCAGGTGGTGAGAAGGGGGCAGCAGAGCGATGAGTGAGGGAAAAGAATTCACCCTGGTGAGAGAGGAAGCAGAAAGAGACCCGGGGAAGGTTGGGGGAGACATCGGACTCAGACAGGCTGAAAAGCCCCCAGATTTCCATTTCCAGGTTCAGGGCCAGGCTTCCCAGCTGGGCAGTCTTGAAATATGAGACAAGTTTTCTACAAATTCAGCAACACGTTAAAAATTCTAGCCGAAATGCCAAAATATTAGCCAGTGGTTTAGGAAACCTTTTTCACTTTTTTTTTTAAATCAGGAAGGATTTAAAAAAAAAAAATCAGGAAGTTTAGAAAAATACAATCTTCTCCACCCCCAACTAACAAACGGAGCTTTGGCTCTTGAAAGCTCACACTCCATAAATCTTGGGGGTCTTTAAGATTGCCATTGCCTGCCTCTGCGTAGTGACCCTGGGCTTCCTGAGTGGTCTCCCGTCCAAGTAGGAACAAGACCTGGTCCTGCTTAGCTTCCAAAATAAGACAAGATCGGGCCAGCCTGGACCATCCAGGTCAAGGCTTTGGGTGGTGGAAAGTGCCATCAAGTTGCAGCTGACTTGTGGACTTGGTTTCCCATGGCCTGCCTTTCTGTAGCAACCCTGGACTTCCTTGGTGTACTAACCAGGGCCGACCCTGCTTAGCTTCTGAGATCTGATGAGATCGGGCTAGCCTGGGCCATCCCAGTCAGGACAAAAGCCATACAGAGGTAGTTTGCCTGCCTATGCGTCACAACCCTGGACTTCCTTGGTGGTCTCCCATCTAGGGACTAACTAGGCCTGATCTTGCTTAGCTTCTGAAATCTGATGAGATCGGGCCAAGCGGGGCTACCCACGTCAGGGCTCTTTAAGGTGCAACCGGATTCGAATCTTGCTGTTCAGCCACAGGCCAACACAGCCACCCACCAGGACTCACTTTGAGAGGGTGGAGACAATAAGGTGAACTGCAAGTCATCAGGAACAGCCCCCCGGAGACTACTCAAGAGCAAAAAGCAGGCCACGGTAACCCACCTCCTCCTCACGGCTCCCTCCTCTTTCCCTACCTTCAGGTCCAGATCCAAGGAGTCACTTGTTGCAACCGGAGGGCCAACCAGGGAGTAATCGATCCCGGACACCTTGTCGATCTTTGCCGTGACTGCGAGACAGGAGAGGAAGTCAGGGAACTGTCCCCTTGATTGTGCAACTCTGGCTTTCCTCAAATGTCTTCAGGGGGTGGTCCCAAAAAGCCCAATGATGCCCTCGAGGTGGTCTTGTGGCCCTTCCCCCATGTACTCTCTGGCCTCAAGTGGAACGCATGCTTTGTTGAAAGGAAGCAAGAAACAAACCAGGCTGCTCGTCAAAGTCTGCAGAAGAGGGGAGAGGAACCTTGGACCAAAGTCCTCTATGGTTCAGGCCCACGCCAACATCTTAGAGACGTGGCACAGGTGGCTTTCGCCCCCAAAGACAGTTTCCTCTACATCTTCCTTGGTATCCTCCAAAGGACACTGCTGGGCCTAGCTCTGGAGACGACATGAGAGAGGATCTCCAAATTCTGGCCAGGAAGGAGGTTCAGAAACAGGTTCTCCACCATAAGCCTGGGTCAAAAGGGTCCTTCTCTTCCAGTGGCAAGACATGAGAGCCAGCGTCCCTCCACCTTCTCAAAGGCCACAGTGGACAGAGGGGAACTTGGGGGCAGGGTGTGGGTCACTGGTTCTTCTGGCTAAGAAGGATGTTCCTTCTATTTGCTGTCTTCCGGCTTGTTCCTCCCCCCGCCCGGGATGCCCCCGTACCTGGCAGAGTCTGCAGATAAGGTTGTAGTTGGGAGCTGACGGAGCTGGACACCACTTTGCAGATCTGTGTGAGAGAGAGAGAGAGCTGGGAGGCCGTGTCGATGACCGTCTGTCTCCCTGGCAGGAGAGCAGCCCCTGGCATTTCTAGGTCCCTCCCCAGGGCCAAGCAACTCATTACAGTGGGGATCTGGGATCACCTCCAGCTTGGCTCATGAGTGCTGGATTGATGGAAACCAGCAAGGCACTTCTTAGATCCCATCCGTGGCAGAGAAGAAGTCTGTAACCAGAAGCTGGGCAGCCAGTTTTACCCACAGCAATCTGCGTTCCTGGTAAAGAAGGCCAATTCACTTCTTTGGTTCCTCTGCCCTGCAGGCCTTTACTGTCCACTAGATGGCACCAAATCCAGCCACTTCACCTGCGGGTGGCATCCAAGTGCCTTTTGTTCCAAGGGTGTCAAACTAGTGGCTTGGGGGGGGGGGGGGGGCAGGCACACGGGCACCCATGGGGCGGTGTCTGTGGTCAAAGTGGTCAAGAAATTAAAGGAAATATGTAGGGTGTGGTATCCCTTGGGGGAAACTTAGTCTTGCATAAGATTAAATGCATTTATTGGGACTTTTGTGGTTTCCCAATAAATCAATTGCAAGAAGAAGGAAGAGAAGGAAGAAGAAGAAGGAAGAGAAGAAGGAGGAGGAGGAGAAGTAAGAGAAGAAGAGGAGGAGGAGGAGGAGATTGGATTTATACCCCGCCCTTCACTACCCGGAGTCTCAGAGCAGCTTACAAACTCCTCTCCCTTTCCCTCCCCACAACAGACACCCTGTGAGATAGGTGGGGCCGAGAGAGCTCTGAGAGGACTTGTGACTGGCCCAAGGTCACACCAGCAGCTGCATGTGGAGGAGGAGTGGGGAATCAAACCCGGTTCTCCCAGATTAGAGTCCGCGCTCCTCACCACTAGACCAAACTGGCTCTCACTCCTAGAGTCAATTCCTTTTGTTTCTATTTTGAGTAAAAAAAGAATATAATTAACTGGGTTCGCTTGTGCCCTTTATAAAGTTTATATCTCTGGTACTGGGCATTTCATTTTATGGCCCACATGGCCCGGCCTGACAAAGTAACTTTTATGTCAGTTTTGGCCCTCATAAACGACGACAACCACCAAAAGGAGTTTGACACCATGAGTCTATTCCTTATGCGGACTTTTCAAAAGCGTGTGGTTCTCGCCAGACCTTCCTGTTCTCTCAGACATGGCAGCCGGTGCCAGATACTCGTGTAGCAATTATTGCTAACAGCTTGTCTGCATGTCCTAGCACAGGCTGCCCACCAGCCGGCTTTTATGAGGAGCAGAAGGTGCCGCTGTTGGAGGGGCACGCTCCATTAGAGAAAGGTCTGTTTAATCAGGGGTGTGGATTTCTGCCCCAGATGTGCAAACAAAAAGGCCTTTTGGAATGCCGGGAGGGGGGTTGCTGGTTTGGTTTGTGAGGCCCCTCACACACATTTCCATGTGGAATTTACTGCCGCAAGAGATGGTGGCGGTTACAAGCATGGACAGTTTCAAGCGGGAATTAGACAAACATCTGGAGCAGAGGTCCATCAGTGGCTCTTAGCCACAAAGTATAGATAGGAACTCTCAGTCTGGGGCAAGGGATGCTCTGTATTCTTGGTGTTTGGGGGGGGGGGGCAACAGTGGGAGGGCTTCTAGTGTCCTGGCCCCACTGCTGGATCTCCTGAGGGCAACTGGTGTTTTTGGATGCTGTGTGACACAGAGTGTTGGACTGGATGGGCCACTGGCCTGATCCAACATTGGCTTCTCTGATGTTCTTATATGGAGCAGAGGTCCATCAGTGGCTATGAGCCACAAAGTATAGATAGGAACTCTCAGTCTGGGGCAAGTGATGCTCTGTATTCTTGGTGCTTGGGGGGGGGGGGCAACAGTGGGAGGGCTTCAAGTGTCCTGCCCCCACTGCTGGACCTCCTGAGGGCACCTGGTGTTTCTGGCCACTGTGTGACACAGAGTGTTGGACTGGAGGGGCCAGTGGCCTGATCCAACATGGGCTTCCAACATGAGAGCCAGTTTGGTGTAGTGGTTAAGTGCGCAGACTCTAATCTGGGAGAACCGGGTTTGATTCCCCACTCCTCCACTTGCACCTGGCTGGATGACCTTGGGCAAGCCATAGCTCTGTACCAGCTGTTCCCTCAAGAACAGCTGGGGGAAGAGCTCTCTCAGCCCCACCTACCTCACAGGGTGTCTGTTGTGGGGAGGGGAAGGGAAAGGAGTTTGTAAGCCGCTCTGAGACTCCCCTGGGGAGTGGAGGGCGGGGTATAAATCCAATCTCTTCTTCTTCTTCTTCTTTTTCTTCTCTTATGTTCTCTTATGTCTAGGGCAAGTGATGCCCTGTATTCTTGGTGCTTGGGGGGTAACAGTGGGAGGGCTTCTGGTGTCCTGGCCCCACTGCTGGACCTCCTGGGGGCACCTGGTGTTTTTGGCCACTGTGCGACACAGAGTGTTGGACTGGATGGGCCACTGGCCTGATCCAACATGGGCTTCTCTGATGTTCTCTTATGTCTAGGGCAAGTGATGCCCTATATTCTTGGTGCTTGGGGGGGGGCAACAGTGGGAGGGCTTCTGGAGTTCTGGCCCCACTGCTGGACCTCCTGAGAGCACCTGGTGTTTTTGGCTACTGTGTGACACAAGAGCGTTGGACTGGATGGGCCACTGGCCTGATCCAGCATTGGCTTCTCTGATGTTCTTACGTTCCCTGACAGGGAGCAAAGGGCAAGCTGAAAGAATGGTCTTGTCAGCTGTGGGTGAGCGTGGCAGGACTTCTGGGGTGTGACCTGCTCCCCAGGGGCAATTGTGGTGATTCTGAGGCCCCGGGCAAAAGTCCACAATGGGACCCCTGAATTACTGCTCCCCCCTTGATCCAAGCCCCGGACGGCCTCTGCAGTTGCCCCCAAGTGGGGTGGGCCTGAGCCCCAGACACAGTAGGCATGGGCACCCCCTGGCGTAGCCGGCAGGCAGGCCAGTGGGTGGAGCCCTCCCCACGGCAATGCATCTCCCCCCCACAATCACCTGGCCCCCTTCTGGCCCACCGGAGCTCCCCTCCTTCCCTATACTGGGAGGAGGAAAAGTCCCTCACCGTCCCCCTCACCGTGGCACAGTTTATCAATCTCTCTCCCCTTCTCCCCCTGCATAGCGTACAGCTGACTGCTATGCCAGCTGGTGAAAATGACTGGCCCGGTGCCCGCCCTCCTTGCTTTGGCATGGAGTGGTGGGCAGTGCTGCAGGGCAGCTGGGGGGGGGGGGTTGGGGCCCTGTGGTAGGTGCCCCCTTTGACCCTCAGCTAGGACCACCCCTCGACCTGCAGCATACAGCTGATACAAACTATGTGCGGCTACTTGGTTGATTCTTTAGCCCCAGAGGGGCTCCTGGAAACCGTTCCTGCTTCTGTGAGCTTGCTTGTGACTGAATGTGTGCGTGTGTGTGTAGGTGCATGTGCGTGAAGCACACAAGAGCTGAAACTGGAGGCAACACACTGGAAGTAGCCAGTGTGGCCTTCTTGGCTCACCATTACAGCCCCCAGCTTAGCACTGCCATTTCTGAGCCTGTGAAGAGTGTCTTTCCCAATCACTATGAGCAGCTAGTCCACAGATATGCGGGGGAGAAAGACCCAGCTAGAACGCATGCCCACATCCTGATCATCTGGGCTGTAGAAGCTGGGCACAGCGGCAAAGGAACCGGGAGCGTGGCTCAGTGGCCGGGCACCCGAGTGGCAGGCAGAAGGTTCCCGGGTTCCATCTCCACTTAACGGATATCCGGGGGATGGAGAAGACCCTTCTGGGCCCAAGACCCTGTGGAACGCAGGGGAGGGGCCGTGGCTCAGTGGTAGGGCACCTGCTGGGCGTGCAGAAGATCCCGGACTCAGTCCCCGGCATCTCCACTGAAAAATAGGCTCAAGTAGGAGGTGATGTGAAAGAGCTTCCCCTGCCTAAGTCCCTGGAGAGCCGCCACCTGTCTCAGTAGACAAGACTGCACTCAAAGGAAGCCACAGTGACCTAAGCTGAGAGTAGGGTTGCCAGCCTCCAGGTGGGGCCTGGAGAACACCGGGAATTACAGCTCATCTCCAGACGACAGAGATCAGTTCCCCTGGAGAAAAGGGATGCTTTGGAGGGGGGACTCTCTGTGGCATTGCGCCCCACTGAGGTCCCTGTCCTCCCCAGGCTCCACCCCCGAATCTCCAGGGACTACCGAATCTACAGTTGACAACCCTGACAGAGAGCGATGGTCTCCCTGGCCCTAAGGCAGCTTCATATGTTCCAGAGACCCTTTGGAAGCCTTCCCCCCCACTGGCTTTACCTGGTCTTCCATGTTCTTCCTTAAGGCGGACTCGATTCGACTTTCAAAGATTTTGTACAACCAGCTGGGGAAAGAAAGGAAACAGAGTATGTATTTGGGGGCGGAGGGGGGGAGGCAGATCACAGCTCAGCAGTCCAAAGAAGATGCCCCCCCCCCCGGAGACGCTGCCCATGAAGATCAGCCTGATTTATTTGTTCAAAACATTTATCCACTGCTTTTCTTCCTTATGGAGCTCAGGACAGCTGTGTTGTCCAGCATTTCACTGTCTTGGAACAAGATACTATATCTTGTTTGAGTTAGGCTATGTTCAGCCACTGCTGATTTTTCAGACTGGCTAAGTCTGCAGTGTCTTTCATGTTCTTTTATTCTTGTCTGGATGCTACGTTGTGTGGTCCCGATGTAAACCTGTCCACAACTGCAGGGTATGCAGTATACTCCTGCAGAAGTGAGGGGGTCTCTTCTGTCTTTTGCCAATCGTAGCATCTGTTGTATTTTTCTGGTGGGTCTGAATACTGTTTGTCGGTTGTATTTTTTCATAAGTTTCCCCATCTGATCAGTGATTCCTTTGTCCAAGACACTGAAATGCTGGACAACACATCCAACTACCATGTCAGATTACACAGGGAAGCCACTGAAATTTCATAAACATAAACACAATTTCAACAGGAAAGAAGAGAGTTTAAAAGTAAATAGGGCATGGTTTCCAGTCCTGAAAAACACAAAATGCTCTACATCTAACAACAGCACGACAGAGAAGATTGGGGGCAGGGGGGAAGGAGAATTCCAACAGCCAGTTCAAATGCAAAAGGACCTCCTCAGGAAAGCATGTCACAGCCTGGGAAACTCCTACAAAATAATGAATCAGCCCTACCCCACCTTCCTGAGTAGATATAAATTACCTGCCTACCAATTTTCTTCTTCTCACACTGACACAGAGACTAGTCCATTTTTCTGTGTTATACCTCTGAGGATGCCAGTCACAGCTGCTGGCGAAACGTCAGGTACTACAATGCCACAACCATGGGCATACAGCCCGGAAAATCTACAACAACTAATAAACTCCAGCCGTGAAAGCCTTCAACAACATAAAGTCAAGACAAGCTTAGCCAGGTTGATGGGGTGGTGGTGAACAGTGCTGCCATGTTGCAAGCAACTTATGGAGGCCCTGAAGGTTTTCAAGGCCGGAGACGTTCAGAGGTCGTTTGCCATCGCCTGCCTCTGCATAGAGGCCCTGGAATTCCTCACTGGTCTCCCATCCAAGTACTCACCAAGACCGACCCTGCTTAGCTTCCAAGATCTAACGAGATCAGGCTAGCCTGGGCCACCCAGGGCAGGGCAGGCAAACAGTAGCGGCTTACCAGTGCCTTCCTCTGGAGGGGCTGTGGCTCAGTGGCAGAGCATCTCCTTAGCATGCAGATGGTCTCGGGTTCAGTCCCCGGCATCTCCAGTTAAAGGATCTGGCAGTCGCTGATATGAGCAGCAACCCAGGACTTCCTCAGTGGTCTCCCATCCAAGTACTGACCAGAGCTGACCCTGCTTAGCTTCTTAGATCTGATGAGATCAGGCTAGCCTTGGGCCATCCAGGGCAGGGTCGGGTTGACACACACATACCTCCATTTGCCGTGGATGTGCACGCGGACATTGGAGATGTGGGTACTGCACTCAGAGGTGTCGGCAGTCAGCCTCCCGGCAGAATCGTTGCCCAGCTTCAAGCCCACGGAGATGGAGAGACCCTCGATCTTCAGGTCGAATGAGCCGTGGTCGCTCCTGTTTGGAAACACCAGTGGGGGAACGAAGGATCTTCACTGGCAGAAGGGCAGAGCGAGCTTAGGTTGGGAAACAAGCGAACAATGGAGGGGCACAGGATCGCCCACCAGGGAGGCCCATGCATCTCCTCAGTCCAGAGAGAAACATATAGCTGGGAGGGACCTCCAGGGTCATCTAGTCCAGCCCCCCGCACAATGCAGGGAATTCACAACTATCCTCTCTCCACTTCCCCAGTGACCCCTGATCTATGCCCAGATGTTCAACAGCAGAATGATTGGAACACATTTTGCATGTGCCCAAAAGCATTGAGGAAGGATTACTAGTCTGTACATTCCAAGACTGCTCTAGACTGATCCTGCATTGAGAGGGGCAGGGCTATTTTTGGGCAGGAACGCACTGGGATGGCGTTCCAGCTGGCTTCTGAGTTGGCCATACCTTCCTTGGCTTGCCCGTGTGCTCCGCAGCTGCGGGGAGCGTGGGCAAGCCAGCCTTTGGAGGGAAGGTGGTTTAAAATGCCCTCCCTTGGCTTGCCCGAGCGCCTATTATTAATAGGTCCATAAGTGTGGCCTATTATGCTAATGAGTTCCTGCTGGGGGTTTTCTACAAAAAAAAGCCCTGAGCAGGCGGTTGGACTAGATGGCCTGTATGGCCCCTTCCAACTCTTTGTGATTCTAAGACTGAGGTCTGGCACTGACACCGGGGTAAACCTTGGTGAGGTCCCTTTGGGATTTTTAAAAAAATGCACAAAACCCAAGAGGAAATAGGCGATTGCTTGCAAAACTCATGTCACAGAAAGATCACAGAATACTACAATGCTTTTGCGGTTCTGAATCTAATGATAGCATTTAGTTGTGCTGTCCAGGGTTCTGCGATCAATGCTGCATCGCAGCTCTCGCCACACCCCTGCAGAGCAGGCCAGCCGTGAGATTCCCATTTTGCAGAGGGGGGAGGGGGCGGCTGAGTGGCCTGCCTGGGCTACCGTCCAATGAGCTCGTGCAAGGGCAGCCAGTCCATTAGGGAGCGGTAGGCCCCTGCCAAGGGTGCCAGAGCTCATAGGCGTCAACTACGGGGGGGCTCAAGCCACCCCCGAAATTTCCCGGGGGGGGGAACTGAGCCCCCCCCGAAAAACGGTGCGCCCTCCGCCGCACCTCCCTCGGCCCTTCCTAGGGCTGCCGCCGTCACTCTCTTCCCCCCCCCCCCAGCCTGGCCACTCCGACCCTCCGTCCGTCCGTCCAGGGGCCAGCTAAGCAAATGCCCAGCTGGCCCCTGGACAGATGGAGGGAGGGATGGAAGCAGGAGCGGTAAGGCGGGGGGGGGAGGTGGTGGCAGGGTCATGGTCCCAGCAGGCGCGCACGGAAGAGCCCCCGCCCCCTTGGGAGTTTTTAAACTCTACGCCCCTGCCAGAGCTGGAGGGATGCCAGCAGCCTGGCTTCCCCTGCCCAGCCGGCCACCGACCTGGGGCCTTGGTGACTGCCCTGGGAGGTGCCCCCGGCCCCAGCTGATGGTCGGCACTGAGCCTGCTCCCTCCTTTCCCCCTCTGTTGGGGGAGTAGGGGAGGGGGGGTTCCTCTGCTGTACCTCATGCCTCCCCCTGTCTGACCCAGGTAGGGGCAGGAGGAGGGAAGGCAGGCCGTGGAAAAGACCATCCAGCGTCAGCAAGATCTGCAGCAGTGTGTGGACGTGGCCCGACGGCACAAAACAGTGAGGTGGCCACCTATGATCAACTATTACTGTAAGCCATCTTGAACCACAAAGAAAGGTGGAATAGAGACATTTTAATCAATAAACCTGGTGGATGTGAGCCACGACGGCCTGCCCTCTGCTCCCCTCGGACTCCTGGATGCTGAAGCAGAAGGGAGGACAGTGGCCACCCCACTGACGGTCACTGTGCTTAGACGGTGAGAGCCTGACCCAGCAGGGCCAATCTCATGTTTGTGTGCAAGAGCAGCTTCTGCCAGCCGTCTTCTTGGGTCAGCGACTGCGAACGTTAGAAAGGATGTGAAGCGACAACGGACTTACAGCAGCCGCTTCTTCTTCGCCCTCCAATCCCCTGAGACCTCAGCGAAGGCATCGGTGACGGAAACTTTGAGGCCCACGTTTGGGATGGGCGCGATCGTTGAGCTCGGCAGCTGGAACGACCGGATTTTCAAACTTCAAAAGAAGAGAAGGGAGAAGGTGGTTGATGTGGAGAGGAAGTTCGCGAGTGCCCAAGCGGGGACAGGGGGAAATGTCCTGAATGGCGCTGGGGCTGGCTCCACCCACTGTCTCCGGAGCCTCCCGCTTCCTTCGGAGGGACTGCCTAACAGGGGCCCTTCAAGCTGCCCGAAGCCCTCCTTCTCTTGATTGCAGGCATCTCCAACCTTTTTGAGCCTGGGAGCACCTTTGGAATTCTGGCAGGAGGCAGTGGGCGCAACGGGGAGGGCGGTTTTTTTTTAAATATAAATTTAATAAATAAATAAATAAATCCACAAAATGGCCTCCACAGGGGGCGGAGCCACACAGAGAGAAAGGAAGCCCGGATGCCGGGGACAAGAGATCTCATGTAAAAAATTGTGCTGGGGGAACCTCCAGGCGGGGACTGCAAACCTCCTGCTTTTACTATTGACCTCCAGATGAGAAAGATCCGTTTCCCTGGGGAAAAAAGCCATCTGGAAGCTGGACTAGGGTATTTTACCCCACTGCGGTGTCCCTCCCCGCCCCAAATCCCACCCTCCCCAGGATCCACACCCCAAATATCCTGACATTCCCAAACCCAGAGCTGGCAACCCTAACTGCCGTGACAGCTGCCAGTGAAACAAGGTTATTTGCATCTGATTGGTCCAACCGATCTCCAGTGGCCACTCAGAAGCCCTTCCTGGTCATGACCCCCAGCAGGGCACCCACCCACTTCCTCAAAACACCTGGCAGGTGCCAGGGCAGGTACCAGTGGATGCCCGGGTGCTGAGAGGCACCACGCTGGAGACCTCTGTCCTAAAGCGATGAACCTGGCAGAACTTTTGGACCGCCAAGGATTCCCTATGGCTGCAGCTGCTAGCAGGCCCTTGCTGTGTCAGGTTCGGGGCTCCAAGCAGCTGGGGGATGTTTGCTCGAGGGGCCCTCCTCGCTGGGAGGTGGCTCCCCAGTGGTCCTCTTGAAGCACCCAACAGGGCTTGGAGGAGGTGCCCCTCCCGGCTGCAGGAAGGAAGTTGGGGGCCTCTCTGTATGTGAAGAAGGAGCACTTGGAGGTCTGGCAGAGACAGAGAGAGCAGCAGACAGACGGTGCGAGATCTCTCCCCCTGGGGAATCCTCCACAGCTCTGAAAGAATGGCTCTTTGCTTCCGGCCCCTGCTCAGCTTCAGCAGCTATCGCTCACTGCTGCAGGGCACGCCCGACAAGACGTACCTTGTAGAAGACTGGCGGGGACTCTGCAGGAAATCTGTTTGTAAATGATGGTTTCCTCAGGGACCCCTTCTTCCTGTCTGGTTTTGAATTTTTACTTCTAGGGTTGTGTATTTTATTGTGCCCTGACCCAGACGGCCCAGGCTCAGAAGCTAAGCAGGGCTGGCCCTGGTTAGTCCTTAGACAGAAGGGCACCAAGGAAGCCCAGGGCTGCTGCACAGAGGCAGGCAACAGCCACCACTTCCGAATGTCTCTAGCCTTGGAAACCCTACAGGGTCACCTTAATCGGCTGTGACTTCAGGGCACTTCCCACCAGCACCACCATTAGGGTTGCCAGCCTCCAGGTGGGGCCTGGGGATCTCCTGCTTTTTCAGCTCATCTCCAGCTGGCAGAGATCAGCTCCCCTGGAGAAAATGGCTGCTTTGAAGGGTGGACTCTATGGCATTGTACCCTGCTGAGGCCCCTCCCCTCCCCGAAACCCCGCCTTCTCCTGGCTCCACCCCCAAAGTCTCCAGGTATTTTTCAACTGAGACTTGGCAAACCTAACCACCATGGGTATTTTGTTTGTTTATTTTATTTAATTATTAGATCTTTTAGTCTCTACTCACCTGAAGGGTCTCGTGGCGACTTACAACATTAAAACCAAATATAAAATATTTATTTTAAAGACTTTAAACATTAAAATACACGGCTATCGCCGTACCACTATTCATTCAGCTCCGCATGCCCTGCGGAAACGAAACAAGTCCGGCTGGCCGTGGGCATCATCCGTTTTAATTTGTTCGAATGATATGGTTTGGTGTTAATGTTTTTTAAGGCGTATTTTTATTATGTATGTTTTTTTAATCTGTTAGCCGCCTTAAGAAGGTGGGGAGGCGGGATATATACCTTGTCAATAAATGAATGAGATCAAATAAATCCACTTTGATCCAAGCCATGGCCAAGTCCATCCTACCTGTCCTCAGCATGAGTTCGGCCGCAGTGCCCTCACCTGTAGAATTTGTAATGTATATGACCGAAGACTTTGACTTTGAAGGAACCAGAGAAATCAGGCAGCTGGATCCGGGCCAGTTCCTTCTGCAAGGCTGCCACGCCCTCCTGGCGAGCTGAAGGGAAAGCAGAGAGAAAAACCGCAAACAATTGAGTTTGGTATCCTCCCGGGGGGGCAACAGTTACCACTCCAACCCCCAGTGATAAAACAAACGGCCATGTTTTTAGAGCAGGGGTCCCCAACTTTTCTGAGCCTTCGGGCACATTTCGAATTCCAGTCCCGTGTGGCAGGCGCATCTGAAATGGCGGCCGCCGCTTCCCTTCAGCCACGCACTGAAGAGCTTTGCGGCAGCCACTGCCAGAGCATCGTTTTTAAAAACCTGCCCAGACAATCAAATCCCCAGTCAGATCAGAAGCCTGTCGGACCAAAGCTACCCTTGTCCCTGCCCACTTTCTAAAAACACCTGGCAGGCACCAGGGAAGTTGTCAGCTTGTAACATGGTGCCCGGAGGTGCTACGCTGGGGACCCCTGTTTAGAACACAGAGTTGATACGAGCAGGATTCTTCCAGCCTGCTTGCAAGACCTGGGTTGCAGCAGCTCAGGTTTAGCAAACTGCTCCTAATCACTGTGCACAAACGTCTCCAAAGAACCTGCCTGTCAGCTAATGCTGCCAACTCCTGCCCAGGAGGTGGGATGTGTGAACTCATGCCATCAAGACTGTGGAATGTTGTGTTATATTTCTCATGGCATGCTTATCGCCCTTTGAGCTACTCCGACCTTGAGAGACTGTTAGTGCCGGCCCATGTATCTCTTCCCCCTACCTGACTCTCCTTATTCCTGTTTTTTCCCTGGGAACTGTAAACCACTATTTTGGGCCCCTTTTCTCTGACATGATGATTGGTTACATGCATTAACAGACCCTGTTTTGAATTATGCATAATTGTCCTAACCGAGGCGGTGCCCGCCATTACTAACACAAGAAGTGCAGATGACCATAGCAGACCTTTCTCAATAAAGCATTCATGCTTAAGGACACTTGTTGGTGACTGACTCTGTAGGACTCTCACACCGCCTGCCGTACAATTCACTGGCTGCTGGTTGGGCTGTAGAGTGCAATTGGGTTACCTACCGTAATCCAAGCCTTTGCCCGTGATCCTGCCCACGAAGCCGGGGTTGGTGCCCTCGACTAACCCCAACCAAAGAGAGACCAGCAGGGCAGCCTGGAGCGTGTTCCCCCGGGCCATCCTGGCAGCTTCCAGGGAGGCTAGGAATGGCAGGCGTCTGTGTCTGCTTTCAGCCTGCAGGAGGAAGCAGGAAGCCCTAATAATATTTCCGCCGCCGCAGGGTTTCCCCAGGTTGCAAAACCTGGCCCTGCCGTCTGTCCCAAGACCCGCCCACCCCAAGGCAGTAACCAGCAGCAAACTCAGCAGCCTTCGGGTATTGTTTTTAAGCAGTGAATTAGGAGGCTGAAGTTGGTTGGTTCCCAGTTCCCAAGTCGCATTTCCTAGTTCCTTATTCACAAGTCGAATCACAGATATTGGGAATCATGTAAAAGCCCTGCACACCAAAATGAGACTTGGGCGACCAGTTTCTGCCAGAGCATTTGTCGTGGGGGGTGCCCCACTTTGGAGCATTGAGCAAAAGTACTGGGGCTCTGGGAAAGGAAGCAGCATAGGTCCACTTGGAGGGCAGAGTTCCCTGAAAGTGGGGGTATCTGATACGGGCTGGTCTGGGCTTTACTTCGGGGCGCAGAGCTTTTAAATGATCCTCGGTGTTTGTGATTGGACTCGCAAATAAGGAATGCAAATAAAGAACTGGAAATGCAAATAAAGAACTTCAGGCAGTTTGGCATAGTGGTTAGGAGCATGGACTCTAGTCTGGGAGAACCGGGTTTGAGTCCCCACTCCTCCACTTGCATCTGCTGGAGTGACCTTAGGTCAGTCACAAGTTCTCTCAGAGCTGATCTCTCAAGGACAGTCCTCGAGAGAGTTCTTTCAGCCCCTCCTTCCTCACAGGGATTAAGCAAACTCTGGAACATGACAGAAGACAGGAGGCCACTTTGGGAGGTGGACCCCAATGAGGCCCCTCCCCTCCCCAACTCCTCAGGCTCCACCCCCAAAATATCAACGTATTTCCCAGTCTGCAGCTAGCAACCCTTTGTGGTACCTGTATTGTTATCATTACTACTTCTTTCTTTCTTTCTTTCTTTCTTTCTTTCTTTCTTTCTTTCTTTCTTTCTTTCTTTCTTTTTTTCCACATTGCGCCCAATTAGCTTTTGAACACTTGTGTGCATTTTGGGTGCTTGGCTGGAAGCCATGGTTGACTTCTGGCGACCCCTACTGGGGGCTTGGACATTTCTCAGAGTAGCCTGCCTCTGTGTCCCGCCTCTGGTACTCCTTGGAGGTCACCCTTTAAGGTACTTGCCAGAGGTGGCCCTGCTTAGCTTGCCTGGGCTATATCCAGATCAGGGCAGCTTCTGAGCAGTCTTTATTCACATCTGTGGGCAATAAGAGCTCCTACAGGTTTCTCCCTAAAACCTTTCCTTCCTCCCGCTTGGTGTAGTGGTTAAGTGCGCGGACTCTATTCTGGGAGAACCGGGTTTGATTCCCCACTCCTCCACTTGCACCTGGCTGGATGACCTTGGGCAAGCCATAGCTCTGTACCAGCTGTTCCCTCAAGGACAGCTTGGGAAAGAGCTCTCTCAGCCCCACCCACCTCACAGGGTGTCTGTTGTGGGGAGGGGAAGGGAAAAGGAGTTTGTAAGCCGCTCTGAGACTCCCTTGGGGAGTGAAGGGCAGGGTATAAATCCAATCTTCTTCTTCTTCTTCTGAGAGCCAGTTTGGTGTAGTGGTTAAGTGCGCGGTCTCTAATCTGGGAGAACCGGGTTTGATTCCCCACTCCTCCACTTGCACCTGGCTGGATGACCTTGGGGAAGCCATAGCTCTGTACCAGCTGTTCCCTCAAGGACAGCTTGGGAAAGAGCTCTCTCAGCCCCACCTACCTCACAGGGTGTCTGTTGTGGGGAGGGGAAGGGAAAAGGAGTTTGTAAGCCGCTCTGAGACTCCCTTGGGGAGTGGAGGGCAGGGTATAAATCCAATCTCTTCTTCTTCTTCTTTCTCCTCTTTTGGCACAGTTGGGCTCCAAGGCCTGCAGGGCACCTCCCCAATAGCTTCCGGGATCAACTCTGCCTCTGCTCTTGGGTCGTGCTCCAAGAACAGATTTCTAAAGGGGCCTCTTTTCTGGACGGTGAAGGAGGAAGGAATGGGAAGAAAGTTCATATTTGCTGAGCTTTCAGTTTCTTTTTTTGGGAGAAGGGCAGGAAATGGGTGGGGAGGAGAAGTGTGTGTGTGTGTGTGTGTGTGTGTGTGTGTGTGTGTGTGTGTGGTCTCTTACTCAATTCTGTGGACCCCAGAGAGCACATGCCCCCCCCACCCCACCCCGTGCTGGCCTTGCAGGGAATTCAGTTGCTCAATAGCTTATTGCAGTCCAGCATACTTCTCTGTTTCATACTTCACAGGCGGGCGCTCATACTGGCAAACGTGTTTGCAAAGGGGGGGTTATATTTTGCAGTCGTTCGGTTTTTTTGCAGACGAAAGGCTGAAACCCAGCCAGCGAGAAGAGAAGCTGGCCCAGGGTCACCCAGTAAAGTCACCAACCTCCAGGTGGGGCCTGAATACAGTTGCCAACTCCAGGTTGGGAAATTCCCAGGGATTTAGGGATGCAGCCTATGGAAGGTGAAGTTCGGAGCGGGGAGGGAACTCGGCAGGGTATAATGCCACAGAGTCCACCCTCCACAACAGCCGTTTTCAGCAGGGGAATTGGTTTCTGTGGTCTGGAAAGCCATAGTAATACCAGGCTACCTTATACCTGAAGTTCTTCCAGCATTTCGGCTGGTCTCTAGCAATGCTCCCTCTAAGCTGTGGAGTCTTGTGAGCAAAAATTCTACTTTGTGAGCTACTGGCATTAAAATTGTGAATGAGCAATTTGGCTGCTGCATAAATTAGTTTGCTCTGGAGCCATCCTTCCTGAACTAAGACAGAAATGTGTGAGCCGGAGGCTAAAAAACTGTGAGCTAGCTCACACTAACTCAGCTTACAGGGAACACTGGTCTCTAGACTACAGATATCAGTTTCCCATGGAGGAGACTGCCGTTCCGAAGGGCGGAGTCTATGGCGTCACATCCTCACCAAGCTCCCAAACTATCCTCCCCAGGTCCCGCCCCCCCCCCCCATACCTCCAGGAATCCCCCAAGACAGGAGTGGCAAGAGCTGCTGACCCTGCTGTACCGTCCCCCACACTAAGGCCGGCACTGCACCTGCTCTCTTGTTTACAGCGCAGAGTTGCCAAATCTGGCTTGGGGAACTCCTGGGGATTTGGAAGTGCCGGGGAGGGGAGGGAATTCACCGGGTATGCTGTGTGACTCTGGAACTTCCATTTCTCCTGGACTTTATGGTATGCCAGAGAGCTTGCCTGAGACCCAGTTTGGTGTCGTGGTTAGGAGGGCGGACTCTAATCTGGGAGAACCGGGTTTGATTCCCCACTCCCCCGCTTGCACCTGCTGGAGGACCTTGGGCAAGCCATAGTTCTGTCAGAGCTGTTCTTGATAAAGAGCAGTTTCTATCAGAGCTCTCTCAGCCCCACCTACCTCACAGGTTGTGGGGAGGGGAAGGGAAAGGATCAGATTTAATTCTCTCGCTCGCTCTCCCGGTCAAGTTGGTTCTGACTTGTGACGACCCTGTGAATTGATCTCCTCCTAAACGTCCTCTGGTTAACAGCCTTCCTTGCTCGGCTCTTGCCAACGGAGGGCATTTGTGGCTTCCTTGATGGAGACCGCCCATCTCCGGTTGGGTTTCCCTCTCTCCCTGCTGCCTTCCACTTTTCCCAGCAATACTGCCTTTCCCAGGGACTCGTGTATCTTCTCATGATGTGACCAAAGAAGTAGGATAGCCTCTGTGCTGCCCCGGCAGAGATCAGAGTAGTAAAGTATAGCAAGTTTACTGTAACTTTAAATATATAAAGAATTCCAATGCTCCCTCTAAGCTGTGGAGTCTTGTGAGCAAAAACTCTAATTTGTGAGCTACTGGCGTTAAAGCTGTGAGCGAGCGATTTGGCTGCTGCGTAAATTAGTTTGCTCTGGAGCCACATCCTTCCTGAGCGGAGACAAAAATGTGTGAGCTGGAGGCTAAAAAACTGTGAGCTGGCTCTAACTCAGCTTAGAGGGAACACTGTAATGTAGTTCAGCAGGGGTCATTTCGTAGAAAAAGAGGTGCAGGAGCTCATTAGCATAACTCATTGCATAAGTCATTTGCATATGCCACACCACCTAACATACCGGAAGTGTGTCAGAAGGCAACACCCACCCCTCAGGCTCCACTCCACAGGTGAGTGAAACTGACCTGCTCTTCCTCCATTCCCTTCCCCATCCAATACTTTGTGCAATAAAAATAAGCGTCAAGAACACACCCTCATTCTCTTCCTGCTCCCTTGAAACCACCAGGTTTCAAGTAGACTTGAGATACCCAGGACATGTGCACCACCCATCCCTTTCCCTTCCCCTCCCCACAACAAGACACCCTGTGAGGTAGGTGGGGCTGAGAGAGGTCTTTTGAGAACTGCTCAGGAGAGAACAGCTCTGAGAGAACTTGTGACTGGCCCAAGGTCCCACCAGCAGCTGCATGTGGAGGAGTGGGGAATCAAACCCGGTTCTCCCAGATTAGAGTCCAACTCCTGACCACTACACCAAACTGATGGGGTGGAAGCTGCTGAAGGGTTGGTGAAATTTCTCCAGTACTTATGTGCCATGTGCCCAGATAAAAAATGGTATTCTTAGAAAATTTATATGCCACCTTGAGCAAGTCTCTGGAAAAGCAGCACACAGTCATAAAAGGAACAATGATAAAATTATCAATATTAAAACAAAACATTAAAATCAATAAAGACCCTAGCAGGGCTTTCCCCGGGGTGCTGCGCCTCTGCACTGCTCGGGGAAGCCGAGGAGGGGGCGGGGCTTGGTCATGTGCCCGCCCCCTGGGCTTCTCACTCCCGGAGCTGCGCTCCTGTGCGCTCCCGCTCCATCGGACCCCTGTAGTTTAGTAACCTTAAGGTCAGCTGGTTAAGAGTAGCTTTCCTGACTGGTTTTATACAGCCTCCCCTTCCTTTGATACATTTGCCGGGGGAAACTGTTTTCCTCTTCTCAGTTTCTGTAATCTTCTTAGTTAAGCAGACGGGAGAGATTCAGCCCCTTTTACCGCATGAATCATTCAAAAGACTCGAGACTTTAAGGCTCCTATCAGCACCAGGAAAGGGAATGCGAGCAAACCAAACCTTTGGATGCATAAAGAGTTGAATAAAGTTGATTCCAAATGAATGGTGTGTTAAATACTTAGTTGTTCTCAGAACCAGCTCAGGCTGTTGGGAACAGCATAGCCTTGGTTCAGTTTAGCTAGAAAAGGCAGGATGGGAGTTAGTGCAGAACTTCACACAAGCACAGCCTCACTTTTGCGCCTCCTCTGGCAGGCCGTTCCATGCGGAGAGCTTTTGTTTAGGCCAGATGGGCCTCTCCACAGGAGGGAGCCCCTGGGACAACAGTAAGGTGAAGGTTTCCCCTTGCTCGAAAGCCAGTCGAATCCGACTCTAGAGGGCAGTGCTCATCTCCGTTTCCAAGCTGAGGAGCCAGCGCTGTCCGGAGACTTTTTCTGTGGTCATGTGGCCGGCATGACTAGACGCCAAGGCGCACGGAATGCTGTCACCTTCCCACTGCAGTGGTACCTATTTATCTCCAAGCAATTTCTTGCTTTCGAACTGTGCTAGGTTGGCAGGAGCTGGGACCGGAGACGGGCGCTCACTCCGTCCCGCAACACTTGGGCCTCGAACCGCTGAACTACCAGTCTGCAGTTCAGCGTCTTAACCACTAAGCCACCGTGGTACAACTGACAACACCGTGGTACAACTGACAACAAGGACAACAGTAGAGGAGTGCTAAGCTGGTGAGCAAGCTAAACAGACCTCTGTCTTTTGCCTCTATCAGTCGATAGCAAAGCAGGTCTCATTTGACTACACTTCCCTGCAGGAGCCAATGTTCCCTCTAAGCTGAGTTAGTGTGAGCTAGCTCAGTTTCTCAGTTCACAGATTTTTGTCTCCGCTCAGGAAGGATGGGGCTCCAGAGCAAACTAATTCCTGCAGCAGCCAAATCGCCCGCTCACAACTTTAACGTCAGTAGCTCACAAAGCAGAGTTTTGGCTCACAAGACTCCCCAGCTTAGAGGGAGCGTTACAGCCCTGTCCATTTTGCGTTGCTGAGAGCAGACTTTTACCGCATGAATCCGGTGGCCGGCACTGGGGTGGGAAATGCCTGGAGATGTGGGGGGGGGGGAGCCTGGGGAAGCCTGGAACTTCAGTGGGGTACAATGCCATATAGAGTCCACCCTCCAACACAGCCATTTTCTCCCAGGGGAACTGATCTCTATTGCCTGGAGATCTGAAGAAGAAGAAGAAGAAGAAGAAGAAGAGATTGGATTTATACCCCGCCCTCCACTCCCCAAGGGAGTCTCAGAGCGGCTTACAAACTCCTTTTCCCTTCCCCTCCCCACAACAGACACCCTGTGAGGTAGGTGGGGCTGAGAGAGCTCTTTCCAGAACTGTCCTTGAGGGAACAGCTGGTCCAGAGCTATGGCTTGCCCAAGGTCATCCAGCAGGTGCAAGTGGAGGAGTGGGGAATCAAACCCGGTTCTCCCAGATTAGAGTCTGTGCACTTAACCACGACACCAAACTGGCTCTCTGTTGTAATAGCGGGAGATCTTCAGGCCCCACCTGGAGGCTAGCAACCCTGGCCTGCAGGAGCGTGGGGAAACAGCTGGCCATCTCCTCCTCCCTCCGCCTAACCCCTGCTGGCTCTCTCCCGCAGCTCCTCTGAGTCAGAGAGTCAGAAGGGGCAGGAGTGGGAGGGGAAGAAGAAAGGAGGGGGGGAAGGAAAGCAGATCCCTGCAGACCTGGGCTGGGCCGCCATCTCCAGCGTCAATAGGTTTTTTGTGTTTTTTTTACAGCCGCAGGTTTTCTGAGCCTCAGAGACTTTGCCCCCGGCCACGTCTGTTCTCAGGAGAAAGAGAGAGCATGCATGCTGTGCTTCGAAGTTGCAGACCCAACCAAGGGTAGGCAACGCCCAGCTTTTCTGAGGTCTGGGGGCTGCATGTTGCTTTTGTGCAGGCCTGGCCTTAGGGTTGCCAGATCTCCTGGAATCGCAACTTCTCCTGAGTACAGAGGTCAAGTTTCTCCTGGAGAAAACGACTGCTTTGGAGGGTGGCCTCTATGGCATTATATCCTGCAAAGCCCACCCCCCCCCCAAAAAAAGCCTGTTCACCTGCCCCTCCCTCCCCATGGATGATCGGGCTCATTATAATATTATGATCAGGAAGAGCCGGAACTTAAAAGAGAGAGGTTATGCTAAACAAAATGCCAACAACCTCTCGTGTCCTTTCCCTCCATCCTGCCCTTTGACCACATAAGTCTCACTTCCCCTTTTTATCTGTACAACAACCCTGTGGGGCTGGTTAGATGGAGACTGAGTGAATGGCCCCGTGGGTACCCAGTGGACATCAGGAGTCTCTGGTCGTAGACCAACAGACTACGGCCATCACTAAGAATACTGTGTTAACCGGTAGATGAGGTACTAGACCTGCAGGTAGATCATGATGGGTAGTCGTGTTAATCCGCCTGCAGCAGCAGAAAAGAGCAAGAGTCCAGGAGCACCTTAAAAGCTAACTACATCTGGGGCAGGGGAGGAGCTTTCGTGAGTCCCTGCTCACTTCTTTCCTGAGTCACTTCACCTCTTTTCTACTGCTACAGAATGTCAGCTAACACTGCCATCTCCTGTCCGGGAGGTGGGGTGAGTGAACCCTTGACGTCGGGTCTGTGGAATGTTATGTTATACTTCTCATGGCATGCTTATCGCCCTTCGAGCAGCTCTGACCTTGGGAGACTGTTGGTGCCTGTCCATGTATCTCTTCTCAGTTTGGTGCAGTGGTTAAGTGCGCGGACTCTAATCTGGGAGAACCGGGTTTGATTCCCCACTCCTCCACTTGCACCTGCTGGATGACCTTGGGCAAACCATAGCTCTGGCACAGCTGTTCACTCAAGGACAGTTGTCTCAGAGCTCTCTCAGCCCCGCCTACCTCGCAGGGTGTCTGTTGCAGGGAGGGGAAGAGAACGGAGTTTGTAAGCCGCTCTGAGACTCCAAGTGAGTGGAGGGCGGGGTATAAATCCAATCTCTTCTTCTTCTTCTCCTGTCTGACTCTAATTCTTCCCGCTTTTCCCCTGGGAACTGTAAACCAGTATTTTAAGTGCCTTTTCTCAGACACGGTGATTGGTTGCAATGCATTACCAGACCCCTTTTTGAATTCTGTATAATTGTCCTGCTTGGGGCTGTGTCAGCCATTACTAACACAAGAAGTGCAGATGACCATAGCAGACCTTTCTCAATAAAGCATTCCTGTTTAAGGACACTTGTTGGTGACTGACTCTGTAGGACTCTCACAGAGTGTTAGTAATGGCTGACACAGCCCCAAACAGGACAATTATACAGAATTCAAAAAGACAAGTCTTGAAGGTATTGTTAGTTAGTCTTGGTGCTACTGGACTCTTGCACTTTTCTACTGGATCTGCAGGGTAAAAGGACAGTTTGTCTCTACACCCGTTCTGTGTGATGATGTGCCAAAGGCATTAACAGAATGTTGCCAACCTCCAGGTGGGGCCTGGAGATCTCCCAGAATTACAACTGCTCTTCAGTTAACAGAGATCAGTTCCCACAGAGAAAATGGCTGCTTTGGTGGCGGGTGGGTGGACTCTACAGAAAAACACTTTGCTGAGGTATAATTCCCACTTTCCAAACCATGCCCTCCCCAGGCTCCATCCCCAAATATCCAGGAATTCCCCAACCCAGAGGTGGCAACCCTGCTTGGAGAAAATGGCTGATTTGGAGGGTAGATTCTATGGTGCCGTATCTCTGCGGAGGTCCCTCCCCCACCCAGAATTCTTTACACAGCGAGTGATTAAAATGTGGAATTTGCTACCAGAGGATGTAGTGATGGTCACAGGCATAGGCAGTTTAAAAAGGGAATTAGATTCATGGAGGAGAGGTCTATCAGTGGCTACTGGCCATGGTGGCTAAAGGGAACCTCCATGTTCAGAGGCAGTCACCTTCTGAATCCCAGGGCCAGGAGACCACATCAGGGGAAGGTCCCAGTCTCTCCACCCTGTTGTTGGCCCTCCAGAGGAACTGGCTGGCCCCTGTGGACTAGAGGGACCCCTGGTCTGATCCAGCAGGGCTCTTCTGATGTTCTTATGAAAGCCTCGGTCTCTCTGCCCTGTTGTTGGCCCTCTAGAGGCTGGCCCCTGTGTGAGACAGGGTGCTGGACTAGAGGGACCCTCACTGGTCTGACCCAGCAGGGCTCTTCTGAGGTTCTTCTCAGGGGAAGGCCTCGGCCTCTCTGCCCTGTTGTTGGCCCTCCAGAGGAACTGGCTGGCCACTGTGTGAGGCAGGATGCTGGACTAGATGGACCCTCACTGGTCTGATCCACCACAGCTCTTCTGATGTTCTCTCCAGGCTCCACCCCCAAATCTTCAGGGATTTCCAAACCCAGAGTCAACCACCCTGTGATGGCATGTGATTTTGAGGTCAACAGGCATGACCCTGCCCCTGCCCCCATATTCCCCTTCAGAGTACACAAAGGGGACATCTGCAGCAGGACCTCATCTTCAGCAGCGGGAACAAAAGTTTGGCACCGAACGGACTGGGGAGGGCTGCCGAGATCATTAGCAGCTGTTTGGGAAGGGAGTGTGTGGGACTGAAAACCGCTGAGGTTAAAACAACCGCCTGGCGCGGCCTCTTGCCAGCTCCGGGGAGGGAGATCCAGAAGAGAGAAGCCTTCATCGGTCTGTTTCCCCCTCTCCCCTGCAGGGGCCAACCCGCCCACGTCCCCTCCCTCCGGTCCTCGGTGGCTTGACTTGAGCAAAGGGTGCGCTCTGGCTTCCCTGGCATCACCCTGGGTGGCTGTCTAAAGGCGCTGGATACGTTCGCCAGCCAGGCTTTCTTGGGCAGAGCCGCCGAGCGCCTCCCAGCAGTGGGGAAATCCCAAAGGTGCTGGGCTTATTATTCTAGGAGGGTGGGGTGTGTGTGTCCAAGGGCTTCCACTCAGCTTCCAGGCCCCGTTGTTGTGGGGCGGGGGATGCATGCATCCAGAGACTGGTGCTTCTGGGAAGCAAAACCTTCGGGGTGCAGTGCAAGGGGGGGGGGGGAAGCAACGTAGTCTGGTGGCAGCCAGGAAATTGGGCCGCCTCGGGAATCAGCTTTGCAAGAGAGAGGACGGACAGTAAGGGGAAACAAGCCATCAGACTCAGTGTTCCCTCTAAGCTGAGTCAGAGTGAGCCAGCTCTGAGTTTTCTAGCCTCCGGCTCACACATCGTTGTCTTCGCTCAGGACGGCTCCAAAGCAAACTAATTTATGCAGTCGCCAAACTGATCGGCCACAGCTTTAATGCCAGTGGCTCACAAGGTAGGACTTTTGCTCACAAGACTCCACAGTTTAGAGGGAGCATTTTGTCAGAGCCCTTTTGCTTTCCTCGCACGAACTCCCAGGATCACAAGAGACACATCTGGGGTGGATTCAAGCAGAGGATTTCTTCCCAGAAATGTTTGGCAGAAACCTTCAGTCATGAAAGAGGGTGAATCCTTTTAATGTGTCTGGACCTGGGGGGGAGGGAACACCTTTTCTCTTGCACACCATAAAAGAAGAAGAAGAGATTGGATTTATACCCTGCCCTTCATTACCCAAGGGAGTCTCAGAGCGGCTTACAATCTCCTTTCCCTTCCCCTCCCCGCAACAGACACCCTGTGAGGTAGGTGGGGCTGAGAGAGCTCTCTCAAGGACTGCCCTTGAGAGAACAGCTCTGAGAGAACTTGTGACTGACCCAAGGTCACACCGGCAGCTGCAAGTGGAGCAGTGTGGAATCAAACCCGGTTCTACCTACCTCACAGGGAGTCTTTTGTGGGGAGGGGAGGGGAAAGGAGTTTGTAAGCCTCTCTGAGACTCCAAATGAGTGAAGGGCGGGTATAAATCCAATCTCTTCTTCTTCTTCTTCTTCTTCCAGAGTCCGCACTCCTAACCACTGCACCAAACTGGCATGCCTCCTGATGTGTGTCTGAGAACATTGCCCCTGGGGGCTCTTACCCCCCGCAGCTGCTAAGGAGACCCCTTGCTGCACCGGATTACCCTGTTGCAACTTAGCTGGGAGTCATCTGTGGTTTGCTGCAATTGCACATGAGAGAGCTGGTGCGCTGCAGTTTGCATGCGCCCTCTGCCGGTGCACAAAGAACCTGAGCAACCTCCTCCATTGCTGTGCATGTCGTAGGTAGCTGGAACCTCCAGAATGGCTGGGAGGATCGGCTTCCAAAGAGAGGCTGGAGGAAGTTCTAGCTGCCAAGGTACCGGATTCCATTGGCCCAGACTTCTTCCTCCTGCTGTAGCCAAACCATAAAGTCTCCAGCCAGAGCCAAGGATATCCCAGTGGATCATCCCCCAATAAAATCTATCTCCCCCTCCCCGAAAGAGCTGGTTTCCTTGGCCAGCGCTGAGTTTGATCAGTTTTTAACACTTCTATTTTAAAACTGAGAGCGGTAGGCTTCTTCTTATTGCCTGCAAGCTGACTTGGCTTCAGAAACGATGGCACTTGAGAGGCCCCTCCTGACAGCAGATCCAAAATGTGCTCGGAGTCTGTTTTAGGTCAAATCTACATCTCCCGCTGGAATCATTCTAGTTTCAACCCCACCCCACCCCACCCCCGTCTATACCTGTTTCTAGTTTCAAACCATACTTGTTCTAGTTTAAAAATTACTGTTTACATCCGTTAATCGCCCTCCTGTGGTAAAGCTGGCATTATACTGCTTTAAACAGATCCTGTTGCTTAGTACTCCTCAGACCCAGGGAGTGCAATCTGAAACCAGTGTGAAATGAGCGTAGGAAAAGACAGCAGTCAAACTACTTCAGAGGGGAGCTGTAAATTGGGCCGTAGTTTCAGAATACTGTTTGTGTCCTGGCAGCCTTCTCTTGCTGAGCTCCTTCGGAAGAGATGATGTGTGTTTTGTGTTTAGCTTACGTTTTCTGCTGTCTTTTTAGGTGGCTTAGAAGGCTTTTTAAAAAAGGCTGTCTATTGCTGGGTTTAGCTTAGGCTTATCACGCATGGGTGTAACCCCTCGCTTTCGCTGTGCATGTCCGTCGGGTTCATTCTGCATTGATTTTCCTCCCTTCAGCACTCAGTTTGCTTTCTGGTCGCTGTTTCTCCGGGTTTTCTGAGAGTGCTTTTGTGCCAATTTTCCCCTTGTTTTGCTTCCAAGCTGAAGGTAATTCAAAAGCATACAGATTCCCTCGGATTTCCCCCACCCTTTTGCCACCCCTCGAAGGTCACTTCCTGCTCATATCAAGGTTGTTCCGCTAACTCTGCACCTTCTGACATCCTTCCCCTTCACCGTTGTACAAGCTCCATTTTCCCCTTGTTTTAATGTTTTTTTTCTACAAGCGGCATGAGTCTAGCAGTATGAGACTATCGCTAGTCTCAGATCACTGGATAAAAAAGTTAAAACGACCGGGGAAGTGGGGAGTTTAAAAGGAACTGTATGAGGTTTAGTTCCCTGCTAGTAATAGCTTGAAAGGGGGATTGGAGAGGAGGTAAACAGCTGTGCTCCCTCTGAGCTGAGTTAGCGTGAGCTAGCGTACAGTTTTTTAGCCTCTGGCTCACACATTTTTGCCTTAGCTCAGAGCAGACTAATGTATGCAGTAGCCAAATCGCTCACTCACAACGTCAATGCCAGTGGCTCATGGAGTAGAATTTTTGCTCACAAGACTCTGCAGCTTAGAGGGAGCACCGGTCAACAGCAGTGCAAAGACTGAAGGGTGGCGGAACTCATCCGGCCACCGACGAAATGGCTTTTCTGTGCACCTCATAGAAGCCACAACAATTCTGGCCGCCTGAAGGAAGAGGCAGAGAAGTTTTTTAAAGGATGCTGAATACTCGAAACATCTTTTCTGAAGACCTCTCAGAGACCCGTCCAGGGGAGACACAGATGATGGAGGAGGAGGGGACGAATTCAGTGGGGCAGAAGCCGCTGCGGCTCAGGGGAAGCGGCTCCGTGTGTCCTCAGCGCAGGGTGAGGAGGAGGAGGAGGAGGCAGGAATGTCACAAGATCTTTGCACAATAAACAATGAGCCAAAGTTTGGCTGAAATCCCCTAATCGTACTATTATGAGACCCAGATGCTCGGCTGCTTTCTCTGGCTAATTTTTTCCACCCCTTGAGCCCCAGCACTTGGAAGAGAAGGCAGAAGAGGCCCGGGAAGATCGGTGTTTGGAGCAGACGCCTTCCAGGTCAGAGCTGAAGCCCAGACGAGAGAGGCTGAAGAATCGCAGGCCCGGCAGCCTCACTATCTCTTTCGATCTCTCGTAGGACAGGACGGCTGGTTCTCCGGCCAAGCCAACCAAGCTGTTGCTTGAGACAATACAGGGGGAATGACTCTCATGCTCCTAAGCTCGGATTGCTCCCTGCCATTAATGGAAGAGCCTCTGCTTTGCATGCAGAAGGCCCCAGATTCAAACCCCTGGGCATCTCCAGTTGAAAGGCTCCGGTAGGAGGTGAGGTGGAAGACATTTCTCCACTTGAGACCCTGGAGAGCTGCTGTCAGACAGAGGGGACAAAACACTGAGTGATTTGACTAAAGAAGAAGAAGAAGAAGAGATTGGATTTATACCCCGCCCTCCACTCCCCAAGGGAGTCTCAGAGCGGCTTACAAACTCCTTTCCCTTCCCCTCCCTACAACAGACACCCTGTGAGGTAGGTGGGGCTGAGAGAGCTCTTTCCCAAGCTGTCCTTGAGAGAACAGCTGGTACAGAGCTATGGCTTGCCCAAGGTCATCCAGCCAGGTGCAAGTGGAGGAGTGGGGAATCAAACCCGGTTCTCCCAAATTAGAGTCCGCGCACTTAACCACTACACCACACTGGAATTTGCCGGCAGAGGATGTCGTGATGCCCACAGGGGATTAGATAGATCGATGGTGGGCCAGTCTATCAATGGCTACCAGCCCTGGAAACAGAGGGGAACCTCCATGTTCCAAGGCACTAAACCTCTGAATCTCAGAAAGGGTTGCCTCAGTGCTTAGTTCTCGTGGCCCTTTCTGACACGCCCAGGGAAATGCCGATCGCCACTCTGGGGTCGGGAAGCCATTTTTCTCCAGGCCAGTTTGACTAGAGATCCTGGAGGGTTTTTTGTCACCTTCTGGGCATGGAACAGTGGCCACTGTGGGTGTGTGTGAAGGCTATTCTCAATTTGCGAGGTATCAGATATTCTCAATTTGCTGTGGGTGTGTGAGGTATTCTCAATTCGCACTTGCAGCGGAGACCGCGCACATGGCCCAGGGTAATCCAGGACCGGCTGCATTCTCCCTTTCACATCAGGCATGTATTACCATCACCCCCGCCTTCCGTTGCCGTCTCTCCTCTGTCACGAGTCCTCCCACCCAAATTTCGAGGGCACGAGTTGTGCTGAAGGGGAACTGCAAAATACAACAACTTAAAAAACCCTTCAGCATATTTACATAGTGCTGGTTCAGCAACAGCACATACCTTGAAGCCTTCCAGCCCTTGCCTACTACAGCAGCACAGGTCTCCCCCACCCTATCCCACGCCACAGGAATCAGTTCCCCTCTCCCAAATTCAGAGCTACATTTCAGTGCTGGACATGAGGCTGTGGGCAATTTCCCCCCTGCCCTTCCTGATTTAACGACAACAGCAGGAAACGTGCTAAACTGTGATCTGGAACTGTTGTAGTTTGAGTAACAACACAACAATGTTAGGTAAAGATAAAGGTAAAGGTCTCCCTTGCTCGAAAGCCAGTCGAATCTGACTCTAGGGATGCGGTGCTCATCTCCGTCTCCAAGCTGAAGAGCCAGCGCTGTCCAAAGACGTTTCGGTGGTCATGTGGCCGGCATGACTAGACGCTGAGGTGCACGGAACGCTGTCACGTTCCCACCGAAGTGGTACCTATTTATCTACTTGCAATTTCTTGCTTTCGAACTGCTAGGTTGGCAGGAGCTGGGACCAGAGACGGGAGCTCACTCCGTCACGCGGCACTCGGGTTTCGAACTGCCGAGCTACCGACCTTCCGGTTGGCAGTTCAGCATTTTAACCACTTGAGCCACCGCAGCAGCCCCTTAACAACATTAGGAGGATACAAAACAAACTCCTAAAAAAATCTGATGGATAGGCAGAGGAAAAGGGGTGTTGGTTTTCATTGAAACCGAAGGCACGCCTTCCATCTGGGGACCTGTCCTTCGCTGCTCCTTGACCTTTCTTTATCCTTAATGCCGAGAGATCCAGACAATGTAACAGTCGTAGTGCAATTGTGCGGTTCTGTATTGCTTATTATTTTTCTAAAAAAGAAAACAGCACATTTGGAAAAGCCTGAATACAGCCGCCCCCTTTCTCCTGAAGTTGGGACTCGTCAGCGAAGAGTGAGATTTTAAAAAAGGTAAGAAAAAACCCCTCCCCCAAAGCCTTAATGGGTAGGTGGAGGAAGGGGAGAGAAAGGGTTTCTTTTCGCTGAACCCTAAGATGTACCTCCCATTCCAGAAACCCTAGTAGCACCATGCAGGGGGAAATGTATCTTTCTCCAGGTTTTAGAAAAAAGCATGGAGGGGGGAGATAAGCTGTCCATAGCTGGAGCA
The DNA here is from genome assembly GCA_029233225.1 of Lepidodactylus listeri. NCBI lineage: Eukaryota > Metazoa > Chordata > Lepidosauria > Squamata > Gekkonidae > Lepidodactylus > Lepidodactylus listeri. Next base: position 2,596,167 of record JARCFY010000002.1, read on the forward strand.
TGAATGCAGAATGATCTCATGTGAAAGCAGAAATATCCAAACGCACAAGTTGGGTGTCTGAAATGGGGGATATGCTCTGCGTGAAAGCCGCCTCCAGTGTTCTTAGGTAAAGGTAAAGGTTTCCCTCGCTTGAAAGCCAGTCGAATCCGACTCTAGGGATGCAGTGCTCATCTCCGTTTCCAAGCCGAAGAGCTAGCGCTGTCCAAGGATGTTTCCGTGGCCAAGTGGCTGGCATGTTTAGACGCCAAGGCTCATGGAATGCTGTTACCTTCCCACCGAAGTGGTACCTATTTATCTACTTGCAATTTTCTTGCTTTTGAACTGCTAGGTTGGCAGGAGCTGGGACCAGAGACAGGGGCTCACTCCGTCATGCAGCACTCGGGTCTCGAACTGCTGAACTACCGACCTTCTGGTCAGCAGTTCAGCGTCTTAACCACTTGAGCCACTGCAGCCCCTGCAACACCTCTTCCCAGCTTGGAAACCAGACTGCTGGTGAAACTGGCTGTTTGAGATGGGATACTCAACATGGCCAAAGGGGTTAGACTCCAGGGTGATGGAGGAGTTGTGTGCCTGGGAGACGGAGCGGCACCCAAACCAAAATGAGACTGCCTTTCTGCATCCTCCGGGAACGTAGCCCGTCATGAAGAAATTCCTGGGAAGTCCATGCAACGGAGCCGAGTATCCTCAGCTCCTGGGTTCATTGAACTTACTGGGAAGCCACTTTGTTCAGACTGGTGGTGCTGTGGTTCTCCAAGTACAGAATCCCCAGAGCTTTTCCCTGCGGCGAGGAGCCTTTGGGACCTGCGGGCTCCACCGGTAATGTCGCGCTGGAGCCCAGAGACTCTTCCGTGGAGTTCTGGGAATCGGTATCTTCTGAGGAAAAGCTCCCATGTCGAGAGAGCTGGAAGTACTGGGCGGCTTCGTGCCTCCTGCTGCGTCGGCCTCTCCGTGGGACGGTTACGCACGTCCAGTCGGCGGATGGCAGCTCCTCACAGGGCTCTGGGGTGTGGTTAGCCTTTGGGCAAGAGGGGCGAACGGGGGGCATTAAAGGCGGAGGGGTCCATGCCGGCGCGGGGAGACTTTCCGGGGACTCTTCACCGGGGCTCTGACCCTTGGAGGCCCCACTGTGTGGAACAGCCTGCGGGGAAGCAAAACAAGACCCTTCCCTTCTCGACTCTTCTTTGCCTGCTCTACAGGAAGGAGTCTCTGGAGAGCCAGTTCTGTCCGTATCCAGATTCTTTTGGTTGCATCCCAACAGGCACTCCTGGCTCCTGGTTGTCCCCAGCGCACCATCGAAGTAGGGCTCCTCCCCTGGGACTTCGGGTGGTGTGCTGGGATCCACGCTAAGAGGGTCCCCGTTCTGTCCACAGACTCCAGCTCCCCCTTCTTGCTTCTCTATGCATCGGGCCAGCATGCCTTGCAGAATCTGCCTGGCCTCGTCGCATGCCTCGAAAGCTTCACCCCACACCTCAAGGCCCTTCCCGCTGCGCATGCTGGAAGCCTGGACCTTCATGTGCTGGAATTCCTCGGGGGAGAACTCCGAGGGCGGCCGGAGAGCGCTCTCCAGTTCGTGCAGGGCCTCCATGTTCCTGGGCTCTTCCTCGCTGGGTCTCCACTGGGCCAGGCGTTGCTGGCAGTCCCGAGAAAACTGTGAGACCTTTGGGAGACAAGAGCGGTAATCAGTGTTCCCTCTCAGCTGAGTCAGTGTGAGCTAGCTCACAGCTTTTTAGCCCCCGGCTCACACCTTTTTGCCTCAGCTCAGGAAGGAGGGCTCCAGAGCAAACTAATTCATGCAGCGGCCAAATCGCTCCCTCACGACTTTAATGCCAGCAGCTCACAAAGTAGAAGTTTTGCTCACAAGACTCCACAGCTTAGAGGGAACATTGGCAGTAATATTTACTTCCCCTGGCAAGGGGTACCTGCTTCGCCCTTTCCCACCGCCTACGGTTGCCTTCTACAGAGCCAGACCCCCTGTCTAATCCCCTTGGTTACTCTAACTGGTGGTGACTGGCTAGAGACTCCAGTTACGGTTTTTCATGTAGGCCACCCACCCTCCCATCCAAGCTCCTCACCTGATCATCAAGGGACAAACCCCAGTCTACCCCACAGGGACAGACCTTCTTGACTGTCCCATCAATCAAAGAAGCTCATTGGGTGGGTACACAAGACAGGGACTTTTCGGCGGCGGCCCTGCAATTATGGAACAACCTACGCAGGGAGGTGTGCCCGCCCTCCTCACTTCTCAGTCTTTAGGAGGCAGCTGAAGATGGTTTTATTTGGGACTGCGTTTGATTAAAGCAGCTCTAAATTGTGATTTTAAATTTTGGTTTTGTGTATTTTTCTGTATTTTATAATACACGTGTTTTATTTATTTATTTATTAGATTTATAGGCCGCTCTCCCTGCAATTGCAGGCCCAGAGCGGCTTACACGACTTGGCGAACCAAGATATATAGATACATTAAAACGATTAAAACATTTTAAACGTTCAAGATTAAAACAATGCCAAAAACAATACAATTAAAGTGCTCAATAATTTATCAGATAGCATCCTGTATAAACCCCAACGTATCCAGCTCCGGTTGTCAAATAACTCTGACACCAGGTGATGGTATCTGTGGCCGATCCTTGCTGGTCACAGGGTGGGGAGGCAGATCGAGAGGTGGCGGCCCCTATTTATAAGCCTGGCGGAAGAGCTCCGTCATGCACGCCCTGTGGAACTCTGTCGTAAACCGCCTCGAGCTCCATAATGGAGGGAAGGTGGCTAATAAATGTTTTAAATAAAATAAACCAACTCCCACCCAGCATCACCCCTCTCTGATTGGGATTCAGCTTCAACCGCTTAACCACAGCATCCGAATACTGGTGCGGGACAGAGACAGCCGCTTCTGGAGGCTCATCCGCAGCAATACAGGGCTGGATATCTCCAGCAAATCAAGACAGCCCAACCACCAAAGTGACAGATTATTTCATTTAGCAGCCCAGCATTAAAAGGTGAAGAGTGGAGGAGAAAGTACAGAGCCTTTGCAGTATCCCGCTAGGCAACTCAGCAACCCCAACACAAACTCTTGGGTTTTGATCAGACAGAAAAGATCAAAACCAACTGAGTGTTGTTTCTCTGACCCCAAAACATTTTTCCAACCTCCCCAACAGAACAAGATGGTCAGAGGATTAAATAAAGGGGAAAAGAAGATATTGGGTTTATACCCCGCCCTTCACTACCCACAGGAGTCTCAGAGCGGCTTACAAACTCCTTTCCCTTCCCCTCCCCACAACAGACACCCTGTGAGGCAGGCGGGGCTGAGAGAGCTCTTTCGAGAACTGCCTGTGAGAGAACCACTCTGAGAGAACTTGTGGGTGTCCCAAGGTCACACCAGCAGCTTCATATGTCGGAGTGGGGAATCAAACCCAGTTCTCCCAGATTACAGTTTACACTCCTAACCACTACACCAAACTGGATATATTACTCTTATCCTTTGGCAAATACACATTGTCCACCAGAACTACCAGAGCTTGTCCCCATCTTAAAACCAGACCTGAAGCTGTATAGAAATGGTCAAAGGGCAGATGTGCCATCCAAGAACCAGATTTGATTCCCCACTCCTCCACTTGCCCCAGCTGGATGACCTTGGGCAAGCCACAGTTCTCTCAGAGCTGTTCTCTCAGGGGCAGTCCTCGAAAGAGCTCTCTCAGCCCTGCCAACCTCCCAGGGGGTCTGTTGTGGGGAGGGGAAGGCAAAGGAGTTTGTAAGCCGCTCTGAGACTCCTTCGAGCAGTGAAGGGTGGGGTATAAATCCAGTCTCTTCTTCTTCTTCTTCAACATCTGGCATTGTTCTACCACCTCACCAAGAAAACAGAGACTGGAAAGCAATGCTATAATGGGCCAGATCCTTCCAAAAAAGGCTTCCCAAGTAGACATCTAATTACTTCAGTGGTGTTGGGAAAACTGCCTCCTCCAAGGACGCATTTGGTGCCTTCTCAAGAGGAGCCCCCACTGTCTCCTGGAATGATGCATTTCCTTTATTCCCTTTACTTATATCCCACTTTGTTCCTCAAATGGGACCCAAAGCACCTTACGTCGTTCTCCGTTTTATCCTCAGAACAACCCTGTAAGGTAGGCTGGGCTGAGAGAGTCTGATTGGCCCAAGGTCCCCCAGCAAGCCTCCATGGTTAAAGTGGGTTTCAAAGAAGGGTCTCCCATGTCCTAATCTAATGCTCTAATAACCACTACACCGTACAGCCAGGAGGGGCCCCAGATCCAGTGGGCGGGCGGTGGCCTCTTCCACATTTACCTTGTCACGGAACTTGTAGAGATCCAGGAGGGTCTCCAGCTCTGCCCCTCTCATCTCCATTTCCATGTAGAACATGGTCAGCTTGGCCTGGAAAGCCCCCTTGGCGGACTCGAAAGCCTCCATCTCCGGGAATCTGGATCCTTGGACCTTGGCAGCCTCCTTTGAGAGCGAGAGACCGCGGTTGTAGTGGACCTAAGGAGGGAAGAAAGCGAAGGACCTTCTGATATTGCCTGTTCTGAGTTCACTTGCTGGACTTCATTAGTAGGTTTGGAACAAGTTAGATTCATGGTACCTAAATGTTCAAAAACCATTTACTTTGGAGGACCACCGCTGGGAGAAAATGTTGCCTTCCCACCCTGCTTGTGATCTTCCCAAAGGCTTCCAACTGACCACGGCTGAAGCAGAATGCTGGCTAGAGGGATTGTAAGAAGTACCCTGCTGGATATAACCAGTGGCCCATCTAGTCCCACATCCTATCTCACATGTGGCCAACCAGTTCCTCTGGAGGACCAACAGCAAGGCATAGAGGCCGAGGCCTTCATAAGAACATCAGGAGAGCCCTGCTGGATCAGACCAGTGAGAGTCCATCCAGTCCAGCATCCTGTCTTACACAGTGGCCAGCCAGTTCCTCTGGAGAGCCAACAACAGGGCAGGGAGGATGAGGCCTTCCCCTAATAAGAACCTCAGAAGAGCCCTGCTGGATCAGTCCAGTGAGGGTCCATCCAGTCCAGCATCCTGTCTCACACAGTGGCCAGTAAGAGGACCAACAACAGGGCAGAGAGGCCGAGGCCTTCCCCTAATGTTGCCTCCTGGCTCTGAGTTTGAGGTTGCCTGCCTCTAAATGTGGAGGTGCCCCTCAGCCACCACGGCTAATACCCATTAATGGACCTCTCCTCCATGAGTGTCTAACCCCCTTTTAAATCTACCTATGCTTGTAGCAGTCAATTCCAAAATGTAACTGCTTAAGTAAAGAAGGGAACTGTTCAGCAGCCTTTTTCTCCATGTTCTTAAACTTAAAGAGAGATTCTGACCCTTAACTTGGGAACTCTTCTGTCCAGTCCACAAGCCCTGATTTCTTTTTGTAACCCAAAGAAGCCCCAACTTCATCTCTTTATACATCTCTCGGACCATTTCCCCCCTCCCCACGACTTCCACAGCATGACTTGTCTTGCCAACTGAGGTTTTCTATATATTTGCAGGGGTTAAATCATTGCTCCCCCCTGGATATCTGGAAAGGGAGCCAATGTGAGTTGCAGGGAAGAGAAAGCGGTATAAATATGGATGGAAGGAAATGTGGGAAGAGAGATGAGTAGGGGAAAGGAGGGATCTCTGGGATAAAGGGTTGCAGAAGAGCTGAAGTAAATGTTGAGGACTTTTTTCAATAATGGGAAATGTCCCTAATCCGTTTCTTACAACAACCAGAGATACATTTCAGTTCAGAGGTTTTAGAAAGGTGGGAAGGCCAACTTTAAATTTTGTAAGATGAATATTTAACATTACAGCCTCAGATCTCTCACCAATAAGACTTGAGAGTCAAACTGAAAAAAAGAAAAATCCTCTCAAAAACTTTTAAGATTCAAGAGTTCCTAAGGCTGCGGTCACAGACACCAAACAATCCACTTTCAACCCATTTTCAATGCACTTTCCAACTGGATTTTTACTGTGTGAATTGGCAAAGTCCAGTTAGAAAGTGCACTGAAAGTGGATCAAAAGCGGATTATTCAGCGTGTGTGAACCGCAGCCAAAGAGTGGATAAATCAGATGCAAATCTGGATCATTCCCCACTCTGATGCCACTCTGTTCCAGCTGTTTCCCTCTTTTTTCTCCCAGCGCAACTCACAGTGGCTTCTTTGAAGAATTCCTTAAACCTCCGGTAAGACTCTTCAGCAGCCTGCTGGCTGGCCTCGGCAGAATCCGCCTCCCGGAGTTCCAGCTCGCCTTCTTCCTCCATCCACAAACTGAGCTGTGTACAGAAGGACACGGAGATACTGGGATTTCACAGGGGTCAAAGCTCTGCCACCCAGGAGAACTTTCTTCCGCCCCCTTCAGCCCTCAGGGTCTACTAAAGTCACCGATTTCCCAGAGATTTCGATCCCGGCCTCCCACCACCTGGAACAGTAACCAGGTTGGAAACGAGAGTCTGATTGAAATTAGTGGACGGAGTTTGTGAGGAAGGAAAGCTCTCTGGGCATAGAGTTGCCACCTCCGGATCTGGATAAAACCTGGAGATTTGAGGGCGGAGCCTCGGGGTGGGCGGGGTTTAGGGAGGGGAGGGACCACAGTTGGGTATAATGCCATACAGTCCACCTTCCAAACTGGCCATTTTCTCCAGGGGAAGTGGAAGAAATCTTTTAAATAATAAATAAACAAGCAGTTTCTGTATCATAAGAACATCAGAGAAGCCAATGTTGGATCAGGCCAGTGGCCCATCCAATCCAACACTCTTGAGTCACACAGTGGCCAAAAACACCAGGTGCCTTCAGGAGGTCCAGCAGTGGGGCCAGGACACTAGAAGCCCCCACCCCAAGCACCAAGAAGACAGAGCATCACTTGCCCCAGACTGAGAGTTCCTATCTATCCCTTGTGGCTAAGAGCCACTGATGGACTTCTGCTCCAGATGTTTATCCAATTCGCTCTCGAAGCCGTCCATGCTTGTAGACGCCACCACCTCCTGTGGTAGTGAATTCCACGTGTTCATCACTCTTTGGGTGAAGAAGTACTTCCTTTTATCTGTTCTAACTCAACTGCTCAGCAATTTCATGGAGTGCCCATGAGTTCTTGAATTGCGAGAATGAGAGAAAAGTACTTCTTTCTCTAGTCCTTCTCTTAGTCTGGAGATCAGTTGGGATTGTGGGAGATCTCCAGTCCTCCCCTGGAGGATGGGAACCCTGTCTGGGCTGGAACTGGCAGCAACTGCCTGGCCAAAGACCCACTTTTTCAATTTTAGTTGTAAACTGAAATCCAAATTCTGGCATCAGTTACACATTTAGGAACCACAGAGGGTTTATAACTCGGGTTGCAAACCTGGACCAAAAACGACCAGCTTTCAAAGCTCTGATACTGGTCATGGTTTCTCCATCGTCAGTGTGTGTTCATTAGCATCCCATCCCATGGTCTTCACCAGAGCGGGCCGCAGGGACCTTGTCACTCAAGACTTGGCCCAGCTACACTGGCTCCTAGTTTGTTTCCAGGCAGGATTCAAGGTCCTGGTCTTGACTGTCAAAGGCCTATATAGTTTGGGTCCTACACACCTGAAGGACTACCTGCTACTTTATGAACACGCCCGACCACTACGGTCATCTTCGGAGACCTGCTTCGGATGCCCTCAGCTTTCTGAGATTAGTCAGCAGGGAGCCCAGAACAGGGCCTTATTATTTGTGGCACCAAACTCTGGAACTCTCCCCCCCCCCAGGGAGATTCACCTGTCTCCTCCTGTTGCTGTCTCCCACCAGCGTTTGGCATTCCCTCAAAGATTCCTCCTTCCTGACCTATGTTTTAATTGCTATTTTTATGTCTTTGCATGCATTTTAACCCTGCATTTTAATCATTTTAATGATGTGAGGGGGGCATGATTCCAACGATTTTAAAATGTAATTTTATCATGTATGTTTTATGGACAAACACTTGTCAGGGATGCTCTAGGCTGATCCTGCATCGAGCAGGGGGCTGGCTTCCATGGACCCTTCCGATTCTGTGATTCTATGATTCTAAATTGTTAGCTGCCTCAGTGGTCCTTGAAAGAGCGGAAAGGTGGTCTGTTAAAGTTGTCTAAACCAACTTTCTGCTCTTCCAAGGACCAGTGAGGCAGCTAACTATTTAGAACAACAGAAACTTAAGACAATAGAAAAAAGAAGAAAAAATGAACTATAGTAGAAATGTTATATTTTTAGATATGTAAGTTAATTATGGATGCTTTTCCGCCCTTCCAGCCTGCAACCCATCCCAATGGCTGTTGGCAGTGGGGCTGGGAGGAAAAACCCTCCTCCGACATTGGTGTTGTGTAAGGCCAGGTCGATAAATAATAAGACTAGGGTCCTTCAGGACTTCCTGTTAGATCAGAAGGTCGACCTGGGTGCGAGACATGGGTGCGGGATGGGGAGACAGTAGCGCTCTCCCAATTGGCCCCCCCAGGGTTCTCGGTCCTACACCAATCCCGGACTAGGGGGTGGGGGGGAGGGGTGGCAATTTTCATTCGGGAGGCTTACTCCTTCAGGGCGCTCCTGCTGGTGGAGATTGAGGGCCTGGAGTGTGTTGGTCTGGTGTGGGAGGCTGAAGAGAGTTTGGTGTCAGAATCTGACAATAGCAGCTCTGTGGTTTGCTTTCGTTTTCAGTGTTACCGTGAATTGCTTGCCTTGAAACCGTTATCAAGCTCTCCTCCTCTTTTTGCAGCTGTATATCTCCCTTTGAAGTATATTGCCTGCTCTGTTTAATGTTACCTTTCTCTAGGCGGGAGGATGGCGACTCGCATTCCTACATGTCATTTAAACAAATGGCCTTTCCAGCCATCCTCTCCTCCTCCTTCCTTTGAGGCTCCGAGAATGTTATCTTGTTGTGACAACCTTGAAGCTAGTGTATTGTTGCAATCCGGAATGTTTAGCCTAACTTTCACACATGTGGGTCACCAGGATCAGGAAGGGAATTTTTATAACTTTCTCACCTTGCTGTGGGAACCTCAACGGTCGCCTTCCTTTTTCCCGCGTTTATACACTGGTTCTGATTGGTTACATGTCTGGGTTCAATTGTGACTTGGGGGTATATTAACCATGACAGCTTTCTATTATGTATCTCTAACAAACATTTTGAGGACCTGTTCCAGTATTAGAAATAAAGAGCTTTGCTTCAACTCAAAGGTCTGTTCTACTGCTGTTAGTACAGAAGCCTCACATTTGGCTGTTTGGTTGGTGTACCGACCGTCTAATGCACTGTTCAACAGTCTGCTGTCCCTGATGGAGGCTGTGTCAGGCTGGGCGTTGGAGCACCCTAACCTGGTGGTTTTGGGTGACTTCAATGTCCATGCCGATGACGCAGCCTCAGCTCAGGCAATGGACCTGGTGTCATCCATGGCGGCACTGGGACTCTCTCAATACATCTCGGCCCCCACACACCGGGCCGGGCACACGCAGCGACCCTGATGCTGTCTGAATTTTAATGACTGGAAGCACTTTATTGAAATTTTATTGTTCTTATGGCTTAATGTATGGGTTTTTAATTGATTTTAAATGTTATTGTATTGGATACGGGCCACATTGTGCCCTTGTAAGCCGCCCTGAGCTAGTTCGCGGGGAGGGCGGGGTATAAAATCAAATAAATAAATAAATAAAATAAATACATATTATTTGTTTTACCTAATGCTGATAAACATGAAACTGTGTAACCAGTTACTTAGGATATTTAGTAGAAAAGATGATGAAAACGTGTGACAGATGAATGGAAACTCAGGCTGAGGACAGACTGGCAATCTAGAGGGAGATGAATGCGAAGGAAACTGCTGCGGGGGAAAAACTCCCCGGGGCTGGCCGTTCACACCGGCCGGTGTATTGCGCAACGGTGCCGATACGGAGCGTTCAGACTGCTGCGGAGTGGCCCCATGTGGGCCGGCCTCCGCAGCTCATGATAGGGCTGTTTTGCCAGTTTGCGCATGTGCGCACATGCGCACGTGCGCACGTGCGCAAACTGGCAAAACGCCCGTTTACACTGCCGCCTCCGCTTGCCTCCTGCCTTCTTCCAGTTCACACTGCCTGGAAGCGGGAGGCAAGCGCAAGACGGCCCCTGGACACCGGTTTCTCCCGGTGTCCTGTTAAACTGGATGGAAAGCGAGTGGGAGACGGGTAAGTGCGAAACGGAGCCGACGGACAGATGCGCATGTCTGAACGCGCTCCCTTCTTCCACTTCCAACGCGGGGCTGTCCCGCTTTACATTGCCAGTCTGTCCTCAGCCATAGAGCTTGTATAACATAACGTTGCTAAATGGATAGTTTGTGGATAGGTAAAAATTAGGTAGTTTAGGTATTTCGTTATGTATGAGAAATTTGAATAAGACATATGAATGAAATCTGGTCTCCTTTTTGTTTCTCCTTTCTTTTTGAAAACCAACAAAATACTATATTGAAAAAGAAGAGCAGAAAAGGTGGGATATGGATTTTGTGAATGAGTAATAAAATGTTGCAAAGATCCCTTCCTGAATCTCAGGCGGGTGGGCGCTCTCCCCCCCCCCCCGGCAATTCTGAGCCGCTGTTCTGAATTCAGTTTGGAATGGGTGGGGCTGTGGAGGGCTTGCATTCAAGGCTGCCCCACGGGGGAACGAACATCTAATTCTTCCTCTCGCTCCATTTCCCTGATTGAAAAGGGCCTCCCGGGATGCTTCTAGACCCAGCCAGGAAAAGATTTGGGTACCTGAGGTGTGTCTCTTGCTTTTAAAAATGGAAACATACAGGTGGAAGGGGGGACCCCAAGAGTCATCTAGTCAAACCCCCTGCACAATGCAGGAAATCCGCAACTTCCCTTCGCACTCCCCCAGCGATCCCTGCTCTATCCCCAGAGGAAGGAAAAACCTCCAGGATCCCTGGGCGCATCTGGCCTGGAGGAAAATTCCTTCCTGACCCCAAAGTGGCGATTGGCATTATCCTGGGCGTGGAAGAAAGGGCCACGATAGCCGAACACTGGCTCATCCCTTCCTGCTCTCCCTCTCGAAAATCTGCCACAGAATCTGCATGGCTGTCAGATGGCCATCTAGCCTCTGCTTGAAAACCTCCAGGGAAGGAGAGCCCACCCCCTCCCGAGGAAGCCTGTTCCACTGAGGAACCGCTCTAACTGTCAGGAAGTTCTTCCTCATGTTGAGCCGAAAATTCTGTTGAATTAATTTCAACCTGTTGGTTCTGGGGCAACAGAAAACAACTCCGCACCATCCTCTGTATGACAGCTCTCCAAGGACTTGAAGACGGTGATCCTATCACCCCTCAGTCATTTCCTCTCCAGGTTAAACATGCCCAGAGCTCCTTCAACCTTTCCTCGTAGGACTTAATCTCCAGACCCCTCACCATCCTCGTTGCCCTCCTCTGGACACGCTCCCTAGCTCAGCAGATGGTCATTTTTGGACAGGAAGACAGACGGAGGCCGAGTTCCCAATCCTGTGGCCCCAATCCCTCCCCTGACAGCTTTTCAGACCAAAAAAAGTATTGGGAAATTCAGTCACAGAACATTTACGTTACGCGCAAAAGTCGCAACACCTGCGGAATCCATCTCCACCTCGCGTCGCGCATGCACAGAGCCCCCGATTCCTTAATTCATTTCAACTCCTGCTTGTGTCACTGTAATTAGTTTCCCTCATTCACTTTAATTCACCTTATAAAAAAATGGCACTTTAAGTGGATCTAAATCAAGGTGGCAAAACGTATCAGAATTAAGCAACCGGCGGTAAATGAGCCGTTCCTACAAATCCTGGTCACAGATTTCATAAACGGCCTGTATTACACCCGGTAAACAAAATTAAAATGAAATCCTATTTCATGGTGCACTGATCCCTTTAAAATTAATAGACAAGCGCTGTAGGTTTTGAAAATGAAGGTTCGAAGAAATTCTTCCCTAATTGCTTTTTAGTCATCGGGTTCAACGAGATTCTTGAATGAGTATTAACCACTTTTCTGCTCGGCAGCAGGAGTTTCCCTCCTATTGCAGGCAAAGGAAAAATCATCTTAACAACAGAGGCCGTGACTCAGTAGCAGAGCACCAAGCTCCCATGCAGAAGGTCCCAGGTTCAATCCCCGGCATCTCCAGTCAAGAAGGACCGGGCAGGAGGTGATGGGAAAGACCTCCGCCTGAGACCCTGGAGAGCTGTAAAGAGGGGCTGTGGCTCAGTGGAAGAGCCTCTGCTTGGCATGCAGAAGGTCCCAGGTTCAATCCCCGGCATCTCCAGTTAAAAAGGACCAGGCAGGAGGGGATGGGAAAGACCTCCGCCTGAGACCCTGGAGAGCTGTCAAGAAGGGCTGTGGCTCAGTGGGAGAGTCTCTGCTTGGCATGCAGAAGGTCCCAGGTTCAATCCCCGCCATCTCCAGTTAAAAAGGATCAGGCAGGAGGTGATGGGAAAGGCCTGAGACCCTGGAGAGCTGTAAAGAGGGGCTGTGACTCAGTGGGAGAGCCTCTGCTTGGCATGCAGAAGGTCCCAGGTTCAATCCCCGCCATCTCCAGTTAAAAAGCATCAGGCAGGAGGTGATGAGAAAGACCTCCGCCTGAGACCCTGGAGAGCTGTAAAGAGGGGCTGTGGCTCAGTGGTAGAGCCTCTGCTTGGCATGCAGAAGGTCCCAGGTTCAATCCCCGGCATCTCCAGTTAAAAAGGACCAGGCAGGAGGTGATGGGAAAGACCTCAGCCTGGGACCCTGGAGAGCTGTAAAGAGGGGCTGTGGCTCAGTGGGAGAGCCTCTGCTTGGCACGCGGAAGGTCCCAGGTTCAGTCCCCGGCATCTCCTGTTAAAAGGATCAGGCAGGAGGTGATGGGAAAGACCTCTGCCTGAGACCCTGGAGAGCTGTAAAGAGGGGCCCTGGCTCAGTGGAAGAGCCTCTGCTTGGCATGCGGAAAGTCCTGAGTTTAATCCCCAGTAGCATCTCCAGTTAAAAGGACTGGGCAGGAGGTGATGGGAAAGACCTCAGCCTGAGACCCTGGAGAGCTGTAAAGAGGGGCTGTGGCTCAGTGGGAGAGCCTCTGCTTGGCCTGCAGAAGGTCCCAGGTTCAATCCCCGGCATCTCCAGTTAAAAGGACTGGGCAGGAGGTGATGGGAAAGACCTCAGCCTGAGACCCTGGAGAGCTGTAAAGAGGGGCCCTGGCTCAGTGGAAGAGCTTCTGCTTGGCATGCAGAAAGTCCTGAGTTTAATCCCCAGTAGCATCTCCAGTTAAAAGGACTGGGCAGGAGGTGATGGGAAAGACCTCAGCCTGAGACCCTGGAGAGCTGTAAAGAGGGGCTGTGGCTCAGTGGTAGAGCCTCTGCTTGGCATGCGGAAGGTCCCAGGTTCAGTCCCTGGCATCTCCAGTTAAAAAGGACCAGGCAGGAGGTGATGGGAAAGACCTCAGCCTGAGACCCTGGAGAGCTGTAAAGAGGGGCCCTGGCTCAGTGGAAGAGCCTCTGCTTGGCATGCGGAAAGTCCTGAGTTTAATCCCCAGTAGCATCTCCAGTTAAAACGACTGGGCAGGAGGTGATGGGAAAGACCTCAGCCTGAGACCCTGGAGAGCTGTAAAGAGGGGCTGTGGCTCAGTGGGAGAGCCTCTGCTTGGCCTGCAGAAGGTCCCAGGTTCAATCCCCGGCATCTCCAGTTAAAAGGACTGGGCAGGAGGTGATGGGAAAGACCTCAGCCTGAGACCCTGGAGAGCTGTAAAGAGGGGCCCTGGCTCAGTGGAAGAGCCTCTGCTTGGCATGCAGAAAGTCCTGAGTTTAATCCCCAGTAGCATCTCCAGTTAAAAGGACTGGGCAGGAGGTGATGGGAAAGACCTCAGCCTGAGACCCTGGAGAGCTGTAAAGAGGGGCTGTGGCTCAGTGGTAGAGCCTCTGCTTGGCATGCGGAAGGTCCCAGGTTCAGTCCCTGGCATCTCCAGTTAAAAAGGACCAGGCAGGAGGTGATGGGAAAGACCTCAGCCTGAGACCCTGGAGAGCTGTAAAGAGGGGCCCTGGCTCAGTGGAAGAGCCTCTGCTTGGCATGCGGAAAGTCCTGAGTTTAATCCCCAGTAGCATCTCCAGTTAAAAGGACTGGGCAGGAGGTGATGGGAAAGACCTCAGCCTGAGACCCTGGAGAGCTGTAAAGAGGGGCTGTGGCTCAGTGGGAGAGCCTCTGCTTGGCATGCGGAAGGTCCCAGGTTCAGTCCCTGGCATCTCCAGTTAAAAAGGACCAGGCAGGAGGTGATGGGAAAGACCTCAGCCTGAGACCCTGGAGAGCTGTAAAGAGGGGCCCTGGCTCAGTGGAAGAGCTTCTGCTTGGCATGCAGAAAGTCCTGAGTTTAATCCCCAGTAGCATCTCCAGTTAAAAGGACTGGGCAGGAGGTGATGGGAAAGACCTCAGCCTGAGACCCTGGAGAGCTGTAAAGAGGGGCTGTGGCTCAGTGGTAGAGCCTCTGCTTGGCATGCGGAAGGTCCCAGGTTCAGTCCCTGGCATCTCCAGTTAAAAAGGACCAGGCAGGAGGTGATGGGAAAGACCTCAGCCTGAGACCCTGGAGAGCTGTAAAGAGGGGCCCTGGCTCAGTGGAAGAGCCTCTGCTTGGCATGCGGAAAGTCCTGAGTTTAATCCCCAGTAGCATCTCCAGTTAAAAGGACTGGGCAGGAGGTGATGGGAAAGACCTCAGCCTGAGACCCTGGAGAGCTGTAAAGAGGGGCTGTGGCTCAGTGGGAGAGCCTCTGCTTGGCCTGCAGAAGGTCCCAGGTTCAATCCCCGGCATCTCCAGTTAAAAGGACTGGGCAGGAGGTGATGGGAAAGACCTCTGCCTGAGACCCTGGAGAGCTGTAAAGAGGGGCCCTGGCTCAGTGGAAGAGCCTCTGCTTGGCATGCAGAAAGTCCTGAGTTTAATCCCCAGTAGCATCTCCAGTTAAAAGGACTGGGCAGGAGGTGATGGGAAAGACCTCAGCCTGAGACCCTGGAGGGCCACTGCCAGTCTGAGTAGACAAGACTGACCCTGACGGACTGGACTCTAGCTCCAAACTGAAATGTCATCTGATACACTTTGCCAACGTCAGAATCGAGCATTTGAGGAAAGGACCCCAGAGGCAAATAGTGCAGGAGCCTGGCCAGCCTCCAATACCCCATGGCTCCCTCATGGGCCACGGAGGGCTCCCTGACCTTGTGGAACTCGGCCTCCAGCTCTCGGATCTTCTGAAGGAACTGCAGGTGCTCCAAGCGGCCATTGAATCGGGTCACCAGAGCGTGCACTTGCTCCTCCACCAGATTGTAGAGGCCCAGGGCACACTCAATGCTGCTCCTGGCCAAAGAGAAGAAAGGAAGAACAAAACAGAACGGCATGTCACTGGCTTTTTAAAAGACGTGTAGAAAAAGCCATTAGGCTTAGAGGTCAGGGACTGAGAGTGCGTGGGAAGACCCGGTTAGCATGCAGTGGGTCCTGAGTTCAGTTCTTGGCATCCCCTGTAAAAACATCTCATGCAGCCGGACGAGGAAACCCACGCTCTGCTCGAGACCTCGAAGGCCACCCCTGATCACCGTGGGCCAGGGGTCTGACGGGGTGGGTGTTTTTATTTTCATTTCTAGCATTTACACTCTATCTTTCTCCCCAATGGAGACTCAGTGTGGCTTACGTCATTCTCCTCTCCTCCATTTTATCCTCACAACAATCCTGTGAGGGAGGTGAGGCTGAGAGCGTGCAACCGCTCCAAGGTCACCCCTGCAAGGTGCCACGGCAAAGCAAAGATTTGAACCTGGGTCTCCTACAATGCTCCCTCTAACCTGTGGGGTCTTGTGAGCAAAAAAATCTACTTTGTGAGGCTACCGGCATTAAACTTGTGAGCGAGCGATTTGCCTTCTGCATAAATCAGTTTGCTCTGGAGCCCTCCTTCTAGAGCGGAGACAAAATTTTGTGAGCCAGAGGCTAAAAAACTGAGAGCCAGCTCACACTAACTCAGCTTAGAGGGAACACTGGAGATCCAACCCTTATGCTCTAGCCACTACCCCACGCGGACTCCCTGGCTTCCCACCAGCCCCAGAGTGGGTGTTGAGCCCAGGTCTGGCCGCCTCGTACCTGGCATCTGGGGAGAAACTGAGTCGGGCAACCTCCCTTCTCAGCCTGGCCAGCGTGGCCCCGCCTTCTCGCTGCAGGCTAAGCAGCTGGCTGTTCGACAGGACTCCCTGCATCAGCTGCTGGTGCCGCTCCGTTTCCTGCACGACTTCCTGCAAGGACACAGAAGCAGCAAGTCACCTTCCTGCAGGCCCATCGGTAACATTTAGCCATGACCGTTAAATGGACCTGCACATGAACCTACCGTGTACAGAATCAGACCTTCGGTCCAGAGGCCAGGAATCTTTAGCTTGGAGAAACGATGATTGAGGGGTGACATGATCGAGGTTTACAACATTATGCATGGAATAGAGAAGGTAGAGAAAGAGGCCCTTCACCCAAAGAGTGATTAACATGTGGAATTCACTGCCACAAGAGGGGGTGGCGGCTACAAGCGTGGACAGCTTCAAGAGGGAATTAGATAAACATATGGAGCAGAGGTTCATCAGTGGCTATTAGCCACCAGGTATAGATAGGAACTCTCAGTCTGGGGCAAGTGAGGCTCTGTATTCTTGGTGCTTGGAGTGGGGGAGGGAACAGGGGAAGAGCTTCTAGTATCCTGGCCCCACTGGTGGGCCTCCTGAGGGCACCTGGTGTTTTTGGATGCTGTGTGACACAGAGTGTTGGACTGGATGGGCCACTGGCCTGATCCAACATTGGCTTCTCTTATGTTCTTATACGGAGCAGAGGTCCATCAGTGGCTATGAGCCACAAAGTATAGATAGGAACTCTCAGTCTGGGGCAAGTGATGCTCTGTATTCTTGGTGCTTGGGGGGGGCAACAGTGGGAGGGCTTCTAGTATCCTGGCCCCACTGCTGGACCTCCTGAGGGCTCCTGGTGTTTTTGGCCACTGTGTGGCTCAGAGTGTTGGACTGGATGGGCCACTGGCCTGATCCAGCACTGGCTTCTCTGATGTTCTTATGTTCTAATTACTTCTCTCCCTTTCTCACAATACAAGCCCATGGGCACTCCATGAAATTGCTGAGCAGTCGGGTTAGAACTGATAAAAGGAAGTCCTTCTTCACCCAAAGAGTGATTAACACGCGGAATTCACTGCCACAGGAGGTGGTGGCGGCTACAAGCATGGATGGCTTCAAGAGGGAATTAGGTAAACCAATGGAGCAGAGGTCCATCAGGGGCTATGAGCCACAAGGTCTAGAGGAAGCACTGTCTGGGGCAGTGATGCTCTGTCTTCTTGGTGCTTGGGGGCCCAGGAAGTTTCCCCCCACCCCCACCCCCCCAGCTTATATCCAAGCCTACGTCCTCAGCTTTCTTGCTCCAACAGATTCGAAGAGGCTTGCAAGGGACTTCCCCAGGTCCACAGCCGGCAGCTCTGCATCCGGTTTGCTTTAACAAGGCGACAAGGAGTCAGTTATCCCTGGCCACGTGCTGGGCCACCAGGAAAGGGCACGGAGAGTCCATTAGCAGCTCCCGAGACACAGTGGCCACCCTCCTCTCAGCCCAAATTGCTTGGCAGTGGGAAGAGACAGGGCTGCCATCCTTCCTCCGCTAGCCAATCTGAACATAATCAGCTCCGATTCAAAGCGCTCCGATGCCTAGCGCGATGTCTATCCAATTAAGGGAGATTCCTGTAATGGACCTGAGCCAATCCGTGCCTCCAGATGGGAGGGAAGCCTTCTTTGGCTTCAAAGCGCCCGTCTGCACCAGGGCAGGCAAAGGCCAGCTAGCGATTTCTGGGTCTCAGCAGTTTACTTCGAGGGTTACCTGCAGGCTCCTCAGCGGCTCCCTCGTCTCCAGCTCCTGGATGGTGCTTTGAAGCAGCTCAGATGCCCTCTGGAGGTCACCCAGGAAGTGCTGCATCCTCTGCAGGGCGGAAACAAGGCAAGGATCCCGTCAGAAAATATAAGCTAACGAGGACAAAGAGGAGAACGGCAGGGCTGATGAAGGGAGAGACACAGAGGCATATGGGGGGGGGGGGGGGGGCGGAGTTTAAGATGTAGGTCTGTACATCAGCCAGATGATACACAGAGAGAGAGCAGCCAGTTGGCACCACTCCCAGAGCCCAACTTACCTAACAGGCACCGTGGAAGTGGCCGGTGCAGCTCTGGCTTGCAGGGGCAGGATCCCTCCCACCGATGGTTAGTGACGGTCCAGCTTACTGGGGGAGGGATGTGTCTGGACCGATCCCCCTGACACCTCACCCACCGCATGGGGAGGGATCTGGGATCCAAAAGGTTTTGGGGAAGAGACACATGACAGTTCCTATCGCCCACAGATCCAAATCAAGAATGTCCCAAAGCCAACTGGGAGCAATGAGGAAGGGAGGGAGGGAAAGGAAGGGAGAGAAGGGAGGGAGGGAGGGAGGGGAAGGGAGGCTGAGGGTGGGAGGGTGAGGGAGGGAGAGAAGGGAGGGAGGGGAAGAAAGGGAGGGAGGGAGAAAGGGAGGGGGAAGGGAGGGGAAAAGGGAGAAAGGGAGGGAAGGGAAGGGAGGGAGGGAGGGGGAGCTGTTTCCAAGAACAGCTGTGCCAGAACTATGGCTTGCCCAAGGTCATCCAGCAGGTGCAAGTGGAGGAGTGGGGAGTCAAACCCAGTTCTCCCAGATTATAGTCCGTGCCCTTAACCACTACGAAGAAGAAGAAGAAGAAGAAGAGGAGGAGATTAGATTTATACCCCACCCTTCACTACCCAAGGGAGTCTCAGGGTGGCTTACAAACTCCTGTCCCTTCCCCACCCCACAACAGACACCCTGTGAGGTAGGTGGGGCTGAGAGTGCTCTGACAGAAACTGCTCTTTTCCAAGAACAGCTGTGCCAGAACTATGGCTTGCCCAAGGTCATCCAGCAGGTGCAAGTGGAGGAGTGGGGAATCAAACCCCATTCTCCGAGATTAGGGTCCGCGCACTTCACCACTACACCAAACTGGCTCTGGGAGGGGGAGGGAGGGAGGAAGAGAGGGAGGGAGGGGAAGGGAGGAGAGGGAGGGAAGGAAGGAAGGAAGGAAGGAAAAGAAAGGAAGGGAGGGAGGGAGGAAGGGAGGGGAAGGGAGGGGATGAGTGGTCATGATGATAGACACCTGGAAGTACTGAACCCACTCGCTGTGGCAATATGGGAAGGTGCCCCCCAGGGCCTGGGTCAGCTGACTACTGTCCACATGGCGGCTCAGAGCCTTCAGAGAGCTCAGCAGCTCCACCTGCAAGGAGGGCACAATAAGACAGTCAGTGGGGGGGGGGGGGGGAGAAGGCATGGCCCGCTTTATCCTTCCATCCAGGATCCACCAGCATTTTCAGCGCGGGAACAGACTTGAACCTCCTGTGCCTCACACATTAAGGGCTGACCTGAAAGAGTCACTTTCCAAAGAGACTGCGGATGGACAGGAGGGGATCCCTAAAGGTGGCACGCGCCAAAGATGCATGGAAGGGGGCACTCCTTGTAAGGTGGCAGGAAGCCAGCAGACATCTTGGTTGCCTGCTTACGGTGATGCATTGCAGAGCCAAACTGGGCAATACCACGTCTCTGTGTCCACCATGGAGACGAGGTGCCATTTTAGAGCTTGGCCTTCTTCTTTACAGAATGCCATGGGGGGGATCTGATAAGGACTGTGGCATGGACAGCGGTCCCATCCCCAAACACCAAGACGCTGTGCCTCCGTGGGAGAGCATCTGCTTGCCATGCGAAACTTCGCAGGTTCAGCCCCTGGCGCCTCCAGATAGGAGGCAGCAAGTGATGGGAAAGACCTTGACCTGAGACCCTGGAGGGCCGCTCCCAGACTGAGCAGGCAGCACACGCGTTGATGGACCAGTGGTCTGACTCAGTATAAGGCAGGGGCCGGTGGCTCAGTGGCAGAGCATCTGCCTGGCATGCAGAAGGTCCCAGGTTCAATCCCCGGCAGCATCTCCAGCTAAAAGGACCAGGCAAGAGGTGATGAGAAAGACCTCTGTCTGAGACCCTGGAGAGCTGTCAAGAGGGGCTGTGGCTCAGTGGCAGAGCCTCTGCTTGGCATGCAGAAGGTCCCAGGTTCAATCCCCGGCAGCATCTCCAGCTAAAAGGACCAGGCAAGAGGTGATGAGAAAGACCTCTGTCTGAGACCCTGGAGAGCTGTCAAGAGGGGCTGTGGCTCAGTGGCAGAGCCTCTGCTTGGCATGCAGAAGGTCCCAGGTTCAATCCCCGGCAGCATCTCCAGCTAAAAGGACCAGGCAAGAGGTGATGAGAAAGACCTCCGCCTGAGACCCTGGAGAGCTGTCAAGAGGGGCTGTGGCTCAGTGGTAGAGCCTCTGCCTGGCATGCAGAAGGTCCCAGGTTCAATCCCCGGCAGCATCTCCAGCTAAAAGGACCAGGCAAGAGGTGATGAGAAAGACCTTGACCTGAGACCCTGGAAAGCGGCTGCCAGTCTGAGTAGACAAGACTGACCTTGATGGACCCAGGGTCTGGTTCAGTACAAGGCAACTTCATGTGTTCAGAAAGCAAATCAGAGCCAGATGTGCAAACGCAGTCCGGAGGAGACTGTTGCTCCAGATCTCTCTTTAACTCTCCTTTTGTGATGAGAGTTCTCGGGGGGGGGGGGTGTCCGTGTGGGTGTGTGCACTGTGCACAGACAGAATCCCTGCTGTCCACCCCACAGGACCCACAGGGGGAAGCAACCATGCACTCTCATTTGACAGGCGCCATTCGGGCAGAATTTGATATCTAGCATCTGGCTGGTGCCTTACAGAATTGTAGATGCGCCGGACAGGATTTGCCGTGTGTCTCACGAAAGGGGGACTTCAGAACTCAGCATGGCACGGGCCCCTCCCCACCACGAGTGGAAGCAGAGTAAGTCATAAGAACAGAAGAGAACATCAGAGAGGCCACTGTTGGGTCAGGCCAGTGGCCCCTCCAGTCCAACACTCTGTGTCACACAGTGGCCAAAAACACCAGGGGCCCTCAGGAGGTCCAGCAGTGGAGCCATGCTAATTAAACATAAATTTGCAACCCTTTTATATTTGCATACTTTGTCCAAACTGGCAAATTCAGCTCCGGCTGGTGCAGAATCCGGATCTCTCCCGCCCTAGCTCGACGTGAGTTCAGCAGTAGCTGTCGCCCATTTTTCTCCTGGTCTCTGCCTCTCCAGCCAGCTGGTGGTTTCCCATCAGTCCATTCTTGCCTAGTGTTAAATGTACTGGGGGGTGGGAGGCTTCTGTCTAGCTTCCTTCCTTCCCATCAGCCTTTCTCAGCTGAAACCTTTCCTATCAAGGCTCCCTTTCAGACTCCCGGGGGAAACGTGGGCCTTTGGATCCCATGCAGGGCAACTGATCAGACTCGTTCATATTTCGCACTCCACTAATTAACCTGAGCAGCGTTAAATATGCGAATTTGATTTTTATTAACATTAAATGAGACTGACAAAAATAAAAACAAAAGGTGGTAAAAACAGATATTGATAATGATAGTTATTTGTCCAATGACATTTATTTGTTTGCTAATAATATTTATTTGTCTATGAGAAAGACAGGAAGGAAGGAAGGAAGGGAGGGAGGGAGGGAGGGAGGATGGACGGACAAAGAGAGAGAGAGAGAAAGAGAGAGGTGGAAGAAAAATGAGAAAGAGAAAGAGAAAAACAAAGCAAATAGATGGGGAGGGAGGGAGGGGGAAGGAAGAGAGAGAGAGAGAAAGGAAGGAAGGAAGGAAGGGAGAAGGAGAGAAAAAGAGAAAAAAAGATGCAAAGAAAGCAAATAGATGGGGGGGGAGGGAGAGGTGGAAAGAAAGCAACTTTAACTTTAAATGTGTCCTCCAAGCCCATCCCACCTGCCTTGGTTTGGAAAAGGGATTTAAAAAGACAAATGCCCTCTCCAAGGTGGATGGTGGGAAGGGGGCTCTGAGAACAAATTTAAAGTTGCTTTCATTTTCTGCTCCCCGCACCTCAAGCCTACCCAAGGAGGAGAACACTGGCTGGAGAAGGGAAGACCGATTGAGGAGGCATGCCTCCCCTTCACTTCCCCAGCTGTCCTGCCAGAAGCCACACAATATGTGTAAAAGAGCCACATATGGCTCCCGAGCCACAGTTTGGCCACCCCTGTCCTAGCCAATCAGGAATCTCTGCACTGACCAGTGTTTGAGCCATTGATAAGTAGGCACTGGTCAGAACTGGGGAGGAACGCTGCACTGATGGAGTCCCTCGCTCAGGCTGCAGCCCAAACGTCTACTAGGGCTCCTTTCTGGTGATCTTACGAAAGGCAGCAGTTCAACAGGGGAGGCCTTTTGACTGATGAAAGTGTGCCTGTTGAATTTTTAGTCACCATCAACGAGTGGATGAGCCAGAAGAACTGACACAGGGGAGCCAGAACGCTGTTACTTCCAAACCGGATGCTCAGCCTGGAATGTCAAGAGGTAAAGGCGGCATCACAGCATGCGGAAGAGGTGAGAGTTCACCTGAAGGACTCACCTGCAGGCCAGGGAACTTGTCCAGATGGGGCGCAGTCTCCTTCTCTGCCAATATCAGCACGGCACAGATGGAGACGGGGGAGGCCTTCTGCGGGGGTAAACAGGGTGAAGAGTCATCGTTTCCGAAAGCTGGCCCTTGCAGGGCTTTCTCTGGCCTTGGGCCTTGCAAATGTGGCTTTGGGGGATGGCAAGCTAAGGAACCTCTTCTTGGCATGGGGCCTGCCTGTCTTGGGGACAGAGTCCTTCCTGAAGGCCCTCTGCAAAGTTCTGCTCTACAGCTGTCGAAAGCACACTCAGTTATTCCATCAGAACAGTTGTAAGAACATAAGAGAAGCCAGCGTTGGATCAGGTCAATGGCCCATCGAGTCCAACATGCTGTCACACAGTGGCCAAAAATACCAGGTGGCCTCAGGAGGTCCACCAGGTGGGGCCAGGACACTAGAAGCCCTCCCACTGTTGCCCCCCCCCAAGCACCAGGAATACAGAGCATCACTTGCCCCAGACCAAGAGTTCCTATCTATACCTTGTGGCTAAGAGCCACTGATGGACCTCTGCTCCATATAAGAACATAAGAGAGAAGCCAATGTTGGATCAGGCTGTTAGGTAGTCCTGCCACTCTCCAGGGCGGGAGATGGGATTTACTGGGCTGGGCGAGACAACTCCACTCCTCCCCCCTCCTCCCGCTGGAATGTACTCCCTTCCCTCCGCTTGCTGGCTTCACAGGGTTGTTATCTCTACTCAAGGCTACTGGTAACTTCTCACAGACATGTTTAGTGTTTTTAGCTTCTTTTGCAGGTGTCATCTATTCATGCCTTCCCACTCTTTAGCCTGGGAAAGCTTTTAGGCGGGATTCATCCCGGGGCAGGGACTGGGGAACCCGTGTGACAATACACGTTTGAAATCACGATATCTATCCTAACACTATTGTTCCAATCCATTACTAACTCAACAAGTGTACCCTGAAGAAATTCCCCCAATAAAGAAAGTCTTGGTTAAGATCCTTTGCGTGGGGTGAGTTCATCCAGGAAGTCTCACACAGGCCAATGGCCCATCCAGTCCAACACTCTGTCACACAGCGGCCAAGACCCAGGGGCCATCAGGAGGTCCACCAGTGGGGCCAAAACTCCAGAAGCCCTCCCACTGTTGCCCCCCCCAAGCACCAAGAATACAGAGCATTATTTGCCCCAGACTGAGAGTTCCTATCTATACTTTGTGGCTCATAGCCACTGATGGACCCCTGCTCCATATAAGAACATAAGAGAAGCCAATGTTGGATCAAGTCAATGGCCCATCCAGTCCAACACTCTGTGTCACACAGTGGCCAAGACCCAGGGGCCATCAGGAGGTCCACCAGTGGAGCCAGAACTCCAGAAGCCCTCCCACTGTTGCCCCCCCCAAACACCAAGAAGACAGAGCCCACACTCCACGCAAGGTGCCCTGTTCACCTCACCCACCTGGGCTTACCTGGACAGAGTCCAGTGCGGCAGAGAGGACAGGGGACAGAGGCTCTTTCCTGGCATCAATGACAACCGTCAGCCCTGCATCGTGCGCCGTTTTCCTGTGGGAAGGAAGGAGATGCTGCCAAAATGTCTTGGGAGGGAAATGGTGGGATGTACTTACTGTTGGCCACAGAAAGCTGAGGGGAGAGAAAGGAAAGCCTTATGGTTGAGGGGAGTTTGACTCCATAAAGGAAAGCCAGGGAGGATGAAAGATCACCTTCCCTTAAAAACTGCTTCCAGTTTCCAACAAGGCCAGATCATAGCAAGGACATTCGAGGGCTGGAGTGTATGGAGTTCACCTGTGGAACGAATGGATGTGAACTGCATCAGCAGGTTATAAGGGACACTATAGATTGTTGAATTGCTGGCACATAGAAACTGAGATATTAATTGCATTACACAAATCCAATTGCTTATATAATTTGTAATTTTAGTCATCTCTAATGTGTATATATATTGTTTGACATCCTCCAGGTGGCGGCTGGAGATCCACTGGGATTACATCTGATCTATGGGTGACAAGAGATCAGTTCCCCTGGAGAAAATGGCTGCTTTGAAAGGAGGTCTCTATGGCATCATACCGCTCTGAAGCCGCTCCCACCCCAACTCTGCCGTCCTCAGGCTCCACCCTCAAAATCTCCAGGTATTTCCCAACCCGGATCTGGCAACCCTTCTGGAGATTCTGCTATGCGATGCCCAAGAAAAGGGGAAAGACCGACCGACCAACATCAAGAACTGAACCCCAGAAGATCCTCAACCATCTCTGTCCCCCCCAGGTATGAACATGAAGCCAACCACGGGAATTTTGTCCCCAACGGTTTCAACAAATGTCCCAGGAACAGAACGGACAGACTGAATGAGAACCATGAAAATCTTCCAAAAGGAAATCATTCTTTACACAGCCAGAGATTAAAATGTGGAATTTGCTGCCAGAGGATGTAGGGAGGGTCATGAGCATGGATGGCTTTAAAAGGGGATTAGACAGATTCAAGGAGGAGAGGTCTATCAGTGGCTACTAGCCATGGTGACTAAAGGGAACCTCCATGTTTAGAGGCACTCAACGCTGAATCCCAGAGCCAGGAGGCAACATCAGGGGAAGGCCTCGGCCTCTCTGCCCTGTTCTTGGTCCTCCAGAGGAGCTGGTTGACCACTATGTGAGACAGGAGGCTAAACTAGATGGACCACTGGTCTGATCCAACAGGGCTGTTCCTGTGTTCTTATGAAACCCTCGGCCTTTCTGCCCTATTGTTAGCCCTCCAGAGGAATTGGCTGGCCACATTGTGAGATAGGATGCTAGTCTAGATGGACCATTGGTCTGATCCAATAGGGCACCTTTGCTATTGTTATGATGGCCTCGGCCTCTCTGCCCTGTTGTTGGCCTCCAGAGGAACGGGTTGGCCACTGTGTGAGAGACAGGATGCTGGACTAGATGGACCCTCACTGGTCTGATCCAGCAGGCCTCTTCTGATATGTTTATGAAGGCCTCGTTCTTTATGCCCTGGTGTTGAACCTCCAGAGGAACTGGTCGGCCACTGTGTGAGACAGGATACTGGATTACAGTTGCCAACTCCAGGTTGGGACATACCTCGAGATTTGGAGAGGAGTGAAGCCTGAGGAGGGTTGAGTTCGGGGAGGGACTTCAGTGGTGTATAATGCCAACAAGTCCACCTTCCAAAGCAGCCATTTTCTCCAGGTGAATTGTCATCTGTCACCTGGAGATCAGTTGTAATAGTGGGAGACCTCCAGCCACCACTTGGAGGCTGGCAACATCAGATGGACCACTGGCCTGACCCAGCAGGTCTCTTCTTATGTTCTTATCTGGCTGAAATGAAACACATCCCACTTGCAAGAAAAGAAAAAAAAATCCTTGGGATAATGAAGAGGGGAGAAAGGTTAGCAAAGCGCAGGGCCGGGGGTGCAGGAAGGTGTCTGCCTCATTCTCATTAGGAGCTGGAGGGGGCTTACCTGGGGAGGGAGGTGAGGAAGAGGAGGAGGTTCGTCACGTCTCGGGCGGAGCACCAGGAAGCCTGCCACGCTGAGCTGCTCGTGGTGATTTGGAGGAGGGGTCTCCCGAGTCTGTCTGTGCTCCCTGAACCCCGGGGGGGGGGGGGGGGAAGAGTCGAGGCAAGAATCAAGATTCATTTGTCGAAATGCAGCATTAACATTCTCTTTGTCAAGATACACACACACACAGCCTAATTGTCCCCATAATTCTACTCCACCACTGGTGTATTTCATTTACATTGCACTGTCCTCCCTACTGGAGACCCATAGTGACTTAATACATTCTTGCACTTTATCCTCAGCACCCCTGTGAAGTATGCTATGGGAAGGGGCTGTGGCTCAGTGGAAGAGTCTCTGCTTGGCATGCAGAAGGTCCCAGGTTCAATCCCCAGCATCTCCAGTAGAGAGGATCAGATCAGAGTTGTGAAAGACTTCTGCCTGAGACCTTGGAGAGCCGCTGCCAGACTGAATAGGTAAGACTCAGCGCCAGAAGACTCGCTGGATATGGGATTGAATAAAGCGAAAGCTTTAATTTCCCAAAGGTTAAGTGACATAGAGTGCCAAAATGATGAGGCAATGCTTCCTTTAAATTACAGGAGTTTGAGAAAAAGACCAAGCTATATAGCTTCAGATCTCACCTATGAGAGGTATAGATGGGCCTTCTCAAGAGCACGTTTTGATGCATTTCCATCTGCAGTTCTACAGGGTAGATTTTTTAAACAGCCTGTGCAGCAAAGATGTTGTTCTTGTTCGAGTAATGTGGTTGAATCAGTTACAAATACACTCTTACACTGTGAATATTACCAAGAAGAAAGACACCAGGTACTCATTCCTCTACTTTCCAGATTTAACCCATTACAATATTATGTTGATTTTAACCCTGAAATTCTTTGGATATACCCTTTAGAAGACAGTCAAAAACCTGTGTCTTCTGCGGTGGCAAGGTTTTGTGCACCGGTCCTCAGAAAGCGGAACTATTTAAGAAAATGCTAAAGGCTGAAGTAAGATTTTTATTTGTGCTGCGATTTTAAACCTTATGTATTAGTTGCCAATGATGTATTTTAACCTTGCTGGTAAGACTCGATGGACCAAGATAAGACTCAACTTGATGGCCGCTGCCAGACTGAGTAAATAAGACTCAACTTGATGGATCAAGAGTCTGATTCAGGAGAGATATCCCTCTCAAACCAGTTGGTGTCTTCTCCAGGCAGGCAGATCAGGATCTGAAATCCCCAGCAGAGTCAGTCTCTTGCAGGCCGCAGCAAGACTCCAGGCTCAGAGCAGCAGCAGCAGAGGCCAAAGCCAGTGCTGCACAAAACTGAGTGTCGCTTAGCCAGGCCCTGTTTTTATGCCCTTTGCCCATGCTCAGAAGAATTTCAAAAACAACCAGCCACGAAACAGTTTCTGCAATTGGGCCAAAAGCATTGCTCCCCCTATCCTAGGGTCCTTTCTGCCACTGCTCCTTCCACCCTCCCTCCTCTTCCCTGAGAAACATGATGGGGGGGGGGGAGGAGAGGTGATAACTAGTATGGTGAATCAAAAAAAAATCTGAGACTGTGCCTAGCTTTCCACCCCCTTCCACTCTGCAACAAATTTGTTTTGCAGAGACTGGAGACTATGGAGTTTTGGGCCCCAATCCTCCCAGAAGCGCTCCTATGCAATTGCTGTTGATATGAATGGTGGTGTGACTTGTGCAGAAGCCCTTAACACCTGGAGCTGCCTTCTACCAAATCAGACCCTTGGTCCATCATAGTCAGACTGGCAGCGGCTCTTCTGGGTCTCAGGCAGAGGAGGGTCTTTCTCATCACTCCCTGCCTGGTCTAACTGGAGATGAGGGCATTGTACCTGGGACCTTCTGCATGCCAAGCAGAGGCTCTGCCACTGAGCCACAGTCCCTACCCGGTTTGCTGCACCTGTGCACATTTCTATTCCTAATACCTGGCAGACAAGCTATCCCAGAAGATAGAAGCTCAGAGCTGGGACTCTCCCACTGGACACGGTCCTGGGAGCTGGAGCTGGGAGGAAGAGCGTCCGTGGCTGAAGTACCCTCCGTGGGATTTTCTGGGCTCCTATGTACAGGGACTTCCAAAAGCGCAGCATCAGCCTGATGGATACCTGAGCAAGAAGAAAACTTGTGAGTTAGGGAATTGTACAGATGGAAGGTACCGAAAGGCTCTTTGTATCTTTTGTGTCCCTTAAAAGATACAAAGAGCGGAAGTTCTGTTTAACTGAAAAAAACATGAGAATCGAAGACGAGCCCAGCTGGGTCAGACCAGTGAAGGTCCATCTAGTCCAGCATCCCGTCTCACACAGCGGCCAACCAGTTCCTCTGGAGGGACAACAACAGGGCAGAGAGGCCGAGGCCTTCCTAAGGACACCAGAAGAGCCCAGCTGGATCAGACCAGTGGTCCATCTAGTCCAGCATCCTGTCTCACAAAGAGGCTAACCAGTTCCTCTGGAGGGCCAACAACAGGACATAGACGCCAAGGCCTTCTTAAGAACATGAGAAGAGCCCTGCAGGATCAGACCAGTGGTCCACCTTTCTGTCTCACACAGTGGCCAACCCATTCCTCTGGAGGACCAACAACAGGGCACAGAGGCCGAGGCTTTCCCCTGAGAAGAACATCAGAAGAGCCCTGCTGGGTCAGACCAGTGAGGGTTCCTCTAGTCCAGCATCCTGTCTTGTACAGTGGCCAACCAGTTCCTCTGGAGGGTCAACCACAGGGCACAGAGGCCGAGGCCTTCCCCTTCCACTGGAATCCAGTGGCTGACTTAAGGACACAAGGAAGCAGACCCAGGCCCACGCTTCTTTTCTCAAGGTGTGGTTCTCCCAAAAGAACCATTTGGGTGCAGAATCCATGCAAAAAATATTTTTAATGAAATATAATGAAGGAATCGGGGGGGAGGACCCCATCCCAGCCCCCTGCCTGGTGGCCTCTGACTGTGATTGCCCTGACGGCATGATCCGGCACTTTTATGTGCACACTCTCTGAGGGGGCAGAGGGTGGAGGCAACGTGGCATGCCCAAAGCCACGGAGTGACCTCACCGCAGAAGCCACATCCGACAGGGCCACTTGCCCGCTCAGAGCGAGCCTGACGCGTTCTTTCGCCTTTACCTTTCCCACCCGCCTGCTTGGCTCTGGCCGTTCTGGGAGAGCAAACGAGGGACGCCCTTTTCCGAGGCACCTCCTGCCCCTTGCCGGCTTTCTCCGCCACGGACAAGCCGCCCCCCGAGGAGACCTGCAGGCGGTGGCCTTTCAAGAACGAGAATTTGCTGCCGGCTGCCAAAGGTTCCGTGGGCGGCTTCAGAAGTCTCACGTGTCCCGGCTTGGCCACCTGCTCAGCTTTGCCTTCCTTGTTTGGACAGTCCGAGGGGCTCTCGGAAGCAGCCTCGTCTGACCCCTCTGGAGGCTGGGCACCTGAGCTTTCCGAGGGGAAGGCCGGCTGGGCTGTGTCCATCTCCTCCAGGATGGCTGCCATCAATCCCGAGCTGAAGCTGACGGGGTTTTGGAGGGCAGCCACGTACGACTCCCGATACCGGCATCTCGTCTCGTGGACCTCAGGGTCTTGGCTCAGTTTCCGCCTTAAGCAAGGGGTGCAGGGGCCTTCCTCTGAGTTTTCCCCCTTCCCACAAGCCCAGGTTTCTGCGGCCGCGACCTCCCTGGTCGCCCAAGCAATGCCCTCTTTGGCCTCAGGTGATTCCTCTTTTGCTGCCTGCACAGCAGCCGACGCCGTTGTCTTGGCGGGAGGAGAAAGATCCGCTTTCCTTCCCTCAGAGAAACCCAGAAGGTTGACATACTCCCCTTCCAGGTTCTCGCTGATGATATCGCACAAACTTGGCAGGACGAACAGGGTGGATTTTGTCCACGACCCTGGCTCCACCTTAATGAGGCCCGGGTACTTGCTTGGAGCGGCTCTCGTGTCCCCAGCGGCGCCGGCGGTCTTCCTTGGAGACTCCGAGGCGGCCGGCAAGTCTTTGCCCACCAAATCTTCAGCCTGAGGTATTTTGACAAATTCTGGCGTGACGATTTTACTCCACGCCACAGGGACGATCCCGTTGCTGGTGGCCACCAGGCAGTTCCGCAGCTCCGGCCTGCCGAGGTCTTGGTTGACGTCCTCCAGCCACTCCTGAGAGAAGAGCATGGAGCAGGCGGCTTCCAAGACGGGGATCTTCTCCACAGTGGTGAGATCCCGGGAGAGACACTTCACCGCCAGGCAGGCCGACTGCGCGCCGCAGGGCTCGGCTTGCAGGTAGAAATCGCCGGGGCGCAGCAGAAGGGGGTTGAGCGGGCCGAGGTGGATGACCACTTTCTCGCGGAGGCACAAGGGCCAGCCTTCGTGGAGGAAAACGTGGCTGACGTAAGGAGCCTGGTGAGAAGAGAAGGGCAGGGAGAGATGCTGTTAAGAGTTGCAGTTACTGGAAGTCCTTCTTCACCCAAAGAGCCATTAAAACACATGGAGTTCACTGCCGCAGGAAGTGATGGCGGCTACAGGCATAAACAGCTTTAAGAGGGCACTGGATAACCACATGGAGCAGAAGTCCATCAGTGGCTATTAGATACAAGGCCTAGATGGAAGAATCTGTCTGTGGCGGTGATGCTCTGTCTCCTTGGTGCTTGGGGGGCCACAGTGGGAGGCAGGCCCATAGATAACATGGGGGCCATGGGGCCCAGCCCCCTAGTGTTTCTTCTGGGCCCCCTCCCTTCCAGGCTGTCCCTAAAGTGTCTCAACTTGCCACATGCACGTGCTTTGATTTAATTAGCTGGCACCCCCCCCCCGAGGCCCTCTCCCAACATATTCCCTAGTTACGGGGTTGGAGAGCTTCTAGAGTTCTGGCCCCACTGGTGGACCACCTGATGGCCCTCCTCATGGAATCAGGCCCTCTCTTTGCCAGCTGTCCCAGCATCCTACCAAAGCACAAAGCCAAAATCCAACAGCTGTTCATAGAATCACAAAGCTGGAAGGGACCTCCAGGGTCATCTAGTCCAACCCCCTGCACAAGGCAGGAAATGCCCAAATACCTCCCCCCCAACACCCCCAGTGATCCCTGTTCCATGCCCAGAAGATGACAAAAAAACTCCAGGATCTCCGGCCAAACTGGCTTGGAGAAAAACTGCTTCCTGACCCCAAAGTGGCAATCAGCATTTCCCCGGGTGCCTAAGAAAGGGCCACAAGAACTAAGCACCGGTGTCACTGGCTCGAAATCGTCCAGGCCCTCCCGTCTGCACTCACACAGGCTGCCTGCCGCACATGCTCCAGAAGGCGCTTCGAGGGGATGAGGAAGTCCAGGAGGCAGCAGAGTCCGTCCCCGTGGTATTTCGCTTCCAGGACACGGAAAAGCTGGCTCAGCACAGTCGGGGCGGTGATGTCAAAGGGAGGGTAGAGCGCCGACAGTGTGTTCTGCACGGCAGCGTCGAGGGACTGCGGGTCCTGCTGGAGAGAGGCGAGAGCAGTCACAAGGCATTCCGAGGGCGGCGAGACCCTACGACAGCAGGCACCATCTTCTCAGGCCTGGACTCCGAAAGCTACATTCATCCATCCATCCATCCATCCATCCATCCATCCATCCATCCATCCATCCATTTATTCATTCATTCAAAGCATTTATCAGCCCCCCTTCCATCCTTCAGGAGCTCAAAGCAGCTTATGATATAAACAAAATACACGAAATAAAGTACCGGAAAATTACACAAAACCAAAATTTAAAACCACAGTTTGGGACTGTTTAAAACAAATGCAGTCCGCAACACAACCATCTTCACCTGCCTGCTAAAGATTTCAATGTGAGGTGGCCAGGCACGCCTCCTCTGGGAAGCTGTTCCATAATCGCGGGGCTGCCACTGAAAAGGCCCTTCTTTCCTGCGCCTGCCAGATGAGCTTCTTTGACTGTCATCCGAATTCCTGGGCAGGAACACATGGGTAAAGGTGGTCCTTCAGATACCCAAGCCCCGGGCCATGGAGGGCTTTATATACAGTCCTAAAGTTGGAAGGGGCTGAATTGAGCTTCTAAGCTAACCCCTGCAGGAAATGCAAATCTAACTCCCCAGCCTCAGCTTGAAGACATCTAGGAAGTGACAGCCCATCTGCCTCTTTGGTTATTTGTTCATTAAAACCATTCTCACTACATCAGCATAGTGGTTAGAGTCTCTGACTAGAATCCGGGACAGCCAGGTTCTAATCCCCACTTCTGCCATGGAAGCTCGCTGGGTGACCTTGGGCCACTCACACACTAACTTTAGGATTGCCGTCCCCCCCAGTGGGGCCAGAATATTCCCTGCTTTCGGGGGGCCAATCCACCCCAGCCCAGCTGGCCGGCGGGGGAAGTCCCACCCCTGAGAAGCCCCCTCCTGGTATCCATGGCACCGGCACGATGATGTCACCTGAAAGTGATGTCATCACATTTTCGACATTGGGGGCAACACTCTAGTTTTAGGGCAAAACTCTATGGTTTTGAGTTAAAAAAAACCCCACAGAGTTTTGCCCAAAACCTAGAGTATCGCTCCCAACATCGGAAGCGCAATTTCATTGCTTCATGCAAGAGCAGGAGGCTCTTTTAGGTCACGTTCACAACACTAATGGTAATTGATTTCTTAATGAATTATTATTAATTATTTTTAATTATTAATTATATAATTAATTATATTTTGTATTGGTTGAGAACCACAGGGCCGCGGTGGCTCAGAGGTTAAGACGCTGAGCTGCAGGCTGGAAGGTCGGTAGTTCAGCAGTTCGAGACCCGAGTGCCGCGTGACAGAGTGAGCTCCCGTCTCTGGTCCCAGTTCCTGCCAACCTAGCAGTTCGACAGCAAGAAATTGCAAGTAGATAAATAAGTACTGCTCCGGTGGGAAGGTAACAGTGTTCCGTGCGCCTCGGCGTCTAGTCATGCCGGCCACATGACCACCGAAACGTCTTTGGACAGTGCTG
The DNA here is from genome assembly GCA_029233225.1 of Lepidodactylus listeri. NCBI lineage: Eukaryota > Metazoa > Chordata > Lepidosauria > Squamata > Gekkonidae > Lepidodactylus > Lepidodactylus listeri. The sequence goes on from JARCFY010000002.1 coordinate 2,629,016, forward strand.
GCTCTTCGGCTTGGAAATGGAGATGATCATCACCCCCTGGAGTCAGATTCAACTGGCTTTCGAGCAAAGGAAACCTTTATATTTTGCATTGGTTTAAGAACTGTTATTTTTGAAGAAGGAATACTGCGAAACAAAGAGAAAATATCCGGAATCTTCATCAAAATAATTTTTGAGTTCAACATTAATAGTTTGATTTTTATATGTTTAAGCAAATCACTGGACTTTTTTCATTGAGACGTCTGCACTATTGCACACTGAGACGTCCAAACGCTTACGTGCACAACTGTAACTGAGCTGCATGTTTGGTTTGTACTTGGCACAGTTTAAAAAAATTTTTGTAATTGTTCTTAAAGACAACTGTCTGCATGAATTACTATAACTCATAAAATAGAAGAAAGTTTATTTGGAAATTATTTCAATATATTTTCTTGATATATTTTGTGCATATTGTCACGGTATTTGCTAGTCTTACTTATTTTTTACTGTGACCCATCTACTTTCTCACAGAGTGGCCAACCAGTTCCTCTAGAGAGCCAACAGAAGGATATAGAGGCTGAGGCCTACATAAGATGAGCCCTGCTGGATCAAACCAGTGGTCCATCCAGTCCAGCATCCTGTCTCACACAGTAGCCAACCAGTTCCCTGGAGGGCCAACAACAGAGCATGGAGGCCGAGGCCTTCCCCTGAGAAGAACCTCAGAAGAGCCCTGCTGGATCAGACCAGTGGTCCATCCAGTCCAGCATCCTGTCTCACACAGTAGCCAACCAGTTCCTCTGGAGAGCCAACAACAGGGCATGGAGGTCGAGGCCTTCATAAGAACATAAAAAGAGCCCTGCTGGATCAGGCCAGTGGCCCATCTTGTCCAGCATCCGTGTCTCACACAGTGGCCAACACATTCCTCTGGATGGCCAAGAACAGGGCATAGAAGCCAACCCTGAGAAAAACATGAGAAGAGCCCTGCTGGATCAGACCAGTGAGGGTCCCTCTAGTCCAGCATCCTGTCTCACACAGTGGCCAACCAGTTCCTCTGGAGGGCCAGCCACAGGGCAGAGAGGCCGAGGCCTTCCCCTGAGAAGAACCTCAGAAGAGCCCTGCTGGGTCAGACCAGTGAGGGTCCCTCTAGTCCAGCATCCTGCCTCACATAGTGGCCAGCCAGTTCCTCTGGAGGGCCAGAAACAGGGTGTAGAGGCCGAGGCCTTGATGTGGCTTCTTGGCTCTGAGAAAGAGTAATATTCGAGTCCAGTAGCACCTTAACGATCAGCAAGATCTCCAGGGTATAAATCTTCCAATCAAAACTCTCTGTCAGATGCTGGATTACAGAGACTGTATTGAAACCAGCTGTCTGCCATAGAAGAGCACCTTTGAGACCAGTGTTTCCTCTAAGCTGAGTTAGTGCGAGCTAGGTCACAGTTTTTTAGCCTCCGGCTCACACATTTCTGTCTTGGCTCAGGAAGGACAGCTCCAGAGCAAACTAAGTTATGCAGCAGCCAAACCGCTCACTCACAACTTTTAATGTTCACCGAGTAGAATTTTTGCTCACAAGACTCCACAGTTTAAAGGGAGCATCGTTTGAGACCCACCAGATTTTTTTGGACCTAAGCTTGGGGAATCAGCTTTTGAGAGCCAAAGCTCCCTTCATCCAATTAGAACTGGATCACAGTTCTGAAGTTTTGTGCTGCCTGGACCAATGCTCCCTCTAAGTTGTGGAGTCTTGTGAGCAAGAATTCTACTTTGTAAGCTACCAGCATTAAAGTTGCGAGCGAGCAGTTTGGCTGCTGCATACATTAGTTTGCTCTGGAGCCCTCCTTCCTGAGCAGAGACAAAAATTTGTGTGAGCCGGAGGCTAGAAAACTGTGAGCTAGCTCACACTAACTCAGCTTAGAGGGAAGCCTGGCCTGGACCCCTCGGTGCACTTCAATGGAAACTTTTCATGCCTCCTCCAAGCTGGTCATGTGAACTTGCTCAAACTTGTCTCCTTCCCTGTCCTTTGAAAGCTCAACTCTGCTCTGCCCGACAACAAAGCTTCCTCTCAGGCCGCTGGCTGCAACTGACAGCAGATGCAACTTATGCAATAGGTCACCCCTCCGGATTTAGCTCTCCTGGAGGCCGATGGGTGGGGGTGGGCTTCCAGAAGCCTGCAAAGAGGAGGGCCTCGGACTCTTCCTTCTGCAAACCGGTGGCAGAGACTGTTTGAGGCACGTTTACCGTGGAGGCTCATAACCCACCAAAGCAGATGATGTCATTTGCCGGGAATGGCTTCGTCACAACTCAAAACTGCTGGTTGTCCTCGGACAAAATTCTGGAGTTCAGTCAGAGCCCGGCTTGCCAGCCAAGAAGGGAAAGGCACCACAAAAAGTTTCTCCCAAAACGGACTAAAGGAACCCTGTTTCAGTTTGTACATCCAAGGCCAAGCCCATCAGGAGCCACACAAAAGACCTCAGATCGAGAGTGCAGCTGCCGAGGGAGAAACTGCAGTCCCAAAGCTGGGCGAAAGTTTGGTGTAGCTGTTAAGAGCGCGGACTCTGATCTGGGAGAACCAGGTTCGATTTCCCACTCCTCCACTTGCAGCTGCTGGTGCGACCTTGGATCTGTCACAAGTTCTCTCAGAGCTGTTCTCTCAAGGGCAGTTCTGGAAAGAGCTCTCTCAGCCCCCCCTTGCCTCCAATGTTCCCTCTGAGCTGTGGAGTCATGTGAGCAAAAATTCTACTTTGTGAGCTACTGGCATTAAAGTTGTGAGCAAGCAATTTGGCTACTTTATAAATTAGTTTGCTCTGGGGTCATCCTTCCTGAGCCAAGACAAAAATGTGTGAGCCGGAGACTAAAAAACTGTGAGCTAGCTCACACTAACTCAGCTTAGAGGGAACACTGCCTGCCTCATAGGGCAGGGATGTCGAACTCATTTGTTATGAGGGCCAGATCTGACATAAATGAGACCTTGTTGGGCCAGACCACGCGTGTCATAAAATGTCATGCCAGGTAGCCGAGATATAAACTTTATAATGGATGCAAATGTAAATATTTTTTTTAACTTAAAGTAAAAACATGCTTAAAACACTAGTACTCTTGCAATACTTTGTTTATTTCACAGTCTCTGATAACTGACACCTCTTGCTCTGAGTTGTTGCATCAAAATGTCTGTGCTGTTGCAATCTTGAGTATGCTGTTCGGCTCTGTATCTGTAAGCTGCAAACCTACTTTGGATTTATTGCCATTCACCACAGAAACCTCATGCTCGGAGTTCTGAGCCTAGGATCCAGGGGAAAACATGAAATGCCTGAGCAACTGAGAGAGTCTGGCGAAGCAAGCGATGATGCAGCAGCAGCAACGGAACTGGAAGGAGGAGATGGCCAGTTCCAGTGCTGGCCTGATGGAAGCCATCCGGGGGCCTCATCCGGCCCCCGGCCACATGCTTGACACCCCTGTCATAGGGTATCTGTTGTGGGGAGGGGGAAGGGAAAGGAGATTGTAAGCCGCTCTGAGACTCCTTCAGGTAGTGAAGGGCGGGGTATAAATCCAATCTCCTCTCCTCCTCCTCCTCTTCTTCTTCTTCTTCTTCCCTCTCAGGGAAGCGTGCTCACTGATCTTCGCATGGCGGAAGCAACTGAGCTTTCAAAGGTTCTCTGGGTAAGAATTACCAGTTTCCACTTTCAAGGGTTACATTGCAAGAGCCTGCAACCCCCAGTGAGACCAAGAAAGGGGAGGGGAGGGACCACGGTTTCGTGGGAGAGCCTGCAGGGAGTCCCAGGTTCACTCCCCGGCATCTCCGGTTTAAAAGGTTAGGTAGTACGTAACGTGAAAGACCTCAGTCCAGAGAGCCGCCACCGGTCTGAGTAGACAACAGCGACCTTGGTGGACCAAGGCTCTGGTTCAGTAGAAGGCAGCTTCATGCAAGTTCATAGATCGGAGCTTGCGTCTCTTTTGTTCCAGGATGATAACTTCTCCATAACCCCACCAGAGACTTGAGAGCCACCAGTAAGCTCCGGAACTGGAAGCAGGAGATGGCCAGTTCCAGGGTGGGCCTGATGGAAGCCCTCCGCAGTGACGAGAGTCACTGGAAAAGACAGTGATGCTAGGGAAGGGTGAAGACAGCAGGAAGAGAGGACGAGCTGACGGGAGACGGATGGGCTCAGACAAGGAAGCGAGAGTCAAGACTGTTAATGACTGGATGTTTCGGAGGTCGTCATAGCCTCCGAAACACATAGTTGGTGTGATGGTTAAGAGCGGCAGACTCTAGTCTGGAGAGCTGGGTTTGGTTCCCCACTCCTCCACATGCAGCCAGCTGGGTGACCTTGGGCCAGCCACAGTTCTCTCAGAGCTCTCCCAGCCCCACCTGCCTCACAGGGTGTCTGCTGTGGAGAGAGGAAGGGAAGGAGATTGTAAGCCGCTCTGAGACTCCAAGTGAAGGGCAGGCTATGAATCCAATCTCTTCTTTTTCTCTGCCACTGATGACTCTAATCTGGAGAACTGGGTTTGGTTCCCTGCTCCTTCTCCACATGCAGCCAGCTGGGTGACCTTGGGCAGGCCAGTTCTCTCAGAGCTGTTCTCACAGGAGCAGTTCTCTCAGAGCTCTCTCAGCCCCAACTACCTCACAGTGTGTCTGTGGTGGGGAGGGGAAGGGAAAGGAGATCGTAAGCCACTCCAAGCCACCTTGGAGTGAAGAGCAGGGTATAAAACCAACTCTTCTTCTTACAGGATTGCCATAAATTGGAAGCGACTTGACTGCAGGGAGGGAGGGAGCGAGTACGCGCACATTATATGGTCCTAGCGTGTGCTAACTTTTCTTCCACCTCTCCCTCAGATAATTGCCAGCCCAGACAATAAAAGTTTGTGAATGCATTTCAGTTGCACAATAAACTCCATTGTGAGATTACAGTCCAAGGAGCTATACAGCCAGCAGGACGGGTTTTCAAAGAGCAAACGGAAACAGCAAGCAATACAGGTGGAGAGCTGGCCTGGTATCTGGGGTCAGAGTGTTGGGGAATCCTGGGTTCAAATCCCACTCATCCATGAAGCCCACTCTTGGGGCAGTGCAGGGGCCAGCCACCTTCTCAACCTAACCGGCCCCACAGGGTTGTTGTGGAGAGGATCAAATGGAGGAGAGCGGTGAGCTTCTCAGAAGAAAAGTGAGACAAAAACAAGAGATCGAATGAGACCAGGGGAAGTGTAGGCAGCGATCCTGGGGGTGAGGATGTCCCAGTGTTCCCTCTAAGCTGAGCTAGTGTGAGCTAGCTAGCTCACAATTTTTCAGGCTCCAGCTCATGTATTTTTGTCTCAGCTCAGGAGGGATGGGGCTCCAGAGCAAACTCATTGATGCAGCAGCCAAATTGCTCACGCACAGCTTGAATGCCAGCAGCTCACAAAGTAGAGTCTTTGCCCACAAGACCCCACAGCTTAGAGGGAGCACTGGACGTGGCTGTTCCTAAGTTTCATCGAGAAATGCCATCCTTTCCGGTCAAACGGCTGCCCAGAGTTCCGTAGCTCTTCAAGAACCAGCCAAACTTCTTTGTTTCTACTTCAGGGGACAAGCAGGACAAATGAAAAGAGCTTCCCCCCACCACCACCTTAGGCTCAACTTGCATGTCTCCGACCGACTCTTTGTCAGATTCCAGCATGACGTAACCACTTCTGAATCCACTTGAAAGGCCCTGGCGACCTCCTGTTTTCATTCAGACGAAAGCCCACGATGGGGAGGAGACATCCCTGGGCTTTGCGTTTTGTCAAGGGGGCTCCTGGTGGCCCCTCCCACATCTGCCTGCAGCACACCAGCCAAATCTTCGCTCAGCCTCATCCCTGGGCCCAGGACTTCATACCCCCCTAGAGGAGCCGCCCCCCTCTTTCCCTGACCCTCCACCCTGGCTTCTGAGCCTGGTCTCTGCCCTTTTTGGCTCCCTTCCGCCGCCCACGCTCTGGAGGGGCCACCCCGGCTGCTTGACAGGCCAGGACGTCTTCCCGAGCGCGGCTCCGAGCGTGAGAGAGACATCTGGAGCCGGGAGGGAAATCAGGCTGCCTGGAAAGGCCTCTTAGCCGAGCTCTCGCCTTCTCCAGAGCATGGAAGCATCTCACGAAACGACAGCCCCACCAAAGATGGAAAATTTCATCACTGCCTCGTGACAGTCTTCTGCGGGGAGAAACCTCTGGCAGCAGAGAAACTCTGGAAAGTTGTAACTTCGGCCAAGGAGACCTGGAACATTCTTCTGCCTTGGGACTGGGTGCAGTCCCTCCGTTGGCCATTCAGGACTCCAGATAAGGTCCCTGATCTACAGTGCTCGTTCCAGGTTTTGCAGGGTTGGATTTCCATTCCCCTGGATGGGCCAGGGGATGCCCCAAATTTGGGGGGCCCAATCCACTGCGGCCCAGCTGGCTGGCAGGGGAAGCCCCATGCCCAAGAAGCCCCCAACCAGCAACACCAGCTCCGGCACGATAACATCACCCAGGAGTGACATCCTCACATTTCCAACGTTGGGGGTGACACTCTAGGTTTTGGGCAAAACTCTTATCATTTGGGCAAAACTCTATCCCCAAAACCCATAGAATTTTGCCCAAAACCTAGAGCGTCACCCCAACGTCCGAAACACAATGACGTCACCAGAGACCCAGTTTGTTGAAGTGTCAGTCTGTGCTTAGAAGCACAGACTCTAATGTGGGAAAACCGGGCAGCTGCCGAGGGAGAAATTGCAGTCCCAAAGCTGGGCAAAAGTTTGGTGTAGTTCTTAAGAGCACGGACTCTGATCTGGGAGAACTGGGTTTGATTCCCCGCTCCTCCTCCACATGCAGCTGCCGGTGTGACCTTGGGTCAGTCACAAGTTCTCTCAGAGCTGTTCTCTCAAGGGCAGTTCTTGAAAGAGCTCTCTCAGCCCCACCTACCTCGCAGGGTGTCTGTTGTGGGAGGGGAAGGGAAAGGAGTTTGTAAGCTCTGAGACTCCTTCGGGTAGTGAAGGGTGGGGTATAAACCCAATCTCTTTTCTTCTTCTGGGTGACATTATTGCAGCGCATGCACTTTGTGCACACGCGAGAAGACCTACAGGAAGGATTGGGAATATCCCCATTGGCAGCCAGGTCGAACCTGGCAACTCTGGGGGGTGGGGGGGGGCTGGGCATATAGTCTCCAGGGGTCCCCTTCTGTCCATCTCTAGTTCCCCTCCCCGGGCTTCCCTCCACCTCCTGACCATGCACACTTCCCCCCACTCACCAGCCCTCCTCCTGCCTGCACTCACAACTCGCACCTGCTCCCGACCAGTTGGTAGCCCTGCCTGCTGGACCTGCCCAGAGTGCCTCTAGAGACACTTCCCTCTACTCAGTGCTGTAAACTGGGAGTCTGGCTGGTGGAGCGCATGCAAACGAGTGGGCAGGGAATGGTACGAGGACAGGAGGAGAAGAAGAAGAGATTGGATTTATATCCCGCCCTTCACTCACTTGGAGTCTCAGAGCGGCTCACAAACTCCTTTCCCTTCCCCTCCCCACAACAGGCACCCTGTGAGGTAGGTGGGGCTGAGAGAGCTCTGAGACAACTGTCCTTGAGAGAACAGCTCTGAGAGAACTTGTGACTGACCCAAGGTCTCTCTCTCTCTCTCTCTCTCTCTCACACACACACACACACAGACACACACACACACAAACAATAGCACGATATGCAGTGTGGGTATACTATGTTAACAAAGCACGGCCAAAAACGCAACAGAGTGCTGTCATTTGAGATTAGTACCACATTTAGAATGGTTGCCCGTCTGTAAAATTTGTGAGGGTTCCCGTGAGCCTAGTTTGGCACATGTACAATGCAAGTTGGTTGGGGAAATGTAATGGCTAGAAGCGTATGTTTGCACTGACCCAAGGTCAGGCCAGCAGGTGCAAGTGGAGGAGTGGGGAATCAAACCTGGTTCTCCCAGATTAGAGGCCGCGCACTTCACCGCGACGCCAAACTAGGAGGCAAGGGAGGTTCACAGGCAGGGGGTCAGTGAAAGCGGGGGGGGGGGGGGGGGCAGAAGCTCTGGGCTCTGGGAGCTGGCCCACCTCCCTGTATACTGACACCACCCCCGCCACCATAGCGTTTCTGCTCTGCAGGGTTAAATAAGGACAGACAGAGGACCACGCAGCAGCATTCTGTTGGAGTCAACAGCTCCGTCGCCACCCGTGTTTATGTTTAGCCTGGAGAGGAAACGACTAAGAGGTGACGGGAGAACCGTCTCCAAGTACTTGAAGGGCTGTCCTATGGAGGATGGCGTGGAGTTGTTTTCTGCTGCCCCAGAAGGTCAGACCAGAACCAACGGGTTGAGATGAAATCAGAAGAGTTTTCAGCTAAACATGAGGAAGAACTTCCTGACAGTTAGAGTGGTTCCTCAGTGGGACAGGCTTCCTCGGGAGGTGGTGGGCTCTCCTTCTTGGGAGGTTTTCAAGCAGAGGCTCGATGGCCGTCTGAGAGCCATGCGGATACTGTGAACTTGGGCAGTTCGTGAGAAGAAAGGGCAGGAAGGGTTGCCTCAGTGCTTAGTTCTTGTGGCCCTTTCTTCCATGCCCAGGGAAATGCTGGTTGCCACTTTGGGGTCAGGGAGCAATTTTTCTCCTGGCCAGTTTGGTTGGGGATCCTGGAGGCTTTTTGACATCTTCTTGGCATGGAGGAGGGCTCACTGGGGGTGCGGGTGGGAGGGAATTGTGAATTCTCTACGTTGTGCAGGGGGTTGGACTAGATGGCCCTGGAGACCCCTGCCAAATTTAAGCAAGGCTCAACTGCTCCACAAACCACTGTGCCAGGAACTACTATCTGAAGCAGGAGCTGGGCATTCAGATGAGGTTTAAAGTCTACTTGCTCTTCAAACTTGGCGCTTCTTGGGTGTGGGGAGCCCCCAAAGACTCCTGGGTTTTGTTTCTCTTCTTTCCCACTGACCTCAATGTCATAAGACCATAAGAACGTGAGAGAAGCCAGTGTTGGATCAGGCCAGTGGCCCATCCAGTCCAACACTCTTGTGTCACACAGTGTCACAATTTTTAAATATTTAAACTGTTTTAATTGTTTTAGTGATTTTAATGTATGATTTTTGGCCTATGAGCCCATATAAGCCGCCCTGAGCCCGTTCGCGGGGAGGGCGGGGTATAAATCGGAAAAATAAATAATAAATAAATAAATAAGTGTCCAAAAAAACCAGGTGCCCCCAGGAGGTCCACCAGGTGGGGCCAGGACACTAGAAGCCCTCCCACTGTTGCCCCACCCCCCGTCAAGCACCAAAAATACAGAGCATCACTTGCCCCAGACTGAGAGTTCCTATCTATCCCTTGTGGCTAAGAGCCACTGATGGACCTCTGATCCTGATGTTTATCCAATTCCCTCTAGAAGCCGTCCATGCTTGTAGCTGCCACTACCTCCTGTGGCAGTGAATTCCATGTCTTAATCACTCTTTGGGTGAAGGACTTCCTTTTATCTGTTCTAACCCAACTGCTCAGCAATTTCATGGAGTGCCCACAAGTTCTTGTATTGTGAGAAAGGGAGAAAAGGACCTCTTTCTCTACCTGCTCTATCCCATGCATAATCTTCTAAACCTCGATCATGTCACCTCTCAGTCGTCGTTTCTCCAAGCAAAAGAGCCCCAAGCGCTTCAACCTTTCTTCACAGGGAAAGTGTTCCAACCCTTTTATCATCCTAGTTGCCCTCCTCGGCACTAGTTGCCCACAAGGATGCTAATGGCGAGCATCTTCTAATGCACTAGAAAGCGGGAGAAGAGGCACTCCAAATCCCAGGCCTTGAAAAAGGCATGAAAGGAACACCCACACGACTCTTAAAGATAGACTGTACACCATCATAGAACCAGAGACTACCTGGCCTGCCATGCCTGGATCTGAAATTGGGACTTCCCTGGCGGCACCCAGAAAATTGTCCCCTGGGCCCCACAGCCACGTGAAGCCACCTTCTACTGAACCAGACCCTCGGTCCATCAGGGACAGTCTTGTCTACTCAGACTGGCAGCGGCTCTCCAGGGTCTCAGGCAGAGCAGGGTCTTTCATATCACCTGCTGCCCAGTCTCTTTAGCTGGAGACGCCAGGGACTGAACCTGGGCCTTTCTGCATGCCAAGCAGAGGCTCCACCACATGTCAAGAAGCGTGCATTTTAGAGGGTGAGACAGAACGGGTGTCTTTCCCCAGTCCTGGCACATCAAAGCGATTCACCCTCTTCCGTGACTTCTGCGTCCCTGGAGGACTCTGCCAGACATTTCTGGGAAGAAAATCCTCTGCTTGAATCCTCCACAGATGTGTCTCTTCCAATCCCGGGAGTTTGTGCGAGGAAAGCAAAAGGGCTTGGAGATGGCTTGTTTCCCCCTTCGGTCTGCGTCCTCTTTCCTGCAACGCTGATTCCCGAGTTTGACTCCGCTGCCTGCCTCCCCCCCTACCCCACACTGCACTCGCTGGTTTTGCTTCCCAGAAGCACCAGTCTCTGGATGCATGCATCCCCCGCCCCACAACAACGGGGCCTGGAAGCTGAGTGGAAGCCCTTGGACACCCCCCACCCACCCTCCTAGAATAATAAGCCCGGCACCTTTGGGATTTCCCCACTGCTGGGAGGCGCTCGGCGGCTCTGCCCAAGAAAGCCTGGCTGGCGAACGTATCCAGCGCCTTTAGACAGCCACTCACGGTGGTGCCAGGGAAGCCAGAGCGCACCCTTTGCTCAAGTCAAGCCACCGAGGACCGGCGGGAGGGGACGTGGGCGGGTTGGCCCCTGCAGGGGAGAGGGGGAAACAGACCGATGAAGGCTTCTCTCTTCTGGATCTCCCTCCCCGGAGCTGGCAAGAGGCCGCGCCAGGCGGTTGTTTTAACCTCAGCGGTTTTCAGTCCCACACACTCCCTTCCCAAACAGCTGCTAATGATCTCGGCAGCCCTCAGTGGTCTGTTCAGTGCCAGACTTTTGTTCCTGCTGCTGTTGTTTCTCGATGAGACAGAGAGAAAGTGTCCTTTCCTCCAGGCAGGCAGAGAAAGAAGGGGAGCTGCTTGCAGCCTGGGAAAGAGGAGTTCTCGCCAGCCACAGGTCTGTTGCTCGTAGACACACAAGGTCCCACCTTGTCAGATCGTTTTGGGCCCTAGTAAAGGTCAAGGTTTCCCTTGCTCGGAAGCCAGTCAAATACAACTCTAGGGATGTGGTGCTCATCTCTGTTTCCAAGCCGAAGAGCCAACGCTGTCCGAAGACATCTCCGTGGTCATGTGGCCAGTATGACTAGACACCGAGGCACACGGAGCGCTGTTACCTTCCCACTGAAGCAGTACCCATTTATCTGCTTGCAATTTCTTGCTTTCGAACTGCTAAGTTGGCAGGAGACGGGAGTTCACTCCATCACACGGCACTCGGGTCTCGAACTGCCAAACTACTGACCTTCAGGTCCACCTAAGCCCCACCCCAGAACAACTCCAAGCAACTGGAGTTGTGGAACATGCCGAGGAAGAGACAGTCCACAGGACCCACAAAGCACAACTGAAACCTCATTCTGAACGCCATCAAATGCATCCACACAGACAACAGACACAGAGAACTCATTCATGGGCCCAGCTGAGGCTAGCAAAGGAATCCGCCAGTTTCTGGGTTTCACAGGACTCTTTGTCGGGGGAAAAGCTACAGAAGTTCACAAAAGGTACATATGAATGGAAGCCTAGGCATGGTTGCTGTTATGTCCAAGGGTCATATTAGCACAGCCTAGAGATGCCTTTGGGAGTTCTGTCATTTCCTTGGACTGACACAGTTCCCAAAGGACTTCATAGTTTGGCTACAACAGGAAACTCAACATTTCTAAAATGACCTTGTGGGGGGGGCAGGGCGGGGAAGCAACTCTGGAAATGTTTTCAGTTGTTTACTACTCCACGCTTGAAAAGCTTTCTGTTCTACCCCATGAAGAATTCGGTGGGAGCCCCAAACTTGACCACTGTTCAGTGTCTAACCCGCTTCAGGCCCCTCCCCACTCCGGCCTTTTCCACGGTCACCTGCAAAGGGGAACAAGAGGCACCGTGCATTTTCTAGCAAGGAACAGACATCCTGTTGGGGCCTCAACGGGCTCCCCTTTTTTTGCAGCTACATTTAATGGTTGCTAGAAAACATTGGTCGCATCTCCTTGAATCATAACATGGGAACACACGGCGCTGCCTTCTACTAAATCAGATCCTCAGTCCATCAAAGTCAGCCTTGTCTACATAGACTGGCAACGGCAGAGGTCTTTCACATCACCTACGTACCCAGTTCTTGTAACTGGAAACCCCAGGGATTGAATCCGGGACCTTTTGCAACAAGTGCTCTACCACTGAGCCACAGCCCCTCTCCAATCTCATGAACACACATGCAGCTGCCTTATACTGACTCACTCTTGATCTATTAACGTCAGTATTGCCTACTCAGACTGGCAGCGGCTCTCTAGGGTCTCAGGGAGAAGCAGAAGAAAAGACTCAACTGTGCAACTGAACAAAGACAACGACAACTTCACTATCCAAAGGAGTCTCGCAACATTCCCTCTAAGCATTGGGGAGTCTCGTGAGCAAAAATTCTACTTTGTGAGCTACTGGCATTAAAGTTGTGAGTGAGTGAGTGATTGGGCTGCTGCATCAATTAGTTTGCTCTGAAGGCTGCATCCTTCCTGAGCTGAGACAAAAATGTGTGAGCTGGAGGCTAAAAACTGGCGAGCTGGCTCACATTAACCCAGCTTAGAGGGAACACTGGTCTCAAAGAGGCTTGCAATCTTCTTTCCTTTCCCCTCCCCACAACAGACACCCTGTGAGGTAGGTGGGGCTGAGAGAGCTCTCGAGAGAACTGCCCTTGAGAGAACAGCTCTGAGAGAACCTGTGTCTGACCCAAGGTCACACCAGCAGGTGCAAGTGGAGGAGGAGTGGGGAATCAAACCCAGTTCTCCCAGATTAGAGTCTGGGAGAACTACATTAAACTGGCTCTTTCCCATCTCCTCCTGCCTGGTCCCTTTAACTGGAGATGCCGGGGACTGAACTTGGGGCCTTCTGCATGCCAAGCAGAGGCTCTTCCCCTGAGCCACAGTCCGTACCACTCTGTTTCCTATCCCGACCTACTAGAAAGCATGTCAGTTTGGAAAAATGACCCTTACTTTCAAGGAGGAGGGGGCAAATTTAGAGGACTGAGGGCCACAGCTGGGTCTCCACCCGCTGTGAAGAAGAAGAAAATAAGAGATTGGATTTTTACCCTGCCCTTCACTACCCGAGGGAGTCTCAGAGCGGCTTACAAACTCCTTCCCCTTCCCCTCCCCACAACAGACACCCTGTGAGGGACGTGGGGCTGAGAGAGCTCTTTCCCAAGCTGTCCTTGAGAGAACAGCTGGTCCAGAGCTATGGCTTGCCCAAGGTCATCCAGCCAGGTGCGAGTGGAGGAGTGGGGAATCAAACCCGGTTCTCCCAGATCAGAGTCCGCGCACTTAACCACGACACCAAACTGGCTCCAAGTCAAAAGCCACTGCCTCTTGTTTCCAGTGCTGTACTCAAGAGTCACCCGCACCCATCCCGGAGCCATCAATCGCAAACACTGGACCAGGCGAGGTAGCTTCTCTTCCCCTCCGCTGCTTTCAGTGGCTTTTAACGGCCTCTGAGGTGCTGATCACTTTGGAGGCCACGTCAGGCCACCAGCCAATGCTGCAGCCCAGCATGCCAAAGCTCCTGAAAAGATGTTCTGACAACTTCTTGGTCAGCTGCAGGTCAATGGCTGCCGTTTGCCCACCTCGGCCTACAGGACGGGCATCCATGGCACTTTAAGCAGGGTTGCCAGCTCTGGGTTGGGAAATACCTGGAGATGGGGGGGGGGTGGAGCCTGTGGAAATTTGGATTTAGCGAGGTGAGGGACTTCAATGGGGTATAATGTCACAGAGCCCACCTTCCAAAGCTGCCATTTTCTCCAGGTGAACTCATCTCCATCATCTGGAAATCAGTTGCAAACAAGGCTCCCACTAAGCCGTGGAGTCTCGCGAGCCAAGATTCCACTTTGTGAGCAAGTGGAATTAAAGTGGTGAGCCAGCAATTTGGCAGCTGCATAAATCAGTTTGCCCTGGAGCCATCCCTGAGCAAAGTCAAAAACGTGTGAGCCGGAGGCTAAGAAACTGTGAGCCAGCTCACACTCAGTCAGCTTAGAGGGAATTGGCTGCAATTCCAGGAGATCTCCAGCCACCACTTGGAGGTTGGCAACCCTAGCTTTAAGCTCGCCTTGTGGGACAGCTGGATTTGAGCCCCCCCAAATCCGCACCCCCTTTTGCCATCAAGACATAGCAGACATGGGGAAGTCCTGCAGGGTTTCCAAGGTAAGTGAGGTTCCCAGGTGGTTTGCGGTTGCCTGCCTCCGCGGAGCAACCCTGGACTTCCTTGGGGGTTCCCCATCCAGGGACTAGCAAGGACTGACCCTGCAAGGCTGGATTACCCAGATCATCCCCCCCCCCCCCCCAATCTTGTTCCTCTCTAAAGTGCTGTTGGACTCGGACCATCTCGGACCTTCCCCCTGCAAAGCAACAGGGCGCCCCTCCCTCTGAAACTCCCTCCCTGCGGAGCGCAGCAAAAGGACATTCCCTGGGGCTCCCCAAGAAGAGCCCCCATCCCACCGGCTGGCTGCAAGCGGCTCCCCGCTCGCCCTTTGCCTCCAAATGCCAAGAAAACAGGCTCTGGCCCCCTTCCCGGGGGCGTCTTCACCTTCCTTCCCGCGGCTGCAAGCGACAGTGCGCGCTCTTTTACCATGCTTGCGAAGGCGGCGGAGGGGCGCCACGAAGCCACGCAGGGTCCCTTCCCAGACGGGTCCTCCTCCCGGCGGCTCCGGGCCAGCCAGGCGGCGCCTTTGTCCTTCGCTCGGGAATCCCGGTGCGCCTCGACGCGCAAAGGGGCGCTGGGCAGGCCCGAGCCTGGAGGGGCCTCCGCCCGGCCGGTGCGCCTCCTTGGGCAGCCGGGGAGCGGGCTCCTCTCCCTCCCGCGCCCGGCTTCGTGCCTTGTAAAAAGAGCCCCTCGTCGCTGCCTCCTCGGCCTCCGGCTGCGAAGGGGCGGGCGAGGGGAGGGGAGGGGAAGGGAAGGGCGGGGAAAGCAGGGGGAGGCTGGCTGGAAGAAGCTTGCTCCGGCCGGCGGCCGTGCCAGCAGGCCTGGCGAACAGCAGCCGCCTTGTCTCCCGCGCCCGGCCCTGTCCCGCGGGCGCGGGCCGGACGGGACGGGAGCTGCTGCAGGCACGCAAGGCTGGCGGCCAGGAGCGCGTCCGAAGGCGCGGCCAAGTCCAGCCCCGGCGCGCTGGGGCTACGGAGGCCAAGCTCCGAGGGGGGAACCTGGCCGTCCCCGGCGTGACGCGCCTCTTCCCCGGGCTGCAGGAGATCCCTTCCCCGGGAGGAAAATGGATGCTGTGGAGGGGGGACTCCCCGTGCTGGGATGCCAGCCTCCAGGTGGGACCTGGGGATCCCCCAGAATTACAGATCATCCCCAGACTACAGAGATCAGTTCCCCTGGAGGAAAGGGCTCTGTGCAGATATGCCAGCCTCCAGGTGGGACCTGGGGATCCCCCCAAATGACAGCTCATCTCCAGACTACAGAGACCAGTTCCCCTGGAGAAAAGGGATGCTTTGCAGGGTGGACTCTATGCAGGGATGCCAACCTTCAGCTGGGACCTGAGTTCCACCCTTTAAAAATTATAGGTCAACTCCAGACTAGAGAGATCAATTCCCCCGGGGGAAATTGGATGCTGTGGGGGGGGGGGGGGACTCTACATAAGGATGCCAACCTCCAGGTGGGACCTGGGGACCCCCCAGAATTGTGCCCCATCTTCAGACTACAGAGATCTGGTCCCCTGGAGAAAAGGGCTGCTCTGGAAGGTGGGCTGTCAATGTTCCCTCTAAGCTGAGTTAGTGTGAGCTAGCTCAGTTTTTTTAGCCTCTGGCTCACCCATTCTTGTCTTAGCTCAGGAAGGACGGCTCCAGAGCAAACTAATTTATGCAGTAGCTACATCGCTCGCTCACAACTTTAATGCCAGTAGCTCACAAAGTAGGATTTTCGCTCCCAAGACTCCACAGCTTAGAGGGGGCATTGGTAGGGATGCCAGCCTTCAGGTGGGACCTGGGGATCCCCCAAAGTTACAGCTCATCCCAAGACTGCAGAGATCAGTTCCCCTGGAGAAAATGGGGGGGGGAGTGCTTTTAACATTGGACTCTGTGGCATTGTACCCCACCGAGGTTGCTGTCCTCTCCACGTTCCATCCCCAAATTTCCAGGAGCTTCCCTCCCTGGCTATGGTCTACCTCCCTCCCCATCTCCTACTGGTGGTGGGGAACCTGGCAAGCCAGGCAGAGGTCACTTCTGCAAACACTACGCTAATCGAGGCCACTCCCAGGTCCTCTGCAGTCCACACCCGAAAGGGATGAGGTCTGTGTGGTCACCGTTTCATGGAACTGGATTGCCAGTCAGCCTGGACTTGGCTGAGGGAGGACATTTCATGTGTTCTCCTTAGACCAGAGGTCCCAGATGTGGTGCCCGTGGGCACCACAGCACTCACCGACACCTTTCCCGGTGGTTTTTAAGTTGGGGGGGCTGGGGGGGGGGGCGCTTTCAGCAAAGCTTCTGATTGGCTACTGGAGATTTGTGTCAGCTAATGCTGCCATTCCCCCAAGTGGGATGTGGCACCTGTCTTTGGAATGTCTCCCCTGTTCTCAGGCTCGCACTCGCTTATCGCTTCCAGTGCCTCCCTGACCTTGAGTGTTCAGCTCTCAGCCTCTCCCCCTCTCCAGGTGCAGACGGTAATGTTTCCCGCTTTTTGCCTGAGAACAACCAACCAGTTTATTTGAGCGTATTTTTCCCTTTTTGTGAATGGGGCATTGCTCTGCACTTACCTTTCGAATACTCTGTAACTGTACTGGATGTTCCCGTGCTCAGTATTACTAACTCAGAACGTGTAGATGACTGTAAGATCCTGTGGCAATAAAGGATTTTCCTGTTTAAGGACTACCTGTCTGCTATCTGAAATCTATTAGACTCTCACAGAGAGTCTTTTTTCTTGGAGAAACCACACCCTACCCTACTATGTCAGATGACAGTGGCGAGCCTCCAAAGACGTCGGACTCCGGAACCCCCGTGTCCACAACTGAGGGATTCCAGGTACTCTTGGACTTTGTTTGGGACTGAGCCTGTCGAGACCTGGACCCCTCGCAGAGACCTAAGCGTGAGTATTGGAACCCCGCCTCCTTGAGGAGCCCGATCGCGTGTTCCCACTCGACCATGAGAGTCGGTGGAATTTGGAGATATGTGGACACACATGGATCGCCGATTCGAGGCAATGCATCAAATGTGGCAACGAGAGATGACCGCTGTCCTGGAGGAGCTCCTGGCATTGATCCAACGAGTGGTTGGCCATGATGGAGATGCTGGTGGAGCAGGTGCTGGGGATGGAGATGGAGCAAGTGCAGCCCCGGGGCAACAGCCGCCTGCCCAATAGCCTGCCGGACTGGCGTTCATGGGGGAAAGATGCCCAGTACCCCAAGAGCTTTTGGCAGCCACTTTCAACGGAGATCCAGCTAAGTTGCAGTTCTTTATCATCGAGACTGGCCACTTCCTGCAGACCTGGGGCCACCTCTTCCTGACAGAGGGAGACCGAGTGGGCTACATCAGTTCGAGACTTCATGATAAAGCAGCTGACTGGTAAGTGAGTCTGCACAACTGCCCCTGGGATCGAAATGGAGTGTACTGATGACTTCATGTGGGTCCTACAGCATCACTGTGAGGACCCCATGAGCGAGGAGAAGGCGTGTAACCAGATTCGGAGGTTAACCCAGGGGAAAGACTCTGTTCGAGATTTTACTGCAGTTTTCAAGCGCTATGTGGCCAGGATTCGGGGATGGCCCAAAGAAGTCTTTGTGGAGCACTACTGCTAGGTGTTGAAACTGGACTTATACAAGACTATTTTACGAAATGTCAACCCCACGACATTGGCGGCTTGGGTGAGAGCAGCGAAGGAAGCGGAGAGCTGCTTCACTCTCATCCAGATGCACACCCCAACCGGGGCAGCGTAAGCAACCGGGGCAGCGTAAGCATCAAGCCAATTGACCACTCAGTTTAAGCCAAAGCCTAAACCACCTGTGAAGGATATCAGAGACCTCTGATTGAAGAAAAGTCTCCGTATGAGATGTGGCGAGGCCGGGCACTATGCCTCTGCGTGTCCTGCATCTGCCCCAAGAGTGGTGTCATTCTTTGCGACCACTACCCCGCGAACCCTGAAGAATCCTCAGGCACCCAAACCCCAGGCTCTACAACTGGACGCATTGCTCGAGTCTGAAAGAGCGGTGGTGGTGGAATCTTCTTAGCCAGCGGGAAACGACCGAGATCTGCTCTAGACGGCACAAAGCAGCAGGTCCCCCCACAATCTGCGCCTAAAGCGGTGAGCTCTCCTGCCCTTTTTCTCTATATGATCGTGACTCTAATTAATCCCACTGTGGGCACGCAAGTCCAAGTGCGGGCCCTGATAGACTCAGGGTGCGCTAGAGACTTAATCAATCCTATAGTAGTAGATGGACTGGGGGTGGGAGTCAATTCATTGGAAGAACCTTTGAGGTTCACTCAAATGGATGGGTCAGAAATGAAGGAACCCTGTGCCTTTGAGACCATGCCATTAATCATGGGCTCAGACGAACACTGGGAAGAAAGGGCATTTGTGATCACCCCTCACGCCCAATTCCCCATGGTCTTAGGGAGTCCCTGGTTAAGCTCTCATGACCCCTACATCAAGTGGAGTGAAAGCAGGATCGTGGGTTTCCCCAACATGCGAGGAGCGCAAGTGGCAACCCTCATGGACCCCACCCCACCCCAGCGTGCTTGCCTAGCATGAGAGGAACTTTTATCAATACCTACTGCATACCAGGATTTGGCGGAGGTATTTTGCAAGGCCGAAGCAGATGAACTGCCCCCCACACACAGACACCGAAACACTGACTGTGCCATTGAACTGTTACTGGGGTGTAAACTTCCTAAAGGGAAGCTATACTCCATGAGTCCGGACGAAAAGGTTGAGTTATGTAAATTTATCAACAAAAACCTAGACTGAGGTTTTATCAAACTAGCCAAGTCCCCCTTTGCCGCCCCGGTGTTATTCCAAAAGAAAAAAGATACGGGTTTGAGACTCTGCACAGACTTTTGGGGGTTGAATGCCGTTTTTGCTTCCAATGCCTAGCCACTAATTAAAGACCTCCTAATGGAGGCTGCCAAAGGGAAAATATTCTCCAAACTCGACCTCAGAAACATGTACTTTAGAGTGCGTGTAAAAGAGGGGGATGAATATAAGACTACTTTTAACACACACCCCTCCCGACCAATTCAAATACCTAGTCATGCCATTCGGCCTTCAAGGGGCTCCTGGAGTTTTTATGAATTGGATAAATGAGGTCTTACACAAGCATTTATTTAAGGGGGTCTTATGTTATCTAGATGATATTTTGCTGTACTCCCCCGATGAAGCTTCGCATGTTAAACTAGTGCACGAAATTTTGGCCACCCTGTGGGACAATAAACTGTTTGCTAAGCTGTCCAAAGACACTGTCAGAATCTGTGGGGCGGATGTTCCCAAGGGTAAAATCAAGCAAAGGAGCAATTTGCACCTGTGAATAAAATAACATGTAGCAGGAGGATTCCAGCTCAAGGCCGGGAGCTAACGAGAAGCAGTTCCGCAGGGCCTGCAAGACGGAGCTCTTCCGCCAGGCTTTTGAATAGGAGCCACCACCGACGATATTAGGATACCAGCTGACATCACAACCATCTTGATGTGCCCTGGTCCAACACGGTCTCAGTGGTGGCCGAGGGGGGGGGGGGTAGATCAGCCACTTGGTCGCCATCGAATGCTGTTTTATGGAAGCTTTTAGGAGTATTTATTTGTTGAATGTTATTTATTGTTATTTATTATACTGTTTTTAATCGATTTTATAGGTCAATGTACCGAATCGGCCTCTGGCCCATGTAAGCCGCCCTGAGCCCGCTTGCGGGGAGGGCGAGATATAAATACGAAAAATAAATAAATAAATAAATAAATAAGCGAGAGAGAGATAAGAGTAAGGAAAAGCTAATAAGCAGCAAGCACGCGCAAAGTGAGCAAGAAGCGCATTCCTGCGGTGGGAGTCACTCCACCGATGCTATCTCCCATCCGGGACCTAGAGCAGGTATGGAATTCAAAACAAAGACAATGTTAAGTGATTGCAGGAAAGGCAATAGAAATCACTGGCAGTGGTGACTTTCGGTTTCAGGTGCTTTAATGGCAGGCGCTTCTCCCTGCAACTGCAGGAGAGGCGACCCGCTCTCAGCAGGTTGAAGGGGTTCCGGACTAGTGCCGGACCCCCAGGGAGCCTAGGGAAGGGTCCCTGCCTGGGGTGCTTGAAGGTAGCCTCTCCCTGCGGTGGCGATTGCGGGATTGAGGCTCCTTTTTACCCCTAGAGGTTCGCCTGCCGGAGGAGGCCCTTAAGGGCTGCTGAAAGTGCTGCCGTTAAGCTGCAGAAAATGTAGAGCGGAGAGGTGATGATCTACCAGATACGCAATGGCTGAATCGTGAATGTCCTGATCTTTTGATATGAAGCGTTAAGGGGTGGGCTAGGAGGATCGGATCCCCCCCCACCCCCTCCCTCCCTCGTAACTTACTCGGAGACTTTCCCATGGTCCTGTTGCTGTTTTGGAGGCGTTATAAATGCATTGGAGAGCTGGATCGCATGGAGCAGAGGAAGAGCTTGCGAAAGGCATCGGTGTGACAAATCAAGAATGTCCCCTTTGAGATCTCTTATCTATCTGTAAACAATCGGCGTCGGCAGGAAAAAATGGCGGGGAGGGCTTCTCCAAAACCTGGAAGTTCCCTTCCCATCTTAAAAAGTGGAGCTGAGCTGAATGCAGTATTGACGGCGGCACTGCGACCCCTAGTGGACCAACTGGCTTCAATCAACACTGAACTGGAGACGATGCAAACTGAAATCAGAGAGTCAAACAGAAAGCAGGAAAGGCTCCAGCAGGAACTCCTAGATGTCAAAACAGCGGTTGAAAAAAATGACTCAAGACTGCAGAAAACTGAAAAAGAAATATCTTTTCAAAGTGACAACGTATTAAAGCTTCAAATGGATCGATCAAACTACTTCCTGAGATTCCAGAACGTTCCTGAGTCAAAAGGAGAGAATCTGAGGAAAATATTAAGTTATGCATTGGCACTTTTGACAGGATGGCAAGCAGCGACAATTCAAAGCGACATGGATATGACCTATAGGACATATCCAGAATATGTTAAAAAGAAGAAACTGCCAGGTGAAATTGTGGTGAGATTCTCAAAAAGATCAACCAGAGATTTGGTGTTGAAAGCCATGAATGGAACTGTTTTGAAGGTACAGGAAGAAGAAATTAGAGTTCTAAAAGATATTCTATTTGAAGTAAGAAAGAGAAGGAAAGCGTATAGGAGTTTGGCTTTATGGTTGCAGTCAGAGACTATTCCTTATAGATGGATAAGTTCTGCTACAAAGATAAGAAATTTAAAATTGACTCCATTGAAAAAGCAAGAATGTTTTTAGAAAAGCACAAAAGGAAGAAAATAGAGACTGAACCAGATGATTCACTGGTAGAGCAGGAGAGTATGTATGGATTTGAAAGCTCAGAGATTGAAGAAGAAGAAGACTCGGACTCTAAGAAAGGGGCGGCTGCCCTTTGAAAGAAGAAAGACAAGAAGAAAGGAAGAGAATCAAAGGAGAAATAGTTTTATAACTGTTTTTCTTTCTTTGCTGTAATAACACACCAAGCCTTGTAATCTTAAAATTTATTATAGATTGTTTTCTCTGCTGTATGCAGTTCAGGGATCTAATGATAAATTTTTATTTGTAAACACCAAGAATGAATTAATAATGTATGCCAAGAAACAATTTAGCTTTTCAGTAACTAATGATGTTAGTATTATCAGCATTACGAACACATTTTCTGTATAGCTTAGGGTAGAATAGTGTGTAGCTTTTAGAGTAGGTGTAGGGAATAAAATGCAATAAAAAATTTATTTTAAAAAATGAAATCACTGGCAGTGGTAACTGACATGCTTTCAGCAGAATCATTGGCAATGCTAACTGACATCTCTTCACTTCCGAACCCATCCTAGCCCATCCCGATGAGAACAAAAAATTCATTGTGCAAGTTGATGCAGCGATGGGGGGGGGGGCGATTCTACAGGAGGGGCCCGATGGGAAACTGCATCCTTTGGTGTATGTTTCAAAGAAATTTGGGGACACAAAGAAATTGGGCAGTGTGGGATAAGGAAGCGGCAGACATTTGGTTAGCCCTCTCTACTTGGCGCCACTGGCTAGCGGGGGCCCGGGAGCCTTTTGAGGTTTGGAATGACCACAAGAACCTTGAGGCCCTCCGAACTCAATGCTCGTTAAATGCTAAACAATTGCGTTGGGTGGATTTCTTTTCCAACTTCAACTTTACTCTGCGCCACTTTCCTGGCAAAGCCAACTCGCTGACTGACACATTGTCCCGACTCTCTCAACATGACTGTAAACGGGATACAGTGATAGAATCAATGTTCACCCCTGCCCAGCTGGGGGGAGCTGTCACTACCCAGAGTCAATCCCGAAAGCAACCGTTCCCGGAGCCTACCGAATGGAATACTAAATGCTCTCATTCCTATTCTGAATCCGAACTAACGGACTTTAGAACCGATGCTACCTTCATCCAGGGGCCAGATCAATGTTGGTATAGGGAGAACAAGTTAGTGGTCCCCATGGTGTGGTGAAAGGACGTGATGCATGCTGCTCACAAATCCAAACTGTCCGGGCATTTTGGTTACCTTAAAACTTTGAATCTGCCACAAAGACAATTTTGGTGGCCACGCATGCAGTGTGATGTATCGGATTATATGTCCGCTTGCCAAAATTGTTTGATGTGCAAAAATCGGGGAGGGAAACCCCCAGGACTGTTACAACTGCTTGAAACCCCAATAGACCTTGGGAATATTTCTATGGATTTTATTACTCACCTGTCCCCCAGTAAAGGGAAAACAGTTATTTGGGTGGTGGTTGATACGTTTTCTAAACAAGTCCACTTCGTGCCATTCAAACAACTCCCAACGGCTAAAGCGGCTTACAATCTCCTTTCCCTTCCCCTCACCATAACTTTGAGTTAGGTGGGGCTGAGAGAGTTCTGACAGAAACTGCTCTTTTTCAAGGACAGCTCTGAGTAGGGTTGCCAGGTCTGTATTGGAAAATACCTGGAGACTTTGGGGGTAGAGCCAGGAGGGGGCAGGGTTTGGGGAGGGGAGGGACCTCAGCGTGGTACAATGCCATAGAGTCCACCCTTCAAAGAAACCATCTTCTCCAGGGGAGCTGATCTCTGTCAGCTGGAGATCATTTGTAAATGCAGGAGATCCCCAGGCCCCACCTGGAGGCGGGTCTCAGTGACTCCCTGTGGCCCCACCTGGTGAGAGAGCGAGCCCAGATTCTCCCAGAGGGAATCAGGAATGAGAAGTAAGATTCCCTCCTCCCGCTCCAACAGACACACACACCCCAACTCCATGAGTGAGAGATGACCTGGAGGAAGCCCCAGGCCAAGGCTGACTCCCCACTTCTGACTCCGCAGAGCTCCTCCTGTCTCCGTTAAAGGGAGATAACACTTTTTCTCTCTCGGCAGCTGGCAATCCTAGATTAAGTAGTTCTTTATGAATCAGCAAAAACAAAACTCCGCTAAGGAAGGGTCGCAGCTCTTTAAAGAGATTATTATTTGTATCAGGTAAAGCAGACTTTGTGTTTTCTTTCCTGTGCTTTGTGGGGTTTTTTTTAATGAGTTGGGCTTCATTAAACATGTCAAAGGTTAGTGCGGCATGTCTTTTCAATTGTGTATATAGTTTTAATTAAGAAATCTTCTTGCAGACACTTGAGACGTGCACTGATTCCCATGAATGAACCCAACCAGAGTTCCCTCTAAGCTGCCCTAGGGGGCACTGGTGTACAAAACTTTAGCTCCAGCTCAGGGATTTCAAGCCTCTGTTCACACTAAGATCCCCCCCTCGTTGGAAACAATGGAGGATAGGGGCACCTCCTTTGGCGGCCCATTGAATTGGACCCCCGGTCCAATCATTTTGACATATGCCTGCCCCAAGTGCTGCTGGGATGAAGAGGAGTCAGAGGAGACAACTAACTGCTGAATGCACAAGGTTGCCAACTCCAGGTTGGAAAATTCCTGGAAATTTGGGGCTAGAGCCTGAGAAGGGCAGAGTATAATGGCATAGAGTCGACCCTCCAAAGCAGCCATATTCTGAACGCAAACTGATCTCTGTAGTCTGGAAGTTGTAATTGGAGACAATACCTTCCCCCCATCCACCCCGTGACCCCTGTAGGCTCCATGCCCAGAAGATGACAAAAAACCTCAGGATCCCCAGCCAAACTGGCCTGGAGAAAAATTGCTTCCTGACTGATGCAACCCTTCCTGCCTTCCCTTCTCATAACCTGCCCACATTCACAGAATCAGCATTGCTGCCAGATGGCCATCTAGCCTCTGTCTGAAAACCTCCAAAGAAGGAGAGTTCACCACCTCCTGAAGAAGCTTGTTCCACTGAGGAACTGCTCTAACTTTCAGGAAGTTCTTCCTAATGTTTAGCCGAAAGCTCTTCTGATTTAGTTTCAACCCGTTGGTTCTGGTCTGACCTGGGACAACAGAAAACAACTCAGTACCATCCTTTAGATGGCAGCCCTTCAAGTACCTGAAGATGGTGACCATATCACCTCTCAGTTGCCACCTCTCCAGGCTAAACATAACCAGCTCCTTCAACAATTCCCCATGGGACTTCATCTCCAGATCCTTCACTATCTCTGTTGTCCTCCTCTGGACACATTCCAACTTGTCTATATTCTTAAACTGTGGTGCCCAAAACTGAACACAGTACTCTGTGAGGTCTAACCGGAGCAGAGTGATAGAGCCAGTTTGGTGTAGTGGTTAAATGCACGGACTCTAATCTGGGAGAACCGGGTTTGATTCCCCACTCCTCCACTTGCACCTGCTGGATGACCTTGGGCAAGCCATAGCTCTGTACCAGCTGTTCTCTCAAGGACAGTTGTCTCAGAGCTCTCTCAGCCCCACCCACCTCACAGGGTGTCTGTTGTGTGGAGGGGAAGAGAAAGGAGTTTGTAAGCTGCTCTGAGACTCCAAGTGAGTGAAGGGCAGGGTATAAATCCAATCTCTTCTTCTTCTGCATAATCTGGACACTGTCCTTCTGTTGATACAGCCCAAAATCACATTTGCCTTTTTAGCTAATGTTCCAAACTCATGTTCAGTGTATGGTCTACTAAGAAGACCCCTAGATCCTTTTTGCACAGACTACTGCCAAGACAAGTCTCCCACATTCTATAATTATGCATTTAGTTTTTGCAGAAGTTTGTATTTTAAATGCAGAGCTTTATCTTAGTTGAAACTGGTTTTGTTTCAGCTGTTTTCCAGCCTGTCAAGATCATCTTGTATCTTGACTGTCTTCTACCGTACTTGCTACCCTTCCCAATTTAGTATCATCTGCAAATTTAGTAAGCCTCAGGTCTCAGGACAGGTATATGACTTCAGAGAATTTTGCTAAATGGTACCCTAATATGTCTAATTTATGCTGGAAATGTAAATTAAAAACAGGTTTATTTTATCATATGAGGTGGACTTTTAAGATTGCTAAAACATATTTGACAAGGATACATGAGATATTACAGAAAATATTAGATATGAATGTTCCATTTATACCAGAACTTTTTTATTAAATATTGTACCACAGAATTTTAAGAAAAAAGATATATATTTGATCATACATGTTGTAACAACTGCCAGAATCTTATATGCCAAATACTGGAAGAAGGAAGAAATACCAACAAAAGAAGAAACAATATATAAACTTTTAGAAGCTGCAGAAATGGATACATTGACTTTACAATAAAGAGACAATAAGGATGAAACATTTTTAAATAACTGATTGAGACTATATAAGTGGATTTAAATTTATCTTGGAAGTTTATCAAATAAACATTAAACTTAATGAATGTACTGTAACTGATACAAATAACTTCTACAGGTGGATAAGAATCTGATTCAATCATATAGACTTAAATTTACCTATAGATCAAAGTATATGCTCCATTGTTTAGTGTATATGCCTTTTGTTTTTCTTTGTAATGTATGTCTTGTATTTTTCTAAAAATAATAAAAATTATTTAAAAAAAAAAGTGGTAGTATCTAAACTATAATTTACCAATTTGTCAACAAGAATATTATGTGGAACTTTATCAAAAGCCTTACAGAAATCAAGATAAACTGTGTCTACAGCAGGGGTGGGCAATCATTTTGGCTCGGGGGCCACTTTGTGGGAGCGGAGGTTAGTGGAGGGCCGCACCTTTTAAAATGATTGCATTCATTAGTTAACTTTGCATTTCAGAAAAGGTATAAATTGTATCATAAAAATCAATAGATATAAATTCAATAAAATAGTGGTAGTTTTATTCAATTTGTTTATTGTGCTAATTTCATATCATCTATAGCTGCAAGCTCATTTAATTTTAGAATCAGTTTAATGAGACAAATGTACCTTATCACACTTTTCTACAATTTTTTTGAAATCAGGAGTGAGATTGCTTGTTGCGATTCTCATCACAGCCTGCAAGTTAATGTCTGTCAAAGAGCATCTGTATTTACCCTTGTTGATCTTCATGCAAGGAAATCTTTGCTCACAAATATATGTAGACCCAAATATAGAGAACATTTTCTTAGCAAATTTCTTCATACATGGAAATTTTTCAGCAGACAAAGATTTGTAAAAGTCAACTAATGTCACAGCATTGAACATTTCTTTCACAGTGTGATCTGACTGCATGTCAATAAGTTCAAGCTGCAGCTCCTCGGGTGCTGTATCAATATCAGCAGTGATGGGATAAGAGAGCAAATTGAATTTAGGCTCCGGGCCCAACGGAGATCTGGCTGAAACCACGTGGGCGACTGACTTGACAGGCTGCAAAAAACTCGGTGGCGGGCCGCATGTGGCCCATGGGCCACAATTTGCCCACCCCTGGTCTACAACATTCCCTTGATCCAGCATGGTAGTCACTTTCTTGGAAAAAGAGATAAGGTTAGTCTGACATGACTTGTTCTTGAGAAACCCATGTTGGGTTTTCGTAATCACAGCAATCCTTTCTAAATATTCAAGAACTGACTGCTGGATGATTTGTTTTAGAACTTTCCCAGGTATAGACATCAAACTGATGGGTCTGTAGTTACTCACGTCCTCCCCCCCTCCCCTGAAGATGGGGACAACACTTGCCCACCTCCAATCTTCTGGCACCTCACCTGTTCTCCAAGAATTCTTGTTGTAATAAAACTTTATTTTCCATTGTTTTTTTTAATACAATTAGCTTTTATACATATTCCATTCTCTATAAAATTGCATACTTAGGCCGAGGACAGACTGGCAATGTAAAGCGGCAGGAATGCGGAGGGAACTGGTGCGGGGGAAAAACTCCACGGAGCTGGCTGTTCATACTGGCCAGAGCAGTGCGCAGTGGTGCCGATACGGAGCGTTCAGACTGCCGCGGAGCCGGCTCCGCGGCTCGCGCGGCCCCATTGCGCTGGTGGCGCATATGCGAAACGGCAAGAGATGGGGACAATGCTTTCTTTCATCTGTGTTTCGTATATGCGCACATGCGTACATGCGCACAACTTAGCGTCGGCACGTTCACACTGCCGCCTCCGGATGCCTCCCGCTTTTTCCGGTTCACACTGTTTGGAAGCGGGAGGCATGCGGAGGACGGCCCCTGAACACCAGTTTCTCCCGGTGTCCTGTTAAAGCAGATGGAAAGCGACTGGGAGACGGGTAAGTGCAAAACAGAGCCGATAGACAGATGCGCATGTCTGAACAGGCTCCCTTCCTCCACTTCCGATGCAGGGCTGTCCTGCTTTACATTGCCAGTCTGTCCTCAGCCTTAGTTAAAAAGATATAATCATTAAATGACTTCCCACCCCACCTGCACCATCATATATATTGACTGATAAACATATATATAAAAATATTTGTCTCCTAAGGTAACATTGTGAGCGATTATAACTTTTATACATTTAGACTGATTATCAAAGTATTGGTTAAAGACGGTTTAATTTTGCGGTTAACCACAGACTCATTTTTTGCGTTATAAATATATTCCATCATTTCAATAGTTAGAAAGTGTAAAAATATTATCTTTCATATCCCAATACTGCTCCATATATTCCTTCAAATCTTTCCAATCTTCTAAAAACTTCGCTGAGTCGATTGTTTAATTTTCTTGTCCATTTATCCATTTCTGCCATAAATAGCAGTTTTCTCAACCATTCCCATAGTTCTAGAGTTTTCTTGCATTTCCAATTTTGCGCATAGACCATTCTTGCTGTTGTTACCATATAAGTGTCCTTTTACCTATACTTACATCTTCTAACCTAAGACCAAGCAACAACATTTCAGGCAATTTTTTGAACTTACATTTCAAAATTTTCTCCATTTCAGCATGGATCATACACCAAAACCCCTTAGCTTTATCACAAGTCCACCACATATGATAGAACGATCCTTCTTTTTGCTTACATTTCCAACACTTGTTAGACATATTTTGACCAATATTTGCTATTTTTTTCAGAGTCATATACCATCTATACATCATTTTGAAAGTTTTCTTTAAGATTGTAACATGTAGAAGTACTCATAGCATTTTTCCACAAAAATTCCCAAGACGACATTGCTATATCCTTATTCATATTAATTGCCCATTTTATCATTTGTTCTTTTACAAGTTCATCATCATTATACCACTTCAACAAAATTTTATACATTTTGGAGATCGCTTTTTTCCCTCCATCCTCCCACACCTGCTCAGTTTTGTTTTTTCTACTACTAAAACCACCATTTTTTTAATCTTCCTTGAAAAGATCATAAATCTGTCTATATCAGAACCATCCATAATCAAAGTCCAGCTGATTTTCTTCCTTCAACACCAATTCTCCATCTTCCATTTTTAACAAGTCTCTATATTTCAACCAGTCCTGCCCTCTAAAGCTTGAAAAGGGCTTTATTACTTCTGCTGGTACAGTCCACAGCGGTTTTTCTTCAGGAAATAAGTTCTTATGTCTAGACCATGTTTCAATTAATGTTCTTCTAATATAATGATGTTTAAACATATTATCTGATTTCATTTTACCATAATACAAATATGCATGCCAACCAAATCGACAGTCATGACCTTCTAATGCTAACCATTTTCTATCTTCTAGAGAAATCCAGGACTTTAACCAAGTCAAACAAACTGCATCATGATACAATTTAAGATTAGGTAGTTGCAAACCACCTCTATCCTTTGCATCACACATTATCTTCATTTTAATTCTTGGTTTTTTCCCGGCCCACACAAATTTTGAAAGTTCTCTTTGCCACTTTTTGAAGACTTTTGAGCCCTTCACTATTGGTATCGTTTGAAATAAGAACATTAAGTGTAGTAAAATATTCATTTTAACTGTAGCAACTCTTCCTAATAATGATAGGTTCAATGTATTCCATTTTTCAATATCATTTGTAACTTGAGTCTAAAGCTTTTGATAATTATTTTTAAAAAGATCTATATTCTACATAGTTAGGTCAATACCTAGATATCTTGTTTTTTTCACCACTTCACATTTTATTAATTGTTGTAACTCCTGCTGTTTTTTACTTGTCATATTTTTGCACATCACTTTCGACTTTGTTCTGTTAATGTAAAATCCTGCAAGGTCTCTGAAATCTTTAATTTTTTGTTTTAAAAGTGGTAACGTTTTTATTGGCTCCTCAGTAATAAACATCACATCATCTGCAAAAGCTCTGTATTTAAAAGAAAAACCATGCGTTGTCACGCCTATAATTTCCTTATCTTCTTTAATATTACTAAGTAAAACTTCTAAAATCCAAATAAACAATAATGGTGAAAGTGGACAACCTTGTCTTGTCCCTTTTTGAACTTTAAAGTAGTCCGTCTTTTCATTATTGATAATAATTGATTATTTTTGTTCTATGTAGATCGATTTGATCATATTCAGCACGGAGTCTCCAACCTGTAGTTTTTCCAAAACGCAAACATAAAATCCCAATTTAAATTATCAAACATTTTTTCAGCGTCTAAAAAGAAAAAACCAACCTCTTTATCAGGATGCTTATCGTAGTATTCAATTGCATCTGTAACTACTCTTAAATTGTCTTTTATCTGCCGATCTGGTAAAAAG
Organism: Lepidodactylus listeri; assembly: GCA_029233225.1. Lineage (NCBI taxonomy): Eukaryota > Metazoa > Chordata > Lepidosauria > Squamata > Gekkonidae > Lepidodactylus > Lepidodactylus listeri. The sequence continues at coordinate 2,659,225 of JARCFY010000002.1, forward strand.
CCTACTTGTTCTGTTTGTATTATGTCTTTCAAATATTCTTTCAGTCTTTCTGATAATATTTTAGCAAAAAATTTATAGTCATTATTAAGCAGAGAGATTGGTCTATAATTTTTTAACACTTGTCAGATCTTGGCCTTCTTTTGGAATAAGTGATATAGTTGCCTCTTTCCATGTGTCTGGAACATTGCCTCTAATTCTTATTTCATTTAACAAAAGTTCAAAGACTAGTAAGAGTGAGTCCTTTATTTGGTTTTGGCAACTTCAATATTTTTAAATATTCTTCAATCTTACTTAAGTCTATTTTTTCTTTTTGAAAAAGTTTGGCATAGTATTTAAAAAATTCTCTTTTTATTCCCTTTATATCCAGTATTTCTTTTTTGTCTACCACAATTTTCTAATAATATTATTTTCTCTTTTTTTCTTTAACTGCCATGCCAAATATCTTCCTGGTTTATTCGCTCCTTCAAATGATTTTTGTTGCAATTTTTTAAAGTTCCAGTAAATTTCCTGATTTAAAATGGCTTGTAATTGGTCTTGTAAAAGTTGTATTTCTTTTATAAGTTTCTTTTTGCCGGGTCTTTTTTTCAATTCTTTCTCTTTTATGTTTATTGCTTGAGTTATGCTATCCTGTTGCTCCCTTTTCTTCTTACTCTCTTTGCCATTTAAAGATATCAAGAGTCCTCTCATTACTGCTTTATATGCATCCCATACAACTTGTGGTTTTACTCCTTGACAGAGATTCATTTGAAAGTATGACTTTGTCTCTACATGTATTTTATTTATTATTTCCTGATTATCCAAAAGTTCTTCATTCAGTCTCCATCTTCGTTGTTTTCCACTTTGTTTTGATATCCACAACACAGGATTATGGTCAGAAAGAGTCTTTGGTAAGATTTCTATTTTTCTTGTTTTTAATGTTAAATCTCCCGTCATCCACATCATATCGATCCTAGAACATGAGTCATGTCTATTAGAGTAAAAAGTATAGTCTTTAGTTCGAGGGTTCCACTTTCTCCAAACAGCTTCCAGATTTTCCTGCTTTATTGTGAAAAATGCCTTAGGCAATTTCCCTATTGTGTCATCTTTACATTTTGTACGTCTGTCCATCTTGTTATTCACTGTACTGTTATAGTCTCCAGTCAATATTAAATGTTCATAATCCACTTGATCTAAGTGTAGTTAAGTCCTTGAAGAATTTTTCTTTAGTTCCATTAGGCGCATAAATGTTTACTATAAGAGTTTTTTCACCATTCAAGGTTATCTCGATTGCCAAATATCTTCCCTCTTTATCTTTAAAAATTTCCCTGGGATTCAATTCTTTCTTAACATATGTTGTCACTCCTCTTTTCTTAATAGTCGCTAAAGAAAAAAAATCTTCCTCCAATTTTTTCCTAGTCAAATATTTATAATCAGCCTTTTTGATATGCACTTCTTGCAAACAAATCACACTGCATTTCTGTTTTTCTAACCAATGTCCAACAATTTTACTTTTATTGGGTGTATTTAGTCCATTTACATTCCATGAGAGCAATTTATAATCCATAGTGACATTGAATTAAATATCTCCAAATTCTTCAATATTTTCTGCCAAGGAGGAGAGCATCTCACTCAGTTCTTGATAAAAATCCATGTACTTTGATGATTAAAGCTGAGACCCTCCGGAACCTCCCATCTAAATCTATAATTTTTCAGTCTCAGCTTATCAGCTAATTTTTTAAATTTCCTTCTGTCTTACAACATTGCTCTTGGAAGTTCTTTCATCACTATTATTTTCTTCCCATCCATTTCAAAAGGTTCCTTGAAACATCTTCTGTAAATCAGTTCTCTTACTCTCTTCGTTGTAAATTGCACAACCACATCTTTTGGTAAATTTTTCTTAATGGCATATTCTGAGTTCACTCTATAAATCAAATCAATATTGGATTTCAAGTCATCTTCCTCATTTTTCAGATATTCACTTATAGCTTCAGACATCTTTGTAAATATATCCTCTCCCAATTTTTTTCTATCCCTCTGAACCTCAGGTGTTTGCATCTCTCTGTACACCATCATTGTCTCCACTTTGTAATTTTCTTTTGTTACTTTCTGGATATTTTCTTCTAGAATCGTCACTTTGCTTTCAATCTTGTTTGTTTTTTTTACTAAATTTTGAAAGTCTTTTTTCAGGTCTCCAAAATTTTTATCCACTTGTTCAGCCAATCCATTTAATTTTTACAACATGTTCAGCTAACTCACATATTTTCTTATCCATTTGTACTGCTGATTGTTTATTTTGTTGTCCAAGTTCACCTATTCCATCTGTCAGCTTCTTGTCAAGCTTATCTATCATTGCTGCAATCTCAGTTTCCTTCCTGGTGGTCATCTTTGGAGTAGGCAGCGTTGCGGTCCTTTTTCTCTGTTCAAGCTCCGTTTTTCCTTTTTATTTTATTTTTTTTTAAAGTCCTATTTTTGGGGGTTTTCCAATTTGGATAAATTTAAGCTCAATCAAACCATCTTGAAGCGCTGATTTAAATAATGTTGATGTTGCCGTTCTAAAATGTATAGTTTTTGAGATATTTAATTTTAAAGCTTAAAACTACAACAAAATGGCAGATTTTTTTTCCCCTTTGTTTAAAAAAAACCCGATTTTTGAGCTTCTCCAATTTGGATAATTTTGGGCTCATTCAAACCTTCTTAAAGCGCTGAGTTGGATGCTGTTAATTTTGCTGTTCTAAGATATGTAGATTTTGAGATATTTAATTTTAAAAACTTAAGAATTCAACAAAATGGCGGACGTCTTTTTTCCCGTTTAAAAAAAGCCGAATTTTTAAGGTTCCCCGATTTACTTGCTTTTAGGCTCAATCAATCCGTCTTGAAGTGCTGAGTCTGATGATGTTATTTTTGCCATTCTAAGATGTGTGGTTCTCGAAATATTTAGTTTTAAAGTTTTAAAGTTTCAACAAAATGGCTATTTCCATGTTTTTGTCACCCAGAAGCACTGCTTACTCCTGGGTCCTGTCGTTTTTCTATGCTTCTTGTCTGCACTTTGCTGCACTTTGCTGCACGTCACTTCCTGTGAGAGTTTGTGGAACGTAGCTTTCACGATATTTCCAGTCTCTCCACCCCCTTCCTTTTCAACCGCAGGAATGATAAACAGCAATCTTTTTTGGCAATTTCTAAGCAAATTTCAAGTCTTTTGAGTCCAGAAACAAACTCAGTCTATTGTTCAAATCACAGCCCAGCTTCTCCGGATAGTTTCCTCTTTCCCCTCTTCTGAAAGCCGGTAAGCAAATTGTTTTTCGTTACCTTTCATTGTTATTTGGGTGCAGGTGGAGTTCCTTAGTTTAAAATTAAAAAGGGCAACTAGAATGATAAAAGGGTTGGAGCACTTTCCCTATGAAGAAAGGTTGAAGCGCTTGGGACTCTAGCTTGGAGAAACGACAGCTGAGGGGTGACATGATCGAGGTTTATAAGATTATGCATGGGATAGAGCAGGTAGAGTAAGAAGTACTTTTCTCCCTTTCACACAAGACAAGAGCTAGTGGGCACTCCATGAAATTGCTGAGCAGTCGGTTTAGAACAGATAAAAGGAAGTCCTTCTTCACCCAAAGAGTGATTAACACGTGGAATTCACTGCCACAGGAGGTGGTGGCAGCGACAAGCATGGACAGCCTTCAAAGGCTGCAATCACACATACAAGTAGCCCCACAATAAATGCGAATGCCGGGCAGATTTAAAGGGCATGATCAGAATGTTTCTTCCATGTGAGTTTTCAGGGTCCTGTTGAAGATGAAAACTCAACCCAAATCTCTTTGCACACTCGTAGCATTCAAAATCTTTTTCCGTCTGTGGGTTCTCTGATGCCGTCGAAGATGGCCACTCTGACTGAATCTCTTACCACATTCTGAGCATTCAAAAGGTTTTCCCCCTGTGTTGGTTCTCTGATGCTGTCGAAGATGGCTACTCTGACTGAATCTCTTACCACATTCTGTGCATTCAAAAGGCTTCTCCCCTGTGTGGGTTCTCTGATGCAGTTGAAGAGTGCCACTCCGACTGAATCTCTTTCCACACTCTGAGCATTCAAAAGGTTTCTCTCCTGAGTGGGTTCTCTGATGCTGTTGAAGAGTGCCACTCTGACTGAATCTCTTTCCACATTCTGAGCATTCAAAAGGCTTATCCCCTGTGTGGGTTCTCTGATGCTTTTGAAGATAGCGACTCTGACTGAATCTCTTACCACATTCTGAGCATTCAAAGGGTTTCTTCCCTGTGTGGGTTCTGTGATGCTGTTGAAGATTGTCACTCTGACTGAATCTCTTACCACATTCTGAGCATTCAAAAGGTTTTTCGCCTGTGTGGGTTCTCTGATGCTTCTGAAGATTGTCACTCTGACTGAATCTCTTTCCACACTCTAAGCATTCAAAAGGCTTCTCCCCTGTGTGGGTTCTCTGATGCTTCTGAAGACTGCCACTCTGACGGAATCTCTTACCACACTCTGAGCATTCAAAAGGCTTCTCCCCTGTGTGGGTTCTTTGATGCAGTTGAAGATTGCGACTCCGACGGAATCTCTTACCACATTCTGAGCATTCAAAAGGTTTCTCTCCTGAGTGGGTTCTCTGATGCTGTTGAAGATTGCCACTCTGACTGAATCTCTTTCCACATTCTGAGCATTCAAAAGGTTTTTCACCTGTGTGGGTTCTCTGATGCATCTGAAGACTGTCACTCTGACTGAATCTCTTTCCACACTCTGAGCATTCAAAAGGCTTCTCCCCTGTGTGGGTTCTCTGATGCAGTTGAAGATTGCCACTCCGACTGAATCTCTTACCACATTCTGAGCATTCAAAAGGTTTCTCTCCTGAGTGGGTTCTCTGATGCTGTTGAAGATTGCCACTCCGACTGAATCTCTTACCACATTCTGAGCATTCAAAAGGTTTCTTCCCTGTGTGGTTTCTCCGATGCTGTTGAAGATGGCTACTCCGACTGAATCTCTTTCCACACTCTGAGCATTCAAAAGGTTTCTCCCCTCTGTGTATTTTCTGGTGCACAAGGAGCTGTGATCTGTTTCTGAAGTCCTTTCCACACTGAATGGATTTACTTGCCTTCATTATCCCGTGCTTTACAAAATATACATGACCCTTTCTTCCATTTGTCTTCTCAACCATATGGCCGCCTTTCTTTCTCTTTGGTCTGCCCCGATTCCAGATGTTTTCTTTCAAGAATTCATTTTTAACTCTGTCTGGCCTTTGCTGATAAAGTTCCTCACCCTCCTCATTCCTCTGATCATCTTCTGCTGAAATAAACAGAGAGATCCTGTTAGCACCTGGGAGGGCGGGTAAGGTCATAAGGCAATAGGAAAGGACTGATGGCCCTTTGGCTTGGGTGATCTTAACCGCCACCACCCACCTTTCCCCAGAATGTCTAGTATTTAAGGACACTTCACCCCCTCAAGAGCCACAGCTGAGTTCTTGCCCCGAAGGAGTTTCCGAGCCTCCAGATTTCAGGGCCCCAGAAGGCCTCCTTCCCACCCTTCTTCCCCCAAAGTTTAACATGATATTAAGTGGACTGGTCTGACTTATAGGCATTCGGATTTGAGTGTCCCTGAAGCTAACATCCTAATCTTTTTCAAGGCCAGAATCCAGAATTTGGGCATTGATTAACCTTCAGTACCTGTAACCACTTGTGTAAACAGGAGGGAGATGGGATTAGGAGGATGCTGACAGCCTCTGGAAAATTCCACCAGGAAGGACACTTAATTGGGCTGTTAGGACCACCTCACCCTAGAGAGGCAGAAGGTATAATATGGGAATATAGCAGAAGGAAGCCATGCTACCTTTTAGCGCATAGCTTTCTACTACGCCTTGATATTTTCTTGCTTCATCATGATGGATAGTTTCAGGTAGAGTAACTGCAACGAGTGGTGCCATCTTATACCAAGTATCTCATAAGCCCCTTAAGGGCTAACAAAATATGTGGCAGATTATGAGCTTTCATGAGCCATTGCTCACATCTTCAGATATTGCTGGAAGCTGCCCCGAGCCCTGCTTGCAAGGAGAGGAGCGGGATGTAAGTTGAAGAACTATCTGAAGAAGTGAGCAGTGACCCACAAAAGCTCCTCCCCTGCCAGACATTTTCTTAGACTCTAAGGTGCAGCTGGACTCTGGCTCTTTTCTACTGCTGCAGACAGACAAACATGGCTACCCATCTTCAAGTATGTCATGTATTAGATAGAACAGCTGGCTTTTCTTGCTTTTCTGCTGCTAAGTTGCAGAAACTATGCACTTTAGAGACGTCTTAATTCTTAAATTTGTAAACTTCTATCTATTTTTTAAAGGGGCCTGCTTTACTTGTGCACACCCTTACTTGCGTGCACCCTCCTCGTGAACCCACTGAACTGGCTGCTGCTCAGGTACAAGGAGCGGTGGCCCAGGGGGACACAGGCTGCGGTTCCTGACACAGCCATTTCCAAATCACAGGCAGAGCGGATGTTTGGAATCCCATCCAGGGCAAAGGGTGTGTTGTAAAGGTTAGCCGCAGAGAAATGAGGATCTGGCCACTCCCAGAGTCTTTCTGAGGGCCTCTCATCATAAGAACGTAAGAACGCCCTGCTGGATCAGACCAGTGAGGGTCCTTCTAGTCCAGCCTCTTGCTTCACACAGCACCCAGCCAGTTTCCCTGGAGGGTGAACAACAGGGCACAGAGGCTGAGGCCTTCCCGAGAGCCAGTTTGGTGTAGTGGTTAAGTGCATGGAATCTTAGAAACATAGAATACACTCAAATTTTTTGGCACACCCTCTAAGAGCTGCACTGATGAAAATTTGGACAAGCATTAAGGACAAATTTTATATAAATATACCTAAATGGGTTTTGCCACTGGAGGCTTTTATTAAGCCTTCTTTATTGAGTCAAAACAAAATATTGAGTTATGAAGTGTTATTAAACAGTGATGGAAATATTAAATCAGAGACCCTATTAAGAAATGAAGAGGGAATTAATTTAACTTGGTGGGAGACTATTCAACTTCTTTCGAGATATAAGGAAAATAAAAAGATTGGTTTTTGTAGAAATTCAAACATGTTAGATGCTCTTTGATTAAATATCAATTTTAAATTAATAAAGAAATTATATGAGGTTATTCTGAAATATGAAATGCAGGATGAAGAAATTAAACATGTGATGTTAAAATGGATGGAAGACTTTGGTTATAATACAGACATTAATAAGTGGTCAAAAATTTGGAAATCAATTAAGTTTTTAACGGCTGTGAATTATAAAGAAAATATCTATAAACTTTTTAATAGATGGCACTGGTCACCTGATAGATTGAGTAAATGTTTTAAATCTGCCTCTAACCTCCGTTGGGTATGTGGGAAGAATAGCGGGACACCCTATCATATGTGGTGGTCTTGTAAAGAAGTGCAAAAGTTTTGAGGGATGATCAAGAAACTGATCTTTGAAATTACGGATTATGATTTGGATCTGGAAGCAGAGTTTTATTTGTTGAACATGTTACCGGATAACTTAGTATTACTGGATCAAAAGTGAATAGCATATATATTAATAGCAGCGCGTATAGTGCGGGCGAGACTTTGGAAAGCATCTTTGCTACCAAGAAGAGAAGAAATAGTCAATAAGTTATCGGAATGGGCTGAACTGGACAGATTGAGCTATCTAATGAATATGGAGAACAAAGTTGACCTTATTACTGTGTGGTCCAAATTCCTTACTTGGTTGGAATGATGTTTGTGCTCGTTATGTATAAGATCATCTCATGTGTTGAATTCTTTTATATATTGTTAAGAAAATACAAAACTTTTTTTTTAAAAAAAGAACATCAGAGAAGCCAATGTTGGATCAGGCCAGTGGCCCCTCCAGTCCAACCCTCTGTGTCACACAGTGGCCAAAAACACCAGGTGCCCTCAGAAGGTCCAGCAGTGGGGCCAGGACACTAGAAGCCCTTCCAGTAATTGTTTTAACTGGAGATGCTGGGGATTGAACCTGGGGCCTGAGCCACAGCCCCTCCCCAAGTAGTGGGACAGGTCTCAAAATGGGGCGTTGCTATTCAATATTTCGACTCATGCCTCAGCCCGATGGAAGCAATTTGCACCTTTGGCCCCTCGGAAAGACCCTTACCCACAAAGGCCACGTTCCCATAGTTCTCCAGCATGACTTCCCTGTACAGAGCTCTTTGTCCCGGATCCAGCAGGGCCCATTCCGCCTCAGTGAAATAGACGGCCACATCCTCAAATGAAAAGGGACCCTGAAGGACAAAGAGGATTCCCTCGTCAGAGATCACGCCAGGAAGAGAGGGCACACCGGAAGGGAGTAGTCTGGGAAGGGATGGTATGGGTAGAGGGAACGGCGTTCAAAGGATCTCTTGCCTGGACAAATGTAGGAGTGACCCAGGCTGTCCCACCCGCTCACCTCTCCTACCTGGACTGGAGGGGCAGCAGCCATTTCCACACCTCTGAAGAGATGACGGCTCAACAGCACCTCTTCACTGCCTGTTCCTGAAACAGAGGAGGAAGGAAGGGCCTTTGCTTGTTTCTCTCCTGCTTCAAATGCCCCTTCCCAGGAGTTTGAAACCTTGCCCTGGCAGCACACCCAGTAGTTGGAAGCTGCCCTGAGCCCCGCTGGCGGGGAAAAGAGTGGGATATAAGTTGAATAAACAAACGAACATATTCTACAGGGTCCCCATTAAATTGAAGTTTTCTCCAGCCCTTCGGGCAAGCACATGGTCAATGGCTGCCTACCTTGTGGAGAGGCCTGTGTCTGGGGAATCATGGACTCCGCACCCCAGGAAAAGAGACCTCTTTCCTGCGGCAAGGAGTTTTCATCATCTCTGTTTCTCCTCCCACTGACCCAGCCAGGCCAGGTCAAAGAGGCATTTCCTGGACATCTCCTTCCTGAAGTCCCTCTAGCATTTCACACCTAAAATACTCTGTTCCCTGCTTGAAGAAGGGGGGAGAATTTGACTCACTCATTATCTCTCTTGCTAAATCCTTAGCATTTGTATGAAGGTAAGCTGGAAGGGACTGCCTTCCGCCCTTCCTGCCTGTCTATTCTCTGCCCAGGAGAGGGAACTTTTAAAACACAGAGCGGAAGTTTTGCTCATTTCAAACCTCCGAAGCAAAAAAATGCATTTCTTTACACATGTCACTGTCCAATTTGGCCCAGATGTGACCTGAGCACATCTGGAGACTCGAGGGTAATACTTTTCAGAGTGTCTCTTGGCATGCTAACTTCACAACCAGGTTTTCAGCCAGACAAAACACCAACCTCACACCACATCTTTCCCGAGCCTTTCCCAAAGGCCCTCCCCAAAGCTCCTCGGGGGAGCATCGCCTGTCATCCCTACTCCAGTATACTGAGAGCCAGTTTGGTGTAGTGGTTAAGTGCGCAGACTCTAATCTTGGAGAACAGGGTTTGATTCCCCATCCTGGCTGGATGACCTTGGGCAAGCCATAGCTCTGGCACAGCTGTTCTTGAAAAAAGAGCAGTTTCTGTCAGAGCTCTCTCAGCCCCACCTGCCTCACAGGGTGTCTGTTGTGGGGAGGGGAAGGGAAAGGAGTTTGTAAACTGCTCTGAGACTCCAAGTGAGTGAAGGGCGGGGTATAAATCCAATCTCTTCTCTCTTCTTCTTCTTCTATTTCCCACAGCAGCGCACCAGATGCCCATATAAAGTTTGGCCACTGAAGCCAGATTTTCCCTGTATTATTCAGCCCTAGAAACTTGTTTTCAGAGCTCTGCTGCCCCAGAAGGTGGAGGCTCCCTTTATCCACCGGGTTGAACAGCTCTGCCACCCTTTGTTTAGCTCTTATCTCATGAGCCACCCTGAGTTCCTCTTATGGAAGGAAGGTCAGATGTGACTATTCAAATTAATGGGAGGAATCACCCTCCAAGAATTTGTCTGATCTCCTCTTAGAGGCATCACAGTTAGTGGATGTTGAGTGCCACAAATTAACTGTGTTGTGTGAAAAAGTGTTAAATTCTTTTCCTCAGTCTGAACGCTCTACCCATCCAATTCACAGGGTGCCCCAATTGCACCCGGGCAGGATGACTCCTTACCACTGGAGAGGGCATCTTGGGCACGCTTCACGGCCTGCGCCCTCTGCCCCTGCTCCAAGGAAGCAGGGAATGTCTCAGGGAATGTCGCTCCTGTCTTCAGGGATGGCCCCAACATCTGAAACAGCAGCAACAGAGAGGAGTAAGCGATGGAATGGGAAAGGGACCAAGGAATGGATCCTGCCCCACTCCCGGACTCGGCTCCCTTCCCTCTGCAGACCTGGTGGGGTAGCGGGAGGGATTGGAAGTTCTCTCGTAGAAGAGGCTGCTGAAGGAGGCTGTCAAACCTCCCACTGGGATGATGAACACTTGGTCTCGTGTCTGGCAGGGAACCTTTAGGACAAGGTCAGGTATCGTTGCTTGAATTGGACATACCTGGAGGGAGTCCCTCACCTGCTCCGCCTGCCTCTTCTCCTCGGCCTGGCTCAGGAGGAAACCTTCGCCCGGGGCCACCGCCTGGGAACTGGTCTCCGGCCCACATTCCCTGACCCAGCCCTGCATTTCCTGGGGCAGGAGAGTCAGGAACCACTCCAGGATCACCAGGTCCAGGATCTGCTTCTTGCTGCGCCCCTCCGGCTTCAGCCACTGGTTGCCAAGGCGATGGAGCCGGCTGCAAACCTCTCGGGGCCCACCGGCCTCACAGTAGCAGAACTGCCAGAAGCATCGGCAATGCAGATCTGGGATTGCACTGAGCTGAGAATGGATCTCTGGCACCGGGCCTTCCCAGAATTCAGCACCACTCCCAGCTGGGGGGAGATGGGGGCCTTTGCTTGTTGTCTTGCCAGTTCCAGGTCCTTCTGGGTCCTGGTGTTCCATCTCCTTCCCCTTCTCTTGGGTCACCCCTGATGGAGCAGAGATGCCTTCAGTCACTCGGCTAGGAAGAGGGGCTTCTCTTGGGGGGGGGGGGGAGAGAGACACAGGCAGTCACATGAGAAATCAAAGAGAATGGAGATACACCACTGAATATTACAAACCTTCACATGCTCAGGAGACGCACAGGATCAGGACAAAAGGGCTTGCTGTGGTTTTAGACCAGGATTAATATCATTTTTGTATGTTACAAACCAAGCTGTCATAAGAACATTAGAACAACAGAGAAGCCAGTGCTGGATCAGGCCAGTGGCCCCTCCAGTCCAACACTCTGTCACACAGTCGCCAAAAACACCAGGTGCCCTCAGGAGGTCCAGCAGTGGGGCCAGAACTCCAGAAGCCCTCCCACTGTTGCACCCCCACCCCCAAGCACCCAGAATACAGAGCATCACTTCCCCCGGAATGAGAGTTCCTATCTATACCTTGTGGCTCATAACCACTGATGGACCTCTGCTCCAGATGTTTATCTAACTCCCTTTTGAGGCCACCTCTTGTCTCTCTTTGTGCCATTTTTATTTTGCAAATCCGTGGGGGGGGGGGGGGGGGAGTGGACTCCTTGATGAATTATGCAGTGAGATCACCAAAGCTTCATACGCAGATTTGGAAAATCTGCAGCTATGCGACCCGGAGGAAACCGCGGCACTGGAGGGAGGACTCGGGGGCTTTGCTCCCGTGTGCGGGTCATCCCCCCCCCCCCCCCGTCCACAAAGCGGGCCTTTCTCGAAATGCACCCCCCCAAGGTGCACGGGTCTTGAACCCCCCCCCCCCGGGAGCTGGCAACCCCGCCCCCCACGATCTCCAGCCAGGGACTCACCCGCAAGGACCCCTCCCGGCCACTCTCCCGGGGGCGCCTCCTCCTCCACGCGGCTTCTTTCTTCTCCCCCGCCCCCCCTCCGTCGGGCTCCCCGGGGCTTAACCCTTTGAGTCCTGCAGGGGAAGGGGAAGGAGGCGCCCGCCCCACGAGGCGGAGCTTCCCCCGGCTCCCGATGGGGCTACTCGGGAGGAGCACGGCCGGCGGGGCTGCTGCGCTCCCCTGGGAAGCTCCGGCGCGTCTCCGGAAGAGGAGGAGGCTGCAGCGGCCGCCCCGCCCCTTCTTCGCCCCCCACCCCCGGGTGCCAGGAGGAGGAGGAGGGGGATCCAAGACCCGGCCGGGGGGGGGGGGGGGTCCGTCTGCGTCATTCGCCCATGTATTTCCGACAGACCCGGGGGTCTCCTTGCTTCCCCCCCCCCCCCCGCGAAGGAGCGCAGGACCCCTCCCCTCAAAAGGCGGCCCGGAAGGGTCCGAGATCGTTCGGATTTTTAAACAGCAGACCCCCCCCCCCCCCGTCCCAAAGACGAGCTCTGCTTTTGCTCCAGGGTGAGATGTTGGGCGGGGGGGGGGGGGGGAAGCAGAAACGACTTCGGGGGGGGGGGCAACCCAGGGCATTGCACGTTTTATCCTCACCCCTGGCACAGCTGGAGCCTGCTTGGAGGGGCAGCGGCTGGGAAACGCCTGGAGGGGTGGTGGGGGCAGGGCTGGGGGAGCTCTGCGCGCTGTAAGGCCTTAGAGAGTCCTAAGGGATTCCTTCCCTCCAGGAGAGCTGATCTCTGTCGCCTGGAGATCTCCCGGCCCCACCTGGAGGTTGACAACCCTCGTTCGGAGTCATTGCAAGCTGGCCGGAGAAAGAAACCAGAGCAAGAAGACCTCACAGGCTGCGCAGTCCGAATGCAAAACGGACACCGCAACCAGAGGGCCTCAGAGAAGTTCTGCAGTTCCACTCATTCTCAGGGGGGAGGGCGGCTTTCTCTGCTGCTAGGGATCCCTTCCGGAATGAGCGGGAGACGCGCAGTCCAGGCCAGGTTAAGATTTCCGTATCTGGCGATTTCCCCAAAGAAAGCAGGGAGCTCTGGAGAGGATTTCTGCCGACTGTTTCACCCGCTGTCATCTGGGTCTCAGTCACACTTGCCAGGTCCACTTTTTGCATTGCAAGATGTGAATGGGTCCTCCTTTTGCATCAGACTATCCACAACTAAACTTTGTTTACTTCACATATATGCCACCTTTCCCTTCACTGTAAGAAAGAAGCTTCCCTTATTCTCCAATAATTTATTTTAGGCTCATAACAACCCTGCGAGGTAGGTTAGACTGAGAGTGCGTGACTGGCCCAAGGTCACCCAGTGAGCTTCCGTGGCAGAGTGGCGATTTGAAGCTGGGTCTCCTGGATCCTGATCCCGCCCTCCAAGCACTCCCCCGCACTGCCTTCCCAAGACTTGGGGAGCCAAGAGTGCAGCCTCTAGGACCGGGGTCTCCAGCAGGGTTTCTGAGCCTGAGGGCACCTCTGGAATTCTGACACAGTGTGCTGGGTGCAAACGCAAAATGGCTGCCACAGAACCGAGAAAATTGGCGCCACATCTCACCTTCAGTCACCCAGTGAATATCCCCGTACTGCTGGTGGCAGCTGCTGCCAAAGCCACATCTCATTGAATCTGCACAGCCAATCAAATGTACAACGACCAATCACGCTGGGCACAATTCACCACCTGATCCTGCCCTCTTTCTAGAAACACTTGGCGGGCACCAGGAAAGGTATCAGCAGGCGCCCTGGCACTCAGGACACCATGTTCGAGAACCCCTGGTTCAGAAGTTTGTAGTGACTAAATCTGTTGGCCCCAAAACTTGCATTTAAACCTCCATTCTGAATTACAAACACACACCCCCCCCACAACCAGCTTTCCCCCTGAAACCATTTGTGGCTGAATTAACACAAGACAGATGACTGCTTTTCATGACTGATTTGGTGGTCTCCGTCTTATGGACTTGATACTCTGCATTCACAGATGAGGCCCTGACAGTCTCTGCCTGGGATATTTTTGCAGCTTGGTGACATCAGGAAGTTCCAGATGCAATTCTTCACAGTGGAAACTGTGGACATGAGTGTGGTTTCTCATTTTAATACAGTGCTCATGCTAACGTAGGACTATTTCAGATTAACTTATTTGGTGGGACATTCCATGGACATCGGTGTGATCTTGCAGTATATATCGGTGGAGCCATTTAATAATCATGAGGATCCAAGCATTGAAGACAGTGTTTGTACCTTGGTGTGAGGCTTCTGAGTCAACACTACCAAGTCAGACCTTTGATGAAAGCAAAACTTCTTTATTCTCAATAATAGTTCAGGTACTCAATGTGGATCTTGCAGTATATTTTGGTGGAGCCATTTATCATGAGGATCCAAGCATTGAAGACAGTGTTTGTACCTTGGTGTGAGGCTTCTGAGTCAACACTACCAAGTCAGACCTTTGATGAAAGCAAAACTTCTTTATTCTCAATAATAGTTCAGGTACTCAATGTGGATCTTGCAGTATATTTTGGTGCAGCCATTTATCATGAGGATCCAAGCACTGAAGATAGTGTTTGTACCTTGGCAATGCCCTGTGCTTTTGGTGGTTCATTCTGTGCTGATGGATATGAGGTGTGATTTGACGGTGAGTTCAGGGTGACCAAACATCACAAGCCCCGGGATCCATGCTTCAGGATCATGGTTTTGCAGCGTGGTGACTTGCATTTGTGGGCGAGTGTGTGCCTGTGTCTGGAAGTCAAGGCGACCTCTGGCAACTCCCACTGGGGCATAGAAGACGTTCAGAGATGTGGCCTGATCGCCTGTCTCTCGCCTCGTGGCCCTGGTATTCCTTGGAGGTCTCCCATCCAAATGCTTGCCAGGGTTGGCCCTGCTTAGCTCCTGAGATCTGACGAGACCAGGCTTGTCTGGGCTATCCAAGTCAGGGTTGATCCATGATTTTTGTGGTGCAAGCCATGCCCATGGACATGTTTCAGTACTTTGGCGTCATCTGAAGAAGCGAGCAGTGGGTAATGAAAGCTCTTGCCCTGCCACAAGTTTTATTACTCTTTAAGGTGCTACTGGCCTTTTGCTCTTTTCTGCTGCTACAGAGAGACCAACACGGCTTCCCATCTTCATCTGTCTGCAAACCTGGCCACTTCATTGCTCCCCTATCGTTCCAGATCACAGATATCAATACATTCAATACAACTGGCCCAGTACCAATCCTCGTGGGACCCCACTGCTTCCTCCCCTCCATTGGGAAAACCGTCCATTGATTCCTACTCTTGGCTTCCTGTCAGAGCTAATTTATTGTGACCCTGCAGGGTTTTCAAGGGAAGAGACATGTAGGGGTGGTTGGCCATTGCCTGCCTCCATATCACAACCCTGGCATCCCTTGGAGATCTCCCATTCATATGCCATCCAGGGCCTACTCTGCTTAGCTTCCGAGATCTGACCAGCCGGGGCCACTGATCCAGCTTCTGATAATAGCTGAGCCGTGGCATTCTGCACCAACTGGAGTTTCTGAATGGACTGAGGGAAGACCCATGGATAGTGCATTACAGTAGCCTAGTCTGGCGTGGATCCAGGTGGCCAGACCAGCTGTATCAAGGTAAGGGGCTATCTTATGGGTTAGTGGGAGTTGGGAATTGAGAGGAAGCATTATGCGGAGGGCTGTTAACTTGCTTGGACAGCACTCCTGTTGGATCTGATATAACCCCCAGGCTCTTAACTAAGTCAGCAAGGGGTCAGCCAAACTCCACCAGAAGTGGGGGGCATAATGTCATTTGAAATCTCCACCATCCCTGCCAACATTGCCCCCATCTTTTCAGGGATTAGCTGCAGTTTGTTCTCTTAGCCAATCTCCAACAGCGAAGCCCGACAGCAATTTAGGATTTCTGATGCCATAGAATCCACCCTCCAGAGCAGCCATTTTCTCCAGGGGAACTGACCTCTGTTGTCCAGAGTTCAGCTGTAATTCTGGGAGATCTCCAGGTCCCACCTGGAAGTTGGCAACCCGAGGCCCTTGGCAGCAACCACTGGATGACTTCATACCACCTGACCTGCCTGCCTTGCCTAGGACTGGCTGCTGGATTCTTCTCAAGAGCAGCCGCCCTAGGAAAGTCAGTACAGTGTCCTGTCTCACGACTTTCCGCCCAGGACCTTTCCGCCCAGGACCTTTATACTAGACTACTTCCAAATATAATCAGAACCCTGGAATTAACTTACACTCCTAAAGAAACAGAAGAGGAGGAATCCGTCTTCCCTGCAGGATCTGGCAAGGCCACACCCAAACCTAGCACCAAGGCAGCGGGGGGGGGGGGGGGGAGTCCCACTACCTGCTTCCTTTTACAAGATGATGAAGGCGGAGTGGGAACACCCTGCCAAACCCAAGGCAACTAACTCGGCCTTTGGAAAATTCTACTCCTTGATTCCTGAGGCGTCTATAAAACTAAAATTGCCAGTAGTGGGTGACCCCATCAATAGACTGGCCTCTACATCGATCCTCCCCATGGGACCAGATGGTCTCCCAAAAGACAGCACAGACAAACGTGTTGAACAAGTACTGAGAAGGGACTTCGAGGCTACTGCAAATTCCCTCAGAGCTTCTGTTACAGGTTCTCTGTTTGCTAGAGCAGCCTACGCCTGGTCATGAGATCTGGCCAAAGCAGATAGCGGCATCCCAAAGGAACTAAAGGATGAGCTGAAGAAAATAGCCTCAGCCACAGCCTTTGCTGGTGGAGAAAGTGCTGGGGATGGAGATGGAGCAGGTGCAACACCGGGGCAACATGCGGCTATGGGGGGGGGGGGCGATTCTGCAGGAGGGGCCCGATGGGAAACTGCATCCTTTGGTGTATGTCTCAAAGAAATTTGGGGACACAGAGAGAAATTGGGTGGTGTGGGACAAGGAAGCGGCAGCCATTTGGTTAGCCCTCTCTACTTGGCGCCAGTGGTTAGCGGGGGCCCGGGGGCTTTTTGAGGTTTGGAATTCAAATACCTAGTCATGCCGTTCGGCCTTCAAGGGGCTCCTGGAGTTTTTATGAATTTGATAAATGAGGTCTTACACAAGCATTTGTTTAAGGGGGTCTTATGTTAACTAGATGATATTTTGCTGTACTCCACCGGTGAAGCTTCACATGTTAAACTAGTGCACGAAGTCTTGGCCACCCTGTGGGACAATAAACTGTTTGCTAAGCTGTCCAAATGCGACTTCCACAAAACGGAAATTGACTTTTTGGGGTACCATATCTCACCTCAAGGACTCAAAATGGACCCAGCTAAGATTTTGGCAGTAGTAGATTGAGAGGTCCCTCACACCCAACGGCAACTCCAAAGTTTCCTCAGATTTGTGAATTTTTACAGCTCATTTATCAACAACTTTGAAACCTATAGCCTCCCATTAACAGACCTTTTAAAAGCAAAGGGAAAGGGGCCTGAGTCGACCAAGCCGAGCGCCCCGGTAGCGTGGATTCCCGAATGTCAAGCAGCATTCGACTTTCTTAAGAGTCTGTTGTGAGATTGTTCCAATAGATGTAGTCCACAACAGGTCTCCTTAAAAAGAAAGTCCTTTATTTGCAGAAAAGATCTGGTTGGTCAAATACACTTCTTCTGTTAGTAATGCCCAAGAATAGTAATATAACTACAATTATACCTGATATGAAATAAGCCCCCCTTGAGTTCCACCAATCAGTTGAGAGAATTATTGGTGCCCAAATATACTGGCCCATTGTTCCCAAGAAAAGTGTGACAACTTAGGTTCCCAAGCAAAGACACTGTCAGAATCTGTGGGTAAAATCAAGCAAAGGAGCAATTTGCACCTGTGAATAAAATAACATGTAGCAGGAGGATTCCAGCTCAAGGCCGGGAGCTAACAAGAAGCGAGAGAGAGATAAGAGCGAGGTAAAGCTAATAAGCAGCAAGCACATGCAAAGTGAGCAAGAAGCACATTCCTGCAGTGGGAGTCACTCCACCAATGCTATCTCCCGTCCGGGACCTAGAAGAGCAGGTATGGAACTCAGAACAAAGACAATGTTAAGTGATTGCCGGAAAGGCCCTAGAAATCACTGGCAGTAGTAACTGACATGCTTTCAGCAGGATCATTGGCAGTGGTAACTAACATGTTTGCAGCAGAAGCACTGGCAGTGCTAACTGACATCTGTTCACCTCCGAACCCATCCTAGCCCATCCCGAGGAGAGCAAAAAATTCATTGTGCAAGTTGATGCGGCTGATGCGGCTATGGGGGGGGGGGGGGGATTCTGCAGGAGGGGCCCGATGAGAAACTGCATTCCTTGGTGTATGTTTCAAAGAAATTTGAGGACACAGAGAGAAATTGGGCGGTGTGGGACAAGGAAGCGGCAGCCATTTGCTTAGCCCTCTCTACTTGGCGCCAGTGGTTAGCGGGGGCCCGGGGGCTTTTTGAGGTTTGGAATGACCACAAGAACCTTGAGGCCCTCCGAACTCAAGGCTCGTTAAATGCTAAACAATTGCGTTGGGTGGATTTCTTTTCCAAGTTCAACTTTACTCTACACCACTTTCCTGGCAAAGCCAACTCGCTGACTGACACACTGTCCCGACTCTCTCAACATGACTGTAAACGGGATACAGTGATAGAATCCATGTTCACCCCTGCCCAGCTGGGGGGAGCTGTCACTACCCAGAGTCAATCCCGAAAGCAACCGTTCCCGGAGCCTACCGAATGGAATACTAAATGCTCTCAGTCCTACTCTGAATCCGAACTAACGGACTTTAGAGCCGATGCTACCTTCATCCGGGGCCAGATCAATGTTGGTATAGGGAGAACAAGTTAGTGGTCCCCATGGTGTGGTGAAAGGACGTGATGCATGCTGCTCGCAAATCCACACTGTCCGGGCATTTTGGTTACCTTAAAACTTTGAATCTGCTACAAAGACAATTTTGGTGGCCACGCATGCAGTCTGATGTATCGGATTATATGTCCGCTTGCCAAACTTGTTTGATGTGCAAGAATCGGGGAGGGAAACCCCCGGGACTGTTACAACCGCTTGAAACCCCAATTGACCTTGGGAATATTTCTATGGATTTTATTACTTTTTTTTTTTTTGTAAAAATTTTTATTTTTCAAAACAGTAAAATTAATACATTTATCTTATACAAATCCTTTTTTCCATATTATATAACGTTTTGTTCTATTTGTATAATCTTGTTTTTATCTTGTATTGGCGGTTTCCCACCACATCTGAAGCATAACACATTTTCCACTTTATCCAAAATAGTAATACTTATATCTATGTTTACATTTCTGGTAACGGTCATATACCTTAAAAATACTTATATACTAATTCATACTTTCTATATTCTTATATAATTCTAAAATAAAGAACAACTTCATTATCTAATTATCCTTAATACATTCATATACTACTAATTCTATTGCTTTATGTTATTATAACCATGTATAAATGTAATTTTTCATGTCCCAGTATTTTTCAACATATTCTTTCAAATCTTTCCAATCTTCTAAAAAGGTCTCTGAGTACAGGTCATTTAACTTCCTAGTCCATTTATCCATTTCAGCCATATATAACCATTTTTTCAACCATTCCCACACATCTGGTATTTTTTCATTTTTCCAATTTTGTGCATACACCATTTTTGCTGTTGTTATCATATACCATATTATTGTCCTTTTCTTTACATTTATCTCTTCTAATTTAAGTCCAAACAATAACATTTCAGGCAACTTCTTAAATGTACATTTCAAAAAATTTTCCATTTCTGCGTGTATTATAGACCAATAAGTCTTTGCTTTATCACAAGTCCACCACATATGATAAAAAGAACCTTCTTTCTTTTTACATTTCCAACACTTGTTAGACATATTCTGATTAATATTTGCAATTTTTTTTGGTGTCATATACCATCTGTACATCATTTTAAAACAATTTTCTTTTAAGTTATAACATGTAGATATACCCATAGCATTTTTCCATAAAAATTCCCAAGATTCCATTTCAATGTCTTTGTTAAAGTTTATCGCCCATTTTACCATTTGTTCTTTTAGCATTTCATCAGTGTTAAACCATTTTAACAAAATTTTATACATTTAAGAGATCATTTTTTCCCACCTTCCTCCCAAACTTGTTCTATTTCATTATTTTTTTCTCTAAAACCGGATTTTTTATCACTTCTATACACGTCATATATTTGTCTATATCTTAACCAACCATAATCAAAGTCCATCTGATGCTGCTCCTTCAATATAAAGTCTTTATCATGTCTCGTTAATAAGTCTCTATACTTCAACCAATCTTGTCCTTTGTGACGTGATACTGGATTTAAAACTTCTGCGGGTACAATCCACATAGGTATCTCTTCTGGAAAAAAGTTTTTATATCTTGTCCACGTATCGATTAATGTTCTTCTCAAATAATGATGCTTAAACATATTGTCCATTTTTGTTTTATCATAATACAAATATGCGTGCCACCCAAACCTACAGTCATGACCTTCCAGGGACAATAACTTTCTATCTTGTAACATAGTCCATGTCCCTACCCAAGTCAAACATACTGCATCATGATATAGCCTTAAGTTTGGTAACTGGAACCCACCTCTCTCTTTAGCATCACACATTATTTTCATCTTAATTCTTGGTTTTTTCCCTCCCCACACAAACTTAGTCAATTCCTTCTGCCAGCATTTGAATGTTTTTACATCTTTCACAATCGGAATAGTTTGAAACAGAAACATTATTCTTGGTAGCACATTCATTTTAACCACTGCAATTCTACCCAACAGTGACAAATTTAATACATTCCACCTTTTAATATCTTGCATAATTTGCTGCCATAGTTTCTCATAGTTATTCTTATACAAATCAATGTTTTTCATTGTTAGGTTTACACCTAGATATTTTGTCTTTTTCACCACTTCACATTCTATAAGATTTTGTAGTTCAATTTGCTTCTTATTTGACATATTTTTACACATCACTTTCGATTTGTTCTTATTTACATAAAACCCAGCCAAATCACCAAACTCTCTTACTCTCTGCCACAAATATGGTAGTGTAGTCATAGGGTCTTCGGCTATAAACATCACGTCGTCTGCAAAGGCTCTATATTTAAAAGAAAAACCTTTTATTGTTAAGCCTTTAATTTCTTTATCTTCTTTCAGATTTAGTAGCAAAACTTCCAAAATCCAAATAAATAGCAACGGCGAAAGTGGGCATCCTTGTCGTGTTCCTTTTTCAACTTTAAAGTAATCCGTTTTTTCAATATTAATTATTAAAGAGGATTTCTGTTCACTATATATTGACTTAATAAGATTAAGCATATCGGCTGAGGACAGACTGGCAATCTAAAGCGGGGCAGGCACGCTTCGCAAACGGAGGAAAGGAGCACGTTCAGACATGCGCATCTGTCCGTCGGCTCCGTTGCGTACTTACCCGTCTCCCAGTCGCTTTCCTTCCGCTTTACTCGGACACTGGTTTTTCCCGGTGTTCAGGGGCCTTCCTCCGCATGCCTCCCGCTTCCAAACAGTGTGAACTGGAAGAAGCGGGAGGCATCCGGAGGAAGTGTGAACGCACCGGCAAAAAGTTATGCGCATGTGCGCACATGCAAAAAACAACAAACGAAAACAAAAAAAAGCGCCGCGGCGCGCGTGAGCCGCGCGCGCTGGCTGTGCAGCAGTCTGAACGCTCCGTGGCAGTCTGAACTCTCCGTATCGCCGCTGATCCGCATTGCTCTGGCCAGTGTGAATGGCCAGCTCTGTGGGATTTCCCCCCCGCTCCAGTTCCCTCCGCTTTGCCTCCGCTTTAGATTGCCAGTCTGTCCTCAGCCATAGTCTCCAATTTCAAGATGTTCCAGCACTTCAAACATAAAATCCCAATTTAAATTGTCAAATGCTTTCTCCGCGTCTAAAAAAAGAAAGCCCACTTCCTTCTCCGAATGTTTATCATAATACTCTATAGCATCCACTACTACTCTTAAGTTGTCTCTTATTTGGCGATTAGGTAAAAATCCTGCTTGTTCAGTCTGTATAGTCTCTTTAAGATGTTCCTTAAGCCTATCAGCTATAATCTTGGCAAAAATCTTATAGTCATTGTTTAACAAAGAAATTGGTCTATAATATTTAACATCGGTTAAATCTTGACTTTCTTTCGGAATGAGTGAGATGGTTGCTTCTTTCCAAGTCTCCGGGACCTCACCTGTCACTCCTATGTCATTCATTAATAGCAATAACACTGGTGAGATCGATTCCTGTAGCGATTTATAAAACTTAGCTGTAAATCCGTCTGAACCAGGTGCTTTCCCTAGTTTTAAGTCATTTATTGCATTTTTAATCTCTTGTAGTGATATTGGGCTGTTAAGTAGTTCTTTGATTTTCTCTGTTGGTTTTGGTAATTTTAATGACTGTAGGTATTCTTTAATCCTTTTTCTGTCTTTATTTTCCTTCTTAAAAAGCTTTGCGTAGTATTTATAAAATTCTCTTTTTATTCCCTTATTTTCTATTATCTCAATATTGTCCCGTATCACTTTAGTAATAAATTTATTTTCACGTTTTTTCTTTAATTGCCATGCTAAATACTTTCCAGGTTTGTTTGCACCTTCAAATGCTTTTTGTTGCAATTTTTTCAGGTTCCAGTAAGTCTCTTGATTCAAAATAGCTTTTGCTTGGTCTTGTAACATCCAAATTTCCTTTTGCAGTCTCTTTTTTCCTGGTCTGTTCTTCAGTTCCTTTTCTTTTACTTTAATGGCTTGCACAATGTTTTCATATTGTTCTCTTTTCTTTTTATTGTCTTTAGCATTCAGTGATATCAATAATCCTCTCATCACTGCTTTGTACGCATCCCACACAGTTTGAATTTTTACTTCTTTTTGTAGGTTCGCTTGGAAATATAAATCTGTCTCTTCCTGTAATTTTTTAACTATTTCTTGGTTGTCTAATAAGTCTTCATTTATTCTCCATCTCCCTTGTCTTTTTGTCTGCCCAGAGGTCCATAGACAAGGATTATGGTCTGAGATTATTCTAGGTAGAATTTCAACTTTTTTTGTCTTAAGTGTTAAATTAGTAGACATCCAGATCATATCAATTTTTGAATGTGAATCATGCCTGTTGGAGTAAAAAGTATAGTCTTTCCCTTGTGGGTTAACCTTCCTCCAAATATCCTCCAGCTTTTCCTGTTTTATCAATTCAAAAAATGTTTTTGGAAGTTTCCCTAGTGTGTCATCTTTTCTTTTTGAGCGCCTATCTATTTTATTATTCACAGTCCCATTAAAGTCTCCCAACATCATGATTTGATCATAGTTTACACTGTCCAGTTCCGTTTGTAGTTCTTTAAAAAAAAATTCTTTAGCTCCGTTGGGGGCGTAGATATTCACAATCAAAGTCTTCTGTCCATGTAAAAAAATTTCAATAGCTAAGTATCTTCCTTCTTTATCTTTAAATATTAGTTTGGGTTCCAGGTCTTTTTTAACATATGTTACAACTCCATTCTTTTTATTGCTTGCCAATGAAAAAAATTCTTCTCCCAACTTTTTTCTTATTAAGTATTTGTAGTCTTGTTTCTTAAGATGGGCCTCTTGTATACAAATTATACTGCATTTTTGTTTTTCCAGCCAGTGACCTACCATTCTACGTTTTTGGGGTGAATTAAGTCCATTTACATTCCATGAAAGTACTTTATAATCCATCTTGTTGTAGTCTTAAATATCACCAAATTCTTCCTTGTTCTCACCAACAAAAGCGTACATTTCTGCTGAATTTTTAATCACGATTCTGTTGTTACCATAATAAAAACTCAGTCCTTGTGGTATTTCCCAACGAAATCTTATTTTTTTCTCTTTCAGTTTGTCTGTCAGACGCTTGAATTTTTTCCTGTCTTGCAAAATTGCTCTGGGCAGTTCTTTCATTACGATAACTTTCTTTCCACCTATTTCAAAGGAGTCTGTAAAGCATTTCTTGTAGATTTGTTCTTTTGTCCTCTTCATTGTAAATTGAACTACCACGTCCCTTGGTATATTTTTGTCTCTTGCGTACGTAGAATTGACTCTGTAAACAAGATCCATATGTTCTTTAACAGCTTCCTCCTCCTCTTGTAAAAAATCCACTAATGCTTCTTGCATTCTTGTAAAAATATCTTCACCTAATTTTTCCTCTATACCTCTAAATCTCAGATGGTTTTGCATGTCTCTATAGTGCATCATCTTTTCCATTCTGTCATTATCCTTTATTGTTTTTTGAGTATTTTCTTCCAGTTCTTTTACTTTGGTTTCTATGTCTTGTGTTCTAGTGGTTAACTTTTGTAATTCAGATTTTAAATCTATAAAGTTTTTATCTGCTTGTGCAGCTATGGCATTTATTTTAATATTTACTTCTCCAATTGCGCTTGCCATTTTTGCATTTACCTCCCCTATTGCATCCAGCATTTTTTTTCCATTGCTTCCATAACAGCTAACAGTTCTCTCTCTTTTTTGCTGCCATTGTAGGGGAGGACCATGTAGCTGCTCTCGATCTTAGTCCGCGGTCCGTCTTGTCACTTTAAAAAAGATCGATTTTTTCTTGTTTTCCAAATCAGTCACCAATTAGTGTATTCAGACAAGCATGTCTTGCCAGTTCAAATTCCACTGGTTTTAGCCTTCTAAGTTATCTAGTTTTTGAGATATTAATGTTTGAAAATTTTATAAATCCAAAATGGCGGGCGCAACTCCTCTATGGTTCGTGTCAAAGGTTACAGTCTATTTACCTTGCTTCTGGCTTGCCGTAGTTTCCTTTTTGTCCCTTCCTCTTGCTTACTTGTCTGCTCTCCGCACGTCACTTCCTGTTGTAGTCCTTTTGGTCCGGCAGTTTTTACAGTCCTCTTTGCTCTCTTCCAGTTCTTCTCCTTTTCCCTTCTTGTCTGCTCCTCAAGCCGTCACTTCCTGTCTCAATCCTCACAGCTTGGTCTTGCGATGCTTGGTTCCCTCCTCCCCTCTTTGTCTCGCGATGCTTGGCTCCCCCTCCCGACTCTTCTTAACCGCAGAAATGTTAAACAACTTGTTTTTTTGGCTTTTTAAGTTCAAATTCAGCTTTTTAATGTTTCAAAACTGCACTCATCCAATCTGCAACAGTCTGTTGCTTCACCCGATCTGCTTTTCGTCTTTCAAAACGCGGTAATGGTAAGGCAAAAACTTTTTTTCCGTTACCTTATGTTGTTACTTCACTTCAGATGTGGTCCCAACGTTTAAACTTTGTCTTCTTTGTTAAGGAATCAGGGGAATTGGAGGTTTTATGCTGATTTAATCAGCTCAGCTCGGCTCCTTAGAGATACTTGCAGGAATCTTCTTCGGCTGCAGTGCTCAAGGTGTTGTAAAAGTCTCCTCCGAGACTTTTCCTTCACCGAGCTTGCTCAAACCTGGATTATATTACTTGCTAGTCCTCACACTACCTGTGTGAGGTTGCGTCAGGTGGATTTGTCCACCCAAGCTGTCAAGAAGAGCCGCTGTCCGCCTTGCGCACTTGCAAAGCGTGTCAGACCTCCATTCCTCCGACCGGAAACCTCTCTATGGATTTTATTACTGACCTGTTCCCCAGTAAAGGGAAAACAGTTATTTGGGTGGTGGTTGATACGCTTTCTAAACAAGTCCACTTCATGCCATTCAAAAAACTCCCAACGGCTAAAGCGGCTTTCAGTCTCCTTTCCCTTCCCCTCACCATAACTGACACTGATTGAGTCAGGTGGGGCTGAGAGAGCTCTGACAGAAACTGCTCTTTTTCAAGGACAGCTCTGAGTAGGGTTGCCAGGTCTGTGTTGGAAAATACCTGGAGACTTTGGGGTTAGAGCCAGGAGGGGGCAGGGTTTGGGGAGGGGAGGGACCTCAGCGTGGTACAATGCCATAGAGTCCACCCTTCAAAGAAACCATCTTCTCCAGGGGAGCTGATCTCTGTCAGCTGGAGATCATTTGTAAATGCAGGAGATCCCCAGGCCCCACCTGGAGGCGGGTCTCAGTGACTCCCTGTGGCTCCACCTGGTGAGAGAGTGAGCCCAGATTCTCCCAGAGGGAATCAGAAATGAGAAGTAAGATTCCCTCCTCCCGCTCCAACAGACACACACACCCCAACTCCATGAGTGAGAGATGACCTGGAGGAAGCCCCGGGCCAAGGCTGACTCCCCACTTCTGACTCCGCAGAGCTCCTCCTGTCTCCGTTAAAGGGAGATAACACTTTTCCTCTCTCGGCAGCTGGCAACCCTAGATTAAGTAGTTCTTTATGAATCAGCAAAAACAAAACTCCGCTAAGGAAGGGTTGCAGCTCTTTAAAGAGATTATTATTTGTATCAGGTAAAGCAGACTTTGTGTTTTCTTTCCTGTGCTTTGTGGGGTTTTTTTTTAATGAGTTGGGCTTCAGTAAACATGTCAAAGGTTAGTGCGGCATGTCTTTTCAATTGTGTATATAGTTTTAATTAAGAAATCTTCTTGCAGACACTTGAGACGTGCACTGATTCCCATGAATGAACCCAACCAGAGTTCCCTCTAAGCTGCCCTAGGGGGCACTGGTGTACAAAACTTTAGCTCCAGCTCAGGGATTTCAAGCCTCTGTTCACACTAAGATCCCCCCCTCGTTGGAAACAATGGAGGATAGGGGCACCTCCTTTGGCGGCCCATTGAATTGGACCCCCGGTCCAATCATTTTGACATATGCCTGCCCCAAGTGCTGCTGGGATGAAAAGGAGTCAGAGGAGACAACTAACTGCTGAATGCACAAAGTTGCCAACTCCAGATTGGAAAATTCCTGGAAATTTGGGGCTAGAGCCTGAGAAGGGCAGAGTATAATGGCATAGAGTCGACCCTCCAAAGCAGCCATATTCTGAACGCAAACTGATCTCTGTAGTCTGGAAGTTGTAATTGGAGACAATACCTTCCCCCCATCCACCCCGTGACTCCTGTAGGCTCCATGCCCAGAAGATGACAAAAAACCTCAGGATCCCCAGCCAAACTGGCCTGGAGAAAAATTGCTTCCTGACTGATGCAACCCTTCCTGCCTTCCCTTCTCATAACCTGCCCAAATTCACAGAATCAGCATTGCTGCCAGATGGCCATCTAGCCTCTGTCTGAAAACCTCCAAAGAAGGAGAGTTCACCACCTCCCGAAGAAGCTTGTTCCACTGAGGAACTGCTCTAACTTTCAGGAAGTTCTTCCTAATGTTTAGCCGAAAGCTCTTCTGATTTAGTTTCAACCCGTTGGTTCTGGTCTGACCTGGGACAACAGAAAACAACTCAGTACCATCCTTTAGATGACAGCCCTTCAAGTACCTGAAGATGGTGACCATATCACCTCTCAGTTGCCACCTCTCCAGGCTAAACATAACCAGCTCCTTCAACAATTCCCCATGGGACTTCATCTCCAGATCCTTCACTATCTCTGTTGTCCTCCTCTGGACACATTCCAACTTGTCTATATTCTTAAACTGTGGTGCCCAAAACTGAACACAGTACTCTCTGTGAGGTCTAACCGGAGCAGAGTGATAGAGCCAGTTTGATGTAGTGGTTAAATGCACGGACTCTAATCTGGGAGAACCGGGTTTGATTCCCCACTCCTCCACTTGCACCTGCTGGATGACCTTGGGCAAGCCATAGCTCTGTACCAGCTGTTCTCTCAAGGACAGTTGTCTCAGAGCTCTCTCAGCCCCACCCACCTCACAGGGTGTCTGTTGTGTGGAGGGGAAGAGAAAGGAGTTTGTAAGCTGCTCTGAGACTCCAAGTGAGTGAAGGGCAGGGTATAAATCCAATCTCTTCTTCTTCTGCATGATCTGGACACTGTCCTTCTGTTGATACAGCCCAAAATCACATTTGCCTTTTTAGCTAATGTTTCAAACTCATGTTCAGTGTATGGTCTACTACGAAGACCCCTAGATCCTTTTTGCACATACTACTGCCAAGACAAGTCTCCCACATCCTATAATTATGCATTTAGTTTTTGCAGTAGTTTATATTTTAAATGCAGAACTTTATCTTAGTTGAAACTGGTTTTATTTGTTTCAGCCCAGTTTTCCAGCCTGTCAAGATCATCTTGTATCTTGACTGTCTTCTACCGTACTTGCTACCCTTCCCAATTTAGTATCATCTGCAAATTTAGTAAGTGTTCCCAGGTCTCAGGACAGGTATATGACTTCAGAAAATTTTGCTAAATGGTACCCTAATATGTCTAATTTATGCTGGAAATGTAAATTAAAAACAGGTTTATTTTATCATATGTGGCGGACTTTTAAGATTGCTAAAACATATTTGACAAGGATACATGAGATATTGCAGAAAATATTAGACATGAATGTTCCATTTATACCAGAACTTTTTTTTATTAAATATTGTACCACAGAATTTTAAGAAAAACGATATATATTTGATCGTACATGTTGTAACAACTGCCAGAATCTTATATGCCAAATACTGGAAGAAGGAAGAAATACCAACAAAAGAAGAAACAATATATAAACTTTTAGAAGCTGCAGAAATGGATACAGTGACTTTACAGTTAAGAGACAATAAGGATGAAACATTTTTAAATAACTGATTGAGACTATATAAATGGATTGAAATTTATCTTGGAAGTTTATCAAATAAACATTAAACTTAATGAATGTACTGTAACTGATACAAATAACTTATATACGTGGATAAGAATCTGATTCAATCATATAGACTTAAATTTACGTATAGATCAAACTATATGCTCCATTGTTTAGTGTCTATGTCTTTTGTTTTTCTTTGTAACATATGTCTTGTCTTTTTCTGAAAATAATAAAAAAATATTTTTTAAAAATAAAAAGTGATAGCATCCAAACTATAATTTACCAATTTGTCAACAAGAATATTATGTGGAACTTTATCAAAAACCTTACTGAAATCAAGATAAACTGTGTCTACAGCAGGGGTGGGCAGTTGTTTTGGCTTGGAGGGCCACTTTGTGGGAGCGGAGGGCCGCACCTTTTAAAATGATTGCATTCGTTAGTTAACTTTGCATTTCAGAAAAGGTATATATTGTATCATAAAAATCAATAAATATAAATTAAATAAAATCGTGGTAGTTTTATTCAATTTGTTTATTGTGCTAATTTCATATCATCTATAGCTGCAAGCACATTTAATTTTAAAATCAGTTTAATGAGACAAATGTACCCTATCACACTTTTCTACAATTTTTTTGAAATCAGGAGTGAGATTGCTTGTTGTGATTCTCATCACAGCCTGCAAGTTAATGTCTGTCAAAGAGCATCTATATTTACCCTTGTTGATCTTCATGCAAGGAAAACTTTGCTCACAAATATATGTAGACCCAAATATAGAGAACATTTTCCCAGCAAATTTCTTCATACATGGAAATTTTTCAGCAGAAAAAGATTTGTAAAAGTCAACTAATGTCACAGCATTGAACATTTCTTTCACAGTGTGATCTGACTGCATGTCAATAAGTTCAAGATACAGCTCCTCAGGTGCTGTATCAATATCAGCAGTGATGGGATAAGAGCAAATTGAATTTAGGCTCCGGGCCCAATGGAGGTCTGGCTGAAACCACGTGGCCAACTGTCTTGATGGGCTGCAAAAAATTCGGTGGCGGGCCGCATGTGGCCCATGGGCCACAATTTGCCCACCCCTGGTCTACAGCATTCCCTTGATCCAGCATGGTAGTCACTTTCTTGGAAAAAGAGATGAGGTTAGTCTGACATGACTTGTTCTTGAGAAACCCATGTTGGGTTTTCGTAATCACAGCAATCCTTTCTAAATATTCAAGAACTGACTGCTGGATGATTTGTTCTAGAACTTTCCCAGGTATAGACGTCAAACTGACGGGTCTGTAGTTACTCACGTCCTCCCCCCCTCCCCTGAAGACCTGTTCTCCAAGAATTCTCAGTAATAATGGACAGAGGCTCAGAAATTACATCCACAAATTCTTTTAGAACCATTGGATGCAGTTCATCTGGCCCTGAGTACTTAGATTTGTTTAAAGAACCTAGGTGTTAATGTACTACCCCAATGCCAGGGTGGCCAAATTGTGGCTCAGGAGCCACATGCGACGCTTTCACATGTTTGTGTGGCTCCCAGCAGGGCTGATGGGGAAGTGAAGGGGAAGCATGCCTCCCTGATCAGTCTTCCCTTTACCAGCCAGTGTTTCCCTCTCTGGATAGGCTTGAGTGGGGGTGGGCAGAGAAAGAAAGCAACTTTAAATGCATTCTCAATGCCCCCACCCCTGGCTGGCTTGAAGAAGGCATTTGTCTCTTTAAATCCCTTCGCCAAGCCGAGTAGGATGGGGCTTGTAGGATGCATTTAAAGTTAGTTGCTTTCTTTCTACCTCTTCCTCCCTCCCTCCTTATCTAAAGTTTAAAGTGTTCTTCAAGCCCCACCACACTGGCCAGCTGGCTTGACTCAGAGAAGTCATTTGTCTCTTTAAATTCCTTCTCCAAGTGGAGCCAGTGCAGCAGCAGAGGCAGGGGACTTGGAAAACACATTTAAAGTTAAAGGCGGTCTCCAAGCCCCCACCCTGTGGCCCCCCCACTGGCTTGGAGAAGGCATTTGTCTCTTTAAATCCATTTTCCAAGCCAAGCCGGCTGGTGTGGGGGCATGGTTGGAGAGCACATTTAAAGTTAAACCTCTCCCTCCCTCCCTCTACCCATTTATTTGCTTTCCTTCCTTCCCCCTCTCTCTCTTTCCACCTCTTTCATTCCTTCTTTCCCCCTCAGTCAATACATGTTGCTCAAAGTCCTATTGACTTAGGAGTATTCCAGATATACTGCTTACAGTTCTGGTTGCCACACCTCAAAAAAGATATTATAGCACTGGAAAAAGTGCAGAAAAGGGCAATTAGAATGATAAAAGGGTTGGAACACTTTCCCTATGAAGAATGGTTGAAGCGCTTGGGACTCTTTAGCTTGGAGAAATGATAGCTGAGGGGTGACATGATCGAGGTTTATAAGATTATGCATGGGATAGAGCAGGTAGAGTAAGAAGTACTTTTCTCCCTTTCTCACAAGACAAGAACTAGTGGGCACTCCATGAAATTGCTGAGCAGTCGGTTTAGAACAGATAAAAGGAAGTTCTTCTTCCCCCAAAGAGTGATTAACATGTGGAATTCACTGCCACAGAAGGTGGTGGCAGCTACAAGCATGGACGGCTTCAAGAGGGAATTAGATAAACACTCTGAGCCTTCAAAGGCTGCAATCACACACACAAGTAGCCACACAATAAGCGCGAATGCCGGGCAGATTTAAAGGGCATGATCAGAATGTTTCTTCCATGTGATTTTCAGGGTCCTGGTGAAGATGAAAACTCAACCCAGATCTCTTTGCACACTCCTAGCATTCAAAATCTTTTTCCGTCTGTGGGTTCTCTGATGCCGTCGAAGATGGCCACTGCGACTGAATCTCTTACCACTTTCTGAGCATTCAAAAGGCTTCTCCCCTGTGTGGGTTCTCTGATGCAGTTGAAGATTGCCACTCCCAGAGCTACAAGGGGTGACTATCAATCGTACCACTTACAAGCTAAGCCTTTTTGCGGACGATTTAGTTCTGTACGTAACACACCCTGAACAATCATTCCCCATTCTAGAACGTATTTTGTATGAGTATAGTTTGCATGCTGGTCTTCATGTCAATCATACAAAGACCACGTTATATCCTATTAACTTACCAGACTCTACTAAAAAGCGCCTTCAGGAAAGATATGTATATCATTGGATATCCCAATTCTGGACCTACTTGGGGGTTAAGATCCCTTTAGATCTTAAAGATCTATATAAAGTTAATTATTTGACTTTAATGCAAAATATTAACACCCAATGCTCACACTGGTCTCTTAAGAACATAACTTGGTTGGAAAAAATCAATGTGTTAAAATCTTTCTTATTCCCTAAGCTACTATATTTATTCCGAGCCCTCCCAATTGAGATACCATGTGCCACACTTCGTAGATGGCAAAACGTATGGACTAAATTCATATGGGGCCGTAAAGGTACACGAATTAGTTTTTTTACATTGCGTAGAGCCCGCGACAAAGGAGGCTTAGCGGTCCCTGACTTGAGTTTTTATTATCAAGCTGTTAAACTATCTGTGCTCCTTTGTTTATTGCATGCATCACAAACCATAGAATGGATGGCTATAGAAGAAACATATTTTAGTCCAAAAAAATATTCTGAATATATATGGTTGAGCGCCCAAGACCACAACCATACGTCAATGATGGACACTTGGGATTACTGACGAAAACATCTGGTATCTAAGATCTCACTTGCTTCAACTTTTTCGGGGCAAAAATGGTTTCCACCTGCTTCCCACCCTGACTCATATAGAACTTGGAAATTTGCACGACTAACCAGAATATTCGACATTATTAGCAAGGGCCGCATGCTGTCAAAATTAGAATTGGACACTA
Source organism: Lepidodactylus listeri (assembly GCA_029233225.1). Taxonomy (NCBI): domain Eukaryota; kingdom Metazoa; phylum Chordata; class Lepidosauria; order Squamata; family Gekkonidae; genus Lepidodactylus; species Lepidodactylus listeri. The sequence goes on from JARCFY010000002.1 coordinate 2,691,334, forward strand.
AAGCTAAGCTGACTGTTCCATGGCTAGAATATGCCCAATTGCAACATTTGTTAACTTCACCCCCTTTTTTAGAAGCTTTGCAAACCCCGTTGATGCCTTTTGAGCAACTTATTTTACAACCAGAATGGACGCAGAAAGGACTCATCTCACTTGTGTACAAACTTTTATTAGATAAAGACACTACAAATTTACCATCGTATTCACTCTCTTGGTACTCCAAGAGCAACCTATCCCTTACTACGACACAATGGGAATCTATTTGGTCATCTTATGTATTCAGGTCTAAATCTATAAATATGTTGGAACAAAATTATAAAGTCTTAGCTCGTTGGTACCTAACACCGAGAAAACTTAATTGTAGAAATAAACGCATTTCGCCTTTGTGTTGGAAGCGATGTGGTGCTGTTGGCACCTTTTTGCACTGTTGGTGGGATTGCGGGATAATCAAATCGTTTTGGCAGACAGTGCTTAAGGAAATTCAAACTCTTACAGGTTATGATACTCCCTGCTTATTGGAAGTAGTACTACTAAACCAATGGCAAAATATACCAATACCATCAGTACGTAAAGAATTGATTATGACCCTTATAACAGCAGCTAAAACTGTAATAGCTCAATGTTGGAAAACCCCCGAGGCCCCTTCCATTAAAAAATGGTACTTTAAAATATGGGACTATCTACTCATGGATAAAATCTCAGACTCCCTTTCTAATATAGACCCTCAATTGGGCCCATCACACTATGTGGCTAGATGGTACCCTATTTTGGAAAACTTAGAGAAGGTATTAGAACTACAAAACAATGCACAGGATTACAGGTTTCGTGACTTTTTAAAAACCAGTTGGTTATGTTGAATTTTATGTTTCTAATATCTTTATGTATGGTAACAATGACAAACTATGGATTGTGTTTTTTTGTTTGATGTCTGATGTGAAAGAGGTGTATCGCAACGGTTGGTTTGATTGTTATATTGAGTTGTTTGTTTGTTAATTTGAAAAATAAAAATTAAAAAAAAAAAAAAAAAAAGATTGCCACTCCAACTGAATCTCTTTCCACACTCTGAGCTTTCAAAAGGTTTCTCTCCTGAGTGGGTTCTCTGATGCTGTTGAAGAGCGCCACTCGGACTGAATCTCTTTCCACATTCTGAGCATTCAAAAGGCTTCTTCCCTGTGTGGGTTCTCTGATGCTGTTGAAGAGTGTAACTGAGACTGAATCTCTTACCACATTCTGAGCATTCAAAAGGTTTTTCCCCTGTGTGGGTTCTCTGATGCTTCTGAAGAGTATCACTCTGACTGAATCTCTTTTGTCACTCTAAGCATTCAAAAGGTTTTTCCCCTGTGTGGGTTCTGTGATGCCTCTGAAGACTGCCACTGAGACTAAATCGCTTTCCACACTCTGAGCATTCAAAAGGCTTCTCCCCTGTGTGGGTTCTCTGATGCTGTTGAAGTTGGCTACTCCGACTGAATCTCTTACCACATTCTGAGCATTCAAAAGGTTTTTCCCCTGTGTGGGTTCTCTGATGCTGTTGAAGATGTCCACTGAGACTGAATCTCTTTCCACATTCTGAGCATTCAAAAGGCTTCTCCCCTGTGTGGGTTCTCTGATGCTGTTGAAGAGTGCTACTCCGACTGAATCTCTTACCACATTCTGAGCATTCAAAAGGCTTCTCCCCTGTGTGGGTTCTCTGATGCTGTTGAAGAGTGCTACTCCGACTGAATCTCTTACCACATTCTGAGCATTCAAAGGGTTTCTTCCCTGTGTGGGTTCTCTGATGCTGTTGAAGAGTGCTACTCCGACTGACTCTCTTACCACATTCTGAGCATTCAAAGGGTTTCTTCCCTGTCTGGGTTCTCTGATGCTGTTGAAGAGTGTCCCTGCGACTGAATCTCTTACCACATTCTGAGCATTCAAAAGATTTTTCCCCTGTGTGGGTTCTCTGATGCTGCTGAAGATGGGTATTCCGACTGAATCTCTTACCACATTCTGAGCATTCAAAAGGTTTTTCCCCTGTGTGGGTTCTGTGATGCTTCTGAAAATTGCCACCCTGACTGAATCTCTTTCCACACTCTGAGCATTCAAAAGGTTTCTCCCCTGTGTGGGTTCTGTGATGCTTCTGAAGAGTGTCACTGAGACTGAATCTCTTACCACATTCTGAGCATTCAAAAGGTTTCTCCCCTGTGTGGGTTCTGTGATGCTTCTGAAGAGTGACATTGAGACTGAATCTCTTACCACATTCTGAGCATTCAAAAGGTTTTTCCCCTGTGTGGGTTCTCTGATGCTGTTGAAGATGGCTACTCCGACTGAATCTCTTTCCACACTCTGAGCATTCAAAAGGTTTCTCCCCTGTGTGGGTTCTGTGATGCTTCTTAAGAGTGCCACTGCAACTGAATCTCTTACCACATTCTGAGCATTCAAAAGTTCTTTCCCCTGTGTGGGTTCTCTGACGCTGTTGAAGATGGCTACTCCGACTGAATCTCTTTCCACATTCTGAGCATTCAGAAGGTTTCTCCCCTCTGTGTATTTTCTGGTGCACAAGGAGCTGTGATCTGTTTCTGAAGTCCTTTCCACACTGAATGGATTTACTTGCCTTCATTATCCCATGCTTTGCAAAACATACATGACACTTTCTTCCATTTGGCTTCTCAACCATACGGCCGCCTTTCTTTCTCTTTGCTCTGCCTCGATTCCCGATGTTTTCTTTCAAGTCTTCATTTTTAACTCCGTCTGGCCTTTGCTGATGAAGTTCCTTACTCTCTTCATTCCTCTGATCATCTTCTGCTGAAATAAACAGAGAGATCCTGTTAGCACCTGGGAGGGCAGGTAAGGTCAAAAGGCAATAGGAAAGGACTGATGGCTCTTTGGCTTGGGCGATCTTAACCGCCACCACCCACCTTTCCCCAGAATGTCTTGTATTTAAGGACGCTTCACCGCCTCAAGAGCCACAGCTGAGTTCTTGCCCAGAAGGAGTTTCCGAGCCTCCAGATTTCAGGGCCCCAGAAGGCCTCCTTCCCCAGCCAGGTGTATGACTGTACCAAACCAAGTGCTGCACAGAACTGAATCAGAAATCCCCCCTAACTATTCCTTGCCTGTTCCCTTGACATAACCATGAAGGATACTCACTCTCAGGCAGCTCATTTGGGAAGGAGATATAATCTTGGGATTCACTTGAGGAACTCTCCAGCCTTTCTTTGGATGTCATGCCGTCTGTCTCCACTACAGTCTCTCTTACACTTCTAGCTTCTTTCACAGAGAAAGAGAGAAAGTGATCATTCTTATATAGGGAAGGAAAGAAATTCAAGAGTAAATATTCTTCTGGAAGGATAGAATCACAGTCAAGATCAAAGCCCACAATCCCAACCAGGTTAAGGGGAATGGATTACCTGAGGCAAAGCACCCTTCTTCCCCCAAAGTTTAACATGATATTAAGTGGACTGGTCTGACTTGAAGCTGTTTGTGGTTTTAGTCTCCCTGCAGCTAACATCCTGATCTTTTTCAAGGCCAGAATCCAGAATGTGGTCATTGATTAACCTTCAGTACCTGTAACCACTGTGTAAACAGGAGGGAGACGGGATTAGGAGGATGCTGACAGCCTCTGGAAAATTCCATCAGGAAGGACACTTAATTGGGCTGTTAGGACCACCTGACCCTAGAGAGGCAGAAAGTATAATATGGGAATATAGCAGAAGGAAGCCATGCTAAACTTTTAGCACATAGCTTCCTCGTACGCCTTGATATTTTCTTGCTTCATCATGATGGATAGTTTCAGGTAGAGTAACTTAGGCCACAGGTGGAATACTTACACTGCAACGAGTGGTGCCATCTTATACCAAGTATCTCATAAGCCCCTTAAGGTCTAACCAAATATGCAGCAGAGTATGAGCTTTCATGAGCCATTGCTCACATCTTCAGATATTGCTGGAAGCTGCCCTGAGCCCTGCTTGCAAGGAGAGGAGCGGGATGGAAGTTGAAGAACTATCTGAAGAAGTGAGCAGTGACCCACGAAAGCTCCTCCCCTGCCAGATGTTTTCTTAGTCTCTAAGGTGCAGCTGGACTCTGGCTCTTTTCTACTGCTCCAGACAGACAAACATGGCTACCCATCTTCAAGTATGTCATGTACTAGATAGAACAGCTGGCTTTTCTTCGTTTTTCTGCTGCTAAGTTGCAGAACCTATGCACTTTAGAGATGTCTTAATTCTTAAATTTTTAAACTTCTATCTATTTTTTAAAGGGGCCTGCTTTACTTGTGTACACCCTTACTTGCGTGCACCCTCCTCGTGAACCCACTGAAGTGGCTGCTGCTCAGGTACAAGGAGTGGTGGCCCAGGGGGACACAGGCTGCGGTTCCTGACACAACCATTTCCAAATCACAGGCAGAGCGGATGTTTGGAATCCCATCCAGGGCAAAGGGTGTGTTGTAAAGGTTAGCCGCAGAGAAATGAGGATCTGGCCACTCCCAGAGTCTTTCTGAGGGCCTCTCATCATAAGAACGTAGGAACGCCCTGCTGGATCAGACCAGAGAGGGTCCTTCTAGTCCAGCCTCTTGCTTCACACAGCACCCAGCCAGTTCCCCTGGAGGGTGAACAACAGGGCACAGAGGCTGAGGCCTTCCTGAGAGCCAGTTTGGTGTAGTGGTTAAGTGCGTGGACTCTTAGAAACATAGAATACACTCAAATTTTTCGGCACAGCCTCTAAGAGCTGCACTGATGACAATTTGGACAAGCATTACGGACAATTTTTTTATAAATATACCTAAATGGGTTTCGCCACTGGAGGTTTTTATTAAGCCTTCTTTACTGAGTCAAAAAAAAAATTGAGTTATGAAGTGTTATTAAACAGTGATGGAAATATTAAATCGGAGACCCAATTAAGAAATGAAGAGGGAAGGTGGGAAAAAAATGATTTCTAAAATGAATAAAGTTTTGTTAAAATGGTTTAATGCTGATGAAATGGTAAAAGAACAAATGGTAAAATGGGCGATAAACTTTAACCAAGACATTGAAATGGAATCTTGGGAATTTTTATGGAAAAATGCTATGAGTATATCTACATGTTATAACCTAAAAGAAAACTGTTTTAAAATGATGTATAAATGGTATATGACACCAAAAAAAATTGCAAATATTAATCAGAATATGTCTAACAAATGTTGGAAATGTAAAAAGAAAGAAGGTTCTTTTTATCATATGTGGTGGACTTGTGACAAAGCAAAGATTTATTGGTCAAAAATACATGCAGAAATGGAAAAAAATTTGAAATGTACATTTAAGAAGTTGCCTGAAATGTTATTGCTTGGACTTAAACTAGAAGAGATAAATGTAAAGAAAAGGACAATAATATGGTATATGATAACAACAGCAAGAATGGTGTATGCACAAAATTGGAAAAATGAAAAAATACCAGAGGTGTGGGAATGGTTGAAAAAACTGTTATATATGGCTGAAATGGATAAATGGACTAGAAAGTTGAATGATCTGTACTCAGAGACCTTTTTAGAAGATTGGAAAGATTTGAAAGAATATGTTGAAAAATACTGGGACATGAAAAATTACATTTATACATGGTTATAATAACATAAAGCAATAGAATTAGAGTATATGAATGTATTAAGGATAATTAGATAATGAAGTTGTTCTTTATTCTAGAATTATATAAGAATATAGAAAGTAAGAATTAGTGTATAAGTATTTTTAAGATATATGACCGTTACCAGAAATGTAAACATAGATATAAGTATTACTATTTTGGATAGAGTGGAAAATGTGTTATGCTTCAGATGTGGTGGGAAACCGCCAATATAAGATAAAAACAAGATTATACAAATAGAACAAAATGTTATATAATATGGAAAAAAGGATTTGTATAAGAAAATGTATTAATTTTAATGTTTTGAAAAATAAAAAAATTTTACAAAAAAAAAAAGAAATGAAGAGGGAACTAATTTAACTTGGTGGGAGACTATTCAACTTTTTTCGAGATATAAGGAAGATAAAAAGATTGGTTTTTGTAGAAATTCAAACATGTTAGATGCTATTTGGTTAAATAACTACTTTAAATTAATAAAGAAATTATATGAGGTTATTCTGAAATATGAAATGCAGGATGAAGAAATTAAACATGTGATGATAAAATGGATGGAAGACTTTGGTTATAATACAGACATTAATAAGTGGCCAAAAATTTGGAAATCAATTAAGTTTTTAACGGCTGTGAATTATAAAGGAAACATCTATAAACTTTTTTTATAGATGGCACTGGTCACCTGATAAGATTGAGTAAATGTTTTAAATCCGCCTCTAACCTCTGTTGGGTATGTGGGAAGAATAGCGAGACACTCTATCATATGTGGTGGTCTTGCAAAGAAGTGCAAAAGTTTTGGGGGATGATCAAGAAACTGATCTTTGAAATTACGGATTATGATTTGGATCTGGAAGCAGAGTTTTATTTGTTGAACATGTTACCGGATAACTTAGTATTATTGGATCAAAAGTGAATAGCATATATATTAACAGCAGCGCGTATAGTGCGGGCGAGACTTTGGAAAGCATCTTTGCTACCAAGAAGAGAAGAAATAGTCAATAAGTTATCGGAATGGGCTGAACTGGACAGATTGAGCTATCTAATGAATATGGAGAACAAAGCTGACCCTATTACTGTGTGGTCCAAATTCCTTACTTGGTTGGAATAATGTTTGTGCTCGTTATGTATAAGATCATCTCATGTGTTGAATTATTTTGTATATTGTTAAGAAAATACAGTAAAACTTTTTCAAAAAAGAAAGAACACCAGAGAAGCCAAGGTTGGATCAGGCCAGTGGCCCATCTAGTCCAACACTCTGTGCCACACAGTGGCCAAAAACACCAGGGACCCTCAGGAGGTCCAGCAGTGAGGCCAGGACACTAGAAGCCCTCCCAGTTATTGTTTTAACTGGAGATGCTGGGGATTGAACCTGGGGCCTCCTGCATGCCAAGCAGATGCTCTGCCCGTGAGCCACAGCCCCTCCCCAAGTAGTGGGACAGGTCTCAAAATGGGGCGTTGCTGTTCAATATTTTGATTCATGCCTCAGCCCGATGGCAGCAATTTGCACCTTTGGCCCCTAGGAAAGATCCTTACCCACAAAGGCCACGTTCCCATAGTTCTCCAGCATGACTTCCCTGTACAGAGCTCTTTGTCCTGGATCCAGCAGGGCCCATTCGGCCTCAGTGAAATAGACGGCCACATCCTCAAATGAAAAGGGAGCCTGAAGGACAAAGAGGATTCCCTCGTCAGAGATCACGCCAGGAAGAGACGGCACACCGGAAGGGAGTAGTCTGGGAAGGGATGGTATGGGTAGAGGGAACGGCGTTCAAAGGAGCTCTTGCCTGGACAAAAGTAGGAGTGACCCAGGCTGTCCCACCCGCTCACCTCTCCGACCTGGACTGGAGGGGCAGCAGCCATTTCCACACCTCTGAAGAGATGACGGCTCAACAGCACCTCTTCACTGCCTGTTCCTGAAACAGAGGAGGAAGGAAGGAAGGGCCTTTGCTTGTTTCTCTCCTGCTTCATACTTCCCTTCCCAGGCAGCACACTCAGTCGTTGGAAGCCGCCCTGAGCCCCACTTGCGGGGAAAAGAGTGGGATATAAGTTGAGTAAACAAACAAACATATTCTACAGGGTCCCCATTACATTGAAGTTTTCTCCAGCCCTTCAGGCAAACACATGGTCAATGGCTGCCTACCTCGTGGAGAGGTCTGTGTCTGGGGAATCATGGACTCCGCACCCCAGGAAAAGAGACCTCCTTCCTGCAGCAAGGAGTGTTTATCATCTCTGTTTCTCCTCCCACTGACCCAGCCAGGCCAGGTCAAAGAGGCATTTCCTGGACATCTCCAGGAATCTCCTTCCTGAAGTCCCTTTAGCAATTCACACCTCCAACACTCTGTTCCCTGCTTAAAGAAGGGGGGAGAATTTGACTCACTCATTATCTTTCTTGCTAGATCCTTAGGATTTCTATGAAGGTAAGCTGGAAGGGACTGCTTCCGCCCTTCCTGCCTGCCTGTTCTCTGCCCAGGAGAGGGAACTTTTAAAACACACAGCGGAAGTTTTGCTCATTTCAAACCTCCGAACCAAAAAAATGCATTTCTTTACACATGTCACTGTCCAATTCGGCCCAGATGTGACCTGAGCACATCTGGAGACTCGAGGGTAATACCTTTCAGAGTGTCTCTTGGCATGCTAACTTCACAGCCAGGTTTTCAGCCAGACAAAACACCAACCTCACATCACACCTTCCCCGAGCCTTTCCCAAAGGCCCTCCCCAAAGCTCCTGGGGGGAGCATCGCCTGCCATCCCTACGCCAGTATCCCATTTCCCACAGCAGCCAACCAGATGCCCATATAAAGTTTGGCCACTGAAGCCAGATTTTCCCTGAATTATTCAGCCCTAGAAACTGATTTTCAGAGCTCTGCTGCCCCAGAAGGTGGAGGCTCCCTTTATTCACCGGGTTGAACAGCTCTGCCACCCTTTGTTTAGCTCTTATCTCATGAGCCACCCTGAGTTCCTCTTATGGAAGGAAGGTCAGATGTGACTATTCAAATTAATGGGAGGAATTGCCGACCAAGAATTTGTCTGATCTCCTCGTAGAGGCATCACAGTTAGTGGATGTTGAGTGCCACAAATTAACTGTGTTGTGTGAAGAAATGTTTAATTCTTTTCCTCAGTCTGAACGCTCTACCCATCCAATTCACAGGGTGCCCCAATTGCACCCGGGCAGGATGACTCCTTACCACTGGAGAGGGCATCTTGGGCACGCTCCACGGCCTGCGCCCTCTGCCCCTGCTCCAAGGAAGCTCCTACCGCCTCAGGGAATGTCGCTCCTGTCTTCAGGGATGGCCCCAACATCTGAAACAGCAGCAACAGAGAGGAGTAAGCGATGGAATGGGAAAGGGACCAAGGAATGGATCCTGCCCCACTCCCGAACTCGGCTCCCTTCCCTCTGCAGACCTGGTGGGGTAGCGGGAGAGATTGGAAGGTCTCTTGTAGAAGAGGCTGCTGAAGGAGGCTGTCAAACCTCCCACTGGGATGATGAACACTTGGTCTCGTGTCTGGCAGGGAACCTTTAGGACAAGGTCAGGTACCGTTGCTTGAATTGGACATACCTGGAGGGAATCCCCTCACCTGTTCTGCCTGCCTCTTCTCCTCGGCCTGGCTCAGGAGGAAACCTTCGGCCAGGCCACCACCTGGGAACTGGTCTCCGGCCCACATTCCCTGACCCAGCCCTGCATGTCTTGGGGCAGGAGAGTCAGGAACCGCTCCAGGATCACCAGGTCCAGGATCTGCTTCTTGCTGCGTCCCTCCGGCTTCAGCCACTGGTTGCCAAGGCGATGGAGCCGGCTGCAAACCTCTCGGGGCCCACCGCCCTCAGGGTAGCGGAACTGCCAGAAGCATCGGCAATGCAGATCTGGGATTGCACTGAGCTGAGAACGGATCTCTGGCACTGGGCCTTCCCAGAATTCAGCACCACTCCCAGCTGGGGGGGGGGATGGGGGCCTTTGCTTGTTGTCTTGCCAGTTCCAGGTCCTTCTGGGTCCTGGTGTTCCATCTCCTTCCCCTTCTCTTGGGTCACCCCTGATGGAGCAGAGATGCCTTCAGTCACTCGGCTAGGAAGAGGGGCTTCTCTTGGGGGGGGGGGAGAGGAGAGACACAGACAGTCACATGGGAAATCAAAGAGAATGGAGATACACCACTGAATATTACAAACCTTCACATGCTCAGGAGACGCACAGGATCAGGACAAAAGGGCTTCTTGTGGTTTTAGACCAGGATTAATATCATTTTTGTATGTTACAAACCAAGCTGTCATAAGAACATAAGAGAAGCCAGTGTTAGGTCAGGCCAGTGGCCCCTCCAGTCCAACACTCTGTGTCACACGGTGGCCAAAAACACCCCAGGTGCCCTCAGGAGGTCCAGCAGTGGGGCCAGGACACCAGAAGCCCTCCCACTGTTGCACCCCTACCCCCACCCAAAGCACGAAGAATATAGAGCATCACTTGCCCCAGACTGAGAGTTCCTATCTCTACCTTGTGGCTCAGAGCCACTGATAGACACCTCTGCTCCAAATATTTATCTATTTTCCTCTTGACGCCCTCCATGCTTGTAGCCGTGGCCACCTCTTGTCTCTATCTGCGCCATTTTTATTTTGCACAGCCGTGGGGGGGGGAGGGGGAGGACTCCTTGATGAATCATGCAGGGGGATCAGCAATGCCTCAGGCCCAGCCCTCCCCCCCCCTCGGAAACGGGAAAATCTGCACCTATGCGACCCGGAGGAAGCCGCGGCACTGGAGGGAGGGAAAGCGGGCCTTTCCGGGAATGCACCCCCCCCCAAGGTGCAGGGATCTTGCACCCCCCCCCTCCCCGGGAGCTGGCAACCCCGCCCCCCCCCCACGATCTCCAGCCAGGGACTCACCCGCAAGGACCCCTCCCGGCCACTCTCCCGGGGGCGCCTCCTCCTCCACGCGGCTTCTTTCTTCTCCGCCCCCCGCTCCGTCGGGCAACCCGGGGATTAACCCTTTGAGTCCTGCAGGGGAAGGGGAAGGAGGCGCCCGCCCCACGAGGCGGAGCTTCCCCCGGCTCCCGATGGGGCTACTCGGGAGGAGCACGGCCGGCGGGGCTGCTGCACTCCCCTGGGAAGCTCCGGCGCGTCTCCGGAAGAGGAGGAGGCTGCAGCGGCCGCCCCGCCCCTTCTTCGCCCCCCACCCCACCCCACCCCCGGGTGCCAGGAGGAGGAGGAGGGGGAGGGGGACCCCAAGACCCGGCCGGGGGGGGGGGGGGGTTCCGCCTGCGTCATTCGGCCATGTATTTCCGAGAGATGCGGGTGGCTCCGTGGCTCCCCCCACCCCCACCCCGCGAAGGAGCGCAGGACCCCTCCCCTCAAAAGGCGGCCCGGAAGGGTCCGAGATCGTTCGGATTTTTAAACAGCAGACGACCCCCCCCCCCCCCCGTCCCAAAGACGAGCTCTGCTTTTGCTCCAGGGTGAGATGTTGGGCGGGGGGGGGAGCAGAAACGACTTCGGGGGGGGGGGGCAACGCAGGGCATTGCACGTTTTATCCTCACCCCTGGCACAGCTGGAGCCTGCTTGGAGGGGGGGGGCTGGGAAACGCCTGCAGGGGGGGCGGGGGCAGGGCTGGGGGAGCTCTGCGCGCTGTAAGGCCTTAGAGAGTCCTAAGGGATTCCTTCCCTCCAGGAGAGCTGATCTCTGTCGCCTGGAGATCTCCCGGCCCCACCTGGAGGTTGACAACCCTCGTTCGGAGTCATTGCAAGCTGGCCGGAGAAAGAAACCGGAGCAAGAAGACCTCACAGGCTGCGCAGTCCGAATGCAAAACGGACACCGCAGCAAGAGGGCCTCAGAGAAGGGCTGCAGTTCCACTCATTCTCAGGGGGGAGGGCGGCTTTCTCTGCTGCTAGGGATCCCTTCCGGAATGAGCGGGAGACGCGCAGTCCAGGCCAGGTTAAGATTTCCGTATCTGGCGATTTCCCCAAAGAAAGCAGGGAGCTCTGGAGAGGATTTCTACCGACTGTTTCACCCGCTGTCATCCAGATCTCAGTCACACATGCCAGGTCCACTTTTTGCATTGCAAGATGTGAATGGGTCCTCCTTTTGCATCAGACTATCCACAACTAAACTTTGTTTACTTCACATATATGCCACCTTTCCCTTCACTGTAAGAAAGAAGCTTCCCTTATTCTCCAATAATTTATTTTAGGCTCATAACAACCCTGCGAGGTAGGTTAGACTGAGAGTGTGTGACTGGCCCAAGGTCACCCAGCGAGCTTCCGTGGCAGAGTGGCGATTGGAAGCGGGGTCTCCTGGATCCTGATCCCGCCCTCCAAGCACTCCCCCGCACTGCCTTCCCAAGACTTGGGGAGCCAAGAGTGCAGCCTCTAGGACCGGGGTCTCCAGCAGGGTTTCTGAGCCTGAGGGCACCTCTGGAATTCTGACACAGTGTGCTGGGTGCAAACGCAAAATGGCTGCCACAGAACCGAGAAAATTGGCGCCACATCTCACCTTCAGTCACCCAGTGAATATCCCCGTACTGCTGGTGGCAGCTGCTGCCAAAGCCACATCTCATTGAATCTGCACAGCCAATCAAATGTACAACGACCAATCACGCTGGGCACAATTCACCACCTGATCCTGCCCTCTTTCTAGAAACACTTGGCGGGCACCAGGAAAGGTATCAGCAGGCGCCCTGGCACTCAGGACACCATGTTCGAGCCCCCCTGGTTTAGAAGTTTGTGGTGACTAAATCTGTTGGCCCAAAAACTTGCATTTAAACCTCCATTCATAATTACAAACACCCCCTCCCCCCACAACCAGCTTTTCCCCTGAAACCATTTGTGGCTGAATTAACACAAGACAGATGACTGCTTTTCATGATTGATACTCTACATTCACAGATGAGACCCTGACAGTCTCTGCCTGGGATATTTTTGCAGCTTGGTGACATCAGGAAGTTCCAGATGCAATTCTTCACAGTGGAAACTGTGGACATGAGTGTGGTTTCTCATTTTAATACAGTGCTCATGCTAACGTAGGACTATTTCAGATTAACTTATTTGGTGGGACATTCCATGGACATCGGTGTGATCTTGCAGTATATATCGGTGGAGCCATTTAATAATCATGAGGATCCAAGCATTGAAGACAGTGTTTGTACCTTGGTGTGAGGCTTCTGAGTCAACACTACCAAGTCAGACCTTTGATGAAAGCAAAACTTCTTTATTCTCAATAATAGTTCAGGTACTCAATGTGGATCTTGCAGTATATTTTGGTGGAGCCATTTAATAATCATGAGGATCCACGTACTGAAGACAATGTTTCTACCTTGGCAATGCCCTGTGCTTTTGGTGGCTCATTCTGTGCTGATGGACATGAGGTGTGATTTGACGGTGAGTTCAGGGTGACCAAACAAAACAAGCCCCGGGATCCATGCTTCAGGATCATGGTGTTGCAGCGTGGTGTCTTGCATTTGTGGGCGAGTGTGTGCCTGTGTCTGGAAGTCAAGGCGACCTCTGGCAACTCCCACTGGGGCATAGAAGACGTTCAGAGATGTGGCCTGATCGCCTGTCTCTCGCCTCGTGGCCCTGGTATTCCTTGGAGGTCTCCCATCCAAATGCTTGCCAGGGTTGGCCCTGCTTAGCTCCTGAGATCTGATGAGACCAGGCTTGCCTGGGCTAGCCAAGTCAGGGTTGATCCATGATTTCTGTGGTGCAAGCCATGCCCATGGACATGTTTCAGTACTTTGGCGTCATCTGAAGAAGCGAGCAGTGGGTAATGAAAGCTCTTGCCCTGCCACAAGTTTTATTACTCCTTAAGGTACTACTGGCCTCTTGCTCTTTTCTGCTGCTACAGAGAGACCAACACGGCTACCCATCTTCATCTGTCTGCAAACCTGGCCACTACATTGCTCACCTATCGTTCCAGATCATAGAGATCAGTACATTAAATACAACTGGCCCAGTACCAATCCTCGTGGGACCCCACTGCTTCCTCCCCTCCACTGGGAAAACCGTCCATTGATTCCTACTCTTGGCTTCCTGTCAGAGCTGACTTATTGTGACCCTGCAGGGTTTTCAAGGCAAGAGGCATTCAGGGGTGGTTGGCCATTGCCTGCCTCCATATCACAACCCTGGCATCCCTTGGAGGTCTCCCATTCATATGCCATCCAGGGACTACTCTGCTTAGCTTCCGAGATCTGACCAGCCGGGGCCACTGATCCAGCTTCTGATAATAGCTGAGCCGTGGCATTCTGCACCAATTGGAGTTTCTGAATGGACTGAGGGAAGACCCATGGATAGTGCATTACAGTAGCCTAGTCTGGCGTGGATCCAGGTGGCCAGACCAGCTGTATCAAGGTAAGGGGCTATCTTATGGGTTAGTGGGAGTTGGGAATTGAGAGGAAGCATTATGCGGAGGGCTGTTAACTTGCTTGGACAGCACTCCTGTTGGATCTGATATAACCCCCAGGCTCTTAACTAAGTCAGCAAGGGGTCAGCCAAACTCCACCAGAAGTGGGGGGCATAATAGCATTTCAAACCTCCACCTTCCCTGCCAACATTGCCCCCATCTTTTCAGGGATTAGCTGCAGTTTGTTCACTCTCAGCAAATCTCCAACAGCCGAGCCCGACAGCAATTTAGGATTTCTGATGCCAGCGAATCCACCCTCCAGAGCAGCCATTTTCTCCAGGGGAACTGACCTCTGTTGTCCAGAGTTCAGCTGTAATTCTGGGAGATCTCCAGGCCCCACCTGAAAGCTGGCAACCCAAGGCCCTTGGCAGCAACCACTGGGTGACTTCATATTACCTGACCTGCCTGCCTCACCTAGGACTGGCTGCTGGATCCTTCTCAACTGCAGCCGCCTTAGGAAAGTCAATACAGTGTCCTGTCTCACAATCAAGATACCTTTATACTAGACTATTTCCAAAAGTAATCAGAATTCTGGAATTAACTTACACTCCTAAAGAAACGGAAGAGGAGGAATCCGTCTTCCCTGCAGGATCTGGCAAGGCCACACCCAAACCTAGCACCAAGGCAGCGGGGGCGGGGGGGAGTCCCACTACCTGCTTCCTTTTACAAGATGATGAAGGCGGAGTGGAAACACCCTGCCAAACCAAAGGCAACTAACTCGGCCTTTGGAAAATTCTACTCCTTGATTCCTGAGGCGTCTAGAAAAGTAAAATTGCCAGTAGTGGATGACCCCATCAATAGACTGGCCTCTGTATCGGTCCTCCCCATGGGACCAGATGGTCTCCCAAAAGACAACACAGACAAGCCTTATCTAAAGTTTAAAGTGTTCTCCAAGCCCCACCACACTGGCCAGCTGGCTTGACTCAGAGAAGTCATTTGTCTCTTTAAATTCCTTCTCCAAGTGGAGCCAGTGCGGTAGCAGAGGCAGGGGGCTTGGAGAACACATTTAAAGTTAAAGGTGTTCTCCATGCCCCCACCCTGTGCCCCCCCCCACTGGCTTGGAGAAGGCATTTGTCTCTTTAAATCCATTTTCCAAGCCAAGCCGGCTGGTGTGGGGGCATGGTTGGAGAGCACATTTAAAGTTAAACCTCTCCCTCCCTCCCTCTCCCCATTTATTTGCTTTCTTTCCTTCCTTCCCTCTCTCTCTGTTTCCACCTCTTTCATTCCTTCTTTCCCTCTCAATCAATACATGTTGCTCAAAGTCCAATTGACTTAGGAGTATTTCAGATATGCTGTGAGTTGAGAAATTGTCATTGTTGAATCAGCCAGTTATAGTAGAAGTACTTTATTTGCTTATGATTATTCTCGGCCCTTTACAGTGCAAGTGGATGCCTGTGAGAAAGTGGTGGGGGCCGTTTTGAGTCAAAGGGACGAGAATGGCGAGATGCATCCAATTATTTTTTTGAGTAGAAAGCTTCTCCCAAGAGAAAGAGTGTATGCGACTATTGAAAAGGAATGTCTCACAATTGTGTGGTCTTTGAATAAGCTATGACCATATTTGATGGGGACTAAGTTTTATGTTCAGTCTGATCACAATCCTTTGTCATTTTGAGATAAAATGAAGGGAAATAATGCTAGGATTCTGAGATGGGCTCTAAGTTTACAGGACTTTCAATTTGAAGTGGAGCATTTAAAGGGAAAGGAAAATGTTGTTGCTGATGCGTTGAGTAGGAAATAATGAGAAATGTAAAATTCCGCCTGATAACTAACTTGTCTTGTATTTCTCTTGTAGCAGGTCTAATAATGCGTGTGTAGTTAGGATCTGTATGTATTAGATAGAAATGTATGAACTCTGATGTATTTGTACTATCTTGTTAGGAATGTACCTAGTTTAAAAACTAGAGAACATTCTTTTGAAAAGGGACATGTCACGCCAGAGATACTGACTCGCAGAATCTTTCCTGATAGGAGCCTGTAAGTGTAGTCAGAATCAAGATGTTCTGTAATCTAAGTATATGGGAAAGAGCTGGGTCAAGGCAGCAGTTCTTAATTAGCCTAGGACGGGGATTGGAGAAGCTAAGAATAAGAATCCAGTCCTAGAGGCAGAAGGAATCTCTCGTCCTATTCATTCATGAACTTATCTGCATATGCACACCTCCACGAGTTTGAAGGAGCAAGGAAACCGGAGCTTCTGACAGCTTGACGAATGCCAGGAAGGCTGCACGAGGCCGTGAGGGAGCCAGAGGTTGCGGCAAGAATCTTCCTGAACTGCTCACCATGAGGTATTGTCCGGGTGCAGGGACTGCTTGCATTATAGCAAGTATCTGCAAGCAAGTAAGTCTGGGCTGCGCAGAAGGACCGAAGGAAATCCCTTGGACGGTTGGAACCAGGCTGGTGGCAACAAGCTTTGGGAGGCGTGGTCCAAGTTGTAAACCAAGCCCAAAGCTAAACACCAGGCAAGAGGGAATTGCATTCCCAGGAAGCAAGAACCTCTTACAGCATGTTTGTAGTTAGCTAGATTAGTCAGGGTTTTGTCTATTGTCTGTTTGTTTTATCTCCTTTGTTTTATCTCCTTAATAAACTGTATGTTTTGTGAGGTGGGAGTCTGAAGAAGATTTTGGGCAGTAGAGACATGTGCCCTTCCCACTCTCCTAAACAGAGCTCATTTTGTCAATGAAGATCCTTTAATATTGGGACTTAAGAATTTGCCTGTGATAACACTGCACCAAAACTCCACCTCTTCCTATGATGTCACTTTCTGAGCACTCCCCCAAACCTACCTCTTCCTCTGAAGTCACTTCCTTCTTACAAAATTCTAATTTAAACAACCACTTTGCTGCAGGGCAGCTGCCCTCCAGATGGCCGTACAGGCCATCAAGTCCCACCCCCTGCTCAATGCAGGATCAGCCTAGGGCATCCCTGACAAGGGTTTGTCCAGCCGCTGCTTGAAGACTGACGGGGTGGGGGAGGTCACCACCTCCCTGGGCAGCCGATTCCACTGCGGCACGACTCAGGTAGTAGGTGGTGTGAAAGACCTCTGCTCTGCCTGAGACCTTGGAGAGCCACTGCCAGTCTGTGAAGGCAATACGGACTTCAAGGGACTGATGGTCTGATTCAGTATGAGGCAGCTGTATGTCTTAGCACAGGGCGCAGTGGTCAGCAGTTCCCTTTTGCACAATCTGTCTACACAGGGACACAATCTGTCTACACATGCTGAATGCTACACTTCCAATCCATTTTCAATGCACTTTAACAATAATTTGCAAGTGGATTTTGCCGTTTCAATAAAATCCATTGTGAAGTGCGTTGAAAGTGCATTGTTCAATATGTGTGAAAGCAACATATGCCTCAAAAGGATTCAGCTGCTTGAAGAGAAATAGCTAGCAGAGGAACACAGTATCAGGAGATTGTGGCAAAAATGAATCAAATATGTCAGGGGTGGGCAATTGTTTTGGCTCGGGGGCCACTTTGTGGGAGCGAAGGTTAGCGGAGGGCCACACCTTTTAAAATGATTGCATTCATTAATTAACTTTGCATTTCAGAAAAGGTATAAATAGTATCATAAAAATCAATAAATATAAATTAAATAAAATCGTGGTAGTTTTATTCAATTTATTTATTGTGCTAATTTCATATCATCTATAGCTGCAAGCACATTTAATTTTAGAATCAGTTTAATGAGACAAATGTACCCTATCACACTTTTCTACAATTTTTTTTGAAATCAGGAGTGAGATTGCTTGTTGAGATTCTCATCACAGCCTGCAAGTTACTGTCTGTCAAATGTCTCTTAATGTCTATATTTACTCTTGTTGATCTTCATGCAAGAAAAACTTTGCTCACAAATATAGGTAGACCCAAATATAGAGAACATTTCCCCAGCAAATTTCTTCATACATGGAAATTTTTCAGTAGACAAAGATTTGAAAGTCAACTAATGTCACAGCATTGAACATTTCTTTCACAGTGTGATCTGACTGCATGTCAATAAGTTCAAGCTGCAGCTCCTCAGGTGCTGTATCAATATCAGCAGTGATGGGATAAGAGAGCAAATAGAATTTAGGCTCACTTTTCTTGAAGTCCTGAAATCTTCTTGTGACCTCGTCCTCCAAACTCTGCAGATGATCCCTAATCTAAGCAGAAACACTTTCAGGCACTTTCTGTTTGGTGGGCCGCAAAAAACTCTGTGGCGGGCCGCATGTGGCCCGTGGGCCGCAATTTGCCCACCGCTGAAATATGGGGATAATAAGCCTAAGTGAGAAACCACAAAGTCCAAAGAGGGGACCAAACTCATGGGAAAACCAGTGGCAGAGGACATGGTGTGTATGTGGATACAGCACAATCCTGGAAGTAATCCAGGATGTGAATTATCATGACAACAGAGCAATATTCTAAATTGTGCAGATCCAACTGCAGAGAAGTCACACAGAGATGAGTTCTCAAGGAAAGTAAAAAACTGGTGGTGGAGGGCTAAATAGTCCCAAGCTCTGAAGGAACAAATGAGAGAAGGAAAGCTAGGGATGAAGTAGAAATCACCCAAGGCACGGCTGACAGTGAACTCTTAAAATGAGTAATTAAAGTTTGGGGGAGGAGAGAAGAGAAGTCGCTATGGGACTGTAACCTGGGGGGCCCCATGAACTTTGAAGGCCCAAAAGCTAGAGGAGTAAACAGGACTGCCAACCTCCAGGTGGGACCTGGAGCTCTCCCAGAATTAGAACTGATCTCCAAGTGACAGAGATGAGTTCCCCTGGAGAAAATGGACGCTTTGGAGGATGACTCTTAGGCATTATATCCCACTGAAGTCTCACCCCCCCAACCCCTCCCTCCAGGTATCTCCAGATATCCCCCAAATCTCCAGGTATCTCCAACCCAGAGCTGGCCACCCTGGGAAGCCCTGGCAGATCTTGGAAAGGCAGAGACTCAACCCACTGCCTCCAAGGACTAAGCATGGGGTGGGGAGAGAAAGAGAGACCTCCAAAAAGAAAGCGGGGAGCAAGGGCGGCTGTGTCAGAGCCCAAAACATACCAGGATCAAACAGCTATTCCAAATAAGTGCTGACGAGGAAAGAAGCGTGATGGGGGGGGGGGATTTTTAGCCAGATCACACAATGTTCAGCATTTCACAGTTTACAGTCTGTTAAAAAGTTATGACTGACATTGCACTCTTGTCTCTGAAGGACTGAGAATTGCTTCCGTACCTTTAGAATTCGCAAAAATAAAGGGACATAGTATATTACGTAGGAACTCATGCCTTTAAATGTTGGAAGCCCAGTTCCAGCACAGCAAACGCCATGGTTTGAAGCCAGCAGCTAGCAATCAGGGCTGTTTTCATTGCTCTGACTGTGGATCAGGAACAGCTCCAGCGTGCAGAGAAAGATCAGAGCCCCCGGGAAGCAAGGCGACGAGGAGGGTGGGCTGCACGCCAAGTGAAACCTCCATCTGCCCACCCGCCTGTGCCCCTGTGGTCCAGCAGAGGAGTCAGCACTGTCAGCGGGGAAGACGAGAGAGGGGTGGTGTGAGTGGCTGCACAGGGACGGTGGAGGGGGAAATGACTGGAAATGGCAGGCAGTTGTGCCCAGAAGTGAAGGGACCCATGAGAGACGCTGAGAAAGTGCCGGACGCCCACAGGGACAGCTGGCAAATGCTAGGACTTCTGCTCCAGGGTGGGGATGGAGGAAATGGTTAGAGGCTGAGAGGGCGCAAAGGCAGCCAGGGCAGGAAGGAGCTTCTTTAGTAATGGGGGTCGATTTGGCTGAACTCTGAGACGGCATGTGGCTGGTTGTTTAGGGGCGTAAGACTGGAGCTGGCGCAGACCGCCATGGGGGGAGAGGGGGTAGCTATGCTGCCCAGCAGCAAGGGGCTCCACCACCCACCCAGCCCCGACAGAAAACTGCTTGCTGCTCACCTCGGTCTGCCGGCTTGGGAGGGGAGACACGCAGCCAGGCAGCCAGCCAGCAGATTGCCTGCCAAGTGAGGGCTGCCGGGAGCAGACGGGGCTAAGGAGGCGAGGCAGGGTGAGAGGCGGAGCCGGAGCCCCCTCCTTGTGCCGGTCGGAGACCTCCAGCTGTGGCATAGAGACTAATGCTAGAGCATCACAATGTGGCCACCATTTTATCCCCAGCTGGCAGATTTTTAAAAAGCGTCACTCCGACTGAATCTCTTTCCACATTCTGAGCATTCAAAACGTTACTCTCCTGAGTGGGTTCTCTGATGCTTCTGAAGATTGGCACTCTGACTGAATCGCTTTCCACACTCTGAGCATTCAAAAGGCTTCTCCCCTGTGTGCGTTCTCTGATGCAGTTTAAGATAGCTACTCTGACTGAAGCTCTTACCACATTCTGAGCATTCACAGGTTTTCTCTCCTGTGTGGGTTCTCTGATGCCTCTGAAGACTGCCACTGAGACTGAATTGCTTTCCACATTCTGAGCATTCAAAAGGCTTCTCCCCTGTGTGCGTTCTCTGATGCAGTTTAAGAGTGCTACTGTGATTGAATCTCTTTCCACATTCTGAGCATTCAAAAGGCTTCTCCCCTGTGTGGATTCTCTGATGTAGTTGAAGATTGTCACTCCAACTGAATCTCTTTCCACATTCTGAGCATTCAAAAGGTTTCTCTCCTGAGTGGGTTCTCTGATGCTTTTGTACACTGTCACTCCGACTGAATCTCTTTCCACATTCTGAGCATTCAAAAGGTTTTTCCCCTGTGTGGGTTCTCTGATGATTCTGAAGATTGCCATTGAGACTGAATCTCTTTCCACATTCTGAGCATTCAAAAGGTTTTTCCCCTATGTGGGTTCTCTGATGCTGTTGAAGATGGCTACTCTGACTGAATCTCTTTCCACATTCTGAGCATTCAAAGGGTTTCTTCCCTGTGTGGGTTCTCTGATGCTGTTGAAGAGTGTCACTGAGACTGAATCTCTTACCACATTCTGAGCATTCAAAAGGTTTTTCCCCTGTGTGGGTTCTGTGATGCTTCTGAAGAGTGCCATTGAGACTGAATCTCTTACCACACTCTGAGCATTCAAAAGGTTTTTCCCCTGTGTGGGTTCTCTGATGCTTCTGAAGACTGTCACTCTGACTGAATCTCTTTCCGCACTCTGAGCATTCAAAAGGTTTCTCCCCTGTGTGGGTTCTGTGATGCTTCTGAAGATGGACACTCTGACTGAATCTCTTACCACATTCTGAGCATTCAAAAGGTTTTTCCCCTGTGTGGGTTCTCTGATGATTCTGAAGAGTGCCATTGAGACTGAATCTCTTACCACATTCTGAGCATTCAAAAGGTTTTTCCCCTGTGTGGGTTCTGTGATGCTTCTGAAGATGGACACTCTGACTGAATCTCTTACCACATTCTGAGCATTCAAAAGGTTTTTCCCCTGTGTGGGTTCTCTGATGATTCTGAAGAGTGCCATTGAGACTGAATCTCTTACCACATTCTGAGCATTCAAAAGGTTTTTCCCCTGTGTGGGTTCTCTGATGATTCTGAAGATTGCCACTCCGACTGAATCTCTTTCCACACTCTGAGCATTCAAAAGGTTTCTCCCCTCTGTGTATTTTCTGGTGCACAATGAGCTGTGATCTGTTTCTGAAGTCCTTTCCACACTGAATGGATTTACTTGCCTTCATTATCCCATGCTTTGCAAAACATTCATGACCCTTTCTTCCATTTGGCTTCTCAACCATATGGCCGCCTTTCTTTCTCTTTGGTCTGCCTCGATTCCAGATGTTTTCTTTCAAGTCTTCATTTTTATATCTCTTTGGCCTTTGCTGATGAAGTTCCTCACCCTCCTCATTCCTCTGATCATCTTCTGCTGAAATAAACAGAGAGATCCTGTTAGCACCTGGGAGGGCGGGTAAGGTCAAAAGGCAATAGGAAAGGACTGATGGCCCTTTGGTTTGGGTGATCTTAACCGCCACCACCCACCTTTCCCCAGAATGTCTAGTATTTAAGGACACTTCACCCCCTCAAGAGCCACAGCTGAGTTCTTGCCCAGAAGGAGTTTCCGAGCCTCCACATTTCAGGGCCCCAGAAGGCCTCCTTCCCCAGCCAGGTGTATGACTGTACCAAAACAACTGCTGCTCAGAACTGAATCAGAAATCCCCCCTAACTATTCCTTGCCTGTTCCCTTGACATAACCAGGAAGGACACTTAATTGGGCTGCTAGGACCACCTGACCCTAGAGAGGCAGAAGGTATAATATGGGAATATAGCAGAAGGAAGCCATGCTACCTTTTAGCGCATAACTTCCTAGTACGCCTTGATATTTTCTTGCTTCATCATGATGGATAGTTTCAGGTAGAGTAACTGCAACGAGTGGTGCCATCTTATACCAAGTATCTCATAAGCCCCTTAAGGGCTAACCAAATATGCGGCAGAGTATGAGCTTTCATGAGTCAGTGCTCACATCTTCAGATATTGCTGGAAGCTGCCCTGAGCATTCAGGAAAGGAGTGGGATGTAAGTGGAAGAACTATCTGAAGAAGTGAGCAGTGACCCACGAAAGCTCCTCCCCTGCCAGACGTTTTCTTAGTCTCTAAGGTGCAGCTGGACTCTGGCTCTTTTCTACTGCTGCAGACAGACAAACATGGCTACCCACCTTCAAGTATGTCATGTACTAGATAGAACAGCTGGCTTTTCTTGCTTTTCTGCTGCTAAGTTGCAGAAACTATGCACTTTAGAGATGTCTTAATTCTTAAATTTTTAAACTTCTATTTTTTAAAGGGGCCTGCTTTACTTGTGTGCACCCTTACTTGCGTGCACCCTCCTCATGAACCCACTGAAGTGGCTGCTGCTCAGGTACAAGGAGTGGTGGCCCAGGGGGACACAGGCTGCGGTTCCTGACACGGCCATTTCCAAATCACAGGCAGAGCGGATGTTTGGAATCCCATCCCAGGGCAAAGGGTGTGTTGTAAAGGTTAGCCGCAGAGAAATGAGGATCTGGCCACTCCCAGAGTCTTTCTCTCATCATAAGAACGTAAGAACGCCCTGCTGGATCAGACCAGTGAGGGTCCTTCTAGTCCAGCCTCTTGCTTCACACAGCACCCAGCCAGTTCCCCTGGAGGGTGAACAACAGGGCACAGAGGCTGAGGCCTTCCCGAGAGCCAGTTTGGTGTCGTGGTTAAGTGTGCGGACTCTTAGAAACATAGAATACACTCAAATGTTTCGGCACACCCTCTAAGAGCTGCACTGATGAAAATTTGAACAAGCATTAAGAACAAATTTTATATAAATATACCTAAATGGGTTTCGCCACTGGAGGCTTTTATTAAGAAGAAGAAAAGAAGAAGAGATTAGATTTATATCCCGCCCTTCACTCACTTGGGAGTCTCAGAGCGGCTTACAAACTCCTTTTCCCTTCCCTTCCCCACAACAGACACCCTGTGAGGTAGGTGGGGCTGAGAGAGCTCTTTCCCAGGCTGTCCTTGAGGGAACAGCTGGTACAGAACTATGGCTTGCCCAAGGTCATCCAGCCAGGTGCAAGCGGAGGAGTGGGGAATCAAACCCGGCTCTCCCAGATTAGAGTCCGCGCACTTAACCACTACACCAAACTTCTTTATTGAGTCAAAACAAAATATTGAGTTATGAAGTGTTATTAAACAGTGATGGAAATATTAAATCGGAGACCCAATTAAGAAATGAAGAGGGAATTAATTTAACTTGGTGGGAGACTATTCAACTTCTTTCGAGATATAAGGAAGATAAAAAGATTGGTTTTTGTAGAAATTCAAACATGTTAGATGCTCTTTGGTTAAATAACGACTTTAAATTAATAAAGAAATTACATGAGGTTATTCTAAAATATGAAATGCAGGATGGAGAAATTAAACATGTGATGTTAAAATGGATGGAAGACTTTGGTTATAATACAGACATTAATAAGTGGCCAAAAATTTGGAAATCAATTAAGTTTTTAACGGCTGTGAATTATAAAGAAAACATCTATAAACTTTTTTATAGATGGCACTGGTCACCTGATAGATTGAGTACATGTTTTAAATCCGCCTCTAACCTCTGTGGGGTATGTGGGAAGAATAGCGGGACACTCTATCATATGTGGTGGTCTTGCAAAGAAGTGCAAAAGTTTTGGGGGATGATCAAGAAACTGATCTTTGAAATTACGGATTATGATTTGGATCTGGAAGCAGAGTTTTATTTGTTGAACATGTTACCGGATAACTTAGTATTATTGGATCAAAAGTGAATAGCATATATATTAACAGCAGCGCGTATAGTGCAGGCGAGACTTTGGAAAGCATCTTTGCTACCAAGAAGAGAAGAAATAGTCAATAAATTATAGGAATGGGCTGAACTGGACAGATTGAGCTATCTAATGAATATGGTGAACAAAGTTGACCCTATTACTGTGTGGTCCAAATTCCTTACTTGGTTGGAATAATGTTTGTGCTCGTTATGTATAAGATCATCTCATGTGTTGAATTATTTTATATATTGTTAAGAAAATACAGTAAAACTTTTTCAAAAAAGAAAGAACACCAGAGAAGCCAAGGTTGGATCAGGCCAGTGGCCCATCTAGTCCAACACTCTGTGCCACACAGTGGCCAAAAACACCAGGGGCCCTCAGGAGGTCCAGCAGTGGGGCCAGGACACTAGAAGCCCTCGCAGTTATTGTTTTAACTGGAGATGCTGGGGATTGAACCTGGGGCCTGAGCCACAGCCCCTCCCCAAGTAGGTGGACAGGTCTCAAAATGGGGCGTTGCTGTTCAATATTTTGATTCATGCCTCAGCCTGATGGCAGCAATTTGCACCTTTGGCCCCTAGGAAAGACCCTTACCCACAAAGGCCACGTTCCCATAGTTCTCCAGCATGACTTCCCTGTACAGAGCTCTTTGTCCCAGATCCAGCAGGGCCCATTCCGCCTCAGTGAAATAGACGGCCACATCCTCAAATGAAAAGGGAGCCTGAAGGACAAAGAGGATTTCCTCGTCAGAGATCACGCCAGGAAGAGACTGCACACTGGAAGGGAGTAGTCTGGGAAGGGATGGTATGGGTAGAGGGAACGGCGTTCAAAGGAGCTCTTGCCTTGACAAAAGGAGGAGGGACCCAGGCTGTCCCACCCGCTCACCTCTCCTACCTGGACTGGAGGGGCAGCAGCCATTTCCACACCTCTGAAGAGATGACGGCTCAACAGCACCTCTTCACTGCCTGTTCCTGAAACAGAGGAGGGAGAAAGGGCCTTTGCTTGTTTCTTTCCCGCTTCAAACGCCCCTTCCCAGGAGTTTGAAACCTTGCCCTGGCAGCACACTCAGTCGTTGGAAGCCGCCCTGAGCCCCACTTGCGGGGAAAAGAGTGGGATATAAGTTGAGTAAAGAAACAAACATATTCTACAGGGTCCCCATTACATTGAAGTTTTCTCCAGCCCTTCAGGCAAACACATGGTCAATGGCTGCCTACCTCGTGGAGAGGCCTGTGTCTGGGGAATCATGGACTCCGCACCCCAGGATAAGAGACCTCCTTCCTGCAGCAAGGAGTATTTATCATCTCTGTTTCTCCTCCCACTGACCCAGCCAGGCCAGGTCAAAGAGGCATTTCCTGGACATCTCCTTCCTGAAGTCCCTCTAGCATTTCACACCTCCAACACTCTGTTCCCTGCTTGAAGAAGGGGGGAGAATTTGACTCACCCATCATCTCTCTTGCTAGATCCTTAGCATTTGTATGAAGGTAAGCTGGAAAGAAGTGCCTTCCACCCTTCCTGCCTGCCTGTTCTCTGCCCAGGAGAGTGAACTTTTAAAACACAGAGTGGAAGTTTTGCTCATTTCAAACCTCCGGACCAAAAAAATGCATTTCTTTACACATGTCACTGTCCAATTCGGCCCAGATGTGACCTGAGCACATCTGGAGACTTAAGGGTAATACCTTTCAGAGTGTCTCTTGGCATGCTAACTTCACAGCCAGGTTTTCAGCCAGACAAAACACCAACCTCACACCACATCTGCCCCAGGCCTTTCCCAAAGGCCCTCCCCAAAGCTCCTGCAGGGAGCATCGCCTGCCATCTCTACTCCAGTATCCCATTTCCCACAGCAGCCCACCAGATGCCCATATAAAGTTTGGCCACTGAAGCCAGATTTTCCCTGAATTATTCAGCCCTAGAAACTGGTTTTCAGAGCTCTGCTGCCCCAGAAGGTGGAGGCTCCCTTTATTCACCGGGTTGAACAGCTCTGCCACCCTTTGTTTAGCTCTTATCTCATGAGCCACCCTGAGTTCCTCTTATGGAAGGAAGGTCAGATGTGACTATTCAAATTAATGGGAGGAATCGCCCTCCAAGAATTTGTCTGATCTCCTCTTAGAGGCATCACAGTTAGTGGATGTTGAGTGCCACAAATTAACTGTGTTGTGTGAAGAAATGTTTAATTGTTTTCCTCAGTCTGAACGCTCTACCCGTCCAATTCACAGGGTGCCCCAACTGCACCCGGGCAGGATGACTCCTTACCACTGGAGAGGGCATCTTGGGCACGCTCCACGGCCTGCGCCCTCTGCCCCTGCTCCAAGGAAGCTCCTACCGCCTCAGGGAATGTCGCTCCTGTCTTCAGGGATGGCCCCAACATCTGAAACAGCAGCAACAGAGAGGAGTAAGCGATGGAATGGGAAAGGGACCAAGGAATGGATCCTGCCCCACTACCGGACTGTGCTCCCTTCCCTCTGCAGACCTGGTGAGGTAGCGGGAAGGATCGGAAGTTCTCTCGCAGAAGAGGCTGCTGAAGGAGGCTGTTAAACCTCCCACTGGGATGATGAACACTTGGTCTCGTGTCTGGCAGGGAACCTTTAGGACAAGGTCATGTATCGTTGCTTGAATTGGACATACCTGGAGGGAATCCCCTCACCTGTTCTGCCTGCCTCTTCTCCTCAGCCTGGCTCAGGAGGAAACCTTCGGCCAGGGCCACCGCCTGGGAACTGGTCTCCGGCCCACATTCCCTGACCCAGCCCTGCATTTCCTGGGGCAGGAGAGTCAGGAACCGCTCCAGGATCACTAGGTCCAGGATCTGCTTCTTGCTGCGCCCCTCCGGCTTCAGCCACTGGTTGCCAAGGCGATGGAGCCGGCTGCAAACCTCTCGGGGCCCACCGGCCTCACGGTAGCAGAACTGCCAGAAGCATCGGCAATGCAGATCTGGGATTGCACTGAGCTGAGAATGGATCTCTGGCACCGGGCCTTCCCAGAATTCAGCACCACTCCCAGCTGGGGGGGGGGGGGGGGGATGGAGGCCTTTGCTTGTTGTCTTGCCAGTTCCAGGTCCTTCTGGGTCCTGGTGTTCCATCTCCTTCCCCTTCTCTTGGGTCACCCCTGATGGAGCAGAGATGCCTTCAGTCACTCGGCTAGGAAGAGGGGCTTCTCTTGGGGGGGGGGGGGGAGAGAGACACAGGCAGTCACATGAGAAATCAAAGAGAATGGAGATACACCACTGAATATTACAAACCTTCACATGCTCAGGAGACGCACAGGATCAGGACAAAAGGGCTTCTTGTGGTTTTAGACCAGGATTAATATCATTTTTGTATGTTACAAACCAAGCTGTCATAAGAACATAAGAGAAGCCAGTGTTAGGTCAGGCCAGTGGCCCCTCCAGTCCAACACTCTGTGTCACACGGTGGCCAAAAACACCCCAGGTGCCCTCAGGAGGTCCAGCAGTGGGGCCAGGACACTAGAAGCCCTCCCACTGTTGCACCCCTACCCCCACCCAAAGCACCAAGAATACAGAGCATCACTTGCCCCAGACTGAGAGTTCCTATCTCTACCTTGTGGCTCAGAGCCACTGATGGACCTCTGCTCCAGATGTTTATCTAATTCCCTCTTGAAACCGCCCATGCTTGTAGCCGTGGCCACCTCTTGTCTCTCTTTGTGCCATTTTTATTTTGCACAGCCGTGGGGGGGGGGGGGAGGTGGAGGACTCCTTGATGAATCATGCAGGGGGATCAGCAATGTCTCTCAGGCCCAGTCCCAGTCCCCCCCCCCCCTTGCTGGAGGGAGGGCTCGGGGGCTTTGCTCCCATGCGCGGCCCCCCCCCCCTCCACAAAGCGGGCCTTTCCGGGAATGCACCCCCCCCCCCTCCAAGGTGCAGGGATCTTGCAACCCCCCCCCCTCCCCGGGAGCTGGCAACCCCGCCCCCCCCCACGATCTCCAGCCAGGGACTCACCCGCAAGGACCCCTCCCGGCCACTCTCCCGGGGGCGCCTCCTCCTCCACGCGGCTTCTTTCTTCTCCGCCCCCCGCTCCGTCGGGCAACCCGGGGATTAACCCTTTGAGTCCTGCAGGGGAAGGGGAAGGAGGCGCCCGCCCCACGAGGCGGAGCTTCCCCCGGCTCCCAATGGGGCTACTCGGGAGGAGCACGGCCGGCGGGGCTGCTGCGCTCCCCTAGGAAGCTCCGGCGCGTCTCCGGAAGAGGAGGAGGCTGCAGCGGCCGCCCCGCCCCTTCTTCGCCCCCCACCCCCGGGTGCCAGGAGGAGGAGGAGGAGGAGGGGGACCCCAAGACCCGGCCGGGGGGGGGGGGGTTCCGCCTGCGTCATTCGGCCATGTATTTCCGACAGACCCGGGGGTCTCCGTGGCCCCCACCCTCGCGAAGGAGCGCAGGACCCCTCCCCTCAAAAGGCGGCCCGGAAGGGTCCGAGATCGTTCGGATTTTTAAACAGTAGACCCCCCCCCCCCCCCGTCCCAAGGACGAGCTCTGCTTTTGCTCCAGGGTGAGATGTTGGGGGGGGGGCAGAAACGACTGCGGGGGGGGGGGCAACGCAGGGCATTGCGCGTTTTATCCTCGCCCCTGGCACAGCTGGAGCCTGCTTGGAGGGGGGGCTGGGAAACGCCTGCAGGGGGGGGCAGGGCTGGGGGAGCTCTGCGCGCTGTAAGGCCTTAGAGAGTCCTAAGGGATTCCTTCCCTCCAGGGGAGCTGATCTCTGTCGCCTGGAGATCTCCCGGCCCCACCTGGAGGTTGACAACCCTAGTTCGGAGTCATTGCAAGCTGGCCGGAGAAAGAAAACGGAGCAAGAAGACCTCACAGGCTGCGCCGTCTGAATGCAAAACGGACACCGCAACCAGAGGGCCTCAGAGAAGGGCTGTAGTTCCTCCCGCCCCCCCCCCCCCCCCCATTCTCGGGGGCGAGGGCAGCTTTCTCTGCTGCTAGGGATCCCTTCCGGAATGAGCGGGAGATGCAGTGCAGTCCAGGCCAGGTCAAGATGTCCCTCTTCAGCGATTTCCCCAAAGAAAGCAGGGAGCTCTGGAGAGGATTTCTGCGGGCCAAGGCCCCAGCCTGGGGGGAGGCCGGAGAACTCGCCTGCGTGACCTGTCCAGCTGCTTTCTGTGTGCGGCACAAGAACAAGCCCACCAAGTTCCAAAGCGGAGCTGAAGCTTCCTTGGCTGCCCTTGGACTGCGACTGATGCAGCTTCCCTGCTTGCTGGAGCTCGGCTGCGGAGGCTGGGCCTTTATGCAGATGGCCAAAGTGGGCGGCCGTGTTGGTCTGCCTTGTCAAGGAGCTGGTGTGTTAGCACCAGAGCAGAGTGCTCAGTAAAGTGCAGAGCCAAAATCCCACAGAGTCCAATGTCCACGCAGTCAAGTAGGGAAGGAATATACACAAGGTTTATTTACAAAGTCCTGTTGCTCAGTGTAGGTATACACAATTCAGTACACCAACTGACAGATCGCTACGCCAAACACTGCTATACACTGGAGAGAGAAAATGACTGTACAATGAATGCTTATATACATTGACTGACCAATCAGCATTAGCTGCTGAGTCACTCTGACTGCTGTACAATGTCCACTGTACAAACTAGTCAGAACTGGTTTGCCCCAGCTAGAACTGCTAGCCTTGGAGCTGTGAGCTGTCATTGAGATTGACACCATCTAGAATCAGAAACTCATATCTTCCTGCCTTGTCAGGTCCAGTGGCACCTCAGAGAGTTTCTGGAGCTTCCGTGGAAACTCTGCCACATTAAACCGTGATGGGAACACAAACCACAGAAAAGCTGACATCCTGCCTCAGGGGGGCTCAGCCACAAGGTTCTGCTGGTGCGCTAGGCGTCCTACACCAGGCCAACGGATCAATACCAGAGACCTTTGGCACCAGGAGTGTTTTGAAGGAGAGAAGCACACTCCCCCCCCCCCCCCCCCGGCCTTTTGTCCGAGACTCATGAAGGACCGAAAACCCCGGAGGGGCTAGCTCTGTCAGGGCGACTGTTTCACCCGCTGTCATCCAGGTCTCAGTCACACATGCCAGGTCCACTTTTTGCATTGCAAGATGTGAATGGGTCCTCCTTTTGCATCAGACTACCCACAACTAACTTTGGTTACTTCAGATATATGCCACCTTTCCCTTCACTGTAAGAAAGAGGCTTCCCTCATTCTGCTATATTTTATTTTAGGCTCACAACAACCCTGCGAGGCAGGTTAGACTGAGAGTGCGTGACTGGCCCAAGGTCACCCAGCGAGCTTCCGTGGCAGAGTGGCGATTGGAAGCGGGGTCTCCTGGATCCTGATCCCGCCCTCCAAGCACTCCCCCGCACTGCCTTCCCAAGACTTGGGGAGCCAAGAGTGCAGCCTCTAGGACCGGGGTCTCCAGCAGGGTTTCTGAGCCTGAGGGCACCTCTGGAATTCTGACACAGTGTGCTGGGTGCAAACGCAAAATGGCTGCCACAGAACCGAGAAAATTGGCGCCACATCTCACCTTCAGTCACCCAGTGAATATCCCCGTACTGCTGGTGGCAGCTGCTGCCAAAGCCACATCTCATTGAATCTGCACAGCCAATCAAATGTACAACGACCAATCACGCTGGGCACAATTCACCACCTGATCCTGCCCTCTTTCTAGAAACACTTGGCGGGCACCAGGAAAGGTATCAGCAGGCGCCCTGGCACTCAGGACACCATGTTCGAGCCCCCCTGGTTTAGAAGTTTGTGGTGACTAAATCTGTTGGCCCAAAAACTTGCATTTAAACCTCCATTCATAATTACAAACACCCCCCCCCCCCCCAACAACCAGCTTTTCCCCTGAAACCATTTGTGGCTGAATTAACAGAAGACAGATGACTGCTTTTCATGATTGATTTGGGGGTCTCCATCTTGTGGACTTGATACTCTACATTCACAGATGAGACCCTGACAGTCTCTGCCTGGGATATTTTTGCAGCTTGGTGACATCAGGAAGTTCCAGATGCAATTCTTCACAGTGGAAACTGTGGACATGAGTGTGGTTTCTCATTTTAATACAGTGCTCACGCTAACGTAGAACTATTTCAGATTAACTTATTTGGTGGGACATTCCATGGACATCGGTGTGCTCTTGCAGTATATTTTGGTGCAGCCATTTAATAATCATGAGGATCCAAGCATTGAAGACAGTGTTTGTACCTTGGCAATGCCCTGTGTTTTTGGTGGCTCATTCTGTGCTGATGGACATGAGGTGTGATTTGACGGTGAGTTCAGGGTGACCAAAAAAAACAAGCCCCGGGATCCATGCTTCAGGATCATGGTTTTGCAGTGTGGTGTCTTGCATTTGTGGGCGAGTGTGTGCCTCTGTCTGGTAGTCAAGGCGACCTCTGGCAACTCCCACTGGGGCATAGAAGACGTTCAGAGATGTGGCCTGATCGCCTGTCTCTCGCCTTGTGGCCCTGGTATTCCTTGGAGGTCTCCCATCCAAATGCTTGCCAGGGTTGGCCCTGCTTAGCTCCTGAGATCTGACGAGACCAGGCTTGTCTGGGCTATCCAAGTCAGGGTTGATCCATGATTTCTGTGGTGCAAGCCATGCCCATGGACATGTTTCAGTACTTTGGCGTCATCTGAAGAAGCGAGCAGTGGCTAATGAAAGCTCTTGCCCTGCCACAAGTTTTATTACTCTTTAAGGTGCTACTGGCCTCTTGCTCTTTTCTGCTGCTACAGAGAGACCAACACGGCTACCCATCTTCATCTGTCTGCAAACCTGGCCACTACATTGCTCCCCTATAGTTCCAGATCATAGAGATCAATACATTAAATACAACTGGCCCAGTATCGATCCTCATGGGACCCCACTGCTTCCTCCCCTCCACTGGGAAAACCGTCCATTGATTCCTACTCTTGGCTTCCTGTCAGAGCTGATTTATTGTGACCCTGCAGGGTTTTCAAAGCAAGAGGGATTCAGGGGTGGTTGGCCATTGCCTGCCTCCATATCACAACCCTGGCATCCCTTGGAGGTCTCCCATTCATATAGCATCCAGGGCCTACTCTGCTTAGCTTCCGAGATCTGACCAGCCGGGGCCACTGATCCAGCTTCTGATAATAGCTGAGCCGTGGCATTCTGCACCAACTGGAGTTCCTGAATGGACTGAGGGAAGACCCATGGATAGTGCATTACAGTAGCCTAGTCTGGCGTGGATCCAGGTGGCCAGACCAGCTGTATCAAGGTAAGGAGCCATCTTATCAGTTAGTGTGAGTTGGGTGTAGGGAGGAAGCATTATGCAGAGGGGTGTTAACTTGCTTGGACAGCACTCCTGTTGGATCTGATATAACCCCCAGGCTCTTAACTAAGTCAGCAAGGGGTCAGCCGAACTCCACCAGAAGTGGCGAGCATAATAGCATTTCAAATCTCCACCTTCACAACCAACATTGCCCCTGTCTTTTCAGGCATTAGCTGCAGTTTGTTCGCTCTCAGCCAATCTCCAACAGCCGAGCCTGACAGCAATTTAGGATTTCTGATGCCATAGAATCCACCCTCCAAAGCAGCCATTTTCTCCAGGGGAACTGACCTCTGTTGTCCAGAGTTCAGCTGTAATTCTGGGAGATCTCCAGGCCCCACCTGGAAGCTGGCAACCCGAGGCCCTTGGCAGCAACCACTGGGTGACTTCATACCACCTTACCTGCCTGCCTCGCCTAGGGCTGGCTGCTGGATTCTTCTCAACAGCAGCCGCCCAAGGAAAGTCAGTACAGTGTCCTGTCTCACAATCAAGACTTCCCGCCCAGGACCTTTATACTAGACTATTTCCAAAAGTAATCAGAATTCTGGAATTAACTTACACTCCTAAAGAAACGGAAGAGGAGGAATCCGTCTTCCCTGCAGGATCTGGCAAGGCCACACCCAAACCTA
This sequence comes from Lepidodactylus listeri, assembly GCA_029233225.1. Lineage (NCBI taxonomy): Eukaryota > Metazoa > Chordata > Lepidosauria > Squamata > Gekkonidae > Lepidodactylus > Lepidodactylus listeri. Next base: position 2,724,327 of record JARCFY010000002.1, read on the forward strand.
GCACCAAGGCAGCGGGGGCGGGGGGGAGTCCCACTACCTGCTTCCTTTTACAAGATGATGAAGGCGGAGTGGGAACACCCTGCCAAACCCAAGGCAACTAACTCGGCCTTTGGAAAATTCTACTCCTTGATTCCTGAGGCGTCTAGAAAACTAAAATTGCCAGTAGTGGATGACCCCATCAATAGACTGGTCTCTACATCGATCCTCCCCATGGGACCAGATGGTCTCCCAAAAGACAACACAGACAAACGTGTTGAACAAGTACTGAGAAGGGACTTCGAGGCCTCTGCAAATTCCCTCAGAGCTTCTGTTCCAGGTTCTCTGTTTGCTAGAGCAGCCTACGCCTGGTCATGAGATCTGGCCAAAGCAGACAGTGGCAACCCAAAGGAGCTAAAGGATGAGCTGAAGAAAACAGCCTTAGCCACAGCCTTTGCCGCAGATGCAACACTAGATGCAGTCTAGCAGTCTGCACGTAGTATGGCCTGCAGCGTCACTGCCGGGCGTAACACTTGGCTCAGGAGCTGGGACGCAGATCCATCAGCACGGGCAAAAGTAGCCGCGGTCCCATTCAAAGGCACGAAGCTTTTTGGAGAAGATCTGGATCGCTACCTGCTTGAAGACAAGGATAAAAAGAAGGTGCTCCCGTCTAAGAAGAGAGAGGGGAAAACCAGAAGAGGCCAGGAGTCCTTTTGTGACACCAGGAGAGATTCGAAACCTGGCAGTAGCAGACCATACAAACCAAAGTGGCAACACAAGTTTAAGGATGGTAAATCACCCTCTTCCTCCTTTACAGCCAGAAATCCCAATAATGGGAAGAACACTAAAAAAGCATGACTGTGCTGAGGTGGGAAGGGAAATCAGCATCCTAAGTCGCCTACAGAGATCTGCACATGTCTGGGAAAACTCCATTAAAGACAGATGGGTGAAGGAAACAGTCTCAGAAGGCTGCTCCCTGGAATTGCATTCCCTTCCTCCTTCACGTTTACTAGAACTACCATGGAACAAGGCACGGGTGAAACACACACAGCTGCAAGGAGCCATTGCCGGCCCCGCCAGCGAGCCCCGTCCCGCCCCTGGCCGCCGGCCCCGCCAGCGAGCTCCGTCCCGCCCCCAGCCACCTTCCGCGGGGCCGCGGCTGGCCGCCGGCCCCGCAACCGAGCCCCGTCCCGCCCCCAGCCACCTTCCGCGGGGCCACGGCTGGCCGCCGGCCCCGCAACCAAGCCCCGTCCCGCCCCCAGCCACCTTCCGTGGGGCCGCGGCTGGCCGCCGGCCCCAGGAAAAAAACTCTCCCTCCCCCAGTCACCCCCAGAACCCCCCCCTCCCTCCCCCACTCAACAGTTCCCTGGGCCCAAAGGAGGGAGAAGCCGGGCCTGAGTGGCTTAACACCACTCAGGCCCAAGCAAGGGGGGGTAGGGAAAGCCAGCCCCAGTGTGGGGAGAAGCACCCCTCCCTTCCTTCCCTCTCTCCCCCCACCTACCTACCTGTTCCTTCCTTCCCCCCTTCCTCCCTCTCTCCCCCCTTCCTTCCTTCCTTTCTTTTCTCTCTCTCCCAACTACCTACCTACCTTACTGTTCCTTTCTTTCTTCCTTCCCCTTTCTTCCTCCCTCCTTCCTTCCTTTCTTTCTTCCTTCCCCCCTCCCTCCTTTTTTTTCTTTCTTTCTTTTCTCTCCCCCACCTACCTACCTTCCTTCCTGTTCCTTTCCTTCTTTCCTTCCCCCTCCCTCCCGTCTGGCCTTCTGACACACTGCCCATGACGTCATTCCGGTGACGTCAGGGGGTGTGGAATATGCAAATGAGTTATGCTAATGAGCTCCTGCACCTCTTTTTTTACGAAAGGACCCCTGGAAATCGTCCTGGCTGCAGAGAGATCTCAGGGAGTCTACTCAGTATTGTTCATAGTCCCGAAGAGGAACGGAGACATAAGGGCCATTCTGGACATCAAGTGGCTCAACAGGAGAGTGGTGAAGAAGAAGTTCAAGGTGGAAACCATGAAGTCCATACTGTCAGCCATACAAAAGGGGGACTTTGTGACATCAATAGATCTCTCGGAGGCATACCTCCACATTCCAATCCGAGAAGCTCCTCGCAGATTCCTCCGCTTTGCCTACCACAATCGACACTACCCATACCGGGCACTTCCCTTTGGCTTAAAGTCGTCACCCAGGGTCTTCGCCAAAGTTCTAGTGACCCTCATTGCATTACTACGGACCATGGGAATATCACTATTCCCTTAACTAGATGACATTCTGGTAAAGGCACCATCATACGAACAAGCAAACAGGGGTCTACAGACTACAGTGAGGATTCTCAGGGATCACGAATTCATACCCAACATCGAGAAGAATTCTCTCCATACCAATTCAATCTCTAATTCACCTGGGTGTTCACATCGACACCCTGCAAGACAGGGTGTTCTTCTCACGGGAACGGCAGGATCACCTGACCTAACTGACCAGAGAAGTCTTAGGCCATCGGAAAGTGGAAGTCATGACTCTTGCACAATTACTGGGAATGCCGGTATCTTGCCAGGAGACACTCAGTTGGGCATGATTCCACACTCGACCCCTACAACACTTTCTTCGGCCTTTCCAAGATCCGATAGCTCAGAAGAAAGTATAGTGGGTATATCTCCCACAGGACTTGAGACACAAACTGACCTAGTCACTGGAACCAGTCCGGTTCAGCGCAGGCATGCCACTCAGGGAGCCAATCAGAGTGAACATTACCAAGGATGCAAGTCTGTTTGGTGGGGAGCCCATATAGAGGACCAACTGGCGCAGGGCACCTGGAAGCAGTCAGAGAAATCCAACAGCATGCATCTGCTGGAACTAAGGGCGATCAAGCTGTCCTTGTTAGCCTTCCAGAAGGACATACAGAGAAAACACATATTGATTCGGACGGACAATGTGACGGCCAAAGCCTATGTAAATCGGCAAGGGGGCTGTTGTTTCAAATGATTGAACAGGGAAGTGAGCCAGCTCGTGAGCTAGACAGAGATGCACATCCAATCAATCAAAGTGATCCATGTGGCAGGCTGAGACAACACGGTAGTGGATTGGCTGAGTCGACAATTGGTCGACCAGTCAGAATGGATGATAAACAGGTCAATATTTACCCAAATTTGCCTCAAATTCGGGTAGCCGGGAGTTGACCTGTTCGCCACAGAACAGAATTGACAAGTAAAAGCCTTCATGTCACGGTCATATCATCCAATGGCCATGGGAACAGATGCGCTTCATCAAGAGGGGCCAAGGACACTATTATATGCCTTTCCACCTCTACAAATCATTCAAAGAGTGGTGGCAAAGGGCCAGAGACCAAGCAGCAGAACTGATTATTGTGACCCCGTATTGGCCCAGGAGACCATGGTTCCAGGAACTCAAAAGACTGTCAGTGAAGGAACCTTGGCGACTACCACTGGTTCCGGACCTTCTGCCCCAGGGAGAGATTGTCCATCCTCGGCCAGAAACTCTAAGCCTCCGAGCCTGGAGGTTGAGCGGGAGCAGCTCTCAGACTTAGGTTATAATAAAGATGTAGCCTTTCTTCAGGAGGGGTTGGACAAGAGCCTCAGTACAGGTACCCTAAAGCGGCAGATGGCAGCTCTCAGCAGTTAGGGGAGCTAAGAAAGGTTCCTCACTTTCTAGGCACCCACATGTCCAAAGATCCCTTAGGGGTACTTCACAGTTCAATCCCCCGGTGGCTCATAGATTCCCCACATGGAACCTCAACTTAGTTCTTAAGGCCTTGTGTAGGGCTCCCTTTGAGCCAATAGCTGTATGTGGATACACATGGATTGCCGATCTGAGGCGATGCATCAAACGTGGCAACGAGAGATAACCGCTGTCCCGGAGGAGCTCCTGGCATTAATCCAACGAGTGGTTGGCCATGACTGAGGTGCTGGTGGAGAAGGTGCTGGGGATGGAGATGGAGCAGGTGCAGCCCCGGGGCAACATCCACCTGTCCAACAGCATGCTGGACCGGTGTTTGTGGGGGACTGACACCCGGTACCCCAAGAGCTTTTGGCAGCCACTTTCAATGGGGATCCAGCTAAGCTGCAGTTCTTTATCATCGAGACTGGCCGCTTCCTACAGACCTGGGGCCACCACTTCCCCACAGAGGGAGACCTAGTGGGCTACGTCAGTTCGAGACTTCATGATAAAGCAGCTGACTGGTACGTCAGTCTGCACAACTGTCCCTGGGATCAAAATGGAGCGTACTGATGACTTCATGTGGGTCCTACAGAGTCAGTGTGAGGACCCCATGAGCGAGGAGAAGGCGCGTAACCATATTCGGAGGTTAACCCAGGGGAAAGACTCTGTTCGAGATTATACTGCAGCTTTCAAGCGTTGTGCAGCCAGGATTTGGGGATGGCCCGAAGAAGTCTTTGTGGAGCAGTACCGCTGGGGGTTGAATCTGGACTTATACAAGACTATTTCGTGAAATGGCACCCCCATGACATTGGCGGATTGGGTGAGAGCGACGGAGGAGGCGGAGAGCCGCTTCACTCTCATCCAGATGCACACCCCAACTGGGGCAGCGAAAGCATCAAGCCAATCGACCACTCAGTTTAAGCCAAAGCCTAAACCCCGTGAAGGATATCAGAGACCTCCGATTGAAGAAAGCTCTCCGTATGAGATGTGGCGAGGCCGGGCGCTATGCCTCTGCGTGTCCTGCATCTGACCCAATAGTGGTGTCATCCTCTGCGACCACTACCCTGCAAACCCTGAAGGGTCCTCAGGCACCCAAACCTCGGCCTCTATAACTGGACGCCTTGCTTGAGTCTGAGAGCGGTGGTGGTGGAATCTTCTCAGCCTGCAGGAAACAACCGAGATCTGCTCTAGAGGGCACAAAGCAGCAGGTCTCCCCACAGTCAGCACCTAAAGTGGTGAGCTCTCCTGCCCTTTTTGTCTATATGATCGTGACTCTAATTAATCCCACTGTGGGCACGCAAGTCCAAGTGCAGGCCCTGATAGACTCAGGGTGTGCTAGAGACTTAATCAATCCTATAGTAGTAGATGGACTGGGGGTGTGAGTCAATTCATTGGAAGAACCTTTGAGGTTCACTCAAATGGATGGGTCAGAAATGAAGGAACCCTGTGCCTTTGAGACCATGCCATTAATCATGGGCACAGACAAACACTGGGAAGAAAGGGCATTTGTGATCACCCCTCATGCCCAATTCCCCATGGTCTTAGGGAGTCCCTGGTTAAGCACTCATGACCCCTACATCAAGTGGAGTGAAGGCAGGATCCAGTGGGTTTCCCCAACATGCGAGGATCACAAGTGGCAACCCTCATGGGCCCCACCCCACCCCACCCTAGCATTCCTGCCTAGCACGAGAGGAACTTTTATCAATACCTACTGCATACCAGGATTTGGCAGAGGTGTTTCACACGGCCGAAGCAGATGAACTGCCCCCCACACACACATAAACACTGACTGTGCCATTGAACTGTTACTGGGGTGTAAACTTCCTAAAGGGAAGCTATACTCCATGAGTCCGGACGAAAAGGCTGAGTTATGTAAATTTATCAACAAAAACCTAGACTGAGGTTTTATCAAACTAGCCAAATCCCCCTTTGCCACCCAGGTGTTATTCCGAAAGAAAAAAGATGGGGGTTTGAGACTCTGCACAGACTATTGGGGGTTGAATGCCGTTTCTGCTTCCAACGCCTAGCCACTAATTAAAGACCTCCTAATGGAGTCCGCCAAAGGGAAAATATTCTCCAAACTCAACCTCAGAAACGCGTACTTTAGAGTGCATGTAGAAGAGGGGGATGAATATAAGACTGCTTTTAACACCCCCCCCCCCGCTTGGCCAATTCAAATACCTAGTCATGCCGTTCAGACTTCAAGGGGCTCCTGGAGTTTTTATGAATTTGATAAATGAGGTCTTACACAAGCATTTCTTTAAGGGGGTCTTATGTTAACTAGATGATATTTTGCTGTACTCCCCCGATGAAACTTCGCATGTTAAACTAGTGCACGAAGTCTTGGCCACCCTGTGGGACAATAAACTGTTCGCTAAGCTGTCCAAATGCGACTTGCACAAAACGGAAATTGACTTTTTGGGGTACCATATCTCACCTCAAGGACTCAAAATGGACCCAGCTAAGATTTTGGCAGTAGTGGATTGAGAGGTCCCTCGCACCCAACGGCAACTCCAAAGTTTCCTCAGATTCATGAATTTTTACCACTCATTTATCAACAACTTTGCAACCTATAGCCTCCCATTAACAGACCTTTTAAAAGCAAAGGGAAAGAGGCCTAAGTCGACCAAGCCCAGTGCCCGCGTAGCGTGGACTCTCGAATGTCAAGCAGCATTCGACTCTCTTAAGAGTCTGTTGTGAGATTGTTCCAATAGATGTAGTCCACAACAGGTCTCCTTAAAAAGAAAGTCCTTTATTTGCAGAAAAGATCTGGTTGGTCCAACACACTTCTTCTGTTACTAATGCCCAAGAATAGTAATATAACTACAATTATACCTGATATGAAATAAGCCCCCCTCGACTTCCACCAATCAGTTGAGACAATTATTGGCGGCCAAATATACTGGCCCATTGTTCCCAAGAAAAGTGTGACAACTTAGGTTCCCAAGCAAAGACACTGTCAGAATCTGTGGGGTGGATGTTCCCAAGGGTAAAATCAAGCAAAGGAGCAATTTGCACCTGTGAATAAAATAACATGTAGCAGGAGGATTCCAGCTCAAACCCGGGAGCTAACGAGAAGCAAGAGAGAGATAAGAGTGAGGAAAAGCTAATAAGCAGCAAGCACACGCAAAGTGAGCAAGAAGCACATTCCTGCAGGGGGAGTCACTCCACCAATGCTATCTCCCGTCCGGGACCTAGAAGAGCAAGTATGGAACTCAAAACAAAGACAATGTTAAGTGATTGCAGGAAAGGCAATAGAAATCACTGACAGTGGTAACTGACATGTCTGCAGCAGAATCACTGGCAGTGCTAACTGACATCTGTTCACCTCCAAACCCATCCTAGCCCATCCTGAGGAGAGCAAAAAATTCATTGTGCAAGTTGATGCGTCTGATGCGGCTATGGGGGGGGGGGGGGGATTCTGCAAGAGGGGCCCGATGAGAAACTGCATTCCTTGGTGTATGTTTCAAAGAAATTTGAGGACACAGAGAGAAATTGGGCGGTGTGGGACAAGGAAGCGGCAGCCATTTGGTTAGCCCTCTCTACTTGGCGCCAGTGGTTAGCGGGGGCCCGGGGGCTTTTTGAGGTTTGGAATGACCACAAGAACCTTGAGGCCCTCCGAACTCAACGCTCGTTAAATGCTAAACAATTGCGTTGGGTGGATTTCTTTTCCAAGTTCAACTTTACTCTGCGCCACTTTCCTGGCAAAGCCAACTCGCTGACTGACACATTGTCCCGACTCTCTCAACATGACTGTAAACAGGATAAAGTGATAGAATCCATGTTCACCCCTGCCCAGCTGGGGGGAGCTGTCACTACCCAGAGTCAATCCCGAAAGCAACCGTTCCCGGAGCGTACCGAATGGAATACTAAATGCTCTCAGTCCTAGTCTGAATCCGAACTAACGGACTTTAGAGCCGATGCTACCTTCATCCAGGGGCCAGATCAATGTTGGTATAGGGAGAACAAGTTAGTGGTCCCCATGGTGTGGTGAAAGGACGTGATGCATGCTGCTCACAAATCCACACTGTCCGGGCATTTTGGTTACCTTAAAACTTTGAATCTGCCACAAAGACAGTTTTGGTGGCCACGCATGCAGTGTGATGTATCGGATTATATGTCCGCTTGCCAAACTTGTTTGATGTGCAAGAATCGGGGAGGGAAACCCCCAAGACTGTTATAACCGCTTGAAGCCCCAATAGACCTTGGGAATATTTCTATGGATTTTATTACTCACCTGTCCCCCAGTAAAGGGAAAACAGTTATTTGGGTGGTGGTTGATACGTTTTCTAAACAAGTCCACTTCGTGCCATTCAAAAAACTCCCAACGGCTAAAGCGGCTTTCAGTCTCCTTTCCCTTCCCCTCACCATAACTGACACTGATTGAGTCAGGTGGGGCTGAGAGAGCTCTGACAGAAACTGCTCTTTTTCAAGGACAGCTCTGAGTAGGGTTGCCAGGTCTGTGTTGGAAAATACCTGGAGACTTTGGGGGTAGAGCCAGGAGGGGGCAGGGTTTGGGGAGGGGAGGGACCTCAGCGTGGTACAATGCCATAGAGTCCACCCTTCAAAGAAACCATCTTCGCCAGGGGAGCTGATCTCTGTCAGCTGGAGATCATTTGTAAATGCAGGAGATCCCCAGGCCCCACCTGGAGGCGGGTCTCAGTGACTCCCTGTGGCCCCACCTGGTGAGAGAGCGAGCCCAGATTCTCCCAGAGGGAATCAGGAATGAGAAGTCAGATTCCCTCCTCCCGCTCCAACAGACACACACACTCCCCAACTCCATGAGTGAGAGATGACCTGGAGGAAGCCCCGGGCCAAGGCTGACTCCCCACTCTGACTCCGCAGAGCTCCTCCTGCCTCCGTTAAAGGGAGAGAACACTTTTCCTCTCTCGGCAGCTGGCAACCCTAGAATAAGTAGTTCTTTATGAATCAGCAAAAACAAAACTCCGCTAAGGAAGGGTCGCAGCTCTTTAAAGAGATTATTATTTGTATCAGGTAAAGCAGACTTTGTGTTTTCTTTCCTGTGCTTTGTGGGGTTTTTTTTAATGAGTTGGGCTTCATTAAACATGTCAAAGGTTAGTGCGGCATGTCTTTTCAATTGTGTATATAGTTTTAATGAAGAAATCTTCTTGCAGACACTTGAGACGTGCACTGATTCCCATGAATGAACCCAACCAGAGTTCCCTCTAAGCTGCCCTAGGGGGCACTGGTGTACAAAACTTTAGCTCCAGCTCAGGGATTTCAAGCCTCTGTTCACACTAAGATCCCCCCCTCGTTGGTAACAATGGAGGATAGGGGCACCTCCTTTGGCGGCCCATTGAATTGGACCCCCGGTCCAATCATTTTGACATATGCCTGCCCCAAGTGCTGCTGGGATGAAGAGGAGTCAGAGGAGACAACTAACTGCTGAATGCACAAGGTTGCCAACTCCAGGTTGGAAAATTCCTGGAAATTTGGGGCTAGAGCCTGAGAAGGGAAGAGTATAATGGCATAGAGTCGACCCTCCAAAGCAGCCATATTCTGAACGCAAACTGATCTCTCTAGTCTGGAAGTTGTAATTGGAGACAATACCTTCCCCCCATCCACCCCGTGACCCCTGTAGGCTCCATGCCCAGAAGATGACAAAAAACCTCAGGATCCCCAGCCAAACTGGCCTGGAGAAAAATTGCTTCCTGACTGAGGCAACCCTTCCTGCCTTCCCTTCTCATAACCTGCCCACATTCACAGAATCAGCATTGCTGCCAGATGGCCATCTAGCCTCTGTCTGAAAACCTCCAAAGAAGGAGAGTTCACCACCTCCCGAAGAAGCTTGTTCCACTGAGGAACTGCTCTAACTTTCAGGAAGTTCTTCCTAATGTTTAGCCGAAAGCTCTTCTGATTTAGTTTCAACCCGTTGGTTCTGGTCTGACCTGGGACAACAGAAAACAACTCAGTACCATCCTTTAGATGGCAGCCCTTCAAGTACCTGAAGATGGTGACCATATCACCTCTCAGTTGCCACCTCTCCAGGCTAAACATAACCAGCTCCTTCAACAATTCCCCATGGGACTTCATCTCCAGATCCTTCACTATCTCTGTTGTCCTCCTCTGGACACATTCCAACTTGTCTATATTCTTAAACTGTGGTGCCCAAAACTGAACACAGTACTCTCTGTGAGGTCTAACCGGAGCAGAGTGATAGAGCCAGTTTGGTGTAGTGGTTAAATGCACGGACTCTAATCTGGGAGAACCGGGTTTGATTCCCCACTCCTCCACTTGCACCTGCTGGATGACCTTGGGCAAGCCATAGCTCTGTACCAGCTGTTCTCTCAAGGACAGTTGTCTCAGAGCTCTCTCAGCCCCACCCCTCACAGGGTGTCTGTTGTGTGGAGGGGAAGAGAAAGGAGTTTGTAAGTTGCTCTGAGACTCCCAAGTGAGTGAAGGGCAGGGTATAAATCCAATCTCTTCTTCTTCTGCATGATCTGGACACTGTCCTTCTGTTGATACAGCCCAAAATCACATTTGCCTTTTTAGCTAATGTTCCAAACTCATGTTCAGTGTATGGTCTACTACGAAGACTCCTAGACCCTTTTTGCCAAGACAAGTCTCCCACATCCTATAATTATGCATTCAGTTTTTGCAGTAGTTTATATTTTAAATGCAGAACTTTATCTTAGTTGAAACTGGTTTTATTTGTTTCAGCCCAGTTTTCCAGCCTGTCAAGATCATCTTGTATCTTGACTGTCTTCTACCGTACTTGCTACCCTTCCCAATTTAGTATCATCTGCAAATTTAGTAAGTGTTCCCAGGTCTCAGGACAGGTATATGTCTTCAGAAAATTTTGCTAAATGGTACCCTAATATGTCTAATTTATGCTGGAAATGTAAATTAAAAACAGGTTTATTTTATCATATGTGGTGGACTTTTAAGATTGCTAAAACATATTTGACAAGGATGCATGAGATATTACAGAAAATATTAGACATGAATGTTCCATTTATACCAGAACTTTTTTTTATTAAATATTGTACCACAGAATTTTAAGAAAAAAGATATATATTTGATCATACATGTTGTAACAACTGCCAGAATCTTATATGCCAAATACTGGAAGAAGGAAGAAATACCAACAAAAGAAGAAACAATATATAAACTTTTAGAAGCTGCAGAAATGGATACATTGACTTTACAATTAAGAGACAATAAGGATGAAACATTTTTAAATAACTGATTGAGACTATATAAATGGATTGAAATTTATCTTGGAAGTTTATCAAATAAACATTAAACTTAATGAATGTATTGTAACTGATACAAATAACTTCTACAGGTGGATAAGAATCTGATTCAATCATATAGACTTAAATTTAACTATAGATCAAAGTATATGCTCCATTGTTTAGTGTATATGCCTTTTGTTTTTCTTTGTAATGTATGTCTTGTATTTTTCTGAAAATAATAAAAAATTATTTTTTAAAAAAAGTGATAGCATATAAACTATAATTTACCAATTTGTCAACAAGAATATTATGTGGAACTTTATCAAAAACCTTACTGAACTGTGTCTACAGCAGGGGTGGGCAATTGTTTTGGCTCGGGGGCCACTTTGTGGGAGCGGAGGTTAGCGGAGGGCCGCACCTTTTAAAATGATTGCATTCATTAGTTAACTTTGCATTTTAGAAAAGGAATAAATTGTATCATAAAAATCAATAAATATAAATTAAATAAAATCGTGGTAGTTTTATTCAATTTGTTTATTGTGCTAATTTCATATCAGCTATAGCTGCAATCACATTTAATTTTAAAATCAGTTTAATGAGACAAATGTACCCTATCACACTTTTCTACAATTTTTTTGAAATCAGGAGTGAGATTGCTTGTTGCAATTCTCATCACAGACTGCAAGTTAATGTCTGTCAAAGAGCATCTATATGTACCCTTGTTGATCTTCATGCAAGGAAAACTTTGCTCACAAATATATGTAGACCCAAATATAGAGAACATTTTCCCAGCAAATTTCTTCATACATGGAAATTTTTCAGCAGACAAAGATTTGTAAAAGTCAACTAATGTCACAGCATTGAACATTTCTTTCACAGTGTGATCTGACTGCATGTCAATAAGTTCAAGATACAGTTCCTCAGGTGCTGTATCTATATCAGCAGAGATGGGATGAGAGAGCAAATTGAATTTAGGTTCCGGGCCCAACGGAGGTCTGGTTGAAACCATGTGGCCGACTGACTTGACAGGCCTCAAAAAACTCAGTGGCGGGCCGCATGTGGCCCATGGGTCACAATTTGCCCACCCCTGGTCTACAACATTCCCTTGATCCAGCATGGTAGTCACTTTCTTGGAAAAAAAGATAAGGTTAGTCTGACATGACTTGTTCTTGAGAAATTCATGTTGGGTTTTTGTAATCACAGCAATCCTTTCTAAATATTCAAGAACTGACTGCTGGATGATTTGTTCTATAACTTTCCCAGGTATAGACGTCAAACTGATGGGTGTGTAGTTACTCACGTCCTCCCCCCATCCCCTGAAGACGGGGACAACACTTGCCCACCTTCAGTCTTCTGGCACCTCACCTGTTCTCCAAGAATTCTCAGTAATAATGGACAGAGGCTCAGAAAATACATCCACAAATTCTTTTAGAACCATTGGATGCAGTTCATCTGGCCCCGAGTAGTTAGTTTTGTTTAAAGAACCTAGGTGTTAATGTACTACCCCAATGCCAGGGTGGCCAAATTGTGGCTCGGGAGCCACATGCGGCGCTTTCACATATTTTGAGTGGCTCCCAGCAGGGCTGATGGGGAAGTGAAGGGGAAGCATGCCTCCCTGATCAGTCTTCCCTTTACCAGCCAGTGTTTCCCTCTCTGGATACGCTTGAGTGGGGGTGGGCAGAGAAAGAAAGCAACTTTAAATGCATTCTCAATGCCCCCACCCCTGGCTAGCTTGAAGAAGGCATTTGTCTCTTTAAATCCCTTCGCCAAGCCGAGTAGGATGGGGCCTGTAGGATGCATTTAAAATTAGTTGCTTTCTTTCTACCTCTTCCTCCCTCCCTCCTTATCTAAAGTTTAAAGTGTTCTTCAAGCCCCACCACACTGGCCAGCTGGCTTGACTCAGAGAAGTCATTTGTCTCTTTTAAATTCCTTCTCCAAGTGGAGCCAGTGCAGCCGCAGAGGCAGGGGGCTTGGAGAACACATTTAAAGTTAAAGGCAGTCTCCAAGCCCCCACCCTGTGGGCCCCCACTGGCTTGGAGAAGGCATTTGTCTCTTTAAATCCATTTTCCAAGCCAAGCCGGCTGGTGTGGGGGCATGGTTGGAGACCACATTTAAAGTTAAACCTCTCCCTCCCTCTCCCCATTTATTTGTTTTGCTTTCCTTCCTTCCTTCCTTCCTTCCTTCCTTCCTTCCTTCTCTCTCTCTTTCCACCTCTTTCATTCCTTCTTTCCCCCTCAGTCAATACATGTTGCTCAAAGTCCTATTGACTTAGGAGTATTCCAGATACACTGTGTACAGTTCTGGTTGCCAAACCTCAAAAAAGATATTATAGCACTGGAAAAAGTGCAGAAAAGGGCAACTAGAATGATAAAAGGGTTGGAACACTTTCCCTCTGAAGAACGGTTGAAGCGCTTGGGACTCTTTAGCTTGGAGAAATGATGGCTGAGGGGTGACATGATCGAGGTTTATAAGATTGTGAATGGGATAGAGCAGGTAGAGTAAGAAGTACTTTTCTCCCTTTCTCACAATACAAGAACTAGTGGGCACTCCATGAAATTGCTGAGCAGTCGGTTTAGAACAGATAAAAGGAAGTCCTTCTTCCCCCAAAGAGTGATTAACATGTGGAATTCACTGCCACAGGCGGTGGTGGCGGCTACAAGCATGGACGGCTTCAAGAGGGAATTAGATAAACACTCTGAGCCTTCAAAGGCGGCAATCACACATACAAGTAGCCCCACAATAAGCGCGAATGCCGGGCAGATTTAAAGGGCATGATCAGAATGTTTCTTCCATGTGAGTTTTCAGGGTACTGTTGAAGATGAAAACTCAACCCAGATCTCTTTGCACACTCCTAGCATTCAAAATCTTTTTCAGTCTGTGGGTTCTGTGATGCCGTCGAAGATGGCCACTCCGACTGAATCTTTTACCACATTCTGAGCATTCAAAAGCCTTCTCCCCTATGTGGGTTCTCTGATGCAGTTGAAGATTGCCACTCCAACTGAATCTCCTTCCACACTCTGAGTATTCAAAAGGTTTCTCTCCTGAGTGGGTTCTCTAATGCTGTTGAAGAGTGCCACTCTGACTGAATCTCTTTCCACACTCTGAGCATTCAAAAGGCTTCTCCCCTGTGTGGGATCTCTGATGCTGTTGAAGATTGTCACTCCGACTGAATCTCTTACCACATTCTGAGCATTCAAAAGGTTTTTCCCCTGTGTGGGTTCTGTGATGCTTTTGAAGACTGCCACTGAGACTAAATCGCTTTCTACACTCTTAGCATTCAAAAGGCTTCTCCCCTGTGTGGGTTCTGTGATGCTTCTGAAGACTGCCACTGAGACTAAATCGCTTTCCACACTCTGAGCATTCAAAAGGCTTCTCCCCTGTGTGGGTTCTGTGATGCTTCTGAAGACTGCCACTGAGACTGAATCTCTTTCCACATTCTGAGCATTCAAAAGGCTTCTCCCCTGTGTGGGTTCTGTGATGCAGTTGAAGAGCGCTACTCCGACTGAATCTCTTACCACATTCTGAGCATTCAAAAGGCTTCTCCCCTGTGTGGGTTCTCTGATGCTGTTGAAGATTGCCACTGAGACTGAATCTCTTTCCACACTCTGAGCATTCAAAAGGTTTCTCTCCTGAGTGGGTTCTCTGATGCTTTTGAAGATTGCCACTGAGACTGAATCTCTTTCCACATTCTGAGCATTCAAAGGGTTTCTTCCCTATGTGGGTTCTCTGATGCGGCTGAAGATAGCTACTCTGACTGAATCTCTTTCCACATTCTGAGCATTCAAAAGGTTTCTCCCCTGAGTGGGTTCTCTGATGCTTCTGAAGACTGCCACTGAGATTGAATCTCTTATCACATTCTGAGCATTCAAAAGGTTTTTCCCCTGTGTGGATTCTCTGATGCTTCTGAAGACTGCCACTGAGACTGAATCTCTTTCCACATTCTGAGCATTCAAAAGGCTTCTCCCCTGTGTGGGTTCTCTGATGCAGTTGAAGAGCGCCACTCTGACTGAATCTCTTTCCACATTCTGAGCATTCAAAAGGTTTCTCCCCTGAGTGCGTTCTCTGATGCTTCTGAAGACTGCCACTGAGACTGAATCTCTTTCCACATTCTGAGCATTCAAAGGGTTTCTTCCCTGTGTGGGTTATCTGATGTCGTTGAAGAGAGCCATTGAGACTGAATCTCTTACCACATTCTGAGCATTCAAAAGGTTTCTCTCCTGAGTGGGTTCTCTGATGCTGTTGAAGATTGCCATTCCAACTGAATCTCTTTCCACATTCTGAGCATTCAAAGGGTTTCTTCCCTATGTGGGTTCTCTGATGCTTCTGAAGATAGCTACTCTGACTGAATCTCTTACCACATTCTGAGCATTCAAAAGCTTTTTCCCCTGTGTGGGTTCTCTGATGCTGTTGAAGATGGCTACTCTGACTGAATTTCTTACCACATTCTGAGCATTCAAAGGGTTTCTTCCCTGTGTGGGTTCTCTGATGCTGTTGAAGAGTGCCATTGAGACTGAATCTCTTTCCACATTCTGAGCATTCAAAAGGTTTCTCCCCTGTGTGAGTTCTCTGATGCTTCTGAAGACTGTCACAGAGAATGAATCTCTTTCCACATTCTGAGCATTCAAAAGGCTTCTCCCCTATGTGGGTTCTCTGATGCTGTTGAAGATTGTCACTCCGACTGAATCTCTTACCACATTCTGAGCATTCAAAAGGCTTCTCCCCTGTGTGGGTTCTCTGATGTAGTTGAAGAGTACTTCTCTTACTGAATCTCTTTCCACACTCTGAGCATTCAAAAGGTTTTTCCCCTGTGTGGGTTCTCTGATGCTGCTGAAGATGGCTACTCCAATTTAACTTCTTTCCACATTCTGAGCATTCAAAAGGTTTCTCCCCTCTGTGTATTTTCTGGTGCACAAGGAGCTGTGATCTGTTTCTGAAGTCCTTTCCACACTGAATGGATTTACTTGCCTTCATTATCCCATGCTTTGCAAAACATACATGACCCTTTCTTCCATTTGGCTTCTCAACCATATGGCCGCCTTTCTTTCTCTTTGGTCTGCCTCGATTCCTGATGTTTTCTTTCAAGTCTTCATTTTTAAATCTCTCTGGCCTTTGCTGATGAAGTTCCTTACTCTCTTCATTCCTCTTATTATCTTCTGCTGAAATAAACAGAGAGGTCCTGTTAGCACCTGGGAGGGCGGGTAAGGTCAAAAGGCAATAGGAAAGGACTGATGGCCCTTTGGCTTGTGGGATCTTAACCGCCACCACCCACCTTTCCCCAGAATGTCTTGTATTTAAGGACACTTCAGCCGCTCAAGAGCCACAGCTGAGTTTTCGCCAAGAAGGAGTTTCTGAGCCTCCAGATTTCAGGGCCCCAGAAGGCCTCCTTCCCCAGCCAGGTGTATGACTGTACCAAACCAAGTGCTGCTCAGAACTGAATCAGAAATCCCCCCTAACTATTCTTTGCCTGTTCCCTTGACATAACCATGAAGGATACTCACTCTCAGGAAGCTCATTTGGGAAGGAGACATGATCTTGGGATTCACTTGAGGAATTCTCCAGCCTTTCTTTGGATGTCATGCCGTCTGTCTCCACTACAGTCTCTCTTACACTTCTAGCTTCTTTCACAGAGAAAGAGAAAAAGTGATCATTCTTATATAGGGAAGGAAAGAAATTCAAGAGTAAATATTCTTCTGGAAGGATAGAATCACATTCAAGATCAAAGCCCACAATCCCAACCAGTTTAAGGGGAATGGATTACCTGAGGCAAAGCAACCTTCTTCCCCCAAAATTTAACATGATATTAAGTGGACTGGTCTGACTTGAAGCTGTTCGTGATTTGAGTCTCCCTGCAGCTAACATCCTGATCCTTTTCAAGGCCAGAATCCAGAATGTGGTCATTGATTAACCTTCAGTACCTGTAACCACTTGTGTAAACAGGAGGGAGACGGGATTAGGAGGATGCTGACAGCCTCTGGAAAATTCCACCAGGAAGGACACTTAATTGGGCTGTTAGGACCACCTGACCCTAGAGAGGCAGAAGGTATAATATGGGAATATAGCAGAAGGAATCCATGCTAACTTTTAGCGCATAGCTTTCTAGTACGCCCTGATATTTTCTTGCTTCATCATGATGGATAGTTTCAGGTAGAGTAACTGCAACGAGTGGTGCCATCTTATACCAAGTATCTCATAAGCCCCTTAAGGGCTAACCAAATATGCGGCAGAGTATGAGCTTTCATGAGCCACTGCTCACATCTTCAGATATTGCTGGAAGCTGCCCTGAGCCCTGCTTGCAAGGAAAGGAGTGGGATGTAAGTTGAAGAACTATCTGAAGAAGTGAGCAGTGACCCACGAAAGCTCCTCCCCTGCCAGACGTTTTCTTAGTCTCTAAGGTGCAGCTGGACTCTGGCTCTTTTCTACTGCTGCAGACAGACAAACATGGCTACCCATCTTCAAGTATGTCATGTACTAGATAGAACAGCTGGCTTTTCTTGCTTTTCTGCTGCTAAGTTGCAGAAACTATGCACTTTAGAGACGTCTTAATTCTTAAATTTGTAAACTTCGATCTATTTTTTAAAGGGGCCTGCTTTACTTGTGCACACCCTTACTTGCGTGCACCCTCCTCGTGAACCCACTGAAGTGGCTGCTGCTCAGGTACAAGGAGTGGTGGCCCAGGAGGACCCGGGCTGCAGTTCCTGACACAGCCATTTCCAAATCACAGGCAGAGCGGATGTTTGGAATCCCATCCAGGGCAAAGGGTGTGTTGTAAAGGTTAGCCGCAGAGAAATGAGGATCTGGCCACTCCCAGAGTCTTTCTGAGGGCCTCTCATCATAAGAACGTAAGAACGCCCTGCTGGATCAGACCAGTGAGGGTCCTTCTAGTCCAGCCTCCCGCTTCACACAGCACCCAGCCAGTTCCCCTGGAGGGTGAACAACAGGGCACAGAGGCTGAGGCCTTCCCGAGAGCCAGTCTGGTGTAGTGGTTAAGTGCATGGACTCTAATCTGGGAGAACCGGGTTTGATTCCCCACTCCTCCACGTGCACCTGCTGGATGACCCTGGGCAAGCTAAAGCTCTGTACCAGCTGTTCTCTCAAGGACAGTTGTCTCAGAGCTCTCTCAGCCCCACCTACCTCCCAGGTTGTCTGTTGTGGGGAGAGGAAGGGAAAGGAGTTTGTCAGCCGCTCTGAGACTCCCAAGTGAGTGAAGGGTGGAGTATAAATCCAATCTCTTCTTCTCTTCTCTTCTTCTTCTTCCCTGGGATTGAGAGGCCTACTGCCTCTGAACATGGAGTTTCCATTGAGTCCCTGTGGCTGCTAGCCCCTGATAAACCTCTTCTCCACCTATCCATCATGTTCCACCTGCTGTGTGAAGAACTGCTTTGAACCCCACAGGCAGACCAGTCGAATGCTGCCCAAGCCACTCAGTTGTCCTTTGCAACCTTCCTGGCCCCCCAGGCAGGTGTGGGGGAAAGATTGGGTGGGCCGGTGGGTTCTCCAGGGTATCAGACAGAGGTCTTTCCCATCACCTCCTACATAATAAGAACATAAGAGCATAAGAGAAGCCAGTGTTGGCTCAGGCCAGTGGCCCATCCAGTCCAACACTCTGTGTCACACACAGTGGCCAAGAACACCAGGTGCCCTCAGGAGGTCCAGCAGTGGGGCCAGAAAACTCCAGAAGCCCTCCCAGTAATTGTTTTAACTGGAGATGCTGGGGATTGAACCTGGGGCCTCCTGCATGCCAAGCAGGTGCTCTGCCCGTGAGCCACAGCCCCTCCCCCAAGTAGTGGGACAGGTCTCAAAATGGGGCGTTGCTGTTCAATATTTCGACTCATGCCTCAGCCCGATGGCAGCAATTTGCACCTTTGGCCCCTCGGAAAGAACCTTACCCACAAAGGCCACGTTCCCATAGTTCTCCAGCATGACTTCCCTGTACAGAGCTCTTTGTCCCGGATCCAGCAGGGCCCATTCCGCCTCAGTGAAATAGACGGCCACATCCTCAAATGAAAAGGGACCCTGAAGGACAAAGAGGATTCCCTCGTCAGAGATCACGCCAGGAAGAGACGGCACACCGGAAGGGAGTAGTCTGGGAAGGGATGGTATGGGTAGAGGGAACGGCGTTCAAAGGATCTCTTGCCTGGACAAAGGTAGGAGGGACCCAGGCTGTCCCACCCGCTCACCTCTCCTACCTGGACTGGAGGGGCAGCAGCCATTTCCACACCTCTGAAGAGATGACGGCTCAACAGCACCTCTTCACTGCCTGTTCCTGAAACAGAGGAGGAAGGAAGGGCCTTTGCTTGTTTCTTTCCCGCTTCAAACGCCCCTTCCCAGGAGTTTGAAACCTTGCCCTGGCAGCACACTCAGTCGTTGGAAGCCATCCTGAGCCCCGCTTGCGGGGAAAAGAGTGGGATATAAGTTGAGTAAACAAACAAACATATTCCACAGGGTCCCCATTACACGGACGTTTTCTCCAGCCCTTCAGGCAAGCACATGGTCAATGGCTGCCTACCTCGTGGAGAGGCCTGTGTCTGGGGAATCATGGACTCCGCACCCCAGGAAAAGAGACCTCTTTCCTGCAGCAAGGAGTTTTTATCATCTCTGTTTCTCCTCCCACTGACCCAGCCAGGCCAGGTCAAAGAGGCATTTCCTGGACATCTCCAGGAATCTCCATCCTGAAGTCCCTCTAGCATTTCACACCTCCAACACTCTGTTCCCTGCTTGAAGAAGGGGGGAGAATTTGACTCACCCATCATCTCTCTTGCTAGATCCTTAGCATTTGTATGAAGGTAAGCTGGAAGGGACTGCCTTCCGCCCTTCCTGCCTGCCTGTTCTCTGCCCAGAAGAGGAAACTTTTAAAACACAGAGGGGAAGTTTTGCTCATTTGAAACCTCCGAAGCAAAAAAATGCATTTCTTTACACATGTCACTGTCCAATTCGGCCCAGATGTGACCTGAGCACATCTGGAGACTCGAGGCCCCACCTGCCTCACAGGGTGTCTGTTGTGGGGAGGGGAAGGGAAAGGAGTTTGTAAGCTGCTCTGAGACTCCAAGTGAGTGAAGGGCGGGGTATAAATCCAATCTCTTCTCTCTTCTTCTTCTTCTATTTCCCACAACAGCCGACCAGATGCCCATATAAAGTTTTGCCACTGAAGCCAGATTTTCCCTGAATTATTCAGCCCTAGAAACTGGTTTTCAGAGCTCTTCTGCCCCAGAAGGTGGAGGGTCCCTTTATCCACCGGGTTGAACAGCTCTGCCACCCTTTGTTTAGCTCTTATCTCATGAGCCACCCTGAGTTCCTCTTATGGAAGGAAGGTCAGATGTGACTATTCAAATTAATGGGAGGAATCGCCCTCCAAGAATTTGTCTGATCTCCTCTTAGAGGCATCACAGTTAGTGGATGTTGAGTGCCACAAATTAACTGTGTTGTGTGAAGAAGAAATGTTTAATTCTTTTCCTCAGACTGAACGCTCTACCCATCCAATTCACAGGGTGCCCCAATTGCACCCGGGCAGGATGACTCCTTACCACTGGAGAGGGCATCTTGGGCACGCTCCACGGCCTGCGCCCTCTGCCCCTGCTCCAAGGAAGCTCCTTCCACCTCAGGGAATGTCACTCCTATCTTCAGGGATGGTCCCAACATCTGAAACAGCAGCGACAGAGAGGGGTAAGAGATGGAATGGGAAAGGGACCAAGGAATGGATCCTGCCCCACTCCCGAACTCGGCTCCCTTCCCTCTGCAGACCTGGTGGGGTAGCGGGAGGGATTGGAAGTTCTCTCGTAGAAGAGGCTGCTGAAGGAGGCTGTTAAACCTCCCATTGGGATGATGAACACTTGGTCTCGTGTCTGGCAGGGAACCTTTAGGACGAGGTCAGGTATCGTTGCTTGAATTGGACATACCTGGAGGGAGTCCCTCACCTGCTCCGCCTGCCTCTTCTCCTCGGCCTGGCTCAGGAAGAAACCTTCGGCCAGGGCCACCGCCTGGGAACTGGTCTCCAGCCCACATTCCCTGACCCAGCCCTGCATTTCCTGGGGCAGGAGAGTCAGGAACTGCTCCAGGATCACCAGGTCCAGGATCTGCTTCTTGCTGCGCCCCTCCGGCTTCAGCCACTGGTTGCCAAGGCGATGGAGCAGGCTACAAACTTCTCGGGGCCCACCGGCCTCACGGTAGCAGAATTGCCAGAAGCATCGGCAATGCAGATCTGGGATTGCACTGAGCTGAGAACGGATCTCTGGCACCGGGCCTTCCCAGAATTCAGCACCACTCCCAGCTGGGGGGGGGATGGAGGCCTTTGCTTGTTGTCTTGCCAGTTCCTTCTGGGTTCTGCTTGTCCATCTCCTTCCCCTTCTCTTGGGTCACCCCTGATGGAGCAGAGATGCCTTCAGTCACTCGGCTAGGAAGAGGGGCTTCTCTTGGGGGGGGGGGGAGACACAGACAGTCACATGGGAAATCAAAGAGAATGGAGATACACCACTGAATATTACAAACCTTCACATGCTCAGGAGACGCACAGGATCAGGACAAAAGGGCTTCTTGTGGTTTTAGACCAGGATTAATATCATTTTTGTATGTTACAAACCAAGCTGTCATAAGAACATAAGAGAAGCCAGTGTTAGGTCAGGCCAGTGGCCCCTCCAGTCCAACACTCTGTGTCACACGGTGGCCAGAAACACCCCAGGTGCCCTCAGGAGGTCCAGCAGTGGGGCCAGGACACCAGAAGCCCTCCCACTGTTGCACCCCCACCCCCGTAGGCACCAAGAATACAGCACTTGCCCCAGACTGAGAGTTCCTATCTCTACCTTGTGGCTCAGAGCCACTGATGGACCTCTGCTCCGTATGTTTATCTAATTCCCTCTTGAAACCGCCCATGCTTGTAGCCGTGGCCACCTCTTGTCTCTCTTTGTGCCATTTTTATTTTGCACAGCCGTGGGGGGGGGAGGGGGAGGACTCCTTGATGAATCATGCAGGGGGATCAGCAATGCCTCAGGCCCAGCCCCCCCCCCCCCCTGGAAACTGGAAAATCTGCACCTATGCGACCCGGAGGAAACCGCGGCACTGGAGGGAGGGAAAGCGGGCCTTTCCGGGAATGCACCCCCCCCCCTCCAAGGTGCAGGGATCTTGCACCCCCCCCTCCCCGGGAGCTGGCAACCCTGCCCCCCACGATCTCCAGCCAGGGACTCACCCGCAAGGACCCCTCCCGGCCACTCTCCCGGGGGCGCCTCCTCCTCGACGCGGCTTCTTTCTTCTCCGCCCCCCCCCCCCCGTCCGTCGGGCTCCCCGGGGCTTAACCCTTTGAGTCCTGCAGGGGAAGGGGAAGGAGGCGCCCGCCCCACGAGGCGGAGCTTTCCCCGGCTCCCGATGGGGCTACTCGGGAGGAGCACGGCCGGCGGGGCTGCTGCGCTCCCCTGGGAGGCTCCAGCGCGTCTCCGGAAGAGGAGGAGGCTGCAGCGGCCGCCCCGCCCCTTCTTCGCCCCCCACCCCCGGGTGCCAGGAGGGGGAGGAGGGGGAGGGGGACCCCAAGACCCGGCCGGGGGGGGGGGGTCCCGTCTGCGTCATTCGGCCATGTATTTCCGACAGACCCGGGGGTCTCCGTGGCCCCCACCCTCGCGAAGGAGCGCAGGACCCCTCCCCTCAAAAGGCGGCCCGGAAGGGTCCGAGATCGTTCGGATTTTTATTTTAAACAGCAGAGACACCCCCCCCCCCCCGTCCCAAAGACGAGCTCTGCTTTTGCTCCAGGGTGAGATGTTGGGCGGGGGGGGGGCAGAAACGACTTTGGGGGGGGGCAACCCAGGGCATTGCGCGTTTTATCCTCACCCCTGGCACAGCTGGAGCCTGCTTGGAGGGGGGGCTGGGAAACGCCTGCAGGGGGGGCGGGGGCAGGGCTGGGGGACCTCTGGCCGTTGTAAGGCCTTAGAGAGTCCTAAGGGATTCCTTCCCTCCAGGAGAGCTGATCTCTGTCGCCTGGAGATCTCCCGGCCCCACCTGGAGGTTGACAACCCTCGTTCGGAGTCATTGCAAGCTGGCCGGAGAAAGAAACCGGAGCAAGAAGACCTCACAGGCTGCGCAGTCCGAATGCAAAACGGACACCGCAGCAAGAGGGCCTCAGAGAAGTTCTGCAGTTCCACTCATTCTCAGGGGGGAGGGCGGCTTTCTCTGCTGCTAGGGATCCCTTCCGGAATGAGCGGGAGACGCGCAGTCCAGGCCAGGTTAAGATTTCCGTATCTGGCGATTTCCCCAAAGAAAGCAGGGAGCTCTGGAGAGGATTTCTGCCGACTGTTTCACCCGCTGTCATCCAGGTCTCAGTCACACTTGCCAGGTCCACTTTTTGCATTGCAAGATGTGAATGGGTCCTCCTTTTGCATCAGACTATCCACAACTAAACTTTGTTTACTTCACATATATGCCACCTTTCCCTTCACTGTAAGAAAGAGGCTTCCCTCATTCTGCTATATTTTATTTTAGGCTCACAACAACCCTGCGAGGCAGGTTAGACTGAGAGTGCGTGACTGGCCCAAGGTCACCCAGCGAGCTTCCGTGGCAGAGTGGCGATTGGAAGCGGGGTCTCCTGGATCCTGATCCCGCCCTCCAAGCACTCCCCCGCACTGCCTTCCCAAGACTTGGGGAGCCAAGAGTGCAGCCTCTAGGACCGGGGTCTCCAGCAGGGTTTCTGAGCCTGAGGGCACCTCTGGAATTCTGACACAGTGTGCTGGCTGCAAACGCAAAATGGCTGCCACAGAACGGCTGCTGCGGGAGGTGAAGCCAGCGAGAAAATTGGCGCCACATCTCACCTTCAGTCACCCAGTGAATATCCCCTACTGCTGGTGGCAGCTGCTGCCGAAGCCACATCTTATCGAATCTGCACAGCCAATCAAATGTACAACGACCAATCAGAAGACACGCTGGGCACAATCCACCACCTGATCCTGCCCACTTTCTAGAAACACTTGGCGGGCACCAGGAAAGGTATCAGCAGGCGCCCTGGCACTCAGGACACCATGTTCGAGAACCCCTGGTTCAGAAGTTTGTGGTGACTAAATCTGTTGGCCCAAAAACTTGCATTTAAACCTCCATTCACAATTACAAACACCCCCCCCCCCCAACCACCAGCTTTCCCCCTGAAACCATTTGTGGCTGAATTAACACAAGACAGATGACTGCTTTTCATGATTGATACTCTACATTCACAGATGAGACCCTGACAGTCTCTGCCTGGGATATTTTTGCAGCTTGGTGACATCAGGAAGTTCCAGATGCAATTCTTCACAGTGGAAACTGTGGACATGAGTGTGGTTTCTCATTTTAATACAGTGCTCGCGCTAACGTAGAACTATTTCAGATTAACTTATTTGGTGGGACATTCCATGGACATCGGTGTGCTCTTGCAGTATATTTTGGTGGAGCCATTTAATAATCATGAGGATCCAAGCATTGAAGACAGTGTTTGTACCTTGGCAATGCCCTGTGCTTTTGGTGGCTCATTCTGTGCTGATGGACATGAGGTGTGATTTGACGGTGAGTTCAGGGTGACCAAAAAAAACAAGCCCTGGGATCCATGCTTCAGGATCATGGTTTTGCAGTGTGGTGTCTTGCATTTGTGGGCGAGTGTGTGCCTCTGTCTGGAAGTCAAGGTGACCTCTGGGGACTCCTACCGGGGCATGGAAGACGTTCAGAGATGTGGCCTGATTGCCTGCCTCTCGCCTTGTGGCCCTGGCATTCTTTGGAGGTCTCCCATACAGATACTTGCCAGGGTTGGCCCTGCTTAGCTCCCGAGATCTGACGAGAGCAGGCTTGCCTGGGCTAGCCAAGTCAGGGTTGATCCATGATTTTTGTGGTGCAAGCCATGCCCATGGACATGTTTCAATACTTTGGCATCATCTGAAGAAGCGAGCAGTGGCTAATGAAAGCTCTTGCCCTGCCACAAGTTTTATTACTCTTTAAGGTGCTACTGGCCTCTTGCTCTTTTCTGCTGCTACAGAGAGACCAACATGGCTACCCATCTTCATCTGTCTGCAAACCTGGCCACTACATTGCTCACCTATCGTTCCAGATCATAGATATCAATACATTAAATACAACTGGCCCAGTACCAATCCTTGTGGGACCCCACTGCTTCCTCCCCTCCACTGGGAACACCGTCCATTGATTCCTACTCTTGGCTTCCTGTCAGAGCTGATTTATTGTGACCCTGCAGGGTTTTCAAGGCAAGAGGCATTCAGGGGTGGTTGGCCATTGCCTGCCTCCATATCACAACCCTGGCATCCCTTGGAGGTCTCCCATTCATATGCCATCCAGGGCCTACTCAGCTTAGCTTCCGAGATCTGACCAGCCGGGGCCACAGATCCAGCTTCTGATAATAGCTGAGCCGTGGCATTCTGCACCAATTGGGAGTTTCTGAATGGACTGAGGGAAGACCCATGGATAGTGCATTATAGTAGCCTAGTCTGGCGTGGATCCAGGTGGCTAGACCAGCTGTATCAAGGTAAGGAGCCATCTTATGAGTTAGTGTGAGTTGGGTGTAGGGAGGAAGCATTATGCAGTGGGGTGTTAACTTGCTTCGACAGCACTCCTTTTGGATCTGATATAACCCCCACAGTCTTAACTAAGTCAGCAAGGGGTCAGCCGAACTCCACCAGAAGTGGGGGGCATAATGTCATTTGAAATCTCCACCTTCCCTGCCAACATTGCCCCCGACTTTTCAGGGATTAGCTGCAGTTTGTTCTCTTAGCCAATCTCCAACAGCAAAGCCGGACAGCAATTTAGGATTTCTGATGCCATAGAATCCACCCTCCAGAGCAGCCATTTTCTCCAGGGGAACTGACCTCTGTTGTCCAGAGTTCAGCTGTAATTCTGGGAGATCTCCAGGCCCCACCTGGAAGCTGGCAACCCGAGGCCCTTGGCAGCAACCACTGGGTGACTTCATACCACCTGACCTGCCTGCCTCGCCTAGGACTGGCTGCTGGATCCTTCTCAACTGCAGCCGCCGTAGGAAAGTCAGTACAGTGTCCTGTCTCACAATCAAGATACCTTTATACTAGACTATTTCCAAACGTAATCAGAACCCTGGAGTTAACTTACACTCCTAAAGAAACGGAAGAGGAGGAATCCGTCTTCCCTGCAGGATCTGGCAAGGCCACACCCAAACCTAGCACCAAGGCAGCGGGGGCGGGGGGGGAGTCCCACTACCTGCTTCCTTTTACAAGATGATGAAGGCGGAGTGGGAACACCCTGCCAAACCCAAGGCAACTAACTCGGCCTTTGGAAAATTCTACTCCTTGATTCCTGAGGCGTCTAGAAAACTAAAATTGCCAGTAGTGGATGACCCCATCAATAGACTGGCCTCTACATCGGTCCTCCCCATGGGACCAGATGGTCTCCCAAAAGACAACACAGACAAGCCTTATCTAAAGTTTAAAGTGTTCTCCAAGCCCCACCACACTGGCCAGCTGGCTTGACTCAGAGAAGTCATTTGTCTCTTTAAATTCCTTCTCCAAGTGGAGCCAGTGCGGTAGCAGAGGCAGGGGGCTTGGAGAACACATTTAAAGTTAAAGGTGTTCTCCATGCCCCCACCCTGTGCCCCCCCCCCCCACTGGCTTGGAGAAGGCATTTGTCTCTTTAAATCCATTTTCCAAGCCAAGCCGGCTGGTGTGGGGGCATGGTTGGAGAGCACATTTAAAGTTAAACCTCTCCCTCCCTCCCTCTCCCCATTTATTTGCTTTCTTTCCTTCCTTCCTTCCTTCCCTCTCTCTCTGTTTCCACCTCTTTCATTCCTTCTTTCCCTCTCAATCAATACATGTTGCTCAAAGTCCAATTGACTTAGGAGTATTTCAGATATGCTGTGAGTTGAGAAATTGTCATTGTTGAATCAGCCAGTTATAGTAGAAGTACTTTATTTGCTTATGATTATTCTCGGCACTTTACAGTGCAAGTGGATGCCTGTGAGAAAGTGGTGGGGGCCGTTTTGAGTCAAAGGGACGAGAATGGCGAGATGCATCCAATTATTTTTTTGAGTAGAAAGCTTCTCCCAAGAGAAAGAGTGTATGCGACTATTGAAAAGGAATGTCTCACAATTGTGTGGTCTTTGAATAAGCTATGACCATATTTGATGGGGACTAAGTTTTATGTTCAGTCTGATCACAATCCTTTGTCATTT
This sequence comes from Lepidodactylus listeri, assembly GCA_029233225.1. Classification (NCBI taxonomy): domain Eukaryota; kingdom Metazoa; phylum Chordata; class Lepidosauria; order Squamata; family Gekkonidae; genus Lepidodactylus; species Lepidodactylus listeri. The sequence goes on from JARCFY010000002.1 coordinate 2,751,320, forward strand.
TGAGATAAAATGAAGGGAAATAATGCTAGGATTCTGAGATGGGCTCTAAGTTTACAGGACTTTCAATTTGAAGTGGAGCATTTAAAGGGAAAGGAAAATGTTGTTGCTGATGCGTTGAGTAGGAAATAATGAGAAATGTAAAATTCCGCCTGATAACTAACTTGTCTTGTATTTCTCTTGTAGCAGGTCTAATAATGCGTGTGTAGTTAGGATCTGTATGTATTAGATAGAAATGTATGAACTCTGATGTATTTGTACTATCTTGTTAGGAATGTACCTAATTTAAAAACTAGAGAACATTCTTTTGAAAAGGGACATGTCACGCCAGATATACTGACTTGCAGAATCTTTCCTGATAGGAGCCTGTAAGTGTAGTCAGAATCAAGATGTTCTGTAATCTAAGTATATGGGAAAGAGCTGGGTCAAGGCAGCAGTTCTTAATTAGCCTAGGACGGGGATTGGAGAAGCTAAGAATAAGAATCCAGTCCTAGAGGCAGAAGGAATCTCTCGTCCTATTCATTCATGAACTTATCTGCATATGCACACCTCCACGCGTTTGAAGGAGCAAGGAAACCGGAGCTTCTGACAGCTTGACGAATGCCAGGAAGGATGCACGAGGCCGTGAGGGAGCCAGAGGTTGCGGCAAGAATCTTCCTGAACTGCTCACCATGAGGTATAGTCCGGGTGCAGGGACTGCTTGCATTATAGCAAGTATCTGCAAGCAAGTCTGGGCTGCGCAGAAGGACCGAAGGAAATCCCTTGGACGGTTGGGACCAGGCTGGTGGCAACAAGCTTTGGGAGGCGTGGTCCAAGTTGTAAACCAAGCCCAAAGCTAAACACCAGGCAAGAGGGAATTGCATTCCCAGGAAGCAAGAACCTCTTACAGCATGTTTGTAGTTAGCTAGATTAGTCAGGGTTTTGTCTATTGTCTGTTTGTTTTATCTCCTTTGTTTTATCTCCTTAATAAACTGTATGTTTTGTGAGGTGGGAGTCTGAAGAATATTTTGGGGAGTAGAGACATGTGCCCTTCCCACTCTCCTAAACAGAGCTCATTTTGTCAATGAAGATCCTTTAATATTGGGACTTAAGAATTTGCCTGTGATAACACTGCACCAAAACTCCACCTCTTCCTATGATGTCACTTTCTGAGCACTCCCCCAAACCTACCTCTTCCTCTGAAGTCACTTCCTTCTTACAAAATTCTAATTTAAACAACCACTTTGCTGCAGGGCAGCTGCCCTCCAGATGGCCGCACAGGCCATCAAGTCCCACCCCCTGCTCAATGCAGGATCAGCCTAGGGCATCCCTGACAAGGGTTTGTCCAGCCCCTGCTTGAAGACTGACGGGGTGGGGGAGCTCACCACCTCCCTGGGCAGCCGATTCCACTGCGGCACGACTCAGGTAGTAGGTGGTGTGAAAGACCTCTGCTCTGCCTGAGACCTTGGAGAGCCACTGCCAGTCTGTGAAGGCAATACGGACTTCAAGGGACTGATGGTCTGATTCAGTATGAGGCAGCTGTATGTCTTAGCACAGGGCGCAGTGGTCAGCAGTTCCCTTTTGCACAATCTGTCTACACAGGGACACAATCTGTCTACACATGCTGAATGCTACACTTCCAATCCATTTTCAATGCACTTTAACAATAATTTGCAAGTGGATTTTGCCGTTTCAATAAAATCCACTGTGAAGTGCGTTGAAAGTGCATTGTTCAATATGTGTGAAAGCAACATATGCCTCAAAAGGATTCAGCTGCTTGAAGAGAAATAGCTAGCAGAGGAACACAGTATCAGGAGATTGTGGCAAAAATGAATCAAATATGTCAGGGGTGGGCAATTGTTTTGGCTCGGGGGCCACTTTGTGGGAGCGAAGGTTAGCGGAGGGCCACACCTTTTAAAATGATTGCATTCATTAATTAACTCTGCATTTCAGAAAAGGTATAAATAGTATCATAAAAATCAATAAATATAAATTAAATAAAATCGTGGTAGTTTTATTCAATTTATTTATTGTGCTAATTTCATATCATCTATAGCTGCAAGCACATTTAATTTTAGAATCAGTTTAATGAGACAAATGTACCCTATCACACTTTTCTACAATTTTTTTTGAAATCAGGAGTGAGATTGCTTGTTGAGCTTCTCATCACAGCCTGCAAGTTATTGTCTGTCAAATGTCTCTTAATGTCTATATTTACTCTTGTTGATCTTCATGCAAGAAAAACTTTGCTCACAAATATAGGTAGACCCAAATATAGAGAACATTTCCCCAGCAAATTTCTTCATACATGGAAATATTTCAGTAGACAAAGATTTGAAAGTCAACTAATGTCACAGCATTGAACATTTCTTTCACAGTGTGATCTGACTGCATGTCAATAAGTTCAAGCTGCAGCTCCTCAGGTGCTGTATCAATATCAGCAGTGATGGGATAAGAAAGCAAATAGAATTTAGGCTCACTTTTCTTGAAGTCCTGAAATCTTCTTGTGACCTCGTCCTCCAAACTCTGCAGATGATCCCTAATCTAAGCAGAAACACTTTCAGGCACTTTCTGTTTGGTGGGCCGCAAAAAACTCTGTGGCGGGCCGCATGTGGCCCGTGGGCCGCAATTTGCCCACCGCTGAAATATGGGGATAATAAGCCTAAGTGAGAAACCACAAAGTCCAAAGAGGGGACCAAACTCATGGGAAAACCAGTGGCAGAGGACATGGTGTGTATGTGGATACAGCACAATCCTGAAAGTAATCCAGGATGTGAATTATCATGACAACAGAGCAATATTCTAAATTGTGCAGATCCAACTGCAGAGAAGTCGCACAGAGATGAGTTCTCAAGGAAAGTAAAGTGGTGGTGGTGGTGGAGGGCTAAACAGTCCCAATGTAAGCCTGCAGAGCATTTTTGATACACTCTTATGAACACAAGACCAGAGATTGGCGCCACGAAAACCGAACAGATGGCCAAGGTGTTAGTTCCTGATTAGGATTTTAGTGTTGCAATATTGCCCAATCCTTCCTGTCCCCTCCTAGCTACAACACTGACCAATAGTAAGCTTAGAAAGGACGGACAGCCTAGTGGGAGTGACAATGGGACGTGGTCAGCGCAACCCGCCCAAATGCCACCTGATAAAAGTTCTTGCACAGAAAGTTTAGCTAGCTTCGTACCCTCCTTGACCTCTGTCTCTTTGACTAACCTCTTTTGTCCAGCTTGCTCTACCCAGTACCTAGCCTCCATCTTTAATCCCTGGTTTGCGCAGCCAGGACAGGGACGTGTATTTGCCGGTTCAGATCTCGTTCCCCCTATTTTTCTACTCATCCCTCCATTCTTCTCGTGGAAGTGGTTCAACCTCTATCATCTCAGGTACGTGACTCCCCCTCAACGATACTCCTGCTCATGCAAATGTGCTGTTTTTCTAACTGACTTCCCCTAGACTTCTGTATGTACGTGGTTTTATTATTATTCTCTGTATGCCTGATCAATAGTCTATAGTAAACATCATTTATAAAATCAGCCTTGCCTCCCGCCTATTTACTGATAACTCTTCCGGGAAAGTGGGACCTTGGTATAGTTGGCAAGAACCCATTATAGTGCCGATTGCTACACGTAAACCAGAGCAGTCCGGCCAACACCAAGCTCTGAAGGAACAAATGAGAGAAGGAAAGTTAGGGATGAAGTAGAAATCACCCAAGGCACGGCTGACAGTGAACTCTTAAAATGAGTAATTAAAGTTTGGGGGAGGAGAGAAGAGAAGTCGCTATGGGACTGTAACCTGGGGGGCCCCATGAACTTTGAAGGCCCAGAAGCTAGAGGAGTAAACAGGACTGCCAACCTCCAGGTGGGACCTGGAGCTCTCCCAGAATTAGAACTGATCTCCAAGTGACAGAGATGCGTTCCCCTGGAGAAAATGGACGCTTTGGAGGATGACTCTTAGGCATTATATCCCACTGAAGTCTCACCCCCCCCCCACCCCTCCCTCCAGGTATCTCCAGATATCCCCCAAATCTCCAGGTATCTCCAACCCAGAGCTGGCCACCCTGGGAAGCCCTGGCAGATCTTGGAAAGGCGGAGACTCAACCCACTGCCTCCAAGGAAGCCCAGTGCCAGCACAGCAAACGCCATGGTTTGAAGCCAGCAGCTAGCAATCAGGGCAGTTTTCATTGCTCTGACTGTGGATCAGGAACAGCTCCAGCGTGCAGAGAAAGATCAGAGCCCCTGGGAAGCAAGGCGATGAGGAGGGTGGGCTGCACGCCAAGTGAAGCCTCCATCCGCTCACCCGCCTGTGCCCCTGTGGTCCAGCAGAGGAGTCAGCACTGTCAGCGGGGAAGACGAGAGAGGGGTGGTGTGAGTGGCTGCGCAGGGACGGTGGAGGGGGAAATGACTGGAAATGGCAGGCAGTTGTGCCCAGAAGTGAAGGGACCCATGAGAGACGCTGAGAAAGTGCCGGACGCCCACAGGGACAGCTGGCAAATGCTAGGACTTCTGCTCCAGGGTGGGGATGGAGGAAATGGTTAGAGGCTGAGAGGGCGCAAAGGCAGCCAGGGCAGGAAGGAGCTTCTTTAGTAATGGGGGTCGATTTGGCTGAACTCTGAGACGGCATGTGGCTGGTTGTTTAGGGGCGTAAGACTGGAGCTGGCGCAGACCGCCATGGGGGGAGAGGGGGTAGCTATGCTGCCCAGCAGCAAGGGGCTCCACCACCCACCCAGCCCCGACAGAAAACTGCTTGCTGCTCACCTCGGTCTGCCGGCTTGGGAGGGGAGAGACGCAGCCAGGCAGCCAGCCAGCAGATTGCCTGCCAAGTGAGGGCTGCCGGGAGCAGACGGGGCTAAGGAGGCGAGGCAGGGTGAGAGGCGGAGCCGGAGCCCCCTCCTTGTGCCGGTCGGAGACCTCCAGCTGTGGCATAGAGACTAATGCTAGAGCATCACAATGTGGCCACCATTTTATCCCCAGCTGGCAGATTTTTAAAAAGCGTCACTCCGACTGAATCTCTTTCCACATTCTGAGCATTCAAAACGTTACTCTCCTGAGTGGGTTCTCTGATGCTTCTGAAGATTGGCACTCTGACTGAATCGCTTTCCACACTCTGAGCATTCAAAAGGCTTCTCCCCTGTGTGCGTTCTCTGATGCAGTTTAAGATAGCTACTCTGACTGAATCTCTTACCACATTCTGAGCATTCACAGGTTTTCTCTCCTGTGTGGGTTCTCTGATGCCTCTGAAGACTGCCACTGAGACTGAATTGCTTTCCACACTCTGAGCATTCAAAAGGCTTCTCCCCTGTGTGCGTTCTCTGATGCAGTTTAAGAGTGCTACTGTGATTGAATCTCTTTCCACATTCTGAGCATTCAAAAGGCTTCTCCCCTGTGTGGATTCTCTGATGTAGTTGAAGATTGTCACTCCAACTGAATCTCTTTCCACATTCTGAGCATTCAAAAGGTTTCTCTCCTGAGTGGGTTCTCTGATGCTTTTGTACACTGTCACTCCGACTGAATCTCTTTCCACATTCTGAGCATTCAAAAGGTTTTTCCCCTGTGTGGGTTCTCTGATGATTCTGAAGATTGCCATTGAGACTGAATCTCTTTCCACATTCTGAGCATTCAAAAGGTTTTTCCCCTATGTGGGTTCTCTGATGCTGTTGAAGATGGCTACTCTGACTGAATCTCTTTCCACATTCTGAGCATTCAAAGGGTTTCTTCCCTGTGTGGGTTCTCTGATGCTGTTGAAGAGTGTCACTGAGACTGAATCTCTTACCACATTCTGAGCATTCAAAAGGTTTTTCCCCTGTGTGGGTTCTGTGATGCTTCTGAAGAGTGCCATTGAGACTGAATCTCTTACCACACTCTGAGCATTCAAAAGGTTTTTCCCCTGTGTGGGTTCTCTGATGCTTCTGAAGACTGTCACTCTGACTGAATCTCTTTCCGCACTCTGAGCATTCAAAAGGTTTCTCCCCTGTGTGGGTTCTGTGATGCTTCTGAAGATGGACACTCTGACTGAATCTCTTACCACATTCTGAGCATTCAAAAGGTTTTTCCCCTGTGTGGGTTCTCTGATGATTCTGAAGAGTGCCATTGAGACTGAATCTCTTACCACATTCTGAGCATTCAAAAGGTTTTTCCCCTGTGTGGGTTCTGTGATGCTTCTGAAGATGGACACTCTGACTGAATCTCTTACCACATTCTGAGCATTCAAAAGGTTTTTCCCCTGTGTGGGTTCTCTGATGATTCTGAAGAGTGCCATTGAGACTGAATCTCTTACCACATTCTGAGCATTCAAAAGGTTTTTCCCCTGTGTGGGTTCTCTGATGATTCTGAAGATTGCCACTCCGACTGAATCTCTTTCCACACTCTGAGCATTCAAAAGGTTTCTCCCCTCTGTGTATTTTCTGGTGCACAATGAGCTGTGATCTGTTTCTGAAGTCCTTTCCACACTGAATGGATTTACTTGCCTTCATTATCCCATGCTTTGCAAAACATTCATGACCCTTTCTTCCATTTGGCTTCTCAACCATATGGCCGCCTTTCTTTCTCTTTGGTCTGCCTCGATTCCAGATGTTTTCTTTCAAGTCTTCATTTTTATATCTCTTTGGCCTTTGCTGATGAAGTTCCTCACCCTCCTCATTCCTCTGATCATCTTCTGCTGAAATAAACAGAGAGATCCTGTTAGCACCTGGGAGGGCGGGTAAGGTCAAAAGGCAATAGGAAAGGACTGATGGCCCTTTGGCTTGGGTGATCTTAACCGCCACCACCCACCTTTCCCCAGAATGTCTAGTATTTAAGGACACTTCACCCCCTCAAGAGCCACAGCTGAGTTCTTGCCCAGAAGGAGTTTCCGAGCCTCCACATTTCAGGGCCCCAGAAGGCCTCCTTCCCCAGCCAGGTGTATGACTGTACCAAAACAACTGCTGCTCAGAACTGAATCAGAAATCCCCCCTAACTATTCCTTGCCTGTTCCCTTGACATAACCAGGAAGGACACTTAATTGGGCTGTTAGGACCACCTGACCCTAGAGAGGCAGAAGGTATAATATGGGAATATAGCAGAAGGAAGCCATGCTACCTTTTAGCGCATAACTTCCTAGTACGCCTTGATATTTTCTTGCTTCATCATGATGGATAGTTTCAGGTAGAGTAACTGCAACGAGTGGTGCCATCTTATACCAAGTATCTCATAAGCCCCTTAAGGGCTAACCAAATATGCGGCAGAGTATGAGCTTTCATGAGTCAGTGCTCACATCTTCAGATATTGCTGGAAGCTGCCCTGAGCATTCAGGAAAGGAGTGGGATGTAAGTGGAAGAACTATCTGAAGAAGTGAGCAGTGACCCACGAAAGCTCCTCCCCTGCCAGACGTTTTCTTAGTCTCTAAGGTGCAGCTGGACTCTGGCTCTTTTCTACTGCTGCAGACAGACAAACATGGCTACCCACCTTCAAGTATGTCATGTACTAG